>OY288241.1:17788009-20768009 GCA_958450325.1 Agrostemma githago | reverse complement strand
CTAGGAAAGTTAAAACCTTCAAGCATTCTCATGATAAACTCCCATTGCAAGGAGTCAAACGCTTTACGCAAATCGACTTTCATAAGGCATCTAGGAGTGAGTATCTTCCTATTGTAACCCTTGATCAACGATTGGGACAAAGCAATATTGTCCTGAATACTCCTACCTGAAAGGAAAGCAGCTTGCTCATACCCCACGATGTTCTCCATAACCTTTTTCAGTCTGGCTGTAATAAGCTTGCTAATCGTCTTGTATAAAATAGAGCAACATGAGATAGGTCTATAATCTAGTACAGATTGGCAAACAGTTTTCTTTGGAATGAGTGTGATAAGAGTAGAGTTTGCTTGCTTCAACATTTTCCCATTTTGAAAGAATTCTAACACAGCTTTACAAAACACCTTCTTCACCACTGTCCAAGAGCTCTTAAAGAATCCCGAGGAGAAGCCATCAGGCCCAGGGCTCTTCTCAGAGTGAATAGAGAAAACAGCCTTACGGATCTCATCCTCATCAGGTATACATAACAAAGCAGCCCAATCATCCTTCTGAACTAAACTACCACTTTTCATAATAGTATCATCCAGAGGTGAAACCTCTTTAGCCGTCCCTAGTAACTCCTTATAATAATCAATGAACCCCTGTGCTATATCATCTTCTCCTGATATGTCCCGCCCCAAAGAATTCTGTACAGAGCTAATAAATTGCTGATGTCTTCTCTCCTTTATCCGGGTGTGGAAATATCTCGTAGATTGGTCATCTTCAATAACATGCTCCATCTTGGCTCTTTGTCTCAAGATACTTAATTCAGCCTTTTTCAGACTCAGACTCAGCACATTTAGTGCCTTTTCCCTAGCAATTAGCTCCTCAGAAAAAGGATGATGCTGCAGATTATATTGGCAGGCTTCCAATTCATTATCAATGGTTTTGATCCTAGCCCCAATGTCAGTAAACCTGCTTTTGTGGAAATTTTTTAACGCAACCTTTACATTCTGCAGCTTGCCAAACAACTGAAAAGCAGCTGTTCCAAGAACCTTTTTGCCCCAAGCTTTTTCCACCACATCCTTGTACCCTGGATGTTCAGCCCAACAGTTCAAGAAACTAAAACGTGGTCTACGCGTCTTATCCTCTTTAATTTTTACAAGAACAGGTGAATGATCAGAAACACCTGAGTTCAAATACAATGCAGTTGTAGTAGGAAGGTCAGTCAGCCAATTAGCATTAATTAATGCTCTATCCAATTTGGACCAAACCCTTGCAAGAGGGTCCTGGTTATTTGTCCAAGTATATTCACACCCATTCCCCATAAGCTCCTGCAAACCAGCATTGGCGATACAATCATTGAACGCCTCAGTTTCTTTGACATCAGGAGTATATCCTCCAACCTTTTCCAAATCATGTCTCACCACATTGAAATCCCCCATGACTAACCATCTATGGCAAGATGTGGATAAGTCCACCAAATGACTCCATAATTCTTCTCTATCATTACCCTTATTACTACCATATACCATAGTCACATAAACTTCCATGTTTGAAGCATAATGATGAATCAGGCTATGGATATATTGAGAATGAACTTGTAGAATAATAACTCTTACTTTATTAGGTTTCCACATAAGCCAGATACGCCCATTGAAATGAGACTCATAGTTACATTTGATAGAAAGATGGTGAAATTTTCCTCTAATTATTTTTGAAGCTTTCTTCTCCTTAATTCTTGTCTCAAGTAATCCCAAAACATCAATATCCCTTTCCTTCAACAATTTATTAACAGCATCTTGTTTGAGGCCTTCATTTCCTCCTCAGATATTCCTGGATCCAAAAATCATTTAGATAAGTCAGGGGGAATTGGTTCCTTTAGAGTAGTCTGACTTCCCTGCAAACTCTCATCATCCTCCTTCTCCTGAATGTTCTTTAGGATCTCAAACTTATTCGGGGTATGTAAGGATTCAATCATAGCTTGAGAGAGCCCTTTCAGGTCAGATTTGAAACCAAATCCATCAATTCTTTTACGCACAGAGACGGACCCTGGTCCATTTCTCCTGGTCACCAGGTCCCATTCCATACTTGCAGTATCCTTCCCAGAGCCATCCAGTCCATTCAGGTCTGAACTGGAGTCTAGGACATTCACCCTCCCTAATCCATCTGACCCAAAGTGAGTCAAATTGGAGTCCGGGTCTACTCCAGCTTCCCTCCCTAATCCATCTGAACTAGCAAACAAAGTAGCAGAATCAGAACCTGAGTTCTTCCCCACCACTCCAAGATCTGCTCCACCAAACTTTGTACCAGTCAGATTGGGGTCCGGGCCAGCAACTCCATCCCTCCCTAATTCATCTGGTCTAACTCCTGAAGAAGAAAAAACCGCATTCAGAGCAACATTGTGTTCCCTAGATGCAGCCTTCTCAATCTCAGTGTTAGCCAAATTGGGGTCCGGGATAATTCCATCACCAACTCCGTCAACTCCTCTTCCAGTTTTGACCGGAGTGTATCTTTTTAGGATTTTTTTGATTTTTTACAGATACATCCTTCTTCTTCTCCCATTTACAATTATTAATCAAGTGTCCTAACTTCTTACACCCGGTGCAATAATAGGGAAGCCATTCATGACCCTTTGCACTAAGCTGCCCAGCATAGGAACTTTGATAGTAACATGATCCGGTAACTCTTTTGCAACATCCACCTCAATAAACACCCTTGCAAATGATAATCGCTCTTTATATGTGGTAGTGGTGTCTGCAAACATTGGTTGTCCCACCCTGCTAGCCATCTTACTAAGCACTGATTCAGACCATAGATAAAGGTCTAAATCTGGAAACAGTACCCAGACTGGAACCATTGAAATCTTCTCCATTTCTTGCGAGAAAGTAGGGCTCCATTGCTTGAGTATTAGACTATGTGCACCTACCTGCCATGGTCCTCCCCTCAAGATAAGCTCCATGTCCTCCTTTGACCCAAATCGGAAGGAAAACCAACCCTTCTTGAAATATTGGACACAAGGAGGTCTGATGTTATTCCATGACTTCGCAACAAAATCTTGGATTCGTGCCAGAGTAGGGCGTGCCCCCAACACATTCCCCATCAAAGTAAATCGCCAAAGCTTAAGTTCATCCTCAAAATCACCAAAATCAATGTCAATTTCATCTGCAGTAGCACAAGTTTCATCATAATGTAATCCCATACCAGGCTTTTTCTCCACGACCTTGCCTGCCCATGTCGGAGCAATTATCCCTGCTACTACACCACTAGGGACAGGATTTGTGTTGTAACCATTCTCTTTCAGCTCCACATCTGAAGGTTGTTGTGATTCGCCATCCACCCATTTCTCTTTCCCATTAGTAGTACTAGCCTGCTTGTTGTTAAGCTCCTTCCTATCACTAACTTTCATCGCTGATCGTAGGGCAAGATCAATCAGATCGCCAATAACTGTAGTTCCCTGTTTTGTTTTCTGAGGTTCATCCTGGTCCTCCGATTGACCTTCATCTTCCTTGGATGAAGTACCATTAGGATCACCGAGTGAGCGCGGGTCGATTTTTGACATTTTCCTTGGCCTTCCCCGTCCCCTTCCCGTCGGCAACGCAGAATTCATCGGCAATGGCAGTTACGTGGTTGAGAGAATCGTTCTCTAGAGAGAGAAAGAGGAGAGAGATATTATTATTATTATTATTTTTTAAAATAAAAACGGAACTTGCATTAAACACCAGAACAAATTACAAGAAGTTAGAGGGAAGCCGAGATACTATCTGGGCCCCCATTCCCTTAGCGATTGCAAAGCTAATTCTAGTGAAAATATGAGCTGCGGCACGCGCTCCAGCATCTTGTGATAAAGCGAATTTCCGAATCCGCTAGAGTAGAGAAAGCTTATTATTATTATTATTATTATTATTATTATTATTATTATTATTATTATTATTATTATTATTATTATTATTATTATTATTATTATTATTATTATTATTATTATTTTCTAGAATATAATAATAATAATAATAATAATAATAATGCATAATTCTCCGTGGTATCGTGTTTTTAGTTTTTACATGGTACCTATTTTACAATCCACATAGTATCCCTCATTTTTAAGATATTATGTCTCCATAATCTTAATGACGTTTTTCGTCTTCTTTGACTTGTTCTTTCCGTTAGTTGGGTTGCTTTGACTATGTTTAATTGGTTGTTTAGATTAATCTTAAACCTCTTTTTTTTGAATAAGCAGCACAATTAATGGAAAAAAGGAAGTAAAAAAGACGGAAAAACATCATTAAGGACATAAAGACATACTAATATACTAAAACCGAGGGGTACCGTGTATAAAAGTGCAGAAATACCATGTAGAACATGGATATCGCGTAGAAAAAAACAAAAAAAAGGTAAATATCGTTCCTAGTGTCGAAAAAAAGGTAAATATCGTTAGAATTATTATTATTATTATTATTATTAGTATTATTATTATTAGTATTACTATTATTAGTATTACTATTATTATTAGTATTACTGTAGACACCCACATTTTGACCGCCAGGTGTCTATAGTAGTTCCCACCAAACACCCGATGATGATAGGACGTAAACGTGCTTTGATAGACTCGGATATGGGCTTGTAATTATGGACATTTGGTTTAGACATTTTAAGGAGTACAAATCTCACAAAACCAACCTCAAATCCAGGCCCAGTGGGTCGTTTCGAGTCAAATGACACTAATTTGGGTCGAAACCGTCACCAGGGGTAAAACCGTCTTTTAGCGACCGAGTCAAAACCCGGTCAAAGATATTCCCCGAACTTGCGGACCGACCGTGATAATTCACGTGTCCAGTTCGGACCCTAACTCCACAAAAATCAGTCATACAAAAAATAATAAACAATTCCGTTTAAGGTAGAATTCGATCTCAAGTAGGAATTCTATCCGGAAACCGATTCAGACATTGACCGAGTACCAAATACTCAGCCAATACACCCTCAAACCAGCCGGTTTTCCTCTTTTTCTTCCCTCACAAGAAAACGGAATCCTCGTTCTCCTCAGCTTCTTACTCAAGCGGTAATTCTAGCTCGAACAGGAATCCTATTCAAAAACCGATTCAAGTACCCGACCGAGTGTAAAACACTCGGCCAAAACAGCACAAATCAGCCGAAATTCCTCTCTTCTTGGCCAAGTAAACGGAATTCTTATGCTCCCTAAACTCCTACGTTTCCTATCCTAAGCGGTACTCAAACTCCCCTAAGCCAAGGTCGGGAACTCCTTATAAATAGGACCTCCCGTCCAACACTTTCAAGGACGAAAAAAACAGTAGGAAGACACAATATTTCAGAAACTCATACACGATTATTATAGCAAAAAAACAATCTCGAGATTCACATCCGAAGGAATCCCAAAAACCGACGAATCCGTCCCATCACCCGGCCGAACCCACGCCTCGCACACACACACAAAAACGCTCCAAAAACCGACACCTTAACTCGCCCGCATCATCTCGACGCTCCCGTGCCTAAGCCACCGTCCGACGAGCCTTATACCGAGAACACAAAGCATGTAGGTTGAGGGTGTAAATCAAACCCGTCTCTTCTCTTTTCTCTTCCCTTCTTCTCGTTTATTATGGGTCTCTCGTCGGTCTTCTTTTATTCTCTAATATCGATACTACTAAAAAACTATTTTCATATATCGAATATTCTTAAAATATGATATCGATTCTATATAATCGAATATCGTATCGAAAAGAATTATATTAAGATTTCGACGATTTCATTATTTTTTTTCCCTTCGTTCAAAATCCTTTTTACAACTTTTCGTTCAAAATTCTCTTTTCTTACTTTTCGTTCAAAAACAAACATATTTTTTTTTTTCAAAACCTTTCCTAAAATCATTCCGACTATTCGATATCGATTTCATAATCGAATATCGAATACGACGAATATCGAAAATATGAATCGGGTATAAATTAATCCATATTTGTACGCGATTTATAAAGTTTAACAATTTTCGACAAAAAATATATACGGACAGACCCGCACGCGAGTCGCGCCCGGTCCAGGCGACTCGCGCACGAGTCTGTGACTCGGTCCTATTTTTTGGGTTTTCGTTCGTTTATTTTTATTATTCTACGAAACAATTTCTAAATTTATATCTTTTCCAAAACTATTCTAAATATTTGATAATCAACTATCGAATATAACGAATATCGAGAATATTAAGTCGAGTACGAGTTATGCGATATTCGTACGCGATTTAATCAAAAAATTTCCGAAAACCGTTGTCGAAATCAGGCCGCCACGCGACCCGCCCACGTCCCGGGCGAGCCGCGCGGCTCACGGCCCAAACACGTCTTTTTTCGTTCTTTTTTATTTTTTTCTCGAACATCTTTTTTTATACAAAACAACGTTTTTAGTAATATTTTTCAGATTTCGATTTATTTTCTCGATTTCATATATTTCTTTCCTATTTTATTATTCAATCGTTACTAACTCGTTTTCTCGTGTTTGTAGCAACATATTTTTTTCTCATATTCTTTTTATCGTTTTATTAGACTAAAACGAACTTCACATGCTAAAATAACTTTGACGTTATTAGTTTAACATGCATTAAACGACTTAGCAACCCATTTATTTATTTTTCCTCACATGTCTTAGGAAAATAATCTTTGCATATCATTTCATCGTCGAACTAACGTGTGTACACAAAACCGAACGATATCTTAGTAAAGGCCACTAAGTGCGGGCGGGGTTGGGTGTTCTCGACGAACTTCCCAACACGTACCCTCACCCCTTACCCAGAACCATGGTTTCCGGATGTCCGAATCCATTGGCAACGAGAGTCATTCAATATACGATTAACCGCTTCAGTCGGCATCGATATCGTAATGCAAAGGGACGAACCCGATAAACTCTGACATCGGAAATGGGCCAGGCTTTAAGTATGGCCCACTACGACATAGAGTGGGTTCGAATGGTTCCGAATAACCATAAAATTCGGTGGCGACTCCTACTTCGATTTAAAATTCTATTCGATCCATCTCATATGGAAATTCTATCGCCTCCCCAAAACCCGTGCTTCGCCGCGTCGGGGTGGACCTATGTCATGTCCACAATTTGGCGACTCCGCTGGGGATTAACTGATGTGTCACTTACCATCGGCATCCTCAGGGTGAGACTCGAAAAGAAATCGTTCGATTAGTAATGTACACGTTTTAGTTCAATGGTTCATGCATAACCCCGTTCTATCCCGGGCCGGTTACTTGTGACCGACGTCCCACTATACCACGGTGCATTCCCACTTGGATGCACTAAAGACTTCAATCGCGGAACTCGCATGGGTTTTACGGCAGGTTCTAAGACCAACTCGGCTTAGGAAGTCCGTCCTGATTTGCGAGAATGCGATCGTTGTTGGTATAGACCCTATTTGACCGACCGAGACTTAGACTAAGAGCATACATGGCGTCGTTATACTGTCTCTATGACTACATGCTACTTGATCTTCTTTGGTCTTTTCAAAAACCGTCATTTTTCAAAATCTTACATCTTTTCAAACCCATCTACTTTTTCAAAACCCGGAAAGCTGCCGAATTTAGGACTTATGATTTTGACTCAAAATAGCCTATTTTTAGCCGGTATGCTGTCCAAACCTTTTCAAAAAAAAAACCCAAAATCTCGGCCCGATAACCTCTTTCTCGGTTTTCAAAAAAAAATCGGGTCTCCCAATCCGACTTTTGCTCGGTTTTCAAATCCACATTCTCTTTTCAAAACCCTCTTCTTCTTAGGACTTCCCGTATTTAGCAGTGTCGGGTCTTGTCATAGGTTGTAAGAGTCTATAGCGTCGAAACTTCGTCGATCTTATATCACGGGTTTCCACCCCATCCCAGTCCGCCTTACTTGTCAAGGCACGGCCCACCTTCGTAGGACTAACTCCTACAAAGGAAAGCCCGTTTACACACTCGAGTCTAGAGTCTGGGGAATTCTCACATAGACCTTCCTTCGAACAGGACTAGGCCAACTTTGCCGAATCCTAAGGAAGGCCCACCACTCACGCGTCATCCATTTAGAAGTCAGTTTCCGGTCTTTTTCTAGTCTAGTCTTTTTCTTGCTCGGGATGTACTTTCGATTCTAAGATCTGGGTCAGTTACTGATTACGCGGTGCCCTTACAGACAGGTCACCCCACACCCGAGCCATGACGCAAAAAGCCATAGATGAATTGACCACCTCGTTGGCCCAAATCCAAGACCAATTGAGGAAAATGCGGGAAGACCAGATCGCCATCATTACTCGGGTTAGTGCCGTGGAACAGGGAACCCCCAATGCTTCGATCGAAGACGACGGGCCTCTAGCCGCATTGGCCAGTGCAGTCCTCAAACTGCAAGAACAAGTCCACCTGACAACCCAAAGCTCCATCCACACGGAGAATGCTAGGATCTACACCCCACTGACCGATGAACTACCCACCAACCTCAATCTGACGGGTCTGCCAATGTTCGAGGGTACTGAAGACCCGGTCCACCATATCCGGGCTTTCAAGGAATTCATGACTCTTAAAGGGGTTAAGTCCAACATGTTCAAACACCTGTTTGCTTCATCTCTCGAGAAGCACCCAAGAGCCTGGTACTACCGGCTCGATCCCAAGAAATACAAAACTTGGGATGACGTGGCAACGGAATTCGCTCGGAATTACGCCGACAACACAGAAATCCAGACCACCATGCGCACCCTGGAGGTAATGGCCCAGGAACCTAAGGAAGGATTCACAAAATACCTTCAATGCTGGAGGGCTGAAAGCGTCAAAATGGTCGATAAGCCCAGTGAAAAGGTGCTGGTTGAAGCCTTTGTCAAGAACCTACTTCCAGTTTACCGGGTCCATCTCCGGTACGCCATCATACCTAGCTTCGCGGTCCTAACTGAAATGGGAACGAGAATCGAGGATGATTTAAGGTTGGAAAGCCTCACTAAGGCCTCCACTAAGGGATACCAAGGGGCTAGTTCATCAACAAGCAAGCCCGCTACTACCGCCGCCACTCGTAGCATTTTCGACGAGGTAAATGCACTCGATACCTCATCCCAGAAAACTACCACTCCCCGGGTATTCACTGACATAGGCACTACCTATGAAAACGCCCTTCAGAGGCTATCATCAAAAGGCCTGATCACCCCGATAGGCCCAACACCTGATATCCCGGTCGAACGTCGCTCTAAGGCCTACAACCTCCAGGCCTACTGTCACTATCATCGTGGTAAGGGGCACGATACCGAGAAATGTTGGAAACTAAAACACCTTATCCAAGACCTCATTGAAAGCGGGAAAATCCCTTTACCCGGGGGTAAGCCCAACAACAAGGACAACCCGTTGGCCACTCACGCCATCTTTTCCGGAGAAGTAGTGGACTGCTCACACCTCATTTCTCCATTTATCCCACAAATAAACGGGATCTGGTGCGATGACGAAGACGATGTCTACCTCACCAAAGGGGAAACTGTCCCCATCACGCCCGAGGAGATTCAGAAGGTTAAGTCCAAGGCCTTAGCCACTAGTCAAGCCCTCATCATTGCTGAACCACTTAAGGTGGAGCCTGCCCCGGAAGAGCCGACTGCGGAAAAGGCTCTTGTAAAGCAGCTAAGCAAAACTCGAGTTGACCTCTCTATATGGCAACTCCTAGTTAGCTCTCAGGAACATCGAGAGGCACTCACTAAGGCCCTCGATCAAGTCAAAATCGACTCCATGGCTACACCAGCTGAAATGGTAGCCACGGTCCAGCCCCACCTAAAAGGGAGATCCATAGAGGAAGGCCCACTGATTACCTTCTCCAACGCTGATCTACCACCATTCGGGCCAGCCCACAACATGGCCCTCTACATCACGGTTATTTGCCGCGGAAAGTACCAACCTATGACCCTAATTGACGACGGGTCAGCAGTCAATGTCCTTCCTTTAAGGACCGCCAAAGCCCTCAGCATTACCGAGGCCGACTATATTCCAACAGCTCAAACCATTCAGGCTTTTGACGAAAGCCCAAAATCAGTAGCCGGAGCCACAAAACTCACTATCATAACCGGCCCGATAGAGAAAGAGCTGGAATTTCAAGTGATCGACGTCACTTCTTCCTTTAACCTTCTGTTGGGAAGGCCATGGATCCATGCAACCAGGGCCGTGTCCTCTACTTTGCATCGAAAAATCAAGCTACCTTTGCATGACTCCGTCATCACTCTAGAAGCCACACCTATGACCGTGGCTAACTGCAACACCTCGGGCCGCACCGATCTATGGGGGTTCGACTTCGTAGGAGCCATCGAAGAAGATCATCTCTTCCGCCCTTATTTCACGGTCCACCTCGACCAAATGCTTCAGAATCTGGGCTTTCTACCAGGGGTTACATCAAGGCCCGATCTCCCTGTAGGAAAAATTCTCGAAGTTCTAGACAATGGGAGGACTCAAACCGGTTTGGGCTACACCCTAACTCCGGAAAACATGGGCCAAACTGAAACCGGTAAGGTTATCTTTGTCACTCCAGTGTTTGAGACTGTCCAAACCGGTCTATATCGACCTGCCGCCACACGCCCTAGGACCCACTTGGCCCAGGACTGCAACTATATACCGAACGACATCTTCGCTCTCATCCAATCCGAAGATGCTAAGAATACTGAGCCCGCACTAGGGCTACTTTTTGGAGAAGAACTCGCGGTCCCAACACCGAAGGAAGAGCTAGTCAGCCTCATTCTCCGCAGTCGCACCTTTGACCCATCTAAGCTAATCTCAGAAGTCGGGTCTGGCGCTAGAGCTTGGAGGAAAACTGTCAAGTGGACTGACAGTCAAGGAAGAACTTACAAGCTGATCACAGGGGAAGGAGAAATGCCAGAATCTGAGTCTGAGTCTGAGTCGGAGTCTGAGTCAGAATCTAAGATTGAGTCTAGTGAGTCTGGTGCTAGGGTTAGTCCTGTAACTCCCCCTCTCCCTTTAGCCATTTCTGGTGCCTCGGGGTCTGTCCCGGGCACCCTACCTATCCCGCCACTGACTAGTGATCAGATGGCAGCTCTTTTCGAGCTCTTTTCCCAATTTATGATCAATAATAACAACCGTTCTGCTTACGACTTGTCTCGTTTTCAAAACTTTTTCAAAAATTTTATGTGCAATGACATTGAGAAGCCCGACGAACAGGTATCCTTGCCTCCACACCTGATCGAGCAACTAGAGCAAAGGGAATCCCGCAATCCGGTAATCGAAGAAACCGAATCCATCAACGTGGGAACAACCTTAGAACCTCAGATGCTTAAGATAGGGCTATCCTTAGATCCCGAGGAGAAACAACAATTCATAGTTCTCCTTCAAGAATTCAAAGACGTCTTCGCGTGGTCCTACAAGGACATGCCGGGGATTGATCGCGAAATAGCCGAGCACCATATACCAATCAAGGAAGGGTTCAAGCCGGTTAAACAAAAACTCCGACGCATGAGGCCCGAATGGTCCCTCAAAGTCAAGGAGGAAGTCGATAAACAATTCAAGGCTGGGTTCATACGAGTCTCCGAGTATCCAGTCTGGGTTGCAAACATAGTACCAGTCCCTAAAAAGGATGGTAAGGTTCGTGTCTGTGTAGACTTTCGGGATCTTAACAAAGCGAGCCCAAAAGACGATTTCCCGTTGCCACACATCGATATACTGGTGGACAACACAGCGGATCATGCCCTTCTATCATTTATGGACGGGTATGTGGGGTATAATCAGATAAAAATGGCAGAAGAAGATATGGATAAGACCACCTTCATTACACCTTGGGGTACTTATTGCTATACAGTTATGCCATTTGGTCTCATCAATGCCGGGGCCACCTACCAACGAACCGCCACGACTTTATTGCGTGACATGATGCATAAGGAAGTGGAAGTCTACGTGGACGACATGATCGTCAAATCCAAAGACAGGGACGGTCACATCACCGCCCTGAGAAAGTTCTTCACCCGATTACGCAAATACAACATGAGGCTAAACCCTCAGAAATGCAGTTTCGGGGTAACATCTGGTAAATTACTAGGTCATATCGTCGGCCAACGAGGTATAGAGGTCGATCCAGCCAAAATCAAGGCCATCACCGAGATGCAGCCCCCTAAAACCGAAAAAGAGATAAGAGGGTTTCTCGGAAAAGTCCAATACATCAGTAGGTTCATCTCAAAGCTAACCATGGTGTGTGAACCGATCTTCAAGAAGCTGAAAATAGGAGAACGGTTACTATGGGATGACAAATGTCAAGCAGCCTTCGATAGAATCAAGGAAATTTTGGCCTCACCACCGGTCCTAATGCCACCTCAGCACGGTCTGCCTTTGTCACTGTACCTAACTACGACAGAGACAGCCATGGGGGCTATGCTAGCCCAGACGGTCAACTCCGAAGAACGGGCTATATACTATATCAGCAAGAAGTTTTTAGAGTACGAGTGTAAGTACACCATGCTCGAAAAGACGTGCTTAGCTTTGGTCTGGGCCACTAAGAAGCTCCGACATTACATGCTCAGTTACGAGGTACAAGTATTATCCAGAATGGATCCAATCAAATACCTCTTCGAAAAGCCCATCCTCAACGGCAGGATATCAAGATGGACTCTGATGTTGGCAGAATTCGACCTAAAATTCGTACCACTGAAAGCCATCAAAGGACGAGTAGTAGCCGAATTTCTCGCTGACAGTCCCGTAACCGAAGGACACACTGACACTTGGTCCTTCCCAGACGAAGACATTTTCCACACTGATACCGAAGCATGGGACTTGTACTTCGACGGGGCATCCAATTTCCGAGGATTTGGAGTCGAAATTCTTCTAATCTCACCGAGAGGGGAACATACTCCCGTATCCATCAAATTGGACTTCGACGTCACTAACAACGCCGCTGAGTATGAAGCATGTATCCACGGGCTACAAGCCGCCGACGACTTAGGGGTCACAAACCTCCGAGTACACGGTGATTCATCACTGGTCATCAATCAAGCGCTCCAAAAATGGAAGACTCGAAATGCTAATCTCGTGGCCTACCAGGCACGGGTACGGGATCTCGAGAAACAATTCCACAAGGTAGAATATATATACCTACCCCGGGAAGAAAACCAATTCGCAGATGCACTCTCAAAACTGGCGTCTTTACTAAATATTCCCGACCATATGACCAGTATGCCAATATGTGTCGAAAGACGATCCGAGCCAGCATATATCCACGACATCGAAGAAGTCGAGATACCTGATCCTGAGCCATGGTAAGCTGTATTGACATACCTAGCAACCGGGGAATATCCACCCGGAACTGACAACCGAGCCAAAAAGGCCCTACGAAGACTGGCAACCCAGTTTATCCGCACCGACGATGGGCAACTCTACAAAAAGACAGCACAGGGGGCTCTCCTTCGATGTGTCGACAAAACCAACGCCGAAAAAGTTATGGCTGAAGTACATGATGGCGAATGCGGTCCACACATGAATGCCCAAATGCTAGTCCGAAAAATCATGAGGCTCGGTTACTACTGGAATAGCATGGAAACCGACTGCCAGCAATATGTTAGACATTGCAATAATTGTCAAAATTTTGCCAATGTGCAGCATATGTCACCATCCTTGCTATACACCATGACATCACCATGGCCATTTTCAACATGAGGAATCGATATAATTGGAAAGATAAACCCCTCGGGAACCGGAGGACACTGCTTCATTTTGGTAGCAATCGACTATTTCACCAAATGGGTCGAAGCTGAATCCTATCGTATTCTCAACGCCAGCCATGTTGCCAAATTCATTCAAAACAAAATAATATGCCGGTATGGGATCCCTCATGAATTCATTAGTGACCACGGGACCCATTTTCAAGCCGAAACAGCAGCCTTGCTGACCAAGTACAAAATCCAAAGACATACATCTTCACCCTACCGACCCCAGACCAATGGAGCGGTAGAAGCGGCTAATAAAACAATTGTCACTGTACTCAAAAAGATGGCTGATAATT
Organism: Agrostemma githago; assembly: GCA_958450325.1. NCBI lineage: Eukaryota > Viridiplantae > Streptophyta > Magnoliopsida > Caryophyllales > Caryophyllaceae > Agrostemma > Agrostemma githago. The sequence goes on along the minus strand of OY288241.1, from coordinate 20,754,062 downwards.
ACCGAGACTGGCCCGACAAAATACCATTTGCACTTTGGGGATATCGGACCTCGATTCGTACTGCGACCGGGGCAACACCGTATTACCTTACATACGGCATGGAAGCAGTCCAACCCGTCGAGTTAGAAGTGCCATCACTCAGAATCCTACTGGAGAGTCAAGTACCTGAAGCTGATTGGGTTCGAGCACGATATGACTCGCTAGTCCTTTTAGACGAACGACGATCTCGTGCCCTCAATAATATTCAAATCTATCAGAAGAGAATCCAGCGGGCTTTCAACAAAAGGGTGAGGCCCAGGAACATCAAAGAAGGAGATTTGGTTCTCAAGTCTGTACGAGCTTTATTACCAGTAGACCCAAGAGGAAAATTCAAACCTAACTGGGCTGGGCCATATCTGGTAAAGAAGATTCTATCAGGTGGAGCGGTAATGCTAACAGATCTGGACGGGAACGAGTTTGTCAACCCAACTAACCTGGACCAGCTGAAGCGCTACTACCCTTAACCCACCTTTCTCAATGTCATTTGCAAAAGTTTAGTAAAAAGCATATTTTTCAAACTTTTAAAGACAAGTCAAAAGCTAGAATTATTCATTCTACTGTTTCAAACATCTTGAACCAATAGTCTTGATGTATTTCGAAATTGCAAATTAATTCAGTCTGAACTACGTTTGGTTTGATTCCATTTATTATGGATACGTAGGCAGCCTCTCAAAAGGGCACAACCACTGCAATCGAGAAAAGAAAAAACAGGAACGGTTCTTTAATAAACCTTTCTTTATTTATCGCAAAATAGTAAAATTACAAAAAAAAATTAAAAAAAAATCAGCACACAATAAATAGTACTAATACTTAAATAATAAAAAAAGTAGGGCATTTTTCCCTTTCCTTTGCCCTTAGCCTCCTTTTCGGTCCATCGGCGTCGAGGTGGAGGTGAACGCTCCCTAATCACCAAGGGAACCTCTTTAACCCGGGCTCGTTTCTTCAAACTCGACCCCCCGGTCACCTCGTGGTCACGCGGGCCTAGCCTGTCTCGGACCGCCAGCCTCGGTCCGAGTCTTCCCTCCAAATCGCTAGCACCAGTCTCATTAGTCTGAGTCTTAGGTTTTGACTTAGAATCCGACCCTGGGTCAACAAAGGTAATGGGAGTCTCCTCGAAGAACCGCCTGTTATTTTTGGCCGATTCTCGGCGGGCCAAGTCAATGGCTTCTTCGGTCTTCAAAGCTTTACGGGCCTCCTCGGATTCTTTAGAAGTCCATTTGTGATATGATTCAGAAACCCAAGTGGTTTGACAAGGGCGAGGTATAGTCCACATGACACGGGTAAACCAGCGCTGTAACCACGTGTCACACATAGCATCCGTCAATTGAATCGAAACGCTAATAATTGCCTCAGTCTCAGGGATCTCCTGAAACGAACCGAACTGCCTTAGGATACGGTCCGGATAGATATGGACAGTCCAGTCCAAAGACAAAATCACCAGATAACGGGCCTTGTCTCTCCTAGCTAACCCTGTCAGCCTCGAAAGGAACCACCATATGACGTTCCATCTGATCAAAGGCCCACCATGGAAGGTTAGCTCCTCATCCCAATATTTTTGAGTTATGAGATGACTTGATCTTATTCGGCGAGACCTTGAACCGATCTGACTACTGCGATATTTGGGTATGTTTACCGGGGGCTCTATAATCGACGGACGCTCGGATAACCAGATCTGCAAAATTTTCGAAAAGTCAAAAACTTTCGAAAAATAAAAAAAAATCGAAAAAATTGGAATTTTCAAAAAATTCGAAAAATTAAAAATTTTCGTAAAAATTCGAAAATTTCGGCAAAATTAAAAAATTCGAAAAAATCCGGAAAATTGGAAATTCCGGAAAATTCCAAAAAAAATAAAATTCAAAATTACCGTAAAAATCGGGAAATCGGGCAATTTATCGGAAAAATGGTTAAAATACCTGCAAAAGACGGATGCTCCCTGTTAATTGCTGACCTGGTTCGAGCCTCCTAGCGTCAAGACCCATAATAATCTCCCCAGTTATCAGCCAAGCTGGGCTGTGACCTGTCTCCATTTGGTCAACTATGCTGATTAGCCTGATCTCACCTAAGCATGAGTCAGCATCCATTCGACCTTCGAAGGCATATCTATGCATCATACAAAAGGCAAAGGCCCTACGCCTATGGGTAGAAGTAATTCTTTCACCAACCGGGTTCATAAATTTGTCAGCCAAGTCAAATAAGGAAACTGAATTTCCCTTCACCATACGGGCTGTCTCAGCATGCGACAAGCCTAGAAAATCCCTCAACCTCCTCCTTGGGTCAGGGTAAAATAGGGGAATAGCAGGACGAGCATTAGGACACCACTCGCCAATAGCTGCTATCTCTTCTGGAAGAGGACATATTTCTCCTCGAGGAAATGCAAAAACATGAAAGGTAGTATCCCAAAAGGATAAACAAGCATCAAGGAAGTGCGAATCTACCTTAAGTCGCTGAAGTGGGAATAAAGCCACAATTCCCATTTGAGTTAACTGGACTCTGTCTTCATCTCGAAAATCCAGGGCCCACGCATGAAGCATCGCGGTCAAATGGTCAATACCCATCGCAAGAATAGTTTCTTTTATTTTATCCTAAAAAGTCTAAGGGATTTTGAGATAGAAGAAAAGATTTGGGTGGGAATATGAAAAATAAGAAACCAAAGCCCTCTATTTATAATAGGGAATATCCCTTTTCCTAGTCATCATGGGAATAGAACTTTGGCCCCACTTCCCCTGTTTCATCTAAGCATACAGGCCTAACCAGGAAATTCTAGGAATCCGTGTCAGAATCCGATTAGGAATCAAAGTCATCCCAAGCATCCTTATTTCCAAACCTTCCAAAAATTCAGGATTTTCCTCTTTTCAAAATTTTCGAAAAAATCACCTTTTTCTTCCCCAGCATGAGTCAGTGTTTCGCCTAAATGTTACATACAAATTACGTCAGCATACAGGTACACTCAAGACTCCTCGAGAATTCTAAGTTCCCTAGTGGAAAAGCTCCCGCGCAATTCTAAGACAGGATATATCTGCAAACAGGTATACCCATAGCTTCCTAGGCAAGCTCCCGCGACATTATCAGCATCAACCCAGGTATGATTTCTATTCTATGGCTGGCGAGCCCTTCACGCAGGCCTAATGGACCCTAAACGACCCGATCGGAAGGCTGCCAGGTTTTAATCCTTGATTGACCTGGTAGCTACTCTGACTTTTGCCTTGTCCAAGCCTCAGTCAGAGTGGGGGCTCTGTAGACACCCACATTTTGACCGCCAGGTGTCTATAGTAGTTCCCGCCAAACACCCGATGATGATAGGACGTAAACGTGCTTTGATAGACTCGGATATGGGCTTGTAATTATGGACATTTGGTTTAGACATTTTAAGGAGTACAAATCTCACAAAACCAACCTCAAATCCAGGCCCAGTGGGTCGTTTCGAGTCAAATGACACTAATTTGGGTCGAAACCGTCACCAGGGGTAAAACCGTCTTTTAGCGACCGAGTCAAAACCCGGTTAAAGATATTCCCTGAACTTGCGGACCGACCGTGATAATTCACGAGTCCAGTTTGGACCCTAACTCCACAAAAATCAGCCATACAAAAAATAATAAACAATTCCGTTTAAGGTAGAATTCGATCTCAAGTAGGAATTCTATCCGGAAACCGATTCAGACATTGACCGAGTACCAAATACTCGGCCAATACACCCTCAAACCAGCCGTTTTTCCTCTTTTTCTTCCCTCACAAGAAAACGGAATCCTCGTTCTCCTCAGCTTCTTACTCAAGCGGTAATTCTAGCTCGAACAGGAATCCTATTCAAAAACCGATTCAAGTACCCGACCGAGTGTAAAACACTCGGCCAAAACAGCACAAATCAGCCGAAATTCCTCTCTTCTTGGCCAATTAAACGGAATTCTTATGCTCCCTAAACTCCTACATTTCCTATCCTAAGCGGTACTCAAACTCTCCTAAGCCAAGGTCGGGAACTCCTTATAAATAGGACCTCCCGTCCAACACTTTCAAGGACGAAAAAAACAGTAGGAAGACACAATATTTCAGCAACTCATACACGATTATTATAGCAAAAAAACAATCTAGAGATCCACATCCGAAGGAATCCCAAAAACCGACGAATCCGTCCCATCACCCGGCCGAACCCACGCCTCGCACACACACACACACACAAAAACGCTCCAAAAACCGACACCTTAACTCGCCCGCATCATCTCGACGCTCCCGTGCCTAAGCCACCGTCCGACGAGCCTTATACCGAGAACACAAAGCATGTAGGTTGAGGGTGTAAATCAAACCCGTCTCTTCTCTTTTCTCTTCCCTTCTTCTCGTTTATTATGGGTCTCTCGTCGGTCTTCTTTTATTCTCTAATATCGATACTACTAAAAAACTATTTTCATATATCGAATATTCTTAAAATATGATATTGATTCTATATAATCGAATATCGTATCGAAAAGAATTATATTAAGATTTCGACGATTTCATTATTTTTTTTCCTTCGTTCAAAATCCTTTTTACAACTTTTCGTTCAAAATTCTCTTTTCTTACTTTTCGTTCAAAAACAAACATTTTTTTTCAAAACCTTTCCTAAAATCATTCCCACTATTCGATATCGATTTCATAATCGAATATCGAATACGACGAATATCGAAAATATGAATCGGGTATAAATTAATCCATATTTGTACGCGATTTATAAAGTTTAACAATTTTCGACAAAAAATATATACGGACAGACCCGCACGCGAGTCGCGCCCGGTCCAGGCGACTCGCGCACGAGTCTGTGACTCGGTCCTATTTTTTGGGTTTTCGTTCGTTTATTTTTATTATTCTACGAAACAATTTTTAAATTTATATCTTTTCCAAAACTATTCTAAATATTTGATAATCAACTATCGAATATAACGAATATCGAGAATATTAAGTCGAGTACGAGTTATGTGATATTCGTACGCGATTTAATAAAAAGTTTTCCGAAAACCGTTGTCGAAATCAGGCCGCCACGCGACCCGCCCACGTCCCGGGCGAGCCGCGCGGCTCACGGCCCAAACACGTCTTTTTTCGTTCTTTTTTATTTTTTTCTCGAACATCGTTTTTTATACAAAACAACGTTTTTAGTAATATTTTTCAGATTTCGATTTATTTTCTCGATTTCATATATTTCTTTCCTATTTTATTATTCAATCGTTACTAACTCGTTTTCTCGTGTTTGTAGCAACATATTTTTTTCTCATATTTTTTTTTATCGTTTTATTAGACTAAAACGAACTTCACATGCTAAAATAACTTTGACGTTATTAGTTTAACATGCATTAAACGACTTAGCAACCCATTTATTTATTTTTCCTCACATGTCTTAGGAAAATAATCTTTGCATATCATTTCATCGTCGAACTAACGCGTGTACACAAAACCGAACGATATCTTAGTAAAGGCCCCTAAGTGCGGGCGGGGTTGGGTGTTCTCGACGAACTTCCCAACACATACCCTCACCCCTTACTCAGAACCATGGTTTCCGGATGTCCGAATCCATTGGCAACGAGAGTCATTCAATATACGATTAACCGCTTCAGTCGGCATCGATATCGTAATACAAAGGGACGAACCCGATAAACTCTGACATCGAAAATGGGCCAGGCTTTAAGTATGGCCCACTACGACATAGAGTGGGTTCGAATGGTTCCGAATAACCATAAAATTCGGTGGCGACTCCTACTTCGATTTAAAATTCTATTCGATCCATCTCATATGGAAATTCTATCGCCTCCCCAAAACCCGCGCTTCGCCGCGTCGGGGTGGACCTATGTCATGTCCACAATTATTATTCTTATTCTTATTATTATTATTATTATTATTATTATTATATCTGTATTTGTAATCCCCTAGAAATTCTAACGCAATACAGTGGCGGAAACACTGTAGAGTGGGATTAAAACACACTGACAAACTATATCTTATTAAAAGAAATGGTAAGTCAATACAAAGGCCTCTTTTTACAAAAGGGCTAAAAGTAAAATCTCCAAACGGGTTTATACAAATCCATAAATAAACACGAATGAAGGAAGAGTAGGATCCACGCTACTCGCTAGCTCACACCCAAAACCCAGCCGCAAATACCTGTCATGTTATAAACATAACAACCACGTCAGTGGGGAGTAACTCGGACGTTCTCCCAGCCATAATATATCATATGGAAAAATAATAGTATTATTATATCAAAATATTTAAAAAGAGAAAACATTTGAACGATATAATAAAAATAAGTTCTCACCGAAAACTTAAAATATTGGAACAATAAAATCAGAACAAGTTTTCAGAAGAAAACTCAAATATTTGTCAACCTGCAAATCAAAAATGTATTGATAATAATAAAAATATTCAAAATGGCGTTATGGATAAGTTTAGTGTAGACGGCTAGACTTTCACTAAGAGAATACTAAAACTAGCTTCGAGAACTTAGTTCAAACAAATCAAACTTCGGTCTCTAACTAGGCAACTCAACCATAATAGGACGACGACTTATAAATGTGTGACCCTAGTTTAAGATAATATGCACACCCCTCCCGTGTACAATAAATACTTAGTTCAACCCGACGGCGTCTTACACTGCGAGGCACGAGTTTAGGGTCAAAATGTACACACACTCCTGAACACCATATATGCTCGGTTCAACAACCAGTGTGCCCCATAAAGACACATCAGCCTTATAGTTGATGGCAAAAACGTAAACCCCAGAATATATTACTCTAAACCTCACACTTGTCCTTATTCCATAACTCCAAAATAGCCATTATCGATATATACAAGAGATATAATCATTATGAATAATATGAAGATAAAAGAAATAAACATTTTATATTAAAAAGGGAAATTTTTATAAATAAAAACTTACTAATTTTAGAAACTTGATTAAAATAGAAATATTCTTATAGAAAATACGTAAGTTATTAGAATAAGTGAAATGTATTAAAAATAGCATTTCTAACGAAATTGACATTTTTATTATTATCGTCACTATCGTAACTTTAATAAATTTCTAAATTCGTTACTCAAAATATAAATAAAATATAATAAGTCATTTTATAGTATTTTATAAATAATTAGGAAATCGAGTTAAAACTATAAATTTTAGAAAAAAGATGTTTTAAGAAAATGATATCAAAATTAATTGAGTCGACTAACTTTAAAAATGAAATGAAATTTACGAAGAATTCAAATTATTTTTAACAAATAGTTTTTATTAATAAATAATATGGCTTTTAATAAAAATAGTCAATCAGAAACAAATAGAAAATTATTAGTGAAAATAGTCTCGACAATTTTCTCATTTATTAGAATAAATCGTAAAACGAAAATTAATTTATTAATAAGTATACAAATTTCGATTAAAATATAAAAATACGATTTCGAGTTAAAATTATAAATTAACGAAATATGAAGAAAATATGAAATTGTTATTATTTAGTTACTAGTGTCACGATAACCAACAAAATACTAAAACGATCGTAAATAATTAAACTACTAACGATTTATAAAACGATATCGAAAGTCGTAAAAATATTTATAAGGCATACGATTTAAAAATAATATTTTTAGCAAATAATAAATAGCTAAAATTAGAAAACCGGAGTTAAAATATTTACTACATACAACTACTCAAACATACGATATAAAATCGAGTAACGTCCTAAAGTTACCTTGAATAAATCATCAGTGTATTCGCCCTTCGAATCAGGCTCCGACCCTAGATATCTACAAAATTGTTTCCAGATTGTTCCGAGGCAAGACGACAAGGGCGGGTAGTACACGACTGAAAGAGAAAATTTGGAGATAGAGGTAAAGGAGAGCGGAAGAAGAGAACGAGAAAGAATAACAAGAATGAAGAGACATAGTCATGATGGCGACAACTACGCGCAAACTGAACCACAGATCCGAGCAAAACGAAACAACGGCAACAAATCGACATCGACAAGAAATAATAGCAGAAGACAGCAGCAGCAACTTCAGTGACAAACACGGACAGAAATAGCATAAAGAACGAGAAGGAGACGGGAAAAGAAGGAGGATCGGAGGACGAAAACAATGAACTGCACAAGCATACCGTTGCACCAATACAAACAGCACAGAAGGGAACCGTTGCACCAATACAAACAGCACAGCAGCGAACGACAACAGAACAACCACAACAAATGGGACAGCAGCAGCCAGCATTGAAATGAAGAGGGAAAAGAAGGAAAGGAAAAGAGAAAGAAGAGGAAGAAGAACAGTGGTAGCAGTAGTACGTAAAGCAGCGCACAACAACGACTAACAACCGAAACGAAAACGAACTAACAGAAGATTATTGACATTAATTAGTATCAACGAACAGCAGCGCAAGCACATAAACAGTGGTCAGTGGGAATAAAGGAGGACACGAAAGTAGCAGCAGCAGCATAACGGTAATAGTAACAGCAGCAGCCCAAAACACGAAATAGTAGATCAGGAAAAGAAGAAGAAAAGGAAGAGAAAACAATGGACAGCATGTCATGACACAATAAACAGCAGCAAACCGACACGAACAACAGCAAATAGAATGACGAAGAAACGAAGAATGAAGAAGAAAACAGAGGAAAAAGAGGAAGCATACGAACAGGACAGCAGCGAAGGAAACACGAGATGCCAAGGACGAGAAAACAGGGGACGAGAACAAGTAGAAGAAGAAGGAGGACGAAGAAGAAGACATACGGGCAACAACATCATCATCGAAGCAAAACAACCGCAGCAGCACAACGATAGATAGCGATGAAGAAGATCCAGAAAAGGTGCTGAAAGAGATGGTAGATAAAGAAAGGAGGAGATGAGTCGAGATGGAGTCAGGGGAAACGCATAAGCGGGCAAGGCAAAACGAAAGGTGAAGATCGAAGTTGAAGAAGATGAAATGGGTGAAGGGAATACACGGTTAAAAGGGTACGTGAATGTGAAAAGAAATAAAAACAAAGGGGGATGAATGAAATAGGAGGTCAAGCGGTGGAATTATAAGGGAAGATGGATGAACGTAATTAAGTGGGTTGAAAGTGAATGGGAAAAGAATGATGCGGTGGAACAAAAAAAAATAGGATGGATAAAGTGGGTCCAATGATAAATCAAATGTGGGTTAGGAAAGCCGATTAATTGAATAGGTACAAGGGAGACGGTTTCCGAGACAATAAGTTGACTGACCCATGAATCGAAAAACGAGTTAATAAAAATTAATAAATAATCGGTCCGCCAAATAAAATGAGTAAATAAAGTATTCGAGACGAAAACGAAGCTTATAAATAATTAGACGATAAAATAGTATTTCCCGATAAATAATAAATTTTTGATAAAATGAATTAAATTGATTTCTCTGGGAAAGAAAATAAATATTTTGACGAAACTTTAATAATGAACTTCGAGTCGAAAATAGAAATTCGAGCTTAAATATAATTAAATAAAAAGAATTTAGAATTTATATCGTCGAAATAGCCTTTCGATAATAATTAAGTTAAATGTATAAAATGAATCGAAACAGAAACAAAAAAAATATGTTGTAAATATATAAAGAGTTTCCGAGTCAAATAGGATTTTAGGAGTTTGAAACGATTAGACGATAAATTCGTTTTATAATAATTTTAAGAATTACGAGTTAAATCGTAAATAAAATAAAAATATGAATATAATTTTAATTTAATTAATTTAAAATCAGGGGTGTTACAATCTTCCCCACTAAAAAGAAGTTTCGTTCTCGAAACTAACAAAAACATAGTAATAGAATGGAAAACAATGTTATATCACTTGAACAAAACGAGAATGCTTAACTCACATCACAATCTCGATCTTTAAAAAATTTACAACTTCAAACGTGATGTGAAATTGAAATCAAAGACAAATTTATTTCAAGAAGAGTTGGGCTAAATTCCCAAAATTTAAAATCATTTAAATTAATAAAAGCGCAAGTTAAAAATTATTTTATAAAATAATGACGATAAATAATATTTTAAACGAACTCGAGGGAAAAAGGACCCAAATATTTTCAAGGCAACGGTAAAACGTTTTGATTAAGAAATTCGACAGTATTTTGTTTTAAAACCAAACAAAAAAAATTGAGAATTCAAGTTTTGTAGTTAGTAAATAAGAAACGAACCAGTCGACAAACAATTTCAATAACAAATTTAAAATCCAACGACAATAAAACAAAAATTTAGACATACAAAATTTTCTCGAAAATATTAAACCGTTTTACATAATAACGTTATAGAAATCAAAATATTGGCAATTAAGAAAGTTTTCAAAAATCTCGATCACTTGAAAGTCAAAATTAAAATTTTAAACAATTTGAAATACTTTAAAATAAATTATTAAGACCCTTTTGAAACGGGGCCAAAAATAAAGCAAAAACGAAATACGAAGTTTTGAAATTTATAACTCAAAATATTAAAAAATTTATGATAGCCCAAAATTTTAAATTAGTCAAACTTTTCATAACAAAGGTTCGGGAAAAATGGTAAACGGATAAATAGAGTCAGAGTCAACGACAAACCGAAGCAGAAATTTTCAAACCCGATAGAGAAGCCAAAGGAATTTGCCGAAGAAGAAGTAGAAGAACTTTAAGAAAAGCTAAGGGGAAGAACGAAATTGAGAGTCAAACGGAGCTCTCAAGGAATTACGGAAGAAGTTAACCTTCTCGAGATCCCCGGTACTACTTCCACAACAAGGGTTCCTAATTTCAATTCCCTCAAATACGTTGCCCATTATTCGGCACTATGTGGTACTACTCAGTCACAATCTCCAAAAATGTCTTACGTGATTATCCAATCGTTCAAACGACACGATACTAATCCCCAAATGCTTTAAAAACTAATCTCGTCAATTAAAGTTCCAACGGTCATCAGACAAACCGAAACTCGCAAACGATAAGGTTCCTAAATCCAAAGCTCATAAAGTTTGAACTCGAGGTACACTCCAAATCTCTCGAGTAAGGATCACTAAACAAGATCCACCAATTTAACAAGGCTCGGGTACGAAATCCTCAAAAATGATCATTAACATATTTAATATGCCACAAGTACAAAACTTGGAAAAGTACAACGAATCCTCAAACACGCTCAAACCTATAGGTAATGGCGCGAACACTCACATCTTCAAAACACGTCTTTCGACTAAGGTTTCTAAGAATTCCACCAAAGTTCATATCGTATCAGCGAAATCACCAAAATATTAACTCTACGAAGCCACAGTCTCGTTGGTCTAAGGGTTCAGAACTATAGATCCATCAAGATGATTGACATCAAAGTATTCCTCTAAACAACACCACAAACCGTGATTGTGTAAGATAGCTCTCTTCTTCAAGGGTAACAACAATTTATCCAAGTTAGACCACTCAACTCCAAAGTTCATAGGTTACAACCTTAAACAACGATCAACGATCAAATCCATAAGAAACATGCACGGTAATATATGTCAACCAAAATTTCTAACGACATTAATGAAAACCTTTGATGGTACCACGACACTCAGGCTAACATTTTAAACGATACTCTAGGATCCCAAATATTCACGATACAACCATCAAATATGCAATAGGTAAGAATCCCAAGGTAATATTATCAATTACACTTAGTTCGATTTTAGGTTAGGTATTAGGTAACCATCAAAATATGATATACTCTACTCCAAAAGATTATTCAACTTTAAAGTCTTCCAAATAATCAAGGTAACCTATCACCCAAGGTTCAGTGTCTAAAGTATCATACTAATTCCATCAATCAACAATTTGCCAAACAAATAAATCCTCAAGAATTTCTTACTTGCTCAGAAGATAGGGTAGACTCACAATCCTCAACTCATAGGTAACAAGGGTTTACTAAACCTCAAACATCTATAACACGGGTTCACTAAGACAAGATTCGGTCTAACCAAAGAATCTCAAGAGAAAGATGATAGAATAGAAGAATAGAACAAGGATTCACCAAGCGAATGAAGATGAGAATATATAAGAGAAGAATTAGAAGAATTAGAGGAAGGAAGAAAAGAATTAATGATCCTAGATGATAAAGACCTAAAACGAGAAGGGAAAGTTCGGACCTCCAAGATTCACAAAGGAATTCGCGGGGTAATCTTCATCATCTCGTTGGGAACGAGCACACAAGTCTAGGGTCACTCCATCTGGATCTCCTACAACATCATGGAATAGGAATCTACTCTTGATCATCTGGCATGTAGCTGGAGCAAACTAAATCTGAGCTGAAAGGGCACCATGTTGTAGCACAAAGTTGTCCACTCGAATCAACAGGCGTTGAGGGTTCTAAGCAGGTCTTGTCCCGATCTGAAGCAGCATCCTAACAACATCTTGTTGATTCATCTTCTTTCAGACAAAAGCTACAAATATTCAATGCTAATCATTGAGTTACAAGAACATATAAACCTAACAGTTAAGTCCTTACTTTGGTTTCTACCCATCTCTCACTAATATGTTTATTTACTATTTAGTAATTTACTGGTATTTTTCCTAGAATCAGGTGTAAGCGTCGGGAGCAACAATGCTCTGATACCAACTGTAATCCCCTAGAAATTCTAACGCAATACAGTGGCGGAAACACTGTAGAGTGGGATTAAAACACACTGACAAACTATATCTTATTAAAAGAAATGGTAAGTCAATACAAATGCCTCTTTTTACAAAAGGGATAAAAGTAAATTCTCCAAACGGGTTTATACAAATCCATAAATAAACACGAATGATGGAAGAGTAGGATATAAAACTCGCAAAATATATTATGTGGGCTAAATAGCTAAATATTGTGGGATATAAAAATAGCTTGTGGGCTCAACAGGCTAAGATATATTATGTGAGAAAACAACGAAATAGCTTCAAGTGCAAACTGATCAAAAACATCACAAAAAATGGAACAAAAACCATTCATGTGCGTAATTATGCAACGCATACTACGAGGAGACCTACTCTCACCTAAAGAAGATCGATTAAACATGAATCAATCCAAAAGGCTCTAAAACTCGCAATTTGTAGCTTACCAACGTCAAGGATCAAGTATATTTTGTCTTAGTCTCATCATCAAATACAAAAATGCCAAAACAGCACCAAAATGTACAAATCCTGAAAACCAAGCTTAAAAAGATATATGAACGAAAAACCACAAAGCTATGCAAGGGGATAAGCACAACGGGATAACAACAAACCCATGGACAATGAACGACTGGTATTTTTTTTAGAAACAATTTTTTCAAATTTTTTTCTTTTTTCTTTTTTAGATTTTCCAAGATTTTTCAAATCAAACAAAGACAACTATATAAACCAATCCCTCCCCCAATCTAGAACGACACATTGTCCTCAATGTGGCAAAACACAACAAACCAAAAAATCGTCTTCCGGCGCAAAAGGCCACAATTCAATCATAGCGTGCTAAAAAGAGAGATGAGGATTGACAAATAAAGAAAAACTCAGCAAAGACACATACAATATTTGTAGAAACCTTCCCAAGCTAGCTTGAAAACAGGCACTGTTCCATTCCATTCATTCGAGCATCATTACGCCATGATTCTCGAGTACCTGCAAAGGATAAGGCTAATACAAAACTAGAAAAAAAATAAAAACCAAAAACCTATTGACTGATCAATTACAACAAAACCAAATTGTCTAAATCAAACCAAATCAAGTCCAAAAAACGATAAAAGGAAAAAGTAGTCTAAAAATCCAACAAAAAAACAAAAAAAGAAAAAAAGTCTCAAAACTACCCTAGAAACACGGGTTGTCTCCCGCATTGTTTTGTCAATTTGCGTGACTTTTTTTCTCCTAAATGGCACCATCTTCATCTTTCTTTAAAAATCCCATTAATGCCCGTAGTAGCAAATCATATTCCTGAGCATGAGAAATATGAAAACAATCATAAGTCATTGACAAGGTATAAACAGTATAAATCAAGAGGAATAGATGCAATATCTTATCAAACTCGACACCAGTTCTAACACGAACACTCCACTCATCAGCAAGAGATGAAGTATAAAGCTTGTCATCATGATACACAATGTTAAAATCCACCGGGAAATCATTATCAAAATTTAAATTAGATGGATTAGTAGATTTACCTTTCATCAAATTAAATGAAATGAGGAAAATGGGAAAGGGTTTACCAACATTGATGTCAAGCAGTTCACTGGCGCATAGTGGTAGTAGGGAAGCCAAACACGGAGGCGGATCGGGAGTGCACAACGGTGGCACTAGCCATGGAGGAGGATGGAGTAAAGGAGCTGAGGGAACTACTTCTATATGCATGTTGGGAGAAAAGGTAATCGGCACGAAAACCAAGGAATTCTTCAATCCAACGTTGTTTCCATTACTCCCTCGAACCTCAAAATCAAAATCAAGATATTCCATGGTATCCTCATCACTCAACTCCTCACTAAAAAGGCTCATGGCTCCTTCACCATCGTCACTCTCAATGGCGTCAATAACTAAAGACTCGAGGAGGACCTTATCAAAACAAGTCTCAACGGTGGTCTCAATGGAATCCTCAATAGTATTAACAACATCAATAAGGGGTTTGTTAGGCACAACTGGAGGACTTCCTTCAACAGACTCAAAAGGGGCTATTATATTGGCTTCTCTAGGAGGGTGCTCGCTGTGGTTAACTATCTTGGTTGACTCGACAACAACATGGGTCATCTCGAGAGTGGTAGTCTCAACAATATGGGGGATTGAGTCAACGGTAGATGGAATATTAAACCAAAAACTTGGTTCATCATCATCGTCATCATCGTTATCCAACAATTCATGATTATCAAAAACTCGATACTCACATGGAGGAGCATGATAATCACTAAGATAAGTGGTTACCGTGTCGCGTAGCGTGTCAGCCAGTGCTTCGATACCTCCCTGATCATTGTTGTTGTTGTTGTTGTTGTTGTTGTTGTTGTTGTTTCGGTTACCTCTTCCGTCCATCTTGAAGTTCACAAATAACAACATAAAATCAATGCTAATCATCGAGTTCAGGAATAGATAATCATAACAGTTAAGTCCTTATCTGTTTCTACCCATTTCTAATAATATCTTTATTTACTGTTTACAAAATTTACTGGTATTTTTCCCTAATTTCAGGTGTGTAAGCGTCGGGAGCAGTGATGCTCTGATACCAACTGTAATCCCCTAGAAATTCTAACGCGATACAGTGGCGGAAACACTGTAGAGTCGGGATTATAACATGCTGTAACTATGTTTTTATAAAAATATAAATGGTAAAGTCAAACATTAGGCCCTAAATAAAATGGCCAAAATTAAATAAATCCACAAAGGGGTTTAACAATCCACAAAAAATAATTATTAAAATTAATCGAGCAAGGATCGTGTCTGCCCGCTAGCCCACACCCGGAAACATGCATACCTGTCATGTTAAAAACATAACAGCCACAATCAGTGAGGAGCAACGTCAACGTTCTCTCAGCCGTATAACAGGATTTTAAAACAGTAATTACTAATATAGGAAAAATAGTCAAAATGGAAAACAGTAAAACAACATATTAAAATAAGCTTTCAGCGCGAAATGAAATAATTAAATGGGTTTCCGAAGAAACATAAAAATATTTGCCAACCTGCAAACCAATTTATACCGATAACAATAAAAATATTCAAAATGGCGTTATGGATAGGATTAATGTAGAATCTAGACTTTCACTAGGACAATACTAACCTAGCTTCGAGAACTTAGTCAAAACAAATCAGACTTCGGTCTCTAACTAGGCAACTCAACTATAACAGGACTGCGTGCAGCAATCCTGGCTTAAGTAATGTACACCCCTTCTGGACACCAACCGTAATCCAGTTCAACCCAACGGCGACTTACACGATGCGATATCTAAGTTTAAGGTCAAAATATACACACTCCTAAACACAAACCATGCTCAGTTCAACGACCAATGTGTCTCAATATAGACACACCAGCTTTATAGTTGATGGCAAAACATACATCCCAGAGTATATTACTCTAAACCCACACTTATCCTTATTCCATAACTCCAAAACAATCCATTATGGATATTTAAAAGATGTATTCAATACAAACAATAGGAGAACAAAAGAAAAAGGAATCACTTTCCAAAAGAGGAAACTTTCTATTTTAGGAAACTTCTAATTTTAGAAACTTTACCAAAAATAGCATTATATCAAAATAGCGAAGATATTAGTTTATACTAACATCACATTTTTAGTAAACGATATAGATTTATAAAATTAATACTTTCGGCCTTAACGATATTAATTACCAAAGTGAACATTTAATTTTAGGAAATTATTAAAATATCGTATAAGCGTTATAAAATGATTAAAAATATCTTAAATATTCTAATATTACTAATTAGGGTGTTTTCAAAAGTTATAAAGCTAAAATTCCTTAATTATTATTAGTTTCGACAATAAAATTATAAATAGGATTTTACGGCAAACATCAAATTAAATATTTGAACGTCTTTATTTAATTAAGCCAACAAATACATTTAGAGTATGTTAAGGGATGATTTAAATCTTAAAGTTTCAGATTTAAATACTTTCAAAATTGCTGGAAAAATAATTCTTTTAGGTAAGATGAAGCATTTTAACGATAAATCACAATTTGTCCAAAAATCAATACTTATTAATTAAAGACTTTAATAAATAGTACAAAAATTACGTAAAATAGTTAAAATATATTTATGGACATTCTGTCCAGAAAAGAAAATTTTCCAGAATCCTAAAACTCGGTTTTTAAAGCGTTTTCTCGTTAATCGTCCAATCTCGACAATAACGATTAATAAAAATAGTAATTACAAAATGATTTAAGTATTAATGTCTAAAAACTATTATTAAACCTAAAAATCATCATTTTCCAGAATATACTAATTTTCCAGATTTTCCAAAGTTCCAGATTTACCAACTTCAGTCAAAACCGTCTTTAAAACCCGTTTTCACAATTAACGATTCCATTAATAAAACTTATCGTTCCTAAAATTTTATTAAGGCACTAAAAACAATAAAATTATATTTTAATATGAAATCATCAGAATCATAATTTTTTCCAGATTTAAACCAAAGACCAGAAATCGAGAATTTAAACGACAAACGCGGTTTTAACGATAAACGATGATTTAAAGTGATTAATTAATTCATCCACTTAACAATTCCGAAAAATTATGAAACAAATCAGAAAATTATATTTCATCAGAAAGTTTCACCACGTCAAAAATAAATTTAAAATAAAATGTTTAAGTAGTAGAACTAAAAATCGGCTTTTAATCGTTTTTGTCCGATAACGATAATAATTCAATAATCGATATCAAAAATATCAGAAAAATACTAAATTATTAAAAATCATCTAAAACAACATTTTTCCAGAATATAAACATATATTACATGTTTAGGCCGAATATTATGATTTTACAAACTAATATGACGATTTAATCGTTAATCTCGTAAAAGCGATAAAAATACCGAAACATGCAAATTTTCAACTTTTAAAAATTTTCCAGATTTTATGACATGCATATATTTCCAAAATAAAACATAAAAATATATACATGCAAATACTCAATTAAAATCATGAAATACCGAGTAACATCGACGTTACCTCTATTCCAAGTCTGAATCGATTATATATTCGTCGGCCTCGGGATCGTCCACAAATCCTACCAAACACGAAAATCATGGCAAAAAATTACCATGAGAGAACTAATAAAAATCAAGGTAAACATTGATCGAAAACGACGTCGATTAATACCTTAACGAAGGGAACGAAAAGAGGATTATTATGACGATAAAAATGATGCGATTGGGACTCGACATGGAGCAAAAATCTACCTAAAAGAGTGGAGGGAGTCTCGGCCAAAACAAGAAAAGAAAGGGTGATGAATATTTTTTTATGACAAAAATGAATGAAGAGGATGGAAGGGTTTTTTGTGTGCATAAATGAGAATGAATGTGTTGATAAAAACAAGGCTCACTTTACAAGAAATGACCGGCCAACTTGAAGGAGGAGGAGTATGAAGAGTTTGATGACAAAGCCTCCAATAAATGGAAAGATAAGCATTACGTAATTTACGTTTTAACGTGATAAAATGAAACGTTTAAATAAAACGTAGTAAAATTTGTTACCAAGAGCTTAGTCGGTCCAAAATGTGAGGAAATGGTCTCAAATAATTTATAAGTTGATAAAAAGTATAATCGTAAAATAGTTAAAGGAATTTCAAAGTAATTTGAGTAAACCTTGCGTAAGAAAATAATTATTCGCGAAGCTTCGTAATAAAATCATTAACAACTAAATTTTTGTAAATAAAAATATTTACTAGTTGAAAACATTATAGAAACGTATTCAAACATTTTTAGGAAAAGGAATAACTTAAATCCAAGTTTAAAAACGTCAATTCGAAGAGAAATAGAATTCCTTGCGGAAAAATTAATTAGTTTACGAAGAAACCAAATAAATGGA
The DNA here is from genome assembly GCA_958450325.1 of Agrostemma githago. NCBI lineage: Eukaryota > Viridiplantae > Streptophyta > Magnoliopsida > Caryophyllales > Caryophyllaceae > Agrostemma > Agrostemma githago. Next base: position 20,735,556 of record OY288241.1, on the reverse strand, counting down.
TTTAAAAAGAATTTAAATCTTTAAAATTAAAAATAAAAATCATTAAACTCAAAAATTAAAATAGAGCTTAGTAAGATGATGAAATATGAGGCCGAAATGTGACAGAGTTAAGACGGAGTCCTAACGGAAAGAATACAAATGCTTAGGAAAAAACCGGGTGTTACAAGATAGTCAGTGGTAAGTAGGGTATCGTATCCGCAAGGAGAAAGTCAAACTGCTAGAAGCTATGGCGATTCTTAATTACTCAAACGGTTGGTTTTATTGGTTAACTAAGACTAGAAATACGTAATCAAAATATGAATTAATCAATTAAAGAAAAATCTAGGGCTATAGGTTCACAATGAGTAGACTAATGATCATGCGAGAATAAACGATAAACACACAAACATGCTAGTCGGCTATAATATGTCCTCTCGGATCGAAATCAACCTAGAAAGATACTAACGGGCTCTCGCTACTTATTAGGCTTCCTACCGAATCACATGCGGGTCTAATCTCAAGTGGCTCTCGCACATGAACTGAAATTAACCTAATTCGATTATTAAGTTGTGGCCTTTAAAAAATTAATCATCTTTTAGAGCATGTAAACAGGGCACTAGCTGTAGACACCCACATTTTGCTGCCAGGTGTCTATAGTAGTTTCCGACAAACACCCGATGATGATCGGACACAAACGTGCTTTAACTTACTCGGAAATGGGCTCGAAACATGGATATTTAGCTTGGGCTTTTTAAGGAGTACAAATTTCACAAAACCAACCTCAAATTCAGGCCCAGTGGGTCGTTTCGAGTCAAATGACACTAATTTGGGTCGAATCCGACACCAGGGGTAAAACCGTCTTTTAGCGACCGAGTCAAAACCCGGTCAAAGATATTTCCCGAGACTTGTGGACCGACCGTGATGTCTCACGTGTCCAATTCGGACCCCAACTCCACAAAAATCAGCCACATAAAATAATAAACAAGTCCGTTTAAGGATAGAATTCGATCTCAAGCAGAAATCCTATCCAAAAACCGATTCAAACACCCAACCGAGTGCAAATACTCGGCCGAGCAGCACACAACCAGCCGGTTTCCCTTACTTCTTCACCAAGAAAACGGAATTCTTGTTCTTCTCAGCTTCTTACCCAAGCGGTAATTCTAACTCAAACACACCTCCTAGCCAAGGTCGGGAATTCCCTATAAATAGCCCCTTGCATACAACAACTTGGGACATCAACTATTAGCAACATAAACAACAACTTTTATGATCATTCATTATCAACATCAATCATAAACATCAGAAATACACAACTTTTTCACGTCAATCAACCTTTAGCATCGAGAAACCGATAATACGTCCAAAACCCGAAGGAAACCGGTCCCGACACCCGACACCTTCACCCGTCACCTCTAAACCGAGCCACCCTAACCCGACCGACATCACTCAACGCTCCCGTGCCTAGCCACATTCCGACGAGCCCCGATCCGAGTTAACAAAAGCATGTAGGTTGAGGGTGCATCAAACCCGATTTCTCTTTTTCTTCTCTTCTCCTCCTCGTCGTCCGTTTTCTTTTTATTACGGGTCAAGCATCGTCTTTTTTTATTTTATTTCTAATATCGATATTAACAAAAAACTATTTTCATTACAAACATTCTTAAAAATAAGATATCGATTTTCTATAATCGAATATTGTATCAAAAAGAATTATATTAAGATTTCGACGATATTAAAAATCGTTACATCTTTTTTCGTTCAAACTTTTTTTTTCAAACAATTTTACAAAACCTTTTTAAACTCATTCTAAATATCCGATATCGATTTCATAATCGAATATCGGATACGACGAATATCGAAAACATGAATCGAATACAAATTAATTCATATTTTGTACACGATTCATCAAATTTAGCAATTTCGAACAAAAAAAAAAGCCCGACAGACCCGTACGCGAGTCGCGCCACGCCCAGGCAGCTCGCGCACGGGCCTGAAACCCGAACCTTTTTTTTTAGCTTTTTCGTTCGTTTTATTATTTATTCTACGAATCGATTTCTAAAGTTTACATCTTTTCTAAAACTATTCCAAGTATTTGGTATTGATTTCGTAGTCAATTATCGAATATAACGAATGTCGAAAATATTAACTCGAGTACGGATCATACAATATTCGTACGCGATTTAATCGAATTTCCAAAAAAACCGCTCTCGGAACCAGCCCGACACGCGACTCGCCGGCGTCCCGAGCGAGCCGCGCGGCCGGCTGCCTTGGCGCGCCTTTCTCGTTCTTTTTTTATTATTTTTCGAACATCGTTTTTTATACAAAACAACGTCTTTTCAACAATATTTTTCAGATTTCGATTAGTATTTATTTTTCTCGATCTCGCATATTTATTTGCTATATTATTATTTACAAATCGATACTAACTCGTTTGTTTATCTTGTAGCAAATTTATTCCTTTTTCATCGTTTGTTTTATTATACTAAAACGAAACTCACATGCTAAATTCAACTTCGACGTTAATTTTTCATGCATTAAATGACTTAGTAACCCATTCAATTCCTCACATGCTTAGGAAAACAATGTTTGCATATCATTCATCGTTCATTTAACGCGCGTATTAAAACATCATTCGATATCCTAGTAGAGGCCGCTAATGTGCGGGCGGAGTTGGGTGTTCTTAGTGAACTTCCCAACACGTACCCTCACCCCTTACTCAGAACCGTGGTTTCCGGATGTCCGAAACCATTGGCAACGAGAGTCATTCAATATACGATAAACCGCTCAAGTCGGCATCGGTATCGAACTGCAAAGGGACGAGCCCAATAAACTCTGACATCGGACATGGGCCGTATTTTGTACACGGCCCACTACGACAAAGAGTGGGCTCGAACGGTTCCGAATAACCATAAAATTTGGTGGCGACTCCAACGTCGATTTAAATTTCAATTTGATCATCTCATATGGAGATTTATTCGCCTCCCCAAACCCGCGCGTGGCCGCGTCGGGGTGGACCTATGTCATGTCCACAATTTGGCGACTCCGCTGGGGACTTACTGATGCGTTAATAACCTTCGGTGTCCTTCAGGGTGAGACTCGAATAGAAATCGTTTGACTAGTACAATACGCGTTTTAGTTTTACGGTTCATGCATAACCCCATTTTTCCCGGGCCGGTACTGGTGACCGACGTCCCACTATACCATTGATATAGTCCAAATTGGTTATGTCAAAGGTGTCCATTGGCCGATCCGATGGGTTTTACGGCATGTCCTAATCTCAACTCGAGTTAGGGAGTCCGCCCCGATTCTCGATAGGCTATGTACACTGGTATAGACCCTTATAGACTGACCGAGACTTAGCTTAAGAGCATACATGGCGTCATTATACTGTTTCCATGACTACGTGCTACTTGATCCACATCTTTTTCAAAAACCGTCATTTTCAAAATTTTGCATCCTTTTCAAAATATCCAATTTCAAAAACCCCGGACATATACCGAACTTAGGACTTATGATTTTACTCAAAATAGCCTTTTTCTAGCCGGTATTATGCCCATTTCAAAACTCGAAAATATTTTCGAAACTTTCAAAACCCGTCATTCGGCCCACTTCTTTTTCTTTTTCGAAAAGGGGCCGGATTTTTCTCCCCGAATTTACTCGGGCTTTCAAAATCATATTTCAAAACTTCCTCTTCTTAGGACTTCCCGTATTTAGCCGTGTCGGGTCGTGTCATAAGTCGTTGAAGTCTATAGCGTCGAAACTCTGTCGATCTTACATCACGAGTTTCCCCCCTATCCCAGTCCGCCTTATTTTACTAAGGCAAGGCCCACCTACGTAGGACATACTCCTACAAAGGTCGGCCCACTTACACAATCGAGTCTAAAAGTCTGGGAATGTCTCACGTGAACCTTCCTTCGGACAGGGCCCAACCCACATAGTTGGATCCTGAGGAAGGCCCACCTTTTCACAAGTCGCCCGTCTAGGTGTCTTTTCCGAGTCATTACCGTCTAAGTCTTCTTCCTTTTCCCTTGCTCGGGATGTACTTTCTTAGGATTCGGGTTAAGTTGCTAATTACGCGGTGCTCTTACAGACAGGCCACCCTTCACTCGAGCCATGACGCAACAAGCCATAGACGACTTGACCGCCTCGTTGACCCAAATCCAGGACCAATTGAGGAAAATGCGGGAGGACCAAGATGCCATCATCACTCGGGTTAGTGCCGTGGAACAGGGAAACCCAATGCCTCGATCGAAGATGACGGACCTCTGGCCGCACTCGCCGGCGCAGTCCAAAAGCTGCAAGAACAGGTCCACTCGACCACCAGAAACACCATTCTCACGGAAAATGCCCGTACCTATTCACCCTTAACTGATGAACTGCCCGCTAACCTCAACTTAAGGGGCTTGCCAATGTTCGATGGGACTGAAGACCCGGTACTTCACATTCGGGCTTTCAAGGACTTTATGGCTATCAAGGGGGTCAAATCGACCATGTTTAAGCATCTCTTTGCTTCCTCTCTGGAAAAACACCCAAAATCTTGGTACTACAGGCTTGATCCCAAGAAATACAAAACTTGGGACGATGTTTGATGGGAGGGATTTGTCGTGAATCCCGCCACCAAATAATAACCGGCTAATCCTAACTGGGTAGATAGGGTAAGTCGGGTCGAATCCACGGGGACGGTAGAGGCGTCTAGACTAGGTCGGCCCAAATACTAGACTAAGTCAACGAGCTAAGCTAAAGAATGATAGAAGGGGAGAGAGCTAAACTAAGACTAAGGAGAACAACTAAGGAAAACGGGCTAGGATTAGGTCGGGGTCAAAGGGGTAACGGAATGGTCAAGGAGGAAGTAGAGTGAAGGAGGTAGTAGGGTAATCTAGGTAATCTAACTTAGACCGACCTAGTGGTTCCTCATGGAACCCACCCGGCGACACACACGACAAAGGAAGGCAAGAAAAACAAGCATTCCAACCTACTTAGTCATTCAAGCATTCCAACAAACATGTAATATGCATCACTCAAGAAGAAACCCAAATCTTCCACCAACATCTCCAACAAACCCTTAATCACCCAATTAACACCCTAATCACCCTACTAACCCTAGCAGGAACACTACTCTAACATATCTAATCTAAAACTAACAAGAACAAGATAAACCAACACAAGAACAAAAGGGTGTAAACATGAAACTAACAAGGATGAGGAACAAAACAATAAACAAGAACTAAAGATTGTAACTTGATTGATAAACAAAGATGAAAAGAAGAGAAAAGAAGATTATACCATACTAGGGAAGATGAAAAGAAGAGATCTTGCATAAATGGAAGAAAACCCAAAACAAACATCCAAGTTTGTCAAGCTTGGTGAAGATCTTGAAGAATTCCCAAATTACAAGCATAAACTAAGATTAACTACTAATTACCGACTAATCTACACTAATCTAATCTAATCTAACCTAAGAATAGTCTAGGGTTTTATGTCTAATGTAATGCCTAAGCTTTACAAAACAAGGGAAGAGTATATATAGGGTTACAAATGGAAGGGAGAAGAAAGAAAGGAAATGCGGACTACAGCACTTGGTCCCGACCGGGACGGGTCATCCCGACCGGGACGGACCCACCATCCCGACCGGGATGGGTTGGTCCCGACCGGGACAGACCCACAGTGGCACCCTTAAACACGCACTTCATCCCCGACGGGATGAGGTGCATACCCGTCGGGGATGAGTCTTGTAGGCCTCCAATATGACCCTTTTGGTTCCTCCTTGCCTTACATGGACTTCTCATCGATTCTCGGGACTCGGGATCGGGTCTCAGAGGCTCGGGATTGGGTCCCAAGGTCTCGGGGTCGATTCCAAAGCATCGAGTCATCGTTCCTTTATCTCGTTGGCTCCAAAATGTGTATGTATCGAGTCGGAATCGCTCCAACTCTTCCAAATCGGTCTCGGGAACCTGAAACGAACTAAAGGAAGCATAAGAAGCCCCTAAACCGCTCCCAAGGAGCGATTCTAAAAGGAAAATGGGACCAAAACACTACAAAATAGGCACTAGAAACCACACTTATCAATGTTGCAATGGAATTCGCGCGGAACTACGCGGATAATGCTGAAATCCAGACTACCATGCGTAACCTGGAAGTTATTGCCCAAGAGCATAAGGAGGTTTTCACCAAATACCTTCAAAGGTGGAGGACCGAAAGTGTTAAGCTGGTGGACAAGCCCACCGAAAAAGTGCTAGTGGAGGCCTTTGTCAAAAACCTCCTCCCCGCTTACCGAGTCCATCTCCGGTATGCCATCATACCCGACTTCGCCACTTTGACCGAAATGGGTACTAGGATCGAAGATGATCTAAGGCTAGAGAACCTTACTAAGGCCTCTACCAAAGGGTATCAAGGAGCCAGCTCCTCCTCCAGCAAGCCCGCCACCACAACGGCGGCCCGAAGCATCTTCGACGAGGTTAACTCACTAGACACCTCGACCAAAAAGAATACCCCAAATCGGGTATTCACCGACATAGGGACAACCTATGCTAATGCCTTACAAAGGTTGTCTTCGAAAGGCCTAATCCAACCGATAGGCCCAATTCCAGAAGTTCCCGTGGAAAAGCGATCCAAGAGCTACAACACTCAGGCTTATTGCCACTATCACCAAGGCAATGGGCATGACACGGAGAAATGCTGGAAATTGAAGCATCTTATTCAAGATCTGATCGAAAGTGGCAAGATACCACTACCCAGTGACAAGCCAAGTAACAAAAATAATCTTCTTGCTACTCACGCCATTTTACTGGAGAGGTAGTTGACTGCACCCATCTCATTTCCCCTTTCATTTCCCAAATCAACGGGATATGGAATGACGATGAAGATGATGTTTACTTGGCCAAAGGGGAAGCTGTCCCCGTCACCATCGAAGAAATCCGGAAAGCCAAAGCCAGAGCTCTGGCCGGTTCACACACCATCACGGCCAGTCTCGCCACTCCGGAAACCGTCACTGAACCTTCCAGGACGGAACTCACTCCCGAAGAGCCAAACACTGACACGGCCCTAATCAGACAACTAAAGAGGGTCAGAACTGATATTACTATATGGCAGCTTTTGGTTAGCTCACAAGAGCATCGGGCGGCACTTACTAGGGCCCTTGATGAAATCAAGGTCGACTCATCGGTTACCCCCACCGAGATGGTAGCCACGATCTTGCCACACCTCAGGGACAGGTCCAAAGGAGAGGTCCCACTTATCACTTTCTCCGAGTCCGACCTTCCACCATTCGGGACCACCCATAACTTGGCCCTATATATCACGGTGATCTGCCGAAACAAGTATCTCCCAATGACCCTGATTGATGACGGGTCCGCGGTAAACGTCCTTCCTTTAAGGACAACCAAAGCTCTCGGCATTACCAAGGCTGACTACCTTCCAACTGCGCAGACTATCCAGGCTTTTGATGGAAGCCCAAAATCAGTTGCTGGGGCCGTTAAGTTAACCATCATAACGGGCCCGATCAAGAAGGAGTTAGAATTCCAAGTGATCGATGTTACTTCATCTTTCAATCTGCTACTCGGGAGACCGTGGATTCACGCGGTCAAAGCTGTGTCTTCCACTCTTCACAGGAAGGTCAAGCTGCCTTTACAAGATGGGATCGTCACTCTTGAAGCTACTCCCATAGCCGTGTCAAGCTGCAACACGGCAGGCTCAGCCGACCCACGAGGATTCAACTTCGTGGGAATGATCGAGGAAGAATACCTTTTCCGGCCTTACTTCACTACTAGCATCGATACGATGCTACAGAATCTGGGTTGTCTACCGGGAATCACATCAAGGCCCTATCTTCTACCCGGGAAAATTATCGAAACCCTAAACAATGGACAATCTCGCCTCGGTCTAGGCTACACCATGGCACCCGGATACACGGACCAAACCATGGCGGTCACGTTCGCCACCCCGGTGTTCGGAGCTATTCAAACGGGCCTCTATCAGCCCCCCATCTCATACCCCGGGACCAAACTGGCTCGGGAATGCAATTTCATCCCAGATGACGTCTTCGCCCTTATTCAGGCTGAATCGAAGGAGGGCACAAATAATACTGAGCCCATTCTAGGACTACTCTTCGGGGAAGACAAGGTCGTCCCGACCCCTAAACATGAGTTAGTCAGCTTGATTCTCCGCAGCAGCAGGTTCGATCCAACCAAGCTGATCTCTGAGGTTGGTGCCAACACTGGGAAGAGATCTTGGAGGAAGACAACTAAATGGACCGACAGTCAAGGTCGAGTCTACAAGCTAACTACTGGTGAAGGAGATATGCATGCTATCGAATCTGAATCTGAGTCCGAGTCCGAGTCAGAGTCAGAGTCGGAGTCTGAGTCAAAGTCTAGAGGGTCCAGTACTAGGATCGAGTCTGTAACCCCTCTCCCTTCTTTAGCCACACCATCGGGAGCCCCGGAGTCTGTCCCGAGGGCTCTCCTTATCCCGCCTCTAACCAACGATCAGATGGCAGCTCTCTTCGAGCTCTTTTCAAAATTTACTGTCAATAATAACGATAACCGTTCTGCTTATGACTTGGCTCATTTTCAAAATGTTTTCAAAAATCTTACTTGCAATGACATTGAGAAACCCGATGAACAGGTACCATTGCCTCCGCATCTAATGGAGCAACTCGAACAATGGGAGTCCCGAGATCCGGTAATCGAAGAAACCGATTCCATCAACGTAGGAACCCCTTTAGAACCTCAGATGCTTAAGTTGAGCCTATCTTTGGATCCCGAGGAGAAACAACAATTCACGGACCTCCTCCAGGAATTCAAAGACGTCTTCGCATGGTCCTACAAGGACATGCCGGGAATAGACCGGGAGATAGCTAAACACCGAATACCCATCAAAGACGGGTACAAGCCGGTAAAACAGAAACTCCGAAGAATGAGGCCCGAATGGTCTCTCAAAGTCAAGGAAGAAGTTGATAAACAATTCAAAGCGGGATTTATTCAAGTGTTTGAATATCCAGACTGGGTTGCAAACATAGTACCAGTACCTAAAATGGATGGCAAAGTCCGAGTATGTGTAGATTTTCGGGACCTTAATAAGGCCAGCCCAAAAGACGATTTTCCGTTGCCACACATCGACATACTGGTGGATAACACGGCTGACCATGCCCTTCTATCATTCATGGACGGGTATGCCGGATATAACCAGATCAAAATGGCGGAAGAAGACATGAGTAAGACCACCTTCATCACATCTTGGGGGACTTACTGCTATACCGTAATGTCATTTGGGCTTATTAACGCTGGTGCCACTTATCAACGGACCGCCACCACTTTATTGCATGACATGATGCATAAGGAGGTAGAGGTCCACGTCGATGACATGATTGTCAAATCCAAGGACCGAAACGGGCACATTGCAGCCCTAAGGAAGTTCTTCACCCGACTACGCAAGTACAACATGAGGTTAAACCCTCAAAAATGCAGTTTCGGGGTAACATCGGGCAAGCTACTGGGCCACATTGTCAGCCAACGTGGCATCGAAGTTGACCCAGCAAAGATCAAGGCCATTACCGAGATGCAACCGCCTAAAACCGAAAAGGAGATAAGGGGGTTTCTCGGGAAAGTCCAATATATAAGTCGATTCATTTCAAAGCTAACAATGGTATGTGAACCCATTTTCAAGAAACTGAAGATAAGAGAACGAACACTATGGGACGACAAATGTCAAATGGCTTTCGACAAGATCAAGGAGATTCTATCCTCTCCATCGGTGTTAATGCCACCTCAGCATGGTTTGCCTCTATCGCTATACTTAACAACGACCGAGACAGCCATGGGCGCTATACTAGCCCAGACGGTCGATTCCGAAGAACGGGCTATTTACTACATCAGTAAAAAGTTCTTAGAATACGAATGCAAGTACACAATGCTCGAGAAAACGTGTCTAGCATTAGTATGGGCCACTAAAAAGCTCCGACACTATATGCTTAGTCACGAGGTACACGTGCTCTTCAAAATGGATCCAATCAAGTATCTGTTCGAGAAGCCCATCCTCAATGGCCGTATATCCAGATGGACTTTAATGCTAGCTGAGTTCGACCTTAAGTTCGTACCTTTAAAAGCCATCAAAGGCCGGGTAGTAGCGGAATTCCTCGCCGATAGCCCGATATCTGAGGAAGAACCCACCGACACTTGGGCTTTCCCAGATGAAGACATATTCCATACCGACACCGACACATGGGATCTGTATTTTGACGGAGCGTCCAACTTCCGAGGATTTGGTGTCGGGATTTTGCTAATCTCACCACAAGGGGAACACACCCCATTATCCATCAAGCTAGATTTCGACGTGACTAACAACGCAGCCGAGTACGAAGCATGCATTCACGGGTTGCAAGCCACCGATGATTTAGGAGTAACAAACCTCCAGGTCCACGGTGACTCATCTTTAGTCATAAATCAAACCCTACAAAAATGGAAGACTCGGAACGCAAATCTCGTGGCTTACCAAGCACGAGTAAGGGTTCTTGAAAAGCAATTCCAAAAGGTAGAGTACATTTATCTGCCCCGGGAAGAAAACCAGTTTGCAGATGCTCTCTCAAAATTAGCATCTTTACTGAATATCCCAGCACATCTAACCAGCATGTCCATTTGCGTCGAAAGGCGGTCCGAGCCCGCATACATCCACGCTATCTCAGATATTGAAATAACTGATCCAGAACCTTGGTATCAGGCTATTCTAACCTACTTAACGTCAGGAGAATATCCTCCGGGAGCTGAAAACCGGGCCAAGAAAGCTCTACGAAGATGGGCAACCCAGTTCATCCGCACAGACGATGGATAGTTATATAAGAAGACAGCACATGGGGCTTTACTCCTATGCATTGACAAAACTCGAGCCGAAAGAGTCATGGCCGAGGTACATGATGGTGAAAACGGTCCACATATGAACGCCCATATGTTGGCCCGGAAAATCGCAAGACTCGGTTACTATTGGAATAGCATGGAAACTGACTGTCAGTTGTATGTCAAACACTGCCATAACTGTCAGATTTTCGCTAATGTTCAGCATATGCCTTCATCCCTATTATATACAATGACATCACCATGGCCATTCTCAACATGGGGAATTGACATAATCGGGAAAGTGAACCCTTCCGGGACAGGGGGTCACTGCTTCATCCTAGTGGCTATTGACTATTTCACTAAATAGGTCGAAGCCGAATCATACCGGATCTTGAATGCCAAACACGTGGCTAAATTCATCCAAAACAAGATTATATGTCGATACGGGATTCCGCACGAGTTCATTAGCGATCACGGGACCCATTTCCAAGCTGAAACTGCCACTTTGATGGAAAAGTACAAGATCCAAAGGCATACATCATCGCCTTACCGTCCTCAAACGAATGGAGCGGTGGAGGCGGCCAATAAGACAATTGTCACCATTCTTAAAAAGATGGCTGAGAATTACCGGGACTGGCCCGACAAGATACCCTTTGCCTTATGGGGATATCGGACCTCAATTCGAACTGCAACCGGAGCAACTCCATACTATCTGACATATGGAATGGAAGCAGTCCAGCCAATCGAGCTAGAAGTACCATCCCTTAGGATTCTACTCGAGAGTCAGGTACCTGAAGCGGACTGGGTCCAAGGCCGATACGACTCGCTAGTCCTCTTAGACGAACGGCGGTCCCGAGCTCTGAATAATATTCAGATATATCAGAAAAGGATCCAATGGGCTTTTAACAAAAGGGTTAGGCCCAGAAATATCAAAGAGGGCGATCTAGTCCTAAAATCTGTTCGAGCTTTACTACCGGTTGACCCAAGGGGGAAGTTCAAACCTAATTGGGCTAGACCGTATCTAGTAAAGAAGATTCTTTCAGGAGGAGCAGTAATGCTAACAGACTTGGACGGAAACGAGTTCGTCAACCCAACAAACTTAGACCAACTGAAGCGTTACTACTCATGAACCCTATCTCAATGTCATTTGCAAAATTTATAAAATTCTTTTTATGAGTTTTCAAAATTTTTAAGCAAGTCAATAAGTTAGGATTATTTATCCTACCGTCGCACATCTCGAATTAATAATCTTGATGTATTTCGAAAAATTGCAAAAACACTTCTGAACTACGGAAGGTTTGATTCCATTAAACTTTGGATACGTAGGCAACCCCTCAAAAGGGTACAACCATTGCAATAACAAAAAGACGGGAACGGTATTCACTAATATGTCTTTTTATTATTTCAAAAATACATCACACAAAAAAAAACAAAATCACACCACAAAAATAGTAGTAATACTTAAATAATAAATTTTGGAGATTACTCGTACATTTTTCCTTTCCCCTTATCTCTCGGGTCACGTGGAGCCCGAGGCCGACGAGGTGGGGGCGAACGTTCCCTAATCACAAGGGGAATTTCTTTAGTTCGAACCCGCTTCTTCGATTTTGGGTCATCCACCATTTGCACCGGTCCAAGCCGAGCCCTAACGGGTTCGGGAAGCCTATCTCGAGGACCAAGTCGGTCCTTAGCCGCCAGCCTTGGCCCTAGTCTCCTTTCTAATTCCGTCTGGGGGCTCACTTTCCCCCATGCACCCTTAGTACTGGATCCTTCAGTCTGAGTCCTAGATTTCCCTTTCTGACCTGTCGGAGTAGCTTCTTCGGCAAAGAAGCTTCTATTATCTTTAGCATGCTCCCGGCGTAAGAGGTCGTAGGCCTCGTCAGTTTTCAAGGCAGCACGAGTTTTAGCTGAATCGGCTCGGGTCCATCTTACATAAGAGTCAGTTACCCAGATCGAATGAGGATTTTTGGGAACGGGCCAAGTAGCTCGTGTATACCACCTTTGCATCCAGGTGTCACACATTACATCCGTTAACTGAGTAGATTCACTCACGAATGCCTCAATTTCCGGGATTCTGTGCACCCGACCATATTGCCTAAGTATGCGATCGGGAAAAAGGTGAATTGTCTGGCTAAAAGATAGGATTACCTGATATCTAGCCCTGTCTCGGGACTCCAAGCCGGTCCAAACGTAAATCGGCCACCATGGCACGGCCCAGCGGATCAGTAGGCCTCCATGGAAGGATAGCACCTCATCCCAGTATTTTTGGGTGTTAAAGCGAGAAAAGGCAATAGCTCGTCTCCTCGCCATTACTTGCCTGGGTTGATACCGGCTCACGTCCAGGGGAGGATCCAAGATTGATAGCCTCTCGAACAGCCACAGCTGAAAAACCCGCAAAAAAATCAAAATCGCAAAAAATCGTCAAAATCGCGTTAAAAAAAACGCGAAAACCGAGAAAACCGCAGAAATCGGGAAAATCGGGAAAAAAACCGGAAAAATCGGAAAAGCCGAAAAAAAAAGATCAAAAAACGGCATACCTGTAGAAGACGGGTACTCCCGGTCAGTCGGACCGACGGATCCCTCTTGCGATTATCCAAACCCTGGATAATTTCTCCTGTAATTAACCAAGCCGGGCTATGCTCCGTCTCCATCAAGTCAGCCATAGTGAAAAGTCTAACGTGGCCCATGCAAGATAATAAATCCATATGCCCTTCGAAGGCATAGACATGGAGCATACAAAAAGTAAAGGCCCTACGGCTGTGAACCGGCCTGACCCGGACATCATCTGGGTTCATAAATTTTTCAGCTAAGTCGATCAAGGAAACGGTATCCCCTTCCAGCATACGGGATACCTCCATATGAGAAAGCCCTAAAAATTCCCGTAGCTTCCTCCTTGGGTCAGGAACTGAAAAAGGGATAGCAGGGCGAAGTATGGGATTCCATCCCCCTGCAGCAGCAATTTCCTCAGGAATAGGGCAAATTTCTCCTCGAGGAAAACCAAATACATGATAGGTGTCGTCCCAATAGGACAGGCAAGCATCCAAGAAGTGACGGTCTACTCACATCTGACGGATCACGGACAATTGGGTAACGCCGTTCTGATTCAGGATAGCCCTATCGGCATCTCTGAAATACTTGGACCATTCATGCAGCATTCCAACTAATCGGTCGATCCCCATAATTGATTTGCTAAAAGAAAGAATAAATTTTTCAGGGCTTATTCTTTTCTTTAAGGAATTGTGGGAATTGTGAAAATTTATGAAGCAAGGAGGGAGTATTTATAGCATAAAACCAATTTCTCCTCCTCACCTTAGGATTCCCAATCCTAGAATATTTAGCATACAATCCTTATCCTAAGGCTTAGCTAAGTCATCCTGAGCATTCCTATTCCTTTTCAGAGTCAAAAATCCTCTAATTTTCAAAGACTACTACAAACTCAAAAATTCAAACCCTTTCTCAAAATTTTATTCCCCAGCACGAGTCATTTTTCCTACAAATATTACGTGCAAAACTTTGCTACTTTGCATAAATATGTACAGGACAGGACCATGCGATCTGCATAACTCCCCAGCGGCATTTAACAAGATGAGCCCACATATAGGCCCATTTTAAGTCTTATGCGACGAGTTCAATCCACCACAGAGTTATCATCAGTTCAGGTACATTTCTAGTCTGTGGCCGGCGGGCCCTTCACACAGGTCTAATGGACCTTAAACGACCCGACCGGAAGCTACCGGGTTTTAATCCGTGATTGACCTGGTAGCTACTCTGACTTTCGCCTTGTCCAAGCCTCAGTCAGAGTGGGGGCTCTGTAGACACCCACATTTTGCTGCCAGGTGTCTATAGTTGTTTCCGACAAACACCCGATGATGATCGGACGCAAACGTGCTTTAACGTACTCGGAAATGGGCTCGAAACATGGATATTTAGCTTGGGCTTTTTAAGGAGTACAAATTTCACAAAACCAACCTCAAATTCAGGCCCAGTGGGTCGTTTCGAGTCAAATGACACTAATTTGGGTCGAATCCGACACCAGGGGTAAAACCGTCTTTTAGCGACCGAGTCAAAACCCGGTCAAAGATATTTCCCGAGACTTGTGGACCGACCGTGATGTCTCACGTGTCCAATTCGGACCCCAACTCCACAAAAATCAGCCACATAAAATAATAAACAAGTCCGTTTAAGGATAGAATTCGATCTCAAGCAGAAATCCTATCCGAAAACCGATTCAAACACCCAACCGAGTGCAAATACTCGGCCGAGCAGCACACAACCAGCCGGTTTCCCTTACTTCTTCACCAAGAAAACGGAATTCTCGTTCTTCTCAGCTTCTTACCCAAGCGGTAATTCTAACTCAAACACACCTCCTAGCCAAGGTCGGGAATTCCCTATAAATAGCCCCTTGCATACAACAACTTGGGACATCAATTATTAGCAACATAAACAACAACTTTTATGATCATTCATTATCAACATCAATCATAAACATCAGAAATACACAACTTTTTCACGTCAATCAACCTTTAGCATCGAGAAACCGATAATACATCCAAAACCCGAAGGAAACCGGTCCCGACACCCGACACCTTCACCCGTCACCTCTAAACCGAGCCACCCTAACCCGACCGACATCACTCAACGCTCCCGTGCCTAGCCACATTCCGACGAGCCCCGATCCGAGTTAACAAAAGCATGTAGGTTGAGGGTGCATCAAACCCGATTTCTCTTTTTCTTCTCTTCTCCTCCTCGTCGTCCGTTTTCTTTCTTTTACGGGTCAAGCATCGTCTTTTTTTATTTTATTTCTAATATCGATATTAACAAAAAACTATTTTCATAACAAACATTCTTAAAAATATGATATCGATTTTCTATAATCGAATATTGTATCAAAAAGAATTATATTAAGATTTCGACGATATTAAAAATCGTTACATGTTTTTTTGTTCAAACTTTTTTTTCAAACAATTTTACAAAACCTTTTTAAACTCATTCTAAATATCCGATATCGATTTCATAATCGAATATCGGATACGACGAATATCGAAAACATGAATCGAATACAAATTAATTCATATTTTGTACACGATTCATCAAATTTAGCAATTTCGAACAAAAAATAAAAAGCCGGACAGACCCGTACGCGAGTCGCGCCACGCCCAGGCGGCTCGCGCACGGGCCTGAAACCCGAACCTTTTTTTTTTTAGCTTTTTCATTCGTTTTATTATTTATTCTACGAATCTATTTCTAAAGTTTACATCTTTTCTAAAACTATTCCAAGTATTTGGTATTGATTTCGTAGTCAATTATCGAATATAACGAATGTCGAAAATATTAACTCGAGTACGGATCATACAATATTCGTACGCAATTTAATCGAATTTCCAAAAAAACCGCTCTCGGAACCAGCCCGACGCGCGACTCGCCGGCGTCCCGGGCGAGCCGCGCGGCCGGCTACCTTGGCGCGCCTTTCTCGTTCTTTTTTTATTATTTTTCGAACATCGTTTTTTATACAAAACAACGTCTTTTCAACAATATTTTTCAGATTTTGATTAATATTTATTTTTCTCGATCTCGCATATTTATTTGCTATATTATTATTTATAAATCGATACTAACTCGTTTGTTTATCTTGTAGCAAATTTATTCCTTTTTTATCGTTTGTTTTATTATACTAAAACGAACCTCACATGCTAAATTCAACTTCGACGTTAATTTTTCATGCATTAAATGACTTAGCAACCCATTCAATTCCTCACATGCTTAGGAAAACAATGTTTGCATATCATTCATCGTTCAACTAACGCGCGTATTAAAACATCATTCGATATCCTAGTAGAGGCCGCTAATGTGCGGGCGGGGTTGGGTGTTCTTAGTGAACTTCCCAACACGTACCCTCACCCCTTACTCAGAACCGTGGTTTCCGGATGTCCGAAACCATTGGCAACGAGAGTCATTCAATATACGATAAACCGCTCAAGTCGGCATCGGTATCGAACTGCAAAGGGACGAGCCCAATAAACTCTGACATCGGAAATGGGCCGTATTTTGTACACGGCCCACTACGACATATAGTGGGCTCGAACGGTTCCGAATAACCATAAAATTCGGTGGCGACTCCAACTTCGATTTAAATTTCAATTTGATCATCTCATATGGAGATTCATTCGCCTCCCCAAACCCGCGCGTGGCCGCGTCGGGGTGGACCTATGTCATGTCCACACTAGCATATATATGAATTCATCAAATATTCAACAAGAACTTAAATTCTACCCATCGATCCCCCTTGACCCTATTAACGGAATTAGCTACTCATAATTAAATTGACACGAAGTAAACAATTGATAATGAAATGCATAATGATCGATATGGAAGAAGGAAAACTAATAAAATCAATACTAGAAATGAAAATAAACAATTAAGAAAACAAAAAATGAATAAGTAATTTGAAACTAATTGAAATGATTACTTATTGGAAATTGTAGCAAGAACAAGAGTAAATCTTCCAAAATAGAGAATGAAAAGGTATTGTCGTTCTAATACTAGGCTTAGAGTTCTTAGGAATGAAAAGAAGGTTTGTTCAAAAGAGATACAAAGCATTCCTATATAGCCAAAGAAAGAAGAAGCTGAAAAGACACTACAGCTATGTCGTCCCGAATAGGGATAGAGGCCGTCCCGATTCGGGATTAAAGTCGTCCCGATTCGGGATTAAAGTCTTCTCTATTCGGGACAGCTGAAAAATCCACTTTTGCTCAATTTCTTCATTTTTGCCGTGAGTGAGACAATAGGGACGACATCCATCCCCAGGGATGGACCTCGGGACCAACCAAAAGGACTCCTCTAGTCTTCTAAACTTCATGATATGGTTCCAACTTGACGCGGGATCAATCCATGACATCCACGCAACCTCAGTAGCAAGAACCTAGCTTGTGGATAAATAATCACCGACCTCCATGTGAGCCATGATGAAAGGAAAAAGGCGTCCATATCGCCTATTTTCCTACGAAACCAACAAAACACTACCAAACACACTAGAGGAGAAGATTAGTTCCCAAAACCGCTCCTAAGAGCGCTTTTAACACGATAAATACATGGGAAAACGGTGGATAAAAGGATATAAAATATTAAGACATCAGGTATCACAGAGTATGTTTTATTAAAGATATACTCCCCCCGTTCAAATCCAAAGGGTACTTTTGTTTTTTCACATTTGCCGAGACACGTTTTACATCGTCAATATTTTTCGTTTTACATTAACGAAAATTATAAAAAAAATCGATATTCTTAGTCTACTCATAAAGAGGAATCAAATAAGACCCCACATGACTATATTTTCTCTTATAAATTGTCGGAAATATTAACGATTCTCTTGAATAGTGTCCAAAAGAGAAGCGTACCCTTTGGATTTGAACGGAGGGAGTAATAAATTGCATTACGGAGTACTAGTTTACTACTCCATACTAAAGAACTGCACTGACAGAGCATACTAGTATGCCCCTGATATGATCGCAATGTAAGACAATAGACCCGTCGGAGTTGGTATAATACGACCATCTCTGGCTGGTGGTTCAAACAAGAGAGTTCTTACAAGCGGAAAGCTTTTTGAGAGGATCAGTTAGACTGATACCATGTAAGTTTACGTAATACCTTGTTTATTTGATTAAGCAAGCTCAGTTTATATACCGAGTGAGCATGACAAGATATATCGAATCTAAAACTATACTAATGACAGGAAGATATAAATATGTAGTTGCTAAATCATACCCAGGTTTTACTAGTTCATACCCAAGTTTCGTTATTTTTCCGTTGGCTACCCTTATCTCATCTCTCAAAGCCTAACACTTTTGCTTATTTTCTCAACCCTTCAAAAACTACTAAAATCTTCGGTAACTTTACGATTATGGATCATACTTTACACGTGAGACAAGTAATTTTGCTATTTTTATTAATAATTTCACTTTTATATTCGATTAAGCCTAATTTTGTTTTTATTGATTAATTTCGTATTCGATTTCTTTTTAAAACCCTAATTTCTAATTAAGCCCTAATTTCTTATTCATTTTCTAATAAAGCCCTAATTGGATTAAGCCCTAACAAATCACAATTTGTATTTGAGACAATCAAGTGTATTGATTTTATTAATAACTAGTTGGGAAGCCCGTGCGATGCATGGGTCGATTTTCAGTGACATTGATAATGACACATAGTTAGATAATTGCATAAATTGGTGAGACTACGCAACGGAAGAAAATAAGTCAAGGTAAGAATATGCCTAATAGTAAAGGACTACTATCCACCCTACATTGTTTCTAGGAAGGTAATATTTGCGATCGACCCTAATAAGCCAACCAGAACCTGACCTGACACCCGAACTGAAGACCCGAGGTTGACTCGTAACCCGAATTGACTCAGGCTAACATGAAAGTGACTCTACTATTATTATAGAAAACGAAATGATATCCCTAAAAAAGTTGAAAATAACAAACCCGAAAATGACTCGAACCTGAAATGACCGACCGGACCCGAAGTGAACCTGATTCCGTAACCCAAAAGTGACCTGACCCGAAGCCTGCTAACCCGAACTCGACACGATTGACCCGAGAGTAAATGTGAACCATACATTTATAGCCTAAAAAGAAAAGAGGGAAAAGATCCAACTCAGCTCAAAAAGGAAATAAGGAAAAAGATAGAAACTCGGAGGAGTAATCCCTCTTTCCACTAACCAAATAACAAATCTCCAAATTGTCCCGCCTAACTACATATGGGCCTACCTTTTTATTATTTAATATATATTGGTTGGGCTTATATCTAAATTAGCCATGCATGTTAACTGCGATCAATAATTATATGTTTAAAAGATACTACCATAAAATAGTATAATTAATAGAGTAGATGCTACCATTTTTGTTATTCCATAAAATAATATAAATCTTTTTCTATATATCATATTAATTAATTGATTGATTAATTGACAGTACAATCTAATTTTACAAATATATGTTGGTACCCTATTAGTTTTTCACATTTTTGATATTTATATTTTATATTCGAGATAATAATTTAAAATTTCAATGATAATCAAGATATAATCGTGTAATCTCATTCAATTCATATTTTAATATTTTAATGAACATGTTTTTTTACAAAGCAAATAACAAAATTTTATAGTAATTTTTACTTGATTATTTAATTAAAGTTTTTTTTTCTTCACAAAACCAGTATTCGCAAATCAAAATTCATTCTTTCAAATACTGAGGTCATTTATAAATTTAATTAACAAATTATAAGATAACATAATACTCCAAATATTATTAGATAAAAAAATAATTCCAAATATTTATATATTAAAATCAAAATGTGAAAGTATTTTATACTCCGTAGTTTTTTCCATCGTCAAGATTTTATATTTGTTTACAATACGTAGACTTCAATAATATGAGACACTTATATTTTGTAGCAAAAATAAATAAATTATGTCATAGATATATACGAAGTATATTTTTTAATATATAGCTAATACATACGGAGCGCATGATAATTTTATTTATTGAATAATTTTTCTTCTAATTTTACATAAATATTGACTTTGACTTGAATTTGGATTAAATGTAGTAATTGTTTCCGTATTTGAGTGATTTTATTTGTTTCCTTATTAAATGTAGTAATTTTATTTGTTTTCTTATACTAAGTATAGACCCCGTGCATACACGGTATATATGCAAATTTATTTTATAGATATTCTAAGATTGTTATAAATTTTAGTATACACGTGTAGTTGTTAGTATTTTATAGATATTCTTTTAGTAAATGTCTTTGTCGTACATTTTGATTTACTACAAAGTAATTTGCATTAAATTTAGTAATTTTACATAAATATGGTCATATCCTCAAATCTTTTATTTGTTTCCTTATTTGAGTGATAATAATTTGGAGGTAAAAAATTTCATGGGAAATTGACACCTCATCAACTTCATTTTTGTTATACCATAAAATAGTATAAATCTTTTTCTATATATCATTCCCTATATACTAAAAGAATAACAAATTTCCAAAATTTTCCCTCCAAAATGCATTATTTCTAAAGATGGAAGTTAAACAAATAATACTTTAAAATAAATTGGTAACCCATTACATTTCATGGATGATGATAAAATCATCAAAATGGCAAATTTATATGTTAGGAAATAAGTGCCTAGCAATTGTCTTTTCGGATCTCGAATTGGTTTTCGACCTGAATCTGTTTAATTAGGAAAGTTTCCTAATCAATATCTGAGTATCTGACCTAGGATTTCCTAATCTGTTTAGGGTTTCTGTTCAGGTTGAGAGTATTATATAAACTCTCATACCTCTACCCTAAAAATTATGATATCAGTCTGAAATCTGTAACCTCTCCTCAAAGTTAATAAAACTATCCCCTCCTTCTGCCCGTGGATGTAGCTAACAGGTTGTTAGTGAACCACGTAAATCTGTCTGTCTCTCAATTTTACGCTCTTATTTATTTGTCTTTCTCTTCCGTTATAACAAACTGGTATCAGAGCTTTGGTTCATCCGATCTGTGAGAAAGATGTCTGGGATGAGCGTTAAAATTGAGAGTTTTGATGGGAGGAATAGTTTTAGTCTGTGGCAGATCAAGATGCGGGCGTTGTTAAAGCAATAGAGACGGTGGGCGCCATTCGTGAAGAAAGACGACACAGTCACCGCTGAGATGGCCGTTCTGGAGGAGAGTACAGTTTGTCTGATGATATCATCACTGAAATCGGAGGAAGGTAGAAGCAGTGGTAGTACTGATAAACAGGTGGAGCAGCAAGTAACTCTTGATGAGAGTGAAGCAAAATCTGGAGATCAACCACTATCGTTCGAGTCTGAATCCGAATCCGAATCTGAATCTGAACCATCAGGTTTTTCGTTACCAGTTCAGAAGCAGCAGAGTTTGGCCCGTGAGCGGTCAATCAAGTTTCCGAACAGATATGGTAATGAAGATGAGGTGGGTCTGTCTGATCTGGTTCCGAATAGCAAGGTCCAACATGGTCTGGACTTGCTAAATTCTGGAAGTATCTGATTGCCCTTTGTTGGGCAATATCTGAGGCAGGAGAGGGGGAGGAGTTTTGTTTCTGGTACATCTGGCATTCGTTGGAGTGCATTTGGTACATCTGTTGAGGAGATTTCTGGTACATCTGATCTGGCATTCTTTGGAGTGCATCTGGTAATCTGATCTGGCATTCGTTGGAATGCATCTGTCTGATCTGATTGAGAGACAATTCGAGGCAAGGTGGAGATTGTTAGGAAATAAGTGCCTAGCAATTGTCTTTTCGGATCTCGAATTGGTTTCCGACCTGAATCTGTTTAATTAGGAAAGTTTCCTAATTAATATCTGATTGATTAGAGTTTCCTAATCAATATCTGAGTATCTGACCTAGGATTTCCTAATCTGTTTAGGGTTTCTGTTCAGGTTGAGAGTATTATATAAACTTTCATACCTCTACCCTAAAAAATTATGATATCAGTCTGAAATCTGTAACCTCTCCTCAAAGTTAATAAAACTATCCCCTCCTTCTGCCCATGGATGTAGCTAACAGGTTGTTAGTGAACCACGTAAATCTGTCTGTCTCTCAATTTTACGCTCTTATTTGTTTGTCTTTCTCTTCCGTTATAACATTATGGTATAGCCATTCTTAGCTTCACACTAAAAAAATATATTCGGTTCTTTTTTCTAAATAACATTTTTGTTTTTCGAGTTGAATCTCTAAACATTAATTTTTATAAAAATGTGAAAATAGTCCAATTTCTATTTCATATAATTAGTATGCTACAAATTAAATTTTATGTATACCGTGCATTTATGCACGTGGTCTACACTAGTTACTATTGTTCTATTAGTTTTGCATTCAACAATATTATCTACGGAGTATTATTATAAATGTAATAACTAATAAATAAAATGACAAATAATATTACGTATTTATGTAAAGTAAGAGAGTCAATTTGACATAGATAATTCAAAAACAAATTCTACGTAGAGTATATGCGATATGTGATCTAGCGTGTTTTGTATTTGTTTATGACGGAGATTTGAGCTAGATTTGGTGATTAAGGGTGCGGATTTAGAGTGTAAATCGTCTATTTAGTTTTATCCAGGAAATTGAGCTTTATTGAAGAAAAGACGGTTTTTTAGAATTCTAATTCCTTGTTATATGATTTTGGGCTCGAGATGGAGAGTACGAAGAACAAGCCCAACAAACCGAGTGAAAAGTCAAAGCGCAGCTCGGGAATTGAAGACAAAACTACTTCAGGTTCCGTGTCAGCTTAATTATTATTTATTATTATATTATTATTAGAGTTAGGAAATTATTGGACTTTCCTATTATCATTATCTTAGACTACATATTATTAGATTGATATTCATCAATCATTCATATCATCACTCACGTTATATTACGTTACTTTCATTGGGAGAAGAAGAACCCTAGTTTGGTAAAGACAATTATGTGTAACTAATCTTTCTTCTCGGATCAAGGATTTGAAGATTTTTAGTTAATTGATTGTGAGACCTTTCTTAATCTTTATTTAATTACTTGAGTATTGTTTATTCTTTGTGCTAATTTTATGATTGTTGTTTGTTTAATCTTTTTGGCCAATTGATTATTTCAATCTTCAATCTATTGCAATTCTTTGTGTTTGAATGCGTAATTGTTCAATTCACTAGATAAAGTTGCAACCTTTAAACCTAATTATTTGTATGCGTTTCATCGTAATTGGGTAAAAGGGAGGAATAAACATATAATTCGAACCAATAACCGCGTGTGTTAAAGGTCGTTATTTCTATTGATTTGTTCATATCGTTCATGCAGTTATTGAATTAAATCTAGACGCGTGGATTAGGTTGTTCAATAATTAGGTTGCTTAGTATCGCGTTTCGACCTAAGTAATATTATCTACGGAACAATTGAAACCTTCAGTTTCACAATAAAATACTCAAGGATTAAATAAAGGTTAGTAGTCGATGATCAACTGTTTAACTAGTTAGTGGATTTTCTTTGAGTCGAGTCTCTTAATTATCTGAATTCGTCATTATTAGTTATTTTGCTTTCGTTATTTTAGTTGTTAGACAAATCATCACTCACAAAACCCCCATTATTCTTCTTACGTTTATTTTTATTAGTTACACATTAGTTACATTGCCTTCCCTGCGGATTCGACACCCGACTTACCTCTACTATATTGTTAAAGGTAATAGGACTTAATTATTTATCTTTGGGAGTATACGACCTAGGCTCACCAATATGAGTAATCAAATTCATTATAATATAAGGAGACATGTTTATTTCTTATATAATAAATGTATAAATAATTGATCTAATAGAAAATGATAAATTAGCACTCCTAAATTCAATTAGCATTAAGATTATTTTTATTCATATAATCAAATTTTATCACCTATTATAAGTTCTCTTGTTTTTTTTATCTCTTGTTTTTTTTATCATCATACTTTTTCGATGTGGGATAATTCTACTTAAGTTTATAGTCTTAACAACTCTTTTTAGGACTCAAAGGATTTCAAGTTGATATCTGAAGAAAAATGATTACTCTTAATTATGTTAATAGAATTCAATTAGTTTATCATCATTTTTCGATGTGGGATAATTTTACCAAAGTTTATTGTCTTCAGGTTGATATCTAAAGACGAATGATTATTCTAAATTATATAATAGAATATTTCTACTTAAATTTATAGTCTTAAGAACTCTTTTTAATACTCAAAAGATTCTGGTTCATATCTATACAAATGATTACTTTTATTTATATAATAGAATTTCATCACCTTATTATATATAATTTTTCAATGTGGGATAATTTTAACTCAATTTATAGCCTTAAGAATTGCTATAAAACTCAAAAAAAAATGATTAATATCTAAAAACGAATGATTTCTCATATTTATGATCATCACCTCATCGTAAGTTTTCAATGTTTGATAATTCTACCTATGTTTATGTCTTAAAACTCTTTTTAGAGCTCAAAATATTTCTGGTTGATATCTAAAAAAAATATTTACTTTTAATTTTTTCTCCTTGATGATATAGAATTTTATCATCTCATCATAATTTTTTGATGTGGGATAATTGTACCTAGGTTTACAGTCTTCAAGTTGATATCTAAAAACGATTGCTTACTCTTAATCAAGTACTTATTTTAATAGCATTCCTTCAATTTATTTTGATATCTAAAAACGATTTTTTTTTATGTAATAGAATCTCATCACTCTATTACTGATTGTATAAATAGACGTGAAGATTTCTGGTTGACGGATGATTGCTTTTATTTTTATAATAGAATTTCATCATCTTATTATAATTTATTGACGTGATATAATTTTACTTCAATTTATAGTTTTAAAAGTTGTTATAAGACTCAAAAGATATTGTGTTGATATCTAAAAACGAATAATTTCTCTTATTTATAATATAAAATTCTATCACCTCATCACAATTTTGTTATGTGAGATAATTCTACTTGAGTCTATAATCTTAAGAAATCTTTTTAGAACTCAAAAGATTTCTGATTGATATCTAAAGACGAATGATTACTCTTATAATTATCCTTTTGTAAGAATTGTTCCTTTTGTTTTTTCCCTCGATGGACGAATAAAAGTAAGCTTCCCCTCTTGCAAAAAAAAAATGATTACTCAAATAATTAGTACAGAGTATATAATAGAAGTTCATCACTTTATTAGAATTTCTAGATGTGGGATAATTACTTTAAAATTATTATAGTCTGAAGAGATGTGGGAGAATCTCTTCTTGGGTAGACAATCGAGGTTCTTCATAGAAAGGCTCGCTTCTCAAGGGGACTTCATCGGCGGCTTCATGATTGGGTTGCTCCCCTTGCTCAAGTGAGCACCCTTCGTCGAGTTGTGACGTTCGGGTTAAAAACATTACGGTTTTAACCGATAACGCATTTAATCGAGCATCCATCGCCTCATTCTCCCTTCGATATTGGGCCATGAATTCATCTTGATCTTTTTGCATTTGGATGGCCATTTCTTGTTGGCTCTTTTGCAATGGAAGAATCAATTGAAATAACTCCAAGTTGAGCATTTGGTCATTGGGGTCTTGTAAAGCTCCTTGAAAATCTTGATGATGCCCAAGGGGTGGGGCATCGATCATATTGTTGGTAGTGAAGTTGAGGTGATTGGTAATATGGTGGGTTTTGGGGATATTGGCTTCCATATGGAGAAATAGGATGAGGTGTGGTGGGTTCATGATGGTAATTTGAGTAATAACCACCACGATCACAAGGTTGATAAGCACTCACTTGATGGAAGCCGTTTCCATGTCCTTGAAGCTCATACCCACGGGTGTCTTGATTACCCCATGAAGCTTGGTAGTAGTAGGGAGACGTCATGTCATGTTCTTGATTCATAGAGGGAGAGGAGTAGCTCATGGTGGCTTCCATGGGTGGGGAGTTTAGATCGAACCTCACATTTTGCTCGAAAACTAGGCTTGTACCCGGTTGGAAACCTCTCAATCTAGCAACCGTCTGTGAGAGGATGGTCACCACCTCTAGGCAAAAACTGTAGACTAGGAGCAAACGTGAGAAGTCTAGTGCTTTTTGGGCACTAGACAAGAAGGAAATAAACTTCACACACACAAGAAGCAAAAAGAAAACAAAAAAACTACAAAAACCGAAGTCAAAGTCAAGTAAATAGGAAAACGAAGTCTAAACAAGCACCATCCCCGACAACGGTGCCAAATTGATGGTAAGGAATTGCCGTGGGTCCTCACCAACAAGTAGAGTCCAACTAATCCTAACGGGTAGCTAGGGTAAGTCGGGTCGAGTCTACGGGGACGGTAGAGGTTGTCTAGACTATGGTCAACTCACAAACAAGACTAAATTACCAACACAACGCAAAGGGAGACTAACTAACATGAATTGATTAACTATGATGATTGGAGATGATGAAAGTGGACTAACAATGAACTATGTATAACAAGAACTAATAAGAACACTAGAGCTAAATGAAACAAGTAAACTAGAGAAACAATAGCTAGCAAGATGGGTAAATCAAATATGGGAAGGAGTAGGGTTAGTTTGGGTTCATAAGTGTAGTAGGATAGTCGGGTAGTCAAGGGGTGTAGGTTTCACCTAGTTACTAAGGTTGGTCCGCGCTCTCGCGTCAAAGCCAATGTCCGCACTCTCGTGTCTAAGACAAGACCCGAATACTCATGCAAGATATTACCCAATAGACAAGAATTCAACCACAAATCAATCACACAATGAGAAGATGAAAACAAGCATGAGAAGCATGGCCACTACAACTCAAACAAGCAATTCAACAAACACATAGAGTGCTCAACATGTGACTAGTAACAAAGAATCCACCTTTACCCTCAATCAAGCCCTAATTACCCATAATCCACACTTAATCCCCCTACTAACCCCACAATAGGTCTACTCACACATAATGAAACTAACCCTAACCATAACAAGAGGAATCAACACAAACAACATAACATTCATAATGGAACTAACAAGAGCAAGAAAATTAATCAAAGATTAAAACTTGAAAGATTAAACAAGGATTAAGAGTAAAGAGAGTACGAAGATTATACCTACTAACAAGAAGATGAAAAGATAAGAACTTGTATTAATAAGAAAAACCCAAATCAATCACCCAAGGTTGTCAATCTTGGATGAATCTTGAAGAATTCTCTTAATACAAGGATTACAAACTAGATTAAGCTAAGTTTAATTAAAGATTAAGGAAAGATTAAGCTAATGAGAGGAGGAACTCTATCTAGGGTTTAGTCTAATGTAAGATAGTCTAAAAAAAGTGCTTAAACAATACAAAGGAAGGGTAAATATAAGGTTACAAGAGTGAAGGAATAGAAAGAAGAAGAGGCGCGGTCTACAGCCGGTCCATCCCGGTCGGGATGGTGGTGGTCCCGACCGGGACGAGATGGTCCCGACCGGGATGAGCTTGGTCCCGGTCGGGATGACACTCCAGAAGCCGTCTTTGCTTTACACTCCTTCCCGACTTGGAAGGCTACTCTTCCCGCCCGGGAAGGGTCTTGTAGGCCTCCAATATGATCATAAAGGTCCCTATTCGCTCTTGATAGGCTTCTCGTCGATTCTCGGTGCTCGGGATCAAGTCTAAGGGGCTCGGGAATGGGTTCCAAGGCCTCGGGATCGAATCTAAGGCACCGAGTGATCGTTCCTTCTTTTCGTTGGCACCAAATGTGTAGGAAACGAGTCGGAATCCCTTCCAATTCTCCATGAATGGTCTTGGGAACCTAAAACGAACTAGAAGAAGCATAAGTAGCCGAGAAACCGCTCCAAAGAGCGATTTCACAAGAGAAACCGGGACCAAACACAACAAATAGGCACTACAAACTACACTTATCAATTATTTTAATTCAGTAATCTTATATTTCAACTTTTTAAGAAAGAAAGAAAGAAAGACGCTTGTACGAGAATCGTACTGGACCGAAACTTTGACTCTTGTTGATCTCCCATGTTTTCCCTAAAGTTTAACAGCTACACACCTCACCTACTTTTACTATACCACACCTCCTACCCTATTATACACCTAAGCGCACCACCATACCTACCTAATTCTATCTATACTAGTTGAAAAGCTCGTGCAATGCACGGGCCGATATTTAGTGATCACATTAATAATGACATGAAATTAGTATGCATAATAATAAACAAATACTATCCACATACATGAATGTGTTTCAAGCTAGGTAGGTAATATGTGCAGTAAACATCAAAATTAAATTATAGGCGTACATTGTAGTAAGAAAGACTAGTTAATTATCTCGCACACAATTACATCTTCAACTACATATTTGTACCAAAATTCATTTATATTTAACGTAATTTTGCATTCAACAACATTATCTACGGAGTATTATCATAAATGTAATAACTAATAAATAAAATGACAAATAATATTAACGTATTTATGTAAAGTAAGAGAACCAATTTGACAAAGATATTTCTAATATATTATACATTGCCGTGAATATAACGATATGAGTATTAAATTTCATGATAGTATAAAGACACGTGTTTATTTCTTACATAATAAATGTATAAATAGTTTATCTAATAGGTGATTAGGATGATAAGTTACCACTCCTAAATTCGATTACTGTTGGATTAGTTTCATTTAAAAAATATTGCTCAAAGATTAACTAAGTACACGTAAGATTGTGCAACACTTCAAGAACATTTCTATAAATTATCGAATATAAATCTCTTGATTTATCTCAATATCTTAAAAATATAACTCTTGAATTAATCATACTATTAGTAATAAATTATAGCTAGTCAAATATTGTGATGTACGACTGCTTGTTAGTGACGTTGATAAGGACACCAAGTTTATCGATTACATAAATTGGTGAGACTGCACAATAGTAGATTGGCGGGATATTTTCACTTAAATTTATAGTCATAAGAGCTGTTATAAGATTCATAATATTTTTGGTTGATATCTAAAAACGAATGTTTTTTCTTATTTATGATATAGAATTTCACAGATCAATCATATTGCTCGAAAAAAGTATCAAATATATATATATATACAAAGTATCGTAATTTTTTATGTGGCATAACGTTTACTTATTTTTATAATCTTAAGAGTTTTGTTAAGACTCAAAAGATTGTTGATCTCATCGATATCTAAGAATAAATGATTGCTCTTATTTATAATATAAAATTTTATCACTTCATCATAGTTTTCGATGTGAGATAATTTTTACTCAAGTTTATAGTCTTCAGAGTTATTTTTAACACTCAAAAGTTTTTTGGTTGATAACTAAGAACGAATGATTGTTCTTAAACTTTTTTTAAGATTCAAAAGATTGTTGGTTGATATCTAAGAACAAATTATTGCTTTTATTTATATAGAATTTCATCACCTCAACATAATTTTTCGATGTGGGATAATTTTTTATTTAAGTTTGTAATCTTATGAACTATTTTAAGATTCAAAACATTGTTGGTGATATCTCAGAACGAATTATTATTCTTATTTTTATAGAACTTCATCATCTCATTATAATACTCGTGTAGGATTATTTTTTCCACACACAACTTTCTATTATACTCTTTATTTAAATTAAAAACTATATTAAATTAATAATAATTGTTAATAATTATTTAAAAAATTCAAAATTTTAATTTTATACTTTTTGAGGATAAATAAATAAATATTAAAACAATTATCAAACAGAATTGACTAAGCGTTTCACGTTGTCGCTGTCCAATTTTTTTTTTTGCAAGAAGGGCAGCTTACTTATATTCATCCATCGAGGGAAAAACAAAGTAACAAAATCTTACAAAAAAGGCAACCAAAAGTTAACCGTTGAGTCTCTCTAAAACAAAATGAGACTCATGATTACAATGTGAAAGTCTGATACTTACATGATTTTTGATTCTATTAACTAGCTCCTTAGGTGTTCTTTCCACTTCAGCAAAAATTCTCCTGTTACGCTCTTCCCAAATAGCATGAGTAATGGCGATAATGCAACAAAGTCGCCATTGTGTGGTCCAGCTTTTCCCCCCCTTGTGGTATATTGTACGTTTAATTTCCTTCCCCAGGCTATAAGGCTTCTGGGTAATCCCGTGCCAAAGATTTATATTAATTATTACCTCATTTGAGTAACAACATCTGAAGAACATATGGTGTATGTTTTCCTCATTAGCCTTGCAGAGAACACATCGGTTTCCAAGTTGAAAACCTCTACTTTGAAGTGCATCAATAGTAGACAGCTTCCCCTGAGTGGCAAGAGTGGTGATAGTGCTGGGAAGAGCGTAACAGGAGAATTTTTGCTGAAGTGGAAAGAACACCTAACGAGCTAGTTAATAGAATCAAAAATCATGTAAGTATCAGACTTTCACATTGTAATCATCGCTGTCCAATTTTTGTTGCCTTATGATGTGATAATCATAGGTTTATATAATGATAATTTTTTTAGTCTTAAATGGAGTAGGTTTTTTTTATTCCTATACAAAAGATTATATTCTTTATCCAAAATAAAATATATATTTAAAAAAAATCGAGTCTTAGTTGGAGTAGGATTTTTTTTTTCATATACAATTTTTTATATTCTTTATCTAACTTAAAAAAATATATCAAAAAACTTGGACCAATCATATCGCTCGAAAAGTTCCACCTTTATTAATATATATATTGATTGATTGATTGATTTACTTTTTAATATAGTCATTGAATTGGATGTTATATTATTTATTTTACTTAAACCCTAATTGATTGAAATAGAGAGAGAAAAAAAGAGAAAGTGGTTATGAATTGATTGGAAAAAATGAGGAGGGTAGTTTGGGAAACGTGGGTATGAAATACTCCCTCTCATTCACTCAATCCTTCATATTGATTTTTTCACCATTTTTAAGAAAAGTGATAAAAGTGAGGGTATTATTGGCAAATCATGTGGTGTTACGGGTCCACCAAACTTAAAGTAAAGAAAAAGTAGTGACTTTTTGTTTAAATATAAGGAAAATATGAGAATTATAAGATAAAGTCTTTTGCCAAAAGGGGAATGTAAATAATTGATTGGATTGTCCATTTATAATAAGTATAAAGAATTGAATGGATGAGAGGCAGTAGTAAAAAGTTGGTATGAGAATATAGAGATTGTTAGTTTGGTTTTTTTGGTAAATGGTAAGTTTTATATACCAATCAAAGAATGAATGCATATACATAACTAGCCTCACAAGGCTAGAATGAAATTCATATCCTTAGTATTAAGATTATTCTTAATCTTTCCCTTACAAAAAATTCTTATTTCCTTAACTATACTTTCAGCCACCTTCGCAGGTCTGATGAGTATATTCTCTACTCGACCTTTGTTCCATTGATTCCAGATGTGGTATGTAAGAGCATTGATTACTCCATTCTTCACTTCTCTTTGTAGCTTTGTCCCTCTCATTCTCTTTCTCCATTCATTATCGTGCTTTAAGCCTCCTCGACACTTCAACATATCAGCTACCTTCTGGAAGATTTTACTGCTATAAGAACCTTCCTTGAACAAATGCGTACCAGTTTCAGAAGCAATTTGGCAGATACAGCAGTAGTCATCACCCGTGACTCCAATTCTGTGCAGCTTATCTTTCATGTTTAAAGCCTGATGTTGAATTAACTAGGCATGAATCTTATGCTTTGGTACGGTCCACGCGTTCCATTCCAGTCTATACCACTAAACTGGATTATGCTTCTCATGCAGCCAGTGGTATCCTTTGCTTATGGTGTAGTTATGCATATTCCATTGTTTTGCATCAATCCCTTCCTTCATCATGTCCCTTGCCTGGCATATCTTTCTCCATGCCCAACTGGTATCGTTATTGGGTAGGTAGTCATCCCAAACTCGTCCTTTCAGATATACATGGTGTATCCATTGAACCCACAATTTGTTTTGATTACTTGATACCCACCAAGCTAACTTGCCAATGGCCGCTTTATTCCAAATGCTACTTTGCATCAAGTTTAACCCACCTTCTTTTATCGGCATGCAAACCTTATCCGATACAAGAGGAGAACGATGATAATCAACTCCTCCTTCCCAAAGGAAAGTTCTGCATATGTTATCAAGTTGCTTCATTGTCGTTTTAGGAATAATAAAAATGGATCACCAATAGGAATGAAGTGAAGCAAGAACACTTTTAATAAGCACTAGAGTTCAGCATAAGACAACTTCTTGGCTCCTAATCTCCGAATCCTCTCGACTATCTTGGTAATTAGTGGTTGGCATTCAAGAATAGATAGTTTGGGGGGCTTAATGGGCAAACGGAGGTATCGAAAAGGAAGTTTTCCTTCCTCACAACCTGATATCTGTATAATTTCAGCTTTGGTTGCATTGGGCACCCCATTAAAGAACACACTAGACTTCCCCCGTCTCATTTTCAATCCTGGGGAATCTGAAAACGTAGCAAAGGTCCTTAAAAGGAGCATCATTGAAGGTATCTCACCTTTACAGAAGAGAAGTAGATCAATTTGTTAGTTTGTTATGTGGTTAGTTACATCCTACGTGTCATACACTCATCCCTATCCATTAGTAGTAACATACCTCTTGTATATAAATACAGAACATTGCTGTAATATTTTACACAATAATACAATTCATACTTACTATTTACATCAATAGTTCTCTCTCTCTCTCTCTCTCCCTCCTCTCCTCAAGCTCGAGCTATGTCAACAATGGAGGATATCAATCTCATATGGTATCAGAGCGGGTCGTTCCGGTGATTCGACTCGGCTTTTTTTTCCTTTCTGAAGAATTCTATTCTCTACTCGTGCATTAAGCGAGTGGTATAATCTTCCTAATTTTTCTTCCGCATTTTCTCTGATTCTCTATTGTTGCGTTCTTTGCTTGATTACTCTATGAAATCAATTGAATTTCGGGTATATTCGCATCTTCGAGTGAATTCGATTTAATTTCTGACATATCTGCATCTTTTGAGTGCATTTCTGCTGACTACTGATAATATACTACACATCTTATCGATTTTATTCTACATTTGCATTCAATCATGACAATTGAAATCGAAAATTCTGCAACCTCGAACAACTACTCATGTTTTGATGATCCTTTATATCTCTCCTCTTCTAATCAGCCCACACTTCAACTTGTTTCGATTCAATTTAATGGAACAGGCTTTATTTCCTGGAAATGTGATGTGTATGTTGCGTTGATTGCGAAAAATAAAGACGGTTTCATAGACAGAACTTGTAAACAACCTAACAAAACTGATAAGAAACACCACCAGTGGATACGGTGCGATTATATGGTTGTAAAATGGATTCTAAACTCTTTTACGAGGGAAATACGTGAGACAATTGAGTATGGGAGAAGTGCAAAGGAATTATGGACTGAATTAACTGAGCGATATGGACAGATTAACAGTATAGAGATATACTAGTTAAGGAAAGAGTTAAGTGATACAACACAATCAAATACACCTCTAATTGAATATTACAGTAAACTTAAAGGAACCTGGGAAACTCTAGAGAGTGTAGATCCAATTCCTCTTTCTGCTTGTGGCACAATGGATGCTTGCACTTGTAGATTGCTTAAGAGAATTTTGGATAGAGAGTCGGGAACAAAGTTAATTCAGTTCCTTATGGGACTTAATTCCAGTTATGAAGGAGTGAAAACCAATGTACTCACCATGAACCCTTACCCCCCCCCCCCCCCCCCAATAAGTCCTTTTCTCTGTTACAAAAGGTCAAAAAACATAAGCAGATCAGCGATGCAGTTAACATCTTAGCTGAAACTAGTGCCTATGCTGCACTTTCTGATGGGGGACACAAGGGAAAAAGACCTAAGATTGAGTCAAAATCTGGTGAAAAATTCTGTACCCACTGTCAGAAAAAAGGTCATGACATTACTGGATGTCACAAGCTTCAAACTTGTTCTCATTGTAGAAAGAAAGGCCACGTTTCAGAGTACTTTTTTTCTAACCCAAGCAGTAAAAGGTTTAAGGGGAAAGGAATGCAGGCTTATTCATAGGGTGGTCAAAACAATTACAGAAGAGATGCATATAAGGTGGATGTTGTGCAGGAACAAGAGAATGAAGATGTGGACATGACATAGGTCCACCCCGACGCGGCCACGCGCGGGTTTGGGGAGGCGAATGAATCTCCATATGAAAACGGATCGAATGGAAATTTAAATCGAAGTGGAGTCGCCACCGAACTTTGTGGGAGTTCGGGCCCGTTCGAACCCACTCTATGTCGTAGTAGGCCGTATACAAAATACGACCCATTTCTGATGTCAGAGCTTATTGGGTTCGTCCCTTAGCATTTGATACCGATACCGACATTATCGGATATCGTGTATTGAATGACTCTCGTGCGCCAACGGTTTTGGGCATCCGAAAACCGAGGTTCTGAGTAAGGGGTGAGGGTACGTGTTGGGAAGCCCACGAAGGACACCCAACCCCCGCCCGCACATTAGCGGCCTCTACTAGGATATCGAATGATTTTCTAAGACGCGCGTTAGTTGAACGGGAAAAAAAAACTTATGCAAACAGTATTTTCCCTAAGCATGTGTGAAATCGAAAGGGTTTCTATGTCGATTTAATGCAACTAAAATCTTAACGTCGAAGTTGTATTTTAGCATGCGGGTTGATTTTAGTACAATAAAATAAACACAATAAATCAACAAAAGAGCAAACGGTTAGTAACGGTATAACGGTATTAACGGTTTGCGGATATTAGAATATGATATGACGATGCAAAGCTTTGAAAGAATGATGTTCCACGTGATTGATTAGGCACGTGTTGACTTAAGTCGTAAAAAACGGTTAACGAGACTCGAAAACGGTGTAGGGCCCACGGTTGATGTGATAGAAGGGCCACTCGACCGAGTCATTGAGGGACTCGACCGAGTGGTCTCCTGAAAAGTGTTCTGCCCAGATTTCGCGACGATACTCGGCCGAGTTATGAGGGAACTCGGTCGAGTACATGGCCACTCGATCGAGTTATGGCGAAACTCGACCGAGTGGTTGTCGTGGGAGTGTTCTGTCTCGTTTTTGTGATGTCACTCGATCGAGTGGCTTAGGCACTCGACCAGGCACTCGGTCGAGTGACACCTGTATGAACCAGGTTCGTTTGCAATTTTATTATTGATTTCGAAATTGCTTTTGATTTTGCTAAATTGATGAATTGGGCATAAATATTATGGAATTTATACTCGGTTCAAAATTTGAATACTCGTTGTATCCCATATTCGATTGAATCGATTTGGGATAGTTAGAGCGAGATAAAAAAAAAGAATTGTTGTAAGTCGTTTTAAATTAACTATCGCGATATAAATAGATTTCCTCCGCGTTTAATAATGCCATAATTCTAACGAATTGTCTGACAATTATTTTAGCATCAATAGAAATCGCGTTAATTAATTTATGTGACTAGATCGTTAAATTCGACGTCTAATTATGAAATTAGCATTGAATCTAAGAGTTTGATGCTATGCTAGAATTGAAAGACTTGATTCCCTCCGCATCCCCACATCACAATTAATTCTTGCGAATTGTTTGATGTCGGATCCGCATCAACGGGTTTCGACCCTTATTAAAAGATGCTCGATTTGAGAGATAGTTTGTAATTGATGAGAATTGTTATGAGATGAGATGATAACGGTACGAACGAAAATGAAGAAAATATTGTTTAAGTTGACCCGTTTCAATAATCAAGTGTTAGGGTGTCAGGATAAGCGACTGGCAACGCTGTGTGCAGTACACTTGTATATTTGGGTTTCCTTATCCTGACATCCTTCGCACTCACACAAATCTACGAGTATTTTAATGTCTTTTAGTACTAGCAATATTAACGATATTATGATGCGATAAAGACGATAAAAAAAATGACCCTTTCGACGATAATGACGCGAGAAAGGAGGAGAAGGAGGAAGAAAATATGGGATTTGGCACCCTCAACCTACATGTTCTTGTTCTCGGTATGGACTCGTCTAGATGCGGCTTTCACGGGAGTAATCGAGGTATGTAGGATGAGTTATGGTGGTTAGGGTTTTGAATTCCTAAAGCTTGGTTTAGGGTTTGCTAGTGTAGTTGAAGTGTGTAGGTTAGGGTTTTTGAGGGTTTCAAAAAAGTTGTGTTAGAGGTTGTGCATGGGGTGTTTATATAGGCAAGACCTAGGTAGCCCGGCTAGGGTTACTCGACCGAGTAGCCCCTGGACTTGGTCGAGTAGCCCAGGCGTCAGCAGTCGGGCTCAATTGAGGGCCCACTCGATCGAGTGGGCTGAGCACTCGATCGAGTGGGCTGAGCACTCGATCGAGTGGCTCAGTTGGGTTGCGCGGGTCCATTGCTTTGGACCGTGGACTTGGTATTTGATGGGTTTTTGCTTTTTGAGTTGGATTTTTGTGTTTGGGTGGCTGTTTTGTATGTCTCGGAAACGACTTTGACCGGGGTTGATCCAATCGCTAAAAAGTTGGTTTTATTTCCGGTGTCGGTTTTGACCCAAATTAGTCTTGTTTGACTCGAAACGGTCCACTGGGCCTGGATTCGAGGTTTGTTTTGTGAGATTTGTACTCCATAAGTGCTTAAGCCAACAACTAATAGTTTTGAGCCCATATCCGAGCGCGTAGAAACACGTTAGCGTCCGATCATCATCGGGTGTTTTTTTGGAAACTAATATAGACACCTGGCAGTCAAAATGCGGGTGTCTACAGAAGAACTTACTCCTTTGGATTAAGAGCATCATGCAGGTCCTTCAGGAGGAGGAAGAAGGCATGATGATATTGATCATGGACTCATGAATGAGATGGCGAACTCTATATATCAACGCATCCTTAAATCCTTTTCTGACAATCAGGGGATGACATTGAGTTCAGCAGGTACTGTATCTTGTCTTCAATTAAATGATTCTCAAGTGCATCCGTCTATGAATGAGTGGATCGTTGACACTGGAGCATCAGATCATATGACCCCATATCTTGATCTGTTATATGATGTTTATTTGTTGAATAAACCCATTAAGGTGGGATTTCCTGATGGTTCCATCAAGATTGCCTCTAAGGATGGCAAGATGAGAATAAATGCTTACATAACACTACATAATGTGTTTCTAATTGATGATTTTAAGCAAAATCTTCTCTCTGTCAATTGATTATTAGAGCATTCATCACTTCAGGCTATTTTTTCTAAGGATCTGTGCTTGTTCCAGGACCTTTCAAGTAAGGTGACAAGAGCTTTTGCAAAGAAGAGTGGCGGACTTTACATGTTGTATACAGATTCTGCAGCTTATCATCTGTCTGTTAATAATAATAATAATCACAGATGTAATGCTTCATTAGTTAATTCCAGTTCAACTTTGAGACCTTGTGATGTTGAATTACTTCATGCCAGGCTAGGGAATACTTCTATTGATAAGTTGAATCTTCTAATTGGAGATTATGTAAACATGCGTGATTTCTTTTGTGAAACTTGCATCATGTCTTAACATCACAGGCTACCCTTTGTTCGAAGCAATTCTCATGTTGCTAATTGTTTTGAACTTGTGGATATGGACCTTTGGGGTCCATATAAGCAATCCTGTTTGGGAGGGGCTAGATTCTTCCTTACTATTCTTGATGACAGGTCTTGATGTACCTGGACATATCTCATACAACATAAAGATCAAATTCCTCAAATTATTGCATATTTCATCGGTATGGTTTTAACCCAATTCAATTGTAAAATCAAAACGATTCACACTGATCATGGGACAGAGTTTGACCAACACAGTTATCATACTTTGTTTCATCAAGAAGGAATTTTGTATCAGCGAAGTGTGGTAGGAAGACCACAGCAAAATGGTAGAGTGGAGCGCAAACATCGTCATCTTATTGAAACAGCAAGAGCCTTGATGCTCCATGCTAATTTACCTCTCAAATTTTGGGGAGAATCAGTCCTAGCAGCCACTTATCTTATCAATAAGATGCCCACTCCTCTTCTTAATTGGAAATCCCCTTACGAGATTCTATTTCAGACTCCTCCCACCATTGATGAGTTACGAGTTTTTGGTTCCCTTTCCTATGCCTCAATGCCTATCACTCATTCAGATAAATTCGCACCCAAGGCGAGGAAATGCATCTTTCTTGGATATCCACATGGTGAAAAGGGATATAAATTGTATGATTTAACAACACAAAAAGTGTTTGTAAATAGGACGTTGTTTTCAAGAAAGGGATATTTTCATACAAAACCAGTACACAGCCTACTGTTGCTGGCATTTCTGATCGGGTAGATTTTAATCCTTCCGACAGTCCTCTTAATGTTGGTTCCCCATCCACTAATGTGATAGTTGAACAACACACTCCTAATAATGACGAGGATATATTGGATTCACCTGAGGATCAACCGTCTTCACCTCCTTCTACCACTTAGATACCAGAAGCTGTTCCTTCCCCAGTACCGCCAGTAAGAAGATCTACCAGGGTCAAGCAAATCTCTACTAAATTGACCGATTATGAAACTGCCAGTTCAAACTAATGCACAGTCTGTGGCAGACACTACAGCAAACTCTTCATCAGTCTCTTTTCACTCCAAAATTCTTCAAGATATTACAGATTATGATTCTGACTATATTGCATCTCTAGTGGCTGTGTTACAGGTTCCTGAGCCATCTACATATGCACAGGCACAACGTGATCCTAATTGGATGGAAGCTATGTCCAAAGAAATCGCAGCCCTTGAGACTAACAAGACTTGGAGCTTGGTACTTCTTCCTCAAGGACATAAGGCTATTGGTTCAAAATGGGTCTTCAAGATCAAGTATAATCCTGATGGATCCATTGAAAGGTATAAAGCCCCGTTAGTGGCTAAAGGATACAATCAAATAAAAAATACAGATTACAAACACACTTTTTCTCCCGTGGCAAAATTCACAACAGTAAGAAGTTTACTAGCTGTTGCTGCTGCCAGAAATTGGCCATTACATCAGTTAGATATTAATAACGCGTTTCTCCATGGTTATGTCGATGAGGAAATTTACATGATGTTGCCAAATGGTTACACAAAGGCAGCTCCTAGAATGGTGTGCAAGTTAAACAAGTCTCTTTATGGCTTTAAACAGGCATTAGGGCAATGGAATATAGAGTTATCTAAGTATCTCAAATCCCTTGGTTTTGATCAATCCAAGGAAGATTACGCCATGTTTACTCGCTATAGTTCAGGTGGCTTCATGGTGGCTTTAGTATATGTTGATGACATTCTGTTGACAGGAGATGATGCAATGGGCATACTGCAAACAAAACGAAATTTGGATTTTAAATTTACCATCAAGGATCTAGGTTTAATGCGCTATTTCTTGGGTTTGGATATGGCAAGAAATGAAAGTGGGATCATGCTTAATCAAAGGAAATACATTCTAGATATGAATATGTTAGATGCTTCTACTACAGAGTTTCCTATGGCCAAAGGGCTTAAGCTTTCTACTGAAACTGGGACTCTATTAGATGATCTAGAACAGTATAGAAGACTGATGGGTAGGCTCCTCTATGTTAATTTGACAAGACCAGATATTTCATTCTCAATTCAGCATTCGAGTCAGTTCATTCATCAACCTAGGGAGCCACATATGCAAGCAGCCATTCATGTGGTTCGTTATTTGAAGGGATCTATCAACACTAGTCTATTTTACCCAGCAGATAATCTCATGGATATTGTTACTTACAGTGATTCAGATCATGCAACTTTTGCTTACAGTCGAAGGTCAGTGAGTGGCTATGCTATTTTCCTTGGTTCGTCTCTCATTTCTTGGAAAACGAAGAAACAAAAGACAGTGAGTAGAAGTAGCGCTGAAGCGGAGTACAGAAGCATGTCATATGCATCTGCAGAACTGGTTTGGTTGGTGGCAATGTTGAAGGACTTACATGTGCAATCTCAGTTGCCAGTTCCCTTCTATTATGATAATAAGGCGGCAATCCACATTACTCAAAACCCGGTTTTTCACGAAAGTACGAAACACTTAAAGGTGGATTGTCATTTTGTTCGAGAAAAATATCTGGAAGGCTTTCTTCATCCAATGCACATCAGAACAGAAGTGCAGTTGGCAGACATTATGACCAAGCCTTCAGGAGCTCCGCAGCATCGTTTCTTTTTTGGCAAACTTGGATTGCACAAAATCCCCTCCAATCCAGCTTGAGAGGGGACTATGAGAATATATAGGTTGTTAGTTTGTTATGTAGTTAGTTACATCCTATGGGTCATACACTCATCCTTATCCATTAGTAGTTACATACCTCTTGTATATAAATACAGAACATTTCTGTAATTATTTTACACAATAATACAATTCATACTTTCTATTTACATCAATAGTTCTCTCTCTCTCTCTGTCTCTGTCTCTCTCTCTCTCTCTCTCTCTCTCTCTATCTCTCTCTCCCTCTCCAGTCCTCAAGATTGAGCTATGTCAACAATGGTGGATATCAAGCTCATAGTTGGATATGATTTAGCATGTTCTTAAATAAAGCTACACATTAATGATGGAATGTCGTGAGACATTTATCATTATTAACAGTTGTTATTCATCCTCTCCTTATACGTTCTTATTCATCATCTCTTTCATCCTCGTACATCCGTTCTCTTCATTAATAAGAGGAAAAAATTGATGTGAAAAAAGGCGAATAGATCGAAGAATTAATTTACCGATTGGATGAATTAATTTGTTGAAGATGAGATAAAGAAAGTTAAGGTCATTAATGGATGATGGATCGAGTTAAATTGCACCGTACAATGAGAAGAATAATAATGATGGAATATGAAGAAAAAAAAAAGAAAAAAAAAAGAAGTGAAATGTACGGGTTCAGCAAGTAACCCGTCACCCAATACTTTTCTAGGTTGATTAGTTTAATAAATAATACATATTATTCTCATATTAAATGAAATTGGTATTATTCTGAGAAAACGATTTATAATTGATACTCCATCCGTTCCATTTGATTCTCTGCATTTTCTTTTTGGGCACTATTCATAGGTGAGTGAAATCGTCAATGTAATATCAAAGATAACAAATCTTCAATTACAGCAATCAACACTAATTGATTGACTCCCCACAATCTCTCACGTCACACTCCAACAATCAAGCTAAATTGATCATTCATGATCAATTACCTCAATTACTTAGTTATAGCCTTGATACTGTAATCAATGTAATTATTCTTTTACACCTTGTAAACTAGTATAAATATTTAATTCTAGCTATGTAATTATTTATTCAAATATAAAAAAACCTTTTATGGTATCAGAGCATCGATCCCAAAGAAACCCGAAAATTACCTCACTCCAACCCGTCACTCGTCAAACATGGCACCAACCAACAACACCATTCACAATACCGATGAACCATCCAAAC
Organism: Agrostemma githago; assembly: GCA_958450325.1. NCBI lineage: Eukaryota > Viridiplantae > Streptophyta > Magnoliopsida > Caryophyllales > Caryophyllaceae > Agrostemma > Agrostemma githago. The sequence goes on along the minus strand of OY288241.1, from coordinate 20,693,877 downwards.
CGCTCTACGAAATTCACTTCCAAACTGTATCAAGCTCACCAACACTCTGAATTATAAGCAGTGGTCCTTTCAAATCCGTGCCTCTCTCAACGGTCACCGTTTATTTGGCTATTTAGACGGCACCATTGTTGCACCTCCTGAGACCCTCACTGAAAAACCCATCGCCCCCGAAACCGAGCCCAAAACAGTCCCAAATCCTGCCTTCGGTACATGGTATAGACAAGACCAGTTTATACTAAGTGCCCTCACTGGTACACTCACCTCCGACACTGCTACGTTCATAACCAACGCAAACACCTCACACGAAGCGTGGACCACACTGTCCCGCACATTTGCCAATAAGTCCCGTGGTCGCAAACTCCAACTGAAAGCCCGACTTGGCGCTCTTAAACTTGGTGATGGCACCATCACTGAGTTTATGCAGTCCGTCAAATCTATTACTGATGACATTGCTCAATTAGATCACCCGATGGACATCGAAGACATCCTCACTGCTGTCTTCGATGGTCTTGACTATGAACTTTATCACCCCGTCATCAACGCGGTCAAAGCCCAGGACACTCCGATTGCTTTCGATGACCTACAAGAAAAACTTATTCAACATGAAATCACTGTCAACCTCCAAAAACGACCCAAATCCAATAACCCGAACTCAAACTCGTTCCCTCCCTCGGCCAACCCCGCTCACGACTGACCACCTCACCACTACCAGCCCCGTACCAACAAACCAAACCAGCCGTCGTATCATCCCCGCCCCTACACCCCGCCCAACTCCAACACGAACCCACCTCGTCCCTACAAGGGTAGGTGTCACTTTTGTGATGAAGTTGGCCATGTTGCCTCTAACTGTCGTATCCTAGCCCGTGACTATCCCATGTTTGTCTTCCCCACCTGCCAAAACCGTCAACCCCGCCCTCAAGCCCACCCCGCTGCCTATCATCAACCCGAATCCAACGACCCGTGGCTTATAGACACGGGAGCCACCCATCATATCACCAATGATCTGAACACCTTAGCCCTCCATTAACCTTACGATGGGCCCGATGACATTGTCATTGGCGACGGTTCCGCTCTCCCGATCACTCACATAGGTTCATTTCAAATTTCTAGTCCTAATTTTACTCTTCGATTCACTAACGTTTTTTGTGTTCCTTCCATTTCTCGTAAATTATTTTCTGTTCGTCAATTCTGCCTAGACAATAATGCTATAGCAATATTCTCACATAACTCTTTTCTTATTAAGGCACAATCGACGGGAGCGGTCCTTCTTCAAGGCCACAATAAATCCGACTCCTATGAATGGTCCTCCGTCACCTCATCTGCGCACTCTGCCATTCACACCACCCCTCTAGATTGGCATCACCGCTTTGGACACCCGTCCGATGCCACCCTTAAACGTTTATCTAATAATTTGCATTTTCGTTTTTCCTCTCTACATTATTGTAATGCTTGTCTCATTAATAAAAGTCGCAAACTTCAATTTCACACATCCTCCCGAGAGTCTCACGCCCCTCTTGATCTTATTTACTCGGATGTGTGGACATCACCCGTTCTATCTCACGACTCGCTCAAATAATATGTGATATTTATAGATCATTATACTCACTATATATGGCTGTTTCCCATTAAACGTAAATCCGACACATATACTACATTCAAACGTTTCAAAGCCTTAGTCGAAAAATATTTTCAACGACCCATCCGACAATTCTACTCGGATAATGGTGGAGAGTTTCAAAAACTCACACCTGATCTTCTAGATAATGGAATCCATCACCTAACCTCTCCTCCTCATACACCCGAACATAACGGGTTTGCGGAACGTCGTCATTGTCATATAGTCGAAACGGGCCTCTCCCTCCTTACTCACTCCCAATTACCCGACACCTTTTGGCCTTATGCCTTTACTACGGCCGCTTATTTAATTAATCGACTCCCGACCCCGACCCTAAATAATGATAATCCGTACAACAAACTCTTTAACAAACAACCTAACTACAAAAAACTCCACAACTTTGGGTGCTTATGCTACCCATGGTTGCGACCCTATACCTCTCACAAATTAGAACCCCGATCTCAACCGTGTGTCTTCCTTGGCTACTCAAACACTCAAAGTGCCTACTTGTGTCTCGACCCTACGACCCATAGACTATACACATCCCGACATGTTCGTTTTGTCGAGAATGAGTACCCTTATTCTCGCCTGACCCACACCGACTCCTATACTCCACCCAAACCCGACGCCTGGTTCTCTCCCCTCGTCACTCCCACCACTTCACCATCACTGACCACCCAATTTGCTACTTGTCCATCTTACTCCTCTGCCCTTTCGCCCACCGCCACTCACACCCCTGACACCCAAATAACCACCACCGTCGCCGACCTCACTCCTATCGACCAACCCACCACCACCGACTCCAACCCGACTGACCAACTCACCGACTCTGATAACCCATCCACTAACACCAACAGAAACCAAGACTCTGACACCGAGCCCGACTCCACAGGCTCGCCCTCGACCCCTCACAGTCCCCTGTCCACACCCTCATCCTCCACCTCCACCACCCCCACATAGTCTCCCTCTCCACCCCCCCAACGCCCCACCACTCGCCTCTCACGTAATATTATCAAACCTAACCCCAAATACTTCTCAAATCCAACTGCTCACACCGCCACCAGTACTCAGTCCACCTACACCACTCCCTCCACCATAAAACAAGCCTTAGTTGTTCCGTGTTGGCGTGACGCCATGCTAGCAGAACACACTGCCTTAACCCGTAACAACACATGGACTGTCGTTCCTCCCGACCCAACCCGTAACTTAATCGGATGCAAATGGATCTTCCGACTAAAATATAATCCCGATGGTTCCATCAAACAACACAAAGCCCGTCTTGTAGCCAAAGGTTTCAACCAACGTCCCGACCTCGACTATTCCGAAACATTTAGCCCAGTTGTCAAACCCACTACTGTTCGATTAGTCCTTACCCTAGCCATCACTCAAAACTGGACCCTCCGACAATTAGACGTAAACAACGCCTTCCTCCAAGGCACCCTCACCGACACAGTATACATGACCCAACCCCCGGGTTTTATCGACCCCAAACAACCCACTCACGTTTGCAAACTAAACAAGGCCATATACGGCCTAAAACAAGCCCCCCGAGCTTGGTACAACGAACTTAAAACCTATTTCCTTACCTATGGGTTTCGGAACTCGATCTCTGATGCTTCCTTATTTATTTATGCTCACGGTTCTGTTCATCTAATAGTTCTGGTCTACGTTGACGACATTATCGTCACTGGTTCAACAATCACCTCCATCAACAGGTTCATCTCACACATCTCATCCCGTTTCTCTCTCAAAGATCTCGGCCTCCTATCGTACTTTCTAGGAGTCGAGGTTACACACACCTCTACTGGTCTTCATCTAAATCAAGCAAAGTATATATCAGATATACTCACAAAATATAATATGCAAGAATGCTCCTCCGTCACGACCCCCCTCACACCCGATACACTACTAGTCCGCCACCTTGGCAAACCGGTTAAAAATCAATCCGACTATCGTGCAATAATTTGGAGTCTACAGTATCTCTTCCTCACAAGACCGGATGTCTCCTTCTCCGTTAACAAACTTGCCCAGTTTCTCAACCACCCGACCTCGGTTCACTGGCTAGCACTCAAACGCGTTCTCCGATACCTACAAGGCACACAAAATCACGGTTTACATCTCCTCCGCTCATCTCCTCCTATTTTACATGCCTACAGTGACTCGGATCATGCTTGAGACAAAGACGATTATATATCTACAACAGGTTATCTCGTATTTCTTGGTCACAATCCGATATCTTGGTCCTCAAAGAAACAGTCCGCATTGTCCCGATCATCTACAGAAGCAGAATTTAGAGCAGTGACTAACACCACAGCTGAACTATTATGGGTCAAGTCCCTACTAAGTGAACTCAAGTTTCAGGTAAGCTCTACTCCCGCCATTTATTGCGACAACTTAGGTGCCACCCAATACTCAGCGAATCCCGTATTTCACTCCCGTATGAAGCACCTAGCACTCGACTTCCACTTTGTCTGAGAACACGTCCAAAAGCAAACCCTTCGGGTTCAACATATTAACGGTGACGACCAATTGGCAGACGTCCTCACCAAACCTCTTCCGAAAACCAGGTTTGTTCCGGTCACGGAAACAATTTACCCGGCCTTGGATCCGGGCTGTATAATTGGATTACTAGTGAACAATTGATCGTCTGATTTCCTTAAGAACCTCTCCTTCGTCTCACTCCCTTGATCGGACCTTCCCGGCGGAGTTGGCCTGCTCCCTGCACAATGAACGCACAGGGCCTCGGAGGTTGTCCGAGGGAACCCTCTCCGATGCCTAAGTCAGTCCGTGAATGCCTTAAGAAAACCCAGCTCGTGAGGAACTAGGCGGCAATTTTAGAGTAAGAGTTCTAGAGAGAGAAAATCCAACCCCTCTCTTGTGGGAAAGGGTTGAGTATTTATACCTTCCCACAAGAAAGAGAAGTGGGAGAGGAATGGTTGGATAAGGAAGTGACAAGTGGCGGCTTCTCATCCAACCATTCCTAATTACCTTAGGCGAAATGACGGGAGGGCCCCTGGGGGTCCTGACCCTGTCGACCAGAGACTTCCCCAGGGCAGGCGGACTTCGTGCAGTGGCCGCTAGGCTCTAGCAGGCTGTGTTGGCTTGCGGTCTCAGCGGCCGACTACCACCCTTAGCGTTTTATGCTTCTGTTTCAGTTTCTTGCCAGGGACTGGCCTTTTGAGCTTGACAGGAATCCTCCTAGGGCCTGCCCAGCAGGCGATTACTTGACAGGCTGCCGACCCCAATCGATTGACCTTCGTCAGTAGGAGGGAAGTAAGGCTTTTCTTCTGCTGGCGATTCTTGCTTGGAGGGAGGTTGACTTCCATGTCTGCTACAGCATTTAATGTTTTGCACCTTCCCAAGGAACGTAGCGCTGCTCACGTCAGGTATGCAAAGAGTTGAGAGTGCTTTTGCAATGATTACACTTCTCCTCTAGGTGGATTTTTGGGAACCGTGAAGAGTTCCCGATTGGTGGCTCTCCTTCCAGGGTGGTTGGAGTGTCATTAATGCCGTGTTTTCTCTTGTATAAAACCCCAGCTTCCTCCACTTTCCTGCTTAGCCTATCTTCAATCCTTCCACTTTCTTCGTCTTAATCATGGTTTGGATCAAAAAATTTGTAACTCGCCGTGGAGCTCGCCATGTTACTTTCCTTTTTAGAGGGTTCTGGAGACTTCGGTACGCTCGAGCTGCTTATCGAGCTGTTCACCGTAGCCGTCTTTCGCGGCTTCGTTCCCGCCGGAATGGCAGGAAGGTTCCTTCTAGGTTGAGCAAACGTCTCAAGAGATCCTCACCCCTTGCTGCTCCCAGGTTCAGGCGTTGCCCTCAGGGAGGGGGCTGCTTTGACAGGGGATGCCACAAATGCTTCCCGTGGCTGCACCCTGAGCAGTTTAACCCTAACTCTTCTGATACCGACTCCTCCCTGGCGTCGGGCCCCTCCTCGCCTGTGAGGAGGACAGGTTGTCGCACCTGCGACGAATCCCAGGCCGTTCCCTTTGGCAGGGACTGGGAGGACAGCAGCCATGACTCCGATGACAGTGAGGGTCTTGGTTGCCTGAGCGACAAGGATGGAGACGGAGCTCCTGATGATCCTTTCCAGAATTCCCCAGACTGGGATTGGGGCTGGGATCTCGGGAGCCCAGGCAGTCCTGGGGATCATTCCCCAGACTTGGATGACGACTAGGCCTGCGTAGCAGGGTGTTTGGTTTCTTTCAGGCTGGAATTTTTGGGACTTATGTATTTTCTTTTCGTATCTGTCTCAAGATGTAACTTTCCTCTGCTTGGCTAATGGAATGAAAGTTAATCAGTTTGTCTTTTTTTTTTTTTTTTTGCGGGAATGACGTCGTCGGTTCACCTTTCTCTCTGCCATTTTTAGTCTTTCGAGGCCCTTCTTGGAAAGGGTGAACAGCCCGTGTCCAGTGTGCGACACGTGGATGACTATTGAGGGTTTTGTCAGGGGATCGCCTTTTGGACTTCTTGGGCTTTATATAAACCCTTCTCCCCCTTCATTTTCTTCTTTTACTTTTCCTGATACTTCAAACTCCTTATACTTCCTGAATCTTCTTCGTTTGCCGAGCATTCTTCGAGGAGCAAGGAATACCTTTTGTCACTGTCTCTGGCGACTTTATCGGCGTCCTTAGGTTAGAATTTCTTTAAATCTCACCTCTTTTTTCCCTTCCATAGCCAATATGTCGCGAGTTCGTCCCCTTTCTTTTAATTCTTTGCTCGGGGGAACTGGGGGCGGCGACGGTGGCCGGCGTGATATAGCTTCTTCCTCTGGGGTCGGCCCTAGGGAGGAGGACGATCATCACAGGGGGGAGGGTGCTGAGTCACCCGAACCAGCTCCCTTTGATGTGGTCGACTCCGATGACGAGGCCCTGGAGGTGGATCCTTCCAGGGTCGCCGGCCCCCTCATCCGCAGGGAGAGGGGGAGGACCTATTTCTTGGACAAGAAAAAGTATGTGGTCCCCCTAAAGACCTACCCTGAGGCCAAGAACAGGGACCTGATTTTGGAGAGTAACGCTGCTAAGGCCATTGAACAATTTTATAATTTCGGGGAAGGGTACACGGTTGTAATCCCTGGGGAAAGGGACACAGTATGCTGTCCCCCAGAAGGGTGTGTGGCCGTCTACCACAAGGCCTTGGAATTTGGCCTGCGATTCCCACTGCATCCCTTCCTGGAGGAAACCCTCAGGAGGATGAACGTCGCTATCGCCCAGCTGACTGCAACTGCCATTAGATCCTTAGTAGCTTACACCTGGACCTGCCTTTTCCATGGCGAGGGGCCTTATATTGACGCCCTTCGTTTTATGGTCGGTCTTCAAATGGTGTCTTCGTCTGTGGGGGATGGCTCCCCTGGTTATTGGTCTCTGCAGAGGCAGAAAAAGTATGTCTTGGTCTGGCCGGCTCTGAGCAGCCTAAAGGACTGGAAAAATAACTTTATATACATTCATAGCGCGTCAGGGTGGAAAATTCCTAGACATTTTAGGAACCATGTCCACACCCGCATGGAGACGCGCGAGGAGTACCACCCAGGTGTTGGGAGGAAGGCCCTGGAGGTCAGGCTGAGCGCGAAGGAGGAGATTTTGATAAAAAAAGTTTGAGATTGTGGTGGATAAACATGGGAACTTTGGCCCTGCCTTCTGGCTTCCCCACGCGGAGCTCATTACAACAGACGAGTATTTGCTTCCCCTGGGCCTGATTCCTGGCCTTGAAGGTAGTTCTAGGGATTTTTTGTTGTCACGATTTTCCAGAGACTTTATTTCTCCCTGCTTTTTAGATGACCGCCTTTCCCTTTCTGCAGATTCCTATACTTGGCGTTGGACAAAGAAGCAGGTCAGGAAGTTGGGCCTGAGTGAGGAATTGGTCGTTCTTTCAAAGCGTCCTTCCCTCCCTGCGAATTTTAGGAAGGGAAGCAAAGCCCTTATGAAGCTTGTAAAAGACTTCGCCGCTGGTCGAAGATTACCTCTCCCACCCCGGCTGCCTTCGTCGAAGCCGGCGACTCCCACCCCTAGCACCCATGAGGGGGAGGCGGAGGTTACTTCTGGAGCTACACCTTCCCCCAGCCAGAAACAGGGTGCCTCTCCGGCTGGGCCTCGGATTTCGCAGGGGACGCAGCCTGGGAATTCCGAGGGGACTGGGGAGAGTGTTCCCTTGGAGTTGAGGAGAAAAAGAGACAGGGAAGCTCCTAGTGCTGACGTGGTGGACCTGGAGGCGGATGTTACCACCCCTGAGGCGAAGCGCCCTGCACGTTAGCCTCCAAGTACCCCCTTCCCAGAGGAAAACGCAGAGTTCCACTACACGGCTGGTGACAGTGTGGATGTGTCAGGCTTGATTTCTGATTCCGGAGCCGTCTTGGCCGACCACCTTACAAAAATGGTGACTTCAACTTCTAATCAAGTGCTTCAGTATATCCAGCGTACCTCTAAGGTTATGCTGGCGTCTGCCGAACTGGCGGCTCTCAGCCGCCTGAGCGATGAGGAGCTGACAATTACTCCCGGGGCTCCTCCTCCCGACCGCCTGGCTATGGTAGAGAGGGATGTCTCCTTGATAAGCTCCTTGAAGGATAAGATGACAAGGCAAGAGGGCGAGTTAGAGGAGGCCAAGAAGCAGGCTGGTCAGTGGAGGCTGCAGGGGGAGATGGCCGTGAAGGAGGTTGCCAAGCTGGAGGCTGATCTGAAGGAGAGCCGGCAGTCGTTGGACCGAGCCAATCTATCTTTGGCCGAGATGGGGCACTTAAAGGGGAGAGTAACTGACTTGGAGGAGCAGCTGTCAAAGGCCAAGTCGACTTTTGAACAGGCTAAAGGGGAATGGACGAAGGAGAAAGATACCCTGGCTGAGGAGGCTGAGGCTGTAGTGGATGCCAGCTTCGCGAGCGGTGCCAACTCCTCTCTGGAGTTGGTGATGGAAGTGATAGGGGAGATGTTCCCTACCTTTGATGAGGACTCCTTTCGGAGTCTTTATACTGCTAAGAATGAAGCTCGGGCGACCAGGCAGCCTGAGGCAGATGCCGACGCTCACCAGGATGCTACGTGACGCCCTTTTTTCTTATAAAAGCTTTTATCCTTCCGTGCTGAGCCAGTGCTATAGCCAGTTTGTTTGTAATATTTGCCACTTTGTTTTTTCTTTTTAACTTTGTACAGACCTTCTACCCTTCATGGGTCCTGTTTGTGGAATATTTCTCTTTGCTTTATGGCAAGTTTTGTTTTAAAATTCGGGGAGTCTTTCCTTGTTGTTAATCGCGCCTGGCACAGCTTGTCCCTGGCTTTGTTCAAAGTCCAGGGGGCCTGCCCCCTGCCTGCCCAGAGGTAAGCAGGGAGGTTTTTGCGTTTTTTATACAAGGTTGGGGGGCCTGCCCCCAGTCCTTGTTGATCTGGCCTGTCCCTGGCTTTGCCCCCTGCCTGCCCAGAGGTAAGCAGGGTGGCCTTTGCGTTTTTTATACAAGGTTGGGGGGCCTGCCCCCAGTCCTTGTCGATCTGGCCTGTCCCTTGCTTTTGTTCGAAGCTCAGGGGGCCTGCCCCCTGCCTGCCCAGAGGTAAGCAGGGAGGTTTTTTGCGTTTTTTATACAAGGTTGGGGGGCCTGCCCCCAATCCTTGTCAGTCTGGCCTGTCCCTGGCTTTTTGTTCAAAGTCCAGGGGGCCTGCCCCCTGCCTTCCCAGAGGTAAGCAGGGTGGCCTTTGCGTTTTTTATACAAGGTTGGGGGGCCTGCCCCCAGTCCTTGTTGATATGGCCTGTCCCTGGCTTTCGTTCGAAGCTCAGGGGGCCTGCCCCCTGCCTGCCCAGAGGTAAGCAGGGAGGTTTGGATTTTTTGTTGGGGGGTTCATTTTTCCTGATTTTGTCAACAGGGGGGCCTCCCCCTATTGCCCCCTGCTCGTTTGTGTGTGAATGCGCAAGTTTGAACAGGCAACGAGTATAAATCTGGATCTTTCTCATTTCTTTATAAAATTTGCGACATTTTGGGTGGTCGGAGCCGTCGACATTCTTTGACCGTCCTCCGCCTTTTGTTTTTAGCAAAAATAAAAAACTATCTTCGAATTTTGTTCAGACGTAATATTTCTTCAAGGTGTCCGCATTCCAGTGAGCATGCAACTCTTGTCCTTCAAGGTTGGCGATTTTGTATGTGCCTGGTCCCAGGACTTGAGTCACTTGTTATGGACCCTCCTAGTTGGCACTTAGCTTTCCATGTTCCCTTGATTTTCCAACCGCCTGCGTTTTTCTCAGAACCAGCTCACCCATCTGGAAGTTCCTCTGACGGACTTTGGTGTTGAAGGCTTTCCTCATTCGTTGCTGGTAGGCAACGATGTTGGTACTGGCTTCCTCCCTTAACTCATTTACCAGGTCCAGGGCCTCGACCATTGCAGCCTCGTTTTCAGCCTGGTCGTACTATAGGGAGCGCAGAGAAGGGATCCTTGCCTCAATTGGTAATAATGCCTCTGCTCCATATACCAGACCAAACGGGGTCTGGCCTGTAGATTCTTTTCTGGTAGTTCGGATTGACCAGAGTATACTGGGAAGTTCGTCAGCCCACCTACCCTTGCAGTCATCCACCATTTTCTTCAGGCCATTTAAGATTTGTTTGTTGGCTGCTTCTGCCTGTCCGTTGGTTTGAGGGTGACAGACGGCTGAATAGGCGACTGCGACGTTGTGGCTTTCCAGCCAGTTTCTTAGAGGATCATTATCAAATTGTCTGCCATGGTCAAATACCAACATTTTTGGCAGACCGAACCTGGTGATAATTTTGCGCCAGACCACTTTTCTGACCGCCGGCTCAGTGATGTTGGGCACTGCTTCGGCTTCCACCCATTTGGTGAAGTAGTCTATGGCGACAATCAAGAATTTCCTGCCCCCTGTGGCCACCGTGAAGGGTCCTAGTATGTCCATCCCCCATTGAGCGAAGGGGATGGGGGATAGGATTGGCCTGAGCTCCTGGGCCGGGGCATGGATCGACGGGGCGAAGAGTTGGCACTTTCTGCATTTCTGGGTCAGGCTCTTGGCGTCCGCCAGCATAGTGGGCCAGTAGCAGCCTGACCTTAGGGCTTTGTGGGCCAGGGATCTCCCTCCGATGTGATGCCCACAAATCCCTGAGTGGATATCTTCCAATACTTCAGCAGCTTGATCTGCCCGTAGGCATTTGAGCAGGGGATAAGTAAAAGATTTCTTATAGAGTTCCCCCCTCAATGAGTATGAACCAGGCTGCTTTAGCCTGTACCTTTCTCTTTTGTGTTGCGTCTGATGGTAGGACACCATGTTTCTTGAATTGGATGAAGGGAGTCATCCAACTTTCCAGCCCTTCTTCCACGTTGCTAATCGCCTGAGAGGGGCTGGTAGACTTCTCATGCAAAACGTCAACCCACACTGACCTCCGTATGTCCTGTAGACTGGGACTTGCCAGTTTCGACAGGGCATCTGCTCGATTGTTCTGGGAGCGGGGGATCTGTTTGATCTCATATGATTTCAGGCCTGATAACTCTCCTTTCACCATCTCCAAGTATGTGGCCATTTCTTGGTCCCTTGCTTCGTATTCACCATTGATTTGGTTGGCGATGAGCTGGGAGTCTGTCGCCAGGACAATCCGTTCTGCCCCTGCGGCCTTAGCTAGCCTGACGCCTGCGAGTACTGCTTCGTACTCTGCTTCGTTGTTCGATGCTGGGAAGACAAACCTGAGCGCATGCTCAAAGTCAGCCCCCCCTGGGCTGGTCAGTACGACGCCTGCGCCTGCGCCATTGGCTGTCGAGGATCCATCAGTATGCACGACCCACTCCTCGGCAGGGGTCTCTTCTTCCCCTGAATGGGAGCACTCAGCCAGAAAATCTGCTAAGGCTTGGGCTTTGATGGCTGTTCTTGGCTGGTAAGATATTCCTAGCCCACTCAGCTCGATCGCCCATTTCAGTAATCTCCCTGATTTTTCAAACTTTTCCAACACTTTCTCCAGCGGTTGGTCGGTGAGGACCACGACCGGATGCGCGTCAAAGTAAGGTCTGAGTTTTCTGGCAGCAATTATGACTGCGTAGGCGGCTTTTTCGACCATCGGGTAATTTTTCTCGGCTGCCCCCAGCGCATGACTTACGAAGTATATAGGTTGCTGGGTGCCCGCCTCTTCCCGTAAGATGACCGCGCTGACAGTTATATTGGTCACTGCAATGTAGAGGAAAAGTTTTTCCCCTGCTACTGGTCTTGCCAGGGTGGGGAGCTTCTTAAGATGGTCCTTCAATTGCTCGAAGGCCTCTTTCTGCTCGTTTTCCCACTTGAACTGTTTGTTTCCTTTCAGTATCTTGAAGAAAGGAGTAGCCTTGTCTGCTGATCGGGCGACGAATCGCGCTAAGGCGGCCATGCGGCCCGTCAGGCGCTGGATGTCTCTAATGGTCTTGGGCTCAGGAAGGTCTAGAACTGCCTGAATTTTCTCAGGGTTGGCGTCTATCCCCCGAGAGCTGACCAAGAACCCCAGGAATTTACCGGAACGGACCCCAAATGTACACTTTTTTGGATTGAGTTTCATTTTGTAGGTGCGTAGGGAACAGAAGGTCTCCTGCAGGTCTATCAGGTGCTCTCTGTCTTCTTTGCTTTTTACGATGGCGTCATCGACGTACGCCTCAATGTTTCTGCCTTTTTGTCCCTCAAACACTTTATCAACTAAACGTTGGTATGTGGCCCCTGCATTTTTAAGCCCGAATGGCATCATCTTGTACATGTTGGTGCCTGAACTGGTGATGAATGCACACTTCACCCTGTCCGGCTGCCATAAGTATACTTGATGATACCCTGAAAAGGCGTCTAGGAAGCTCAGCATGGTATAACCACTGGTGGCGTCTACCAGTTGGTCGATTCTGGGGAGCGGATAGCAGTCTTTCGGGCAGGCCTTGTTGAGGTTTGTAAAGTCCACGCACATTCTCCATGCGCCCGACGATTTTTTGACCATGACTACATTCGCCAGCCATTGTGGGTAGTCACAGACCTCAATAAAATCTGCTTTCAAGAGCTTGTCAATTTCTTCCTTGATTGCCGCGTCTTTTTCTGCGGACATATTTCGCTTTTTCTGTTTTACAGGGCGAGCGTCCATGCTTACGTTCAGCCTGTGAACGATGCATGATGGATCAACGCCGGGCATCTCATCTGCCGAGTAGGCGAACACGTCTTTGTTTTCTTTCAGCAGCTTGATCAGTTCAGCCTGGTAGGACTCCTCCAGGTCAGCTCCAATTAGGACCTGCCTCCCTGGCTCTAAGTCTACCAGCATGCTTTCGCCCCCTGGCTCCAGGTGGTCGGACGCCTGATGCTCGGCTGGGATTTCGCCTTCCCTGCTGGGGGAACTGTCAGCCTTTCTTTTTCCTTTTCTTTCTTTTTCGTGCGCTTGCAGGGCCACGGAGTAGCATTGTCTGGCTGACTCTTGGTCCCCGCGCACTTTTCCTTCTAGTCCGAAATCGGTGACATATGCTATGGTGAGGGCCTTGATGGAGATGGCCGCCTCGATTTCGTCCAGGGTGGCTCTGCCAATTAGGGCGTTGTAGGCGGATCTTGCATCCACAACAACAAAGGTTGCCCTGACGTTTCTGGCAGTAGCGCCTTCCCCAAAGGTCACGGGTAGGTCTATGACTCCCATGGGCAGCACGCCTGCTCCATTGAACCCGTACAACGATCCGGGGGCAGGTCGTAGGTGCCTTTTTTCCAGGCCCATTTTCTCGAAGGCGTCCTTGTACAGTAGATTTGTGTATGCGCCAGTGTCTACCATGCACCTCCGCACAATGTGGTTGCTGATCTCTAGGGACAGCACCAAAGGATCACTGTGCGGGTATACCACGCGCCCTGCATCTTCAGGGGTGATGCTTAATGTTACTCCCCTTGGACTTCCTGCTTTCTCAGCATAACAGATCTGGTTCCTTAGTTCACGCATTTGTCTTTTTTGGCCTCTTCGACTGAGCTGGCCCTCGGTGCCCCCTGAAATTACGTGGATCACCATGCGGTTCTGCACTGACCCTTCGGGTTTCTCAGAAACTTCCTTCTGAGACTTATTCTTGGCTGCGTAGTTGGCTAACCATCCGTTCCTGATTAACTTCTCGATTTCGTTTTTCAGGTGACGACATTCCTCAGTGGTGTGGCCTATGCAGTCGTGGAAAGTGCAGAATTTCTTGGGGTCTCCTTTCGGGCTGCGAGGTTTGTTCGGGCGATTCCACTTAGCGGTTTCTTTTTCCAGTTCGAAGATCTCCGCCCTGGATTTGTTGAGGGCAGTGTAACTGTCAAACCTGGGCTGGTAGACAGCGCGTTCCTTCTTGGGAGTGTCTCCCTCTTCTCTCTTCTTGCCTGGCTCATTTCTGCCACGCCCACCCTGCGGTCCCCCTTGTGGCCTTATTTGGCCTGCAGGGGTATCCGTCAGGCCGTGGAACTCCTCCTGCAGAATAAACCCTTCCGCAATTTTCCTGGCCATGGCCAAGGTTTCCGGCTGGGCCCTGATCATCTGATTTTTCATTTCCCCTGGAAGCAGGGAGATTGTCAGGGCGTAGGCGGCGGTGGAATCATCAATCTCCCTGACCTGCTGGTAGGATAGATCAAACCTTCTCAGGCATTCCCTTACACTTTCACCCTTTTTCTGCTTTAGGGTCATAAGATCGAAACGAGTGAGGCGTCTTCTTTTATTCCCAGCATATTGTTCGAGGAAGATCTCGGCCAACTCTATGAAGAACCTGACTGACCCCTGGCGGAGGTCCCTGAACCATCCTTGTGCAAGCCCTACCAGGGTGGTTGGGAAAACTTTGCACCAGATGGCATCATCTACGTCGTACATGCCCATGTGGCTCTCAAATGCCGCCAGATGGTCTTCTGGGTCTGTTGTTCCATCAAACTTAATGGTGGGCATTTTAATTTTTGGAATGGGGTATTCTTGTACCTCAGGGTGAAGTGGGGTTTTTGTGGGCCTGCCTACCAATCGTGACCTGCTTTCCCCAGATTGGTTACCGTGAGTATCCCATTGTTTATGGGCCGGTTTCCTCATACTGGGGGAGCGGTGCCTTGGAGGCGGCCTGCTTGCTGCTTCATCTTCTGTCTCAGGGGAGACTTGCCTGGGTCTTTTCCTTTGAGAGTGACAGAAGCTCTCACCCTGGTGATACCTAGATTCAAGCGGTTGCCCCCGGTTGAGCCTTGACTGCAGGCTTTGGGATAAACCAGGGGTTGAATGTTCTTTGATCGCCGGTGTTAGCCTGGAGAAAACCCCGCCTGGCTTTTCTCCCAAGCGTTTTGACATGGGCTCCCTGGGCCTCATTCGCTCCTGTAATCCTCGGGATAAGCCTCCCTGTTCTCCAGACGCTGATTCTGTTGTGTGAATGGAGAACGCCTGCTGGACAGGTGGCTCTGGGTTGCCGGTGGTAATGCGCCTTTGCACATGCGCATACGCTTGTGCCGTCCTTCTTGCTTTCCTCTGAGCATTCCTGACGGCGGTCCGCCTCGTGCCCCCAGCTCCATCCCTGCTGATTGGGGATGGTTGCCTGGGAGCCGATGCGACCCTGCCTACCAAGTCCTCAGGAGTGAACTCCTGGTTCAGCATCGCAGAGAAGAAAGCGGCTGTCTGCGCCATTTGAGCTGGGGTCAGATTCAGAGCGTGTCCTGGGTGTGCTCCCAACTCAGGTGCCACAGCAGTGCTTGGTCCGCCGAGGAGGCTGGTTCCCCCTACCCCTAGGATCGTGGCAGGAGGAACCCTCTCCGACTGCGGCATACCATACAGGGGAGTCACCGGTGGGACCGTCGGACCCGTCCCTGCACTGGCATCGATGATTTCTGGCATGATTGTTTTAGTTTTGTGATTATGAGTGGTTGATTTTAGTGGGTAACTCGTGAGCACAACCGTAAGTTCCCCACAGACGGCGCCAAATTGTTCCGGTCACGGAAACAATTTACCCGGCCTTGGATCCGGGCTGTATAATTGGATTACTAGTGAACAATTGATCGTCTGATTTCCTTAAGAACCTCTCCTTCGTCTCACTCCCTTGATCGGACCTTCCCGGCGGAGTTGGCCTGCTCCCTGCACAATGAACGCACATGGCCTCGGAGGTTGTCCGAGGGAACCCTCTCCGATGCCTAAGTCAGTCCGTGAATGCCTTAAGAAAACCCAGCTCGTGAGGAACTAGGCGGCAATTTTAGAGTAAGAGTTCTAGAGAGAGAAAATCTAACCCCTCTCTTGTGGGAAAGGGTTGAGTATTTATACCTTCCCACAAGAAAGAGAAGTGGGAGAGGAATGGTTGGATAAGGAAGTGACAAGTGGCGGCTTCTCATCCAACCATTCCTAATTACCTTAGGCGAAATGACGGGAGGGCCCCTGGGGGTCCTGACCCTGTCGACCAGGGACTTCCCCAGGGCAGGCGGACTTCGTGCAGTGGCCGCTAGGCTCTAGCAGGCTGTGTTGGCTTGCGGTCTCAGCGGCCGACTACCATCCTTAGCGTTTTATGCTTCTGTTTCAGTTTCTTGCCAGGGACTGGCCTTTTGAGCTTGACAGGAATCCTCCTAGGGCCTGCCCAGCAGGCGATTACTTGACAGGCTGCCGACCCCAATCAAGGTTTATGTCACTTTCTTCCAAGATCGGTCTTACTCTACGACCGTCCGTCTTGCGGGAGCGTAACAAAGATAACAAATCTTCAATTACAGCAATCAACACTAATTGATTGACTCCCAACAATCACTCACGTCACACTCCAACAATCAAGCTAAATTGATCATTCATGATCAATTGCCTCAATTACTTAGTTATAACCTTGATACTGTAATCAATGTAATTATTCTTTCACACCTTGTAAACTAGTATAAATATGTAATTCTAGCTGTGTTATTATTTATTCAAATATAAAAAAACCTTTTATGTAATTTCTACTATATAATATAAAATATAGTAATGTGAGATCTTTTTTAAATTGTCTAATCGAGTACGTTATAAATTTCAATTTTTTAGAATTTTTAGAAATACGTAAATAAAGATATAGACAAAAAAACGTGCATTTGCAAGTGTGAGAGTAAATGCAAAGAATCAAATTGAACGAAGAGAATATTATTTTCGTTAAATAATCTCGAGTTTTATACTAGTTTTATTATTTCTTGGCATTTGGGAATAAATTATTCTTTCCACAAGAGTAATCCTTGTCTATTAGACAAGAAAGAGAACAACAACTTGAAAATTTTATCTAGAAAATGACATGTATTTCTACTAATGTGAATATGAAATTCACAAATGAAGTGGCCCTTGGTGGAGTATTACCTTTTGGGGTGAAGAATGATGTACATGTACGAGTATGTTGTATGCCCCACCAGGAACCCACGAAATCTTATATGGAATTCATTAAGTGATAGTTGTCGACTTGTTGATCTATTGTACTCCCGCCTTTGCAGTATGTTTTCTTGGTTCTTGGTTCTTGGTTCTTGGTTCTTGGTTCTTGGTTCATCAAGTGATAGGAACATTTTAGGAAGGGTGAATTTGGGGTTGTGGGTAAGTGAAGTAAAAATTAGGTTAATAATAAGAGTAGTTTTTTGTGAAACACTATTTTCGAGTACTATTTAAGTCATTTTGCGAAGAACTATCTAAATTTATAATTTTCGTTAAACACTACCTAAAGTTTTGAGTTTTTTTTGTGAAGCACTACCAAAAGCACTATTTAGGCATGAAAATGCGAAAATAATTGATTTTAAGTATCGATATATATCATAACCTTGGAGTTTATTTTTGTAAAATAGACAATGTTTCTCCCAAGTTAGTAATTTGCAACCAATTTTGTACGAAATTAATTACTTTAATAATAAATAGTTGGAAAGCTCGTGCGATGCACAGATCGATTTTTAGTGACAATGATAATGACACCAAGTTAGAGAATTGTATAAATTGGTAAGATTACGCAACAGTAGAAAGTAAGTTCAAGGTAAGAGTATGTCTAATAGTAAATGGATACTATCCACATACGTGAATGTGTTTTTAAGGAGTAATACGTGCGGTTAACAAAAAAAATTAAACTATAAGCGTGCATTGTAGTTAGAAATATTTTTTTAAGAAAACATTTAAAGTATCTTGTAAGTACACTGATGACATACGCTTTGTTATTCTCAGAAATATTTTTGGTTGATATAATGACATATAAAGATGAATGATTTTTCTTATTTATGATATAGACATCACCTCGTTATAATTTCTCGATGTGGGATAATTTTTACTTGAACTCTTTTTATGACTCAAAAGATTATGTGGGATAATTTTTACTTGAACTCTTTTTATGACTCAAAAGATTTCTGATTGACGGATGCATGATTACTTTTATTATAATTTTCGACGTGGGATAATTTTACTTCAATTTATGGCCTTAAGGGGTTGTTATAAGATTCAAAACATTTTTTGTTAATATCTAAAACAAATGATTTCTCTTATTTATGATATAGTATAAAATTTCATCAACTCATCATAATTTTTTGATGTGTGATAATTCTACTTATATTTATAGTTTTAAGAACTCTTTTTAGGGCTCAAAAGATTTCTGGTTGATATCTAAAGACGATGATTATTTTTATTTATATAATATAATTTCATCACCTTATTGTAATTTTTCGATGTGGGATAACTTTTTACATTAATTTATAGCCTTAAGAGCTACTCCGTATCATAAGACTCAAAATATTTTTGATTAATATCAAAAAACGAATAATTTCTCTTATTGATGATGTAGAATTTCATCACCTCATTATAATTTTACCTTGTGGGATAATTCTACTAAGTTTATAGTCTTAAAAGCTATATTAGGACTCAAAAGATTTCAAATTGAGATATAAAGACGAATGATTATCCTTAATTATATAATAAAATTCAATCAACTTATAATTTTTTGATTCGTTCAAAAAAAAACTTAGGGAGTATAATTTTTCCATTTGGAATAATTCTACTTGAATTTATAGTCTTAAGAATGCGTTTTATAAGACTTAAAGAGCAATGATAAGACTCAAAAGACTCGATGTGTGATAATTTTACTTGCTCTTTTTATGACTCAAAAGATTTCTGGTTGACAGATGACTACTTTTATTTATATAATAGAATTTCATCATCTTATTATAATTTCTCGATGTAGGATAATTTTACTTCAATTTATAGCCTTAAGAATTGTTGTAAGACTTAAAAGATTTTTCGTTAATATCTAAAACGAATGATCTATCTTATTTATGATATAGTATAAAATTTCATCAGCTCATCATTATTTTTTAATATTGTAATTTTTATATCACAAATAAAACTCGATGTGGGATATATATATATATGATTTATTAAGAGATTTTTAGAAGATTTATTGTAATTTTTGGATGTGGGATAATTTTTACTTCAATTTATAGCCATAAGAGCTATTATATGACTCAAAAGATTTCTCGTTGATATCTAAAGACGAATGATTACTTTAATTTATATAGTAAAATTTCATCACCTTATTATAATTTCTCGATGTGAGATAATTTTACTTAAAATTTATACTTATCATAATTATGACGAATTATTACCTTTATTTTTATATACTTCGTAATAGAATTCGATCACCTTATTATAATTTTTCGATGTGAGTTAACTTTACTTAGTTAAGTTTATGGTTTTTAAGAATTCTTTTAAAACTCAAAAGAGTTTGTTTTTATATCTAAGTTAAGGACGAACGATTACTCTTATTTATATAATAAAAATTGATCACCTTATTATAATTTTTGGACGAATGATTACTCTTATTTATATAATAGAATTTATTCACCTTATTATAATTTTTTGATGTAAGATAATATTTCCTTAGTTTATAGTCTCACGTTACTTTTTTATGACTCAAAAGACTTTTTTATATATAAGAACGAATGATTAATCATGTTTATAATGTAGAATTTCTTCAACTCATCATAATTTTTCAATCTGGGATAGTTTTACTTGAGTTCATAATCTTGAGAACTCTTTTTAAGACTCAAAAGAGTTTTGATTGATATCTAATGACGAATTTTTACTCTTATTTATAGTATAGAATTCCATTACATTGTTACTATATAACTAGTATAGATCCCGCGCAATAATGCACGGTATATTTAGCATTTTATATTTAGTGATTATTTATAAATAAATACTGTACTTGGTAAATTGGTAACCTATTAGATTTTCTAACATTTTTAATCTTATTTTCATTTTGATTTGAGAAAAAAAAATCAGTGATAATCAAACAATATTATTTAATTTATATTCTAATATTTTAATGATCATATTTTTTTTACAAACCTAATAATAATATTTTGATAATTTTACATGGTTATTTGATAAAAAAATTGTTTTTTTTATTAAAAAACCAATAGTCACGAATCAAAATACATTCGTTTATATATTCAGATCATTAGAAATTTTGTTAACAAATTAGACGATAACATATTTCAAATATTATTAGATAAAAAATTTATTTTATGTTTATATTAAAAATTTTGAAATTTTATTGTTGTGTGTTGATTTTTCCGTATAGATTTTCTCATCATTAAATATTTTATATTGGTTTACGTCTACACTTTACTTCGAAGGTATTTATTGGAAAAAAAATCTTCTGTTTTTACATAATTGTCATTAATTGCCATAATTACAAATTATTCTATTGGGATACGGTGGACAAACTATTCTACTGCCATAATAATATAATAATATAATAATGTATAGTAGTAATATGGTTTTAGGCGGAAAAGTTTTCTCTCATCATGTCGGCATATTGATAGGTTTTCCTATCCTTTTAATAGAATAGAGATTTTCAATGTGGATAATTTTACTAGTTTTATATGTAATCAATTCAACACTTTATCGAGTAAATAATAGATTCATTTTAAGAATTTTTTTAAGAAAATTACATAACATGATCATAATTTTTTGATGAGAAATAATTTTGTACTAAGAAAATATATTTTCTGTCAATCTATGCGTCGGAATAGCCGACGCAACTCCGACGCATGAAGGTTGTTTGCGTCGGATTAACTGACGAAGACGTTCTGAATTTGACGCAAGGCCAACCTGTATCCAAAGATTATTTTTTCAGATTGCGTCGGACTTGCCGTCGCAAATTTTTTTGCGACAAAATTTTTGACGGCAAGTCCGACGCAATCTGTTTTTTTTTTAAACCCGATAGAAAGACAGCGACCCCTTTTCCTCCTTTGTCATTTCCCTAATCCCCCAAATCATAACCCCCGACCCCGACCCCAAACCCAAACCCAAACCCTAACCCCAATCTCTTCCATTTCCCCCTTGTTGGAGCTCCGGTGAATCCCCACCAATGGTGTCCCTTGTAATCCCCTAGAAAATCTAACGCGATACAGTGGCGGAAACACTGTAGAGTCGGGATTAAAACACACTGTAACTATGTCTTAGTAAAATTAAAATGGTAAAGTCAAACAATAGGCCTTAAATAAATTGGCCAAAATTTAAAACAATCCACAAAAGAGGTTTGAACAATCCATAAGACATAATTATCAAAATAAACAAGCAGGATCGACACTGCTCGCTAGCCCACACCTGGAACACGTATACCTGCCATGTTAAAACATAACAGCCACAATCAGTGGGGAGCAACGCCAACGTTCTCCCAGCCGTATAACAGGATTTTAAAACTGTAATTACTATTATAGAAAAATAGTAAGAAAACGGAAAACAGTAAAACATTATAATGAAAATAAGTATTCAGTGAAAAACTTCACGTATCGAAACAATATGATAAAAACGAGTTTTCCAAAGAAAACATAAAACATTTGCCAACCTGCAACCAAATTATATCGATAATAATAAAATATTCAAAATGGCATTATGGATATTCGGTTAGTGTGCACAAGGCTAGACTTTCACTAGGTATATACTAAAAACTAGCTTGGAGAACTCAGACACCAACTTCACACGCAGCGAAGATCCAAGGTCTCTAACTAGGCAACTCAACCATAATAGGACGTCGACTTATCATGCGAGGTCCTAGCATAAGTAATATACACCCCTCCTGGATACCAAATGTATCCAGTTCAACTGACGGCGACTAACACGATGCGATATCTAGCTTAAGGGCAAAACACACATATACTCCTGGACACCAAATGTGTCCAGTTCAACAACCAATGCATCCCAAATGGATACACCAGCCTTATAGTTGATGGCAAAACAGTACATCCTAGACTGTATTACTCTAACCACACACTTATCCTTATTCCATAACTTCAAAACAAAGCTATTATCGATATTCAAAAGATATAATCATTATAAATAATAAGAGAACAAAAGAAAAGGATCACTTTCCAAAAGAGGAAACTTTCTATTTTAGGAAACTTCAATTTTAGGGAACTTTACTAAAAATAGCATCATACCAAAATAACGAAAATATTAGTTTATCTAATACAACATTTTTTTGTAAACGATATAGATTTATAAAACTAATACTTTCGGCCTTAACGATATTAATTGATAAAGTGAGAACATTTAGGTTTATGAAATTATTGAAACATCACACGAGTGTTAATAAAATGATTAAAAATGTCTTAATCATTTTATTACTACTAATTAGGGTGTTTCCAAAATTTACAAAACTAAAATTCCCTAATTATTATTAGTTTCGACAAAACGAACATAAATAGGATTTTACGGCAAATGCCAAATTAAATACTTTAACGTCTTTTATTTAATTAAACCATTGAATACATTAAGAGTATGTTAAGGGATGATTTAAATCAGCAAGTTTCAGATTTAAATACTTTCAAAATGGCTGGAAAAATATTTTTTTTGATAAGACGAAGCATTTTAACAATAAATCACAATTTGTCCAAAAATCAATACTTATTAATTAAAGACTTTAATAAATAGTACAAAAATTACGTAAAATAGTTAAAATATATTTATGGACATTCTGTCCAGAAAAGAAAATTTTCCAGAATCCTAAAACTCGGTTTTTAAAGCGTTTTCTCGTTAATCGTCTAATCTCGACAATAACGATTAATAAAATAGTAATTACAAAACGATTTAAGTATCAATTTTCAAAATTATTATTAAACTTAAAAATCATGATTTTCCAGAAACTACTAATTTCCCAGATTTCCAAAAATTCCAGATTTAATAAACCCCGTCAAAACCGTCTTTAAAACCCGTTTTCAAAATTAACGATTCCATTAATAAAACTTATCGTTCCTAACATTTATTAAGGCACTAAAAATCATAAAATTACATTTTAATATGAAGTTATCAGAATCACATTTTTTCCAGATTTAATCATAGGACCAGAAATCGAGAATTTAAACGACAAACACGGTTTTAAAGATAAACGATGATTTAAAGTGATTAATTAATTCATCCACTTAAAAATTCCGAAAATTTATGAAAAAATTCAGAAGATTCTATTTCATCAGAAAGTTTCACCACGTCAAAAATCAGATTAAAATAAAATGTTTAGGTACTAGAACTAAAAATCAGCTTTTAATCGTTTTTGTCCGTAAACGGTAATAATTCAATAATCGATAACTAAAATATCAGAAAAATACTAAATTATTAAAAATCATCAAAAACAACATTTTTACAGAATATAAACATATATTACATGTTTAGGCCGAATATTATGATTTTACCAAGTAATATGATGATTTAATCGTTAATCTCGTAAAAGCGATAAAAATACCGAAACATGCAAATTTTCAACTTTTAAAAAATTTCCAGATTATATGACATATATATATTCTCAAAATAAAACATAAAAATATATACATGCAAATACACAATTAAAATCATGAAATACCGAGTAACATCGACGTTACCTCTAATCCAAATCTGAATCAATAATATACTCGTCGATCTCGGGATCGTCCTCAAATCCTACCACATACAAAATCATGGCAGAAAAATACCATGAGAAAAACTCAAAAATCAAGGTGAATAACGATCGAAAACAACATCTATTATTACCTTAACGAAGAGATCGGAAAGAGGATTAATTTGACGATGAAAATGAGACGATTATGACTTGAAATGAAGCAAGAATAACCCTTGAGGGGCTGCTGATGACACGGCCAAAAGAAGGAGAAGAAAGGGATTTTTTTTTGCTTAAGTGTAGAAATGAATATGAGGAAAAATGGATGGTTTCATATGTTTGAATAATATTAATATTTGATGAAAACAAGGTGAAACTAGACTAAAATATCCAGCCAAAAATCAATAGGAGGAGGATGAAAAGTTTGAGTAATAATGCATCAATTCAATGAAAAGAAAATGATCTTACGTTTACGGTTTAACGTGATAAAATAAAATGTATTAATAAAACGTAGTAAAATTGTGACAAGAAGCTTTGTCACTCCAAAATATGGGGAAAATGTCTCAAATAATTTATAAGTTCATAAAAAGAAGAATCGTAAAATAGTTAACGACATTTCAAGGCAGTTCGATTAAACCTCGCGTTGGAAAATAATTATTTACGAAACTTCATATTAAAATCATAAATGGCTAATTTTTAGTAAATAAAAATATTTACTAGTTGAAAATATTATAAAAATATGTTTAGACATTTGTAGAAAGAGGAATAACTTAAATCCGAGCTTCAAAACGTTAATTCGTAGAGAAATAAAATTCCTTGAGGAAAAATAAATAGTTTACGAAGAAAATCAAATAAATTGATTTAAAAGAATTAAAATCTTTTAAAATAAATAAAATAAATATCATTAAACTCAAAATTAAAATCAGCTTGGAAAAATGATGAAACATAAAGCCAAAATGTGACAGAGTTATGACGAACTCATAACAGAAAGGATAAAATGCTAGGAAAAATAGCGGGTGTTACAATCGTCCCCACTAAAAGAAATTTTTGTCCCCGAAACTAAGAATAAGTAGAAAGGAAACAAGATTACCCCACTCGAAAAGGTGAGGAAACAATTTTCGCATAAAAAAAATTTTGATTTAAAAGAAAATTTTACAACCTTCGAAGTGATACGAAATCGAAGGCAAATATTTATTCCAAGAAGAATTAGGCTAACCAACCCGATGTTTAAAATCTTTTGATTAATGAAATCGTAAAGTAAAGTTATTTGATAAAATAACAACGTTAAATAACATTTGTAAACAAAGTCGAAGAAAATAGGGTAACCAAAAAACTTTCAAAACAAAGTAAGATAATTTGATTAAGAAATTCGATAATATTTTGGTTTTATGACGAAACAAAATTTAGTTTTGAAAAATCAAATTTTTGTTGGTAAAAATTGAAGCACTCATCAAACATTTTGAATAACAGATTCAAAAGTTCACTGACAATAAAACGAAAACTAATTTCAAAATGTTACAATTTCGAAAATGTTATCAAAGTAATTACGAAAGTTTTCAAAAATGTTATCAAACCCGAACATACAAAATAATTTCGACAATGTTAAAATGTTTTACATAATAATCTTTTAGAAATTGAAGTATTTGGAAATATGAAAGTCTTCGTAAAATTCCGGTCGCCAAAAAAATATCAAAAATTGAAATAATTTTGAAATAATTTAAAATAAATTATCGAGGCATTTTGAAATAGATCTAAATATAAATAACAACCAAAGATAAAACAAAAGTGAAGTATAAACTTCTTAAATATAATTCAAAATTGTTAAATTTCACGATATCCGAAAAGTTTAAGTCAGTCAAACTTTTTACAAAACGGGCAATTTCACAATTAGAAATTATAACTCAAAATGTTAAAATTATATGATAATCCATTTTTTTTAAAACTAGTCAAACTTTTTTATAAAATAGGGAGTTCAAAAAAAAGGTTAACGGGTAAATAGAACAAGGATAAAATAAAATTAAAAATAAGAGCTTTCAAAATCGATAAAGGTCGAATGGATTAGCAGCAGATGCGGTAACAGAATTCAATAAAAGCATAAAGGAAGATGGAGTTGAGAGTCAGAAAGAGTCCTCAAGGATTATAGAAGAAGTTAACCATCTCGAGATTCCTAGCACGACTGTCACAAACACGGGTTCGCTAATGATAGCGGGGATTTGTCGTCAATCCTATCATCAAACAAACCAACTAACCTAAACTAGAATAGCAAGGGCAAGTTGGGTCGAATCCTCAGAGAGATCGGGAATGAGTACTAGTTCGGTCTCGGATTACAAATTAGCTACGCGAATCAATTATCAAGGGTGAAATTATACTAATTAAGCTAACTAAGAAATGCAAAAGTAAACTAAAAATCAAACAAGTAATAAGAATGATGATCTAATGATAATTAAAAGCCTAGGGTCTGACTTACCCACCGACATATCATAATCATGAGTAAAGAACACCGATAATGGGTTGCTAGGGATATTAAGATGAGTGGAACGCCTCTAAGGGTCGACTACCTCCCTCCCGGGTTCGTAGTCCGACAAAGTAAAACCCGATCACCTCCCTCCTGGGCTCGTGAGTCGGATTCCTAGGTCAATCGAGTGGACCCACTCCCGTGGTACCCAATCCAAGGTCCTAGGTCACTATGTACGCGTCTAATCCCGTTCCTTTCTCTCCCCTCTCCCAAGGTGAAGAGTCTAGACCGATAATTAGGGTACCCTACCTAATTCTCACTCCCGTGTTCAACTAGGCGGGGCAAGGCAAGTCAAGGGGCGAGTTTTACTACCTAGACCTAACCGACTCCCGTCGGTGGACAAGGGTCAAAGGTTCAAACACAACCCAAAAGACGAGTCGATTCCCGAATCCCAAACTATCCTCCTCCGTATATCCCAAACAAACCAAATACGGGACTCAAACACACAATATAGACATGTCGGGGTCAAATCGGCCCCTAGAAAGGACACTACTCACTAATCATAATTAAACTAACACAAAATAAACTAATGACTAAACTACACATAACATCTAACATAATGAAATAATAAAGAAGGAAACTTTAATTAATACTCCCTCCCATTCACTGGAAAAGCACACTATTCCTTATTTGGCTCATTCACTGGAAAAGCACACTTTCCTTAAATGAAAAGTTTCACACAAGTAAAAGACATAAATACCTTTATTACTTACCCCACAACTATCCTCTCTTGCACCTACCCCACAACTAAAAAGTGGAGGAATATTTTGTTAAAGTTGTTCAACTTACCCACTTGCCTTAATATTTGTTTCAAAAGTAAACTGGGCTTTTCCAGTGAATGGGAGGGAGTACTAACATAAGCTATACATAAACAAACAAGACAATTATAAAATAACATTACAACACACAATTAACAATAAAGATTATAACTTTAAACTAATTACTAACTAAATATAATCTAAACATAAAACTAAAGATAATAAAACAATAAAGGAGAAGAGATAAGAGAATTATACCAAAAAGAAATTACTAGAAATAAGATGTCTTGAATGTTGAAGAAAGAAGAATTACATTAATTAATTAAAACTAATTAAATTAAAAAAGGGAAATGGAAGGGGGTTGCTGCGTGGTGTTCTACTACTACTCCTAAACCCTCTGTTTCTTCCTATCTACTCTAACTATCAGCCCTTTTTTTTTACAAAATGAGGGTGTTGTGATATAAATATCACATAAAATAAAAAAGACCAAACTGCCCTCACTTAAATGGAATCAAATTGCAGTAATAGTAAGGGCTAAGTAGTAATTTGACTTCCAAATTAAAACATCAAACAAATCAATCGGGAGGCATGGTGATTGTGTTACTTTCGCCGGAATCTGGGCAGTTCACGGCGGCCGGAGATAAGGAGCGCACCGCCGGTCGACTACGGTGGTCATGGATCGTGGTGAGCGCGGTGCTGCTTCCGGTGCAGGGGTGTCGACGGCGAGATGGTGCAGTGGGTGCGCGGAGATGACGCGCGCCGGTGGTGGGCAAGGCCGGCGGTGGTGCTTCTGCTGGCGCTGAAACGAAGCAAAGGTGGTGGAGCATTGCCGGAATCTGGTGGTTCATGGAGAGGAGGTGATATTTGAATTGGTAAATTAAATTGAAGATGCAATTGAATTGGGATGGAGGTAAGTAATGTGGATTGGAATGGTTGATTGAAGTGAAGGGGAAAAATGGTGATTGATGATGATGATGAAGTGATGGTGAGTGAAGGAGAGCAGGAGAGGTGAGGGAGAAATGAAGGTCTTGGTCAATGTCGGGTTTGACCCGTCTGGATCATCTCGATTCTTCCCAGGTCGGTACCTAAAAAATCAAAAATCGAGGCACAGTATCGAAATCTCGAGAAATAATACGATTTGACAATAATTATATAAGACTCGACTAATAAGCTAATTAAAGACAAAACGACTCAATAATAACAAAACGTGTTATAAAACCGACTAAATAAGAGTAAATACGTGGGATAAAAGTAGGTAAAATCACGAGTTATCAACATCCCCACACTTAACTCTTACTCGTCCTCGAGTAAGCTCCAAAGACTAACTACGACTCATAAATAAAAACAAACAAAATGAAAACACGATATCTACAAACATACTCACTCAACAAAATATTTACAAACAATCACAAGCTCCAATATCAAAAGTCGCAATTCTAAAATCTAACTTAAGCATAAATAATGATAATCCAACACTAAAAGATCACATAATAACATTATACATCAATCGGTTTCGGTCCAAGCTATTTCAAGGGTGTGAGATGGAGATGGAAAGCGAACTCCCATGAAATTAGTGACCAAAAACAAGTCTCAACCCCTCGTAAAAACAAAGGGCTAGGGTCGTCCTATAAACCAAGTGACGGAGTAAAACGATCCAAAATAGTGAAATAGATATAAATAGAGATAACTCGGGGAGGAATTTGATTCTTTTTCTTTTCTTTTTCTCGATTTCTCTTTTTCTCTTTTTTTGTTTCTTTTTCATTTTTTTTCTTTCTTCTCCCCTTATTCTTTCTTTTCGAGTTTTTGTGAGTTTTTCTTGGTTGCTCATTTTTTTGATACTTAGCATTTTTTTGTGATATTGATAAGAAAATCAACTCTTATTTTGTAGAATATTTTTGAGGAAAATGGATCGTAAAAAAAATAGTGTCACTCGGGTTATAGTCACCTACACAAATTAATAAATCAAATCACATCACGAGAGGTGGACGGTGGAATTGAATGAAGTACACACCCTCGAGCGACTTACAGTAGGAGACCAATTGATACATAACATTTATATGCAACAATCCAATGTCTAAATTTCATTATTTTCACAAAAGTTAGAAACTAGAGGAACAACTAAATCAAAGAGGACAAGTGAAAGCAAAGAACTTAGACACTTTTAAGGGATTTTCTAATTTTTCACTTTTTAGGAGTTTTTCAAAATTTTCAAAATTTTCAAATTTTTATGGATTTTCTAAAATTTTCAAAAGAAAACACGAAATAGACATGGACGACAAAAGCAATCAAAACAAGCTTACATAATGCTACATTCCCACAAAAACCAAAAATTTACAACACAAAATACCACAAAGGTAGGTACTATCCACAAGAATATCAACTCATCTAAAACAAAATCCAACCAAAAGCCTCCCCACACTTAAATCGAACATTGTCCTCAATGTTCCAAAAACAAGGGGAAGTGGAAGGGAGGGTAAGAAGTTACCGTTAAAGCTCTTCATCGAAAAATGATGATCTTTCCAAGCTTCTTGTCCTAATCCCTTCAAGTTGAACTCTTGTAAAAGTACCTACATCCAAAAACAAAAACACACAAAAAAGCAAAAATATATACAATGGGTGCTTTGTTTAAAGTCGTTAGCTCGACTTCTTCAAGACTTCAAGAAAAGAGCAATTTAATGCCCTTAGAAGTTGGTCAAACAATATCGAAAAGAATTCCGAGAAATGACAATAGAAGACATGTGTATAAGGAGAAAGCAATGCATAAACAAGAAAGGCACAATCATTATGGAATAATTTTTTCGGGCCTTCATGTTCAAACTCGTCTTCCTTGTCAACCATGGATTCTCTAGTAGAGGATTGAGAAATGAATGGTAAAGGATGGAGGTGAAAGTTGCA
The DNA here is from genome assembly GCA_958450325.1 of Agrostemma githago. Lineage (NCBI taxonomy): Eukaryota > Viridiplantae > Streptophyta > Magnoliopsida > Caryophyllales > Caryophyllaceae > Agrostemma > Agrostemma githago. The sequence goes on along the minus strand of OY288241.1, from coordinate 20,664,333 downwards.
TAGAGTCTTTAGAAAGGGTGTAAGAAGGGACTTCTTCAAAGATGCAAGAGGTGAGGAAGTCATTCTTATGGGGTTCCTCAACAAGGGTGATACTAGAAGTGTCATCGCACTCTCCTTCATCACTTAAGACCTCAAAATTTTCATCACTAACCTCCTTCTCCAAGTAATCAAAGAGTGGATTCTCCATCAAAAACATGCTACCCAAATCCTCAAAGATGGGGTTTTCAAAGGTTTTAGGAATAGAAAAATCAACCACTCTACCAATGGAGGAAGAAACCTCAAGATCACTCTCACCAAACTCCTCTTCACATGACTCATCAACAACATCAAACTTCTCAAGATGGCTCTCCTCAACAATACAATCATCAACACATGGTGCATTCCCAAGATCTTCATCAAATGTTACACCCTCAAACTCATTCAAATCCCTCTCACCAAGAGAACAACTTCCATCATAGAAACCACAATTATCTCCAAACATCATAAATTCTAAGTCACTCACATTACATGGCACTTGAGAATTAACAAAGTGAGATGTAGGTTGGTTTTCAAGAGATGGAATAGGATTTAAAGAAGGGTTGAGTGAGTGTATAACATCATTACCATCCTCATTCAAAGACTTGGGCATAACAACATGTTTCAAAGAAGGAGCATCATGCAAAATCACATCATCAAGAGAAGATATATTAACCTCAAGAGGAGGCTCACAAGACTCAACAAAATCATCATCAATAAGCATGTCATCTTTCCCCAACAAAGGCATAGAAAATTCATTTACATCAATATTTGGGGAAAGGGAATCATCAACAATCATAACCTCATCATCATCACAAACAAAAGCTACCTCATTCTCTCGATAACTCTCCAAAATTCTCAAATTTTCGGCTATTGTGTCTAATTGGCTTTGAGCCTTACTATAATAGGAGGTCACGGAGGAGTGTAATTGGGCCAAGGAGTTATCAACATCCTCATTTCTTTGCTTTTGAAGGGCAAGAAATTGGTTTTGACTTTCTAACATTTGCTCCATCATACTCTCCATACTAGACTCAAGGGTTGAGCTTTGGGTTTCTAAGGATTGAGATGCCATGTACCTCAAGAAACTCAAGTACTCATTTAAATCCAAAGATCTACCCTCCCTCATGTAACAAGCCCATTCCCGAGTCTCCAAATTTATACCCTCAAAGACAACATAGCCTAAATCCGAATCGGAAAAATAATAACCACAAAGCACGCGTCTAAATCCCGTTCCTTTCTCTCCCCTCTCCCAAGGTGAAAAGTCTAGACCGATAGTTAGGGTACCCTACCTAATTCTCACTCCCATGTTCAACTAGGCGGGGCAAGGCAAGTCAACGGGCGAGTTTTACTACCTAGACCTAACCGACTCCCATCGGTGGACAAGGGTCAAGGGTTCACACACAACCCAAAAGACGAGTCGATTCCCGAATCCCAAACTAACCTCTTACGTATATCCCAAACAACTCAATTACGGGACTCAAGCCCACAATTTAGACATGTCGGGGTTCAATCGGTCCCCTAGTAAAAGACTACTCACTACTCATGATAATTATACTAATCATAACACAAATTATTACTCTAAACACAAGATTTAACATAATAAAATGATAAAGATGAAAACTTTAATTAATCCTAACATTAACTACACATAAACAAACATGAAGATTACTAAACAACAATCCTAAACACAAATTATTATAAAGATAAGAACTTTGACTAAATAACCATAAACTTAACATAAACTATAAATAAGAAAAGAGATGAGAATTATACCAAAAAGGATGGAATTACTAGAAGCTTGAATGTTGAGGAAAAGAGTATTAAATAAACTATTAAAATTAATTAAATCCAAAACAAAAATTAAGAAGAATAAAAAAGGGCAATGGGCTGCTGTTGCGTTTCTACTACCACTCTAAACCCTCCTCTTTTTTATTCTCTCCCTATAACAGCCTCCTTCTTACAAAATGAGGGTTTAGTAATATATATCCCATAAAATAAAGACAAAGACCAAACTACCCTTCATTTAAATGAAATAAAGAGGAGTAAAAGAAAGGCTAAATCGTCTTTTGCCTTCAAAATTAGAAGACCCAATTCATTAGCCAAAACCGATTCAATCAATTGAGCATGAGGAATTTCTGGGTTCGGGTCGCCGGAGTAGTTGGTCGGAAATGACGGAGAAAGGGCGGCAGAGCACGGCGGCTGCTGCTGGGCGCGGTGGTAAAGCGCGGAGAGTGAAGGGGCGACGGAGGCTGCTGCGCCGGAGGAGCGTGATGCCGGCGCGATGGAGGTCTGGTGGTTCGCCGGTGAATGGTGGTCCATGGCGGTCGTTCTTCTAGCAATTGATGGTCTAGTGGCTGATTAATGATGAGGTATGAGATTCATGAAATTAGGGATGTGATTAGAGGAATGGTGATGATTGATTGGAGGTAGGGGAATTGAAGAAGATTAGGATTGGGGATTAATGATGAATTGGTGATTTGAATTGGATTGATGATGGTGGAGATTAATGGAGGATGATGTTTGATTGGTGAAGATGGAGGAAAGTGGTGAAGCTGATTGATGAAAGGGGGAGTTGCTGTAGTCTCAGGTAAGGGAGACGAGTATTGAGTCAAAGTCGGGTTTGACTCGACTTCCGCATATCTTGACTCGTCTTTCTTGTCTTGGTTCTTCCCGGTTCGGTACCTACAAATAGAAAAAATGGGCGCACAATACCAAAATCCCGAGAAATATAATATAATGACACTAACTAAGCTAAACTCTATATTAATATGCTAAATAAACGTAAAACGACTAAATAATGACAAAACGTGTTATAAAACCGACTAAATAAGAGTAAAAATGTGGGACAAAAAGAGGTAAAATCACGAGTTATCAACATCCCCACACTTAACTCTTACTCGTCCTCAAGTTAGCTCTAAAGACTAACTACGACCCATATATACAAAGATACGTACTACACAAAATATTTACAAACAATCACGAGCTCCAATATCAAAAGTCGCAATTCTAAAATCTAACTATTCATAAACAATGATAATCAAACACTAAAAAGGTCACATAATCACATTATACATCAATCGGTTTCGGTCCAAGCTATTTCAAGGGTGTGAGATGGAGATGGAAAGCGAACTCCCATGAAATTAGTGACTAAAAACAAGTCTCGACCCCTCGTAAAAACAAAGGGCTAGGGTCATCCTATAAACCAAGTGACGGAGTAAAACGATCCAAAAAAGTGAAATTGATATAAATATACGACTTGGGGGAGGAATTTGATTCCTTTTCTTTTCGTTTTCTCTTTTTCTCTTTTTTTTGTTTCTTTTTCATTTTTTTTCTTCTCCCCTTATTTTTTCTTTTCGAGTTTTTGTGAGATTTTCTTGGTTACTCATTTTTTCGATGCTTGGACCTTTTTGTGATATTGGTACGAATAACCAACTCTTATTTTGTAGAATATTTTTGCGGAAAATGGATCGTAAAAACTTAGTGTCACTCGGTTATAGTCACCTAGACAAGTTAATAAATCAAATCATATCACGGGAGGTGGACGGTGGAATTGAATGAAGTACACACCCTCGAGCGACTTACAGTAGGAGACCAATTGATACATAACATTCATATGCAACGATCCAATGTCTAAATTTCATTATTTCCACAAAAGTTAGAAACTAGAAATGAAACTAAATCAAAGAAGACAAGTGAAAGCAAAAAAAAAACTTGAAGACACTTTTAAGAGATTTTCTAATTTTAATTTTTAGGAATTTTTCAAAAATTTCAATTTTGTATGGATTTTATAAAATATTCAAAAGAAAACACAAAATAGACATGGACGACAAAAGCAATCAAAACAAGCTTACATAATGCTACATTCCCACAAAAACCAAAAATTTACAACACAAAATACCACCAAGGTACTAACCACAAGAGTATCAACTCAACCACAACAAAATCCAACCAAAAGCCTCCCCACACATAAATCGAACATTGTCCTCAATGTTCCAAACAAGGGGAAGGGGAAGAGAGGGCAAGAAGTTACCGTTAAAGCTCTTCATCAAAAAAAGATGATCTTTCCACGCTTCTTGTCCTAATCTCTTCAAGTTGAAATCTCTTATGAAAGTACCTAAATCCAAAAACAAAAACACACAAAAAAGCAAAAATATTTACAAGATGGTGCTTTTTTTAAAGTCGTTAGCTCGACTTCTTCAATCTCTTATGCTTGGCAAAACTCAATGCCCTCAATAGTTGGTCAAACAATAACCTAGCAAAGAAATCCGAGGAGTGACAATAGAAGACAATAGTATATGGACAAAGTAATGCATAAACAAGAAAGGCACAATAATTATGAAACAATTTTTCCGGGCTTTCATGTTTAAATCGATCTTCTTTGTCAATTTTGGGCTTTTTAGGTGAGGTGTAAGGAGTGAATGGTAAGAAAGGTGGAGGGTGAGAAGAGGTTTGCAAAGAGGCACAAGGGGATGGTTCTTCAAGAATGCAAGGGTTAAGAAAATCATTATTAAGAGATTTCTCAACATCAAGAGTGTCCTCACCCTTTTCTTCATTGCTAAAAACCTCAAAATTTTCATCACTAACCTCCTCCACCATGCTCTCAAAGAGTGGATTCTCCATCAAAAATATATTACCCAAATCCTCAAAAATGGGGTTTTCAAAGGTCTTAACTATGGAGAAATCAATCACACTTCCAATGGATGGTGAATCCTCAAAGTCACTCTCCCTTACATCCTCCTCTTCAAAAGAGTCATCAACAACATCAAATTCCTAAAAATGACAATCCTTAACAACATCATCATCAACACATGTTGTAGTATTCCCAAGGCTTACATCAAAAGTTACACTCTCAAACTCATTCAAATCCCTCTCGCCAAGAGAACAACTTGCATCATACAAACCACAATCATCTCCCAACATCATAAACTCTAAGTCACTCACATTACATGGCACTTGAGAATCAACAAAGTGGGGGATGGATTGGTTTGCAAGAGATGATACAAGATTTAAAGAAGAATTGAGTGAGTGATCTTCAAGTGAGTGCATAGCATCATTATTATCATCATTCAAAGGCTTGGCAATCACAACATGTATCAAAGAAGGAGAATCATGCACATTCAAATCATCATGAGAAGAAATATTAGCATCAAGAGCACGCTCACATGACTCAACAAAATTATCATCAATAAGCTTATCATCTTTCCCCAACAAAGGCATAGAAAATTCATTCACATCAATATTTGTGGGGAGAGAGTCATCAACAATCATATCGTCCTCATCATCATCACATACAAAAGCTACCTCATTCTCTCGAGAACTCTCCAAAATTCTCAAATTTTCGGCTATTGTGTCTAATTGAGCTTGAGCCTTACCATAGTAAGAGGTCACGGAAGAGTGTAATTGGGCCAAGGAGTTATCAACATCCTCATTTCTTTGCTTTTGAAGGGCAAGAAATTGGTTTTGACTTTCTAACATTTGCTCCATCATACTCTCCATACTAGACTCAAGGGTTGAGCTTTGGGTTTCTAAGGATTGAGATGCCATGTACCTCAAGAAACTCAAGTACTCATTTAAATCCAAAGATCTACCCTCCCTCATGTAACAAGCCCATTCCCGAGTCTCCAAATTTATACCCTCAAAGACAACATAGCCTAAATCCGAATCGGAAAAATAATAACCACAAGAACCAAGATATTCAACATATTGCTCAAACCTAGAAAGGTATTCATGAAATGGTTCATTGTCATATTGAGAGAATTCAAAAATAGCATCCATCGGACCAAAAGGTGACAATCAAAGGACAAGTCACAAGATAAGAGACAAACCAACACACAAGGACCAAGTAACAAGTAACAATGCGTAGTCTAATAAATCAAAAACTAAACTAATATCAATCCGTTGATCTCCCCGGCAACGGCGCCATTTTGATGGTCGGGATTTGTCGTCAATCCTACCATCAAACAAACCAACTAACCTAAACTAAAATAGCAAGGGCAAGTCGGGTCGAATCCTCAGAGAGATCGGGAATGAGTACTAGTTTGGTCTCGGATTATGAATTAGCTACGCGAATCAATTATCAAGGGTGAAATTATACTAACTAAGATAACTAATAAAAGCATAAGCTAACTAATAATCAAACAAGTAATAAGAATGGTGATCAAATAATAAAGAAAGGCCTAGGGTCCGACTTAACCACCGACATATCATAATCATGAGTAAGAAATACCGACAATGGGTTGCTAGGGATATTAGGATGAGTGGAACGCCTCTAAGGGTCGACTACCTCCCTCTCGGGTTCGTAGTCCGACAAAGTATAACCCGATCACCTCCCTCCCGGGCTCGTGAGTCGGATTCCTAGGTCAATCGAGTGGACCCACTCCCGTGGTACCCAATCCAAGGTCCTAGGTCACTAAGCACGCGTCTAAATCCCGTTCCTTTCTATCCCCTCTCCCAAGGTGAAGAGTCTAGACCGATAGTTAGGGTACCCTACCTAATTCTCACTCCCATGTTCAACTAGGCGGGGCAAGGCAAGTCAACGGGCGAGTTTTACTACCTAGACCTAACCGACTCCCGTCGGTGGACAAGGGTCAAGGGTTCACACACAACCCAAAAGACGAGTCGATTCCCGAATCCCAAACTAACCTCCTCCGTATATCCCAAACAACTCAATTACGGGACTCAAGCCCACAATTTAGACATGTCGGGGTTCAATCGGTCCCCTAGTAAAAGACTACTCACTACTCATGATAATTATACTAATCATAACACAAATTATTACTCTAAACACAAGATTTAACATAATAAAATGATAAAGATGAAAACTTTAATTAATCCTAACATTAACTACACATAAACAAACATGAAGATTACTAAACAACAATCCTAAACACAAATTATTATAAAGATAAGAACTTTGACTAAATAACCATTATCTTAACATAAACTATAAATAAGAAAAGAGATGAGAATTATACCAAAAAGGATGGAATTACTAGAAGCTTGAATGTTGAGGAAAAGAGTATTAAATAAACTATTAAAATTAATTAAATCCAAAACAAAAATTAAGAAGAATAAAAAAGGGTAATGGGCTGCTGTTGCGTTTCTACTACCACTCTAAACCCTCCTCTTTTTTATTCTCTCCCTCTAACAGCCTCCTTCTTACAAAATGAGGGTTTAGTAATATATATCCCATAAAATAAAGACAAAGACCAAACTACCCTTCATTTAAATGAAATAAAGAGGAGAAAAAGAAAGGCTAAATCGTCTTTTGCCTTCAAAATTAGAAGACCCAATTCATCAGCCAAAACCGATTCAATCAATTGAGCATGAGGAATTTCTGGGTTCAGGTCGCCGGAATAGTTGGTCGGAAATGACGGAGAAAGGGCGGCGGAGCACGGCGGCTGCTGCTGGGCGCGGTGGTGGAGCGCGGAGAGTGAAGGGGCGACGGAGGCTGCTCCGCCGGAGGAGCGTGATGCCGGCGCGATGGAGGTGTGGTGGTTCGCCGGTGAATGGTGGTCCATGGCGGTCGTTCTTCTAGCAATCGATGGTCTAGTGGCTGATTAATGATGAGGTATGAGATTCATGAAATTTGGGATGTGATTAGAGGAATGGTGATGATTGATTGGAGGTAGAGGAATTGAAGAAGATTAGGATTGGGGATTAATGATGAATTGGTGATTTGAATTGGATTGATGATGGTGGAGATTAATGGAGGATGATGTTTGATTGGTGAAGATGAAGGAAAATGGTGAAGCTGATTGATGAAAGGGGGAGTTGCTGTAGTCTCAGGTAAGGGAGACGAGTATTGAGTCAAAGTCGGGTTTGACTCGACTTCCGCATATCTTGACTCGTCTTTCTTGTCTCGGTTCTTCCCGGTTCGGTACCTACAAATAGAAAAAATGGGCGCACAATACCAAAATCCCGAGAAATATAATATAATGACACTAACTAAGCTAAACTCGATTAATATGCTAAATAAACGTAAAACGACTAAATAATGACAAAACGTGTTATAAAACCGACTAAATAAGAGTAAAAACGTGGGACAAAAATAGGTAAAATCACGAGTTATCAGCTAAGACAGAATCTGGTTTAACCAAAGAATCTCAAGAGAAAGATGGTAGAGTAGAAGAATATAACAAAGATTCACCAAGCGGATGAAGAAGAGAATATAAAAGAGAAGAATTAGAAGAAGTAGAGGATGGAAGAAAAGAGTCGATGTATGATCCTATATTACTAAGTTCTTGAACCAGAGGAAAATCTTCGGGCCTCCAGAGTTCACGAGGGATCCAAAGTGATTGCACATCTGAGTCTGCTGCACCGTGGTGGAACTAGGATCTACTCTTGATCATCTAGCCTGTAGCTTAAGTAAACTGAATCGGAGCTAAAAGTCACCATCGGCATCTTTCTTGGAGCACCAAGTTGTCCACTCGAGTCAGCAGGCGTTGAGAGTGCTATGTAGGTCCCGTCCCAATTTGGAGCAGCATCATGCCAACATCTTGTCCACTCATCATCTTCTTTGACATATAAAACAAATATTCAATGCTAATCATTGAGTTTAAGGAACAGGAAAGCTAAACAAATAAGTCCTTACTTGTTTCTACCCATCTCTAATAATATTTTTATTTACTGTTTAAATAATTTACTGGTATTTTCCCTATTTTCAGGTGTAAGCGTTGGGAGCAGTGATGCTCTGATACCAACTGTAATCCCCTAGAAAATATAACGCGATACAGTGGCGGAAACACTGTAGAGTCGGGATTAAAACACACTGTAACTATGTCTTAGTAAAATTAAAATGGTAAAGTCAAACAATAGGCCTTAAATAAATTGGCCAAAATTTAAAACAATCCACAAAAGAGGTTTGAACAATCCATAAGACATAATTATCAAAATAAACAAGCAGGATCGACACTGCTCGCTAGCCCACACCCGGAACACGTATACCTGCCATGTTAAAACATAACAACCACAATCAGTGGGGAGCAACGCCAACGTTCTCCCAGCCGTATAACAGGATTTTAAAACTGTAATTACTATTATAGAAAAATAGTAAGAAAACGGAAAACAGTAAAACATTATAATGAAAATAAGTTTTCAGTGAAAAACTTCACGTATCGAAACAATATGATAAAAACGAGTTTTCCAAAGAAAACATAAAACATTTGCCAACCTGCAACCAAATTATATCGATAATAATAAAATATTCAAAATGGCGTTATGGATATTCGGTTAGTGTGCACAAGGCTAGACTTTCACTATGTATATAGTAAAAACTAGCTTCGAGAACTCAGACACCAACTTCACACGCAGCGAAGATCCAAGGTCTCTAACTAGGCAAGTCAACCATAATAGGACGTCGACTTATCATGCAAGGTCTTAGCATAAGTAATATACACCCCTCCTGGATACCAAATGTATCCAGTTCAACTGACGGCGACTAACACGATGCGATATCTAGCTTAAGGGCACAATGCACATATACTCCTGGACACCAAATGTATCCAGTTCAACAACCAATGCATCCCAAATGGATACACCAGCCTTATAGTTGATGGCAAAACAGTACATCCTAGACTGTATTATTCTAACTCCACACTTATCCTTATTCCATAACTTCAAAACAAAGCTATATAATGATTCTAAAGATATAATCATTATAAATAATAAGAGAACAAAAGAAAAGGATCACTTTCCAAAAGAGGAAACTTTCTGTTTTAGGAAACTTCTATTTTAGGAAACTTTACTAAAAATAGTATCATATCAAAAGAACGAATATTAGTTTATCTAATACAACATTTTTTTTGTAAACGATATAGATTTATAAAACTAATACTTTCGGCCTTAACGATATTAATTGATAAAGTGAGAACATTTATGTTTATGAAATTATTGAAACATCACACGAGTGTTTATAAAATGATTAAAAATGTCTTAAACATTTTATTACTACTAATTAGGGTGTTTCCAAAATTTACAAAACTAAAATTCCCTAATTATTATTAGTTTCGACAAAACGAACATAAATTGGATTTTACGGCAAATGCCAAATTAAATACTTTAACGTCTTTTATTTAATTAAACCATTGAATACATTAAGAGTATGTTAAGGGATGATTTAACTCACCAAGTTTCAGATTTAAATACTTTCAAAATGTCTGGAAAAATATTTTTTTTTTGGTAAGACGAAGCATTTTAACAATAAATCACAATTTGTCCAAAGATCAATACTTATTAATTAAAGACTTTAATAAATAGTACAAAAATTACGTAAAATAGTTAAAATATATTTATGGATATTCTGTCCAGAAAAGAAAATTTTCCAGAATCCTAAAACTCGGTTTTTAAAGCGTTTTCTCGTTAATCGTCTAATCTCGACAATAACGATTAATAAAATAGTAATTACAAAACGATTTAAGTGTCAATTTCCAAAAATTATTATTAAACTTAAAAATCATGATTTTCCAGAAACTACTAATTTTCTAGATTTCTAAAAATTCCAGATTTAATAAACCCCGTCAAAACCGTCTTTAAAACCCGTTTTCAAAATTAACGATTCCATTAATAAAACTTATCGTTCCTAACATTTCTTAAGGCACTAAAAATCATAAAATTACATTTTAATATGAAGTTATCAGAATCACATTTTTTCCAGATTTAATCACAGGAACAGAAATCGAGAATTTAAACGACAAACACGGTTTTAACGATAAACGATGATTTAAAATGATTAATTAATTCATCCACTTAACAATTCTGAAAAATTATGAAAAACTTTAGAAACTTCTATTTCATTAGAAAGTTTCACCACGTCAAAAATCAGATTAAAATAAAATGTTTAGGTACTAGAACTAAAAATCGACTTTTAATCGTTTTTATCCGTAAACGGTAATAATTCAATAATCGATAACTAAAATATCATAAAAATACTAAATTATTAAAAATCATCACAAACAACATTTTTACAGAATATAAACATATATTACATGTTTAGGCCAAATATTATGATTTTACCAAGTAATATGACGATTTAATCGTTAATCTCGTAAAAGCGATAAAAATACCGAAACATGCAAATTTTCAACTTTTAAAAAATTTCCAGATTATATGACATACATATATTCTCAAAATAAAACATAAAAATATATACATGCAAATACACAATTAAAATCATGAAATACCGAGTAACATCGACGTTACCTCTAATCCAAATCTGAATCAATAATTTACTCGTCGACCTCGGGATCGTCCTCAAATCCTACCACATACAAAATCATGGCAGAAAAATACCACGAGAAAACTCAAAAATCAAGGTGAATAACGATCGAAAACAACATCGATTATTACCTTAACGAAGAGATCGGAAAGAGGATTAATTTGACGATGAAAACGAGACGATTATGACTTGAAATGAAGCAAGAATAAGCCTTGAGGGGCTGCTGATGACACGGCCAAAAGAAGGAGAAGAAAGGGATTTTTTTTTTGTTTAAGTGTAGAAATGAATATAAGGAAAAATGGATGGTTTCATATGTTTGAATAATATTAATATTTGATGAAAACAAGGTGAAACTAGACTAAAATATCCAGCCAAAAATCAATAGGAGGAGGATGAAAAGTTTGAGTTATAATGCATCAATTCAATGAAAAGAAAATGATCTTACGTTTACGGTTTAACGTATTAATAAAACGTAGTAAAATTGTGACAAGAAGCTTTGTCGCTCCAAAATATGGGGAAAATGTCTCAAATAATTTATAAGTTGATAAAGAGAAGAATCGTAAAATAGTTAACGACATTTCAAGGCAGTTCGATTAAACCTCGCGTTGAAAAATAATTATTTACGAAACTTCGTATTAAAATCATAAATGGCTAATTTTTAGTAAATAAAAATATTTACTAGTTGAAAATATTATAAAAATATGTTTAGACATTTGTAGAAAGAGGAATAACTTAAATCCGAGCTTCAAAACGTTAATTCGTAGTGAAATAAAATTCCTCGCGGAAAAATAAATAGTTTACGAAGAAAATCAAATAAATTGATTTAAAAGAATTAAAATCTTTTAAAATAAATAAAATAAATATCATTAAACTCAAAATTAAAATCAGCTTGGAAAAATGATGAAACATAAGGCCAAAATGTGACAGAGTTATGACGAACTCATAACATAAAGGATAAAATGCTAGGAAAAATAGCGGGTGTTACATCCCTACTTACTCCGGCGACCTCCTTTTCCCTTTTCCCCTTCCCCTAATCCTTCTACTCACCCTTTCGCCGCCTGCAATGCCCTCACCCGTCGCCTGCGCTGCTAACCTCCACACCGCCAACCTCTTCTTCTTCTTCTTCTTCTTCTTTTCTTTGATTCCTCCATGTTGTGTTATTATTGTTGTTTTTGTTAGTGAAGTTCGATTTTTGTTATTGAGGTTGTTTTTTGGATTTTGTTGTTACTATTGTTATTATAATTATTGTTGTTGTTGTTGTTGTGAGTTGTTGTTGTTGGGTTGTTGTTGTTGTTGTGGGTTGTTGTTGTTGTTGTAGTTCATGATGTTTTTGTTATTGTAGTAGTAGTTGTTGTGGGTTGTTGTTGTTGATGGTGTTGTTGTTGTAGTAGTAGTAGTGTTAGTAGTAGTAGTTGTTGTTTTGTGGGAAGAAGGGGTCGTTATTGATGTTGTTCTTGTTCTTGTAGTAGTAGTAGTAGTAGAAGGAGGAGGAGGAGGAGGAGGAGGAGGAGTAGTAGTAGTAGTATTAGTATTTGTTGTTATTGTGGTTGTTGTTGTTGTTGTTGGTTTTTTTTTTTGTTGTGATTTTAACCCTTTTGAAGCAAGAAAACAGTAATTTTTGTTGATTGATGAAAATGCCTAAATACATAAAACTTACTACATTGAGTAAAATGATGGAGATGGTAGTGTGGGTGGTAGTCTTAGTATTATTGTTGTTGATATTGGTGGTGTTGTTATTATTGTTGTTGGTGTTTTTGAAGTTGTGGTAGTAAGTAGTTGGGATTAAGTAGGTTTAGTGGTGGGAATTTAGTAGTATTGTACTCCCTCCATAATTATTGTTGTTGTTGTGGGTTGTTGTTGTTGTTGTTGTTGTTGTTGTTGTTGTTGTAGTAGTAGTAGTTGTAGTAGTACTTTATGATGTTTTTGTTGTTGTAGTAGTAGTTGTTGTGGGTTATGGTTGTTGATGGTGTTGTTGTTGTAGTAGTAGTAGTTGTTGTTGTTTTGTGGGAAGACAACGGATGTTACAATACTTCCGCCACAACAAAAGAACTAGGATATCAGCCCAGTGATTGATTAGTAGAGGCCGCTATAGTGCGGGCGGGATTGGGTGTTGACATCTATCGGATGTTGGCTTCCCAATACGTACCCTCACCCCTTACTCAGAATCGACGGTTTCCGGATGTCCAAAACCATTGGCAATGAGAGTCATTCCAGGCATGGAGTGCTTAAGGGTACAAGTCTTTATCTTTACGTCCCGTGCCACTCAACTTTGAGCCGGCAAGGGATCAAATTTGACTTGAATGGTTTCCGAGTCCCCATAATTGACTCGGTGGCGACTCCACAAATCGGCGACGAATTCAGTTCACTGAAAAGGTCGCCTTAACAAATGAATTGGCCTTTAAACATTTACAACCACGACTCGATCAATTCCCAAACGGAAACACGGGTGCCCGCACCCGTCTAGTACAAATCTGGATTGTCATCCAAATCGAGGTCCGACACTTCGCCCCGTATGCGAGATCGGACCGGCCCCCGGCAGGGAGGGGGCTGCGTGGGTGGCCGCCGCCACACGTTGAAAACTGGATCAATCCTACGCGGACACGCGCGGGGCGCCGGGCGGTGCGGACGGACCTCCACAGATATAAATCGTTTTTATAAAACTACTAGTCGCTATACTCGTGCACCGCTTGGGACTGTGCCGTTTTATGTCCTTTGTGGTTAGTTCCTCTATTTGATGTATTGCCCAATATTTACTTAATACTCCTTCCGAGTCTGACTTATCTTCCCTCTTTCCCTTTTGGGTTGAGTCATTCTTTCTTCCCTCTTTTCTTTTTAAGTGATAAATACGTGGCTCATATTCACCAATTCATTTCTCTCTCTTCCTCCTTCACTTTTTAGCCACACATTTACACATCCTTATTTTCCCCCAAAAAACCCTAGGGGAACATATCTTAGAAGGGAAGGGAGCATGTTTTTTTTTTAAATCTTACATCTTATTCGTAACTTTATCTACTTGCAAAGTCTTTATAATATGATAAGAAACAAATGCAATAATGCATTAGAGTCATTACCAATGACCTACTGGGCAGGGTGGTATATTTTTCAGACCGTCTCCAACTCACTTTGAGTTTCTGGAGCATAAGACAAAATAATTAAATCAACCCAATTATATTAAGCTATAAGGTGTCATCCATAATAACTAATAAATCTATATTTTTTGAACTATTATTGAAGAAAGTAAACATCTTGATTTTGATTTTGATTCTTCTTTGTTTTTCTCTCGCCTCTGTTGTTGGCTGTTCAGATCTTACTTCTTTTTTCCATGATGTCTATTGATATGAACACTAATTATAGTATGCAACCGTTGTACCGTACAACAGACCTTAAAATTAGGAATTTATGGTCAAAATTTACCACTGTAGATTATTTAGTGACCACTTTTTAATAAAAAAAAGTAGTAACCATTTATCTGAAAGTGGTAACTAACGGACCTCAAATGGTCACTTTTTACAATAAATTGCAAATTATTACTATTGTCGCACCGATACAACGGTTGTACACGATAATTGCTATGATATGAATGCTTCTGTAACTACCACTTCAGACCTTTTAATTGGTGTGTTTACCGTAATCTCTAATCCTCTAGCCTGTTTTCCTAGGTCGTTGTCTTGTAGTTGCACATGTAAAACATTGTTTTAGTTAGTATTATATAGGTAGAGACATTGAGTTTGTTGTTGTTGGAACATAATCTTTCTTATTACCTTCGAATTCATCATTATTTTCTACCATGGTTATACTTGGTGGGTCTTTTCTCTTCTCATGTATTTTGTAATTATTGTTTGTTAATAAGACATCACATTATTATTATATGAAGAGAGTTTATTACCTTAGTAATTTGCAAGTTATGTAAGTGATGACAATCACCCTGTCATCACGTGCATCTTTTGTAGTGATTTCTTCAGTAATGAGGTCTGATGCATCGCCTCAGTAGGCCACAGTGATTATTGTTTTTGCATGTATGTAGCTATTTAATTATTCTACGTACCATATATAAAAACTTCTATGAGACGGTCTCACAATAATTTTATCGTAAAACCTCTCACATGGGAGGTTAATATTAACTTACTCCGTAATTAGTAACTAACTCTATGTGAGAGATCCCACGATAAATTTATCGTATGACCGTCTCGCAAGAGACTTATTATTCATTCAATCACTACAATAGTTTTAAGATGTCAGGTAAAAAAATTATGCAAGAAAATTACAATTGAATATTTATGTTACTCCATACAGCTTCAAATCTATCGATGTTGGTTGGTGAGGGAAATTGGATCGTTTTAATTATTGCGCAGTTGTGTAGTGTATTGAGGTTCTTCTATCTAATTAGTGATAAGTTCACTATTGGTGGTTAACAAACGGTTATAAAGTTGAGGAAAGATGAAATGAAATGGAAGATGAAGCAGCTTAGAGTAGTTAATGATATTTTTTTTCCTTTTTAAATTAGTAGGTGGTTTTAGTTTTATGGTCCTATTAGATTAGTACATGTGGATTGATTAGGAGGTGGAATGAGGTAAATGATGGATGAAGAATGTTTTGTTTGACTTTTAATATAATATATAGATAGATTACATAACTGATACTCCCTCCATCCCACTACAATGTTCCCACTTTCCTAAAATGGATTTCCCACTATCATGTTCTCATTTAGATTATTTCCTTATTTGGCTATCAACTTTTACAATATTATCCCTTTCCCTTTTCATTATTTACAATTGTGCCATCATATTTGGTCTAACTATATTTTTTAATTATTTCTTTTGTTTACTTGAACCCACTTGGAATAAACAACTATATTCCTTAAGAGATGTGTCCATATGAAATGGGAACATCTCTTTGGGATGGAGGGAGTATATCACTAAGATATATGACTTATATATAAATCTTAAAATCGCATGAATAATAGTGTCACTAAGATACTTGACTTTCGGTGTAATACAATATTACATCACTTTTATAGACGAAATATACGAAGTTAATCCGTAAATTATAATCTACACCGTGCAAGTTTTATAAAACATATAAGTAGGGTATACTAACATTTTGATCTTGATCAAATTTAGTATTTCGTTATGCCCATTAAGTAGCCAAAAAATAGGCCTAAAATAAATATCACTAAGATATTTGTTCTTGGAAACATGTCATACAAAATCACATATTTCATTCGATAATAAAAAAACAAAACTAATTCGTAAATTTAATTCTCGAATTTGTTCTTGGAAATATGTAATACAGAATCACATATTTCATTCGATAATAAAATAAATGAAACTAATTCGTAAATTTAATTCTCGGATTTGTTCATGGAATATGTAATACAAAATCACAAATTTCATTCGATAATAAAGTAAACGAAACTAATTCGTAAATTTAATTCTCGAATTGCAAGTCCCTAACATGCACACAATTATGACTAGCATATACTTGTACTACACATATTAGTATTTCTCCTACCCTTAATTTTTGGGGGCTACTTAACGTCGTCCATCTATTTACTTAGTGTCGTCCATAATTTATGAGTAAATTACTGATTTGCCCTTTTTAAATTTACTAACCTATTTTAACCTAACTACTCATTAACCTAATTTATCCTACTATATATTTACCAACATCATTCTAATTACAACTCGAACAACGACCACAACTTTACTCTCGAATCAATAAAACGCTTATAATTTGGGTTTTTAATTATTCGACGATTAACTCGGACATGTCGAACGCGGAAAATAGTTTCCTTTTGACTTGAATTTGCCCTATAACGAAAATAATTCAAACGACGACATTATCAAGGTTAGTCTTTGTTTTTGTAATTGTGAACGCACTTATGATTCGTATTATTTTTCGTATTAGACGTGACAATAGACTTCAGAATCCGTTGCCCGAGATTCAAAGAAAGTGTGGAACTCCTACTCTCGTACCAGGAATGACCACTAAAATATATAAGTCTGGGCGTGGGGATAGGCGTAGAACACCCACGTCTAGGCCCAGGTCAAGTTTTAAAATTTCTAATCCAGTCGTGGGGACAGGAATAGAACATCCACGACTAGGCCCAGATCGAGTTTTAATATTTCTAAATCCAGCCGTGGGGACAGGCGTAGAACACCCACGACTAAGTTCGGGTTGAGTTTTAAAATTTCAAAATCCAGCCGTGGGCTGAGACGCAGATATCCCAAGTCTCTACCTTGTCTTAAGCTCAATGATTCCACGCCTGGAAAATTTATTGGTTTTTTTTTTTCAGTTTCATGTGTATTTCTGTATGTTTATTAATGTTTTCCGTAAGTATATTGGATTTGCTTTGTCAAACATGCACGTTAGGAATTATAATTGATATTGTGGTTTGGCACGTTAGTTGTGTTAGTAAAAGTTTTATATCATAATTACATGACGTGTTGTCAAGGTTGAATTCGAAATTATTATGTCAAGGTTGAATTAATTGGAGTCGGATTGAGCATAAGATGTTTAATTGTAGGTTCAATTGCAATTGAAATATGATTGAAGTTGATGAGTTGAATGTTGGAAGGTAATCTATATATTCTATTAAATAGAAAACAAACCATCCTCCATGCTCTATTTATCCAATGCTCAATTCTAAAGTAACTCACATGGCATGATATGATTGGGTGGAAGCTGAAAGTGAGGGAGTTCCTAATTAGTGCCAAAGTCGGTTATTTGTTTGTCATAAATTAGGCACAACTCATCAACTTCATCCTTCATTTGTTTGTCCGTTATTTCTTTCTCATTGATTATGTGGAATCCAATGTTAATCAATCAAGTTCAGCCTTCATTGCGTAGTCCGTTATTTGTTTGTCATAAATTAGTTTAAATGTCCTCATTAATCATGTAGAATCCAATGTAAGCAATCAAGTTCGGCCTTCATTGCGTCATTAATTCAGCTCCCACCTCTCATCCTCTTCATCTTCCTCCCTTATAATCCACCACCTACAACAATGGGTGCTTGCCTTTCCCATTACACCACCCAAGTGTACAACGAAACCGAGCTGATTTCCGCCACCAGACGTCGTCTTACTGTTGCCGTTGAATGCAGGCGACTCTGATTTTTCCTAACGCCCAGACTAACTCGGTATGTGCGTGGCTATTAACTTTAATGGCTCTGTTTTTACGTCAATTGTTTATACTTGCTCATAATATAATATAATATAATATAATATACATGACCATAGAGGATCATGATTAGGGGGGTTGTTGTTGGACCATTCCACGCATCTTAGCATACATGCATGACAAGGTTTACAATACCAGTGCAGGATATTACCAACTACAATCCACATATGGGACCAAGGTCTTCCTCGACTTGGACTTGCCGGAGACTAGAATGTTACTGCAAAGGTAACCGTTAGGCCCCCACAATAAAAAGCTGGACACGATACATGTACCCGATCTTTCATATACTAGGTTAACAACATATAATTATTTGCGTTGCCATAACACCCTACAGGGACCAAGAACCCGTTCAAATAAGGATTCTCGATGCTGAGGAGGCAAATGAAATGTTCATTTCAACCCTTGCAGAGCTTCTACAAGCAGATGTCGCCGATCAGGTAATGTCGATAGACATCGCATGCTTACTGATATGATGTACCACCAAACATATCCGATTAAATGAAACAATTGGAACAGAATGAGATATACAAATGCCACAGAACAATAACAGAAGTAAGAACAGATGTTGATTGGCGGTATCAATCTTGCACATCATGCCCCGCTGGAATTGATGAGGATGTAAAGTGTTACTAATGTAACGAACCAATACCCTACCCCAAACAAAGGTAAGAAAATCCCAAAAATTATAACTCACTGTGTGATATGTTCGTCCTATCCACTGCTCCTAAACAATATCACAAATATGTTAATATCCAAAAACACAGATACAGATTAATCACTAAATTAGTAGACAAAACAGCGTACACAACTTTGGTGATCTTTGAGAGAGAAGCTGAGAAGATAATCGGGAGACCAATCGAAGCATTACTAACCCTATATGAAAAGGTACGCACAACGAATAACATACCAACTACGCGAAGAAATTTTTACCGTATTGATCTTACAAGAGAGCAAACACCAGGTAGGGGGAAAGAAGAAAGTGTTCAACATACTCCAACAATGTGTCGGGAGAGAATACACCATGAAAGTCAAGATTGAGATTACCAAATACAACTCCGAACAGGAACTCAAGTGTCAAAAGGTATTACCGTCGGTAAAGGACCCTCCAACTCCACCCACAATGGAAAGGAAGGACAAAAACCCAAAGGTGACAACAACAATTATTACCCAAGAAGCACAAGTTCTTTGTACACAAAATGTCATATACCCAAACAAGTTTCAATGTTTTCGCAGGAGCAACTGAACCAAGACAACTTAGGAAGACACCCTGCAATAGAGTCTGACCCTCCGGTGAACACCCCAGCTAAAAATGAGAAGAGAAAGATAGACAATGGGTAAGTTAACTATTATTACGTACATCAACTACAAGCAATTCATTATGTATGTTTTAGTAACAAAACTAACACACAAAAAATGGGTTACAGATTTGAAGCAACGGCGAAAGAAGCATCCGTAGCAAAGGAAACAATAGAAAAAAAGAGGCCAAAAGTTGAAAACACAAAATAGAGCCATGGCAGAGAAATGGAGGAAGAACCAAGGCATAATTTAAGTAGATTACATACTACAATCACAGTTTCGGGAAAAAAAAACTTATTCTTTAGTACACGAATTTTAAAATGTTTGTTTCATCCTTCGAGTGGACCGTATCAACTTGTGTTGTTCTTCACACATACATGTCATATGCCTTTTAGTAGCTTTGATGATTCGATCTTCACAAACTCTGCCCTATTCACGATTACAACAACCTGTACAAGTAGACGCCGTCACACCCACATGAAATTTAAACAAATAAATTCATAGTCCCGTGCGGTGCACGGGCATGGCGACTAGTTGTAATTGAATGAGTAAAGGGGGAGGGTGGGTAAAAAGGGTTAAACAAAGTGAGGGTAAAATGGGTATATTAGTGAAAATACGCACGACACTAAATAAAATTATGGATGACGAGAAGCAAAAGTGTAATTTTTAGACAAATACTCCGTAAATAAATGTCACTAAAACTTGATACTCCTTCTGATTTTTATTTATCTTCCACTTTGATTAAATTATACCTCACATAAATTAAACAAAGGGGAAGATTATTAAAAATCGGAGGGAGTATTTATTAATTAATTATCGTTCAAGAAAAACTTGATGGGACTTGAAAAAAATACTAATCAAATATTTTTCATAAGTTATAACACTTAACACAAATTTTATGAAACATATTCATAAAAATAATTAGGGACTTATTAAAATCACAAAGACCTTTAATAATCTATACAAAACATAATTATATAGTCCACACACAAACCACATATGAAACTTATTCATATAAATACACAATTTGCTAAACTAATTAGTATATATAACTAGTTTTGTGTCCCGTGAAATTCACGGATTGTCTAAGATTATTGTTCAATTTTATCTCGTTATTATAATTACAATATCTTGTTTGATATTGATGCTTTTTTGCTTTAAAAAAGAGTAGAATTAAGTATTAAATTGATATTCATTACATGTCATAAGTTGAAATACCTCACATATGTAAAAGATAAAGCAAAATTACTTTCAATCGTGATGAAAATTTATTATAATATTAAAAAATATTTTATATTGATTCTCAATACTCTATACCAGCTCGCAAAAACCACTTAACTAATAGAAAAAAAATTGAAGTCATCTATTTGTAAATTTGTCAACATGCGATTATTATTAAGAAAAAAAAATTCATTAATATTTAATGCGCAATATTTTTTTTACAAGTATGTATCTAATGCATAAAAATTAAAACTTATTGATGACGAAGAAATGTTGCTAAGAATTTAATTTTAAACCAATTCAAATTTTAGATGATATAAACCCAAAGAAAAAAATTCTTACTTAGTACTCATATGTCATAGGAGTACATCTCAGTAAGCAAAGACTACTTCGTTTTATAGATCCTCAACTCTTCAATCAACTCTGAGATCTAATAATATCATTTTCAAAGTCGTATTCTTCCTTAGTACTCGTACGGTTAAATGAAGCAAATTATATACTACGTTCTTAGTATAACTTGGATCGCTTACACCAAAATGCTGTTCATTCTTGCCTAAGCATCTACTTCGTAAATCATTAAAAAAAAGGAAGAAAATTATTGAAGAACATACTCTATTAAAAAAAGGAAAGGAAAAAAAGAAGTAACATTTACGGAGTACTTGTTAAATTTTTGTGGCTGAAACAAATATTGTATTCCATCGGTCTCTATTATTTATTTAGATTTGAATAAAGTAATTCTGAAGAAAAAAAATATAAAAGTAAAACACGATAGAGAGAAAGACAATAATATACGGAGTATTCACTTAAAAATTCACAATTATCTAGTTTTTTTATGATTCAAATAAGTTTATACCGCTAATTTGTTGACCGATGTAGAGGAAATGTTCATGAGTACTCGTAGTAAAATAAAGAAGTTTGGGCATGGAAAAATGAAGGGATAAAAATTTGCAATTACTCATACAACATAAAATTTTTGCATTCAAGTCTAGTTAGGTTGAAATGATGTCACGTGTCGTTCAAATAACTACTCAATAAAAGTAGTTAGGGACTAAGGGGTAATAAAATAAAGAAGTTTGGGCATGGGAAAACGAAGGGATAGAAATTGGCAATTACTCATACAACATAAAATTTTTGCATTCAAGTCTAGTTAGGTTGAAATGATGCCACGTGTCATTCAAATAACTACTCAATAAACTACTCATCTTACCTTTTTATATATTTATATAGATAGTAATCAAGATTTGGAGGCCCTGTTTCAACTTCAATATGGGGCCCTTAATATAGTACAATAGTAGTATAAAATTGCAACTTGAATAAAGTAATTATTGCTAAAAAGATTTGAACCCACAACCTTTATATCAATGGACAAGTATCCTATCACTACACCACATTAATATTTCATGTTAAAGTTGTATGAACAATCTACATATTGAGGCCCTCACTAGTTTGGGCCCCGGTTCCTCGAACCGGACCGAACCCCATATGGGCCGGCCTTGACTACTTATCCACATAAAATAAATTTATATGGCCTAAAAAATATACAATCATAACACTGTGCTCCGCTAAAACGAATTAAGCACAATAGTAAAAACACTATGACGTAAGAAGTATAATAATATAGTACGTAAAACAAATTTATGTAGACTAATATAAAATTATCATGAAATGTTTTATATGCCTTGGCTAAACTAATTAGTATAATGATTAATGTTACAAAAACATTAAAATAAATTAGTAGTAGTAGCAGTAGGTGGAGGAGGCATGCAAGTGTCTTCAATTTCTTATCTATATGGAGTATAATCTTGTACGTCTAGTGTATGTATGTAGTATCTGGGTGCTTGCTTTAGAATATACTCATGAACATAAGGGGAAACAAAGAAAAACGTACAGTTTCATTTGCTCGAGTTGTCCTCCGCTCCACCCAGGCAGGCCACCAATAAGTTGGAGGTCTAGTTGCTTTGTCTTACAGCTAGCTCCATCTATAATTCATCCTTCGCATTAGCCACTAGGGAAGTCGTCACGCTTACAATGACAGGATATGCAAACCCTACGTACATACGCCCCTAATCGACCAAAAAGGTTAGCTAGTAACGCAAGATATCTTCGGTAATATTGCTCCTATTGGATTATTTAGCGGAAATAATATAACCTACTGTCCGTCGTCTAAACTAATATCGAATTCTTTTAATCTTTGAATAAAACGTACTGTTGGACTAATAAACTCAAAATAGAATAGTATTGGTGACGAGTAGAGCTGACAAAAGCTGCCCGACCCGTCAAACCGACCTGACCCACCCGACCCGATAGTACCCGAAAATTTAACGACCCGAAACCGACCCATCAACCCGACTCGCTTTTGACCCGTTAACCGATATATCCCGATGACCGGCGAACCCAACCCCACCCAACTCAATAAGATTGACAATCAGAAATTATTAAGCTTAAAGATTGATTCAAATCAAAGTAATTTTAGAATATAACTTGATACATTTAACCTAATAACAAATTAACTAAACCAAATACAGAGTAATATTAATAATTAAACTTATTTGGAAAATATTAAATCGGTTTTTCTAACATGTGCCCAGTGGGCACATGTCAACACATTAACGAAGGTAAGTTTATCAAATATATTCTCTATGTATGGTAATTATAAGTTAATCTTTCAACTTCTCATGATAATTTGATAGATAAACCTACCTTAATTAAGGTATTAATATGTGCCCAGTAGGCAAAGGTTAGAACCAACCTAAACTCGTGCGATGTACTCGTATTAACTAGGCCCGATAATGACCCAACCTAAACTCGTGCGATGTGAGATGTGACCCGAAAATGATGCGGCCCGATAATGACCTTCCCGAACCAGACTCGACCCAGAACAGTATGATGACCCGATATAACCCGAACCCGATATAACTCGACCCGTCTTGACTCGACCCAAACCCGACCCGGGTGACCCGATTGCCACCTCTGGACTGAAGGGTTACGTGCTCAACCCATACACCTTTTTTTGGGGTTTTTTCATCTTTCATCAATATCTATTCGGTCTTCTCATAATACGGTACAATCTAACTTCATCCTCCATTAATGATCTCCACTTTTTTCATCTTCATCTTCAACAAGTTAATTCATTGAATCAGTAAATTAATTCTTCGATCTATTCGTTTTTTTTTCACATCATCTTTTTGCTCCAATTGATGAAGAGATGTAGGAGGATGATGGAGAGGGGAGAGGATAACAAATAAAAAGGATGATGAACGGGACAAGGGGTTCAAGTAAAAAAATTAGGATAATCTAAAGTAGTCGATTAAAAATGATCAAATACTATTCTGGGTTAATTAGTTCAATAATACATTTTACTCTCAAATTAAATGATATTGACAGTATTATTTTAGATGATGATTCCCATCAAACAATCATATTATAATTTATTAACGTGAAACTGTCTATCTAAATATCTATTGGCTTCTAACACATCGTATGTTGCTTGTTTTTACTACTCTCTATTTAGTATGTTGACCTATTGAAATGTGTTTAATCTCTATTTCGACAAACTTAACCTCAAATCCCAGTTTGGCCGCAACACACAAATAAATTACGATTGCTAACCCTGTGTAATCGAACGTTTGATTTAGTTAATTTTGTCGTGTTATAGAAGAAAAAAATGTAATCATGTATCAATATATATATATATGGATAAGTCTTTGTACGCGCAATGTACTTTTTCATCAGTTGTGGTTATCAACTGTCCATAAACTTTGCTTCTAGTGTTATACTCGTACCAACAAAGCCATATACTCCCTCCATTTCACTATGATGTTCCCACTTTCAATCAAATGTGAGGAATAAAATAATGAAATGGGAACATCTCTTTGGGATGGAGGGAGTATATTAGTAGCGTCAATCACTACAAATGCATTATTGTGTTGAATTGTTGATGGGCCTTTCAATAATAATCCACCAAACAAGAGAATTTTAATCATGACTTACTTGATGATATGCAATTTGATGGCGTCAAGGGTCTACATAGTAGCTAGTGCCTTTTTCATCACTTGGATTATATATTTACTCTATTTGAAAAGTCTATGTGATGTATGGACCGATTTTTAGTAACAATGATAATGAAACAAAATTAGAGAATTGCATAAATTGGTAAGACTACACAACAATAAGAGTATGTCTGATAGTAAAGAAATATTATCCACATACGTGAATATGTTTCTAGGGGAGTAATATATGTGCGGTAAATTTCAAATTAAGTTATAGACGTGCATTGTAGTTATAGTACCTCGCACACAAGTACATATTTATATCAATATTCATTTATATTTACATGGAGTATTTACCTATTACTCTATTAGTTTTGCATTTAACAATATTACCTACTGATTATTTTCATAAATGTAAAACTACTCCGTAATAAATAGAATGACAAATAATATTTACTTATCAATGTAAAGTAAGAGATCAGACCCAATTTGAGATAGATAATTCAAAAACATATTGTACGTAGTGTGTATATAGCGATATGAGTAATTAAATTTCATTATAATATAAATAGACGTGAAATATTTCTGGTTGACGGATGATTACTTTTATTTATATAATAGAATTTCATCATCTTATTATAATTTCTCGATGTGGATAATTTAATTTCACTTTATAGCCTTAAGAGTTGTTATAAGACTCAAACGATTTTTCGTTAATATCTAAAACGAATGATTTCTCTTATTTATGATATAGTACAAAATTTCATCATCTCATCATAATTTTTCGATTTGTGATAATTCTACTTAAATTTATAGTTTTAAGAACTTCATTTAGGATTCAAAAGTTTTATGATTGATATCTAAATAAAGACGATGATTACTTTTATTTAAATACTCCCTCCAATTTTTTATATGAGTAGTTTTCGTTTAAGGAGATAAGGCTCTGACTTCCAATTATATAAAAAAGTACTTTGAAAAAAATTATAAAATTTATATCATTAGATTTGTCATGAAAAGTTTCATACGAGTATACATTTGATATTGTTTAATCGATAATTTTAAGAGATATTTAAGAGAGAGGTATGCTTCTCCAAAAATAAGAACTACTTATATAAAAAATCGGAGGGAGTAGTAGAATTTCATCATTTTTTTTATAAATTTTTCGATGTGGGACAATTTTTTTTTCAATTTATAGCCTTAAAAAAGTATTATAAGACTCAAAAGGTGAATAATTTCTCTTACTGATGATATAGATTTCATCAGCTCATCATAATTTTTCGAAAAAATTTACTTGAGTTATTAATACTAATGATTTTCACCATTATATAATAATTCAATCCACTTATAATTTTTTGATATGACATAATTTTACTTGAGTTATAAAGACTAATGATTTTTCATTATTATATAATAATTGAAGTCACTTATAAATTTTCGACGTGGGATAATTCTACTCGAATTTAAGTCTTAAGAATGCTTTTTATTAGAAATCAAAAGATTTCTCGTTGATATCTAAAGACGAATGATTGCTTTTATTCCGTATTTATGTAGTATAATTTCATCACCTTATTATAGTTTCTCGATGTGGATAATTTTACTTCAATTTATAATTTTAAGAGATTTTATAAGACAATTTTTTTTGGTTTACATCTAGCTAAAAACTAATAATATCACCCCATCATAATTTTTTTTTGTGATATAGAATTTCATCACCTCATCATAATTTTTTGATTTTCAATTTTTATTGTTTCGATGTGAGACAAGGTTAGGATAATTATAATAATAATAAAAGAGTTTGTTTTTATATCTAACTTAAGGACGAACGACTACTCTTATTTATATATTAAAATTCAATCACCTTATCATAATTTTGGACGAATAGTTACTCTTATTTATATAATAAATTTCTTTATCTTATTATAATTTTTCGATGTGGGATAATCTTACCTAAGTTGTCTCAACTCTTGTGATAATTTTACTTGAGTTGTAGTCTAAAGTTGTTTTTTTAAGACTCAATTGAGTTTGGAAGATATCTAATAACGAATGATTAGTCATATTTGAGGACGAAAGATTTCTCTTAATTATACTCCTTAATATTGAATTACATCACCTCATCATAATTTGGAGGAATAAATGATTACTTTTATTTGTATAATAGAATTTCATCATTTTATTGTAGAATTGACTACTTTTATTTCTTATTTATAATATAGAGTTTCATCACGTTGTCATAATATAGAGTTTTATTATTTTACTTAAGTTTGTAGTCTCATTAAGATATTTTCTAAGACTCAAAAGTTTTTTTTTGTTATTGATATTTAAAACGAATGATTAGTCTTATTTATAATATAAAATTTCATTATCATAATTTTTTTGATGTGAGATAATTTATTGTCTTAAGAGCTTTTTTAAAACCCAAAAGAACGCATGATTACTCTTATTTATAATATAAAATCATCATCTTATTTTAATTACTGTTCGATGTGGGACAATTTTAAGTTTGTAGTTTTATTAAGACTCAAAAGTTTTTTTTGTCGATATTCAAAAACAATGATTACTCTTATTTATATTATAGAATTCCATAACCTCATCTTAATTTTTCGATGTGGAATATTTACTTAAGGTTTATAATCTTAAGAGCATTTTAAGAGTCAAAAGGTTTTTGGTGAATATTTAAGCACAAATGATTACTCTTATTATAATATAGAATTTCACCTCCTTATAATTTGTCGATGTGAGATGACTTTACTATTTTAATTATATGTAATAAATTCATCACTTTTCGAGCAAATAGTATGAAATTTATACTATAATGAAAGTATTTTCTATCACGAATCTAATTATTTCGTATTTATAAAAAAAATTACAGTAACTTTTTGTTAAACGAAATTTAAAGATTTTTAGATGAAAATTATTAAACATCACAGTAATATAATAGATTCTCTGCTTGATCTTTTTGTATTTTTTTATGATACTTTCCTAAATTGAGTTTTGATGAAACAGACCAATCATAAATTGAGTTTTAATAAAACGGACCAATCATATCACTCGAAACAAGAAAAGTTTCTACTTTATATATATTGACTAATTATTATCATCACTTGATGTTAGGTGACGAAATCACTAAATCGTTTCCATCAAATAATGTAAGGGATCGGACGTGGTGTATCTTAAGTACTCATGCAATGTGTGGAGTCTACTCGAGCATCGATTCAAAATCGGGTTCGACAAAGTGGTCTTGAAACAAATATTAGTCGCTCGAAATTCGGCGTAAGAAAGTTTAGTTTTGACTAGGACCGTCAAATAATATTCGGTGGCCCGGTTTCAAATTTTATTGGAGGTCCTTAGTATCATCGAGAATTATCATGTAAGAAAATTATATATTTTTTGGTTATTTCATGGGAATAATGCCAACTATGTGTGTGCTTCTTAAAATAATCCAAACTATACGTAATCTCATTTTAATATGAACTATGCATTCATTAATCTCGTTTTGTTATGTATGAAATTATGACTTGCTATTACAGGTCATAGTGACTTGTTGTAACTTTCTAGGGTTTTATTAGGTACGTTGCAGTCATCGTGAAAGTCAAAATAACAATAATTTTTTTTTTTTCATAGCTTCTATAAGACTAAAAGAAAAAGAAATGGAGGATGAATTTTCGGATTTTTTTTTTCAATGGTCGAAAGTGAACACGAAATGTAAATCAGAAAAGAAGAGTTAGAGAAAGAGGTGAATGAGGGAGGTTCAACAGGTATGTGCTTCTTAAAAATAATCCAAACTATACGT
Source organism: Agrostemma githago (assembly GCA_958450325.1). Taxonomy (NCBI): domain Eukaryota; kingdom Viridiplantae; phylum Streptophyta; class Magnoliopsida; order Caryophyllales; family Caryophyllaceae; genus Agrostemma; species Agrostemma githago. The sequence goes on along the minus strand of OY288241.1, from coordinate 20,635,628 downwards.
AATCTCATTTTAATATGAACTATGCATTCATTAATCTCGTTTTGTTATGTATGAAATTATGACTTGCTATTACAGGTCATAGTGACTTGTTGTAACTTTCTAGGGTTTTATTAGGTACGTTGCAGTCATCGTGAAAGTCAAAATAACAATAAATTTTTTTTTTTTCATAGCTTCTATAAGACTAAAAGAAAAAGAAATGGAGGATGAATTTTCGGATTTTTTTTTTCAATGGTCGAAAGTGAACACGAAATGTAAATCAGAAAAGAAGAGTTAGAGAAAGAGGTGAATGAGGGAGGTTCAACAGGTAGCCGGTCACTCATAGCAAAGCGAGGCTAATGAAGACATAGTTCGTATTAAAATGAGATTACTTATAGTTTGTATTAATTTAAGAAGCACACGTATAGTTGGTATTAATCTCATGAAATAACCCTATATTTTTTTTTTCATCAAATAGCAACAAATGAAGGTACTTTATATGGAGTTACGATTTCGAATAATTTTTGGATGGTTTTGCTTGAGCAAGACTTACAATCATAGAAATAATACTCTGTGTATAAATGTTTATTGTCTAAACTTAAAATTGCACTTTAAACAACAAACAATATCAATTTTTGTGAAAGGAAATTAACGAAATAAAAAAAATAAAATTATTGAGCCAGGACGGAAGGACGGGTTCGATCCCAGGTCTTCTAGGGGGAATACTAAGTCAGTTACCAACGCTACACTAATACATACTCTTTGTGTTCTGTTCATTTGTTTGCTTTTTATATTCATTGTACGAAGTATTTTAATCAAAGACAAACAAATGAATGGAACGGAAGAGAGTATATGTGATAACGACACGTACAGTAAAACATGTTTGAGGCCTCAAAATATTTGGGGCCCTATTCTGGGAACCGGTTGGACTTGCCTTCTGACGGGTTGTGTTTTGGCTAATCGAGGTTATACCGAGTTTTTAGGATTATGCCATCCTATACCAAATCTCTCAATGCCCTTAATATTTTGGATGTAATTTTTTTTTAAAATCCCAAACTCGGGACTATATCATGAATCATAATCAGAAGAAACAATAGAGTTAACATGTATCAGACCAATGCCCTCTTAAACACATTTACCATTACTGCCAAGATGAGAATGTGCTACCGTATCAGCAGCTCGATTGCCGCCTCCCGGGGTATAAGACATGATAATGCTATCAAAATTATACCTACATTCAATCAGTTCATCAATAAGAAGGAAAATGTTACTCCGCCCATAGCTCGGTTGTCCCAAGTTGTCGATAACCATCTTCTGCAATCGCTTTCCACAACCACGTTCCGAAGGGCTCTCCTCCACGCCTTCTTCTTTCCATCGAGAATGGCTTCCACTTCAGCTTCATGTACCTCAATCGTCCTACTCTTTATGCTCATAGCCCAAAACATGCGTCAGTCTGGACCCCTATTTATCACTCTAGCACAACGTCCTTCCTTTCCAAAGCTTGCGTCGCAATTGAGTTTAATTAATCTCAATTGTGGCGCCTGCTAGTGCTTCCTCCCTCCCTGTCTCACTCTTCCTGCCAGCCCCACCCTCTTCTTTTCTTCTTTCTTCGTCTTCTCCAACTTATGCTCCAAATCCTTCACCCTCGCTATTACATTCTCCGGCATCATCCACTTTCCCTCAAAAACCCACTTATTCCAAGCTTCCCAAATGGCCCAATAATCTATAATCATCTGCCCTCTCTCCTCTTCCTCCATCTCCCTCCACACATCCTCCACACACTCCCTCACCTTCTCATGCATGTACTCCTTTTTTTATCTCTATACCCAGCCCATCCCACACCCCAAACCCCCACCCACACCTCTTTACAGGATGGAGATAAGTCTCCTCCTCACAAAAAAAGACGAGGCAAGCAAGTAACATCCATACTAGGAATCCTGCGAGCAATATTACCTTTCGTCGGGATAGCATTAGCGCACAACTGCCAAAAAAAACCTTTATCCATGGTAGAACTTGAGCCTTCCAAATTTTTGACCATAGCTATTTCTCACTCGAGTAGTCTGATGGTCCTGTCTCACCTAGTTCATGGCTCGTAAGAAGACGATATGTTGATTTGACTTCGAACAATCCATTCTTCTGCTCGTCCCAACACCAAATGTCCTCCATAGGACGCATGCTGAGCTTCATGTTACTAATTGCTTTCTACTCAAATGGAAGAAAGAGTGCACGGAGGTTCGTGGTGTCCCACGTCCCATCACTCCGAATCAGCTCCGACACCATCAGTTGCTCGTTATTCGACCCACAGGAGGAGATGAGCCATTTCTAGCTACTGTTTTGCAGCCATGGGGCAACTCAATCCCGCGTGCTCAGCCCGTTCCCGATTCTCCTAGGTAGACCACATTGTATCACCCTCTTTGCCTCCCAAATGCCTTTCCAGGTGTAACTCGAGTTTTTTTCCCCCAAATTAGCTTGCAGAAAGAACACATTCTTAAAGTATCTAGCTTGCAGAACGCGACTGAGAAGGCTTACTGGGTTCGTAATAAGCCTCCATGCTTGCTTTCTAATTAGGGCCATGTTAAAGTTGTTAAAATTGTGAAACCCGAGCCCGCCTAACTCATCTATGCTATTTATATCTATTTTTATCGTCCTCCAACGAGCATTTTATCATGTTTTATTCTCTTAATTATGTCTTAAGTGTCGATATTTGCTAGAAAGTGAATATTGCTGTATCTCTGACTATTTTTGCAGGTTAGGTATGTTTTTGGACGAATTTACGAGTCGACAACCTGAAAAAGCTAAGGCAAGAAGGGGAACGAAAGTCGAGAAGTGAGATGAAACTTGAATGTGGTCTGCCCATCCCAACTCGATCGAGTTATCTCTACACTCAAAAGGGTCGAGTTTTACTAGGCCACTCGATCGAGTTAACCCATGGACTCGATCGAGTTGGTCCTTTTTCTGGGCCGATGTTTCCTGTTTCACCTACATTTCTTTTGGGCCACATTTTCTGTATTATTAGTTTGTTTTGGGGCCAGATAATATTTACCTTTTCATTATTCAATTTAAATTTTAGTTTTACCTAGTAACAGAGATTTATTAGACTTTAGCTTTACGTACTCTCAAGATTTAACATTTTGCAATTTCCTTAATCATTCGGTATTCAATTTCAATTCACTTTCAATTCATCATTTCTTATTTTATTGTTCTACTATTATTATTGTTTTCAATTTATAATCTTTTATTATTGTTCGATTGTTATTGGTTTCTATTTAATTCATCTTGATATGTTTAGATTCGATTTATTTCTTGTTTGTCTTACTAGTTTAATTATGCATAGCTAATTTAATTTAATTTCTAGGGTTAATCGGGATCTATGCATGATAGGAGGGGTTATAATTGATTGATTAATCGTTGATCGCATGAACTATCGCTTGTTTATCGTCTTAATTCTGGTTGATTGATTAATGGACTGATTAATTAATTAGTATCGCAAGTTAGAGCTTTTCACCGACCGAGTTAAGAACTAATTAGGCACGATAATTTGAGTAGACTGACTTAATGCTAGTGATGGTGGGAATTGTCGTGGATCCCACCGCCAAATAATAACCAACTAGCACCTAACGGTAGTTAGGGTAAGTCGGGTCGTGTCCACGGAGACGGTGTCGCAAGGTTTAGACTAAGTCGGCCTAAAACGAGACTAAATCACCAAACAAACACAAAGAAGCGATAAATGGAAAACTATGGTAGAGGAGAGGTAAGAACTAGACTAATGATGAACTAGGCTAAAACAATGCTAAACAATGCTAATAATCAAACTAACTAGCAAACTAAAGAAATGATGACTAACTAATAAGATGAAGTCAAATATGGAAAGAAGTGGGTTAGGTCGGGTTCATAAGTGTAGTAGGGTGACTTGGGTGGTTAAGGGTGTAGGTGCCTCCTAATTGCTAGATTCGGTCCGGGCGGTCGCAACTTAAACCGATGTCGAGGTGGGTTCGCGCTTGGTGACGTCTAAACCCTAGTCCACATGGCATGTATAATGACTATTCTCAACATGTCCACACACAAAACAAACAATGAGTAGAAGAAGACTAGCATGAGAAGCATGGCCACTACAACTCAAACAAGCAATTCAACAAACACATGGTGTGCCAAGTATGTGACTAACAACAAAGATTCACCCTTTACCCCTAATCAAACCCTAATCACCCATATCTACCCTTAATCCCCCTACTAACCCACAAGTAATCTACTCACTCATAATCAAAGATAAACTAACAACAACAAGAAGAGAACACAACATCATAACCCTAACATCCATTATCAAGAACAATAAGAACAATAGCAATAAACACTAAGTAAAGATTCAAACTTGAGTAAATAACAATAAACAAGAGAAAGGAAAGTTATACCAACAAGAGGATGATGAAAAAGATTCAAGCTTGCATTAATAGGAAACCCAAATAATCTCCAAGGTTGTCAATCTTGGATGAGTCTTCAAGCAACTTCTTAATACAAGAACTAACTATAACTAGATTAAACAAAGATTAACTATGGATTAACTAAAGATTAAGAGAGATTAATTAGGGTTTACAAATCTTAAGAGAGGCCTAAGAGAGTTTAGGGTAAGGTATCTCCATAAACAATACAAGAGGGAAGTATTTATGGGGGTACAAGAATGAAGGAGGATGAAATAAAAGAGTTGCGGCTACAGCACGGTGGTCCCGACCGGGACGGCCTGTCATCCCGACCGGGATGGGTTGGTCCCGACCGGGACGGCCTGGCAGTGAACCTTTTAAAAGCGCACTTCATCCCTGACGGGATGAGGTGCATACCCGTCGGGGATGAGTCTTGTAGGCCTCCAATATGATCCTTTTGGTTCCTCCTTGCTTCACATGAACTTCTCATCGATTCTCGGGACTCGGGATCGGGTCTCGGAGGCTCGGGATTGGGTCCCAAGGTCTCGGGGTCGAATCCAAGGCATCGAGTGATCGTTCCTTCGCTTCGTTGGCTCCGAAAAGTGTATGTATTGAGTCGGAATCACTCCAACTCTTCACGAATGGTCTCGGGAACCTGAAACGAGCTAGAGGAAGCATAAGTAGCCCATGAACCGCTCCCAAGGAGCGATTCCGCAAGGAAATGGGACCAAAATACTACGAAATAGGCACTACAAACTACACTTATCAACTCCCCCACACTTAACCCTTACTCGCCCTCGAGTAAGCACATACTAACTACTAAACTAGCCGAGTGGGTATTAGCGCACCCTACGCCCTTTCAACTCACGCGAGTGCACTTAGAGGAAAAATGCACTCCGCAAGGCAAGTGGCTTGCGACAAAACTGTGGATGCAACCGAACACAAAAACACATAAACAAACAAGCACACAAACAAATACACAAAAGGTTGCACCCAGAAGAAAAGAAATACCGCTTCCCTCTAAAAATCGGTGAAAGAAGCACCGGTTTAGGACTCAAGGCAAGTGACAACGTTCCCGAGCTAGCAATACAAACCAAGATGGACAAAACCCTAATAGTATGACGACAAAGCAATAAAAACGTTGGTAACTTACCTCGGTTCCTCCTAACCTTCTAAGAACGTACCACGGGACGATCGGCGGGATGGAAAGTGATGAACCACGGTGTTAGTCGACACTGTAGGTAAGTGAGACCCCGCCCCCTTTAGCAAAGAGCCAAGAGGGTCGTCCCATGTCCGAAACCGCCTAACTAGTCCAAGTAAAAAGGTGGAAATAATTGCAAAATGAGGGAAGACCGACCACTACCGCTATCATCCTCCCTAGGGACTCGGTCCTTTGGTAGGCTCTTCACGGTAATGTTCGGAAAAACGCTTATTTTGAGATGTGGGGATTATTTTTGTGAGACAGTTTTCTTTTGGCATTTTCTTCTTCTTTTGCATTTTTGCTTTGTTTTGCCATGCCATTTCTTTTTCTTCTTTTCTATCTTCTTTTTGGCTTTTATGCCATTTCTTTTTCTTCTTTCTCTGCTTTCTTTCATTTTCTTTCATTTTTTTTCTTTTCTTTGCCCTTTTGGCTTGATTTGGCTTTTTGGCATTTCTTTGTATGACAAGAAAGGAAGAATTCAACAAATTGCAACTTATTGTGTGGATATATGTGGGAGGTAGGTAAATGGGTAAGTCGGGGGTCGCGATCCCTCTTCAAACCCACAAAAAGTGGAGAACTTGGACTAATAAAACAATCCTAAATATGGTCACCTAAGGAACGGGACTCGGTAACCAAGGCCTTTTCACACCGTGGGTGGTCAAAATGGTCAAAATGCAAATCCCGTAGTAAATACCTAGTAAGCTAGGTGGACTCAAGGTAAGAAGCCAACGAAATCATTGATTTAGGGTCATCCTACTAGACTAAAGTCCAAGACTCGATTTATACCACTAGGAAAGGGAAAGTAGACACTTGCACACTAGCCTCTAAACCGGGTTTTCGAAAACCATTTACACACAAGACACACAACAAAACACAAAACAAAGACTCAACGAAAACAAAAGAAAAAGAAACAAAAGTAACAAAACAAGAACAACACAAAACGATCACATACATAACACAAACACCACCCCTAGCTTCCAAATGAGCAACCAACCAACATCAAACTTTACAAAGCTCCTCCCGAGCACATACACCACAACATCACAATCTCCTCCAAACTTCACAAGAAATAAAGAGGGAAAGGGATAGAAGATGTTACCGGATGTCTTGAAAGCTTTCCAAAACTAATGGTGATTAAGCAACCTATAAGGAAAAGGGAGGCAAAACACGCAACAAAACAAATATACGACACAAAAGAAAAACACACAAAAGAAAATCTTTTTGATTTTTATGAAAAAATTTCAAATTTTTAGGATTTTTAAAGATTTTTAGAAAAACTACGAAAATAAAACTAACGACGATAGAATATCGCTCCCCCACACTTAAACCGAGCCATGTCCTCATGCTCGACCGTAGTGCATGGGAGCACGAAAGAAAAGAAAAGAAAAGAAAAGAAACTACGAAAATAATGCTAAAAATCAAAAATAAAGTGGAGAAAATGGTAGAATGTGTCCGGCCGGGGTGTAGTCAAGTCACCATGGGCCGAGACAAGAAAAGATATGGAAGGGGGAAAAAGTAAAAAAAAAAAAAAAGAAAAAAAGAAATGGGAGGAGAGGACTAGGTGTAATCAAGTCACCTAGCCCGGATTCCGCCCAAATCCGACTAATTTCCTACAAAAGAGTGAAAATCGTGAAAATTTGGATTTTGAAATGACTCTCGATGTAGTCACGTCATCGAGAGTCGGGAGCAACCATACTAAGGCCTCGAAGGCCACCATGACACAAATGATGTAAAGGAAAGGGAATAAACAAATGAAGACAAGCTAAAAAAATGGAAAAGAGAGGATAGTTGCCGTACCGTACGGTTGGCAACTCACTCGCTCCATCATCTCATAAATCAATATCGGCACGTAGTAAGTCGTTGTCGTCATTATTCCTTCCCAATCGCGGTACGTTTCCATGGTTGGGGCACCAAAGTAAAATGGGGTGGGTTTTGATGTGAAAGTCGGTTTAAAGTGACGAGAAAGCGAGGTGAATGTGTATGTGAGGTGTAGGGGTCATATAATGAGGGTAAGGACATGTAGGGAGGTTGGGAGGGGGTATACAATGGTTGGGTGGACTCAAATGACAAAGAAAAGGCCAACGGAGGACATGGGGTCCATCCCGGTCGGGATGTGTGGTCCCGGTCGGGATGACTGTCTCGTCCCGGTCGGGAAGACCTCGTCCCGGTCGGGATGAGCTGTCAGTGAACCCATCTTTTGTGCACCTCATCCCGGACGGGATGACATCCTTCCCGGTCGGGATGGGCCTTCCATCCCGGACGGGATGACCTATTCTAGGCCAGGAAGAGTCTCCTAACCCTCTATAGCTCCCAAAAGCTCGTTCCGAGCTTCAAAAACCGACTTCCCTTCACACAATCCGAGCTCAAACAATGACCGCTCTTCCCTAGGAATCACTTCCACTTCACACCTATCACAATAAACTCAAATAACACATCAAATTCCCTCCCTCACATCGCTCATCAATCAATCCAAGTAATCAAGAAGTTCACAAAACAAAAATAAACTATAAGGGATAGAGATATATACAAAGAGACGGTTCTTGTGGAACTCCGTCAAACTAAGGTGGTATATTCTTCAATCTTTTTCAACAACCAAAATTAGTTCCATCTCCATCAAGGGCACCAAGAAACAAGTCGAAGGCCCTAGCAAAGTCTTCAATCAAGCTCGAGATATAACCAACCACATACCAAGGCTCTTCATGGCCTTGCCTTGACGTTCCCGGGGTATCCCGATCTTCCAAGTTCAACGACTTGAACTTTTACTTTTGGTCTTTGGGGACATACCCAAACGTCCACCGGTCTTCATGTGACCCCAAGAGAGGCTCATCCTTCTCCTTGCTTTTCAACTTGTCATCAAGCCCATGATATGGGCACTCATCCTCTCCAATCTCGGAGTCATCATCTTCAAGTTCACAAGAGCTCTTCTTCAAGTTTTGTCCAGATTCTCCCCCTAGATCGATGTCTTTAGTGGCTTGGATCATATTGCAAGACTCATCATTAGTAGGCAAAGTGTTACCTTGGAGGTCAAACACTAGCTTCTCTTCGCCTAACTCAAAGGTGATCCTACCGTTCTTCACATCGATCATGGCACCGGCGGTGTGTAAAAATGGGCGCCCAAGGATAATGGGAGTGATAGCATCTTCCGGCATATTGAGCACGATGAAATCGACCGGAATGAAGAACTTTCCGATTCTCACCGGCACATCCTCTAGCATCCCCAAGGGTCGGTTAAGAGAGTTATCGGCCATTTGGAGTGTAATGGAAGTACTCTTGAGCTCCTTCATCCCAAGTCGCTCACAAATGGAATAGGGAATGATGCTTACACTCGCACCCAAATCACATAATGCTCTTTCGATCTTGTAGTGGCCTATGGTGCAAGGGATCGAGAATCTACCTGGATCCTTCAACTTTGGAAGCGTAGAACCTTGAATGAGCTCGCTCACCACCCTTGTGAACGCAATGGTCTCTTCCTTGTCGATGGATCTCTTCCTAGCCAAGATATCTTTCATGAATCTTCCATATGCCGGGATTTGGGTCAGTAGCTCGGTGAATGGGACACTAACATCCAATTTCTTCACAATGTTAAGGAATTTTTCATATTGAGAATCCACCTTGGTCTTCATTTGCCTTGTTGGGAAAGGCAACTTGATTTGGATCTTGTTTTGCTCAATAGGGGTGGACTCTTCAAACGACACTTTCCCTTTACCCTTGTCTTTTCTTTGAAGTTGGGGAAGCTTGTCTTCTTGGGGTTTCTCAATCTCCCATAAGACTTGCTCCTCCATTGGATCTTCCTTGCTTGAGTTTTCTTGAATCGGAGGCACAACTTCTCTTGTTGGCTCTTGCTCATTCGGGGGTGGGGGAGGGTTATAAGATGTACCTCTCCTAGTGGTAATATCATTCACATGCTCGAAACTCGGAGTTACCCCTTGAGGAGGTAATTGCCCTCTTTGTCTTGAAGAACTTCCCGAAGTAAGTTGTGATACTTGATTCTCAATCATCTTCATGTGAGTTTTCATTTCCTTGTTATACATTAGAATTTGAGCAATGGTTCCTTGTTGTGACATTTGTGTCTCCAATTGCCTCTTTTGCATTTCTTGAGTATTCCTTTGCATATCCATCATTTGCTTTTGTATGTCGAAATCCCGTGGTGGGGATGATGGATTATGCGGAGTATCGGTGAGGGCTAATGGAGTACCATGGTCATGAATAAGAGACCGGCTCCTAGGCTTGCTTTGTTGTTGATTGCCTTGAGTTGCTTGTTGTTGACGGTTCCCTTGGAACCCATGAGAATTGCCTTGATTAAGGCCTTGATTGTTGCCATGGTTGTGGTTTTGATAGCCTTGGTTGAAGTTCCCTTGTTGGAACCCTTGATTGTTGTTGAATGAACCTTGGTTACTTTGCTTGAAGTTGTTGAAAGGCCTTGAGTTGCCTTGGTAACCTTGGTTGTTATCCCTTAAGCGAGGTGGAACATAGGGACGATGTTGTTGTTGGTGTTGAAAGGCTTGTTGTTGAGGGACTTGATTGGAAGCTTGGTATTGATTAGAGTTGGAGGCACCTTGCTTAAATGCTTGAAAGGCATTCACTTGTTCAATACTTCCTCTACAATTCATAGGATCATGACCAACGATTCCACAAGTATCACACATCCCATAATAAGGCAAAGGAGGTGCAAATCCCAAAGCATTCACTTCATGAATTGAGGCTTGGTTGGAGGAACTAATGCTTTGAACTTGAGTGAGGTGACCTTGGAGCTTCTTGTCAATGGTCTCCATGTGGGTCTTCAATTGAGCTCCAAGGTCAATGCTTAGTTGAGTAATAGCATCAACCTCGTGCCTACCTCCTCGATTTGCCTTCCTAGGCCTAGAGTATTGCGAATTATGCACCGCCATCTCTTCGATTCTCGCCCAAGTTTGGTCGTCATCGACCTCGGTAAACCTACCATTGGAGCCCATGTTGAGTATAGTTCTTCAGTCCTCATAAAGACCATTCCAAAATTGTTGGACTAAGAACCATTGTGAAAGTCCATGATGGGGGCACGACCTAACCAAAGATTTAAACCGCTCCCAAACTTCATAAAGGCTCTCTTCATCCCGTTGTTGGAAACCGGTGATGGAGGCCCTAAGCAAATTAGTCTTTTCCGGAGGGTAGAAAGTTTGGTAGAACGCCAATGCAAGATTTTTCCAAGTGTTGATGCCCATGGTTGCCCTATCGAGACTCTTGATCCATTGCTTTGTTTTTCCAATTAATGAGAATGGAAATAAAACCCATCGGATTTGATCTTGTTTAACACCGGGTTGAGAGATAGCGTCGCAATAATCGGAGAAAGTCTCCATGTGTTGGGGCGGGTCTTCGGTGGGCAAACCACTAAATTGATTCCTTTCCACGAGTTGTATGAAGTGAGTCTTGGCCGTAAAATTTCCGGCATAAGCGGCCGGTAGAGCATTGGGTCCCGGCAAGACGTCTTCCGTGAATGTAGAGTGAGAAGAAAACTTAGGCATTCTTGGATATAAGGGAGAAGATGGTGGTGTAGACGGTGTTGATGTAGATGAAGAGGGGGAACTAGAAGAAGAATATCCAAAGGGATTGGTGAAATTCCCTTCGGCCGTCTCTTGAAATGCTTGCTCAAAATCGTTTCCTTGAGCTTGCTCTTGATGAGTATTGCTTGCACTTGGTTGAGAGATCCTAACCCGGTTAATCGTTCGTTGGCGAAAAGCTCTAAAAAGCCTCTCCGGCTCTGGATTAAAGAGAAAGAATTCGCCTCCCCGCCTAGGCATACACTACACACTAGAACAAACGTGAGACCACCTAGTGCTTTATGGGCACTAGGTAACGACAATAAACAAGCACAATCGAAAGACAAAGAGAAAAAGGAAGAAATAAAACTAAGGAAACAAGAAAAATCTAGAGAATATGCACAAGAAATGATAGAAGGGCACAAAGAAGAGTAACTAAGTCTAGCTATAAGCAAACTAAGTCTAAACAATGCACCGTCCCCGGCAACGACGCCAAATTGATGGTGGGAATTGTCGTGGATCCCACCGCCAAATAATAACCAACTAGCACCTAACGGTAGTTAGGGTAAGTCGGGTCGTGTCCACGGAGACGGTGTCGCAAGGTTTAGACTAAGTCGGCCTAAAACGAGACTAAATCACCAAACAAACACAAAGAAGTGATAAATGGAAAACTATGGTAGAGGAGAGGTAAGAACTAGACTAATGATGAACTAGGCTAAAACAATGCTAAACAATGCTAATAATCAAACTAACTAGCAAACTAAAGAAATGATGACTAACTAATAAGATGAAGTCAAATATGGAAAGAAGTGGGTTAGGTCGGGTTCATAAGTGTAGTAGGGTGACTTGGGTGGTCAAGGGTGTAGGTGCCTCCTAATTGCTAGATTCGGTCCGGGCGGTCGCAACTTAAACCGATGTCGAGGTGGGTTCGCGCTTGGTGACGTCTAAACCCTATTCCACATGGTATGTATAATGACTATTCTCAACATGTCCACACACAAAACAAACAATGAGTAGAAGAAGACTAGCATGAGAAGCATGGTCACTACAACTCAAACAAGCAATTCAACAAACACATGGTGTGCCGTGTATGTGACTAACAACAAAGATTCACCCTTTACCCCAATCAAACCCTAATCACCCATATCTACCCTTAATCCCCCTACTAACCCACAAGTAATCTACTCACTCATAATCAAAGATAAACTAACAACAACAAGAAAAGAACACAACATCATAACCCTAACATCCATTATCAAGAACAATAAGAACAATAACAATAAACATTAAGTAAAGATTCAAACTTGAGTAAATAACAATAAACAAGAGAAAGGAAAGTTATACCAACAAGAGGATGATGAAAAAGATTCAAGCTTGCGTTAATAGGAAACCCAAATAATCTCCAAGGTTGTCAATCTTGGATGAGTCTTCAAGCAACTTCTTAATACAAGAACTAACTATAACTAGATTAAACTAAGATTAACTATGGATTAACTAAAGATTAAGAGAGATTAATTAGGGTTTACAAATCTTAAGAGAGGCCTAAGAGAGTCTAGGGTAAGGTATCTCCATAAACAATACAAGAGGGAAGTATTTATAGGGGTACAAGAATGAAGGAGGATGAAATAAAAGAGTTGCGGCTACAGTACGGTGGTCCCGACCGGGACGGGATCATCCCGACCGGGACGGCCTGTCATCCCGACTGGGACGGGTTGGTCCCGACCGGGATGGCCTGGCAGTGAACCTTTCAAAAGCGCACTTCATCCCTGACGGGATGAGGTGCATACCCGTCGGGGATGAGTCTTGTAGGCCTCCAATATGATCCTTTTGGTTCCTCCTTGCTTCACATGAACTTCTCATCGATTCTCGGGACTCGGGATCGGGTCTCGGAGGCTCGGGATTGGGTCCCAAGGTCTCGGGGTCGAATCCAAGGCATCGAGTGATCGTTCCTCTGCTTCGTTGGCTCCGAAAAGTGTATGTATTGAGTCGGAATCTCTCCAACTCTTCACGAATGGTCTCGGGAACCTGAAACGAGCTAGAGGAAGCATAAGTAGCCCATGAACCGCTCCCAAGGAGCGATTCCGCAAGGAAATGGGACCAAAATACTACGAAATAGGCACTACAAACTACACTTATCCGCTAGCGACCAGAGGTTAAGTTTAGATCTAAAGGTTATCGTGTACCGACCGAACTTGCACCTTAGGTAGTTCAATTATTGATTTGTTAGTTATTCCATGACCCCGACTAATATTCATAGTGAACCTATGACCCAAGACTTTCTCCTTATTGTTATTCCGTCTTAGTTTATTCGCTTTTACTTAGAAAACCCAAAACAACTGTGACCCATAATCTAGAATCTAATTTCTGGGAATAGACGGTTATTAAATCTCATCTCCTCGTGGTTCGATCCCTGAATTCACTATCTGCATTTAGTTGGTGTCCTTAGGGTACTTTTGATTAGAGATACGACTTAACCCTATCACTAACTCCTTAGGTTGACAATGCTTTTTCTATGCTATCCACAATATTTTCCTTTTCCTATTTTCTGATCCCCATCAGAATCTCAAAATCATCGAACGCATCTCTTCACAGAAACTAATAGGTAGCTAAAAATTCTCATGAATAGTTATAAATCAATTGGGCCACGACCTTTATCATTACTTCTCTACCCACCTTAGACAAGAACATCCCTTTCCACCACTGTAATTTCTTAGCAAGCTTCTCACAAAGAATTATCATGCATTCCATCTTTGAGCGATCTATGATAGGGGGAAGACCTAAGTACTTACAAGGATTCTGCACCAGATGCACCCCGAGCTCTCTTGTCGTTTCCACCCATCTCGATTGATCCGTACAATGGCTGAAAGAGGTAGTAATTTACCTTTTTGCCCTGAGGCAGCCTCGTATTGACCCAAAACGTACTTCAAAGCTCGAGCCTCCACAATTCTCGCACGGCAAAAAATGAAACTATCATCTGCAAAGAAAAGGTGTTAAATAATAGGGGCATCATGAGCTATGCGTATACCATGCAACTGCTTCACCTCGATGGCTCTCCTAATTTGGCTCGATAGTACTTCAGCACACAAGATGAAGAAGTATGGTGATAATGGGTTTCCCTGTTGTAACCCTCTTCGTGGTGTAAATTCTCGTGTAGGTTGCCCATTCACCACAACCTCAAAGGTAACTGTTGTAACACAATGCATTATTACCCGATCAATCCACCGCCCATCATAGCCCATACGCCTCACAACATGCTCCAAAAACACCCATTCCACTCTATCGTACGTCTTAGCCATATCAAGCTTAACTGCCATGTATCCCTCCCCCGTTCTCATGTTCTCCATATGGTGACAAGCCTCGAATCCCACAAGTACGTTATCCATTATTGGTCAACTCGGGGTAAGCGCACTCTGGTTTTCAGACACCACCACCCCCTAAAAAAATTTTGAGCCAATTTTTATAGATCACATTACACAAGCTAATCGACCTAAATTCCCTCATACACTTGGATTCTTTGCCTTGGGAATTAGCACAATAAAATCACGGATACATCCCCGTGGGAGGGGATCACCATGAAGGACATTAAGTACAAACTTAGTAACAAATGGACCTACCACATGCCAGTAAGTTTAGAATAAAAGGGCATTCATGCCATCCAGTTCAGGTGCTTTAGTTGGACGCATTTGATCGAGTGCAGTTCTTATCTCATGCTCCGTGTACTCTCTTGTAAGATTAGCATTCAATTGATCCGACACTCTTCCTCTTACACCAAGAACAGATCCTCAAAGTCGCACAACCTACTCGTATCAAACAAATTACCAAAGTATGCCCATTCTACACCCCCTATTTGCTCCTGCTTACTATGCTCATTACCTTCATCATCTAGAATTTTCGAGATATGGTTGTTTTGCCGTCTTATCAAAGCCTTCTTGTGGAAACTTTTGTATTTCAATCTCCCTCCCTTTGGCAATTCACCCTCGATCTTTGCTTCCAAAAGATTTCCTCACTCTTGTGTAAACTCGCCAAATCCTTGACTACTATGTGCTTCTCCTCTATATTAGAATGGTGGATGAGTGTTGCACGTGGGAATAATAAATCAAACCATTTTTCCAAGGGCACGGTCCAACTGATATTTTTGGTTCATGGGCTTCGCTTGCCCACTATCATAAGTGGGTTCATACCCTTTAAACACTACATCTCGAAAACCGTAATCATCCAAGGCTTCCGGAAATTGTTCATTTGCCATTGTCCTCTGACCCCGCCCTTCATCTCACTTGCATGAAGTATTTCATTAAAATCACCCAAACTGAGCCTTGGTCCATCATCATAGTCACCATGTAGCATCCTCAGTAATTCCCATGATAGATGTCGATCACTTACCACTGACCACCAATAGAATCTCGTTACCCTCCAATCTTTTCCCCTGGCACCATCTCAAAGTTCATATGATGGACCGACGAGGACCTAAAAGTAACTTGTATTCCCTTTCTCCATAGAAATGCAACCCCCTCCCCAATTGCCCTACACTATCCACTTCTACACTGTCGTAGTCATTAAGTTGCGTCCTTACAATTCCGAATTCCATACTGCTAAGCTTTGTCTCGCATAAAAAGCTATAGTAGAGGCAGCCTTCCGTAAAAGGTTTCTCAATCCACCTACTTTAGTGGGGTTGCCTAGCCCCCTGCAGTTAAGGCTAAGAAGATTTATTGGGCTCGGTGGAGCTGAGAGACCTCAACCTCCGCCACAAGTGAACTGACATCCATGTCAAGTCTAGCCTTTTTTCCTCCTTCCAGCTGCCTTTCCTCTTCCTCATGTCTCATGATACGAAAATTATGAACTTTTGCATGCGCGGAAGCAAGGAATTTATTAAACGAACCAAATTACGTGAAATATGGACTTGACGAGCTTGAACAATAATATGAGCAATAATCCTCAACTACAATAATGTCGCAATTAAATAATTAAGTAGTTATAGCAAACAAATAACACCACAATATGTGGAAAAAAGTAAGCAAAACGGATATTTATTCAAGTTAGATCTATAACTAGAACAATGAAGGATTGATATTCAAGACCTATTGAACAACAATCGAAATTAGAGTTTGATCGCGTCAAACACTAACCTGAATTGGAACGAAATCCCGTCAAAATGAGAAAACAATTGCAAGGCAAAAGCTTAGGGATTTTACTAAATCGTCAATGAATAATATACAATACAAAGACCCCAATTGACAAACTAAATAATTTAGGTTAACTACGAACAAAATAAATATTCTACTTACAAAATAAGGAAATAACGTAATTAGGAAACAAGTTAGATTCCTAATTTTTAATATCTCGATTTTTCGGGAAAATTTTATTTAAATAATAATATCGTATTAATCAATAATAGTTAACTAACTCCAAGCTTGATATTTCGGATGATCCCCTCCTATCTTCAAGCCGCCTGGATCAAAACAGAACATCCCAACACAAAAACGAGCTGGACGACAATATTATCAACAACTCAAACGTATATTTGAACCAATCTCGTTGATAAGCCTTGTCTCGGTTCTTCCTCTTGCTCTGAGAAGTCTCTTATGCCATCCACCCCACCACCCTCCATGGACAAGCGTAAACAATATTTTGTGAGCCTTCTTGTTGACCAAGTAAATCGTGTGCTTGTTTGGCTTATAAGTTAGATCAAACCTAAAATAATGTAATGGATAACGCGACCCCTGGACATAAGTAATAATGGCTTCCTCGTCTCCATAATCGTTGAAAATGGGTGGTCTATTAAAATCTACAGATGAATCATTGCTACAGTCCTTCAAGTTCAACTTCTCCATGGGGAGCATCGAGAGACTGCAGTTTCTCTTACTACTAGAATACAAATCATACGTGGCTTCGAGAGACATAGGCTTTACTTAGATCATCTTTCCTTTATCTAGTAACTCGTACTCATTGCTCCTTCCTCGATGCACCACATCACGATTGAACTGCCAAGGTCGTCCCAAAAGAATATGACACGCATCCATAGGAACCACATCGCACAATACCTCATCTTTTTAAGAACCCATGGAAAAACAAACTCGAATCTTTTTTGAAACTTTACCTTCTTACCATCATTTAGCCAATGTAACGCATATGGTCGTGGATGAGTCATGGTTGACAAAGCCAATTTTGAAACCATCTTACTCGAAGCTATATATGTTTGTACAACTCCTACTATCAACAATCACACAACACCATTTGTCCTTCACTTGACACTTAGTTTGAAAAATTTTCCCTTGTTTTTCATTCCCGATGAGTTCAGCTTGAGCTTGTAGTGATCGGAGTACCAATATCGTATCATAAACTGGTGCGCTATACTCTTCTTTGTATTCCGTTTTAGCCTTATTCTGAATGGGTGTAAAAATACCCCCTCCCCCCAACCCTCACACCGTATCCTCCTCCTCCTCCTTGACCAAGTCACCTTGGATCGACATTGCTTCCATTAGCGTGATATTACGTTTATTCGGGCATGTGTTCAGGTAATGACCAAAACCCTAACATTTAAAGCAACGGACCTTAGTCAAGCTTTGCTCCTTAGGGCTTGCTTGAGATGAGGTTAGATTATTAAGTGGTAATGGAGGTTAAATGTGAAGAAAATGAAGGAAGGTGATGGATAGTGGTGGTGTTTTATAGTGTAAATGGAAGGTGAGGGTAATACATTACTCTCCATTATTCCTCTCTCACCTTCTCTTTAAACTATGAAACACTAGCGCTATCAACCACATTCCTCCATTTTCTTCACATTTCGATCTTCATTACCTCTTAATAATCTACTTCCATCCCAAGAAATCCCTTAAGGGTTGTAATCGTCTTGGGAACCGAGGGTACGAATGTCGAGCTCACACTAGGAGTCTTAGTCATCATACCCAATGAGCAACTTTAATCACTAGTTCTAGATGTCTCGGGGTTAGACCACGTAGTAGTCTTGCTCAACTCGCTCGAACTGAACTTAGCCTTGCCTTGTGCTTCTACTTTCAGGCATAATCCACACAATGTGTCGAAATCAGAATATTGTTGTAGTTAAATTGTGTTAGCTATACTTCGATTTAGACCTCGCAAAAATAGAGCCATCTTCCGCTCTTCGTGCTCTTCTATGTCACCCATTATTGTCAACTTTTTGAACTCGTCAATATTCTTGCTAATACTCAACTTTGCTTGCATCAAATTGGCAATCTTCCGATACAAAGTACGTTTATAAGACGATGGCACATACCTCTTCCTTAGCTTCCTTTCTAACGTATCCCAAGAAGTGAACTTTTCCTTCCTGCCCATGATCTTTGCACCTTTAAATTTTCAAATCACAATGAAGCACTCCGAGCAAGTTTAAGAATTGCATACTTACAGCTCTGATCTTTTCGTTGGATAGGTCCTTGAACTCGAACATACGTTCGCTCTTCCTTTCCCAATCCAAATAATACTTCGGTCGGCACTTCCTCTGAACTCTGGAAGATCGTTGATTTTAAACTCGTCGACGGGTTTTTGACAAAGTTTGGTTCGAAACCCTGTTGGTCTCGTGCGTAGATAATCTACTACGTCAGCGAGGACGGTATCATCATCAAATTGGTCTTGAGTTGGCTCTGATACCACTCACTACAAGAGATCAATGGTTAGGCGACATTTATCTAATAGTATAAGTAGAAATGCCACCCAAATACTCTTAAATTAACAATTAATCCTATAATTAAATTAAATGTCGCCTAAACTAATTATTTCACGCATTTCACAAACCCGCGCACACATTTCACTCGTTGCGCATTCACAACACTCACACACATCAAAAACCTCACGTTTCTTCTTCCCAAATACAAAAAACTAAAACCTAATTCCCTAAACTTAACACCTGCATCATCAATCCATCAATTTTTTTCTTCTTCTCTTTTATTTCATTTTGATTTCTTGCAGGTAATTTGCTATTTTCTTTTTCTCATTTAGTTCTCTTTTCTCTTAATTTAGAGTTTAGTTTACATTCACCTATTCATTTGTTATTATAGCCTGATTGAAATTCTAAATTTTTGTTTGTTATCGTTTTGTTTATTGTTTGCTCTTAATTTATAATATATTGTTTGCTATCGTCTTGTTTGTTGTTTATGTGATTGAAATTAGAAATTTATTGTTTGATGGGCAGGTCTAATTGAACGCAAAATTCAAAATTTATTGTTTGTCGGGTTTTATGTTTTTTGTTGAAATTGTGTGATGGAGTTTAACAAAGTAGACAACATTTTAGTGAAATCCAATGGTCGTGGGTCAAAGATATTGTTTTTTATCATGTTTGTGCAATCTTTGTTGGTCTCTCGGTTGATCTTATGAGTTGTTATTGTCGTAGTGCGTGGTTGCTCTTACTTCGTATTTTTGGAATACTCATTGCAATTTATATTAAAATGTGGCCGGTTCGGCTACTTTAGCTGCTAAGGCGACAAGGATTAGAATCGACACCCCTCCAGGTTCTCTATTCTTATAATAATCCAAATTGCTTCACTTCCTACCAACTGATGGTAACCTTATAATCTTGTAATGTCTCATCTATACTAGATCCCTGGTCTTACCCTGAGTTTTTCCAAGAGCCTATGGAGTCTAATCAGTTTCGACATGAGTATGAAATGCGCAAAACTAAGAAGGTGATTACCTAAATCCTAATACATTGATAAAGTTTTAGATATTTTAATTTGCCTAAATTTCTCTAGCACAAAGTAACACATGATGAAGGTTTGGATTTCATTGTTGAAGGATTTGACACGTTAAAGAAATGAATCAAGCTATGAATGAGGTTTGATTGCTACCATTTCATTATGTTGATCTCGGCCGGATAAAAGCCATAGAACTAAAGTTATGAATTCAAAGACAATCGACAGGCAGGTTCCTCTGATGGATGAAATACAAGACAAGGTAACTTATATTTTTGTTCACTATTGTTGCCTACTGTTGTATAAGGTTCTGAACAACCATAGCCTTAGCATGACATGGCTCATATCCAATTGTTGTACGTGGATGCAGGCTAGCAGTGAGCCTTCAATTTGTTTTGCTGTAGTTGAAGCTCTGTGGCCTCGACTTCGTCAAGCACTATAGGACGCTGGCCGTCTTTTTTGGGTTTTCACTTTGTGTGTCTGGATCCTATTAGCTCTTAAGTGGTGTATTTGTCTTCTCCTTGATTGCTATGCTGATTGAGCTATATTCTAGTTGTTGTAGTTACATATTGCAGCATTTTTGCAACACTGGCAGGACAAAAGAGGGCAAGTACTTGAGGAGTCTGTTTAATGTAGTAGCAAGGGTTAGAAGAAAATGATATATTCACCCATTCCTTGGATTTTATCTTTTGTTTTATTTAATCAAATCGTTTCTCGGACATAAATTAAAATATTTGCGTCTATTGCGTCGTGAATAATAGTGGGTTGATGCAATTGTGTATGATGCAGAGCAATATAAATATACGTGCCATAGCCCAAGGTTTTTTAGAATCCAAGGTTAGTACTGTTGTCATAGCACTTTGATACAATATTCTTCTGATCTTTATACAAGCTAGCCTATACTGTAATAATCGTATTTTTATACTCGTATATTATGTTATCCCAGATCTTTTATGGATAGTAGTATGTATTATTGTTTGAACCGTTTCTTTTAAAACGTTACTAATACCCACTTAACTGTTAACCATTTCTATTCTAATTATTCTTATTCCTAATATTAGTTTAATAATTGTTTAATAATATAAATTATACTACCCTTATAACCTATTATAAAACCTAAACACCTACCTCTTAATATGTAAACCCACGTTGCCCATTATGAACCCTATTTATTCCTTTTAATCCTTGACAATAGCAAACACTAGTAACTATCGCTACAACCCTCGTACACCAAAATAAACGCTCACCCTCACACATGCACACACTCTCGTCCAAGCAAGAAGAAGGGAGCGGAGAAGTCAGGTTAGGCTATCGATCAAGCCGTGAACACAACTCTAGGTATGCCTATATCACTGTTTCCATTTTAAGCATTGTTAGTCCACTTTTAATGTCTAAATATCAGCCGTCGAGATTGATTGTCGGGTTGTTATGGTAATCAGGTTGGCTAGTTATTGTTGTTAGTCATGTCGTGCTGCCGCTGTTGTTGGTGTATTGATGTGGTATCGGGTTATTACTATTGTTGTGTGTTACCGTTGATGTCGTTGGGTGGCATGGGTGTCTGGTTGTTATTAAGGGCTGCAGTTGGAAGAGTAGCGAGGGAGTCGGAGTACGGTTGTTATTGATGTATGTACTACCACTATTGTCTGGTCGTCGATGTTGTTGTCAACACTATTGAGGGATGCTTTGCGATGCCGCTGAGGGAGGTCCGAGTAGTGGTTGTATCAGGTGTAGTTTGGGGCTGATGAGTTGTTGGTTTATGCTATTGTTAATGGTGTATATTGCTACGGAGTATTTGCTATTGTGTGTAGTCAGTACTAGAAAATAGAAACCACGAACCAACGTCTAATTATAGTTCAATGAGTGAGCTGAGGTCGGCTTATGTCGTTAGGATTTAGAATGGCTATTTTATATAGAACGATATCGACCTCAGTTAATAATCCAATCACGTCGGGTCAGACTTATTAGTTTATAGTCTAATTAGGTTGGGTCGGTCCCATTATATAAGTTAGTTGGGTCGGAGTTGATTTTACTTTATAATGTAGTTACGTCAGAATCAATATTAATGTACATATATAATAATATTTTAGGACTAAGTCGGTGCATGTCGGGTTTCATTATATCATTTAGCTACGTTAAGGTCGATATTGATTTAATTATATAATATTTTATTAGGATCGGACTTCGTAGAATTTTCGTGCTGATTTGTACTGCCGATGTGGTGATGACTTGCTGAATAGGTAAGCTCTTCCTTACTTAGAATACGTTAATATTATTATGCATGTATAAGTGACGAGTACGATGAGATATCGTGCTAATGAGAATAATGTTGAATAATGATGGGAGAATGATTGATGAATATTGATATATTGGAGTTGGTGAGGCTAGCTTTAGACCTAGCCGGGGCCTTTGATCACGGTCCCCTCCCTGATTTCTCCTGACGGGTTGTTGAACCTGCGGGGGGTGTGCACACTCGGAATGAAAGGGCCTGCCAGAAGAGTTGAGATGAGATTATTGATATGGTACCATGATGGTACTGAATGTTGAGATGAGATTATTGATTGGTATCGTGATGGTACCTAGAATGTGGAGATGATATTATTAATTGGGATCAATGATGGTACTGAGACGGTTGTGACTGGATGTTTTATATTATGTACCTGTGTTACAATGTTAGCATGTTCTCACCATTTTTCTATGTCTAAATTGTCACCTATTGGGGGGCTGTGATAATCCAATCGACATTTTCGATCAATTGGGGAGCAGTCTATAATACAAGTTATGTATATCGTGATGTGTTTGGATGCTGGGATGCTTGTACGGAATTGGGGGTGAATGCGATAATGATCCTGGTCGTAGCACGGGTTAATGCGTAGGCATTCCTGTTTATATAGATTGTATAGCTTCCGTTGTGTAACCAGAGTTGTAAAAGTTAATGAGTTGTAATGTTTAAATCAGATGGTTTGTTTGACATTCCATATTGTATTGTAATGAACTACTACCTCGGGAAACCGAGATGGTAACACCTTTATTTATTCGGGAATCTCTTGATAAGGCTCCCGGGTAAATGGGGGTGTTACACATACTGTAGCATTTATTCTTGTGTAAATTTTACAGATGATATACAAATATGAGTATTTGGTTTCCTTTTGCACAGGTCGGATCATAGTAAAAGGATATATGACATTTTGATTTGGAGAAAGTCATATCATAATCCAATTAAGAAGTAATTGCTTTGATGCGAGATCCAGATGCGTAATTGAAGCTTTTATGAATGTTCCAACATTTTCGACATTTGTATGACATCAAGTTAAGGCTTTAAGGTAAGCTTAGGTTATCTTTTGTAATGACAAGCCGTTAGTGAGTAGTTTAAATCAAAATAAGGCCTTTGTAATGGAAAATTTTATATTCAATATTATACATGATTTTATTTTATATATATTGTCCTTTTTTTAAGTAGGAACTTTTTATTTTATAAAAAAACTAATACCAAAAAATCAAAACGAGCAACAATGTCACGAGTATCAATGAACACAAAAAAAATATTGAAAAAAAAAAGAAAAAAAGAAAATTGTTGGATCTTAAAATTCATAACAAGGGCTTAGGTGGGTTTTATATATGCATTTACCAGCATTTAAACAAATGCCACAAAAAATTCTAGCAACATTGGATCTAGTGGCCTTTAATCAAATGCTGGTAATGTTTTTCGCGACATTTACATATGTCACCTAAGTCTAAATTAAACGCCGCTAAAGATATAATGTGTTGTAGTGACTTATGATACGAATATTACAAACTTTCGTATTCGCGGAAGCAAAGAATTTATTAAATGAACCAAATTACGAGAAATATGGACTTGACGAGCTTGAACAATAATATGAGCAGTAATCCTCAACTAAAATAACGTAGCAAATAAATAATGAAGTAGTTGTAGCAAACAAATAACACCCACAAAAAATTGGAACAAAGTGAGCAAAACGGATATTTGTTCGAGTTTGACCTATAACTAGAACAATGAAAGATTGATATTCAAGACCTATTGAATAATAATCGAAATCAGAGTTTGTTCGCGTCAAACACTGATACAAAAATTATGGCTTTCGTATATGTACTGAAGTGGAAGTATTTTTTGGATGTTTATGTTTGTGAAAATAAGAGATATTTACTTGATCTAGACCTATTGACCGAATAATAGTGATAACAATTAAGTCCTATTAATTGTTGCTCGAATTAAGGTCTGAAACACGTCAAACAATAACCAAGTTTGGATCGAAACTCGTCGAACCGAGAAACACAATTGCAACACAAAAGTGAAAATTTCTTATTCATAAACTTCCTTTTTCTTTGGTAAAATGTAAGTATAATATATCAATCATTCAATCAATTCATGTACAAAGCTAAGTCGGCCTTAGCCTATCTAGCCATTCATCTCCTTCTGAGATAATTGACCTTTAGAGAGCCATTCTAAACGACTACAAAACTCGATTTTAATAACTTTCAAAACAATATGAGGCCGAGCTAATATCCCTTCTATTCTCGCCTTATTCATTTGCATCCAAAAATTGTTGATGGCTGCTATCACCACCGCTCAACAAACTTTTTTCTGTAGACCACTCCCGTTGATCTTCAAATGTAGCAGTTGCTCACCCAAAAGTTTACCTAGCCATCCTGCTAACAAACCAAGGACCGGATTGTTGTATCCACACGAAAAAAAAAGATGGGTAGTAGTTTCCGAATGCGTTTCACACAGGCAACATTTGTCCGCAGCACTAATGCGATGCCTGTACAGCTTGTCCCTAGTGATAAGTACTTCACGACAGCTTAACCATGCGAAAAATTGATGTTTTAGCAGCCCCCAATCGGACCAAACTAAGTGCGACTACCCTACTGTGTCCCCTTTCCGCCGCAGCATCTGATACCCATCAACAATAGAGTGTAGCTTATCTTCATTCTGTCATCAATCCCTTGGAAAATGCACCTTAACCTTCTTTAAATTACAAAGCCTCTTCCACCCCCACGACACTGAAGCTCCGGGAGTATATTCTCTCCAATCTCGTCTCTTTAGGTAGAAGTGTTGAACCCGCAACACCTAAAGACGAATTTTATGCTCAAACACCCATGTCACTAATTTAATTCTTAGTAATGAATATAAAGACTCATATTTATACTAATAAAATAAAGGGAAAAGTCCCACGGTACACTCGAACTATGTCACATTACACATGGTACCCCTGCTTTTAAGTTTCTTCCCATGGTGACCTTGAGTTTTATAGTTTAGTTCCCGATTTGACCTTTCCCAAATTTCTGTCATAACGCCGTTAAGTTATGACCAAAATTAATTACATTACTCAACAACTATTTTTCTTCAAAAGGAGAGGAGTTCTCATGATACCCCTAAGTTTTGATAGTTGTTCTCATGGTACCCTTAAGTTTTCATAGTTGTTCCCATGGTACCCTTAAATTTTTCATAGTTGTTCCCATGGTACCCCTGAAAAGAAAGCAACGACTATGGGAAATTTGGGAGTGATAACAGAATTTAACGGTGTCATGACAAAAATTTGGGTAAGGGCAAATCGGGAACTAAATTATAAAACTCAAGGTTACCATGTGAACAAACTTAAATACAGGAGTACCATATGTAATGTGACATAGTTCGAGGGTACCATGAGAAATTTCCGTAAAATAAACTAACCTATATATGTTAATTATACTCTGACATAATTTAATTCCTAAATAAAATTAGGAAATAAACTAATTAGATACTTACTGTAAATATTTTCGTAAAAATGGAAAATGAATAATTATGAAAAATCGATACTAATAATTTCCTAATTAGTATAGACCCCGTGCATATGAACGGTACATATGCAAATTTATTTTATAGATATTTTAAAATTTACATATTAGTTTTTACATCACACAACTTTGTAATATAGATTTAAGAGAATAATCAAACGTTGTTAAGCAATCAAAATAAATTAGTAAGCCAATATATGTATATTTTTATAAATATATTTTATATATTTTTTATTACATGGAATATATGTTATTCTCCCACTTTCAAAGTTTCAATTTTTTACATAAAACATACATATGAATTAATATTAACAATTGCTCATATGAGTAACATAATCTTAAATTGTTTAATATCACATTTTTTTTAAAAAAAATCACACTAATATTATTCAGAAAAATGAAGTGATTATATTTGTTTTTACATTGATGATTTTCTTATTATAAGTTTGTTCAAACTATTTTGATTTTTTTGTCTTCTATGAAATCTAATTGCTTTGTTCTATTTATTACATGAATAATCATTATTTATTTCTATA
Source organism: Agrostemma githago (assembly GCA_958450325.1). Classification (NCBI taxonomy): domain Eukaryota; kingdom Viridiplantae; phylum Streptophyta; class Magnoliopsida; order Caryophyllales; family Caryophyllaceae; genus Agrostemma; species Agrostemma githago. The sequence continues at coordinate 20,609,540 of OY288241.1, read as the reverse complement.
TTAGGCATGTGCATTTTGGAGGAAACTTTTTAGTAAGTTGTTATTCTTTTGGTTAATAGGGAATGATTTCCTATAAATACTAATAAATATGAAACTGCTAATTAGATGCTCCGTACTTCTTATTTTCGTATCAAACACTAACCTGAATTGGAACGAAATCGCTCGAACCGAGAAACAATTGCAAGGCCAAAGGTTAGTGTTTTCAATAAATTGTCAACTAATAATATTCAATACAAAGACCCCCTATATATAACCTAAATAATTTATGTTAACTACGAACTAAAAAAAATCTATTTATGAAATAGGGAAATAAAATAATTAGAAAACAAGTTAGATTCTTAATTTTAACGTCTCGAGTTTTCGGAAAAACTTTATGTGAATAATAATATCATAATAATTAATAAGGAAAGTGTTAGGGCGCCACCGGGTGTACTCAATTTGTGTGCCACCATAATTATTTTAATAAAAAAATTAAAATCTTACTTTTACTAATTTTTGAGGGTCAAAATTTTAAAATAATTTAAAAGGATAAGAATGTAATTGTAGTTAAAAGAAAATATAAACCATTTGGAAACACTCTACTAGCCGTATCATCCATCATTATTCATTAATGATTTTGATGACATTTTTAGTTCATTGTAATTTGCAAATGTATTTTTTTCGATGAAAATGTAATTTCTATCACACATGTTAATCATTTTGAGGCTAATTAAGGCGTCTTTCCCTTTTTTTTATGAAAAATTTATAGTACAATATACTTCCTCAGAGTTCCTATTATTGACCCATATTCCTTTTTGGACTGAGCTTGATCTTTTAACCACTTTTCATTTTAGCTCATAAATGTGTAGTTCATATTTAACCACCAATTTTTCTCTCTTCTTCCTTCTTTTTTGAACCACTCATTCTCCTTTTTTTATTTTTCACCTCAAAAGCAAATGAGTGAATCATAGGAACAAGGAGGGAGTAGTAATATACGGAGTATATTTTTGTGCTTTCAAGGAAAATCATCTCTAACTTACTAAGTATCTATATTTTTTCATTCATGTGGCATTATTTTGAACATAAATTTCATGATCTTCTGAAATTATTGTGAAAATATAATTAAGGATTGAAAAGAAAGTTCTCGTACAATAAGGAGATTAGTCATGAATTAGCTAACGGAGAACTTTTCTCATCGATTATCGCTTCTTTGTTGTACTTTTCTAGTAGAAATTCTTCATTATAATGGTGAATTAGGAGAATTGGGTTACTAAACTAAATCCCTCAATTATCTCCAGCATACATGTAAAAAAATCATTGTTAGTTAGTAGATTGCAAGACTAAAATGTCTATAATACCCCTTTTAAGATTAAAATTTTTAAAATTGATAAAGTGAAGTAGGAAAATAAAAATATAAAAAAAATTACGTCTATAACCCCGGTGCATGTGGTACTCAAATGGTGACGTCGTCTCATTTTTCAATTAATAATAGTTAACTAACTCCGAACTTGATATTTTAGATCATCTCCCCCTTTTGCTTTTACACACACCATCCCCCTCCCATATTGTCATTCCTCTCCCTCGCGAATCCTTTCCACTTCCCTCCCTTTACACGAAGCAGCACTCCTCCATGACCTTCGTTCCTTCCATCAAATCACTCCTCGTCTCGTCACCGTGTGTATCCTTTCTCTGACCACTGTGTTATACTATTGTAGTCATCCGGCCCCCCATCTAACTCGTCATTGAGATTGATTGCTCCATCCCAACTCGGTGTGACCTGCTTGTCCATCTCCGTCAGCTGCCCTCGACTCTTCATGGACCTCCTGCCTCACCAATCTACCCAAATGCTCCTCTTGCCCCTACCATCTACTTCCTCGCCTTTTGCACTAATTCTTCTTCTTTATGTAATAATGCAATATCTTATAGCTTTTCAATTATGTTGTGTAGACACTCGCATTTTGACTGCTTGTATCTATAGCAGTCTCCAACAAAACACCCGATGATGATCGGACGTAAACATGCTTTAATACACTCGAATACGGGACTCATAATCAATAGTATACAACGTGGCCACTTAGCGGAGTACAAACCTCTTAAAACCGACCTCAAAATCAGACTCAGTGGGTCGTTTCCAATAAAATAAAGCTATTTTGAGCTAAAACCGTCACCGGAGACAAAACCGTCTTTTGCGACCGAGTCAAAACCCGGTCAAAGTCGAAATCCGAGACAAAACTAGCCTCACGTTGTGTCTAAATGCAAAGTCAAAACAAACAAGGTCAAAGGTCAAAACAGAATCTCAACCTTCCCCATTTGTCTTACCCGCCTAGACGCACTCGATCAAGTGGCAAGGCCACTCGATCGAGTGCGCCTTCAAAAATTGAACAAACCCCTTTTTCCGAGACCACTCGATCGAGTGCACATAGGGCCACTCGATCGAGTAACCCCTAGCCGGGGATAAAATCTACAAATACCCCCCCCCCGGCTCATCATTTGACAACACTATTTCCAACCCTTTCAACCCACTTTTCTTCTACCTCTCCTTCACATTTTGAGAGTTTCAAACACACACACACACACAAAGTACTTCCGAGGCCAAGCTTCCCGACAACCGAGAAACCCATCTCCTTAATCACACACTCCCTAACTCACCCTACATTCTCGACCGCTCCCGTGCCTACGCAGTCACTTGATGAGCCCGTTGTAGACACCCACATTTTGACCGCCAGGTGTCTATAGCAGTTTCTAAAAAACACCCGATGATGATCGGACGCAAACATGCTTTAACGTACTCGAATATGGGCTCAAAATCATTGACATTTGGCTTGGGCTTTTTACGGAGTAGAAACAAAATCAACCTCAAAATCAGGCCCAGTGGGTCATTTCGAGTCAAATAAGACAAATTTGGGCCGAATCCGGCACCAAGGGCAAAACCTTCTTCGCGGGTTTTTCTCGGCATATTTTATTGACCTCGGTCAACGTGTGTTTAATCCATCACACGAACAAACTTTTCAAAATCATGCATGTTGTCGTATTTGATGAGGGTCGGTAGCCTGCTCCAGGCCGCCTGCTAAGCAGGCCCCCAGAAGACCCAACTCAAGGAGCCCGGGAACTAACCCGGCAGACAATCGGAGCAAAATCACTAAAAAGAGAACCCACTGAGGACAACTTCAGACGACCGCCTGCCCGGCAGGGCGATGGGGCCTGCTCAACCCAGCCTTCACGTAACCCCTACCCGCCTGTCCTTTGGGAAGATCCCCCGCAGGCAGGGCAGGGACCACCAAGGGGCCCCCTCGTCATTTCGCCTAAGGTAAATGAGAATGGGTGGATGAGGTGAAGCCACTTGTCACACCCTCATCCACTCATCCTCCTTCTACTTACCTCTCTTGTGGGAAGGTATAAATACTCTTCCATTTCCCACAAGAAAGGGGTTGGATTTTCTCTCTCTAGACTCTCACTCTAAAAACGCCGTGTAGCTCCTCACGAGCTAGGTTCATTAAAGCATTCACGGACTGACTTAGGCATCGGAGAGGGTTTCCTCGGACAATCTCCGAGGCCCTGTGCGTTCTGTGTGCAGGGAGCAAGCCCATTCCGCCGGGAAGGTCTGATTAGTGGAGTAAGAGGAAGGAGAGGTTGACAAGATTGTCCGATCATCACTCAAAGCAATATTGAACATCACAGATCCGAATTCCAAGTCGGGATTAATTGATTCCAATACCGGAACAATTTGGCGCCGTCTGTGGGGAAGATCTGGTTGTATCCACGAATTACCCACAAAAATCAACCATTCCCAAATACAAAAACTAACCAATTGAAGCAATCATGCCTGAGATTGTTGACACTACTGTAGGGGTAGGTCCGACGGTCCCACCGGTGACCCCCCTATACGACATGCCGCAGCCGGAGAGAGCTCCTGCCGCCACGATCCTGGGAGTGGGGGAACCAGTCTCCTGGCCATGCCAAATACAGCTGTGGCACCAGGGCAGGGAGCACATCCAGGTCACACCCTGAACTTAACCCCAGCTCAGATGGTACAGACAGCTGCCTTCTTCTCCGTAATGCTCAACCAGGAATTCACCCCCGAAGACCTGGTAGGCAGGGTCGCAACGACCCCCAGACAGCCCCGCTCAATAAGCAGAGAGGGGGGTGGGGGTACGAAGCGAACCGCCGCCAGAAACGCCCAGAGGAAGGCAAGGAGAACAGCTCAAGTATACGCACAGGTACAGAGGCGTATCACAACAAGCAGCCGGGAACCGCCTGCTCAACAACAGGCGTTCTCTATACACACTACGGAGTCCACGTCCAGGGAGAAAAGGGGTCTGTCTCAGGGACTGCAGGATCGAATGAGGCACAGGGAGCCTGCGTCTAAACGCCTGGGAGAAAAGCAGGGCGGAGTCTTCTCCAGGTTAACGCCAGCGGTGAAGGGACAGCCAGCTCCAGGGCTGTCCCAGAGCCTGCAATCTAGGCTTAACCGGGGGCAGCCGCTCGAATCAAGGTATCATCAGGATGATAATCTCGGTCAGTCCCGGAGAAAGCGGTCCAGGCAAACCTCCCCTGACGCGGAGGACGAGGCAACGAGCAGGCGACCACCAAAGCACCGCTCCCCCAGTACGAGGAAATCGACCCCTAGATAGTGGGATGTTCACGGTAACCAGTCTGGGGAAAGCAGGTCACGAGTGGTAGGCAGGCCCACGAAGACTCCTCTTCATCCTGACGTACAAGAGTATCCCATCCCGAAGATCAAAATGCCCACAGTCAAGTTTGACGGGACTACAGATCCAAAGGACCATCTGGCGGCATTTGAAAGTCACATGGGCATGTATGATGTGGATGATGCAATATGGTGCAAAATCTTTTCAACCACCCTTTTAGGACATGCACAGGGATGGTTCAGAGACCTTCGCCAGGGGTCGATCAGTTTCTTTTTAGAGTTAGCTGAGGCATTCCTTGAACAATACACAGGGAACAAAAGGAGACGGCTCACTCGTTTTGACCTTATGACCCTGAAGCAGAACAAGGGCGAGAGCGTCAGGGAGTATCTAAAGAGATTCGACTTGTCCTACCAACAAGTCAGGGAGATTGATGATTCAACTGCTGCCTACGCCCTGACAATCTCCCTACTCCCAGAGGAGATGAAGAACCAGATGATCAGGGCCCATCCCGAAACCTTGGCCAAAGCCAGAAAAATTGCCGAAGGGTTCATTCTGCATGAAGAGTTTCACAGCCTGCCGGACACCCCTGCAGGCCAAGCAAGGCCGCACGGGGGACCACAGGGTGGACGTGGCAGGAACGAGCCAGGCAAGCAGAAAGAGGAGGGGGATACCCCCAAGAAAGAGCGCACAGCTTACAAGCCAAGGTTTGATAGCTACACGGCCCTCAACAGGCCGAGGGCAGAGATCTTTGAGCTGGGGAAGGAAACAGCAAAATGGAATCGCCCAAATAAGCCGCGCAGCCCAAAGGGGGACCCCAAAAAATTCTGCACGTTCCATGATTGCATAGGCCACACCACTGAAGAATGCCGACACTTAAAAGACGAGATAGAAAAGCTCATAAGAAACGGCTGGCTGAGTAACTCTGCAGCGAGGAACAAATCCCAAAAGGAGGCGGCAGACAAGCCTGAAGGTTCACCCCGAAATCGCATGATAATTCATGTAGTGTCAGGGGATGCAGAGGGACGAACAAGCAGACGAAGCCAGAAAAGGCAGATCCGCGAATTACGGAACCAGATTTGCTACGCCGAGAAGGCAGGAAGCCCGAGGGGCACGACCCTGAGCATCACCCCTGAGGACGCAGGGAGAGTAATATACCCACACAGTGATCCTTTGGTCTTAACTCTTGAGATTAGCAATCACATTGTCAAGAGATGCATGGTGGACACTGGCGCCTACACAAACCTCTTGTACAAGGATGCCTTTGAAAGAATGAACTTAGAAAAAAGACACCTTAAGCCGGCCACTGGATCTCTATATGGGTTCAGTGGGGTAGGCGTACTTCCCATGGGGATTATCGACTTGCCGGTAACGTTCGGGGAAGGGGCCTCTGCCAGAAATGTCAGGGCGTCATTTGTTGTGGTGGATGCAAAGTCTGCATACAACGAAATCGAGGCCGCCATATCAATCAGGGACCTCACCATAGCCTATGTAACAGACTTTGGCATGGAAGGAAAAGTTCACGGGGATCAGGAGTCAGCCAGACATTGCTATTCTGTGGCCCTGCAAGCCCATGAAACGGAAAGAAAGGGAAAACGAAAAGCCGATAGTTCCCCCAGCAGAGAGGGTGAAATCCCGGCTGCTCAGCAAACAGCAGCCCACCTGGAACCTGAAGGGGAAAGCATGCTGGTAGACTTAGAACCAGGCAGGCAGGTCCTCATAGGGGCCGACCTAGAGGAGTCCTACTAGAAGGAGTTGATCGCAGTCTTGAGAGAAAACAGGGACGTGTTTGCCTACTCGGCAGATGAGATGCCAGGGGTCGACCCGGCCTTTATTGTTCACAAGCTGAACGTTAACCCGGAGGCCCGCCCTGTAAAGCAGAAGAAAAGAAATATGTCCACAGAAAAAGACATGGCGATAAAAGAAGAAATAGAAAAACTCTTGAAAGCAGATTTCATCGAAGTCTGCGATTACCCCGAATGGTTGGCAAACGTTGTAATGGTAAAAAAGTCGTCAGGCGCATGGAGAATGTGCGTAGACTTCACTAATCTTAACAAGGCCTGCCCAAAGGACTGCTACCCCCTACCCAGGATAGACCAACTGGTAGATGCCACCAGTGGGTACACCATGTTGAGTTTTCTAGATGCATTCTCAGGGTACCATCAAGTGTACCTCTGGCAGCCTGACAGGGTGAGGTGCGCCTTCATAACCAGCCATGGGACGTACATGTATAAAATGATGCCATTCGGACTGAAGAATGCAGGCGCCACCTATCAACGGTTGGTGGACAAGGTCTTCGAAAATCAAAAGGGGAGGAACTTAGAAGCCTATGTCGATGATGCAATTGTTAAAAGCAAAGGAGACAGGGAGCACCTGGCGGATTTGCAGGAAACCTTCTCCTCCCTGCGCTCCTACAAAATGAAGTTGAATCCAAAAATGTGCACGTTCGGAGTCCGATCTGGCAAATTCTTAGGATTCTTAGTCAGCTCTAGAGGGATAGACGCCAATCCCAAGAAGATTCAGGCAGTCTTGGACCTCCCAGAACCTAAGACTATAAGAGACATACAACGGCTGACAGGCAGGATGACTGCCCTGGCTCGCTTCATCGCCAGATCAGCAGACAAATCGACCCCTTTCTTCAAAGTGTTGAAAGGCAATAAACAGTTCAAATGGGAGGATGAGCAAAAGAAAGACTTCGAACAATTAAAGGAACATCTGAAAAAGCTCCCTACCTTGGCGAGACCAGTAGCCGGAGAAAAACTATACCTATACATTGCTGTCACCAATTCAACAGTAAGTGCAGTCATCCTGAAAGAAGAAGCAGGCTCACAGCAGCCCATCTACTTTGTAAGTCACGCCCTGGGGACAGCTGAAAGAAACTATCCTTTGGTAGAAAAAGCCGCCTACGCAGTCGTCATAACAGCTAAAAAATTAGGCCCTACTTCGACGCGCACCCTGTTGTGGTCCTCCTTGACCAGCCACTAGAAAAGATACTGGAAAAATTTGAAAAATCAGGGAGGCTGCTAAAATGGGCAATTGAGTTAAGCGGACTGGGGATATCATACCAACCCAGGACAACCATCAAGGCACAGGCCCTGGCGGACTTCTTAGCTGAATGTTCTCATTCAGGGGAAGAGGAACCCCCCGCCGGAGAATGGATAGTATACACTAACGAGTCCTCAACGGCCAATGGTGCAGGGGCGGGTGTCGTTCTGACCAGCCCTGAAGGAGTGGATTTTGAACATGCGCTCAGATTCAACTTCCTTGCATCGAACAACGAGGCGGAATATGAGGCCGTTGATGGTAGGATTTGTCGTGGATCCCACCGCCAAATAATAACCAACTAGCACCTAACGGTAGTTAGGGTAAGTCGGGTCGTGTCCACGGAGACGGTGTCGCAAGGTTTAGACTAAGTCGGCCTAAAACGAGACTAAATCACCAAACAAACACAAAGAAGCGATAAATGGAAAACTATGGTAGAGGAGAGGTAAGAACTAGACTAATGATGAACTAGGCTAAAACAATCCTAAACAATGCTAATAATCAAACTAACTAGCAAACTAAAGAAATGATGACTAACTAATAAGATGAAGTCAAATATGGAAAGAAGTGGGTTAGGTCGGGTTCATAAGTGTAGTAGGGTGACTTGGGTGGTCAAGGCTGTAGGTGCCTCCTAATTGCTAGATTCGGTCCGGGCGGTCGCAACTTAAACCGATGTCGAGGTGGGTTCGCGCTTGGTGACGTCTAAACCCTAGTCCACATGGTATGTATAATGACTATTCTCAACATGTCCACACACAAAACAAACAATGAGTAGAAGAAGACTAGCATGAGAAGCATGGCCACTACAACTCAAACAAGCAATTCAACAAACACATGGTGTGCCAAGTATGTGACTAACAACAAAGACTCATCCTTTACCCCTAATCAAACCCTAATCACCCATATCTACCCTTAATCCCCCTACTAACCCACAAGTAATCTACTCACTCATAATCAAAGATAAACTAACAACAACAAGAAGAGAACACAACATCATAACCCTAACATCCATTATCAAGAACAATAAGAACAATAACAATAAACACTAAGTAAAGATTCAAACTTGAGTAAATAACAATAAACAAGAGAAAGGAAGATTATACCAACAATAGGATGAATAAAAGATGAGAACTTGCATAAATAGGAAACCCAAATAATCTCCAAGGATGTCAAGCTTGGAGGAGTCTTCAAGTGTCTTCTTAATACAAGAACTAATTACAAGACTAATTAACTAAGATTAACTAAAGATTAAAGGATGATTAAACTAATGAGAGGAACTAAATCTAGGGTTTATATGATGTAGAGAGGCTTAAGATAGTCTAGGGTAAGGTCTCCTCCATAAACAATACAAGAGGGAAGTATGTATATGGGTACAGGAATGAAGGAGGGTGAAATAAAGAATTGCGGGTGTAGCTGGGTGGTCTCGACCGGGACGGGATCATCCCGACCGGGACGGTCCTGTCATCCCGACCGGGACGGTTTGGTCCCGACCGGGACGGCCTGGCAGTGACACCTTCAAAAGCGCACTTCATCCGCGACGGGATGAGGTGCATACCCGTCGGGGATGAGTCTTGTAGGCCTCCAATATGATCCTTTTGGTTCCTCCTTGCTTCACATGAACTTCTCATCGATTCTCGGGACTCGGGATCGGGTCTCGGAGGCTCCGGATTGGGTCCCAAGGTCTCGGGGTCGAATCCAAGGCATCGAGTGATCGTTCCTCCGCTTCGTTGGCTCCGAAAAGTGTATGTACTGAGTCGGAATCACTCCAACTCTTCACGAATGGTCTCGGGAACCTGAAACGAGCTAGAGGAAGCATAAGTAGCCCATGAACCGCTCCCAAGGAGCGATTCCGCAAGGAAATGGGACCAAAATACTACGAAATAGGCACTACAAACTACACTTATCAACTCCCCCACACTTAACCCTTACTCGCCCTCGAGTAAGCACATACTAACTACTAAACTAGCCGAGTGGGTATTAGCGCACCCTACGCCTTTTCAACTCACGCGAGTGCACTTAGAGGAAAAATGCACTCCGCAAGGCAAGTGGGGTCTTGCGACAAAACTGTGGATGCAACCGAACACAAAAACACATAAACAAACAAGCACACAAACAAATACACAAAAGGTTGCACCCAGAAGAAAAGAAATACCGATTCCCTCTAAAAAGCGGTGAAAGAAGCACCGGTTTAGGACTCAAGGCAAGTTACAACGTTCCCGAGCTAGCAATACAAACCAAGATGGACAAAACCCTAATAGTATGACGACAAAGCAATAAAAACGCTGGTAACTTACCTAGGTTCCTCCTAACCTTCTAAGAACGTACCACGGGACGATCGGCGGGATGGGAAGTGATGAACCACGGTGTTAGTCGACACTGTAGGTAAGTGAGACCCCGCCCCCTTTAGCAATGAGCCAAGAGGGTCGTCCCATGTCCGAAACCGCCTAACTAGTCCAAGTAAAAAGTGGAAATGATTGCAAAAAGAGGGAAGACCGACTAATGCCGCTATCATACTTCCTAGGGACTCGGTCCTTTGGTAGGTTCTTCGCGGCAAAATTCGGAAAAAGGCTTATTTTTGTGGGGTTAGGATCTTTTTGTGAGACGATTTTCTTTTGACATTTTCTCTTTTCTTTTGCATTTTTGCCTTGTTTTGCCATGCCATTCTTTTTCTTCTTTTCTATTTTCTTTTTGGCTTTTGTGCCTTTTCTTTTTCTTCTTTCTTTTCTTTCTTTCATTTTCTTTCTTTTTCTTTTCTTTGCCCTTTTTGCTTGATTTGGCTTTTTGGCATTTCTTATTGCAACAAGAAAGATGACTTCAACAATTTGCAATTTTATTGTGTGGAAATGTGTAGGATGTAGGGGAATGGGTAAGTCGGGACGGGCTCTTCCCTTCAAACCCACAAAAAGGGAAAAACTTGGACTAGTCGAGCAATGTCAAACAAGGTCACCTAAGGGACGGGACTCGGCAACCAAGGCCTTTTCACACCATGGGTGGTCAAAATGGTCAAATGCAAATCCCGTAGTAAATCCTTAGTAAGCTAGGTAGACTCAAGGTAAGAAACCAACGAAATCATTGATTTAGGGTCATTCTACTAGACTAAAGTCCAAGACTCGATTTATACTACTAGAAAGGGAAAGTAAACACTTGCACACTAGCCTTTAAACTGGGTTTTCAAAAACCTTTTTAAACACACAAGACACACTAACACAACACAAAATGAAGACTCAACGAAAACGAAAGAAAAAGAAACAAAAGTAACAAAACAAGAACAACACAAAACGAACACATACATAACACAAACACCACCCCTAGCTTCCAAATGAGCAACCAACCAACATCAAACTTTACAAAGCTCCTCCCGAGCACACCACATCACAATATCCTCCAAATTTCACAAGAAATAAAGAGGGAAAGGGATAGAAGATGTAACCGGATGTCTTGAAGGCTTTCCAAAACTAATGGTGATTAAGCAACCTATAAGGAAAAGGGAGGCAAAACACACAACAAAACAAATATACGACACAAAAGAAAAACACACAAAAGAAAATCTTATTGATTTTTATGAAAAATTTTCAAATTTTTAGGATTTTTAAAGATTTTTAGAAAAACTACGAAAATAAAACTAACGACGATAGAATATCGCTCCCCCACACTTATACCGAGCCATGTCCTCATGCTCGAACGAAGTGCATGGGAGCACACAAGAAAAGAAAAGAAAAGAAACTACGAAAATAATGCTAAAAATCAAAAATAAAGTGGAGAAAATGGTAGAATGTGTCCGGCCGGGGTGTAGTCAAGTCACCATGGGCCGAGACAAGAAAAGATATGGAAGGGGAAAAAAAGAAATAAAAAGAAATGGGATGGGAGGACTAGGTGTAATCAAGTCACCTAGCCCGGATTCCGCCCAAATCCGACTAATTTCCTACAAAAGGGTGAAAATCATGAAAATTTGGATTTTGAAATGACGCTCGATGTAGTCACGTCATCGAGAGTCGGGAGCAACCATACTAAGTCCTCGAAGGCCACCATGACACAAATGATGTAAAGGAAAGGGAATAAACAAATGAAGACAAGCTATAAAAATGGAAAAGAGAGGATAGTTGTCGTACCGTACGGTTGGCAACTCACTCGCTCCATCATCTCATAAATCAATATCGGCACGTAGCAAGTCGTTGTCGTCATTATTCCTTCCCAATCGCGGTACGTTTCCATGGTTGGGGCACCAAAGTAAAATGGGGTGGGTTTTGATGTGAAAGTCTGTTTAAAGTGACGAGAAAGCGAGGTGAATGTGTATGTGAGGTGTAGGGGTCATATAATGAGGGTAAGGACATGTAGGGAGGTTGGGAGGGGGTATACAATGGTTGGGTGGACTCAAATGACGAAGAAAAGGCCAAAGGAGGACAGGGGGTCCATCCCGGTCGGGATGGGTGGTCCCGGTCGGGATGACCGTCTCATCCCGGTCGGGATGAGCTGTGAGTAGACCCATCTTTTGTGCACTTCATCCCGGACGGGATGACATCCTTCCCGGTCGGAATGGACCTTCCATCCCGGACGGGATGACCTATTCTAGGCCGGGAAGAGTCTCCTAACCCTCTATAGCTCCCAAAAGCTCGTTCCGAGCTTCAAAAACCGACTTCCCTTCACACAATCCAAGCTCAAACAATGACCGCTCTTCCCTAGGAATCACTTCCACTTCACACCTATCACAATAGACTCAAATAACACATCAAATTCCCTCCCTTACATCGCTCATCAATCAATCCAAGTAATCAAGAAGTTCACAAAACAAAATAAACTATAAGGGATAGAGATATATACAAAGAGACGGTTCTTGTGGAACTCCGTCAAACCAAGGTGATACATTCTTAAATCTTTTTCAACAACCAAAATTAGTTCCATCTCCATCAAGGGCACGAAGAAACAAGTCGAAGGCCCTAGCAAAGTCTTCAATCAAGCTCGAGATATAACCAACCACATACCAAGGCTCTTCATGGCCTTGCCTTGACGTTCCCGGGGCATCCCGATCTTCCAAGTTCAACGACTTGAACTTGTACTTTTGGTCTTTGGGGACATACCCAAACGTCCACCGGTCCTCATGTGGCCCCAAGGGAGGCTCATCCTTCTCCTTGCTTTTCAACTTGTCATCAAGCCCATGATATGGGCACTCATCTTCCTCCAAATCGGAGTCATCATCCTCAAGTACATAAGAGTTCTTGTTCATGCTTTGTCCCGACTCAACCCCTAGTTCAATGTCCTTCGTGGCTTGGATCATATTACATGACTCATCATTAGCGGGCGAAGTGTTACCTTGGAGGTCAAACACTAACTTCTCTTCGCCAAGTTCAAAGGTAATCCTACCATTCTTCACATCGATCATAGCACCGGCGGTGTGTAGAAATGGGCGCCCAAGAATAATGGGAGTGATAGCATCTTCCCGCATATCGAGCACGATGAAGTCAACCGGAATGAAGAACTTACCGATTCTCACCGGCACATCCTCTAGCATTTCCAATGGTCGGTTGAATGAACTATCGGCCATTTGGAGTGTGATAGAAGTACTTTTATTCTCCTTCATCCCAAGTCGGCAACAAATAGAATAAGGGATGATGCTCACACTCGCACCCAAATCACATAAGGCTCTTTCGATCTTGTAGTGGCCTATGGTGCAAGGGATCGAGAATCTACCCGGATCCTTCAACTTTGGAAGCGTAGAACCTTGAATGAGCTCGCTCACCACCCTTGTGAACGCAATGGTCTCTTCCTTGTCGATTGATCTCTTCCTAGCCAAGATATCTTTCATGAATCTTCCATATGCCGGGATTTGGGTAAGTAGCTCGGTGAATGGAACACTAACATCCAATTTCTTCACAATACTAAGGAACTTGTCATATTGGCTATCCACCTTGGTCTTCATTTGCCTTGTTGGGAAAGGCAACTTGATTTGGATCTTGTTTTGCTCAATATGGGTGGACTCTTCAAACGACACCTTCCTTTTTCCCTTGTCTTTTGCTTGAAGCGGGGGAAGCTTGTCTTCTTGGGGTCTCTCGATCTCCCATAAGACTTGCTCCTCCATTGGATCTTCCTTGCTTGAGTTTTCTTGAATCGGAGGCACAACTTCTCTTGTTGACTCTTGCTCATTCGGGGGTGGGGGAGGGTTATAAGATGTACCTCTCCTAGTGGTAATAGCATTCACATGCTCGAATTTCGGTGTTTCACCTTGAGGAGGTAATTGTCCCGGTTGCCTTGAAGAGCTACCCGAAGCAAGTTGAGCTATTCGGGTTTCAAGCATCTTCGTATGAGCATCTCTCGCCATGTTGTCCCTTTGAATAAGAGCATAGAACTCTTGTTGGTTTTTTGACATCTCCATTTGACTCCTTTGCATCTCCAACATAGATTTTTGAATGTCGAAATCATGAATTGGAGATTGTGGATTGTGCGGAGTATTGGTGAGGGCTAATGGAGAACCGTAATCATGAATAGGAGATCGACTCCTAGGCTTGCTTTCTTGATGGTTAGCTTGAGTTGCTTATTGTTGATGGTTCCCTTGGAACCCATGATAATTGCCTTGATTAAGGCCATTGTTGTGGTTTTGTTGTCTTTGGAAATTTTGGTTTCCTTGGAAACCGCCTTGATTGAAGTTCCCTTGTTGGAACCCTTGATTGTTGTTGTGGAAGGTACCCTGGTTATTTTGCTTGAAGTTGTTAAAGGGCCTTTAGTTGCCTTGATAACCTTGGTTGTTGTCCCTTAAGGGAGGTGGAACATAAGGACGATGTTGTTGTTGGTGTTGAAAGGCTTGTTGTTGAGGGACTTGATTGGAAGCTTGGTATTGATTAGAATAGGGAGCACCTTTATTGAATGCTTGAAAGGCATTCACTTGCTCAATACTCCCTTGACAATGCATAGGATCATGACCAACGATTCCACAAGTATCACACATCCCATAGTAAGGCAAAGGAGGTGCAAATCCCAAAGCATTCACTTCATGAATTGAGGCTTGGTTGGAGGAACTAATGCTTTGAACTTGAGTGAGGTGGCCTTGGAACTTCTTGTCATAGGTCTCCATGTGTGTCTTCAATTGAGCTCCAAGGTCAATGCTTAATTGGGTAATAGCATCAACCTCGTGCCTACCTCCTCGATTTGCCTTCCTAGGCCTAGAGTATTGCGAATTATGCACCGCCATCTCTTCGATTCTCGCCCAAGTTTGGTCATCATCGACCTCGGTGAACCTACCATTGGAGCCCATGTTGAGTATAGTTCTTGAGTCCTCATAAAGACCGTTCCAAAATTGTTGGACCAAGAACCATTGTGAAAGTCCATGGTGAGGGCACGATCTAACCAAAGACTTAAAGCGCTCCCAAGCGTCATATAGGCTCTCTTCATCCCGTTGTTGGAAACCGGTGATGGAGGCCCCAAGCAAATTAGTCTTCTCCGGAGGGTAGAATGTTTGGTAGAACGCCAATGCAAGCTTCTTCCAAGTGTCGATGCCCATGGTTGCCCTATCGAGACTCTTGATCCATTGCTTCGCTTTTCCAATTAATGAGAATGGAAATAATACCCATCGGTTGATCTTGTGTAACCCCGGGTTGAGAGATAGCGTCGCAATAATCGATGAAAGTCTCCATGTGTTGGTGCGGGTCTTTGGTGGGCAAACCACTAAATTGATTCCTTTCCACAAGTTGTATGAAGTGAGTTTTGGCCGTAAAATTTCCGGCATAAGCGGCCGGTAGAGCATTGGGTCCCGGCAAGACGTCTTCAGTGAATGTAGAGTGGGATGAAAACTTCGGCATTATTGGATGTAAGGGAGATGGTGGTGAAGACGGAGTTGAAGTAGATGTAGAGGGGGAACTAGGACTAGAATATCCAAAGGGATTGGTGAAATTCCCTTCGACCGTCTCTTGAAATTCTTGCTCAAAATCGTTTCCTTGAGCTTGCTCTTGATGAGTATTGCTTGCACTTGGTTGAGAGATCCTAACCCGGTTAATCGTCCGACAGCGAAAAGCTCGAAAAAGCCTCTCCGGCTCTGGATTAAAGAGAAATAATTCGCCTCCCCGCCTAGGCATACACTACACACTAGAACAAACGTGAGAACACCTAGTGCTTTATGGGCACTAGGTAACGACAATAAACAAGCACAACTAGAGACAAAAAGAAAAGAAAGCTAAGAAAACAAAAAAAAACTAGAAAGTATGCACAAGAGAGGGTAGAAGGGCACAAAGAAGGGTAACTAAGTCTAGAAGTAAGCAAACAAAGTCTAAACAATGCACCGTCCCCGGCAACGGCGCCAAATTGATGGTAGGATTTGTCGTGGATCCCACCGCCAAATAATAACCAACTAGCACCTAACGGTAGTTAGGGTAAGTCGGGTCGTGTCCACGGAGACGGTGTCGCAAGGTTTAGACTAAGTCGGCCTAAAACGAGACTAAATCACCAAACAAACACAAAGAAGCGATAAATGGAAAACTATGGTAGAGGAGAGGTAAGAACTAGACTAATGATGAACTAGGCTAAAACAATGCTAAACAATGCTAATAATCAAACTAACTAGCAAACTAAAGAAATGATGACTAACTAATAAGATGAAGTCAAATATGGAAAGAAGTGGGTTAGGTCGGGTTCATAAGTGTAGTAGGGTGACTTGGGTGGTCAAGGGTGTAGGTGCCTCCTAATTGCTAGATTCGGTCCGGGCGGTCGCAACTTAAACCGATGTCGAAGTGGGTTCGCGCTTGGTGACGTCTAAACCCTAGTCCACATGGTATGTATAATGACTATTCTCAACATGTCCACACACAAAACAAACAATGAGTAGAAGAAGACTAGCATGAGAAACATGGCCACTACAACTCAAACAAGCAATTCAACAAACACATGGTGTGCCAAGTATGTGACTAACAACAAAGATTCACCCTTTACCCCTAATCAAAACCTAATCACCCATATCTACCCTTAATCCCCCTACTAACCCACAAGTAATCTACTCACTCATAATCAAAGATAAACTAACAACAACAAGAATAGAACACAACATCATAACCCTAACATCCATTATCAAGAACAATAAGAACAATAACAATAAACACTAAGTAAAGATTCAAACTTGAGTAAATAACAATAAACAAGAGAAAGGAAGATTATACCAACAATAGGATGAAGAAAAGATGAGAACTTGCATAAATAGGAAACCCAAATAATCTCCAAGGATGTCAAGCTTGGAGGAGTCTTCAAGTATTTTCTTAATACAAGAACTAATTACAAGACTAATTAACTAAGATTAACTAAAGATTAAAGGATGATTAAACTAATGAGAGGAACTAAATCTAGGGTTTATATGATGTAGAGAGGCTTAAGATAGTCTAGGGTATGGTCTCCTCCATAAACAATACAAGAGGGAAGTATTTATATGGGTACAAGAATGAAGGAGGGTGAAATAAAGAATTGCGGGTGTAGCTGGGTGGTCCCGACCGGGACGGGATCATCCCGACCGGGACAGTCCTGTCATCCCGACCGGGACGGGTTGGTCCCGACCGGGACGGCCTGGCAGTGACACCTTCAAAAGCGCACTTCATCCGCGACGGGATAAGGTGCATACCCGTTGGGAATGAGTCTTGTAGGCCTCCAATATGATCCTTTTGGTTCCTCCTTGCTTCACATGAAATTCTCATCGATTCTCGGGACTCGGGATCGGGTCTCGGAGGCTCGGGATTGGGTCCCAAGGTCTCGGGGTCGAATCCAAGGCATCGAGTGATCGTTCCTCCGCTTCGTTGGCTTCGAAAAGTGTATGTACTGAGTCGGAATCACTCCAACTCTTCACGAATGGTCTCGGGAACCTGAAACGAGGTAGAGGAAGCATAAGTAGCCCATGAACCGCTCCCAAGGAGCGATTCCACAAGGAAATGGGACCAAAATACTACGAAATAGGCACTACAAACTACACTTATCAGCCGTACTCGCAGAGATAAATCTAGCTAAAGCAGCAGGCGCAGAGCGGATTATACTAGCGACTGACTCTCAGCTCATTGCCAATCAAATCAATGGAGAGTATGAAGCTAGGGACCAGGCCATGGCCGCCTACCTAGAAAAGGTGAAACAGGAACTGTCAAACCTGAAGTCCTACGAAGTCAGGCAAATACCCCGATCACAGAATAATCGAGCAGACGCCCTGTCAAAACTGGCTAACTCTAGCCTACAGGACATAAGAAGATCAGTTTGGGTAGATGTTGTACAGGAGAAATCCACTACTACCTGTCAGGCAGTCAACATCATCGAAGAAGAGCAAGAGAGCTGGATAACCCCCCTCATTCAGTTCAAGAAATATGGCACCCTACCATCTGATCCAGCGCAAAAAAGGAAAGTGCAGACCAGAGCAGCGTGGTTCATAATAGTCAATGAAGAACTATACAAGAAATCCTTCACTTTCCCCCTGCTCAGATGCCTGAGGGCAGAGCAGGCCGCTGAAGTTTTGAATGACATCCACTCAGGGATCTGCGGGCATCACATTGGAGGAAGATCGTTGGCCCACAAAGCCTTAAGGGCAGGCTACTATTGGCCTACCATGTTAGCAGATGCTAGGAACTTAACCCGAAAATGCAGAAAATGCCAACTCTTTGCCCCATCGATTCATGCCCCAGCCCAAGAGCTCAGACCAATTTTATCTCCCATTCCTTTCGCTCAATGGGGGATGGACATACTAGGCCCCTTCACTGCGGCCACAGGAGGACAGAAGTTTCTCATTGTAGAAATTGACTACTTCACAAAGTGGGTTGAGGCCGAGGCAGTCCCAAACATCACTGAGCCTGCAGTCAGAAAGGTCATCTGGAGAAACATCATAACCAGATTCGGCCTGCCAAAAATGCTAGTATTTGATCATGGGAGACAGTTTGATAACGACCCCCTAAGAGCCTGGCTGGAAGGGCACGAAATAGCAGTCGCCTACTCTGCCGTCTGCCACCCACAAACCAATGGGCAGGCCAAGGCCGCCAACAAGCAAATCCTAAATGGGCTCAAAAAGATGGTGGATGATCTCAAAGGTAGGTGGGCAGACGAGCTACCAAGTATACTTTGGTCAATAAGGACCACCAAAAAGGAATCAACAGGTCAGACGCCATTTCGCCTGGTGTATGGAGCAGAAGCTTTATTACCCATCGAACTACGAGTTCCTACTCTACGGTCTCAGCAGTACAACAGAGCTGACAATGATGTGGCGATGGCCGAAGCCTTAGACCTGGTCCATGAAGTCAGGGAAGAGGCTAGCGTCAACTTAGCCGCCTATTAGCAAAGAATGAGAAGAGCATACAACAGAAGGGTACATGAGAGAAGTTTCCAGATAGGCGACTTGGTACTGAGAAAAACACAGGCTGTGGGAAAATCCAGGGAGCATGGCAAGCTAAGTGCCAACTGGGAAGGCTCATACCAGGTGACCCAGATTTTGGGACCAGGCACATACAGGATCTCCAACCCTGAAGGCCAGGAGCTGGGCGCGCACTGGAACGCCGACACCCTGAAAAGATACTATGTTTAGCCTAGTCTTAGTAAAATCTCGTCTTTAGAAAAATATTGGCGGAGAACGATCAGAATGGAATGTCGACGGCTCCGACCACCCTTATGTTTAAACAAGTTTTTTTATAAAGCTCAGGAGTTCATACTCGTTGTCTGTTTAAAACTTGCGCTCTCACACACAAACGAGCAGGGGGCAATAGGGGGAGGCCCCCTGTTGCCAGAACCAAGGAAAATGGACCCCCAACAAAATTCTAAACCCCTCTACCTACCTCTGGGCAGGAAGGGAGCAGGCCTCATACGCCGAACTAACAAGGACTGGGGGCATTCCCCCAACCTTGTATAAAAAACGCAAAAGCCCTCCCTGCCTACCTCTGGGCAGGCAGGGGGCAGGCCCCCTGGACTTCGAGCAGAAGCCAGGGACGGGCCAGGCTATGCACAACTAACAAGGACTGGGGGCAATTCCCCCAACCTTGTAAAAAAACGCAAAAGCCCTCCCTGCCTACCTCTGGGCAGGAAGGGGGCAGGCCCCCTGGACTTCGAGCAGAAGCCAGGGCAGGCCAAGCTACGCACAACTAACAAGGACTGGGGGCAATTCCCCCAACCTTGTATTAAAAACGCCAAAAGCCCTCCCTGCCTACCTCTGGGCAGGCAGGAGGCAGGCCCCCTGGACTTCGAACAGAGGCCAGGGACAGGCCAGGCTACGCATAACTAACAAGGACTGGGGCAATTCCCCCAACCTTGTATAAAAAACGCAAAAATCCTCCCTACCTGTCTAGAAGCAGGCAGGGGGCAGGTCCCCTGGACTTCAACCAGAGGCCAGAATCAGGCCAGGCTACGCACAACTAACAAGGACTGGGGGCAATTCCCCCAACCTTGGATCAGGCCATACCCTAAGGAAGGAAAAAAGCAAACCGAAACAAGAAAAAGCACTCCATAGCAGGTCCATGGAGAGTAAAATGTTTTCACAAAAAACAACAAGGCAAAGATCCGAAGGAACTAAATATTACAGACGGCTGGCCATAGCAAGGCTCAACACAAAGAACAGAGCTATTTCAAGAAAATCTAAACATTATGAGCATCCTGGCTTGGGCCAGCAGCCGCCTCATGAGGTTTGGCCGCCCGAGCCTCGTTTTTGGCAGAGTAAAGATTTCGGAAGGCCTCTTCGTCAAATACAGGGAACATCTCCCCAATCACCTCCATCACCAGCTCTAGGGAAGAGTTGGCCCCGCTCATAAAACTTGCGTCCACCGCAGCTTCGGTCTCCTCCACGAGGGCATCCTTTTCCTTCTTCCATTCACTCTTGGCCTGCTCGAAGGTTGAATCAGCTTTGGACAGGCGTTCCTCCAAATCAGCTGTCTTCCTTTTAAGGTGCTCCATCTCAGCCAGAGAAATGGTAGCTCGCTCCATCGCCAGGCGACTCTCCTTCAGCTCAGCCTCAAACTTGGATGCCTCCCTCACGGCCTTCTCCCCTTGAAGCTTCCACTGGCCTGCCTGATTCTTCGCCTCCTCTAGCTCGCTCTCCTGCTTCGCCAGCTTATCTTTCAAATTATTTATCAAAGCTACATCCCTTTCCACCATAGCCAGACGGTCGGGAGGGGGAGCCCCGGGTGTAACAGTCAGCTCTTTATCGCTCAGGCGGCTAAGAGCCGCCAGCTCAGCGGATGCCAGCAACACCTTGGAGGTACGTTGGATATATTGAATTACTTGGTGGGAAGTTGAAGTTACAGACTTAGTAAGACGGTCGGCCAAAACGGCGCCAGAATCGGAGAGCAGGTCCGACACGTCTACATTGTCGCCGACAGTATAGTGAAACTCCGTATTCTCCTCCGGAAAATGGGTGCTCGGAATGTCACGAGCAGGGCGTTTTGCCTCAGGAGTATCAACATCAGCCTCCAAGTCCACCACAGGAGTAGTCCCTAAGGGCTCCCTATCCCTCTTCCTTCTCAGCTCCAGGGGAACATTCTCCCCAGTCCCCTCGGAATTCGCGGGACGCGATCCCTGGGAAATACGAGTCCCAGCTGGAGAGTCACCTTGCCTACATCCAGGAGAAGGAGTGGCCCCTGAGGTAACCTCAGCCTCCCCATCCTGAATACTGGGGGAAGGAGTCGCCGACTTTGCCGACGGCAGTCGTGGGGGAAGAGGGAGCCTCCGGCCAGCAGAGAGATCCTTAACGAGCCTCATTAAACTTTTTTCCCCTTTCTTGAAATTTTAAGGAAGGGAAGGACGCTTCGAAACAATGATAAACTCTTCGCTCAAACCTAGCCTCTTAACCTGCTTCCTTGTCCAACGACGAGAAGCGGAATCTGCAGGAAAAAAGGGCAGTCAGCTAAAAAAGCAAAGAAATGAAAATCTCAGGGAAATTGCGCCGGCGAAAGCCCCCTAATACTACCTTCGAGGTTGGGGATCAGGCCCAATGGGAGCAAGTATTCGTCTGTGGCTATGAGCTCCGCGTGAGGGAGCCAAAAAGCAGAGCCACAAACGCCTGATTTATCCACAACAATCTCGAACTTCTTGACTAGTATCTCTTCTTTCTCACTCAGCTTTACCTCCAGGGCCTTCCCTCCGACGCCTGGATGATACTCTTCGCGAGTCTTCATGCGGGTATGAACATGATTCCTAAATTGCATAGGAATCCGCCACCTGGAAGCACTATGTACATACAAGAAATTGTTCTTCCAGTCCTTCAGACTACTTAAAGCTGGCCAAACTAGAGCATATTTTTTCTGACTCTAGAGGGACCAATACCCAGGGGAACCATCTCCCCCTGACGAAGACACCATTTGCAGCCCAACCATAAAGCGAAGGGCGTCAATATAAGGCCCCTCACCATGAAAAAGGCAAGTCCAGGTATAGGCTATCAGAAACCTGATGGTTGAAGCAGTCAGTTGGGCTATGGCCACATTCATCCTCCTGAAGGTCTCCTCCAGGAAAGGTGAGGAGGAAATCGCAGGCCGAATTCCAGGCTTTTATGATAAACAGCCACACAACCTTCAGGGGAGCAGCATACTGTGTCTCTCTCTCCTGGAACTATGACCGTATATCCCTCCCCGAAATTATAAAACTTCTCAATCTCCCCAGCAGCATTACTTTCTAAAATTAGGTCTCGGTTCTTGCCTTCGGGGTAGGATTTCAAAGGGACCAAGTACTTTTTCTTGTCCAGATAATAGGTTCTCCCTTTCTCCCTGGGAATAAGGGGGCCGGCAATCGTGGAGGGGTCCACCTCCAGTGCCTCGTCGTCAGAATCAACGACGTCGAAGGGAGCAGGTTCGGGGGATTCAGCACCTCCCCCTCTCTCAAGGCGGTCCTCCTCACTGGGCCCAACCCCAGAAGAGGAGGCTAGGTCACGTCTACTCCCATCTCTACCCTCAGTCCTCTCAGGCAGTGGACCGAAAGAGAAAGCACGAACGCGAGACATGTTGGTTTATGAAGAAAAAGTATTGAGGAAAATGAAAAAAGGCGAGAATGTAAAGAGAGATTCTAACCTAGAACGATGGTCGTCGCCGGAAAATGCGATAGCGGGCGCTCCTTGATCTTATGAAGTTATCAGCAGCAAAGGTAGTTTGGAAGTATGAAAGGGGATTCAAATTTCGAAAAATGCGAAAGAAGGAAATAAAGGAGGAGAAGGGGCTTATATAAAGCCCAGGAAGCCAAAAGGGCCGCCTCTCTGACAGTACATCCCCAACAAACTGCCCCACATGTCGTGCTTCAAACACGAGCCACTCACCCCTTCCCAAGAAGGGCCTCGAAAAACAAAAAGTGTCAGAGGGATAGTCACCTAACGACGTCATCCCCACATCAAAAAAAAAAAAGCACAACAAACAACACGTAACAAAGCCGCTCGGATTTTTCATTAACTTTGAAGGAAAATGGACAAGTTACATGTCATACTTAGCAAAGAAAGAAAATACAAAAGGAGCCTGGATTTCCGGCTCAACACGCCTGCACCCTGCAAGCAAACCTAGTCATCATCTAAGTCCGGAGAGTAGTCCCCAGGGCTGCCCTGGTCTCCTACGTCAGATCCCCAATCCCAGTCAAAGGAGTCCTTGAAGGGATCGTCAGGGAGTCCGTCCTCATCTCTGTCACTCGAGCAGCCCAGACCCTCACTGTCTCCAGAGTCCTGGCTGCTGACGTCCCAGTCCCTGCCATAGGGAACTGTCTGGAAGTCGTCACAAGTGTCGCAGCCCGTTTTCTTCACTGGAGAAGAAGGGCCTGACCCCAGAGAAGAGTCTGCGTCAGAACAGTCGGAGTCGAACTGTTCAGGATGCAGCCATGGGAAACACTCATGGCAACCCCGATCGAAACACCCTCCTCCTTGAAGGCAGCGCTTGAACCTGGGAGCAGCAGGGGGTGAGGATCTTCTAGGGCGCTTACCTGCCCTAATAGGAGCCTTATGGACGTTCCGGCGGGGATATGGCCGTGGACGACGGATGCGGCGAAGGGCCCGAAAAGCCGCCCGGGCATACCTTAGCCTCCAGAACCCTTTGAAGAGGAAGGTAACTGATTAGTGTAGTTTGTAGTGCCTATTTTGTAGTATTTTGGTCCCATTTCCTTGTGGAATTGCTCCTTGGGAGCGATTTATGGGCTTCTTATGCTTCCTTTAGTTCGTTTCAGGTTCCCGAGACCGATTTGGAAGAGTTGGAGCGATTCCGACTCGATACATACACATTTTGGAGCCAACGAGATAAAGGAACGATGACTCGATGCTTTGGGATCGACCCCGAGACCTTGGGACCCAATCCCGAGCCTCCGAGACCCGATCCCGAGTCCCGAGAATCGATGAGAAGTCCATGTGAAGCAAGGAGGAACCTTAAAGATCATATTGGAGGCCTACAAGACTCATCCCTGACGGGTATGACCTCAACCCGTCCGGGATGAGGTGCACAAAAGAGGATGCTCCTGTTTTGGGTCCATCCCGACCGGGACCAGCTCCTCCCGGCCGGGACCTACACCTTCCCGACCGGGACCACCTCCTCCCGGCGGGGAAGGGCACCTGGCAGCCGCGCTTTGTTTCTTCCTAATTCCCTTCCATTTGTAACCCTATAAATACTTACCTCTTGTATTGTTTATGCATCCTACATTAGTTTAGCCTCTCTTAAGCCTCTCTACAAGTTATAAACCCTAGATTTAGTTCCTTACATTAGTTTGAATCTCTCTTTAATCCTTAGTTAATCTTAGTTAATTAGTTCTTGTATTAAGAAGATACTTGAAGACTTCTCCAAGATTGACAACCTTGGGATTATTTGGGTTTCTCTTGTATGCAAGATATCATCTTTTCATCATACAATTGTTGGTATAACTTTCTTTTCTCTTGTTTATTGTTATTGAATCAAGTTTGAATCTTTACTTAGTGTTTATTGTTATTGATTGTTATTGTTCTTGATGATGAATGTTAGGGTTGTGATGTGGTTTTCTCTTGCTATTGTTGTTAGTTCTTCTTTGATTATGAGTGAGTAGATTACTTGTGGGTTAGTAGGGGGATTAAGGGTAGATTATGGGTGATTAGGGTTTGATTAGGGGTGAAGGGTAAATCCTTATTGTTAGTCACATTCTTGGCACACCATGTGTTTGTTGTAATGCTTGTTTGGGTTGTAGTGGCCATGCTTCTCATGCTAGTATTCCTCTACTCATTGTTTTCCTAGTATGTGGACACCCTTGACCACCCAAGTCACCCTACTACACTTATGAACCCGACCTAACCCACCTCTTTTCCATATTTGATTCATCTTGTTAGCTAGTCATCATTTCTTTAGGTTGATAGTTAGTTGGATTATTAGCATTGTTTAGCATTTCTCTTAGTTTGCTAGTTGGCTTGTGTTTAGTTAGTATTTGATAGTCTAGTTCATCATAGCTCATCATTAGTCTACTTTCTTCTCCTCTCATCATAATTCATAAATTAGTAGCTCTTTGTGTTTGTTTGGTAGCATAGTCTTGTTTTAGGCCGATTTAGTCTAAACCTTGCAATACTGTCTCCGTGGACACGACCCGACTTACCCTAACTACCGTTAGGTGCTAGCCGGTTATTATTTGGTGGCGGGATCCACGACAAATCCCCACCATCAGTAACAGTGCGAACTCCACGGCGAGTAACAGATTTCTTGATCCAAGCCATGATTCAACAAAGAAAAGTAGAAGAATTGAAGATTAATTATCGAAATGGCAAAGAAAGCCAGAATTTATACAAGGGAAATGAAGCATTAAATGGCATCCCAACCATCCTAGCAGGGAATGCCACCAATCGTGAAGCCATCACACTACCCGAAAATCCACCAAGCATGAGGAGTAATCATTGCTAAAAGACCTCTCAACTCTTTGCATACCCAATGCAATTAACGCTTCTTTCCTCGGGAAAGTACAAACGCATTAAATGCAGCAGTAAAGCCAAAAACAAGTCAACCTCCCTCCATCTGAGCAAAATTCGCCAGCCGGAGGGAAGCCTTGCTCCCCCCAGCTAGCGAGGGCCAATTGATGAGGGTCGGTAGCCTGCTCCGGGCCGCCTGCTAAGCAGGCCCCCAGAAGACCTAACTCAAGAAGCCCGGGAACCAACCCGGCAGACAATCGGACCAAAATCACTAAAAAGAGAACCCACTGAAGACAACTTCAGACGACCGCCTGCCCGGCAGGGCGATGCGGCCTGCTCAACCCAGCCTTCACGTAAACCCTACCGCCTGTCCTCTGTGAAGATCCCCCGCAGGCAGAGCAGTGACCACAAAGGGGCCCCCTCGTCATTTTGCCTAAGGTAAATGAGAATGGGTGGATGAGGTGAAGCCACTTGTCACACCCTCATCCACTCGTCCTCCTTCTACTTCCCTCTCTTGTGGGAAGGTATAAATACTCTTCCATTTCCCACAAGAAAGGGGTTGGATTTTTTCTCTCTAGACTCTCACTCTAAAAACGCCGTCTAGCTCCTCACGAGCTAGGTTCATTAAGCCATTCACGGACTGACTTAGGCATCGGAGAGGGTTTCCTCGGATAATCTCCGAGGCCCTGTGCGTTCTGTGTGCAGGCAGCAAGCCCATTCCGCCGGGAAGGTCCGATTAGTGGAGTAAGAGGAAGGAGAGGTTGACAAGATTGTCCGATCATCACTCAAAGCAATATTGAACATCACAGACCCGAATTCCAAGTCGGGATTAATTGATTACAATACCGGAACAGTATTTATATTTCTTATTCGATTTATCAATCCGTTACTAAGTTGTTTGTTCATGTTTGTAGCAATTTCTTTTCATTATTTGTTTTATTAGACTAAAACGAACCTCGCATACTAAAACAACTTTGACGTTAAATTTAGATGCATTAAATCAACTTAGCAACCCATTCAACTCTCGCATGTTTAAGGAAAATAATGTTTGCATATCATTTTCATCGTATTACTAACACACGTATTAAAACATCAAACGATATCTTAGTAGAGGCCGCTATGTGCGGGCGGGGTTGGGTGTTCTTTGTGAACTTCCCAACACGTACCCTCACCCCTTACTCAGAACCATGGTTTCCGGATTGTCCGAATCCATTGGCAAACGAGAGTCATTCAATACACGGTATCCGATAATGTCGGTATCGGTATCAAAATGCAAAGGGACGAACCCAATAAACTCTGACATCGAAAATGGGCCGTATTTTGTACACGGCCCACTACGACATAGAGTGGGTTCGAACGGGCCCGAACTCCCACAAAGTTCGGTGGCGACTCCAACTTCGATTTAAGTTTCAATTCGACCCATCACATATGGAGATTCATTCGCCTCCCCAAACCCGCGCGTGGCCGTGACGGGGTGGACCTATGTCATGTCCACACCCGTGTTTCGAGACTATTAGCATGTAGGTTGAGGGTGTAAACAAACGCCATCTTCTCTAATCTCTAAACCTCTTTTAATTTCGTATACTAATTATTAACTAATATTAACTTTCATTTCTCGTTTACTAACATTTAATTCTCGTACCACTAACTACTAACATTACATTTTTGCATCTAACTTTTAATTATTGTTCCTGATAATCTAACATCTAATTATCACTATTTTTTATATTCTGTCATATATAATACCGTGTATATTAATTTAACAAAACTATTTTTGAATCGATTCGAGCAAATATCTGATGATGCTAAATTGATTATCTTAGGCCTCAAAAGCCGATTTATGATATCGAAATGCAAAGGATCTAACATTTGCAATTACAAATCGAGTTTTGACATCGAATATGCTCGATAATAAATTACCGCGATCACGTTTCAACTCTGATGGTTATGCGTATGCCATAAGGCGCCCTAACCTTAAAGTGTCTAGGGCGGCGCGCCTCGAAGCGCGCAACCTCCAGTACGACTTTACGGAATTCGCTATCGAACATACTCGATTGAAAACTCGATTTGTCATTGCAAATGTTAGATCCTTTGTATTTCGATATCATATATAATTCGGCTTTGGAGGCCTACGATAATCGATTTAGCATCCTCAGATATTTGCTCGAATCGATTCGAAAATAGTTTTGTTAAATTAATATTCACGGTATTATATATGACGGAATATAAAAAATAGTGATAATTAAATGTTAGATTGTTAGTAATGTTAGGAACAATAATTAAAAGTTAGATGCAAAAATGTAATTTAGTAGTTAGTGGTACGAGAATTAAATGTTAGTAAACGAGAAATGAAAGTTAATAATAGTTAATAATTAGTATACAAAATTAAAAGAGGATTAGAGATTAGAGAAGATGGGTATTGTTTACACCCTCAACCCACATGCTAATAGTCTCGAAACACGGGCTCATCAAGTGACTGCGTAAGCAAGGGAGCGGTCGAGAATGTAGGGTGAGTTAGGGAATGTGTGATTGAGGAGATGGTTTTCTCGGTTGTTGAGAAGCTTGGTCTCGGAAGTACTTTGTGTGAGTGTGTGTGTGTTTGAAACTCTCAAAATGTGAAGGAGAGGATGAAGAAATGTGGGTTGAAAGGGTTGGAAATAGTGTCGTCAAATGATGAGCCAAGGGGGGGTATTTTAGATTTTACCCCCCGGCTAGGAGTCACTCGATCGAGTGACCCTATGTGCACTCGATCGAGTGGTCTCGGAAAAAGATTTTTGTTTGATTTTTGGAGGTGCACTCGATCGAGTGTCCCTTAGGCACTCGATCGAGTGCGTCTAGGCGGGGTGAGACAAATGGGGAAGGTTGAGATTCTTTTTTGACCTTTGACCTTGTTTGTTTTGACTTTGCATTTAGACACAGCATGAGGTCGGATGGTTTTGTCTCGGGATTCAACTTTGACCGGGTTTTGACTCGGTCGCAAAAGACTGTATTGTCTCTGGTGATGGTTTTAACTCAAAATAGCTTTATTTTATCGGGAACGACCCACTGAGTCTTATTTTGAGGTCAGTTTTGAGAGGTTTGTACTCCGCTAAGTGCCCACGTCGGATACTATTGATTCTGAGTCCCTATTCGAGCGTATTAAAGCACGTTTACGTCCGATCATCATCGGGTGTTTTGTTGGAAACTGCTAAAGACACAAGCAGTCAAAATGGGGGTGTCTATAGAGCCCCCACTCTGAGTAACGCTTGGACAAGGCGAAATTCAGAGTAGCCACCAGGCCAATCGAGGATTACGACCTGGCAGCTTTCCGGTCGGGTCGTTTATAGTTCATTAGACTCGCGTGAGGGGCTCGCCAGCCATTAGTAGAGGGTCATACCTGTCTTGATGATGATAGCTTCGTTGGGAGTTGGACTTGCCTTCAAAGTCCCGGGTGTACCTGTACGCAGTCACATAACATTTTGCATGTAGCGTCTCATGAAAAACACCGCCTTGGGTCTTCTGCTGGGGAGTAAAGGCTCCCTCACTGACGATAATATCCGTGGGGAGTTGGACTTTCCTTTGATGTCCTGGGTGTACCTATATGCGGACACATCATATCCTGAATGTATCATTTAGGAGAGACACCGAATTTGATGTTCCATTGGGAAGCACAGGTTGGTATCTGAAATGTTAGATACATAGGCAGAAATAGTGGAATAGCAGACAGCAAGATAGCATGTAGGAAATGCAGTTAAACATCCATAGGCTGGCTTGCGCTGGGAAAAATGATTTTTGCTTCATTTTGATATCGAAATCCTGACAACCGCTGACGTGCTAGGGAATAGTTTTTCAAAATCGAAGGCTTAGAAAATACTCGTAGTTTTAATTGACCAAATTTGACGATGTCGAAAAGGATTTTCTCAAATGGCTAATTTTTGCAAATATCAAAGCATGAATTTGAAGAGAGAGGCATACCGACAGACTCGACTCTGAACGCGATAAGACGAGTTGACAGACATGACTTCGACTCTCGAACGGTTGGACCGTGACTTGGTAGGGAATGGGCCACATAAGACTACAAGACTCTTAAGTTGCGCTATTCCGTAGCCTAGACGAGTGTCAACACAGTTGAACCTCGAAAGTGGGAAAGATGTGTTATACGGGGATTTGCAGTAGTCTGTAATGAGGCTGTTACTATGCGACAGGATTTAGCAGTAGTGATGTTGTAGTCTAGTTCTTTTGAATTTTTGGTTTTGGGATACATTCCCAAAGTTGGTGTTGCTCCGAGTTCCTAACAGATTCTCGTCTTCGACTGAGCCGAGTACTAGGATACACTACAGAAAGAAGGCTAGTTTTTGAAAGAAATATTGGATTTTGTGAGTGAATGGAGATCTTTTGTCTAAGAGAAGCCCATAAGACGACAAAGCTAACTGTTGAGAAACATGACAGTGTCGTGATAGGAATGATGGTGCTTTTTGAATTTGTGTCAATGTGGGTGGTTGTGTCCTTATTGAAAGGCTGCCCAAGTATTCACGTGTAGTGAAATCTGAAACACCCCATATTGATTGAAGATGTCTTATCTATGAGCTTTGCTTAAAGGGATTTGAAGTACTACTCATATCAACAAAGTGCACTCTCTTTTCTGGTTATCCATGCAAAAAGAACATCGCAGTTAAGCGTGCTTGGCTGGGAGTAGTATTAGCATGAGTGAGGAAAATGCACTGTAAAGGACTCGTGTTGGTGTGTGGGACCATTACAAAGCCTGGCCGGCTACCGCGGTTAACATTTCCGATCCTAGGATTGGGTCGGGGTGTTACAAAATCAAAACAAGTCGTAGTTCAGGAGATTAAAAGATATGTTATGGTGCCTAGTTTATTAGGGCTTTGTGTGTAACTAGCTGTATTGACGGTGTAGGCTAGGTGCATTCCCAATGATGTATTGATCAAAAGGCTAGAACAGTTAGGATGTTGATCATGTGGCTGTGAGCGTTCTTCGGGGTAGCCCCCGGAGGTGGTGTGAACTATTTGGGCATGTTCTATGCCGTCTGTAGGCTGAGTTCCCGTGTTTGGGCCTGGTAACTGGTTTGGGTGTTTTTGGACATGTGGAGCCAGGCAGTATATGGCTTTGACGATTCGAAATCTGGAGCTCAATTTTGTGGAGCTAAGTCTTCGAGGGTAAGGTATTGTAATGTGGTAGGTTTGGGGTAGGTATTGTAATGTAGTTGAGTAAAAATGACTCGAACTTCGTTAGGGGTAGGTTTGATAATGCGGGATCTGATTTCCATGTCTGGCCCTAACGGTTAGAGGGTATCCTATGGAACTTGAATCCATAAATTTCCAGGCTGTCTCTTAGCCTAGGTTTCGAGAAGGTCTTGAGGGTTGTAATTTGGGAAGGCTATATGGGGTGTTAGCTGACCAGCTCGATTGTTTCTCCTCTATTTGATGGTATAGACATTGATAATTTTTTAATTGACCGTACCCCTGTCAAGGAACTTTCACTTGAGTTGACCGCTAACCGTGGTCAAAATTTTTTTTTGGTTGACCTCTTAGCCCTGGTCATGAGATTCTTCATTTGAGTTAACCGTGCCCCGGTCAGGGAATTGACCGTACCCCGGTCAGGGGAATGACTGCATCTGGTCGAGGGATGTTGAGAGTTCTTTTTTATCATGGTCAGCTCTTTTGTTTTGGGCCTTTTGCTTTTTCATTGGACTTCTAATTTTTTTGTCCAGCTTTTTTTTTCTTTTTTTTATTGGTCAGACTAATACTTAAGGTAGGGATTGATTGGTCTTATTGGAGGGGTGTTTATTGTGGGTAATGGGCTTGCCTCTCATCCCGAACCCAAACTTAGGAGACTACCTAGATTTGTCATAGGACTCGATGTCACTCATGCTAAGGGTAGTTATGTGGCTTTCTATACCAGACATGGAACAGGTAAAGAAAAACACGGGTCTCGGTTTCCTGCAGTCATTATTGATGTGCCTATAATAGTCACGTGCATGTTGTCACAGTGTATGATGGTGTTCATCATGTTCTAGGAAACACATAAGGAAAGCATATAGAAGAAAATAGAAAAGCTGATTTTATTGGATTGAGAAAAGAGGACAGAATACAGCTGACTCTGACTCTGACATCGAAATTGAAAGAAATAGTACATCCTAGACTCGGACTCAGACTTGGACTTAAATCAAATCTGGAGTCTCGGATGATGTTGTCAGTAGTCTTCGGCTTCTAAGGACTCAAGTGGATGTCCAGTATAGCCTTTAGTAGAAGCTTCACCCAGATCTTCGTTACATCGAAGATCGTCTTCAATCCTAGTGCTCATTTTGGTAAGCATTGCAAAGTTTGAAATACCGGCATACCTGAGATGGATGCGATAGGAAGGTAGGAGGTTGTTGATGAACGCCTCCACTAGTGTCTTCTCGCTGGGCCTGTCTAGCAGCTTAACACTCTCAGCCCGCCAACGTTGAAGGTATTTGGTGAAACCCTCTGTTGGATCTTGGGCCATGACTTTTAGAGTTCGCATGGTAGTCTAAAGTTCAGTATTATCAGAATAGTTTTGAGCGAATTCGGTAGCCACATCTTCCCAGGTTGGGAATCTTTTTGTATTAAGTCTATAGAACCAAGCTTTCGGGTATTTTTTGAGGGATGCACCGAACAGATTGATGAACATGTCGGCTTTGACCCCTTGATTGCCATAAACGCCTTGAAAGCTCGGAGGTGTAGTAATGGATCCTCCGTCCCTTCGAATACGGGTAACCCCTCTATGTTGAGATTTGTTGGTAGTTTCTCACTGATGGGTGTATAGTTTCAGCAGTTTTCAACACGAATGTTGCTCCCTTGGAGGGCATGGAACTGGTCTTCGAGCACACGCACCGTACTGATCAGTTTGGCAAATAGCCCAGTATTCACCAATACAGAAGTGAGATCTTGCCGTTCAATGACAGTTAAATGAGTATTCATGGCCTCTTGGTCGGTTCTTATGAACCTTAGTTGGGTTTCAACCATGGCCTGCCTACTAACCATTGTCTCCAGCAAAGCCTTCATTTTATTAATGGTGTTTTCCATGCCCCTATTTCTGGTCGTGGGTGTTATAATGTGCGAGTACCCACGTAAAGAGAAATGTTGCTTCGGGACCTGAACACACCAAGGCATAGGAAATAGCGCGGGAGGAAACAGGACTCTGGTTTGACTTTCCTAAGATAAGTGTGTATGGTACGATTCTTGGAGCGATTGTGATTAATCCCTCCGTCAGAGAATAGCCCCCAAGTGAGACTAAGGACTCTTATAGGACTCAGATGGTGTGGCATCTAACTGACTCAAAAGTAGGGTACGTGAGACAACACATGCAAGACATGACCCTTAGAGAAACCATGGTTGGTCGCTCTGCTAAAGGGTAACCCCCGAGTGGGATCAAAGGTTTTGTTAGGACTCGAGTGTCAGGCGAGTGACCCTTAGATGTAAGGATCACAAACCTTTAGCTACAGAGCTATGCCTTGTAAAAGATTGACTCGTCCTCGAGGAAAGGCAAACGGGGTAGGGGAAAAACTTGCGATGTAAAATCGGCAGAGCTTCGACGCTAGAGACACTTGACTCGATTCGAATGAGGATGGCCCTGGGATTAGGGCAGACCCTTAAGTTAAAGGATTCTTAGAACTGGGATGACTCGACTAACAGATTGAAAGACGGGCGAAATTGCCTCAGGAAAGGTCGTGGGGGACCGTCCTGTCGGAGGGAAAAAATCTCGTGAAACTTTCTAGTTAGGACTCGAGTGTTTAGAAGAACCTTCCGTTTACGAGTGTATGACTCGTGTTGGTTGGTTATGCCTTGGGGATAAGGCGGACTAGGATGGGGAAGAAATCCGTGATGTAGGATCGACGTAATTTTGACGCTATAGACTTTCGACGAACTAGGTGAGACCAGACACACGGATTACGGTAGGCCCTAGATCGAAAGATTTTGAAAAGGATTGGATTTTGAAAATTGAGAGGACGATCCTGTCTTTTGAAATTGGCAGCATGCCGACATGTCCGATTTTTGAAAAGTTGAATATTTGGAATTTCAAAAATTTGAATATTAAAAATGAATTTTCCGAGAATATGAAAATAAAAAACGGGATCCCGAAGATTTGAAAATCAAATTGGACTCTCGAAGATTTGAAACTCAAAATGAAAATTTGAAAATTCGAAAATCGATCGGAAATTCGAATTTTGAAATGGGCAGCATGCCGGCTAAAAAAAATAGGCTGCTTTTGAGTCAAATCATAAGTCTAAATTTCGACAGCATTCCGAGTTTTTTTGAAATTGGATATTTTTGAAGAGATGCATTTTTGAAATGACGGTTTTTGAAAAATGACACGGGAACCAAGTAGCACATAGTCATGCAAGCAATATGACGATAGCATGTATGCTTTAGACTAAGTCTCGATCGGTCAAAATTGGGTCTATACTAACACCGATGGCTCTCTCGTAAATCAGGACGGACTTCCTAAGCCGAATTGGACTTAGAACATGTCACGAAACCAATACGAGTTCGGTCATAGATGTCTTTAGCGCACCCATGTAGGAATGCACCGCGGTATAGTGGGACGTCGGTCACAAGTAACCGGCAGACAAAAATGGGGTTATGCATGAACCATCGAACTAAAACGCGTACATTAATAACCGAACAATTTCTCTTCGAGTCTCACCTTGAGAATCTCGATGAAGAGTGGTACATCAGGTATCCCCAGCGGAGTCGCAAAATTGTGGACATGATATAGGTCCATCTCGACGTGGCCACGCGCGGGTTTGGGTAGGCGAATGAATCTCGTAGTAAGATTGTTCTCGGGTCAAAATTTAAATCGAAATAGCAGTCGTCACCGAAGTTTGTGGGAGTTTGGACCCATTCGAACCCACTCGATACTTAGGCATATCGCGCACAGAGCACGGCCTGCTTTAGTACTACAGCTTATGGGGGTTCGTCCCTTTGCATAAAAATACTGATGTCGAGTTATCGGGTATCGTGTGTCGAATGACTCTCGTTCGTCAATGGATTCGGGCATCCGGAAACCAAAGGTTCTCACTAAAGGGTGAGGATACGTGTTGGGAAGCCTACGAAGGATACCCAACCACGCCCGCACTTAGCGGCATCTACTAGGATATCGTTCGGTTTTCATGTACAAGCGTTAGTAAGATGGTTAACTGATATGCAAAAAGCATTTTTAGCTACGCATGCGTAATACATGTTTAGCTACGTCGTTTAATGCATCTTAAATTATGTCGAGGTTGAATTTAGCATGCGTTGTTCAGTTCGAAAACGGTAAATGGAAAACACCGAAAGTAAATAAACTCGAAAATAAATTACAAATTACACGAGTGGAAATAAATCCCGGAATTCACAATACTTGGACAAAACAGAAAGATAAATGAGTTAGTAACGGTAAATATAATCTATAAACTGACCCATAAATAGAAGACGCAATTGAAACTGTAAATTGAATCATTGGACGAACTACGGTCTCTTACACATTGCGTTGTGTATCGATCGTAGGACAAAGGCTTTAATACGCATTTAGAGTATGGGACCGAAGCGTTGTGCTAGCTTGATCCCGGGCCTCGAAGTCTTGTCCCGACTTATCATATCGAAATGGGAATGTCTCGACCCATCCTATATTGGATACGACTAAAGAGTCGTCAATATAGGACTAGTTATACGATACGTTGCTCAAAGTCGTAGTAGCAACGAGATGGGATAGGATATAATATATGGGTTTTGAAAAGGAAAACACGTGATTTAATTAGCACATGCCGATTTAAAGTCGTATACATGGCTTGACGGGACCCTGTATCACCCTTAGGCTCTCGTTGGAGGCCTATAGGGGTCACTCGATCGAGTCATTGAGGGAATCGATCGAGTGGCCTTCGTGAGAACTCCCTACCCATTTTTTAGGGAGTCACTCGATCGAGTGCCCTCTATAACGGGTGACAACTCGTTTTGCAACGACCCATTTTGTGAACTTATGATTCGAATCGAGACGAGGTCGAGCTAAATATAAATATTATGCAATTTATACTAATTCGACTCTCGACGACTCGTTATGCGCAACGCTTGATTACGGAACCGATATCAAGCATTTAGAGTGCAACTTGTGAAATCAAAATTAATTGAACCAGAACGAATATCGATTGTCTCCGTGTCACAATGTCGTTGTCGATCCTTACGGACCATATGACGATCGATTCGGTGTCAATGGGTTTCATGTTAATTCAATTAATTTCGATTTCACAAGTTTCACTCTAAATGCTTGATATCGGTTTCGTAACCGAGCGTCGCGCATAGCTAGTCATCGAGAGTCAAATTAGTATAAATTGTATAATATTTATATTTAGCTCGACCACGTCTCGATTCGAATTATAAGTTCACAAAATGGGTCGTTGCAAAACGAGTTGTCGCCCGTTATAGAGGGCACTCGATCGAGTGCCTAAGGGCCACTCAATTGAGTGACCCCCTAAAAAATGGGCAGGGAGTTCTCACGAAGGCTACTCGATCCAGTCCCCTCAATGACTTGATCGAGTGACCCCTATAGGCCTCCAACTAGAGCCTAAGGGTGATACAAGGTCCCGTCAAGCCATGTATACGACTTTAAGTCGGAACTTGCTAATTCAATCACGTGTTTCCCTTTTACAAACCCATGTATTATATCCTATCCCATCTCGTTGCTAATACGACTTTGAGCAATGTCTCGTATGACTAGTCCTATATTGACGACTCTTTAGTCTTATTCAATATAGGATGGGTCGAGAGGTTCCCATTTCGCTATGATAAGTAGGGACAAGACTTCGAGTCCCGGGATCGAGCTAGCACAACGCTTCGGTCTCGTACTCTAAACGCGTATAAAGCCTTTGTCCTACGATCGATGCACAACGCAATGTGTAAGCGATTGTAATTCGTCCAATGATTCAATTTACGATTTCAATTGCGTCTTCTATATATTTATGGGTCCGTTTATAGATTATATTTACCGTTACTAACTCATTTATCATTCCGTTTTGTCCAAGTATTGTGAATTCCGGGTTGTATTTCCGCCCGTGTAATTTGTAATTTATTTTTGAGTTTATTTACTTTTGGTGTTTGCCATTCACCGTTTTCTAAATGAACATGGCATGCTAAATTCAACCTCGACATAATTTAAGATGCATTAAACGGCGTAACTAAACACGTATTTTGCATGCGTAGCTAAAAACGTTGTTTGCATATCATTTAACCATTTTACTAACGTGCGTACATGAAAACCGAAAGATATCCTAGTAGAGGCCGCTAAGTGAGGGCGGGGTTGGGTATCACGTACTCTCACCCTTTACTCAAAACCTTTGGTTTCCGGATGCCCGAAACCATTGGCAAACGAGCTGATGGGTCCGAACTCCCACAAAGTTCGGTGGCAACTCCTGTTTCGATTTAAATTTCGACCTGAGAACAATCTTACCACGAGATTCATTCGCCTACCCAAACCCGTGCGTGGCCGCGTCGGGGTGGACTTATGTCATGTCCACATGTTCCTAATCACCTCTTCCTCTCGTAACTTATCTCTGCCTCAAAGGCTTGTTCCAGGCTCTTCCCTCGTCCTTGTTTTGAGCTCGCTTCCGTTTTATTCGGACACCACGGATAAGCCCTAAGTTCCTCGCCCATAAGTACTTCATGCTCCTCATACACTCCCTCATCAGCTCATCGCAATCTTTCTCATCGTGATCCAATGCCCCACACCCATAGCAAAAAAGCGGAATACACCCCTATTAAGGGTTTGCTTGGGATGAGAGAAATATGTTAAGGAGTAATGGTACTCAAAATGAGAAGGAAATTAAGGTGAGTGGTGGTGTTTTGTGGTGTAAAGAGAAGGTTGGGGAAGAGCAATTACCTTCATATGGGGGTAATACATTACTCCCCTCTCCCCCTAAGTAATGTATCCCCCATATGGGGGTAATTGTTCCTCCCTCGCCCCCTCTTTACACCATAAAACACCACCACTC
This sequence comes from Agrostemma githago, assembly GCA_958450325.1. Classification (NCBI taxonomy): domain Eukaryota; kingdom Viridiplantae; phylum Streptophyta; class Magnoliopsida; order Caryophyllales; family Caryophyllaceae; genus Agrostemma; species Agrostemma githago. The sequence goes on along the minus strand of OY288241.1, from coordinate 20,572,102 downwards.
ACCAGTACTCTCCTCCATATTCTTCTCATTTTGAGCACTATTACCCCTTGACATATTACCCTCATCCCAAGCAAGCCCTTATTAGGGAAGGTCACGACGTTACCTTTTGACATATGTATCTCGACATGCTTTTGCATTGAAGTTCGGACATCATGTAAAATCCTAAGCCTGATTGCACTCTCGAGATGTGTAATTGCAGATTCATCCGTCCCAACAAATAATCCAGTTGCATTGTTCACTGATATGTTTGTTGTTCTCCATATTCGTACGTCCTTGCAGCGGTATGGCAAACACACCTTTGTCTAAAGCGGCACATGGAAAGTATCCGTAAGTCGCCCATCCGATATCGGATTATTGGAACACCATACAAATCTATCGAAGTGTCACGGCTATCCTTCGATGACCTTTACTTTGTCTTCCCCGGATGCAAAGTTGTAGAGAAAAATCCGTTCTTTTGCATTCAAAACTCTCCCAGTAATCAGCCCTTTTGTAATCTAAAATTTCGATATAGTGTCAATCGATGCCCATATATTGATGGCTTTGTTCGGCCATAATCAACCAAGTATAAGGTTTTCTTCCTTCTACTCGCTCCCATGATTGTCCTCTTTCCAATTGAAAACAACTCGATCACTGATCTGTCCCTTCTATTTTTCCCGTCCTCCTTGCGTAATACTGCCTTCGCTGCTCAGAACTAAGACCTTGATTGAAGATTGAAGACCTTGATGAACCCTGCATGAAACAATGGAAAAATAGGGGGAAAACCTAGTCAATCTCTCACAGGAAACCATAGTAAAGACTTAGATGTTTAATATATAGGATGTATTTTTGAAAGAGCGTGAACCATAGAGGCATAGATATGATTAAACCATTGCAATTTGAGCATAACAATTTGTTTTTCATGTCGAGGATGTACATATGCTACCTTAGTTAAGTACGTACTTGCTTCATTTATACTCCGTATTCAATTGTCTCATTTGTGTTTTTGAGAATATTCACAACAAAAGAGAATCATCAATATTTTCAACAATTTGTAAGAGGTGCAATCTGTTTTAGTTCGTCTTTATAAGTATATATTAAAAATATCCATATATAATGGACAACAAACTGAGGGAAGGAGTATACGACTCAGAAAGGTGATACCTGGCTCTTAACTAATTTGGAAGAGGTGTAATGGCATCTATTTATTTGGAATAAATGGACATTTTCTAAGCACTAGCTGATCACATAGCTCTACTTCCATAATGGAATGAACACTAAGGATAAACTGAGTCGATTGGGCATCATTCAGGATAGCTACTTGTTAGGATTAATGACTAGCAATTGTGGTATTCGAGACTCGGGTTAAATGTCCAACTAGGTGCGAAAATAAGATGATGTATTTTGTTAAGAATGTGGTTTGTCTTACATCTAAGGAGTAGTGGAATGTGGTAGTTTTTCTATGTATAAATAGAAAAAGTTGTCCCACATCGATAGATTAACTAAGTGGAGGTGATTCTTTTTGTATAAATAGAGGTCACCCTTCCACCTTAGTAATCAACCCAAACTTGGAATCTCTTAAGCATCGTCTTAGAGAGAGTTCCTTGGAGTTGTACAATTATATCCATAGTAGTGAATATTGTTCTCCTTGTTGGTGTGGACGTAGCCAGTGATTTTTCTGGTGAACCACGTAATTCCGTGTCTCAGTTTAAATATTGTTTGTTCGTTGTTTTGTTCTTCTCGTGTAGTCAACAAACCGTTGGTAACGGGACGCCTCCGTTACAACAAACTGGTATTGGAGCTCCAAGTTCTGCTTTCGCTAAGTTAGGCGTTATTTGGGTCTGTTGATTTTTTTTGGCGAGAAGATGTCCGGAGCAACAGTATTAAACGTTGATAAGTTCACCGGGAGTAATAGTTTTGGGTTGTGGCAGTTGAAGATGAGAGCTTTGCTGAGACAGCAAGGCGTCTGGTCTGTTCTGTCAAAGGCAAAAGAAAAATCACAAGATAAGGGTTGTTTAATTTTGTTGTGTTTATCTGATGATGTGATTATTGAGGTTGCCGATGAAGAAACTGCTGCTGGTTTGTGGTTGAAGTTGGAGTCTTTGTACATGACAAAAACTCTAACCAATAAGTTGCTTCTAAAGCAGCGTTTGTTCGGTCTTCGTATGCAGGAGGGTACGTCTCTGACGGAACATCTAGACCAACTTAACTCTATTTTACTTGATTTGCGTAATTTAGATGTTAAGATAGATGATGAGGATGCTGCCTTGATTTTGTTAGTTTCTTTGCCAAATTCGTTTGAGACTTTTATTGAGTAATTTGTGGTTGGTAAAGATACTTTGCCCATGGAGGAAGTGAGATCAGCGCTTCATACTAGGGATTTGCGCCGAGTAGCGTCGGGTAATGTTATAGACAATAGTCCTATGAGGCTTGTTGTGAAGTCAGAGGGACCTAGTAAGGATAAAACCAAGTCTAGAAAATCTCGGAAAGATGTCTGCAATTACTCTAAGGGACCTGGTCATTGGAAAGACAACTGTCCTAGGTTGAAGGATGCTGGTGTTTCTGCTGTTGCACATAAAAGTGTCGAGTGCAACTCTGAGGAAGATTATGTTCTCGTTGTTGATGTTGTTCCACGTCCTTTGGATAATTGGATTCTAGACAAGGGGTGCATTTTCCATATGTGTCCTGTTAGGGAACGGTTCGAGTCTTACGAAGCTTCACATGGGGATAGTGTTACTATGGGTGACGGGTCCATTTGTGAGATAGAGGGAGTCGGGACTATTCTGGTTAAAACACATGATGGTGTTGTTGTCTTCCTAGAGGGTGCATGTTCCAAAGTTGAAGAGAAATCTTGTGTCACTTGGGATGCTAGTCGATCAGGGCTACAGTTTTCAAGGTGATGGTGGAACTTTGTGCGTTGGTAGAGGTTCGTTGGCTACTTGGAGAGGTGTCAGGGAAGGAGCACTTTATGTCCTTCGTGGTACTGTGTTGACCGTTGGTGCGTCGAGTAGTCGGTCGTCTGGCTCTCTTGGGTCTAAGTTGGGGCATACGCGACTTAGATGTTTGGGCAATACGTCGAGGCACATCCAGTTTGGTTCATTCGATGATCATCTGGATAATTTGGGGTTGGTAGGCTTGTGTGAGGATGATAGTGTTGACGGTAAGGTGGAGTTTTCGCCTGTACAGGTCGAACTACAAGATTCTCAAGACAAGCTATTGACCGTTGTTTCTGCGCCTCAATGAGGCAGTTTGCGCCCCGCGTGGTGGGCGGTTTGGGCTCCAGGCACTACAACAAAATCACCTTTTTCGCGACAATTATTTTGATATTTTGTGGCAATTCTATTCGACACCAAAGGTTTCCCCATCGATTGTGTATTCGTTGAGGTAGGCGGCGTTGCCGTAGCCTTTCGTGGCGAATAATCTATTCGCTGGGTTAGCTTCTTAAAATCGACACGAAAGAAGGGGAGGTTTGGTGGCAATTTTAGTGTCGATTATTATTGATGCGGTAAATAATTTGATTTTCCCACTAATAAGAATTGTTGCGTTTGTATTCGACACGATAAGTACAATAAAATGTCACCTAGTAACAATTGTTGTAATTGTATTTGACACGATAAGTACTATTAAATGTCTTCCATTTTACAATTGTATCAATTGTATTCGACGCGATAAGTATAACAAAACGTCATCTATGACAATCGTAACAATTGCACTCGACACATTATGTAATACAATTGTAACTATATAGTAAATTGGTATCGATTTCATTCGCTACGAAATATCATTTCTATCTCTACAATAGGATGCGAAAATAAAAACAAATAACAAGTGAAAAAACATGATAATTTTATATTACTCGTAAAATCCAAATATTATATATATGTATCCAACATCGACTAATTTAAATTAATAAGAATGGGTCCACACTAAGTGCAAAAGGTTTTTTTAAAACCAAAAAAACTACTCTCTTCAACCCCAAAGCAAAGCTTGAATCCATGTATCCCGTAATACATAGAGTAGTCGTGCCTCGAAAAAACTGCAATAAGCAAAGATAATGTATATACCAAGTTAGTCCTATTTTATATTACAGTATAAAGAATAATACCAAGTTAGTCAAAGGGAGTAATAACAATACAGTATAAAGAATAGACAGTTGAGAGTATAAGCCAGAAATACATGAAATATTTAACCTTCATCCATCCAGTAGACGTAAATTCATTAACAGAAATTGTACTCTGAGCATAAGACAGAGGTGACACCCAGTAATCCCATGTCCACCATGGCTTAATGTCAGCTGAAACAGAGTAGGCCAATTATTAAGCATAAATATTAAGAAAAAGACAGTTTTTCACAAGACAGTTGTGCAATATGTTGATACCAAACTGTTCAAGAAACAATCTTTCAGTTAATTGATCTAGACTTACTTCGAAATATGTACAGGAAACTTTGTCTTCGGATGAGTAAAATTTCTCGTGACAGACAGGCCTTAAAGAGCTCCCATTTTGGTACTGCGAAATTTCTCTAGGCTAGAGCCAAAGGATGGCCTCTTAGATTTTTCATAAGGAACGGATAAACTGTCTTTAACCATCCTTCCGAATCTAGATGATCTAAATGCCTAACTTATTTCTTCAACCGAGATGAAGCGGTAAGGTTTTGAAGGAAGAGCCCAATACTGCGCTTTATCCTTCTTTGAGGTTACCTATATTTTATCGTCACAGAATAACCACAAGAATCGCAAAAAAAAAGACAATGACTAATGAAGCAAAATGTGTGAAATATGGCGGCAGAGAATGACCATTGTATGGTGCAACGTAGGAAAAGGGAGTCATCATATGTTGAAAAATGATCAGACTATGTTTTGATACAGAAAAATGGTCATGTTTCATGATAAAATGATCGTGTCTTACGTGGTCATACTAGAAAATAGTCGCAAAGAAGACCTACAGAATATGATGGGATATATACCTCATGTAGAAAGTCAGCAACACCCTTACGAGAGGGTAACCGAAAGCCTAAGGACTCGAAGAATTCCAAGACGTCAGCACGAGGACCGTGATAAACCATGTGACCTTCTGACAACAGAGATCATCAAACAGTTCAAAAGTCTCGGGTGCTGGTTGAAGAAGAGCCATGAGTACAGTTGCTTCTATTTCGTGAACAAATTTTCTAGTGCAGTTAACTATTTGGAAGGTCATTGAGCTATCAAGACCCGTGGAAATTTCATCCATGAATAGCGTTTTCTTAGGCCCGACAACCATTTCTTCTGAATACATAAGAGTATTCAAGAGTCACATAACAGTTCAACCTTATTCTTGCTTAAGAGGACATATTCCTTGACATTAAAACGGGTCAAATGATATGATGAGAAAGTCTATATCCATTCCGTGATTGTCTCATCTATTCTATTTGACACCTTTTAAGTTTAATAATACACGTCTTAAACCAAAATGTATGTTTTGAATTACGCTAACCAACCTGTAGTAACTCTCTTGCGCTGACCACCTGAAACGCCACGAAGCATATCATTTTCGACAATTGCATCAGCACATACATATGTAAAGGCCTAGCACTTTTAGGAGGTAATCAGTTGATATGTTACTAGTATAGACCTCGTGCAATGCACGGTATTTATATTATATTTATCTTATAGAATATTTCATTTAAGATTTAAAATAAAAAATTTATTATTTTATTTTTAGTATTTATCGACTGTATAATTTAGAAATAGGAAAATATTTTTTAAATCGCAAAACTAATCAAAATATTTGAGTAATGTCTTGAAATGCACGGAGTATTAAATAACGTGTAAATAATGAAAATATTGTTTATACAATTATACTCCCTTCGTTTCATTGAAAGCTTCAACTTTTTCTTTTTCGTAAATTTCTTCACTTTTTTTTTGGTATAATTATTCACTCTTACCTAGGTGACCCACCTACTTTACACCCTTTCTACTTTTGAATATTTTATTATTATCCTTAAAAAATGTGTCATTTTTAGGTGGAAGATTTCATTGAAACAGAGGGAGTATTTTTTTATATACTCGGTTTATATCATCTCACATCTCGAGATACCCACTTCTCTCTTTAACCTACCATAAAATACATAAATATTTATCAAAAATTGTATAATAATATACTTTTTTTAATGGTTAGAACGCCGTGATACGTTCTCTATGTGTAAAAAAACTATTCAGTTTTTCATTAGAAAATTAAAAAATAAATTAAAAATGGACCGTCTCAGGTGTAAGACTTTTTTTAATGGTTAGCACGCCGTGATACTTTTTAAAAAAAATTTGATCATACATTGCATATTAAATATTGTATGTGATATCTTCCATTTAAAACATGTGATTTTCGTAATCAATCAAATTTCCTTAATTACATACTTTCTGTGGTGTATAGCTTTATATGTGATTTAGTGATATTTAAATCAGTAAGATGTTAGAGTGTAGTTGGAGAGGAGAAGGGTGACATACATGAGGTCAAGGGTTCAATTTGCACCTAGCTCATTTTGGTCTATTTTTTTTATTTTTGTTGTGGATAGCTTTAGGCGGGAAAATATATGAGTTGTGTTATTTGGTTAGTGGAAAGGGAGATGCTTCTTTGTTCCATATGAAGATGCCTGCCTTTTTCGAGGAGAAAAGAAAACATAAGCTTTACTGTCATTAGCTAAAGAATTATAGTAAGGTTAGTTTCAAGATGTAACCTTCATGAAAGCATCAACTTCTGGGCTTGGACAAACTTTTGATTGTTTTTCTAATCGAACAAGGTCTTTCATGTATGTTGCAAAAGAGTTGAATCATAAGAATAAAAAGAAGCGAAAGTTCAACATTTCAAGCATCGTAACATGCAGATTAGTCCAGACTTTTCGACATTTTTTAGTGTTTTCTCCCGAGTTTTAAGAAACTGAGTTTAAAGTGGATGCTTATATAGACAACTTAATGAAAGAACAATATTTTATGACTAACGAACCAGCGTATAAATCGCTTGCACCTTGACATCTAGCAGTAAAATCTAAAGTTTCTCTTACGTACTGTCAGCTCTGCATTATGGTTATCCGTTTGGCTAATGTAAGTTGAAGTTCTTCGCACACAAAATTCATTCATTCCCTGGCCTTTGTATGTTATGCTTCCACTTTTCTGCAGATCGACAAAAGTAAAACCTGTCACTGACCAGCAACAAAATCAATTCAATTCATCCATCCATTCATTAATTCATAAACATTCAGTCAGTCATAGAACACAGAAAGATTAGAAGTGCTGCCTTGGTTTGACAAAACTCCAGCCCCCAGTCCAACATCAATTCCGAACTGCAGCTTATGTTTCAGTGTTTTGCGACATGCCTTTATGTATTGAAACTGAAGTAAAAGAGAAGCCTGCATATTCCATTCGACTTGAATATGGTTCGTATCATGCTTGAACTTGCATCCTGAAGCTTGTATTCGATGCTAATGCAGTTTGCTTCATGAATACTGCAGGTCATACTTTAAAAAATGCAGATTCCAGGCTTGTAATAGAACTGAAGCCCTATTTCTTTTAACACGGTGGCACTTAGCTTAATATATAGTGCAGCTTGGTTGCTTGTTATCATAGATGCAACTGATTAGTAACTACCACTGTCAATGTCCTATGATAATAGATGCAACTTAATATGTAGCAGAATTCGTCATGTCAGATGAACGCTATCCAAATAGGGATGAAATGGAAGCCTAATAAGGTACAAAAAATGTCGTTTGCATCTTATTTCTGGAATAATTAAACCACAAACAAATTTATCAAGGACTAAATTGAATTAAACTATAAGCAACTTAATTACCATGAATTAATTTCAAGAGTGAAGAAACAGTTTCACACAACAAACCCTAAAATCTAATAAACTTCCATTGACGACAACAACAACAACAACAATAAACAATCATCTTTTCAGCAAAACCTATTTACAAACCATCAATAACTCTCAAATCAAACAACTACAAACACAAAATCAAATCAAATCAGAACAATTTAGATTCACGATACCAGCAGTGACCAGGCGAATTGATGAGGTACATATGAATAGGCTTAGTCGGGTTTTCGGATTCATAGAACTGTTGTTGGCGAAAAATAAATGCGATACCGATAGCGGTAGGCGAGTTGACTGTTGGCGATGGAGGTCGACAATGGAGGTTTGAAAGGAGGAAGATCGTGACTTGTGAATGTGATTTAAGAATAGGAAATGAGGTCTTAAGTGGGTGTATTAGGGTTGCAGAGACCTAACCCGTCAATTTACTGGGTTAATTAGTGGCAATTGATATTTGTTACGTTAGGTGGTTATCATAAGGAATATATGTTTATTAATTATGTCGATTTTGTAATTGGCACGAAATAATCGTTGCGAAAGGGATTTTTTGTTATAGTGAGGTGGATTAGTTTTGGGCTCTTGAAAGAGAGCCGTTGGGACCTCGGGTGGGGTCATTTGGAATTTCGACGAAAGTTCATTATTTTGTGTTCTTTGGAGCTGTTGGGTTGGACTTGTTAGTCTAACATTTGCACCTGATGATGGAGGTGATTTGGGCTCGCTTAGAACGTTGGTATTGATTGTTTCGACTTGAGTTGTTGTGCCTTGGTGTGGGCAAATTTGTGATGTCATGACACCGTTGTTGACTCGAGCGAGACGTTGTTTTGTTTATGGCGTTGCGTCCTTTTAGGCGATTTGGTACGACGATACATTTGGCCATATTTTTAAAGGAGAATTTGTTTTGGAGTCTTGTGTTCATTTGTTTAGGAACATCATTCCATCATTTGTGACGTTGGTATATATCTCATACATTTGTTTTGACGTTTGGTAGTGATCTCGCTACGTTTGACCATGTTGGTATGATGATATGTTGGGTGCTTAGTACGTTGGTAGTTTCAGCTTGCTGCATTTGGTACTTGGTAGATTTTGGTCACGTTGGCACACTTGGTTCATTTGTCCGTTTTGTTTGTTGAGTTCAAGTTAGTGTGGAGACTACTGGGACAGGTGGTGACTTGAGAATCAACAATTGAAAGCTGATTTGGTTGCATCATTTTGGAGCTTGGTTCGTGTTGGACAATTCAAGTCAAGGTGGAGATTGTTAGGATTAATGACTAGCAATTGTGGTATTCGAGACTCGGGTTAAATGTCGAACTAGGTGCGGAAATAAGATAATGTATTTTGTTAAGAATGTGGTTTGTCCCACATCTAAGGAGTAGTGGAATGTGATATTTTTTCTATGTATAAATAGAAAAACTTGTCCCACATCGATAGATTAACTAAGTAGAGGTGATTCTTTTTTGTATAAATAGAGGTGACCCTTCCACCTTAGTTATCAACCCAAACTTGGAATCTCTTAAGCATCGTCTTAGAGAGAGTTCCTTGGAGTTGTACTATTATCTCCATAGTAATTGTGGACATGACATAGGTCCACCCCGACGCGGCCACGCGCGGGTTTTGGGGAGGCGAATGAATCTCCATGAGATGGTCAAATGGAAATTTAAATCGAAGTCGGAGTCGCCACCGAATTTTATGGTTATTCGGAACCGTTCGAGCCCACTCTATGTCGTAGTGGGCCGTGTACAAAATACGGCCCATTTCCGATGTCAGAGTTTATTGGGCTCGTCCCTTTTGCATATCGATATAGATGCCGACTGGAGCGGTTAATCGTATATTGAATGACTCTCGTTGCCAATGGTTTCGGACATCCGGAAACCACGGTTCTGAGTAAGGGGTGAGGGTACGTGTTGGGAAGTTCACTAAGAACACCCAACCCCGCCCGCACATTAGCGGCCTCTACTAGGATATCGAATGATGTTTTAATGCGCGCGTTAGTTGAACGATGAATGATATGCAAACATTGTCTTCCTAAGCATGTGAGGAATTGAATGGGTTGCTAAGTTGGTTTAATGCATGAAAAATTAAACGTCAAAGTTGAATTTAGCATGTGAGGTTCGTTTTAGTATAATGAAACAAACGATAAAAGAAGAATGAATTTGCTACAAAGGATGAACAAACGAGTTAGTATCGATTTGCAAAATAATATAGCAAAAATAAATATGCGAGACCGAGAAAATAAATATTAATCGAAATCTGAAAAATATTGTTGAAAATACGTTGTTTTGTATAAAAAACGATGTTCGAAAAAAATATAAAAAAGAACGAAAAGGGTGCGTCGGGACAGCCGGCCGCGCGGCTCGCCCGGGACGCCGGCGAGTCGCGTGTCGGGCTGGTTTTGGACGCGGTTTTCTGAAAATTCGATTAAATCGCGTACGAATATGGCATGATTCTTACTCGAAATAATATTTTCGATATTCGCTATATTCGATAATTGACTACGAAATCAATATCAAATATTTGGAATAGTTTTAGAAAAGATGTAAATTTTAGAAATCGTTTCGAAGAATAAATAATAAAACTAACGAAAAAGTTGAAAAAAGGAGCGCGGGTTTCAGACTCGTACGCGAGTCGCCTGTGAGGGGCGCGACTCGCGTGCGGGCCTGTCCCGTTTTTGCTCGTTGTTCGAAAATTGTTATTTTTAATAAATCGCGTACAAAATATGAATTAATTTGTATTCGACTTATGTTTTCGATATTCGTCGTATCCGATATTCGATTATGAAATCGATATCGAATATTCGGAATGAATTAAAAAAAGGTTTTGTAAAATAATTTGTTTTGAACGAAAAATAAAAAGAAAAGAATTTTGAACGAAAAAGATGTAACGATATCGTCGAAAGCTTAATATAATTCTTTTCGATACAATATTCGATTATAGAAAATTCGATATCGTATTTTTAAGAATGTTTGTTATAAAAATAGTTTTTCGTTAATAACAATATTAGAAAAAAAAATTAAAAAAAACGACTCTTGACCCATAAAAAAAACGGACGAAGAGAAGGAGGGAGACGAAAGGAGAAATCGGGTTTGATACACCCTCAACCTACATGCTTTTGTTGACTCGGATCGGGGCTCGTCGGAATGTGGCTAGGCACGGGAGCGTCGAGTGATGTTTGGTTCGGCTAGGGGGTTCGGTTTGGACGAGACGGGTGAAGGGTGTCGGGAATCGGACCGGTTTCCTTCGGGTTTGTAATATCGGTTTCTCAATGCTAAGTGTAAGGAGGATTGATGTGAAAAGGTTGTGTATTTCTGATGTTAATATTTGATGTCGGGAATCAATGAATGTGTTCCTAATAATTGATGTCTGCAAGGGGCTATTTATAGGGAGTTCCCGACCTCGGCTTTGGAGAGTTTGACTACCGCTTAAGATAGGAAACGTAGGAATTTGAGAAGCAAGAGAATTCCGCTTTCTTGTGAAGGATGAAAGGGAAACACGGCTGGTTTGCTGCTGTTTTGGCCGAGTGTTTGCACTCGGTCGGGTGTTTGAATCGGTTTTCGAATAAGATTCCCGTTTGGGCTAGAATTACCGCTTGAGTAAGAAGCTGAGGAGAACGAGGATTCCGTTTTCTTGGTGAAGAAGTAAGAAAACCCGGCTGGTTGTGTATTACTCGGCCGAGTGTTTGCACTCGGTTGAGTGTCTGAGTCGGTTCTCGGATAGGATTCCTACTCGAGATCGAATTCTACCTTAAACGGAATTATTTATTATTTTGTGAAGCTGATTTTTGTAGAGTTGGAGTCCGATCAGGACGCGTGAGACATCACGGTCGGTCCACAAGTCTCGGGAAATATCTTTGACCGGGTTTTGACTCGGTCGCTAAAAGACGGTTTTACCCCTGGTGTCGGATTCGACCCAAATTAGTGTTATTTGACTCGAAACGACCCACTGGGCCTGAATTTGAGGTTGGTTTTGTGAAATTTGTACTCCTTAAAAAACCCAACCTAAATATCCATGATTTCGAGCCCATTTCCGAGTACGTTAAAGCACGTTTGCCTCCGATCATCATCGGGTGTTTGTCGGAAACTACTATAGACACCTGGCGGTCAAAATGTGGGTGTCTACAGAGCCCCCACTCTGACTGAGGCTTGAACAGGGCGAAAGTCAGAGTAGCTACCAGGTCAATCAAGGATTAAAACCCGGTAGCTTCCGGTCGGGTCGTTTAAGTTCCATTAGACCTGCGTGAAGGGCCCGCCGGCCATGGACTAGAAATGTACCTGAGCTTATGATAACTCCGTGGGGAATTGGACTTGTCGTATAAGACTTAGGTGCGCCTATATATGGGCTCATCCTGTTAAATGCCGCTGGGGAGTTACGTGAATTGTGCTGTCGTGATTTGTACCTGTATAAGTTACATAAAATTTTGCATGCAACACGTAGGCGAAACAAATATGACTCGCGCTGGGGAATAAAAATGATTTTTGCTGCATTTTGAAATCAAAGTCCTGAAAGCAACTCACGTGCTAGGAAATAGGTTTTCAAAATTGAAAGGGTTGAAAAGAAACTTGCTGTTTAAATAGATTGAACTTTGACCTTGTCGAAAAGATTTTTTTTTCAAATGGCAAAGCTTTTGAAAATTTTAAAATGAAAATTTGAAAAGAGAGGCCTACCGGCAGACTCGACTCTGGACGCGACAGGACGAGCTGACAGACACGACTTAGACTCTCTAAGGGTTGGACCGTGACTTGGTAAGGAGGTGGGCCACCTAAGATGACAAGACTCTTAAGTTGCGCTATTCCGTAGCCTAGGCGAGTAGCAACACGGTCGTACATCGAAATGGGAAGGATGCGTTATAGGGGAATTGCAGTAGTCTGTAATGAGACTGTTTTTGCAGGACTTAGCAGTGGAATGCTGTAGACTAATGCTCTTTTGAAGCCTTTTTTATATTAGGGTACATTTCCAAAGTGGGCATTGCCTCGAGTCCTGATAGATTCTTGTCCTCGAGTGAGCCGAGTACTAGGACACACTGTAGAAAGGTGGCTAGATTTTTGAAATTATTTGGATTATGTGAATGGATGGAGAACTTCTGCCTAGGAGAAGCCCCCAGAATGACAAAGCTTGCTGTTGAGAACATGACAGTGTCGTGACCGGAATGATGGTGCTTTTTGAATGTGTGTCAATGTGGGTGGTTGTGCCTCTGTTGAAAGGCTGCCTACGTATTCACATGTGGTGAAATCAAACCAAGCCGTAGTTCAGTGGATTATGGTGCCTAGTTTATTAGGGCTTTGTGTGTGACTAGCCATAGCAATGGTATAGGCTAGGTGCATTCCCAGTGATGTCTTGATCAAAGGGCTAGAATGGTTAGGATATTGATCCTGTGACTGTGAGCGTTCTCCGGGATAGCCCCCAGAGGTGGTGTGAACTATTTGGGCATGTTCTATGCCGACCGCAAGTTGAGTTCCCGTGTTTAGGGTTGGTAACTGGTTTGAATGAGAAGAATTGGGATAGGATTTTAACGAGTTTTGCTCTCGGGGATTTTAACGAGTTTCGCTCTCGGGGATTTTAACGAGTTTTGCTCTCGGGGGGATTTTAACGAGTTTTGCGCTTGGGGATTTTAACGAGTTTTGCTCTCGGGGATTTGATGAGTTTTGCTCTCGGGGATTTTAACGAGTTTTGCTCTCGGGGATTTGACGAGTTTTTCTCTCGGGGGGACTTGACGAGTTTTGCTCTCGGGGGATTTGACGAGTTTTGCTCTCGAGGATTTGACGAGTTTTGCTCTCGGGTTTGCGTATGGTGATTGTGAATTCTGTTATGTAAAGGGGAAGTCGAGTAAAATGGCTCGAACTTTGATCGGGATAAGTTTTGATAATGCGAGATCTGATTTCCATGTCTGGCCCTAATGGTTAGGGGGTATCCTATGGAGCTTGAATCCTCAAAATTCCGGGCTGTCTCTGGCCTGGGTCTCGGGAAGGTCTTGAGGGTTGTAATGGGGGAAGGCTAAATGTGGTGTTAGCTGACCAACTTGATTGTTTCTTCCCTATTTGATGGTATGAGTATTGATAATTGACCGTACCCTGGTCATGGGGCTTCCACTTGAATTGACCGTTGATCATGGTCATGGGTTTTTGGGAGTTCTTTTTTATCATGGCCAGCTCTTTTGTTTTGGGCCTTTTGCTTTTTTTCTTTTTTTTCTTGGACTTTTCTTTTTTTTTTCTTTTTTTTTGTCCAGTTTTTTTAGTTTTGTTTTGTTTATTTTTTTTTGGTCAGACTAACACCTAGGGTAGGGATTGGTCAGTCTTATTGGATGGGTGTTTATTGTGGGAAATGGGCTTGCCTTCCGTCTTTAACCCAAACTAGGAGATTACCTAGATTTGTCATAGGATTCGATACCGCTCATGCTAAGGGTAGTTATGTGGCTTTCGATACCAGACATGGAACTGGTAAAGGAAAACACGGGTCTCATTTCCTGCAGTCATTACAGATGTGCCTATAATAGTCACGTGCGTGTGCTCACAGTGTATGATGGTGTTCATCATGTTCTCGGAAACACATAAGGAAAGTATATATGAGGAATGGAAAAGCTGATTTTATTGAATTTCGAAAAAGAGGACAGAATACAATTGACTCTGACTCTGACTTTGAAGTTGAAATAAATAGTATATCCTAGACTCGGACTCAGACTTGGACTTAAATCAAATACGGACTCTTGGATGCATGAGAGGTAGATTGGATGCTTTGGTCATCGGGCCCTGTATAGTCCATGAGGGGCTTTGCAAGTGACAATGTCTCCAAAACGGGAGTCTTCCCGGCATCGAGAAAGTCTTGAATGAGGTGTTTCAGTTTCCAGCACTGTTCTGTATCGTGTCCCCTCCCTCTGTGGAATTTGCAGTAATGCTCGTCATTCCATGCTTTGGAGCGTTTTTCCAAAGGTGGGTCGGCTGTTGGGCCTATAGGTAGTATTAGGCCCTTCGGAACTAACCTCTGGAAAGCGACGGTGTAGGACATATCCAAGTGAGTAAATGTCCTTTCCTTTGACTGGTTCTTGATTTTTGGAGAGGTGACTTGAGGGTTACCTCTCTCGGTCTTGCCATCTTGAGGGTATCGGACAGTTTCGTAAGAGTGTTCACCTTTCAAATGGCTCAGTTGGGCGATAGGTTGTCTTACCCGCTCTAGTTGTGTTAAACGGGCTCGGGTTCTTACAAGATCCTCTTCGATGATGGTTACCCTGGAACTTAGGTTATCTAGGGCAGTATTGATTTTCGAGAAGATATTGTTAATGGAGCAAGATAGCATAAGCATACTTCCCTGGATATCCCCTTTCTCGACGGCGCGGGATTTGTTGTGGTTTGGTAGCGCCTCACTCATAGGGTCCCTGGTCGGAAGAAACGACAGGTGTTGAACTCGCCTAAACTCGGTTTTGCGCAAATGCAAGAGAGAGAGTCAAACTAGGTACGGCCCGGGGGCGGGAATGACTAAGATTCTATGACCGGGCTACTTAAATGTTAATCCAGACAAAGTAACGACTGTGACCTAGACTCGACCACGAGACTCGAGCTGTACAAGGATAAGTCCGAAAATGGGGCGACCGTATTTGACCGTGTCGCGCGGTTGGACCAACCGTGGTGACCTAACTCTAGATGACCCGAGTATTCGTAGCGTGGGTACGACTCGAAGAAGGCATCATAAGGATGCCGGTGTAGGATGAACGTAGGGTACTCTCTAGGGTAACCGTGGTTGACTGCTCGGGTGGAGGACAACCCCCTGAGTAAGGCTAGAGACTCAGATGGTGTGACATCTAAGTGACTCGAAAGTGAGATACGTGAGACAACATGTGTAAGACATGACTCTTAAAGCAACCGTGATTGATCGCTCTGCTGAAGGGTAGCCCCCGACTGGGACTGAAGACTTTGTTAAGACTCGAGTGTCGGATGAGTGACCCTTAGACGTAAGGACCGTGAACCTCTTGTTATAGGGCTATGCCTTGTAAAAGGTTGACTCGGAAAAGACACCTAGACGGGTGACTCGTGAAAGGTGGATCTCCTTTAGGATCCAGCTATGTGGGCTGGGCCTTGTTCGAAGGAAGATTCACGTGAGACATTCCCAAACTTTGGACTCGATTGTGTAACTGGGCCAACCTTTGTAGGAGTATGTCCTACGTAGGTGGGCCCTGCCTTAGTCAAATAAGGCGGACGGGGATAGGGAGGGAACTCGTGATGTAAGATCGACGGAGTTTCGATGCTAAAGACTTTGACGACTTATGACACGACCCGACACTGCTAAATACGGGAAGTCCTAAGAAGAGGAAGGTTTTGAAAAAGGGATTCTTTTGGAAAATCCGAGAAGTCTCGGTGGATGGCCCAATTTTTTCGAAAAAACGGAAAAGTGCATCGGGCCATAATTTTGAAAGTTCGAAAAAAAAAATCGAGTTTTGAAATGGGCAGAATTCCGGCTGGAAAATAGGCTACTTTGAGTCAAATCGTAAATCCTAATTTTTGTAGCATTCTGGAATTTTGAAACTTGAGTATCGAGAAAAGGAATTTCCGACAATTTGAAAATTGAAGATGAGATCCCGAAGATTTGAAGATCGAAAAAAACGGCATCTCGAAGATTTTAAAATCGAGACTGGTATCTCGAAAATTTTAAAATCGAAATTGATTTTTGAAAATTCGGAAATCGAATGGTGGATCGGAAATTCGAATTTTGAAATGGGCAGCATGCCGGCTAGAAAATAAGCTTGTTTTGAGTCAAATCTTAAGTCTAAATTTCGACAGCTTTCCGATTTTTTAAATTTTGAATATTTTCGAAAGATGCATTTTTGGAATTTCGGAATTGAAGATGAATTTTCGAAAATTTGAAAATCGAAAACAGGATCCCGACTTTTTAAAATCGGCAAAAATTTCATCGGGCTTGAATTTTTTTGAAAAGTCAGAAATTTTGAATTTTTGAAAGCCCGAAGAGAAATTCGGTTGATGGCCCAGTTTTGTTCGAAAGAAAAAAAAACGGAAATCGAACAGGGCGACGGTTTTGCAAATTCGAAAATAGTTTCGAGTTTTAAATTGGGCATAATACCGGCTAGAGAAAGGGCTATTTTGAGTAAAATCGTAAGTCCTAAATTGAGTATATGCCCGGGGTTTTGAAATTGGATGTTTTGAAAAGGATGAAATTTTTTTGAAAATGACGGTTTTTGAAAAAGATGATGTGGATCAAGTAGCACGTAGTCATGGAAACAGTATAATGACACCATGTATGCTCTTAAGCTAAGTCTCGGTCAGTCTATAAGGGTCTATACCAGTGTACATAGCCTATCAAGAATCGGGGCGGACTCCCTAACTCGAGTTGAGATTAGGACATGCCGTAAAACCCATATGAATCGGCTAATGGACACCTTTGACATAACCAATTTGGACTATATCAATGGTATAGTGGGACGTCGGTCACGAGTACCGGCCCGGGAAAATGGGGTTATGCATGAACCGTAAAACTAAAACGCGCATTGTACTAGTCAAACGATTTCTATTCGAGTCTCACCCTGAGGATACCGAAGGTTATTAACTCATCAGTAAATCCCCAGCGGAGTCGCCAAATTGTGGACATGACATAGGTCCACCCCGACGCGGCCACGCGCGGGTTTTGGGGAGGCGAATGAATCTCCATGAGATGGTCAAATGGAAATTTAAATCGAAGTCGGAGTCGCCACCGAATTTTATGGTTATTCGGAACCGTTCGAGCCCACTCTATGTCGTAGTGGGCCGTGTACAAAATACGGCCCATTTCCGATGTCAGAGTTTATTGGACTCGTCCCTTTTGCATATCGATATAGATGCCGACTGGAGCGGTTAATCGTATATTGAATGACTCTCGTTGCCAATGGTTTCGGACATCCGGAAACCACGGTTCTGAGTAAGGGGTGAGGGTATGTGTTGGGAAGTTCACTAAGAACACCCAACCCCGCCCGCACATTAGCGGCCTCTACTAGGATATCGAATGATGTTTTAATGCGCGCGTTAGTTGAACGATGAATGATATGCAAACATTGTCTTCCTAAGCATGTGAGGAATTGAATGGGTTGCTAAGTTGGTTTAATGCATGAAAAATTAAACGTCAAAGTTGAATTTAGCATGTGAGGTTCGTTTTAGTATAATAAAACAAACGATAAAAGAAGAATGAATTTGCTACAAAGGATGAACAAACGAGTTAGTATCAATTTGCAAAATACTATAGCAAAAATAAATATGCGAGACCGAGAAAATAAATATTAATCGAAATCTGAAAAATATTGTTGAAAAGACGTTATTTTGTATAAAAAAACGATGTTCGAAAAAAATATAAAAAAGAACGAAAAGGGTGCGTCGGGACAGCCGGCCGCGCGGCTCGCCCGGGACGCCGACGAGTCGCGTGTCGGGCTGGTTTTGGACGCGGTTTTCTGAAAATTCGATTAAATCGCGTACGAATATGGCATGATTCGTACTCGAAATAATATTTTCGATATTCGCTATATTCGATAATTGACTACGAAATCAATATCAAATATTTGGAATAGTTTTAGAAAAGATGTAAATTTTAGAAATCGTTTCGAAGAATAAATAATAAAACGAACGAAAAAGTTGAAAAAAGGAGCGCGGGTTTCAGACTCGTACGCGAGTCGCCTGTGAGGGGTGCGACTCGCGTGCGGGCCTGTCCCGTTTTGGCTCGTTGTTCGAAAATTGTTATTTTTAATAAATCGCGTATAAAATATGAATTAATTTGTATTCGACTTATGTTTTCGATATTCGTCGTATCCGATATTCGATTATGAAATCGATATCGAATATTCGGAATTAAAAAAGGTTTTGTAAAATAATTTGTTTTGAACGAAAAGTAAAAAGAAAAGAATTTTGAACGAAAAAGATGTAACGATATCGTCGAAAGCTTAATATAATTCTTTTCGATACAATATTCGATTATAGAAAAATCGATATCGTATTTTTAAGAATGTTTGTTATAAAAATAGTTTTTCGTTAATAACGATATTAGAAAAAAAATAAAAAAAACGACTCTTGACCCATAAAAAAAACGGACGAAGAGAAGGAGGGAGACGAAAGGAGAAATCGGGTTTGATACACCCTCAACCTACATGCTTTTGTTGACTCGGATCGGGGCTCGTCGGAATGTGGCTAGGCACGGGAGCGTCGAGTGATGTTTGGTTCGGCTAGGGGGTTCGGTTTGGACGAGACGGGTGAAGGGTGTCGGGAATCGGACCGGTTTCCTTCGGGTTTGTAATATCGGTTTCTCGATGTTAAGTGTAAGGAGGATTGATGTGAAAAGGTTGTGTATTTCTGATGTTAATATTTGATGTCGGGAATCAATGAATGTGTTCCTAATAATTGATGTCTGCAAGGGGCTATTTACAGGGAGTTCCCGACCTCGGCTTAGGAGAGTTTGACTACCGCTTAGGATAGGAAACGTAGGAATTTGAGAAGCACGAGAATTCCGCTTTCTTGTGAAGGAAGAAAGGGAAACACGGCTGGTTTGCTGCTGTTTTGGCCGAGTGTTTGCACTCGGTCGGGTGTTTGAATCGGTTTTCGAATAAGATTCCCGTTTGAGCTAGAATTACCGCTTGAGTAAGAAGCTGAGGAGAACGAGGATTCCGTTTTCTTGGTGAAGAAGTAAGAAAACCCGGCTGGTTGTGTATTACTCGGCCGAGTGTTTGCACTCGGTTGAGTGTCTGAGTCGGTTCTCGGATAGGATTCCTACTCGAGATCGAATTCTACCTTAAACGGAATTATTTATTATTTTGTGAAGCTGATTTTTGTAGAGTTGGAGTCCGATCAGGACGCGTGAGACATCACGGTCGGTCCACAAGTCTCGGGAAATATCTTTGACCGGGTTTTGACTCGGTCGCTAAAAGACGGTTTTACCCCTGATGTCGGATTCGACCCAAATTAGTGTTATTTGACTCGAAACGACCCACTGGGCCTGAATTTGAGGTTGGTTTTGTGAAATTTGTACTCCTTGAAAAACCCAAGCTAAATATCCATGATTTCGAGCCCATTTCCGAGTACGTTAAAGCACGTTTGCGTCTGATCATCATCGGGTGTTTGTCGGAAACTACTATAGACACCTGGCGGTCAAAATGTGGGTGTCTACAGTAATGAATATTGTTCTCCTTGTTGGTGTGGACGTAGCCAGTGATTTTGCTGGTGAACCACGTAATTCCGTGTCTCAGTTTAAATATTGTTTGTTCGTTGTTTTGTTTTTCTCGTGTAGTCAACAAACCGTTGGTAACGGGACGCCTCCGTTACAACAGTACTGTTGTCTGTGTGCACGAAAGAAGAGTTGGAACATCTATATTTTCAGTGCACATTCAATAGCAGAATAGTACAGCAGCTGCAGAAATTGACGAGTGTGCAAATCCCGATTTCAGATGTGATGAAGTGGAGGAAGGAAAGGAAAGGAGATGGACAATAATGAAGAAAGGGATACTGAATAACGTATTGAACGTTGCTATATACCACATATGGTGCCAACGAAACAGCAGCAGAATAGAGGGTAAATTGCTACGACCTGAATGTTGTTCAAGTCGGATCCAAAATGATGTCCCTGTCAGAATTAAGCAACAAATCAGAGGAACGTTATCCGCGGTAGATAGATCTTGGATACAGAATTAGTTCATTTCATGGCACTTGGATCCTGTAATTTGTAGTAGACCTGAGCATCTCCATGTGTTGATTGATTGATTGGCACTAACTCATTAATGACATTTTCATTTAACCAAAAAGAAAAGAATGAAAAAAATATCAAAGTTTTATACGTAATGTTATGTGAGGTGTAACTAAAAATATTGAAATTATATCAACTTTATTTGCATTGATACAAGAATGAAATACGACAATTGAATATAAATGGAAGAAGTACTCGTACTAATTAAATCTCATAGCTTTCATACTATGTGTAATCCCATCTTACGGACAATTTGGAATTATTCATAGATATCAAGTTTGATAACATTTGTAAACAATGAAATTGTTGTTAGACTTTGTTAGATAATAGGCTAGGGGGACCATGGACATGATTGGAAAACGTTTATAGTACTTGGGATGCTATCACTTCAAATGTCGTGCATATAATCCACTATTAGGATAATTTTATGTCATAGTGAGCACTTGAATTTGTTGGGGTTTCTTTAGGCTTTACTTACTAGGTTCAATTCAAAGTACTGCCGTACAACATTGGTAATGGAGTACGTACCCCTCCGCTATTCTACTCCTCTTCCAATTAATTTTACACAAACTCTTATTTGTGACGGTGATATCCGTCACAAGTGGGTCACGGATCAAATATTACCCATGTGAGTAGATAAGACAAAACTAAAATTTCTACAAATGTTTTGTCTTATCTACCACATGGGTAGTATTTGGCCCGTCACGTGCTTGTGACGGATATATCCGTCACAAACAAGAATTGCTGTTAAATTTATAAATTTATTTTATTCACATGCGTCGATGTATATTTTATTTTGTTCATATTTTTAGTTATATATTTCTAAAAACTATAAAATTTTGATATCTAGATTGCATTCTATTGGGAAAGAGAGGAGGGAGTATTAGACAACAAAAACGGGTCTAGTGCGCCACTACTCAAAGCGTTATGCTAGAAAAAGAAACAAAAACACTCAATCTCATCTCCGATGAATACACTACTATCTATATAGTCTTCGTTCTTGCTTTGTTGTGTTGTACTATATCAATGTTCTCCACTACAACTTAGTTAATTAGTGCCTAGCCTTTCAATTAATTTTTCATCAATATATATTCTTAAAAACGGAAATCCTGAAATATTTGTAGAAATTAAATCCATTTAAGTTTGTATTTATGTACTCCATATTTTTAGTCTATTAATTAAAGGTAGCATAAATCAAAAACCATACATATAGAGAAGTATTTATGCAACATAAAAACGAAAATCAAAAGGGTAAAGCCTCTTGTTAAAAAGTTATTCCCTCCGAGTTCCTATTATTTTTCCCATTTTTTTTTTGATTGAGTTTGATTTTTGTCCAACTTTTCTTTTTAGATCATCAATGTGTGACTCACAATTACCCTCTCATTTCTCTCTATTACTCCTTTTTTTGAGTCACTCATTTCCCCTTTCTTATTTTCCACACCAAAAACCTTTGGGACAATAATAAAAACTCGGAGCGAGTATTAACATACAAAATGGAAGCTAGATCACAAAATTTACCTACTAATTTAATTTACCCCTAATTTTGTGCCATTTCAACATCATCATCATCATCATGAATTCAATGGTCCCAATTAAATTCGGCCTTGCTAGAAGTGAGACTTGAAAACGCGATTCGTATGAGACCGTCTCGATCACCTAATCATTTGATCGAGTTGATTATATTTTGGAATCTAGTTACTATAATCTTATACGCAGTAGTTAGTATTGTACTACTACTCATCTATTCTCCTCTCCATTTTGGGAAATAACCGTCGTCGACGTCATTACTTTAGTATCATTTTCTTTCTCACCGGAGCTATTAGAACAGGAACAAGTAAAACTGGGCCCACCCAAAGTATCACCAAACGACGTAGTTCGACTGGCAGCCGGCATGGCCAGAAAAGTGGGATTCTCCTCACCGGCCATGATCACCAGTATGCTGTTGGCATACACGGCCGCCTTGGCATCGGCTACCTTCAGTTTCTCGTCACTGTCGACAGCCTCATCGCCGGAGTCGAAGTTGCCGGAGAGCTTCCAGTAGGAGCAAGCGAGAATTAGCAAAGCAAAAGCGATGAGGCCGAGCATGGCCGCGAGGCCACCAAATAAGTAGGGAACTGGAGACTTCCACCCGGCGGCGGCCGACGCAGATGCGTGAAGTTGTTGATTTGGAGAAAGTGCGGCGGCCTCTGATGCAAATGCACCTGATTTTGTTACTATGTGAACTGCTGCTTCAAATGGCCTCAATGTTCTCATTTTCTGTATGGGAGTGATTATTTAATTTGGATGTTATTAATTATGTTTGTTTAGAGGAATGAAGTAGGCAGGGTGATGGTTCAAGACTGAGTTTAGTGGGAGATGTGAAGAAGGTTAGGGAGGAAAGAAGCTTAGTTGAGGTCTTTAGGAGTGAGTTAAGGTTGTGGTATTTATAGGGGATATGTATGTATTTTTAGTTTCTAGAAACAATAGAGCTTCATTTATTGTTTTAAATGATTTATTACCCTACTCCTTTTCCATATGACCTCCTCCCTTCGAGTTTCTATTATTGTCCCAAAAAATTTTGAGTGGAAAATAAGGAAGGGGAAATGAGTGGCTAAAAAAAGAGGAATAAGAGAGAGAAAAGAGAGATTAATTGTGAACCACACATTGATGGCCTAAAAAGAAAGGTGGGACAAAAATCAAACTCAGCCCAAAAAGGAAAGTGGGACAATAATAGGAACTCGGAGGGAGTATATGTAAACTAGAATTTGGATTTTAATTTCAGATTTGAAATATTTCAATCGTTTGAGAACTTTGAGATTTGAAATTGAAATTAAGACAAAATTAAACATGTTCAAATTTGGCTCGCACTCTCAAATTCTTAGTATATGAGTAGTTATTTCAATTTCGTAAACCCTTTTGTTTGTTTTTATAATCTTGTTAGAATGAATTTTTCTTTATCTTTGTTCCTGTATTTGAAAATTTATATTTTTCTAATGAAAAGATTTCAAAAAAAATTGGTGACCTTGACTCGACTCTATCCGCTCGAAATCCAAATCCAAATCCAAGGGTATCCAAACACAATTTTAGATTTGGATTTGAAATTAAATTTCAGAAATTCAAATACAAGAATTGAATTCATGATATTCAAATCAATTCTAATTACCCAAAAGCAACCTTAAGGTTTTTTTAACGCGGATTTAAAGGGTATGTCTCTTTGCAGATCATGTCAACGATTAAAAATTAACTATCTAACTGTTCCCTCCGGTCATTATTATCGCCTCGCTCCCTTTTGCACATAAAATATGGAATGAATATAAAATGGTAAAATAATGATGGTGCGTAATGAAGAATGAATATAAAATGGTAAAGAAATGAATGGTGGATTTAAAGTGTAAAATTGAATGACATTCCTTGTAAATAAAGGATAGAAAGAAGGATAATACGATAAAATGGATACGATATAAAAGGAAAGTGGATAAGTGGCAAAAAAAATGCCGGTAATTTTAACAACACGCTTTTCATGAACACTAGAAATGCTCTACATCAAAAACGTAGAAGTTTTAAGACTATTTAGTCTTTGAAAGCAGTTACTATAAGTGTGACCCTTTTTTTATAGTGAGAACAGTGCAGGACAGGTTTAGTGTTCATCTTAGCTATAAGGGTAGTTCACATTCAACAATGGAAGTAGGTCTGACTACCTTCTTAACTGTCAATTTTACATTGGGGAATAGGTTGCGGTCAACAGGTTCCTGTCTAAGTTTCTCACCTTCCAAAGTCCCTCTATATGCAAGGTTAGCTTTCTTCTCAACTTCGCTTCTGACATGTTCCACCAACCTCGGACATCCATTCCACTCATGGGTGTTCTCTCCACAGAAGGTGCTAAAAACATATTCTGGTCGGTTTGCATATATACTTCCTTTTACGGAAGTCAGTGTCCTCTGGGTTTGGTTTCACAAGGAACCTAGGGTGCATGGGATAGTCAGGGTACCCTAGACCTTCCTTGGGAGTGTTGGTACATTGGGTTCCTAAATATTCAGTGATTTTGCTACCCTTATCCCATATGTTAGAGATTTTAACCTCATTCTGGATCTGATCAGAAAGTTTGGAATTCATCTCATTAAGCTCTAAGTTCTGTAATTCCATAATGGATAGGTATCCATCTCAAGTTTATCATGTTTTTCTCTAAACATTTCATAATGACCTAAGAGATTCATTCGCTCAATCCCAAAATCAGTCTTAACTATCTCAAGCTCATTACGAGTTCTGGTAAGTCCATTCATTAACTTGGTGTGTATGTACTCAGCAAACATAGAAGGATGGTATGAAGAGGTGGTAGCTTAAGAATTCACGGCCTTATCTCCTGATATGACTACCTTACTCGGGTCATCCTTCGAGAGTGAAGGTGATTCGCGAGTTAAGGTTATCATATCGCTTGATTTGGCTGCCCAATAGTCAAAGAAAGTAGAATCAGAAACTACAACATCAGATGTTACAGTTGTTGTTTCAAGACAGGCCAGACTCGTAGATAACATGAAATCAGATGTTATAGTCTCAGGTACTGTATCATATATAAGATGTTACAGATGAAGTGATTGTTCCATCAGATTTCAAGTTTTCCTTGAGACAAACATTCTCTTTGGTGAGTTTATCAATTTGCTTTTTCAAATTTTCGAATTCTAGACACTGAGCATAGTAGTCATCTAGAACTTCTTCAAAGATAGGAATTAATCTTTCCTTAGAGAACGTTTGAATCTGGAAAAGAAGAAGATCGAAACATACCTCCTTGTCCTCATCCTCTTCTGAATAAGACTCCGCAGATTTTGCCAATAAGCACACATGTTCCCTAGAAGAGATGAGAGTGAGGGTAGTCATGCAGATATTATCTTCTTCTTTATCTTCTTCGTGGTCATCATCTTCCTCTTAGTCAGGTTCTTCCCAGATGGATGCTACCATAGCCTTCGTGTACTCTTTCTTGGTTGTTTCTCTTTTGTCCTTTGATTTGATTTCATTCCATAGAGGACACTCCTTAAGTAAGTGTCATTTCTCTCCACACTTGAAACAACGGCCACCAAATGGTTTGATGAACATCTACCTCTTATTCGCCATTGGTTTCTTTGATCCAAACTTGCCACGAAAGGCTTTGGTGAACCTTCTGACAAAAAGAGACATCTCATCATCAACCTCATCATTGTCACTTTCTTCAGTGGCTTTCAAAGCCATTCCCTATCCTTTGCTTGCTTCACTAGGATGACGAGCATTTATCGTCATCTCATGAGCCATTAAGGATTTTAGGAACTGATCCAAAGACAGAGTGTCTAGATCCTCGGCTTCTTCAATAGCTGTGATGTAACACCCCATTTTTTCATAATTTTATTAACATATATAAACTCTTTTAACTCCATCCCCATTATCCATTAATCCATCCGTCACTTGTATGCTTGGAATTAATATTCTAGGTTCTCACCCTTCACACTTTTATTTATACTCTTAACTCCTTATGTTCGGATGGACTAATAAACTAAGGCAATATATTTGCTCATTTTATGTCAGGTTAAAGACGTATTTGTGTAGACACCCACATTTGGCCGTTAGGTGTCTATAGCAGTTTCCAAAAAACACCCGATGATGATCGGACGCAAACATGCTTTAACATACTCGGATATGGGCTCAAAACCATTAGCATTTGGCTTGGGCTTTTTACGGAGTACAAATATCACAAAATCAACCTCAAATTCAGGCCCAGTGGGTCATCTCGAGTCAAATGAGACTAATTTGGATCGAATCCGACACCGAGGGCAAAACCGTCTTTTAGCGACCGAGTCAAAACCCGGTCAAAGATATTTTCCGAGGCATAGAAACCAGCCGTGTCACCCCAAGAGTCTGGTTTGAGCTCAAACACTACAAAAATCAGCTACAAAAAATATTAAACAAATCTGTTAAAGGTAGAATTCGATCCCCAGTGGGAATCCTACCCAAACACTCGACCGAGCACAAAGAATACTCGGCCGAGTACTCCTTCCCAGCCGGGTTTCATGCCTTTCCCACCAAGAAACGGAATCCTCATTCCTCTCAAATTGCTTACTTTTTCTATCCAAAGCGGTATTTCTTCTCACCCAAGCAAGATTACCTCTCCTAGCTTCAGTCGAGGACCTCCACCATAAATATCCTCTCACCACACACAATTACACATCAATCACATCTAACATACATTCAATTACATACATCACAATTACAACTTCCACAATACAACAGTTACACATACACAATTCCCGACAATTCACAACCCGAAATTCTAGGCAATTTTAGGAAAACCATATACAAACCCGAGAGCAAAACTCGTCAAATCCCATCCCAATCATAAACCACCATAACTCTTCCTATATCATCTCGACGCTCCCGTTCCTAAGGCACAGCTAGACAAGCACCGTTCCGAGAATACAAAGCATGTAGGCTGAGGGTGTAAATCAAAATCCCATCTTCTCCTTCTTCTCTCTCTTTCTCTTGTCTTTTTCCTTCTTTTTGCGTCGTCGGTCTGTTTTTTTTATGGGTCATCGTCACGTTCTTTTCCTTTTATAATATCGATACTACAATATAATTTTCTATACAAAACAAACGTTCTTAAAATACGATATCGACACCATAGTCGAATATCGTATCCAAAGAGAACCAAATCAATCTCGTTGATGCTAAAAAATCGTCACATGGTTTTAAAAGCAAAATACGACGATTTCAACGTGGAGAGAATTAACATTATTTTTTTAGTTCGATTTTCAAAACAATTAACAAAACATCTTTTCTAAAAATCATTCCGAATATTTGATATCGATTTCATAATCGAATATCGAATATAACGAATATCGAAAATTTAAAGTCGAGTATAAATTATACTATATTTGTACGCGATTTAACAAAATTGTTGATTTTCAAAAAAAGGTCTCGAGAACAGGCCGCCATGCGAGTCGCACGAGTCCTGTGCGGGTCGCATGGCCACGCGAGTCGCACATCACCCTCACGGGTCGCGTAAGACCCTGAAAACCGTCACACCGAAAGGCTATTTCATCTTAACTTTTCAAACATATTTTCCTTTTTAATAAAACAGCGGGCTTTTCAGCATATTTTCGGTCTCGGTAAATATTTTCTTGACCCCGGTCAACGCGTACTTAATCCATCACGTGTCATAAAATTTTCAAAACCATGCATTGCATTATATTTACATCTTTTATTCAATTTACAAACCGTTACGAACCCGTTTGTTCTTTGTCTTTATATTTTTGTCATCATTTGTTTTATGAGAAAAGTTGATAAGTGTAGTTTGTAGTGCCTATTTCGTAGTGTTTTGGTCCCATTTTCCTTGTGGAATCCCTCCTTGAGAGCGATTTATGGGCTACTTATGCTTCCTCTAGTTCGTTTCAGGTTCCCGAGACCATTCGTGAAGAGTTGGAGCGATTCCGACTTAATACATACACTTTTCGGAGCCAACGAAGTGAAGGAACGATCACTCGATGCCTTGGATTCGACCCCGAGACCTTGGGACCCAATCCCGAGCCTCCGAGAATCGATGAGAAGCCCATGTGAAGCAAGGAGGAACCTTAAAGATCATATTGGAGACCTACAAGACTCATCCCCGACGGGTATGACCTCAACCCGTCCGGGATGAGGTGCACTAAAAGCGATGCTCCTGTTTTGGGTCCATCCCGACCGGGATGAGCTCATCCCGACCGGGTCCACGTCATCCCGACCGGGACCAACTCATCCCGACCGGGATGACCCAGTTACAGGCCCGCGTCACTTTGTTTCTCCTCCTTTCCATTGTAACCCTATAAATACCCCTCCTCTTGTATTCCTATGTTATGTTCTTCACTTCCCACTAAACCCTAGACTATTATAGGTTAGATTAGTTTAGATTAGAGTAGATTAGTCGGTAATTAGTCGTTAATCTAGTGATTACTCTTGTATTATTGGATCTCTTGAAGAATCCAACCAAGCTTGACAACCTTAGTGGAATTATTTGGGTTTTCTTCTATGCAAGTGTTCTCCTTTTCCATTTCCTTTGTAGTTTGGTATAATCTTCTTCTCTTTTTACTCTTAATCCTTTATTGTTTATCAAGTTCTCATCTTTATTCATTATTTGTTGTTTATCCTTGTTTTCCATTATGTATGTTTGGATTCTTATGTTGATTCCTCTTGTTCTTTTTAGTTGTAGTTTGATTATGTTTGAGTAGATTCTTGCTAGGGTTAGTAGGGTGATTAGGGTGTTAATTGGATGATTAAGGGTTTGTTGGAGATGTTGGTGGAAGATTTGGGTTTCCTCTTGGTTTGATGCATATTACATGTTTGTTGAAATGCTTGAATGACTTGTATGCATATGCTTGTTTTTCTTGCCTTAGCTTTCTCTTGTGGGTAATAGTTTGCTTATGGGTTTGGTTCCCTCACTAAGTAGCGAGAGCCCGGTGAGGATGACCCCTAGGTCGGTCTAAGTCGCGAGAGCCCGGATGCGACCTAGGCCATGATAACACGCTAGTAGCCCCGTTTGTCATGTGTGTCGCCAAGATGGGTTTTAGGTGGAACCTCTAGGTTGGTCTAAGTCGCGAGAGCCCGGACTACACCTAGATTACCCGGCTACCCCCTTCATCTTTACTATTCCTTGACCATTCCATTGCCCCTTTGAACCCGACCTAATCCTAGCCCGTTTTCCTTGTTTGTTTTCTCCGTCTCCTTAGCCATAGTCTTAGCCTTCTCCCCTTCCTATTACTCTAGTTTAGTTTAGCTCGTTGACTTAGTCTCGTTTTTAGGTGACCTTGGTCTATACGCCTCTACCGTCCCCGTGGATTCGACCCGACTTACCCTAGCTACCCACTAGGATTAGTTGGTTAATTATTTGATCGGCGAGATCCACGACAAATCCTACCATCAATTTGGCGCCGTTGTCGGGGACGGTGCATTGTTTAGACTTAGTTTGCTTGTAGCTAGACTTAGTTACCTTTCTTTGTTCTCTTCTATCATCTCTTGTGCATATTCTCTAGATTTTTCTTGTTTCCTTAGTTTTATTTCCTTCTTTTCTCTTTGTCTCTCGATTGTGCTTGTTTATTGTCGTTACCTAGTGCCCATAAAGCACTAGGTGTTCTCACGTTTGTTCTAGTGCGTAGTGTATGCCTAGGCGGGGAGGCGAATTCTTTCTCTTTAATCCAGATCCGGAAAGACTTTTTCGAGCCTTTCGCAAACGGACGATTAACCGGGTTAGAATCTCTCAACCAAGTGCAAGCAATACTCATCAAGAGCAAGCTCAAGGAAGCGATTTTGAAGAAGCATCTCGAGAGACGGCCGAAGGGAATTTCATCAATTCCTTTGGATATTCTGGTCCTAGTTCCCCCTCTACATCTACTTCAACTCCGTCTTCACCACCATCTCCCTTACATCCAATAATGCCGAAGTTTTCATCCCACTCTACATTTACGGAAGACGTCTTGCCGGGACCTAATGCTCTACCGGCCGCTTATGCCGGAAATTTTACGGCCAAGACTCACTTCATCCAACTTGTGGAAAGGAATCAATTTAGTGTTTTGCCCACCGAAGACCCGCACCAACACATGGAGACTTTCTCCGATTATTGCGACGCTATCTCTCAACCCGGGGTTACACAAGATCAAATCCGATGGGTATTATTTCCATTCTCATTAATTGGAAAAGCGAAGCAATGGATCAAGAGTCTCGATAGGGCAACCATGGGCATCGACACTTGGAAAAAGCTTGCATTGGCGTTCTACCAAACATTCTACCCTCCGGAGAAGACTAATTTGCTTAGGGCCTCCATCACCGGTTTCCAACAACGGGATGAAGAGAGCCTTTATGAGGCTTGGGAGAGGTTTAAATCTTTGGTTAGATCATGCCCCCACCATGGACTTTCACAATGGTTCTTAGTCCAACAATTTTGGAATGGTCTTTATGAGGACTCAAGAACTATACTCAACATGGGCTCCAATGGTAGGTTCACCGAGGTCGATGACGACCAAACTTGGGCGAGAATCGAAGAGATGGCGGTGCATAATTCGCAATACTCTAGGCCTAGGAAGGCAAATCGAGGAGGTAGGCATGAGGTTGATGCTATAACTCAATTAAGCATTGACCTTGGAGCTCAATTGAAGACACACATGGAGACCATTGACAAGAACCTCCAAGGTCACCTCACTCAAGTTCAAAGCATTGGTTCCTCCAATCATCACTCAATTCAAGAAGTAAATGCTTTGGGATTTGCACCTCCTTTGCCTTATTATGGGATGTGTGACACTTGTGGAATCGTTGGTCATGATCCTATGCATTGTCAAGGGAGTATTGAGCAAGTGAATGCCTTTCAAGCATTCAAGCAAGGTGCTTCCTATTCTAATCAATACTAAGCTTCCAATCAAGTCCCTCAACAACAAGCCTTTCAACACCAACAACAACATCGTCCCTAGGTTCCACCTCCCTTAAGGGACAACAATCAAGGTTACCAAGGTTATCAAGGCAACTCAAGGCCCTTCAACAATTTCAAGCAAAATAACCAAGGCACCTTCCACAACAACAATCAAGGGTTCCAACAAGGGAACTTCAATCAAGGCGGTTTCCAAGGAAACCAAAACTTTCAAAAGCAACAAAACCACAACCATGGCAATAACCAAGGCCTTAATCAAGGCAATTCTCATGGGTTCCAAGGGAACCATCAACAACAACAAGCAACCCAAGGCAATCAACAACAAAGCAAGCCTAGGAGCCGGTCTCCTATTCATGACTATGGTACTCCATTAGCCCTCACCGATACTCCACATAATCCATCATCCCCACCTCGGGATTTCAACATGCAAAAGCAAATGATGGACATGCAAAGGAGTACTCAAGAAATGCAAAGATCACAACAAGAGATCATCGCTCATATCTTAAATGAAAACAAGGAGACAAAAACTCATTTGAAGATGCTTGAAACTCAAGTATCTCAACTTGCATCGGGAAGTTCTTCAAGACAAAGGGGGCAATCACCTTAAGGAGTGGTGCCACCTATAATCCTCCCGTGTTTCCTAGTGAGCAAGAAGCAATGAAGGAAGTTGTGTCTCCAAATCAAGAAGAATCAAGCTTTGATAATCCAATAGAGGAGCAAGTCTTATGGGAGATCAAGAGACCCCAACAAGACAAGCTTCCCCCACTTCAAGGCAAGGACAAGGGAAAAAGGAAAGTGTCATTTGAGGAGTCCACCCCTATTGAGCAAAACAAGATCCAAATCAAGTTGCCTTTCCCAACAAGGCAAATGAAGACCAAGGTGGATAGCCAATATGACAAGTTCCTTAGCATTGTGAAAAAGTTGGATGTTATTGTCCCATTCACCGAACTACTTACCCAAATCCCGGCATATGGAAAATTTATGAAAGAAATCTTGGCTAGGAAGAGATCCATCGACAAGGAAGAGACCATTGCGTTCACAAGGGTGGTGAGCGAGCTCATTCAAGGTTCTACGCTTCCAAAGTTGAAGGATCCGGGTAGATTTTCGATCCCTTGCACCATAGGCCACTACAAGATCGAAAGAGCATTATGTGATTTGGGTGCGAGTGTGAGCATCATTCCTTATTCTATTTGTTGCCGACTTGGGATGAAGGAGCTTAAAAGTACCTCTATCACACTCCAAATGGCCGATAGTTCATTCAACCGACCATTGGGAATGCTAGAGGATGTGCCGGTGAGAATCGGTAAGTTCTTCATTCCGGTTGACTTCATCGTGCTCGATATGCGGGAAGATGCAATCACTCCCATTATTCTTGGGCGCCCATTTCTACATACCGCCGGTGCTATGATCGATGTGAAGAATGGTAGGATCACCTTCGAGTTAGGCGAAGAGAAGCTAGTGTTTGACCTCCAAGGTAACACTTCGCCAACTAATGATGAGTCTTGCAATATGATCCAAGCCACTAAAGACATCGATCAAGGGGGAGAATCGGAACAAAGCTCGAAAAAGAACTCTTGTGAACTTGAAGATGATGACTCCGTGATTGGAGAGGATGAGTGCCCATTTCATGGACTTGATGACAAGTTGGAAAGCAAGGAGAAGGATGAGCCTCCCTTGGGGCCACATGAGGACCGGTGGACGTTTGGGTATGTCCCCAAAGACCAAAAGTACAAGTTCAAGTCGTTGAACTTGGAAGATCGGGATGCCCCGGGAACGTCAAGGCAAGGCCATGAAGAGCCTTGGTATGTGGTCGGTTATATCTCGAGCTTGATTGAAGACTTCGCTAGGGCCTTCGACTTGTTTCTTCGTGCCCTTGATGGAGATGGAACTAATCATTGTTGTTGTTGAAAAAGATTGAAGAATGCACCACCTTGGTTTGACGGAGTTCCACAAGAACCGTATCTCTTTCTCTTGTAGTTTGTTTGGTTTTGTGAATTTCTTGATTATTTGGATGATTGATGAGCGTTGTGAGGGAGGGAATTTGATATGTATTTGAGTTTATTGTGATAGGTGAGAAGTGAAAGTGATTCCTAGGGAGGAGTGGTCATTGTTGGAGCTTGTATCGTGTGAAGGGAAGTCGGTTTTTGAAGCTTGGAACAAGCTTTTGGGAGCTATAGAGGGTTAGGAGACTCTTCCCGGCCTAGAAGAGGTCATCCCGTCCGGGATGGAAGGCCCATTCCGACCGGGATGGATGTCATCCCGTCCGGGATGAGGTGCACAAAAGATGGGTCTACTGACAGCTCATCCCGACCGGGACGAGGTCTTCCCGACCGGGACGAGACGGTCATCCCGACCGGGACCACCCATCCCGACCGGGATGGACCCCCTGTCCTCCTTTGGCCTTTTCTTCGTCATTTGAGTCCACCCAACCATTGTATTACCCCTTCCCAACCTCCCTACATGTCCTTACCCTCATTATATGACCCCTACACCTCACATACACATTCACCTCACTTTCTCGTCACTTAAAACCGACTTTCACATCAAAACCCACCCCGTTTTACTTTGGTGCCCCAACCATGGAACCATACCGCGATTGGGAAAGAATAACGACGACGGCGACTTGCTACATGCCGATATTGATTTATGAGATGATGGAGCGAGTGAGTTGCTAACCGTACGGTACGAAAACTATCCTCTCTTTTCCGTTTTTATAGCTTGTCTTCATTTGTTTATTCCCTTTCCCTTATACCATTTGTGTCATGGTGGCCTTCGAGGCCTTAGTATGGTTGCTCCCGACTCTCGATGATGTGATTACATCGAGAGTCATTTCAAAATCCAAATTTTTCAAGATTTTCACACTTTTTTTGTAGGATTTAGTCGGATTTGGGCGAAATCCGGGCTAGGTGACTTGATCACACCTAGTCCTCCCCTCCCATTTCCTTTTATTTCTTTCTTTTCATTTCTTCCCCCATCCATATCTTTTCTTGTCTCGGCCCATGGTGACTTGACTACACCCCGGCCGGACACATTCTACCATTTTCTCCACCTTTTTGATTTTTAGCTTTATTTTCGCAGTCTCTTTTCTTTTGTGCTCCCATGCACTACGGTCGAGCATGAGGACATTGCTCGGCTTAAGTGTGGGGGAGCGATATTCTATCGTAGTTAGTTTTATTTTTGTAGTTTTTCGAAAAATCTTTAAAAATCCTAAAAGTTTGAAATTTTTTCATAAAAATCAAAAAGATTTTCTTTTGTGTGTTTTCCTTTTATGTCGTTGTATCGTGTATTTGTTGTGTTGTGCGTGTTTTGCCTCCCTTTTTCCTATTAGGTTACTTGAATCACCGATAGCTTTGGAGAGCTTTCAAGACTTCCGGTAACATCTTATCCCTTTTCCTTCTTTATCTCTTGTGGAGTTTGGAAGAGGTTGCGATGTTGTGTGCTCGAGAGGAGCTTTGTAAAGTTTGGTTGATTTGGTGGCTTGTTTGGAAGCTTAGGGTGGTGTTTGTGTTGTTTATGTGTTTGTCTTGTTTTGTTTTTGTTTTGTGGCCTTTTGTCTATTTTTCTTTCATTTTTGTGGTATCTTTGTTTTGTGTGTGTATTTGTGTTTTGTGTGTAAAACTGTTTTCGAAAACCCGGTTTAGAGGCTAGTGTGCGAGTGTTTACTTTCCCTTCCTAGTAGTATAAATCGAGTCTTGGACTTTAGTCTAGTAGAATGACCCTAAATCAATGATTTCGTTGGTTTCTTACCTTGAGTCCACCTAGTCTACAAGGGATTTACTACGGGATTTGCATTTTGACCATTATGACCACCTACGGTGTGAAAAGGCCTTGGTTGCCGAGTCCCGTCCCTTAGGTGACCGTGTTCGGAATTGTTTGATTAGTCCAAGTTCTCCACTTTTTGTGGGTTTGAAGGGAAGGCGCCGTCCCGACTCACCCATTACCCTACCTCCTATACATATCCACACAATAATTTGCAACTTGTTGATTTCTCTCTTTCAAAACTGTCAAGAAATGCCAAAAAAGCCAAATTAAGCCAAAAGGGCAAAGAAAGGAAAAAGAAAAAAAAAAGAAAGAAATGAATGAAGAAAAAGAAAAGGCACAAAAGCCAAAAAGAAAATAGAAAAGAAGAAAAAAAAAGAATGACATGGCAAAACAAGGCAAAAATGCAAAAGAAAAGAGAAAATGCCAAAAGAAAACCCGATTCACAAAAATAACCCCTACCTCTCAAAATAAGCCTTTTTCTGACTTTTGCTGTAAAGAGCCTACCAAAGGACCGAGTCCCTAGGAAGGATGATAGCGGCATTAGTCGGTCTTCCCTCATTTTGCAATCATTTCCACTTTTTACTTGGACTAGTTAGGCGGTTTCGGACATGGGACGACCCTCTTGGCTCTTTGCTAAAGGGGGCGGGGACTCACTTACCTACAGTGTCGACTAACACCGTGGTTCATCCTTTTTCCATCCCGCCGATCGTCCCGTGGTACGTTCTTAGAAGGTTAGGAGGAACCGAGGTAACTTACCAACGTTTTTGTTGCTTTGTCGTCATACTATTAGGGTTTAGTCCATTTTGGTTTGTATTGCTAGCTTGGGAACGTTGTCACTTGCCTTGAGTCCTAAACCGGTGCTTCTTTCACCGCTGTTTTGAGGGAAGCAGTATTTGTTTTCTTTTGGGTGCAACCGATTTTTGTTTGTTTGTTTGTGTGTTTGTTGTTTATGTGTTTTGTGTCCGATTGCATCCACAGTTTTGTCGCAAGACCCCACTTGCCTTACGGATAGCACTTGTCCTCTAAGTGTTATCGCGTGAGTTGAAAGGGCGTAGGGTGCGCTAATACCCACTCGGCTAGTTTACTAGTTAGTATGTGCTTACTCGAGGGCGAGTAAGGGTTAAGTGTGGGGGAGTTGATAAGCGTAGTTTGTAGTGCCTATTTCGTAGTGTTTTGGTCCCATTTTCCTTGTGGAATCGCTCCTTGAGAGCGATTTATGGGCTACTTATGCTTCCTCTAGTTCGTTTCAGGTTCCCGAGACCATTCGTGAAGAGTTGGAGCGATTCCGACTTAATACATACACTTTTCGGAGCCAACGAAGTGAAGGAACGATCACTCGATGCCTTGGATTCGACCCCGAGACCTTGGGACCCAATCCCGAGCCTCCGAGAATCTATGAGAAGCCCATGTGAAGCTAGGAGGAACCTTAAAGATCATATTGGAGACCTACAAGACTCATCCCCGACGGGTATGACCTCAACCCGTCCGGGATGAGGTGCACTAAAAGCGATGCTCCTATTTTGGGTCCATCCCGACCGGGATGAGCTCATCCCGACCGGGTCCACGTCATCCCGACCGGGACCAACTCATCCCGACCGGGATGACCCAGTTACAGGCCCGCGTCACTTTGTTTCTCCTCCTTTCCATTGTAACCCTATAAATACCCCTCCTCTTGTATTCCTATGTTATGTTCTTCACTTCCCACTAAACCCTAGACTATTTTAGGTTAGATTAGTTTAGATTAGAGTAGATTAGTCGGTAATTAGTCGTTAATCTAGTGATTACTCTTGTATTATTGGATCTCTTTAAGAATCCAACCAAGCTTGACAACCTTGGTGGAATTATTTGGGTTTTCTTCTATGCAGGTGTTCTCCTTTTCCATTTCCTTTGTAGTTTGGTATAATCTTCTTCTCTTTTTACTCTTAATCCTTTATTGTTTATCAAGTTCTCATCTTTATTCATTGTTTGTTGTTTATCCTTATTTTCCATTATGTATGTTTGGATTCTTATGTTGATTCCTCTTGTTCTTTTTACTTGTAGTTTGATTATGTTTGAGTAGATTCTTGCTAGGGTTAGTAGGGTGTTAATTGGATGATTAAGGGTTTGTTGGAGATGTTGGTGGAAGATTTGGGTTTCCTCTTGGTTTGATGCATATTACATGTTCGTTGAAATGCTTGAATGACTTGTATGCATATGCTTGTTTTTCTTGCGTTTCTCTTGTGGGTAATAGTTTGCTTATGGGTTTGGTTCCCTCACTAAGTAGCGAGAGCCCGGTGAGGACGACTCCTAGGTCGGTCTAAGTCGCGAGAGCCCGGATGCGACCTAGGCCATGATAACACGCTAGTAGCCCCGTTTGTCATGTGTGTCGCCAAGATGGGTTTTAGGTGGAACCTCTAGGTTGGTCTAAGTCGCGAGAGCCCGGACTACACCTAGATTACCCGGCTACCCCCTTCATCTTTACTCTTCCTTGACCATTCCATTGCCCCTTTCAACCCGACCTAATCCTAGCCCGTTTTCCTTGTTTGTTTTCTCCGTCTCCTTAGCCATAGTCTTAGCCTTCTCCCCTTCCTATTACTCTAGTTTAGTTTAGCTCGTTGACTTAGTCTCGTTTTTAGGTTACCTTGGTCTATACGCCTCTACCGTCCCCGTGGATTCGACCCGACTTACCCTAGCTACCCACTAGGATTAGTTGGTTAATTATTTGATCGGCGAGATCCACGACAAATCCTACCATCAAAAGTCCTGTGGTACCCTCGAACTATGTCACATTACACATGGTACCCCTGTTTTTAAATTTGTTCCCATGGTAACCTTGAGTTTTATGGGTTAGTTCCCTATTTGTCCTTACCCAATTTTCTGTCATGACGTCGTTAAATTATAACCAAAAGCTAGCTGATTAGTTCTTAATTAATTTTGGAGGAAAAATAAATTACATCACTAAACAACTACTTTTCTTCAAAAGGAGAGGGGTTTCCATGCTACCCCTAAGTTTTCATAGTTGTTCCTATGGTAACCCTGAGTTTTCATAGTTGTTCCCTTGGTACCCCTGAAAGGAAAGCAACGACTCATTGAAGTAAAGCAACGACTAGTTTACTGAACTAGCCGTTACACAAGTGCTTATAAATTCACTATCTTTTCTATTTTGGCAGAAGCAGAACAAACAATCCACAGAAATTAAATTTCCAACAATGTCAGTTTCATCACATTTAAGTTCAACTTTAAGAGGAATTCATATGGAAAATAAAACATGTTTAAGATGCAATAAAACAACAAATATTCGAGCATCTGGATCAACTACTGCAAATCCATTTAAGTTATATTATAAATGTGATGAATGTGGATGGTTTCAATGGTGCAAAGGTAAACCAAAAGAAGCAACTTCTAACAATGCAATGGAGGTGGTTAAGCAAGTGCCCATTTAACAAGATTTGAAGAAAATGATGAAGAAACAAATGCAAATAGTTTGTGACATCAATCGGAAAATTGATTCTATGTCTAAGTTGTTAAATTTAGGCATCATAAATGGTTCGATCATGTACTTTAGTCTACTTTATGTTGTGATGAACAAAATATGATATGTAAAACAAGTCTAATGCAATGGAATTAAGATTACTAATAACATATTGTCTCCATGACATTGATATGCTGGTTAAACAAACGAACTAAAAAGGAAACAACATTGGCGGAATAATATATTGTTTGTGTGGTATGGAAATCACCAAAACATAGGTTTCAAACCAACCTACAAGTTTGATTTGTGTGGATTGTTTGTTTTTCTTCTACCAAAATAGAAAGAGGAGTGAATTTATAAGCACTTGTGTAACAGTTAGTTTAGTAAACTGGTCGTTGCTTTGTTTCAATGAGTCGTTGCTTTCATTTCAGGGGTACCATGGTAACAACTATGAAAAGTTAGGGGTACCATGTGAACAACTTTGAAAACTTAGGGTAACCGTGGAAACCCTTCTCGTTTTGAAAAAAAGTATTTGTTGAGTGATTTAATTAATTTTCCCTCCAAAATTAATTAACAACTAATCATCCAACTTTTGGTCATAATTTAACAGTGTCATGACAGAAAATTGGGTAAGAACAAATCGGGAACTAAACTATAAAACTCAAGGTTACCATGGGAACAAACATAAAAGTAGGGGTACCATGTGTAATGTGACATAGTTCGAGGGTACCATGGGAAATTTCCGTTGTTTTATTATACTAAAACGAACTTCGCATGCTAAAACAACTTTGAAGTTAATTTTAGGTGCATTAAATCGACCTAGCAACCCATTCAACTATTCGTAAATTTAGGCAAAACAATGTTTGCATATCATTCATCGTATTACTAACACGCATATTTCAAAACCAAACGATATCTTAGTAGAGGCCGCTAATGTGCGGGCGGGGTTGGTTGTTCTTCGTGAACTTCCCAACATGTACCCTCACCCCTTACTCAGAACCATGGTTTCCGGATGTCCGAATTCATTGGCACACGAGAGTCATTCAATACACGGTATCCGATAATGTCGGTATCGGTATCAAATGCTAAGGGACGAACCCAATAAACTCTGACATCCGAATGGGTCATACTTTGTGCATGGCCCACTAAGATATAGAGTGGATTCGAACGGGCCCGAATTCCCACAAAGTTTGGTGGCGACTCCAACTTCGATTTAAATTTCAATTCGACCCATCTCATATGGATATTCATTTGCCGCCCCAAACCCACGCGTGGCCGCGTCGGGATGGACCTATGTCATGTCCACAATTTGGCGACTCCGCTGGGGACTAATTGATGTGTGACTTACCATCGGCATCCTCAGGGTGAGACTCGAATAGAAATCGTTTGACTAGTACAATACGCGTTTTAGTTTTACGGTTCATGCATAACCCCATATTTTCCCGGGCCGGTACCGGCGACCGACGTCCCACTATACCACTGATATAGTCCAAATTGGATATGTCAAAGGTGTCCATAGTCGATTCGTTTGGGTTTTACGGCATGTTCTAAGCTCAATCCGACTTAGGAAGTCCGCCCCGATTCTCGGATAGGCTATGTACACTGGTATACACCCTCTATAGACTGACCGAGACTTAGTATAGAGCATACATGGTTCGTTATAATGCTTGAGTGACTATATGCTACTTGGTTTCTAAGGTCGTTTTTTTTCAAAAAACGTCATTTTCAAAAATTGCATCCTTTTCAAAATATCCAACTTCAAAACCCGGGGCATATACCGAATTTAGGATTTACGATTCTACTCAAAATAGCCTTTTTCTAGCCGGTATTCTGCCCATTTCAAAACTCGAAAATATTTTCGAACTTTCAAAACCGTCACCCGGCTCGCCTTTCCGTTTTTTAAGGCCGGGCTCCCTCTCCCCGATTTTTTTCGGGCTTTCAAAAAAAAATCTATTTCAGAATCTTCCTCTTCTTAGGACTTCCCGTATTTAGCAGTTTCGGGTCGTGTCGTAAGTCACCGAGGTCTTTAGCGTCGAAACTCCGTCGATCTTATATCGCGGGTTTCCCCCCTATCCCAGTCCGCCTTACTTAACTAAGGCAAGGCCCACCTACGTAGGACATACTCCTACAAAGGATGGCCCGTTTACACAATTGAGTCCAAAGTCTGGGGAATGTCTCACGTGAACCTTCCGTCGAACAGGACCCGACCCACATAACCGGATCCTAAGGGAGGCCCACCTTTCACAAGTCACCCGTCTAAGTGTCTTTTCCGAGTCAACCTTTTAGAAGGCATAGCCCTATAACAAAAGGTCTGTGACCCTTACGTCTAAGGGTAACTCGTCCAACACTCGAGTCCTAACAAAGTCTTCAATCCCACTTGGGGGCTACCTTTCAGCAGAGCGATCAATCATGGTTGCTCTAAGCGTCATGTCTTACACGTGTCGTCTCACGTACCCCACTTTCGAGTCACTTAGATGTCACACCATCTGAGTCCTATCTGAGTCCTTAGTCTCACTTGGGGGCTATTCTCCAATGGAGCGATTAATAATCACGGTCACTCCGAGAATCGTACCCTACACATTTGTCTTAGGAGAGTCTAAACCGAGTCGAACTGGAGCCGTCTCTCCTCCTGCGCTATTTCCTATGCCTTGGTGAAATTGAGTTCCGAAGCAACTTTACTGATTACGCGGTATTCTTACAGACAGGCCACCGGTAACCTTGGACCAACTGACTGCCGCGCTGGCTAAGATCGAGACCCAATTTACAACTATCAGGTCCGACCAAATAGCCATTACCACCCGTTTAAGCGCCTTGGAACAAGGGACCCCTAATGGTGGGGTCGAGACTACTGGGCCCATAGCTGAACTGGTCACCGCCGTTCGCAAGCTAGAAGAACAGGTCCACTTGACAATGAACAACACTATCCACATGGAAAATGCCCGAGACTATACACCCATTAGTGAGAAACTACCAAAGGATATCAACTTAGAAGGGTTACCCATATTCGAAGGGACGGAAGATCCACTATTACACCTCCGAGCTTTCAAACAATTCATGGCAGTCAAGGGGGTCAAAGCCGACATGTTCATAAATTTGTTCGGCGCATCTCTCAGGAAATATCCAAAAGCCTGGTTCTATAGGCTTAATGCAAAAGATTCCCAACTTGGGAAGATGTGGCTACCGAGTTCGCTAAAAACTATTCTGATAATACTGAACTTCAGAATACCATGCGGACCCTAGAAGTCATGACCCAAGATCCAACAGAGGGTTTCACCAAATACCTTCAACGTTGGCGGACTGAGAGTGTTAAGCTGGTAGATAAGCCCAGCGAGAAGACACTAGTGGAGGCGTTCATCAACAACCTCCTACCTTCCTACCGCATCCATCTTAGGTATGCCGGCATTTTAAACTTTGCGGTGCTTACCGAAATGGGCATTAGGATTGAAGACGATCTCCGACATAATAAAGATCTGGGTGAAGTTTCTACTGAAGGCTATACTGGACATCAACTTGAGTCCATACAAGCCGACGACTAATGACAACATCATCCAAGAGTCCAGATTTGATTTAAGTCCGAGTCTGAGTCCGAGTCTAGGATATGTTATTTCTTCCAAAGTCAAAGCCAGAGTCAGAGTCAGTTGTATTCTGTGTTCTTTTTCAAAATTCAATAAAATCAGCTTTTCTATCTCTCATATATACTTTCCTTATGTGTTTCCGAGAACATGATGAACACCATCATACACTGTGAGCACACGCACATGACTATTATAGGCACATCTATAATGACTGCAGGAGACCGAGCCCGTGTTTTCCTTTTACCTATTCTATGTCTGGTATAGAAAGCCACATAACTACTCTTAGAGAGCGGTATCGAATCTTATTACAAATCTAGGTAGTCTCCTAGTTTGGGTTCAAGACGGGAGGCAAGCCCATTTCCCACAATATACACCCGTTCAATAAGATCATCCAATCCCTACCTTAGGTGTTAGTCTGACCGACAAAAAAAAAAACTGGACAAAAAAAAAACAAAAGTCCAAGAAAAAAAAGCAAAAGGCCAAAACAAAAAAGCA
Source organism: Agrostemma githago (assembly GCA_958450325.1). Taxonomy (NCBI): domain Eukaryota; kingdom Viridiplantae; phylum Streptophyta; class Magnoliopsida; order Caryophyllales; family Caryophyllaceae; genus Agrostemma; species Agrostemma githago. Next base: position 20,529,928 of record OY288241.1, on the reverse strand, counting down.
GGCCATCATTAAACGGTCAATCCAAATGAAGAATCCTGTGACTGGAGCTGAGAGGTCAACCAAAAAAAATTCAAGTACCCATGACCGTAGTTAACAATCAACTCAAGTGGAACGGTCAATTCAAAATTATAAATACCCATACCATCCAATAGGGGAAGATAATCAAGCTGGTCAGCTAACACCACATCTAGCCTTCCCACATTACAACCCTCAAGACCTTCTCGAGACCTAGGCTAGAGACAGCCCAGAATTTTGAGGATTCAAGCTCCATAGGATACACCCTAACCATTAGAGCCAGACATCGAAAGCAGATCCCGCATTATCGAAGCCCGAGTCATTATTACTCGACTTCCCCCTTTCCTATCACATTGCAATACCTTACCCTCGAAGCCTTAGCTCCACAAAATCAAGCTCCATATGTCAAAACATCAAAGCCACTTGTGACCTAGCACCACATTTCCAAAATTATCCAAACCAGTTACCAACCCCAAACACGGGAACTCAACCCGCGGTCGGCATAGAACATGCCCAAATAGTTCACACCACCTCTAGGAGCTACCCCGGAGAACTCTCACAGTCACAGGATCAATATCCTTACTATTCCAGCCCTTTGGTCAAGGCATCATTGGGAACACACCTAGCCTACACCATCGCTATGGCTAGTTACACACCATGACCTAATAAACTAGGCACCATAACATATCTTCTAATTCACTGAACTATGGCATGGTTTGATTTCACTACACGTGAATACGTAGGCAGCCTTTCAACAGAGGCACAACCACCCACATTGACACACATTATTCAAAAAGCACCATTATTCCGGTCACGACATTGTCATGTTCTCAACAGTCTGCTTTGTCGTCCTGGGGGCTTCTCTTAGGCAGAAGTTCTCCGTCCATTCACAAAATCCAAATACTTTCAAAAACTAGCCTCTTTCTATAGAGTGTCCTAGTACTCGGCTCAGTCGAAGATGAGAATCTGTCAGGACTCGAAGCAATACTCACTTTGGGAATGTACCCTAAAATCAAAGATCGAAAAGAGCACCAGACTATAACATTGCTACTGCTAAGTCCTGCAAAAACAGTCTCCTAACAGACTGTTGCAATCCCCGCATAGCATATCTATCTCATTTTGATGTTTGACCGTGTTGTCACTCGCCTAGGCTACGGAATAGCGCAACTCAAGAGCCTTGTCATCTTAGGTGGCCCACCCCCCTATTGAGTCACGGTCCAACCCTTAGAGAGTCCAAGTCGTGTCTGTCAACTTGTTCTGTTGCGTCCAGAGTCGAGTCTGCCGGTAGACCTCTCTTTTCAAATTCCTACTTTAAAATGTGCAAAACTTAGCCTTATGAGAAAATCCTTTTCGACAAGGTCAAATTTCAGTCTATTTAAATTGCAAATTTCTTTTCTACCCCTTTCAATTTTGAAAACCTATATCCTAACACGTGAGTTACTTTCGGGATTTCGATTTCAAAAAAAAAAACTAAGCAAAAATCACTTTCCCCAGCGCGAGTCATACCTACGTGTTGCATGCAAAATTTATGTAACTGATATAGGTACGACCCGAGGCCTCAGAGGCAAGCCCGCACAACTCCCCAGAAGAAAGCCCAAGGCGGCATTTTCCCCGGAATAGCACGGGATGGGCCCATATATAGGCACACCCAGGACTTACACAACGAGTCCAATTTCCCACGGGGTTATCATCATCAGCTCAGGTATGATTTCTATCTTATGGTTGGCGAGCCCTTCACGCGAGTCTAATGGACAATAAACGACCCGACCGGAAGTCTGCCAGGTCTTAATCCTCGATTGGCCTGGTAGCTACTCTGACTTTCGCCTTGTCCAAGCCTCAGTCAGAGTGGGGGCTCTATAGACACCCACATTTGGCCGTTAGGTGTCTATAACAGTTTCCAAAAAACACCCGATGATGATCGGACGCAAACATGCTTTAACATACTCGGATATGGGCTCGAAACCATTAGCATTTGGCTTGGGCTTTTTATGGAGTACAAATCACACAAAATCAACCTCAAATTCAGGCCTAGTGGGTCATTTCAAGTCAAATGAGACTAATTTGGATCGAATCCGACACCGAGGGCAAAACTGTCTTTTAGCGACCGAGTCAAAACCCGGTCAAAGATATTTTCCAAGGCATAGAAACCAGCCGTGTCACCCCACGAGTCCGGTTTGAGCTCAAACACTACAAAAATCAGCTACAAAAAATATTAAACAAATCCGTTAAAGGTAGAATTCGATCCCAAGTGGGAATCCTACCCGAACACTCGACCGAGCACAAAGAATACTCAGCCGAGTACTTCTTCCCAGCCGGGTTTGATGCCTTTCCCACCAAGAAACGGAATCCTCATTCCTCTCAAATTGCTTACTTTTTCTATACAAAGCGGTATTTCTTCTCACCCAAGCAAGACTACCTCTCCTAGCTTCAGTCGAGGACCTCTACTATAAATACCCTCTCACCACACACAATTACACATCAATCACATCTAACATACATTCAATTACATACATCACAATTACAACTTCCACAATACAACAGTTACACATACACAATTCCCGACAATTCACAACCCGAAATTCTAGGCAATTTTAGGAAAACCATATACAAACCCGAGAGCAAAACTCGTCAAATCCCATCCCAATCATAAACCACCATAACTCTTCCTATATCATCTCGACGCTCCCGTTCCTAAGGCACAGCTAGACAAGCACCGTTCCGAGAATACAAAGCATGTAGGCTGAGGGTGTAAATCAAAATCCCATCTTCTCCTTCTTCTCTCTCTTTCTCTTGTCTTTTTCCTTCTTTTTGCGTCGTCGGTCTGTTTTTTTTATGGGTCATCGTCACGTTCTTTTCCTTTTCTAATATCGATACTACAATATAATTTTCTATACAAAACAAACGTTCTTAAAATACGATATCGACTCAATAGTCGAATATCGTATCCAAAGAGAACCAAATCAATCTCGTTGATGCTAAAAAATCGTCACATGGTCTTAAAAGCAAAATACGACGATTTCAACGCGGAGAGAATTAACATTGTTTTTTTTAGTTCGATTTTCAAAACAATTTACAAAACATCTTTTCTAAAAATCATTCAGAATATTTGATATCGATTTCATAATCGAATATCGAATATAACGAATATCGAAAATTTAAAGTCGAGTATAAATTATACTATATTTGTACGCGATTTAACAAAATTGTTGATTTTCAAAAAAACGTCTCGAGAACAGGCCGCCATGCGAGTCGCACGAGTCCTGTGCGGGTCGTGCATCACCCGCGCGGGTCACGTAAGACCCTAAAAACCGTCACACCGAAAGGCTATTTCTTCTTAACTTTTCAAACATCTTTTCCTTTTTAATAAAACAGCGGGCTTTTCAACATATTTCGGGTCTCGGTAAATAATTTCTTGACCCCGGTCAACGCGTACTTAATCCATCACGTGTCATAAACTTTTCAAAACCATGCATTGCATTATATTTACATCTTTTATTCAATTTACAAACCGTTACTAACCCGTTTTTTCTTTGTCTTTGTATTTTTTTCATCATTTGTTTTATTATACTAAAACGAACTTCGCATGCTATAACAACTTTGACGTTAATTTTATAGATCTGTCAATGATATTGTGTCTGAGTTGTTAATTGTAGCATATAATTGCGATTAGTCAGTTAATGCGCATGATTGATTAATTGAATTCGGTAAACTTGAACCTAAGATCGGAAGCCTGGTAAAAGTTAGACCTGCTACAACACATTAGTTTGTCCTAATAAGATCGGAAGCCTTTTGACGCATGCTAGGGTGAATAGCGGACCGGAAGGACCTTTTCAATACCCCTTAGACCAATATCTGCGACAGACCTGTGACTTAGACCGTGACCATATGAGATTCGTAGTGAACCGACAATCCTAGTTTTCTCTCCATATATTAATTCGTCTTATGTCGTCCTATTTAGTTTAGTTATTCTTCTCCTTTGTTTCTCTTTCCTTCACTACTTTAGTTTAGTCAAATACAAACAAAATCCCCGATTTGGTTACTTAGATAGACTTTAATTGCGAGTAGGATTTATTTATCTCCCTGTGAAATCGATCCCGAGTTCCCTAGCTATATTTTTAGTTGGACCGTAGTTGGTTATTTTTGATAGGTACACGACTAGCTTATCAAATTTTGGCGCCGTTGCCGGGGAGACGGTTAATTTTACTTGTCTTTTTAGTTTATCTTTTGTCTCAAGGAACTTTCGTTCCTTGAGACGGTTCTCATATTTTCCTTCTTAGTTCTGTTTATGCCCAGGTCTAACAGGTTCGAGATTCATCCTTTTGATCCCGAACCCGAGAAGACTTTACGAGCTAGACGAAGTTTTTGGAGGGAAATTCGTCAAGCGGAAAAATCTAACCCGCTTGAACCAGTTTTCGCTAATCTGGAAGCGGAATATTCGTCCCACGAAGAGGACAACTCCAGTACTAAATCAGACGCCGAGTCAGATATCTCAATTCCAATCATGCCGCCGAAGCTTTCCACTCACTCCGAGCCGACTCAGGCTAACATCCCGAAAGGATGGAAGCTACCGACTCCCACCACCGGCTCTTTCGAGATTCGTCCCGCTTATATTAATCTAGTGGAGCGAAATACCTTCTCGGGCAGGAAAGACGAAGACCCCGGACAACATATGGAAATATTCACTGATTATTGTTGTTCAATTCCAGTTGCTCCCGGGGTAACACAGGAAAAAGAAATTGAGGCTTTATTCCCGTTTTCTCTTGTAGGTTCAGCCCGTAGATGGTACAGAGACTTAGATAAAGCAGCAACCAATATTAATGACTGGAACTCATTGGCGCTTGCTTTTTATAAGCATTACTACCCTCCTCAGCGCACTAATCAGATACGGAGTCAAATAACCATCTTTAAGCAAGGACCGTTGGAAGATCTAAACGAAACATGGACTAGATTTAAGGATCTAGTCCGTTTAATCTTCACCACGGATTCGAGCCATGGTTCTTATGTAATCAATTTTATAACGGTTTATTTGATGATAATCGTGCTATTCTTGATGGTGCAACTAACGGACGTTTCCAAAACAATATTGATGATGACAAGGGTTGGAAATTGATCGAGGAGATGGCCACACATTGAGCCGAGTATGGAAATCCGAGAGGTAGTGTTCGGGTGGCCGCAGCGGAAACCAGTGAGATTATGGCTCAATTTGATCATCTTCATGCCCTTCTCGATAAAATTCAGAATCCGCCTCATCGAAATGAGTCAAATCAGCAAACTGTCCGTACTATGATCAAACAAAAGGTCATGTGTGATCGATGTGGTGCCGAAGGCCATAGCGCGGAGGAATGTATGACCTGGATGGAACAAGTTCTAGCTTTTCAACATTTCGAGCAAGGTAATCCCTATTCTAATTTCTATAATGAGAGGACTAGGGAGCATCCGAACTTCAGTTGGACGAATCAGAATGTGTTGAACCCAGTTCCTCAGCCGAAGCAACAAACGTATGTTCTGCCTCATCGTGGACAACAACAAGGCTTCAAAAATCCTCTAGCTCTTCCACCGCCAACTCAACCTCTTGCTATTCTTCCTCCACCACCCGTGACTCCAGCTCCAGCTCCTAGCGAATATCAGGAATTGAAGAGTATGATGCAATCTCTTATGATCCAGATGCTGAAAAGTGACCAATCTAACGATGCACAGATCAAGATGTTGGAGACGCAGGTGGCGCAACTTGCCACAAATCAGTCTATTAGGCAACCGGGCACATTGACGTCACAACCACAAAAAAACCGCATGAAACGGCCAATGCGATTCAACTTCGTAGCGGCCTTATGACGAGCCCAAAATGCCTAATTATGATAATTCTGTTACTGCGGAGGATGTAATTGAGGATGTAATAGTTGATGATGTAGCGTTAAAAATTGCTGAAACTGCTGTGAATGACGAACTAGTCAATAATAGTCGACCGACAATTTCAGATAGTCGACCGACTATCATTGACAGGTTACCAGAAACTGCAGGTGAGGAGGAAAATAGTCGACCGACTATTCCTGATAGTCGGCCGATTATTTCAGAGACATGATCCAGATCCGAGACGGTCGCTGCTGAAAAGACGTCTGATGCTGAAGTGGAAACAGGTGTTCTACAAGATAAAGCTGCTGAACAGATCAAAATTCAAGTTCCTTTTTCTAGCCGGTTGAAGAACAAGAAGATCGAGAATCAGTTCATTAAGTTTATGGGGGTCGTCAAAAATCTCCAGGTAACCGTTCCCTTCACGGAATTAATTACCCAGGTACCCTCTTATGCAAAATTTATGAAGGATATTTTGACCCGTAAGAGGAATTTTAATGAACATGAGACCATTGCTTTTACTGCTGAGTATAGTGCTCTAATTCAAAGTAAGTCTCCACCCAAACTAAAAGACCCGGGTAGTTTTTCCATACCATGCACCATAGGCACCCATGTAATCGATAAAGCTCTATGTGATTCGGGTGCAAGTGTCAGTGTCATGCCCTATTCAGTTTGTGAGAAACTGAATATGGGTCAGCTTAAAGTCACAAGTGTGACTCTTCAGATGGCTGATAGGTCAGTAAAACGTCCCCTACGAGTCTTAGAGGATGTACCCGTTAGGATAGGTAAATTCTTTATACCTGTCGATTTCATTGTTTTAGATATAGCCGAGGATACCCAGATTCCTATAATTTTAGGTAGGCCATTTTTACATACTGCGGGGGCTATCATAGATGTCAAGCACGGACGCTTGACTCTAGAGGTAAGGAACGATAAAGTGACCTTTAACTTGGCTAACACATTAGCTAAGCCTATGATCGAGGATACTTGTTATGCATTAGATATTATCGATGAAGTTATTCTTGATGTTTGTACGGGTTCCCTGTGTAGGGACCCGCTCGAGGCTTTGACATGTTTAGACACTTGTGCAGGTAATAAGACTAACGATGATGTTGTTTGGGATATTTTAGGAGATACACAGAAACTGTCGAGCATCAACGGAGAAGTGGTAAATAGGTTGGTAGATACTTCTTATGCTGTAGAGGTAACCAAACCCGACCTGAAACCTCTTCCGTCTCATCTTAAGTATGTATTTCTAGACGATTCTGAGTCTTATCCCGTCATCGTAAGTAATAAATTAGATGAGAACCAACTTTTTGCTTTGTTGGTCATTCTTAAAAAGAACTAGAGTGCTTTAGGCTACAGTCTAGATGATCTTAAGGGAATTAGTCCCGATATTTGCATGCATCGAATTGAACTTGAGGAGGATCGTCGACCTGTTAGGCAGGGTCAACGTAAGTTGAACCCAAAAATGCAGGAAGTAGTAATGAAAGAAGTGATGAAGTTATTAGATGCAGGTATAATTTATTCTGTCGGTCACTCTAAATGGGTGAGTTCTGTTCAAGTCGTCCCGAAGAAAGGCGGGACGACTGTGGTAAAAAACGATAAAAATGAATTAATACCTACTAGAATTGTAACGGGATGGCGGATGTGCATTGACTATAGACAATTAAATGCCGCCACAAAAAAGGATCACTTCCCTCTTCCGTTTATCGATCAAATGGTAGAAAGGTTAGCCTCACATAAGTTTTTCTGTTATTTAGATGGCTATTCAGGGTTCTTTCAGATCCTGATCCATCCCGATGATCAGGAAAAGACGACCTTTTCTTGTCCCCATGGTGTTTTTGCTTATCGCAGGATGCCTTTCGGGTTGTGTAATGCCCCAGCCACCTTTCAAAGGTGTATGATGGGGATATTTTCCGAGTATATCGAGTCTATTATGGAGGTATTTATGGATGATTTCAGTGTGTACGGTAGTAGTTTCATTGATTGTTTAACTAACCTTGATAAAGTGATGCAGCGATGTATTGAGGTCAATCTAGTGCTGAATTGGGAGAAGTGCCATTTTATGGTCAACGAGGGAGTTGTCCTTGGGCACTTAGTTTCAGATCGAGGCATCCAAGTAGAAGAAGCAAAGGTGCAAGTGGTCGAGCAATTGCCTCCTCCCGTTAAAGTGAAGGGGGTTAGAAGTTTTCTTGGACACGCCGGATTTATTGCCGGTTTATCAAAGATTTCTCTAAAATTGCTAAACCACTTACACAATTGCTCCTTATGGATGCCCCGTTCATTTTTTCTGATGAATGTTTATCTGCATTTAACAGGTTGAAGCAGGCTTTGGTCACATCACCTATTATTCAGGCCCCGGATTGGGAACTGTCGTTTGAAATTATGTGCGACGCTAGTGATTATGCGGTCGGTGCAGTGCTGGGTCAAAGGAAGGAAAAGGCAGTTAATGCCATCTATTATGCAAGCCGAACTCTGGATGAGGCTCAGGTGAAGTATAATACGACGGAAAAGGAGCTTCTAGACATGGTCTATGCATTAGAGAAATTTCGATCTTATTTAATAGGATCGAAAGTGACAATTTATACCGATCATGCGGCTTTGATGTAACTTCTCGCAAAGCAGGAAGCCAAACCGAGATTGCTACGATGGATCCTCTTACTTCAGGAATTCGACCTGGAGATAAAGGACAAGAAGGGTGCTGAAAATTCTGTGGCGGACCACCTTTCTAGATTTCCATTACAGGACGGAGGCGATACTTTATCAATAGATGATTCTTTTCCTAATGATATTTTGATGGCTATTGGTATACTGGACACTCCCTGGTATGCTGACTATGCTAATTTTCTTGTAGGTAAAATAATGCCGCCTGATTTATCATATCAACAAAAGAAACGGTTCCTACATGATGTTCGACAATATTTCTGGGACGATCCATATCTTTTAAAGGAATGTGCCGACGGACTTTTTAGGCGATGCATACCGCAATGGGAAACCAATGCCATCTTGGAAGCCTGTCATTCCTCGTCTTATGGTGGTCACCACGGTCCCGCTAGGACCGTGGCTAAGGTGCTTCAATCAGGTTTTTATTGGCCATCTTTGTTTTCTGATGCCAAATCATTTGTTTCAGGATGTGATGCTTGTCAGAGGACAGGAAATATCTTCCGAAGGCATGAGATGCCTCAGGTCGGTATTTTGGAGGTAGAAATTTTTGATGTTTGGGGCATCGACTATCAAGGTCTCTTCCCGACAAGTAGAGGTAATAGGTATATTTTAGTAGCTGTGGACTATGTATCTAAGTGGGTAGAAGCTGTTGCCTCGGTCCATTGTGACCCTAAGACCGTCATCCAACTTTTCAAGAAAATTATCTTTCCACGTTTTGGCGTCCCCCGAGTCGTCATTAGTGATGGAGGTATGCACTTTAAAGAAAAACAACTTATTGCCTTATTGTCTAAATATGGTGTTTTGCATCGCAGAGGTTTGGGGTATCATCCCCAAACTAGTGGACAGGTCGAAGTTTCCAACCGGGAACTTAAGGATATTTTGGCAAAGGTTGTCTCGAAGTCAAGAAAAGATTGGAGCTTGAAACTAGATGACACTCTATGGGCGTATAAGACCGCCTATAAGACACCGATTGGTACATCGCCTTATCGGTTGGTTTATGGGAAGTCCTGTCACTTACCCGTAGAGTTGGAACATAAAGCTTGGTGGGCCGTTAAAGAGCTAAACTTTGACCTAAAATTGTGTGTCAAGAATCGACTTTTGAAGCTAGAAGAGCTCGAGGAGTTCAGAATGAATGCCTACAATAGTGCCCGTATCTACAAAGAAAAGACAAAAAGGTGGCACGATAAGCGTATCATTCCGAGGGTGTTTAAAGCAGGCAAAAAGGTATTATTGTTTAATTCTCGTCTTCGTCTTTTTCCTGGAAAATTAAAATCCAGATGGTCCGGCCCCTATACGGTAATTTCAGTTTCTAAATTTGGGTCGGTCGAGCTTGAAAACTCTTCCACGGGAAATCGCTTTAAGGTCAATGGTCACCAAATAAAGCACTACCATGAGAGAGGTGAGACAGAAGGAGAAGTCGAGGTTTTGTACCTCGAAATAGTCACCAACTGAGCAAGGTGACTACGGTCGTGCGGGACCTTAAACCAGCACTGACCGGGAGGCAACCCGGATTGTAAAACATTTGTACCTGCATTTAGTTAGTTAGAGCATATTTAATTTTCCGCATTATAGATTTTGTGAGGGTGAGAACGAGGGTCTAAAGGTTTGAATTGAGTTTTGCAGAGAACAGGCTGCAGATGGAAAACTGGAAAGAATCAACAATAGTCGACCGACTATTTTTATAGTCGGCCGACTATTCTAATTTTCGGTCGACTATTTCTATAGTCGGTCGAAAATTCCGCCAATTATCGCACCTTGGCTGATTATTTCCGTTGAATAAGTCATACTTCTCTCACTTTATTCTATTCAGTTCATTATTTTCTAAAATTAAAGCATTAACTCTTAAAACCCTATTCTCTAACACTCCTTCCACCTACCCCATCCTTAACCTTCATCTTCTCCATTCAAATCTCCATCTTCATCCTCAAACCCTACCCATCTTCTTCTCTGCATCCCTTTTCTTCTCTAATCTTTTCATCTTTTGCTAAGTTTCTTGTCTTTATAGAAGTTGCAACTACTTTCCAGCCATTCAAGTAAGTTTCCTTGTGTTTGTTTTCATTTTTTGTCCGTCCTGCTGCTTCGTTGTCTGCTGTCTGCTGTCTGCCGTTCGCCGGAAGTCGCCGACTATCAGAATAGTCGGGCGACTATTCTGATAGTCGGACGACTATTCCGATAGTCAGGCGACTATCGTTTCTGTCAGGCGATTTTTCGCGATTTTCTGGGTTTCTGTCACGATTTTTCAGACGCTGCTTTCAGACTTTGATATCAGTTTTCGACCTAGATTTTCTCGGGTTTATGCTATTACTCGTTTGTTTACCCAAATTAATTGATTTCTTACACATTATAATGTTTTTTTCCCAAATTTCAGTTTTGGAATTAGGGTTTTTTATTTCAATTGATTTAGGGATTTTGTGTGAGTAGTACACTAGTCTGATTTTAGCTATTTCAGGTCAAAATGGATGCGAGAAAAAGACAACGTCAGGGAAGCACAAGGCGTCGGGTCGACATTAGCCGAGAGTCAATGCCGAGTCAGGATCTCGTTCCATTTCCCGAGGAGAGCAAGCCGGAATATCCCAACATTCAGTTTGTCTCGGCTGATCAGAGGAAGCGCTTTGTCCAGTTGGCACCTCTTAAGGTAACCCCGACACGGTTTCTAGACCGTGAGCTCTTGGGCAAGTTAGGCATTTATCAGCCTGTTGTTGACTTACTTAATGGTACTGGTATGAGTGGGCTAATTTATATGCTAGAATTCACGTATAAGTGTCTTACTCTTGAATTTTTTTAGTAGTTTCAATTTTTTTAGTGACATGAACTGGGACACACCATGCATTTTTTTTAGACTCTTTAACACGAGTTTTTCTAGGACTGTTCGCGAGTTCGGTCAGCTTTTAGGTGTTACTAGCGAAGGGGACTCAATACATCCCCCTCGCCGTCTAGCCAATGAAATCTGGTATTGCAATACTGATCGTAATACGGGTCGTAAGCGGGGCAACGAAGTCCATCACCCGGCCATCCGATACTGGCTTCGTCTGATAGGGTGCACCTTTTACGGACGTACTGAGCCGAACAATGTTAATGCTGATGAGTTAGAGAGTCTAACAGGCTATCTAAACATCGATAGCGAGCGGCCATATGTTATGAATGTGGTCGCCCTTGTTGCCCACCATTTCCAACATATCGGAAATGGGCTTATATCTGTCATTCATTGTGGGGGCCTCGTTTCCCACATCGGTCGTAGGCTATTTCCGGACTTCTCGTACGGGGAGGAACCTATAGGACACGAGCTTCCATCTGCCGCGCGACTCAATAGTCGCCTTTTGAACTTTTCTTTCCTTAGGAATCTTCATTGGCTAGGTCCAGATTTGCGTTGGCGCATAGCAAAGAATGAATCAGTTATACTCCCTTACAATCTACCACCTCTTACCCTCTTCCCCTATCTCCCCTTTGGTCCTGAAAGGGACCCTCCACCGTATCCCTCCTATTTGCTACCACTTAGGAGGGATCTTCAGACCCCCACACACTTCGCACCCGAGACAGGTGAACCGTCTCGACCTTCTCGACAATCTCGAGGAGGTGGTAGCCGATCGACCAGCCGTACATCACATACACCATCTTTTGCGGCTGGACCTTCGGGCCCACTCCTTATGCATTTCCATATACTGATTATTCTAATGTGCCTGCATTTCCTGCTCACTTTGTGCCTTCTCCACCGTATGTTACACCTGCGGTCCTCGACCAAGCGACGGTCCCTGGAATGCTTAATGAGTTGTGCCACCGGATTGCCACGGTACAGCTAAATCAGGCACTTTTCGATTTTCCATGTTACAACAATGGAGTGCAGGTCGGCCTAATCTCTCCTACAGCTTGGCACCCGACTTAATACACCTATCCCGAGGGAGGCTATGGTAACAATGCCGAGAATGGGGAGAGAGATGATGGGGAGAGAGATGACGAGGAGGGAGATGATGACGATGGAGCTGACGATGGTGGTAGTCAGGAGGAGAGCGGTGACGAGAACTCCGATTAGGACGGTCTGGGGAGGTCTCCATTTGTATATATCTTGTAAGTAGTCTTCTTTTTCTTCTTTTTGCACTTCCATCGTTTTGCATTTCTTCCCCGTATATTTTATGCCTCTTATTGTTTGCTGTACACAATGAGAGCATTGTGCGATTTGGTTTGGGGAGGGTATGCTTCTATCTGTTTTCATCCATCTGCATATTTCTTGCATTTTTCGCATGCATAAAAAAGCGAAGTAGAGCCAACTACGAACCCAAATGCTAAGGGACGAACCCAATAAACTCTGACATCCGAATGGGCCATACTTTGTGCGTGACCCACTAAGATATAGAGTGGGTTCGAACGGGCCCGAACTTCCACAAAGTTTGGTGCCGACTCCAACTTTGATTTAAATTTCAATTCGACCCATCTCATATGGAGATTCATTCGTCGCCCCAAACCCGCGTCGGGGTGGACCTATGGCATGTCCACAATTTGGCTGTTGATCAAAACATGAAAGTTTTAGATCTTTCTCTTATATTTCCAACGCCACCATAATCATTTTAATCGAAGCTCTGTAGAGAATGTTATACTCGAAATACGACAGGCTGTCACCGTAATCCGCGGACCAAAATTCCATCGTCGTTATCTCTTTCACTCACACTTCACTTAATCATTTTATTTCTTTATCACATGCTTATGCAACTTGCCAACTTGCACTTCCTTGGAGCCCAAGGCCTATTAATATAGGCATGCATGACTAATCTATCATTACCTACAACTACACCTAAGCTAAATCACTACATCGCACATATTTGCATTAATTTGTGATGGACTCCTAATCTTCCTCCACCATTCCATTGTGAACATCATCTCCCCATTTCTCACAATTTCTTTTTCATATCCTCTTTTCACACCACTCTTATTTACTAGTAAGTGTATATTTTATTCATTCAGTATTATTCATTTACTAGTTTAATTGTTTATTGTTTTCTTGATAAATTTTATTAATCTAAATTTAGGAGAACAAGACACCTTGGTGGAAGGAAACCACTTGAGTTGATATCATCTATACTTTCCTTATTAGTAATAACAATTTCCCTTTAGGTAACTACGTTTACTCATTTTCTTGATTTATGAAATTCTAATATTTTTATGAATTTATAATAAGATTGAGGTTATATATGAAATTTAAAAATTATGATAATATATGAACTTCATGGTATATATTATATATATATATTTTTGTGATGAATATATGAATATATGATTGATTTTGTTGCTCATTATTTAATCATGCTTCTAATTTATTTATCATGCAATAAATATATAAATTATATGAATGATTAAAATAATTATATTCTTAATTGTTCCGGTCACGGAAACAATAAACCAGACTTGGATTTGGGTTTTCTGAATCTGATACTACTTTGATGGTAATCGCTTCACTTCTCGAGTCTCTCCTTCTTCTTACTCCTTGATCGGACCTTCCCGGCGGAGACGACCTGTTCCCTGCACACAGAACGCACAGGGCCCCGGAGGTATCCGAGGAAACCCTCTCCGATGCCTAAGTCAGTCCGTGAAATGCCTTAATGAACCTTACTCGTGAGGAGTAAGGTGGCGGTTTTTAGAGTAAGATTCTAGAGAGAGAAAGTCCAACCCCCCTCTTGTGGGAAATACCGAAGTATTTAAAGGTTCCCCCAAGAGAGATAAAAAGAGAGAGAGAAAGAGGAAGAATGAGTGGACGAGAAGGTGACACGTGGGTTCATCTCGTCCACCTACTCTTCCTTACCTTAGGCATGGACGGAGGGGCTTCCAGTTTCTGCCCCTCTGCACTTGCCAGGGAGGGATCCCCTAGGGACTGGCAGACAGAGGGGCTCGTCTTGTTTAGTCACAGCAGGCAGCTTGACCTTGGCAGGCAGGGGCAGGTTTGCCTGGAGCTCAGAGCGGCTGAGTTTGCTCTTTGGAGGTTTCCTGGTAAGGTTTTGCTGGTTGGCCTGCCGCGCAGGCTTTTATTTTATTTCCAGGTCGGGCTTCCCCGGGGCCCATATGGCGGGCGACCTGTGGCAGGCTACCGACCCCCATTAATTGGCCCTCGTCGGCGGAGGGGGAGCAGGGCTCCTCCTCAGCAGACGACTTCTTGATAAGGATGGCGGGAGGTTGACTTCTTGAATCCCACCTTTGGCATTTAATGCGACGCATGTTCCCGAGGAGGAAAGTCTTAAATGCCTTGGGAATGCAAAGAGTTGGGATGTTGCTCCCTCATGATTACCTCTCGTAGAAAGGTCCCTTGGGCTGTGCGCCGGACTGGCGATTGGCCCTCTCGTAGGGATGGTTGGGATGTCATTTAATGTTTTACTCTCCTCTTATGGGTATAAAATCCAACTCCACTTCATTATTTTCACAATTCTTCCTCAACATCCTCTTCCACTATTCTTCTCCTACAATGTCTTGGGTGAGAAATGTTATCCTTCGTCGTGGGGTTTATGTGAACGCCCTTCACTATAGGGGCCGCAGAAGACAAAGATACCCCAGGCAAGCATATTCGGCCATCCGCCGTAGTAGGCGAACCCGTCCTCACCCTCTGCGAGCTGTTAGGGCGAAGCCCTCATCTAGGGCTAGCAAACGCCCCAAAAAATCTTCGTCCCATGCAGAATCTAGGCCCACGCACTGTACCTAGGCGGGGGGCTGCTCTTTCAAGGGATGCTACAGGTGCTTCCCCTGGCTGCAGCCTGGAAATTTCGACCCTGACTGCCCGGATTTGGGCTCTTCTCCCGACTCAGGCCTTTCTTCCCCTTTGGTAAGGAAGCCGGAAGATTATTATGGCCCCTCTGAGGATACCAGGGTGTCCAAATATGGCAAGGATTGGGACCTGAGCAGCCGTGACTCAGGGGACAGCGATGGTCAGGGCTACTCATCTGGTCGGGATGGCTTGGGGAGTGAAGAGGAGGGCCCTGATGACCCTTTCAAGGACTCCGGCAGCTGGGACTGGAGGTCCAATGACAGAGGCTGCGGCAGCCCTGGGATTACTCCCCGGGTTTTGATGAAGATTAGGCCCACCCTGCGCTTGCAGGCTGGTTGAGCCAGACTATCAGGCTCTTTTTGTACTCTTCTTTTATTCCCACTCATTTTGTAATCTTGGCCCTTTGGGCTTCTTAATTAATGAAAATCAGGTGGGCTTTTGTCTTCAATGGGCTGTTGTCTCATTTTTTTTTTTTGCGCCTCGAATGATGTCACGTAATGATTTACCTCTGCTCTTGTTACTTTCTCGAGGTCTCTTGGAAAGTGGTGGGTGGTTGGATTCAAAGGGTGTGACACGTGAGGCTTTTATAGGGGGGCCTTCTGACTGGATTGCTTTCCTAGGAGGGGCTTTTCGTATTCCCCTTCTTATAAAAGCACCCTTGCTTCCCCCATTCCCCCTTTTCACAGTTTTGAATTCCTATAACCCCACCTTTATACTCTCTCTGTCGAGCATTTATACTGCGGAACTTTCCCGGCTTCACCTTCCGGCGACTCGTAACTAGGTTAGGACCTTCATCCCTGACCTCTTCGTCTTTCCATTATTCTCTTTTTCTTTTGTTGCTTTCTTGAACACCATGGTCCATCATCGCGGCGCTCGGATCTTCTCTTTCGAGAATCTCCTGCTGACAAGCTAAAGAAGGGTAGGGGTAGGGTTAACACTAACCTTCCCTCCTCCTCTGGGGGACCAGGGGTTAGGGTGACTGATGGGGGCGTTTAGAGGATAGTGGGGGAGCCAACTCCCCTGAACCTGTCTCATATGATGTTGTTGATTCTGATGATGGGGCACTGGAGATTGATCATTCTACAATCGCCGGCCCCCTTGTGCCCAGAGAACCAGGGAGAACCTACTACCTGGATAAAACTAAGTGTAGAATCCCTCTGCGAATTTACCCGGCCCCTAAGAACCGGGATCTGATACTGGAGAAGAATGCTACTGGGGCTATAGCGATTTTTTATAACTTTGGGGAGGGGTACACAGTCATTGTCCCTGGGGAGAGGGACATTGTGTGCAATCCCCCTGATGGCTGCATAGCCGTCTACCATAAGTGCCTTTAGTTTGGCCTGTGCTTCCCCCTGCGCCCTTTCTTGGAGGAGGCCTTCAGGCGCAAGAACGTGGCCATTGCCCAACTGACCGTCGTGGCTGTTAGGTCGCTCATAGCCTATACTTGGACCTGCCTGTTCCTGGGTGAGGGGCCTTCCATAGATGCTTTAAGGTATACGGTTGGCCTGCAGATGGTGGCTTCCTCTGAGGGAGGCAACTCTCCAGGGTATTTCTCCCTTCTCCGGCAAAAGAACTGTTCCCTGGTCTGGCCAACCCTAAACAGCCTGAAGGACTGGAAGGATAACTTCATATATGTACATAGCACTACAAGGTGGAAGATTCCCTGGCATTTTCGAAACCACGTCCACACCCGGCTAGAAACTTGCCAGGAGTATCACCCTGGGTTGGGGGCAAGGCTCTTGAAGTCGAGCTGACCAACGAAGAGCTGGACTTGGTCAAACGGTTTGCTTCCTCTAAAGATAAGAAAGGCGTATTTGGTCCTGACAATTGGCTCCCTCACGCGGACCTTATATCAACTGATGACTACTTGACCCGAGTGGGGATGAACCCCGGCCTCGAAGAAGGTAGCTTTGAGGATTATGATAATAGTCGACTTTTCTAGCCATGCTTTGTTTTAGTGTTCACTCGGTTAAGCTTTGATTTTTGCAGACCTCGCCACTCATCTTTGGTCAAGAAAGGAACTGAGGAAACTTGGCCTGAACGAAGATCTCACAATTTCTACCAGCCGTCCTCCCCTGCCTGCCGATTTTAAGAAGTGAACTCTCATGAATTACGTAAACAGTATCTCGGCCAGCAGGGCAAGGCTTCCTAATCCTCCTCTCAGGTCTTCCTCTACTCGTCCTGCAGCTCTCACTCCACTCCCCAGGGTGGCAGAGGAGGAGGCTGCCTCAGAGGCCATGCCTTCCCCGACCAGTAAGCGCGGGGGATCTTCCCCTGGGACTCATCCCCCTTCAGGGTCGAAGCCCTCCACTTCTGAGGACACTGGGGAGAGTAATCCTCTGATCGACAGGAAGAGGAAGACTGCGGAGCCGGCGGGCGATGTCCAGGTGGTGGACATGGAGGCAGCTGCCAGCACACTGCAAGCTAAGCGCCCTGCTACTGACCTTCTGGACACTTTGTTCTCGGATGGAAATCCTGAGTTCAACTTTACTACTGGTGAGAGTGTTGACGTTTCTGCCCTCTTTTCAGACTGTACTTCCATGCTGGCGGACCATCTTGCCAAATTCTTGACTTACTCAAGCAACCAGGCGATCCAATTCATCCAACGCTGTTCCCGGGTTTTTCAGGCCTCCGCAGAGCTGGCGGCTCTCAACCGTTTGAGCGATGAGGAGTTAAGTGTTACCTCTGGGTTCCCCCTTTTCAAGCGTATAGCGGTGATTGAGAGGGACGTCGCTCTTATTGCCAGCTTGAAGTCTCAACTGGTCAAGTATGAAGGTGAGTTGGGGGAGGCCAAAGATCAGGCCGCTCGCTGGAAGGATTAGGGCGAGAAGGCCGGAAACGAGGCGGCGAAACAGGAGGCTGAGCTAGGGCAAGCAAGGAAGGAAGTGGCTGAGTTAGAGCAGACTAAGAAGAGGGTTGCTGAATTGAAGGGTTGCCTGTCCAAGGCTGAATCGGACCTTCAGAAGGTGCAGGCTGAGCTAAAAACTCAGGGTGAACAGTGGCACAAGGAGAAGGATGAGATTATCCAGGAGGCCAACTTAGAGGTGGAGAAGTCTTTTAATTCAGGAGCCTCTTCCTCCTCAAAGTTTATCATGGAGGTTATTAGGGAAATGCTTCCGGACTTCAATGAAGATGCTTTCCGGAGCCTTTATGATGCTAAGAATGAGGCCGTGGCTAACAGGTCCCCTGAGAAGGCTTCTAGGCCTGACCAGAATGCTCCTACCACGTAACATGCAGGGCAGTCGTCCTCTGAGGGCTTCTGTCCCTACCCTACTGCGCCTCTGCCTCCTTGATGATTTTTCCATCTTTTGCGCGCCGAGCCCTGACGTGGCCGGCTGCCTGCTAATGTAATTCTGAATTTTCTTGTAGTTGGATTTTTATCACTGTCTGTCTTTGTAAAAAAACTATTTTGACTCCTTTCTCTTTATGAATGCTTCTTTTGCTTTTTGTTTTTTTTTTGCTATTGTTATTCAATTTCAAGATTTGGCCTGACCTTGACTTTTGGTTGGAATTCAGGGTGTCTGCCCCCTTCCGGTTTGGACGCAGGTGGGGGAACTTTGCGTTTTTTATACAAGGTTGAAGGTTCCCCAGTCCTTGTTCTTATTGGCGCGTAGGGCCTGGCCTGACCCTGGCTTCTTGCCGAAGTCCAGGGGGCCTGCCCCTGCCTGCCCAGAGGCTGGTGGGGGGACTATGCGTTTTTTATACAAGGTTGGGGGTTCCCCAGTTGATGGTTAGGTTTTGCCGTGGATCCCCACCGTCAAGTAAAGTCCAACTAACCTAACACGTAGCTAGGGTAAGTCGGGTCGTGTCCACGGAGACGGTTATAGGTGTCTAGACTAGGTCTACTTAGAAACAAGGCTAAGTCACAAACAAACACAAAGAGAACGATAATTGACAATCTATGATGGGAGAAGAGGTGAGGACTAGACTAACAATGGACTAGAAATAATATGAACTAATAGAAACCACTAAAATTAACTAAACAATGAACTAGAGAAATGATAGCTAACAAAAGGGATGAATCAAATATGAAAGGGAGTAGGGTTAGGTCGGGTTCTTAAGTGTAGTAGGGTAATTGGGTGATCAAGGGTGTAGGTGTCTCCTAGTTGCTAGAGTCGGTTAGCGCTCTCGCGTCTAAACCTAGGTCAAGGTCGGTTTGCGCTCTCGCGTTAAAACCCAAGTCCGCACTCTCGTGTCTAAGACTATACCCGACACAATCACACACTAGTCAAACAATGAGAAGATGAAGACAAATATGGGAAGCATTGGCCACTACTACCCACACAAGCAATTCAACAAACACAAAGAGTGCCCAATATGTGACTAGAAACAAAAGATTCACCTTTACCCCTAATTACCCATAATCCACACCTAATCCCCCTACTAACCCCACAAGGAACCTACTCACTCATTATCAAGATAAAACTAACATGAACAAGAGAAAACAACATAATAATCAAAACATCCATAATGAACAAACAATAACAATAAGTATTATGTAAAGATTCAAACTTGATGAATAAACAAAGAATAAGAGAAAAGAGATTATACCAACTACAAGAGGATGAAAAAGATGAGAACTTGAATTAATAAGAAACCCAAATAAAACTCCAAGGTTGTCATGCTTGGAATAGTCTTCAAGAATCTCCTTAATACAAGACTAATTACAAAGATTAACTAAAGATTAAAGGAATATTAAACTAATGAGATGAGAACTAAATCTAGGATTTAAACAATGTAGAGAGGCTTAAGATAGTCTAGGGTAATGTATCCTCCTTAAACAATACAAGAGGGGAGTATTTATAAGGTTACAAGAATGAAGGAGGAAGAGAAATGAGTCTCGCGCAGCAGCCTCTCCATCCCGACCGGGACGGATCGGTCCCGACCGGGACGGGCTGGTCCCGACTGGGACGGACCCAAAACAGGACCCTTCGCATTTGTGCACCTTATCCCGGACGGGATGAGGTCCTTCCCGACGGGGATGGGTCTTGTAGGCCTCCAATATGATCTTTGAGGTCCCTCCTTGCTTCTCATGGGTTTCTCATCGATTCTCGGGGCTCGAGATCGAGTCCTAGGGGCTCGGGATTGGGTCCCAAGGTCTCGGGATCGAATCCAAGGCATCGAGTGATCGTTCCTTCACTTCGTTGGCTCCAAAAAGTGTATGAAACGAGTCGGAATCGTTCCAATTCTTCATGAATGGTCTCGGGAACCTGAAACGAACTACATGAAGCATAAGTAGCCCATAAACCGCTCCCAAGGAGCGATTCCACAAGGAAAATGGGACCAATACACAACAAATTAGGCGCTACAAGCTACACTTATCAACTCCCCCACACTTAACCCTTACTCGCCCTCGAGTAAGCACAAACTAACTACTAAACTAGCAGAGTGGGTATTAGCGCACCCTACGCCCTTTCAACTAACGCGAGTACACTTAGAGGAAAAGTGCACTCCGCAAGGCAAGTAAGGTCTTGCGACAAAACTGTGGTTGCAACCGGACACAAAAACACATAAACAAACAAACATACGAACATACAAACAAAAGGTTGCACCCAAAAAGAAACAAATACCACTTCCCTCTAAAAAGCCGTGAAAGAAGCACCGGTTTAGGACTAAAGGCAAGTGACAACGTTCCCAAGCTAATAACACAAATCGAAATGGACAAAACTCTAATAGTATGACAACAAAGCAACAAAAACGTTGGTAACTTACCTAGGTTCCTCCTAACCTTCTAAGAACGTACTACGGGACGATCGGCGGGATGGAAAAGGGATGAACCACGGTGTTAGTCGACACTGTAGGTAAGTGAGACCCCGCCCCCTTTAGCGATGAGCTAAGAGGGTCGTCCCATGCCTAAAACCGCCCAACTAGTCCAAGTAAAAAGGTGGATATGATTGCAAAATGAGGGAAGACCGATCATTACCGCTATCATCCTTCCTAGGGACTCGGTCCTTTGGTAGGCTCTTCACGACAATGATCGGAAAAAGGCTTATTTTGAGATGGTGAGGACTCTTTTTGTGAGACGGGTTTTCTTTTGGCAATTTTCTTTCTTTTGCATTTCTTGCTTTGTGTGTTGCTATGCCACTTCTTTTTTTCATCTTTTCACTACAAGAATAGAGGGGCCTGGCGTCCATCCATTGGCTTCCGTTAGTGGACGCTGTATGAGTCCTGGCGTCCGCAAACAGACGCTAGAAAGTGGATGCCACGACCAGTCGCCTTTTTTTTACGGGTGTCCACTATTGGACGCCAAAAAAATTTGCGTCTGACAGCGGACGCTATGAATGGCGTCTTACTGTGGACGCCAGATGGCCCAAGGTGGCGTCCATAGTCGGACGCCGTGTGCATCATGTTGGCGTCCGACTATGGACGCCATCTTGGGCCATCTGGCGTCCACAGTAAGACGCCATACCCCTGAATAGAAGATCGTCTTTAGCTCCCTCCGGCGTCTGGCTTGGCGTCCGTTATTGGACGCCATTTATGCTGATGCATTACCGTAGCCAAGCGTTCGATGTCTAGCCAAAACCTGCAAAATAAAACAAATCCACAATTGTCGACCATCCACAACACACTCTCAATCAACCAAAACACTTGATCTCCCGCCACATTTACGCTAAAAAACCATTTATATAAAAAAGTTTTAACATACGGTTTAAAGGTACATAAATCTAAACTAGTTCGAAGATACATAATCCATAAATCCAGTTACAACACCAACAACAAAAAACAATCAGCTAACTGTGAAGCTAGCTGAAGCACCAGAGTTACCGCCATCCCCGCCAAAGGGGTCTATGTCGTCTGGAGGGGAAGGGGGACGATCTTGGTTGCATTTGTTGAACATGGCCTGAAACATGGCCATCTGTTCCTGCATCTTCTTTATCTGCTCCGCCTGCTCCTTCAGTTGCTCCTTCATGGCCTCCTTTTCTTGGTCGGGCTGCTGAGATTCGGGTGGCGTATACTCCATCTGTGTGGAGGTGCCTAGACGCGCTGTGGGAGGTGTGAAGTAGATCCCGTGTGCATTCCCAACACCATACACACTACCTTTCTTGTACCCCTTCACGACCTTGAAATAGGTCTCATTCGGGTCTACTTCGGCACCACTAGTAGAACTCTCGTTATTTGCTAACTCCTCTTGGTAGGCATCCTGCGTACACAACAGTGATTTCAATTCAAGTTATTAGAAAATGAAATCAATAAAGATACTTATCTACCACCTAAAGTAAATATATAGACACAGTTGATTTGTTTGAAATAGTAAGTACTCACCCAGACTGCCTGATCTCTACTCGTCATAAAAGAAGTCCCTTCCGAGTCGGTCTTCCCGTGCATGTCCAGGAACACCTCAGGGGCGGTTGGCGTCCTCCCGAGTTCAGCTTGTAGCTGTTAAATAAATACGACCGTTAGGCAAACGTATTTTACGTGAACGTAGTTTATGATTAATCAAGTAGGAGTACGATATTATTAGAAATCATACCCTCTTGAGACGAAGAAACGAAGACTGTGAACCCCGATGATGTGTCGGGTCGGCCTTCCCCACATGCTCACAGTTCTTCATTTTGTTTTGTGATGCCCTCTCTGATCTGATCTTGAACCCCTGGTCGTCGTGGTACTTAACCCACCTCTCCAACGCCTCACCTGAAGTATGACAACACTAATATATTATTAGTTAATATTGTAAAAGATTGAAGTTAGATTGTTCTTTAAAATTGAGTAATATAAAAAACTACACCTTTCAGGTCTTTCAGCGCAGTCCCCCGCTTGTGGCGCTTGTTCATTACGTCTTTGAAGCGGCGTGAGCAAGTCTCATTGTACCGCTCATATACCCTTCCTTCGAGCTCCGGCTTCCAAAAGAACTTCAACTACAAAATCAAGGCGGATTAGTAATTAGTAAAAGAAATAATAAAAAACTACACATTATGAGTGCGGAACTCGGTAGCAAAAACAGTAAACGAACCCGGAAGTTGTTGAACCACTGCGCCCGCTGATCCGTCGGCACCTGAGTCCAACAGGCATACCCTAGACCTTTGTCGGTCATGTAGCTATTAGTACAGCCAGTGGTCACCTCCCCATGGAGGAACCTGCACCAAGTCGAGAGACACAGACATGTACGAAATATTACAAGATGTATGTAGTCCAAAAGTTCATATGTTACAAAAGAGTGGGCATGTTAGATTATATTACCATACGCGACCGGGGTCGAGAATCACACGACCGTTCTCGTCCTTTTGTAGCTCCTCCGTGTTCCCCTGCCGCTGCTGCTCGTCATTCTGCTCCTGTTGCGGCGTTTCAAGGACCACTTCCTCCTCCTTCTGCTGGGAGGTCGATGCGTGCACAGACCGACTACCTTCGCCACGTTTCCTCGTCGATCTACCGCCTGCCATTATCTTAACCTTGCAACAAATTAGCAACAATTAGCAATTACAATCTAACACAATTGAAATAACGTACACAATAAGTAACACAATGATTAATATATATAACAAATAAAAGTTTAATTTCCGTAACTTAATTTAGAACTTACTAAACGAAAATTTAATCACCACTTAACTTAAACTTAATTTCTCTAACTTAATTTCCATAGCTGAGTGTCCTCAATTTAACTTAATACGTCAAAGTAAACCCATTTTTTTAATTTGCAACTCTCTTATTAATTTTTAATTGACCTTACAAAAATTAGTCACCGAATTTAATCACAAATGTAATCACAATTTAATCCCAATTTACGAAAACTGTAGCTAATTTATCAATGTAATCCAAATTCAACCGAACAAAACACAACAATTCATGGCTCAGGTCAGACAGAAATAGCTTAAACAGGTCAAAAAATGGTAAAATTTTCGAATGCAGATATCAAATTTCCAAAAGCGCCGCTAACACCTACTTACAACCCCAATCAGGATAGAAGTGGTTTCGGGAAAATCCGGCATTAATACGACACCATTTGGTCCGTCCTAAGTCACACAAAACCTCATGGAAGGCCCTAGAGGTGATTCTAGCTCAATTCAACCAAATTCATCAAACCCTATTCATAATTGTGATGGGCAAATCTAATCTACCTAATCGAATTTCAACTAAACTAATCAACCTAAGTGAATTTGGGCTAAACTAATCAACCTAATCGAATTTTAGACCTAAACAATATTAACGAGCAAACTATCAATAAATAACGATAACAATAAAAAATAAGAACTAATTATAATGGATAAGAAATAAGTAAAGTAAGAAAACATACCACAAATTAAGAAAAAGTATGAAAATTGGGGAGGAATTTCAAAGGGAATCGGCGAGGGAGTGTGGAGAGAGTGTAGAGAGATAAAAAAATTTAGAGAGTGAAGGGGGAGAGGGGAGTGGGCGGGTATTTGTCGCCGAACACAAACGGACGGGCGTCCACTATCGGACGCCAGGTGGACGCCCGTAATTTCTCTTTGGCGTCCGACAGTGGACGCCATTTGCGGTATATGGCGTCCGTCTGTGGACGCCTGTTGGTCTGAATTTCGTCCTCCAAACTCAGTCGGACGCCAAGTTTGGCGTCTAACGGTGGACGCCCGGAAGTATTTTCAGACGCCATGTGGGCGTCCATATGCCCAGGACGCCAACATAGCGGACGCCTGGGACTGTTTTTCTTGTAGTGTTTGTATTTTCTTTTTGGCTTTTTGTGCCTTTTCTTTTTCTTCAATCTTTTCTTTCTTTCATTTTCTTTCATTTTCTTTTCTTTGCCCTCTTGGCTTGGTTTGAGTCGTAGGCATTTCTTTTTGCAACTAAGAAAGAGAGATTTCAACAAATTGCAAATTTATTTTGTGGATATGTGTAGTAGGTAGGGGAATGGGTAAGTCGGGACGGGCCCTTCCCTTCAAACCCACAAAAAGGGGAGAAACTTGGACTAATCAAACAATTTCAAATAAGGTCACCTAAGGGACGGGACTCGGCAACCAAAGCCTTTTCACACCGTGGGTGGTCATAATGGTCAAAATGCAAATCCCGTAGTAAATCCCTAGTAAGCTAGGTGGACTCAAGGTAAGAAACCAACGAAATCATTGATTTAGGGTCATTCTACTAGACTAAAGTCCAAGACTCGATTCACACTACTAGAAAGGGAAAGTAAACACTTGGACACTAGCCTCAAAACCGGGTTTTCGAAAACCTTTTTACACACTAGACACAACTACACATCACAAGACGAAGACACGACGAAAATGAAAGAAAAAGAGGCAAAGTCAACAAAACAAGACAAAACAAAACAAACACATAAAGAGAACAAACACCACCCCGAATTTCCGAATAAGCAACCAATCAACCAAAAATCTTCACAAGGCTCCACCCGAGCACACACCATCACAAATCTCCTCCACAGTCCACAAGAGATGAAGAGGAAAAAGGGATAGAAAGGCGTTACCGGATGTCTTGAAAGCCTTCCAAAGTCAACGGTGATTAGGCGACCTACAAGGAGAAAGGGAGGCAAGCACACACAACACAACACAACGACACAAAAAGAGAAAGACACAAAAGAAAATCTTTTTTATTTTTGTGAAAATTTTCAAATTTTTAGGGTTTTTAAAGTTTTTTTGAAAAAACTACGAAAATAAAACTAACTACGATAGAATATCGCTCCCCCACACTTAAACCGAGCAAGTCCTCATGCTCGATCGTAGTGTATGGAGACACTAAAAAGAAAAGAAACTACGAAAATAAAGCTAAGAAATAAAAATAAAGCGAAGAAAAGTGTAGAATGTGTCCGGCCGGGGTGTAGTCAAGTCACCATGGGCCGAGACAAGAAAAGATATGGACGGGGGAAGAAAATAAAAAGAAAGAAATAAAAGGAAATGGGAGGGGAAGACTAGGTGTAATCAAGTCACCTAGCCCGGATTCCGCCCAAATCCGACTAAATCCTACAAAACGGGTGAAAATCTTGTAAATTTGGATTTTGAAATAACTCTCGATGTAGTCACGCCATCGAGAGTCGGGAGCAACAATTACCAAGGCCCCGAGGGCCACCATGACACAAATGATAAGGGGAAGGGGAACTAACAAAAGAAGACAAGCAACAAAAGACGGAAAAGAAAGGATAGTTGCCGTACCATACGGTTAGCAACTCACTCACTCCATCGTCTCATAGGTCGATATCGGCATGTAGCTAGTCGTCGTCATTGTTATTCCTCATCATTCTCGATACGGCTCTGATGTGGGTAAAGTCGTCTCACCCAATCAAGGTAAACCTAATGCTACTAACAAGAAGATAGCGGCAAGCAAGGTATCGAATCCACAGGGAAACAGTTAGACTAGTCAAATAGCTATGGCGATTCTAGGATGCTCTAAACGGTTAAATTAATGGAAGTATATATAAACACTACTAAAATGCGATAATAAATAATCAAATCTAATAAAGGGATGAAAACTAAGGTCACGGGTTCACGATAGATGCTCAACAATTATGCGACGATAATAATAAACATATAACATGCTAGTCGGCTATAACACGTTCTCTCGAATTGTGTCAACCTAGGAAGGATCTAACGGGCTCTCGCAACTTATTAGACTCCCTACCAAATCGCGCGTGATCTAATCCTAATTCGGCTTTCGCACAGGAACTAGAATTTCCCAAACAGATTAAAATGTTGTGGCCTTTAACAAATTAATCGACAAATAAACACGCGAAAGTGGTACTAGCAAAATTATGAATTTAGTATCAAAGCGACATAATCGTATAATAATTCATCGATCCCCTTCGACCCTAGCGAGAAAATTAGCTACGCATGATGATTACGAAACAACTAATCGCATATATGGAATTCATGATAAAAAGGTGAAGCAAATAAATCTAATGATAAACGGACGGAAATCTAGCGAACTAAACGGAACAACGAATTACAAATAGAGAAAATTACGACAAACTAAGTAATTTACGATGAAGATTGAAACGTAGAACTGAAAATTGCATAAAATGAAATTACCGAAATCGAATCCGAGTGAAAACCGAGTGCTAGAATCCTAAAGGTCACGAGTTTTCTGAAGTAAAAATTTCTAAGTATGAAGAAGTGATAGTAGTAAAATGATAAAAAAACTCCTAGTTATACAAAATGAGGCGGAAATAAAGAGGATGTGCATGCCGGCCGGCTGGCAGGCCGCCTGCCACATGCAGGGGCCAGGGCACACTTGAAAATGAAGCTAAAATTGGCCTTGTGTCATGCCGGCCGGCTAGCAGGCCGCCGGTCACATGCAGGCTGGCGTGCACGCACTAATAAAAGAAGCTATGGGCCGCTTCTCATGGCCCAATGAATCGTCACTTCCCATTTCTTCTTCGCCTAAACGTCTTGAGGCACGGGTTTTGTCTCGCTTCTAACCAGATATGAGTGTAAATGCACATAAAGACCTGAAATCGTGTAGAATCTACAAAAACACTCACTCAAAGCAAAATGTTAGAAGAAACGGCTCTAAAGAGCGCGTTCCGACCATAAAAGACAACGGAATCGAGGGAATAAAGCTATATAAATACAACACATCAAACTCCCCCGAACCAAACCCTTGCTTGTCCTCAAGCAAGACCCGTAAGAAAACAACTAATATAATACCGAAACAGCTCAAAGCAAGTAATAGGCAACCAAATACTCAAGTCCGTCATAGCAAACATCTAAACCAAGTCTAAGAAACGAATTCCAAGACGGGAAATAGGAAAAAAAATCCATCAACAAATGCACAATTTTACCAAGCATGATATGTAGAAACCACATTTTCAACCAAAGCCCTTGCATAGGCTACTCACGGAGCCACTCATCGCTCAATTAGGAAGGGTGAGTATATGTGAAATATATATATGAAAACGCTTAACTACTCCAACTCATGGAAATATGCCCGCAATCTAGTATGGTATCGACCTCTAAATTTTTACAAAACGTGCTAAGATCACAAAGGGAGGCAAGGATGGTGATAACAAGGTAGAAGGTGGAAATCGGTATGGTCATGTGAGGTTAAAGCCAAGCTAGTGAACTAACTAGTGCGATAATGCTCAACTCAAAAATTCTTCCACTTCCCTAAACAAATCATACAAATCACCAACCAACGAGAACGAGTCCGGGATCAAAAGAGGGTGCTCAAATTTCATCAAGTAAACGGAAAATAAAAGTAACAAGAATAACATATTTTTTTGTTGTTTTGATTTTTTTCCTTTTTTTCTTCTTCTTTTTCGATTTTTTCGATTTTTTCCTTTTTGCTTTTTTTTTCATTTTTTCCTTTTCTTTTTTTCTTTTTGAACTATTTTTTTCAGCTTGATGAAACTAGAGGCAAATATATACAATAACCCAAATTGACCCGGACAAGATCTACAAACTCCCTTGAGACAGAGTCAACCACATCCAATCATCCATCAAAACTCTCCGTAATCACACAATAACGAGCATAGAACGCACTAGGTGACCTACTTCATCAAGCTTGGCTGGGTAGGCAAATTTGATTTTGTAGTTCATTTTGTGAATTCTTTAACATTTTAGCCAAGGAGAAAATGGATAGAAATAGATGAAAATGAAAATGACCCAAAAATGATCACTAGGCAAGTTAGTCAAAATGAAGGGGCAAACACCATACTTATGCGTATTGACATAGCATATTCCACGAGGAGTCCTACACACAATCCTAAGTGGTAGCCAGGTATGAATGTACTGGCTACAGGAGGCTCTAAATCTCACCAATTTTGTAGCTAAAGCCTAAATGCAGGGTCGGTCTAAATGGGAACCACAAATCATAGCTCGGTTGGTTGCAAACTTGCCGATTAATTATTATTCCACATAACAAAGGTCAAATGAATGCCAATTAAGAATGAGTAGGTGGCCTAAAGAGTGCAAATTATCATCATTGCTGCATAATCGGTATCATAGACAACCACTAAGACTCAAGGAAATAAAACTAGAAATACTAAAAACTCCCCCACGCTAGACTCGACATTGTCCTCAATGTCCATATCATACAGACTCAAAATTGGTGGGGGACACAAATAAAATCCGAGGAAAGAGAAAAGACATACCAAATATACACATGGAGAGGTAGCGGAGTCAGCAATCCGCTACTGATCATCATCATCATCACCGAAATCATCATCCTCCATACCATCATCTGCAGCGGTCCCAAAACCTGACGCACCACCTGTATACCAACCACCTCCCTGATAATCACTAGCGGCTCCAAAAGCAGGGCCCGCCGGGGCACTGAAATAGTCAGTGTGAAGATGGAAGCCGCCATGAATTGAAGGGTCAGTATAACCACCCACGGGCCACGAAAAGTACGAGGGGTAAGGGCCCTGTGGTGGCACAGCTGCACGCCTAGCATAGTCATCATAAACGGGATACATCCCGAGACACTGATCAGCATATAACCTGTCTAGACGAGCGTGAGTAGCAGCGGTGTCGGCACGAGTCTCCGTGCGAAAAGTATCAAAGTCAGAACATGACGAACCGGCACTCAACTCCATGCGCTCCATCCATGAAATCAGATCGGGATGGAGGGGAGCATATTGGGGTGGTGGAGGAGGCTGCTCAAAAGTTGTAGTGGTGGTGGTCTCTGGAGCAGGCTGAGATGGACCGGGCTCAGAAGTGGGCCGGGAGGTACTAGGCTCGCTCGTCGGGCGACGAGTATAGGTAACAGCATGCGACGAAAGAAGAGAGCTAGGGGCAGCGACGGGTAATAAATAATTAGGCTGATCAGCCTCAAGTGACAAAAC
This sequence comes from Agrostemma githago, assembly GCA_958450325.1. Classification (NCBI taxonomy): domain Eukaryota; kingdom Viridiplantae; phylum Streptophyta; class Magnoliopsida; order Caryophyllales; family Caryophyllaceae; genus Agrostemma; species Agrostemma githago. The sequence continues at coordinate 20,499,959 of OY288241.1, read as the reverse complement.
CGACCCGGCTTGCAAAATAATAGTCGCCTGCTCATGAATAAGCCAAGCCCAACGATTCTGATGCCTAGAAGAAATCCAGTTAAGAGAAGCCAAATATCGGAGGCTAAGAGTAATCTCACCCTGGACCGGATCATGATCCGCTTCGCGAAAAGCGGTCAACCGGAGAGCTAATTGCGTGATTAACCCGCCTATATAAATAGGAACATCGGCAACGGCTGTAGCTATTCTCCTAAACTGGAGGACGAGGTGATAGGTAATATTGATATGCCACACCTTTGACTTACGCCGCAAATACGAACCCAAAATAAACACTTCCTCGGTGCGCACATTATGTGGCTCCTTCCTAGCAAAAATCGTCCACCCCATAAACCTCTGTCAAACCTTAATAACAGGATTATGAATATTGTTTGAACTCATATGCCCCGCGGTAGTGTACGGGGCATCAGCAATGCATTCCCAAAAATCACCCACCCTAAAATTAGCATGCTCGGGTGGTGTACGGTCGTCATAATCCTTAAGGTCAAAACAATCCCCAAACTGCTTCAGGCTCAGCGCAAAACTAGTATTCAATAAACGGAACTCAACAGAAATATCACCAGTCCGTCTATTCTTATGTACCTCAATCGAACTCAGAAATTCCAACGTAAGCTGGGTAAACGTGTTACGACGCATCGTAAAAAATGTACCCATACCAACACCCTTAAACAATAGTTCCAAAGCAGAATCTAAGCCTAAAGTTTGCATAGCATCACGATCGATAAAACGAGTTGGAACAATAGACCGCTTTCTCAAGTTCTGAAACCGTACCTTTTGGTCAATAGTGGTAAAAATTACACCTGGAAAAACTGGATCGGGCTCAATGTCGGGTTGAGCATGGTCATTTCTGGTGCGCTTGTTCCGAGGAGGCATTGCAAATCAGCTGAAAGTAGCACACTTGAGGGAAAAATGGGGAAATTTTGAGGAGAGAGAGTGAAGAAGGTGAGGATGAATGCTGGAAATTTAAGAAAATTGGGGCTTTGGGGGATGAGAGAGAGAAGAGAGAGGCGAGAGAAGAGCTGAAGAATGGAACAAATGACGAAAAAATGGGTTTGGGGGTGTTATACAACCCGGCCGGTCTGGACCGGCGGCCGGCTGGCCGGCTTGACGCACTTCCCCATTATTTTCGATTATTTAAATCAAATCTTTCCTCTCACAGCCGGCCGGTATGGACCGGGGGCCGGTTGGCCGGCCGGACTGCTCTTGTTGAGATTTTTGCTCCAATTTTCCTTATTTTTCCTTTGTGCCTCGGCCCCTGAAGTCTATAGGCGGCCTGGGCACAGGCTGAGGTGCACAAATCCTTCTTTTCGAGTTCAAATCCAACTCGTACCTCGGCCCCTAGAGTCGATAGGCCCCCTAGGCCTAGGCTGAGGTGACCTGCTGTTTTATCACAAGTATGATGAATTTTTTCTCTTTTTTTTTTATACCTTCAATTCAAATCATTTCCGACGATCCTGCGCGTCTCCAAAAATATTAGTCCCTCCTCTCGTCCTCACTAAAACAACTAAAGGAAAAATAAAAATAAAACGAGAATGAGGGAAATTATTTACATACTCGGGCTGCCTCCCGGTAGCGCTGGTTTAAAGTCCCGCACGACTTGATGAGAATAAGGTTTAGTGGGATAAGGGAACGGGATGAAGTCGTATGACCTCAATCGCTCCAACTTGAGCACCTTCATGATATAACTTCAATCGTTGACCATTCACCTTGAATCGTTCACCCGCATCACTCTCGACTTCAATCGAGCCAAATTTACCCACGTGGGTGACAGAAAAAGGTCCGGACCAACGAGATTTTAACTTTCCGGGAAACAATCGGAGCCGAGAATTGAATAATAATACCTTATCTCCCACATTGAACTCACGGTGAAGGATATGCTTGTCATGCCAGCGCTTGGTGCGCTCCTTATAAACTCGAGCACTATCATAGGCACCAAGTCGGAATTCCTCCAACTCATTCAGCTGCATAAGTCTCCTCTCCCCACTCAAATGTGGATCCAAGTTAAGCTCCTTAATCGCCCACCAAGCCTTATACTCAAGCTCGACCGGTAAATGGCATGACTTGCCATAGACCAATCAGTAAGGTGAAGTACCAATAGGCGTTTTAAAGGCGGTACGATAAGCCCATAGTGTATCATCTAGCTTAGAGCTCCAATCCTTCCTAGCTTTTGACACGACCTTTTGGAGAATAGACTTGATTTCCCTATTGGACACCTCAGCTTGCCTACTCGTTTGAGGGTGGTAGGCAAGACCGGTACGGTGCGAGACACCGTACTTAGCAAGCAAAGCATCAAGTCGCTTCTCATGAAAATGGCTTCCACCATCACTAATAATCGCTCTTGGAACACCAAAGCGGGGAAAAATAGTCTTTTTAAACAGAGATATTACCGTACTAGCATCATTAGCAGGAGATGCTACCGCCTCCACCCACTTGGAGACATAATCAACCGCAACCAAAATATATCGGTTGCCCTTGGATGACGGGAATGGGCCTTGATAGTCTACACACCAAACATCAAAAATTTCTACTTCGAGAATCCCATTTTGAGGCATCTCATGCCTCCTAGAAATATTACCGGTCCTTTGACATGCATCGCAGGACATAATAAAAGCTTGGGCATCCCGGAATAAGGTTGGCCAATAAAAACCCGACTGGAGGACCTTAGCCGTGGTTCGGCTCGGTCCATGATGGCCACCATATGGCGATGAATGACAACTCTCTAGAACTCCTCGAACTTCCCATTGAGGGACACATCGACGGAAAATACCATCGGCACACTCCTTAAATAAATAAGGGTCATCCCAGAAAAATTGTCGGACATCATGTAGAAATTTTTTCTTTTGTTGATAAGAAAGATCGGAAGGTAATACCTTGCCAACTAAATAATTGGCATAATCCGCATACCAAGGTCCTTCGCTTGCACCGGTACTTAAAGCCATGAGAGAATCATCGGGAAAAGAGTCATCTATGGGGATGACAACTCCTTCCTCCTCAACTCTAAGCCTCGATAGATGATCTGCAACGGCATTTTCCGCTCCCTTCTTATCCCGGATCGATAAATCAAACTCTTGGAGGAGGAGGATCCATCGAAGTAATCGGGGCTTTGCTTCTTTCTTAGCAAGGAGGTACTTGAGCGCCGAATGATCAGTGAAAACAATGACTTCCGATCCAACCAAGTAGGTTCTGAACTTTTCCAAAGCATACACTATAGCTAGCAACTCCTTCTCGGTGGTGGCATAATTCACCTGAGCATTATCAAGTGTTTTGCTAGCGTAGTATATAGAATGCAAGACCTTGTCCTTCCTTTGGCCCAAAACCGCTCCCACAGCATAATCACTCGCGTCACACATTATCTCGAATGGCAAATTCCAATCCGGTGACTGAATGATCGGAGCAGAAATGAGGGCCTGCTTAATCCTGTTAAAAGCTTCCACACACTCATCAGTAAAATCGAAAGGGGCATCCTTTAGGAGCAATTGTGTAAGTGGCTTAGCAATTTTGGAATAGTCCTTGATAAAGCGGCGATAAAATCCCGCATGACCAAGGAAACTTCTCACTCCCTTTACATTAACCGGCAAGGGCAATTGCTCAATCACTTGCACCTTTGCTTTATCCACCTGAATGCCCTTTTCAGAGACCACATGACCCAAAACAACACCCTCAGTGACCATAAAATGGCATTTTTCCCAATTCAAGACCAAACTAACCTCGACACATCGGTTTAAAATGGTATCCAAATTAGCTAAACAAGCTGAAAAACTCATACCATACACACTAAAGTCGTCCATAAACACTTCCATAATGGACTCGATGTAGTCGGAAAAGATGCTCATCATGCACCTTTGAAAGGTGGCGGGTGCATTACATAGCCCGAATGGCATCCTGCGATATGCAAAAGTGCCATATAGACAAGTGAACGTGGTCTTTTCTTGGTCGGCGGGGTGTATCGGGATTTGGAAAAATCCCGAATATCCATCTAAATAGCAAAAATACTTGTGAGAAGCTAGTCTCTCAAGCATTTGGTCGATAAAGGGCAATGGGAAGTGGTCTTTAAGTGTAGCGGTGTTCAACTTCCTATAATCTATACACATTCTCCATCCCGTCACAATTCGTGTAGGGATTAACTCATTCTTCTCATTCGGGACCACAGTAGTCCCTCCCTTCTTAGGTACAACCTGTACCGGACTCACCCATTTTGAATCGGGAACCGCATAAATAATTCCCGCATCCAACAACTTCATAACTTCCTTTTTAACAACCTCTTGCATGTTCGGGTTCAACTTACGTTGACCCTGGACACAAGGACGATGACCTTCCTCAAGGTTAATTCTACGCATACAAAAATCGGGACTGATTCCCTTCAAGTCATCAAGACTTTACCCCAAAGCTTTCCTATTTTTCTTTAAAACAACTAACAAATCAGAAAGTTGTTGCTCAGTTAAATCAGCACTTACAATCACGGGGAAACTCTCGGTATCGTCTAAAAAGGCATATTTTACGTGAGACGGAAGTGGCTTACGCTCTGGAACGGATATGTCAATAGCAAATGAGGTATGTACGATGTTGGTTACATCGACACCTTGCTCCTCCGTGAGCATCCTTCCTTCCAAAGCAGCTTCTAAGGCATAGTAAACAGCAAAGTCAACGGAAGCATCACCTGCACACGCTTCCAAACATATCAAAGCTTCTAAGGGATCCCGTATAAGGGACGCCTCCATAGAATCATGAACTAAAACATCCACAACATCAATCATGCAGCAAGAATCCGTTATCATCGGATTCTTAAGTGTACTATCTAAGCAGAAAACAATGGTGTCTCCACCCACCTCCAAGGTCAATTTACCGTTCTTGACATCAATCACCGCGCCGGCGGTGTGCAAAAATGGCCTTCCCAAAATTATGAGAATTTGGGTGTCCTCGGCCATGTCAAGGACGATAAAATCAACCGGGATAAAAAATTTTCCAACTCTAACGGGCACGTCTTCTAAAACTCCCAAAGGGCGTTTTATGGAACGGTCCGCCATCTGCAAAGTGACACTAGTACACTTAAGAGGACCCATATTAAGTTTTTCACAAACAGATTAAGGCATGACACTTACACTAGCACCTAAATCACATAAAGCCTTATCAATCGATAAGGTGCCAATAGTGCAAGGAATCGAAAAACTACCGGGGTCCTTTAGCTTTGGTGGGGCCTTGTTCTGTAAAAAGGCACTACACTCTGCAGTAATAGCGACGGTTTCTACCTCACCAATGCTTCTCTTCCGAGTCAAGATGTCCTTCATAAACTTAGTGTAAGACGGGACCTGCATAATGAGCTCGGTAAATGGGACTGTAACCTGCAAATTCTTCACAACCTCCATGAACTTGCCAAACTGAGTAGTTTCCTTTCGATTCTTCAATCGACCCGGAAATGGTACTTGAATTGTTGGACTAGTCGGAGTGGGAACGGGAGTAGTGGGTGGTGGAACTCGCTCATCACTTGGAGTTTCCACATTTGCATCCTCATTGACATCTTCCACTAAAACCTCCTCCTTCTCGGTCCATGAATCATCCTTAGGCATCGACGGACCTTCATAGTGTGTGCCACTACGAAGAGTGATCGCGTTAGCCGTATCATGTTGTTGATCACCTTGAGAAGGGACTTTACCTTGTTGACGCGTTGCTTGTGACGCGGCAAGGTGTCCCACTTGGTTCTCCAAATTCTTGATGGCATTATCCTTAGCTTGATCATTCTTTTGCATTTGAGCCATCATAGAGTCCTGGGCCTTGGCCATCATCTGCATCATATTACGAAGCTCAGCCATTTCATTAGAACTCGAAGAAGAAGAAGAATTACCTTGAGCTTGTGATGAGGATTGGCCAAAATTCTGCTGACTAGTATCGAAATTCTGATGAGAATTCCCGAAGTTCTGATTAGTATTGCCAAAATGTTGTTGATGTTGACCCAAGTGAGGTCGCTGCTGAAAATTACCCTGATTTTGGAAATTCCTTTGATTTCCGAAATTCTGTTGATTCTGAAAATTCCCTTGATTATGGAATTGCTGCTGGTTCTGAAAATTTCCTTGATTCTGGAAATTCTGCTGATGCTGGAGATGCTGCTTGTGCGGGGGCACATAGGCTGGTGTAATAGGCGGGTTCAAGACATTAGTACTCCTGTAAGACAAGAGAGATGCATCATAGCTCGGTTGATTCATATATGGATAACGTGGGCGCATAGAATGAAACGCATTCACCTGTTCTATGGAGCCTAGGCAGTCTTGAGCTTGGTGGTCCGCGGCACCACAACGAACACATGCATATTCTTGCATGGCGTGTACTTGATGCATGCCCCCTCCCCCTTGAGAATTTGACACTTCAAATGCATCAAACCTCTTAGCCAAAGCGGCTAATTGAACGGCCACGGCATTAGAGGACCCAATTTCACCGGAATTTGATCGAGTATTACCACGTGGATTACCCCATCGGGAGTGATGAGATGCCATCTCCTCTATCGTTTGCCAAGCCTTATCATCATCCACATTACATTGGAAACGCCCATTGCATGCCGAATCCAGTGTACTCCTGCAATCATCATACAGCCCGTTATAAAATTGGTTACAAAGAAACCAAACCTGAAAACCATGGTGCGGGCATTCCTTCACAAGCTTCTTGAACCGCTCCCACGCTTCATGAATATTCTCGTTCGGAGTTTGACGAAAATTGGTGATTTGACTCCGGAGCATGTTCGTCTTTTGTGGAGGGTAATAGTGCTTGTAGAAGGCAAGAGCAAGAGAATTCCAGTCGGTAATCCCTTCGGTGACTTTATCAAGATCGGTTATCCACTCCCTAGCGGAATCCCGTAGTGAGAACATGAAGAGCATCTCCATGACTTCTTCTTGAGTTACCCCGGCCGGAAGTGGAATCGTGGAGCAATAGTCGGTAAAAATCCTCATATGCTTGTGAGGATCCTCCTTAGGGTCACCACCAAATTGATTCTTCTCCACCAGTGTGATAAAGGCGGGTCGAATCTCAAATGTACCTTGAGTGGCAGTTGGTCGTTTAACCAACTTGGGAAGAGCAGTTTGCTCGGGTTCCGAATGACTAGAAAGCTTCGGCATTTTTATGTTCGGAAGGGGTGGTAAAATGATCTCGGGCTGAGATTGATGTTCCTCTTCAAAGGACTGATTCTCAGCTACAAATTCAGTATGAATAGCTTCCAAAGTCGCAAGATCGGGAGCTGCGGAAATCTCTCTCCAAAACTGTCGTCGCCTACGAAAAGTTTTCTCGGGCTCAGGGTCGAACGGAGTAAGCTCTGATGACCGAAAAGACATGGGCATAAACAAAACTACAGTAGAAGAGTGAGATCAATCTCAAGGAGTTTTAATTCCTTGAGACGAAAGAGAGCATAGAAGAAACAAGCTAAAAAACAAGAAAAACCGTTCCCCGGCAACGGCGCCAAATTTGATGTGGGTAAAGTCGTCTCACCCAATCAAGGTAAACCTAATGCTACTAACAAGAAGATAGCGGCAAGCAAGGTATCGAATCCACAGGGAAACAGTTAGACTAGTCAAATAGCTATGGCGATTCTAGGATGCTCTAAACGGTTGAATTGATGGAAGGATATATAAACACTACTAAAATGCGATAATAAATAATCGAATCTAATAAAGGGATGAAAACTAAGGTCACGGGTTCACGATAGATGCTCAACAATTATGCGACGATAATAATAAACATATAACATGCTAGTCGGCTATAACACGTTCTCTCGAATCGTGTCAACCTAGGAAGGATCTAACGGGCTCTCGCAACTTATTAGACTCCCTACCAAATCGCGCGTGATCTAATCCTAATTCGGCTTTCGCACAGGAACTAGAATTTCCCAAACAGATTAAAATGTTGTGGCCTTTAACAAATTAATCGACAAATAAACACGCGAAAGTGGTACTAGCAAAATTATGAATTTAGTATCAAAGCGACATAATCGTATAATAATTCATCGATCCCCCTCGACCCTAGCGAGAAAATTAGCTACGCATGATGATTACGAAACAACTAATCGCATATATGGAATTCATGATAAAAAGGTGAAGCAAATAAATCGAATGATAAACGGACGGAAATCTAGCGAACTAAATGGAACAACGAATTACAAATAGAGAAAATTACGACAAACTAAGTAATCTACGATGAAGATTGAAACGTAGAACTGAAAATTGCATAAAATGAAATTACCGAAATCGAATCCGAGTGAAAACCGAGTGCTAGAATCCTAAAGGTCACGAGTTTTCTGAAGTAAAAATTTCTAAGTATGAAGAAGTGATAGTAGTAAAATGATAAAAAAACTCCTAGTTATACAAAATGAGGCGGAAATAAAGAGGATGTGCATGCCGGCCGGCTGGCAGGCCGCCTGCCACATGCAGGGGCCGAGGCACACTTGAAAATGAAGCTAAAATTGGCCTTGTGTCATGCCGGCCGGCTGGCAGGCCGCCGGTCACATGCAGGCTGGCGTGCACGCACTAATAAAAGAAGCTATGGGCCGCTTCTCATGGCCCAATGAATCGTCACTTCCCATTTCTTCTTCGCCTAAACGTCTTGAGGCACGGGTTTTGTCTCGGGATCGTTCTTCTAACCAGATATGAGTGTAAATGCACATAAAGACCTGAAATCGTGTAGAATCTACAAAAACACTCACTCAAAGCAAAATGTTAGAAGAAACGGCTCTAAAGAGCACGTTCCGACCATAAAAGACAACGGGATCGAGGGAATAAAGCTATATAAATACAACACATCAGGCTCCATGGTTGAAGGACAAAGGGATAGGGAGGTAGGATTTGATGTGAAGCATGGTGTAAAGTGAAGATGAAACGAGGTGAATGTTTATATTTATATTCGGTTCAATCAAATTGATGATTTATAAAAAAACCCGAATCGAGCATAAGTCATACAATATTTATGCTCAATTCGGTAAAACCGTCGAATTATCAAAAATCAAAAGCAATTTTAAATCAATACAAAATTGCGAACGAATCATAATTCGTACAGGGGGCACTCGACCGAGTGCCTAGCCCACTCGGTCGAGTGGCACCCCAAAATCGGATCAGAATGCTTACTCTGACCCCCACTCGGTCGAGTCTCACAGTGACTCGGTTAAGTGGCCATGTACTCGACCGAGTTGGCCAATAACTCGGCCGAGTATGGTTTGAAACACAAAGCAGAAACATTTTTTAGAGGTTCACTCGATCGAGTCCATTGACCACTCGATCGAGTGGCCTCATCACGACCAAAACCGTGAGTCGAACATTCTTTTTTTTTTTAAATTCGATAGTATTTTACGACTTAGGTCAACATGTGTCCAATTAATCACGTGTATACTATCTTTTCAAACTATGCATCATCTCGTTTGTACCATTCAATTCAATATTCGCACAAACCGTTATTATTCGTTATATCGTTACTAACAGTTTGTTTGTTTCCTTTGTCAATTTTTGTCGTTTATTATTTTACTAAAATGAATCCACATGCTAAAATTCCACTTTGACGTAGAATTAATTGCATTAAATTGACATAGAAACCCGCTTTTCAATTCCTCACATGCCTAGGAAAACAATGTTTGCATAAGCATTTTTCCCGTTCAACTAACGCGCGTATTAGAAAGTCTCTCGAATTCTTAGTAGAGGCCGCTAATGTGCGGGCGGGGTTGGGTGTCCTTTGTGGGCTTCCCAACACGTACCCTCACCCCTTACTCAGAACCTCGGTTTCCGGATGCCCGAAACCGTTCGCGCACAAGAGTCATTCAATATACAATATCCGATAATGTCGGTATTGGTATCAAATGCAAAGGGACGAGCCCAATAAACTCTGACATCGGAAATGGGCCGTATTCTATATACGGACCACTACGACATAGAGTGGGCCCGAATGGTTCCGAATAACCACAAAATTCGGTGGCGACTCCACATAGACCTAAATTTCAATTCGATCCATTCTCATATGGAGATTCATTCGTTTACCCAAACCTGCGCGTGGCCGCGTCGGGGTGGACCTATGTCATGTCCACATACTCACTCATTATCAAGATAAAACTAACTTGAACAAGAGAAAACAACATAATAATCAAAACATCCATAATGAACAAACAATAACAATAAGTATTATGTAAAGATTCAAACTTGATCAATAAACAAAGAATAAGAGAAAAGAGATTATACCAACTACAAGTGGATGAAAAAGATGAGAACTTGAATTAATAAGAAACCCAAATAAAACTCCAAGGTTGTCAAGCTTGGAATAGTCTTCAAGAATCTCCTTAATACAAGACTAATTACAAAGATTAACTAAGGATTAAAGGAAGATTAAACTAATGAGATGAGAACTAAATCTAGGGTTTAAACAATGTAGAGAGGCTTAAGATAGTCTAGGGTAATGTATCCTACTTAAACAATACAAGAGGGGAGTATTTATAAGGTTACAAGAATGAAGGAGGAAGAGAAATGAGTCACGTGCAGCCCCTCCATCCCGACCGGGACGGATCGGTCCGACCGGGACGGCCTGATCCCGACCGGGACGGGCTGGTCCCGACCGGGAAGGACCCAAAACAGGACCCTTCGCATTTGTGCACCTTATCCCGGACGGGATGAGGTCCTTCTCGACGGGGATGGGTCTTGTAGGCCTCCAATATGATCTTTAAGGTTCCTCCTTGCTTCTCATGGGTTTCTCATCGATTCTCGGGGCTCAGGATTGAGTTCTAGGGGCTCGGGATTGGGTCCCAAGGTCTCGGGATCGAATCCAAGGCATCGAGTGATCGTTCCTTCACTTCGTTGGCTCCAAAAAGTGTATGAAACGAGTCGGAATCGTTCCAATTCTTCATGAATGGTCTCGGGAACCTGAAACGAACTAGAGGAAGCATAAGTAGCCCATAAACCGCTCCCAAGGAGCGATTCCACAAGGAAAATGGGACCAATACACAACAAATTAGGCGCTACAAGCTACACTTATCAACTCCCCCACACTTAACCCTTACTCGCCCTCGAGTAAGCACAAACTAACTACAAAACTAGCCGAGCGGGTATTAGCGCACCCTACGCCCTTTCAACTCACGCGAGTACACTTAGAGGAAAAGTGCACTCCGCAAGACAAGTAAGGTCTTGCGACAAAACTGTGGATGCAACCGGACACAAAAACACATAAACAAACAAACATACGAACAAACAAACAAAAGGTTTCACCCAAAAAGAAACAAATACCGCTTCCCTTTAAAAAGCGGTGAAAGAAGCACCTGTTTAGGACTAAAGGCAAGTGACAACGTTCCCAAGCTAATAACACAAATCGAAATGGACAAAACCCTAATAGTATGACAACAAAGCAACAAAAACATTGGTAACTTACCTTCTAAGAACGTACTACGGGACGATCGGCGGGATGGAAAAGGGATGAACCACGATGTTAGTCGACACTTTAGGTAAGTGAGACCCCGCTTCCTTTAGCGATGAGCTAAGAGGGTCGTCCCATGCCTAAAACCGCCCAACTAGTCCAAGTAAAAAGGTGGATATGATTGCAAAATGAGGGAAGACCGATCATTACCGCTATCATCCTTCCTAGGGACTCGGTCCTTTGATAGGCTCTTCACGGCAACGATCGGAAAAAGGGTTATTTTGAGAGGGTGAGGACTCTTTTTGTGAGACGGGTTTTCTTTTGGCAATTTTCTTTCTTTTGCATTTCTTGCTTTGTGTGTTGCTATGCCACTTCTTTTTTTCGTCTTTTGTATTTTCTTTTTGGCTTTTTGTGCCTTTTCTTTTTCTTCAATCTTTTCTTTCTTTCATTTTCTTTCTTTTTCTTTTCTTTGCCCTCTTGGCTTGGTTTGGGTCGTAGGCATTTCTTTTTGCAACTAAGAAAGAGAGATTTCAACAAATTGCAAATTTATTTTGTGGATATGTGTAGTAGGTAGGGGAATGGGTAAGTCGGGACGGGCCCTTCCCTTCAAACCCACAAAAAGGGGAGAAACTTGGACTAATCAAACAATTTCAAACAAGGTCACCTAAGGGACGGGACTCGGCAACCAAGGCCTTTTCACACCGTGGGTGGTCATAATGGTCAAAATGCAAATCCCGTAGTAAATCCCTAGTAAGCTAGGTGGACTCAGGGTAAGAAACCAACGAAATCATTGATTTAGGGTCATTCTACTAGACTAAAGTCCAAGACTCGATTCACACTACTAGAAAGGGAAAGTAAACACTTGCACACTAGCCTCAAAACCGGGTTTTCGAAAACCTTTTTACACACTAGACACAACTACACATCACAACACGAAGACACGACGAAAACGAAAGAAAAAGAGGCAAAGGCAACAAAACAAGACAAACAAAACAAACACATAAAGAGAACAAACACCACCCCGAATTTCCGAATAAGCAACCAATCAACCAAAAATCTTCACAAGGCTCCACCCGTGCACACACCATCACAAATCTCCTCCACAGTCCACAAGAGATAAAGAGGAAAAAGGGATAGAAAGGTGTTACCGGATGTCTTGAAAGACTTCCAAAGTCAACGGTGATTAGGCGACCTACAAGGAGAAAGGGAGGCAAGCACACAAAACACAACACAACTACACAAAAAGAGAAAGACACAAAAGAAAATCTTTTTTATTTTTGTGAAAATTTTCAAATTTTTAGGGTTTTTAAAGATTTTTTGAAAAAACTACGAAAATAAAACTAACTACGATAGAATATCGCTCCCCCACACTTAAACCGAGCAATGTCCTCATGCTCGATCGTAGTGTATGGAGACACTAAAAAGAAAAGAAACTACGAAAATAAAGCTAAGAAATAAAAATGAAGCGAAGAAAAGGGTAGAATGTGTCCGGCCGGGGTGTAGTCAAGTCACCATGGGCCGAGACAAGAAAAGATATGGATGGGGGAAGAAAATAAAAGGAAAGAAATAAAAGGAAATGGGAGGGGAAGACTAGTTGTAATCAAGTCACCTAGCCCGGATTCCGCCCAAATCCGACTAAATCCTACAAAAAGGGTGAAAATCTTGTAAATTTGGATTTTGAAATAACTCTCGATGTAGTCACGTCATCGAGAGTCGGGAGCAACAATTACCAAGGCCCCGAGGGCCACCATGACAAAAATGATAAGGGGAAGGGGAACTAACAAAAGAAGACAAGCAACAAAAGACAGAAAAGAAAGGATAGTTGCCGTACCATGCGGTTAGCAACTCACTCACTCCATCGTCTCATAGGTCGATATCGTCACGTAGCTAGTCGTCGTCATTGCTATTCCTCATCATTCTCGATACGGCTCCATGGTTGAAGGACAAAGGGATAGGGAGGTAGGATTTGATGTGAAGCTTGGTGTAAAGTGAAGATGAAACGAGGTGAATGTGTGCATATGAAGTATAGGGGTCATATGATAGGCGCAAGGGTAGGTAGGGAGGTTGGGAGGGGGTATAAAATGGTTGGGTGGGCTCGAATGACAAAGGAGAGGCCAAAAGAAGGAGCATTGGATCATCCCCGGCAACGGCGCCAAATTGATGGTTGGGTTTTGCCGTGGATCCCCACCGTCAAGTAAAGTCCAAATTACCTAACACGTAGCTAGGGTAAGTCGGGTCGTGTCCACGGAGACGGTTATAGGTGTCTAGACTAGGTCTACTTAGAAACAAGGCTAAGTCACAAACAAACACAAAGAGAACGATAATTGACAATCTATGATGGGAGAAGAGGTGAGGACTAGATTAACAATGGACTAGAAATAATATGAACTAATAGAAACCACTAAAATTAACTAAACAATGAACTAGAGAAATGATAGCTAACAAAAGGGATGAATCAAATATTAAAGGGAGTAGGGTTAGGTCGGGTTCTTAAGTGTAGTAGGGTAATTGGATGATCAAGGGTGTAGGTGTCTCCTAGTTGCTAGAGTCGGTTAGCGCTCTCGCGTCTAAACCTAGGTCAAGGTCGGTTCGCGCTCTCGCGTCAAAACCCAAGTCCGCACTCACGTGTCTAAGACTATCCCGACACAATCACACACTAGTCAAACAATGAGAAGATGAAGACAAATATGGGAAGCATTGGCCACTACTACCCACACAAGCAATTCAACAAACACAAAGAGTGCCCAATATCTGACTAGCAACAAAAGATTCACTTTTACCCCTAATCACCCATAATCCACACCTAATCCCCCTACTAACCCCACAAGGAACCTACTCACTCATTATCAAGATAAAACTAACATGAACAAGAGAAAACAACATAATAATCAAAACATCCATAACGAACAAACAATAACAATAAGTATTATGTAAAGATTCAAACTTGATGAATAAACAAAGAATAAGAAAAAAGAGATTATACCAACTACATGAGGATGAAAAAGATGAGAACTTGAATTAATAACAAACCCAAATAAAACTCCAAGGTTGTCAAGCTTGGAATAGTCTTCAAGAATCTCCTTAATACAAGACTAATTATAAAGATTAACTAAAGATTAAAGGAAGATTAAACTAATGAGATGAGAACTAAATCTAGGGTTTAAACAATGTAGAGAGGCTTAAGATAGTCTAGGGTAATGTATCCTACTTAAACAATACAAGAGGGGAGTATTTATAAGGTTACAAGAATGAAGGAGGAAGAGAAATGAGTCTCGCACAGCAGCCCCTCCATCCTGACCGGGATGGATCGGTCCCGACCGGGACGGACCCAAAACAGGACCCTTCGCATTTGTGCACCTTATCCCGGACGGGATGAGGTCCTTCCCGACGGGGATGGGTCTTGTAGGCCTCCAATATGATCTTTAAGGTCCCTCTTTGCTTCTCATGGGTTTCTCATCGATTCTCGGAGATCGGGATCGAGTCCTAGGGGCTCGGGATTGGGTCTCAAGGTATTGGGATCGAATCCAAGGCATCGAGTGATCGTTCCTTCCTTCGTTGGCTCCAAAAAGTGTATGAAACGAGTCGGAATTGTTCTAATTCTTCATGAATGGTCTCGAGAACCTGAAACAAACTAGAGGAAGCATAAGTAGCCCATAAACCGCTCCCAAGGAGCGATTCCACAAGGAAAATGGGACCAATACACAACAAATTAGGCACTACAAGCTACACTTATGACCAGTCCTTGTTCCTTTTGGCGCGTAGGGCCTGGCCATACCCTGGCTTCTTGCTGAAGTCCAGGGGGCCTGCCCCTTGCCTGCCCAGAGGCAGGTGGGGGGACTTTTCGTTTTTTATACAAGGTTGGGGGTTCCCCAATCCTTTTTCTTTTTGGCGCGTAGAGCCTGGCCTGACCCTGGCTTCTTGCCGAAGTCCAGGGGGCCTGCCCCATGCCTGCCCAGAGGCAGGTGGGGGGACTTTGCATTTTTTATACAAGGTTGGGGGTTCCCCAGTTCTTATTCTTTTTCGCGTGTAGGGCCTGGCCTGACCCTGGCTTCCTGCCGAAGTCTAGGGGGCCTGCCCCCTTCCTGCCCAGAGGCAGGTGGGGGGACTTAGGTTTTTCGTTCGGGGGTCTATTTTTCTTGAGTTTTGCAACATGGGGGCCCTCCCTTATTGCCCCCTGCTCGTTTGTGTGTGAAATGCTTAGTTTGAACAGACAACGAGTATAGATTTGAGACCTTTTCATTTCTTGAAAGACTTTAAACCTGTGTGGTCGGAGCCGTCGACATTGCATCTTGATCGTCCTCCACCGATATTTCTTGAAAAATAAAGCTAAAAAAGACTTTAACATCAGACGTAGTACTTCTTCAAAGTATCCGCATTCCAGTGGGCGGCCAGCTCCTGGCCTTCAGAGTTAGCAATTCTGTAGGTTCCTGGCCCCATAATCTGGGTTACCTCGTATGGGCCTTCCCAGTTGGCGCTTAGTTTTCCATGCTCCTTCGATCTTCCTACGACCTGTGTCTTTCTTAGGACTAGGTCCCCCGCCTGGAAGTTCCTCGTATTCACCTTTATGTTTTAAGCTTTTCTCATTCTTTGTTGATAGGCGACGATATTGACGCAGGCCTATTGTCTTACTTCTCCGACTAGATCAAGAGCCTCAGTCATTGCAGCCTTATTGCTTGCCCTATCATACTGCTGGGATCGGAGGGTGAGAATTTGTGGTTCTATGGGTAGCAGGGCCTCGGCCCCGTAGATCAGGCCAAAAAGAGTCTGCCCTGTAGACTCCTTTCTGATGGTCGTGATTGACCATAGCACACTTGGAAGTTCGTCCGCCCATCTCCCTTTGAGCTCATCAACCATCTTTTTTAGCCCGTTCAGGACCTGTTTGTTCGCTGCTTCAGCCTGCCCATTTGTTTATGGGTGGCAGATGGCGGAGTAGGCAACAGCTATGCCATGGCCTTCCAGCCAGGCTCTCAGAGGATCGTTGTCAAACTGCTTTCCATGATCGAAGACTAGCACCTTTGGTAGGCCATATCTAGTTATGATATTTCTCCAAATTACCTTTCTGACTGCTGGCTCTGTTATGTTTGGGACGACTTCGGCTTCGATCCACTTAGTAAAATAATCAATCCCCACTATTAGGAAATTTTTTCCTCCAGTTGCAGCGGTAAATGGCCCCAGAATGTCCATCCCCCACTGAGCGAAAGGAATGGGAGACAGAATCGGTCTGAGGTCCTGGGCAGGAGCGTGTATTGATGGGGCGAACAGTTGGCACTTCCTGCATTTCCGAGTTAGATCTTTGGCGTCAGCGAGCAGGGTCGGCAAATAGTAGCCTGCCCTCAGGGCTTTGTGGGCCAGTGACCTTCCTCCTATGTGATGACCACAGATGCCTGAGTGTATATCATCTAGCACTTCCGCGGCCTGCCCTGCCCCGGGCACTTGAGCAGGGAAGAGGAAAATGACTTACGATACAACTCTCCATCAATTAATATAAACCACGCGGCCCTGGCCGACATTTTTCTCCTTTGGATTGGATCTTGCGGAAGGGTTCCATATTTTTTGAATTGGATGATTGGGGTCATCCAATCCTCAGATTCTGTTTCCTCGATGATACTGACCAGTTGGCAGGGCGCTGTAGACTTCTCTTGTATCACATCCACCCACACTGATCTTCTTATATCTTGGAGGCTGGAGCTAGCCAGCTTAGACAGGGCGCCTGCCTGGTTGTTTTGTGACCTGGGAATCTGCTTAACTTCATAGGACTTCAACCCTGACAACTCCTATTTTACCCTTTCCAAGTATGATGTCATAGCCTGATCTCTAGCCTCGTATTCGCCATTGATTTGGTTCGCTATGAGCTGAGAGTCTGTGGCCAAGACAAGTCTCTCGGCCCCTGCGGCTTTGGCTAGGCTGATGCCTGCTAGCACGGCCTCGTACTCAGCCTCATTGTTTGAAGCGGGGAAGGTAAACCTGAGCGCGTGCTCAAAGTCTATTCCTTCAGGGCTGGTTAGCACAACTCCTGCCCCCGCACCGTTGGTTGTAGATGACCCGTCGGTGTACACCGTCCAGTCGCCCGCAGGGGGATCATCCTCCTCTAAGTGAGAACACTCTGCTAGGAAGTCCGCCAAGGCCTGTGCTTTGATGGTCGTCCTGGGCTGGTACGATATACTCAGCCCGCTCAGCTCTATAGCCCATTTTAGCAGTCTTCCAGACTTCTCGAATTTTTCCAAGACTTTCTCCAGGGGTTGGTCGGTCAGCACGACGACGGGATGGGCGTCGAAGTATGGCATGAGCTTGTGGTCTGCTATGACCACAACATAGGCAGCGTTTTCAATGATAGGATAATTCTTTTCGGCCGCCCCCAGGGCATGGCTAACAAAGTAAATTGGTTGTTGGGGGCCTGCATCCTCCCTTAAGATTACCGCGCTCATAGTTGAATATGTCACGACAATGTAAAGGAAGAGCTTCTCCCCTGCCACCGGCCTTGCCAGGGTGGGCAGCTGCTTCAGGTGTTCTTTTAATTGCTCGAAGGCCTCTTTTTGTTCAGTTTCCCACTTGAACTGTTTGTTTCCTTTTAACACCTTAAAGAAAGGCGTTGATTTGTTGGCTGACCTGGCGATGAATCGTGCCAGGGCAACCATTCTGCCGGTTAGGCGTTGAATGTCCCTAATTATCCTTGGCTCTGGCAGGTCCAGGACAGCCTGAACTTTCTCTGGGTTCGCATCAATTCCCCTGGCGCTGACCAGGAAGCCTAGAAACTTTCCTGAGCGTACTCCGAAGGTACAATTTTTAGAGTTTAGTCCATCTTTCCTGGCGATGAGTCCATCTTTCAGCGTGACAAAGGTTTCATATTTGTGAACCAATAAATTTATTTTGTTCTTTTTAACTCGACTAGTTTCTTCATAAGCCAAAGACAGGTTGTCCCAGATTTCCTTTGCTGAGACACATGCAGAGATGCGACTCTGAAGACGTAGACCAATTTCTCTCTGGAGAAAAGATATCGTCTTTGAGTTCTTTTCAACTTTTGCACATTCAAGAGCAATGTACCCATCTTTGTCCTTCTCTTCCACAGTCACAGTCTTGAGGATGGTGACAGGTCCTTTCTTGATTATGTTCCACCACTCCCACTCAGCTCATTTGATGTGGTGCATCAACATGTTCTTCCGCACACCATAGTCTTCTCCGTTGAAGACAGCGCACTAGTCGTTCTTTTGCTCCATTGTACCTTAAAGACAAAAAACAGAGAAACGCATAATTGGATCACTCAATGTTGTTAAGAAAGACTCGAGTACCGCCTTTGGTACCAATTGAAGAGTTTAATACGTGAAAATTATACTCAAGAGGGGGGAGTTGAATTGAGTATATCGATTTTTCTTTTTTTCTTTTTCTATTTTAATACTATGTCGGTTATGGGGGTTTATGTAAGCTAGTAAATAAAGACGATAACTTTTTGAAATGGTTCAATATCATACTCCGAGACCTACGTCCATTATTCTCTCATTAATATTTCAGCTTCTATCTCTAGGATTACAAAATATTAATAACCATCCAATGCCTAGTAAGCCGCGGTGCTAGAATTAATTATTTTATCCCTAAATCGATTGATAATACACGAAGGTTTAGCCAAAGATCTCCTATGGATTGTCTTCTTCGTAAGACGGGTAGGAGCATTGTTCTTCAACTGACAAGTACTTAGAGCAATGTAACACAGTAATCAAGTAAGAAGTGACTTTTCCGTGACGAATTCTAACCTTAAAGAAATTAGCAAAAATGTTTTTAGCTAGAAAATTTTTTTGCCTTTAGACTTTAAAACTCAATGGAAGAATGCGTAAGTAATATGAAAATCAAGCTTGCCTTAAATACTACTTTGACCGTGCGCCTAGGGTAAGAATCATAAGGGAGGTAGAATACTTTGAAAGATTAGGAAAATATATTAAAGATATTCTGAGATATAAGCAAATAATATATGACTCCAAACTATGGTAAATTACCAAGATCTCACGTGTAGTAGGAATCACTTTCCTAAACACAATGTGATTCTTCTTCACCAAGTAATCTACTCTAATTCAAATAGATTATATTTCCATAAAGAGGTTTTATTTAGGAAAGTATTTTGTCTTAAAAAAATCGCAATAAAATATTTCCAAAAACTTAATGTAATATAATTTCCATAATTCATATAGAAGACATTTTAGAAAAATATTTTCAGGAAATACTTTTAAAATCAAATCTGGCGCGCAGCTCGAAATCTTTTTGATGTGAAATTTATCACAAAACTCCACAGACTGTAACATTTGAGGACGAGACTGTAACATTCAGAGTCAGATTGTAACATTTGGTTTCAGACTGTAACATCTGGTTTCAGACTGTAACATCTCCAACTCTGACTGTAACAAGTTCCTAAGTCTCTACGAACTTGACTCACATGACAAACCTTTGTTCACAAACACGATTCATGACGTCAGGTTAACAAACTAGATTGAAAGGCTCCTTGTTCATTCCGCATTGTCCTTGTCCTTGTCCTTCTAATCTATGGAGTGATTATAGCTCCATGTTAGGTATTTCCACTTTTCTCTTCTCTTCCTCAAGTACAAGCTTCAATATGATCTTCTATGATTCTCAATGCTTGTCTTTTACCTTGCGTGCTATATCACGAGTAAGTCTTCTATCCATCTTGATACTTGACTCATTTTCTTTATCCAGTTCGATCCTGTAAAACATAGCATATGCGACTAGACATACAAACCCGTTACGTTCCACTTGTAATTATCAAAATAAAAATACGAGATTGTCATAAATTTAAATTACTATAAAAGCATAAAACCAATCTCGAGCCTTCAATTTTTAATCAACAACTTTCAAATTAAAATTCTCTTACTCATTATATTTATAAATAAATAGTAGTCCTCATTTATGAGAATTTATTTAAGTATTGTATTATAAATAGCATAAGAGAAATGTTAAAACATCATTGACAAAACACTTCAAGTATTTGCATAGTTGTTAGTATTTTTATGTTCTCAATGTATTAGTAAACAACTCAATTTGTTCCCCGTTTTAATTGTAGGTAAATATATTAGACCAACGATACTTAACACCACTAGTCCGTAGTTACAACCAGCAGAAATGAGAAGCAGCATTTACATTAACGGTATAATTTCACGTCCACTTTCTATTGTCTGATGTAATAATTTTATGTATTACTCAATATTGACAATTACTCCCTCCAACCCACTATGATTTAACCACTTATCATTTTAATCCCTCACATTTGAATAAAAATGGGTAAATCATAGTGGATTGGAGGGAGTATCACTTTTACGTATTTCATATCTGATCTTCTAAAATTAACGCGATACTTAATTGAAAATATATTAACATTACGATAAAAATTGAATAGATAAATCCGTGAATTTCACGGGATACATACTTAGTTTATTTTTAAATGGACAACTTGATATAATTCTGTTAAAAAGAAAAAAAAATCCACGCTACAGGAAGGTGTCGAACCCAGTACCTCCATGTCTGGAGACCAAGAGCTTATCCGCTGCCCCACAATGGTAATTAACGTAGAAAATAGTGCACAGTATCTTAATATTAAGACATTGCAGTTGTGGATCATTATTCAAGGAGCCGCTACTTCAACTAGCGGCTTCGTGTCCGGCATTAAAAAATAAATAAAACTGATGGCATGGACCCATTAAGAAGAATTAGTTTCAAATCAACATCGAATGAATAAGGGTCCGTTTGATTCAAACAATGGGAATGAAATGGAATGAATGGATTCTAATAGAAGAGATGGATGAAATTAGAACCCACTAACTCCAAGATAATAACAAAAACAAAGAGAGTTGAAAATCATAAGAATGCAAGTTAATAATAAAAGTATAATAATTGATTCAAAATAAAAAATAACATATGTTAAAACCAATTCCATGGAAAATAAATTCAATAAAAGAACAATGTTAACGATAAAAAACAATTTTTACTTACTACTACCAAAATTAACGTTAAAATAAATAATACCCACTAATAAAACTAATGTTAGTAACAAATAATACATAGAAATTTAGTTAAAAAAATTCTAAACAAAAAAATTGTCAAAGAAGATGAAATAAAGAGTCTGACATTTTTTTTCTTCTTTTTTCTTTTTTCCCCTTCCACTAATCTAATGTTGTAAGTGTGAGTATGATTTAGAATCATGAGTTGAGGTTAGGGGTTGTGATTCCAAGAGTTTGGAAGCAATTACAACCCATTGGGTTCTAAATCCATATCAAAAGAGCTAAACCAAAAATTGGAATGGATTCAATCCATTCCAATTCCCTCCAAAACATCGAACCGAACACCCCTAAATACTTCATTAAAAAACATTTAAACGATAAAAAAAATAGTATAAAGTAAGGTTTCACAAAAACACAAAAAAAAATATTGTGAACAAAAAATATAATATACAAATGGAGAAAAGTACGGATAATGTATCGTCTCGTAGACCACAAAAAGTCAAAAGGATAATTTGGAGTGCATTGGAGGAAGTATTAATTTTTGTGCTATTTGAAGGACAGAAAATAAAAATGACTTAAAGAAGTTTGAATATTATTAAGAGTAAATTAAAAATTACTCTCTTCTAAAATATCAATTTTAAAATTTACTCCCTTTAGATAATTTTGTTAAAAATAACTCCAAAAATCTGCCGAAATTTCAAAAATTGCTCCCAAATTTATTTTTAGGACAAAAATGTCCTTGGTTAGAGGGTGGGGTGAAGTAATATGGCCTAAAAAAGTCAGGGGCATTTTCGTCCAAAAATTATATTTTGGAGCAATTTTTGAACATTTGATAGATTTTGGGAATTATTTTTAACAAAAATTTCAAAAGGAAGTAAATTTTAAAATTGGTATTTTAAAAGGGAGTAATTTTTAATTTACTCTTGTTAGGAAATAAGTGCCTAGCAAATTGTCATTTTGGACCTTGAATTGATTTGTTGCTGATATCTTTCCTAAAGTTGATCTTCTTGTTTTGGTAACATAAGATTGTTTGGTTTTAGGAAAGATTGAACCGTGTTTCATAATTAGTTTAGGTAACTAGTTTAGGTGAAATAATACTATATAAAGACCTGACTAGTTTCTTGGTTAATTAGGACAGAGAGATGATTTGAGAGCACAATATAGAGGGTTGATTTGTGAGGTTTTCTCGAGGGAAAACTCAGTTTGTTCCGAGTCCCTATTATTTGGTGGTTCTATTGATCTCGTCTTCATTGGAGACCGTTGGAGTTTCTTCGGATCTTGGTTGGCCACAAGATCGTTTGTCCTTCGTCTCGTCGGTGAGTTCGTCGCAGGTCGACTCAGTCTGGGTAGTCTCTTTCTAGTTTGAGATTACTATCTGGTTGGTAGAGTTGATACTACTTTTGGCTTTATCTGTGAGCTATTAAGCACGTGTATTACAGTCTACTGTTGTACTATTATCTCCACAATAGTGAATTTGGTCTCCTTGTCGGTGTGAACGTAGCCAGTGATTTTGCTGGTGAACCACGTAAATCTGTGTGTCAGTTTATTATTGTTTGCTATTTGTTTTGTTCTTCTCACATAATCAACAAACCGTTGGTAACGGGACGCCTCCGTTACAACAATTCTATTATTAATTGATATCTTCCATATTTTCTTTTTTAATTATTTCTTTGATTCATTCCACTTTTTTTTTTTCCTATAACACCTTCTCTTTCACCTAAATGACTCATTTACTTTAGTTCCTTTTTACTTGTACTTATTTTATTATTTTTCTTAACAAATGTATCATTCCTTAAGATGAAAGAAATCAATGAAATGGACGGAGTAAAATGTATATTTATAATTTTAAGAATTTTGATTAGAAAATGAAAAGATGACGATGAGACGGGCAAAAAAAAAAAGGTGGGGTTACTTTAGGTACGACCAAGAAACAAGGAGTAGAAGATTTGATGGCACTTGCTAGCCAGGAATACTCTTTAGGTATGACAAGCTAATAGCCGAGCAACAAACACGAGCAGTTTTAGCCAATCGGTGGGATCAATCTCTATCGCCCTTCATATTGGCTCTTTAAATCTCCAATTAGTCGCATATATTTCGCTAATTCACACTGTACTTCTTATATGTGGCTCATAATTCAGCTCGGTAATAGGTCATTTAGCTCTTTTCTACTCGGATTAAAATCTAAGTTTTAATTTTGGTTCGATTTCAATTAGATTCATTTTAGTTGGTCATTTTTGTTGATTTATGCTATTTTGAGAAGAGTATACTTTGGGTCGGATGACTCATATCAACATCAATTCAAGTGATGATTTTTTTGAGACTAAAGTTAAATATTTTTGCTTAATGTTTGTGGCACATTTTGATTTGTACTCCGTATATAATAATTGAAATTTAGATCATTACTCGTAATAAATAAAGATTTAGTGAATAAAGTTCTAAAATTGAAGTTTTTTTAATAAGAAAATAAGTACTTAATTAATATAAATCAGGTCCGGTTGGTTATTATTGACTTAGTTACATTCGGGTTCGGGTAATCGTTCGATCATATATGAGTATTCAACTTAGTTCAATTCAGCATGAATCATGTTCATCGTATTATTCACGTCAATCATTTTGGGTGTTTGATTGACTATTAATTCAAATATTTTCGATAGTTTTATTTCGAATTCAGGCCTAATTTACTTTGTGAGGTCTCTCTAATATACGAAGTACCCTTCATTGGCTTTTGTTAGGCAACACCTACATCATCCTTTGTTTCCCATAGCAAATCTCTTATATATTAAATAAAACACCATGTGCCATGAGGTGGCACAATGGTGATCCTCCATTTCGAAATAAGTCCATTTTTTTGATACAATTTTCTTTTCTCCCAGTGTGAACACATCCAAAGCAATTCCAAAGTTTCCTCAAAATCTTCTCCAAAAACTTCAGCAACAGGAATCGAACCCACAACCTCCTAGATCAATCCCATGTGAGTAAACCATTAATCCAAGACATCAATCTATGAAGAGTTTGTAGAAAAAAATATAGTAGCTTTCTACGAAGAGAAAACAAGTCAAACGCAGTTTACGAAGCATTAATTACTGTTCTTGATATACTAAATCCTTCATTGATGCACTTCAACGTTTCACGAAGCAACTTCCTACAACTGTCAATTCATCTTTCCCGAAAATGCATCACCAGATTAATCGATCTTATTAATTGTTGTTCTTCATCAATACCCTATGTCATTATCCCTAATCCCTCTCGAAAATAGTTCATAGGCAATCAATATCTGCCTCTTCGTTTCTTTCGTTTGTATTTCACACACATCTAATCGTCTTTATATCTTCGGTGAATCGTTTCACAGTGTTCACATTCAAATTTTCTTTCGTTTCCATAACACTCTGTTTTCAAGATCTTCGTCCCAAGTTTCAACTATGTCTCAATCGAATTTGTAAGATTCTTTAATTCAGGTCATGTTGATGGGTTTTATGATTTTCAAAGATTCTTTATGTAATCCCCTAGAAAATCTAACGCAATACAGTGGCGGAAACACTGTAGAGTTGGGATTAAAACACACTGACAAACTATATCTCATTAAAAGAAATGGTAAGTCGATACAAAGGCCACTTTTTACAAAAGGGCTAAATAGAAAATTCTCCAAATGGGTTATACAAATCCGTAAATTACATGAATAGAGAAAGAGTAGGATCCACGCTACTCGCTAGCTCACACCCAAAACCTAGCAGCAAATACCTGTCATGTTATAAACATAACAGCCACGTCAATGGGGAGTAACTCGGACGTTCTCCCAGCCATATTATATCATATGGAAAAATAATAGTATTACTATATCAAAATAATTAAAATGAGAAAACATTAAAACGATATAATAAAAAAAAGTTTTCAACAAAACTTAAAGCATTTGCAAACCTGCAAGTCAATATCAATCGATAATAACAATATTCAAAAATGGCGTTAAGGAAATCAATCAGTGCAACGGAATAGACTTTCACTAGGATAATACTCAAACTAGCTTCGAGAACTTAGTTAAAACAAATTAGACTTCGGTCTCTAACTAGGCAACTCAAACTATAACAGGACTGCGTGCAGCGAGGTCCTGACTTAAGTAATGTACACCCCTCCTGGACACCAACCGTAATCCAGTTCAACCCGACGGCGACTTACACGATGTGATATCTAAGTTTAAGGTCAAAATATACACACTCCTGAACACAAACCATGCTCAGTTCAACGACCAATGCGTCTCAACATAGACACACCAGCTTTATAGTTGATGGCAAAACGTATACCCTAGACTGTATTATTCTACCCATACATTTGTCCTCATTCCATAACTCCAAAACAGCCATTATCGATATTCAAAAGTAAATATAATCAATATAAATAATATGAGGATAAAATGAATAAATATTTTATATTAAAAGGGAAACTTCTATAAATAGAAACTTACCAATTTTAGAAACTTACTAAAAATAGAAATAGTCTTATTGAAAATACGTAAGTTATTAAAATTACTTAAATGTATAGAAATATCATTTCTAACGAAATTAGCATTTTATTATTATCGTCGTTATCGTAACTTTAATATATTTCTAAATTTGTTACCCAAAATATAAATAAAGTATAATAAGTCAATATTTAGTATTTTCATAAATAATTAGAAAATTGAGTTAAACTATAAATGTTTGAAAAAGATGTTTTAAGAAAAACGATATCAAAATTACTTGAGTCGACGAGTTTTATAAATTAAACGAGATTTTATAAAGCTTTCAAATTGGTTTTAGGAAATAGATTTTATCAATAAATAATACTGATTTTACTAAAAATAATCAATCGTAGACAAATGAGAAATTATTAGGGAAAATAGTCTCGACTAAAATGTATTTAAAACAAAATCGACTACTTTCTCATTTATTAATATAAGTCGTGAAACGAAATAAATTTATTGAACAAGTATACAAATTTCGGTTAAAATATAAAAATACTATTTTGAGTTAAAATTATAGATTAACGAAATACGACGAAAATATGAAATCGATATTATTTGGTTACTAGTGTCACGATAACCAACAAAATACTATAACGATCGTAAATAATTAAAATTACTAACGATTTATAAAACGATATCGAAAAGTTATAAAATGTTTATAAGGCGCACGATTTGAAATACTATTTTTAGCAAATAATATGTAGCTAAAAGTAAAATCGAAGGTAAAGTATCTACTACATACTACTACTCAACACACGTTATAATACCGAGTAATGCCCTAAAGTTACCTTAAGAAGATATCCAAACGAAGACGTATTCGTCCCTCTTAATTAGTCCAAGCCCCAAATCTATAGCAATGTCTTTAAGCTCCAAGTTGTAGAATCGCTAGTCTTCTAAGAAAGCTTCAGCACGAAAATCGAATTGACAAAACAAAAGAATGAGACAATGGGTATTCGACACAAAATGGAAGGGAAATTGACGTGTCAAATAGAAACTCGAAGGCTGAACCAAACAGAGTCGAATACGACAAAGTAAGGATGAGAATTGTCACGAAAGTGACGAACTAAGAGGAAAAACAAAGAGAGTAACAGCACACACCATAATGCAGAGTCAATAAGAACGGAATGGAACAGAAACAACGAGCATCGACACGAGTAATAACTCTAACAAACCGTCGTCGCAACCAAAGTGAGACAACAACAATTGTAAGCGGATTCACACACAATAGACGAACGGAAGGAGAGCAACGGAACCACGATACATAACGAGGAAGCACCCAGACAATAGCACAAGACTGAACTAAGAAGGGAAGAACGAGATAGAAGAAATAGATCGAGCAGTAGGTGTGCACGACAACATCAAAAACTAACTGCCAAAACAGCAGCGACATCGAACCACAACAAAGGACACGACAATAGCAGGTGATATGGATCAGAAAACTGAGAGAAAGGTGCAAAAGTATAGAAGGAAAGAAGAAGAACGGAAAATAAAACAACAAAACGAAGCAGGCGGCAGTAACCGAAATAAAACGACAGTAGCAACTGTATCGGATTCGATAACGAAACAGATCACCATAAAACAATAGCAGACTACAGCAGTAACGAAGATGCATACAAACAGCAATAGAGGCCACAACAGCACAACGTGGAGCAACGAAACAGAAAAAGAAGGAAAAGAATGGAGGAAAAGGATAGAAGCAACAGAGAGACAACCAAGCGAACATATTCGACACATACACACTAAACAACGACACAACAGGCGACAAAACAAAGAAGAAGAGAAAAGGGACGGATTCGTACAGAGGCGGCAGGGAGCAATTACCACGACAGCAGCAAGGACGACGAGGCGCAGCAACTTACAGAGGCGGCGAACAGGGGAAACGATGATGATGAAGATTGATTAAGATTAAAATTAAGGTTAAGGAGGGTGGTGATCGAAATTGATGATGTTGGTGGTTGCAGGGTGAAGGAGAACGAAGAGGGAGATGAAGAAAGGGGGAGAGCAGTTGACAAAAGAAACAGAGGTGGGGGAAGTTTTAGGTTAAAACCGAAATGACTCGGAAACAAAACAATAATACGAGTCCAGAAGAAGCGATAAGAGATAAGACGGAATTAAGTAACGAGTTGAAAGGATAGAGTAATACGATAAAAATAGACATAAATCCAAAAGTCGGCTCGAGTAGGAAATAAAATTAAAATAATTAATTAATTAACCCAATAAAATATCGAGTAAATAATAGATTCTCGTGGTAAAATAAAAATAAAAATAAAATAAGTATTTGGGACGGAAATGAGTTTTGAAAACGAATATTTGGGGCTAAGGATTATAGCATAAAAGTATCTTGGGAATAAAAAAGATTTTGGCGATAAAACGTCTCACGAGAAAATTAATAAATGTTTGATGATAATGAATTAAATTGATTTCTCGAGGAAAAATAATTAATGTTTGACGAGGCTTTAATTAAAATGAACTTCGAGGTAAAAGAATAGATAAACTGACACAAAATCAAAGATATGCTTTAAACATAAAAGACTTTTCGAGGCAAATAAACTTTTACGAGTTCAAATGATTGAAAAATGAATCTGTTTTATAATTATTTTAAGAAATGCGAATTAAATCGTAAACAGAATAAAATAAGAATAATATTTAATTAATTTAATTTAATTTAATTTATAAAATGAGGGGTGTTACACTTTAATGTTGTTCTTCAATTGATATTTTGATTTAGGGAAATTTTTTATTCTGTTTTTTAAGGCAAATTACTGAATTGATATGGCCATGACACCTGGTATGTGTACTTGCGATTTTTTTACTTATTTTGGTTTCAGATAACTATGGGATAAAGAATTTGAGACTATTTCCAAGTTTTCTGAGGTAATTTGTAAACTTCTGATTTTAGAGATTTTTAATTACTGAGTATATGATGCAAACTTTTGATTTTAGGTATTTTAGCACGCTGCAAATTCCAACTGGGTCATTTTCTTCCGATTGTTGATTTGTTTTCATAGCTACTTAATCGACTCTTTCGTGGTTGCGGAGAGTTGAATCTTTCATCTATTCAAGTTTTGCATTCCTCTTCACCCAAACTGATTTCAGAGACCTGATATGAAGAGGCTACTAAATGCATTTGCAATCCCAAATGCATAATTTGCATTGATTATGTATGCATAATTTGTAGTCCCAACTGCAATTTAAGCAATTTTTCATTATCTATTCCTACAATTATCTATACTTCTTGGAACCGAGGAAATTTTAAATTCCCTATGTTGTGAAAGGAAGAAAGAAGAGAAAGTAGAGGATGAGAGAAATCAGAGAGGTGTTTATTCATCTCATCAAGGGCCATATATATATAGTACATGATGCATCTAGGGTTACATTATTATGGGCTATAAGGCCCAATGGACATCCACATATTATGTTTCATAACACTCCCCCTTGGATGTACATCACTAAAGAAAATGCATCGTTAAAACCTTGACTAGAAAAACCCAGTGGGAAAACACTAGTGAAGGAAAAAGAGTACATAAATCTTCATACACGCATAACAGGCTGCCTCATTAAAACCTTTCCCTGGAAAACCCAGTGGGACAAAACCATGGCTTAGGAAAAAGAGTACAGCGCGTGGTTACTCCCCCTGATAATTACACAACTTGATATTTAATTAAATAATTCATGTCTTCATGGAACTTCACGACGAAGTTGAAATGAATTGTAGTAACCGATAAACTTGGTAGCTTCAATCAATAGGAATCCTTGATAATTTCAATATCACATTTCTTTGAAACTCGCAACCTGGACATAGTCATTCATGACTCTTTGATGTATAACCAAATATGTATCTCATCATCAAAATTATGATGATCATAACTATAGCGTATTAACACGTCTATAGCACTACCTCGTTAAAAACCTTGATAGGAAAAACCCAACGGGATAAAAACCTGGTCGAAGGGAAAAAGAGTGTAGCTAACATTATTTCTCAACTGATTATCGATCTTCAGGAGAATTAATCAATCCGATTTATCTTAAATAATAATTGATTTCTTGCCATTTACGGATTGACATACTCTTTGTAGCATTCCACTACCTTATTTTCCAACTATTATGGCAATTCTGTACCATAAAGTATTTTCATAGGACAAGAAATTTATTCATGTATGATTTCTCATATGCTCAAACTTCAAGTTGAGACAATAATATTGTGCATTCACATTAATTCTCATGTTGAATGCTTTTCTTAAACACAATCATTGTACAGAAGTTCTTATATTTAATCACGAGTCCTTCAGGAACTCAATTTTGATCAACCACCGTCATTTGATGATTATTCATAATATAAACTCCTTCTCGGAGTACCATTATCAATCTAGGAGTATGATCTCCTTTTAAACATATATCCTGCAATATAACAATAATAATCTCGTGCGTGCATGTAATAATATGAATAATGCTTGATAATGTATATTCTAAATTGATGCAACGATGCAATCTTAAACTAATATGCATTGATAAAATAACTATATTACATGCACATGAGACACAAATGCAAACTGTACAGTATATTCTCCACCAACCTTCATAATTGGATTAACTTCAAGCCAATACGTGGACTACAAGTCCATGAGCTCATTTTTAACCATAGATTGTACGTCAACAATCAAAATGGACTTTTATATAAGATCCCTATTAGGGTCGAATGCGCGCAACTATTATTCGGTTCCACGAATTAATATATCGATATAGTCTCTTATCATTAGTACTGATTACTGATATCTGAGTCTGAATATATGTGGTACCAATCTTTTTATATAGGCCATCTATTATCATCAGATATCTATGCCACTTCGGGACATTCAATTTCATTACTCTTTACGAGTACCAACTGCACATGCTTGCCATTTTCTTATAACAAATTATCCGAATAAGACCCCCACACTATATCACGTGTGAGTATTGAAAATTTGGCAAGAATCTCAATGTTCATTACATCTACTATCCATGACTGATCTATAGCTCGCTACACCACAAGGAGGGTGAATCTGTCTATAGTGAAATCATAAATTTCAATGTATAACATATTTAATCAGATAAGTAATCAAGCTGATATATCATCATATACATCATCATAACACAATGAACGAATCATTATTCATATTTCATGAACCTCTAATTGATGTATTTTATATTCAAAACAAGTCTCTGAACTTATGGTTCAGTTGGGATCAACATTACTTGTTTGTTTTTACCAACTTATCCTTATCAATCTCCCTCTAAGGTGGTAAAAACTATCATTACTTGATAGATTTAAGAGGCAAATTCCACCTTAGAATTCGTCTCATATTTCAAGGACTTTATCAACTGATTCTCTTCAGTAAAATAATACATTTGGGAGGTCAACTTAACGCAGTTGGTTTTTCAATAAAATAATACATATGTGCAGTTGGCGATGAAGTTCTTTATGATCAAATGAATTTTCACCGACTTATGTTTCCGCTAAAACAAATAGTTGCACATATCAATGCGTGATCATAGTGTTTTAAGTGTACTCCATATTAAATCATAAATCTTGTCTTATTAAGACAAACCAATCAAATCAAATATAAATTAAAAGCCTTCCGTTAACTTTCAATGAATATTGATAGTGACCGTGGAAGGAAAAATAAGTGAATCGCCGCATTAAATAAGTCGGCTATCATATAATTGACGGTATTATGATACCTTACTCGTAAAGGAAAAAAAATTATTTTGAAAAAAATTAAAATAAAATTAGGGATAGAGACTCGTGTTGATAACGTGTTGTGAAAGGAAGAAAGAAGATAAAGTAGAGGATGAGAGAAATCAGAGAGGTGTTTATTCATCTCATCAAGGAGCATATATATATATATATATATATATATATATATATATATATATATATATATAGTACATGATACATCTAGGGTTACATCATTATGGGCTATTAGGCCCAATGGACATCCACATATTATGTTTCATAACACCCTATAATTTATAAAAAAATTGCATTAAAATGACAACTAAATAATAATTTAAAATTTCAAAAAAACTACGTTAAATTTTTTAATATAGTATTATTATATATATAATACTCCGTCTAAAAGTATCAAATACAATTTTAAATTAAAATATCAAAATAATAAAAGTATAAAAAAAATAATTAGTTTCCAAATATGTATATATTATTCATAGCTAAAATATTGATAGTATAAATATATTGATAGCTAATATATGTAAAATATGTATATTGAGTAATGCTAATTTTTATAGCAAGAAAATTGTTATTATTGTTATTTTTTTAACTCAATAATGTATGATGTACCTTATATACTCCTTTTTAAAATAGTGTCCAAATGCAATGTATTGGCACAATAATATTTGAGAATTGCATTCAATAAAAATAATAATAATATTATTATTATACTTAAAGTCATATGTTCGGATAAAAAAATTGGATTAATATATTAGAAATTATTTTTAAATAAATGGTGGTAGATTAGGTGCATGCATAATAAAATGATTTAATTTTAAGAAAAATAAGGCTCTTAAATGTTGTGGACATGACATAGGTCCACCCCGACGCGGCCACGCGCGGGTTTGGGGAGGCGAATGAATCTCATGTGAGATGGATCTCGGGTTGAAATTTAAATCGAATTAGGAGTCGCCACCGAACTTTGTGGGAGTTCAGGCCCGTTCGAACCCACTCTATGTCGTAGTGGGCCGTGCACAAAGTACGGCTCATTTCGGTTTCAGAGTTTATTGGGTTCGTCCCTTAGCATTGCGATATCGATACCGACATTATCGGTAATCGAGTATTGAATGACTCTCGTATGCCAATAGTTTCGGACATCCGTAAACCACGGTTCTGAGTAAGGGGTGAGGGTACGTGTTGGGAAGTTCTTAAAGAACACCCAACCCCGCCCGCACTTAGCGGCCTTTACTAAGATGTCGTTCGTTTTTGGTGTACACGCGTTAGTTCGACAGTTGAATGATATGCAAAGAGTGTTTTGACTAAACATGCGAATAATTTAATGGCTTGCTAAGTCGGTTTAACGCATCTAAAAATTAACGTCGAAGTTGTATTTAGCATGCGAGGTTCGTTTTAGTATAATAAAACAAACAATAAAATAAATTGCTGAAAACATGAACAAACGGGTTAGTAACGGTTTGTAAATTGAATAAATGATGTAAATATGATATGATGCATGGTTTTGAAAAGATAGTTTTGCTAAATCGCGTATAAATATTGATGATTTATACTTGACTCAAATTTTCGATATTCGTCACATTCGACACTTGATTGTGGAATCAATATCGAATATTCGGAATGATTTTTAGAAAAAGTGATTATGAATAGTTTGAAAATTGAATTAAAATAAATTCTCTCTGCGTTGAAATCATCGTATATTTTTAAGGACTATGTGACGATTATCTTAGCATCAACGAGATTGATTTAGTTCTTCTAGATACGATAATCAACTATAGAGTCGATATCATATTTTTAAGAACGATTGTTTTGTTTGATTGATTCCTTTAGATCCGATATTCGACTATTGAGTTGATATCGAACCCTTGGGGAATAATGCTTTTTTTAAAATATTATGATAATATCGATATTAGAAAAGAGAAAAAAAAATAAAAAAAATAAATAAACGTGAAGGAGAAAAAGAAAAGAGAGAGAACGGGATTTTGTAACACCCTCAACCTACATGCTTAATTATCTCGAAAACGGACTCGTAGTAGCGGCCTAGGCGCGGAAGCGTTAAGATGTATATAGGTGAGTTATGGTGTGTATGGTTAGGGAGGGGATTTGGCGAGTTTTGCTCTCGGGTTTGTATATGGTTTGCCTAAAATTGTCTAGAATTTCGGGTTGTGAATGGTCGGGAATCCTATAGGATTTCTAGAGGAAAAATCGGAATATAATATGCCTAGTATTGCTGGAATTCCGGGTTGTAACTTGTGTGTCGGGATTGGAATTGTTGTGTTGATGTTGTAATTGATGTCGGGAATTGTCTGTGTGAATTCTGTGTGCAAGGGTAGGGTATTTATAGGATGAAATACCGACTTGAGATAGGAGATTGATATCTTGCAAAGGAAGAAAACAACTGGTTGAGATGAAATGGGATTCCGTCTTTGGATAAGAAAAGGTTACTTGCATGGGAAGAAACACCCGGTTTAGATGGAGTAGGATTCCTACTTTGTAGCTGCTATTTGTGTAGTATTTGACTTCGAGTCAGATTTTTGAAGTGGCGTGACAGATTTTTATGTCTCGGAAACGTCTTTGACCGGGGTTTGAGCCGGTTGCTAAAAGACGGCTTTGCCCTTGGTGTCGGTTTTGACCCAAATTAGTCTCATTTGACTGGAAACGACCCACTGAGCCTGGATTTGAGGTCTGTTTTGTGAGATTTTTACTCCACTAAAAGCTCGTGCCAACTAATATTGATTCCGAGTCCGAAAATCGAGTGTATTAAGTCATGTTTGCGTCCGATCATCATCGGGTGTTTTTTGGAAACTGCTATAGATACCTGGCGGTCAAAATGTGGGTGTCTACAGAGCCCCCACTCTGACTGAGGCTTGGACAAGGCGAAAGTCAGAGTAGCTTCCAGGCCAATCAAAGATTAAGACCTGGCAGACTTCCGATCGGGTCGTTTATAGTCCATTGGACTCGCGTAAAAGGGCTCGCCAGCCATAAGACAGAAATCATACCTGAGTTGATGCTAATAGCTCTGTGGGGACTTGCCTAAGAAGCCTTGGGTGTGCTCGTTTGCAGACACATCCCATCTTGGAGCTGAGCGGGAGCTTGCATAGGAGGCTATGGGTGTGTCCGTTTGCAGACACATCTTGATTCAGAATTACGCGGGAGCCTGCATAGGAAGCTATGGGTGTGTCCGTTCGCAGACACATCCCGATTCTTTAGTAGAAATGTTGCATGGGCTTTCCACTGGGGAGTTTTTGCGAGGAGACTTCCTTCTCGAGTCTTGGTGTACTTGTATGATGCCGACACATAGCACTTCGTATGTAATATTTAGGCGAAACCCCGACTCACCCTGGGGAAGTAAAAACTTGATGTTCCTTTAGGAAGCACAAGTGGTACCTGAAATATTAGATATATAGGCAGAAATAGCAAATATAGCAGACAGCAAGATAACATATAGGAAATGCAGTTAGCATCTATAGACTGACTTGCGCTAGGGAAAATGATTTTTGTTTCATTTTGAAATTGAAGTCCTGAAAGCAACTCACGTGCTAGGAGATAGGTTTTCAAAATTGAAAGGGGTAGAAAAGAAATTTGTAGTTTAAATGGACTGAAATTTGACCTTGTTGAAAAGGATTTTCTCAAAAGTTTTACAAGTTTTGAAATGGGAATTTGAAAAGAGAGGCCTACATACCGACTGACTCGACTCTGGACGCGACAGGACGAGTTGACAGACACGACTGGACTATCGAGGAGTTGAACCGTGACTCGGCAAAAGGGTGTGGGCCACCTAACAAGACTCTTAAGTTGCGCTATTCCGTAGCCTAGGCGAGTGGCAACATGGTCGAATCCTCGGAATGGAAAGGATGTGCTATGGGGGGATTGCAATAGTCTGTAATGAGACTGTTTTGGCATGACAGGACTTTTAGTAGTAGCAACGCCGTAGTCTAGTGCTCTTCTGGATTTTTGGTTTTTGGGTACATTTCCAAAGTGGGTATTGCCTCGAGTCCTGACAGATTCTTGTCTTCGGCTGAGCCGAGTACTAGGACACACTACAGAAAGGAAGCTAGATTTTTTGAATTTATTAGGATTTTGTGAGTGGATGGAGGTTTCCTGCCTAAGAGAAGCCCCCAGGACGACAAAGTTAGCTGTTGAGAACATGATGGTGTCGCGACCGGAATGATGGCGCTTTTTGAATGTGTGTCAATGTGGGTGGTTGTGCCCTTGTTGAAAGGCTGCCTACGTATTCACGTGTAGTGAAATCAAACCAAGGCGTAGTTCAGTGGATTGAAAGATATATAATGGTGCCTAGTTTACTAGGGCTTTGTGTGTAACTAGCCACAGCGATGGTGTAGGCTAGGTGCATTCCCAGTGATGTCTTGATCAAAGGGCTAGAATAGTTAGGATGTTGATCCTGTAACTGTGAGCGTTCTCCGGGGTAGTCCCCAGAGGTAGTGTGAACTTATTTGGGCATGTTCTATGCCGACTGCAAGTTGAGTTCCCGTGTTTGGGGCTGGAAACTGGTTTAGATGTTTTTGGAAATGTGGAGCTAGGTCATAAGTGGCTTTGATGATTCGAAATCTGGAGCTCGATTTTGTGGAGCTAAGGCTTCGAGGGTAAGGTATTGTAATGTGGTAGGAAAGGGGGAAGTCGAGTAAAAATGACTCGGACTTCGATTGGGCAGGTTTGATAATGCGGGATCTGATTTCCATGTCTGGCCCTAATGGTTAGGGTATCCTACGGAGCTTGAATCCTCAAAATTCTGGGTTGTCTCTTAGCCTAGGTCTCAAGAAGGTCTTGAGGGTTGTAATGTGGGAAGGCTAAGTGTGGTGCTAGCTGACCAGCTTGATTGTTTCTCCCCTATTGGATGGTATGAGTATTGATAATTTTGAATTGACCGTTTTCACTACGGTCATGGGTTTTTGAATATTTTTTGGTTGACCTCTTTAGCCCCGGTCATGGGATTCTTCATTTGAGTTAACCGTGCCTGGTCGAGGGATGTTGATAAATCTTTTTGACTATGGCCAGCTCTTTTGTTTTGGCCTTTTGCTTTTTCCTTGGACTTTTGATTTTTTCTTTTTTGTCCAGCTTTTCTTTTTTTCCTTTTTTGTTGGTAAGACTAACACCTAAGGTAAGGATTGGTCAAGTTGGTCAAGTCTTATTGGAAGGGTGTTTATTGTGGGAAGTGGGCTTGCCTCCCGTCTTGAACCCAAACTAGAAGACTACCTATATTTGTCATAGGATTCGATACCGCTCCTGCTAAGGGTAGTTATGTGGCTTTTCTATACCAGACATGGAACAGGTAAGAAGAAAACACGGGCTCGGTTTCCTGCAGTCATTATAGATGTGCCTATAATAGTCACGTGCATGTGCTCACAGTGTACGATGGTGCTCATCATGTTCTCGGAAACATATAAGGAAAGCATATAGTGGAGATAGAATATTGAAAGCTGATTTTATTGAATTTTTGAAAAGAGGACAGAATACAAATGACTCTGACGCTGATTTGGAAATGAGGATGTAGGGTATCCTAGACTCGAACTCAGACTTAGACTCGAATCAAATCCGGACTCGGATGCTCGGTTGGTTGTTTTTTTTTGGTAAGGTCTCTGATTGGAGAGAACGACGGGTGTCACGACTCGCCTAAACTCGGCTTTGCGCAAGTGCAAGTGAGGGAGTCAAACTAGACACGGCCCGGGGTGACGGGTCGACAAAGACTCTTGGACCGGGATACTCGAACGTTGATCTAGACGAGGTAACGACCCTGGCCTGGACTCGACCATGAGACTCGGACGGTGTATGAGGGCGAGTCCGAAAATGGGGCAACCGTGTTTGACCGCGTCGCGTGCTCGGACCAACCGTGGTGACCTAACCCTAGATGACTAGAGTATTTGTAGCATAGGTACGACTCGAAGAAGGCA
Organism: Agrostemma githago; assembly: GCA_958450325.1. NCBI lineage: Eukaryota > Viridiplantae > Streptophyta > Magnoliopsida > Caryophyllales > Caryophyllaceae > Agrostemma > Agrostemma githago. Next base: position 20,462,447 of record OY288241.1, on the reverse strand, counting down.
TCATAAGGACGCCAGTGTATGATGAACGTGGGGTGCCCTTAGGATGACCGTTGTTGACTGCTCGGTTGGGGGATAGCCCCCGAGTGAGGCTAAAGAATCTGATAGGACTCAGATGGTGTGACACCTAAGTGACTCGAAAGTGGGATACGTGAGATAACACGTGTAAGCCATGACCCTTAGAGCAACCGTGGTTGATCGCTCTGATGAAGGGTGGCCCCCGAGTGAGGAAAAGCCTGAAAAGGAAATTACTCGGAAAAGACACCTAGACGGGTGACTCGTGAAAGGTGGGCCTCCCTTAGGATTTGGCTATGTCGACCGAGTCCCGCTCGAAGGAAGGTCCGCGTGAGATACTCCCTAGATTTTGGACTTGAATGTGTAAACGGGCTTCCCTTTGTAGGAGTTCGTCCTACGCAGGTGGGCCGTGCCTCGACAAATAAGGCGACTGGGATGGGGAAGAAACTCGTGATATAGGATCGACGGAGTTTCGACGCTATAGACTCTAACAACTTATGAAAAGACCCGATACTACTAAATACGGGAAGTCCTAAGAAGAGGAAGGTTTTGAAAAGGGAAATTTGGATTTAGGAAAACCCGAAAAAGTCGGATCGGATGGCCCGTATTTTTTGAAAACCGAAAAGTCTTATCGGGCCGAATTTTTAGAAATTTTGATAAAGTTTGGGCAGCATACCGGCTAAAAATAGGCTATTTTGAGTCAAAATCATAAGTTCTAAATTCGGTAGCTTTCCGGGCTTTGAAAAATGGATAGGTTTGAAAAGATGCAAGCCTTTGAAATAGCGGTTTTTGAAAAAGAAGGCAAGTAAATCAAGTAGCACGTAGTCATGGAAACAGTATAATGGCACTGTAGACACCCACATTTTGACCGCCAGGTGTCTATAATAATAGTTCCCGCCAAACACCCGATGATGATTGGACGTAAACGTGCTTTGATGGACTCGGATATGGGCTCATAATCATGGACATTTGGTTTAGACTTATTACGGAGTACAAATATTACAAAACCAACCTCAAATCCAGGCCCAGTGGGTCGTTTCGAGTCAAATAAGACTAATTTGGGTCGAATCCGGCACCAGGGGCAAAACCGTCTTTTAGCGACCGAGTCAAAACCCGGTCAAAGATATTTCTCGAGACTCACGGACCAACCGTGACACCTCACGTGTCAGGTTTGGACTCCAACTACTTCAAAAATCAACTTCGAAAATATTAAACAATTCCGTTAAAGGTAGAATTTGATCTCGAGTGGAATTCTATCCGAAAACCGAAACAGTTCACAAACCGAGCTCAAATACTCGGCTAAGGCATCCCAAACAGCCGAAACACCCCACCAACCAGCCAAGTTCTTTGCCTTCTTCACCAAGAAAGCGAGTTCTCGTTCCTTTCAACCTCTTACGTTTCCTATCCAAACCGGTGTTTCTTGTTGTCCAAGCAAGACACCTCTCCTAAACCTCTTCACCTATAAATAGGACCCTCCATTCAACACAAAACAGACATAAATTTTTACACACACACAACACGACTCAAAAATCGTGACACACAGAAAATTTCACAAACTATTCTCACATTCTACCTCGTTATACTAAGCAATTCCCGACGAATCCAACCCGACGAATCCAACCCGACGAAACCGACCCTCCAACCGGCCGAAACCCGTCCAACCACACGTCCAAAATAACACCTTAACTCATCCCGCATCATCTCGACGCTCCCAAGTTTAAACCACTTTCCGACGAGCCATATTCCGAGAAAACAAAGCATGTAGGTTGAGGGTGTAAATCAAACCCGATTCTTCTCTTCTTCTCTTCCTTTTTCTCGTCTCTTTTTTTTTCCTTTTTTGGTCGTGTCGTCGGTCGTTTCGTATTTTAATATGGGTCGTTCGTCGCATATTTTTTATTTCTAATAATCGATACTACAAAAACTTTTTTTATAACGTTCTTAAAATACGATATCGATTCTCTAATCGAATATCGTATCTAACAAGAACAAAATTAATTATTTCTCGTTGATGCTAATAAAATCATTACATCTTTTTAAACAAAATTCGACGATTTTATATGCGGAGAGAATTAACATCTTTTTCGTTCAAAATTCTTTTTTTTTACTTTTCGTTCAAGACAAACTTTTTTCAAAACCTTTTCTAAAATCATTCCGACTATTCGATATCGATTTCATAATCGAATATCGAATACGACGAATATCGAAAATATGAATCGGGTATAAATTAATCCATATTTGTACGCGATTTATAAAAATTAACGATTTTTGACAAAATAAGAAAACCCGAACAGACTGCCACGCGAGTCGCGCGCCTGTCAGGCGACTCGCGCAACAGCCTGGTCCGCCGAGTCTTTTTTTTTTCGTTTCCTCGCTTTTCTATTTTTTATTCTTTTCGAATCTTACATAAAAAGCGACTTTCGCGACATATTTCGATAAATACTTTTTTGACCTCGGTCAACACGTGTTAATCCATCACGTGTCATAAATCTTTTCCAAAATCATGCATATTATTTATTTACATCTTCACTCAATTTAATCAATCGTTACTAACTCGTTTTCTCGTGTTTGTAGCAGTTTATTTTATTTCTTTTGTTTTGTTAGACTAAAACGAATTCACATGCTAAAATAACTTTGACGTTATTAGTTTAAGATGCATTAAACGACTTAGCAACCCATTTATTTTTCTCTCACATGTCTAGGGAAAATAATAATGTTTGCATATCATTTCACTATCGAACTAACGCGTGTACATAAAAAACGAACGATATCTTAGTAAAGGCCGCTAAGTGCGGGCGGGGTTGGGTGTTCTTAGTGAACTTCCCAACACGTACCCTCACCCCTTACTCAGAACCATGGTTTCCGGATGTCCGAATCCATTGGCAACGAGAGTCATTCAATGCACGATATCCGATAATGTCGGTATCGGTATCAAATGCTAAGGGACGAACCCGATAAACTCTGACATCGGAAATGGGCCGTATTTTGTACACGGCCCACTACGACATAGAATGGGTCCGAACTCCCACAAAGTTCGGTGGCGACTCCTACTTCGATTTAAATTTCAATTTGACCATCTCATATGGAGATTCATTCGCCTCCACAAATCCGCGCGTGGCCGCGTCGGGGTGGACCTATGTCATGTCCATAGACACCATGTATGCTCTTAATCTAAGTCTCGGTCGGTCAAAATAGGGTCTATACCAACGACGATAGCTTTCTCGCAAATCAGGACGGTCTTCCTAAGCCGAGTTGGTCTTAGAACCTGTCGTAAAACCCATGCGTGTTCCGCCATCGAAGTCTTTAGTGCACCCATTTAGGAATGCACCGTGGTATAGTGGGACGTCGGTCACAAGTAACCGGCCCGGGAAAAATTTGGGTTATGCATGAACCGTTGAACTAAAACGTGTACATTACTAATCGAACGATTTCTTTTCGAGTCTCACCCTGAGGATGCCGATGGTAAGTGACTCATCAGTTGATCCCCAGCGGAGTCGCCAAATTGTGGACATGACATAGGTCCACCCCGACGGGGCCACGCGCGGGTTTGGGGAGGCGAATGAATCTCATGTGAGATGGATCTCGGGTTGAAATTTAAATCGAAGTAGGAGTCGCCACCGAACTTTGTGGGAGTTCGGGCCCGTTCGAACCCACTCTATGTCGTAGTGGGCCGTGCACAAAGTACGGCCCATTCTGGTTTCAGAGTTTATTGGGTTCGTCCCTTAGCATTGCGATATCGATATCGACATTATCGGTAATCGAGTATTGAATGACTCTCGTATGCCAATAGTTTCAGACATCCGGAAACAACGAATCTGAGTAATGGGTGAGGGTACGTGTTGGGAAGTTCACAAAGAACACCCAACCCCGCCCGCACTTAGCGGCCTTTACTAAGATATCGTTCGTTTTTGGTGTACACGCGTTAGTTCGACAGTTGAATGATATGCAAAGAGTGTTTTGACTAAACATGCGAGTAATTGAATGGGTTTCTAAGTCGGTTTAATGCATTTAAAAATTAACGTCGAAGTTGTATTTAGCATGCGAGGTTCGTTTTAGTATAATAAAACAAACAATAAAATAAATTGCTGAGAACGTGAACAAACGGGTTAGTAACGGTTTGTAAATTGAATAAACGATGTAAATATGATATGATGCATGGTTTTGAAAAGATAGTTTTGCTAAATCTCGTATAAATATTGATGATTTATACTTGACTCAAATTTTCGATATTCATCACATTCGACACTTGATTGTGGTATCAATATCGAATATTCGGAATGATTTTTTTAAAAGGTGATTATGAATAGTTTGAAAATTGAATTAAAATAAATTCTCTCCGCGTTGAAATCATCGTATATTTTTAAGGACTATGTGACGATTATCTTAGCATCAACGAGATTGATTTAGTTCTTCTAGATACGATATTCGACTATAGAGTCGATATCGTATTTTTAAGAACGATTGTTTTGTTTTATTGATTCCTTTAGATCCGATATTCGACTATTGAGTTGATATCGAATCCTTCGGGAATAATGCTTTTTTGAAAATATTATGATAATATCGATATTAGAAACGAGAAAAAAAATAAAATAAAAAAATAAAAAAAACGTGAAGGAGAAAAAGAAAAGAGAGAGAACGGGATTTTGTAACACCCTCAACCTACATGCTTAATTATCTCGAAAACGGACTCGTAGTAGCGGCCTAGGCGCGGGAGCGTTAAGATGTATATAGGTGAGTTATGGTGTGTATGGTTAGGGAGAGGATTTGGCGAGTTTTGCTCTCGGGTTTGTATATGGTTTGCATAAAATTGTCTAGAATTTCGGGTTGTGAATGGTCGGGAATCCTATAGGATTTTTAGAGGAAAAATCGGAATATAATATGCCTAGTATTGCTGGAATTCCGGGTTGTAACTTGTGTGTCGGGATTGGAATTGTTGTGTTGATGTTGTAATTGATGTCGGGAATTGTCTGTGTGAATTGTGTGTGCGCAAGGGTGGGGTATTTATAGGATGAAATACCAACTTGGGATAGGAGATTGATATCTTGCAAAGGAAGAAAACAACTGGTTGAGATGAAATGGGATTCCGTCTTTGGATAGGAAAAGGTTACTTGCATGGGAAGAAACACCCGGTTTAGATGGAGTAGGATTCCTACTTTGTAGCTGATATTTGTGTAGTATTTGACTTCGAGTCAGATTTCTGAAGTGGCGTGACAGATTTTTATGTCTCAGAAACGTCTTTGACCGGGGTTTGAGCCGGTTGCTAAAAGACGGTTTTGCCCTTGGTGTCGGTTTTGACCCAAATTAGTCTCATTTGACTGGAAACGACCCACTGGGCCTGGATTTGAGGTCTGTTTTGTGAGATTTTTACTCCGCTAAAAGCTCGTGCCAACTACTATTGATTCCGAGTCCGAAAATCGAGTGTATTAAGTCATGTTTGCGTCCGATCATCATCGGGTGTTTTTTGGAAACTGCTATAGACACCTGGCGGTCAAAATGTGGGTGTCTACAAATGTATTTGTAGTCTCCAATGCATAATTTGCATTGATTGGGTATGAATAGTTTGTAATTCCAAATGCAATTAAAACAATTCTTCATTATCTATTCCTCTAATTATCTATACTTCTTGGAATCAGAAAAAAAAATTAAATTCCCTATAACTTATACCTCATTGGGCGTTGGAGCTTCAGTATGTCAAATACGAGTATGAGTTAATGTAAGTATAAATATATTACTTTGTATTCCGTAACTCATATATACTGTATATTGTAAAGAAGATTTTGGTATAAAGATGATTTTGGTATAATTAATATAAAGTAATTAATACATGCATAAGTGTCCGATACGTATTGTCATGCGTCCCACGTGTGTCGGTGCATGTCCGACACGGGTGTCCGACACGACACGATGTAACAGTAGCCTATTCAAGACGGGTCATCCAGTTTATATATTTAACTATTTTAATTTTGAATAAATGGGTAGAGTCAATGGTACTTTATATTATTTATTTCTATTTTCAGTGATAACTGAATCTAAAATCATTGAGTTATATTAAATCTGAATGTGATCAGTTGAGCACATTGTTAGGCGCTGAAAGGGGGTGCATTATTGAGTTATAACACGGAAACATTTTTCCATTATCGAGATAGATATTTGTAGTACTCCGTATGGAAGTGAGTTGCTTAGTTATAATTCAAATACTATGTTTACATCTATTATGCTGCTATATAATTTCAGGGATGTGATTGTGAGCCATGAGTTGATGAGTTAAGAATTGATTATCTTTTCCCCAATGTATTTTATATATTAGCATGCTCAGGTAACACGAATATTAGATATAATAATGCTTGATGCTTATGAATAGGTTGTAATTGAAATTCCTATGATGCTAGAAGACGAAAATTTGATTTCATTTTTTTGTGCATTGGTTGAAATAGAAACCAGTTCAATTTTTGGAATCTGAATACAACCTATTATATGTATTGTTTTGTCTATCTATTTCCATCGGAAGCTTACCAAGTTTTGTGTATAATTACTAAAACTATTGCGGACTATTAACAACTTCTGTTATACGTAAATTAATTCTTGAAATATTCAGTCGTCTTATCTAATGCTCTATTAGTCAAATTTACCAAGTGTGGATTACTTACCGAATCACTCTATATCGTGTTCACGGTTGACGTGAACAAAATTTTTGGTTATCAATCTATTAGGTGTCAATGATATTGATTTTTCAAATAGTTATATATCGGCAGTATACGATAATAACTCGCTTTTTAATCGGGCTTACTCAATAAAATCAATGGTTGGGCTTGGAGTAGATAAAATTGTCGATGAGAGAATCGCTATGCTTGCTATTTAGCCCATATTTTTATATACTTCCTCATTTTATTTTATCTCTTCTCATGGATAAATTTAGTAATAAATTCGTAATTTTGATTTTCTGTGTAATATAAATGTCATTGTTTTTTATTTCAGTGTTTAATGAACTTATTTTTAAATTCCATATCTAATTAAGAGTGACGACGAGTACATTAACACTATTGACAACACACTAACGTTCAAACTTTTTCTCATAATTTAAAACAAATCTTGGCTTCCTTCGGGTAAAGTCCATGTAAATTGAACCAATTAAAGATTTGTTTGATCCAAAATATAAAATTGAACCAAGAGATAGTTGTATGAAACCATCTTACTCCCTCCGAGTTCATGTGATCTTACCTATTTCTTTTTTGGGCAGAGTTTGGTCTTCTTTCTTTCTTTTAGGCTATTAATATGTGGTCACATCTGCCCTCCCCTTTCTCTCTCTCTTCCCCCTTTTTTTGAGGAAGAACATATAGCAACTCAGAGGGAGTATATGATAGTACCAAACTCATAAAAGTTGATTGTGTCTACAAGCTCACATATGATCCCACTCTTTAGTATAACTATATTTACTGGTGGACATCGACTTTTAATACAAACATTTCACATACTCGATGTTGTTCGTCTTTCGTACACCTACTAACTCATACACTGACCTTCAAACTTTAAACGAATAATTTAAAACAAATCTTGCCTTCATTCCTTCTTCAATATCAATACAACTGGACAACCCGTGAAATTTTTTCACGGGTATCAAACTAGTTTCATTGAATTTGGTTAATTTTCATTAAATGTACTGTTCTGGATAAAATCCGCATCCTTGGAATTACGACGTGGCATATTATAATTGGAAGGTCAAAAGTCAAAAAGTCCAAAATCAAAGGTCGAAAGTCGAAGGTCAACATAATCGAAAGTCATTGGGCTAATCAAAACCAGGGATAACGTGAGGCAATGGGGCGGTCAAATTTTAAAACAAGCAAGATTATAACCTCGGACAGCCCAATAAGGATAGCAGCTCACCCACATCTCAGCCCATACACACAGCAAGAAGAAGTCAAAGAACCGTTTCCTACATTTGGGGGATCTCTCCTGCAAAGTAGGAGACGGATCAAGAAGAGGTTAAGGGAAGGAACCCTAGGAGACAACAGCATAAAAAAGCACGAGCAACAAGGGAAGAAAGTCATTCAACCCATCTTCAACAATATCAATCTCGAGCAACACCATAACGCAACATCCATAGTCAATTATAGTCAAAATACTTATATTTGTATCCCTTTACTTTCCTCGCTCTTTTCGATCATAGTAGAATATTGGCGGGATTCCGACTCCCCCGCGGTTTTTTTCCACATCGGGTTTCCGCGTCACCAAAACTTTGTGTATCATTCTTTCTTTTTCGTCGTTCTACGTTTAATAATCTCGTCATTATATAGTCAACCCGTAGTTATAGGAGGATCGCTTTAACCCGCTACTGAAAACGATAACCCGGTAAATTTTTTTACCAAAACATGTACCAAGGGAATAAAGTAGTGTAAGTGTAACTATGTAAGACAAACAATGGAATTTGTTCAATGGATCAGATGATGCATGATTTTCTTTTGGTACATAAAAGAGGGGCGAAGCCCCAAAAATAGAAAAAATAACTAGGTACTAAATTAGGATTGAGACACCCTCAACAATGTCTTCTCGTAGAATGGGTCGAAGTCCTTCCGGGGGAGTATTTAGAAAACATACTCGATTTGTAGAATTCATCTGTCCATAGCAATCAATTCGTTGTATCACTGAACAAGGGGCGGAGATTGTTGCAACGTAGTTGATCCTGAGGAAAAAAAATTAAAAAAATTAACGTGTGAAATAAAATTAAAGCAAGTATTTTGATGAGGCAATAGACTATTAGCCCGTTGAGTTGGTGTAGACACCCGCATTTTGCCTGCTAGTGTCTATAGCAGTTCCCGACAAACACCCGATGATGATCGGACGCAAACGTGACTTGGTATACTCGGATTTGGACCCGAAATCAATAATATCTGACATGGACTTTTTAGCGGAGTAATAATCTCACAAAACAAACCTCAAATCCAGGCCCAGTGGGTCGTTCCGAGCAAAATGAGACTAATTTGGGCCAAAACCGACACCAAAAATAAATCCCGTCTCTTGGCGACCGGGTCAAAACCCGGTCAAAGACGAACCCGTCACAAAAACCAGCCGAATGCACCTTCTAGAAGCTGGCGCCCAAATTAAATTCAAAAAAGATAACCAAATCAACCAAGTCAACCCCTTTCTAATTTACCTCGATTTACCTGATCCACTCGATCGAGTGGATTGACCCACTCGGTCGAGTGGAGCGTCAAAAACCGGATCAGGCCCATTTTCTAGGGCACTCGACCGAGTGCACTAGGGCCACTCGATCGAGTGACCCTAGGTCGTGGGGTAAAACTCTATAAATACCCCCTCAAACCCTTTGCATTTTCAGCTTTCACTAATGCACATTTACCCTAAACTTCTATCCTAATCTACCTTAACACTCTACACTACAACCCCAAGCAAGCACACATAAAAACCGAGTCCTTTGTCCCTCGAAAAACTGACAAAAGCACACACATATACACACATACACCATAACTTGCATACATCCTCGATACTCCGACGTCCCGTCATTATTCGCGAGTCCATTTTCGAGGTCCCAACTAAGCATGTATGTTGAGGGTGTCCTAAACCCCATTTCGATCCTTGTTACTTTCTTTACTTACGTTTTTCTATCGTTTATTTCATATCTATACTAGTATTATAATTCTAACTTCTAACATAATTCTAACTTTTTACATTCTCGTTACTAACATATTACCATACCGCGTATATATATATATAAACTAGTATCAAAATTCGGTTTTAAATACGTTTGACTATAATTATCGCCTAAAGTCCGTCTAATCCCTTTACGAGCAACGACGGAGGTGGAGCCCTTTCGGGGAGCCCCGCCCCAATGTACTCAAGGGCGTGACGTGATCGCGACTAATAATAGTTGAACGCATTTGATCCCATTTTAATTAGTACGGAACCCGTTGACGCGAAAACCGACGTCACATAATCCGAAAGGGTTAGTTTCGACGTCGTGACGTAGAGGGATGCATTTCGTCGCTGATTCAAATGTTTTAATATAAACGTTTTCATAAAATCTCGACAACGGTATTGTAATCGTATATATACACGATTATAGTACCGGAGGTCAAGTTAAATTCAAATCGTGCGATATTTGTATTTAATTTGACCGACCGTCGATTTTAAACCCCAAAAAAACGAAACGAGCTGACACTCGTACAGGGGCTACTCGACCGAGTACGTAGGCTACTCGATCGAGTAGCGCCCATAAACCTGGGCAGAACCCTCTTCGAGGACACACTCGACCGAGTCAGACCATGACTCGACCGAGTGGGTCCTGTAACCCAGAAAACCGAGGGCTTTGACACACATTTCAAGCCCCGTCCTTTTATCGACTTTAGTCATCACGTGTAAAGACAATCACGTGACCTTCCCTTTTTTAAAAACTCACACATATCACGACACGTAGAACGACTTTGATCGATTCCTTTCGACATGATAAGTCGGGGCATGACTACGGGACATGGGATCGGGCTAGCAACACGCCGCAGTCCCATGTTTCCGTCCTTCGTTTGATGTACAATAAAATGTGCATTTAAACGGGGTTAGTCCATCTACACATTTCATGGTCTAGTGCATATACGGGTCCGTTCCTAACTTTTTATTATTTATTATTCCATTTCTATATCGCCTATAATTTTTGTATTGGCCGGGTTGTATTTCCGCCCGTGTAACTTGTACGTTATTTATTTTTGAGTTTCGTTTATTTACTTGCTTATCGCTTTATAAATGAACCTCGCATGTTAAATCATTTCGACCATAATTAAGATGCATTAAATGACGTAGTTCACATACTATTCATATGCTTAGCCCGAAAACGTTGTTTGCATATCATTTAATCGTTTTACTAGCGCGCGCACACGAACACGAACGATGTCTTAGTAGAGGCCGCCATGTGCGGGCGGGGTTGGGTGTCCTTAGTGGGCTTCCCAACACGTACCCTCACCCCTTACTCAGAACCTTTGGTTTCCGGATGTTCGAAACCCTTGGCGCACGAGAGTCATTCTATATACGATAGCCGGTTTAAACGGTATCGATATTGCAATGCAAAGGGACGAGCCCAATAAACTCTGAAATCGAAGTGGGCTTACTTTGTGTATAGCCCATGACGGTATAGAGTGGGCTCGTATGGTTCCGAATAACCTCAAAATTCGGTGGCGACTCCAACTTTGACTTAAATTTCGAACCCGAGAACAATCTCACCACGAGATTCATTCGCCTACCCAAACCCGCGCGTGGCCGCGTCGGGGTGGACCTACGTCATGTCCACAATTTGGCGACTCCGCTGGGGACACCTGATGTACCACATGTCATCGGGGTTCCTAGGGTGAGACTCGAAAAGAAATCGTTCGTATATTAGTGTGCGCGCATTAGTTTAATGATTCATGCGTAACCCAAATTTTGCCCGGGCCGGTTACTTGTGACCGACGTCCCACTATACCACGGTGCATTCCTACATGGGTGCACTAAAGACTTCGATGGCGGAACTCACCGGGGTTTTACGGCAGGTCCTAGTTCCAAATCGGCTAGGGAGTCCGTCCCGTTTCGTGAGAATGCTATCGTTGTTGGTATAGACCCTACTTTGACCGACCGAGACTTAGTGTAAAGCATACATAAGCGTCGTTATAATGCTTGTTTGACTACATGCTACTTGGTTTCCGTGTCATTTTTTTTCAAAAATCGTTATTTCAAAAAATGCATCTTCCAAAAACACCCAAATTTTGAAAAACCCGAAATGTTGTCCGTTTCGGGACCCGTCTTTTTAAAAACTATCCAATTTTCAAAATTCGGAATGCCGCCGAAGTTTAGGATCAACGATTTGACTCAAAATATCCTTTTTCTAGTCGGCATGCTGCCCATTTTAATTCTTGGATTTCCAACACCATTCCGATTTTCTGAATTTTCAAAATTCTAATCTTGGTTTTCGAAATCCCGTTTTCAATTTTCGAACTCTCGGAAATTCACCCATTTTATATTCAAGTTTCAAACATCCAACTTTCCTAGTAAACCTTCCTTATTATAGGATCTACCGTCTAGCCGTGTGTCGGGTCCTTGCATAGTATGTCGAAGCAAGGTCTATAGCGTCGAAACTCCGCCGATCCTATATCGCGAGTTTCCACCCTTTTCCCGAGTCCGCCTTATCTGTCAAGGCACGACCAACCCGCGTAGGGCATACCCCTACAAAGGAAAGTCCGTCCATACACTCGAGTCAAAAGTCTGGGGAAAAGTCTCACGTAGACCTTCCTTCGAACGGGATTAGGCCCACAAAGCCAAAATCCTAAGGAAGCTATACCACCCATCGAGTCATCCGTCTAGATGTATTTCTCGAGTCTTTAGTCTTCCTTCTTTGTGTCGCTCGGGATTTACTTTTCCTTTCTTTTTCCAAGATCTGGGTTCGGCTTCTGATTACGCGGTGTTCTTACAGACAGGCCGCCGGCAACTAGACACGCTCGAAGGATGGCTACTTTGAACAACCTACAAACCTCTCTGGACGCCATGGTCGCGAAGCAAACCGACATCGAAGCCCAAGTGACTGAAATGAGGGCTGGCCAAGTGGCCATTGTTGCTCGCCCAGCCACGGTGGAGCAAAGGGCCCCTAATGTCGAGGCTAATGAGCCTCTAGCTGAACTAGTCAGCGCGGTCCGCCGACTAGAAGAGCAAGTCCATTTGGCTGGGAGTAACAACATCCATCGGGAGAATAGTCGAGAGTACAACCCGCTGAGTGACAAACTACCTGCAAACCTGAATCTCACAGGTTTGCCCATGTTTGAGGGAACTGAGGACCCGTTACTACATGTGCGGGCCTTCAAGGAATTCATGGCCATCAAGGGAGTGGATTCGACCATGTTCAAGAATCTCTTTGCTGCATCCCTTGAGAAGCACCCACGGGCCTGGTACTACAGGCTAGACCCGAAAAAATACCCTACATGGGATGATGTGGCCACCGAGTTCGCTCGGAACTATGCTGACAACACCGAGATCCAAACCACAATGCGATCTCTGGAGGTTATGGCCCAAGAGCCGAAGGAAGGTCTTACTAAATACCTTCAACGCTGGAGGGCCGAGAACGTGAAACTGGTTGATAAGCCCAATGAGAAGACTTTGGTGGAGGCTTTTGTCAAGAACCTCCTCCCCTCCTACCGGGTTCACCTCCGATATGCTGTCATACCCAATTTCACCACCCTTACTAAAATGGGTATGAGGATCGAAGACGATCTGAGACTAGAAGGCCTCACTAAGGCCGCTAGCAAAGGATATCAAGGGGCTTCTTCCTCCACCACTAAGCCCCAGGCTGCAACTCGCAGCATCTTCGACGCGGTTAATCTACTAGATACCCCATCCAAGAAGAACACCCCACCTCGGGTTTTCACTGATATAGGTACCACCTATACCTATGCCTTACAAAGGCTATCCTCCAAAGACCTAATCCAACCGATAGGCCCAACTCCTGAAGTTCCGGTCGAGCGACGCTCGAAGAACTACAATGCTCAGGCCTATTGCCAATACCACCGGGGCAATGGGCATGATACCGAAAAGTGCTGGAAGCTGAAGCACCTGATCCAGGACTTGATCGAAAGCGGTAAAATCCCGCTACCCGGAGATAAACCAAGCAACAAGGAGAACCCTTTCAGCTCCCATGCCATCTTTGCCGGGGAGGTGATTGATTGCTCTCACCTTATCTCTCCATTTATCCCGCAAGTAAACGGGATCTGGTTTGACGACGAGGATGATGTCTACCTCGCTAAAGGGGAAACCGTTCCCATCACCCCTGAACAGATTTGCGAGGCCAAAACTCGAGTCCTAGCCAGCAACAACCTCGGTCGTCCCTATTTAGCCACAAGCACTAGGGACACCCCTATCCCGGCAACCATCACCGATCCACTCAGGATGGAAGTTGCCCCTGAAGAGCCTACCGCGGAAACGGCTATTGTGAAGCAACTGAAGAAGACCCGAGTTGACCTCACTATATGGGAACTCCTGGTTAGCTCTCAAGAACATCGAGAAGCACTTACAAAGGCTCTCGATCAAGTCAAGATCGACTCTTTGGCTACCCCTGCTGAAATGGTAGCCACGGTCCTACCCCACCTAAAGGGTAAGGCCAAGGAAGGAGGCCCAATGATCACCTTTTCCGAAGCCGATCTACCGCCATTCGGAGCCTCCCACAACCTGGCCCTCTACATCACGGTGATTTGCCGGTGAAAATACCTCCCGATGACCCTAGTCGATGATGGGTCCGCTGTAAATGTCCTTCCTCTGAGGACCGCCAAAGCCCTCGGCATTACCGAGGCTGACTATATCCCGACGGCTCAAACCATCCAAGCCTTTGATGGGAGCCCGAAGACGGTATCTGGGGCCGTGAAGCTAACCATCATAACGGGCCCAATAGAAAAGGAGCTTGAATTCCAGGTGATCGATGTCACCTCATCCTTCAACTTGCTCCTAGGAAGGCCGTGGATCCACGCGGTCAAGGCGGTATCTTCCACCCTCCACCGTAAGATCAAGGTGCCTTTGCTCGACAATGTTATTACTTTGGAGGCAACCCCAATGACCGTGGCTAGTTGTAATGCCACGGGCCGCACGGACCTCTGGGGGTTCGACTTTGTGGGGATGATCGAGGAAGAGTACCTCTTTAGGCCTTACTTTACCACGAGCATTGATACGATGCTCCAGAACCTAGGGTACCTTCCGGGGGCTACCTCTCGACCCGACCTTCCAGCTGGGAAGATCATCGAGGTCCTTAAGGACGAAGACTCTCACTTCGGCCTTGGCTATGCCACCACTCCGGGCAACGTTGTCCGAGCAGGAATCGAAAAGGCCTGCAACATCATGAAGGGTATCCACTTGAGCCCTTACAGCCCACGGTTGTCTGACTACTTTGTCACACCCGTGTTTGGGGCTATCCAGGTTGGACTATACCAACCCAATGCTACGCACCTCGGGACCCACTTGGCCCGGGACTGCAACTACATTCCGGATGAGGTGTTCGCTCTCATCCAGTCTGATGAAGCTGATGATGCTGAGCCCGCGCTGGGGCTGCTCTTCGGGGAGGACACCATAGCCCCGACTCCAAAAGAAGACCTGGTCAACCTGATTATCCGTAGCAACAGGTTTGACCAGACCAAGCTGATCTCGGATGTTGGCTCCGAGACAGGGAACAGGGCCTGGAGGAAGACTGTGAAGTGGACTGACAGTCAAGGAAAGATCTACAAGCTGGTCACCGGAGAGGGAGACATGCCTGAGTCTGAGTCCGAGTCTGAGTCCGAGTCTGAGTCAGAGTCTGAGGTCGAGTCTGAGAAAGTCGGTGCTAGAGTCACTCCTGTAACCCCTCTCCCTTCTATCATTCCTGCTGCTAGCACTTCGGGGTCTGTCCCGAGTGCTTTACCAATTCCGCCACTGACCAATGATCAGATGGCTGCTCTCTTTGAGCTGTTTTCCAAGTTTTCAATCAATAATAACAACCGTTCTGCTTACGACTTGTCTCTTTTAAATTCTGCTTTCAAAAATGTTTTGTGCTATGACATTGAGAAATCCGACGAACAGGTACCCTTACCTCCACATCTGATTGAGCAACTAGAGCAAAGGGAATCCCGGAATCCGGTAATTGAAGAGACCGAATCCATAAACGTGGGAACGACCTTAGAGCCTCAGATGCTTAAGATAGGGTTATCTTTAGATCCCGAGGAGAAACAACAATTCATAAACCTCCTCCAGGAATTCAAAGATGTCTTCGCATGGTCCTACAAGGACATGCCGGGGATAGACCGGGAAATAGCCGAGGACCGCATACCTATCAAAGACGGGTGCAAACCGGTCAAGCAGAAGCTTCGTCGAATGAGGCCCGAATGGTCTCTCAAAGTAAAAGAAGAAGTCGACAAACAGTTCAAAGTCGGCTTCATACAAGTGTCCGAGTATCCGGACTGGGTTGCAAACATCGTACCGGTTCCTAAAAAGGACGGTAAGGTGCGGGTATGCGTAGATTTTCGGGACCTTAACAAAGCAAGCCCGAAAGATGATTTTCCGTTACCACACATCGATATACTGGTGGATAACACGGCCGATCATGCCCTTCTGTCATTCATGGACGGGTATGTCGGATATAATCAAATCAAGATGGCGGAAGAAGATATGAGTAAGACTACCTTCACTACACCTTGGGGTACTTACTGCTACACCGTCATGCCGTTTGGTCTCATTAATGCCGGGGCCACGTACCAAAGGACCGCTACCACTTTACTACACGACATGATGCATAAAGAGGTAGAGGTTTATGTGGACGACATGATCGTCAAATCCAAAGAACGGGACGGTCACATCACCGCCCTAAGGAAATTTTTCACCCGATTGCGCAAATACAACATGAGGCTAAACCCTCAAAAGTGCAGTTTCGGGGTAACGTCAGGCAAATTACTGGGTCATATCGTTAGCCAACGAGGTATCGAGGTCGACCCAGCTAAAATCAAAGCCATTACCGAGATGCAAGCTCCTAAAACCGAAAAATAAATAAGGGGATTTCTCGGGAAAGTCCAGTATATTAGTCGATTCATTTCCAAACTAACCATGGTGTGTGAACCGATTTTCAAGAAATTGAAAATAGGGGAACGGATACTATGGGATGACAAGTGCCAAGCTGCTTTCGACAAAATCAAGGAAATTCTGTCTGCTCCGCCAGTCTTGATGCCACCTCAACCCGGTTTACCTCTGTCGTTATACCTAACAACGACCGAGACAGCCATGAGGGCTATGCTGGCTCAGACAGTTGACTCCGAAGAACGAGCCATTTATTACATTAGTAAGAAGTTTTTAGAGTATGAGTGCAAATATACCATGCTCGAAAAGACGTGTTTGGCTCTAGTCTGGGCCACTAAAAAGCTTCGACATTATATGCTCAGCTACGAGGTCCATGTTCTATCCAAGATGGACCCGATCAAATACCTCTTCGAAAAACCCATCCTCAATGGCCGAATTTCTAGATGGACTCTAATGTTGGCAGAGTTCGACCTAAAATTTGTGCCATTAAATGCCATTAAGGGACGGGCGGTAGCTGAATTCCTCGCTGACAGCCCGGTAACCGAAGAAGGACACACCGACACCTGGTCCTTCCCAGACGAAGATATTTTCCATACCGATGCCGAAACATGGGATTTATACTTCGATGGAGCGTCTAATTTTCGAGGGTTCGGAGTCGGGATCCTTCTAATTTCACCAAGAGGGGAGCATACTCCCGTCTCCATCAAGCTGGACTTTGATGTTACCAATAATGCAACAGAGTACGAAGCATGCATTTATGGGCTACAAGCCGCCGCCAACCTGGGGATCACAAATCTCCGAGTACATGGCGACTCATCCTTGGTCATTAACCAAGCACTCTAAAAATGGAAGACTCGGAATGCTAACCTCGTGGCCTACCAGGCACGAGTAAAGGATCTCGAGAAACAATTCCAAAAGGTGGAATATATATACCTGCCTCGGGAAGAAAACCAGTTTGCAGATGCACTCTCAAAATTGGCATCTTTACTGAATATTCCCGACCACGTGACCAGTATGCCAATTTGCGTCGAAAGACGGTCCGAGCCGGCATACGTTCATGACATTGAAGACATCGAGATCACTGATCCCGAACCTTGGTACCAGGCTGTGTTAACGTACCTGACAAATGGAGAATATCCTCCCGGGACTGAGGGTCGAGCCAAAAAGGCCTTGCGAAGGCTAGCCACCCAGTTCATCCGTACCAATGATGGACAATTATACAAAAAGACGGCATAAGGGGCTCTTCTCCTTTGTGTTGACAAATATAAGGCCGAGAAAGTGATGGCCGAAGTGCATGATAGTGAAAACGGCCCACATATGAATGCTCACATGTTGGTCCGAAAAATCATGAGGCTCGGATATTACTGGAATACCATGGAAGCCGACTGCCAATTTTATGTCAAACACTGTCATAACTGTCAAATCTTTGGCAATGTGCAACATATGCCGTCGTCTCTGCTCTATACCATGACGTCGCCCTGGCCGTTCTCGACATGGGGTATCGACATAATCGGTAAGGTAAATCCCACCGGTACCGACGGACACTGCTTCATTTTAGTAGCTATCGACTATTTCACCAAATGGTTCGAAGCTGAATCATATCGCATCCTCAATGCTAAGCATGTCGCCAAATTTATCCAAAACAAGATAATATGTCGGTATGGAATCCCACATGAATTTATCAGTGATCATGGGACTCATTTCCAAGCTGAGACCGCAGCCCTACTAGCTAAATATAAAATTCAAAGGCACACGTCATCGCCTTACCGTCCCCAAACGAACGGAGCAGTAGAGGCGGCTAATAAAATGATTGTCACCATACTCAAAAAGATGGCTGATAATTATCGGGACTGGCCCGACAAAATACCTTTTGCCTTATGGGGGTACCGGACATCAATTCGCACCGCAACCGGAGCAACGTCGTACTACCTAACTTATGGGATGGAGGCAGTCCAACCAGTTGAATTAGAGGTATCGTCCCTCAGAATTCTATTAGAAAGTCAAGTCCCCGAAGCCGACTGGGTTCGAGCACGGTACGATTCGTTGGTTCTACTAGACGAACGGCGGTCCCGCGCTCTCAACAATATCCAAATCTACCAGAAGCGGATCCAGCGGGCCTTCAACAAGCGGGTAAGGCCCAGAAACATTAAAGAAGGGGATCTAGTCCTTAAGTCTGTTCGAGCCTTACTACCAGTTGACCCAAGGGGAAAATTCAAACCCAACTGGGCTGGGCCATATCTGGTGAAAAAGATCCTATCAGGGGGAGCAGTAATGCTGACAGACCTGGACGGGAATGAGTTCGTCAACCCAACCAACCTGGACCAGCTGAAGCGTTACTACCCTTAGCCATTTCTCAATGTCATTAGCAAAATTTATCAAAATCTTTCTTTTTAAAAAAAAGCAAGTCAATGAGCTAGAATTATTTATTCTACTGTCACAAAACATCTTGAACCACTAGTCTTGGTGTAATTCAAGATTGCAAATTTCCTAAGCCTGAACTACGTTTGGTTTGATTATGCTAATCGCGGATACGTAGGCAGCTCCTCAAAAGGGCACAACCAATGCAATCGAGAAAAGACAGGAACGGTTTAATAATAAACTTTCTTTTATTAATTATCACAAAAAAAAGCCCCAATAAACTTGGGAAAATTACAAAATGCGGGAACTCAAAAAATTCCAAAAAAAAAACACAAGACAAAAATAGTAATAATATTTAAATAATAAAAAACTAAGGACTCGGTATTAAGGGCATCTTGCCCTTCCCCTTGTCCTTGGCCTCCTTGGCCGTCCACTGACGACGACGCGGAGGAGAGCGTTCCCGAATCACCACAGGAACCTCTTCAGCCCGGACTCATTTCTTGGAACTCGAGTCCTCATCCACCTAGATAGGCCCAAGTCGGGCCCTCACGGGCTCTGGGAGCCGGTCACGCGGACCTAATCGGTCCCGGGCCGCCAGCCTTGGCCCAAGTCGTCGTTCCAAATCAGTCTGGGGGCTTAGCCGCCCCCGCGTGCCACTAGCACCGGCATCTTTAGCTCGAGTCTTAGTATGTGACTTAAGACCCGATTCTAATCGAACCAAGGTAGCAGGGGTCTCTCCCTCATCAAAGAATCCCCTATTATCCTTTGCCGTCTCCCGACGGACCAATTCGAAGGCCTCATCGACCTTCAGAGCTTTGCGAACTTCCTCAGATTCCTCAGAAGTCCATTTCTCGTAAGCCCGAGAAACCCAAGCGGATTGGCAAGGGTTGGGAATAGTCCATGTAGGACGAGTAAACCATCTCTGTAACCAAGTGTCGCACATAGCGTCTGTCAGTTGGAGCGAGACGCTAATAATGGCTTCAGTCTCAGGAATGCGCTGAGACGAACCGAACTGCCTCAGGATGCGGTCCGGGTAAATGTGAACTGTCCAGTCAAGGGACAGAATCACCAGGTAGCGAGCCTGGTCTCTCTTGGCCAGCCCCGTCAATTTAGAAAGGAACCACCAAGCAACCGTCCACCTAATTAAAGGGCCACCATGGAACACCAACTCCTCATCCCAGTAAGCTCGATTTATATGGTGATTTGAGCTTATCCGGCGCCCTCTTGAACTGATTTGGCTACTACGGTAGTTGGGAACGCTCGGAGGAGGCTCTATGATCGATAGACGTTCCGACAACCAAACCTGCAAAAAGTATATGCAAAATTCGTAAGCAACGGAATGGTCCGCTACAGCCCACTCAATCGAGTATACCATCTGACTCGATCGAGTAAGGCTCTCTGAAGACAAACAGAATCTCGTTAAGTGTGCCACTCGATCGAGTACACCATCTGACTCGATCGAGTAAGGCTCTCCACAGGTGAGCAGAAACACTTTGCAGACATCACTCGATCGAGTGACTGGTCCACTCGATCGATTGACTTACGGACCTCAGGAAATCACGCGAAACAAAAAAAAGAAAAAGGCGAAAAAAATTGAAAATCGCGAGACGTATACCTGCAGAATAAGGGTGCTCCCCGTCAATTGCCGGGTTGGGTCAAGTCGCCTAGCATCCAGACCCATGATGATTTCCCCAGTGGCTAGCCAAGCAGGGCTATGACCAGTCTCCATCTGGTCAACCACTCCAATCAGCCTAATTTGACCCACGCATGAGTCAGCATCCATCATCCCCTCAAAAACGTAGCGGTGCAGCATGCAGAATGCAAAAGCCCTGCGCCTATGAGAAGGCGTGGCCCTTACGTCTTGACTGTTCATGAACTTGTCAGCCAAGTCGAAGAGGGAAACAGTATCTCCCCGCACCATTCGATCTGCCTCAGCATGAGACAGACCCAGGAAATCCCTCAGCCTTCTCCTCGGGTCCGGGTAGAACGGAGGGACGGCGGGACGGGCAACAGGGCTGCAACCCCCGATGGCTGCGATCTCATCGGGAAGAGGGGATATCTCTCCCCGCGGGAACGCAAAGACGTGATGGGTGGTATCCCAAAACGACAGACAAGCGTCCAAAAAATGCAAATCAGGTATTAGGCGTCGAAGAGGAAACAGGCTGATAATCCCCATTTGGGTCAGCTGAATTTTGTCCTCGTCCCGAAAGTGCTGGGACCAGGCGAAAAGCATTGAAGTGAGATGCTCGATACCCATGGCAGGAATTTGAATTCTCTTGAGAGACTAAGAGATTTTTTTTGAAGAGAAGAAGGGTTTTTGATTTGGGATGCAGTAAACTGAAGCAAGGAGACCTATATTTATAATAGGAAACCCTAACTGTAACCCTAACTACCCTGCCTCCTCAGCAAACCTGGGCCCCAGCATGTGCAGGCCTGACTTCAGACTAAAACCCAGAATAGGAATCAAGTTGTCCCGAGCTTTCCTAAAAATTTCTACAAATTCTGAAAAAAAAATCCTGTGATAAAAAATCTTTCAAAATTTTTGGCTTTTCAAAAATCAGCTATTCCCCAGCACAAGTCGGTGTTTTGTCTATGTGCTACATGCAATTTGCTATGTGTCAGCATACAGGTACACCCAAGACTTCAGAAGCAAGTCTCCACGCAACTACTTCACTCCCCAACGTGAGCTAATATCTATCCCAGAATGCTACAATCAGAGCCATGATGTATCAGCATACGGGTACTCCTATACCTTCAAGAGCAAGTTTCACTCCCCACAGAGCTATCATCCGCAGGACAGGTATGACCCTCTGCTTATGGCTGGCGAGCCCTTCACGCTAGTCTACTGGACTATGAACGACCCGACCGGAAGGCTGCCAGGTCGTAGGTAGCTACTCTGTCTTTCGCCTTGTCCAAGCCTCAGTCAGAGTGGGGGCTCTGAAGACACCCGCATTTTGCCTGCTAGTGTCTATAGCAGTTCCCGACAAACACCCGATGATGATCGGACGCAAACGTGACTTGGTATACTCGGATTTGGACCCGAAATCAATAATATCTGACATGGACTTTTTAGCGGAGTAATAATCTCACAAAACAGACCTCAAATCCAGGCCCAGTGGGTCGTTCCGAGCAAAATGAGACTAATTTGGGCCAAAACCGACACAAAAATAAATCTCGTCTCTTGGCGACCGGGTCAAAACCCGGTCAAAGACGAACCTGTCACAAAAACCAGCCGAATGCACCTTCTAGAAGCTGGCGCCCAAATTAAATTCAAAAAAGATAACCAAATCAACCAAGTCAACCCCTTCCTAATTTACCTCGATTTACCTGATCCACTCGATCGAGTGGATTGACCCACTCGGTCGAGTGGAGCGTCAAAAACCGGATCAGGCCCATTTTCTAGGGCACTCGACCGAGTGCACTAGGGCCACTCGAT
This sequence comes from Agrostemma githago, assembly GCA_958450325.1. Taxonomy (NCBI): domain Eukaryota; kingdom Viridiplantae; phylum Streptophyta; class Magnoliopsida; order Caryophyllales; family Caryophyllaceae; genus Agrostemma; species Agrostemma githago. Next base: position 20,440,099 of record OY288241.1, on the reverse strand, counting down.
CGAGTGACCCTAGGTCGTGGGGTAAAACTCTATAAATACCCCCTCAAACCCTTTGCATTTTCAGCTTTCACTAATGCACATTTACCCTAAACTTCTATCCTAATCTACCTTAACACTCTACACTACAACCCCAAGCAAGCACACATGAAAACCGAGTCCTTTGTCCCTCGAAAAACCGACAAAAGCACACACATATACACACATACACCATAACTTGCATACATCCTCGATACTCCGACGTCCCGTCATTATTCGCGAGTCCATTTTCGAGGTCCCTACTAAGCATGTATGTTGAGGGTGTCCTAAACCCCATTTCGATCCTTGTTACTTTCTTTACTTACGTTTTTCTATCGTTTATTTCATATCTATACTAGTATTATAATTCTAACTTCTAACATAATTCTAACTTTTTACATTCTCGTTACTAACATATTACCATACCGCGTATATATATATAAACTAGTATCAAAATTCGGTTTTAAATACGTTTGACTATAATTATCGCCTAAAGTCCGTCTAATCCCTTTACGAGCAACGACGGAGGTGGAGCCCTTTCGGGGAGCCCCGCCCCAATGTACTCAAGGGCGTGACGTGATCGCGACTAATAATAGTTGAACGCATTTGATCCCATTTTAATTAGTACGGAACCCGTTGACGCGAAAACCGACGTCACATAATCCGAAAGGGTTAGTTTCGACGTCGTGACGTAGAGGGATGCATTCCGTCTCTGATTCAAATGTTTTAATATAAACGTTTTCATAAAATCTCGACAACGGTATTGTAATCGTATATATACACGATTATAGTACCGGAGGTCAAGTTAAATTCAAATCGTGCGATATTTGTATTTAATTTGACCGACCGTCGATTTTAAACCCCAAAAAAACGAAACGAGTTGACACTCGTACAGGGGCTACTCGACCGAGTACGTAGGCTACTCGATCGAGTAGCGCCCATAAACCTGGGCAGAACCCTCTTCGAGGACACACTCGACCGAGTCAGACCATGACTCGACCGAGTGGGTCCTGTAACCCAGAAAACCGACGGCTTTGACACACATTTCAAGCCCCGTCCTTTTATCGACTTTAGTCATCACGTGTAAAGACAATCACGTGACCTTCCCTTTTTTAAAAACTCACACATATCACGACACGTAGAACGACTTTGATCGATTCCTTTCGACATGATAAGTCGGGGCATGACTACGGGACATGGGATCGGGCTAGCAACACGCCGCAGTCCCGTGTTTCCGTCCTTCGTTTGATGTACAATAAAATGTGCATTTAAACGGGGTTAGTCCATCTACACATTTCATGGTCTAGTGCATATACGGGTCCGTTCCTAACTTTTTATTATTTATTATTCCATTTCTATATCGCCTATAATTTTTGTATTGGCCGGGTTGTATTTCCGCCCGTGTAACTTGTACGTTATTTATTTTTGAGTTTCGTTTATTTACTTGCTTATCGCTTTATAAATGAACCTCGCATGTTAAATCATTTCGACCATAATTAAGATGCATTAAATGACGTAGTTCACATACTATTCATATGCTTAGCCCGAAAACGTTGTTTGCATATCATTTAATCGTTTTACTAGCGCGCGCACACGAACACGAACGATGTCTTAGTAGAGGCCGCCATGTGCGGGCGGGGTTGGGTGTCCTTAGTGGGCTTCCCAACACGTACCCTCACCTCTTACTCAGAACCTTTGGTTTCCGGATGTCCGAAACCCTTGGCGCACGAGAGTCATTCTATATACGATAGCCGGTTTAAACGGTATCGATATTGCAATGCAAAGGGACGAGCCCACTAAACTCTGAAATCGAAGTGGGCTTACTTTGTGTATAGCCCATGACGGTATAGAGTGGGCTCGTATGGTTCCGAATAACCACAAAATTCGGTGGCGACTCCAACTTTGACTTAAATTTCGAACCCGAGAACAATCTCACCACGAGATTCATTCGCCTACCCAAACCCGCGCGTGGCCGCGTCGGGGTGGACCTACGTCATGTCCACAGTTGGTATATCCATCCTTACTGTTTTCCATTTTTGTGGATGTTCTAGACTGTTTATCCCGAGTAAATATTACAGAGTTATAACAACTACTCCTATAAGTTAGTTTTCTAAATGAAAAAAAAAACTAAACAAAATACTTTCTCCCTCTCCCCTTCACTAAAATATTCTACATGTTATTTTTTGAAAAATTCATTAAGATGTTTCACTTTCATTTTTAGGATGATATATATTTTGTGATTCCTATTGTTTGTGATCCCAATCTCTTTTCTTCCCATTTATTTTTTTCCACATATTCCCTCCTTAAGAACTTCCCAAAAATCAATATGGAAGATCATAGATAAGGGAAGGAAGTCAAGTTAGTGGGGATTCGTTCCTGTGATTTAAGAGTTTTTTTATATGTAAATATATAAGATAATCTAAGTGAAGGATTCCTTATCTATCTATTCTTTGTCGTTTCATTGAACCCTACCAAAATTTTTTAGTTTTTAACCCTTTAGATCCTAGCTACATAAACTATAATATCTTATGGAGTAATTTCTCTGTTTCAACTCTCAATCATTTATTTAACTTTAATTAAAATATCACTCACACATACGAGTAATATAAAAGGTACTCCGTAGATAAATGACCGATATAAAAAAATATTTTGTAGAATGTGTATATAGTATACTCATTATATATGCGAACCTATTATGAGACTATGACACAATAATATTCCGTTAATAAACTGTAAGCTAGCCAACGAAACGGAATTGGGGAGTACTGTACTAAATTGATTATGGTAGAGTATAATACGTAAAGCAATGAGAGATTGGATTAGTGGAGGCTCCACAAGAAGAAAGAAGGAGCAGAGCAGGTACGCAACTACGCATTCGAATCGCAGTCATTCTCCACTATCTCATGTTGTGTTGCTTGATTCCAACATTTAACATTATCCATCGATATCCCCATTCCCCACTCCCATCTTTTCCCCTTACCGTTTTAAGTTTCCCATTACGTCAATAAACAAAGGGTTTTTTAAGTGATATTTCTACAGTTTTCATTTTTTATATGATATCCCTACCATTTTACTCCGTGCCTTTACTTTACTATAAAATTTCGTTCGTTGGTATCTCTAAACTTTACTGTTACCTAATTGGTACCCCTAAACTTTTTCCCCGTCAAGTTGAGCACTAAACTACTTTTTTTTTGTTCAAAATTAAAACTTAAACGTTATTTAACATAACTAATTAACCTATAATTGAACTTAAACTAGCAATTATACTCCAAATCAAATGATAACACTAAATTTAAGCTCAATTACTTTTTAATTATTTAAGTTAAATGATATTGAAATCTTAATCTAAGCTAAATATAGTACTTAACTACAGAACTTGATGAAAAACATTAAAGGGAACCAATTAAATTAATACTCCCTCCGAGTTCCTATTATTGTCCAACTTTCCTCTTTGGGTTGAGTTTGATTTTTGTCATACTTTTCTTTTTAGGTCATCAATGGGTGGTTCACAATCATTCTCCCATTTTTCTCTCTTCCTCCTTCTTTTTTGAGTCACTCATTATTTCTTCCTTATTTTCAACCCGAAACTTCTGGAATAATAATAGGAACTCTCGGAGGGGATATTTCGTAGTAAAGTTCGAAGGTACAATGTATAAACATAAAAACGGTGGGTCCATGTAGAAAAATAAAAGTTCAAAACGTCATAAAAAAACCCTTAAATCTTTACATTCACTCATTTTTCATTGAAATCTTCCACGTTTCATTTTTTCACAATTTCTTTGATTCTTTCCACTTCTTTTATGGTATCACTCTTCTCCTCTACCTGGTCCACCTATTTTACTCTCCCTCTACTTTTGAATATTTTATTATTATCCTTAAAAGAAATGTACGGACTTTTTTTCCGAGTAAAAACTATTATTAAAAAATGGAGAGACCATATGAAAAAGAGTTTATCATATGACCTGTAATAAGCGATGGATTGAGGAGTGGGTAAAAAATAAAGTTTGTTAAATGACAACCACATAAATGGAACAAATGAGAGGAGTAACTTTTGTGGTTGCTTCTTGACCTTAGCTTAGTATAGACAGTAGTAATGTTTTGTGGCTGCTATAACCTTAATAAAAACACTAAAATATTACTCCGTATTCCACTGGCTAGCTATAACTTTTAGAGAACATATTTCAAACATCACCACCAATTCTGGTTTGTTACGGTTATATCCGTTATAAATTTATAATGGGTTAAATAGAAGAGGTAAGACAAAAAATACTCCGAATGATATTTGGGAATAGCATATGGTATTCTTTTCCCACCCAATCACTGATGTAAATATATTTGACCCGTTATAATCTTGTTAAGGTATTATTATTGGTAAGATTTACCAAAGTCTTAAGACTCTGTCACCTCAATTTTTCACTAACTTTTAATATTTAATTATTTCTCAGACTTACCTCATACTTTATACATTATCTGACCAGTCTGACTTTGGTCAAACTCACCTACCCCTTTTTGTTAATTCTCTATTTTTTTGTATCTTCCCATCTATCTATACTAATATATAATACAGAAATCACACATTTGTTTTTTTTGGCGCCAAAAACAATTTCTTAATATATCACATTTTTCATATTAATCTAATACTTCATATTAATGAGATATTTCGGTATATACTTTCTTAAAACGACATAGCCACAAGTTTAAAATATTCTGATACTAATGTAATTTACTTAAACGTGTTAAAATCTGATAACAGTATACATCTGCGGACAAAACAAATTATCACGTTTATTGCGATTGAAATTATTTCCATATGATAATCGAACATATATAGATTTTCATGAGGCAGTTTCTTAGATGTCTATTTTTAATTCGCAATTTTCTTGAAATGTTTTGTGTTATTATGATATTTATATTAAGTTAGTTATACTGAGAGTAAATTTTACATTATTAAAAAAATATACTTTAAAACTAATTTACCCAATCAATAATTGTATCAAATGTACGAGATATGCGTACAATATGTTAAAAGATATATAAATGTCAAACATTCATGTATCTTTGCATTGATTTATGTGTGGATGTTTCATGTTCATGTAGATTTTAAGCATACACTTTTTCATTTTAAAAAATTATTTGTGTTGAAGGTTTAATATCCAAATAAGATTATCCTACGTAATTTTTTTATTTATAACCGTGCAACTTTGCACGGGTACTAACCTAGTTGTAATATAATACTACACCAATATATTAAATGGATGAGAAGATATAAAAAAAAATGGAGGAAGTAATTAATTCGGGTTAATTTGTAATTAAACCTTCGAAATTACTTTACAATTTACTTCTTTGGTACAAATTACTACTAATACTTTATTGTTTAGTTTTATTAAAAAATTTAACTCCTTTCATTTTATTGATGTTGATTTTCGTGTGGTAAACTAGCTAAAAGACGAGTGAACGATCTTTTGAGTTTTACTCATATTATTGATCCGGATAATTTACGATATTTTAATTATGTCTTGCTTATATTAATTTACGATATTTTACTTATTGGTTTTTTCATACAAGGTCTTAGCACGTCGTAATGTACTGTAATTGTTATTTCGCGGGTCGAATGCCGATGATGGCCGTCCGTTTTTTCTTTCATTTTAAAATAACGATTATCCTAAAATAGTTAGTTTCATGTTTAATTAGCTATATTACGTATAAATGTATAATTAGTTTATTGCATGTTTTATTTGTTAAACAACTGTTTAATTACGTTATCTCAGTTAATTACATATTTAGTTATTTAGTTAAGTGACATTAGTTGATTAAATGTTTCATTATTTAATTACATTAAATTGGGTAATTAAGTGTTTTATTAGTTAATATGTACTTCATATTTAATCATATTTAACAAGTTTATTAGGAGTCAACAACAAAAAAGATGATTAATTGATTTTATACTCCTCTGTCGTTCATTTATGTACCTTTAATTAAAAAAATCTCAAAAATAATACTCATATAAAAAGTAAACAATACTAGTATAGACCCCGTGCAATGCACGCTATTTATAATATATTTATCTTATAGAATATTTCATTTAAGATTTAAAATAAAAAATTTATTCTTTTATTTTTACTATTTATCGACTGTATAATTTAGAAATAGAAAAATATTTTTTAAATCGCAAAACTAATCAAAATATTTGAGTAATGTCTTGAAATGTACGGAGTATTAAATAACGTGTAATTAATGAAAATATTGTTTATAGTAATTTTTATATACTCGGTTTATATCATCTCACATCTCGAGATACCCACTTCTCTCTTTAACATACCATAAAATACATAAGTATTTATCAAAAATTGTATAATAATGTACTTTTTTTAATGGTTAGCACGTCGTGATACGTTCTCTTTGTGTAAAAAAGTTATTCAGTTTTTCATTAGAAAATTTAAAAATAAATTAAAAATGAACTGTCTCAGGTGTAAGATTTATATTATGTAATTGAGTAAATTAAAAATTACTCCCTTTTAAGATACCAATTTTAAAATTTACTCCCTGTTGAAATTTTTGTTAAAAATAACTCCCAAATTCTATCAAAAGTTCAAAAATTGCTTCAAAATATAATTTTTGGACGAAAATGCCCCTAACTTTTTTTTTTCGCTATTACTTCACCTCACCCTCTAACCAAGGGCATTTTGGTCCTAAAAATAAAATTGGGAGCAATTTTTGAACTTTTGATAGATTTTGGGAGTTATTTATAACAAAAATTTCAAAAGGGAGTAATTTTAAAACTGAGTATTTTAAAAGGGAGTAATTTTTAATTTACTCTATGTAATTTGTGAAACTTTTTTTATATGTATTTTAATAGTATATTCCGTATTTTGTAGTCTCCCCTACCAAAATAATCATTCTATATGATAATTATAATCCTCACATTTGAATAAATGAGAAAATCTTAGTGGTATCGAGTGAGTTTATACTCCTTCCGTCCCGATGAATTGTTTGCCTTTACTTTTGACACAAAGGGAAAAAAGGTTCAATGATAAAGTGACATGTGAACCCAAATTCATAAGGAGGTCAAATTACATATATATATATATATATATAACATTCCCAAAATAGAAAGAGAAATAATTCATTAAGACGCCTCAATATGGAATAGAAAGAATTCATTGGGACGGGGAGAGTATATCTTTGTAAAAGTTAAAGTAAATAGCTCATTTCAAAAATAAATTTTTTAGATAACTGATTTTTTTCTCAAGGTTAATGACATCATATCTTAAAATTTATTTAATTATTTTCATAAAAAGAAGTTTTTTTTTGTCAATTTCTTTAACATTAATGAAAATGAATAGTGCGAATTTATTAGTGAAATATTCTTTTACTTCTCAATTTAAATTAGTGTATTTTTGAGGAAAATGTTAGTAACTGAGAGTAGTATATAGAGAATTTTCGGTGAGTTTTTACTATGTATTAGGATTTGTAAGAGCAATTGGAATATATATCCCATTTTTATATAGTTACTAAATTTTATATCGATGTTAAGAATATGATCAGAAAGATATACAATAATAATCACAACTATTTTATATTTTATGTAAAATATTGTATGGAATAGTGCAATCTCCTATCAACAAAAATAATGCAACTATTTGGTTAAAACGGAATACAATATGTTTATACTTTTTTTTTAAAAAAATTGATCATACATTCCATATTAAATATGTATGTGATATCTTCCATTTAAAACATGTGATTTTCGTAATCAATGTAATCAATCAAATTTCCTTAATTACATACTTTATGTGGTGTATAGCTTTATATATGATGTAGTGATATTTAAATCAGTAAGATGTTGGAATGTAGTTGGAGAGGAGAAGGGTGACACACATGAGGTCAAGGGTTCGATTCACATCTAGTTCGTTTGGTCTGTTTTTTTAAATTTTTGTTGAGTTATTTGGTTAGTGGAAAGGGGATGAGACAAGACTTATTACTCAAATATTGACATAGTATAGGACAACTGACATTCGATGCATATGAGAGAATTTGATCCACATGAATTTCACAATTGCTTATTCTTTTTGTAATACAGAATCTCCCGACAAATCAACCAAACATTTTGTATCATATCATTCATAATTTCATAGGAGTATTATTTATACACTCACAATTATTCTATCACAGTATTTAATAGACAAGGAATAAAAAAAAGAGGGGGCTGCTCTTCATACATGTTTGTTTTTTCTTTTGGATTTTGTTATGGAAATGTGTTAGTTTCTGGGTATTATCAATCTAACAGTTCTTAGTGGTAGGTGCGAGATTCCAAGATTGATGCATTATGTGACGTCATTCCCTACTTTTTTTATGAGTGCTCTCGTACAAATTCTCTAACTCTTAATCATAATCATAATCATATAATATATACTCCGTTTATAGAGTGGAGTTCAAGGTCATAGGTAACTTTAAGTGCATAAATCCAAATCTTGACCGTTGGATTAATGAAGATGGAGGGTGAAATTAGCTTTGGGATTAATTGATTACACTTAAAATTAGTGACCCACCTAATCACTACCCTCAGAATTTCATCTTTCACGAGGACGTTCTTAACTCCCCCTATTTCATTCAATACTACGCGCATCATTCCAATGATGAGAAAATTTAAGATGTTTTCTCGTATTCTCCATTGATCCTTGGAGTTGAAATTATTTATAAGTAGTATTGGGTTCTTGGTAGGCAGTGGCTTTCCGTTTTCATCATCAGGGCAATTTGTGGAGGGCGGTAAGTCGGATTTTCTGTTTTCGTCATCAAGGCAACGTTGGTTTTCGATCAAAGTTTTTTCTGACAAAATATCCATCTGTACGCTTGAAACTTTAATTCAATTACTACACAACTTCAACTCTCACTTTCTGAAACTTTAGAACTCGTCTTCCACATACTTTCATCTTCAGTTCATAACGTCGAATACTACAGTGTTTATAATTTCAACAAACTCACTTTATAACTTCAACTCATTCACTTTAGAATTTCAAAGCACAACAATTACAACTTTATATATAACTGCTGGAAAGTTGAACATTATTTTTCTGTAAAAACATACAACGACACGCTTGGAACTTTAATTCAAATTCTTTACAACTCCAACTCTCAATTTATGAAACTTCAACTCTAAGCTTCTAAGACTTCAAAACACGTATACTTGCATCTTCAGTGCATGACTTTCAATATTTAAGTAACAGTTTGTTTGGAACTTTAATTCAGCTGCAATGCAACTTCAGTACATTACATTTACAACTTCATAATTAACCGGTGTACATTACGTCAATCAAAACAATCTATCGCACGCTTGTAACTTCAGTTCAAAAACTTTACAACTTCAACTTTCAGTTTCTGAAACTTCAACATCATGCCCCTTTGGTTTGTAGAACATAACATTGAAACTTTAAGTCCTTCTCTTTACAGCTTCAGTGCACAACGTCTACAACTTTATAATTAAATGGTGGAATGTTCATTTTTCTTCTGCTCATATATTCAACTGTATGCTTGAAACTTCAATTCCAAGACTGTAGAACTTCAACTCTCATATTCTGAAACTTCATAATACGTGTCCCATATAATTTTCATCTTCAGTACATTTTAAACTATAAAACATGTTAATCCACAACACAATTACCCACAACACAATTACGCCATTTTCAATGTCATTCGAAGTCCATTTCGATCTATTAATCAATCAAGATCACAATCTAATCCTCCAAATCAGCGGAAACCACTATCAAAGCAAATTCTCCTCAATTTTAACTAAAACACTATCAACAACCCAATACGCAATTCTTAGACTCATACGAAGTTAGTTCCTACGGAGTATCTAATAATCAATTAAAATAACAAAATAACCCTATCAAATTAGGATTAATCCCTAATTAGTCGAACTGGGTAAAGGAAACATGGATTACTCGTGTTAGAATTAATCCTAATTGCATAAAAAAGCCTGACAAAATCACTCGTGAACAAAATCAGTATGAATGCGAAGAAAATCAGTACAAAATCAGTTCACAATTCAAATTCAGTTCATAACGTTGGGTTCTTACCCATAACTCACACAATTTACTCCCAAATAAATTTAAAAATCGCACAAAACTAAGAAATTTGTTTAAACCCTAATTTGATGAACAAAAACGTGTACAAATGAATTGTTCAACAATCAACTTAACACAAACAATACAATATTAAGATAAAAAATTGTTAAATATTGTTCGTATTAAAAATCAGATAAATTGACGATTATTAAAATACAATGAACATGATAAGATTACTCTCAATAAAAAAATGAGACTAATAAAAGTAAAAAATTCATACAAATTGATGAGTACTTGCAATAAACAAATACCTTGGAATAGATATGATAAACACTTGGTGAAACAAGATGAAGACGTGATGATGGATGACAGAGGACTATCCTAAAATCTAAACAGATGAAAAATAATGAATGGCGATTTTTAAACAGATGAAAACAGATCAGTTTTGGAAAAGATGAAGAGAGAGAGAGAGTGTTTGGTGGGAGTAGAATGAAGTAATAATAAGGGAAGTCTGGGTTGAAAGAATGAAATTGATTAGGGTGGGGGACAAAGGTATGTGGATATACGTGAAATCAGTATAGAAAGTTGGGTTATAAAAAAAATCTCAGCCATTCATCAATCTTGATCCAACGGATTAAATAGGAACTTACGGACTGATGGGAGTCGGTTGCCTGCCTTTGGCCGCCTGCCAATCAGGCCCCAGGGCGACCAGTCCCAGAAGGAGGAAAGGCCTGCCCAGCAGCCTTTCCATCAAAGTCATTGAAGTCTCCAAGTGTGGCCTTAATCCCTTGAGCCATCCGCCAAACAGAGCAAACCAGGCCTCTCGCCTGCTTCCAGGGCGTTCCCGCCTGAACAGAACCGAAGGAGAACCGAGGACCCATCCGTCATTTTGCCTAAGGTAAGGGGAAATGGGTGGACAAGGTGAGTCCACGTGTCGCGCCAACATCCACCCATTTCCCTCCTCTTCTTTCTCTTTTCCTCTCTCTTGTGGGAAGGTATAAATACTTACCCATTTCCCACATAAAGGGGGCTGAATTTTCTCTCTCTAGACTCTTACTCCTAAAAACGCCACCTAGTTCCTCACGAGCTAGGTCCGTCAAGGCATTTCACGGACTGACTTAGGCATCGGAGAGGGTTTCCTCGGACAACCTCCGAGGCCCTGTGCGTTCATTGTGCAGGGAGCAGGCCATTTCCGCCGGGAAGGTCCGATCGTGGGAGTGAGAGAAAGAGGAGACCAAGGGAAATCAAACGGTCAATTGTTCACCATTGACCCGATTATACAGCCCGGATCCTAGGCCGGGTGAATTGTTTCCGTGACCGGAACAATTTGGCGCCGTCTGTGGGGAACTTACGGTTGTGCTCACGAGTTACCCACTAAAATCAACCACTCATAGTCATAAAACTAAAACAATCATGCCAGAAATTGTTGATGCCAGTGCAGAAGCGGGTCCGACGGTCCCACCGGTGACCCCCCTGTATGGTATGCCGCAGTCGGAGAGGGTTCCTCCTGCCACGATCCTAGGGGTGGGGGGAACCAATATCCTTGGTGGATCTAACACCGCTGTGACACCTGAGTTGGGGACACACCCAAGACATGCTCTCAATCTGACCCCAGCTCAGATGGCACAGGCGGCCGCGTTCTTCTCTGCGATGCTGAATCAGGAGTTCACGCCTGAGAACTTGGTAGGCAGGGTCGCGTCGGCTCCCAGGCAACCATCCCCAGTCAGCAGGGACGAGGCCGGGGGCACGAGGCGGACCGCCGCCAGAAATGCTCAGAGAAAAGCAAGAAGAACAGATCAAGTGTATGCGCATGTGCAAAGGCGCATTACTACTGGCAATCCGGAGCCACCTGTTCAGCAGGCGTTCTCCATTCATACAACAGAATCAGCGTCTGGAGGACAGGGAGGCTTATCCCAAGGATTACAGGAGCACATGAGGCCCAGGGAGCCCATGTCAAAACGCTTGGGAGAAAGACCAGGCGGAGTTTTCTCCAGGCTAACGCTTGCAGCCAAGGAACAGTCGGCCCCAGGCTTATCCCAAAGCCTGCAATCCAGACTCAACCGGGGACAACCGCTCGAGTCCAGGTACCATCAGGGTGAGAACCTCTGCCACTCTCAGAGGAAGAGGCCCAGACAGACCTCCCCGGAAACAGAGGATGAAGCAGCCAGTAGGCCGCCACCAGGGTACCGCTCCCCCAGTGCGAGGAAACCGACCCATAAACAATGGGAATCTCACGGTAACCAGTCTGGGGAAAGCAGGTCACGTCTGGTAGGCAGGCCCACAAAAACCCCGTTGCACCCTGAGGTACAAGAGTACCCCATTCCAAAAATCAAAATGCCCACCATCAAATTTGATGGGACGACAGATCCTGAAGACCACCTGGCAGCCTTTGAGAGCCACATGGGCATGTATGACGTAGATGATGCCATCTGGTGCAAAGTTTTCCCAACCACTCTGGTAGGACTCGCACATGGATGGTTCAGAGACCTCCGCCAGGGGTCAGTCAGGTTCTTCATAGAGTTGGCTGAAATTTTCCTCGAACAGTATGCCGGAAATAAGAGAAGACGCCTTACCCGTTTCGATCTCATGACCCTGAAACAGAAAAAGGGTGAGAGTGTGAGGGAATACATGAGAAGGTTTGATCTGTCCTACCAGCAGGTTAGGGAGATCGATGATTCCACTGCCGCCTACGCCCTGACAATCTCCCTACTTCCAGGGGAAATGAAAAACCAGATGATCAGGGCCCAGCCAGAAACCTTGGCCATGGCCAGGAAGATTGCGGAAGGGTTCATTCTGCAGGAGGAGTTCCACGGCCTGACGGATACCCCTGCAGGCCAAACAAAGCCTCAAGGGGGACCGCAGGGTGGAAGGGGCAGAAGTGAGCCAGGCAAGCAAAGGGAAGAGGGAGACACTCCCAAGAAGGAGCGCACAGTCTACCAGCCCAGATTCGACAGTTACACTGCTCTGAACAAATCCAGGGCGGAGATCTTCGAACTGGAAAAAGAAACTGCTAAATGGAACCGCCCGAACAAACCTCGCAGCCCAAAAGGAGACCCCAAGAAATTCTGCACTTTCCACGACTGTATAGGCCATACCACCGAAGAATGCCGTCACCTGAAGGACGAAATCGAGAAGTTAATCAGGAACGGATGGTTAGCCAACTACGCAGCTAAAAATAAGTCTCAGAAGGAAGTGTCTGAAAAACCCGAAGGGTCGGTGCAGAACCGCATGGTGATCCATGTAATTTCAGGGGGCACTGAGGGCCAGCTAAGTCGAAGAGGCCAAAAAAGACAAATGCGCGAGCTAAGAAACCAGATCTGCTATGCTGAGAAAGCAGGGAGTCCAAGGGGAGTGACATTAAGCATCACCCCTGATGATGCAGGGCGCGTGGTATATCCGCACAGTGATCCTTTAGTACTGTCCCTAGAGATCAGCAACCACATTGTGCGGAGGTGTATGGTGGACACAGGCGCGTACACGAATTTGCTGTATAAGGACGCCTTCGAGAAAATGGGCCTGGAAAAAAGGCACCTGCGACCTGCTCCCGGATCATTATACGGATTCAGTGGGGCAGGCGTGCTGCCCATGGGAGTCATAGACCTGCCCGTAACCTTTGGGGAAGGCTCTACTGCCAGGAATGTCAGGGCAACCTTTGTTGTTGTAGATGCAAGATCTGCCTACAACGCCCTAATTGGCAGAGCCACCCTGGACGAAATCGAGGCGGCCATCTCCATCAGGGCTCTCACCATAGCGTATGTCACTGATTTCGGGCTAGAAGGAAAGGTGCGTGGGGACCAGGAGTCAGCCAGGCAATGCTACTCCGTGGCCCTACAAGAGCACGAAAAAGAAAGGAAAGGAAAAAGGAAGGCTGATAGTTCCCCCAGCAGGGAAGGCGAAATCCCAGCCGAACACCCGGCGTCCGACAAACTGGAGCCAGGGGGCGAAAGCATGTTGGTAGATTTGGAACCAGGCAGGCAGGTCCTGATAGGAGCTGACCTGGAAAAATCCTACCAGGCTGAACTGGTCAAGCTGCTAAAAGAAAACAAAGACGTATTTGCCAATTCTGCAGACGAGATGCCCGGTGTCGATCCATCATGCATCGTTCACAAGCTGAATGTAAGCATGGATGCTCGCCCTGTAAAACAGAAGAAACGAAACATGTCTGCAGAAAAAAGACGCAGCAATCAAGGAAGAAATTGACAAACTCTTGAAAGCAGATTTTATTGAGGTCTGTGACTACCCGGAATGGTTGGCGAATGTAGTCATGGTTAAAAAGTCGTCAGGCGCATGGAGAATGTGCATAGATTTTACAAACCTCAACAAGGCCTGCCCGAAAGACTGCTATCCGCTCCCCAGAATCGACCAACTGGTAGACTCCACCAGTGGTTACTCCATGCTGAGCTTCCTAGACGCCTTTTCAGGGTATCATCAAGTATACTTGTGGCAGCCGGACAGGGTGAAGTGTGCGTTCATCACCAGTTCAGGCACCTACATGTACAAGATGATGCCATTCGGGCTCAAAAATGCAGGGGCTACATACCAGCGGTTGGTTGATAAAGTGTTTGAAAAACAAAAAGGCAGAAACATCGAGGCTTACGTTGATGACGCCATCGTAAAAAGCAGGGAAGACAGAGAGCACCTGATAGACCTGCAGGAAACCTTCTGCTCCCTGCGCGCCTACAAAATGAAACTTAATCCAAAAAAGTGTACATTTGGAGTCCGCTCCGGCAAATTCCTGGGGTTCTTGGTCAGCTCTCGGGGTATAGACGCCAACCCTGAAAAAATTCAGGCAGTTCTAGACCTTCCTGAGCCCAAGACCATTAGAGACATCCAGCGCCTGACGGGCCGCATGGCCGCCTTAGCACGGTTCTTCGCCCGATCAGCAGACAAGGCCACTCCTTTTTTCAAGATACTGAAAGGAAACAAACAGTTCAAGTGGGAAAACGAGCAGAAAGAGGCCTTTGAGCAACTAAAGGACCATCTTAAGAAGCTCCCCACCCTGGCTAGGCCAGTAGCAGGAGAAAAGCTTTTTCTCTACATTGCAGTAACCAATATAACGGTCAGCACGGTCATCCTACGAGAAGAGGCAGGCGCCCAGCAGCCTATATACTTTGTAAGTCATGCGCTGGGGGCAGCCGAGAAGAATTACCCGATGGTCGAAAAAGCCGCCTATGCAGTCATAATTGCTGCTAGGAAACTCAGGCCTTACTTTGACGCACATCCAGTCGTGGTTCTCACTGACCAGCCACTAGAGAAGGTGTTAGAGAAGTTTGAAAAATCAGGGAGATTACTAAAATGGGCGATTGAGCTGAGTGGGCTAGGCATATCTTACCAGCCAAGAACAGCCATCAAGGCCCAAGCCTTAGCAGATTTTCTGGCCGAGTGTTCCCATTCAGGGGAGGAAGAAACCCCTGCCGAGGAATGGATCGTGCATACTGACGGATCCTCAACAGCCAATGGCGCAGGCGCAGGCGTCGTACTAACCAGCCCAGGAGGGGCCGACTTTGAGCACGCCCTCAGATTCGTTTTCCCAGCATCAAACAACGAAGCAGAGTACGAAGCAGTACTCGCAGGCATCAGGCTAGCTAAAGCCGCAGGAGCAGAACGAATTGTCTTGGCAACAGACTCCCAGCTCATCGCCAACCAAATCAATGGAGAATACGAAGCAAGGGACCAAGCAATGGCCACATACCTGGAGATGGTGAAGGGAGAGTTATCCGGCCTAAAATCATATGAGGTCAAACAAATCCCCCGATCCCAGAACAACAGAGCAGACGCCCTGTCGAAACCGGCAAGCTCCAGTCTACAGGACATCCGGAGATCAGTATGGGTCGACGTTTTACACGAAAAGTCCACTAACCCCTGTCAGACGATTAATACCGTGGAGGAAGAGCTGGAAAGCTGGATGACTCCCTTCATCCAGTACAAGAAGCATGGTATCTTACCATCAGACTCGTTACAAAAAAGAAAGATACAGGCTAAAGCAGCCTGGTTCATACTCATTGATGAAGAACTTTACAAAAAGTCTTTTACTTATCCCCTGCTTAAATGCCTACGGGCGGATCAGGCCGCTGAGGTATTAGAGGATATCCACTCAGGGATTTGTGGACATCACATTGGTGGGAGATCACTGGCCCACAAAGCCCTCAGGGCAGGCTACTACTGGCCTACCATGCTGGCAGATGCCAAGAACCTGACCCAGAAATGCAGGAAATGCCAACTCTTTTCCCCATCAATCCATGCCCCGGCCCAGGAACTCAGGCCAATCCTATCTCCTATCCCCTTCGCTCAATGGGGGATGGACATTCTGGGACCCTTCGCGGTGGACACAGGGGGCAGAAAATTCTTAATTGTCGCCATAGACTACTTCACCAAATGGGTGGAGGCCAAAGCAGTGCCCAACATCACTGAGCCGGCGGTCAGGAAGGTGGTCTGGCGAAATATCATCACCAGATTCGGTCTGCCAAAGATGTTGGTATTTGACCATGGCAGGCAATTTGATAATGATCCGCTGAGAATCTGGCTGGAAAGCCACAACATCTCAGTCGCCTACTCAGCTGTCTGTCACCCTCAAACCAACGGACAGGCGGAAGCAGCCAACAAACAAATCCTGAACGGCCTGAAGAAAATGGTGGATGACTGCAAGGGTAGGTGGGCTGACGAACTCCCCAGTATACTCTGGTCAATCTGAACTACCAGAAAAGAGTCTACAGGCCAGACCCCATTTGGTCTGGTATATGGAGCAGAGGCACTATTGCCAATTGAGGCAAGGATCCCCTCTCTGCGCTCCCTGCAGTACGACCGGGCTGAAAACGAAGCTGCAATGGTCGAAGCCTTGGATCTGGTAAATGAGTTAAGGGAAGAAGCCAGTACCAACATCGCTGCCTACCAGCAGCGAATGAGGAAAGCTTTCAACAGCAAAGTACGACAGAGGAATTTTCAGATGGGCGAGCTGGTTCTGAGAAAGACACAGGCGATTGGGAAATCAAGAGAACATGGAAAGCTGAGTGCCAACTGGGAGGGCCCATACCAAGTAACTCGGGTTCTGGGACCAGGCACATACAAAATCGCCAATCTTGAGGGACAAGAGCTACATGCTCACTGGAATGCAGACACACTAAAGAAATATTACGTCTGAACAAGAATACAGACAGTTTTTACTTATTACTAAAAAAGGCGGAGGACGGTCAAAAATGTCGACGGCTCCGACCACCCCAATGTCAAAAAGAAAATTTTAAGAGAAATGAGAAGATACAGATTTATACTCGTTGCCTGTTCACACTCGCGTCTCTCACACACAAACGAGCAGGGGGCAATAGGGGGAGGCCCCCCTGTTGCCAAAATTGGGAAAAGTGAACCCCCAACGCAAATCAAAAGCCACCCTGCTTACCTCTGGACAGGCAGGGGGCAGGCCCCCTGGACTTTAGGCAAAAGCCAGGGACAGGCCGTACTGACAAGGACTGGGGGCAGGCCCCCCAACCTTGTATAAAAAACACGAAAGCTACCCTGCTTACCTCTGGGCAGGCAGGGGGCAGGCCCCCTGGACTTTGGACAAAAGCCAGGGACAGGCCGTACTAACAAGGACTGGGGGCAGGCCCCCCAACCTTGTATAAAAAACGCGAAAGCTACCCTGCTTACCTCTGGGCAAGCAGGGGGCAGGCCCCCTGGACTTTGGACAAAAGCCAGGGACAGGCCGTACTAACAAGGACTGGGGGCAGGCCCCCCAACCTTGTATAAAAAACACAAAAGCTACCCTGCTTACCTCTGGGCAGGCAGGGGGCAGGCCCCCTGGACTTTGGACAAAAGCGAGGGGCAAGCCAGACTAACAAGGACTGGGGGCAGGCCCCCCAACCTTGTATAAAAAACACAAAAAGCCGCCATGCTTGCCTCTGGGCAGGCGGGGGGCAGGCTCCCTGGACTTTAAACAAATGCCAGGGGCAGGCCAGACTAACAAGGACTGGGGGCAGGCCCCCCAACCTTGTATAAAAGAGAAACAAACAGGAACCCTCCTACCTACAGGCAGGCAGATTGCGAATCAAGTTCATGAGGAGTCAAAATATACGAAAGCAAACAGAAAGTTCATATATAAAAGAAATAGTGTCAAAGGAACACAGGACAGGAGTTTTCAAAACAAATGGTTACAATCAAGAGTACGGCAGCCGGCCACCAAAGGGCTCGGCGCGCAAAGAAGTAAGGAAATTAAAACGTTGGCACAGGCGCAGCAGGGGACGAGCAAGAGCCCTCTAAGGAAGACTGCCCTCCATGTTAAGTAGGGGGAGCATCTGGGCCGGAAGCAGCAGCTCCCTCAGACAGCCTGCGCATTTGAGCTTCATCCTTAGCAGTGTAAAGGGCTCGGAAAGCATCTTCGTCAAAACCAGGGAACATCTCCCTGACAGCTTCCATGACAACCCCCAGGCAGGAATTAGCACCATTAACGAAGCCCGCCGACACAGCCGTTTCCACCTCCTGAAGAATCTCATCCCTCTCTTTCTCCCAATCCTCGGTCTTCGCCGCCAGATCGCCGAGGGCCGCCTACAGATCAGAGTTTGCCTTGGAAAGGCGCTCCCCGAGGTCAATAACGCTCTTCTTAGCATGGTCCAGTTCAGCCAAAACCTTTCTGGCCTGCTCCAATTCAGCGAAGGCCTGCTGTGCTCTCTTGGACTCCTCCCCCAGGCGAGACACTTCCCTGGTAGCCTTCTCGCTCTCAGACTTCCAGTGGATCGCCTGACCCCTGGCCTCTTCTAGCTCAGTCTCCTTTTTCGCCAGCTGATCCTTCAGGCTGGCAATGAGAGCAACGTCCCTCTCGACTGCAGAAAGGCGGTCAGAGTTGGCCAGTTCCTCATCACTCAGGCGACTGAGGGCAGCCAGCTCCGCAGAAGCCTGCATAATTCGGGAGGTGCGCTTAATGTACTGGGTCACTTGACTGGTAGCAGACTTGACAATCTTGAGAAGATGGTCTGTTAAGACTGCCCCTGAGTCGGAGAGTAGGGCGGAAACATCTTGGCTGTCGCCTGCATTATAGTGGAACTCAACGTTCTCCTCAGAGAAAAGGGTGGCGGGAATCTCCGGAGCAAAACGCTTGGGTTCAGGCGTGGAAGTCTCCAAGTCCACCACCTGGTCAGCACCAGGAGCCTCCCTACTCCTCTTTCTAATCAGTGCCCGGGGGGTACTCTCTCCAGTCTCCTCGGAACCTGCGGCCCGCGACCCCGGGGGAATCTGAACCCCTGCTGAAAGGCCCTCTTGCCTGCCAACAGGCGAAGGGGTAGCCTCGAAAGCAATCGCCTTCGCGGCTGGAGAGGGGGTGGCCTCGGAAACCGCCGTCTTGGCAGGCGTGACTCGAGGAGGAGGGGGAAGCCTTGGTCTGCTGAATGACAGGCCCTTCAAATGCTTCATCAGATTCTTCTCGCCTCTCTTAAAACCAGGGGGAAGAGAAGGGCGACTTTGGATAACAGTGAGATTCTCGTCCAAGCCCAGGCGTCTCACCTCCCCTTTTCTCCAAATAAAAGTGGCAAGACCTGCAGGACAAACAAACAGGATGTCAGGGCATTTTCAAAAGAAAAAAGAGTAAGAAGGAATCACCAGCACTCCTGAACTACCTTTATCTAGACCCGGATTCATGCCCAACCGGGTCAAATAATTGTCAGTCGCTATAAGCTCCGCATGAGGGAGCCATAAGGTGGGGCCATACACCCCATACTTGTTAGTGTGGCCAGCAAAGTAGGCCGTCAACTCCTTCTCCTTCTCACTTAGCTTAACCTCTAAGGCCTTTCCACCCACGCCAGGGTGGTACTCCTCAGTGGTCTCCAGCCTGGTGTGGACATGATTCCTGAAATGACGAGGAATCCTCCACCCATGGATGCTGTGTATGTAAAGGAAGTTGTTCTTCCAGTCCCTCAAGCTGTCCATACCAGGCCATACCAAACAATGTCCCTTCTGCCTCAAGAGGGACCAATAACCAGGGGAGCCCGTACTCCCAGAAGAAACCATCTGTAAACCCACCATAAACCGCAGGGCGTCGATGGAAGGCTCCATGCGGTGGAAAAGACAGGTCCAGACATATGAGATCAGCGCCCTGACAGCTGTGGCTGTCAGCTGGGCGACGGCGACGTTCATGCGCCTGAAGATCTCCTCTAAAGCAGGATGGAGGGGAAAGCGAAGGCCAAACTCTAAACATTTATGGAAAACCGCTATGCACCCATCCGGGGGGTTGCATACGGTATCCTTTTCGCCAGGGACAACAACTGTATACCCCTCCCCGAAGTTATAAAGCCGCTCAATCACAACGGCAGCGTTCTTGGCAAGGATCGTCTCCCGATTTTTCGGGTCAGGGAAAGTACTCAGAGGGATGCGGTATTTAGCCTTGTCTAAATAGTAAACCCTACCCCTTTCCCGACGAACGAGGGGGCCGGAAGTCCGGGAAGGGTTGACTTCCAACGCCTCGTCGTCCGAGTCAATAGCATCAAATAAAGGGGGGTCAGGAGAATTACCGCCCCCACTGCCCGCCGAGTGCTCTTCCTCAAGACCAACCTCCCTAGAGGAGGAGGCAAAATCCATCCCTTCTCCCCTCTTTGATGGGTCGATAAGGGGCAAAATCCGTTCACGGGTTCTAGACATGTTACTCTAAAAAAGATGCGGAAAAAAGGAAATCGAAGAGAGAAAAAGAATGGAGAATGGAAATCTGACCTAAGATCGCCTGACAGCACGTCACAAGCCCGAAGAAAGAGTCTCTCAGGGAAATGGGGGTGCAAGGTAGGATCCGTCAATACTCAAGGGTTTTTGACAAGACAAAGAGAATGAGGGAATGTCGAAGGAAAAGAAAGATTGGAAAAAGTGAAAGAATGAATGACTGATCGCTTTTATAGAAAGAAAGGCATGCCAAGAGTCGCCCAACCCTCAGGAATTCACCCAAGGGCTGCGGTCCACGTGTCGCCCCTAGGAAGGTTTGCTCTAGGCAGCTTCCCAAGAAAAACCTCGGGAGGACCAAAGGGTGTCAGAAGATTGGTCACCCTATGACGTCCCCCCTGAAAAAAAAAAAAAAAAAAATTCGCAATACACAAACGCATCGCCTGATCTTCATTTCATTAAGCCTTACAAAGGAAGGTTACATCTTAAGACAGATACGAAAAGAAAAATACATAAGGCCCAAAAGTTCCGGCCTGACAGAAATCAAACGCCCCGCCACGCAGGCCTAGTCATCGCCCAAATCTGGGGAACAATCCCCAGGGCTGCCTGGACTCCCGAGAGCCGAACCCCAGTCCCAGTCTGGGGAGCCCTGGAAAGGGTCATCAGAAGCTCCTTCTTCATCCCTGTCGCTCAGGCAACCAAGACCCTCGCTGTCATCAGAGTCATGGCTGCTATCTTCCCAGTCCCTTCCAAAGAGAACGGCCCGGGACTCGTCGCAGGTGCGACAGCCTGTCTTCTTCACAGGCGAAGAGGGACCTGACGCCAAGGAGGAATCAGTGTCAGAGTTGGGGCCAAATTGTTTAGGGTGCAGCCATGGAAAGCACTCATGGCATCCCCTGTCATAACAGCCCCCTCCCTGGGAGCAACGCCTAAACCTAGGCGCAGCAGGAGGCGAGGACCTCCTAGGGCGTTTGCCCATCCTAACAGAGGCCTTCTGACTCCTCTGGCGAAAATGAAGTCGTGAACGGCGACTCCGGCGAACAGCTAGGTACGCTGCACGAGCATATCGAAGCCTCCAAAAACCTCTGAAGATGAAAGTAACATGCCTAACTCCACGACGAGTTACACTTTTTTTGATCCAAGCCATGATTAAAGACAAAGAATGAAGATTGGAAATGGGTCATAAAAATAGTGAAGGAGGATGCAATTTATACAGAAAACAGAAGCAGGGCATTAATGGTGCCCCAACCACTCCCGCAGGGAAGAGAGCCTATCAGCGAACTGGCACACTGGCCAAAAATTCTCTAGGCAAAGGAGGGTAATCATAACAAAAGCCGTTTGAAATCCCTGCGTGCCCAGAGAAATTAAAGCATGTTCCCTCGGGAACATGCGACACATTTAATGCAAATATCCAAGGAGACAACCTCCCGCCGTCCCAAAGCAAGACGTCGCCTGCCGAGCAGGAACCCCGCTCCTCCTCAGCCGGCGAGGGCCAATTGATGGGAGTCGGTTGCCTGCCTTTGGCCGCCTGCCAATCAGGCCCCAGGGCGACCAGTCCCAGAAGGAGAAAAGGCCTGCCCAGCAGCCTTTCCATCAAAGTCATTGAAGTCTCCAAGTGTGGCCCTAATCCCTTGAGCCATCCGCCAAACAGAGCAAACCAGGCCTCCCGCCTGCTTCCAGGGCGTTCCAGCCTGAACAGAACCGAATGAGAACCGAGGACCCATCCGTCATTTTGCCTAAGGTAAGGGGAAATGGGTGGACAAGGTGAGTCCACGTGTCGCGCCAACATCCACCCATTTCCCTCCTCTTCTTTCTCTTTTCCTCTCTCTTGTGGGAAGGTATAAATACTTACCCATTTCCCACATAAAGGGGGCTGGATTTTCTCTCTCTAGACTCTTACTCCTAAAAACGCCACCTAGTTCCTCACGAGCTAGGTCCGTCAAGGCATTTCACGGACTGACTTAGGCATCGGAGAGGGTTTCCTCGGACAACCTCCGAGGCCCTGTGCGTTCATTGTGCAGGGAGCAGGCCATTTCCGCCGGGAAGGTCCGATTGTGGGAGTGAGAGAAAGGGGAGACCAAGGGAAATCAAACGGTCAATTGTTCACCATTGACCCGATTATACAGCCCGGATCCTAGGCCGGGTGAATTGTTTCCGTGACCGGAACACGGACTTATAATAGAAATGAGACTCACATGATCCTAACTCTCTCTCTCTCTCTCTATATATATATATATGAGTCCTTCTCTATATATGAGTCCCTAATTCCTCATCCCATCCATTGAATGAGATGAGGATGGATGAACAAGATTCATCCTAATATTTGCATTAACAAAAAGGGAGATACTGCATCCTAAAATAACTCTCATAATTTTAGGAAACAATAATATCACATTCACTCACTCACTCACTCATTCATTCATTCATTCATGTTCATCAAACCTAAAAAAAAATGCTTCCAATATCAAGTTCATTCATTCATTCAAAGCTGTGCTCGACAACCCGTTACTATGGATTCAATGATCACGACATCTTCATCAACGGTTGATAAGCATTCGTGAAGTACAACAATGGTAAGTTTCGATATTGCTTTAATGTTTTACGTCAATTTTATTCATTTCATTCATCATGGATTCATATCAGTGGTTCATTGCTCTCGTGTTAGTATAGATTCCTGATTATTATGTTTATTATTTTGGTTTTTCATAATCTTTACGGATTATTATTTAGGTTTTTCATAATCTTCATCAATTGTTATGCTTTCATTGCCATGGAAGTCATTAAGATGCTCCATATTATTAGATTTTACGTTTATAGTATGGAAACTGCATATTATTAAAGATCTGATCATTATATGATTTTTTCGCACAAACATATATATGGAGTTATTGTAATGCACATAATATGTTACTTTAATATAGATCATATGTTATTTTAATGTCTAACCCCTATGTATAGGCATCTTCTGTTAATTGAATCTCGTGTTACATTAATGCACTTCATCTGTTACTTTAGTTCTTGTCATCTGTTACTGTAATGCATTGGAGTAGCAAAGGATTTAGAATACCGTCATATTAAAAAAAAAGATACTGCTTCCTAATAGAAACTGTATATTATTAAAATTCTGATTGGAGTAATGAGTCATCATCATTAGAATAACATACCTAATGTATTACAGTAACACGTTTGAAGCATTAGAGTAACATGTCATCAGATTTAGTTATTAATGTTTTGGTTATAATAATGCCATATTTCAAGTTCTGATTGTTTGTTTGTCGCCACGTTTGTTGGCATTGTTCTTGTTTTTGTAGTAGACGTAAAAGGACAGGAATGGTGCAGGGATGTGAGTGATAGTTTCACTCCATACATAGAGCAGATCTTCAAAGATGTAGATGAGAAGAAGAAGAAGAAGAATCATTAGGAAACGCCATGTAAGTCATCGTCTAACGATGAAGAAGAAGAATCAGGAGAAGAAGAAGAAGAATGATGATGAAGAAGAAGCACAATTCTGAGTAGGACAATATATTGTTAGAGTAACATACATTATTCGTTAGAGTAACATATTGAATAAGTTACAATAACACAGTTTATGAGTTTGATTGATTTTCCAATATCTAGTCCTTAGAGTAGAGTAACATACCTAATGAGTTACAATAACACAGTTTATGAGTATAATTTGATTTCCAATATCTAGTTCTTAGAGCAATAGGTGTGAAACATTGGAATTAAAATGGAGTTTTATAATTTTTGTTTTGGAGTATCCTTAATAGAAACATACATTATTTTTTTGGTTGATTGGAAGTCTTGTTTTTGCAAAAGACTATTATGCAACGTAACAGATTTTATGAGTTAAAGTAACAAAGTTCATGAATTAGAGTAACACATTGTATGAGTTAGAGTAACAGTTTTTGCAAGAGACTATTCTAAAACGTAACATATTTTATGAGTTAAAGTAACACAGTTCATGAATTAAAGTAACACATTGTATAAGTTAAAGTAACAAAGTTTTCGGGTTATGGCAGTAACATAGTAACATACGTACAATGGCAATAGAAGAAAGATGATTTTTTGGTGAAGATGAAAAAAACCTAATTTTGAAGAAACTTGTTGTGTGAGAGAAAGATACAGTTAAAAGATTGATAGGAGAGAGAGAAGAGTTGCATTGAGATAATTAAGGAAGAGAGAGAAATGATATATTTACCAAGATTTGTTAGTTAATTTCTTATCTCACCTCAAACAATCACAACCATCCATCTTCCACTTGATCAATGGTCCAAGATTGTACTCATGGACTCAATGTATATAGGAGGACTCACTCGATCCTTACTCTCTCTCTCTCTCTCCCTCTGTGTGTGTGTGTATATATATATATATATATATGCTCTTATGAGTCTTTCTCTATATATGAGTCCATAAGTCCTCATCCCATCCATTAAATGGGATGGGGATGGATGGACAAGATCTATCCTAATATTTGCATTAAAAAAAAGAAGAAGATACAACATCCTAAAATAACTCCCTTGATTTTAGGAAACAAATTTACTCATTCATTCATTCACTCACTCATTCGTTTATTCACGTTACCACGTTCATCACACCAAAAAAAATGCTTCAATTTCACGTTCATTCATTCAATCATTCAAATATGTGATTGACAACCCGTTACTATGGATTCAATTATGGAGACATCTTCATCAACTGTTGATGAGCAATTCGTAGACTACAAGTCTACAACAATGGTGAATTTCGATTTTGTTTTCATGTTTTGCGTCAATTTTATTCATTTAATTCATCATAAATTCATATCAAACATGTGTGCAATGTAGGAGTGACACCATTTTTTAGATATGATAACAACTGGATTAAATCAATGTGTGCATAATCTCATTATTTTTGTTAGAGTAACATCATTGGATCTATAGAGTAACACTATTACCGAA
Source organism: Agrostemma githago (assembly GCA_958450325.1). Lineage (NCBI taxonomy): Eukaryota > Viridiplantae > Streptophyta > Magnoliopsida > Caryophyllales > Caryophyllaceae > Agrostemma > Agrostemma githago. The sequence continues at coordinate 20,414,457 of OY288241.1, read as the reverse complement.
AAAGAGTAACAGAACTCCGTTTATTAATGTTCCATTGTCCATACATTAATCGTCTGCTGAATACATTGGAGTAACACACTTTATGAACAAGAGTAACATATCTGCAATGTTTGAGCAGGTATATTATTCCAATCATTTAATTCTTGGATCAGTATAAAATGCTGAATAGAACAATTAAATTCACTAGAGTAACACCTTTATTTATTTACAGTAACACTATTTCAATATAAGAGTAACACAAATAGTGTACAATAACATACATAATGTTCTGCATAGTCACGCTGGGTGCTAAATTTTGATTGTTGGCCATGTAATTCAATAGTTCTTGATTCTTATTTTCAGCTGAAGATTGGCTCAACGCGGACATATAACATGTGCAAGGAGCAAGTAGAGGGATTCGCAAACATGGGTGCGAGCTTGGTCGACTTCAAAAACTGGGGAAGAGATATAAAGTGCTTCCTACATGAGAGGGACGATCAACTATTCATCGATCGTTTCAAAGACATGGCTAAAAATAGAAAGGGTTTCTTTTTTGACTACGAGCTGGATGAATATGGGAGTCTAAGAAAGGTTTTCTGGGCTGACGGTGAGGCACGACGAAACTACCAATTGTTTGGAGAAGCAGTTTCGTTCAACCCAACATACGAGACGAACAAATATAAAATGATATTCACGCCGTTCACTGGTGTTGATAATCACAAACGATCGGTGACTTTTGGTGGGGCTCTAATAGCGCACGAGGATTATGAATCGTTCGTCTGGGTGTTTGAGAGATTTTTGACTGCAATGGGCAGCAATGAGCCGGTGTATATTATTATCGACCAGGACCCAGGAATTATACCAGCCGTAAAGAAAATGTTCAGGACAGTGCGACACCGTTTCTGTATGTGGCATATCTTGAACAAGGTTCCTACCAAATACGGTAAAATGCGGAGTAACTACCAAGATTTTTTGAAGAGGTTGAATGCTATAGTATGGGATATGGAGATTGATGGAGATGAATTCGACGCAGAACGGCATGAGATAATGGAGGAGTACCATGGGGGGTGATGTCAAGTGGTTTTCATCTACATTCTCCATTAGGAGGCAGTGGCTGATGGCACATTGTAAGGATTTAAAAATGGGTGGCTTAATGCGAACAACACAAAGGTCGGAGAGTGAGAACATTTTCTTCAAAAGATTCGAACAAAAATCGAGGACGTTGGTCGAATTTTAAATGCGATTTGAGAGCGCCATGGACCAGCAGCGGTATACACAAAAAAAAACTCGACAACGGCAATGCACAAGCTTCTCCAAAAACAGCAACCCACCTGCCAATTGAACATCACGCTGCGAGAATTTACACCCACGCCGCATTTGAAAATTCCAGAAGGAGGTGAAAATTTCTGTGGGTACTTGTAGTGTGATGGGCTTCCTTGAGAAGGACGAGATTGAGGAGACATTGGTGAGGGATGCTACGCAAAATAAAGAGTTTACGGTCCAGTATATATCAGGTACTACTTAAACTCACTCATGCACTGACATTTTGTTTAGATGATAACAGCGCTGTTTACCATTCATTCTTAGGTTAAAACTATCCTTTCTTATGTTAGCCCCGTTATTTAATAAAGTAACACCAGTCGTTCCTTACAATAACATATATAATGCGTTAGAGTAACTGAGGATAGCAGTTATAATGCGTTGTAAATGCTTTATTCTGAAAAGGAACACCGATCATTCCTTAAAGTAACATCACTTATTCTTAAAAGTAACTCATTTTGAACTCCACTACATTTTGCACACCATTACCTCCATTGTAATTGTTGTCTCTGCTGATTGAATCAATGGACATTATATTGTTTTGGACATATTATTTTTCCATAACAGTGTAACATTAATATATCGTCATCTGTCCAGGTACGTCTGAATCCAGTTGCACATGTCAGTTGTTTAATTTACGAGGAATACTGTGTGGACACGTAATCTGGATATATTCATCAAAAGGGTTCACCACTATACCCGAAAACATGGTAACCAAAAGGTAGACAAAAGAGGTTGTTCGCATTGCTCGTATCGCTGCTGAAGGGTTAGATAGCGAAAATATTGACATCATCGACGAAAAACAAATAGAGATGTCGAGATTGTGGTCGGAAATCCATGAGACAATGGGACTTTTAAGGGCGGGAGACAAGGCAGATGTGGAAAGCTTGTGCGGATTAATTCGGGAGTTCACAGAGACAGACGATTTCTGGCGGGGGGAAAATTGGCAAAACATAGGAACTGGAAAATATGCTTGGGTGTACGACCTCTGGCAATATAACGATACTCCCTCCAAAGATTTCTAAGACAAAGGGTAGCAGAAAGTGGATGTTATTAAGCAAGGAAAAAACGGTCGCACTTTCTAGAAAGCCAAAACGCATGTGCAATAACTGCAAACAGATGGCGCACCATGACAAGAGAAACTGTCCAAATCCGTACGCAGCGCGACCCCCTAAACCGCCTACTAAAGACGACGAAGAAGAGGAAGATGACGAAGAAGAGGAAACTGAAGAAGATACTGAGGAAGATGAGGAGGAGGAACAAGTGTTTAGAGAATACTTGTTTTTTTGGTCATTCTGAGAATTTTTTTTTTCGGTTTACAAGAATAACTGATTCTGTACACATTTTTTTTACACATGGCGCTGTGCAATGTTGCAATTAACTCTATATTTATTTAATACATGTGTTTTTGGTTAGAGTAACATCTCAGGTATATTGGAGTAACACCATTCGTTCGTTGAAGTAACATGCATAATGCATGAAAGTAACTGAGGACAACAACGTTGTTTAAAACCATTCATTACCAAAGTAACTGAGGATAACTTAGATTAGAACCATTGTTTATGATAAAAGCATTGTTTAACCATCATTATCAAAATGACACCATTCATCACCTCGAGTAACATCATTTACTCGTTAAAGTAACAGTTACAATGTGTCGGTGTAACACACTGATTCTGAGACCAAATATGTATCTTGGGTTAACTTCATTCATTCCCATAGTAACACCAGTAGTTACTTAGAGTAACATGAACAATTAGTCAAGGTAACAGAGTTTAACACCGTTGTTCCATTGGTGATAATCAAAATACCAATGTACATAACAAGTATCAAAAGGATACAAAGCATTTTTCGTAATAAAACAAAAGATGACATAATTCATTAGGAACATTATTTTCGACCCTTGGTTGGCTTTCTCTTGGGACCGTCGATGATTTTTTGTCTCGCTTCCACATACTTGTCCACGTTATCCAGCAACCGTGATCGCACCATGTTCCTGTCTGCCAATAGAAGTGTGGCTGCAAGTTGGACCACCAGATATCGTCTGTTGACCTTCCTCTCGAGGTCTATGTGGTGGAATGTACGGCCCTCGTACATTAACATGTGCATCATAAGGAAGATTCCCGACTCGTTCTTGGTTGCGTCTGATTTCTGCCACTTCAGCTAACCTCGTTAAACTTGTAAGACACGATATCACCTGCACCAGGGACTTCGTGCTTGTCGAGGTAATCGCTCATTGTTGACACCTGCGTGTATCACAGCGACGTTAGTAAGTGAGAAACGGATAGCCGTATACAATAATAACTACTGGCATATATATACTGATCGAAAGGAGAGCGCTCACAATTAGATTTGCGGCCTTGTACACATTTTTGTAGCGTTGGTGATCAAGGAGATCTACTGTCTTCTCCTTACGGTTGATGCATATGTATGAGTAGTACTCATCGAGATTGATAGGAACAAAGATGAGATCAACATTCAAGTCAAGAGAACGACCACACTTCCTTTTAAAAAAGTCAAAATATGCCATCAAGATGTCCGTTTGTGGCGTGGATGGACCGTCTTCATACTGTTCAACCATCCCATAAAGGCAGTTCTACAACATATTCAATTTGTCTCAAATTAGGATAAACTGTAAGGTATTTTTCCAATCAGAATATGTTGAAGTAACACATTCACTACGTTGAAGTAACTGTAAAGTATTAATTTCTCTCTTGAATTACAGTATGAATTTGGCTCTCACACAAGTACTTATATGAGGGACATGTATTCTCCTGGACCCATGGTGATAATTATATATATATACACACAAATGCAACAGTAACGCGTACCGACTGTCGGAGACCAAAGAAAGCCATCGTAGCTGTCTCGTCCGAACCAGTAACGCTAGAGGCAAGCCTGTTTATCAACATCAACCAGCACTCGATGATGCATGACGCCATTTTCTGACCCAGTAACATTGAACGTTTATCATACCGCTCAATTCTAGCGAGGCTTGAATACACCGCCACCTCCTCGTTGAAAAAAAAAACGGTCGAAAAATCTGTAAAAATATTCACTCATCACTGTTACAGTAAATGCTTACCAATTTTCTATAGTGTCGAGCTCCACAAGGCAATAGTCCACGACGTTTTTGCGACGGATGGCGATCTTGCTTAACAACGTCTTGTTGTTTGCTAGAAACGGTGACAACATAGGACAGTTCTCATCTTCGTCGCCACAGTCAATTGAGCAACCTAGGCCGTCACCCTAACCTTGGTTTCGGCTCCTCATGGCGGATCTTGTCCGCGTTGTCAACTCTAAATCAAGCACCGTTTCTGCGATCGGGGTTGTAGGGTCAGGTGTCGACAGTCGGCTTTTCTTCGATGGTCATTCCTTGTATTCTTCCTCGCCTTCCCTCTTTACGGTCTCCCCCGTCGACCCCGCAACACCGGAGATTGTTTTCTCGATGGCGATATTTGCTTTATCATTCAAGAACTCTCTCACCTTCGCTATAACCTCATCTATGTCCTTGTTGATGTCGCATAGGACCAGAGTCGCTGCAATCTCTGCTGTATAGAGGTTGTTTGCCTCCATTGTGCCTAGACAACAGTTGAACACTTCCCTCGCGTACAGCATCATGTGTATCATGAGGTAGACACCGCAGTCGTTAGTCAAAAAACTGCCACCCTACCATGCGAATGGGACATTGACATCAGGGAACTCCGAGACAGCCAAACCCTTTGTGATAGATTTTTTGAGCATATATTTTCCCATTTCCATAGCCTTGCTTATACAAAAAAAAACATATAAGACTAACAGTTGACAACACAAGTCTTGGTGTATAAAATGATGTCCGATTATATATAACATGAGTAAACTTATTGTGATTTTTGCCATCCCGACGTATGGTAGGCTTTCGATATCCTTCTCTTCATAACTCCTATTGTCGAGATATTCGATCTTCTTTGAGAGGAAGTTGATACATGCGCAGCTGTAGTGATCGTTGTCGTCAGATAGCACCGGGACGAACACCTATTATTTGGTAATTAAGTTGTTGGTGATTATTATTAAAGAGCTGTAATAAACGGTCAACCGTATGAGTATTTCATATAGACGTACCAATTCGGAGTCTGGTGTCTTGATTTACTTTAGCCCAAATGTCCCAGAAGTTGAACAAATCATCGCCAATGTCAACAGGGACATCACTCTTTATGCCCTTCCATAATTTCAATACTGTCTTCTGCATGACATATGTTGAAGTAACAATTCATAATCGTTACAGTAACACACAGATTATAGCCATACTAGTACAATATCAACACCTTAGAGTAACATTGGTTGTTGTATTAAAGTAACAAAATCATCGCCTTAAAGTAACACTCGTTGTTGTATTAAAGTAACAATATCAACGCCTTAGATTAACGCTTGTTGTGGATATCATCATTACAGTAACGCACTTATTAAAGTAACAGTATCAACACTTTAGAGTAACACTCGTTGTTGTGTTAAAGTAACATTATCAACGCCTTAGAGTAACACTCGTTGTTGATTGTACTAGTATGATCAAAATAGGAGAGACAAACTTACGCTGTGGCTAACACCAAAGAAGCAGCATGATATTGAACGCGGTGCAGTCTGACTAGCGTCCAGGTAGTTAAGTAGTATGCACCAGCTATCGATGACAGCGTTTGAGAGCTGCTGCCTCGGCTGAAGTGTTGACAGCTCGTCACGAGGTACGTTGAAGAAGTCGTCAACCCTTACCAGCATCTCACTAATAGAATTTGATGAATTATGTGACAATCGATAAAAAATAACATAGGGAAAAAACAACAGGTAAAGGACATTGATTACTGTAAAAAACTTACTCTGCGTTGTATTTTCATTTTCGTAAAAGACGTAATCCATTACGTCTTTCCGAACACTCAATACGGACCTGAACAACCTGCTATTTCTAACTAGAAATTCCGATACGATTTGTTGGTCTGGTTCAGGGGTCCCACAATCATACGAGCATCCAAGCTTCTCGTCGACAACTTGCATGTATTCCAACATTTTTTCAGAGTGGAAGAAATAAGGGTGGAAGACCTTCCTTCCATCAACTTCCACCCACAAACATTCACTTATATTTGCTTCATCAGATCGGTGATCGCCTTCCTCCGAACCACCCTTAACAGCCTCAACCATCTCCGCTATCATGTACAGTTCGAAGTCCGGACCGCCTTCATTCCCGAAATCGAGAGATGGCACGATTGCCCCAATATTCTCATCCCCAGTCACATTTGTATGAATACCCTCACCTACTAGTTGTGTGGGATGGCCCATGAATACGGGGCCCTTTGTCGTTGCGTTTTTTCGCACGTGCGTATGTCTCGCATACTTCATCGACCGTCCGGTGGAGCTCCTCTCCACTCCAGAAGTCTTGCGATGCTTGTGACGGGACCGGGTCATCGTGCAGTAGTTTGCCGGATGTTATTCTTCTCAATTTGGATGCGGCTGAGATCCACCAATCATGGAAGACAATTGCATTCCTTGCCATCCCGAGGTACAACTCATGTACCTCCTGCATCAAAAGTAAAAAAGTGTTAATCTGGAGGCTGTAACTTATGATCCATATTAAAGTAAAACATCTTTGTTATTAGAGTAACACATGATAAGCATTAAAGTAACACATCTTCACGCTTAAAGTAACACATTGTCACGCTTAAAAGTAACTAAATTTATTAAAGTAACACATAATGCGCATTAAAGTAATAGGAGTACAAAGTAAAAGTAACATAATTTAACAATTACAGTAACAACAATTTTTTTTCTGTATTCCATGAGATCCGAGGAGCATAGAGACACATACCACCATTCTTGACACCTGCGCGTATGCCATGAGCAGAGAGACAAATAACACGCAATTTATTGACGAATATTTTTATTACTTACATCTACTGCCTTAGCTTTTAGATCATCGTCATCCTCGACGCCATCTGCTAGCTCGATATTTATGGACTTCCCAACTTTGTGCGCTGATGATGTTAGGGCATCGGTCTGTCAAACATTCGTTATCCTAAGCGGCTGCACGTCATCCACCACCTCATCCACAACCTCAACAAGTAGACAACGGGGGTATTTTACTTTTGACTTGGTAAGACGACCCAACCCATCCCCAACAAATTAACCCATTAACCTTTCAAGCATTTGCTCTCGATCCCAATGCTTGATAAGCGGTAGATCATGCAGGCAACGTAGGTCACGATATTGGAAGCGTTGGAAGTAGTTTATCATTAGGAATGACAAACAACCGAGCACGTATGTTGGATTCCGGAGCATGTGGTCTTGACATGCTACCGCCAGCCCATCCAATACAAGCGTGCACCAATCATAGTTTCTTATCTGCTCTACGTTCTCCACACACCTCAATAGCTTAAATCAACGCTGAAATTCAATGTTGGGTAAAGACAAATTGACATACTGTACAGAACGAAGAGCCTGCAGAAGTCGTCTCCACTGTCAACGTTCTTCTTTAGTTCTTCTAGCAACGATGTGAGAGAGATTATGTCGCTTCCTTTAGCAATATGGAACCTGTCCCTCCATGCTTGTTTTAGACTAAGGACATCCTCCACCAGTGCTTCCTTCGACCGACCCATAGGGAGCAGATCAACAGGGTACCGACCGTAGCGAAGAAGGAAGCAGTCGTGGACATCGTGCTTCGTTACCAGGAATTGATCACTTTTCCGTGGTAGTCTGAAAATGAGAGAGTCATCAGAAAATAACTTCATGAAGTCGGGGGAAAACTTCTCGGGGAAGCTTTTAAGGCGCATTTGTAATAGGCCCCCAAAACCGATACTATTGACGGCCTCCCACTGCCTCTCATTAAAGTTTGAAATTAGTTCCACAAGGCTCAGTGGTCTACACCTAAACTGAACCTTCTTCTCACCACTTTGTTGTTCGTCTCCTTTCGCCTTCTAAAAAGAGACAGGTATTAGAATAATTAATATGTGCAACAACTATTAGTGTTTAGTATGCACCTGGTTAAGAGAAAAAATCAACCTGCGCCTTGCGCTGCGACTTCGCGTCACCGGTGCTTTTGGATTTGTCTCCTTTTGCCATCTGAAAAGTACAAATAATTATTTAGAACTATTGTTACAGTTTAATATGGTATATAAAATTACAGTACAACTGATACGAGTTCAAGTAACACAAAGACCGTCTTAGAGTAACATATGATGTGAATTAGAGTAACACATCTCCACAATTGAATGTACCAGACTATTAGCATTCAAAGTAGCACAAAGATGCGCATTAAAGTAACACGTCTTCTGAATTACAGTAACAAATGATCGCCTTTAAAGTAACACTACAGTTGAATCTGGTATATAAAATTAAAGTACAGCTGATACACGTTAAAGTAACACAAATACCGTATTAGAGTAACATATGATGCTAATTAGAGTAATATAGATCTCCACAATTGAATGTACTAGACTATTAACATTCAAAGTAGCACAAAGATGCGAATTAAAGTAACACGTCTTCTAAATTACAGTAATACATGACCGTCTTTAAAGTAACATCATACATGTGTAACACCATAACTGAACGACCCTTTACAGTAACACATCAAGTCAGTTAGAGTAACTCAGAATACGCATTAGAGTAACATTAGATATATGTTAGGGTGAAAATGCAGAGTAAAAGCATAAATACGAAGTAGGTGAACCCAATTAGATGTAACAAATGCATACCCATATACTCCATTCATCCTAAATTAGCTTAACCACCAACTACATAGGTAAAACTACAAACTAAACCGTAGTCCTTCAGTCATGAATTCCAGATTTACAAACAGATGACGCGTACAAAAGTAATAACTGATGAATTATAGTGTAAAATTCATAGTAGCAACTTATATATCAAGTAAGTGAATCCAATTAATTGTAGGGCACATAAGCAGGAAACAAAATCAATCCATAATTAGCGAAAAGATTAATAAAATCAGTTAAGAATATAAACTAAACCCTAGTTCATCAGTACAACAATCGCATATTATCATAGAGCAGTGAGGTACGTTATATATTGTCGCCTGAAGAATTTCTTTGCTTAAGTCAGAGAGATGCTTGAATGTAGCCTTGCTTAAGTTGAAGATGAAAGGATGCTTGGATGTGTTTCTAAAATAACTCAGTAGTTGGGCGGTGATTGCGTTTGGGGATGACGAAGGTGAAAGGTTGTACAGTGGTTGGGCGGGTGAGTTTTGAATGACAAATTCTTAATGGTGAGGTAACGTGTTTGAGAAGAGAGAGGAAGATTTAGTAGAGAAAATTAAGGGAAGAGAGAGCCCAACAAATCAATGGATGTAATTAGGACTTATGGACTTGTAGACACCCAAATTTGGACCTGGTGGCTGAAGGAGTGCCCAACAAACACCCGATGACGATCGGACTACAACGCGACACGAGATTGCGATGTTTTAGATAGTTTTTCTATAGAACGGATCAAATAATTACTCAGAAAAATTAAATTAACATCAAGGAAGCCTTAGTCGTGTCATTACGGTCGCATAGACACTAATTAGAGTCAATTCTGACACCGGGACCCCGAGTCGGTCCCGAAATACGAACCGAGTCAGCACCGCGCCAAGCGATCCTCGGGATGCGCACCTGAGGCCCACTCGGCGCAACGGCGCTAGGTAAAAGGGGGGGGGGGGCTTAGTCTCCAAGTCACAAATGATACGCACAACTCTTGGTTTTGGAAAGTATCAAAATCGTATCTTCAAATTTCCGAGCGCCTCACTTCGCGCGTCTCAGCCTTCACACGCCTACACCCACGCGCCTGAGTTCTGGTGTGCCTGGACTCAGGCGTCCATCCAGGTGACGAAAGCCGAACACAACTATAAATACCCCCCCTCCATCCTACTCATTTGACACACAACATCTTCCCTTCTCTCTTTACTCGTTAAGAGTTTCTCGCTAAGGGTTCGCACTCCGACACCCGAAACAAACGATCCACTCGTTCGTAGTCCCGATAAGCGAAATCGACACTACGCCTCACCTTCGAGCACGCCACTCGATCTTGAGGTGTCTGCGTTCGACTAGATACTCCGAGTCTAGCAACGGAGTTCTGCCGGATTAGCCGCAGAACCAGCAAATAGTAACGGAGTTCTGTCGGATTAGCCGCAGGAAGGGCCAACGGTAACGGAACTCTGCCGAAATAACCAGGCGAGCTAGGAGGATCTGCCTTTCTAAATCGAATCGTCACTAGGTTGTCATCTAAACAAAACTTTACATTCTTGTACTTTTAATATGAACTACGATAATGTCAAACGTGGACACTAGGTCCATTACACGTACTAAAACACGTAGCGTCCCAACTTCAATCATAAACACTAAAACACTCTAAATAGCCCCGAGTAGTTCCGAGATTCGTTCTCAACTATATATGCATCGTGTCCCGTTTAGCGTATACTCCGAAGGTGCAACTCCTCACTATGTGATTTACTTACATTCGCATTTACAGCTTTCATGTGATTTATTGCTTTTATGACTCTATAATTGCATGCTAAATCACCTAACACGAAATCAAAACGTAAACAAGCTAAAATTGAACAAAGCGATGGTCAGGTTCCGTATTAGTCCCGGTGCTCACATTGCATGGTTCAATGCATCCCTATTAATACCGAATCGACGCATCTTAAGCAGAATACCAGGTAAGGTATACCACGAGAACGACTAATATCCGTATTACCGCGTTAAAACTGATTTGCTAATACGTATGATATTAGTACTCTCTACTCTACTATGTGAATCTTTTCATGGCCTGCCAGTCACGTGAAATCGTTTGCAAAGAATGTAATAAACACAACTACTTCGATGACAAAACTTACTTGTTCTTAAACAACCGACATAGCAAAAGGTATATGGTTAAAACAATGGATGTTACCGTACTTCCGCCACAACAAAGGAACAAAGTTATCATCCCACCGATTGATTAATAGATGCCGCTATGTGCGGGCGGGATTGGGTGTCGATGTCTAGCGGACGTTGGCTTCCCAATACGTACCCTCACCCCTTACTCAGAATCGATGGTTTTCGGATGTCCAAAATCATTGGCAATGAGAGTCATTCCAGGCATAGAGTGCTTAAAGGTAGAAGTCTTTATCTTTAGGTCCCGTGCCTCTCAGCTTTGAGCCGGCTAGGAATCAAAGTTGACTTGAACGATTTCCGAGTCCTCATAATTGACTCGGTGGCGACTCCACAAGTCGGCAACGAATTCGGTTCACTAAAAAGGTCGCCTTAACAAACATATCGGCCTTTAAACATTTACAACCACGACTCGATCGATTCCAAAGGAAACACCGGCGCCTGCGCCCGTGTAGTACAAGTCCGAATCGTCATCCGAATCGAGGTCCGACACATCGCCCCGAACGCGAGATCAGACCGGCCCCCGACTGGGAGGGGGCCGCGTGGGTGACCGCCGCGATTGAAAACTGAATCAGTCCCGCGCGGGCGCGTGTGGGTCGCTGGGTGGTGCGGACGGACGTCCACAGTTTGGCGACTCTGCTGGGGATTTGGGAACATGTTTCCAGCGGTGGTGTAACTCGAACGAGGATGGTGAAGCTCATTTCTTAGTTCCTAGTTGTGGTCACTAAAGGTTTTGGCCCAAAAAAGCCCACCCTAACCCATATCAGGACCAATCGACCTCTTCGCGGTAAGATCCTTATGGACACGCGGAGAGATCCTCGGTTGACACTCCGGTCGGCTAACGCGTACCCTGCCGATATACTAAACGAGTAGTTCTGAACGGACGGTATGACACTCATCTTTCCAGATGACCTGTCGACACTTAAGCAAAGGCTATTCGTGGGCGGTAGCCTACCTAACCTACCCGTGTCTGCATCCTGCATGAGTGTATGCATTCCTAGTTATATGTAGCGTGTTTGAACAACCCAAATAAAACGCTAAAATCTGGATTCAACCACGACAACATATTCAACCGCACCCAACTCCGTTTTTGAAAAAAATCTCTTCTTTTCAAAACGACTTTTTGAGCACCGATACTCCGGTCAAACCATGGTTATCTTTGAAAAAAGAAACTTTTTAAATGCTGTCATCATGACAAATTTTACACTCATCACTTTCAAAAAAAAGAAAACCTTTCTTTGAACTCCATCACCTTGGCCAAAGTCAAAATCCCAATCAGTAGACCGAGGCACCTAAAGTGGTTACATTTTATTTTTTGCACAAACCGTTAACACGACCAAAGCTTCAATTAATGAAGTCAAGGATTCCAAAAACGGTTACATTCACAAAACATTTTTACACGCCGTCACCACCATCGAAATTCTAATCAATAAGATGGACAAATATGGCCGCACATTTTAAAAGTTTTCTAAAAACACTTTCACTACCTAAATTCTGTAACAAAGGTTTAGTCACATTTTCAAAAGCACCGTTACGAGACATCACGTTCTTTCACGAGCGTCGTCTACACCACAAATATCAAACTAGCTGATCAATTGTAGTCTCGATAAAAGCATAATGTCATACTTTCAAAACCGGTTCCTTTAAGAACCATGCTTCTTTTGAAAAACCATCATTTACGCTTTTGCTATCGTCGGATTCCCGAAGCGCACGTAGCAACACATTTTCACGTTACACTGTCACACCGATTTTATAAACCCTCTCCTTTTTGAAACAAAAGGTTTTCTTTTCAAAAGCCCGATCGTTTTAAAAAAAACATCAAAACTTCTTTATCTTGAGCCGGGATTGCGATCAATTTATTACGTCGTACAACCGTGTGATTAACTATCTGTGTTAGTTACTAGGGTCGCCTCTACTCGAGGTCTTACATTTTGGGTCGTCTCATCTCGAGAAAGTCCTCTTTAAATCTCTAGCACCTCCGAGATTTGTGTCAAATCGTTTCGTTCTAGAGACATAGCTTCACTAGGCGCTTCACCGAATATACCGACAGTCTAAAGCACCTGAGTCCCTAACCCGATGACCGCAAACACTTGCAAGTCAAGGGCCTCAATTCCGAGTCGCTCGATTACGAGCATTCCTCGAGTCTCTAGGCCGTCTGGTAGATCCAATCTCATCTTCAGTGCTGTCTCGCAGATCTAGAGATGTCTTCCAAGAACAAACTCGAACCACTCAACACCATGCTAGGGCTTGTTAAAGAACTCCAAAACAACATGGCCCAAATAACTTCCGCCCATGAAAACATCCTACTCCAACTCAGCAAGCTTGAAGGTGCGGCCAACGAAACGCGAAACCTCCCTCAGGAGGAGGTGGATGAAAAGCCCTTCATCCCTATGAGCAAGATGAGGTTTGGGCCGGCTAGGTTCGTCCCGCCCCTAGGAGGACGTCCCTTCAGAAGCCTGACTGATCTAGGCATGACCTACGGCGAGGCTCTTAGAGTTGCCAACGATGATTGGCAATTGTCGAAACTCGTCCCTACTCCGGACCCACCTTGCGAAGCCCGAGGTGAGGATTGGGACCCCAGTGCCTACTGCCTATATCATCAGGGTAGAGGGCATGATACAGAGGACTGCGATCGCCTCAAACACGACATCCAAGACATGGTGGATGCCGGAACCTTCCCTCCTGTGAAGGCGCAGATGGCGCAACTCGCCATCGGGGAGACTAGTGACAAGGCAACCACGTCTGTGGTGGTGAAGACGAGTGACACTATCAAAGTGCTCTTCCCTGGGGGAAGCCTCGATGCTTAGAGGCGTAGTCGGTCTTAGTCAAAGTCTAGTGCGTCTATAGGGCCTAGGCTTAAATAATAACAAACATTTTTTTCTTTCTATCGAGTCAGGGAAGTGAGAGGGGACATGTCCTCCACCTTTCCCATCAAACAAAATCACGGGCATCTAGCCTGTTTACTACTTTATCAATAAAGAAACTCTTTTCTTTTACAAACATGCCTCGACAATCGCTCGACTTCTTCACATACTTTATCGCTTGAAACTCGATACTATGCCATTTATCGATAACAATTACCTAAAGCGCAAGGGCTACAACAAACGGCCCACTATAACTTCACCCTAAAAGGAGACTAGGAACAACTACCCTAAGTTCAACCAACAACTGACCCCCCTAACCAAACAGCAATACGCCTACAACCAATAAGTGATCATGCAAACTGAACTTTCCCCGTTACCAACAACGCAGCCGAATACGAAGCTTGCCTAATAGGGCTAAAAGCCTCCATAACTCTAGGAGTTAAGAACCTTATAGTGCACGGAGATTCATCCCTAGTAGTCAACCAAGCCACGGGCACCTAGAAGGTTTATAGCGAAAGCCTGGCTCCGTACGAAACCGAAGTAGAAACAATATCCCGGGAGTTCACCGAAATTGACTTCATACACATACCTCGCGAAGAAAACCAATTCGCTGATGCCCTATCTAAGCTAGCCTCATTAATAAACATGTATGACCATCTTTTCTCTATGCCTATCTGCGTAGAGAGAAGCGAACAACCGGCCTACATCCATAACCTGAAACTGATGATACCCCCGAAGAACCATGGTACAAAGCAATCCTAGACCTTAAAGCCAACGAATCATACCCACCCGACACAAATACCAAAAACAAAAGAGCCTTAAGAATACAAGCCGCCCATTATGTCCTAAACCAAGGACTACTATACAAATGAAACCCACAAGGAGTCCTCCTTAGATGCATAAATAAAACCCAATCCGAGAGAGTCATGGAGGAAGTACATGACGGAGAGTGCGGACACCACATGAGACTAGGCTACTACTGGAGTACTCTCGAGGCAGACTGTCAACGTCACGTCCGTCACTGCCACAACTGCCAAATATTCGCCAACATCCAACACCTACCGCCATATCCTCTCCATACCACAACCACACACCCTAGCCCTTCTCTACTTGGGGAATTGACATCATAGGAAAGGTGCACCCATCCGGAACCGGCGGACACTGCTTTATGCTAGTGGCCGTAGATTTCTTCACCAAGTGGGTAGAAGCCCCTCTTACACCGCACTAACCATCAAACAAGTAGTCAAATTCCTACAAAATAACATCATCTGCCACTACGGCATACCTCATGAAATTATCAGCGATCAAGGGGCTCATTTCAGAGCCGATACCCAAAAACTCTTAGACAAATACAAAATACAAAGACACAAATCCTCACCCTACAGACCTCAGACAAATGGTGCCGTGGAGGCAGCAAACGAAACCATCACCACGATCCTTAAGAAAATGATAGACAACTACCGAGATTGGCAAGCAAAATACCCTTCGCGTTATGGGGATACCGAATATCCTACCGAACACCCACTGGAGCCACACCGTAATATTTAACCTACGGCTTTGAAATCGTGCAACCCGTAGAACTATAAATACCCGCGCTAAGGATACTAGCCGAAAGCGGCATCCCCGAAGAAGAATGGAACCAAAAATGATACGATGATTTAGTACTCTTAGACGAGCGTGGAATACATGCACTATCCAACGTGCAAGCCTACCAATGGCATATACAACGAGCCTTTAACAAACGAATGAAATCCCGAAACATACATGAGGGAGACTTAGTAGTCAAATCCATTAGAGCACCTCTTCCCGTCGACCCTAGAGGGAAGTTCAAACCAAATTGGACATGCCCCTACCTCGTCAAAAAAATACTCTCGGGGGGCGCCGTAATCCTTACCGATCTGGACGGCCAAGAGTTCTCAACCCCAACCAACATGGACCAACTCAAGCGATACTACCCATAAACATCCTAACAACCCCATCTTGATCTCCGAATTAGAGCGAAAACCCGCGAAAGCAAAAAAAGAAAAGAAATTCGCATCGATAATTGGCATAACGAGTCTAAAGCAAAATCACTCACATCTAAAAGAACTACGACCATGGTTTGATTCCGTTTGAACACAGATACGTAGGCAACCCCTTTACGGGTACAACCAAAAAAATAACAAAATCGATTACTCGATTCACATGCAAACCGAAACCTTTTTTTGCGCTCCGGTTAACGAGTGATTCTAATGACGTAGCACAAACGACGAGCCGAGGCCGGAGTGAAAACCCGAAAGGGCGCTTCGGGCAAAATGAAGAAACGAGTTGCGAGCCAATGTTAAGAAAAATAAAAAAAAATTAAGAGTCGAGGACGGAGTGAAAACCTGAAAGGGCGCTCCGGGCAAAATGAAGAATCGAGTTGTGAGCCGTTAAAAAAAAGAGCAAAAAAAATAAGAATAAAAGGTGAGCCGAGGACGGAGTGAAAACCCGAAAGGGTGCTCCGGGCAAAATGAAGAATCGAGTCGCGAGCCACCCCAAAAAAAATGTAATGAAAAATAAATGTTCTTCTCATTAACAATAAAAATCGGTTAAGTCGAGCCTTTGTCGAGGCCCATTTACGTCAAGCACATGAAAACCGATTATCTCGGAAATTGAAAACACATCAAAACACTACAAAAACTAGTACTAATACGCCACGTAATATCAACTAATAGAACATAATACGAAACGGTTGGGCTCTACCGGTCCAACTTCCTGCTCCCATCGCCATTTGAGCGAGCTTGTTCGGGTCTTTCACCATTGACCCCTCATAATACAAGCTTCCACCGCCCTAGCCAAAGGCGATCTCAGTCAACCATGTTTCTTCTCATCACTAGCACCTTCAATATGAGTCCCATCAGTCTTGGTCCGTATAGATGAACTGACGGTACTAGGATCGGCAACGCTGTCTTTGGTCAGGCACTTAGTGAAATTTCCTCGAGTCGCCTCCTTATCCTCTAGCGCCAATGTCTTCCTAACTTTCGAATTGCTCTGTTCAGACGGGTGTTCATAAACCCCCGCCAGATGAAAGTAATGTCGATCGGTCGAACACTCTCTATGACAACGGGACGTGAAAATTTCTGTTCCCAAGACACCCTAAACTCCCTGAAGAAATTCTCCGTCCACGATTCGAACCTAAGAACGCCCTTAGTACAATCCGAGGTGGTAGGCCTTAAACCCATTTGATTCGACAACTCGCTCGAATAAATATAAACCGGATCCCTTAAGGATAGTATCAACATAGCCTGGGTCGAAGACGAGAAGGGAAACCCGTTATGCCCATTGATGTTCCACCACGGGACAATCCACCTGATAACCACTCGCCCTTTAGCCAAGTACGAAAGTCACCCCTCTTCGGTGTGACCCTCACTCCATGCCCGCACCATCTTCCGACCCGTAAAACCCCTATAGTTATAACCTTTGACGCCCCGGGGAGGGTCGACCAAACCATGCCGTTCCTGTAGCCAAACCTGCACAAACCACAACAAAACGTCATGCCTTCAAACTAAAGCAACCTCAAAAAAAAAAAAACAACAACAAAGCAACAAAGAAATACAACACCCTAAGCACCTGCAAAATGATTCTAGAACCCTGAAAAGGAGCCCGATGCACCCGGGCACGAGCGTCAAGACCTAGAATGAGCTCACCCAAAATGAGGAAAGAGGGTGATCGTCCATGTTCCATCCCCATTACGACATCCAAAACACGAGGATTACCCCAACCCTCATGCGCTGACGCATCCTCGAAAAGATGGTAACAAGCCACTGCGATATTAAAAGCCGACCTATATGCTAGAGTTGAAATATCGTAAGAACCAGCCTGTGAGAATGTCCTAAAAGCAACTCTAGATCAATGCCATCTCTCCCAAAGAAAATTTTAGCTTCCTCTAACGAAGAAAGGTCCAAAAAATGACGAAACCGTTCCACAAAAGCATCATCTCTCAAAGGCACACAAGGTCGAACCGAACTCCGATCCACCCACCTATAGCGTCTAGCTTTTCGGGAAGAGGACAAACCTTACCCCCGAAAAAAGCAAAAACATGACTTTTTGAGTCCCCAAATTTAGAGCATGCTAGCAAGAAGTCATCTTGCACCTTAACTCGGTTTAACGCAAAGACCATTGACAAGCCCTCACTTGGACAAACCTCGAGGTCACATTTCTTAAAGCAACCCGTCCTCTCGGTCATGAGATTCCCGAAACCCAACATGACTCGAGATAATACGGGGAAGCTATACACACACTTTGGGTATTTTTAGTTGTCTAAAACAAGCACCCGTAACCCGTATATATAACCCTAATCCCGCAACAATTAGAAAACTACAAAAATTTCCATAAACGGGATCTGGGCCGCTCAAGCCCAAGCGCTCAAATCTCCAGTCGCTTGAGCCCAAGCGACTCGAGACTCGACTGCCTCAGTCCAGGCGTCTGTTCCTAAGTCATCAGCCTCCCAAGCAGCCCAAAAACTGAGGCATCAACCCCGTGTTATCACCATGACTACCACCTGACATCTCGAACGTCGGGAACGACTTCCCAAAGTAACTAAAACCCTCTCCGGAGACCGAAACATCCACGCAAGAATAGCGAGGTAACGCGGACAACACATTTCACCCGTCGGGCCCACCGGACTTAGATGTCTTTTCATTTTTTTTAAAAAGGGGGATAAGCTACCCCACCTTGGCGTGTTGTTGCCTTTAACGGTTATTGTTAAGTCGCGTCTGTAGCCCATCACGGCATTGTCATGAATATACAAAAAGTGGTCCAACTTTAAAAAAAAAGTAATCCAGCTCTTTTGGTTTTTACCTTATCCTAAATATGAATGTCGAGACAACTACACTTGCCTCCTAACACACTCGGTCAAAACATGTCAACTTTTTACGTTTCGCACATGTCGAGTCAAACATTTTAATCGACGTACTACTTGGTCCAACTCCTGGCTCAAACTAACGCATTTCAACAAAAAAGAAAACGAAAAAACTGCTTTCGTACTCCCATGCAATCCCAACGCACTTAAAACGTCCTAAACTACGATGAAATCGCAAATAAAACAAACACGAAGTGATTAATTGTCAATGTTAGTTAACATTTCACAAAGCGAAAACGCAAGACTAAACTAATCAATTCGAATACTAAAAGTCTTAAGAATATACAAAAAATGCAAATCCATACGCAAATCGAGTTCATAAATTAGGGAGGACCCCTAGAAGTGGCGCCTATGGCTATCACGTACTCACCGATGTTGTCATCCAGACCAAAGTCCTCCAAAACAAAGGTAGGAGACTTACTACCGTTCATTCCCGACCGCATATCTAGAGTGACTGTCTCGGGAACCTCTCCAACATCCTCGGTGACGCCCGTAGCATGACCTTCAGCCTCAGCCTCAGCGTCCCTCTCCATCTCAATCCCTCGCCTAGCCTCGCCCTGCGTTGAGGTCTCGCCTTGAGACCGAGCCAGCCGCTCCTTAAGTTGGGCAATCTCGTCGTTCCGTGATTGCAAGAGCTATCGCGCATCAGCCACTTCCGCCTCGAGCTCGGTCACCCGAGTCTCCAGCTGCCCCACCATACCCCTGCAAATGCACCCCGCACTTTAGGAAAACATACAAGCAACCTAAAAAGATAACCCTAGGTATGCGTACTTACCGATCGAGGTCCCAAAGTGTCAGGGGAGACCCTCGAGGCGTAGGCCTGGAAGCGGTTGGCGGCCTGCCACAACCGCTGATGGCAAGCTGACAAAACCCGAAAGGCGAAACCACACAAGATTAGCCAAACAAAACCTAACCCTTAGAACCCAAATCCAAAACAGAAACCAAAACTTACCCGGTATACCCGGTCGTGCCACTCTATCCCAGCGTCCATCTCCTCGGCAAAACACGAGGGGAGAGGCTCAGTGAAAGCTACCCCAGCTGCGTCTACCCTAAGCAGCGTCAAGGGGAAGTCTGGGGGCTGAACAACATTCGTCGGGTTGGCCAGCTAAAAGAAAGGCGGACCGGCCAAAGAGCAAGTAAATACTAAGCCATAAAAAGAAATGAGCTTTAAAATCGAAGGCAAGTACTCACCACGAGGCGGTGGCAAGCTAACCGATGGCTGACAGAGACGAATAGGAGGCACCAGGCACCAGGAGTGTATCACCTCCTTCTCCATTCCTGCCCTCATGGACCTCTGCGGCGGTCGGTGGTCTGAACATGGTCCGGGGAGGATCAACCGACACCCTAAAGTCGTCATACAAGCACTGAAGCACCAACCGTTCGCCGAGATACCAAACTGGGCGAAACAACGCAGGAAGAAGTATCCTCCTGTAGCTTCGAGGCCTTAGCTCCGCCGTCACATACCCTGGCACACCCTCGTAATCGGCCCTAGGATGGGCCATAAACTACACAAATATAACCGATACTTCAACAACCCGAAATCTCGGAGACTATTAAGTAAAGCAATTGTAAGAAGGAGACTTACATCCGCTAAGACCATCTGGTTCACCAGCACATTTTCCGTCGGGTAGTGGCTCATCGAGCTTTTAGCCTGAGCCAATCTCCACTCGATCCCCGCCGGGAACCTAACCGGACGAGCCTGCACCGTCTTGGGTGCCAATCGAAAGAAGTAAGAGTAAATCCCAGCCTACAAAACTCAAAGGAAAACATCGTTATCAAGACCAAAACCAAACTAAACAAAACCCGAAAAGCAAACACAGAGACCATTACTAACCTCCAGCACGAGACCTGGGCCCACGATGGGCAAAGCCGAGGCCGACTCCACCTGCACCGGCCTCACCATGACTTGCAAGCAGCGAGTCATCTTCGCGAAAGCCGCTGTTACCCAATCAAAATGTCCCAGCTGATCTAGATCAGCCAGGGAAGGCAAAATCCTAGTACTAAACCTCTCGTCTGTATCCGAGAAGTGAGTTGATCCTAGGAAATACCACAACCACAGCCGAGCATCCTGCTCCGGTGTGTTGAGTACTCGACTCTCTAACACCGCCACCCTCTCAAAGTGGTCGGTAATGTATGAACTCACAAGAGCATGAGGCGTACTGTAAGCCTCACGCTCCAAACAATCCCCAATCCATCCCCAGACCTCATCACTATCTAACCTAGGGCCCTCGGCAACCCATCTAATCCTCTTTGGACTACAGGGTAAACCAATAATAACCCCGAAGTCCTCTAAAGTCATCCCGACCTCCCCAAAAGACATGTGCAAGGTCGAGGTCGTGTCGTGAAAGCGATCTATCATCGCCCTAATCACCATGAGGTTGCACTTAGTCTTGCAACCCACCAACCTGGCCCAGTGTCCAACCACGGGGCCCAAAACCGTTCTCACGATAATCTCCTTTGCCGCGGAAGTCAGCTTTTGAGAATAGATCTCAAGGCATGTCGTAAAACCCGAGAAGGTCCTCATCGGACCTGGGGCCTGCAAAACGAAACAATACAAATATAAACAAAACAAAACAAATCCAACCGAAACCAAAATTCAAAACCTAAAACTAATAAGCATGAGTCGAGATACTAACCAGACTCTGCACAATGCGATGAGAGACGTGCAAGTCAGGACGAAAAAACAATTGGTGGTCGTCCCAGTCTCGGGCCCACTCAGGGTCCTCGTAGCCGATCTCCTCGTTCTGTCGCATGGGAATCGGGACATGAGCCCTCCTAGAAACCGTCTCGGGAAGCCTACGCTTCCTTACTTTATCGAAGCCGGCCTCATTTGTGGCCTCTGGATCACGACGCTGCGATGGAACGCTTCGTCGTCTTCTACGAATCCCGCGGGAACTGTGGACGTCCGTCCGCACCGCCCGGCGCCCGCGCGGGACCGACCCAGTTTTCAACGTGTGACGGCGGCCACCCACGCGGCCCCCTCCCAACCGGGGGGCCGGTCCGATCTCGCATACGGGGCGAAGTGTCGGACCTCGATTTGGATGACGATCCGGACTTCTATTAGACGGGTGCGGGCACCCGTGTTTCCGCTTTGGAATCGATCGAGACGTGGTTGTAAATGTTTAAAGGCCGATTCATTTGGTAAGGCGACCTTTTTAGTGAACTGAATTCGTTGCCGATTTGTGGAGTCGCCACCGAGTCAATTATGGGGACTTGGAAACCATTCAAGTCAATTTTGATCCCTTGCCGGCTCAAAGTTGAGTGGCACAGGACCTAAAGATAAAGACTTGTACCCTTAAACACTCCGTGCCTGGAATGACTCTCATTGCCAATGGTTTCGGACATCCGGAAACCATCGATTCTGAGTAAGGGGTGAGGGTACGTATTGGGAAGCCAACATCCGATAGATGTCAACACCCAATCCCGCACGCACTATAGTGGCCTCTACTAATCAATCGGTGGGCTGATTTCCTAGTTCTTTCGTTGTGGTGAAAGTACTGTAACATCCGTTGTTTTAACCCTTTCCTTAGCTACGTCGGTTGTTTAAGGACAGATAAGTTTTATCGTCAAAACAGTAGTGTTTACATTCTTTGCGTACGATTTCACGTGACAAGCAGGCCATGAAAAGATGCACGTAGGAGAGTAGAGAGTACTATGTATTATACGTATCAGCAAATCATATTTAACGTGATAATACGGATATTAGTCATTCCCGTGGTATACCTTACCTGGTATTCTGCTTAAGATGCGTCGGTTTGATATTAATAGAGATGCATCGAACCCAATAAGGTGAGCGCTTGGACTAATACGGAACCCGACCGTCACTTTGTTCAGTTTTAAGATAATTTACATTTTGAATTTCGTGTTAGGTGATTTAGCATGCAATTATAAGGTCATAACAACAATAAATCATACGAAAAACTGTAAATGCGAATGTAAGTAAATCATATTGTGAGGAGTTGCACCCTCGGAGTATACACTAAACGGGACTCGATGCATAGATAGTCTTGAGAACAGATCTCGGAATTACTCGGGTCTATTTAGTGTATTTTTGTGTTTGCGGTTGAAGTTGGGACGTTACGTATTTTAGTAGATGCTTGTGGGCCTAGCGCCCACATCTAGAGTTATCGTAGTGCATAATAATGGAAAGTGCAAATATGGAAAGTTTTGTTTAGATGGCAACCTAGTGACGACTCGATCAACAGGCGGATCCTCCTAGCTTGACCAGCTACCCCGGCAGAGTTCCGTTACCGTTTGACCTTATCGCGGCTATTCCGGCAGAGCTCCGTTACTATTTGTTGGTTCTGCGGCTAATCCGACAGAATTTGTGAGCTAATTTTGAGCTAGTTGATCACAGGCACCTCGGTATCGAGTGAAGTGCTCGAAGGTGAGGAGTAGCGTGGATGTCGCTTTTATTATTGGAACTACGATCGAGTGGATCGTTTGCCTCGGGTGTCGGAGTGCGAGCCCTTAACGAGAGTTTTTTAGGGGGAGGAGAAGATTGATTGATGTGTGTCGAAATGAGGGCGTGAAGGGGGGGGGGGTATTTATAGGTGTTTTCGGCCCTCGTTGCCCATATGGACGCGTGACTTGGGGTGCACCAAGACTCAGGTGCCTGGGCTTAGGCGTGGTGAGACCCAGGCCCGTCGGGGGTGGGGCGGTTGGGATTTTGAGGATACGGTGTGTGATATCTTTCTTGGGGATGAAGGCTTCCCCACGGCTTGACCTAGCGCCGTGGGTTTAGTGGGCCTCGGGTGTTTACCCCGAGGCTCGCTTGACTCGGTGTTGACTCGGTTCGAGTTTCGGGGCCGACTCGAGGTCCCGGTGTCGGAATGGACTCAAATTAGTGTCTATGCAACCGTAACGACACGACTTAGGCTGCCATCATGTTAGTTTTAATTTTTCCGAGTAATTATTTGATCCGCTCTATTGGAAAACTATCTAAAACATCGCGAACCTGCGTCGCGTTGCAGTTCTATCGTCATTGGGAGTTTGCTGGGCACTTCTGCAATCACCAGTTCCAAATTTGGGTGTCTACAGAAGCCCCCACTTTGACTGAGGCTTGGACAAGGCGAAATTCAAAGTATAGCCACCCAGGTCAATAGAGGATTACGACCTGGTGGCTGTCTCGTCGGGTCGTTTTAAGTCCGTTGGACTACGTGGTGAGGCTCGCCAGCCATGGCTGAGAAGTCATACCTAACGTCTTCGCTTGTGTTTGATCGCTTGGGGCCCGGGCCGTTGCTTGACATCTTGTTCTTGTTTCTTTGTGCGCGCGCGCTTTGTCTTTTTCGGTTTATTTAGAGGTTTTGTTTAATTTTAAGTGTTTTTTGCGCGCTAGCAACGCATTAAGTTGGCCTTTATTTGTACGAGTATATTTTGGGCCGCTTGTGAACCCTTGATGACATAAAACGTTCGAGGGCGTTACTCTCCGCCCGAGCAGTCGTCTTTGGGATGCTTATGACGACCCCAAGGACAAGATAAAATGATATAAAAATATTCGAGGGCGTCAGTCTACTACTCGAATTAAAATTGTTGTGGAGGTATAAGTCTCCTTCGAAGGCGTTAGTCTCCTCTAGAATTAAAATTGCTGTGGAGGTATAAGACTCCTTCGAGGGCGTTAGTGTCCTCTCGAATAAAAATTGCTGTGGAGGTATAAGACTCCTTCGAGGGCGTTAGTCTCCCCTCGAATAAAAATTGATGTGGAGGTATAAGACTCCTTCGAGGGCGTGAGTCTCCTCTCGAATAAAAATTGTTGTGGAGGTATAAGATTTCTATGCCTCTCGGATAACTAAGATCCGTTAGGCAAAAATTGTTGTGCCTCCGGGATATCTCTGACCCTTGGGCAAAATTGCTGTGCCCCCGGGATATCTCTGACCCTCGGGCAAAAATGTTGTTGCTATGCCTCCGGGATAACTCTGACCCTCGGGCAAAAAATGTTGTTGCTGTGCCTCTGGGATAACTCTGACCCTCGGGCAAAAAAGCTGTTTGTCTATTCGTTTTAGTTAAAATGATGGCTTTGTGAGTTTGTCTTAATTTGTTTTGCAGGCTCGTCTTATTTTGTTCGGGTTTGTTCTTTCTTTTATTTCGATTTTGAGTTTGTTTAGAGTTGGCTTGTGTTAGTCCTGGTTGTTTCTTTACGCGTCTGGATGTAGCGTCAAGTGCTTGTTCATTAGTTGGAAGTGTGTGTTATCGATGTTAATAAGTAGTTGTCCCGTTATTGTTATTTTGTTTTGTCTTAGTAGGCGCATGTTTTATATTTATTGACCTTGAGTTTGTTTGCTTAAATATCTATTGGTGCTTTTGATTCAATCCCTTGCGGGTGGCTGCGTTAGACTAAACTTGGTCTACGACTTTCTTCGGGAGAGTTTCTAACTAATCCTGGTCCATTGATGTGTGGCTGTTTGGGTTTAGTGACTTTCTGCCTTTAAATTACTAGCCTTGATGTGTAAGCTCTTAATGAATGCACAATGGTGTTTGCATTAGTTCTTGGACTTGTATTTGCTTAGTGAGTTCTTACGGGAATGTGCTAAAATAATAATCCCCTGGGATGTAGGTTGAGTGCTTAGGGACTTGCTAGGATAACTGGTTGCTTCGAGTGCTTTAGGGTTGTGGATTTGTCTCCTTTTTCTCGTTTTATTATGCGGTCAAGCGCGAGCATCCTTATTAATCAAGGCTCTCGTGTTTGTTCATTGCTGGTGGTCTATTTCGACTAGAGGAGGTTGTAAGGCTTGCCCTATGGGGCTTGAATTTACTCCTAACTCCCTCGATTGGCATATAGGACGGTGCGTGCTCATCTGGTTAGGTTTTCGGCGGTGATTGAATGAAGGTTGATTCAGGCGAGGAGCACTATTTGTCGGAGAATGTGCTGGTGGACCACCTGCGCCTTGCAGATGTAAGTTTCTTTATTATAGTTTGTTTTCTTTAGTAGCCCCCCAAGGTTTAGGATTATTGAAGTATCGGTTTTGGTTTTATCGTTTGTTTTGTCCTATGGTTTAGTGTTCGCTTTCATTTGGAACGGTTCGCTTTTCTTTTAGCTGGTCAATTCGGCTGACGCTGTTCAGCCCCCAGTCTTCCCCTTTGACACCGCTCGGGGTTGACGTGGTTGGGGTAGCCTCTACTGAGCCCCTCCCTCCGTGTTCTGCTGAGGAGATAGATGCAGGGATAGAGTGGCGTGACCGGGTGTACCGGGTGAGTCTAGCTTTCATTGTCCTTTGTTGGGCTCTAAGGATGAGGGTCGGTTTGCCTAACCTCTATGGTTTTGCTTTTCAGGTTTCGTCGGCTTGCCATCAGCGGTTGTGGCAGGCTGCCAACTGCTTCCGGGCTTATGCCTCGAGGGTCTCCCGTGACACTTCGGGGACTCGATCGGTGAGTTTACGTGACTGAGGTGGCTTTCTAGGCTGTTTGTGTGCTTTCCTAATGATAGAGTGCATTTGCAGGATGTCCAGGATATGGTGGGACAGTTGGAGACTCGGGTGACCGAGCTCGAGGCGAGAGAGGTTGAGTCGCAGCGGCTCCTACAGTCTCGGGCTGACGAGATTGCCTTCCTAAAGGAGCAGTTGGCCCGGTCTCGGGATGAGACCTCAGCACAGGGTGAGGCCAACATTGGGTCGAGAGGGAGACCGAGGTCGATGCTGAGGCTACGGGTGCTACGGAGGAGGCTGGAGGGATTCCCGAGACGGCTACCCTAGATATGCTGTCGGGGATGGACGGTAGTGAGTCTCCCCTTATAGACCTAGAGGACCTAGGGTTGGACCATCAGCTTTGCGAGATCGTGATTGCCGTCGTCGCGGCTTCTAGAGGTCCTTAGCCTAGATTTGTATATTTCGTATATTTGTTTTAGATTTTTAGTATTTCAGTTGGTTGGATTAGTCTTACGTTTTTGTTTGGCGAATTGTTTTACTAGGTTGACAAGTAATCACTTTTGCGTTCGGTTTGTTTGCGACTTCGTTGTAGTTTGGGACATTTAGGATGCGTTAATATTGCATGAGAGTATGAAAATGCTTTTTCGGATTTTTTAAATGCGTTGGTTTAAGCCGGGAATCGGATCATATAATACGTCGATTAAAATATTTTGACTCGAGATGGACGAGATGTAAAATGTTAATGTAGGATATTAACGCGTTGACATAGGATATTAACGTGTTTCGACCACATATACTAGGAGATGGGCTTTAGTATGAAATCGGAGTTTAAAATCCGAGCACTTTTTGAAAAAAAAGTTAGACCACTTTTTTCATGCTCGTAATATTGCCTTATTAGGCTACAGACGTGACTCGACGGTAATTGCTAAAAGGCTACGACACGCCTAGGTGGGGTAGCTTATCCCCTTAAAAAAAACGTCTAAGTTTTGCGCGTCCGAAGAGTGAACTCGCGTTCTAGTGGATTTGCATGGATATCTCGGCTTTCGGGGCGGGCTCTAGTGACTTTGTGAGGTCCTTCTTTGTGTCCGAGGTATAAGGTGGTGATCACGGGGATTCAAATTCCTATCCTTGGGCTGCTCGGGATGTCGCCTGCATGATCACAGGCGCTTGGGCTAAGGCAGCTGGCCTCCAGACCGCCTGGGCATGGGCGGTCGGGAATTCGGGCGCGTGGGCCGTTGCGGTCGGGTCCCCGGGTTATGGAAATTTTTGTTTTTTCCTAATTCTTGTGGGTTTAGGGCTATATATACGGGTTGTGGGTGTTCGTTTTAGACACACCAGGGTATCTATAGGGTCTAGCACGTTTATATTTAGCGCTATGTCAGATTTTGGGAAAATCCTTGTCGAGTGGGTTAGTTCTTTTAAGCAATGTGACCCCGGGGTTAGTTCAAATGACGGCTTATCAGTGCTTGTTGCACTTAGTCGAGACAAGGTGCGGGATGATTTTTTACGGGCCTGCTCAAGATTTTGGGACCCTAAATGTCATGTTTTTGCTTTTCCCGGAGGTAAAGTTTGCCCTTTGCCCGAAGAGATAGATGCTATAGGCGGGTGGAGCTCGGTTTGACCTTGTGTGCCTTATGGGGATGATGCTTATGTGGAGCGATTTTATCATTTTTTGGACCTTTCTTCGCTAGAGGAGGCTAAAGGCTATTTTGGTGTGGACGGTCTTAACCTAGAGTTGCTTTCTAGGACATTCTCACAAGTTGGCTCTCGACATGTTTCGACCATGGCATGTACGCACGCTTTTAACGTTGCTATTGCTTGTTACTATCTTTTTGAGGATGCGCGGTCACGTGAAGGCTGGGGTAATCCTCGAGTGTTGGATGTAGTAGCGGCTATGGAACATACATGGACGGTCACCCTCTTTGCTTATCTTAGGTGAACTTGTTCTGGGTCTTGATGCTAGTGTTCCGGTACAGGGGGTACCTTCTCGGGGTTCTAGGACCATTTTACAAGTGTTTTTTTTTCATGTTTTTCTTTTGTAGCTAGGTTTCACTTGTTTTGTGGTTGTTTTGACTTAGGAGGTGTGACACTTCGTCGTTCTTCGTGCAGGTTTGGTTGCAAGAGCGGCTTGGTTTAATCGACCCTCCCTGGTGTTTCAAGGATTACAACTACAGGGGCTTCACGGGCCGGAAGATGGTGTCGGCGTGGAACAAGAGTTCCGGAGAGGAGGATTGGTTTTCCTATTTGGCTAGGGGAGATGTTGTCATCAGGTGGTCCATCCCGTGGTGGAATATTAGTGGACACGTAGGGTTTCCATTTTCGTCTTCGACCTGGGCTTTATTACTACTATCCATGAGGGATCAGGTTTATATTTACCCGGGCATGTTGTCAAATCAGATGGGTGTCCGACCGCCCATTCCATATGATGCTAAGGTCATTTCTAGTTTTGATCCATGGAATGAGGACTTGCTTAGGGGGTTCAGGGTGTCTTGGGAGCAGAAATTTTTGCACCCTACTGCTCGACCAACTGTCAATACTTCTATCAGGAAGAGGATTTGTAGATATTCGTCAGGACAGGCCGACCCAAAAGTTAGGAAGGCAGCGCCACTGAGAGGCGAAAAGAAGGCTCGAGAGACTAAGGGCCTAACCAAAGACAGTTGAACCGATCCTAGCCTAGTCAGTAAATCCGAACGGGCCAAGAGTGACGAGATATATATTAAAGCTGCGAAAGAGCAAAGAAAGTGGGATTTGCTGGACTCACGTTTGGATAGGGTATTAGAGGCTTGCTTTCGGAAAATCGCGGAGGAAGAACGGAAGCAGTTGTACCCGGGCGATAAGGGCGAGGAAGAGTTGGACCGGTAGAGCCCAGCCATTTATATTATGTATTATTAGTAGATAATATGTGGCGTATTAGTCCTAGTTTTTGTGGATTTTAGACATGTTGTTGATTTTTCGGGACGTCCGGATTTTGGATGCTTGATGTTGAGGCCTCGACAAAGGCTCGATTTAACCGAATTTTGTTATTAATGAGAAGCACATTTTTATTTTTTTACTCTTTTTTTTGTGGTGGCTCGCAACTCGATTCCTCATCTTACCCGGAGCGCCCTTTCGGGTTTTCACTCCGTCCTCGGCTCACCTTTTTTGTTTTTCTTTAGTTTAGTTTAGTTTTTTTCTTTTCCTTTGCTTTTTTTGTTTTCTCCTCTTTTTTTTTGACGGCTCGCAACTCGATTCTTCATTTTGCCCGGGGCTCCCTTTCGGGTTTTCACCTTGTCCTCGACTCGTCGTTTTTTTTACGACGGCTCGCAACTCGTTTCTTCATTTTGCCCGGGGCGCCCTTTCGGGTTTTAACCCTGTCCTCGGCTCGTCGTTTGTGCGTCGTCATTTAACTCACTCATTGACCGGGTCGTGGGATGAATCCCGGTTTGCTCACGAATCGATTAATCGACTGCTTTGTTTAGTTGTTTGTTTGTACCCGGGAAAGGGTTGCCTACGTATCCGCTTTCGGCCGGAATCAAACCATGTTCGTAGTTTTTTAGAAAAGTGTGAGTGATTTTGCTTAAGACTCGTTTATGCCATTTATCGTTGCGAACTGATTTTTTTGTTTTGTCGTTGTTGTTGTTGTTGTTGTTTGTTTCTTCCTAATAAGTCGGAGGTCGGGACGTGGTTTCTGAGGTGTTTATGGGTAGTATCGTTTGAGTTGATCCATATTGGTCGGGATTGAGAACTCTCGACCATCCAGGTCGGTAAGGATCACGACGCCTCCCGAGAGTATTTTCTTAGTGAGGTAGGGGCCCGCCCAGTTTTTTTTGAATTTCCCTCTAGGGTCGACGGAAAGGGGTGCTCTAATGGATTTGATCACTAAATTTCCCTCGTGTATGTTTCGGGATTTCACTCGCTTGTTAAATGCTCGTTGGATGCGCTGTTGGTAGGCTTGCACATTGGATAGGGCATGTATCCTACGTTCATCTGGGAGTACTAGCTCGTCGTATCGTTTTTGGTTCCATTCTTCCTCAGGGATACCACTTTCGGCTAATATTCTTAGTGATGGTATTTCTAGCTCTATTGGTTGGATGGCTTCGGTACCGTAGGTTAGGTAATATGGCGTGGCTCCGGTGGGTGTTCTATAGGATGTTCGGTATTCCCATAAGGCGAAGGGGATTTTGTTCAGCCAATCTCGGTAGTTGTCTATCATTTTCTTAAGGATGGTGGTGATGGTTTTGTTTGCTGCTTCTACGGCCCCGTTGGTTTGCGGTCTGTAGGGTGAAGATTTGTGTCTTCGGATTTTGTATTTGTCTAGGAGTTTTTGGGTATCGGCCCTGAAGTGAGCCCCCTGGTCGCTAATGATTTCATGAGGTACACCGTAACGACAGATGATGTTGTTTTGCAAGAATTTGACTACTTGTCTTGAGGTTAGTACGGTGTAAGAGGCGGCTTCTACCCATTTGGTGAAGTAATCTACGGCTACTAAAATAAAGCAATGTCCGCCGGTCCCGGATGGGTGTACTTTCCCTATAATGTCTATCCCCCAAGTAGAGAAGGGCCAGGGTGTGGCTATGGTGTGTAGGGGATAAGGAGGTAGGTGTTGGATGTTGGCGAATATTTGGCAATTATGGCAGTGCCGAACGTGACGTTGACAGTCTGTCTCTAAGGTAATCCAGTAATAACCCAGTCTCATTATTTTTCGGGCTAGTAGGTGTTCACTCATGTGGGGTCCGCACTCTCCGTCATGTACCTCTTCCATGACTCTCTCTGATTGGTCTTTGTTTATGCATCTAAGGAGGACTCCTTGTGGGGTTCGTTTGTATAGTAGCACTTGATTTAGGACGTAATGGGTGGTCTGTATTTGTAGGGCTCTTTTGTTCTTGCCATTAGTGTTGGGTGGATATGATCCTCGGGTTTTAGAGTTTAGGATTGCTTTGTACCAAGGTTCTTCGGGGACGTTGTCGGTTTCGAGGTTATGGATGCAGGCTGGTTCTTCGCTTCTCTCTATGCAGGTAGGCATGGAAAAGAGGTGATAAAGCATGTTTATTAGTGAATCTAGTTTGGGTAATGCATCAACGAATTGGTTCTCTTTGCGGGGTACGTGTATGAAGTCAATTTCGGTGAATTCCCGAGACATTGTTTCTGTTTTCGGCTTGGTATGGGGTTAGGCTTTTGCTATGAACCCTCCGATTAACCGTGGCTTGGTTGACTTACTAAGGATGAGCCTTCGTGGACTCTAAGGTTTTCGACTCCCAGAGACATGGTTGCTTTTAGACTTATTAGACAGGCTTTGTGTTGTTGGTAAGTTTGGTCGGGTGGTGTTTTGTTTGCTTCCGAGTTTATTGTTGTTTGGTCAGTGGCGGTTTGAGTCTAAGGTTGTTATTCCCGATTTCCTTCTTAGGGTGATGTTGAGTGGGCTGCTCGTGGTGGCCCTTGCATTTTAGTCAGTTTTTTAAGCATTTTAAAGTGGATTTGTTGAGAGAAAGTTAAGCGATTGTCGAGGCATGCTTGTAAAATAAAAGGAGATTGTTTCATTGATAATAATGGTAGACGAGCTAGGTGTCCGTGATTTGTTTTGGGGGAGGTGGAGGACATGTCCCTCACAATTCCCTAGACTTGATAAAGAAAGAGACATTTATTATTATTAGTTTAGTCTAGGCCCTAAGATGAACTAGACTCTGACTTGGACCGGCCATGTCTTTAGAGGTACCTTCGCTGGTTGGGCTCCCGGCGTTCACGCGGATCGCTCTCTTGGTACCTAGGGCCAGCACTCCTCCGAAGACATCCTACGGGGACATAGACACCCTTGTCGATGAGGTCCTGTACTTCATGCTTGAGTTCTGTACATACTTGGGTTTCATGCCCCCGACCTTGATGATACAAGCAGTAAGCGTTCGGATTCCAACCCGCTTCCCTCTTTTCTATAGGTGGGTCCGGGGTGGGACCTACCGTCCATAGTAGCCAGGCCTCCTGAAGTTTTCAGATGGCCTCAGCGTAAGATTCCCCCCAGTTCGGTGAATTGCCTAAAGGGATGGCGGAGATTAGTAGGCTCGATAGGGCGTGCGAGCCTGGCGTACTCGACATATGGATCCCCACTATGCACCAGTTCCCGACTTATCGGTCCTCCTTGGGGTTTCCTCTCGGGCCCTTCGAGAGTCTCAAGGCGACGCCTAACGTCGTCGATTGAGGAGGAAAATGACGACACTATCCCTAGTATCCCGTGGACCACGTTCATTAAGGCATTGAGCTGGTCGATGCTACCTTTGTTGCTACTTGGCGCCATTCCTAAACGAAAGATAGGAGTGTGAGGTTGGGGCTTGCGGGGAGATTTAGGGAATCGAGGAATGCTCATGATTGAGCGACGCGGAAGGAGACCCTTGACCTGTGTGCCCGATCATTGGTTTAAGGGCTCAGGTGCTTTTTGGACTCTTGGTGTACTCGGCGAGACGCCTAATGAATTTTAGGCCTCTGAGACGAGACGATTTGACGCAAACCTCAGAGGTGAGGTTTAAGGAGCACTTCTCGAAATGAGACGACCCAAAAATGTAAGACCTTGAGTAAAGATGATCCTAATAGTTAGCATAGACATTTAAACACACAGTTGTACGACGTAAGAGGTTGATCATGATCCCGGCCCAGGATCAAAGAATTTAGATGTGTATTTCTTTTGAAAACGACCAGTTTTGCAAAAGTTTTGAAAGGGACGCCTTATAGAAATAGTGCAATGATGGCGTGGTGACATCGCCTGCGGGGTGTAGGTGCGTTGCTATGTGTGTGCATCGGAAATGTAAATATGTTTTTTTAAAGGAGCGCATCTATTTTTTTGGGAAACGTTTTTTTTGTTTTTTGAAAATCTATTACGTGATGTTTCTATCAAAGCTACTATTAGTTAGTTAGTTCGATACTCGCGGGGTGCGTGCTGTTCATGACAGAGTGTGATGACAGGCTCTGTGAAGGTGTGACTAAATCCTTAGTGTGGGACTTAGGTCGTGAATAGTGTTTCTTATAAATTTTTGCTTTTTGAAAAAAAAGGAATTTAAAAAAAAAAGAAAATTAGTGATCCACGTTTGTCGGTTGTACTAAATAGCATTAGACGGTGGGGATGTGCATTGTAAAAAGAAAGTGTTTTGAAAGTGTAAGCGCTTTTTGAGTTCCTCGGCTTTATTAATTGAAGCTTCGGTTGCGCTAACGGTATGTGCGTAAAAAATAAAATGTGACCGCGAGGTAGCCTTAACCCCATTAATTGGGAGTTTCGGTTGCATTAACCGTAATCATTGTTTGTTAATAGGTTTTAAATTGGCCAAGGTGATGGCACTAAAAACTCTTTTTTTTAAAGTGGTGAGCGTGAATTTTGCCATGGTAACGGCATTAAAACGTTTTCCTTTTTTAGAAATCATGATTTGACCAGAGCATTGATATTTAAACGGTCGTTTTGAAAAGATGAGGTATTTTTCGAAAAACGAAATTAGGTGCGGTTGAATATGTTGGCGTGGTTGAGTCCAGATTTTAGTGTTTTATTTGGGTTGTACTGTTCAAACACGCTACACATAACTAGGAATGCATACACTTATGCAGGATGCAGGCTCGGGTAGGTTAGGGTAGGCTACCGCCCATGAATAGTCTTTACATAGGCATTGACAATGATCTAGGGAGATGAGTGTCATACCGT
The DNA here is from genome assembly GCA_958450325.1 of Agrostemma githago. Lineage (NCBI taxonomy): Eukaryota > Viridiplantae > Streptophyta > Magnoliopsida > Caryophyllales > Caryophyllaceae > Agrostemma > Agrostemma githago. The sequence goes on along the minus strand of OY288241.1, from coordinate 20,380,513 downwards.
CCGTTTGGACTATCCGCTTATAAATCCCGCGGGTTACGCGTTAGGCGGCCGGAGCGTCAATCGAGGGTCTGTCCGCGTGTCCCAAGAGATCTTACCGCGAAGAGGTCGATTGGTCCTGATATTGGTTAGGGTGGGCTTTTTAGGGCCAAAACCTGTAGTGACCACAACTAGGAACTAAGAAATGAGCTTCACCGACCTCGTTCAAGTTACACCACCATTGGAAATTTGTTTCCAAATCCCCAGCGGAGTCGCCAAACTGTGGACGTCCGTTCGCACCGCCCGGCACCCCGCGCCCGCCCGTGCGGGACCGACTCTGTTTTCAACGTGTGACGGCGGCCACCCACGCGGCCCCCTCCCAACCGGGGTCCGGTCCGATCTCGCATACGGTGCGAAGTGTCGGATCTCGATTTGGATGACGATCCGGACTTGTACTAGACGGGTGCAGAGCACCCGTGTTTCCGTTTGGGAATCGATCGAGACGTGGTTGTAAATGTTTAAAGGCTGATTCATTCGGTAATGCGACCATTTTAGTGAACTGAATTCGTTGCCGATTTGTGGAGTCGCCATCGAGTCAATTATGGGGACTCGGAAACCGTTCAAGTCAACTTTGATCCCTTGCCGGCTCAAAGTTGAGTGGCACATGACATAAAGATAAAGACTTGTACCCTTAAGCACTCCATGCCTGGAATGATTCTCATTGCCAATGGTTTCGGACATCCCGAAACCGTCGATTCTGAGTAAGGGGTGAGGGTACGTATTGGGAAGCCAACACCCAATCCAGCCCGCACTATAGCGGCCTCAACTAATCAATCGGTGGGCTGATTTCCTAGTTCTTTTGTTGTGGTGGAAGTACTGTAACATCCGTTGTTTTAACACTATGCTTAGCTACGTTGGTTGTTTAAGGACAGATTAGTTTTATCGTCAAAATAGTAGTGTTTACATTCTTTGCATGCGATTTCACGTGACAAGCAGGCCATGAAAAGATGCACATAGGAGAGTAGAGAGTACTATGTATTATACGTATTAGCAAATCATATTTAACGTGATAATACGGATATTAGTCATTCTCGTGGTATACCTTACCCGGTATTCTGCTTAAGATGCGTCGGTTCGATATTAATAGGGATGCGTCGAACCTAATAAGGTGAGCATTTTACATTTTGAATTTCGTGTTGTGATTTAGCATGCGATTATAAGGTCATAAAAGCAATAAATCATACGAAAAACTGTAAATGCGAATATAAGTAAATCATATTGTGAGGAGTTGCACCCTCGGAGTACACACTAAACGGGACTCGATGCATAGATAGTCTTGAGAACGGATCTTGGAATTACCCGGGTTTATTTAGTGTGTTTTTGTGTTTGCGGTTGAAGTTGGGACGTTACGTATTTTAGTAGATGCTTGTGGACCTAGCGCCTACATCTAGAGTTATCGTAGTGCATAATAATGGAAAGTGCAAATATGGAAAGTTTTGTTTAGATGGCAACCTAGTGACGACTCGATCAACAGGCGGATCCTCCTAGCTTGACCAGCTACACTGGTAGAGTTCCGTTACCGTTTGACCTCCCCGCGGCTATTCCGGCAGAGCTCCGTTACCATTTGCTGGTTCTGCGGCTAATCCGACAGAATTTGTGTGCCAATTTTGAGCTAGTCGATCACAGGCACCTCAGTATCGAGTGTAGTGCTCGAAGGTGAGGAGTAGCGTCGATGTCGCTTTTATTATCGGAACTACGATCGAGTGGATCGTTTGCCTCGGGTGTCGGAGTGCGAGCCCTTAGCGAGAGTTTTTGAGGGGGAAGAGAAGATTGATTGATGTGTGTCGAAATGAGGGCGTGAAGGGGGGTATTTATAGGTGTTTTCGGCCCTCGTTGCCCATATGGACGTGTGACTTGGGGCGCACAATGACTCAGGTGCCTGGGCTTAGGCGTGGTGAGACCCAGGCGCGTCGGGTGGGGCGGTTGGGATTTTGAGGATACGGTTTTGATACTTTCCAAAACCGTGAGGCGGGTTGCTGATATCTTGCTTAGGGATGAAGGCTTCCCCACGGCTTGACCTAGCGCCGTGGGTTTAGTGGGCCTCGGGTGTTCATCCCGAGGCTCGCTTGACTCGGTGTTGACTCGGTTCGAGTTTCGGGGCCGACTCGGGGTCCCGTTGTCGGAATTGACTCTAATTAGTGTCTATGCAACCGTAACGACACGACTAAGGCTGCCATCATGTTAGTTTTAATATTTCCAAGTAATTATTTGATCCGCTCTATAGAAAAACTATCTAAAACATCGCGAAGCCGCGTCGCGTTGCAGTCCTATCGTCATTTGCTGGGCACTTCTGCAGCCACCAGGTCCAAATTTGGGTGTCTACAAGTCAGTGAGGTCATCCCGGCGGCCTCGCCACTAGTGCCAACCGTAGAAGCTCCCTCGGGATGCTCGGTATCATCTCTAGCTGCAAAACCAAGCAAAATACAAAAATCCATGCCTCAGGTCAGGGTGAAACAGCTCCAACAGGTCAAAATAATGTCAAAATTTCGGATTGAAATATCAAATTTTCGAAAGACCTGCTAACATTTATTTTCAATCCCGGTCACAATGGAAGTGGTTTCGGGAAAATCCGACATCGTTACGACACCTTTTGGTCTATCATAAGTCACACAAAACCTCACGGAAGGTCCTAGAGGTCATCCTAACTCACAAAAATTGACAAAGGAGTCACCCACATCATCACAAACACTAATCGAGCGAGATTACGTAGGACAAGTACGAGGATAACCGGGAGAATGGTCCCTACCCCTAGCATTTCGAATTTATCTCCATAGGAGGCCATTGTCGTATCTCAAAGTCTCCTATCAAGCTTATAACTACCCTAACAAACTCTATTCCCTAATTTAGCAATGAGATTAAGCACAAGCATCGAAACTTAGCAAATTCAAAATACCCTAATCGATTTTCTAGGGTTTTAACAAAATCGACTCACAATCAACCAAATTAAGCAAAATCGATAATTGACGAATAAGGAACACTTACCCAGAGTCGACATTTTCGTGTATGGCAAAAATCGAGACGCAAATCGGTTGAATAGGTCGAAGGAGCAAGATTGAGGCGAAGAGGGGAGTGCGTTTGAAATTTGGGACGAATGAATTGTTCGCCCCAATCATCGCTGGTTTAAGCAGACCCGACCCACAAGACCCCGGGCGCCTCAGGTCGCGCCTCCAAAACCTGGACCGCTGGGGGCTAAGCGCCTGAGAATTGGGGAGCAGAAGTGTACGCGTCTAACTAACTAGGCACAAGACTAAGAACATGAACAAACGAGGCCTAATATCCAATGTCCGCATAACACGCATTCATAGAACAAACAAATATGCAACGACAAGATAATTACTAGCCGATACCTGTAGAGCACACCTATAACCTAACCTCGAACAAAAGAACAATAAAAAAAAGCATAGGAACCACAACTAACAAGAATGCTCACGCTCGAGCACGTGATAAAACAAGCAAAACAAAGCCGGTCTAAATAAATTCCGAACAAATCCAAGCGCATAACAAATCAGAATAAAGCAAAGAAAATCCGAACAAAATAAGACAAGTCCGCAAAGCAAATATAACTTAACCAAAATAAAAAAATGCCAGCAAACATCTTCGAGCCCAACGGGTTAGTTATCCGGAGAGCAATTTAAGTTCGAGCGGATACTGACACGTTCGAACATTTTGGAGTCTTATACCTTCCCAGCAATTTAAGTTTGAGTGGATACTGACACGCTCAAACATTTTAAAGCCTATCATGTCTGAGTTATCCTTAAGGGAACAACAAACAGCAATTTGGGTTTGAGCGGAAACTGACACGCTCAAACACTTTCGAGCCTAACGGGTCTTGGTTATCCTGAAGGCAACAACAAACAGCAATTTGGGTTTGAGCGGATACTAACACGCTCAAACACTTTCGAGCCTAACGGGTCTTAGTTATCCAGAAGGCAACAACAACAACAACAACAATTTAGGTTTGAGTGGATACTGACACGCTCAAACGTATTTTGCCCGAAGGGACTTAGTTATCCTGAGGGCACAGCAACAACAATTTAAGTTTGAGCGGATACTGACACGCTCAAATGAATTTTGCCCGAAGGGTTTTAGTTATCCTGAAAGCAACAACAACAACAATTTAAGTTTGAGCGGATACTGACATGCTCAAACGAATTTTGCCCGAGGGGTCATAGGCATCCCGGAGGCACAGCAACAACAATTTAAGTTTGAGCGGATACTGACACGCTCAAACGAATTTCGCCCGAGGGGTCATAGGCATCCCAGAGGCACAACAAACAGTAATTTAAGTTTGAGCGGATACTGACACGCTCAAACATATTTTGCCCGAGGGGTCATAGGCATCTCAAAGGCAATTGTTCGAGTGGATACTGACACACTCAAACAGTTTATTATTTTTACTCTCAAGCCCGAGGGGTCATAAGCATCCCAAAGGCATTTTATTTTATCAGGTCCGAGGGGTCATAGGCATCCTGAAGGCAATTGCTCAAGTGGATACTGACACACTCGAGCATTTTTTTTTCCCGAGCCCAAGGGGTCATAAGCATCCCAAATGCATTTTATTTTATCAAGTCCGAGAGGTCGTAGGCATCCCGAAGGCAATTGTTCGAATGAAAGCTGACACATACGAACAATTTTTTCTTCCACATTTACGCTTGACGCGTCATACGCACTCGAAAGGTAATCCTAATTCGAACGAATTCTTTGACATCCGAAAGGGTGAAACACATGAGCATGAGGAACCTAAAACGAGATGGCAAGCACCAGCCCGGGGCTCAATAGGCAACCACAGGAAAGGACGTCAGGTATGATTTCTAAGCCTTGGCTGGCGAGCCTCAACACGTAGTCCAACGGACTTAAAACGACCCGACCGGACAGCCACCAGGTCGTAATACTTGATTGACCTGGGTGGCTATACATTGACTTTCGCCTTGTCCAAGCCTCAGTCAAAGTGGGGGCTTCTATAGATACCCAGATTTGGACCTGGTGGTTACGGGAGTGACCAACAAACACACGATGACGATCGGACTGCAACGCGACGCGTGATTGCGATGTTTTAGAAAGTTTTTCTATAGAATGGATCAAATAATTACTCGGAAAAATTAAATTAACATCAAGGCAGCCTTAGTCGTGTCATTACGGTCGTATAGACACTAATTAGAGTCAATTCTTACACCGGGACCTCGATTCGGTCCAGAAATAAGAATCGAGTCAGCACTGCGCCAAGCGAACCTCGGGATGCGCACCCGAGGCCCACTCGGCGCAACGACGCTTGGTCAAAGGAGGGGGGGGGGGGAAAGCTTAGTCTCCAAGTCACAAATGATACGCACAATTCTCGGTTTTGGAAATTATCAAAATCGTATATTCAAATTTTCGAGCGCCTCACTTTAGGTATCTCAGCCTTCACATGCCTAAACCCAGGGGCCTGAGTTCTGGTGCGCCTGGACTCAGGCGTCCATCCAGGTGACGATAGCCGAAAACAACTATAAATGCCCCCCTCCACCCCACTCATTCGACACACAACATCTTCCCTTCTCTCTTTATTCGTTAAAAGTTTCTCGCTAAGGGCTCGCACTCCGACACCCGAAGTAAACGATCCACTGGATCGTAGTTTCGATAAGCAAAGTCGATGCTACTCCTCACCTTCGAGCACTCCACTCGATCCCGAGGTGCCTGTGTTCGGCTAGCTACTCCGAGTCTAGCAACGAAGTTCAGCCGAATTAGCCGCAGAACCAGCAAATAGTAACAGATTTCTGCCGGATTAGCCGTAGGAAGGGCCAACGGTAACGGAACTCTGTCAAAATCACAAGGCGAGCTAGGAGGATCCGCCTTTCGAAGTCGAATCGTCACTAGATTGTCATCTAAACAAAACTTTACATTCTTGTACTTTTAATATGCACTATGATTATGTCAAACGCGGACACTAGGTCCATTACACGTACTAAAACACGTAACGTCCCAACTTAAATCATAGACACTAAAACACTCCAAATCGACCCGAGTAGTTCCGAGATCCGTTCTCAACTATCTATGCATCGTGTCCCGTTTAGCGTATACTCCGAGGGTGCAACTCCTCACTATGTGATTTACTTACATTCGCATTTACAGCTTTCGTGTGATTTATTGCTTTTATGACCCTATAATTGCATGCTAAATCACCTAACACGAAAATCAAAACGTAAACAAGCTAAAATTGAACAAAGCGATGGTCGGGTTCCGTATTAGTCTCGGTGCTTACCTTGCATGGTTCGACGCATCCCTATTAATACCGAATCGACGCATCTTAAGCAGAATACCAGGTAAGGTATACCACGAGAACGACTAATATCCGTATTACTGCGTTAAAACTGATTTGCTAATACGTATAATATTAGTACCCTCTACTCTCCTATGTGCATCTTTTCATGGCCTGCCTGTCACGTGAAATCGCATGCAAAGAATGTAAACACAACTAATTCGACGACAAAACTTACTTGTCTTAAACAACTGACATAGCAAAATATATAGGGTTAAAACAATGGATGTTACCGTACTTCCGCCACAACAAAGGAACAAAATTATCAGCCCGTCGATTGATTACTAGAGGTCGTTATGTGCGGGCGGGATTGGGTGTCGATGTCAAGCGGACGTTGGCTTCCCAATACGTACCCTCACCCCTTACTCAGAATCGACGGTTTTTGGATATCCTAAACCATTGGCAATGAGAGTCATTCCAGGCATGGAGTGCTTAACGGTGCTAGTCTTTATCTTTAGGTACCGTGCCTCTTAGATTTGAGCCGGCTAAGGATCAAAGTTGACTTGAACGGTTTCCGAGTCCCCATAATTGACTCGGTGGCGACTCCACAAATCGGCAACAAATTCGGTTCACTAAAAAGGTCGCCTTACCAAACATATCAACCTTTAGACATTTACAACCACGACTTGATCGATTCTAACGGAAACACGGGCGCTTGCGCCCGTCTAGTACTAGTCTGAATCGTCATCCGAATCGAGGTTCGACACATCATCCCGAACGCGAGATCGGACCTGCCACCGACCACGAGGGAGCCACGTGGGTGGCCGCCGCGATTGAAAACCGGGTCAGTCTCGCGCGGTCGCGCGTGGGGCGTCGGGCAGTGCGGACGGACGTCCACAGGACTCAAAGATGAAAAGAGGACTCACTTGATCCTTCCTCTCTCTCTCTCTCTCTCTTTATATATATATATATATATATATATACATACCGTAAGGCTCTTATAAGTCCTTCTCTATATATGAGTTCCTAAGTCCTCATCCCATCCATTGAATGGGATAAGGGTGGATGGACAAGATTCATCCTAATATTTGCATTAAAAAAAAGAGATACTGCATACTAAAATAACTCTCATAATTTTAGAAAACAATAATATCACGTTCATTCACTCACTCATTCATTCATTCACGTTCATCAAACCTAAAAAAAATGCTTCCAATATCACGTTCATTCATTCAAATCTGTGCTCGACAACCTATTACTATGGATTCATTGATCGCGACATCTTCATCAACGGTTGATAAGCAATTCGTGGAGTACAACAATGTTGAGTTTCGATATTGCTTTCATGTTTTGCGTCAATTTTGTTCATTTCATTCACCATAGATTCATATCAATGGTTCATTGCTCTCGTGTTAGTATAGATTCCAGATTATTATGTTTATTATTTAAGTTTTTCATAATCTTCACGGATCATTACTTAGGTTTTTCATAATCTTCATCAATTGTTATGCTTTCATTGCCGTGAAAGTCATTAACATGCTCCATATTATTAGATTTTACGTTTATAGTATGGAAACTGCATATTATTAAAGATCTGATCATTATATGATTTTTTCGCACAAACATATATATGGAGTTATTGTAATGCACATAATAGGTTACTTTAATAGAGATCATCTGTTATTTTAATGTCGAACCCCTGTGTATAGGCATCTTCTGTTAATTGAATCTCATGTTACTTTAATGCACTTCATCTGTTACTTTAGTTCTTGTCATCTGTTACTGTAATGCATTGAAGTAACAAAGGATCTAGAATACCACCATATTAAAAAAAATGACACTGCTTCCTACTAGGAACTGTATATTATTAAAGTTCTGATTGGAGTCATCATCATTAGAATAACATACCTAATGTATTACAGTAACTCGTTTGAAGCATTGGAGTAACATGTCATCGAATTTTGTTATTAATGTTTTGGTTAGAATACCGTCATATTTCAATTTCTGATTGTTTGTTTATCGCCACGTTTATTGGCATTGTTCTTGTTTTTGTAGTAGACGCAAAACCACAGGAATGGTGCAAGGATGTGTGTGAGAGTTTAACTTTATACACAGAGCAGTTCTTCAAAGATGAAGATGAGAAAAAGAAGAAGAAGAAGAATCATCATTAGGAAATGCCATGTAAGTGATCGTCTGACAATGAAGAAGAAGAATCAGGAGAAGAAGAAGAAGAAGAAGAAGAAGAAGAAGAAGAAGAAGAAGAAAAAGAAGAGAATGATGAAGAAGAAGAAGCACAATTCTGAGTAGGACAATATATTATTTGAGTAACATACATTATTCGTTAGAGTAACATACTGAATAAGTTACAATAACATAGTTTATGAGTTTGATCGATTTTCCAATATCTAATCCTTAGAGTAACATTCTTTATTGGAGTAAAATGAGTTAGAATAACACACATTATGCGTTAGAGTAACATACTTAATGAGTTACATTAACACAATTTTTGAGTATAATTTGTTTTCCAATATCCAGTTCTTAGAGTAACTATAATTTTTGTTTTGGAGTATCCTTAATAGAAACATATATTATTCTTTTGGTTGATTGGAAGTCCTGTTTTTGCAAAAGACTATTATGCAACGTAACAGATTTTATGAGTTAAAGTAACACAATTCATGAATTAGAGTAACACATTGTATGAGATAGAGTAACAGTTTTTGCAAGAGACTATTATACAATGTAACAGATTTGATGAGTTAAAGTAACACAGTTCATAAATTAAAGTAACACATTGTATGAGTTAAAGTAACATAGTTTACGGGTTATGGCAGTAACATAGTAACATACGTACAATGGCATTATAAAAATGATGATTTTTTTGGTGAAGATGAAAAAAACTTAATTTTGAAAAAACAAGTTTTGTGAGAGAAAGAGACAGTTAAAAGATTGATAGGAGCGAGAGAATATTTGCATTGAGATAATTAAGGACGAGAGAGAAATGATATATTTACCAAGATTTGTTAGTTATTTTCTTATTTCACCTCAAGCAATCACAACCATCCATCTTCCACTTGATCAATGGTCCAAGATTGGACTCACTTGATCCTTACACTCTCTCTCTCTCCAACCAAATTTAATATACTCTCTCCAACCCAATTTAATACACCCTCTCAAACCCAATAAATATTTAACATAAATCAGAATGTTTGAATGTTTTCATTTGAATTATAGTATTTGATGTTTGGAGTTTCAATCGGAATTTGTATTCACCATATTTGACAGTTTTGAGTTAAATATTAATTGAGATAAATTAAAGTTGCAAAATATTAGAACTAAAGTTACAAAAATATATAAACTGATTCGAAATAAAGTTACAAAACATGACCGGAGTTTCAATATATGATCTGAAATTACAAAATATATGAACAGAAGGTACGTGATATATAAACTGAAGTTACAAAAATATATGAAATGATTAGAATTGAAATTTCAGAAAATGGATTGTAGTTACAATATATGATCTGAAGTAACAAAATATATGAACTGAAGTTACAAAATATGTGAAGTGAAATTACAAAAATATATGAACTAGTTAGAGTTGAAGTTACAATATACGATCTGATGTTACAAAATATGTGAACTGAAGTTACAAAATATGTGAACTGAAGTTACAAAATATGTGAACTGAAGTTATAAATATATGGACTAGAGTTACAATATACGATATGAAGTTACATGTGAACTGAAGTTACAAAATGTGTGAACTGAAGTTACATATATGTGAACTGAAGTACAATATACGATCTGAAGTTATAAAACATGTGAACTGAAGTTACAAAATATGTGAACTGAAGTTACAATTATATATAAAAAGCAACTCATTTACAAAGCTCGTCCGATCGGTATCAACTCCCACTTATTCGGACCACGAGGTAATAGAAAGTGATCATGGACGTTATGTTTAGTAACACTGAACTCCTTTAACTCAGATGCCTGAACTACGTGTGATTCGTCGTTAAATTCATCCCTAACTCAAAGAAAGAAAGAAAACCCAGAAATCAAATTCATTCCAAAACAATAGAAATTCAATCTTCAACAATTCACATAGATTTTGATGACAAAATTCAAATTGGGTAAAACCTAAAATTAAAGAACACAATCCAATTAAAAATAACACAACAAAGACACAATTTATGATTTGAAGTTACAAAAGATATGAACTGACGTTACAAAAGATATGAACTGAAGTTACATGATATATAAACCGAAGTTACAAAAATATATAAATTGATTAGTGACGCATACTGTAGTATGAATTAAAAGAGAGACAACAATTAGGCATCTTTCTGGGTGAAATCAACCACTAAACACGGAGACCTAATAACCCCAAAAAATTTCTGTAAACAAGATACTACGAAATTGATTAAGAAAAATATTATTCAACAACCCCAAAAAAACGTTATTCACAAAACGCAAAAAATGTTGAAATATTCAAGAACCCTAATTTGATGTGAAAAGAACATATACAATCAAATGTTCAACAAGAGAAACAATACAATATTAAGATAAAATAGTTTTTCCATATTGTTCAGTAATCAAATACACATCACAAGCAAAAACGCATAATCAAAACCTGATCAGAAAATATAAATTGCAGAATGAATTTACTCACTAACTAATTTAAATTCATCTAAACCCTAATTTGGTAGTCACTAACTAATTTAAATTAGTTTAACTAATTCGATACCGTATAGAACATAAACCCAGAATTAAAATTAAAAATTAACGAGATTGAAATATAAAACATATAAAAATAAATTATAACGATTGTATTCCGAGTTGATTTTGATGGTGTTTTATTTTCAATCATCTCAGGGGATTGAAAATTTTCACAAAAATAAAATAAAATAAAACTTTACCTAAAAAAATAACGAGATTGAAGATGAGTATGACGATTTTGGAGATTCTTCTTCAATGGATGATGGGTAGTACATGAGAGAATATTGGTTAGTAAATGAATTAGGGAATAAAGATTGAGAAGAGTGAGAAAGAATGAATTAGTAAATTGTGAGAAAAAATGTGGGAAGGGTGATTAATCAGTCATTAGTATAGGAATGAATATGTGGGAAATTGTAAAGGGTGGGGAAAAAGAGACGGATAATTAATTTTAAAAAAAAAATAATAATAAGCATCTTTCAATCTCAGCCATCCATTGCTTTTTAATCCAAGGATTAGAAATGAGACTTATGGACTTATATGGACATAGGAACCTTATATGATCTCTTCTCTCTCTCTCTATATATATATATGCTCTTATGAGTCCTTCTCTATATATGATTCCATAAGTCCTAATCTCACCCATTGAATGGGATGAGGATGGATGGACAAGATCCATCTTAATATTTGCATTATAAAAAAAGAAAAAAAAAAAGAAGATACAACATCCTAAAATAACTCCCTTGATTTTAGGAAACAATAACATCACGTTCATTCACTCATTCATTCATTCAGGTTACCACGTTCATCACACAAAAAACGCTTCAATGTCACGTTCATTTGTTCAATCATTCAAATGTGTGATCGACAACCCGTTACTATGGATTCAGTTATGGAGACATCTTCATCAACTGTTGATGAGCAATTCGTAGACTACAGCAATGGTGAATTTCGATTTTGCTTTTATGTTTTGCGTCAATTTTATTCATTTAATTCATCATAGATTCATATCAATGGTTCATTGCTTTCGTGTTATTGTAGATTCCAGGTTGTTACGTTTATTATTTACGTTTTTCATAATCTTCACTGATACAATTGGTTTTTTTTCTATTGAAGCAGCAACGTTGTTTACGTAACGTAATTTCTGAGTCACAGTAACCCTAATTTTTAATTAGAGTAACACACGCTGAACGTTGGGAGAAGGGTTCTGACGATGATGTTAACGTAACTTACTATTCGAGTTAGAGTAACACAACGTACGAGTTGAAGTAATACATTGGTTGCATGGGCATAACGCTGTTTTAATTTTTTGTAGGTGGAATTGGCAAACACGCTAATGCACAGGACAACAACGGTGAGTTTACGATATTGCTTTCAGGTTTTGGATTAATTTTATTCAATTCATTAATCATAGATTCATATAAATTGTTCATTTCTCTCGTGTTAGTATAGATTCAAGGTTGTTCTGTTTATTCTTTAGATTCTTCTTTATCTTCACACATACTACTGTTTGGTTTTTCTATTGAAGTAACATACTTTATGAGTTACAGTAACTCTAGTTTTTATTAGAGTAACACACACACGTAACGTTTACAAAAGGTTTTTGACGGTGATGTTGAAGTAACTTACTTTACGAGTTAGAGTAACTAAACTTAGGAGTTGAAGTAACACATGCGTTTCATGGCCGTAATGTTGTTTAATTTTTTGCAGGTGGAATTGGAAAAGAAGCGAACGAACAGGAATGCTGCAGAGATGTGGGTGAGGCATTCACTACGTACATGGGGCAAGTATTCGGCAAAATCGATGAGGCGGTGGAATTTTATAAAATCTATGCGTTGGCATGCGAATTCGATGTGAGGAAGTACACCACAAAGCGATGGTACGGTGGTGAGATAAATTCGAAGCTCCTAGTCCGCAACAGACAAGATTTTACGAATTCTGTGAAAGTTGTGAACGATGCAGGTGCGGCTGTGAAAGTTGTTAACGATGCAGCAACCGAAGGAGTTGTTGTGCATCTACTCTCTACTCTCCTATGTGTATCTTTTCATGGCCTGCCTGTCCCGTGAAATCGCATGCAAAGAATGTAAACAGAACTACTTTGACGACAAAACTTTCTTGTCCTTAAACAACTGACATAGCAAAAGGTATAGGATTAAAACAATGGATGTTACCGTACTTTCGCCACAACAAAAGAACAAAGTTATCAGCCCAACGATTGATTAGTAGAGGCCGCTATGTGTGAGCGGGATTGGGTGTCGATGTCTAGCGGACGTTGGCTTCCCAATACGAACCCTTAACCCTTACTCAGAATCGACGGTTTCCGGATGTCCGAAACCATTGGCAATGAGAGTCATTCCAGGCATGGAGTGCTTAAGGGTACAAGTCTTTATCTTTAGGTCCCGTACCACTCAGATTTGAGCCGGCTAAGGATCAAAGTTGACTTGAACGACTTTCGAGTCCCCATAATTGACTCGGTGTCGACTCCACAAATCGGCAACGAATTCGGTTCACTAAAAAGGTCGCCTTACAAAAAATATCGGCCTTTAAACATTTACAATCACGACTCGATCAATTCTAACAGAAATACGGGCGCCTGCGCTCGTCTAGTAAAAGTCCGAATCATCATCCGAATCGAGGTCCGACACATCGCCCCGAACGCGAGATCGGACCAGCCCCCGACCGGGAGGGGCCGCGTGGGTGGCCGCCGCGATTGAAAACCAGGTCAGTCCTGCGCGGGAGCGCGCGGGGTGCCGGGCGGTGCGGACGGACGTCCACAAGACTGAAAGATGAAAAGAGGACTCACTTGATCCTTCCTCTCTCTCTCTCTCTATATATATATATAGAGAGAGAGAGAGAGAGAGAGTAAGGCTCTTATCAGTCCTTCTCTACATATGTGTCCCTAGTTCTCGTATCATCCATTGAATGTGATGAGGATGGATGGACAAGATTCAACCTAATGTTTGCATTAAAAAAAAAGAGATACTGCATCCTAAAATAACTCCCATAATTTTAGAAAACAATAATATTGCGTTCATTCACTCACTCATTCATTCATTCATTCTCGTTCATCAAACCTAAAAAAAAAAGCTTCCAATATCACGTTCATTCATTCATTCTTTCAAATCTGTGCTCGACAACCCGTCACTATGGATTCAATGATCGCGACATCTTCATCAACGGTTGATAAGCAATTCGTGGAGTACAACAATGGTGAGTTTCGATATTGCTTTCATGTTTTGCGTCAATTTTATTCATTTAATTCATCATAGATTCATATCAATGGTTCATTGCTCTTGTGTTAGTATGGATTCCAGATTATTATGTTTATTATTTAGGTTGTTCATAATCTTCACGAATTATTATTTAGGTTTTTCATAATGCTCATCAATTGTTATGCTTTCATTGCCATGGAAGTCATTAAGATGCTCCATAATATTAGATTTTACGTTTATAGTATGGAAACTGCATATTATTAAATATCTTATCATTATATGATTTTTTTCGCACAAACATATATATGGAGTTATTGTAATGCACATAATATGTTACTTTAATATAGATTATCTGTTATTTTAATGTCTAACCCCTGTGTATAGTCGTCTTCTGTTAATTGAATCTCATGTTATTTTAATGCACTTCATCTGTTACTTTAGTTCTTGTCATATGTTACTGTAATGCATTGGAGTAACAAAGGATCTAGAATACCGCCATATTAAAAAAATGATACTGCTTCCTATTAGAAACTGTATATTATTAAAGTTCTGATTGGAGTAATGAGTCATCATCATTAGAATAACATATCTAATGTATTACAGTAACACGTTTGAAGCATTGGAGTAACATGTTATCGGATTTAGTTATTAATGTTTTGGTTAGAATACCGCCATATTTCAAGTTCTGATTGTTTGTTTGTCTCCACGTTTATTGGCATTGTTCTTGTTTTTGTAGTAGACGCAAAAGCACAAGAATGGTGCAGGGATGTGGGTTATAGTTTCACTCCATACATAGAGTAGATCTTAAAAGATGTAGATGAGAAGAAGAAGAATCATTAGGAAACGCCATGTAAGTCATAGTCTGACGATGAAGAAGAAGAATCAGGAGAAGAAGTAGAGGAGGAGGTTGTTGAAGAAGAAGCACAATTCTGAGTAGGACAATATATTGTTAGAGTAACATACATTATTCGTTAGAGTAACATACTGAATAAGTTACAATAACACAGTTTATGAGTTTGATTGATTTTCCAATATCTAATCCTTAGAGTAATATCCTTTATTGGAGTAAAACGAGTTAGAAGAACACACATTATGCGTTAGAATAACATACTTAATGAGTTACAGTAACACAGTTTATGAGTATAATTTGATTTTCAATATCTAGTTCTTAGAGTAACAGGTGTGAAACATTGGAATTATAATGGAGTTTTATAATTTTTGTTTTGAAATATCCTTAATAGAAACATACATTATTCTTTTGGTTGATTGGAAGTCTTGTTTTTGCAAAAGACTATTATGCAACGTAACAGATTTTATGAGTTAAAGTAACACAGTTCATGAATTAGAGTAACACATTGTATGAGTTAGAGTAACAGTTTTTGCAAGAGACTATTCTACAACGTAACATATTTTATGAGTTAAAGTAGCACGGTTTATGAATTAAAGTAACACATTGTATGAGTTAAAAGTAACATAGTTTATGGGTTATGGCAGTAACATAGTAACATACGTACAATGACAGTAGAAAAATGATGATTTTTTGGTGAAGATGAAAAAAAACTTAATTTTGAAGAAACTTGTTGCGTGAGAGAAAGAGGGAGTCAAAAGATTAATAGGAGAGAGAGAAGATTTGCATTGAGATAATTAAGGAAGATAGAGAAATGATATATTTACCAAGATTTGTTAGTTATTTTCTTATTTCACCTCAACCAATCACAACCATCCATCTTTCACTTGATCAATGGTCCAAGATTGGACTGACTCAATGTATATAGGAGGACTCACTTGATACTTACTATATATATATATATATATATATATATATATATAAGATCCTTTGAGACAGCTCAACTCGCCGTACCCCTTGAGACCAAATCTCAACCATTAGATTATAATCAAATTAAAGGTTAAGATTAAAACTAAAAATCATACATAATTTTTTTTACCCGATTATTTTTTTTTTCAGAAAAATTAATCAAATTTTTTTCCTCTGAAAAAAAATCACTTTTTTTCCCGAAAAAAAAACATTTTTTTCCAAAAAACATTTTTTTCCGAAAAAAAAAAATTCCGAAAAAATAACACAATTTTTTCCCCCAAAAAAATAATATTTTTTGTTTCCGTACATTTTTTTCACAAAAAAAAAAATCCAGAAAAACAAATGAATTATTTTTATATTAAATTTAAATTGGTGTATATAAAAACAATTTCAGTGTACATATTAACTGTTTTAGCGTATATAACAATTCTACTATATCAAATAATTAAGTATATATATGACAATTATTTCAGTGTATATATGTTGATTAATTGGTGTACATAGTAACCATTTAAGTGTATATAACAATTATTTTACTGTTTATATTGAGTTTTTAAGTGTATATATATATATATAGTGAGTTTAATAGCGTATATAATGAGTATTTTAGTGTATATATAACAGACATTTTGATGTATGTTCAGTTGTTTTAGGTTATTCCAATGTATATATATGTTGAATAATTGGTGTACATAGTAATCATTTGGGTGTATAAAACAATTATTTTACTGTATATATTGAGATTTTAAGTGTGTGCATATATATAGTGAGTTTAATAGCCTATATAATGAGTTTTTTTAGTGTATGTAACAGTTATTTTGATGTACGTTCTATTGTTAATTAATTGGTGTACATAATAATTATTTGAGTGTATAATTAATTGGTGTATAAAACAATTATTTTACTGTTATATTGAGATTTTAAGTGTGTGCATATATATAGTGAGTTTAATAGCCTATATAATGAGTTTTTTTAGTGTATGTAACAGTTATTTTGATGTACGTTCTATTGTTAATTAATTGGTGTACATAATAATTATTTGAGTGTATATATAACAATTATTTTACTGTATATATTAAGTTCTTAAGTGTGTATATATAGTGAGTTTAATAGCGTATATAATGAGTTTTTTTGTGTATATATAATAGTTATTTTAATGTATGTTCCATTGTTTTAGGTAAGATGAAAGAATCAATTTGATTAAAAGGGTGGAGGGTTGGTGGTGATCTAATATTGTCCGTAGGTTATTTTTAATCTAATGGTTCAAATTGTGTCTTAGGGGTCTCACCGAGTTACTTTGTCTCACCGGAACTCCCCTATATATATAGAGAGAGAGAGAAAAAAAAAAGTTCACATAAGAACACCCCTCCCTACAAGTGCATAAGTTCTATTGTTGACCATTGGATGAAGGATGATGTATGGTTGAGATTTGATCTCAAAACACAAATTTCCATCCTAATTCACACTCCCTATGTGCAATTACTATCCTTCATTATCATTTCTCTCTCCTTCCCCCCACACTAATTAACTCCTAATTACTCTTCTACCAATAACCAATAACTTCTACACATTAATTAACTTTTTTTTTACCAATAATAGTCTTTTCTCTTCTTCCATACAATCATAATTTTAAAAAAAAATCAGAATTCTTTTATTTCTCTAATTTTCTCTCTTCTTGTTTTGTTTTCGTTTTATCATCCTCATCACCGTCCATTTTGTTTCTTAGTAGGAGTATTTTTTTTTGCATGATTTCAAGTGCATACAGTATAACTTCGAATAAACGTAGTAAATAATTTTATTTATATCCTTATTTGTTATTTTTAATATGTAATTTATTGTATTTTTCGTTATTGCTACAGTATAATTTTATTGATTTGAAGTTACAAAATATATGTACTGAAGTTACAAAACATATGAACTGAAGTTACAAAATATGTGAAGTTACAAATTTTTATTAAGCTTATGTTGTTATGGAAATGAAGTTACAAATTTATCAGTTAAAGTGGCGTTATAAAGTAATTGAAGTTGCATATCGACCAATTAAAGTGAAGTTACAAACTGAAACAATTGAAGTGACAGGTCAATACAGTGAAATTTCTCTCCATACACTTAAAGTTACAGATATTAAAGTTTCAAAACAATTGAATTGAAGTTATAAAACATATGTATTGAAGTTTCAATACATACACTTGAATGTTTACACCAGTACGAAAACAAATATTTATTAAAGTTATGTTGTTATAGAGATGAAGTTACAAATTTAGCAGCTAAATTTAAACTATTGTTTCTCCACCATTACTATCTCTAAGTCAATTATAATTTACTCTCGTTCCAATTAAATATTGTTGAAGTTACATTTGTTGTCAGCTGAAGTTTCATATATATTGACCAATCAAAGTGACGTTAAGCTTCATTGATCTTCGAAATCAGCTTCACAAGTCTTCGTCCCCTACGTTTGACAAGGACATTACCGACATCTTCCTTCGCTACCGCCTCATTTTCCACAACTCCAACAATTTGACCTTTGGACGACATCTCGGCTAACACATATGCAATGAAGAATAAAAAACACAATATCACATAAACATCATGAAAATAACGCATAAAACGCATGTAGTCCGTACAAGATTATAAACATCTTAATAATATAAGATGTACGACATTAACTAAATCCATCTTAACAATGCATCATAAAACACATGTATTAACTATAAACATCTTAATAAATGGACTTGTACACTTTAATTATAAAGAACGCACAAAACGAAATTGTTTTAACTCTAAATCTGTATTCTATGTTTAACTCTAAACCATATACTTTCACAATTCAAACTTATGAATATTATTTTACAATCCGATTGTAAATTATGAATATGAATATACATATTATACAATTCGTTTTAACTTATGAATATACATATTATTATACATACATATTTATATAATCTATTTCAATCCGATTTGATTATCATGCAATCTATTTAATATACAAAAGCAAACCATACAAAAAAAATTCTTAATAACTTATGACGATTATCATGCAATCTATTTTCGAATTGATTTCACAATAGTTCTTCTAAACCCTAATTTGACAGTAACTAACAAATATTAACGGACAAATCTGAAGAAAAATGATAAAAAATTACCTGTATTGGAGAGGGAAAATGTCAGAAATTTTGACAATGGAGATTTGGAGGTATGTGAACGGAGGAAAGTAAACTGAAGAGAATGAAGGTAGAGAATAAGGTAGAGAATGAAGAAAACTGGAATTAGGTAGAGAATGAAGAAAACTGGAATAAGGTAGAGAATAAAGAGGGGAATGAGTATGAGGGGAAAAATAGGGTGAGAAAAAAGAGGGTGGGAAAAAAGAGAAGCTACTTGGAAATAGGTAAAATTTAATATTCTTATTTGAAAAATAAATAAAAAACATCAAAATCTCAGCCATTCATTTTATTTGATCCAATGACTGATAATAAGACTTATGCACTTATTGAGATCAATGAGACTTATATGATCTTTCTCTCTCTCTCTCTCTATCTCTCTATCTATCTATCTATCTATCTATCTATATCTATATATATGTATATATATATATATATATTTATATTGATTATATCATTTTAGTTTTAATATTATTAGTATTAGTATTATAGTTATAATTGTAGAAACCCAGATTTGGACCTGGTAGCTGCAGGAGTGCCCAACAAACACCCAATGTTGATCGGATTGCAACACGACACGATTTTTCGATGTTTTAGATAGTCAGACCTGAGTCAGCGCGTCAAGCCGAGCGAGACTCAAGAAGCGCGCCCAAGGCCTATCGACGCCCGCCCGCTAGGTCAAGGGTAGAAGCCTTAACGTCCAAGAAACGAAGATTACGTATAATCTCTGCTTTGAAAAGTTTTCAAATCGGATCTTCAAAATCCTGGTCGCCTCACCCCAGGCGCCTCAGTTCTCCACCGCCTCACCTCAGGCGGCCCAACTCTGGGTCGCACGACATCAGGCGCTCGCGATCTCGATTTGAACTGTGAGAAAAACTATAAATACCCTTCCTTTCCCCGCTCATTCTACACAACACACACATCTCAATCTTCCATCTCCTTCTCTCTACGAGCCTTTTGCTCTTCTTTAGCGTCGAACTCCGACATTAGGCACGATCCACTCGATCATTTTCTCCTCGATTCACGTCTTAAAAGTTAACACTACTCTTCGTAGTTCCTCGAGTTATTGACTCGATACGAACCGAAAAAGGGCACCCGTGTCGACTAGTCGACCCGACCTACCGTGGCGAAGCTCTGTCGGAATTGCCGCAGGAAAGCTAGGAGGATCCGCCAGTAGCAGTCGTATCGTCAGTAGGTTGTCATCTAAATACAACTTTACATACCGTACTTTTAATTATGCACTTCGATAACATTGAGTCCGACTCATGTGGATACTAAATCCACGACGCGTCGTAAACATACGTAACGTCCACAACTTCAACCATAAAGCACTAAATTACCTTAACTAAACCCGAGTAATCATGAGATCCGTTCTCAACCATCTACGCAATTCCTCACAAAGTGATTTACTTACATTTCGAAGATACAACTTTCGTATGATTTACCGCTTTTATGACCATATAATGGCTTGCTAAATCACCTAACACGAAATTCAAAACGTAAACAAGTTAAAACCGAACAAATGGTGGTCGGGTTCCGTATTAATCCCGATGTTCACCCTTCACACGTGGTTCGACGCATCGTTATTAATACCGAACCGACGCACCTTAAGCAGAATACCAGGTAAGGTATACCATGAGAATGACTAATATCCGTATTATCACGTTAAAACTGATTTGTTAATGCGAATAATATCTCGTACTCTCTACTCTCCTACGTGCATCTTTTAATGTTTTTCCTGTCATGTGAAATCGCATGCAAAGAATGTAAAAGAAATTACTTCGACGACAAAAACATACTTGTCCTTAAACAACCGATGTAGCAAAGGCGTCATAGGGTTAAAACAACGGATGTTATTGTACTTCCGCCATAATTAAGGAACGAAGTTATCAGCCCACCGATTGATTTGTAGAGGCCGCTACGGGCGGGCGGGATTGTGTGTTTATGTGTATCGGACGTTGGCTTCCCAATATGTACCCTCACCCCTTACTCGAAATCTACGGTTTTCGGATGGCCGAAACCATTGGCAATAAGAGTCATTCTAGACATGGAATGCTTAAGGGTACAAGTATATATCTTTAGGTCCCCATGTCACTCTGTTTTTGAGCTGGCTAAGGATTAAAGTTGACTTGAATAGATTCCGAATATCCCAAAATTACTCGGTGGCGACTCTACAAATCGGCAACGAATTCCGTTCACTAAAAAGGTCGTCAGACCAAACATATCGGCCTTTAAACTTTTACAATCACGTCTCGATCGATTCTTACGGAAACATGGATGTCCCTACTTTCGTCTAGTACAATTCAAATCGTCAACCAAATCGAGGTCCGACACTTTGCCCCGAACGCGAGGTTGGATCGGCCCGGACACGTTGAGCGTCCACGATGGGCTGTGTGGGTGGCCGCCGCGACTGGTCCCTAAGCGGGTGGGCGTGGGCTGCGGTGTGGGCAAGCGTCCACAGGTTGGCGACTTTGTTGGGGATTTGGAAACAAGTTTCCAGCGATGGTGTAACTCGAACGAGGTAGGTGAAACCCATTTCCTAGTCCCTTTTTGTGGTCACTACAGGGTTTGGCCCTAAAAAGCCCACCCTAGCCGATTTTAGGACCAATCGACCTTCTTCCGGTAAGGTTTTCGGATAGGACCCGCGGGGAGACCCTCGACTGAAGTTCCGGCCGTCCAAGTAGTCACGAATTGCGTGAATACGCCAAGCGATCAAACGGGGTGACGCTCACCTCACCCGGTGACTCGTCGTCGCCAAAGCAAAGACTTTTCATGGGCGGTAGCATACCCTATCGTTCCCGCGTCTGCATCATGCATGAGTGTATGCCTTCCTAGTTATATGTAGCATGTTGTGACAACCGAAATAAAACATTAAAATCCGGATCAACCACGACAACATATTCAGCTACACCCAAACTCCATTTTTGAAAAGAATATCTTTTTTTCAAAAACCACTTTTGGCGTCGTACTCCGGTCAAAATCAAAATTCATTATTTTCAAAGACACCCTAGCGCCATCACACTGGCTAATTTCGCACTTACTGTTTTCAAAAATCGTTTTTAGCGCCATCACGTTGGCCAAAAACAAAACTCGTCATTTTCAAAAAAAACAAAAACAATAACATACCGTTACCGTCACCGAAATTTCAATCAATGGAATCAAGGTACCTAACGCAGTTACATTTTGTCTTCAAAACACTGTTTTGCACATACCGTTACTATCGCCTAAATTCCAACCAATGGAATCAAGGCACCCAACACGGTTACATCTTTGTTTTAAAAATATTTTTGCACATACCGTTACCATCACCGAAATTTCAATAAATGAAATCAGGGTATCTAACACGATTACATCCACAAAAAACTTTTACACGAACCATCACTATCACCGAAATCCCAAACGATAGGATGAAATCGACAAACACGGTCACAAGTTCACACGTTTTAAAAATTTTCAAAAACCACTATCACCACCTAAATTCCCTAACAAGAATTTGACTACACTTTCAAAGCACCGCCACGGACACCATGTTTTCTCACAAACACCTCTACACCGCAAATATCGAACTCATAACTAATAGAAGTCTCGATAACAACGCGACCCCACGATTTTCACAAACCGGTTCTTCTACAACCGTACTTTTTGCAAAAATCACAATTCACATCTTTCCTATCGCAAATTTTTCAACTCATGAACTTTTGACACCTGCATAGAAACACATTCTGACATGTCAAACAACCATCGTAATGTCAATTTCAAAACTCCCATTTTCGAGAACTCGCTTTTCAAATGCATCCATTATCGAAAACATCAAAACTCTTTGATTCCGAGCCGGGATCGAGATCAATTCCTTACGTCGTACAACCGTGTGATTAACTGTCTCTACTAGTTACTAAGGTCGCCTCCGTCCGAGGTTTTACATTTTGGGTCATCTCATATCGAGAGTCCTCTCTAAATCTCCCCCCGAGTTTGTGTCAAATCATCTTGCTCTAGAGATCCGTGTCTATTAGGCGTCTCGCCGAAAATACCAAATGTCTAAAGCACCCGAGTACAAAAATCGATGACCGCAAACACGCACGAATCATTGATCTCATTTTTGTGTTGCTCATCTACGAGCATTTCTCGAGTCACTCTCGAGTCTCCTACGTCGTCCGGTATATCCGTTCTGATCTTCGGTCCTTTTCCGCAGAATCACTCTCCATCATATCCACGAATTCAAACACCATCGAAAGCATCCAGAACAATGTCAATACCCTAACCGAGTTGGTTCGTAATGTCCATCCCTCGGTAACCCATCTGATTTCTTCCGTCCGCAGCACTAGCAATCGCCTCAATTTCCTAGAAAGTAGAGACACGGAAAGCGAAGCAAATACAAATTCAGTCGATTACCACATCTGAGGGCCTACTCCAAGTGGGTCATCCAAATGTTCCGCACGATCAAACCTTCCTAAGACCAATACGGAAAGAACCTCAAAACCTTGTAAGGCCATATCCAACAAAGTAGAGACGTCACGGAGGAAGTTTACCAAAATTGACTAATCCTACACCGAGACTCTCAAACACTTGGTCGACCAAGGGCTACTCTTGCCCATGGGTCCCACTCCGGACCCACCAATCGACAAAAGAACGAAAAAATGGAGTCCTAATGCCTATTGCCTACTTCATCAAGGCAATGGACACGATACTGAAACATGCTTCGCACTAAAGCACGTGATCCAAAACATGATCGAGGGAGGAACATTTCCTCCCTCAAAACGACAAAAGGCAGACTTCACCTTCAGAAACACCGAAGAAGAGATAATGACATCACTGGTTGTCATGAGTTATTTCAAACCCTTCAACAATCCATCAACAGAAACCAGTCCAGAACACCCATCAAGGGTTGCATCCCCGAAGAATTTCATAAGGATCTAAGACTAAGAAGATGGCCCCAAGCCAAGGTCAATGTCATAGTAGCCTCAAGTCATAGTATTATTATTTCCTTTCTAGCGTCATTGTTATGTTAAATCTGAGGTATGGGGGACATGTCCCGACCCCCCTAGTCCCATCTAAACATTACTCCTTTCAGAGCCTATCAATAAATGCAAGACTTTCTTTTCTATTACTAACCTCGACAATGCTTGATTTGAACAGTAATACAAATACATTCGCTTACGACTCGTTACGTTTGAACAACATGTCATACAATTATCGACTCCTCGAAACAACGAGGAATTACAAGAACCGAGATCCGTGTTCTCTTTTACCTATTCCGTGTCTGGTACAGAAAGCCACATAACTATCCCCTAAAACGAGCATTATTGATTCCTATGACGAATCTAGATAGTCTCTTAAGTTTGTGATCAAAGACGGAAGGCAAACCTATTTCCCACAATAAACATCCCTCAAATAAAGACCGACCAATTCCGACCATAGGTTCTAGTCTGACAAAAAAAAGGAAAGTCAGAAATTGCCAAAAGTAGCCAAAGAAAAGAAAAAAAACAGCGTCAAACCAAACCGGCCCGATTCAATGATACAAGACGATCAAGACCAAATTCAACGGTCAAAATCAAATCCCAATCGTCCGATTCAATTTCAAGTACAAATTCGAACAAAGAGGAAAAAAAACGAACAGACCGGTCAGCTATCACCAAATATTAGTCTCCCTCCATTACAACCCTTAACACCTTCCCGAGACACTTGTTAGGAGACAGTCCAGAATGTGAGGATTCAAGCTCGATAGGATAATCCCAATCATTAGGGCCAAACATGGAAATAAGATCCCACGTAATTTACATCCCGCCCGATTGAAGCTTGAGTCATTTTTACTTAGCTTCCTCTTTCCTACCACATCACGAAACCGTAACCATAGCCTTAACTCCGCAAAAAATCAACTCTAGATTTTGATCCATCGAAACCACTTACTACTTAGCTCCACATTCCAAAACCATCCAAACCAGTTGCCTTGACCTAAACGCGGTATCTCGGTAATTGTCACCGTTAAGGGGTCACACACGAATCACTTTGCCGTAATTCTTAATTAGGGTGAACGTCCATCCAAAAAGCACTCTACACATCCTGCAACGATAATTCGCATTACGAGTCTAAAGCACAAAATCACTCACACCTGACGAACTATGGACATGGTTTGATTCCGTCTAACCACGGATACGTAGGCAACCCCCTCGAGGGTACAACCAAAACTAACAAAATCGATTATTCGATTCATGCGCAAATTGGAACCCATCAGACGCTCCGATTTACGAGTGATTTCAATGACGAAGCACAAACGATGAGCCGAGGATGGAGTGAAAATTCGAAAGGGCGCTCCGGGTAAAATGAAGAATCGAATTGCAAGCCATAAAAAAAATGCAAAAAAGAGCAAAAAACGAAAAAAGAATAAAAAGGTGAGTCGAGGACGGAGTGAAAACCCGAAAGGGCGCTCCAGGGAAAATGAAGAATCGAGTTGCGAGCTACCACAAAAAAAGAGGAGAAACAAAAAAATGTGCATCTCATTAGTGCAATATTAAATACATCAAGCCTTTGTCGAGACCTTCACATCAAGTATCCATTACTTGAGTACTCCGGAAACAAGACAACGTGTCAAGCAAAACCCTACAAAAACTAGTACTAATACGCTACATAATATCGCATAATACAACATAGTACTAAAGGTTGGGCCCTACCGGTCCAACTTCTCCTTTGCCTTACCCTTCGGTTGCGTTTCTTTGGGCCTCTCACCATGGGCCCCTTGATTGCAAATTTCCACCCTTTCAGCCAATCGTGGGTCCAAACAATCCCATTTCCCTTCCTCATCTGCACTTTTAATATGGGTATTGTCAGTCTTGACCCGCTTCGACGAATACTAGGATCGGTAATGCTGTCTTCCGTCAGGCGCTTAACGACATTGGCCCGCATAGCTTCCTTATTCTGTAGCTCCTCAATCTCCACAGTCCTTAACCTCTATAATATTCGATAACCCCAAGCAATAAGAACGATTCCCTAAATCGGTCACCTCCTTTTCCCAAGCTTACAAGCATAATACAAGCACAATACATGAACGAAAGTTCCTTCGTGGGAAGCGGACGATCCATTTTCGTCCCCACGATCCACCGGACTTAGACGTTTTTTTTCTTTTTTTTTTCTTTTAGGGGGTATGCTACCCCATCTAGGCGTGTTGTCGCCCCTCGCGGCACTGTCAATATGAATTCGTAGCCTTACACGCCATTGTCAATAAAACATAAAAAGTGGTCCAACTTTTTCTTTTCTTTTCTTTGTACACAAGCATCATAATCCCAAAACGACTATACACGTCTCCAGCGCTGCATGCGCACTCGGGTCAAAACGTTTATTTACAAGAATCTTTATGCATATTTTGCACATCTCGAGTCAAACATTTTAATCGACGTACTACTTGATCCAATTCCCGGCTCAAACCAACAGATTTTAAGCATCCCGAAAAATGTTTTCGTGCTCCTATGTAGTCCTAATGCATTTAAAACATCTTAAATCATGGCTAAACCATGAACAAATCAAACTTGAAGTGACTACGTGTTATCTAAGCTAACATTTCAGAAACACAACAAAATAAGTCGATCAAAGCAGAAGAAGTTTCTTTAAAATATACAAAACATAGAAAATCCAAATACAAACCAGGTTACAAACTAGGGAGGATCCCAAGAAGCTACAGCTACAGCCAGTACAAGCTCAGCGAGCTTATCATCCAAACCTAAATCCTCCAGATCAAAAGTAGGAGACTCCGTACTGTCTATACCCGCCAACATATCCATGGTAGACGTCTCCGTGCCAGAAACCCCCCGGAAGGATCAATATCCTTGGTAACGCCAGTGGCCTGACCCTCAGCGCAGCCATGACCTCTCTCTAGCTCAGCCTCAACCCAAGCCTCACCCTGCGCCGAGGTCTCACTCCGAGATCGAGCCACCTGCTCCTTCAACTTAGCAATCTCGATGTCCTGAGACTGGAAGGACTGCAGCATGCTGAGCTTCGCCGCCTCGAGCTCCTTCACCCATGCTCTCAACTGCGCTACCATGTTCGTGACATCCTGTAAAGAAGATATAGCTACCCCTTAGGAAAAGACAACATGACTAGCCTAAAACAACTCCCAAATGACGACACTTATCGATCGAGGCCCTGACGTGTCGCGACTCGAGGCAGCAGCCCTCCCCGATGCGTAAGCCCGAAAGCAGTTGGCAGCCTGCCATAACCGCTGATGGGAAGCCGACGAAACATGAACAACAAAACCAAACAAGTTAACCAACAAAGCCCAACTTTCAAGACCAAATTCAAAGCAAAATCACAAAACTTACTCGGTACACCCGATCGCGCTACCGCATCCCGGCCTCCATCTCCTCTGTAGAGCAAAGAAAAAGATGCTGAAAAAAACCCACCCCGACCGCATCTGCCCTAAGAATTGTCAAAGGGAAGTTTGAGGGTTGGACGACATCAATCGGGTCGGTCGGCTGAGGAAAAAAAACCATTCAAAACACAAACAGACCCAAAACCATGAGACAAAAGCAAACAAAAACCGAATACTTACCACAGTGCGGTGGCAAGCAAGCCGCTGGTAGACATGAGATACGTAAGAGGTACCAGGCACCAGCAACGCCTCGCCTCCCTCACCGTCCCTATTTTCACGGGTCTCAACAGTAGTCGGAGGCCTAAACATGGTCCGGAGAGGGTCAACCGGCACACTAAACTCGCATAAAGACACTGGTGCACAAACCTCTCACCCCAATACCACATGGGGCGGAATAACGTAGAGAGGAGCATCCTCCTGTAGCTTCTAGGCCTCAACTCTGCCGCCCACGTACCCGGGCAAACCTCATAGTTGGCCCAAGGACGAGCCAGAATCTGCATAACTAAACTTACATCTCAAACTCCTAAACTTGGGGACTACTTAAAAAAGTAAATAAAAGTTAAAACTTACATCCTCAAGACGCAACTGGTTGACCAGCACATTCTCCGTTGAGTAGTGGTTCGTCGTAGTCTTGGTCTGAGCTAACCTCCACTCAATCCCAGCCGGAAACCTAGCCGGGCGAAGTGGCACTGTCTTAGGTGCCAAGAACGGAAAGTAGAATAGATCCAAGCCTGCAAAACCCAGGATACCATTAGGAAAACAAAACCAAACGAAGCAAAATCCCGAAACCAAATGCAAAGTTAAACGACTAACCTTCAGCACGAGACATGGACCCACAATGGGTATAGTAGAGCTTGAGTCCACCCTCTACGGCCTCACCACGGCCTGTAGGTAGCGGGTCATCTCCGCAAAATCGCTGTCACCCAGTCAAAACATCCCAGTTGACCCAAGTTAGCCAGGAAAGACAAAATCATAGTGCTAAACCTCTAGCCCTTATCCGAGAAGTGGGTCGACCCTAGGAAGTACCACAACCAAAGACGGGTATCCTGCACCGCCGTGTTGGGCACTCGACCCTCTAAAACCGCCACCCTCTCGAAGAGGTCGATGATGTACGAACTAACTAAAGCGTGGTGCGTGCTATAAGCCGAGGGCTCCAAACAGTCCTCGATCCAGCCCCTAACCACAACACTATGCAACCTAGGGCCCTTTGGAGCCCATCTAATCAGCTCGGGCCCCAAGGCAACCCCATGATCACCCTAAAATCCTCCAAAGTCATGCTGACCTCGCCAAATGACATGTGGAATGTCGAGGTCGTGTCATGAAAGCAATCTATCATCGCTCTAACCACCATTATGTTGCACTTGGTCATGCAACCTATCAACCGTACCCAATGTCCGACCAAGAGACCCAAGGCCGTCCCCATATCTATCTTCTTTGCCTTGTGGCTATGCTTCTGAGCATAAATATCTAAGCACGCCGTGAAGCCCGAGAAGGTCTTCATCGGACCTGGGGGCTGCAAACCGCGACAATACAAGTATAAACTAACAATACGAGTGCAAATCAAAGTCAAAATTTGAGTCAATGACAAAAAAATAAGCCACTCACCTTGCCGTT
The DNA here is from genome assembly GCA_958450325.1 of Agrostemma githago. NCBI lineage: Eukaryota > Viridiplantae > Streptophyta > Magnoliopsida > Caryophyllales > Caryophyllaceae > Agrostemma > Agrostemma githago. Next base: position 20,351,370 of record OY288241.1, on the reverse strand, counting down.
TATGGTGCGGCTAGACACGTGCAAGTCTGGACGCAACAATAATTGCCGACCGTCCCAATCCCAAGCCCAAACGGGATCCTCGTAAGCAAACTTCTCAACCTCGTCAATGGGCCCAGGAACATGTTTCCTTCTAGCGACCGTCACGGGCAAGGTACGCCTCGTGACCCGATCAAAATTAGCCTTGTCTATAGGCCCAGGCCAGGCCCAAGTCGAGGCGAAGGAGCCCTCCGACGCCTCTTGGGAGCCACCCGGGGAGTCAGTGAGCTCGACCCGGTAGCCTCGCCACTAGTACCGACCATAGGGATACCCTTTAGGACGTCACGTACCATCTCGAGCTGTAAAATTGAACAGACAATGCACCCCGGGTTAGGTCAAGACTGCCCAAACAGTTCAAAATAAGCTCAAAAATTCGGAGAACAATATCAAAATTCTGAAAAATCCACTAGCCCCCATTTTTGACTCTGTTCAAAATAAAAGTGGGTTCGGGAAAACCTGGCATCATTGTGGTTTCATTTGGTCCGTCGTAAAGGTCACAAACTCACATGGAGTGACCTAGAGTGCATTCTGACTCTTGAAAATCGACATGTAAGCTACCCGTAACATCACAAGCAATAATCTAAAGAGATTACAAGAGTCAAGCGCGGGAATAACCTGGAAAACAACCCCTAAATCCTAGCATTTCGATTTGTACTCATAAGAGGCCATTAAAGTACTTTCGAGCTTCCACCTCAAGAAATAACCACACCTACGAGTTCTATACTACCCTAATTCAAAAAAGGGACCGAGAACAAGCATCGAAGCTTAGCAAAACCGAAATACTCAAATCGATTTCTAGGGTTTAAACAAAATCAACCCACAATCACACCAATCAAGTACAAATCCACAATAGGTGAGTAAGGAACACTTACCCGGGGTCGACATAGTCGAGTATAACGAAAATCAAGTCGGAAATCAGATGATCGAGTCGAGAGTATGAGGCTGGGATGATGGGAGTCGCATGCCTGGTTTTTCAATCGAATAAACCCTTCCCCTTTTTCAATCGCAACACTTAAACAAGGCTGGAAAACAAATTTTGGGCCGCCTCAGCGCGGGCGCCCGAAACTTGGGACACTACAACCCGGGCTTCTCAGTACTGGGCCGAAGGAAAGGGGGCATCTGACCCCTCAATATAAACAAACTTGGATTAACCCAAGCATAACTATCAATAACCGCAAGATGTACATTCGCATGCTAACAAAGTAAACAATGACGAGACAACTTACTCCTCCCCCATAGACTAAGCAAGTCTTACTACCTCCCTCTAACAGGATGATTAAGTCAATTTACCTCTCCCCAACGAAATAAGCAAGACCTACGAAACCTCTAGCTGGTACGGCAGCCCGAGCTCGAACCCATGACAACCAACTATACTATCCCCTCCAGCAGAGCATCTCACAAGCCGACACAACTAGACATGTCGAATGGGTTGGGTTGTCGGGTTTCGGGTTCGGGTAAAATACGGGTCGGGTGTATTTAGGGTTTGAAAAATACGGGTTTTATACGGGTCGAGTTTATACGAGTTTCGGGTCAAAGACGGGTTATTAACGCACTTTAAAAACATTACTTTTCTTTACTTTTTTTTAATCATAAATACAACTTTATTCTTAATTTTCTTAATCATCTTATTAATATAAGATATTAGTGAGAATAAACATGTTTTATTTAATATATTTTTGAATATATATTGATATTTTATTTCTATAGGAGGTAAATATATATGACGAACTTTGACTCGATTTATTGATTTTTTTATTATAATAATTATGTGATAAAAATATGATTTTAAAGATATATATAAATATTATTCCCTCCGTTTCATTGAAAGATTCCACATACAAAATGACACATTTTTTTAAGAACAAATAATAACAATGCAAAATAAAAAAAAGTGGGCCATGAATGACAAGATGATTAAAACTTGAGCATAATTAAGAAGGAAAAAAAGGAGATTAGTGTCCTCATGAGAGAGAAACCCGCTTGAAAGGCAAACAAAAGGACATAAGCCAAAAAATTTCACGGAACTCAAATTTCCCTCCTAAATTTTCATTTAATCATTATTCCCTCCAAAATACTATAACATTACATGGATAATCACAGTCCTCCTATATAAATAGACTACAACCAACATAAATTGCTCATTATAGTAAATCAGATTTTACATCTTGGTAACATTATTACAGAAGGCACAAAAAATTCCATCAATATTATATAAATGCGGACCAAAAACTTGACGGAGGACGAGCGGCAAGCTATTGCATTCTTCTTGTTGGCCAGCTGCAAAGATGGAAAACCAGCCAAGGGAAAATTTCATGAAGCTGCATAAAAATGGTATGTTTCAAGAAGGTCTATTGGGTCCCTCTGGAAAAGGACCCGTCAACAGCTGCAAGAAGGTAATGCATTAAATGTCAGCTCACTTAAGAAGGTGAATAATGGCAAGAAAAGAATTCAACCAGACATTGAACAAATTATGTCTATTAAAAAAAGTAAAAGAATCACATTGAAAGGATTAAGTGAAGCTACAGGTGTGTCAATTAGCACAGCCCATCGATTGGTGCAACGAGGCGTTATAAGGAGTCATACAAATGCAATGCACGTATCCTGACATCACAGCAGAACAAAAGCTCTTAAGGTTAAACTTCTCACTTTCACATCTACTTTTCGATGTGCTTTCAAGAGCTCTAAAGTATCAGGACATGAAACAAATTATTCACATCGATGAAAAGTGGTTTTACATGTCAAAGTGGACCCAAAGGTACTACATGGTGCCAGGGGAGGATGTTCCTTACCGATCATGCAAGTCAAAACGATACATCACTAAAGTGATGTTATTATGTGCTGTGGCTAAGCCACGATTTGAAGAGATTGGTGACGTTTTATTCGATGGAAAAATTGGTTATTTTCCATTTACGCAAAAAATACCAGCACAAAGAAGCTCAAAAAATCAACCAGCAGGAACTATGGTTACAAAACCAATTTAGAAAATCACCAAAGAAGTGACTACAGACATGATAATCAACAAACTCATACCATCAATAAAAGAGAAGTGGCTAGTTAATGCATTGAAAGACATTATCATACAACAAGACAACACAAGACCGCACATCACAGGTTCAGAACCAAATTTCATAAGTGTTACCCGATCCGACGGTTTTAACATTAATTTAGCTTTTCAACCACCAAATTCTCCTAACTTGAATTTGTTAGATTTAGGTTTTTTCAGGGCAATCCAAGCATTACAATCTAGAATTTTGGCTAGAAATGTGGATGAATTGGTGGAAGCTGTGAATGCAGCTTATGATAAGCTTGATGCGAAAACGTTGAACAATGTTTTCATAACCTTACAGGCTGTGATGACTTGTGCTATGCAAAAGCGAGGACACAATGACTTTTCTCTACCTCACATCAGAAAAGATGCGCAAAGAAGACAAGGACTAAACATTGACCAGCTAATAGTTGATGAGGGTTTGGTGAAAGAATGTCTGCAAGACTTGCATTTGTTTGGAAAAGACTCGAACTTGCAACATCTAGCAGAAAGTTTAGGTTGCCTTTGAAGTTTAGCATGACACAAAGCAAAGGAGAACTTTTTTGGCTACAATGAAGGTTGTTCAGGATAACCTTTTTTGGCAAAAATAGAGCTCCAAACAGAACAAAAACCAATGCCATCTTTATGCTTTTTCTGTTTAAGGTGTAAACACATCTTTTGTCTATGAACATGTTTAATCCTTAAACATTATTGTTTCATGATTGTCAGCTAGCACTGAGTTCGACCATGGAGTACAAACGAATAACATAAAAACAACATACAACAACCCCATGAATATTCAACTGAAGATAAATAAAAAAAAGCCCAATATACAACAATAACAACATCAATCATTTAAAATTATCTTCAACAATGAAAGTATATAAAACCCAGACGATGCATAACTACAAACATCATCAAGTAGATAAAAAAATATGAGGAGAAAAGGGTGAGAAAACGTCACTTCCCTTTCATCAAGATATACTAGAAAACTGTATGGTCTTTCTAAAGCATCAATTTTGAGGGTACCCGCTTTTGGATCGAGCGCAAGAACGCGAGCATTGTGATGGGTTGATATCAGGCTTTTGAATTTTAGGGTAAGGTCTTAATTTAGGGTGACAGTTTGATTTGCTGTAGTTTTTAGGGTTTTTCAAATTGGGGGAAAGTGTGCAATGTTAGGGATGAAGTTGGATGAGTAAAGATAGATGTTTGATGTTTAGGTAAGGGCTTAATTTAGAGTGACGGTTTTGCTGTAGTTTTTAGGGTTCTTCAAATTGGGGGAAAATGTGAAGGGTTAGGAATAAAGTTGGATGAGTGAAGATAGATATGTTACGAGTATTTAATTTTAATTAGGTTGGTGGGATTAGTTGATTAGAGGTGATTTAATTAAAGAATAAGTGTGATTAATTAAAAGTTTAGAGTTTAAACATGTTGAGATTTGTAGAAATAAGTAAGGGTAATTTTGTAAATACCAATAACTTTTCAGAACAAGTTGGTAATTTGGCAAGCAAAAAGTTTACTAAATATGAAAGTGGAAGCTTTCAAAGAAATTTACCAAAAAGGAAAAGTGAAAGCTTTCAATGAAACAGAGGGAGTATTACTTAAAACTTTGAAAAAAAAAAAATATTTCTTAGTGTTTTTGAGAAACTTTAGTGTATAATAGATTTTTTTTTAAAATTTATCTATTTTCGGGCGTGTAACGGGTTCGGGCGGGTTTTGACCCAATATATTCGGGTTATTATCCGGTCGGGTCACTTTTGGGTTTCGGTCATTTTCGGGCGGGTTTTTTTTGGTGTTTTTTTCGGGCGGTTTCGGGTCGGGTTTTCGGGTCGGGACAGTTTTTTACAGGTCTAGGCACAACCCATTAGGCGAACTCGTGAAAATCCCTAGCGGTACCCGTCACCTCAAAATGTCAAAATTCAAGTACAAATCGATTACTCTAGGAAACCCCCAATCCAAAGCAAACAACTCATATTCCCAGCGGAAAACCATGAACCTCGGATCGAGTATAAACGCAAGAATCAGTGCAAATGCAATTATGCACTCGTTAAGAGTTTACACAATAACCCCAAAAATTAAAGCCAAAACTATCACCAAATATAGACAATCGCTTATAGTCAGAAACAATCTCAAAGAAAGCAAAAGACCAAGAACAAAGATGCGTTCCAAAGAATAGGTCAGAGATAGTCAGAAACTATCTCAAAGAAAGTAAAAGACCAGGAACAAAGATCTGTTCCGAATATTACAAAGGCCAGAGATAGTACGAAACTATCTCAAAGAAAGCAAAAGACCAGGAACAAAGATCCGTTCCAAAGAATAGGCCAGAGATAGTCAGAAACTATCTCGAAGAAAGTCCTGAAACAAAGATCCATTCGAAAGAGTAGGCTAGAGATAGTCAGAAACTATCTCCAAGAAAGTCCTGGAACAAAGATCCATTCCAAAAAATATGCCTGAGATAGTCAGGAACTATCTCGAAGAAAGTCCAGGAACAAAGATCAGTTCCAAAGAATTGGCCAGAGATAGTTAGAAACTATCTCAAAGAAAGTCCAGGTATAGATAGGATTCTGTTCCAAAGAAAATGATATCTAAATCAACGCAGCCACCCGAGAGGGATAAATTTAAAAATCAACGCAGTCACCCGAGAGAGATAAATCTAACGCAACCACCCGGTAAGGATAAATCTAAATCAACGTAGCCAACCGAGAGGGATAAATCAAATTTAATGCAACCACCCTTAAGGGTTTCAGTCAAAACCAAATCACCCGAGAAAGACTCAAGCAAAAAGGTCTATGCCAGAGAATCAAAACACTAACCAATTACAATAGCTCAGCAAATCCAGACCAGAGCTTCAACAAACGACCGTAGGCGAGGAGGTCAGGTATGATTTCTAAAGCTTGGCTGACGAGCCTCAATACGTATTCCAACAGACTTAAAACGACCCGAGCGGGCAACCACCAGGTCATAATCCTTGATTGACCTGGGCGGCTATAATTTGACTTAAGTCTTGTCCAAGTCTCAGTCAAAGTGAGGGCTACACCAAGATTTGGACCTGGTGGCTGCAGGAGTGCCCAACAAACACTCGATGATGATCGGACTGCAACACGACACGATTTTACGATATTTTAGATGGTTTATCTATAGAAAGGATCAAATAATTACTCGAAAAAATCAATTCAACATCAAGATGATCTTAGTCGTGTCATTACGGTCGCGTCAACACTAATTAGAGTCAATTCCAACACTGGGGCTCTGAATCGGTCCCGAAACACACAAAGTCAAACCCAAGTCAGTCCGTCAGGTCGAACGAGCCTCAATTCTCCACCGCCTCACTTCAGGTGCCCTAACTCTGGCGTCTGAGATCTCGATTTGAACTGTGAGAAAAACTATAAATACCCCCCCTTTCTCCGCTCATTCGACACAACACATACATACATCTCAATCTTCCCTCTCCTCTCTACGAGGCTTTTGCTCTTCTTTAGCGTCAAACTCCAACATTAGGCACGATCCACTCAACCGTTTTCTCCTCGATTGAGTGACACTACTCTTCATAGTTCCTCGCGTTATTGACTCGATACGAATGAAAAAGGGCACCCGTGTTCACTAGTCGACCCGACCTACCATAGCGAAGCTTTGCCGGAATTGCCGCAGGAAAACTAGGAGGATCCGCCAGTAGCAGTCGTATCGTCACAAGGTTGTCATCTAAACACAACTTTACATACCGTACTTTTAATTATGCACTTCGATAACTTCGAGTCCGACTCATGTGGATACTAAATCCACGACGCGTCGTAAACATACGTAACGTCCACAACTTCAACCATAAAACACTAAAATACCTTACCTAAACCCGAGTAGGCATGAGATCCGTTCTCGACTATCTACGCATCGTGTCTCGTTTAGTGTATAGTCTGAGGATGCATTCTCACAATGTTATTTACTTACATTTCGCATTTACACTCTGAGGGTGCATTCTCACAATGTAATTTACTTACATTTCGCATTTACAGCTTTCGCATGATGTACTACTTTTATGACCATAAACGCATACTAAATAACCTAACATGAAATTCAAAACGTAAACCAGCTAAAACTGAACAAGCAGTAGTCGGGTTCCGTATTAATCCCGATGCTCACCCCTCACACGTGGTTCGACACATCCTTATTAATACCAAACCCACGCACCTTAAGCATAATACCAAGTAAGGTATACCACGAGAATAACTAATATCCGTATTATCACGTTAAAACTGATTTGCTAATATGAATAATATCTAATACTCTCTGCTTTCTTGCGTGCATATTTTCATGGCTTGCCTGTCACGTGAAATCGCATGCAAAGAATGTAAAAGCAATTACTTCGATGACAAAAACTTGTCCTTAAACAAGCGACGTAGCAAAGGCATAGGGTTGAAACAACGGATGTTATTGTACTTTTGCCACAATTAAAGAACGAAGTTATTAGCCCACCGATTGATTAGTGGAGGCCGCTACGTGCGGGCGAGATTGGGTGTTGATGTCTATCGAACGGTGGTTTCCTAATACGTACCATCACCTCTTACTCAGAATCTAAGATTTCTGAATGGCCAAAACCATTGGTAATGATAGTCGCTCTAGACAAGGAATGCTTAAGGGTACAAGTCTATATCTTTAGGTACCCATATCACTCAACTTTGAGTCGGCTAAGGATTAAAGTTAACTTGAACAGTTTTCGAGTATCCCAAAATTACTCGGTGGCTACTCCACAAATCGACAACGAATTCGGTTCACTATAAAGATCGTCAGACCAAACAAATCGGCCTTTAAACATTTACAGCCACGTCTCGAACGATTCTAACGGAAACATGGATGTCCCTACATCTGTCTAGTACAATTCAAATCGTCAACCAAATCGAGGTCCGACACTTCGCCCCGAACGCGAGATCGGGTCGGCCCGGACGTGACGAGCGTCCACGATAGACTGTGTAGTTGGCCGCCGCGACTGGTCCCCGCGCGGGTGCGCGCGAGCAGCGGTGTGGGCGAGCGTTCACAATAATAAGTCATCTCTATTTGGAGAGTTTCGCCCCCATCAATTGCTAGGTTTCGCTCTCTCTCTTTTAGGAGAGATGTTGAATCTTTAATAGCAGATAGTACGCGGAAGATTAGTACCACAATCGTTCATCATATAGTATCTCAATTTATGTCAGACTGGCGGCTACAATCTATGGGGTTAGATGAAATCAATTCTCTTCAAAACCTTGGAAAATCCGAAGATCCTCTTGTGAAAAGTTGTATCATTATACAGTGATATGTTGAAAGAGGATGTGCAGAAGTGGAGACCAAAATCATAGTGAGAGATCTTTATTTTCACGAGAATTTGTTTTACTCAAATTTTATATTATTGTCTCCGTTCAATTTTGATATAAGTTGTAGATGTCGTATGACTTTTTATTAATGAAATGATCTATTCACTAAAAATTAGTTCAATGTAAATCAAATTCATTTACTTAAATGGAATCATTTATATTTACTGAAAATACTAAACTTAATTTTTGGTGTAACTTTTTAATTCACTTAAAAGTGACAATTAATTCTTTCACTAATTTTTTTTAATTTATTATCAATCCAATGCATAGCATAATCAAGATACTATAAAATATTTTTGATTTTTTTCCCCTAAAATCAAGATTGAAAATTTTCCACCTCTAATATCATGTCACTTGCTTATTTTTAGCATAAAATTATAATTGCAATATTATTTTTTAATTAGAAATTTGCAAACATTAAAAAACATCTAAATATTTTTTAATTGATTCAACTAATTAATCATGTACATATATAACGTAAATAGAATAACTTTCTAAAAGAAATGAAATACTTTTATGTATTATGGTATATCTAATATACCATATAAGATTAAGAGTTCAAATATTTTTAATTGATTATATCTAGATCTTTCGACGAATTGTGCGGGTTGGGTCGGGTCAGAATTTGAGTCGAATTGTATACGGACCACGTCAAAAACAGGTCGCGGGTTGGGTTATGGTCAGAATACGGGTAAGAAATAGTTCTAAACGCCTTTTTTTTAGCGCTTTTTAAGTCAAAAAGATATTCTGAGTATTAAATTATTTTATATTTTAATAATATTATCATTATAATCTTTAATTAATATTTTTGCTTTAAAATAATATTAAAATCATTTTATTTTAAATGATTAAAAAGAGTTATACAGAGTATTAAATTGAATATTTGTTTATCTTTGTAATTTAAAAAATAAAAAGTATAAGTTTTTTTAATTATAATTCCAAATATAATATTTAAATATTAATATTTTGTTAATTTTAATAAATTTTGGTTAACCCAACGGGTCGGGTTTTGACTCTAAATAACTGATCTTAACTGATTCAGGTCAAACAGGTTCATGACCCCCAAAAAATGGGACCAGCGGGTCAGGTCAATTTTTGACAGGTCTAATTATATTTAATATATCAAATATGGAGGTGTTGGAGGAGATAGAGGAAGGGCGAAAGGAGAACAACGGGGAGCCAGAAAACCATGGGGAAGAGGACATCAAGGATGGACGAAACCAACGGGAAGCAGTTAAAATCAATGTAGATGCAGAAGTGAAGGAGGGCATGGGTGTCGGGGTGGGTGTAATTTGTCAGGATGAGACGGGTACAGGCTTGTGGTAGCTGAAGCAGGGTTGACAACTTAGTTTAGAACCAAATGTGGCGGAAGCGGTAGTTATCCGCAATGGACTTACAGAGGTGAAGAGAGCGGGACATGAAGACGTAATTATGGAGAGTAATTGCATTCAGATGATTGAAGCACTCAAGAAGAGGAGACATAGAAGAAATATTTGAACTATGATTATCGATGACATTCTTGATCTTTGTATTTGTTTTAATTACGTTTCTTAGTCTTTTGTTCAAAAGACTCATAATGGTGTGGTACACGAACTTGCGCTAATGTCATACCGATAAATTCAAATAGGTGGTTATGGTCGGATACACTGTCTGTATATGTATCGAATGCTATTTTTGTTGATTTACGTTTAATGCAGTAATGACCTTTCCGGATTGTTATAAAAAAATAAAAAATATGAATGTTGCACATACGGAGTACTATGAACACTTCTTTCTAATACACATAGTACTCCTCACATATTGCACAAACGGGGCAATTATTTAAAACTGGAGGAAGTACATTTTTGTTGAGTGTTTATATGATACTCCCTCCGTATCTATATGTTCGTTCACTTTGTTTAATATATGGGTGGAGTATTATATTGAAAGTGGACGAACATATAGATACGGAGAGAGTATATCTTATCCATAATCTTTAATTTTAGTTCAATTTAATATATAACTCGACTATAACACAAACCTGTGATTTTTCACGGGTTGTAAAATTAGTACTCCCTCTGTTCCAATGAATTGTTTGCCTATTCCATATTGAGGTGTCTCAATGAATTATTTGTCTTTCTATTTTAGGAATGTTTTTTATATGTAATTTGACCATTCTCATGAGTTTGACTCCACATGTCACCTCATAATTGGACCTCTTCCCTTTTGTGCTAAAAGCAAAGACAAACAATTCATCTGGGACGGAGGGAGTATTATATTAAACAGAAACCAATTGTCATATTGCATTGCCACATGTCAATCCCATTAGTAAACCTATCATAATTAAATAATATACTATTATTAATCCTTCTTATTCTTACTATTTTTCATTTAAATATATAATAGTTTCGAAATTGAAAATATATTAATTATTCCTTCACTTTCAAATCAGATCAAAAATAATAAACAACAACAATATTTTAATCTCTCTCTTTTATACCACACATATTTTAATCATACAAGTGTATACTCAGTAAAAAATGTAAATAAATTTACATATGAAGATAAATTATATATTATCACTCAATATGTAGTAGTATATACAATATCACGTTTAATATCACGTTTAATTTTCTGACTTTATTCAAGGCGACAATATTTTAATATTAATTTTTTATACTATGCATATTTTAATCATACACACACACACACACTATTACTCAATAAATTAAATATGTAAATAAATTTATATTTGGAGATAAATTATATCCCCGGTTTGATGAATATATGTGAGGAGTATCATATTGAAACGAGAAAATAATTTAAAATCCGAGGGAGTATAAGATCACTATATTGATTTTTTTTTAATACTTAACATATTTTAGTTATATATATAGTCAATCAGTTAATAAAAAAAATCATCATATATCATACAGTATATTACTCCGTATATTTATAACAATAACCATAATCATATTTCAATGTCACGTGTCATCACCATACAAAACTTACCGTAAATAATTAAACTCTTATTACATCATTATCATATTAATGACAATTTAATCATTATATTATATACGTAATACATTAAACCACACTAAAAACAATAATCATTTATCATATTTAGGGTTTTTCTGTGGAGTACCCCTCAACTACTTTTCCAAGTGCTACCCCGCCTTTTTTGAATTACAAGGTGTACCCCTAAACTTTACTTATCACTCCATATCATAACCAAAGTGATAAGTATATTACAATTTTGTTTTGTAAATGAATAATTAACCTATTAATCAATCTAATTTAATGCTTCAAACCACCTCTCTTTCTTTACCATTCACCAAGCCACTAAATGCCCACCACAACGCACCTCTGTTGTCGATCGACGTTGACCTCTCTACTTCACTCTTTTAAATCCTTCAACCTCAATTCTTTCATCACCCCTATGTCGTAGTGTGGTGGAATGAATTTTTTCGAGTAAAGGATGCAAATTGAAGAAATATATATCATGGTTGATGAAAGTCAATTAAGAAATAATCACTATTTACATCATCAATTGAGAAATTTTCGTTGGAAAATCATAACTTTGGTTACTATATAAAATAATTTACAAAGTTTCGAGGTACACCTAGTAATTCGTAAAAGGTGGGGGTACCACTTGGAAAAGCCGATAATTGAGGGGTACCCCACAGAAAAACCCTCATATTTAACTGTCACACGACAGTATGACACTACTAAAGAAAACTTATCACAATTAAGTAATAATTTTTTATTATTAATCATTATCATATATTATTGTGGACGCTCGCCCACGCCGCTCGCCCCGCACGCACCCGCGCGGGACCTTATCGCGACAGCCACCCACGCGGCCCCTTCGTCCTGGGGGCCGGTCCGATCTCGCGTACGGGCGATGTGTTGGACCTCGATTTGGTTGACGATTTGAATTGTACTAGATGGATGCGGACATCCGTGTTTCTGTTAAAATCGATCAAGACGTGGTTGTAAACGTCTAAAGGCCGATATGTTTGGTAAGATGACCTTTTTAGTGAATCGAATTCGTTGCCGATTTATGGAGTCACCACCGAGTAAATTTAGGAACTCAGAAACCGTTCAAGTCAACTTTAATCCTTAGCCGCCTGAGTGACATGGGGACCTAAAGATAAAGACTTGTACCCTTAAGCATTTCATGTCAAGTATGACTCTCATTGCCAATGGTTTCGGCCATCCGAAAACCGTAGATTCTAAGTAAAGGGTGAGGGTACGTATTGGGAAGCCAACGTCCGATAGATGTCAACACTCAATCTCGCCCTCACTTAGCGGCCTCACTAATCAATCGATGGGCTGATAACTTTGTTTCTTAACTGTGGCGTAAAGTACGATAACATCCGTTGTTTTAAACCTATGTCTTTGCTAATTCGGTTGTTTAAGGACAAGTAAGCTTTTGTCATCGAAGTAGTTGCGTTTACATTCTTTGCATGCGATTTCACGTGACAAGCAGGCCATGAAAAGATGCATGTAGGAGAGTAGAGAGTACTAGATATTATACGTATTAGCAAATCAGTTTTAACGTGATAATACAGATATTAATAATTCTCGTGGTATACCTTACCTGGTATTCTGCTTAAGATGTGTCGGTTCGGCATTAATTGGGATGCGTCTCACCACGTGTGAGGGGTGAGCATCGGGATTAATATGGAACCCGACCACCACTTGTTCAGTTTCAGTTTGTTTAAGTTTTGAATTCCGTGTTGGGTGATTTAGCATGCGATTATAGTCATAAAAGCGGTAAATTATACGAAAACGGTAAATGCGAAATATAAGTAAATCACATAGTGAGGAATTGCACCCTCAAAGTGTACACTAAACGAGACACGATGCGTAGATGGTTGAGAACGGATCTCATGACTACTCGGATTTAGTTAAGGGTGTTTAAGTGCTTATGGTTGAAGTTTTGGACGTTATGTATGTTTATGGCGCGTCATGGACCTAATGTCCATATGAGTCGGACTCGACGTTATTGAAGTGCATATATAAAGAGTACAAAATGTAAAGTTGTGTTTAGATGACAACCTAGTGACGATACGACTTATTAGGAGGATCCTCCTAGCTTTCTTGCGGCAAATCCAGCAGAGCTTCACTATGGTGGCTTGATGGGTAGTGTTTGTCGTCTATCCTACCGGTCAAATAATAACCAACTAACCTAACTGGGTAGCTAGAGCAAGTCGGGTCGAATCCACAGGGACGGGGTGTCGGACTAAGGTATGCTACGGTCAAAGACTAGGTTCAAGACAAGCTAATCTAGGGGATAGACTAATGACTAAGCTAAGGTCTAAAACACGAACTAACAAGGCTAAACGAATAACTAAAGACAAAAGAAAACTAATAAATCGATAGGAAGAAACTAGGGCTAGGTCGGGTTCATGGATGTCAAGGGCATAAGAAAGGGAAAAACGGGGTTACTAGCGTGCTTTCGTAGCCTAGGTCACGTTCGGGCTCTCGCTACTTAAACGGCCTAGGGGTCATCCTCACCACGTTCTCGCTACTAATGAGGTAACCAAACCTACAACCAAACACACACATACAATAGAAGAGGCAAGAAAAACAAGGATTGATCATCTCTAGTCTCACAAGCATTTCATCAAACATGTGGAGTGCAAGGTAAATGGGAAACAACAAAAACAATATCTAATACCACCCATCTCACCCTAATCATCCCTAATCACATCCAATCCCCCTAATAACCCTAGCAAGAGTCTACTCAAACATATCTAAAGGAAAGCTAACAAGAACAAGAGAAACTAACACAAAAACAGGAGCCTACATATGTAAAACGAACAAGGATGATGAACAAAACAATAAACAAGAGCTAAAGATTGAAACTTGAATAACATAAACAAAGATTAAGAGTAAAAGGATGAGAAGATTATACCAACTAACAAGAGAATAAAAAGATGAGAACTTGTATATAAAGAACACCCAAAACATCCACTAATGTTGTCAAGATTGGATGAATTCTTCAAGAGATCCCTTAATAGAAGATTAGCTAACCAGATTAAGGACTAATTAATGACTAATCTACTCTAATTTAAGCTAATCTATGCTAAAGTAGTCTAGGGTTTTGTGGGTAATGTCTAACACTCCATAAGATTATAAGAGGGGGGGGTATATATAGGGTTACAATGGATAAGGAGAAGAAAAGAAGCGAAGCGGAGCTGCAGGTGGCTCATCTCGGCCGAGATGAGATGGTCTCGCCCGAGACGGGACTCATCTCGGCCGAGACGAGATGGTCTCGCCCGAGACGGCCCATAACAGCAGCCGGTTGAAACCCGCACTCCTTCCCGACCGAGAAGGCACTTGTTCTCGACCGGGAAGGCTCTTGTAGGCCTCCAATATGATCTCTAAGGTCCCTCCATGCTTCTCATGGGCTTCTCATCGATTCTCGGTGCTCGGGATCGAGTCTAAGGGGCTCGGGAATGGGTCCCAAGGTCTCGGGATCGAAACTAAGGCCCCAAGTGATCGTTCCTTCTCTTCGTTGGCTCCAAAAGTGTAGGAAACGAGTCGAAATCGTTCCAATTCTCCATGAATGGTCTTGGGAACCTAAAACGAACTAGAAGAAGCATAAGTAGCCCAGAAACCACTCTAAAGAGCGATTTCACAAGAGAAACAAGGACCAAACACAGCAAAATAGGCACTACAAACTACACTTATCAACTCCCCCACACTTAACCCTTACTCGCCCTCAAGTAAGCGTGAACTAACTACTAAACTAATAAAAACTAATATACTAGCCGAGCAGGTATTGGCGCACCGTACGCTCTTTCAACTCACGCGAGTACACTTAGAGGAAAAGTGCACTCCGCAAGGCAAGTGAGGTCTTGCGACAAAATCGTGGATGCAACCGGACACAAAAACACACAAACAAACAAACATAAAAACAAACTAGTAATCGGTTTCACCCAAAAAAAATACCGCTTCCCTCTAAAAAGCGGTGAAAGAAACACTGTTTAAGAACTCAAGGCAAGTGACAACATTCCCAAGCTAATAATACAAACCGATATGAACTAAACCCTAATAGTATGACAACAAAGCAATAAAAACGTTGATAACTTACCTAGTTCCTCCTAACCTTCTAAGAACGTACTACGGAACGATAGGCGGGATGGAAAAGTGATGAACCACGGAGTTAGTCGACACTATAGGTAAAGTGAAAACCCGCCCCCTTTAGCGATGAGCCAAGAGGGTCGTCCCATGTACAAAAATCGCCTAACTAGCTGTGGACATGATATAGGTCCACCCCGACGCGGCCACGCGCGGGTTTGGGTAGGCGAATGAATCTCCATATGAAACGGATCGAATTGAAATTTAGGTCTATGTGGAGTCGCCACCGAATTTTGTGGTTATCCGGAACCATTCGAGCCCACTCTATGTCGTAGTGGTCCGTATACAAAATACGGCCCATTTCCGATGTCAGAGTTTATTGGGCTCGTCCCTTTGCATTTGATACCAATACCGACATTATCGGATATTGTGTATTGAATGACTCTCGTGCGCCAACGGTTTCGGGCATCCGGAAACCGAGGTTCTGAGTAAGGGGTGAGGGTACGTGTTGGGAAGCCCACAAAGGACACCCAACCCCGCCCGCACATTAGCGGCCTCTACTAAGAACTCGAATGACTTTCCAATACGCGCGTTAATTGAACGGGAAAAAGATATGCAAAGATTATTTTCCCTAAACATGTGAATGGAATTGAAAAGGGTTTCTATGTCGATTTAATGCAATTAATTCTACGTCAAAGTGGAATTTTAGCATGTGGGTTCATTTTAGTAAAATAAAATAAACGACAAAAATCGACAAAAGAAACAATCAAACCGTTAGTAACAATGTAACGAGTAATAAATTGAATAAAGATATAGATGTGATGAATGCATGATTTTGGAAAGAATAGTAGGTCACGTGATGGATTAACACGTGTTGACCGAGGTCAAGGAAAAAAAATATATCGAGATCTAAAAAAATGTTTTGTTTAAAAAAATGATGTTCGAAGAATAATAATAAAAAAAGAGCGAAATTGCTTTCTTCGGAAAATTGATGATTTTATTAAATCGCGTACAAATATTGCGTAATTTGCACTCGACTTAATATTTTCGATATTCGTCGTATTCAATATTCGATTATGAAATCGATATTAAATACTTGGAATAATTTATACTCGATTTTGATTTTGATGCTCGTTATATCCCATATCCGATTATGGAATCGATATGGAATACTAGAGTGAAAAAATAAAGAAAATAATATAAGTCGTTTTAAATTAACTAGCACGATATAAATTTTTTCCGCGTTTATTAATGTCGTAATTAATCCAATTGAATTAGAGGACATCTATATTAGCATCAACGAAAATCGTGTTAATTAATTTATTTGACTAAATCATTAGATTCGACATCCAATTATGGAATTGGTATCGAATCTAATAGATCGATAATTTAATTAAAAAAACTCGACTTGATTCCCTCCGCATCCCGACATCATAATTAATTCTTGCGAATTGTTTGATGTCGGATCCGCATCAACGGGTTTCGACCCTTATTAAATATAATGCTTGTTTTTGAAAAATAATGTAAATATACGACGAATGATAATGATGCAAACGAAATAAAAAAATATTGTTTAAGTTAACTCATCTCAATAATCAAATAATCGGGGTATTGGAACAAGCGACCGTCAACGCTGTGTGCAGTACACTTGTATATTCGTGTTTCCTTATTCCGATACCCCTCTTATTCGACACAAATCGATAAGTATTTTAATGTTTTGTATTAGTATTATCGATATTATGATGCAATAAAGGAAAAAAAATAAAAAAAGTAAGAAAAAGCGAAGAAGAGACGAGAGGAAGAGAAGAAGGAGAGAACGGGGTTTTGACACCCTCAACCTACATGTTCTTGTCTCGGATCGAACTCGTAACCGTGGCTTTAACACAAGAGTCTTCGAGGTTTTATGGAGGTTAAGTTATGGTGGCTCGGGATTGATTCCTAAAACTAGGTTTAGGGTTTTTTTGCTAGTCTAGAATTGCTAGGGTTTGATTAGGGTTTGTAATAGATGTTGTATGTGTGTGTAGGGTTGCTCTAGGGTTTTTTTTCAATGTCTGAAAGTGTGTTGCATGGGGGTGTTTATATAGGCATGGTCATGCACTTTGGTGTCTAGGGTTTTGCCTTGACGGACTTGACCTGATGGCCCGTCTGAAGATGGACTGTTGGTTTTGCTTCTTGAGTTGGACTTTTGATGTTGTGAATGGTTGTTTTGTATGTCTCGGAAACGACCTTGACCAGGGTTGACCCAATCGCAAAAAAGTCGGTTTTAATTCCGGTGTCGGTTTTGGCCCAAATTAGTCTTGTTTGGCTCGGAACGGTCCGCTGGGCCTGGATTCGAGGTTGATTTTGTGAGATTTGTACTCTGTAAGTGTGTTAGCCAGCGATTAATGGATTTGAGCCCGTATCCGAGCGCATAGAAGCACGTTAGCGTCCGATCATCATCGGGTGTTTTTTGGAAACTGCCATAGACACCTGGCATTCAAAATGCGGGTGTCTATAGAGCCCCCACTCTGACTGAGGCTTGGACAAGGCAAAAGTCAGAGTAGCCACCAGGCCAATCGAGGATTGAAACCTGGCGGACTTCCGGTCGGGTCGTTTATAGTCCATTAGACTCGCGTGAAGGGCTCGCCAGCCGTAAGCTAGAAGTCATACCTGAGCCGATAACTCCGTGGGGAATTGGACTTGTCGCATAAGTCCTGGGTGTGCCTGTATGTAGGCCCATCCCGTAAAATGCCGCCGTTGGCTTCCGCTGGGGAGATATCGTGGGTTGCACGTCCCTGTTTGAGACGTACCTGTATAAGTCACATAAAATGCATGCGACACGTAGATAGTAAAATGACTCGCGCTAGGGAAAATGATTTTTTTGAAATTTTGAAAATTTTGAAATTTTGAATTTTGAAATCTTGAGATTTTTGAATTTTGAAAACTTTGAGATTTCTGACTCCTAACAAGGATTAGGAAAGTTCGAGATGGAGATTTCCGTGCTAGTATCGAGACTAGGCTTGCGGCTTGATTCCAATTAGGATTAAGAAATTTTCCTAAACAGTTTGCAAGGCTAATGCTATATATAGTCCTCTCTTGCCCTTGATTTCTCCACAATTCTCATTACAAACCAATCCCTTCTTTAAAGAAAGTCTCTTTATTTCCCTTAAGGCAAAAAGAAGATCTTATTTTCTTAAGGAATTAGCCATGGGAATCGATAGATTGACCGTTATGCTGCAGGAGTGGTCCCGTCGCTTTAGGGACACGGATAGGGTGGCGCTCAACCAGACGGGTATAACTCAGCTGTATCCGTTCCGTCAGATGGTGGTTGATCGCTATTTCCTGGATGCATGCTTGGCTTACTGGGATGACATATATCATGTCTTTGCTTTTCCCCGGGGCGAGGTTTGCCCTTTGCCTGAGGAGATTGCCGCTATAGGAGGATGGAACCCGGTGCTTCGTCCAGCCGTCCCGTACTCGATCTATGACCCGAGGAGGAAGCTTCGAGAATTTCTAGGGCTCTCTCACAATGAGGTATCCCGCATGATGGAAGGCGATAAGATTTCTCTGATCGACTTGGCTGAGAAATTTATGAATTCTCTTGATGTTCGGGTCAGACCGGCTTACAGCCGCAGGGCCTTTTCTTTCTGTATGCTCCACGTATATGCTTTCGAGGGTCACATGGATTTGTTATCCTGCATGGGAAACACCCATCTTTTGACCGTAGTAGACTTGATGGAGACTGAACACAACCCGGCTTGGCTGATCACGGGCGAGATTATCCAAGGATTGGACAGCCGTAAGAGAGACTCGTCAATTCGTCTTACTGGGAGCACCCGATTGCTGCAAGTATGTTACTTTGCAATTTTTTTTGATTTTCGATTTTTTTGATTTTTTTTACTCATGTTTTGTTTCCTTTTTGCAGATTTGGCTTTATGAGAGGCTATCAGTGATAGACCCTCCCCTTGATGCGGGCAACTATCGTCATAACCAGGTGATGACGAGGAGGCGGGCCATTGATTTCTCTCGTCAGATTACGCAAAAGTATTGGGACGAGGTTTTGTCTTTCCATGGTGGTCCGCTAATTCGATGGGTCGTTCCGTGGTGGCCCATCTACCTTTGGAGTGGCTTGGACCCGAGGGACAGAGCCCGCTATCAGGTGATCCTATCTTTCAGGCAGACGGTTCATCTCTACCCAGATCGCATACTAAGGCAGTATGGATGGACCCAGCGAATCCCTGAAGTTGAAGCAGTTGTGAGTGACCCTACCCAACTGACTGATGTAATGTGTGATACCTGGATGCAAAGATGGTACACACGGCATACTTGGCCCGTTGTCAAATCTCGCCACTCAATCTGGGTTTCAGATTCTTACATGAAGTGGACCAAAGCCGTTGATGCTAAAGCCCGAGCTGCGCTGAAGGTTGACGAAGCTTTTGACCTGTTGAGGAGGGAGCAAGCTAAAGACAATAGGGGATTCTTCGATGATGGTGACACTCCAGCTACCCTAGTTCGTCTAATGTCTGGTCACAAGAAGAAGACTAAGACTCAAGCTGAAGGGTCTAGTGCTAAAGGTGCTTGGGGAAAAGTGAGCCCCCAGATGGACTTGGAAAGGAGACTGGGCCCAAGACTACCCGTGCAGGACCGACTTGGCCCACGGGATAGACTGCCTGAGCATGTGCGGGCCCGACTTGGGCCGAAGACCGTGATTGAAGACCCGTCGCCAAAGAAACGGGCCCGGGCTAAGGAGGTTCCACTCGTGATTCGGGAACGCTCGCCACCACCCCGAAGATCTCAGGCTCCACGCGACCCGAAGGACAAGGGGAAGGGGAAGATGCCCGGATACTAGTCTCCTTATTTTATTATTTGAATAGTATTATTATTTTTGTGGTGTGATTTTTTTGTGTATGCCGTTTTGGCGTTTTTTTTTGTAATCCCGAGTTTATCGAGATATTAATAAAAGACATATTATTGAACGACCGTTCCCGTCTTTCGTTTATTGTAGTGGTTGTACCCTTTTGAAGGGTTGCCTACGTATCCGCAAATGGCGGAATCAAACCTAACGTAGTTCAAAATTTGATTTGATTGATTTTTTTTGCAATTTTCGAAATACATCAGGATTATTAATTCAAGATGTGCGACAGTAGAATATATTAGTTCTAGCTTATTGACTTGTCTAAAATTTTGAAAATTTATAAAAAGGACAAATTTTTATAAATTTTTGCAAATGACATTGAGATGGGGGTTTATGGGTAGTAGCGCTTCAGCTGGTCCAAGTTGGTTGGGTTGACGAATTCGTTCCCGTCCAAGTCTGTCAGCATCACCGCTCCTCCTGATAGGACCTTCTTGACTAAGTATGGCCCAGCCCAGTTGGGTTTGAATTTACCCCTTGGGTCAACCGGCAGTAAGGCACGAACCGATTTTAGGACCAGATCCCCTTCCTTGATGTTCCTGGGCCTAACCCGTTTGTTGAAAGCCCGTTGGATCCTTTTTTGATATATTTGAATGTTGTTGAGAGCCCGGGATCGCCGTTCGTCTAAAAGGACTAGCGAATCGTATCGGGCTTGGACCCAATCTGCCTCAGGTACTTGGCTTTCAAGTAGGATCCTAAGGGATGGCACCTCTAGCTCGACTGGTTGGACCGCTTCCATTCCGTATGTCAAGTAATACGGGGTTGCCCCGGTCGCGGTGCGGATTGAGGTTCGATATCCCCATAGGGCAAAAGGTATTTTGTCGGGCCAGTCCCGGTAATTTTCAGCCATCTTTTTAAGTATGGTGACAATTGTTTTATTGGCCGCTTCTACTGCTCCATTTGTTTGAGGTCGGTAAGGCGAAGATGTATGCCTTTGAATTTTGTATTTTGCCAGCAATGCGGCAGTTTCAGCTTGAAAGTGGGTCCCGTGATCGCTGATGAACTCGTGAGGGATCCCATACCGGCATATTATTTTATTTTGGATAAATTTGGCCACGTGCTTGGCGTTCAAGACACGGTATGACTCGGCTTCGACCCATTTGGTGAAGTAGTCGATGGCCACCAAGATGAAGCAATGACCTCCCGTCCCGGAAGGATGCACCTTTCCAATTATGTCAATTCCCCATGTCGAAAATGGCCATGGTGATGTCATGGTATATAATAGGGAAGATGGCATATGCTGTACATTGGCGAAGATCTGACAGTTATGGCAGTGTTTGACATACAACTGACAGTCTGTTTCCATGGTGTTCCAATAGTACCCGAGCCTCATGATTTTTCGGGCTAGCATATGGGCGTTCATATGCGGGCCGTTTTCACCATCATGGACCTCGGCCATGACCTTTTTGGCCTGTATTTTGTCGATGCATAGGAGCAGAGCCCCCTGTGCCGTCTTTTTGTACAATTGCCCGTCATCAGTTCGAACAAATTGGGTTGCTAATCTTCGTAGGGCCTTTTTGGCCCAATTTCCAGCCTCCGGGGGGTACTCTCCCATTGTCAGGTAGGTTAGGACAGCTTGATACCAAGGCTCCGGGTCAGTTATCTCGATATCCTGAATGGCGTGGATGTAGGCTGGCTCGGACCGTCTTTCGACACAGATTGGCATGCTGGTCAGGTGATCCGGGATGTTCAGTAAAGATGCTAATTTGGAAAGTGCATCTGCGAACTGATTCTCTTCCCGGGGCAGATAGATGTATTCTACCTTTTGAAATTGTTTCTCTAGAACCCTTACCCGTGCTTGGTAAGCCACGAGATTGGCGTTCCGAGTTTTCCATTTTTGGAGTGCTTGATTGATGACTAATGATGATTCACCGTGGACCCGGAGGTTTGTAAGCCCTAAATCAGCGGCGGCTTGCAACCCGTGAATACATGCTTCGTATTCGGCTGCGTTGTTGGTCACGTCGAAGACCAACTTGATGGACAAGGGAGTGTGTTCCCCTCGGGGTAAAATTAACAGGATTCCGACCCCAAATCCTCGGAAGTTGGATGCCCCATCGAAATATAAATCCCACACTTCCGTATCGGTATGGAATATGTCTTCATCAGGAAAGGCCCATGTATCGGTGTGGCCTTCTTCGGATATTGGGCCGTCAGCGAGGAACTCGGCAACTACCCGGCCTTTGATGGCTTTTAATGGTACAAATTTGAGGTCGAACTCGGATAACATTAAAGTCCATCTTGACATCCTGCCGTTGAGGATGGGCTTCTCAAATAAGTACTTGATAGGATCCATTTTGGATAACACATGTACCTCGTGACTGAGCATGTAATGTCGGAGCTTTTTAGTGGCCCAAACCAATGCTAGGCACGTCTTTTCGAGCATTGTATATTTGCACTCATATTCGAGGAACTTTTTACTGATGTAGTAAATAGCCTGTTCTTCTGAATCGACTGTCTGGGCCAGCATAGCCCCCATGGCCGTCTCCGTCGTCGTTAGGTATAACGACAAAGGCAGACCGTGTTGAGGTGGCATTAGTACCGGCGGAGCAGACAGCATCTCCTTGATTTTGTCGAAAGGCTCTTGACATTTGCCGTCCCATAGCACCCGTTCTCCGATTTTTAGCTTTTTGAAGATGGGTTCGCATACCATGGTTAGTTTCGAAATGAACCGACTGATGTATTGGACTTTTCCGAGAAACCCCCTTATTTCCTTTTCGGTCTTGGGTGGTTGCATCTCGGTGATGGCTTTGATTTTAGCTGGGTCGACCTCGATGCCGCGTTGGCTAACGATGTGGCCCAGTAATTTGCCCGACGTTACCCCAAAACTGCATTTTTGTGGGTTCAGTCTCATGTTGTATTTACGTAGCCGGGTGAAGAACTTTCTTAGGGCTGAAATGTGCCCGCTTCGGTCCTTGGATTTGACGATCATGTCGTCCACATAGACCTCCACTTCCTTATGCATCATGTCGTGGAGCAAGGTAGTGGCGGTCCGTTGATAAGTGGCCCCGGCGTTGATAAGCCAAAATGGCATGACGGTGTAACAGTAAGTACCCCAAGGTGTAATGAAGGTGGTCTTACCCATGTCCTCTTCTGCCATTTTAATCTGATTGTACCCGGCATACCCGTCCATGAACGATAGAAGGGCATGATCGGCCATGCTATCCACCAGTATGTCGATGTGTGGTAACGGAAAATTGTCTTTTGGGCTTGCCTTGTTAAGATCCCGGAAGTCCACGCAAACCCGCACCTTGCCGTCCTTCTTGGGTACCGGCACGATGTTTGCAACCCAGTCTGGATATTCAGACACTTGTATAAAGCCTGCTTTAAATTGTTTATCGACCTCTTCCTTGACTTTAAGAGACCACTCGGGCTTCATTCTTCTGAGTTTTTGCTTTACCGGCTTGCACCCCTCTTTGATGGGTATTCGGTGTTCGGCTATCTCCCGGTCTATACCCGGCATGTCCTTGTAGGACCATGCAAAGACGTCTTTGAATTCCTGGAGGAGGTCTGTGAATTGTTTTCTCTCCTCTGGATCTAAAGATAGGCCCAACTTAAGCATCTGGGGCTCTAAAGTGGTTCCCACATTGATGGACTCGGTTTCTTCGATTACCGGATCTCGGGATTCCCTTTGCTCGAGCTGCTCGACCAGATGTTGAGGTAGGGGTACCTGTTCGTCGGGTTTCTCAATGTCATTGCATATAAAATTTTTGAAATTGAGAAAATTTTGGAAATGAGACAAGTCGTAAGCAGAACGGTGTTCGTTATTATTATTGATGGTAAATCTTGAAAATAGCTCGAATAGAGCTGCCATCTGATCATTGGTCAGTGGCGGTATAGGGAGAGGTCTTGGGACAAGCCCCGAGACCTCAGTGGATAAGGGAAGAGGGGTTACAGACTCGACTTTAGCACCAGACCCTCTAGACTCGGACTCAGACTCCGACTCTGACTCTGACTCAGACTCGGTATCCGGCATGTCTCCCTCGCCAGTGGTCAGCTTGTAGACCCATCCTTGGCCGTCGGTCCACTTTATGGTCTTCCTCCAAGCCCTCGTTTCGGTGTTGGCGCCGACCTCGGTGATTAGCTTGGTTGGGTCGAACCGATCGCTGCGGAGGATCAGGTTGACCAAGTCGCTCTTTGGAGCGGGGACGGCTTGGTCTTCTCCGAATAAGAGCCCCAGCACGGGCTCGGAGTTGTCTTCGCCCTCCTTTGATTCGGCCTGGACGATGGTGAATATATCATCAGGGATGAAATTGCATTCCCGAGCCTTTTTGGTCCCGGGATATGTGATGGTGGGTTGGTAGAGGCCCACTTGGACGGCTCCGAAGACTGGAGTGACGAAGTAATCCGTTAGCTTCAGGCTATAAGGGCTTATGTAAGTACCCTTGATAATGTCGATGGCTTTGTGAATACCGGCCCGAACCACATTTTCCGGAGTTATAGCATACCCCAATCCGAAATGTGACTCGCCATCATTTAGGACCTCGATAATCTTCCCAGCTGGAAGATATGGCCTTGAGGTTATCCCGGGTAGGTAACCCAGATTTTGTAGCATCGTGTCGATGCTAGTTGTGAAGTAGGGCCAAAAGAGATATTCTTCTTCGATCATGCCCACGAAATCAAATCCTCGCGGGTCGGCCCGGCCCGTAGCGTTGCAGCTTGCTACGGTAATTGGGGTCGCCTCCAGCGTGATGATACCGTCTTTGAGGGGCATCTTGACTTTTCGATGGAGGGTAGATGACACGGCCTTGACTGCGTGGATCCAAGGCCTTCCCAGCAAGAGATTGAATGATGAGGTGACATCTATCACCTGAAATTCCAATTCCTTTTCGATTGGGCCCGCTATGATCTTCAATTTCACGGCCCCGGCGACAGGTTTTGGGCTTCCGTCGAAGGCCTGGATAGTCTGCGCCGTTGGAAGGTAATCGGCATCGGTGATGCCGAGTGCTTTTGCGGTCCTTAGGGGAAGGACATTTACGGCTGATTCATCGTCGATAAGAGTCATCGGGAGATATTTACCTTTGCAGATGACCGTGATGTATAGGGCCAGATTGTGATTGGGCCCAAATGGTGGCAGATCAGCTTCAGAGAAGGTTATGAGTGGGCCTTCTTCTTTGGACTTGCCCTTAAGGTAGGGCATGATGGTGGCTACCATTTCAGCGGGGGTAGCCTCTGAATCAACCTTGATTTCATCGACAGCCTTAGTCAGTGCTTCCCGATGAGCTTGCGAGCTAACCAATAGTTGCCATATGGTTAGATCGGCTCGGACCCTCTTCATTTGTTGGACCAGAGCCGTATCTGGGCTTGGTTCTTTGAGGGTAGGCTCCGTCCTGGCGGGTTCAGTGACGGATATAGGAATGAAACGCCCCGCTGCGGCGAGATGATTGGTGGCTAAAGCCTTGGACTTAGCCTGTCGGACCTCTTCAAGGGTGATGGGGACAGCTTCCCCTTTGGTTAAGTATACATCATCCTCATCGTCGAACCATATCCCGTTGACTTGTGGGATATAAGGAGAGATGAGGTGAGAACAGTCAATTACCTCACCGGTGAAGATAGCATGAGCGCTGAATGGGTTTTCTTTGTTGCTCGGCTTGTCTCCGGGCAACGGGATTTTCCCGCTCTCGATAAGGTCCTGGATCAGGTGTTTTAACCTCCAACATTTTTCAGTATCATGCCCGTTACCCCGGTGATACTGACAATAGGCCTGGGCATTGTAAGTTTTGGGCCTTTTTTCCACTGGAGGTTCTGCAGTTGGGCCTATCGGTTGGATTAGGCCCTTTGAGGATAGCCTCTGTAAGGCATAAGTATAGGTAGTCCCTATATCTGTGAATACCCGATTTGGTGTATTCTTTTTAGATGAGGTGTCAAGCAGGTTTACCTCGTCGAAGATGCTGCGAGTTGCAGCTGCGGGTGGTGTGGGCTTGATTGTAGATGAACATGCCCCTTGATACCCTTTGGTAGAGGCCTTAGTCAGGCTCTCCAACCTCAAATCATCTTCGATCCTTGTGCCCATTTCAGTAAGGACAGCAAAGTTTGGGATAATAGCATACCGGAGATGGACCCGGTAGGATGGGAGTAGATTCTTGACGAAGGCTTCCACTAGGGCCTTCTCGCCGGGCTTGTCAACCAGCTTCACACTCTCAGCCCTCCACCTTTGCAGATATTTTGTGAACCCTTCTTTGGGCTCCTGGGCCATTACCTCCAGAGTACGCATTGTAGTCTGGATTTCAGTGTTATCGGCGTAGTTCCGAGCAAATTCGGTCGCCACGTCATCCCAAGTCTTGTATTTCTTGGGGTCGAGCCTGTAGAACCAGGCCCTGGGATGCTTCTCCAAGGAGGAAGGGAATAAGTGCTTGAACATGGTGGACTTTACCCCTTTGACTGCCATGAAGTCTTTGAAGGCCCGGATATGATGGACCGGGTCTTCGGTACCCTCAAACATAGGAATTCCCGTCAAGTTGAGGTTGGCCGGTAGCTCGTCATTCAAAGGTGAATAAATGCGAGCATTCTCGGAGTGGATCGAGTTGCTTGTTGACAAGTGGACTTGCTCCTCGAGCCTGCGAACGACACTGACCAATTCGGCTACGGGCCCAACGGAATCGCCTCCTTCAACTGGGACCGTCTTCTCCACAGTGCTCAGACGGGTGTCCAAAGTTGCTTGGTTAGCGAGGATGGAGGTCAGTTGAGTCTCGATCTTGGTTAGGGCATTTTTCAAATCCTCCATCTTGCGTTGATGTCGGGTTGTGGCTGGCCTGTCTGTAAGAACACCGCGTAATCAGAAACTAGCCCAGAAATCCCAGAATAGAAAGTACATCCCGAACGAGACTAAAAGGGAAATGACTCGAGAAAGACACCTAGACGGGTGACTTGTGAAGTGTGGGCCTTCCTTAGGATTCGGCTAGTGGGCCTAGTCCTATTCGAAGGAAGGTTCACGTGGGACATCCCCAGACTTTTGACTCGATTGTGTTGACGGGCCCTCCTTCGTAAGAGTATGTCCTACTTAGGTGGGCCTTGCCTTAGTCTAATAAGGCGGACTGGGATAGGGAAGGAGCTCGTGATGTAAGATCGACAGAGCTTCGACGCTAGAGAAACTTGACAACTTAAGACATGACCCGACACTGCTAAATATGGGAAGTCCTAAGAGGAGGGAAGTTTTTGAAAATTGATTGATTTTTGAAGAAGGACCGAGTGGACTCGGTGAATGGCCCAAATTTCCGAAAAAGAGGACGAAAAGTCATTGGGCCACGAGTTTTGAAAGTTCGAGTTTTGATTTGGGCAGCATACCGGCTAGAAAATAGGCTATTTTGAGTAAAATCATAAGTCCTAAATTCGGTATGTCCCGGATTTTGAAAATTGAATATCTTGAAAAGGAGGATGTAATTTTTGAAAAGTTGATGTTTTTGAAAATGACTCGGAAACCAAGTAGCACGTAGTCACACAAGCATTATAACGACGCCATGTATGCTCTACACTAAGTCTCGGTCGGTCTGAAAGGGTCTATACCAGTGTACATAGTCTAGACGTTGATCGGGACGGACTCTCTAAGTCGAGTTGAGCTTAGAACAAGCCGCGAAACCCACTCGAATCGACTATGGACACCTTTTGACATATCCATGTTGGAGTACATCAATGGTATAGTGGGACGTCGGTCACCAGTACCGGCTCGGGAAAATATGGGTTATGCATGAACCGTAGAACTAACACGCGTATAGTATTTGTCAAACGATTTCTATTCGAGTCTCACCCTGAGGATGCCGATGGTAAGTCACGCATCAGTTAATCCCCAGCGGAGTCGCCAAATTGTGGACATGATATAGGTCCACCCCGACGCGGCCACGCGCGGGTTTGGGTAGGCGAATGAATCTCCATATGAAACGGATCGAATTGAAATTTAGGTCTATGTGGAGTCGCCACCGAATTTTGTGGTTATCCGGAACCATTCGAGCCCACTCTATGTCGTAGTGGTCCATATACAAAATACGGCCCATTTCCGATGTCAGAGTTTATTGGGCTCGTCCCTTTGCATTTGATACCAATACCGACATTATCGGATATTGTGTATTGAATGACTCTCGTGCGCCAACGGTTTCGGGCATCCGGAAACCGAGGTTCTAAGTAAGGGGTGAGGGTACGTGTTGGGAAGCCCACAAAGGACACCCAACCCCGCCCGCACATTAGCGGCCTCTACTAAGAACTCGAATGACTTTCCAATACGCGCGTTAATTGAACGGGAAAAAGATATGCAAAGATTATTTTCCCTAAACATGTGAATGGAATTGAAAAGGGTTTCTATGTCGATTTAATGCAATTAATTCTACGTCAAAGTGGAATTTTAGCATGTGGGTTCATTTTAGTAAAATAAAATAAACGACAAAAAACGACAAAAGAAACAATCAAACCGTTAGTAACAATGTAACGAGTAATAAATTGAATAAAGATATAGATGTGATGAATGCATGATTTTGGAAAGAATAGTAGGTCACGTGATGGATTAACACGTGTTGACCGAGGTCAAGGAAAAAAAATATATCGAGATCTAAAAAAATGTTTTGTTTAAAAAAATGATGTTCGAAGAATAATAATAAAAAAAGAGCGAAATTGCTTTCTTCGGAAAATTGATGATTTTATTAAATCGCGTACAAATATTGCGTAATTTGCACTCGACTTAATATTTTCGATATTCGTCGTATTCAATATTCGATTATGAAATCGATATTAAATACTTGGAATAATTTATACTCGATTTTGATTTTGATGTTCGTTATATCCCATATCCGATTATGGAATCGATATGGAATACTAGAGTGAAAAAATAAAGAAAATAATATAAGTCGTTTTAAATTAACTAGCACGATATAAATTTTCTCCGCGTTTATTAATGTCGTAATTAATCCAATTGAATTAGAGGACATCTATATTAGCATCAACGAAAATCGTGTTAATTAATTTATTTGACTAAATCATTAGATTCGACATCCAATTATGGAATTGGTATCGAATCTAATAGATCGATAATTTAATTAAAAAAACTCGACTTGATTCCCTCCGCATCCCGACATCATAATTAATTCTTGCGAATTGTTTGATGTCGGATCCGCATCAACGGCTTTCGACCCTTATTAAATATAATGCTTGTTTTTGAAAAATAATGTAAATATACGACGAATGATAATGATGCAAACGAAATAAAAAAATATTGTTTAAGTTAACTCATCTCAATAATCAAATAATCGGGGTATTGGAACAAGCGACCGTCAACGCTGTGTGCAGTACACTTGTATATTCGTGTTTCCTTATTCCGATACCCCTCTTATTCGACACAAATCGATAAGTATTTTAATGTTTTGTATTAGTATTATCGATATTATGATGCAATAAAGGAAAAAAAATAAAAAAAAGTAAGAAAAAGCGAAGAAGATGACGAGAGGAAGAGAAGAAGGAGAGAACGGGGTTTTGACACCCTCAACCTACATGTTCTTGTCTCGGATCGAACTCGTAACCGTGGCTTTAACACAAGAGTCTTCGAGGTTTTATGGAGGTTAAGTTATGGTGGCTCGGGATTGATTCCTAAAACTAGGTTTAGGGTTTTTTTGCTAGTCTAGAATTGCTAGGGTTTGATTAGGGTTTGTAATAGATGTTGTATGTGTGTGTAGGGTTTCTCTAGGGTTTTTTTTCAATGTCTGAAAGTGTGTTGCATGGGGGTGTTTATATAGGCATGGTCATGCACTTTGGTGTCTAGGGTTTTGCCTTGACGGACTTGACCTGATGGCCCGTCTGAAGATGGACTGTTGGTTTTGCTTCTTGAGTTGGACTTTTGATGTTGTGAATGGTTGTTTTGTATGTCTCGGAAACGACCTTGACCAGGGTTGACCCAATCGCAAAAAAGTCGGTTTTAATTCCGGTGTCGGTTTTGGCCCAAATTAGTCTTGTTTGGCTCGGAACGGTCCGCTGGGCCTGGATTCAAGGTTGATTTTGTGGGATTTGTACTCTGTAAGTGTGTTAGCCAGCGATTAATGGATTTGAGCCCGTATCCGAGCGCATAGAAGCACGTTAGCGTCCGATCATCATCGGGTGTTTTTTGGAAACTGCCATAGACACCTGGCATTCAAAATGCGGGTGTCTACACTAGCCCAAGTAAAAAGGTGGATATGATTACAAAATGAGGGAAGACCGAATATTACCGCTATCATCCTTCCTAAGAACTCGGTTCTTTGGTAGGCTCTTCACGGTAATAGTCGGAAAAAGGCTTATTTTTTAGATGTGGAGATTCTTTTTGTGAGACGGTTTTCCTTGGCATCTTCTTTCTTTTGCATTTTCGATTTTTGTGTTGCTATGCCATTTTTTTTTCTTCTTTTGTATTTTCTTTTGACTTGTTGTGCCTTTTATTTTTCTTCATTCTTTTCTTTCTTTCATTTTCTTTGTTTGCCCTTTTGGCTAGATTTTGTGTTGTAGGCATTTCTTTTTGCAACTAAGAAAGAAATTTTAACAATTTGCAACTTATTTTGTGAATGTGTGTAGGAGAGGTAGGGAAATGGGTAAGTCGGGGAGCGTGATTTCCCTTCAAACCCACAAAAAGGGGAGAACTTGGACTAATCAAACAATTTTGTACGCGGTCACCTAAGGGACGGGACTTGGCAACCAAGGCATTTTTCACACCGTGAGTGGTCATAATGGTCAAAATGCAAATCCCGTAGTAAATCCCTAGTAGACTAGGTGGACTCAAGGTAAATGACCAACGAAACTATTGATTTAGGGTCATTCTACTAGACTAAAGTCCAAAAATTGATTCACATCACTAGAAAGGGAAAGTAAACACTTGCGCACTAGCCTCAAAACCGGATTTTCGAAAACATTTTTACATACTAGACACAACTAAACGAGACAAAACTAAGACACAACAAAAACGAGAGAAAATGACACAAACATGAAAAAATCAAATAAAACAAGAGACAAGAAAAATAAACACACAAAATAAACAATCACCACCCCGAAACTTCCAAGCAAGCCACCACATCAACCACAAACTCCAAAAAGCTCCACCCGAGCACACATCATCACAAAATCTCCTCCAAACTCAAAGAGAGACAAAGAGGAAAAAGGGATAAAGATGTTACCGGATGTCTTGAAAGCCCTCCAAAGTTAACGGTGATTAAGCTACCTACAAGGGAAGAGGGAGGCAAAACACGCACAACACAACAAATATACGACACAACGACACAAAAGGAAAACACACAAAAGAAAATCTTTTTGGTTTTTGTGAAGATTTTTCAAACTTTTAGGGTTTTTAAAGATTTTTCGAATAAACTAAGAAAATAAAACTAACTACACTAGGATATCGCTCCCCCACACTTAAACCAAGCAATGTCCTCATGCTCGATTAGTAGTGTGTGGAGACACTAAAAAGAAGAGAAACTACGAAAATAAAGCTAAAAATCAAAAAGAAAAGCGAAGAAAGGGTAGAATGTGTCCGGCCGGGGTGTAGTCAAGTCACCATGGGCCGAGACGAGAAAAGATATGGATGGGGGGGAAATAAAAAGAAGGAAATAAAAGGAAATGGGAGGGGAGGACTAGGTGTAATCAAGTCACCTAGCCCAGATTCCGCCCAAATCCGACTAAATCCTACTAAAAAGGTGAAAATCTTGTAAATTTGGAATTTTCAAACAACTCTCGATGTAGTCACGTCATCGAGAGTCGGGAGCAATAATTACCAAGGCCCCGAGGGCCACCATGACACAAATGATAAGGGGAAGGGGAACATACAAAGGGAGACAAGCAATAAAAGACGGAAAAGAAATGAGAGTCGCCTTACCAATCGGTTAGCAACTCACGTACTCCATCGTCCTGATAATCAATATCGGCACTTTGCTTTTCTTCTTCATTGTCATCCCACTTCATACTTGGTAAGATCGCATGGTTGATGTAGTAAGCTTGGAATGGTGTAATGAGGGTGGGATTTGAGGGTATATTCGGTGTAAAGTCTCAAAGTTGGGGATTTTTGGTTGTGGGTCACGTGGGGGTATTTGGTAGTTGTTAGGATGTTGGAATGATCCTTGACAACTTTCATGGTAACCATATGGAGGGCGTTCGTAAGATTGTTGATGGGGTTGATATGGCTGGTGAAATTTTGGGACTTGGCAATTTGCCCCATAGTTGTCCCGTGGCGATTGATGGAAGATAGGACGTGCCATTTTTTCCATACCGTTGCTTTGATACCTAGGATGAACTAGAAGCACTTGAGCAAACGTTAGTAGCCTAGTGCTTTTGAGGCACTCGGAAGGGAGAATAACACACAAGAAGTAGAACGGAGATACACAAGGAGAACAAAACACAAAAATCAAGAACAAAGTCTAAAACTAAGCACACAAAAGTCTAAACTACGCCGTCCCCGGCGACGGCGCCAATTTGATGGGTAGTATTTGTCGTCTATCCTACCGGTCAAATAATAACCAACTAACCTAACTGGATTGCTAGGGCAAGTCGCGTCGAATCCACATGGACGGGGTGTCGGACTAAGGTATGACGGTCAAAGACTAGGTTCAAGACAAGCTAATCTAGGGGATAGACTAATGACTAAGCTAAGGTCTAAAACACGAACTAACAAGGCTAAACGAATAACTAAAGACAAAAGGAAGCTAATAAATCGATAAGAAGAAACTAGGGCTAGGTCGGGTTCATGGATGTCAAGGGCATAAGAAGGGGATAAACGGGGTTACTGGCGTGCTTTCGTAGCTTAGGTCACATTCGGGCTCTCGCTACTTAAACGACCTAGGGGTCATCCTCACCACGCTCTCGCTACTAAAGAGGTAACCAAACCTACAACCAAACACACACATACAAGATAAGAGGCAAGAAAAACAAGTACTGATCGTCTCTAGTCTCACAAGCATTTCATCGAACATGTGGAGTGCAAGGTAAATTGGAAACAACAAAAACAACATCTAATACCACCCATCTCACCCTAATCATCCCTAATCACATCCAATCCCCCTAATAACCCTAGCAAGAGTCTACTCAAACATATCTAAAGGAAAGCTAACAAGACCAAGAGAAACTAACACAAAAACAAGAGCATACATATGTAAAACTAACAAGGATGATGAACAAAACAATAAACAAGAGCTAAAGATTGAAACTTGAATAACATAAACAAATATTAAGAGTAAAAGGATGAGAAGATTATAACAACTAACAAGAGAATGAAAAGATGAGAACTTGTATATAAAGAACACCCAAAACATCCACCAATGTTGTCAAGATTGGATGAATTCTTCAAGAGATCCCTTAATAGAAGATTAGCTAACTAGATTAAGAACTAATTAATGACTAATCTACTCTAATCTAAGCTAATCTATGCTAAAGTAGTCTAGGGTTTTGTGGGTGATGTCCTAACATTCCATAAGATTACAAGAGCGGGGGTATATATGGGGTTATAATGGATAAGGAGACGAAAAGAAGCGAAGCGGAGCTGCAGGTGGCTCATCTCGGCTGAGATGAGTGATCTCGCCTGAGACGGGACTCATCTCGGCCGAGACGAGATGGTCTCGCTCGAGACGGCCCATAACAGCAGCCGGTTGAAACCCGCACTCCTTCCCGACCGAGAAGGCACTTGTTCTCGGCCGGGAAGGCTCTTGTAGGCCTCCAATATGATCTCTAAGGTCCCTCCATGCTTCTCATGGGCTTATCATCGATTCTCGGTGCTCGGGATTGAGTCTAAGGGGCTCGGGAATGGGTCCCAAGGTCTCGGGATCGAAACTAAGGCACCGAGTGATCGTTCCTTCTCTTCGTTGGCTCCAAAAGTGTAGGAAACGAGTCGGAATCGTTCCAATTCTCCATGAATGGTCTTGGGAACCTAAAACGAACTAAAAGAAGCATAAGTAGCCCAGAAACCGCTCCAAAGAGCGATTTCACAAGAGAAACAGGGACCAAACACAACAAAATAGGCACTACAAACTACACTTAGCATGGCTTGAGTTGGCTAGTTCGGATCGAGCCAAGGACTCGAGGAACTACGAGGAGTAGTGTCGATTTGCTTATCGGAAGGAAATGATTGAGTGGATCATGGTTAGAGTTGGAGTGCGACGCAAAGTTAGAGTAAGAAGCTCGAAGAGAGAAGGAGGGAGAGTTGAGAATTGAATTCGAGTTGTGTTCGAAATTCTGAATTGTGTGTTGTAATGAGCGGAGAAGGGGGGTATTTATAATTGTTCGCGTAAAACATTTCAAGATCTCGGGTGCTCGGTGGGTAGCGGCCCAGAATTGGTGCGCCCGGCATGAGGCGGCCCAGTTCTCGGGCGCCTGAGCTCCCGCGATTGAAATCTGGAAGATCCGATTTGAAAACTTTTTATTCAAAGCAGAGATTATAAGTTATCTTATGGTTGCTTGGGCATTAAGACTTCCTCCGTGACCTAGCGCATCGCACCAATGGGCCTCGGGAGCACGTCTCGAGGCTTGCTCAGCCTGACGCGATGACTCGGTTTTGACTTTGCATGTTTCGGGACGGATTCGGAGCCCCGGTGTCAGAATTGACTCAAATTAGTGTTAACACGACCGTAATGATACGACTAAAACCGTCTTGATGGTGAATTAATTTTTCCGAGTAATTATTTGATCCGTTCTATAGAAAAACCATCTAGAACATCCTAAACTCGTGTCGTGTTGCAGTCCGATCATCATTAGGTGTTTGTTGGGCACTCCAGCAGCTACCAGGTCAGAATCTGGGTGTCTACAATTATTATCATTAAATAGAAATTAAACACGAGAGTATTTCAAAAAAATCCAAATTTTGTTGAAGTTCAAATCATCTATTTTTTTAAAAAAATTCCAATGTACTTATTTATCAGTTATTTTATGTTAAAACAAGGCAAATAGTTAAGTTATTTTTAAATTATTAATATATTTTTTACCAAAGATTCTGTTAATTTGACATTACCATTGGTTAAATTAAATTATTCTTATTATTGACAAATTTTGGCTACTGATTATTACGGAGTATATTAATAATAAAGGTTATTTCATAACTATGAAGGTGCTTTGTATATTAATACTAACAATACGTAATCTTGTTTTAATATGAACTATCTCCCCATTAATCTCTCCTTATAACAAGTTACCGGCTACCCAATGAGCTGGTTCCCCTTCTCCCTTTAATTTCTTTTTGATTTAAAAAGTTCCCCTCCGACCTTTCTAAGAATATAATGCCAAATAAAATTGTAAGTATTTCTATGCTTTTTATTATGTTCAATTTTTTATGTTTTTGATTATGTTCAATTTCTCATAACCTAACACTGATTGTTTATTGAATGTACTTAATTTCATTTTTTTTCTTAATTTTGTATTAATTTATTATACTTAATGTTGAAAGTAATTTAGAATGATTTTCTTAAATTTTCAATAAATTAGGTAAATAGATTTTCTTAAATTTTGTAATTGTGGTAAATAGATTGGAGCATCTTAGCTGATGTTTGCAAAAAAAAAATTATGACATTTGAAGGATAAGAATTAGAAGATGATTCAGATGAATAAACACATATCATTGTCTCAATGAGGTTTTTGAAGACTTTTGAGGTTGATAATGGAGGATGGCATTTAATTTGATGTAGAAGAAGAAGAAGAGGCGCACCAAAACCTAACATGTCACAATTACCGGTTTTTACATGTAAAAAAGGCGTTGGTTATAAGGAGAGATTAATGAGGGATAATTCATATTAAAATGAGATTAGTTGGTATTAATATAAGAAGCACCCCCATAGTTGGGATTTTTGTCATGAAATAAGCTTAATAATAACGAAATTACTTTTTCCTAACGAAGTATTACTCAATCCTAATAAATTTTCGTAACATTTTGCACTTGTACCCTTTATACAACCTCTTCAATTAATTCTGTTGATTACATTTAATCTCTACACAAAAATTCCGATCAATCAATCGAACTCTTGTAAATTCAACTTTGGAACCCGGTTCTTCGATTAATGATGAAGTAATATTGCTTTATGTTTAACTTTAGGTTTTTAAATAATTTATTGTGAAATTTATCAATCAGGGTTTCTCCTTGTGATTGATTTTTAGGGATTAATCATTCTAATTACCTTTAATCTCTACCAAACAGATTTCGATCAATCAATCTAACTATTTTGAATTTAATTATGGATCGCAGTTCTTCAATTGATGATGGAGTTATATTGATTTAAGTTTTAACTTTAACTTTTTGATCAATTTATTGTAAAGTTTATCAATTAGGTTTTCTCTCGATAATTGATTTTTATGTATTCTTTTAGGGTTTATGGATCTAGCTTTTTTGTTATAAGATTGATTGATTGATCGATCGATTAAAGAAGTGTTCTAAGGCTTGTGTTTCATTACGAATGTCAAATGTACCTTTGAAAATTAAGAAAAGATTTATTGTTCAATTTTTTTAGAGAGAGAAACTGTAAATTTTTTAGAATTAAGAGTAACTGACAAGGACAAAATGGTAAAATGTCGTTAGAGTTGAGTAAAAGCTCGTTATGAAAAAACACAACCCAATAATAATTATGGTCTTAATTGACTGAATATTATGGTTACTGTTAATATGATATTCTTATAAACATTTTGAAATATCTATGTAATATCCATATTTACAAATATTTCTTAATTTAATATTGAAGTTAGTGATCATTGGTTATTTTGCGTTCACGGATAGGTCAAATTATTGGTCAGGTTCATATTACGGGTTGAAAAAAAAAGAGAATTTGTATGTATTTATATGGGTTTTTGCTGGTCGGATAGGTAAAATATTGGTGTAGTTAAAGCCATTTGTTTATTATGTTTATTCTCTCTATTTATAAAATATAAATATAATATTGGTGAAGCATAATATTTTTGAATATCTTATTTATGTTGGCTAATATGTGATATTAGCGAGACTAAGCAATTTTTATTTAATATTTTGTCTCAATGCAAATGATTCATCAGTTGTTATACTTATACATACAAAAAACAATAACTTAATTCATATAATAACCATTATTTGAGTATCATTTGTTAAAATTATATAACGTAAAAGTATTTGATCAAAACACATCTAATTTGATACGGAGTACTTATTAATTAGAACTAGTCTTTTTACCCGTGAAAATCACGGATATATTTCTAAATAATTGTCACAATTTTGTTTTTAAAATTAATTGTGACAAATATTTGTAATAATATTGTCACAATTATTTATCACAACTAAATTATGACAGTATTTTTGATATTTTTTAAATAAAATTGTTTATTATGAAAGAAGTTTTATATTTTGGTGCAAATATGATATGTTAAAAACTTATTTAAAAATAGATAAATGTTTCTATTAATTCGTATTTCATTTTTTTATAAAAACATTGCCTTTGAAAAGTCATTTGGGTTAAAGTTTTTTTCTCGATTAATTTTTTCCTAATAAACATTGCAAATTTTTCATGGATTTTCATTAAATACTACGTTTGAAGTTGACGGTGAGTCTCCTAAAAAAATGTGGTCATGTAACGCTTGGATTGGATGAGAATAAGTATTTAATTAAAAGAACGTTTATAGTTAAAAAGAATGAGAGTAATGTTTTAGATGAGTATTAATTGAATATATAGTTATTATACCTTAAATGTCACGTGGCAAAATGAGGATGTTTTGTATTGTTCTATTGTGAGTAAATTTAATTTGGAATGACTTTTTATTAGATAATATAGACATATATTCAAATACATGCAACTGCATTACGATAAAAAAGGTTGGAAGAATGGAAGCCGTACTTTTAAACCTTTTATATATAGATAAGATTGCATTGCGCAATAATTTTCAATCGTGCCCTCCCCAAAATTTATACTCGTAACAATGAAGGTTATATACAAAGTAATCGTATTTTATATGGTCCGTAATTCTCTTGAAATAGAAATTTAAAGAGTTGTCAAATAGATTTATGAGATTTTAAAGGACATATGATTCGTTAACTCCGTGGGGAGGGGAAATGTCAAGTAAGAGTAATATGGAATTATTAAAAAATAACTTGGTAATACTTGTGTTAAAGGCTGCCACGTGGCGTTGTTAGAAAGCACAAAAAAAACTTGTTTTGAATTGACTTTTAATAATATATATATATATATATAGATGTGTTTTAAGTATAATAGTTTAAACTGATCCCATCGACTAACCCATTATTGGCCGA
Organism: Agrostemma githago; assembly: GCA_958450325.1. NCBI lineage: Eukaryota > Viridiplantae > Streptophyta > Magnoliopsida > Caryophyllales > Caryophyllaceae > Agrostemma > Agrostemma githago. Next base: position 20,312,836 of record OY288241.1, on the reverse strand, counting down.
GTTGTATCTCACCGTAACGTTTACGGATAATTTTAAGTTTAGGTGTCTTTCAAGTTTGGATAAATAAGAGAGGTTATTTCGAAATATTTTTTGGTTGATTGGTCACGGGTCAGTTCTTAGGGTGGGTAATACTCTCGCATGTCTAGGCGGGTAGTGTGAGACCGAAATTTTATCCTCAAAAATACATATCGGTGAGTACATTATTTCCATAATTAGTCGTTGCATAACATATTTAATATTTGGGAAATGAAAAATAAAGCTTTTAGGGCTGCATATAAGAAAATAAAAGAGAAAAATAAATTTTTAAAACATGTATTAATTACATTGATTTATGTGTAATTTAGTCATCAATATCTAAGTTAATATCATAAGAAGAAAGTATTGATGGGGGTCGGCGCCTCGTGGCACATATAGCCGGCCACCGGCAAACACCGTCGTCTAAGGATACCCCTTACTCACGTGGGGTTAACGGCGGACCACAAAGAGGACGCCGGCATACCCCCGGCGATGTGGAGGAAGGAGATCCGTACGAGCACTTACCCTATAAATAAAGGGAAGGCCTCCACAAGAAAGGGGATTAGAAATATACAAAACTCATCTCTCTAAAAAGTTAAGTAAATCCTTCACTAAAGAGATCACCTTCTTAGTCCCGTTCACTGAGTTAGTGACTTGAGCGTCGGAGAGGCAACCTCGGACACCCTCCGAGGCCCTTGTCTGTTCATTGTGCAGCTACGAAGCACGACGTTACAACAAGGACGAAGGAGGAACAAGCCGGCTACTACCGGCCAAAGACAATTGATTGTTTGTACCCTAAACAGTTTAGCGCCGTCTGTGGGGAACTTGAACAAAAAGTTTCTTGCTCTCAGAAATCGATCGAAACATAAACAAATGACAAACAAAGCTGCGACTAGCGCCCCTCGGGAAGCCGGAAAAAGCGTCGACCTCGAGCCAACAGAGCCATCCCCCCTGGTATTCAACCGAGAAGCAAAGATAAGAGGAAGGGGCCAACGAGGGAGGCATCCATGCCAGCGGTGACGACCTCAGCCAAAGCACCAGCGGACATGTTCACTCCTGAACAATTGTCTGCCGCCCAAAATCTCTTTGCGACATTTTTGAAGGTGTCGGCTCCCAACGCTGCAGTCACCATTGCTTCGATCCAGGCGGTAACGGTCCCAGAGGCTACCGTCAGAGCCCTTCCAGAGGGCCAACATCTCGCCCAGAGAGTCGTTCCCCGAGCTGCTAACCTTTGAAGAAAGGAAACGCCACTACTGGGAAAGGTGCGAGCGCCCGGACGAAGAAAGGATCAAGCTAAATAAAAGAAAGAAGAAAGAAGGGATACATGCCTCGGGGGCCGTCTCCCCACCATCTGGGGGAGGACTAGGAATCCTGACACCGGTCGCCAGCAGAAGATGTCGGGACGCCAACTCTCCCCCAGAGAAGAGAAGGCTTGAGAGAAGGAGCCACACCCCTACAATGCGCTATAGGCTAGGCCCCGGCTCCAGAAAAGTTAGGAAAAGCCACAGCCCCCAGAGGACGCTTCATCACCGCCTAGGCCAGAGAGAAAGGCAACGACGACCCACCGGGGCCCTGAGAGATCGACTAGGCGGGAAAGAAGATAAACGAAGGCCTGACAGCCCCGGTGGGCGCAGTTCGGTATTCACGCGACTGACAAGCAGGACCATCGGTAGAGGAAGCGAGTACACCCGCAGAAGCGTATCCCATGAGCAGGACGCCTTGGTAACTCGCCGGTCGCACAGAGGAACTCACTCTTCCCCAGGGGAGGATGAGGGTGAGTCCAAATGGACCACACCGCCAAGAAAATCCCACGGAAAGGACGCCCCACAATGTCGTCATTCCACAAAGAAGTAACAGAACACCCAATGCTAAGAGGTGAAGGTGCCGAACATTCAATTTGACGGGACGACGGATCTTGAAGATAACCTAGCGGCATACGAGAGCTACATGGCCATGTACGAGCTCGACGATGCCGTTTGGTGGAGAGTATTCCCCACCACCCTCACCGGATTTGCCCAGTCATGGTTCAAAGGGTTGCCAAAGGCGTCCATCCGTGCTTTCAAAGACCTTAGCATGGCTTTTATTGATCAACATGCCAGGAGCCGCCGCAGACAAATCGTGACTGTGGATCTCATGACTATGCACAAAGGCCCAAAAGAGACTATCAGGGAGTACGTCAGGAGGTTCGACTTGGAATGCCAGCAAATAAGAACCATCGATGCATCGACGACTGCGTGAGCTCTGACTCATACCATGGCTAATGGCCCCCTCAAAAACCACCTGCTTCGGGAAAGACCGGTGTCACTGGTAGAGGCGAGATGAATAGCCGAAGGATACATGAATGAAGAAGACTATAAGACGCTGCACGATGACCTCTCGCCGCCCAGGACTCGCCACCCTCCTAAGGAGAGGGCCATAAGTCCGGAGGACTGAAGGGAGCCCTTCAGAAGGACAAGGAGCCGTAGGGAAAGGAGAAATGAGAGAACGGGTTACATACCTAAGTTCGACCACTACGCCGCGCTCACCCGACCGAGGGCCGGAATATTTGACATAGAGAAGCACAGCGGAAAGTGGGGAATCCTAAGCCGGTCAGGATTGGGCCCAGGACTGACCCAAAGAAGTATTGTGCCTTCCATGATCATGAAAAAACATACAACCGAAGAATGTTGAAACCCGAAAAGATGAAATCGAGGGCCTCATACGCTGAGGATCATTGGCAGAATACGAAGCGAGGACCCAGCGCAACAACACCTACAACGACAAAAAAAAATTACAACAACAACAACGCCAACAAAACCAAGGACAGGCATGAGAGGAGAAAGGAATCCAACATCATCCACTCGGTGGGTGACGAGTCGCCCAGAGGAGGAAGAAGCAGACGAGAGATTAAGTGGCACCTAAGGGAGCTTCTCACCATATCTGTCACGCCGATCAACCGAAACCAGCCGTAATCCCTACTCTCAGCATCACAACCGACGACTACGGACGAGTAACGTACCCCCAAAGCGACCCATTGGTCCTGGTGGTAAAAATAGGCAACCACACAGTCAAATGATGTATGATAGACACGGGCGGTTATACCAATTTGCTGTATCGAGAAGCCTTCAAGCAAATGGGGCTGGACAAAAGGCACCTTAAGCTAACGGCCGGTGCGTTATACGGGTTCTCCGGAACCGGCCTGGTACCGATGGGAACAACAGACCTCCCCGTGACATTTGGAGAAGGGGGGCGGCAATAACAATAACGACGCAGTTTGTGGTAGTGAACGCCAAGTCGGCCTACAACGCACTGATTGGTCGAATAACCCTAGATGAGGTACATGCCCTGCTATCCATACGAGCCCTGACCATGGCCTATGTCACCGGCAAAAACATTGAGGGAAATCTATACGGGGACCAAGAGTCGGCCAGGTCCTGCAACTCGTTGGCCCTGAAGCGATACTAGGAGGAGATGAAAGGCAAACGAAAAGCCGAATCCAGTCTCGACGAAGGAAGAGCTGCGGTCTCTAAATCACTCAGAATCACCGAGCAAGTGGCTCCCACCCCTGAACGCTTAGAGCCCGAGCAGAAAGTATGATGTTAGAACTAGAGCCGGGTTAACCTGTCCTTGTAAGGGCTGCCATGATATAAACAACGCCTTGTCAGCCCACTGAAATAGAACGCTGACGTACGTATTCGCCTATTTGACAGACGAAATGCCAGGGGTAGACCCCGAGGTCAGAGTGCACAAGTTAAACGTCGATACTACTTACCGGCCGGTTAGAAAAAAAGAAGAGGACCATGTCGGCGGAGAAGGACGGCGCTATCCGCACCGAGGTCGACAAGCTACTGAAGGCCAGATTCATAGAGCCCTACGATTACCCCGAGTTGCTAGCGTATGGTACGGTAAAGAAGTCATCAGGTGCTTGGCGTATGTGCGTCGACTTCACCAACCTCAACAAGGCGTGCCCGAAAGGCTGCTATCCGCTGCCCAGGATCGACCAGTTGGTAGACGCCACCAGTGGACACTCCATGTTAAGTTTATTAGACGCCTTCTCCAGGTATCACCAAGTCTTCCTGTGGGGGCCAGACAAGGTCACATGTTCGTTCATTAGCAGTGTCGGCACGTTCATGTACAAAATGATGTCGTTCGGGTTAAAGAATGCTGGCACCACTTATCAGAGGCTGGTGGGTAAGATCTTCAAAGGACAGCGGGGTAGAAACATGGAGATGTATGTATATGACGCGATTGTGAAAAGCGAGGACAAAAAACACCTGGACGACTTGAAAGAAACGTTCCAGTCGTTAAGAAAGTACAAAATGAAGCTAAACCCCAAGAAATGCACGTTAGGAGTAAGGTCGGGAAAATTCCTAGGTTTCTTGGTAAGCACCAGAGGAATAGATGCCAACCCAGAGAAGGTCCGAGTTATACAAGACCTACCGGAGCCAAGAACGATAAGGGATATCCAAAGGCTAACGGGGAGGATGACGACCCTAGCACGATTCATTTCTAGGGCGGCCGACAAGTCAACCACATTCTTCGAAGTGCTAAAAGAGAACAAGCAGTTCAAGTGGGAAGAAGAACAGAAGATAGCATTTGGAGGTTTAAAAGAACAGCTAAAGACATTGCCAACCCAGGAGCGACCAATAAAAGGCAAAAAGTTATATGTATACATCGCTGTCACAAATGTGACGGTAAGCGCCGTCATCCATAGAGAAGAGGATAGAACCCAGCAGCAGATATACTTCATCAGCCATGCGCTGGGACCAGCAAAGAAGAACTACCCAATGGTAGAGAAGGCGGCGTACGCCGTGGTAATAGCCGCCAGGAAACTACGCCCATACTTTTATGCGCATCCGATTACTGTCCTAACAAATTTGCCTCTTGAGAAGGCATTGGAGAAATTCGAAAAGTCAGGGCGGATGCTGAAGTGGGTCGTCGAGCTACCGTCGAGCTAAGCGGTCTGGAAATCGTCTACCAATCAAGGACCGCGATAAAGGCTCAGGCATTAGCCGACTTCGTAGCCGAGTGTTCGCACTTGGAGGAGGACGACCCCCCGGCAGGAGTATGGGAAGTATTCACCGACGGTTCGGTCACCAATAACGGCTCGGGTGTTGGTGTCGTCTTGACTAGCCCCGACGGAGAAGAGTTCGAACACGCCCTGAGATTCATCTTCTAAGCTTCTAACAACGTGGCCGAGTACGAGGCCATCATCGTAGGAATCCACCTCGCCAGGGCAGCCGGCGCCGAGCGAATCCTTGTGTCGACGGACTCACAGCTAGTAACAAACCAGATCAACGGGGAGTATGAGGCTAGGGAGCCGTCGATGGTGCTATACCTGGAAAAAGTGAAGGATGAGTTATCCGTACTTAAGTCATACGAAGTCAAGCAAGTGGCGAGATCCCCGAACAACCAGGTCGACGCTCTATTTGACCAATATCGCTTAACCGCCTCCCTGTGGTTCGACCTCGACTTGCCGCTACTAAATAGTAGTGAGTTGGGACTAAAAATATTGTTTGCATGCGTGTCAGCGACAGCGCGCATCAGGTGGCTACCTACAAAAGCAGAAAGAAAAGGATAAGATACTAAGCTAGACGCAAACAGAAACGACGAAGGGAAAAATTTGTGCCCCAGGTACGTGGGGGAGCAATAGAGACGCTCATGCCCACCCGTTCCATGTATTCGTTATAATAGATCAAGTCAAATGAAGGCAACCAAAACGTGGGAAGGGCTACCTTCTCCTTACCGACCAACTTGACGACGGCCGGGAAGGTGTTGATGATCTCCCTGTCTGGCTGGCTTAGCCCTGACTCCCTCAAGTCCAAACAACACCCTATTTCATTATCCCTCTCCATGTGAATACGCACATTAGTCTGAAACGTTCTGGGGACGGACCACAGATGGGTTGAGCGCACATTAAGAAATGCGCCCCTCCAACCATGGCAGTTGGAAAATATGGGATAAGACATGACGTAGTTACAAAGCCGGCCCAAGGTCCAATAACTCGTGGCCGGTACGACTCTCAAGAACGTCATAAACCTGAATGCCTCCACTAAAAGAGTCCACCTCTTAAACCCACACACCCAACAGTAAGATATGAAGGCGCGAATCACCTGAGGAGTCATGAGGAGTCAGTTGGCCAAGTGCCAAGTTCATACGCCGGAATACCTTCCCGACAACAGTGTCAAGGGGAAACCGGAGGCCAAATTTCAGAGACTCAACTGAGACTCCCACACAACCCTTAGGAAGGGAACAGAGTCACTGACCAACTTCTGGCATCTCGTAGTCATAATCCTCCCCCAAGGGATAAAGATCCCTGACAGCCTCCAGGTAATCCTTCTCCATCGCCCGACGACGCCACTTTGTATCCACTACCGTGGAGGTCCGGCGGAGGGTCGAGGCCTCATGAGTCTTTCCACTGCCCTCCCTGGCCTCCAATTGCATCCCCTCGCCGCCCTCCTCCATCGAGATGGGGCCAGACCCCTGATAACTAGAGGACGACTTTTACGCCGTAGGAGTATCCTTCCGGAGGCACCGAAGAACCATGCCACTGTCCTGCTCCACATCCATCCCGGGATTGCCGGAGGACGGCTCCTCATCCCCCTCTCCTCCGACAGAAGAAGTGACTCCCCTACGAAGGGGCGCGTGGGGAGAGTTATGCAGATACCGGACGGGGATAGCGACGATTGACGCCACCTCTTTGACCTCCTCCTCCGATGACCCGCTGCCAGCATCCACTCCAGATCTATGATGAGAGGCGGAATCCCCTCATATGCCGAGATGATGTCATCCTCAAAGAGGACTCGACGGGAACAGGTGGACATGACTCAAAATTGAAAAAAAAAAAGCGAAGAGTAAGAGAGGAGAGGAACTAATATAGAAATATGTGCCGGCAATACTCGAGCTTCCACTGGGAAGGACGGCGACCTAAAAAGGGCAGGTGAAGAAGGAAGAGAAAGGGAGAGAATTTTTTAGTGAGAGAAACAAAAAAGGGGGCCAAATAAGGACGATAGATGGGGGAGCCCCTATTTATACAAGAAAGAGGTTGCCTTATTTGGGCCATAGGATTCTGACAAATGGCAGGGGGCATTAAATGGAAGTCTGACAACACAAGACTATAAAAGGTCACAATAGCAAGCGCAATAAACGAGGAAGAACGCGAAGAGACAAAGGCTTAAACATAAAGGTGACCGCTAACATCAGCACTAATACATCGAAGGCCACTTATGCAAAATAAAAGGGCCGGTACCCCTATTCCACATTCCGGCATAAGACAGCAAAAAGGGAGGCCGACATCCCCATATCACAACTGGCGTTACCTAATGAAAGAAAAAGACGAAAAGACAAATAAAAATAGCAACGAGGAAAGGCGTCACCAGCCTCCGTAGTATTATCAGCATGCAGCACCACCAAAATACGTCGGCCCTCCTCCCCCGTGGTTGGCTTAAACCGGCAAAACGACGCCCAACCAAGCTTGAAAACCTAATCGCGCGCTTCCTCATCAGAATCATCCTGGGGGAGAGGGGAATGCAAACAAGCGGGCGAGGTCGGAGACCCCTAAGAAGAAGGCGGGGAATGGGTCCCGCAAGGAGGCAAGTCATAACCCTCCTCCATGTCATCATCGAAGCAGCAGGGGCACCGACCTTGAGGAACTTCCGGGGAAGAGGATCGAGGAGCTGCCACTAGAGGAGGTAGAGCAGCTGGACGAGCCCCAGGAGAAGGGGCAGTCCGAGCCAATGTCGGGCTCCAACACTCCATGATGCAGCCTACCTCTCCTACAACAATGGGGGCGGAGAGCACCAAAAGATGGCCTGACCGGTCACCCGGCAGGCGCAGAAGGGGGCGGGATTATCACCGAACCCCTAGGGGAAGGCCACGACTGGGCCCCACGAGCGACCTGACGTCTCCTCCGGGGTCGGGAAGGCTCAAGAGAAGGAAGGCGATGGCGTCGCCTAATGGGGGAAGGGGGAGGCTCCAAAGGTTGAGGAGAGTCGCTACCCAAAGAAGACATGACTTTGAAAGCAAGGAAGATTTAGGGATAATGCTGTCAAAAAATGGCAAAAATTTGGGGGTTTTATAGACATGCAAACCATGCATGAGCCTCATTTAATGCTAACAACTCCCAACCACATAGGGAGTAATGAGCGAGGCCTTGGAAACCCAAACAGTCATCATTACCCCTAGGATGTCCTATCTAGAGAGGGGGATATAAATGGACTCGAAGGAAACACAAACGACCTCGAGGCGCCTCACCCAAGCATACTATTTGTCGGTCATCACCAGCCAGAGCCCTTGGTGACCAATTGGCAAGGGGGCAACTGATGGAGGTCGGCACCTCGTGGCACATATAGCCGGTCGCTGGCAAACACCACCACCTAAGGATACCCCTCATCCACGTGGGGTTAACATCGGACCACAAAGAGGACACCGGCATACCCTCGGCGCAGTGGAGGAGGGAGATCCGTACGAGCACTTACCCTATAAATAAATGGAAGGCCTCCACAAGAAAGGGGTAGAGAAATATACATAACTCATCTCTCTAAAAAGCTAAGTAAATCCTTCACTAAAGAGATCACCTTATTAGTCCCGTTCACTGACTTGAGCGTCGGAGAGACAACCTCGGACACCCTCTGAGGCCCTTGTGTGTTCATTGTGCAGCTACGAAGCACGACGTTACAGCAAGGACGAAGGAGGAACAAGCCGGCTACTACTGGCCAAAGACTATCAATTTTTTGTACCCCAAACAAGTATTAAGTACTTAAATACAACCTTAGGGCTGTAATAATGTATGTGCGCATATAATCATAAAAAAATATATGTAATATTCATATATGTTTCAATCATAACTACTGTATTATTTTATCTTTCCATCGCAAAACTGAAAATGATAAATATACCATTGAGACGAAAAAAATATATAAACAAATTAAATATTCAATTATATGCATTTTTACATTCAATACAATTTTAAAACCACACGTGTGATACACGGGTAAAGAGGCTAGTATATCTTTAAAATGAAATTTCACTTGAAAATGAAAATCATTTACTCAAAAGACTTGAATAATCAACTACTCAAATGGTTACAAAAATCTTCTTAATTGTAAGAGGTTACCCACTATCCCATCAGGCTATAGAAATTAAAAGATAAACTTTTCTTAATTTGTTGTAGTCTTGTTACCTTTGTAGACACCAACTAAACTACTCAATTTGCAAGAAACTAAATCAAAATTCTCAAAATTAAAGGGTCAAAATATTGGGGTGTCATCAAAAACAGCTTTAGTTGATTTAGGGCATATTAAGACAATTCATAATTCATTTTTCTAAGTTCAAATGAATTGATTATTCATCAAAATCCAATTCAAAATTTACTAAACTAGTAACCAAATTCATATCGAATTTGACCTACTCCAATGCACAACTCAATTACAAACAAACGAACGAAATATGTATTTGTTCTATATTCAATGAAGTTTTCCTCGAGTCTTTCTCACTAGCATCTAAATCTTGAACCTTGGTAAAACTGCTTTTACCTTATACATATCTCTCAAATGAAATATAACTAAAAGTGCATATAAAAAAAACTAGTTGGAAATCCCGTGCGATGCACGAGCCGCTTTTTAGTGACAATGATAATGACACCGAGTTAGAGGATTGTATAAATTTGTGAGATTACGCAACAGTAGAAAGTAAGTCGAAGGTAAAAGTATGTCTAATAGTAAATGAATATTATCTACATACGTGAAATGTGTTTTTTGGTAGGTCATATATACAGTAAACGTCCAATAAAATTATACGCGTGCATTGTTGTGGACATGACATAGGTCCACCCCGACGCGGCCACGCGCGGGTTTGGGGAGGCGAATGAATCTCATGTGAGATGGATCTCGAGTTAAAATTTAAATCGAAGTAGGAGTCGCCACCGAACTTTGTGGGAGTTTGGGCCCGTTCGAACCCACTCTATGTCGTAGTGGGCCGTGCACAAAGTACGGCTCATTCCGATTTCAGAGTTTATTGGGTTCGTCCCTTAGCATTGCGATACCGATAGCGACATTGTCGGTAATCAAGTATTGAATGACTCTCGTATGCCAATGGATTCAGACATCCAGAAACCATGGTTCTGAGTAAGGGGTGAGGGTACGTGTTGGGAAGTTCACAAAGAACACCCAACCCCGCCCGCACTTAGCGGCCTTTATTAAGATATCGTTCGTTTTTGGTGTACGCGCGTTAGTTCGACGGTTGAATGATATGCAAACAAAGCTTTTTAGACTAAACACGTGAATTATGTTTAACTACGTCGTATAATGCTTGTTTGAACTAAGTCGAAGTTGTTTTAGCATGCGAGGTTCGTTTTAGTATAATAAAACAACGAAAAGATTGCTAAAAACATGAACAAACGGGTTACTAACGATTTGAGCATTGAATAAAAGATGTAAATATAATTCATAGTTTGAAAAGATTTGCCGAGACCTAAAATTCACCAAAAAGCTCGTCGCTTTATTAAAGAAAAGACGTTTGAAGAAATAAGACGGAATAGCTTTTTTATGTTGCGAATTTCAGGGGCCCACGCGACCCGCGCGAGGAGGGCGCGACTCGCGTGGCCATGCGACTCGCACAGGACGTGTGCGACTCGCATGGCGGACTCGCACAGGACGTGTGCGCCACGCATGGCGGACTGCTCTCGAGATTTTTTAGAAAACCGACTCTTTTGTTAAATCGCGTACAAATATGGCATAATTTATACTCGACTTAAATATTGATACTGGTAAAATTCGATGCTTGATTATAGAATCAATATCGAATATTTAGAGTGGAGTAGAAAAAAATTGTTTAGAAAATTGTTTTGAATGTTGTTAAGACAAAATAATTCCTCCACGTTGTAATATCATAATTACTCGGCTTCAACGGTATTATGCTTAACATGATTTGATGATTGATTCCTTTAGATCCGATATTCGACTATAGAGTCGACATCGAATCCTTAGGGACGACTCTTTATTGAAAATAGTACGATAATATCGATATTAGGAATGAGAAAATAAAAAAGAAAAGACGTGACGACGACCTGTATGAAAAGGCAGACGGACGAGAGAAAGAGAAGAAAAGGGAGAAGTCGGGATTTGTAACACCCTCAACCTACATGCTTGATTATCTCGAAAACGGACTCGTAGTAGCGGCCTAGGCACGGGAGCGTTAAGATGTATATAGGTGAGTTATGGTGTGTACGGTTAGGGATTTGGCGAGTTTTGCTCTCGGGTTTGTATACAGTTTGTCTAAAATTGCCTAGAATTTTAGGTTGTGAATGGTCAGGAATCTTATAGGATTTCTAGAGGAAAGATTAGAATATAATATGCCTAGTATTGCTGGAATTTCGGGTTGTAATTTGTGTGTCGGGATTGGAATTGTTGTGTTGATGTTGTAATTGATGTCGGGAATTGTGTGTATGAATTGTGTGTGCAAGGGTGGGGTATTTATAGGATGAAATACCGACTTGGGATAGGAGATTGATATCTTACAAAGGAAGAAAACAACCGGTTGAGATGAAGTGGGATTCCCTCTTTGGATAGGAAAAGGTTACTTGCATAGGAAGAAACACCCGGCCGGTTTAGATGGAGTAGGATTCCGACTTTGGATAGGAAAGGATTCCTACTTTGTAGCTGATATTTGTGTAGTATTTGACTGCGAGACAGATTTTTGAAGTGGCGTGATAGATTTTTATGTCTCGGAAACGTCTTTGACCGGGGTTTGACCCGGTTGCTAAAAGACGGTTTTGCCCTTGGTGTCGGTTTTGACCCAAATTAGTCTCATTTGATTGGAAACGACCCACTGGACCTGGATTTGAGGTCTGTTTTGTGAGATTTTTATTCCGCTAAAAGCTCGTGCCAACTACTATTGATTCCGAGTCCGAAATCGAGTGTATTAAGTCATGTTTACGTCCGATCATCATCGGGTGTTTTTTTGGAAACTGCTATAGACACCTGGCGGTCAAAATGTGGGTGTCTACAATTGTACTTAAAACTTGTAATATCTCTCTTTAAGACAATACTCGGTAAATATTTGGGTTGATTGTTGATATATATATATATATATATCTAAGAACCAATAATGACTTCAATTTATAATCATAAAATTACCCCCTTATGATTCAATGTGGTACAATTGTACTACGGAGTACTTTCTCCTTCCTTCTATCTTCTTCCATATTCTATTTTCGTCTTATCTTCTTCCCATCGCAAATATTTTTTATTTGGTCAAATCTTTTTACTATATTAACCTCACTTTTACTTATAACTACAATTATAGAAGGGAGAAATATTTAATTTATACATATGACGTTATATATTCTTTCAATGACATTATTCTTTCAATCTGAGATATTTAGAAACGAATTATATAAGGAAAATTCATCGCCCTATTATATAATTTTTCGATGTGAAATAGAGTTTTTCTAAGACTCAAAATATGTTTGATTAATATCTATGGACGAATGATTAGTCTTATTTATAATAAAGAATTTAGTCAGCTCATCATAATTTTTTGATGTGGGATAATTTTACTTAATTTTATATTCCTAAGAGATTAAGGATCATAAGATTTTTTTTGTTGATATCTAAGAACGAATGATTATTGTTATTTATAATATATAAATTTATCACGCCTTAATATAAATATTTTTCGATGTGAGATGATTTTACTATTTCTATATGTAATAATATATTCATTACTTTTTCGAGCAAATAATATGAAATTCATCACTTTGTAATAATTTTTCGAGGTGGAAAAGTTTCACACACGTTTATAGTCTTAAAATCTTTTTTAATACCCAAAAGAGAAATTTTTTACTTAAATTTATTATAGTCCTAAGAGTTTTTCTAAAACTCAAAAGATATTTGATTTATATCTATGAAATGCATGACTTTGTAATAATTTTTTGATGTGAATTTTTTTACTCAAGTTTATAGTCTTAAGAGTTTTTAAGACTCAAAAGTGTGAGATAATTTTACTTAATTAAGTTTATGGTCTTAAGAATTTTTTTTAAGACCCAAAAGAGTTTGTTTTTCCATTATTAAGGATGAACGATTACTCTTATTTATATAATAGAATTCGATCACCTTATTACGGAGTATACTTTTGGACAAATGATTATCTAAAACGAATGGTTTATCTTATTTATGATATCTCATCATAATTTTTCGATGTGATCATTCTACTTAAAATTTATAGTTTTAAGAACTCTTTTTATGACTCAAAAGACTTCTGACTGATATCTAAAGACGATAATTTACTTTTATTTATATAATAGAATTTCATCATTGTTTTGGTAATTTTTTGATGTGGGATAATTTATACTTCCATTTATAGCCTTAAAAGAAGTATTATAAAATTCAAAATATTTTTAATTAATATCTAAAAGCGAATAATTTCCCTTAATGATGATGTAGAATTTCATTACTTCATCATAATTTTTCAACGTGGAATAATTTTACTTAAGTTTATAGTTTAAAAAGTTCTTTTAGCACTCAAAAGATTTCTCGTTGATATCTAAAGACAAACTATTGCTTTTACTCCGTATTTATATAGTGGAATTTCATCAACATATTATAATTTCTCGATGTAGATAATTTTACTTAAATTTAAAGCTTTAAGAGCTTTTATAAGGCATTTTTTTTGTTATTATCTAAAAACGAATGATGTCTCTTATTTTTTATATAGAATTTCATCACCTCATCATAATTTTTCGATATGCTTACTATTTAAAAGCATTTTTAAGACTCAATTTTTTTTAGCTGATATCCAAGGACAAATGATTATTATTTATAATATAGAATTTCATCACCTCATCATAATTTTTCAATGTGTGACAATGTTAGGATAATTATAATAATAAAAGAGTTTGGTTTTATATCTAACTTAAGAATGAGAGATTAGTCTTATTTATATAATAAAATTCGATCACTTTATTATAATTTTTCGATGTAAAATAATCTTACCTAAGTTTATAGTCTCAAGTACTTTTCTAAGACTTAAAAAACCTTTTTTTATACTTAAGAACGAATGATTAATCATATTTATATCATCAAATTTCATCACCTTATAATTTTTCGTTATGAAATAATTTTGACTTAAGTTTAGATATGGTCTTAAGAATTCTTGTAATAATTTTACTTGAGTTTATAATCTTAAGAGATTTTTAATCTTAAGATGTTTTTAAGACTCAATTGAATTTTGGAAGATAACTAATAACAAATTATTAGTCATATTTAAGAACGGAAGATTTCACTTATTTATAATATAAAATTTCATCAGCTCATCATAATTTGGAGAAATGGTTACTTTTACTTGTACAGCACAATTTCATCGTCTTATTGTAGAATTAATTGCTCTTATTTCTTATTTATAATATAGATTCATCATCTTATTTTAATTGTTTCGATGTGGGACAATCTTAAGTTTGTAGTCTTATTAAAAGTTTTTTTAAGACTCAAAATTTTTTGGTTGATATTCAAAAACAATGATTACTCTTATTTATATTATAGAATTCCATATATAATCTCATCATAATTTTTCAAGGTAGATAATTAATTAAGGTTATAATTTTAAGAGTTCTTTATGACTTAGAAGATTTTTGGTGGATGATGGTAGGATTTGTCGTGGATCCCACCGCCAAATAAATAACCAACTAGCACCTAACGGTTGTTAGGGTAAGTCAGGATCGTATCCACGGAGACGGTGTTGCAAGGGTTAAACTAGGTTGGCCTAAAACGAGACTATACTACCAAACAAACACAAAGAGCTACTAATTGGTGAATTATGATGACAGGAGAAGGAGGAATTAGACTAACAATGAACTAGACTATAACAAGGCTAAATGAAATAACTAAACACAAAATAAACAATGAACTAAAGAAATGATGACTAACTAAGAGGATGAATCAAATATGGAAAGAAGTGGGTTAGGTCGGGTTCATAAGAATAGTAGGGTGATCGGATTGATCATGGGTATGGGTGCCTCCTAGTGCTAGAGTCGGTCCGGGCTCTCGCTACTTAGACCGATGTCAAGGTGAGTCCGGGCTCTCGCAACTTAGACTCTAATCGAGGTATGTCCGGGCTCTCGCAACTTAGACTATCCTCAACACTATCCTCAACATGACCACAAACAAGACAAACAATGAGTAGAGGAAAACTAGCATGAGAAGCATGGCCACTACAACTCAAACAAGCATTTCAACAAACACATGGTGTGCCAAGTATGTGACTAACAACAAAGATTCATCCTTTACCCCTAATCAAACCTTAATCACCCATATTCTACCCTTAATCCCTCTACTAACCCACAAGAAGACTACTCACACATATTCAAACTAACTACAACAATGAAAAGATAAAACAACATCACAATCCAAACATCCATAATGAAAGAAAACAAGAACAATAACAAGAACACTAAGTAAAGATTCAATCTTGAAATAATAACAAAGAATAAGAGTAAAGAAAGTTATACCAACACAAGAGGAAGAAAAAGATGTAATCTTGTATAAATAAGAAACCCAAAATAATCCCAAGGTTGTCAAGCTTGGAAAGATCTTCAAGTGTCTCCTTAATACAAGAACTAATTACAACTCTAATTAACTAAGATTAACTAAAGATTAAAGGAAGATTAAAACTAATTAGAGGAACTCTAATTGATGGAAGGATTTGTCGTGAATCCCCCCGATCAAATAAAACCGGCAAAACCTAACTAGGGTAGCTAGGGTAAGTCGGGTCGAATCCACGGGGACGGTAGAGGCGTCTAGACCAAGTTCGCCTAAAAACGAGACTAAGTCAACGAGCTAAGCTAGAGAATGATAAGAAGGGGAGAAAGTTAGACTATGACTAAGAGGAACAACTAAGGAAAACGGGCTAGGATTAGGTCGGGGTCAAAGGGGTAACAGAATGGTCAAGGAAGAGCTAGAGTGAAGGAGGTAGTAGGGTAATCTAGGTGTGGTCCGGGCTCTCGCAACTTAGACTCACCTAGAGGTTCCACATGGAACCCATCGGTGACACACATGACAAAGGAAGGCAAGAAAAACAAGCATTCTAACCTACTTAATCATTCAAGCATTCCATCAAACATGTGATATGCATCAAACCAAGAGGAAACCCAAATCTTCCACCAACATCTCCAACAAACCCTTAATCACCCAATTAACACCCTAATCACCCTACTAACCCTAGCAAGAACACTACTCTAACATTATCCAACTAATTCTAACATAAACAAAAGGAATCATCATAAGAAACAAAACGTTCATAAACAAACTCAATCAAACTAACAAGAACAAGAACAAACAATAATAAAGATTCAAACTTGAGAAACAATAAAGGATTAAGAGAAAGGAAGAGAGATTATACCATACTAGAAGATGAAAAGAAGAAGGAAACTTGCATAAATGGAAGAACCAAAAACAAACATCCAAGGTTGTCAAGCTTGAGTGGAGATCTTGAAGAATTCCAAATTACAAGCACTAATCTATAATTAACGATAATCTAAAGACTAATCTACACTAATCTAACCTAAAGTAGTCTAGGGTTTAGTGGGAAGTGTCTAACATAACCTCGAATAGTGTATTAAAACAAGAGGGGGGTATATATAGGGTTACAAGTGGAAAGGAATTGAAAGAAACAAGGCGGAGCTGTAACTGGGTCATCCCGGTCGGGATGGATGGTCCCGTCCGGGATGGCTTCATGGTCCCGTCCGGGATGGCTCCATGGTCCCGTCCGGGATGGCTCATCCCGTCCCGGTTGACTCAGCAGAAGAGCTTCTTTGTTTGCACTTCATCCCGGACGGGATGAGGTCATACCCGTCGGTGATGAGTCTGGTAGGCCTCCAATATGATCCTTTTGGTCCCTCCTTTCTTCACATGGACTTCTCACCGATTCTCGGGACTCGGGATCGGGTCTCGGACGCTCGGGAATGGGTCCCAAGGTCTCGGGGTCGAATCCAAGGCATCGAGTGATCGTTCCTTCACTTCGTTGGCTCCGAAAAGTGTATGTATTGAGTCAGAATCGCTCCAACTCTTCACGAATGGTCTCGGGAACCTGAAACGAACTAGAGGAAGCATAAGTAGCCCATAAAGCGCTCCCAAGGAGCGATTCCACAAGGAAAATGGGACCAAAACACTACGAAATAGGCACTACAAACTACACTTATCAACTCCCCCACACTTAACCCTTACTCGCCCTCGAGTAAGCACATACTAACTACTATACTAGCCGAATGGGTATTAGCGCACCCTACGCCCTTTCAACTCACGCGAGTGCACTTAGAGGTAAATTGCACTCCGCAAGGCAAGTCGGGTCTTGCGACAAAACTGCGGATACAACCGGACACAAGACACAAAAACAACAAACACACAAACAAACAAACCAACAAACAAACACAAGGTTGCACCCAAAGAGAAACAAATACCGCTTCCCTCTAAAAAGCGGTGAAAGAAGCACCGGTTTAGGACTCAAGGCAAGTGACAACATTCCCGAGCTAGCAATACAAACCAAGATGGACAAAACACTAATAGTATGACGACAAAGCAATAAAAACGTTGGTAACTTACCTCGGTTCCTCCTAACCTTCTAAAAACGTACTACGGGACGATCGGCGGAGTGGGAAGTGATGATCCACGGTGTTAGTCGACACTGTAGGTAAGTGAGACCCCGCCTCCTTTAGCGTGAGCCAAGAGGGTCGTCCCATGTCCGAAACCGCCTAACTAGTCCAAGTAAAAAGGTGGAAATATGCAAAATGAGAGAAGACCGACTAATGCCGCTATCATCCTTCCTCGGGACTCGGTCCTTTGGTAGGCTCTTCACGGCAAAATTCGGAAAAAGGCTTATTTTTGTGGGGTTAAGATCTTTTTGTGAGACGATTTTCTTTTGGCATTTTCTCTTTTCTTTTGCATTTTTGCCTTGTTTTGTCATGCCGTTCTTTTTCTTCTTTTCTATTTTCTTTTTGGCTTTTGTGCCTTTTCTTTTTCTTCTTTCTTTTCTTTCTTTCATTTTTCTTTCTTTTCTTTTCTTTGCCCTTTCTTTGGCAAGATTTGGCTTTTTGGCATTTCTTGACAATTAAGAAAGAGAGAAATCAACACTTTGCAATTTATTGTGTGGATAAATGTAGGAGGTAGGGAAATGGGTGAGTCGGGACGGGCCCTTCCCTTCTAACCCACAAAAAGTGGAGAACTTGGACTAATCAAAGAATCCCAAACATGGTCACCTAAGGGACGGGACTCGGCAACCAAGGCCTTTTCACACCGTGGGTGGTCAAAATGGTCAAAATGCAAATCCCGTAGTAAATCCCTAGTAAGCTAGGTGGACTCAAGGTAAAGGACCAACGAAATCATTGATTTAGGGTCATTCTATTAGACTAAAGTCCAAGACTCGATTTATGCCACTAGGAAAGGGAAAGTATACACTTGCACACTAGCCTCTAAACCGGGTTTTCGAAAACCATTTACACACAAGGCACACAACAAAACACAAAACAAAGACTCAACGAAAACGAAAGAATAAGAAACAAAAGCAACAAAACAAGAACAACACAAAACGAACACGTACATGACACAAACACCACCCCTAGCTTCCAAATGAGCAACCAACCAACATCAAACTTTACAAAGCTCCTCCCGAGCACACCACATCACATTTTCCTCCAAACTCCACAAGAGATAAAGAAGAAAAAGGAGTAAAGATGTTACCGGAAGTCTTGAAAGCTCTCCAAAGTTAATGGTGATTGAGCAACCTATAAGGAAAAGGGAGGCAAAACACACAACAAAACAAATATACGACACAAAAGAAAAACACACAAAAGAAAATCTTTTTGATTTTTGTGAAAAAATTTCAAATTTTTAGGATTTTTAAAGATTTTTCGAAAAACTAAGAAAATAAAGCTAACTACGATAGAATATTGCTCCCCCACACTTAAACCGAGCCATGTCCTCATGCTCGACCGTAGTGTGCGGGAGCACAAAAGAAAAAGAAAAGAAACTACGAATATAAAGCTAAAAATCAAAAAGAAAAGTGGAGAAAATGATAGAATGTGTCCGGCCGGGGTGTAGTCAAGTCACCATGGGCCGAGACAAGAAAAGATATGGATGGGGGAAGAAAAATAAAAAGAAGGAAATAAAAGGAAATGGGAGGGGAGGGCTAGGTGTAATCAAGTCACCTAGCCCGGATTCCGCCTAAATCCGACTAAATCCTCAAAAAGAAAGAGTGAAAGACTTGTAAAATTTGGATTTTGAAAATGACTCTCGATGTAGTCACATCATCGAGAGTCGAGAGCAACCAAAACCAAGGCCTCGAAGGCCATTAAGATACCATGACTCAAGGGGAAGGGAATAAACAAAGGAAAACAAGCAAAAACAAAAACGGAAAAGAAAGGATAGTTGCCATACCATAGGTTAGCAACTCACTCTCTCCATCGTCTCATAGATCAATATAGGCACTTGCTTGTCTTCATCGTTGCTATCCCGCTTCAAGCTTGATAGAACCGCATGGTAGAGGTAGTAATGGTGTGGGGGGTGGAAATTGGTGTGTATACCGGTCTAAAGTAGATAGAAGATGAAGTGAGGATATGAAAATGAAGTATGTTGGTGGTATGATATGAGCAAGGAAGGTAGGGAGGTTGGGTGGGGGTATACAATGGTTGGGTGGGCTTAAATGTCGAAGAAGAGGCACAAAAAAAAAAGTAGGGGATCATCCTGGTCGGGATGAATGATCCCGGTCCGGATGACACACCCGTCCCGATCGGGAAGCTCCCATCCCGGTCGGGATGGCACTCCAGTGGACTCGATTTTTGGCACCCTCATCCCGATCGGGACGGCACCATCCCGGTCGGGATGACACACCCTTCCCGGTCGGGAAGGGTCTTCATGACTCCCATGACCCCAAAAACCGACTCCCTTACTCACGGTCCAAGCTCTATCACTAACCACTCCTTTCTAGGAGTCACCTTCACTTCACCTATCACAATAAACTCAAAGTACACATCAAATTCACTCCCTCACATCGCTCATCAAAATACCAAATCAATTACAAGAGCTTCACAAAACAACCAAAAATCAAGAGAAAAATCACACAAATACAGACACAAGTACTCTAAAGAGGAGAGGAGAATGTACAACATGACGGTTCTTTAGGAACTCCGTCAAACCTAGGATGGTGGATTCTCCTTCAACCGTAGCCCTCAAGGGCATGGAGGAGCAAGTCGAACGCGCTACCGACATCATAATGAAGGCCCAAGAAGCGCTCGAGCCTAGCTAACCTCCACGGCCTCCAAGGAGGAGGCAAGAAGTAGGAATCCCAAGACCCATCGTCATCATTCATGTCATCTCCGGGGTCTATCCATCCTACGAGCTTAACCGACCTCTTCCTCCCTAAGCATCGCCTCCAATCACAAGCAAGCTTCATCTCCAAGAAGCGAGGCACAAAAAACGGTTTTGGCCTCATCTCCTCAATGCACACCCCCACACTTTCCTCAAGTTGTGGTTCCCCATCTTCATCACTCGGCCCCACATCATCTTGGAGAAGAGGATCGAAACTTCTACCGGCGGTTTCAATCTCTTTCAAGTCATTGCTTGGTTCACTAGCTAGGGGCTCTTGATGCTTATCCACATTCTCGCACAAGGGCAACTCGAGGCTAACAATTTCACCCAACATCCTCACAAATTCCACCAACCCATCCAACTCACTATCCTCCTCCAATTCCTCACCAATGTTGTCTTCACCGAGGGTCATCTCCTCATTCGTCTCTTTTTGGGTAGACGATCGAGGTTCTTCAAAGAAAATTTCTCTTTCGAAGGGAACTACATCGGCGGCTTCGTGATTAGGTTGCTCCTCTCTCTCAAGTGCGCACCCTTCCTCTAATTGCGATGTTCGGGATAAATACATTACGGTTTGAACTGATATTGCATTTAATCGAGCATCCCTCGCCTCGTTTGCCCTTCGAATTTGGGCCCATAATTCATCTTGTTCTTTTTGCAATTGAAGGGCCGTTTCTTGGAGGCTCCTTTGCATTTGAAGAAGCGATTGAAACTCCTCCATGTCGGGCAATTGGTGATCATTGGGGTCTTGTAAAGCTCCTTGATAATCTTGATAATCTTGATGATAATCTTGATAATCTTGATTAAACATGGTGTCTTGATGATGCCCAAGGGGCAAGGGGTGGGGCATCATATTGTTGGTAGTGAGGATGAGGTGATTGGTAGTATTGTGGGTCATGGGGTTCATATTGTGGTTGGGGTGGAGGGTAATATGGTGGGTTTTGGTGGTATTGGCTTCCATAAGGTGAATCTTGATTGAACATGGTGGGTTCACTTTGATAATCCGAGTAATATTCACCATGATCGTAGGATTGGTAATCGTTCACTTGTTGGTAGCCATTTTCATAACCTTGAAATTCATACCCATCTTGATTACCCCAAGAAGCTTGATTATGGTAGGGGGACGTCATGTCATACCCTTGGTTCATGGAAGAAGAGGAGTAGCTCACATCGGCTCCCAAGTGTGTGGAGTTTAGATCAAACCCCATGCTCGCTCGTAAATCGTAGCTCATACCCGGTTGGAAACCACTCATTCTAGCAACCGTCCATTTAAGCGGCTCTAAGTCGCAAGAAGAAGATAGTCACCACCTCTAAGCACAAACTGTAGACTAGGAACAAACGTGAGAAGTCTAGTGCTTTTTGGGCACTAGACAAGAGAGAAATAAAACACACACACACAAGAAACAAGGTAACAAAAAGGAAAAAGAAAAACACAAACACAAAGACAAAGTCGAGTAACTAGGAAAACAAAGTCTAAAGTAGCACCGTCCCCGGCAACGGCGCCAAATTGATGGAAGGATTTGTCGTGAATCCCACCGATCAAATAAAACCGGCAAAACCTAACTAGGGTAGCTAGGGTAAGTCGGGTCGAATCCACGGGGACGGTAGAGGTGTCTAGACCAAGTTCGCCTAAAAACGAGACTAAGTCAACGAGCTAAGCTAGAGAATGATAAGAAGGGGAGAAAGTTAGACTATGACTAAGAGGAACAACTAAGGAAAACGGGCTAGGATTAGGTCGGTGTAACACCCGCTATTTTTCCTAAGCATTTTATTCTTTCTGTTAGGACTTCGTCGTAACTCTGTCACTTTTGGCCTCATATTTTATCATTTTACTAAGCTTTATTTTAATTTTTGAGTTTAATAATTTCTATTTTTAATTTTAAAGATTTAAAATTCATTTAAATCCATTTATTTGGTTTTTTCGTAAACTAAGTAATTTTTCCGCGAGGAATTCTATTTTTCTCCCAATTGACATTTTTAAGCTTGGATTTAAGTTATTCCTTTTTCCTAAAAATGTTTGAATACGTTTATGGAATATTTTCTACTAAGATATATTTTAGTTACTAAAAACAAGCCATTTATGATTTTATTACGAAGCTTCGCGAATAATTATTTTCTTACGCGAGGTTTACTCGAATTACTTTGAAATGCCTTTAACTATTTTACGATTACACTTTTTATCAACTTATAAATTATTTGAGACTGTTTTCTCACATTTTGGACCGACTAAGCTCTTGGTCACAAGTTTTATTACATTTTATTTAAACGTTTCATTAAAACGTAATCATAAGATAAATCATTTTCATTCATTGTAGCATTTATGTCAAAACTTTTCTTACTCCCTCTCTTATCCATTTGGCCGGCCAACTATAGGTCTAGGTGCATTTTGGTTCCTCATTTTGAAGCCTTAATTTCATCCTTACCCTCTTTAAGTGTAGTAACATCCATCTCCTCCTTTACTACATTCATTTTTGCATTAACCAAAAATATTCATCACTTCCTTCTTCTCTCTTTTGGCCGTGTGTCCCTCAGCCATTCTAGGCAAATTTTTGCTCCATTTCGAGTCCCAATCGCATCATTTTTATCGTCATAATAATCCTCTTTCCGATTCCTTCGTTAAGGTATTAATCGACGTCATTTTCGATCAATTTTTACCTTGATTTTTATTAGTTTTCTCATGGTATTTTTCTGCCATGATTTACGTGTTTGGTAGGATTTTTGGACGATCCCGAAGCCGACGAATACATCGTTGATTCAGACTTGGAGTAGAGGTAACGTCGATGTTACTCGGTATTTCAAGATTTTAATTGAGTATTTGCATGTATATATTTTTATATTTTATTTTGGCAATATATGTATGTCACGAATTCTGGAAAAAATTTTAAAGTTGAAATTTTGCATGTTTCGATATTTTTATCGCTTTTACGAGATTAACGATTAAATTGTTATATTAATTTGTAAAATCGTAATAATCGGCTAAAACATGTAATATATGTTTATATTCTGGAAAAATGTTGTTTTTGATGATTTTTTAGTAATTTAGTATTTTTCTAATATTTTTGATATCGATTATTGAATTATTATCGTTTTCGGACAAAAACGATTAAAAACCGATTTTTAGTTCTAGTACTTTAACATTTTATTTTAATCTGATTTTTGACGTGGTGAAACTTTCTGGTGAAATAGAATTTTTTAATTTTTTTCATAATTTTTCGGAATTGTTAAGTGGATGAATTAATTAATCACTTTAAATCATCGTTTATCGTTAAAACCGTGTTTGTTGTTTAAATTCTCGATTTCTGGTCTTTGGTTTAAATCTGGAAAAAAATTATGATTCTGATGATTTCATATTAAAATGTATTATTATGATTTTTAGTGCCTTAATAAAATGTTAGGAACGATAGGTTTATTAATAAAATCGTTAATTGCGAAAACGGGTTTAAATGACGGTTTTGTTGAAATTTGTTGAGTCTGGGTTTTGGAAAAATCTGGAAAAATTTATATTCTGTAAAATTAGGATTTTAAAGTGTAATAATAATTTTTGGATATTAATACTTAAATCGTTTTGTAATTACTATTTTTATTAATCGTTATTGTCGAAATTGGACGATTAACGAGAAAACGCTTTAAAAACCGAGTTTTAGAATTCTGGAAATTTTCTTTTCTGGACAGAATGTCCATAAATATAATTTAAATATTTTACGTAATTTTTGTACTATTTATTAGAGTCTTTAATTAATAAATATTGATTTTCGGACAAATTGTGATTTATCGTTAAAATGCTTCGTCTTACCTAAAAGAATTATTTTTCCAGCACTTTTGAAAGTATTTAAATCTGAAACTTTAAGTGTTAAATCATCCCTTAACATTTTCTAAATATATTCAATGGTTTAATTAAATAAAGACGTTCAAATATTTAATTTAGTATTTGCCGTAAAATCCTATTTATAATTTTATCGTCGAAACTAATAATAATTAGGGAATTTTAGCTTTATAACTTTTGAAAACACCCTAATTAGTAATATTAAAATGTTTAAGACATTCTTAATCATCTTATAACACTTATACGATATTTTAATAATTTCATAAAATCAAATGTTCTTACTTTAATAATTAATATTGTTAAGGCCGAAAGTATTAGTTTTATAAATCTATATCGTTTACTAAAATGTGGCATTAGTATGAACTAATATTTTCACTACTTTGATATGATGCTATTTTTAGTAAAGTTTCCTAAAATAGAAGTTTCCTAAAATAGAAGTTTCCTAAAATAGAAGTTTCCTAAAATAGAAAGTTTCCTCTTTTAGAATATAAATGTTTACTTCTTTTATCCTCATATTGTTTATGATGAATACATCTTTTAAATATCGATAATGGTTTGTTTTGGAGTTATGGAATAAGGACAAGTGTGGGTTTAGAGTAATATAGTCTGGGATGTACGTTTTGCCATCAACTGTAAGGCTGGTGTGTCTTTATGGGGCGCATTGGTTGTTGAACTGAGCATGGTTTGTGTTCAGGAGAGTGTATATTTACCTTAAACTTAGATATCGCATCGTATAAGTCGCGTCGGGTTGAACTGGATATGGTTTGTATCCAGGAGGGGTGTGCATTACTTAAGCCAGGACCTCGCTGCACGCAGTCCTGTTATGGTTGAGTTGCCTAGTTAGAGACCAAAGTCTAATTTGTTTTGACTAAGTTCTCGAAACTAGTTTTTAGTATTATCCTAGTGAAAGTCTAGATTCTACATTAATCCTATCCATAACGCCATTTTGATTATTTTATTTATTATCGATATAAATTGGCGCAGGTTGGCAAATATCTTTATGTGTCTTCGGAAATCCCTTTTGAATAATTTGTTCGACACTAAATCTTATTTTAATATGATGTTTTACTGTTTTCCATTTTTACTATTTTCCTATATTAGTAATTACTGTTTTAAAATCCTGTTATACGGCTGGGAGAACGTTGACGTTGCTCCCCACTGATTGTGGCTGTTATGTTTTAACATGGCAGGTATACGTGTTTATTTTCCGGTGGGTGTGGGCTAGCGAGCAGTCTTGGATCCTGCTGATCTTTTAATAATCATGTTTTAAGGATTGTTTAACCTCTTTATGGATTGTTTTAAGTTTTAGCCATTTTTATGTATGGCGCATGTTTGACCTTACCAATTTAATTTATTAAGACATAGTTCTGTGTGTTTTAATCCCGACTCTACAGTGTTTCCGCCACTGTATCGCGCTAGAAATATTTAGGGGATTACAGTCGGGGTCAAAGGGGTAACGGAATGGTCAAGGAAGAGCTAGAGTGAAGGAGGTAGTAGGGTAATCTAGGTGTGGTCCGGGCTCTCGCAACTTAGACTCACCTAGAGGTTCCACATGGAACCCATCGGTGACACACATGACATAGAAAGGCAAGAAAAACAAGCATTCTAACCTACTTAATCATTCAAGCATTCCATCAAACATGTGATATGCATCAAACCAAGAGGAAACCCAAATCTTCCACCAACATCTCCAACAAACCCTTAATCACCCAATTAACACCCTAATCACCCTACTAACCCTAGCAAGAACACTACTCTAACATTATCCAACTAATTCTAACATAAACAAGAGGAATCTTCATAAGAAACAAAACATTCATATACAAACTCAATCAAACTAACAAGAACAAGAACAAACAATAATAAAGATTCAAACTTGAGAAACAATAAAGGATTAAGAGAAAGGAAGAGAGATTATACCATACTAGAAGATGAAAAGAAGAAGGAAACTTGCATAAATGGAAGAACCCAAACAAACATCCAAGGTTTTCAAGCTTGAGTGGAGATCTTGAAGAATTCCAAATTACAAGCACTAATCTATAATTAACGATAATCTAAAGACTAATCTACACTAATCTAATCTAATCTAACCTAAAGTAGTCTAGGGTTTAGTGGGAAGTGTCTAACATAACCTCGAATAGTGTCTTAATACAAGAGGGGGGGTATATATAGGGTTACAAGTGGAAAGGAATTGAAAGAAACAAGGCGAAGCTGTAACTGGGTCATCCCGGTCGGGATGGATGGTCCCGTCCGGGATGGCTTCATGGTCCTGTCCGGGATGGTGATCCCGTCCGGGATGGCTCCATGGTCCCGTCCGGGATGGCTCATTCCGTCCCGGTTGACTCAGCAGAAGAGCTTCTTTGTTTGCACATCATCCCAGACGGGATGAGGTCATACCCGTCGGGGATGAGTCTTGTAGGCCTCCAATATGATCCTTTTGGTCCCTCCTTGCTTCACATGGACTTCTCATCGATTCTCGGGACTCGGGATCGGGTCTCGGAGGCTCGGGAATGGGTCCCAAGGTCTCGGGGTCGAATCCAAGGCATCGAGTGATCGTTCCTTCACTTCGTTGGCTCCGAAAAGTGTATGTATTGAGTCGGAATCGCTCCAACTCTTCACGAATGGTCTCGGGAACCTGAAACGAACTAGAGGAAGCATAAGTAGCCCATAAATCGCTCCCAAGGAAGTTCCCTTGTTGGAGCCCTTGATTGTTGTTGTGGAAGGTACCTTGGTTATTTTGCATGAAGTTTTTAAAGGGCTTTGAGTTGCCTTGATAACCTTGGTTGTTGTCCCTTAAGGGAGGTGGAACATAAGGACGATGTTGTTGTTGGTGTTGAAAAGCTTGTTGTTGAGGGACTTGATTGGAAGCTTGGTATTAATTAGAATAGGAAGAACCTTGCTTGAATGCTTGAAAGGCATTCACTTGCTCAATACTCCCTCGACAATGCATAGGGTCATGACCAACGATTCCACAAGTGTCACACATGCCATAATAAGGCAAAGGAGGTGCAAATCCCAAAGCATTTACTTCTTGAATTGAGTGATGATTGGAGGAACCAATGCTTTGAACTTGAGTGAGGTGACCTTGGAGCTTCTTGTCAATGTTCTCCATATGGGTCTTCAATTGAGCTCCAAGGTCAATGCTTAGTTGAGTAATAGCATCAACCTCGTGCCTACCTCCTCGATTTGCCTTCCTAGGCCTTGAATATTGAGAATTATGAACCGCCATCTCCTCGATTCTTGCCCATGTTTGGTCGTCATCGACCTCGGTAAACCTACCATTGGAGCCCATGTTGAGTATAGTTCTTGAGTCCTCATAAAGACCATTCCAAAATTGTTGGACTAAGAACCATTGTGAGAGTCCATGGTGGGGGCATGATCTAACCAAAGACTTAAACCGCTCCCAAGCTTCATATAGGCTCTCTTCATCCCTTTGTTGGAAACCGGTGATGGAGGCCCTAAGCAAATTAGTCTTCTCCGGAGGGTAGAAAGTTTGGTAGAACGCCAATGCAAGCTTCTTCCAAGTGTCGATGCCCATGGTTGCCCTATCGAGACTCTTAATCCATTGCTTCGCTTTTCCAATGAGAGAAAATGGGAAGAGTACCCATCGGATTTGGTCTTGTGTAACCCCGGGTTGAGAGATAGCGTCGCAATAATCGGAGAAAGTCTCCATGTGTTGGTGCGGGTCTTCGGTGGGCAAACCACTAAATTGATTCCTTTCCACAAGTTGTATGAAGTGAGTCTTAGGCGTAAAATTCCCGGCATAAGCGGCCGGTAGAGCATTGGGTCCCGGCAAGACGTCTTCCGTGAATGTAGAGTGAGAGGAAAATTTCGGCATTATTGGATGTAAGGGAGAAGATGGTGTAGACGGAGTTGAAGTAGATGTAGAAGGGGAACTAGGACTAGAATCTCCAAAGGGATTGGTGAAATTCCCTTCGGCCGTCTCTCGAAATGCTTGCTCAAAATCGCTTCTTTGAGCTTGCTCTTGATGGGTATTGCTTGCACTTGGTTGAGAGATCCTAACCCGGTTAATCGTCCGTTGGCGAAGAGCTCGAAAAAGCCTTTCCGGCTCTGGATTAAAGAGAAAGGATTTGCCTCCCCGCCTAGGCATACACTACACACTAGAACAAACGTGAGAACACCTAGTGCTTTATGGGCACTAGGTAACGACAATAAACAAGCACAACTAGAGACAAAGAGAAAAGAAAGCTAAGAAAACTAGAAAAACTAGAAAATATGCACAAGAGAGAGTAGAAGGGCACAAAGAAGGGTAACTAAGTCTAGCTATAAGCAAACTAAGTCTAAACAATGCACCGTCCCCGGCAACGGCGCCAAATTGATGGTAGGATTTGTCGTGGATCCCACCGCCAAATAAATAACCAACTAGCACCTAACGGTAGTTAGAGTAAGTCGGGATCGTATCCACGGAGACGGTGTTGCAAGGGTTAAACTAGGTTGGCCTAAAACGAGACTATACTAATAAACAAACAGAAAGAGCTACTAATTGGTGAATTATGATGAGAGGAGAAGGAGGAATTAGACTAACAATGAACTAGACTATAACAAGGCTAAATGAAATAACTAAACACAAAATAAACAATGAACTAAAGAAATGATGACTAACTAAGAGGATGAATCAAATATGGAAAGAAGTGGGTTAGGTCGGGTTCATAAGAATAGTAGGGTGATCGGATTGATCATGGGTATGGGTGCCTCCTAGTGCTAGAGTCGGTCCGGGCTCTCGCTACTTAGACCGATGTCAAGGTGAGTCCGGGCTCTCGCAACTTAGACTCTAATCGAGGTATGTCCGGGCTCTCGCAACTTAGACTATCCTCAACACTATCCTCAACATGACCACAAACAAGACAAACAATGAGGAGAGGAAAACTAGCATGAGAAGCATGGCCACTACAACTCAAACAAGCATTTCAGCAAACACATGGTGTGCCAAGTATGTGACTAACAACAAAGATTCATCCTTTACCCCTAATCAAACCTTAATCACCCATATTCTACCCTTAATCCCCCTACTAACCCACAAGAAGACTACTCACACATATTCAAACTAACTACAACAATGAAAAGATAAAACAACATCACAATCCAAACATCCATAATGAAAGAAAACAAGAACAATAACAAGAACACTAAGTAAAGATTCAAGTTTGAAATAATAACAAAGAATAAGAGTAAGCTTGAAAGAAAACTTCTCTCTAGGGCAGGCGATTTTCTGGCGATCTTGGCCGTCTCTAGATTTTTTCCGGCGCTGTTCTGGCGCTTTTGCCGGCGTTCTCTGCGTCAGATCTCGTCAGGGCTTTCAACGTTGGATTGGAGTGATGAGGAAGAAAGGTCAGTCTGTTCGGAAGGGCCCTAAGCCTCATACACGTAAGACTGCAAGAGAGGAAACCGCACGTGAATCGTTCGAGAAACAGAATGCGCAGGATTCTGAAGAGGAATCTTGCGTGAATAAGACAATGGAGGATATACCAGGACTGAATTTAGACTCAGACTTCGAGGAGGAAAATGGGTCTGAGAATGTTTCGGAATTTGTTCCTGAAACAAATACCAACCCGGAACCTCAACCGATTGATAGCATTGGCTGGAAGCAACGAGAAGGGAAAAAAATTGTTGATGTCGAAGAAGAAGAGGAATTGCTGAAATTCTCAGAAGAGGATGTCGAGGATGAAGTTGAATACTGGAGCAATGCAGTATACTGCTTTATCATGGGAGCCAATCCACCTTGGGAGGTTGTTGAAGGCTTCGTGAAGCGTATTTGGAAGGAACATGCTATAGATAAAATTTCATTCCTCCCAAATGGAATTTTTCTAGTTCGTTTCAAGGACAAAGAGGCTAAGGTAAAAATTCTCGACCACGGTCTTTTTATGTTTGACAATAAACCCCTTATTGTGAAAGAGTGGACACCGGACGCAAAGCTAGATAAGGAGGATGTTAAGGAAGTGCCTATTTGGATTCAGTTACATGATATGCCTCTGAAATTCTGGGGTCGTTGCCTACCTAGGATAGCCGGTCTTGTCGGTCTGTATGTTAAGTCTGACTTAGCAACGGAGGAGAGAACTAGGTTGGGCTATGCCCGGGTTTTGGTGTTGGCTAAGGTGGGACAGAAATTCAAGAACTCTATCATGTTCCTAGATGAACACGAGAATGAGGTGGAAGTTTTTGTTAAATATGAGTGGAAACCTATTTGGTGTCCAAAATGTAAAAATTATGGACACGATGGGAGTGAATGCAAGAAAGAGGAATTAAAAAAAGCAAGAGTTGATGCAAAACAAAAAAAGAGTATTGGAGGCGGAATAGTAAGCGTGAAGCAGAATGTTCAGCAGGCCAAAAACAGCACAAACGCTGCTGTGAACAAACAGTCAGGACCTCATGTTCAGGCGCAGAAAGAAGGTGACCATGTTCGGATTTTGAAAGCGGGTATGGGGAGGAAGGATACTTCGTTTGTCGAGATTCTGAAGGGTCCACCTAGAATCGAGAAGGAGGTCGGAAATGCTGGAGCGGGTCTGGAGTTGGTTATACATGGAAGTCCATAATATAGGGTGTTGGAACGTTCGAGGCATGTGTAATATAAATAAGCAGCGAACGATTAGTGATTTTGTTAGGAAGCAGCAAGTAGATATTTTTGGTCTTCTTGAGACTAAAGTTAAGAATAAAGCGTATGTGAAAGTTCACCAGAACATTTTCTATGAATGGAGCATAACAACTAATAGTCACTGTCATGAAGGAGGGCGAGTTTGGCTCTTATGGAAACATGAGAGGGTTAACTTGTTGATTGTAGAGTATTGTTCTCAGTGCATACATGTTAAAGTGTCGACAAACTCGGGGAAGGAATATTGGCTAACGTTGGTGTATGCCTTTAATTCGACATCTGAGAGAGTGGACCTTTGGCGTAGACTCGAGAGTTATACTACTAGAGAACCGTGGATGGTCATGGGGGACTTCAACTGTGTTTTGGAGGCCAATGAACGACTTGGGGGCATTTCCTCGGAGGAGGCTATGAGCCAATTTCGAGGGTGCTTGGAGAATTGTGATGTGAGTGATATTAAGGCTAGTGGGTCTTGGTATACTTGGAATAACAAACATAAGGTGGCTGAAACGAGGGTGTATAGTCGGATTGATCGTTGTTTGATTAATGATGAGTTCAAGAGACTATTTTCGAATGGGTTTGCTAACTTCTTGCCGAAAGGAACATTTGATCATTGCCCTTGTATAGTGCAATTGGAACATCCTCCGACTAGGAGGAATCGAAGTTTTAAATATATGAATATGTGGAGTAAAGCTCATAAATTCATGAGTTGCGTTTCTAATGTTTGGGGAAGTGAGATTAATGGTACGTTGATGTACAAGGTGGTATCTAGGTTGAAGAACTTGAAGAAACCTCTCAAAGATCTGAATGCGGAATGTTTCTCAGATATCGAAAATAGATGTCTGCAAGCTGAAATTAAGTTGGAGGCATTACAGGTGGCGTTACGGACTGTCCGCTGTGCAGACCGGATGAATGAAGAGGCGATTTTGAATGAGCAAGTTCATACTTTGCAGGCTGCAAGGGCGGATTTCTGGTCACAGAAATCGAAGCAAAAATGGGTTCGTGAAGGGGATGTAAATTCTGCTTACTTTCATGGGCTGATGAGAGCGCGACGAGCGAGGAATGCTGTTGTACAGCTTACTGATGCGGAGGGTGCTGTTTGCCGGAATAAAGAGGAAATTGAGGAGGCATTCTTGCGATACTATGTTAATCTGTTGGGCGAGTCTCAGCAGGTTGAAGCGGTAAATTTGGGAGTAATTCGTCGAGGAAATGTGTGTAATGCGGAGCAGAAAGCGTGGCTGTTGCAGCCTGTTTCGGATAGTGAAATAAAACAGGCTCTTTGGAGCATTCCTCGAGATAAGGCACCGGGACCGGATGGCTTTTCGAGTCAGTTTTTCATCGATGCTTGGAATATTGTCGGAGAAGATTTTACAAAAGCAATTCATGACTTTTTCTTGTCAGGTAAGATGCTTAAACAGCTTAATTGTGCTAATATTACCTTAATCCCGAAGGTTAAGCGTCCTCAGTCTGTGAAAGAGTTTAGACCGATTGCGTGTTGTAATGTGATATACAAATGTATTTCTAAAATCATTTGTATAATATTGGCTCGGGTGCTACCACAATTAATTAGCCCGACTCAGGGTGGATTCATTGAAGGTAGGAGCATTGTCGAAAACGTGCTTATATGTCAAGACTTGGTGAAGATGTATAATAGAAGAAGAATTTCACCCAGGTGTTTATTTAAAGTGGACATTCATAAGGCGTATGATAGTGTTGAATGGAGTTTTCTCGACCAAATGTTGCGTGCCCTTGAGTTTCCAGACCGTTTTCGCTTGCTGATTATGGAATGTGTTGAGACTGTTTCGTATTCCTTAAGTGTTAATGGTGATAATTTTGGCTTCTTCCGGGGGAAAAGGGGGTTGAGGCAAGGAGATCCTATGTCACCGCTGCTATTTACTATCTGTATGGAGTATTTTACTCGGATTATGGATTATGTGGCGGTGGAGAAGAAGTTTAAGTTCCATCCTAAATGTGGTGGTATGAAGCTCAGTCATCTACTTTTTGCTGACGACCTTCTCCTCTTTTGTAAAGGGGATTCGGAGTCGATGGAGGTATTATGGAGAGCTTTTGCTACTTTCAGCAAGGCCTCAGGCTTGTGTATTAGTGTGGGTAAATCCCATGCTTATTTTGCAGGTATGGATGAGGACAGAAAAGCTGCAATTTTACAGTTCTCTGGGTGTGTGGAAGGATCTATGCCTTTCCGGTATTTGGGGTTTCCTATTCAGAGTACTAAATTAGGTAAGACTGATTGTGGGAAGCTGCTTGCTCGGATCACAGCGAGAATCTCAGGTATTGGAGCCCGTAAGCTGTCTTATGCGGGTAGATTGACCTTAGTTCAGTCTGTGTTATCTCAATTACACAACTACTGGGCTATGGTTTTTATTATTCCAAAGTATGTCATGGGTCGAATTGGGTCCATTTGCCGAAATTTCCTTTGGGAAGGAGGGGTGGAGGGATCGAATCGAGCACTTGTGAGTTGGGAAAAAATATGCTGTCCCAAGACTGAGGGAGGGTTGGGTTTGAGAGATTTGGTCATTTTCTCGGGACTCGGGATGGGGTCCCAGGGTCTCGGGGTCGATTCGAAGGCATCGAGTCATCGTTCCTTTACCTCGTTGGCTCCAAAAAGTCTATGTATTGAGTCGGAATCGCTCCAACCCTTCGTGATTGGTCCCGGGAACCTGAAACGAGCTAGAGGAAGCATAAGAAGCCCATAAACCGCTCCCAGGAGCGATTCCACAAGGAAAATGGGACCAAAACACAGTAAAATAAGCACTACAAACTACACTTATCAACTCCCCCACACTTAACCCTTACTCGCCCTCGAGTAAGCACATACTAACTACTATATCAGCCGAATGGGTATTAGCGCACCCTACGCCCTTTCAACTCACGCGAGTGCACTTAGAGGAAAAGTGCACTCCGCAAGGCAAGTCGGGTCTTGCGACAAAACTGCGGATGCAACCGGACACAAGACACAAAAACACACAAACGAACACATAATCGGTTGCACCCAAAGAAAAACAAATACCGCTTCCCTCTAAAGGCGGTGAAAGAAGCACCGGTTTAGGACTCGAGGTAAGTGACAACGTTCCCAAGCTAGCAATACAAACCGAGGTGGACTAAACCCTAATAGTATGACGATAAAGCAACAAAAACGTTGGTAACTTACCTAGGTCCTCCTAACTTTCTAAAAACGTACTACGGGACGATCGGCGGAGTGGGAAGTGATGATCCACGGTGTTAGTCGACACTGTAGGTAAGTGAGACCCCGCCCCCTTTAGCGTGAGCCAAGAGGGTCGTCCCGTGTCCAAAACCGCCTAATTAGTCCAAGTAAAAAGATGGAAATATGCAAAATGAGGGAAGACCGACTAATGCCGCTATCATCCTTCCTCAGGACTCGGTCCTTTGGTAGGCTCTTCACGGCAAAAGTCGGAAAAAGGCTTATTTTGAGAGGTAGGGGTTATTTTTTTTGTGAATCGGGTTTTCTTTTGGCATTTTCTCTTTTCTTTTGCATTTTTGTTTTGTTTTGCCATGCCATTTCTTTTTCTTCTTTTCTATTTTCTTTTTTTGGCTTTTGTGCCTTTTCTTTCTCTTCATTCTTTTATTTCTTTCATTTTTCTTTCTTTTCTTTTCTTTGCCCTTTTTTTTGGCAAGATTTGGCTTTTTGGCATTTCTTGACAATTAAGAAAGAGAGAAATCAACACTTTGCAATTTATTGTGTGGATATGTGCGGGAGGTAGGTAATGGGTATGTCGGGGTTGCGCATCCCCTTTCAAACCCACAAAAAGGTGGAGAACTTGGACTAATCAAACGATTCTAGACACGGTCACCTAAGGGACGGGACTCGGCAACCAAGGCCTTTTCACACCGTGGGTGGTCATAATGGTCAAAATGCAAATCCCGTAGTAAATCCCTAGTAAGCTAGGTGGACTCAAGGTAAAGGACCAACGAAATCATTGATTTAGGGTCATTCTACTAGGCTAAAGTCCAAGACTCGATTTACACTACTAGGAAGGGAAAGTAAGCACTTGCACACTAGCCTCTAAACTGGGTTTTCAAAAACCATTTACACATAAGACACACAACAAAACACAAAACAAAGACTCAACAAAAACGAAAGAAAAAGAAACAAAAGCAACAAAAGAAGAACAACACAAAACGAACACATACATAACACAAACACCACCCCTAGCTTCCAAATGAGCAACCAACCAACATCAAACTTTACAAAGCTCCTCCCGAGCACACCACATCACATTCTCCTCCAAATTCCGCAAGAGACAAAGAAGGAAAAAGGGATAGAAGATGTTACCGAACATCTTGAAAACTTTCCAAAGCCATCGGTGGTTTAAGCAACCTATAAGGAAAAGGGGGGCAAACACACACAACAAAACAAATATACGAGACAAAGACACAAAAGGAAAACACACAAAAGGAAAATCTTTGTTTTTTGTGAAAATATTTCAAATTTTTAGGGTTTTTAAAGGATTTTTTGGAAAAACTACAAAAATGAAACTAACTACGATAGAATATCGCTCCCCCACACTTAAACCGAGCCATGTCCTCATGCTCGATCGTAGTATGCGGAGAGACAAAAGAAAAAGAAAAGAAACTACAAAAATAAAGCTAAAAATCAAAAAGTGGAGAAAAGGGTAGAAAGCGTCCGGCCGGGGTGTAGTCATGTCACCATGGGCCGAGACAAGAAAAGATATGGATGGGGGAAGAAATAAAAAAGAAAGAAATAAAAGGAAATGGGAGGGGAGGACTAGGTGTAATCAAGTCACCTAGCCCGGATTCCGCCCGATTTCCACTAATTTCTAACGATTAATCCTAAAAAAAAAGAAAATAACTTAAATAAATAAATAGAAATAAAAACTAAGGAAAAGAATTACCAATTGTCATTTTGGATTTTGAAGTAACTCTTGACGTAATCACGTCGTCAAGAGCCACCGGGAGCAATCATCAAGGCCACTAAGGCCACCCAATCGCCTCTTCATCATCGAGGCTAGTAATCACCGTCATCATCACCTCCATCACCATCATCATTATCATCACCGTCACCATCATCATCGTCATCCTCATCATCGTCATCATCGTCATCCTCATCACCCTCGCCCATGTTCACATCCCAAGCGTCCTCCTCCTCGAACTCCTCATCGTTAATCACACCGCCACTAGTGCTAGGGTTACCGTGGCCTTGGAAGTATTCCGGTCTATACCACGATGGGAGGTTCCCTTGCGGGTTTATATACCCTTGCTGAGCTAGGAGGTGGTACCCGGGGTATTGGGCATAGTAGTCATCCCTCCTATGCTCATATTGCCCAAGATGTAGGGCATTAAGCATAGCGGCCATAGAAAGGTCGGTCGGGGGCGAAGGGTAGACAAAGGGAGTGTAAGGTGCATACGGAGGGACGTTAATGAATGACGGGGGGTGGGGTAGTAGTGTTGGGGTAGTGTAGCTTGTTGTTGTTGTTGTGGTCGAGCCGGGAGTTGGGGACGAGCTCGTGGTCGGGGTCCATGGGAGGAGGAGGCACCTTGATCACTTCCGATAAAAGGCAATAAAAGATTTGGTTCTTGAACCGGCACGACGGACCGTTGCAAAGGCGCAAGGGCCGGAAGTGTATCGCACGGTAGGAGAAAGTGCGTCCGACCCCCCGTGCTCCAAAGGTACTTTCTAAGCCTATTATCATAATTAATCCATCGATGATACCTAGATAAACGGTCCTCATCTAATCTTGTGCCCCCGGTACGGGGATTAAACCGTCCTCCCTAAATGTCGGACTCACCCTCTTGGCTAGATGAGTAACAAGCCCCCCAATAGCAATTTCTCTTAAATGCTTCCCCCCTTGGCTATCTTCTCGAAATGCTTGGCTAGTGCAAGTGCGACGTCGGGGGTGAATCGTTGTTGCCTCTTTAAATTCAAGTACCCCCCGACTAAGGTTAGCTCTTGCCTAGTGTAGGTACCCGTCTCACACCTCCCGAAAATAGTACCCGCTACAAAACGCTGCCATATACGTATGACCGGGTGGTGGACAAGGCGACTAGACAAGTGTCTAAGATCCACAAGTGTGAGACCCGTGATACTACGCCATACGTCGGCCACATTAAAGTCATTGGGTACCCGACCATCGGTAACCTTCGGAATGCCCAAGAGCTCACCGAAGTCGTCGAGGGTGTACATAAGGGATGTGTTATTGATTCGGAAATAAACTCGGTGCGGTCGGGATGGCGAAAGCTACTTAGGAACTCTAAAGTGAGTTGCCTATAGGTGAGCTCATGCATGTCGAATAGAACTTTCATACCCATCCCGACAAAGAATTCCCTACATTGGTCCAAAATTCCAAGCTTTCGAAGAATAATTTTGCATATGAATCTAGTTGGTTCGAGGGGCTTACCAAGGAGCTAGATAAATTTTTCCTTTTTGCTGGTCCGACTCAAAAATCAGACTGGGAAACTCCGGGAGACGAGCAATTTCCTGCTCCTCAACCTCGACCATGGGCTCGGGCTCGGGCTGGGCTCTCGAACTCGAAGCATCCTTTTTTTTTTCTGCTAATCACTGATCCCCCTCTCTTCTTTGGTGCCATATTGGATGATGAAGACTCAGAGTGATAGTATACCAAAAACAAAAATAATTCCTTCCCACAAATAAGAGCTAAAACCCACCAAAAATACCTCAAAGAAGCTTAATATCGAAGAAATAAGCTACCCAAGTGAAACTTAGCAAGACAAATCGAGTATTAGAAGAAATACAAATTTTCGGATTTTGAGAAAAATGGGCACAAAAACTCGATTTTTTTCAATTTTTGGGAGTTTTGAAGGTAGAAAATGGGCTTAGGATACTTATGGATGAGATAGAAATCGATTTTGTGAAGTTTTGGAAGTGATTTGGTGAAGTTTGGTTGAGAAATGGAGGATTAATGGTGATTTTGGGGTTAGGTTTTGAAAATGGGGGTTTTGAAGAGAGGTTGAAGATGAAGATTGGTAGAGTTGTGTTTAGTGATGTGGGAATGGGTTGGGTTGGGTTGGTATAAGAGGAAGGTTGTAAGAGGGAAGGGAGTGGGGCGGGGCGGGCTGGGCCTCAATTGGGCGAACTGTGCTCGAGGCAACGCCGTCCCGATCGGGAATGCAAAATCCCGATCGGGTTTCCCCACCATCCCGAACGGGAAGGAAAAATCCCGATCGGGATGAGCTCACAGTAGCCAGTCCAAAGTGCACCTCCAACCCGAACGGGAAGGAAAAATCCCGATCGGGTTTTCCTACCATCCCGAACGGGAAGGAAAAATCCCAATCGGGATGGGCTCACAGTGGCCGCTCCAAATTGCACCTGCAACCCGAACGGGATGGAAAAATCCCGATCGGTTTTTCTTACCATCCCGAACGGGAAGACCTTTTCCCGAACGGGATGGGCTCTTCTAGGCCGGGAAGAGTCTCCTAACCCTCTATGGCTCCCAAAAGCTTGTTCCAAGCTTCAAAAACCGACTTCCCAACACACGATCCAAGCTCCAACAATGACCACTCCTCCCTAGGAGGCATTTTCACTTCACACCTATCACAATAAACTCAAATAACACATCAAATTCCCTCCCTCACAATGCTCATCAATCATCCAAATAATCAAGAAATTCACCAAACAAAACAAACTACAAGGGAAAGAGATATATACAAAGAGACGGTTCTTGTGGAACTCCGTCAAACCAAGGTGGTACATTCTTCAATCTTTTTCAACAACCAAAACTAGTTCCATCTCCATCAAGGGCACGAAGGAACAAGTCGAAGGCCCTAGCAAAGTCTTCAATCAAGCTCGAGATATAACCAACCACATACCAAGGCTCTTCATGGCCTTGCCTTGACGTTCCCGGGGCATCCTGATCTTCCAAGTTCAACGACTTGAACTTTTACTTTTGGTCTTTGGGGACATACCCAAACGTCCACCGGTCCTCATGTGGCCCCAAGGGAGGCTCATCATTCTCCTTGCTTTTCAACTTGTCATCAAGCCCATGATATGGGCACTCATCTTCCTCCAAATTGGAGTCATCATCCTCAAGTAGATAAGAGTTCTTGTTCAAGCTTTGTCCCGACTCTCTCCCTAGATCAATGTTTTTCTTGGCTCGGATCATATTGCATGACTCAACATTAGTAGGCGAAGTGTTACCTTGGAGGTCAAACACTAGCTTCTCTTCGCCTAACTCGAATGTGATCCTACCATTCTTCACATCGATCATAGCACCGGCGGTATGTAGAAATGGGCGCCCAAGAATAATGGGAGTGATAGCATCTTCCCGCATATCGAGCACGATGAAGTCAACCGGAATGAAGAACTTACCGATTCTCACCGGCACATCCTCTAGCATCCCCAATGGTCGGTTGAATGAACTATCGGCCATTTGGAGCGTGATAGAAGTACTTTTAAGCTCCTTCATCCCAAGTCGGCAACAAATAGAATAAGGAATGATGCTCACACTCGCACCCAAATCACATAATGCTCTTTCGATCTTGTAGTGGCCTATGGTGCAAGGGATCGAAAATCTACCCGGATCCTTCAACTTTGGAAGCGTAGAACCTTGAATGAGCTCGCTCACCACTCTTGTGAACGCAATGGTCTCTTCCTTGTCGACGGATCTCTTCCTAGCCAATATTTCTCTCATAAATTTTCCATATGCCGGGATTTGGGTAAGTAGCTCGGTAAATGGGACACTCACATCCAACTTCTTCACAATACTAAGGAACTTGTCATATTGAGAGTCTACCTTGGTCTTCATTTGCCTTGTTGGGTAAGGCAACTTGATTTGGATCTTGTTTGGCTCAATCGGGGTAGACTCTTCAATTGACACTTTCCTTTTACCCTTGTCTTTTGCTTGAAGTGAGGGAAGCTTGTCTTGTTGGGGTTTCTCAATCTCCCATAAGATTTGCTCCTTCATTGGATTATCAAAGCTTGAGCTTTCTTGAATTGGAGATGCCCTTTTCTTTGTCGGTTCTTGCATTGGCTCTTGCTCACTAGAGAATGGAGGGGAGTCATAAGATGTACCTCTCCTTGTGGTGATGGCATTTACATGCTCAAATTTCGGTGTTTCACCTTGAGAAGGTAGTTGCCCTTTTTGTCTTGAGGAGCTCCCCGAAGCAAGTTGAGATACTTGAGTTTCAAGCATCTTCATACGGGCATCTCTTGTCGCGTTTTCCCCTTGAATATAAGCAAAGAGCTCTTGATGGTTTCTTGTTATGTCCATTTGACTCTTTTGCATATCCATCATAGATTTTTGAATGTCGAATCCCCGAGGTGGAGATGATGAATTATGCGGAGTATCGGTGAGGGCTAATGGAGTACCATAGTCATGAATAGGAGATCGACTCCTAGGCTTGCTTTCTTGACGGTTACCTTGAGTTGCTTGTTGTTGATGGTTCCCTTGGAACCCATGAGAATTGCCTTGATTAAGGCCATTGTTGTGGTTTAGTTGTCTTTGGAAATTTTGGTTTCCTTGGAAACCGCCTTGATTGAAGTTCCCTTGTTGGAACCCTTGATTGTTGTTGTGGAAGGTACCTTGGTTATTTTGCATGAAGTTTTTAAAGGGCCTTGAGTTGCCTTGATAACCTTGGTTGTTGTCCCTTAAGGGAGGTGGAACATAAGGACGATGTTGTTGTTGGTGTTGAAAAGCTTGTTGTTGAGGGACTTGATTGGAAGCTTGGTATTAATTAGAATAGGAAGAACCTTGCTTGAATGCTTGAAAGGCATTCACTTGCTCAATACTCCCTCGACAATGCATAGGGTCATGACCAACGATTCCACAAGTGTCACACATGCCATAATAAGGCAAAGGAGGTGCAAATCCCAAAGCATTTACTTCTTGAATTGAGTGATGATTGGAGGAACCAATGCTTTGAACTTGAGTGAGGTGACCTTGGAGCTTCTTGTCAATGTTCTCCATATGGGTCTTCAATTGAGCTCCAAGGTCAATGCTTAGTTGAGTAATAGCATCAACCTCGTGCCTACCTCCTCGATTTGCCTTCCTAGGCCTTGAATATTGAGAATTATGAACCGCCATCTCCTCGATTCTTGCCCATGTTTGGTCGTCATCGACCTCGGTAAACCTACCATTGGAGCCCATGTTGAGTATAGTTCTTGAGTCCTCATAAAGACCATTCCAAAATTGTTGGACTAAGAACCATTGTGAGAGTCCATGGTGGGGGCATGATCTAACCAAAGACTTAAACCGCTCCCAAGCTTCATATAGGCTCTCTTCATCCCTTTGTTGGAAACCGGTGATGGAGGCCCTAAGCAAATTAGTCTTCTCCGGAGGGTAGAAAGTTTGGTAGAACGCCAATGCAAGCTTCTTCCAAGTGTCGATGCCCATGGTTGCCCTATCGAGACTCTTAATCCATTGCTTCGCTTTTCCAATGAGAGAAAATGGGAAGAGTACCCATCGGATTTGGTCTTGTGTAACCCCGGGTTGAGAGATAGCGTCGCAATAATCGGAGAAAGTCTCCATGTGTTGGTGCGGGTCTTCGGTGGGCAAACCACTAAATTGATTCCTTTCCACAAGTTGTATGAAGTGAGTCTTAGGCGTAAAATTCCCGGCATAAGCGGCCGGTAGAGCATTGGGTCCCGGCAAGACGTCTTCCGTGAATGTAGAGTGAGAGGAAAATTTCGGCATTATTGGATGTAAGGGAGAAGATGGTGTAGACGGAGTTGAAGTAGATGTAGAAGGGGAACTAGGACTAGAATCTCCAAAGGGATTGGTGAAATTCCCTTCGGCCGTCTCTCGAAATGCTTGCTCAAAATCGCTTCTTTGAGCTTGCTCTTGATGGGTATTGCTTGCACTTGGTTGAGAGATCCTAACCCGGTTAATCGTCCGTTGGCGAAGAGCTCGAAAAAGCCTTTCCGGCTCTGGATTAAAGAGAAAGGATTTGCCTCCCCGCCTAGGCATACACTACACACTAGAACAAACGTGAGAACACCTAGTGCTTTATGGGCACTAGGTAACGACAATAAACAAGCACAACTAGAGACAAAGAGAAAAGAAAGCTAAGAAAACTAGAAAAACTAGAAAATATGCACAAGAGAGAGTAGAAGGGCACAAAGAAGGGTAACTAAGTCTAGATATAAGCAAACTAAATCTAAACAATGCACCGTCCCCGGCAACGGCGCCAAATTGATGGTAGGATTTGTCGTGGATCCCACCGCCAAATAAATAACCAGCTAGCACCTAACGGTAGTTAGAGTAAGTCGGGATCGTATCCACGGAGACGGTGTTGCAAGGGTTAAACTAGGTTGGCCTAAAACGAGACTATACTAATAAACAAACACAAAGAGCTACTAATTGGTGAATTATGATGAGAGGAGAAGGAGGAATTAGACTAACAATGAACTAGACTATAACAAGGCTAAATGAAATAACTAAACACAAAATAAACAATGAACTAAAGAAATGATGACTAACTAAGAGGATGAATCAAATATGGAAAGAAGTGGGTTAGGTCGGGTTCATAAGAATAGTAGGGTGATCGGATTGATCATGGGTATGGGTGCCTCCTAGTGCTAGAGTCGGTCCGGGCTCTCGCTACTTAGACCGATGTCAAGGTGAGTCCGGGCTCTCGCAACTTAGACTCTAATCGAGGTATGTCCGGGCTCTCGCAACTTAGACTATCCTCAACACTATCCTCAACATGACCACAAACAAGACAAACAATGAGGAGAGGAAAACTAGCATGAGAAGCATGGCCACTACAACTCAAACAAGCATTTCAGCAAACACATGGTGTGCCAAGTATGTGACTAACAACAAAGATTCATCCTTTACCCCTAATCAAACCTTAATCACCCATATTCTACCCTTAATCCCCCTACTAACCCACAAGAAGACTACTCACACATATTCAAACTAACTACAACAATGAAAAGATAAAACAACATCACAATCCAAACATCCATAATGAAAGAAAACAAGAACAATAACAAGAACACTAAGTAAAGATTCAAGTTTGAAATAATAACAAAGAATAAGAGTAAGCTTGAAAGAAAACTTCTCTCTAGGGCAGGCGATTTTCTGGCGATCTTGGCCGTCTCTAGATTTTTTCCGGCGCTGTTCTGGCGCTTTTGCCGGCGTTCTCTGCGTCAGATCTCGTCAGGGCTTTCAACGTTGGATTGGAGTGATGAGGAAGAAAGGTCAGTCTGTTCGGAAGGGCCCTAAGCCTCATACACGTAAGACTGCAAGAGAGGAAACCGCACGTGAATCGTTCGAGAAACAGAATGCGCAGGATTCTGAAGAGGAATCTTGCGTGAATAAGACAATGTAGGATATACCAGGACTGAATTTAGACTCAGACTTCGAGGAGGAAAATGGGTCTGAGAATGTTTCGGAATTTGTTCCTGAAACAAATACCAACCCGGAACCTCAACCGATTGATAGCATTGGCTGGAAGCAACGAGAAGGGAAAAAAATTGTTGATGTCGAAGAAGAAGAGGAATTGCTGAAATTCTCAGAAGAGGATGTCGAGGATGAAGTTGAATACTGGAGCAATGCAGTATACTGCTTTATCATGGGAGCCAATCCACCTTGGGAGGTTGTTGAAGGCTTCGTGAAGCGTATTTGGAAGGAACATGCTATAGATAAAATTTCATTCCTCCCAAATGGAATTTTTCTAGTTCGTTTCAAGGACAAAGAGGCTAAGGTAAAAATTCTCGACCACGGTCTTTTTATGTTTGACAATAAACCCCTTATTGTGAAAGAGTGGACACCGGACGCAAAGCTAGATAAGGAGGATGTTAAGGAAGTGCCTATTTGGATTCAGTTACATGATATGCCTCTGAAATTCTGGGGTCGTTGCCTACCTAGGATAGCCGGTCTTGTCGGTCTGTATGTTAAGTCTGACTTAGCAACGGAGGAGAGAACTAGGTTGGGCTATGCCCGGGTTTTGGTGTTGGCTAAGGTGGGACAGAAATTCAAGAACTCTATCATGTTCCTAGATGAACACGAGAATGAGGTGGAAGTTTTTGTTAAATATGAGTGGAAACCTATTTGGTGTCCAAAATGTAAAAATTATGGACACGATGAGAGTGAATGCAAGAAAGAGGAATTAAAAAAAGCAAGAGTTGATGCAAAACAAAAAAAGAGTATTGGAGGCGGAA
Source organism: Agrostemma githago (assembly GCA_958450325.1). Taxonomy (NCBI): domain Eukaryota; kingdom Viridiplantae; phylum Streptophyta; class Magnoliopsida; order Caryophyllales; family Caryophyllaceae; genus Agrostemma; species Agrostemma githago. Next base: position 20,268,947 of record OY288241.1, on the reverse strand, counting down.
TAGTAAGCGTGAAGCAGAATGTTCAGCAGGCCAAAAACAGCACAAACGCTGCTGTGAACAAACAGTCAGGACCTCATGTTCAGGCGCAGAAAGAAGGTGACCATGTTCGGATTTTGAAAGCGGGTATGGGGAGGAAGGATACTTCGTTTGTCGAGATTCTGAAGGGTCCACCTAGAATCGAGAAGGAGGTCGGAAATGCTGGAGCGGGTCTGGAGTTGGTTATACATGGAAGTCCATAATATAGGGTGTTGGAACGTTCGAGGCATGTGTAATATAAATAAGCAGCGAACGATTAGTGATTTTGTTAGGAAGCAGCAAGTAGATATTTTTGGTCTTCTTGAGACTAAAGTTAAGAATAAAGCGTATGCGAAAGTTCACCAGAACATTTTCTATGAATGGAGCATAACAACTAATAGTCACTGTCATGAAGGAGGGCGAGTTTGGCTCTTATGGAAACATGAGAGGGTTAACTTGTTGATTGTAGAGTATTGTTCTCAGTGCATACATGTTAAAGTGTCGACAAACTCGGGGAAGGAATATTGGCTAACGTTGGTGTATGCCTTTAATTCGACATCTGAGAGAGTGGACCTTTGGCGTAGACTCGAGAGTTATACTACTAGAGAACCGTGGATGGTCATGGGGGACTTCAACTGTGTTTTGGAGGCCAATGAACGACTTGGGGGCATTTCCTCGGAGGAGGCTATGAGCCAATTTCGAGGGTGCTTGGAGAATTGTGATGTGAGTGATATTAAGGCTAGTGGGTCTTGGTATACTTGGAATAACAAACATAAGGTGGCTGAAACGAGGGTGTATAGTCGGATTGATCGTTGTTTGATTAATGATGAGTTCAAGAGACTATTTCCGAATGGGTTTGCTAACTTCTTGCCGGAAGGAACATTTGATCATTGCCCTTGTATAGTGCAATTGGAACATCCTCCGACTAGGAGGAATCGAAGTTTTAAATATATGAATATGTGGAGTAAAGCTCATAAATTCATGAGTTGCGTTTCTAATGTTTGGGGAAGTGAGATTAATGGTACGTTGATGTACAAGGTGGTATCTAGGTTGAAGAACTTGAAGAAACCTCTCAAAGATCTGAATGCGGAATGTTTCTCAGATATCGAAAATAGATGTCTGCAAGCTGAAATTAAGTTGGAGGCATTACAGGTGGCGTTACGGACTGTCCGCTGTGCAGACCGGATGAATGAAGAGGCGATTTTGAATGAGCAAGTTCATACTTTGCAGGCTGCAAGGGCGGATTTCTGGTCACAGAAATCGAAGCAAAAATGGGTTCGTGAAGGGGATGTAAATTCTGCTTACTTTCATGGGCTGATGAGAGCGCGACGAGCGAGGAATGCTGTTGTACAGCTTACTGATGCGGAGGGTGCTGTTTGCCGGAATAAAGAGGAAATTGAGGAGGCATTCTTGCGATACTATGTTAATCTGTTGGGCGAGTCTCAGCAGGTTGAAGCGGTAAATTTGGGAGTAATTCGTCGAGGAAATGTGTGTAATGCGGAGCAGAAAGCGTGGCTGTTGCAGCCTGTTTCGGATAGTGAAATAAAACAGGCTCTTTGGAGCATTCCTCGAGATAAGGCACCGGGACCGGATGGCTTTTCGAGTCAGTTTTTCATCGATGCTTGGAATATTGTCGGAGAAGATTTTACAAAAGCAATTCATGACTTTTTCTTGTCAGGTAAGATGCTTAAACAGCTTAATTGTGCTAATATTACCTTAATCCCGAAGGTTAAGCGTCCTCAGTCTGTGAAAGAGTTTAGACCGATTGCGTGTTGTAATGTGATATACAAATGTATTTCTAAAATCATTTGTATAAGATTGGCTCGGGTGCTACCACAATTAATTAGCCCGACTCAGGGTGGATTCATTGAAGGTAGGAGCATTGTCGAAAACGTGCTTATATGTCAAGACTTGGTGAAGATGTATAATAGAAGAAGAATTTCACCCAGGTGTTTATTTAAAGTGGACATTCATAAGGCGTATGATAGTGTTGAATGGAGTTTTCTCGACCAAATGTTGCGTGCCCTTGAGTTTCCAGACCGTTTTCGCTTGCTGATTATGGAATGTGTTGAGACTGTTTCGTATTCCTTAAGTGTTAATGGTGATAATTTTGGCTTCTTCCGGGGGAAAAGGGGGTTGAGGCAAGGAGATCCTATGTCACCGCTGCTATTTACTATCTGTATGGAGTATTTTACTCGGATTATGGATTATGTGGCGGTGGAGAAGAAGTTTAAGTTCCATCCTAAATGTGGTGGTATGAAGCTCAGTCATCTACTTTTTGCTGACGACCTTCTCCTCTTTTGTAAAGGGGATTCGGAGTCGATGGAGGTATTATGGAGAGCTTTTGCTACTTTCAGCAAGGCCTCAGGCTTGTGTATTAGTGTGGGTAAATCCCATGCTTATTTTGCAGGTATGGATGAGGACAGAAAAGCTGCAATTTACAGTTCTCTGGGTGTGTGGAAGGATCTATGCCTTTCCGGTATTTGGGGTTTCCTATTCAGAGTACTAAATTAGGTAAGACTGATTGTGGGAAGCTGCTTGCTCGGATCACAGCGAGAATCTCAGGTATTGGAGCCCGTAAGCTGTCTTATGCGGGTAGATTGACCTTAGTTCAGTCTGTGTTATCTCAATTACACAACTACTGGGCTATGGTTTTTATTATTCCAAAGTATGTCATGGGTCGAATTGGGTCCATTTGCCGAAATTTCCTTTGGGAAGGAGGGGTGGAGGGATCGAATCGAGCACTTGTGAGTTGGGAAAAAATATGTTGTCCCAAGACTGAGGGAGGGTTGGGTTTGAGAGATTTGGTCATTTGGAATGAAGTTGCAGTAGCTAAACTTGCCTCTTGGGTTTTTGAGCAGCCGAACAGATTATGGGTCCGGTGGGTGAATAGTGTGTACCTGAAGGGTTCCTCGTGGCGGGACTTTCAACCTCATGCTGATGTTACATAGGCTTGGAGGAAGATATGTCAGGCTAAGGAGAGGATAAAGCATATGTATGTGAATGGGAAGTGGCATAATTCGGATACTAGCTACTCGATAGCTAAGGCGTATGATGAATTACGTAGTCACAACGGAAAGGTGTTATGGTGGAGGTTAGTCTGGAGTAAATGGAGTGACCCGAAACATAGTTTCATTTCTTGGCTGGTGTATCGGGGAGCTTTGAATACGAGACTTAATCTGGCGCGGTGGGGAGTTGCGGACTCGGACCGCTGTGTTTTGTGCGAGGAGCAACCGGAGAGCATAAGTCATTTGTTTTTTGGTTGCGATTGGAGCACTAGAGTGATGGACATCCTAGGTAATTGGGTGTCGAGGAGAATTCCGGGGAATGGAGGGTTGATATGGGCGAGACATGCTAGAGGATCGAGGCTTCAATGCAATATAATTCGAGCTATGATTAATGCGGCAATTTATTATATATGGAGGCAACGAAACATTTGTCGGTTAGAAGGGATGGTGCCTTTGCCACGAGTCACAGCAAATTTGATAAAGAAGGATGTCACCAATAGAGTAATGTGTAAAATAAATTATCCTATCCCACCCAAAGACGCTAGATGGTTGCATACTTTGATGTAATCATTTGGGGTTTTTTGTAATTGGTTACACATTCTTTTTATTTATATATACTTACCATTCATCAAAAAAAAAAGTTATACCAACACAAGAGGAAGAAAAAGATGCAATCTTGTATAAATAAGAAACCCAAAATAATCCCAAGGTTGTCAAGCTTGGAAAGATCTTCAAGTGTCTCCTTAATACAAGAACTAATTACAACTCTAATTAACTAAGATTAACTAAAGATTAAAGGAAGATTAAAACTAATGAGAGGAACTCTAATCTAGGGTTTGAATGTTTGTAGAGAGGCTTAAGATAGTCTAGGGTATGATAAGCTCTATAAACAATACAAGAGGGAAGTATTTACAGGGTTCCGTAAGTGAGAGGAATAAAATAAGGAAGCGGAACAGGGACTAGGTCATTCCCGATCGGGAACGGGAAATCCCGATCGGGAAGAAATGATGGTCCCGATCGGAAATATGCGATCCCGATCGGGACGGCTTCACAGTGAGCGCGTCCTTTGTGCACCTCATCCCGATCGGGTTTTAGGCCTTCCCGATCGGGATGGGTCTTGTAGGCCTCCCTTAAGAGCTTTTTGGTCCCTCCTTGCCTCTCATGGGTTTCTCGTCGATTTTTGGGACTCGGGATCGGGTCTCGGAGGCTCGGGATGGGGTCCCAGGGTCTCGGGGTCGATTCCAAGGCATCGAGTCATCGTTCCTTTACCTCGTTGGCTCCAAAAAGTGTATGTATTGAGTCGGAATCGCTCCAACTCTTCGTGATTGGTCCCGGGAACCTGAAACGAGCTAGAGGAAGCATAAGAAGCCCATAAACCGCTCCCAGGGAGCGATTCCACAAGGAAAATGGGACCAAAACACAGTAAAATAAGCACTACAAACTACACTTATCAGTGGATATCTAAGGACGGATGATTACTAATATTTATAATATAGAATTTCATCGCCTTATTATAATCTGTCGATGTGGGATAACTTTAATATCTTTAGGCCTCGTTTGGTTACCCATGTACTTCCCGAGAATTGCAAGATCCCATGAATTGCATTCATGAGGAGTTTTTTGGTTACCCCAAAAGTAAAAAATGGGGGAATTCAAACTTACCCCATGAGTTGCAATTCCTGCATGATGCGGGAATTTGCTCACCCCCACCTCCCCCACCCCAGTGAGTTGCACTTCCCACATCCCGATTCCTTCAATAACTTTTTTACCCTTATATACTAATCTATTTTCACTTTATAACCTTAATTTCTCATTCAATTCTTCATTTTTCTCTCAACTTTTCTTTATTGCCTTCTTCTAACGAAAAGCACTTTACCCGCCAAAATCATTCATGGTACATTACTTTCATAATGTTCGTTATGTTTAAAAAATAATGTTCATAATTCTCCATCTATTTATTTAATTTTAAAAAAAAATGTTCGTTATTTTTTACGCTGATAATGTAATTTGGTTACGACTGCATATTAAAGGGAAGACAATTTCAGATATTTCATAAGTTGCTGAAAAAAAAAAACTATTTCATAAGTTTTTATACCCATGATTAATAAAGGGCATAATAGTCATTATAATCAAAATCACGAGAATTAGGACGAGCCAACCAAACAAGATGCAAGAATTCAAATCACGGGAGTGTGAATTCCAGGATGTCAACCAAACAAATATTGCAAATTCTCGGGAAGTTGATGTGGGAAGTAACTTCCTGGAAAATGCAACTTTCTCCGGGAATTAAGTTCCCGGATAATCATGAACCAAACGAGGCCTTATATGTAGTAAATTCATCACTTTTTCGAGCAAATAATATGAAACAAATAATATGAAATTTATACTCTAATGAAAACATTTCTACCTCGAATCTAACTAATTCATTTTTATAATTTTATTTACGATAACTTATTGTTAAACGACGAAATTTAACGATTTTTAGATGAAAATTATAAAACATCACATTAACATAATAGATTAAATATTATATTGTAATAATTAAAAGATTCTCTAATTGATTTTTTTATTATTATTAATGATACATTCCTCCTAAAATGAGTTTTGATGCAACGGAACAATCATATCGCTCGAAAAGTTCTTTTATATATATATATATATATATATATATATATATTATATATATATATATATATATATATTATATATATATATATTATATATATATATATAGAGAGAGAGAGAGAAAGGATCAAGTGAGTCCTTCTATATACATTGAGTCCATGAGTCCAATTTTGGACCATTGATCAAGTGAAAGATGGATGGTTGTGATTGCTTGAGGTGAAATAAGGAAATAACAAACAAATCTTGGTAAATATATCATTTCTCTCTCTTCCTTAATTATCTCAATGCAAATCTTCTCTCTCCTATCAATCTTTTAACTTCTTCTTTCTCTCACACAACAAGTTTCTTTAAAATTAAGTTTTTTTTCATCTTCATCAAAAAATCATCATTTTTCTACTGTCGTTGTACGTATGTTACTGTGTTACTGTCATAACCCGTAAACTATGTTACTTTAACTAATGTGTTACTTCAACTCATGAATTGTGTTACTTTAACTCATACAATGTGTTACGTTGTATAATAGTCTCTTGCAAAAACTGTTACTTTAACTCATACAATATGTTACTTTAATTCATGAACTGTGTTACTTTAACTCATAAAACCTGTTACGTTGTATAGTCTCTTGCAAAAACTGTTACTTTAACTCATACAATGTGTTACTTTAATTCATTAACTGTTGTATAGTCTCTTGCAAAAAATGTTACGTTAACTCATACAATGTGTTACTTTAATTCATGAACTGTGTTACTTTAGGAAAAAAATATGTGTTACTCTAACGCAGTGTAGCTGTTACTTTAACGAACAAATCATGTTACTATAAGAAATGGTTGTGGTTAATCTAAGAACGAATGATAAACAACGCTAATATCCTCAGTTACTTTTATGCATTATATTTGTTACTTTAAGGAACGAATGGTGTTACTCCAATACATCTGAGATGTTACTCTAACCAAAAACGCATGTATTAAATAAATATAGAGTTAACTGCAACGTTGTACATCATTATGTGTAAAAAAATATGTAAAAAATCAGTTATTCTTGTAAACCCACAAAAAAAACAACTTCGAATCCGCAAGCCAGCGCGTAGATTTTATAAAATTCCACCGCCTCATCAATTTCCCCGAATACTTGCCCCATGTACGGAGTGAACGCCTCACCCACATCTCTGCACCATTTTTGTGCATTTGCTTCTTTGTCAATGCTACCTGCAAAAAAATAAACAACGTTACGCCCATGGGACATATGTGTTACTTTAACTCATAAGTTGTGTTACTGTAATTGCAATTAAGTGTTACTTTAACGCATAAGGCATGTTACTTCAACGACGTTTCTTCGTTAATATAAATCAAAACAATAGTATCAGTGAACCATTGTTATTAATCCATGATTAATCAAATGAATAAAATTCCACCTTTTCCAGTGTTGTCCTATGCGTTTGCATCTTTGCCAAAACCACCTACACAAAATCAAACAGCGTTACACCCATGCAAATAATGTGTTACTACAATTCCTAAGTGGTGTTACTCTAACGAGTACAATACGTTACTCTAACATCATCATGAAAACCCTTTTCTTGACGTTCATTTGTGTTACTGTAATTGCAATTAAGTGTTACTTTAACGCAGAAGGCATGTTACTTCAATGACGTTTCTGCGTTAATAGAAATCAAAACAATAGTATCAGTGGATATCATGGAAAATCTAAATAAAAAGCATAAAACCCTGGAATCTATAAAGATTGAGAGAGCAATTAACCATTGATACGAAACTGTGATGAATGAAATGATAATGAAAGCAATATAAACATGAAAATCGACGTAAAAAAAACGCAAATTGACGTGATAAACCATTGATATCAAAACGCAAATTGAAATCAATATAACCATTGATATCCATGAATAAAAATTGAATCAAAACGTGAAAGAAATATTGAAACTCACCATTGTTATACTCGATCAATTGCTTATCAACAGTTGAAGAAGATGACGCGGTCATTGAATCCATTGTAACAGGATTTCGAGAACAAAATTGATGAATGAACGTGAATGAAGAAAGGTTTTTTTTGAGGTTTGAATGAACGTGAATGATAATGAATGTGAATGATTAATGAACGTGATCAAGGGAGTTATTGTTTCCTAAATTCATGAGAGTTATTTTAGGAACGTAAATCTTTTTCTTTTTTTTAAAATGCAATTGCTAGGATGCATCTTGTCCATCCATTCTCATCTCATCCAATGGATGAGATGAGGACTTAGAGACTCATCTAGAGTAAAGGACTCATAAGAACCTTACTCTCTATATATATATATACTGATTATGAGAATTCAATAACATATAACTATAGTCTAACCGTATTAATGAATCATAATTATTTTTTTCTAACGAGTCTGTACTCAATCCTAACGAATTTGTCTAAACTTTTCCTATTTTACCCCTTTATAAAAATTTAGGCTTTTGCAATGAGATTCAAATGAACTTTTCTTCATTTTACGGTATCACTTTACAAAATGAATCAACAATTCCGAATTCGATTATGGATTCAAATTTAATTATCGATTACTTATTTTGTTTATTGAATTTGACATAAAAAAAAAAAGGAAAAAAAAAATAAACTTTTGGCATTGATAATACAAAAATATGATAATTCAAAATAGATACTTTAATTTTCGACATAATAAATGGGAAAAATATATTAAAAAAATTGCAAAAAATAAAAAATAAAAATATACTCGGTCCGTTTCAATGAATTGTTTGCCTTTACTTTTGGCAGCGAGTAGAAGAGATCTAATGAGGAAGTGACTTGTGGAGTCAAACTCATGAGAAATGTCAAATTACATATAAAAAACATTTCTAAAATAGAAAGACAAATAATTCACTGAGACGCCCCAATATGGAATAGACAAACAATTCATTGGGACGGAGGGAGCAACAAAATAAAATAAAAAAACCCAAATTACTAGCCTCACCCACCCTAACCATCGTTACCCACCGCACCCACCCATCAACCCACCAGCAGACCCGACCCGACCCTTACCCGACCCCAACCATCCAGACAGACCACCTTCACCCACCATCAAGACCGATCTGACCCGACTCACACCCACCCACCAGTGGACAACCACCCTCGACCCCAGTCATCGCTTCTCCCACCGACCTCGGATGGTTTCGATGCTTGGTTGTTCGTGGTATGTTTATGGGATTGATTGAATTTTGAAATTGGTTGTTCGTGGTATGTTTATGGGATTGATTGAATTTTGAAATTTTTTTTGAGATTCCAAAAATTATTTTTAGAATGGGAGTAAATGACAAGGGTAAATCGGTAAAAATTTATTACAATTAAGCAAAGCTCGTTAGGAAATTAAAAATAATGACCCTAATTAATGAATCCAATTGTCCAAATTTTTTTTGGTTCAACGAAGTAATAAGGTAAAAAACAATATACAAGTATGTAATCTACTATCTAACGTAATAATCCAGAAGAATAATACAGTATACTTACTACTTAAGCTAGGATATGATGCGATATGATAATATAGTTAACATATTTATGAGATGTGAGATAATCTATACACAATAATAATTACGAGTATCATTATTATTATTTCCAATACGCTCCCACAAGATGGAGGAACCGGGAGTGAGATCAATCTTGAGTAGAAGAGGATCGAGACGGGATGAGGTAGAGGCTTCGTGAGTGCGTCAGCGAGTTGATCATCCGCGGATATGTGAGTGGCCCAGATTTGACCATGTTCAACTCTTGTTGGCGCACAAAATGGGAAAAAAATGGCAATATGTTTCATTTGAGAGCGGAAAACGGGATTTGCCACAAAGTGAGTAGCACTAAAATTGTCACAATAGATAACTGGAGTAACGGAGATTGGAACATGGAGTTTGGCGATGAGATCACGGAGCCACATGAGCACCGAGATGATGTTAGCGACCCCTCAGAATTCGGTCTCTGCGGAGGATTTAGCAACTAGATATTGCGTTCCGGAAGATCAGGAGATCAAGTTACGATCGAGATATACAAGAAAGTCGGAAATTTTAGAAATAGAATAGATTGATTTTTGGAGGAATTTTTTTTGGGAAAATTCTTATTCAGTAAAATAATAAACTACTCCGTACTTCTATGAGAGAGGTCTCACAATAATCGTATTGTGAGACCGTCTCACATGAAACTAATTGGTTCTTCTATTATATATACTCCCTCTATTTTTTAATGTTTGTCTCATTTCTTGGATATATATATATATATATATATATATAGAGTGAGGATCCGGTGAGTCTCTCTCTTTAGATGAGTCCGTCCTTTCAATCTGGACCACACAATCAAACAAGATTGAATGGCTGAGATTGGACCACGTCATTAAGGAAGAGTAACAAGGCTGCCTTTGCATACACAAACATCATAACTCTTTAATTCCATATTACTGTGATATTATTACTGTGACATTATTACTGTAATTTCTTATTACTGTGACAGTGTCACAGTAAGATATTTGTGTTACTGTTATAGTGCTCTGTTACTGTAACAGTGCTACTGTTAATCTCATGTTGATGTTACTTTGTAGTGTCAATTGATAAATGAATTTGACATTATTACTGTGACATTATATTGTGATTCCTTATTACTGTGACAGTGTCACAGTAAGATATTTATAACTCTTTAATTTCATATTACTGTGACATTATTACTGTGACATTATTATTGTAATTCCTTATAACTGTGACAGTAAGATTTTTGTGTTACTGTAATAGTGTTCTGTTACTGTAACAGTATTACTCTGACATTATTATTGTAATTCCTTATTACTGTGACAGTGTCACAGTAAGATATTTGTGTTACTGTAATAATTTTTTTGTTTTTTTTTTTATTAAAAAAAAAGTGTTCTGTTACTGTAACAGTAAGATTATATACGATGAAGATGACGCTGAGATTGAATCTCAGCCATTCATGTGATTTGATCATGTGGCTGTGATTTGCGGGACGGACTCATTTAAAGAAGACCAACTCACCGGATGCAATTTATATATATATATATATATATATATATATATATATATATGAAGAATAGTTTAACAAAATGGGACATATATTAAAAAAACACAGGGAGTAAGATTATTGGTGACATGTGAGATTTGAAGACCTATAAACTTTCTTTGATAATTTGACATACCAACCAAATGGCCAATAGCCACAGAATCTAGGACTTCTACACGAAGTATAGAATCTTTCATGTTAGCGCAATTTTAAAAAATTAAGTTTATCATGAGCTTCTTATTAATCAATGTGGACATGGTTTAAAGCATAATATACACTCCCAGTACTCGAGGAGATTTAATGTTAGGTTGAGTTCCATCAGTTTATCCTGTTTGCTTCCAATTGGCTGCAAAATTATTAATACATCCTGTCTTCAGATTCTCTAATAATATTCTACTCAATACTTTGCGCCATTTCTTCCAATATAAGTCGTGATATAGCTAGGACTTTCACAAAAAAAAAAAAAAAAGTCGTGATACAGGACTTATACGTCATACAGCATATATAGGATAATGTTTTCAGTTTAGATGGGGAAATGTGTACTCCCTCCGTTCGTATTCAAAGAATACGTTTTACTTTTGCACAAAGATTAAGAATAATTTTAAATACTATTAAGGCTCGCTTGGAATGAGAGTAATTATTACGGGGTAATAGAGAAGAAATGAACTAGAAATGACGAAAAATAGTGATTATGGTAAGCGAAAATGGGGAAAATTAAGAAAATCTAGCTTATTTGGGAAGAATTATTACTCCCCTCTCCCCAAGTAATGCATTACCTCCCAATGGGGTAATTATTTCCCCTCATATGTCTTTTACACCATAAAATGTCACAACCAAGCAACAAGCTCGTTCATTTTTAGTTCATTTTTGTTCTATTATTCCCGGAACAATTACCCTCATTCCAAGCGAGCCATAAAGGTTCGTAATTTGGGACAAATTAATATTCCCTTCTACTCTTTGAAATTGTCCCATTATTTATTCATATGTGAGGTATATACAGAGTATATTTTATTCAAATGGGACAATTCCAAATAATAAGGGAAAATATTTAATTATCCAAATTGTAGTATTACAATGACATATGATGAAAATAGGTTAGTAAGTTAGGGATAAATTGGTCCAAAAAATAAACTGAAAAAGAAAGAGATAGAATTAAATTTAAACGATCAAAAAAACGTGCACTTTGGATACCAACGGAGGAAGGATGAGTCACGTACGCTGAGTTTGATAAATTTCCATGCAATTACTACTCTACCAATTAATCATGTGGGCTAGGTGGCTAGTCATCCACCGTATTATAAAATGTAGGACTAATTCATACACGGAGTAAATAATCTATGTAATGTCCATCATTATAAATCGTTTTATATGGTATAATTTCGTAATCATAATAATTATATAATGAAAGAAAATATATCATGATAATGTCTCCCTATAAATTAGTGAGAGATGTAACATTAAAAATGAAATTTAAATAATTTCTTTCGCTCATTATATAAGAGGTACTCTCTCCTTGTTGTTGAGATACCGTCTTAATTATTAAAAAATTTGTGGATGATGAATACTCCATATGAGATAATCTGATGATATTAAAAGGGTAAGATACTAAATAAAGATAAACCCGTTTTAGCATAATCAAGATTCACCACTAACACCAAAAATCAACGAGACTTGGAATTTAGAAAGTCTTACATACCAAAGAAAGTCTAAAAGTTAAAACTATGGGTGTAATTCGCTACTACATTTCGTCGTCGACATTTCAGCCACGTCGTCGGCGCTTTATACGTGAATTTACTCTTTTACCCTTCCCCTAATTATGATTAATGATATTAAATAAGTTTGTTAATTAATGTAATTAATATTTCCGAGTATATTAAAATTACGGTTTTTGTACTCTTGATCGGTTTTTGAGGCACGTGTCTCAACGTAACTCATTTATCCTTATGTAATATATTCTAATGAATTTAATTAAGTTTCTTAACTAACGTAACAAATATATTCCCGACTAATATGAAATGTCGGTTTTTGGACTATTGAACGGTCTCCGAGACACGTGTCTCAATGTATCCCGGGAATATGTTTAGGAAATTTATATATAAACCCCCTTCTCCTTACAATTCATTTTCACTTCTTTCTCTCCCCTAAACAATTTCTTAAAAAATCGTTTTTCAAATATAAAACCGCTTCCACTCCAACTCCAAATCCGTACTCAAGTAAGTAGATCTATCTATTTTGTATTACCTTTTAGGTTGTATTTGATTATTTTGGATCGATTAGTTCGAGTATTATTAATATTAGATTGATAGTTTAGGTTGCCCATAGCGAATTTGTGTGTGATATATACCTCAATTGAGTAGTTATTGTTTTCTATATTCGAGTTTGGTATCGGTTTGACTTATGGTGGGGATCGATTTTTGCGATTTGGGCGTCGTCGTTTTTTCCAGAATTGGGGCTGGAAACGGACCGCGACGCATGAATATGGCGTTTCAGAGGCCTCTCAGACGCATGAATCTGGCGTCGAAGAGGTCTCCAAGACGCTAGATTCATGCGTCTGAGAGGCCTCTGAGACGCGATATTCATGCGTCGCAGAGACCTCCAAGACGCGACCTTCATGCGTCGCAGAGACCTCCAAAACGCGACATTCATGCGTCTGAGAGGTCTCCAAGACGCGATATTCATGCGTCTGAGAGGCCTCCCAGACGCGGTTTTCCGGCGTCGAATAGGCCTCCCAGACGCGGTTTTCCGGCGTTTTGGCCTGTTTTCGTGTTTTTTTTTGTTTTTTTTGTTTAGGGTTTAGGGTTACGATATCCGTAAAGTTCGTTTATTTTTTGTTAGATGTTCGTATCGTTGCTGATGTGTTGGTTGTTTGAATTATTATTAGGAAATTATACGAAATGTTTATATGTTTAGGAATATTATTAGAATTATTATAATGAAATTCAGGATTAATTGTTGATAAGTTTAGGTTTTGAAATATTTTTGAAAAATTGTAATCAAAAAAATATAAGGATCTCTAGGTTGAAAATATCAATTTATCGTGAAAAATAATAACTAAAAAGTTGAATTTAGGTGAAAAAACCTGTAATCGTTATCTCTTCCTAAAATCGGACACCCAATTGAGATAACGATGAGTACTAATTTTAAGGTTAGTAGTGTTTACTTAAGAAATAGTCGGAAGTGAAAATAATTAATTTGAGAAGAATATACGTTATCAATAATTTGTTCTTTAAATTAAATTTTATATCAAGCGACAACGTTGAAAGTAATAAGAATAGTAATATCTTATTATATCAGTAGTATATTTTTTTTGACTATTACATATCGAATTGATTTTTCAAGTAATAAGAATAGTACGAGAACGTTAAATTTATTTCTTAATATTATTAACAAGTGACATAGTTTTGTTTTAACAACGTGTCGACATATAAAATTAGATGGCTGATAAGGGGAAGAGTAGCCGGGTAGACGGTAGGGTCGTGACTGCGTCCACTCGTGCTAGGGGTAGGCCGAGGCCCCCACCTACCGGCCCACCAGAGCCATCGTCTTCCTCTCATGGGGGTACACTAGACATTCCTGTTCCACCTTCCCGCACCACGAGCGGTAGACACGACGGTTGTTCGGAGGGAACTGTGAGCGGCGAATTCCGCCAGGCGTCCAGGTCGTTGCAGTCTGCCGACCTGAACATGGAGTTCGATGAGGAGGAGAGGCGACACGCTTTTCCGGAGAACTTCTCGGAACAGCAGGCGGAGGAGCAGGAGGAGGAGACGGACGCGGGGACATCACAGCAGGGTAAGGCTGTTGTCTACAGGAAGGGGCCTGGAGGCACTTTCGTCGGGAGTGTGGGTACTTCGGCCTCGAGCGTCCCCCGGCGTACACGGACCGACACTACGTGGATTCTGCATGGACCTAGTCCCGGAGGTCCCATCGATCCGTCGATGATCCCGAGCTTTGGGGGTCATGTTGCGCGTCGGCTTTGGGCAGAGCCAGGTCACGAGCGGAGTCTGCTGACGACCTACAACCGTCCTCGGATTGTTAGGGAGTTGGAGTCGTTCGACCGCCTTCCTCAGGTAGTGGATGTTGTCCGACAGTCGGGGCTGATTCACCTACGGGCGTGCATTCTACGCAACTTGGACATACCGCTCCTTACAGCATTCGTCGAGAGGTGGCAGCCGGATACGAACACATTCCACATGCCGTTCGGCGAGATGACTATCATGTTGCACGACGTCGCCAGGATCTTAGGGCTGTCTATAGAGGGTGAGCCATGCGCTGTTCTTAACGAGACTGGGGGTCTGGCTGATGGGAAGACCGCTGTGAGGAACTTCTTCGGGATGAATGATTTGCAGTTGAGGGCACCCAGGGGGGATGCGGGGCCTCCCATTTTGAGGAGCGGGTCGGTACTAGCGAGGGCGGTGCGTGAGAAGATGAGCACTGGGACCCATGAGCAGACTGTGCAGGGTTACCTGATCACGTTGTTGGGAGAGTTCCTCTTTGTGGATAGGTCGAGCGATCGTATTCGTCCGTCAGTCTTCCCACTGACGAACAGCTTGGATTCGATTCCTGGCTTTGCGTGGGGTGCCGGTACGTTGGCGTGGCTGTACAGGAATTTAGGGATGGCTTCGAGGGAGGGGTTCACCACTTTGGCCGGCTGTTTGACTTTGCTTCAGGTGTGGATATATGAGTACTTCCCTGACTTTAGGCCAGCGGCACCGATCCCGATTTCCCCGACTTCGCCACGCGCGACTGCGTGGGTAGGCGTCGGGAAACCATCGTCGCGCGGAGACAACCTTCTGGCCTACCGACGATCACTTGACTTACTGACAGCGGATCGGGTCTGTTGGGAGCCCTTCGTGCGGAACGCTCACACGGTGCACCGTACCACTACCTACTTCGGGACATTGCGCTTTATGGACATCGTTGAGCCTTACCAGGGAGACCGGGTCATCAGACAGTTAGGCTATGTCCAGACTATACCCGAGTCGATGCCCGTGCCGTTTAGGGTGCATCGAGCGAGGCATGGGGGTGGGAACTACCTTCTTGACTTCGGGCTGGTATACTCGGACCACCCGTGGAGGACTGTATATGTCATGCGCGCTGACCCGAGGAGGCTCTCGCGGCAAGTGGACTACCCGGGGGAAGCGACTCCGGATTACTATGCTTGGTACTCGAGAGTCTCCCACCCGAGGATCATACCACCATCCGCCGCCGAGGTGCAGGAGCAGGCGACGCTCGCAGGGGGATCGCAACAGGTAATTAGTTTGTCTTTTGGTGTGTACCAATAATTATTTGCATGTACATTTATACTAACCGATGCCACCTTGTTTCAGGCCGCTCTCTCGTTGTTCGAGCGCTTTTCTGCAGGGCAACACTTTAGAGACGATCCGGAGGCCCGCCTTGCGTATTTTGATGAGCTGATGGCGTCGTTCCAGCCCGTCCTTCCCCACCCGGGTGAACGGCCACCCCGATCCCAGGGGAAACGAGGTCGCCGTTGACTGCTTTGGATTTTATTTCTCATTTCGTTATGTCTTTTGTGTTTCGGATTTCATGCTTGCGTATTTGTACTTCTTTTATGTCGAGAACTCGTTCCCATTTTATTTGTAATTTCTATATGTCTTAACAGTTAAGACTATCATGTTTTATTTCGGATGATTTTCGGATGACTTGTAATATGTTCACGTTGGGTACTCGTTTTTTATTTTCAATTCGGATGTTTTTAATGTTCGTTTGTTTCTTAATAGTGTGATTTACCGATTTCTAAAATTTACAAATGAATACAACACTGGTCTGAAATATGAATATAATACAAATGCTGGTCTAATATTTACACTACACTAAAGATGGAAGGGGTTGTTCCGACCACCTAGGTCGTTCTGATCAATCTGATAACTCGGAAAGTACGAATTCCACTCCTCGACCCACCTATCCTGACGTGCTCGGTAAAACTCCGGATAATGCACTGTAGTACCATCATGCGCGCCTCGCCAAAGTATGTGTGTAGGAGGCATCGGGCAGTCATCAGACATTCGCAACCTCATCCAGTGACCTGCTCCCCCGCGTTCAACGTGCATTATCCACATAACGCCGAATGGGAGGTGGTTACCTGGCATCTCTCGCAACGGGTAGTAGGTACTGCAGGTGAGGTTCTCGGACACTTGACATATAACCCAGTTGTTAATTGTGGCAAAACCAAATAAATCGCAGTCGTCGAGATAATGCTCCGAACCAACCGGGTACGGGACCGTCGTACCTACACGGGTCATGGCGCCTTCACGACCATCGGCGTCAAAGATGTACACCTTGTCGTACATGGGGGAATGGATGTGCTCCCACAACGCCATTCTCTGGCGAGTGAAACTGCTCTGGTCACCGTACACTGCATGAGCCATGACACGGAATCCGCAGTGACCGTCTCCAATAACATCTATCCAGTTCATGAGATACGGACACATGAAACCAACAAGTTTGTCTATGTCCGGGAAGGGCCCCCCCATGTAGTTCACCTCAAGGGGGGCGTTCGGTTGCCCCTGCCATGTGCCCGTGGTGGACTGGGAGGCGGTCGGTGTGGGTGGTTCGGTCGACTGACTACTCCCTGGCGTTGACGCGTGCGTAGTCCTGGCCGACTTACTCGGGGTCGCTCTCGTGTCGGTGGTCCCGTACCTCCTCCTGGCGTGTTCGACTCCGATAAGCAACCTCCCTGTCCCCTTCGATTTTCTGGGGTTTGGATTCGGGGTAGGATCAAGTAGCCCAGATTCCTCCGGACGCAATGCGGAATTGAGGACATCAATGTAATGTCGCCACATACTCGGATCGCTCTCACGTATTTCCTCAATCAACCCGTCAAGCTGAAATTTGTCGCTGACGGGCATCTCTTGCTCCCCGACATAGTCAAGCGTCCTCCAAAACACATGAACGTCTGCCAACTGCACTACTGAATTCCGCATCATCATCCCGGCAAGTCGACATGCGCAAGGCAAACCCTTCGACGTCCTCAAAACACACCCGCACTCGTGAAAAACCCGATCTCCCAACTCTTGCATCCTAGACAGTTCCCCGGTCAGCAAGTCCAACGCCTTACGACTTACCCGGAGTCTCAAGTTCTTCAAAATGGGTGGTAGAAAAGTTGATTGCTTCCTTCGGGATGTCTCCAGCTTCTTTCGCAGTTTAGACTGCTGACGACCGATTAGCCTGTCAATTCTATCGAACAACCGATCCAAGGACGCTGTCGACGTGCCAAGAGCCTTCTTCAAAGCCGCATGCGCAGATTCGACGATGGACGTGGTGGTGTTGCCAAAGTGGAGGTATCGGTTAGTGTACGCGTGATTCCATTGTTTAAAATTACCCCAAACGTCATGAATGTAAACAGGAATTCCCGAGACCCTCCACGTCGTCTTCATCTTGTCCCATTTTGTTTCAAGGTCCACCCTACTTGTGGAATACAGAAGGGGGTACCATACTGCGTGCATGAAGGTAGCTACTCGGTCTGTCTGTTTTTGAAAGTACGACAAGGCACGTTTTTCCACACAGTTGGATATGTGCCACGTGCAGAGCAGATTCTGGGTCTGCGGGGTCGGAAAGACACTAGATACTGCCGCCGTCAAAGCCTGGTCCTTATCCGTCACAATCACGTTCGGTGCCCGGTCCCCAATTAGCAGCTTCAACTTATGGAGCACCCAAGTGTAGGACACCGTGTCCTCGTGTCGAAGTAGGGCGTACGCTATCAGATAAGGTTTCCCGACAGGTGTCACCCCGACCATCTCCACTAACTTCATGTCGTAGGAGTTCGTCTTGTACGTCGCATCCATAGTGACTACGTAAGGCCAAGTACGAAACAGTTTCACGGACTCAGGGTGAGCCATGAAAATACGTTCCACGACACTCGTAAACTCGTGCTCGTAGAAGAAGTGGATGTATTCAGCCCGGCGCGCTAGTACCATCATCTGCTCAATGGCATTACGACCTTCCCTTGCTTCCGCCCTCAACTTCCCCCCGATATTGTATATTGTCTCGATCGATGGGCGTGGTTTCCCCGGATTTCGCCGATGAAGAGAGTCGTGTATTTGGGCCGGTGTGAAGTGGTCCAGAATACCGTCCCGAACAATCTGTTTCTCGGCCTCGTCTAGGGCGGCTAGGCGTCTGTGCCCGTCAGTGTAAACCTCCAACTTGTGGTTGTGCATGCCACATGGACCGATGCCTAAAATCCATCGTTCTCTGTCAACGCTCTCGCACGCCTTCACCCAAAACTTACACCCAATCTTCTGAGAACTCTTGGTATTTTTTCCCGGTTTACCGTTACGGTTGCACTTAAAGTAATTTTGACCAAGTAATCTTGACATCGGGTTCACGTTACTCTGCGTTTTGTTGCTCGCTTTCACCAAGGTGAACCCAAGAGCCAAACCTATCTCACTAGCGTAGTTGAATGCCTCATCCGAACTACGGAACGCTGGCCCAAAAATAAAACAAATGCGATAATCAATACCGTCGCCATCTGACTCCTCCTGATACACCGATAAAAAATTAGTCATTAGTTACAACATAAAACATCTCGTATAATTTAATATTAATAATTCTAATAATATTCATAGTAATTCTAATCATATAAACAACTCGTATATTTTCAACTAAAATTAAATAACCGAGTCACGATATTCATAATAATTCTATTCATATTTCGAACTAATAATATTCATAATAATAATTCCAATCATATAAATTACAAATAACGAGACCCGAGTCACGATATTTTAACGCATAACGTCGAACAATAACAAAAAAAAAAACGCGAACAGGGGCCCAGACGCATGAATATCGCGTCTGGGGGGCCATATAGACGCGATATTCATGCGTCTTGGAGGCCTCCTAGACGCGACACTCATGCGTCTTGGGGGCCTCTTAGACGCGGAATTCATGCGTCTGAGAGACCCCTTAGACGCATGAGTTTCGCGTCTAGGAGGCCTCCAAGACGCATGAATATCGCGTTTGGCAGGCCACTTAGACGCATGAATTTCGCGTCTATGTGGCCCCCCAGACGCGATATTCATGCGTCTGGGCCCCTGTTCGCGTTTTTCTGGGTTTTTAAACAAACGTTCCTACCCTCGATTCCTATTTCAACTACGATTTTCACAACAAATCCATCACATAAACGACATGTTATAAACAAAAGGCAATTTCTTTAATAAACTAACACACATTTCTTACAAGTTTTAAACAAAAAATCGGTTCGGGGCAATAAATGTACAAAAAATGACGGATATAAACAAAAAATGTACTAACCGCATGTCGATCCATTTAAAGGCGGAATCGGGTCTCTAGAAAAATCGGATTTCTCGAAAAAAAAAGACGGTTTTTTAAAATTTCAAATGTTGGGTGGAGTGTTAGAGGAGTGTGAGTGGGTAAGTGGGTAAGTGAGGGTAAGTGAGTAAAGTAAATAACTAAGGGTAAGTGCGAGGGTAAGTAAAACGGTTTGTTAACGAGTTTTAAAATTTAAAAACCGCTTTGTTAACGAGTTTCATTATCTAATCTAACTAATCTAACTCAATTACATTAGTTAAGTAATCTAAAAAAGTCAAGGGCAAGATCGTCTTTCAGCATTAAAAAGCGCCGACGACGTGGCTGAAATGCCGACGACGAAAAACAGCACTCGTGTAATTTATCATGTCAGTTGAACGCGTAGGTAAATTAATCATTATCCCTAATTAATTGAATAACATTTGTCTCATCTTATCCGCAACATAACAACATTAGACATTATTCATTAGTGCACTGCTCCAGTAATGGTTATCTATCATAGATGAAACATTATGTATAATCATTGCTTATAATTCAGAAAGATATTGCATAGTACGCCTAAATGTCATCCCACTAGTAAGTAGTACACCCGCAAGGATGAATTTTATGATTAAAATGTGTTCATCATTACAGATCATAGGTTCAGAAACTTAGTTATGTGCTTCGCAATTCGTAATACCACAAGCAAGGTCAAAGGAAGGGTCATGATCTACTTGGATCATCCTAAGCATCAATTAAATAGGGGATTAGCTGATTAACATGACCTTTGAGTAGAAGAGGTCAAGTGATGACCTTATTTGATCTTCCATGACCTCTTATGTGTCTTGATTGTTTGGAATAAAAAGTAGAAAAAAAGTGATAAAGTATTTTATTTGTATGGATATTTAGTTTTATAAAAAAAAAATTAGTACTTTGTTTTTACATAGTATTATATTTTTTCATTTCATTTTTTTGTGATTACTTTTTGTGTATGTTTTAATCTCCTAGTTTTTCAAAGGAATTTTTATCTTTGCCATACATGGTAAATTTTAGCTTATAGTAGATTTAATTACCAGATAGTATTTTATGTCATATAATAATTAACTTTATGTTATTTAAATTTATCGTCACATTTGCTTTTAATATGTTGAATTGTGTTTTTAATTTACAAATATTGTGTTGTACTATGTATAGTTCTTATTATCAATGAAATCATCTTTTACTTTTTAGAATTATAATATTTAAAATTGATTCTTTAATATTTCCCGATAAATATTAAAAATTTCAATATTTATGATTTTTCTGATTTTGTAAGTAAAATATTTCAAAAATTACAGATTTAAAATTTAAATTATTTATATAAATTTGTTAGTAATTGAGAAATAAAGTGATAAGATATGTTTTGATGGATAAAAAATGTGGAAAATCATTGAAAAGAAAAAAAGTGAAAAAATAATTGGTTTTATGACCCAGCTCGTGACTTTCTTGATGAGAGGGTGCATATGGGTCAAAGTAAGTAAAGTAAGACTAAGAGTAAAAATGGTGGTGAGCCAATTAACTTGACCCAATGGATGTTGCTCTTTAGCCCTACCGTAAACACCCGCATTTTGTCTGCCCGTGTTTGTAGGAGTCTCGAACAAAACACCCGATGATGATCAAACGGTAACATGCATCAATACGCTCGAAAACGGACTCGGAATCAATAGTATCCGCCGTGGACACTTAGCGGAGTACAAATCTCTCAAAATCAACCTCAAATCCAGACTCAGTGGGTCGTTTCCAATAAAATAAAGCTACTTTGAGCCAAAAACATCACCGGGGGCAAAACCGCCTTTTGTCGATCGAGCTGAAACCGGTCAAAGTCGAAACCCAAAATCCAGGAGGGCACAATAGCGTCCAAATACAAAATAATTCTAAGTCAAAACGTAATCCGTATTTACCTCAAATAACATGGATATCAATCCGTATTTTGAGCAACTTCCGATACACGCGATTCCAGTCGCTTAGATCCTGGCGGCCCAGAACTGGGCCGCCTCCGGGGGCACCACAATACCAAGGCGCGGCCCTCCGAGCGCCCGAATTTCGAGTCGGAACATTTTACAAAACTCTATAAATACACCCTTACCTCCGTCGTTTCAAGGGTCAGCACTTTTGCTTTCTAAATCCTTAATCAAAAACCGAGAGCATTCATTCTCCCATACACACACCTTAAGTCCTCCTACATACATAGAATCGCTCCCCCTATCTATGATGATAATCCGCGAGCCTGTATTTCGAAGCATTTGACATGTAGGCTGAGGGTGTTCAAACTCCATTTCTAATCCTTAAACTCGTTTACCTATCGTACTCTAACATTACTAACATTTTGTTTATTGTACGCTAACATCTTATTTTTTGCATCTAACATTTTATTTCTCGTTCCTAACATCTAACTACTAACACTCGACTATAAAATAATCACTTTTTAACGTATCGAATACAAAAGGTGATGAGATAAGGAAATACGGACACAAGAGTACCGTACTCGCGTCGACGATCGCTTATCTCGCTACCCCGCGTAATTGGTTGTTTAGGACGAGTCAACCTTCTAAAATGTTTTACAATTCCGTCATATTAATATCGCGAATGCTATTATAAAAACTAAAAACTCCATTCGAGAAAACGTCCGATGACGCTAAATCGAGCGTCGTAGACCTTAAAGGCCAAACTATGACGCCGAAAGGCAAAGGACCTTGCGATGATGAATCAATCATTCCAATCGAACGTATTCGATAATCAATTCTGCCTAAAGTCTGTACAAATTTCAAACAAGACACACCAGAGTTGGCGCCTCACATTTGAAGCGCGCCACCCCATGCGCCTGAGGATCGGGGCACCTCATGGCGTGTGCCTGACCCGTCGGGTTACGACGCGATCGTAGAATCCTTTGTCGAGTGTTTTCTACGTCATTTTCAAACGATGCTCTAAATATTCGATGTTGAATCTGTATTCGAATGTCGTGTATGAAGAGCCATCGAAAACCGAAGTAATATGAAACCCAATTACGTCAATCCGAGAGTCATATGGTCTATGTGACCCGATAACGACGTCACGATACAGAGGGCTCCGATATTCGTATTAAGTCGATATGTTCAATCTAAATCATAAATCGAGACGATTAAGGACAAGTACCCTATTATGGTCAAAATGACAAATCGTAGACTCCAATATAGTCCACAACGATACGAATTTTGCCTAGGGAATAATATTGGCGATGTTAGCCGGCGCATGTTAATATATCACGTGTCTCCTTTCTAATCTCACATTTTATATTTCATTCTATTCCATTACGACTTTGAGTGAACGTCTCACAATATAAGTCTTATACCGACGACTCCCTAGTCGGACTCGGTATACGATGAATTAAGACTGTAATACCCCGAGTTTAAAGAGTATATATTGGATATGGTGCTCAGAGGAGCGTTTATTGGATACGGTTTAAGAGGCTCAGATGAGTGCTTAAAAGGGATTGATAGTACTACTCATGTCAACAAAGTGCACTTTCTTTTCTGGTTGTCCATGCAAAAGAACTCTACAGTTAAGCATGCTTGGCTGAGAGTAGTCTAAGGATGGGTGATCTCTTGAGAAGGTTCCGGGATGCGCATGAGTGAGGTCAAAATGCACTAGAAAAGACCCGTGTTGATCTGTGGGGCCAGTACATGACCTGTTGAGCGCCATAAGTGACACCCGATCCACAAGTGGTGGCTGGGGTGTTACAAAGACAGGCAGATCTCACTATGATAAGTCGGGATGAGACATCGAGGCCTCGGGATCAAGCTAGCATCACGCTTCGGTCCCGAACGACGCCTGTCTGAACGCCTCAATGTTGGGCCGCCTCGCACCAGACGCCTGTCTTCTAGGTCGCACCAGCTCGTGCGCCTGAGCCTCCGTGCTCTGATCAATACGCAACGTAATGTGTAACTGAACGGAGTATGTCCAAATCATTCGGTTTACAGTTTCAGTTCACGTTTTCTATTTACGAGTCCGTTTATAGTTTACGTTTACCGTTTCTAACTCGATATTATTATTGCTCGTCATATTGTGAAATCCGTGTTGTATTCCACCCGTGTAACTTGTAATCTACCTTTAAGTTATTTATTTTCGTTGTTTGGCATTTACTATTTTCAAATGAACATTGCATGCTAAAACAATTTCGACATATTTTAAGATGCATTTAATGACGTAGTGAACATGTAATTCGCATGTATAGCCTAAAAAATGGTTGTCATACATTTCATCATCTTACTAACGCGCGTACACGAACACCAATCGATATCTTAGTAGAGGCCGCTATGTGCGGGCGGAGTTGGGTGTCCTTCCTGACCTTCCCAACACGTACCTTCACCCCTTACTCAGAACCTTTGGTTTCCAGATGCCCGAAACCATTATTGGCGAACGAGAGTCATTCGATATACGATACTCGATAATTCAACATCGGTATCACTATGCAAAGGGACGAACCCCACAAGCTCTAGTACTATAAGGCGAGCCGTGGTTTGTGCATGATACACCTATGTAAATAGTGGGTTTGAAAGGATCCGAACTCCCAGAAAGTTCGGTGGCGACTCCAACTTCGATTTAAATTTCAATCCGAGATCAATATCACACTAGAACATCCGCTTACCAAAACCCCCGCTTAACCGCGCCGGGCGTGGACCTATGTCATGTCCACAATTTGGTGACTCCTATGGGGATACCTGATGTACAACTTGTCATCAGGGTCTTCAGGGTGAGACTCGAAAAGAAATCGATTGGTTACTAAGGTGCACGTGTTAGTTTGACGGTTCATGCATAACCCCAACTTTACCCGGGGAGGTTACTTGTGACCGACGTCCCACTATACCGCGATGTATTCCAAATTGGTTATGTCAAGGTGTTCATAGCTGATTCGTATGGGTTTCGCGGCATGTCCTTTTACAAATTGGTAAGGGAGTCCGTCCTGATTATTGAAAAGGCTATGCGCACTGGTGTAGACCCTATCTAGACCGACCGAGACTTAGCGTAAAGCATACATGCTGTTGTCATAATGCTTGTTTGACTAATTGGTACTTGGTTTACGTGGCATTTTCAAAAATCGTCATTTCAAAAATGCATCTTTTCAAAATGTTTAATTTTAAAAAACCTAAAATGCTGCCGAAATTTAGACTTAGGTTTTGACTCAAAATAAGCCTATTTTCTAGACGGCATGCTGCCCATTTCAATAATCAAATTTCTTCTAAAAAGAAGTTTAATGTTATCGCCTATAAATTCTACTGCAATATAGTGGCGGAAATACTGTAGATTTGGGATTAAAACACACCGATGTTCTAAATTTTACAAAAAGAACGGTCAATCAATACAAATGCCACTTTTCACAAAAGGGCTAAAAATAAAAATTCTCCAAATGGGTTGAACAATTCAAAAATTAATTAAATGAAGTAGAGTAGGATCCATGCCACTCGCTAGCTCACACCCAAACCCAACAACAAATTACCTGTCATGTTATAAACATAACAACCACAATTCAGTAGGGAGTTACGACGACGTTCTCCTAGCCATATTACATGACATTAAAGCATAATTATTATTATATCAAAATAGTTCAAAATGGAAAACGTTTAAAATGATATACTAAATAATTTAAATGATTGCCAACATGTCAGTCAATATCAATCAATAATAATAATGGCGTTATGGATATGAATCAGTGCAACAGAATAGACTTTGACTAGGAGAATACTAAAAACTAGCTTTGAGAACTTAGTTCAAACAAATCAAATTTCGATCTCTAATCTGGGCAACTCAACCATAATAGGACGGCGACTTATATAATGCAAGCTCCTAGCTTAAGTAAATATGCACACCCCTCCTGGAACACCAAATGTGCCCAGTTCAACCCGACGGCGTCTTACATGTGAGGTACGAGCTTAAGGTCAAAATGAACATACACTCCTGGACAAGAACATGCCTAGTTCAACAACCAATGCATCCCGCTCGGATACACTAGGTTTATATCTGATGGCAAAACCTATACTCTAGATTGTATTACTCTACCCGTACACTTCTCTTATTCCATAACTCCAAAACAAAGTCATTATCAAAATTCAATAGGATTGAACTATGCGCCAGACGACGATGTTGTGTCGGAATACGTACCGGAAACAAATAATATGGAGATGAGCGGTTGGAAACAGAGAGAGGACAAGAAATTGTCGATATGGATGAGGACGAGGAACTTTTGAGGTTTTTAGAGGATGACCTAGATGA
Source organism: Agrostemma githago (assembly GCA_958450325.1). Lineage (NCBI taxonomy): Eukaryota > Viridiplantae > Streptophyta > Magnoliopsida > Caryophyllales > Caryophyllaceae > Agrostemma > Agrostemma githago. The sequence continues at coordinate 20,242,710 of OY288241.1, read as the reverse complement.
TGAAATTGAATATTGGAGTACTGCGGTGTATTGTTTCATTATAAGTGCAAACCCACCATGGGATGTGGTAGAGGGGTTCGTGAGAAGAATTTGGAAGGATCGCGGAATTGACAAAATCTCGTTCCTACCCAATGAAATATTCGTAGTAAGGTTCAAGGACAAGGATGCAAAGGTAAAAATTCTTGATCATGGCTGTTTTATGTTTGACAATAAGCCTCTGATTGTTAAAGAATGGATCCTTGATGCTAAGCTGGATAAAGAGGATGTATCCGAAGTGCCTATTTGGGTGCAATTTCATGATTTACCGTTGAAGTTTTGGGGGCGTTGTTTGCCCCGATTGGCTGCCCTAGTAGGTCCGTATGTCAAGTCTGACTTAGCTACGGAAGAACGTACTAGGTTAGGATATGCTAGAGTGTTAGTCATGGCAAAAGTGGGGTAAAAGTTTGATTGTAGGGATTTCCGTGGGTCCCAACCGATCAAGTAGAGTCCAATTATACCTAACGGGTAGCTAGGGTAAGTCGGCTCGATATCCACGGAGACGGCTATAGGTGTCTAGACTAAGTCTACCTAAAAATGAGGCTAAGTCACAAATAAACACAAAGATGATGAGAATTGACTAACTATGATGGTTGGAGGAGATGAAAATGGACTAGCAATGTACTATGTATGATATGAACTAATGAAATAACTAAAGATTAACTAAGCAAGTAAACTAGAGAAGATGATCGACTAAAGGGGTAGAGGAATCAAATATGGGAAAGAGTAGGGTTAGGTCGGGTTCATAAGTGTAGTAGGATGATTGGGTAATCAAGGGTGTACGTGCCACTTAGTAACTAAGGTCGGTTTGCGCTCTCGCGCCAAAGCCAAAGTCCGCTCTCTCGTGTCAAAGACTAGACCCGAACATTCATGCTAGATGCTACTCAAAACACAAGCATTCAACCACAAATTGAATACACAATGAGAAGATGAGAACAAGTATGAGAAGCATTGGCCACTACTACCCACACAAGCAATACAACAAACACATAGTGTGCCCAATATGTGACTAGCAACAAAGGAATCACCTTTACCCACAATCAAACCCTAATCACCCATAATCCACACTTAATCCCCCTACTAACCCCACAGGGAATCTACTCACTCATTATCAAACTAATACTAACATAAATAAGAGTAATCAACATAAACATCCAAACATTCATAATGAACAAACAAGAACAATAAACAATATGTAAAGATTAAAACTTGAAAGATTAACAAAGATTAAGAAAGAAGAGATTATACCAACTAACAAGGAGATAAAAAGATGAGAACTTGCATTAATAAGAAACCCAAATAATCTCCAAGGTTGTCAAGCTTGGATGAATCTGCAAGAATCTTCTTAATACAAGACTAATTAACTAGATAATCTAAGATTGACAAAAGTTTAAAGAAAGATTAGGCTAATGAGAGGAGCACTAAATCTAGGGTTTTTGAATGTAGAGAGGTCTAAGATAGTCTAATGTAATGTAAGATGCTTAAACAATACAAGGGAGGAGTATTTATAAGGTTACAAGAGTGAAGGAGAAGTAAAGAAGTCACGCGGCCTACAGCAGGTCCATCCCGGTCGGGATGGATGGTCCCGGTCGGGATGATACACCCATCCCGGTCGGGAAGCCCTCTTCTCGGTCGGGAAGGCCTAAACAGCATCCCTTTGATTCGTGCACCCCTTCCCGGTCGGGAAGGCTACTCATCCCGCCCAGAAAGGGTCTTGTAGGCCTCTATTATGATCATAAGGATCCCTCCTTGCTTCTCATGGGCTTCTCATCAATTCTCGGGGCTCGGGATCGAGTCTAAGGGGCTCGGGAATGGGTCCCAAGGTCTCGGGATCGAATCCAAGGCACCGAGTGATCGTTCCTTCACTTCGTTGGCTCCAAAAGTGTAGGAAACGAGTCGGCATCGTTCCAATTCTCCATGAATGGTCTTGGGAACCTAAAACGAACTAGAAGAAGCATAAGTAGCTCAGAAACCGCTCCAAAGAGCGATTTCACAAGAGAAACCGAGACCAAACACAAGAAAATAGGCACTACAAACTATACTTATCAACTCCCCCACACTTAACCCTTACTCCCCTTCGAGTAAGCACCTACTAACTAAAAACTAAAAGAAACTAGACTACTAACCGAGCGGGTATTAGCGCACCCTACGCCCTTTCAACTCACGCGAGTACACTTAGAGGAAAAGTGCACTCCGCAAGGCAAGTGAGGTTTTGCGACAAAATTGTGGATACAACCGAACACGAAAGCACATAAACAAACAGACACACACACAAACAAACAATCGGTTGCATCCAAGACAAAACAAATACCGCTTCCCTCAACAAAGCGGTGAAAAGACACCGGTTAAGGACTCAAGGCAACTGACAACGTTCCCAAGCTAGCAATACAAACCGAAATGGACAAAATCCTAATAGTATGATGACAAAGCAACAAAAAACGTTGGTAACTTACCTAGGTTCCTCCTAACCTTCTAAGAACGTACCACGAGACGATAGGCGGGATGGAAAGAGGATGAACCATGGAGTTAGTCGACACTGTAGGTAAGTGAAGCCCCGCCCCCTTTAGCGATGAGCCAAGAGGGTCGTCCCATGTCCCAAAATTGCCCAACTAGTCCAAGTAAAAAGGTGGTCAAGGTTGCAAAATGAGGGAAGACCGACCATTACAGCTATCATCCTTCCTAGGGACTCGGTCCTTTGGTAGGATCTTCGCGGTAATAGTCGGAAAAAGCCTTATTTTTGAGGGTGAGGGATCTTTATGTGAGATGGTTTTCTTCTGGCATTCTTTTCTTTTGCACTTGACTTTTGAGTTTCTATGCCAAATCTTTTTCTTCTTTTGTATTTTGTTTTTTTCTTTTGTATTTTGTTTTTTTCTTTTGTTGTGCCTTTTTTTCCTCTTGCTTTTCTTTTCTTTCTTTTTCTCTTTTCATTTTTCAATTTTTTTTTTGGTTTGCCCTTTTGGCTTGATTTTGTAGGCATTTCTTGCAACCAAGTAACAACTTATGAAATTTGCAACTTATTTGTGGAAATGTGTAGGAGGTAGGGAAATGGGTGAGTCGGGGAGCGTCCTTCCCTTCAAACCCACAAAAAGATGGAAAACTTGGACTAATCAAAGTAATTTCGAACATGGTCACCTAAGAGACGAAACCCGGCAACCAAGGCCTTTTCACTCTGTGGGTGGTCAAAATGGTCAAAATGCAAATCCCGTAGTAAATCCCTAGTAAGCTAGGTGGACCCAAGGTAAGAAACCAACGAAATCATTGATTTAGGGTCATTCTACTGGACTAAAGTCCAAGACTCGATTTACATCACTAGGAAGGGAAAGTAAACACTTGCACACTAGACTCTAAACCGGGTTTTCGAAAACCGTTTACAGACTAGACCCAAACTAAACAAGACACAACAAAACAAAACAAAATAAGAGAAAAGAAAACAAACATACAAACACAATAACACCACCCTGAAACATCCACATAAACAACCGAAACAACCACAACCTTCAACAAGCTCCACCCAAGCACACATCATCACAATTCTCTTCCAAACTTCACAAGAAATAAAGAGGAAAAGAGATAGAATGATGTTACCGGTTGTCTTGAGCTTTCCGAACATTACGGCGATCAAGGTACCTATAGGGAAGAAGGGAAAACACACACAGAACACAAAATAACGACACAAAGACACAAAAGAAAAAGACACAAAGAAAAATCTTTTTTGATTTTTATGAAAATTTTCAAATTTTTAGAGGTTTTTAAGATATTTTTTTCCGAAAAGAAACTACGAAAAATAAAGCTAACTAGGCTAGGATATCGCTCCCCCACACTTAAACCGAGCAATGTCCTCATGCTTGATCGGTAGTGTGTGGAGACATCAAAAAGAAAAGAAACTACGAAAAAAAATAAAGCTAAAAATCAAAAATAAAAGCGAAGAAAGGGGTAAATTGTGTCCGGCCGGGGTGTAGTCAAGTCACCAAGGGCCGAGACGAGAAAAGATATGGATGGGAGAGTAAATAAAAAGAAAAAGAAAAGGAAATGGGAGGGGAGGACTAGGTGTGATCAAGTCACCTAGCCCGGATTCCGCCCCAAATCCGGCTAAATCCTACAAAAAGGGTGAAAATCTTGCAAATTTGGATTTTTCAAATGACTCTCGATGTAGTCACGTCATCGAGAGTCGGGAGCAACAATTACCAAGGCCCCGAGGGCCACCATGACAAGGGGGAGGGGAATACCCAAAGGGATTCAAGCAATAACAGACGGAAAAGAAATGAGAGCCGCCTTACCAATAGGTTAGCAACTCACGAACTCCATCGTCGTCAATGATCAATAGTGGCACTTTGCTTGTCTTCTTCATTGTCATCCCATTTTAAACTTGATAATATCGCATGGTTGAAGTAGTAAGCTTGCAATGGTGTGAGGAAGTTTCTCACCATGCCTACTCTAGCCGACCATAATACACGAAAACCAGAGTTGTTTGCTTCACCTATTCACCTCGAGAATTTAGAGGGTCTAGACTTCTATGTTGACCCATGATTTATTGATTTAGTGGAGCAGAATGCGTTTCATGGGTTTGAGAGTGAGGATGTGTATGAACTTCTTAAGAATTTTGTGGACTATTGTTGTTTGGTGAGGAGGGGTGATTTACCCATCGAGACGATATTTCTCATGCTATTTCCCTTTTTTCTTAAAGACAAATCCCGGAAATGGTTACACTTACACCCTCCTAACACTTTTTCCTTTTGGGAACCGCTAGCTCTAGCCTTTCTTAGAAATTACTTCCCTCATGCTAAAACCGCCAAGTTTAGACAAGACATTCTTAACTTCAAACAGGGTGAGTCCGAGAGTTTGAATGATTCTTGGAGTAGGTTTAAGAGCTTATTAAGAGCATGTCCCCATCATGGCATTTCACTCTGGCTTACTACATTAACCTTCTTTGACAAATTGCTTCCTTATCATAGAGATTTGATACTTGTTGCATGTAACTGGAAATTTTATGATTTGGAAGCGGGAGAAGCTCTTGTTTTGATTGAAATAATAGCTAGTGGGCATGACCATCGGGAATTTGGGAGAGGACCACAACCTAGAGATAAGCCACATGTTTCTTCTTTTTTGAGTGAAAAGGTTGATTCTTACTCGCTTGGTGATGTGTCTGATGCTCATGTATGTCATGCATGTTTCTTCTCACCTTGACAGTGTGAATGTTATTCATAATATTCCATCTTCCCTACACTTTGTGAACATTATTGATGATGATGATGTGTATAGTGTTCAGTCTCACCTCGTTCCCCAAACCCCTATGATTTCTAACTTGATGTAGGATGATGACTTGCATTCCTTGGATACTTGTGAACCATCTTATTCTCCTTTGGAGCAACTTTCACACCCTTTAATCAAGTATTCTTCTCATTTTGTGAATGTTGTTGTCGCAAACAATGATTGTGAGATGGAAAGTGTTATATTTGAGGAAAACGCGTGTTTGGATGCTTTGACTAGTGTTCTTTCTGAGGATAAAATTGAGGATTTTTGTTCATGCTAATTTGAGAGTGTGTCATTTGATGTCAATTTTGAGGTTTTGGAAAGAGGGTTGAACAATAGAGAAGCCCGTTAGCGTGAGAGGAAAGTCTAACGGACGAGAGTCGGGAAGAGAATGCACTTTGGAATGATACTTTGAGTGAAGAGAGTTTCAGCACTGAGGATACTTGGGATTGCGAATCTGATTTCTTTGAAAAACCTATTTTAGAGAAATTTGACTTTCCCATTGTTTTGAAGATGAATCTCCTTCACCCATTGATCTTGATCTCGATTCCCTTACACCTTCGCTTGAGCCTATGATTATGGATGAAGATTGTGATACTCTTTTAGAAGAGATGGTTTTGGCTCTTGGTTTCTCGTTTGATGGTTGTTTGCTTAAGAACATTGAAGATGGGGATCATAACAACTTTTTCGAAGAAGGTGAAAAATATAAGTTTGATGCTTTGAGTAGTTCTGAGTTGTTTGACTCTCCTCTTGTGCAATTTGTGTCAAATGATAAGACTTGGGATAATTTTGAGATATTTGGTATTTATGTCTTTTCTCATATACTGCTCATTAGTCTTCTTACTTATCATGCTTATTATTGGTCATGCTTGTTGATTTTGATTCCCTATGGCCACTTTGCTGATGATTGGTCTAGCTTGTTTGACAAGCTAATGCGGTCCTTGACCAGATTTTTAGGCGATTCACATAGGTTGCTGATGAGATGTGTTCTATATATTTTCTTTGCTTCTCTTGTGTGTGTTTTTTAGTTGTTTTTTGTGTGTAGGTACCGCTTTTGTGAGCTCCAAGGATGACGGAGGTGACAGAGACGGCGACGTTTCCGATTATTAAGAGGATGCTTAGATGTGGTTTGGGGAAGTTTCCTTTATATGTATCTTGTAAGTAGTTTCATTTTTCTTTATTTCAATTATTTTGCACTTTCATCGTTTTTCGTATCTTTCCCCATATTTTTTATGCCTCTTATTGTTTGTTGTACACAATGAGGGCATTGTGTGATTTGGTTTGGGGTTGGAATGCATCTGTTGTTTTCGTACATCTGCATATTTATTGCATTTCCGTTTGCATAAAAAAAATCACAAAATTACGTTTTTGCATATAGTCGAGTCGGAATGGTTATATAATGATGATGATATTGCTTTTATGTCTTCATTAGTTTGCATATGCCTTGCATCGTTATTGTTTTTGTATATAATTACATGCATCATTTTCTTGTCATTGATTGACTGTACTGGATGAATAAACTTGACTAATTGTTGGCAAACTACTCAGATTTGTAAGGAATTAGATCCTAAAACTGATGACATTCATGATCAGTTTCATTTAGCTTGAGAGTAGTACTTCTTATGAGGCATGTAACATCAAACTGCATAAGCATGACATTTGTCTCTTAGGGTTCCTGTACGATTTTGACTCGTGGTTTTGACATGTGCGAAAAAGGCAAATCCTTTCTTTTATCTAATTCCCATAAGCCTCACTAAGCCAAATTGACCTGTTTGACCCGTTTATAAACTACATGCCATATATTGCCTACCCTAGTCAAGCTAGTAGATTTGTTGGACGAAATTGTTTTTTCTGGGTTGATTTTGGTACGGTGACAATTGAGAAGGGAATGAAAAAATAGATGAAAAAAAAGGAAATTTATTTGAAGAAGATAAAAAAAAAAGGAAGGAAAAGAAAAAACTGAAAGGAAAGAAATGAAAAAAAATAAAGTGAAACTGGAAGAAGGATGTGTTTTTGCTATGAGAAAAGAATTGATCTCTCTAATTTCATAGTTATTAGTGGGAAGCAGTTTTGATAAGGCGCTTGTTGCTATGCCTAATTTCTTCGACTGGAGTTTGGTGAGAACGGGATGTTTATTAATGGTTGTTGTAATTCTAGCTTGGCTATTAACTCCACATATCCATATCGTTTTACCCTTTCTTACCCAACTAGCCTCACTTTATACATATATATGTAAGTCCTTGGCACGTGTCTTACCCGATAGAATGCGTATGTACGGTTAGTAAAGATTGATTTCATGTTAGATTGCATGCATGTTCTTGTAGGTCGCAGTTAGGTGAGTGTTTTGTCTTTCCGATTCTACATATATTCACAATATCGCCCATAATTGAGTGATGAGCGACCCGTGAGAGTCCGACATAGACGAGTCTTGCAAGGTTGACGGTTCAGTTTTGTTATCACTGATTTGGCGTGTTGTGTGCGGTTGTGTGCATTGGCGTTAATCGACATGCATTAAAATGGTTTAGGCGAATTAGAAGCATTATTAGCTTTCAGTTGTATACCTTCCCATTAGGATGCTTTTCTTTGTCTTGTGCTTGCTTAGGACAAGCAAGGGTTCGGTTTGATACGTGCAATTTATATATGATTATTTCGTCTTTTACGCACTCATTTCCATGCATATCGAGTAGCATTGTCTAGTAATTTCCCCCGAATTTGATACTTTGTGGTCTTGTTGCATCTTACGTAGGGAATGGACTCGTGGACGCATAAACAAGGCAAAAATCGTTCTTCAAGATGATATATTATGCAAAATAAGAAAAAGGGTTATTTAATAGCAATAATACTGACTATTGGACGTATTCCAATAATAATACCAATTACAGTTAAGCCCAGAACAATACATCGAATTGATGTATTCTAATGATAATGGTACAGTGGACCGGTTACCTGAATAACCGGTCAACCTCCCCTTAAGTGTCTAATTTAATTCCTACTGTCACCATTACCATTTACTTCACTCTCCATTTACTTATCACTCTCCCGTGAGGATGAATCTAGACCAGATAAGAGGAAGAAATCTGGTACAACAATTGTGAATGACAAAACATAGTAGACGGTTTATTAAAACATAAACATAAACTCCCGAATTGGACCCTGAAACCATAATCGAAACACTAATCGAATAAATATAAACCCAGAACTTAATCAAAACAAAATCTCAAATTGTTGAAATTTGCATAAAGATAAAATAGTATTTGCTTGACCAAGTGAATTGTGCTAAAATTGGAAATTAGAAGCGAATCAAGTCCCGAATTGGACCCAGAAATCATAATCGAAACGGTAATCAAATAAATACGAACCCAGAAAAAAAAAACCTAATTAAAAACAAAAACCCAAATTTGAACAAAATAAAATAAATTAGCAATGCTTAAAATCGAAAAGAGAGTAGCTGGGAGTTGAAGGAGACAGAGAATCAGAGACAGGGCGATAATTAATTTCGGTGGTTTGATTGATGATCACATTGGATAATGCTCTGTATGTTTTTTTTCCGATTAATGAAGTTTATGTTTATGTCTTGATGGAGAGCTCATTATTAGATTTAATGAGGAGATGAGGGTAATTGAAATCAAGACTTTTTTAAAAAAATTTGCAGACTTGCCATTGAAGACAAGGATTTAAGTAGGAGGGAGATGAAGAAGTAGGGTAAAGGAGGGTGGGCGTGGACTGAATAAATTGAAGTAGCAAGTTACTTTTCAGGAAGGTGACCTATTGTTGCAGGTCACATATGCAACTGTACCGTTATCATTAGAATATTCCAATTCGATGTATTATTCTGGGATTAACTGTAATTGATATTATTATTGGAATACGCTCAATAGTCAGTATTATTCCTATTAAATAACCCTAAGAAAAAAGAATGATCTTTCTAAATAGGTCAAATTAAAACGTGAATATCTTGAGTTCTACAACTTCAATTGATCTGATTCCAGATGCGTTGGAAAGCTTTTCTCTTAGCTTTCCAACGGTATATTATACGCTTGATTTGAAGAAATAACGAAGAAATGACAAGCGTTTGAAGTTGAGCGCGCAGTGCTGAAAACGGAAACAGGTCTATGATAGTCGAACGACTATCCAAATAATTGACCGACAATTCAAAATTGTCGATCGACTATTCTCGGGACTGGACAAAGCCCGAGACTTTCCTAATTTGATTTTTAGTATTAATAGACTTTTGGGCTTTTGTTTTAACTTAGTATTTAAGAAACTATTAGACTAGATTTTATATACCACTTCTCCATTATTCTCCTTTACTTCTCCTTAGACTCTTCTTTAGATTTTTTCTCCTTAATCTCTCCTAGAATAACTTTTGCTTCTACTTTAATTTCTTTCTTAAAAACTCGGTTATTGTAAGATTCCAAGATTCGAATCGCCTTCATTCCTTTTGGTAATTTAATCTAATCCTTCTTCCTTATTCTTTCTTCTTGATTGTTCTTAATCTTTGATTGTTCTTCTTCTTCATACTTAATTATTCTTAATATTTGTTTATGCTCGTCATATTTTATTATTATTCATCATGTTTAATCTAGTAAAATCGTTTATTAATATTGTTGTTCTTGATTTAATTATAAGTAGCTAATTTCCTTCGCTAGGATTTAGGGGATCTGTGAATTGAATGTGGTCGCTAAATAATTTATAGATCTGTCAATGATATTGTGTCTGAGTTGTCAATTGTAGCATTTAATTGAGATTGATTGATTAAGTCGACGTAATTGATTAATTGTACTGGTAAACTTGAACCTAAGATCGGAAGCCTAGTAAAAGTTAGACCTGCTACAACACATTAGTTTCCCCTAATAAGATCGGAAGCCTTTAGACGCATGCTAGGGTTAATGGCGAACCGGAAGGACCTTTTCACTGCCCCTTAGACCAATATCTGCGACAGACTTGTGACTTAGACCGTGACCATACGAGATTCGTAGTGAACCGACAATCCTAGTTTTCCCTCTATATTTATTCATCCTTTTTCATCTTGTTTATTTTAGTTATTCTTCTTTTTACTTCTCTTCATTCACTACTTTTAGATTAGTTAACCACAATAAAAAAAACTCCCTATTTGTTACTTAGATAGACTTTAATTGCGAGTAGAATTTATTTGTCTCCTTGTGGATACAATCCTGACTTCCCTAGCTATATTTTTAGTTAGACCTGAGTTGATTATCTTTGATAGGTGTACGATTAGCATATCAATGCTGCACTACGTTACTTGATGACGAAGAAGGAGGTCAAGCCGAGGTTAATCCGTTGGGTTCTTCACCTTAGTTAGTTCGATGTAGAGGTGAAGGACAAGAAAGGTGCAGAGAACGTGGTTGCAGACCACTTGAGTATGTTAGTACGGAATGATGACCATGACCAAGGTTTAGAGTTGGTAAATAAAGGAAGTTTTTCCTGATGAAACTTTATTTGCTTTACATACTTTATAACTTTGGTATGTTAATATCGTTAATTATTTGGTCTCTAACAAGTTTCCGGCTCATTTTTCTAAAGCTCGGAAGGATAATATTCACAGTGACACGAAGTATTATGTGTGGGATGACCTATACTTGTGGAAACATTGCTCAAATCAGATGATTAGGCGGTGTGTTTCTAAGAGTGAGATGTCCTCTATTCTCACCTTTTGCCATTCTTATGCATGTGGTGGACACTTTGGGTCCAAGAAAACAACGAAGAAGGTGGTCGATTGTGGTTTTTACTGGCCCCATCTATTTCGAGATGCTCATGCGTTTTGTAAGTCCTGGGACAACTGTCAAAGAGTGGGGAACATATCATTGCGAAATGAAATGCGCCAAACCCCAATTTTTTTTGTGAAATATTCGATGTATGGGAGATTGATTTTATGGGACCCTTTCCAAACTCTTATGGATTTATTTACATATACTCGTTGTTGATTATGTGTCGAAGTGGATAGAAGCGATACCCACGAAAACTGATGACTCTAAAGTGGTTGCAGATTTTATCAAGTCTTTCATATTTGTTAGGTTTGGATTTCCGAGAGCCATAATCAGTAATCCTGGAACGCATTTTTGCAATAGACCGTTGATGCTTTGTTAAAGAAGTACTTTGTGACCCACAAAGTATCGACCGCGTATCATCCACAGACAAATGGGCAAGTCGAGGTGTCCAATAGGGAGATAAAATCTCTCTTAGAGAAGACGGTTAATCCTAACCGTAAGGATTGGAATCAACGCTTGGAATATGCGTTGTAGGCATACCGTATAGCTTATAAGACACCTATAGGGATGTCCCCATATTGGTTAGTGTTTGGGAAACCGTGTCATTTTCCCGTGGAGTTAGAGCATCGAGTTTTTTAAGCGGTCAAGAGGTTTAATACAAGCTTGGTGGGAGCGGGTGAGAGTAGGAAATTGGAGCTATAAGAGCTTGAAGAAATCCGGAATAATGACTTCTACGAGAACGCAGCTATTTACAAGGAGAAGACGAGATTGTTGCATGACAAGATGATATCTAGAAAGGAGTTCAAAATTGGTCAAACAATGCTCCGTTTTCAATCCCGTTTCAAGCTCTTTCCCGATAAATTAAGGTCGCATTGGATAGGACTGTAATCCCCTAGAAATTCTAACGCAATATAGTGGCGGAAACACTGTAGAAGTGGGATTATAACACACTGTAGCTATGTTTTGATTAAATAAAAATGGTAAGTCAATACATAAGCCATAAAATAAAAATGCCTACAAAATAAATAAATAAATAAAATCCATAAAAAGGGTTTTTACAATCCATAATACAGTGATCTGATTAAAATAAGCAGGATCCATAACTGCTCGCTAGCCCACCCGAAGGAAAACACATATACCTGCCATGTTTAAAACATAACAGCCACAATCAGTAGGGAGCAACGTCAACGTTCTCCCAGCCGTATAACAGGATTTTAAAACTGTAATTACTATTGTAGAAAAATAGTAAAAATGGAAAACAGTAAAAGACATTATAATAAAAATAAACTTTCAGTGAAAAACTTCACGTATCAAAACAATATAATAAAAATGAGTTTTCCGAAGAAAACATAAAACATTTGCCAACCTGCAACCAAATTATATCGATAATAATAAAAATATTCAAAATGGCGTTATGGATAGGAGTAGTGTAGACGGCTAGACTTTCACTAGGAGAATACTAAAAACTAGCTTCGAGATCTTAGTTCAAACAAATCAAACTTCGGTCTCTAACTAGGCTACTCAACCAAAATAGAGCGGCGACTTATAAATGCGTGGCCCTAGTTTAAGATAATGCACACCCCTCCTGGGATTACCTGTCACCCTGTTCAACTTATGACGGCGACTTACTGCGAGGCCTAAGCTTAAGGTCAAAATGTACAAAACTCTCGGGGTACCTGTCACCCGGTTCAACAACCAATGTACCGATTCCTGATACACTAGCCTTATAGTTGATGGCAAAACCGTAAACCCTAGAATATATTACTCTAACCTCACACTTGTCCTTATTCCATAACTCCAAAACAAAGCCATTACCGATATTCAAAAGATATAATCAATATAAATAATAAGAGGATAAAAGAAGTAAACTTTTATATACTAAAAGAGAAAACTTTCTATTTTAGGAAACTTCTATTTTTAGAAACTTTACTAAAAATAGCATTATATCAAAATAGTGAAAATTTTAGTTCATACTAATACCACATTTTTAGTAAACGATATAGATTTATAAAACAAATACTTTCGGCCTTAACGATATTAATTATTAAAGTAAGAACATTTGAGTTTATGAAGTTATTGAAATATCGTACAAGTGTATAAAATGATTAAAAAATGTCTTAATTTTTTTAATAATACTAATCAGGGTGTTTTCAAAATTTACAAAGCTAAAATTCTCTAATTATTATTAGTTACGACAATACGATTACAAATAGGATTTTACGGCAAATGTCAAATTAAATCTTTTAACGTCTTTTATTTAATTAAACCATTGAATATATTTAGAATATGTTAAGGGATGATTTAACTCTTAATGTTTCAGATTTAAATATTTTCAAAATAGCTGGAAAAATAAATCTTTTAGGTAAGACGAAGCATTTTAACGATAAATCGTAATTTGTCCAAAAGTCAATACTTATTTATTAAAGACTTTAATAAATAGTAAAAAAATTACGTAAAATAGTTAAAATATATTTATGGACATTCTTTCCAGAAAAGAAGATTTTCCAGAATCCTAAAACTCGATTTTTAAAGCGTTTTCTCGTTAATCGTCTAATCTCGACAATAACGATTAATAAAAATAGTAATTACAAAACGATTTAAGTATTAATATCCAAAAATTATTATTAAGCTTAAAAATCATGATTTTCCAGAAAATACTATTTTTCCAGATTTCCAAAAATTCCAGCTTTAATAAATCCCATCAAAACCGTCTTTAAAACCCGTTTTCACAATTAACGATTCCATTAATAAAACTTATCGTTCCTAACATTTTATTAAAGCACTAAAAATCATAAAAATACATTTTATTAAGAAACCATCAGAATCATAATTTTTCCAGATTTAAACCAAAGACCAGAAATCGAGAATTTAAACGATAAACACGGTTTTAACGATAAACGATGATTTAAAGTGGTTTATTAATTCATCCACTTAACAGTTCCAAAAAATTACGAAAAAATTCAGAAAATTCTATTTCATCAGAAAGTTTCACCACGTCAAAAATAAGATTAAAATAAAATGTTTAAGTACTAGAACTAAAAATCGGCTTTTAATCGTTTTTGTCCGTAAACGGAAATAATTCAATAATCGATAACTAAAATATCAGAAAAATACAAAATTATTAAAAATCATCAAAAACTTCATTTTTACAGAATATAAATATATATTACATGTTTAGGCTGAATATTACGATTTTACAAATTAATATGACGATTTAATCGTTAATTTCGTAAAAGCGATAAAAATATCGAAACATACAAATTTTCAACTTTTTTGAAAATTTTCCAGATTATATGACATACATATATTGTCAAAAATGAAATATAAAAATTATACATGCAAATACACAATTAAAATCATGAAATACCGAGTAACATCGACGTTACCTCTAACCCAAATTCGAGTCGATTATAAATTCGTCGGCTTCGGGATCATTCAAAAATCCTTCAACACAAGAAAAGCATGGTGGAAAAATACCATGAGAAAACTAAGAAAATCAAGGAAAATAACGATCGAAAACAACATCGAATATTACCTTAAAGAAGGGATCGGAATGACGATTATTTAGGAGATAAAAACGAGACGATCGAGACTCGATTTGAGACAAAATTTGGCTAGTAAAACTGCTGGAAAATCTCAGCCAAGAGAGAAAAAGGGAGGAAATGTTGTTTAATTTTTTGTAAAATGAATGACAAGAAAGTGGATGGTTTTCTAAAGCATACATGATAAGTAAATTTTGATGAAAACTATGTCATAATACATGCACAAATCAGCCAAAATGAGAGAGGAAGGGAGTGTGAAGAGTTTGTGTTTAAGGCCAAAAATAAATGGGTGAGAAAAAGAAAATATTTAAGTCTTAAACATCATAAAATGAAATGTATACAAAGTTGTAGTGTAAAAATGTGACATGGTGTAGACACCCACATTTTGACCGCCAGGTGTCTATAGCAGTTTCCGACAAACACCCGATGATGATCGGACGCAAACATGCTTTAACGTACTCGAATACGGGCTCGAAATCATTGGCATTTGGCTTGGGCTTTTTAAGGAGTACAAATCTCACAAAACCGACCTCAAATTCAGGCCCAGTGGGTCGTTTCGAGTCAAATAAGACTAATTTGGGTCGAATCCGACACCGGGGGCAAAACCGTCTTTTAGCGACAAAGTCAAAACCCGGTCAAAGATATTTTTGAAACGTGTGAGTCAGTCGTGTCACCTCACGTGACGAATTCGAACTCAAACTCCATAAAAATCAGCTACACAAATATTATACAATTCCGTTAAAGGTAAAATTCGCTCTCAAGTAGGAATTCTATCCGAACACCGAATCAAACACTCGACCGAGCGTAGGACACTCGGCCGAGCAGCCTGTTTTCCAGCCAATTTCGTGGCTTCTTTGCCAAGAAAAGAGAATTCTTGTTCTTCACAACTTCTTACATTTCCTATCCCGATTGGTATTTCTTGTCGTACAAGCAAGGCTACCTCTACTCCTATAAATAGGACCCTCTAGCATCGATCAAAAACACACAATTACACCACCCAATATTATACACACCCGTTTCATACATCGACACATACAATTCCCGACATTCTACATCCAAAACCGAAGGAACCGGCCTATACCCGTCACCCTTACACGTCCAAACCGCACCACCAACTCACCGACATTAACCCGACGCTCATGTGCCTTAGCCACATTCCGACGAGCCCCGATCCGAGTTAACAAGAGCATGTAGGTTGAGGGTGTAATCAAACCCGACTTCTCTTTTCTCTCTTTCTCTCTTTCTCGTCCTCTCTCGTCTTTTTCTTCTTTTCGTCGTCGGTCGATTTTTATTACGGGTCGTTCATCGTTTTTTATTTCTAATATCGATATTACTAAAAACTATTTTCATATAAACGAATATTCTTAAAAATACGATACTGATTCTCTAGTCGAATATCGTATTAAAAAAGAATTAAATCAATTCTCGTCGATGCTAAAAATCGTTACTTTTTTTTACAAATACAACGATTCTGAAGCGGAGAGAACTAACATTCTTTTTTCTTTCGTTCAAATTTCTTTCAAACTATTTCACAAAACTTTTTTAAAATTCATTCCGAATATTCGATATCGATTTCATAATCGAATATCGGGTACGACAAATATCGAAAACATAAATCGAGTATAAATTAGTTCGTATTTGTAAGCGATTTATCAAATTAGCAATTTTCGAACAAAAAACAAGACCGAGACAGACCCGCACGCGAGTCGCGCCCATCCCAGGCGACTCGCGCACGGGCCTGAAACGCGGGTCTTTTTTTTAGCTTTTCGTTAGTTTTTTTTATTTATTCTACAAAACAATTTCTCAAAATTTGTATCTTTTCTAAAACTACTTCGAGTATTTGATGTCGATTTCATAATCGACTATCGAATATAACGAGTATCGAAAATATTAAGTCGAGCACGAATTATGCAATATTCGTACGCGATTTAATAAAAGTATCGAATTTTCAAAAATCGGTCTCGAAAACAGGCCGGGACGCGAGTCGCATGCATCCGGGGCGAGCCGCGCGGCCGGTTGAAACGCGGCTCGTCTTTCATTTTTTTTTATATTCTTCGAATTCCTTTTTTATACAAAACAACGTCTTCTTAACTATATTTTTCAGATTTTGACTAATATTTTCTCGATCTTGCATATTCATCATGTTTGCTATATTATTTTTCACAAATCGATACTAACTCGTTTGTTCATCTTGTAGCAAATTCATTCTTTTTTTTATCGTTTGTTTTATTATACTAAAACGAACCTCACATGCTAAATTCAACTTTGACGTTAATTTTTATGCATTAAACGACTTAGCAACCCATTCAATTATTCACATGCTTAGGAAAACAATGTTTGCATATCATTCATCGTTCAACTAACGCGCGTATTCAAAAATCAAACGATATCCTAGTAGAGGCCGCTAATGTGCGGGCGGGGTTGGGTGTTCTTTGTGAACTTCCCAACACGTACCCTCACCCCTTACTCAGAACCTCGGTTTCCGGATGTCCGAAACCATTGGCAACGAGAGTCATTCAATACATGATATCCGATCAAGTCGGTATCGGTATCAAATACTAAGGGACGAACCCAATAAACTCTGACATCGAAAATGGGCCGTATTTGTACACGGCCCACTACGACATAGAGTGGGTTCGAACGGGCCCGAACTCCCACAAAGTTCAGTGGCGACTCCAACTTCGATTTAAATTTCAATTCGATCCATTCTCATATGGAGATTCATTCGCCTCCCCAAACCCGCGCGTGGCCGCGTCGGGGTGGACCTATGTCATGTCCACAATTTGGCGACTCCACTGGGGATTAACTGATGCGTGACTTACCATCGGCATCCTCAGGGTGAGACTCGAATAGAAATCGTTTGACTAGTACAATACGCGTTTTAGTTTTACGGTTCATGCATAACCCCATATTTCCCGGGCCGGTACTGGTGACCGACGTCCCACTATACCATTGATGTAGTCCAAATTGGATATGTCAAAAGGTGTGCATAGCAGATTCGTATGGGTTTTACGGCATGTTCTAAGTTCAATTCGACTTAGGAAGTTCGCCCCGATTCTCGAATAGGCTATGTACACTGGTATAGACCCTTATAGACTGACCGAGACTTAGCTTAAGAGCATACATGGTGTCATTATACTGTTTCCATGACTACGTGCTACTTGATCCACATCTTTTTCAAAAAAACCGTCATTTTCAAAATTTGCATCTTTTTCAAAATATCCAATTTCAAAACCCGGGTCATATACCGCATTTAGGATTTACGATTTTACTCAAAATAGCCCTTTTTCTAGCCGGTATTATGCCCAATTTAAAACTCGAAAATATTTTCGAACTTGCAAAACCGTCGTCCGGTTCGATTTCCGTTTTTTTTTTCTTTTGAAAAAAACCGGGCCATCCCCTCGAATTTCTCTTCGGGCTTTCAAAAATCCATTTCAAAATTTCAAAAATTCTGACTTTTCAAAAAAATTCAAGCCCAATGACATTTTCGCCAATTT
Source organism: Agrostemma githago (assembly GCA_958450325.1). Taxonomy (NCBI): domain Eukaryota; kingdom Viridiplantae; phylum Streptophyta; class Magnoliopsida; order Caryophyllales; family Caryophyllaceae; genus Agrostemma; species Agrostemma githago. The sequence continues at coordinate 20,224,656 of OY288241.1, read as the reverse complement.
AAAAAAGTCGGGATCCTGTTTTCGATTTTCAAATTTTTGGAAATTCATCTTCGATATTCAAAATTCCGAAATTCCAAAAAAAGCATTTTTTTTTAAAAAAAAATCGGAAAGCTGCCGAAATTTAGACTTAAGATTTGACTCAAAACACGCTTATTTTCTAGTCGGCATGCTGCTCATTTCAAAATTCGAATTTCCGATCCACCATTCGATTTTCGAATTTTCAAAATTCAGTTTCGATTTTCAAAATTTTCGAGATGTTGTTTTCGATTTTCAAAATCTTCGAGAAGCCATTTTTAATTTTCAAATCTTCGAGATGCCGTTTTCGATTTTCTAATCTTCGGGATCTCATCTTCAATTTTCAAATTGTCGGAAATTCCTTTTTTCGATACTCAAGTTTCAAAATTCCAAATATTCTACTTTTCAAAACCCAGGAATGCTACCGAAATTAGGATTTACGATTTCTAACCGGTATTCTGCCCATTTCAAAAACTCAATTTTTTTTTTTCAAACTTCCAAAATTGTGGCCCGATGCACTTTTTCGTTTTTTCGCAAAAATTGGGCCATCCACCGAGACTTCTCGGATTTTCCAAAAGAATCCCTTTTTCAAAACCTTCCTCTTCTTAGGACTTCCCGTATTTAGCAGTGTCGGGTCGTGTCATAAGTCGTCAAAGTCTTTAGCGTCGAAACTCCGTCGATCTTATATCACGTGTTTCCTCCCTATCCCAGTCCGCCTTATTTGACTAAGGCAAAGCCCACCTACGTAGGACATACTCCTACGAAGGTTGGCCCGTCTACACAATTATCGAGTCCAAAGTTTGGGGAATGTCTCACGTAAACCTCCTTTCAAATAGGGCCCAGCCCACACAGTTGGATCCTAAAGGAGACCCACCTTTCACGAGTCCCCTGTCTAAGTGTCCTTTCTGAGTCATTTCCTTTTCAGGCTTTTCCCCACTCGGGGGGCTACCCTTCAGCAGAGCGATCAATCACGGTTGCTCTAAGGGTCATGTCTTGCACGTGTTGTCTCACGTATCCCACTTTCGAGTCACTTAGATGTCACACCATCTGGGTCTCTAGCCTTACTCAGGGGGCTGTCCTCCACCCAAGCAGTCAACCACGGTTACCCTAGAGAGTACCCTACGTTCATCCGACACCGGCGTCCTTATGATGCCTTCTTCGAGTCGTACCCACGCTACGAATACTCGGGTCACCTAGGGTTAGGTCACCACGGTTGGTCCAACCACGCGGCACGGTCAAATACGGTCGCCCCATTTTCAGACTTATCCTTGTACAGCTCGAGTCTCGTGGTCGAGTCTAGGTCACAGTCGCTACTTTGTCTGGATTAACGTTTAAGTAGCCCGGTCATAGAATCTTAGTCATTCCCGCCCCTGGGCCGTACCTAGTTTGACTCTCTCTCTTGCATTTGCGCAAAACCGAGCTTAGGCGAGTTCTAACACCTGTCGTTTCTTCCGATCAGGGACCCTATGAACGAGACACTACCAAACCATAACAAATCCCGCGCCGTCGAGAAAGGGGATATCCAGGGGAGTATGCTTATGCTATCTTGCTCCATTAACAATATCTTCTCGAAAATCAATACTGCCCTAGATAACCTAAGTTCCAGGGTAACCATCATCGAAGAGGATCTTGTAAGAACCCGATCCCGTCTAGCACAACTTGAGCGGGTAAGACAGCCTATCACCCAACTGAGCCATTTAAAGGGTGAACACTCTTACGAAACTGTCCGGTACCCTCAAGATGGCAAGACCGAGAGAGGTAACCCTCAAGTCACCTCTCCAAAAATCAAGAACCAGTCAAAGGAAAGGACATTTACCCACTTGGATATGTCCTACACCGTCGCTTTCCAGAGGTTGGTTCCGAAGGGCCTAATACTACCTATAGGCCCAACAGCCGACCCACCTTTGGAAAAACGCTCCAAAGCATGGAACGCCGAGCATTACTGCAAATTCCACAGAGGGAGGGGACACGATACAGAACAGTGCTGGAAACTGAAACACCTCATTCAAGACTTTCTCGATGCCGGGAAGACTCCCGTTTTGGAAACTTTGTCACTTGCAAAGCCCCTCATGGACTATACAGGGCCCGATGACCAAAGCATCTAATCTACCTCTTATGCATCCAAGAGTCCGGATTTGATTTAAGTCCAAGTCTGAGTCCGAGTCTAGGATATACTATTTATTTCAACTTCAAAGTCAGAGTCAGAGTCAATTGTATTCTGTCCTCTTTTTCAAAAGTCAATAAAATCAGCTTTTCTATTTCTCATATATACTTTCCTTATGTGTTTCCGAGAACATGATGAACACCGTCATACACTGTGAGCACACGCACGTGACTATTATAGGCACATCTATAATGACTGCAGGAAACCGTGCCCGTGTTTTCCTTTACCCATTCCATGTCTGGTATAGAAAGCCACATAACTACCCTTAGCAGGAGCGGTATCAAATCCTATGACAAATCTAGGTAATCTCCTAGTTTGGGTTAAAGATGGGAGGCAAGCCCATTTCCCACAATAAAACACCCATCCAATAAGACTAACCGATCCCTACCTTAGGTGTTAGTCTGACCAACAAAAAAAAAGGAAAAAACTGGACAAAAAAAAAATCAGAAGTCCAATCCAAGAAAAAGCAAAAGGCCCAAAACAAAAGAGCTGGCCATGATAAAAAAAACCATGACCATGATCAACGGTCAATTCAAGTGAAAGCCCCATGACCAGGGTACGGTCAAAATTCATACCATCAAATAAGGGAGAGATAATTGAGCTGGTCAACTAACACCACATTTAGCCTTCCCACATTACAACCCTCAAGACCTTCCCGAGACCCAGGCCAGAGACAGCCCGGAATTTTGAGGATTCAAGCTCCATAGGATACCCTTAACCATTAGGGCCAGACATGGAAATCAGATCTCGCATTATCAAAACTTATCCTGATCAAAGTTCGAGCCATTCTACTCGACTTCCCCTTTACATAACAAAATTCACAATCACCATACAAAGACCCGAGAGCAAAACTCGTCAAATCTCCCCGAGAGCAAAACTCGTTAAAATCCCCGAGAGCAAAACTCGTTAAAATCCCCGAGAGCAAAACTCGTCAAATCCCCCCGAGAGCAAAACTCGTTAAAATCCCCGAGAGCAAATCTCGTTAAAATCCCCGAGAGCAAAACTCGTCAAAATCCCCAAGAGCAAAACTCGTCAAATCCCCCGAGAGCAAAACTCGTTAAAATCCCCGAGAGCAAAACTCGTTAAAATCCCCGAGAGCAAAACTCATCAAATCCCCGAGAACAGAACTCCTTAAAATCCCCGAGAGCAGAACTCGTTAAAATCCCATCCCAATTCTTCTCATTCAAACCAGTTACCAACCCCCAACACGGGAACTCAACTTGCGGTCGGCATAGAACATGCCCAAATAGTGCACACCACCTCTGGGGGCTATCCCGGAGAACGCTCACAGTCACAGGATCAATATCCTAACCATTCTAGCCCTTTGATCAAGACATCACTGGGAATGTACCTAGCCTACACCATCGCTATGGCTAGTTACACACAAAGCCCTAATAAACTAGGCACCATAATCCACTGAACTACGGCTTGGTTTGATTTCACCACGTGTGAATACGTAGGCAGCCTTTCAACAGAGGCACAACCACCCACATTGACACACATTCAAAAAGCACCATCATTCCGGTCACGACACTGTCATGTTCTCAACAATTAGCTTTGTCATTCTGGGGGCTTCTCCTAGGCAGAAGTTCTCCATCCATTCACATAATCCAAATAATTTCAAAAATCTAGCCACCTTTCTACAGTGTGTCCTAGTACTCGGCTCACTCGAGGACAAGAATCTATCAGGACTCGAGGCAATGCCCACTTTGGAAATGTACCCTAAAATAAAAAAGGATTCAAAAGAGCACTAGTCTACAGCATTGCCACTGCTAAGTCCTGCAAAAACAGTCCTATTACAGACTATTGCAACCCCGTATAGCATATCTTTCCCATTTCGACTTCGACCATGTTGCCACTCGCCTAGGCTATGGAATAGCGCAACTTAAGAGTCTTGTCATCTTAGGTGGCCCATCTCCTTACCAAGTCACGATCCAACCCTTAGAGAGTCCAAGTCGTGTCTGTCAATTCGTCCTGTCGCGTCCAGAGTCGAGTCTGTCAGTAGACCTCTCTTCAAATTCTTACTTCAAAATTTGCAAAACTTTGCCATTTGAAAAAAAATCTTTTCGACAAGGTCAAATTTCAATCTATTTAAACAGCAAATTTCTTTTCCACCTCTTTCAATTTTGGAAACCTATCTCCTAGCACGTGAGTTGCTTTCAGGACTTCGATTTCAAAATGCAGCAAAAATCATTTATATTCCCCAGCGCGAGTCATATTTGTTTCGCCTACGTGTTGCATGCAAAATTTTATGTAACTTATACAGGTACAAATCACGACAGCGCAATTCAGATAACTCCCCAGCGGCATTTAACAAGATGAGCCCATATATAGGCGCACCTAAGTCTTATACGACGAGTTCAATTCCCCACGGAGTTATTATCAGCTCAGGTACATTTCTAATCCATGGCCGGCGGGCCCTTCATGCAGGTCTAATGGACTTTAAACGACCCGATCGGAAGTCTACCAGGTCTTAATCTTTGATTGGCCTGGTAGCTACTCTGACTTTCGCCTTGTCCAAGCCTCAGTCAGAGTGGGGGCTCTGTAGACACCCACATTTTGACCGCCAGGTGTCTATAGCAGTTTTCGACGAACACCCGATGATGATCGGACGCAAACATGCTTTAACGTACTCGAATACGGGCTTGAAATCATTGGCATTTGGCTTGGGCTTTTTAAGGAGTACAAATATCACAAAACCGACCTCAAATTCAGGCCCAGTGGGTCGTTTCGAGTCAAATAAGACTAATTTGGGTGAATCCGACACCGGGGGCAAAACCGTCTTTTAGCGACCGAGTCAAAACCCGGTCAAATATATTTTTGAAATGTGTGAGTCAGCCGTGTCACCTCACGTGACCAATTCGAACTCAAACTCCATAAAAATCAGCTACACAAATATTAAACAATTCCGTTAAAGGTAGAATTCGATCTCAAGTAGGAATTCTATCCGAACACCGAATCAAACACTCGACCGAGCGTAGGACACTCGGCCGAGCAGCCTGCTTTCCAGCCAATTTCGTTGCTTCTTTGCCAAGAAAAGAGAATTCTTGTTCTTCACAACTTCTTACATTTCCTATTCCGATTGGTATTTCTTGTCGTACAAGCAAGGCTACCTCTACTCCTATAAATAGGACCCTCTAGCATCGATCAAAAACACACAATTACACCACCCAATATTATACACACCCGTTTCATACATCGACACATACAATTCCCGACAATCTACATCCAAAACCGAAGGAACCGGCCTATACCCGTCACCCTTACACGTCCAAACCGCACCACCAACTCACCGACATTAACCCGACGCTCATGTGCCTTAGCCACATTCCGACGAGCCCCGATCCGAGTTAACAAGAGCATGTAGGTTGAGGGTGTAATCAAACCCGACTTCTCTTTTCTCTCTTTCTCTCTTTCTCGTCCTCTCTCGTCTTTTTCTTCTTTTCGTCGTCGGTCGATTTTTATTACGGGTCGTTCATCGTTTTTTATTTCTAATATCGATATTACTAAAACTATTTTCATATAAACGAATATTCTAAAAAATATGATACCGATTCTCTAGTCGAATATCGTATTAAAAAAGAATTAAATCAAATCTCGTCGATGCTAAAAATCGTTACTTTTTTTTTACAAATACAACGATTCTGAAGCGGAGAGAACTAACATTCTTTTTTCTTTTCGTTCAAATTTCTTTCAAGCTATTTTACAAAACTTTTTTAAAATTCATTCCGAATATTCGATATCGATATCATAATCGAATATCGGTTACGACGAATATCGAAAACATAAATCGAGTATAAATTAGTTCGTATTTGTACGCGATTTATCAAATTAGCAATTTTCGAACAAAAAACGAGATCGGGACAGACCCGCACGCGAGTCGCGCCCATCCCAGGCGACTCGCGCACGGGCCTGAAACACGGGTCTTTTTTTTAGCTTTTCGTTCGTTTTTTTTTATTTATTCTACAAAACGATTTCTCAAAATTTGTATCTTTTCTAAAACTACTTCGAGTATTTGATGTCGATTTCATAATCGACTATCGAATATAACGAGTATCGAAAATATTAAGTCGAGCACGAATTATGCAATATTCGTACGCGATTTAATAAAAGTATTGAATTTTCAAAAATCGGTCTCGAAAACAGGCCGGGATGCGAGTCGCATGCATCCCGGGCGAGCCGCGCGGCCGGCTGAAACGCGGCTCGTCTTTCATTTTTTTTATATATTCTTCGAATTCCGTTTTTTATACAAAACAGCGTCTTCTTAACAATATTTTTCAGATTTCGACTAATATTTTCTCGATCTTGCATATTCATCATGTTTGCTATATTATTTTTCACAAATAGATACTAACTCGTTTGTTCATCTTGTAGCAAATTCATTCTTTTTTTTATCGTTTGTTTTATTATACTAAAACGAACCTCACATGCTAAATTCAACTTTGACGTTAATTTTTATGCATTAAACGACTTGGCAACCCATTCAATTATTCACATGCTTAGGAAAACAATGTTTGCATATCATTCATCGTTCAACATAGAGTGGGTTCGAACGGGCCCGAACTCCCACAAAGTTCGGTGGCGACTCCAACTTCGATTTAAATTTCAATTCGATCCATTCTCATATGGAGATTCATTCGCCTCTCCAAACCCGCGCGTGGCCGCGTCGGGGTGGACCTATGTCATGTCCACAATTTGGCGACTCCACTGGGGATTAACTGATGCGTGACTTACCATCGGCATCCTCAGGGTGAGACTCGAATAGAAATCGTTTGACTAGTACAATACGCGTTTTAGTTTTACGGTTCATGCATAACCCCATTTTTCCCGGGCCGGTACTGGTGACCGACGTCCCACTATACCATTGATGTAGTCCAAATTGGATATGTCAAAAGGTGTGCATAGCAGATTCGTATGGGTTTTACGGCATGTTCTAAGTTCAATTCGACTTAGGAAGTTCGCCCTGATTCTCGAATAGGCTATGTACACTGGTATATATAGACTGACCGAGACTTAGCTTAAGAGCATACATGGTGTCATTATACTGTTTCCATGACTACGTGCTACTTGATCCACATCTTTTTCAAAAAAACCGTCATTTTCAAAATTTGTATCTTTTTCAAAATATCCAATTTCAAAACCCGGGTCATATACCGAATTTAGGTTTACGATTTTACTCAAAATAGCCCTTTTTCTAGCCGGTATTATACCCAATTTAAAACTCGAAAATATTTTCGAACTTGCAAAACCGTCGTCCGGTTCGATTTCCGTTTTTTTTTTCTTTTGAAAAAAAACCGGGCCATCCCCCGAATTTATCTTCGGGCTTTCAAAAATCCATTTCAAAAATTCAAAATTTCTGACTTTTCAAAAAAATTCAAGCCCAATGACATTTTCGCCAATTTTAAAAAATCGAGATCCTGTTTTCGATTTTCAAATTTTTGGAAATTCATCTTCGATATTCAAAATTCCGAAATTCCAAAAAAAGAATCTTTTTTTAAAAAAAAATCGGAAAGCTGCCGAAATTAAGACTTAAGATTTTACTCAAAACACGCTTATTTTCTAGCCGACATGCTGCCCATTTCAAAATTCGAATTTCCGATCCACCATTCGATTTTCGAATTTTCAAAATTCAGTTTCGATTTTCAAAATTTTCGAGATGCCGTTTTCGATTTCCAAAATCTTCGAGAAGCCATTTTTAATTTTCAAATCTTCGAGATGCCGTTTTCGATTTTCTAATCTTCGGGATCTCATCTTCAATTTTCAAATTGTCGGAAATTCCTTTTTTCGATACTCAAGTTTCAAAATTCCAAATATTCAACATTTCAAAACCCCGGAATGCTACCGAAATTAGGATTTACGATTTCTAACCGGTATTCTGCCCATTTCAAAAACTCGATTTTTTTTTTCAAACTTTCAAAATTGTGGCCCGATGCACTTTTCCGTTTTTTCGCAAAAATTGGGCCATCCACCGAGACTTCTCGGATTTTCCAAAAGAATCCCTTTTTCAAAACCTTCCTCTTCTTAGGACTTCTCGTATTTAGCAGTGTCGAGTCGTGTCATAAGTCGTCAAAGTCTTTAGCGTCGAAACTCCGTCGATCTTATATCACGAGTTTCTTCCCTATCCCAGTCCGCCTTATTTGACTAAGGCAAAGCCCACCTACGTAGGACATACTCCTACGAAGGTTGGCCCGTCTACACAATTATCGAGTCCAAAGTCTGGGGAATGTCTCACGTAAACCTTGTTTCAAACAGGACCCAGCCCACACAGCTGGATCCTAAAGGAGACCCACCTTTCACGAGTCACCCGTCTAAGTGTCCTTTCCGAGTCATTTCCTTTTCAGGCTTTTCCCCACTCGGGGGGCTACCCTTCAGCAGAGCGATCAATCACGGTTGCTCTAAGGGTCATGTCTTGCACGTGTTGTCTCACGTATCCCACTTTTGAGTCACTTAGATGTCACACCATCTGAGTCTCTAGCCTTACTTAGGGGGCTGTCCTCCACCCAAGCAGTCAACCACGGTTACCCTAGAGAGTACCCTACGTTCATCCGACACCGGCGTCCTTATGATGCCTTCTTCGAGTCGTACCCACGCTTCAAAATGTTAAAATTTCATGAAAATCAAAAATTTTAAATTAGTCAAGCTTTTTACAAAACGGGCAAATTCACAATTAGAAATTATAACTCAAAATGTTTAAATTTTACGATAATCCATTTTTTTTAAAGTAGTCAAACTTTTTATAAAATAGGGAGTTCGAAAAATAGTTAACGGGTAAATAGAACAAGGATAAATTAATTAAAAATAAGAGCTTTCAAAAACGACAAAGGTTGAAGGGATTGGCAGGAGTTACCGTAACAGAATTCAAGAGAAGCAGAAAGGAAGACGGAGTTGAGAATCAAAAAGAGCTCTCAAGGATTATGGAAGAAATTAATCATCTCAAGATTCCTAGCACGACTTCCACAAACACGGGTTCCTAATTCCCATCAAATAACGCTAAGTCCAATAGCAGTACAGGGTGGTCCTACTCAATCTACAACCTCCAAAATTAAGTCTTACATACTTATACAATCTTTCAATTAGTATAGTAAGAATCCACAAATGATTTAGACTAATCCTTTAATTAAGATTCCAATGGTTATCAAAACATACCCTAACTCGTAATCACTAAGGTTCATAAATTTAAAGCTCATAAGGTCTGAACTCGAGGTATACTTCAAATTTCTCGAGTAAGGAAGACTAAATAAAACCCACCAATTAACAAAGTTCGGACACGAAATTCTCAAAAATGATCACCAACATATTTATAATACCACAAGTACAGAAGTTGGGGAAGTACAATAAATCCTCAAACACGCTCAAACCTATAGGTAATGGCGCAAACACTCACATCTTCAAACACATCATTCGATTAATGTTTCTGAGAAGTCCATCAAATTTCTAATCGTAATGGTGCAACCACAAAATATTTAATAACTTAACGAAGCCACAATCTCGTTGGTCTAAGGTTCTGAACTATAAATTCATTAAGATGATTGACATCAAAGTGTTCCTCAAAACAATGCGATAAATCCAACCTCTAATGGCAATATGTTTCTCCTTTTCAAGGTTAACAACAATTTATCAAATTTAGATCACTCAACTCCAAAGTTCATAGGTTACAACCTTAACCAACGATTAACTATCTAATCCTTATGAAACACGGGTAATCTATGTTAACCAAAACTTCTAACGGTATTAATGAAAACCTTCGATGGTACCACAACACTCAGGTTAACAATTTAAACAGTACTCTATGATCCCAAATATTCCCGATGCATCCATCAAATAAATAACATTTAGGTAGGAATCCCAAAATTCTATTATTAGCTACACTTGGTTCGGTTCTAGGTTAAATTAGGTACTAGGTATCCATCAAATACGATATACACTTACTACCCCAAAATATATTCAACTCTAAGTCCTCCAAATAATCAAGTAACCTATAACCCAAGGTTCAGAGTCTAAAGTACCAACCTAATTCCATTAATTGATAATTTATCATTCAAATCGATCCTCAAAAGCTTACTAAGATAGATAACAAGGTATAACTCACAACCCTCAAGCCATAGGTAACAAGGGTTTACTAAATCTCAAACATCTATATCCTTTCACGAGGTTCACTGAGACGGAAATCGGTCTAACCAAAGAATCTCAAGAGAAAGATGGTAGAGTAGAAGAATATAACAAGGATTCACCAAGCGGTTGAAGAAGAGAATATAAAAGAGAAGAAGTAGAAGAAGTAGAGGAAGGAAGAAAAGAGTCGATGATACTATATTACTAATTTCTTGAACCAGAGGAGAATCTTCGGGCCTCCAGAGTTCACGCGGGATCCAAATGGCTTACTTCATCTTCTTGTAGAGGAACGAGCACGCAAGTCTTCGGTCGCTCCATCTTGATCTACTGCGACATCATGGAACAAGAATCTACTCTTGACCATCTGGCCTGTAGCTTAAGTAAACTGAACTGTAGCTAAAAATCACCATCGGCATCTTTCTTGGAGCACCAAGTTGTCCACTCGAGTCAGCAGGCGTTGAGAGTTCTAAGTAGGTCTTGTCCCGATCTAGAGCTGCATCCTATCAATATCTTGTTCATTCGTCTTCTTCCCACAAAAGCGACAAATATTCAATGCTAATCATTGAGTTCAGAAACAGATAATCTTAACAGTTAAGTCCTTATTTGTTTCTACCCATCTCTAATAATATTTTTATTTACTGTTTAAATAATTTACTGGTATTTTCCCCAATTTCAGGTGTAAGCGTTGGGAGCAGTGATGCTCTGATACCAACTGTAATCCCCTAGACATTCTAACGCAATACAGTGGCGGAAACACTGTAGAAGTGGGATTATAACACACTGTAGCTATGTTTTGATTAAATAAAAATGGTAAGTCAATACATAAGCCATAAAATAAAAATGCCTACAAAATAAATAAATAAATAAAATCCATAAAAAGGGTTTTAACAATCCATAATACAGTGATCTGATTAAAATAAGCAGGATCCATAACTGCTCGCTAGCCCACCCGAAGGAAAACACATATACCTGCCATGTTTAAAACATAACAGCCACAATCAGTGGGGAGCAACGTCAACGTTCTCCCAGCCGTATAACAGGATTTTAAAACTATAATTACTATTATAGAAAAATAGTTGATGAGGGTCGGCAGCCTGCTCCGGACCGCCTGCTAAGCAGGTCCTCAGAAGACTCTACTCAAGGAGCCCGGGAACCAACTTGGCAGACAATCAGAGCAAAGTCACTAAAAAGAGAACCCACAGGGGAACTTCAGACGACCGCCTGCCCGACAGGGAGGGGCGGTCTGCCAAACCCAGTCTTCGCATAACCCCTACCTGCCTGTCTTCTGGCCATTCTCCACAGGCAGGGCAGAGACTGCCAAGGGACCTCCTCGTCATTTCGCCTAAGGTAAATGATAATGGGTGGATGAGGTGAAGCCACTTGTCACCTCCTCATCCACCCATCCTCCCTCTACTTCCCTCTCTTGTGGGAAGGTATAAATACTCCTCCATTTTCCACAAGAGAGAGGGGATTTTCTCTCTCTAGAACTCTTACTCTAAAAACGCCACCTAGTTCCTCACGAGCTAGATTCTTCAAGGCATTCACGGACTGACTTAGGCATCGGAGAGGGTTTCCTCGGACAACCTCCGAGGCCCTGTGCGTTCTGTGTGCAGGGAGCCAGCCCATTCCGCCGGGAAGGTCTGACCAGTGGAGTAGGAGGAAGGAGAGGTTGGCAGGAGTGACCGATTGTTAATTCAAAGCTACATCGAACAGTACGAACCCGAATTCCGAATCGGGTTAATTGATTCTAATACCGGAACAATTTGGCGCCGTCTGTGGGGAAGATCTAGTTGTATCCACGAATTACCCACAAAAATCAACCATTCCCAATTACAAAAACTAACCAATCAAAGTGATCATGCCTGAGATCGTTGACACTAGTGTGGGGATAGGTCCGACGGTCCCACCGGTGACCCCCCTATATGGCATGCCTCAGCTGGAGAGGGTTCCTATCGCCACGATCCCCGGGGTAGGGGGAACCAGTCTCTTGGGCATGCCAAGTATAGCTATAGCACCAGGGCAGGGGCACATCCAGGGCACACCCTGAACCTAACCCCAGCTCAGATGGTACAGACAGCTGCCTTCTTCTCCGCGATGCTTAACCAGGAGTTCATTCCCGAAGACCTGGTAGGCAGGGTCGCAACGACCCCCAGACAGCCCTGCTCAGCAAGCCGAGAGGAGGCTGGAGGTACGAAGCGAACCGCCACCAGAAACGCCCAGAGGAAGGCAAGAAGAACAGCTCAAGTGTACGCACAAGCGCAGAGGCGTATCACAGCAGGCAGCCAGGAACCGCCCGCTCAACAACAGGCATTCACTATACACACTACGGAGTCCACGTCCCGGGAGAAGAGAGGTTTGTCTCAGGGACTGCAGGATCGAATGAAGCACAGGGAGCCTGCGTCTAGACGCCAGGGAGAAAAGCAGGGCGGAGTCTTTTCCAGGTTAACACCGGCAGCAAAAGGACAACCAGCCCCAGGGTTGTCCCAAAGCCTGCAGTCTAGGCTTAACCGGGGGCAGCTGCTCGAGTCAAGGTATCACCAGGATGACAACCTCGGTCAATCCCGGAGAAAGCGGTCCAGGCAACCCTCCCTTGACATAGAGGACGAGGCGACCAGTAGACAACCACCGAAGCACCGCTCCCCCAGTACGAGGAAACCGGCCCCTAGACAATGGGATGTTCACGGTAATCAGTCTGGGGAAAGCAGGTCACGGATGGTAGGTAGGCCCACGAAGACCCCTCTCCATCCTGACGTACAAGAGTACCCCATCCCAAAGATTAAAATGCCCACAGTCAAGTTTGACGGCACTGCAGATCCAGAGGACCATCTGGCGGCATTTTAAAGTCACATGGGCATGTACGATGTGGATGATGCGATCTGGTGCAAAATCTTCCCAACCACCCTTGTAGGGCTTGCACAGGGATGGTTCAGGGACCTTCGCCAGGGGTCAATCAGTTTCTTTATAGAATTAGCCAAGGCATTCCTTGAACAATATGCAGGGAACAAGAGGAGACGACTCACTCGTTTTGACCTTATGACCCTAAAGGAGAACAAGGGCGAGAGCGTCAGGGAGTACCTAAAGAGATTCGACTTGTCCTACCAACAAGTCAGGGAGATTGATGATTCAACTGCTGCCTACACCCTGACAATCTCCCTGCTCCCAGGGGAGATGAAGAACCAGATGATCAGAGCCCAGCCTGAAACCCTGGCAAAAGCCAGAAAAATTGCGGAAGGGTTCATTCTGCAGGAAGAGTTTCACAGCCTGCCGGACACCCCTACAGGCCAAGCAAGGCCGCACGGGGGACCGCAGGGTGGACGTGGCAGAAACGAGCCAGGCAAACAGAAAGAGGAGGGGGATACCCCCAAGAAAGAACCACAACTTACCAGCCGAAGTTTGACAGCTACACGGCCCTCAACAGACCGAGGGCAGAAATCTTTGAGCTGGAGAAGGAAACTGCCAAATGGAATCGCCCGAATAAGCCGCGCAGCCCAAAGGGAGATCCTAAAAAATTATGCACGTTCCATGATTGCATAGGCCACACCACCGAAGAATGTCAACACTTAAAAGACGAGATAGAAAAACTCATAAGAAACGGCTGGCTGAGTAACTATGCAGCGAGGAACAAATCCCAAAAGGAGGTGGCAGACAAACCCGAAGGTTCAGTCCAAAATCGCATGGTAGTTCATGTAGTGTCAGGGGATGCAGAGAGACGAACAAGCAGACAAGCCAGAAAAAGCAGATCCGCGAATTGCGAAACCAGATTTGCTACGCCAAGAGGGAAGGAAGCCCAAAGGGCACGACCCTGAGCATCACTCCTGAAGACGCAGGAAGAGTCATATACCCGCACAGCGACCCTTTGGTCATAACTCTTGAAATTAGCAATCACATTGTCAAGAGATGCATGGTGGACACCGGCGCCTACACAAACCTTTTTTACAAGGACGCCTTTGAAAGAATTAACTTAGAGAAAAGACATCTGAAGCCAGCCCCTGGATCTTTGTATGGGTTCACTGGGGCAGGAGTACTTCCCATGGGGATTATCGACTTACCGGTAACATTCGGGGAGGGGGCCTCTGCCAGGAATGTCAGGGCTTCATTTGTTGTGGTGGATGCAAAGTCTGCATACAACGCCCTGATAGGCCGGGCCACCCTAGACGAAATCGAAGCCGCTGTGTCAATCAGGGCCCTCACCATAGCCTATGTAACGGACTTTGGCATGGAAGGGAAGGTCCATGGGGATCAGGAGTCGGCCAGACACTTTTATTCCGTGGCCCTGCAAGCCCATGAAACCGAGAGAAAAGGAAAACGAAAAGCCGAACTTTCCCCCAGCAGGGAGGGTGAAATCCCGGCTGCTTAGCAAAGAGCAGCCCACTTAGAGCCTGAAGGGGAAAGCATGCTGGTGGACTTAGAACCAGGGAGGCAGGTCCTCATAGGGGCCGACCTGGAGGAGTCCTACCAGAAGAAGTTAATTGCAGTCTTGAGAGAAAAACAGGGACGTATTTGCTTACTCGGCAGATGAGATGCCAGGGGTCGACCTGGCTTTTATTGTTCACAAGCTGAACATTAACCCGGAGGCTCGCCCTGTAAAGCAGAAAAAAAGAAATATGTCCGTAGAAAAAGACGCGGCGATAAAAGAGGAGATAGAAAAACTCTTGAAAGCAGATTTCATTGAAGTCTGTGATTACCCTGAGTGGTTGGCGAACGTTGTGATGGTGAAAAAGTCATCGAGCGCATGGAGAATGTGCGTAGACTTCACAAATCTTAACAAAGCCTGCCCAAAGGACTGCTACCCCCTGCCCAGGATAGACCAACTGGTGGATGCCAGTAGTGGATATATCACGTTAAGTTTTCTGGATGCATTCTCAGGGTACCATCAAGTGTACCTCTGGCAGCCTGACAGGGTGAGGTGCGCCTTCATAACCAGCCATGGAACATACATGTATAAAATGATGCCATTTGGACTGAAGAATGCATGCGCCACCTATTAGCGATTGGTGGACAAGGTCTTTGAAAATCAGAAAGGGAGAAACTTGGAAGCCTATGTCGATGATGCGATTTTCAAAAGCAAGGGGGACAGGGAGCACCTGGCGGACCTGCAGAAAACATTCTCCTCCCTGCGATCGTACAAAATGAAGTTGAATCCAAAAAAAGTGCACGTTCGGAGTCCGATCTGGTAAATTCTTAGGATTCTTAGTCAGCTCCAGGGGTATAGACGCCAATCCTGAAAAGATTCAGGCGGTCCTAGACCTCCCGGAGCCTAAGACCATAAGGGACATTCAACGGCTCACAGGCAGGATGGCTGCCCTGGCTCGCTTTATCGCTAGATCAGCAGACAAGTCGACCCCTTTCTTCAAAGTGTTGAAAGGCAACAAGCAATTCAAATGGGAGGATGAGCAAAAGAAAGCCTTCGAACAATTGAAAGAGCATCTGAAAAAGCTCCCTACCTTGGCGAGACCAGTGGCCGGAGAAAAACTATACCTATACATTGCCGTCACCAACTCAACGGTAAGTGCAGTCATCCTGAAAGAAGAAGCAGGCTCACAGCAGCCCATCTACTTTGTAAGTCACGCCCTGGGGGCAGCTGAAAGAAACTATCCTATGGTAGAAAAAGCTACCTATGCAGTCGTCATAGCAGCCAGAAAACTCAGGCCCTACTTCGACGCACACCCTGTTGTGGTCCTCACCGACCAGCCACTGGAAAAGATATTGCAAAAATTTGAAAAATTAGGAAGGCTGCTAAAATGGAAAATTGAGTTAAGCGGACTGGGGATTTCATACCAACCCAGAACAGCCATCAAAGCACAGGCCCTGGCGGACTTCCTGGCTGAATGTTCTCATTCAGGGGAAGAGGAACCTCCCACCGAAGAATGGATAGTATACACTGACAGGTCCTCAACGGCCAATGGTGCAGGAGCAGGTGTCGTGCTGACCAACCCTGAAGGAGTAGATTTTGAGCATGCGCTCAGATTCACTTTCCTTGCATCAAACAACGAGGCAGAATATGAGGCCGTACTTGTGGGAATAAATCTAGCTAAGGCTGCAGGTGCAGAGCGAATTGTACTAGCAACTGACTCCCAGCTCATTGCCAATCAAATCAACGGAGATTATGAGGCTAGGGATCAGGCCATGGCCACCTACCTAGAAAAGGTGAGGCAGAGATTATCAAGCCTAAAATCCTATGAAATCAGGCAAATACCCCGATCACAGAATAATCGGGCCGACGCCCTGTCAAAACTGGCCAGCTCCAGCCTACAAGACATAAGGAGGTCAGTTTGGGTTGATGTGGTGCATGAGAAATCCGCTACCGCCTGTCAGACAGTCAACATCGTCGAAGAGGAACAGGAGAACTGGATGACCCCCTTCACTCAGTTCAAAAAATACGGCATCCTA
Organism: Agrostemma githago; assembly: GCA_958450325.1. Taxonomy (NCBI): domain Eukaryota; kingdom Viridiplantae; phylum Streptophyta; class Magnoliopsida; order Caryophyllales; family Caryophyllaceae; genus Agrostemma; species Agrostemma githago. The sequence continues at coordinate 20,207,978 of OY288241.1, read as the reverse complement.
CCGTCTGATTCAGTGCAGAAAAGGAAAATACAGACCAAAGCAGCATGGTTTGTAATAATTGATGAAGAGCTATACAAGAAATCCTTCACCTTCCCCCTGCTCAGATGCCTGGGGGCAGAGCAGGCCGCTGAAGTTCTGGATGACATCCACTCAGGGATCTGCGGGCACCACATTGGAGGAAGATCGTTGGCCCACAAAGCTCTAAGGGCAGGCTACTATTGGCCTACCATGTTAGCAGATGCAAGGAGCCTAACTCGGAAGTGCAGAAAATGCCAACACTTCGCTCCATCAATTCATGCCCCAACCCAAGAACTCAGGCCAATCTTATCTCCCATTCATTTCGCTCAATGGGGGATGGACATACTGGGTCTCTATGCTACAGCCACAGGGGGACGAAAGTTTATGATCGTGGGGATTGACTACTTCACAAAGTGGGTTGAAGCCGAGGCAGTCCCAAACATCACCGAGCCGGCAGTCAGGAAGGTCATCTGGAGAAACATCATAACCAGATTCGGCCTACCAAAAGTGTTAGTGTTTGATCATGGGAGGCAGTTTGATAATGACCCCCTAAGAGCCTGGCTGGAAGGGCATGGAATAACCGTCGCCTATTCCGCCGTCTGCCACCCGCAGACCAATGGGCAGGTCGAGGCCGCTAACAAACAAATCCTAAATGGGCTCAAAAAGATGGTGGGTGATCTCAAAGGAAGATGGGCAGACGAGCTACCAAGTATACTTTGGTCAATAAGGACCACCAGAAAAGAATCAACAGGTCAAACGCCTTTTGGCCTGGTGTATGGAGCAGAAGCTTTACTACCCATCGAAGTGCGAATTCCTACCCTACGGTCTCAGCAGTACAACAAAGTTGACAACGATGCAGCAATGGCCGAAGCCCTAGACCTGGTCCATGAAGTCAGGGAGGAGGCCAGCATCAACATAGCCGCCTATCAGCAAAGGATGAGAAAGGCATACAACAAAAGGGTACATGAGAGAAGGTTCCAGGTAGGCAACCTAGTACTAAGGAAGACACAGGCTGTAGGAAAATCTAGGGAGCATGGCAAACTAAGTGCCAACTCGGAAGGCCCGTACCAGGTGACCCAGATTTTGGGAACATGCACATACAAAATCGCCAACCCAGAAGGCCAAGAGCTGAGCGCACACTGGAACGCCGACACCCTAAAAAGATACTATGTTTAACCGAGTCTTAGGAAAACCTCGTCTTTAGAAGAAAAAATTACTGGCGGAGAACGATCAGAATGGAATGTCGACGGCTCCGACCACTCTTATGTTTTAAAAGTGTTTATATATAACACTCAAAGATTCATACTCGTTGTCTGTTTAAGCTTGCGCTCTCACACACAAACGAGCAGAGGGCAATAAGGGGAGGCCCCCCTGTTGCCAGAACCAAGAAAAATGGACCCCCCAACAAAAATTCTAAACCCTATACACGCCAAACTAACAAGGACTGGGGGCAGCTCCCCCAACCTTGTATAAAAAACGCAAAAGCCATCCCTGCCTACCTCTGAGCAGGCAGGGGGCAGGCCCCCTGGACTCCAAGCAGAGGCCAGGGACAGGCCAGGCTACGCACAACTGACAAGGACTGGGGGCAACTCCCCCAACCTTGTATAAAAAACGCAAAAGCCATCCCTACCTACCTCTGGGCAGGCAGGGGGCAGGCCCCCTGGACTCCAAACAGTGGCCAGGGACAGGCCAGGCTACGCACAACTGACAAGGACTGGGGGCAGCTCCCCCAACCTTGTATAAAAAAACGCAAAAGCCATCCCTGCCTACCTCTGGGCAGGCAGGGAGCAGGCCCCCTGGACTCCAAGCAGAGGCCAGGGACAGGCTAGGCTACGCACAACTGACAAGGACTGGGGGCAACTCCCCCAACCTTGTATAAAAAACAAAAAAGCTCTCCCTGCCTACCTCTGGGCAGGCAGGGAGCAGGCCCTCTGGACTCCTAGCCGAGGCCAGGGACAGGCAGGCTGCGCACAGCTAACAAGGACTGGGGGCAATTCTCCCAACCTTGGACCAGGCCATACCTTGAAAAAAAGAGAAAAAAGCAGACCAAAATAAGGGAAAGCATTCCATAACAAACCCATGAAGGGTAAAAAGTTTTCACAAAGTGACAAAGGCAAAAATCCAAAAAAACTAAATATTACAAACAGTTGGCCATAACAAGGCCCAGCGCAGAGAATAGGGCTATTTCAAGAAAGGATAAACATTATGGAGCATCCTGGCTTGGACCGGCAGCCGCCTCAGGTGGTTTGGCCGCCCGAGCCTCGTTTTTAGCAGAATAGAGACTTCGGAAGGCCTCTTCATCAAACACGGGGAACATCTCCCCAATCACCTCCATCACCAGCTCCAAGGAAGAGTTGGCCCCACTCACAAAACTTGCGTCTACTGCAGCATCGGACTCCTCCACAAGGGCATCCTTTTCTTTCTTCCATTCGCTCTTGGCCTGCTCAAAGGCTGAGTCAGCTTTAGACAGGCGTTCCTCCAGATCCGCTGCCTTCCTTTTTAGGTGCTCCATCTCAGCCAGAGAAAGGGTAGCCTGCTCCATCGCCAAGCGGCTCTCCTTCAGCTCAGCTTCAAACTTGGCTGCTTCCCTCACAGCTCTCTCTCCTTGAAGCTTCCACTGGCCTGCCTGACTCCTCACCTCCTCTAGCTCGCCCTCCTGCTTAGTCAGCTTATCTTTCAAGTTATTTATCAAAGTTATGTCCCTTTCCACCATAGCCAGACGGTCAGGAGGGGGAGCCCCAGGTGTGACAGTCAGCTCTTCGTTGCTCAAACGGCTTAGAGCCGCCAGCTCAGCAGACGCCAGCAACACCTTGGAGGTACGCTGGATATACTGAATCATTTGGTGAGAAGTTGAAGTTACAGACTTGGTAAGACGGTCGGCTAAAACGGCGCCAGAGTCGGAGAGCAGGCCCGAAACGTCCATGCTGTCGCCAGCAGTATAAAGAAACTCCGTATTCTCCTCCTGAAAAAGGGTGCTCGGAATGTCATGAGCAGGGCGTTTTGCCTCAGGAGTACAAACGTCAGCCTCCAAATCCACCACAGGAGTAGTCCCTGAGGGCTCCCTATCCCTCTTCCTTCTCAGCTCCAGAGGGACGCTCTCCCCAGTCCCCTCAGAGTTCGCAGGACGCGATCCCTGGGGAACACGAGTTCCGGCTGGAGAGTCACCTTGCCTACATCCAGGGGAAGGAGTGGCCCCTGAGGTAACTTCAGCCTCCCCATCCTGGATGCTGGGGGAGGGAGTCGCCGTCTTTGCCGACGTGGGAGAAGAGGCAGCCTCCGGCCAGCAGCGAGATCCTTGATGAGCCTCATCAAACTTTTCTCCCCTTTCTTGAAATTTGTAGAGAGGGAAGGACGCTTCGAAATGATGACGAACTCCTCACTCAAACCTAACCTCTTAACTTGATTCCTTGTCCAACGACGAGAAGCGGAATCTGCAGAAAAAGAAGGGCAGTCAGCTAAAAAGCGAAGAAATGAAAAGTCTCAGAAAAATCGCGCCAGCAAAAGCCCCCTAGAACTACCTTCAAGGCTAGGAATTAGGCCCAATGGGAGCAAGTATTCGTCTGTGGCTATGAGCTCCGCGTGGGGGAGCCAGAAAGCAGGGCCAAAAACACCAGACTTATCTGCAACAATCTCAAACTTCTTGACTAATATCTCTTCTTTCGCACTCAGCTTTACCTCCAGGGCCTTCCCCCCGACGCCTGGATGATACTCTTCACGAGTTTCCATGCGGGTATGAACATGGTTCCTAAAATGCCTAGGAATCCGCCACCCGGACGCGCTATGTACATACAAGAAATTATTTTTCCAGTCTTTCAGGCTGCTTAAAGCCGGCCAGACTAGAGCATATTTCTTCTGTCTCTGGAGGGACCAGTACCCAGGGGAACCGTCTCCCCCTGACGAAGACACCATTTGTAGCCCAACCATAAAACGAAGGGCGTCAATATAGGGCCCCTCACCGTGAAAAAGACAGGTCCAGTTATAAGCTATCAGGGACCTAATGGCTGTGGCGGTCAGCTGGGCTATAGCCACATTCATTCACCTGAAGGTCTCCTCCAGGAAAGGGTGAAGAGGGAATCGCAGACCGAATTCCAAGCTTTTGTGGTAAACAGCCACACAACCTTCAGGGGGGCAGCATACTGTGTCCTTTTCCCCTGGAACTACGACTGTGTACCCCTCCCCGAAATTATAAAATTTCTCGATTTCCTCGGCAGCATTACTTTCTAAAATCAAATCCCTATTCTTGGCTTCAGGGTAGGTTTTTAGAGGAATCAAGTATTTTTTCTTATCCAAGTAATAAGTTTTCCCTCTCTCCCTGCGAATGAGAGGGCCGGCAATCCTGGAGGGATCCACCTCTAGTGCCTCATTGTCTGAATCAACAACGTCGAAAGGAGCGGGTTCGGGGGATTCAGCACCTTCCCCCCTGTCAAGGCGATCCTCCTCCCTGGGCCCAACCCCAGAAGAGGAGGGTAGATCGCGCCCACTCCCGTCTCTACCCTCAGCCCTCTCAGACAGTGAACTAAAAGAGAAAGCCCGAACTCGAGACATACTGGTTTATAAAGAAAAAAGTATTGATGAAAGGGAAAAAGGGCGAAGATTTAAAGAGAGATCCTAACCTAGAATGTTGGTCGTCGCCGGAAAGTGTGATAGTAAGCACTTCTTGGTCTCACGAAGTTCTCAGCAACAAAGACGGTTTGGAAGTATGAGAGGGACTACGAATTTCGAAAAATGTAAAAGAAAGAAATGAAGGAGGGGAAGGGCTTATATAAAGCCCAAGAAGCCAAAAAGGACGCCTCTCTGACAAAACGTCCCCAACAATCTACCCCACGTGTCACACTTTAAACATGAGCCGCTCTCCCCTTCCCAAGAAGGGCCTCGAAAAAGCAAAAGTGTCATAGGGACAGTCAGTTAGTAACGTCATCCCCGCATTCAAAAAAATAAAATAACAAAGTCGCTCGGATTTTTCATTAACTTTGATGGAAAATGGACAAGTTACATATCATGTCCGGCAAAGAAAGAAAAATACAAAAGGAGCCTGGATTTCCGGCTCAACACGCCTGCACCCTGCAAGCAGGCCTAGTCATCACCTAAGTCTGGAGAATAGTCCCCAGGGCTGTCTTGGCCTCCAAAGTCCGATCCCCAATCCCAGTCTGAGGAACCCTTGAAGGGATCATCAGGGAGTCCATCCTCGTCCCTGTCACTCGAACAACCCAAACCCTCACTGTCTTCAGAGTCCCGGCTGCTGACGTCCCAGTCCCTGCCATAGGGAACTGTCTGGGAGTCATCACAGGTACCGCAGCCGGTTTTCTTCACTGGAGAGGAAGGGCCTGACCCCAGGGAAGAGTCTGCGTCAGAACAGTCGGGGTCGAACTGTTCAGGGTGCAACCATGGGAAACACTCATGGTAACCCCGATCAAAACACCCTCCTCCTTGAAGGCAGCGCTTGAACTTGGAAGCAACAGGAGGCAAGGATCTTCTAGGGCGCTTGCCCGCCCTAATGGTAGCCTTCTGAACACTCCGACGGGAATGTGGCCGTGGACGACGGCTGCGGCGAAGGGCCCGGTAAGCCGCCCGAGCATACCTGAGTCTCCAAAATCCCTTAAAAAGAAACGTAACAGTGCGAACTCCATGGCGGGTAATTGATTTCTTAATCCAAACCATGATTCAACAAAGAAAAGTGGAAGAATCGAGGATGAAATAACAAAATGGCGAAGGGAGTTGGAATTTATACAAAGGAAATGAAGCATTAAATGGCATCCCAACCATCTTGGCAAGGAATGCCACCAATCGCGAAGTCCTCACATTGCCCGAAAATCCACCAAGCATGAAGGGTAATCATTGCAAAAGACCTCTCAACTCTTTGTATACCTGACACAATTAACACTTCTTTCCTCGGGAAAGTACAAACGCATTAAATGCAGCGGTGAAGCCGAAAATGAGTCAACCTCCCTCCATCTAATTAAAAGTCGCCAGCCGGAAAGAAGCCTTGCTCCCTCCCAGCTTGCGAGGGCCAATTGATGAGGGTCGGCAGCCTGCTCCGGACCGCCTGCTAAGCAGGCCCTCAGAAGACTCTACCCAAGGAGCCCGGGAACCAACTTGGTAGACAATCAGAGCAAAGTCACTAAAAAGAGAACCCACGGGGAACTTCAGACGACCGCCTGCCCGACAGGGAGGGGCGGTCTGCCAAACCCAGTCTTCGCATAACCCCTACCTGCCTGTCTTCTGGCCAATCTCCACAGGCAGGGCAGGGACTGCCAAGGGACCTCCTCGTCATTTTGCCTAAGGTAAATGAGAATGGGTGGATGAGGTGAAGCCACTTGTCACCTCCTCATCCACCCATCCTCCCTCTACTTCCCTCTCTTGTGGGAAGGTATAAATACTCCTCCATTTTCCACAAGAGAGGGGGGGATTTTCTCTCTCTAGAACTCTTACTCTAAAAACGCCACCTAGTTCCTCACGAGCTAGGTTCTTCAAGGCATTCACGGACTGACTTAGGCATCGGAGAGGGTTTCCTCGGACAACCTCTGAGGCCCTGTGCGTTCTGTGTGTAGGGAGCCAGCCCATTCCGCCGGGAAGGTCTGACCAGTGGAGTAGGAGGAAGGAGAGGTTGGCAGGACTGACCGATTGTTAATTCAAAGCTACATCGAACAGTACGAACCCGAATTCCGAATCGGGTTAATTGATTCCAATACCGGAACAATAGTAAAAATGGAAAACAGTAAAACACATTATAATAAAAATAAACTTTCAGTGAAAAACTTCACGCATCAAAACAATATAATAAAAATGAGTTTTCCGAAAAAAATATAAAACATTTGCCAACCTGCAACCAAATTATATCGATAATAATAAAAATATTCAAAATGACGTTATGGATAGGAGTAGTGTAGACGGCTAGACTTTCACTTGGAGAATACTAAAAACTAGCTTCGAGAACTTAGTTCAAACAAATCAAACTTCGGTCTCTAACTAGGCTACTCAACCAAAATAGAGCGGCGACTTATAAATGCGTGGCCCTAGTTTAAGATAATGCACACCCCTCCAGGAATTACCTGTCACCCAGTTCAACTTATGACGGCGACTTACTGCGAGGCCTAAGCTTAAGGTCAAAATGTACAAAACTCCCGGGGTACCTGTCACCCGGTTCAACAACCAATGTACCGATTCCTGATACACTAGCCTTATAGTTGATGGCAAAACCGTAAACCCTAGAATATATTACTCTAACCTCACACTTGTCCTTATTCCATAACTCCAAAACAAAGCCATTATCGATATTCAAAAGACATAATCAATATAAATAATATGAGGATAAAAGAAGTAAACATTTATATTCTAAAAGAGGAAACTTTCTATTTTAGGAAACTTCTATTTTTAGAAACTTTACTAAAAATAGCATTATATCAAAATAGTGAAAATTTTAGTTCATACTAATACCACATTTTTAGTAAACGATATAGATTTATAAAACAAATATTTTCGGCCTTAACGATATTAATTATTAAAGTAAGAACATTTGAGTTTATGAAGTTATTGAAATATCGTACAAGTGTATAAAATGATTAAAAAATGTCTTAAATTTTTTAATAATACTAATCAGGGTGTTTTCAAAATTTACAAAGCTAAAATTCCCCAATTATTATTAGTTACGACAATACGATTACAAATAGGATTTTACGGCAAATGTCAAATTAAATCTTTTAACGTCTTTTATTTAATTAAGCCATTGAATATATTTAGAATATGTTAAGAGATGATTTAACTCTTAATGTTTCATATTTAAATATTTTCAAAATAGCTGGAAAAATAAATCTTTTAGGTAAGACGAAGCATTTTAACGATAAACCGTAATTTGTCCAAAAATCAATACTTATTAATTAAAGACTTTAATAAATTGTACAAAAATTACGTAAAATAGTTAAAATATATTTATGGACATTCTGTTCAGGAAAAAAAATCCAGAATCCTAAAACTCGGTTTTTAAAGCGTTTTCTCGTTAATCGTCTAATCTCGACAACGACAATAACGATTAATAAAAATAGTAATTACAAAACGATTTAAGTATTAATATCCAAAAATTATTATTAAGCTTAAAAGTCATGATTTTCCAGAAAATACTATTTTTCCAGATTTCCAAAAATTCCAGCTTTAATAAATCCCATCAAAACCGTCTTTAAAACCCGTTTTCACAATTAACGATTCCATTAATAAAACTTATCGTTCCTAACATTTTATTAAAGCACTAAAAATCATAAAAATACATTTTATTAAGAAACCATCAGAATCATAATTTTTCCAGATTTAAACCAAAGACCAGAAATCGAGAATTTAAACGACAAACACGGTTTTAACGATAAACGATGATTTAAAGTGATTAATTAATTCATCCACTTAACAATTCCAAAAAATTACGAACAAATTCATAAAATTCTATTTCATCAGAAAGTTTCACCACGTCAAAAATAAGATTAAAATAAAATGTTTAAGTACGAGAACTAAAAATTGGCTTTTAATCGTTTTTGTCCGTAAACGGAAATAATTCAATAATCGATAACTAAAATATCAGAAAAATACTAAATTATTAAAAATCATCAAAAACATCATTTTTACAGAATATAAATATATATTACATGTTTAGGCCGAATATTACGATTTTACAAATTAATATGCTGATTTAATCGTTAATCTCGTAAAAGCGATAAAAATATCGAAACATACAAATTTTCAACTTTTTTTTAAAATTTTCCAGATTATATGACATACATATATTGTCAAAAATGAAATATAAAAATTATACATGCAAACACACAATTAAAATCATGAAATACTGAGTAACATCGACGTTACCTCTAACCCAAATTCGAGTCGATTATAAATTCGTCGGCTTCGGGATCATTCAAAAATCCTTCAACACAAGAAAAGCATGGTGGAAAAATACCATGAGAAAACTAAGAAAATCAAGGAAAATAACGATCGAAAACAACATCGATTATTACCTTAACGAAGGGATCAGAATGACGATTATTTAGGAGATGAAAAAGAGACGATCGAGACTCTATTGAGACAAAATTTTGCTAGAAAAGCTGCTGAAAAATCTCAGCCAAGAGAGAAAAAGGGAGGAAATGTTGTTTAATTTTTTGTAAAATGAATGATAAGAAAGTGGATGGTTTTCTAAAGCATACATGATAAGTAAATTTTGATGAAAACTATGTCATAATACATGCACAAATCAGCCAAAATGAGAGAGGAAGGGAGTGTGAAGAGTTTGTGTTTAAGGCCAAAAATAAATGGGTGAGAAAAAGAAAATATCTAAGGCTTAAACATCATAAAATGAAATGTATACAAAGTTGTAGTGTAAAAATGTGACATGGGTGTGTCACGGTCCAAAACATGGGGAAAATGTCCCAAATAACTTCTAAGTTGATAAAAAGATGAATCGTAAAATTGTTAAAGGTATTTCAAATCAGTTCGAGTAAACCGCGCGTTGGAAAATAATTATTTACGAAACTTCGTAATAAAATCATTAAAGGTCAAATATTCTTAAATAAAAATATTTCTTACTTGGAAATATCATATAAATGTGTTTTGATATTTAGGAAAAATAAATAACTGAATTCCAAGCTTAAAACGTTAGTTCGTAGAAAAATAGAACTTCACGCGCAAAAATAAATAGTTTACAATGAAAATCAAATAAATAGGTTTACAAGAATTAAAATCTTTTAAAATAAAAATAAATATTATTTGACTCGAAAATAATAATAAGAATTCAGAAAGATGAAGAAAATAGAAGACGAAATTGACATAGAGTCATGACGGAGTCACAACAGAATAATTAACGGCAATAGGAAAATAGTGGGTGTTACAAGGACCGTATGAAGTGACAGACCTAGCATATGATGGTGCTATTGAGATACGTAGTTTGGCTAGTAACAAAGTTTTGAAAGTAAATGGTCAACAATTGAAGCCATATTATGAGGGGTTCCGAGTTGAGACGGTGGAGAATTTGACTCTCTACAAGCCTATTTATGAGAATTAACTTCTCTCGCAACTCAATCGAGCTAATGAATATAACCAAAAGCGCCTGCGGAAGGCAACCTGACTTTTAGTTTTAGTTTTTATTTTATTTTATTTTATTTTAGTTTTAGTATTTTAGTTTGATTCTCGTAGTTAGTTTAATAATTTAGTTAGTAATCGTTATTACTTCCTCGTCTCAATTTTTTTACTCATTTCTATTCATTTGTCCTTTTCAGGTCCGATGATCGAAACTCGAGAGTCGAGCATCGAGAACATTTGAAAAGAAAATTGTAAGGTAAGAGGTGAGGAAAAGGTGAGTTTCAATTAAAAAAGAGAGAGAAAACAAAAAAACTCATAAAATTTTCGAAATCCCCTTCCCCACCTACAACATTTGCAAGCCAGCTACCCAAGCTTAAACCACCACTAGCCTTCCCTTCCTATCCACACCACCGTTGGTGCTCCAGTCTTTCATCACCCTTCACCAGTCATCATCGGTGCTTCTGTCGCGCGACTACACCCCTAACCACCGCTGGCGTTTTACGACTTTCACCTGTGTTACTGGACATTGACGGTTTTGCAATTTTTGAGTGTATTCGTACTCTCCATCATCGCACAGCAGGGTTCGGGGCTCAATTTGAGATCGTTGCTCCGTGACTGCTAGCTGTGGGTAAGTTATGTCTCTTCATTGCTCAGTTTCTGAGTTCACTGTTTGGTTTACTACTAATCCTTCCTCGTGAGTTGTGGTGTAACACTTTTATTGAAATTGACTTTGGGTATTTGGAAGGAAGAGAACACTTGTGTTGTATTCTCATAGTGTAGAAAAATAATTCCTAGAGCTAAGTGAGTTTGTGGGAGTGCATGCAATGTGTTTGTTGCATTGTCTAAGAGAGTTATGGGTTGAATTTTGTCTTAAGGGCTCGAATTAGTAAAGCTAAAGCGATTGTTTCTTCCACATCAAAAGGTAAGAAAAGGAAAAAATCAACCTCATGGGACTACTAAGACGGCACCTCCATCCATTCTTACGGGTAAGGAGGGGCTCTCATCCAATGATTTAACCATATTTGAGAAACTCGAGCTAAGGAAAGTAGTCGACACTAAATTGCAACACTAAATTCCTTGATGTTAAGACACTAGAAGCCTTGGGTATTTTGATGTCGTGTCTAGTTTGATGACGAAGGAAGGACTTGCACCCCTGCTCAAGGAGAGCGCTCCCACTTTTGCCCCTCTCACTTATGAGTTTTTGACCTCTTTATCCCGTGTTGCACTTGATGATGATAAATTGGGGCTCAAATTCGTACTTGGTGGTGAGGATTGGGAGCTTACATTCGAAGAATTAAGAGAAGCATTGGATATTAGTCTCCCTCCTGATGATGATTTTAAGTTGCTTGATTACAATAAATCTCGTACCTTTTTGGTTGATATCACAGGTCGTCCCAAGAAGGCGGGGGATTTGAGCAATTTAATCTCCCATCCGGCTCTTAGGTTGCTCCACTGTTTCCTCACAATGGCTTTCTCGGATATGGAGAACCCACTAAGGTAAACATGAAACAGTTGAGTTACTTATGGATCATGACTCTGGATGGTAAGGGAATCTCTTATTGGGCTACTGTATTTGTGGATACATGTCTTACAAGCCGAGCTGCTACGTCCGACAAGACTGCTATCAGGGGGATGGTGACATTAATTGCTCGATATTTAGAGATTGAGCTACCTCCTAGTTCACTCAGTGTTGTTGGTGATCATGTCTTTGATTTCACCATTCTTGAATCTGCTAAGTTGCTGATGGTAGGGAATTGTCGTGGGTCCCCACCAACAAGTAAAAACAACTAATCCTAACAGGTGGCTAGGGTAAGTCGGGTCGAGTCCACGGGGACGGTAGAAGGTGCCTAGACTAGGGTCACTCACAAACAAGACTAAATTACCAAAACAACACAAAGAAATGGAGGAATGACAAGAATTGATTAACTAAGATGATTGGAAGAGGAGAAACTAGATTGACAATGAACTAGATGCAACAAGGACTAGATGGAACACTGAAGCTAAAACAATCAACTAACAAGATGAATAAAAGCTAACAAGATGGGGAATTGAAATTGGAAGGAGTAGGGTTAGTTTGGGTTCATAAGTGAAGTAGGATAATTAGGAGATTGAGGGTGTAGGTGTCACTTAGTTACTAAGGTCGGTCCGCGCTCTCGCGTCAAAGCCAAAGTCCGCACTCTCGTGTCAAAGACTAAACCCGAATACTCATGCAAGATGTTACCCAATACACAAGGATTCAACCACAAATCAATCACACAATGAGAAGAGGAAGACAAGCATGAGAAGCATGACCACTACTACTCAAACAAGCAATTCAACAAACACAAGGTGTGCTCAAAATGTGACTAGCAACAAAGAATTCACCTTTACCCACAATCAAACCCTAATCATCCATAAACAACACTTAATCTCCGTACTAACCCCACAATAAGTCTACTCACACATTATCAAACTAATACTAACACTAGCAAGAGAAATCAACATAATAATCCAAACATTCATTATGAACTAACAAGAATAAAGAAAAATATGCAAAGATTAGAACTTGAGTAACTAAACAAGGATTAAGAGTAAAGAGAGTAAGAAGATTATATCAACTAATAAGAGCATGAAAAGATGAAAACTTGTATTATAAGAACACCCAAAATCTCCACCGAATGTTGTCAAGATTGAATGAATTCTTGAAGAGATCCTTAATACAAGATTAACTAACTAAATTAATCTAGGATTAACAAGGATTATGAAAAGATTAATGTAAACTAAACTAAGGATGAAGAGAGTCTAATAAGGGTTTAGAATGATGTAGAGGAGTCTAAGGTCCTTAAACAATACAAAGGAAGGGTATTTATAAGGTTCCAAGAGTGAAGGAGAAGAAAAGAAAGAGTCACGACTACAGCTGCTCCTTCCCGGCCGGGAAGGTGGTGGTCCCGACCGGGACGAGATGGTCCCGACCTGGATGAATAACACCGGGCGGTGTTATGCTCTTCCCGGTCGGGAAGGGTGATGATCCCGACCGGGATGGTCCATCAGAACGCGCTTCTTTCTTGCACTCCTTCCCGACCGGCAAGGCTACTCTTCCCGCCCGAGAAGGGTCTTGTAGGCCTCCAAGATGATCATAAAGGTCCCTATTTGCTCTTCATAGGCTTCTCATCGATTCTCGGTGCTCGGGATCGAGTCTAAGGGTCTCGGGAATGGGTCCCAAGGTCTCGGGATCGAGTCTAAGCCACCGAGTGATCGTCGCTTCTCTTCGATGGCTTCAAATGTGTCGGAAACGAGTCGGAATCGTTCCATTTCTCCAATATTAGTCGTAGGAGCCTAAAACAAACTAGAAGAAGCGTAAGTAGCCTAGAATTCGCTCCAAAGAGCGATTCCACAAGAGAAACCGGGACCAAACACAACAAATAGGCACTACAAACTACACTTATCAACTCCCCCACACTTAACCCTTACTCGCCCCCGAGTAAGCACAAACTAACTAAAAACTAAAAGAAACTAGACTACTAACCGAGCGGGTATTAGCGCACCCTACGCCCTTTCAACTCACGCAAGAACACTTAGAGGAAAAGTGTTCTTCGCAAGGCAAGTGAGGTCTTGCGACAAAACCGTGGATACAACCGAACACGAAAGCACGTAAACAAACAAACACACAAACAAACAAACACCAAACGTTTGCATCCAAAACAAAACAAATACCGCTTCCCTCAACAAAGCGGTGAAAGATACACCGGTTAGGGACTCAAGGCAAGTGATAACGTTCCCAAACTAATAATACAAACCGATATGAACTAAACCCTAATAGTATGACGACAAAGCAATAAAAACGTTGGTAACTTACCTAGTTCCTCCTAACCTTCTAAGAACGTACTACGGAACGATCGGCGGGATGGAAAAAGGATGAACCACGGAGTTAGTCGACACTGTAGGTAAGTGAGACCCCACCCCTTTTAGCGATGAGCCAAGAGGATCGTCCCATGCTCAAAAATCGCCCAACTAGTCCAAATAAAAAGGGGGATATGGTTGCAAAATGAGGGAAGACCGATCATTACCGCTATCATCCTTCCTAGGGACTCGGTCCTTTGGTAGGCTCTTCACGGTAACGATCGGAAAAAGGCTTATTTTTGAGAGGGTGAGAATCTTTTTGTGAGATGGTTTTCTTTTGGCATTTTTCTTTTGCATTCGGCTTTTGAGTTGCTATGCCATTTCTTTTTCTTATTTTGTATTTTGTTTTTCATTTGTTGTGCCTTTTCTTTTTCTACTTTCTTTTCTTTCTTTTTCTTTTTTCTTTTCTTTCTTTGGCTTGCCTTTTGGATAACTTTTGTTTTGTAGGCATTTCTTGCAACCAAGTGAGAATTTCAACAATTTGCAACTTATTAGTGGAAATGCGTATGAGGTAGGTAAATGGGTAAGTCGGGACGGGCCCTTCTCTTCAAACCCACAAAAAGGGGACAAACTTGGACTAATAAGACAATATCGAACACGGTCACCTAAGGGACGGGACTCGGCAACCAAGGCCTTTTCACTCTGTGGGTGGTCAAAATTGTCAAAATGCAAATCCCGTAGTAAATCCCTAGTAGACTAGGTGGACTCAAGGTAAGAAACCAACGAAATCATTGATTTAAAGTCATTCTACTAGACTAAAGTCCAAGACTCGATTCACACCAATAGAAAGGGAAAGTAAACACTTGCACACTAGCCTCAAAACCGGGTTTTCGAAAACCTTATTACACAGGACACAAACTAAACAAGACACAACAAGAACGAAAGAAAATGAGACACACACAACAAAACAAAACATAATAAGAGAAAAGAAAACAAACATACAAACAAAACAAACACCACCCCGAAACATCCAAATAAGCAACCAATCAACCACAAATCTTCACAAAGCTCCACCCGAGCACACACCATCACAACACATCCTCCAAACTCCACAAAAAGGGAAAAAGGAGAAGGAAAAAGAAGGATAATACCGGATGTCAAGAGCCTTCCGAAATTTATCGAAGATCGCGCAACCTAAAAGGAATTCGGAGGAGCAAAACACACAACACAACAAGTATACGACACAAAGACACAAAAGAAAAAGACACAAACGAAAATCTTTTTGATTTTTATGAAATTGTTATCAAAATTTTTGGGACTTTTTTAAAGATTTTTTTCGAAAAAACTACGAAAATAAAACTAAGCTAGAATAGGATATCGCTCCCTCACACTTAAACCGAGCAATGTCCTCATGCTCGATCGGTAGTGTGTGGAAGACACAAAAAAAAGGAAAATAAAAGTAAAAATCAAAAATGAAAGTGAAGAAAGGGTAGAATGTGTCCGGTCGGGGTGTAATCAAGTCACCGAGGGCCGAGACGAGAAAAAATATGGATGGGGGAAGAAATAATAAGAAGAAAATAAAAGGAAATGGGAGGGGAGGGCTAGGTGTAATCAAGTCACCTAGCCCGGATTCCGCCTAAATTCTACCAAAAGAAAATAAAAATAATGAAAGTGAAATCAAAGAAAAAGTGAAAATACTTGTAAATTTGGATTTTGAAATGACTCTCGATGTAGTCACGTCATCGAGAATCGGGAGCAATGACTACCGAGGCCCCGAGGGCCGCCATGACACGAAAATGATAAGGGGAAGGGGAACAAACAAAGGGAGACAAGCAATAAAAGACGGAAAAGAAAAGAGAGTCGCCTTACCACACGGTTAGCAACTCAAAAGTCTCCATCGTCTCAATGTTCGATATCGGCACATTACTTGTCTTCTTCATTGTTATTCCTCTTCGTTCTCAATATGGTCGCATGGTTGAAGTACTAGGCTTTCAATGGTATAATGAGGTGGGATTTGATGTGAAACTCGGTATGTAGTGAAGAGAATAGGAGGTGGGGATGTATATATGAAGTATATGGGTCGTAGATAGTTGCAAGGGTAGGTAGGGAGGTTGGGAGGGGGTACAAAGTGGTTGGGTGGGCTCAAATGCCAAAGAAGAGGCAAAAGGAGGAGCTGGGCACCGTCCCGGTCGGGATGAACTTCTTCCCGGTCGGGAAGGCTCCTTCCCGGTCGGGACGAACTTGGTCCCGGTCGGGATCACACTCCAGAGAACCTATTTTTCAGCATACTTATCCCGATCGGGATGACATCCTTCCCGGTCGGGATGAGTCTTCTAGCCCTTCATTTCCTTGATAGCTTCACCCACAAGGCCACCAGTACATCGAGATCTAAAATCTCGTCCTCAAAAGCTTGTCAAAAGCTTCAAAGACCGACTCCCATGCCCAAATCCAAGCTTCTATCATCAACTACTCTCCTCGAAACTTCATCTTCACTATGACCTATCAAATATGCTCAATAAACATCATCCGATTCCCTTCCTCACATCGCTCATCAAAATACCAAATTAAAAGAATTCCACAAAACACAAAAGAATAAGAAAGAGATATATACAAAGGGGCAGTTCTTTTGGAACTCCGTCAAACCAAGGGTAATGGATTCTTCATTCATTTTTCAACAACATCATAGATCACTCCATCGCCTTCAAGGGCACGAAGTAACAAATCAAAGGCTCTCGAGAAATCTTCGATCAAGCTTGTGGAATACCAACCTCCACTCCAAGGGTCTTCACAACCTTGCCTTGACGTTCCCGGGCATCCCGATCTACTAAGTTCACCGGCTTGAACTTGTACTTTCGATCCTTCGGTATATACCCAAACGGCCATCTATCTTCATGTGGCCCCAAGGGAGGCTCAACCTTCTTCTTTCCAAGTAACTTGTCTTCAATCACATCACATGGGCATTCATCCGCCCCAAGCTCGGAATCATCATCTTCCATTCCACACAATTTGTCATCTTTCAAGCTTTCACTCGACTCATTCCCTAGATCTTTGTCACTAAAGGCGTGGATCATGTTACATGATTCTTCATATATAGGCGAGGTGTTGCCTTGGAGGTCAAACACGAGCTTCTCATCGCCTAGCGCAAAAATAATCTTACCCTTCTTGACATCGATCATTGCACCGGCGGTATGTAGAAACGGGCGCCCTAGGATAATAGGAGTGATAGCATCCTCCGGCATATTAAGCACGAGAAAGTCAACCGGGATGAAGAATTTCCCTATTCTTAATGGCACATCCTCTAAATATTCCTAATGGTCGATTTAGCGTGTGATCGGCCATTTGGAGTGTGATAGAGGTACACTTAAGCTCTTTCATCCCAAGTCTCTCACAAATAGAATAAGGAAGAATGCTCACACTTGCTCCCAAATCACATAATGCCCTTTCAATCTTCAAGTTCCCTATGCTGCACGGGATTGAGAAACTACCCGGATCCTTCAATTTAGGAAGTGTAGAGCCTTGAATGAGCTGGCTCACCTTTCTTGTGAACGCTATAGTTTCTTCCTTGTCAAAGGATCGCTTCCTAGCCAAGATTTCTCTCATGAATTTTCCATATGCCGGGACTTGGGTAATTAGCCAGGTGAAAGGGATGCTCACATCCAATTTCTTCACAATGTCAACAAACTTGTCAAATTGAACATCCACCTTAGTCTTCATTTGCCTTGTTGGGAAAGGCAACTTGATGTGTATCTTGTCTTGCTCAATAGGTTGGGACTTTTCAATTGACACTTTCTTCTTTCCTTTGTTTTTCTCTTGGGGTGAGGGGAGCTTGTCTTCATTAGGTTTTTCAACCTCCCATAAGACTTGCTCTTCCATGAGATTTCCCCAATTTTCATTGCCTTGAGATGGAGATTCTACTTCCTTCATTGCTTCATGCTCATTAGGATACAAGGGAGAATCATAGGATGCACCGCTCCTCAAGGTGATGGCATTCACATGTTCAAATTTTGTTGCTACACCTTGAGGAGGTAGTTGACCCTTTTATCTTGAAGAACTACCCGAAGCTACTTGAGCTAGTTGGGTTTCAAGCATTTTCACATGCGTATCTCTTGCCTTATTTTCCATTTGAAGGTTAGTAAAGAATTCATGTTGAGCTTTTTGCATCTCCAAATGGCTTCTTTGTATCTCCAAGATTGTCTTTTGTATCTACGGATCTCTAGGTGGAGATTGTTGATTGTGTGGGGGTATTGGTAATGGCTAGGGGAATGCCATAATCATGAATTGGATATCGACTTCTTTGCTTGCTTTCTAGTTGAGTATTTTGGGACCCTTGTTTTTGTTGAAAGTTCCCTTGGAACCCATGGGAGTTGCCTTGATTTAGGCCTTGAGAGTGTTGGTTTCCTTGGAAACCACCTTGATAATTGAAGTTCCCTTGATGGAACCCTTGATTGTTGTTGAAGGCGCCTTGGTTATTTTGTTGGAAGTTGTTGAAAGGCCTTTGATTGCCTTGATAGCCTTGGAAACCCTTTGATTGTTGTCCCTTAAGGGAGGAGGAACATACGGTAGACGGTATTGTATTTGAACTTGTTTTTGGAAGGCTTGGAACATGTGAGGATTCGGCACATTTTGAGCCTTGAAGTTAGAGTATGGGGCACCTTGCTTGTATGCTTGAAAAGCATTCACTTTCACAATGCTACTTCGACAATGTAAAGGCTCATGTCCATATATTTCACAAATCTCGCATATCCCATAATAAGATGTAGAAGGAACCACTCCCATAGCATTAACTTGATGAATCGGTTGTTGATTGGAGGAACTAGTGCTTTGACCTTGATAGAAATGATTTTGGAGCTTCTTATCAATAGTATCCATGTGTGTCTTAAATTGTGCTCCATGGTCGGCACTTAATTGTGTAATGGCATCAATCTCATGCCTTCCCCCTCTACTTTCCTTCCTTGACCTTGAGTATTGGGAGTTATGGACCGCCATTTCTTTGATCCTTGACCAAGTTTGATCGTCATCGACCTCGGTGAATCTTCCATTGGAGCCCATATTGAGTATGGCTCTTGAGTCCTTATATAGACCGTTCCAAAATTGTTGGAGTAAGAACCATTGTGAAAGTCCATGGTGGGGGCACGATCTAACCAAAGCCTTGAACCGTTCCCATGCTTCATAAAGGCTCTCTTCATCCCGTTGTTGGAAACCGGTGATGGAGGCCCTTAACTAATTCGTCTTTTCCGGAGGGTAAAACTTTTGGTAGAACGTCAATGCAAGTTTCTTCCAAGTATCAATCCCCATGGTTGCCCTATCGAGACTCTTGATCCATTGCTTCGCTTTTCCAATGAGAGAGAACGGGAAAAGTACCCAACGAATTTGATCTTGAGTAACCCCGGGTTGAGATATAGCGTCACAATAATCGGAGAAGGTCACCATGTGTTGATGCGGGTCTTCCGTGGGCAAACCACTAAATTGATTTCTTTCTACAAGTTGGATGAATTGTGTCTTTGCTACAAAATTTCCGGCATAAGCGACCGGTAAAGTGCTTGGCCCGGGCAAGACATCCTCCGTGAATGTAGAATGAGATGAGAACTTCGGCATTGTTAGATTTAAGGGAGATGATGGTGTAGATGGTGTTGATGTAGATGTTGATGGAGAACTAGGTTGAGAAGAGTGGTTAGAAGAAGTACCAAAGGGATTGATGAAGGTCCCTTCGGTATTGCCTTGAGGTTGTTCGTTAAAGTCGGATCCTTGGGCTTGTTCTTCAATGGTATTGCTAGTACCCGGTTGAGAATTTCTAACCCGGTCAATCGTTCGTTGGCGAAAGGCTCTAAAGAGTCTCTCCGGCTCTGGATTGAAGAGAAAGAAGTCGTCTCTCCTCCTAGGCATGCACTACACACTTGGAACAAACGTGAGAACACCGAGTGCTTTATGGGCACTAGGTAAAGACAATAAACGAACACAACCCAAGACAAAGAGAGAAGAAAGCTAAAGAAACTAAGAAAAAGCCTACAAAATATGCACAATGGATGGAAGAAAAACACAAGAAAGGTAACTAAGTCAAGCTAATAAGCAAACTAAGTCTAAACATGCACCGTCCCCGGCAACGGCACCAAATTGATGGTAGGGAATTGTCGTGGGTCCCCTCCAACAAGTAAAACCAACTAATCCTAACGGGTAGCTAGGGTAAGTCAGGTCGAGTCCACGGGGACGGTAGAAGGTGCCTAGACTAGGGTCACTCACAAACAAGACTAAATTACCAAAACAACACAAAGAAATGGAGGAATGACAAGAATTGATTAACTAGGATGATTGGAAGAGGAGAAACTAGATTGACAATGAACTAGATGCAACAAGGACTAAATGGAACACTAAAGCTAAAACAATCAACTAACAAGATGAATAAAAGCTAACAAGATGGGGAATTCAAATTGGAAGGAGTAGGGTTAGTTTGGGTTCATAAGTGAAGTAGGATAATTAGGAGATTGAGGGTGTAGGTGTCACCTAGTTACTAAGGTCGGTCCGCGCTCTCGCGTCAAAGCCAAAGTCCGCACTCTCATGTCAAAGACTAAACCCGAATACTCATGCAAGATGTTACCCAATACACAAGGATTCAACCACAAATCAATCACACAATGAGAAGAGGAAGACAAGCATGAGAAACATGGCCACTACTACTCAAACAAGCAATTCAACAAACACAAGGTGTCCTCAAAATGTGAATAGCAACAAAGAATTCACCTTTACCCACAATCAAACCCTAATAATCCATAAACAACACTTAATCTCCGTACTAACCCCACAATAAGTCTACTCACACATTATCAAACTAATACTAACACTAGCAAGAGAAATCAACATAATAATCCAAACATTCATTATGAATTAACAAGAATAAAGAACAATATGCAAAGATTAGAACTTGAGTAACTAAACAAGAGAGTAAGAAGATTATACCAAGTAATAAGAGCATGAAAAGATGAAAACTTGTATTATAAGAACACCCAAAATCTCCACCGAATGTTGTCAAGATTGAATGAATTCTTGAAGAGATCCTTAATACAAGATTAACTAACTAAATTAATCTAGGATTAACAAGGATTATGAAAAGATTAATGTAAACTAAACTAAGGATGAAGAGTCTAATTACGGTTTAGAATGATGTAGAGGAGTCTAAGGTCCTTAAAAAATACAAAGGAAGGGTATTTATAAGGTTACAAGAGTGAAGGAGAAGAAAAGAAAGAGTCACGGCTACAATGCTCCTTCCCGGCCGGGAAGGTGGTGGTCCCGACCAGGACGAGATGGTCCCGACCGGGAAAACTCTTGGTCCCGACCGGGATGAATAACACCGGGCGGTGTTATGCATAACACCGGGCGGTGTTATGCTCTTCCCGGTCGGGAAGGGTGATGATCCCGACCGGGATGGTCCATCAGAACGCGCTTCTTTCTTGCACTCCTTCCCGACCGGGAAGGCTACTCTTCCCGCCCGGGAAGGGTCTTGTAGGCCTCCAAGATGATCATAAAGTTCCCTATTTGCTCTTCATAGGCTTCTCATCGATTCTCGGTGCTCGGGATCGAGTCTAAGGGGCTCGGGAATGGGTCCCAAGGTCTCGGGATCGAGTCTAAGCCACCGAGTGATCGTCTCTTCTCTTTGATGGCTTCAAATGTGTCGGAAACGAGTCGGAATCGTTCCATTTCTCCAATATTAGTCTTAGGAGCCTAAAACAAACTAGAAGAAGCGTAAGTAGCCTAGAAACTGCTCCAAAGAGCGATTCCACAAGAGAAACCGGAACCAAACACAACAAATAGGCATTACAAACTACACTTATCAGTTGCTTTCTATGACAAGTTGGAAAAACAACAAGGAATTTGGCTTTATGGGCTGAAAGCGTAATCATATTTACGCCTACATCTCTCGGAAGGAGAAGAATTACCTCAAGGGCCTCGTAACCGTCATTTTCACATTCGCAAGGACGTGGCGATTAGCCCTCTTGAGACGCCTCAGGTAGGTGGTGATTCCGGACCATCCACCATTGTTGGGGAGCGGCCCATGGACATTGATATGACAGCGAACGTAGAGGAGCAAGGGGGAGCGATACTCGTCTTGGAGTCGGTTGAGCAACCAACCTCTTCGACAATTGGTAGCTCGGGTAATATCTCGGGTTGGTGTGCTACAGTGGATCGATTGAGAAGCGGAGTTGACACTCCTCTCACTAAGATGAATGCTCGGTGGGAAAGGATGAAGGATCAATTAGAGAGCTATGTTGATGTAATGGAAGCTTTTGATGATTATCTCGTGGAATCATTAGCTTTTCAAAAATCCTTGCATAAGTTTTTCAGGACTCGACATCTAGGCAAGATTGAACCTCCTCCTCGGGGTATACTTGATTCTCTCTGTGCTAGAGCAAAAGAGAGAGCAGAGCGGAAGACCACCCGCGATCAGAGATGGGTACATGCTACAACTTCTCCCGACCACTGAAGTCACCTTGGTACGTGCCCCTATCCTTGTTTTTTTTTCTATTGTCCCTTGTAACATTGAGGACAATGTTTCAACTAAGTGTGGGGAAGGGGATTTATCGAGGTGACTCATTTGTACATATTTGTTTTTCATAGACGAAAAAAAGAAGGAATCATGGCCAGGTGAAAACCTGAAAGGGCGCCTAAGCAAGATTGGGATGTGGCCAAGGATGGAGTGAAAATCCGAAAGGACGCTCCGGGTAAAAAGAAAAAATGAGTTGCGTGGCACGAGAGTAGAGTGAGAAAAAAAAATGATAAGCTACAGTGAAAACCTGCAAGAACGGGCGCTCTAGGCAAAATGAGAGATCTAGATAATTTTAATACTTCATATCTTTTGGTGTGGTAACATAAGTAGAGGCAAAGAAGGGTGGAAGGGTAGGATAGTTGGTTACGGTGAGAAGAATTGTAGTGCGGGTGTAGTCGTTGCGCTAAATCTTTTGCGATTGGAGTATTGTGTGATGTTGTTTCTGGATGTATATAGAGGAGGTTAGGATGATCACATGTGTGGGTTGTGGATTAGAGTGTGTGGACGTCCGGCCGCACCGCTCGGCGCCCCGTGCTCTCCCGCGCGGGACCGACCTGGTTTTTAAACGTGTGGCGGCGGCCACCCACGCGGCCCCTTCCCGGTCGGGGGCATGTTCGATCTCGCGTACGGGACAATGTTTCGGACCTCGATTCGGATGACGATCCGGACTTGTACTAGACGGGAGCGGGCACCAGTGTTTCCATTTGGAATCGATCGAGTCGTGGTTGTAAATGTTTAAAGACCGATTTGTTTGGTAAGGCGACCTTTTTAGTGAACTAAATTCGTTGCCGATTTGTGGAGTCGCCACCGAGTCAATTATGGGGACTCGGAAACCGTTCAAGTCAACTTTAATCCTTAGCTGGCTCAAAGCTGAGAGGCATGGGACCTAAAGATAAAGACTTGTACCCTTAAGAACTCCATGCGTGGAATGACTCTCATTGCCAATGGTTTCGGACATCCGAAAACTGTCGATTCAGAGTAAAGGGTGAGGGTACGTATTGGGAAGCCAACATCCGATAGATGTCAACACCCAACCCTCCCGCACTATAGCAGCCTCTACTAATCAATCGGTGGGCTGATAACTTTGTTCTTTTGTTGTGGCGGAAATACTGTAACATCCGTTGTTTTCACCTTATACCTTTTGCTACGTCGGTTGTTTAAGGACAATTAAGTTTTGTCGTCAAAGTAGTTGTGTTTACATTCTTTGCATGCGATTTCACGTGACAAGCAGGCCATGAAAAGATGCACGTAGGAGAGTAGAGAGTAATAGTATTATACGTATTAGTAAGTCAGTTTTAACGCGATAAAACGGATATTAGTCGTTCTTGTGATATACCGTACCTGGAATTCTACTTAAGATGCGTCGGTTCGGTATTAATAGAGATGCGTTGAGCCTAGTAAGGCAAGCACCCAGACTAATACGGAACCCGACCATTACTTTGTTCAATTTTAGTTGTTTTACGTTTTGAATTCCGTGTTAGGTGATTTAGAATGCGATTATAAGGTCGTAAAAGCAATAAATCATATGAAAAACTGTAAATGTGAATGTAAGTAAATCACATTGTGAGGAGTTGCACCCTCGGAGTATACACTAAACGGGACACGATGCATAGATAGTTGAGAGCGGATCTCAGAACTACTCGCGTCTATTTAGTGTATTTTAGTGTTTGCGGTTGAAGTTGGGACGTTATGTGTTTTAGTAAGTGTCGTGGACCTAGTGTTCACATTTAGTATGATCGCAGTGCATAATAAAGGAAAGTGCGAAAATGTAAAGTTTTGTTTAGATGACAACCTAGTGACGACTCGGCTTCAAAGGCGGATCGTCCTAGCTTGCCTAGTGATTTTGGCAGAGTTCCGTTACCGTTGACCCTTCCTGCGGCTACTCCGGCAGAGCTCCGTTACTATTGACTGATTCTGCGGCTAATCTGGCAGAACTTCGTTACTAGACTATAGGTAGTCTAACACAGGCACCTCGGTATCGAGTGGGGTGCTCGAAGGTGAAAAGTAGCGTTGATGTTGCTTTTATCAGAACTACGATCGAGTGGATCGTTTGCCTCGGGTGTCGGAGTGCGAGCCCTTAGCGAGAAAGTAGAGGGAGAAGAGAAGTTGTGAAATTGTGTGTCGAATGAATGAGGTGAGGGGGGAGTATTTGTAGGTGTTTTCGGCCCTCGTCACCTATATGGACGCCTGAGTCCAGGCGCACCAAGACTCAGGCGCCTGGGTTCAGGCGTGGAGAGACTCAGGCGCGCAAGGTGAGGCGCTCGGTGTTTTGAAGATACGATTTTGATACTTTCCAAAACCGAGAGGGGGGGAGTATAATACGTAGCTTGGGGACTAAGGTTTCCCCGGGTTTGACCTAACGCCGTGAGTTTAGTGGGCCTCGGGTGTGCATCCCGAGGTTTGCTTGGATCGGTGCTGGCTCGGTTTGAGTTTCGGGACCAACTCGGGGTCCCGGTGTCAGAATTAACTCTAATTATTGTCTATGTGACCTTAACGACACGACTAAGGCTGCCATCATGTTAGTTTAATTTTTCCGAGTAATTTATTTGATTCGTTCTATAGAAAAACTATCTAAAACATCGTGAACCCGCGTCGCGTTGCAATACTATCGTCATCGGGTGTTTGTTAGGCACTTCTGCAGCCATCAGGTCTAAATCTGGCTGTCTACAGAAGCCCCCACTTTGACCCCACTTTGACTGAGGCTTAGACAAGGCGAAAGTCAAAGTATAGCCATCCAGGTCAATCGAGAATTACGACCTGGTGGCTGTCCGGTCGGGTCATTTTAAGTCCATTGGACTACGTGTTAAGGCTCGCCAGCCAAGGCTTAGAAATCGTACCTGACACGTTTGCTTGCGATTGCTTGCTTGGGCCCGGGCCGGTCCTTGTCATCACGTTCTCAGTTCTTCATGCTCGCGCGTTTTGCCTTTTTCGGATTGCTTAAAAGTTTGTTTAGTTTTAAATGCCTTTGTGTTTAGGTGACGCGTTAAGCGTTGACATGAAGAATGTTCCTTTGTGTTGGCTTCAATTTGAACAAAATGTTTTTTGGGATGCTTGTGAACCCTTGGACTTAACGAAATAAAACGTTCGAGGGCGTCAGTCTCCACTCGAGCGGTTGTCTTCAGGATGCCTATGACCCCTTGGACAAAATAAAGTGAAATGAAATGTTCAAGGGCGTCAGTCTCCACTCGAACACTTGTCCTTGGGATGCCTATGACCCCTAGGACAGAACAGAACAAGATAAACTACTCGAGGGCGTCAGTCTCCACTCGAATAGCTGTCTTTCGGGATGCCTTTGACCCCTAGGACAAAACAAAATGAGAAAAACTATTCGAGGGCGTCAGTCTCCACTCGAATAACTGTCTTTCGGGATGCCTCTGACCCCTAGGACAAAACAAAATGAGATAAACTATTCGAGGGCGTCAGTCTCCACTCGAAAAGCTGTCTTTCGGGATGCCTCTGACCCCTAGGACAAAACAAACCATTCGAGGGCGTCAGTCTCCACTTGAATGAAAAATGTTGTGGAGGTATCAGACTCTTTCGAGGGCGTTGTTATCCACTCGAATTAAAATTGATGTGGAGGTATCAGACTCCTTCGAGGGTGTTGGTACCCGCTCGAATTAAAATTGCTGTGGAGGTTTCAGACTCCTTCGAGGGCGTTAGTATCCACTCGAATTAAATTGCTGTGGAGGTTTAAGACTCCAATGCCTATCGGATAACTAAGACTCGTTAGGCGAAAAGTTGTTGTGGAGGTTTAAGACTCCAATGCCTCTCGGATAACTAGGACCCGTTAGGCGAAAAATTGTTGTGGAGGTTTAAGACTCTAATGCCTCTCGGATAACTAAAACCCGTTTAGGCAAAAAAAGCTATTTGTTTATTTGTTTTAGTTAAGTGTTATTTTGTGGGTTTGTCTTATTTTGCTCGGGTTTGCTTTTGCTTTGTTTTGGTTTGTTATGCATTCGAGATTTGTTCGGAGTTTGCTTAGATTGGTTCGGTTTGGGTTGCTTTATTACGTGTTCGGGTGCAGCGTTTTATGTTAAGTGCGGTTCTTCTTCTTGTTTCATTATCGTTTTTTGTAGCGGGCGTGCTTTATTGATTAGTAATTGCTCCGTCATTGTTATTTTGCTTGTCTTAAAAGGGTGCGTGTTTCGTGTATATCGGATGCTAAGCCTTGTTTGTTCTGTTTTAGTCCGTGCTGGACCGTTCAGACGCGCGCCCATCTGCGCCCCAATATTCAGACGCCTAGCCCCCAGCGGTTCAGAATCCGTACGCGTCACCTGAGGAGGTCGGGTTCTCGTGGACCGGGTTTGCTTTAAGTAAACAAAAGTTGGGGGATTCATTCAGTCGACCCAAAAGCCGAACGCGTCACCCCCTTCGCCCTTGGATCGCCTTTTCGACTTTTTTAGCCAAATTTTGCCTCGATTCTCGTCGTATGCAAAAATGTCGATTCCGGGTAAGTGTTTTTTACTTGTTTCTTGTCAGTTTTGTTTGATTTGGTTGATTGTGAGTTCGTTTTGTTGAAACCCTAGAAAATTGATTTGGGTGTTTTTAATTTACTAAGTTTTGATGCTTGTGCTTAATCCCATTGTTAAATTAGGGTCGATTAGAGCTTTTTAGGGTAGTTATAAACTTGATAGGAGATTTCGAGGTACGACAATGGCTCCCTATAGTGATAGGCTCGAGATGCTAGGGTTAGGGACCATTTTCTCAAATATTCCCGAACTTGTTTTGCATACTCTTGCTCAATTAATGTTTGTGAGGATGCGGGTAGCTCCCTTGTCGATTTTTTAGGGGCTAGGATGGCTTTTAGGGCTCTGCGTGAGGTTTTGTGTGCTTACGACGGATCAAAAGGTGTCGTAACGATGCCGGATTTTCCCGAAACCACTTCCATCGTGACCGGGATCGAAAATGGGTGTTAGTGGCCTTTTCGGAATTTTAATATCCTTATCCAAAGTTTTGACCCTATTTTGACCGGTTTAAGCTGTTTTAGCCTGACCTGAGGTATAGGTTTTTCGTGTTTAGTTTGATTTTACAGTTAGAGGTAACACCGAGCGTTCCGAGAGGGCTCCTTCAGTTGGTAGTAGTGGCGAGGCTGTCGGGACGAGCTCACAGACTCCCTCTGGGATTCGCAGGAGACGACGGAGCATCTCATCTCAGCGTCGTGATCCGGAGTCCATAAATGAGGCCGATTTTGATAGGGTGAGGAAGCGCAGGCTTCCCGAGACAGTTGCTAGGAGGGCTCATGTTCTGGTTCCCGTACTGGAGAATAAGGAGATTGGTTATGAGGATCCCGAGTGGGCTCGGGACAGAGATGGTCATCAGTTGTTATTTCATCTCGACCTACATGTTTCTCACTGCATCGTGCATGGTCTGGTGAGTATCCTATTCGTGTTTACTAGTTATGTTTTGGCTTTTGGGCTCGGGTTGAGTAAGGTTTGTTTCGTTTATACATGTATTGTTTTTGTATGCAGTCTGATGAGGACTTTCTCGGGCTTTACTACGTGCCTCGAGATTTATTCTCCGAAGTTGACCCCCGCGGTAAAGAGGATTATCGCGAGGACTGCTCTAGGTTCCTTGGTCGAGCAGTGGGTCCGGCTGGTGAGTTGCAAGACTAAGTGCAACGTCATGGTGATTAGAGCGATGGTAGATTGCTTCCATGACACTACCTCAACCTTCTACATGGCTTTTGGGGAGGTCGGGATGACCCTAGAGGATTTTGGGATGATTACCGGTTTGCCCTGGGGTCCGGATAGAATTAGGTGGGCTGCCGAGGGCCCTAGGCTGGATAGTGATGAGGTGCGGTGCCTTATCAGGGATTGTTTGGAGCGTGAGGCATATAATGCGCCTCATGCTCTGGTAAGCTCGTAGATCACCGATCACTTCAAGTGGGTGGCGGTTTAGAGGGTTAAGAACCCAACACACCGGAGCAGGATGCCCGGTTGTGGTTGTGGTTGTGGTACTTCCTAGGGTCGACCCACTTCTCGAATAAAGGCGAGAGGTTTAGTACTAGGATTTTGCCTCTCCTAGCTGAGACGTTATGATTGGGTAACCGCGGCATTTGCGGAGATGACTCGCTGCTTGCAAGTCATGGTGAGGCCGCTGGAGATAGAGTCGGCCTTAGCCTTGCCCATCGTGGGTCCGGGCCTTATACTGGAGGTTAGTTGCTATTCTCACTTTTGCATTTTAGGTTCTGCTTAGTTTTGGCTTAGTTTCGTTAAAGGTGTTTTGGGACTTTGCAAGCTTGGATCTACTCCTATTTTCCTTGTTCGGCGCCTAAAACGGTGTGGGTTCATCCGACGAGGTTCCTGGCGTGAATCGAGTGGAGGTTGGCTCAGCCTAAGAGTACAATTAGTCATTATCCGTGGGAGAACGCGCTGGTTAACCAGCTACGCCTCGAGGATGTATGTTTTCTCTTTATATCCTATTTTATTTAGTAGCCCCCAAGGTTTAGGGTTTATTGAGATGTTGGTTTTGTTTGTGCAGTTTGTGGCCCGCCCTTGGGCCAATTATGAGGGCGTGCCGGAGTATGTGACTGCAGAGTTGAGGCCTCGGAGTTATAGGAGGATGCTTCTTCCTGCGTTATTTTGCCCGGTTTGGTATCTGGGCGAGCGGTTGGTGCGTCAGTGCTTATATGACGACTTCAGGGTGACGGTTGATCCTTCCCAGACCATGTTTAGACCACCGACCACCGCGGAGGTCCTCGAGGATAGAGATGGAGAAGGAGGCGATGCGCTCTTGGTGCCTGGTGCCTCCTATCTATCTCACGTTAGCCAGCGGCTAGCTTGCCACCGCCTTGTGGTAAGGTTCTAGTCTTTGGTTCTAAGGATTGTTTCATGGTTTAGTGTTTTCTTCCCCTGACCGACCGATTTGCTGCTCTTTCAACTGGCCGATCCGGCTGATGAAATTTAGCCCTCAGAGTTCCCCTTGACGCTGCTTAGGGTGGACGCGGCCGGGATAGCTTTCACTGAGCCTCTCCTCTCGTGTTCTGCCGAGGAGATAGACGCTGGGATAGAGTGGCGTGACCGGGTATACCGGGTGAGCTAGTTTTGGCTTTCGTTTTGGGTTCGGGTTCTAAAGGTTAGGATAGGTTTGTCTAACTTCCGTGGTTACATCTTTCAGGTTTCATCAGCTTGCCATCAGCGATTGTGGCAGGCCGCCAACCGCTTCCGAGCCTATGCTTCGAGGGTTTCCCGTGACACTTCGGGACCTCGATCTGTGAGTTTGCTTGACTAGGGTGGTTTTCCTAGGCTGATGTGTGTTTTCCTAAAGTTTAGGTGTATTTGTAGGATGTCCTGGATATGGTGGGGCAGCTGGAGACTCGGGTGATTGAGCTTGAGGCGGAGGCGGTCGAGGCGCGACAACTCTTACAATCTCGGGCCGACGAGATTGCTCAGCTTAAGGAGCAGCTGGCTCGGTCCCAGGGTAAGACCTCCGCGCAGGGTGAGGCTAGGCATCTGATCGAGAGGGAGGCTGAGGCTGAGGCTACGGGTCATGCTACGGGTGCTACTGAGGAGATTGGAGGGGTCCCCAAGACGGTTACCTTAGACATGTTGTCGGGAATGGATGGCAGTGAGTCTCCTCTTTTGGATCTGGAGGATCTTGGTTTGGACGACAACAATTGTGAGGTTGTGATAGCCATTGGTGCGGTTTCTAGGGGTCCTCCCTAGCCTCGATTTGTGTATGGATTTGTATATTTTGTATATTTGCTTGAGATTTTTAGTATTTGGATTAGTTGGATTAGTCTTGTGTTTTCGTTTGGTGAATTATTTGCCTAGATTGACAAATAATCACTCTCGCGTTCGTTTATTTGCGATTTGATCTTAGTTTGTGGTGCGTTCGAGTTGCATAGGAGTACGAAAACAGTTCCTTTTGGATGTTTTGAGATGCGTTAGTTTGTGCCGGGGATCGGATCAGATAGTACGTCGATTAAAATGTTTTGAACTAAGACGAGCGAGATGTAAAACATTAACGTGTTCTGACCGAGTGTATTAGGAGATGAGTGTATTTGTTTTGACATTTAAAATCAACTTTTTGAAAAAAAGTTACACTTTTTGCATACTCATAACATTGCCTTATTAGGCTACAGGCGCGACTTGACAATAACAGTTAAAAGGCTACAACACGCCTAGGTGGGGTAGCTTATCCCCCTAAAAAAAAGATGCGTCTCGTTTCTGCGACGGGTGAACTCGCATTCCTGCGGCTCCTGCATGTGTATTTTTGTTTCCGGAGCGTGTTTTAGTGACTCACTACTACAAACTCCCCATTTTCTAGACACTTTAAGGTTGACACTTTTATAAAGGGTCGACCCTATTTTGTACCTAATTACGAATCTTGACTCTTTCATGTGTCAAGAACTATAAAATAATATTAATAATTTCAATAAATTAAGAAACTAATCCCACTTACTGATTTTCTTCCAAAATCGGTATTATTCTCGCGCGGATATGGGTAGAAAATAATTAACATCACGATTTAAAAAAAAATTAAAAAATTTGCACATCACACGCACACTACTGGATGCCGGGCATAATTCATCTAAACCTAGCAGGTTCATCATCATCTTCGTCGATCTTCTAATTCGTCAATCATCCGCCATCTTCGTCAATCATCTTCATCCGCGTATCAAGGTATTGCATCCTCATCTTCGTACGCATCAATCATCATCTCAATCATCCGACGTCTATCATCAGTCATCATCTTCATCGGTCATCAATTTGTCAATTGACAGGTCATCATCTTCATCTATCATCAATTCATTCATCGTTATCATTCATCTTTTCATCCGTATTTCTGTAAACCTAGGTTCATCACGTAATCAATTCGTCAACTGCAGGTTTCATCCGCTTTAATTATCATCAATTCATCCGTATTTCTCTAATATTAAGGTTATTGATGAGTACATAAAACATAGAAGTTGCTGTAAAATGTTTCGTGATTTTTATTGCTGCTGTAATTTTATTGCCGATAATTTTGTTTGATGTTTTTATTGTTCAATTCATACGGGGTTTTCAATTGCTTACGGTTTTTCATTCGGGTTTACAGAAGTCGGGTTTACATCGGGTTTTTAGAATCAAATTATTGTGAAACAATTCCATTGAAAACGAATTAAGATCATATAACAGGATGAATTTGGCTACTACACTGCACTGCACATCATTACTGAATCGGAAACACGGCCTAATTATATTCCGGCTGTCTTCTTCTTGCTCGTCTGAGACGAGCAAAACCGTTGATTGGTGGGCCACGTTTTTATACCTTGTACTTGCATTAGCGATGCCCTCCCCATTATCACTATTAGCTTCCTCACCACGTGCTGTCCGACAATGGCTGCCACTGTTGCCACCCCCATAAAGTAGAACGCTGCAATTATAAACACATGATATAACGTCTGCCATGCAATGTTCTTAATTGTTTATATCGGGTTTACAATTCCATTATTATGATGTATTATCAGTTGTCATTTTCAGGTGTTATTGAAAGTCAATGAACTTTGCAGTGGTTCGGGTCTGATCTCTTTATTGTTAGTAATTGTATGTGTCATGTCATTCATGTGTGTAGTGTAGTGTAATTATTGTTAATGTATGTGTAATATGTCCCACACGTCTGTTCGTCTGTTGCTCTTGAATGCTACTGTACTATGTATTTTCAAGGGATGCTACTATTTGAATATGACTCATGAATAATGGTACGACTTGCATTGACGGTACGGTTCTCACACGATCCTAATTACGAAGTATTAAGTTTCGAGACAGATATGTACGACATTAAGTTTCGAGACAGGTGCACAGCGTCGATAACGTTTCAATTGTCATCACATTTGTGACAAAAGTACAACTTCACTACAAAACTTCAATGTTTAACCTTCTTCAATTCACTCCTCTGATTGCATTGCTTGCTAATTTTAACATGAATCACCTAAGCAAATACTAGTAATAGAAGTATATATACAAAGAGTTTTTGTTCTTTGTTCAGAGTCAGAGTTGTGAGTGAGTGAATCACGTTGTCCACGAGGCAGATCGTTTCATGACAGGCTTGGTCTCCTTCTCTTCCTCGAGAGCAATCATGCCTAGTTTATGAAATCAATGATAATTTTAATTTCTACTCTAATTTGTAACCATGAATATATATTCCTCCAGAATCTGACTTTTTGTATTGCTTAATATTTCAGGTTCATTAAAATTTCTCTCTCTTTTTTCTTAAGGTATTTCTTCTCATTTTTTTATAGTCTTATATGTCACACATTCTTTGTTTGTTTGTATTCTTGTTCGTCTACGTTCTTTATAGAGCAAAATTCTACATTTTTGATCTTATTGTACACTTGTGAGCTTATGTTCTCTATAATTTGTTTAAAAATTGATGTTTGTATGTTTGTTTTGTCACGGTAATTGATGGATTGGAGTGATTTTGTAAGGTGTCTTGCGGGTTTTTATTGTATCCTCTCACATATGAACTTTATCGCTATCCATGGTAGATATATTTATCGAAATCGTATATGAACTCTTCGATGCTTATAAATATATTTGGTTTTATTTTCTCGTGACTTAATTTATTTATTTTCAAATAATGACTCGATAATTTGTGATCTATTTTCCTTTTCTATATATAATTTGCGTATAAACTATTAATTTTATTATTTAAGTGTCTTATTTTATATTGTAGTCATGGATATGAGCTGGATAAGATTGCCAAATGATCACTCAAAATATGTAGATGGGTGTCTAAAGTTTATTGAGCTAGCTAAGACAAATCTAGTTGAAGGAAAAACCAAGTGTCCGTGTAAAAGCTGTATGTTGCGTTATTGGTTGCCACTTAAACAGGTCGAGGGACATATTTTGTTTAAGGGTTTTTATCAAAAATATACAAACTTGATTTGGCATGGTAAAGACAATGTTCTAGATAATTTGCAAGAAATTAATAATGTTAAGAGTAGTGGTGAAGGATCCTTTATTGGTCAAGATGACATGGAAGGTTTGCTAAATGCAACATATTTTGGTGGTGATCAATTTTCTTATGGTTATGAGGTCGACGATGTGACTACGGAAATGAATTATGGTGATGACTCTAATCATGAAAATGATTCTGACTTTGACCATGAATATGATTTTGAGGATGATGATGTGTATGATGAAACCCCTGGACCAAACAACATTCAAGATGATGAAAAGTACAAAAAACTTTTAGAATCATCAAAAGAAGAGCTCTACAAAGGGTGTCAAACTTTCTCGAAATTGTCGTTTCTTTTACATTTGTTTCATATCAAGTGTATGTTTCACTGGCCTAATGATTCCTTCAATATGTTAACTGAATTACTGCTTAAAGCTTTTCCACAAATTAAAGAGTTCCCATCATCGTACTACGAGGGCAAGAAAATAATCAATAATTTGGGCCTTGGATACGAAAAGATCCATGCCTGCCCAAACAATTGTATGCTTTATTGGGGGGAATTCTCTGACAATGATAAGTGTCATGTATGCCACGTATCAAGATGGAAAACAGCAATAAGCGAGAGAGGTAATACTAATGACAAAGGGAAGGGTCAACCTAGGAAGAGAGAAGCAGCCAAGGTAATGAGATATTTTCCCTTAATACCTAGGCTAAGAAGATTATACATGTCATCTAAAACGGCAGAAGACATGTGGTGGCATCATAAAGATCGTGTGAAAGATGGAAAGATTAGACACCCTTCTGATGGGTCAGCTTGGAAAGAATTTGATTCTCGATACCCCGAGTTTGCCTCTGATCCTCGAAGTGTCGGGTTAGCTTTGGCAACTGATGGGTTTAACCCTTATCGTTTAATGAATACAACATATAGCACTTGGCCCGTTATATTGATTCCCTACAACCTACCTCCATGGTTGTGCATGAAACCATCATCGTTTATATTATCATGTATCATTCCAGGAAAATCTAGTCCGGGTATTGATATTGATGTATATTTGAAACCTTTACTTCATGAGTTGAAATTGTTATGGGAGGGTGTTGATGCTTTTGATGCACATACGAGGAAAAATTTCAAATTACGAGCAGCTTTGCATAGTACTATCAATGATTTTCCTGCGTACGCTATGTTATCTGGTTGGAGTACTATAGGTTATGATGCTTGTCCTCGTTGCACTCACTCAACGAACTCGGGTAGGTTTGGTGGTAAAATTTGTTATGTTGGGCATAGAAAATGGTTACCTCATGATCATCATTATCGCTCCCAAGGTCATTTGTTTGATGGAACCAATGTTTATGATAGTGCTCCAGAGTCTATGAGTGGATCAGATGTGTTGAGGCTACAAGAAGGAATTGACTATGTGTATGGGAAGACCATAGAACGATTAAAGAGAAAAAATAGGGCAAGGGAAGTAGGTGTCTCAACTAACTTTGTAAATGATGATGAGGATGATGATGGAGGTACTTTGTGGAACAAAAAGAGCATATTTTTTGAATTGCCCTATTGGGAACACAATCCTCTTAGACATAATTTAGATGTTATGCACATTGAGAAGAATGTGTGTGATAATATATTGGGAACACTATTGGATATGGATAAGAGTAGGGATGACGTTAAAGGAAGATATGCTCTTAAAACATTAGGTGTTAAAAAACATCTTTGGCCACAAGAGAGAGTTGGCAGGGATCCTATCATGCCTCCCGCTTCATACTCAATGTCTAACGAGGAAAAGGAGAGATTTTTAAGGGTGTTGCAAAGGATAAGAGTTCCTGACGGATATGGATCAAACATATCAAGATGTGTGAACATGAAACAACGAAAACTCATTGGTCTTAAGAGTCATGACAATCATGTGTTAATGCAAGATATTCTTCCTGTAGCATTAAGAGCATCCAAAGCCACTTCTGTCATTGACTTGCTTGGTGAACTGTCTTCCTTTTTCAAGTTTTTGTGTTCTCCAACTCTTGATTGCGATGATCTAAACTCTCTTGAGTCAAAAATTGCACTTATACTATGTCGGATGGAAATTGAATTTCTACCAACATTTTTTACCGTCATGGTTCACCTACTTATCCACCTCGTGGAAGAGGCGAAGCTCGATGGGCCTGTTCAATATAGATGGATGTACCCTATTGAAAGGTTAGTATCACAAACTCATTGTATTTTTTTCGACTACTACTATATTTTTTTTATTGACTAACAGCTATTTTCGTACAGGTATCTGGCTCACTTAAAGTCATATGTAAGCTATAAAGCTCAACCCGAGGGATCAATTGCTGAAGGGTTTGTGTTTGAGGAGACCATCACTTTTTGTTCAAGATACCTCGAAGGTGTGGAGACAATCTTTAACAGGTCCAAGAGAAATGATGATGATGCTTTGGATATTAGTTGTTACTTATACCATTCTGGTGGTAGGCTATTGGTATGAAGGAGAACATGCGTATAGATGATATTAGTTTAAAACAAGCGCACCGTTATGTATTGCTTCACTCCGATGAGATGAAAGAGGCTCTCGCGTAAGTATTACAACTATTTATTTTATGATTTTCAATCATCACATGTTATCTTTTAACACAAGTTTGTTCATTTGAAGCGAATTCATCAAACAAAAGAGGCAACATCATCACGCTAGAGTCTCTGAAGAGGATGAAAATAAGTGGATGATAAATGAATTTCCCGAGTGGCTTCAACTCCAGGTTTTATTTCCGAGTAATTTTATTTTCCATCAATTTATTCTTAAGGACTACAAGTTTGTAATAATATCTCTCGATTAATTATGTGTAATTTCATGGTTTATTGTCGTAGGTTCATAACTTAAACGCAACTACCGATGATGGACGGTTGAGAAAAGCATTAGCCGGTGGCTTAAGCATCTATGGTAAAAGAATGAAAGGATTTATAATAAACGGGTATAAATTTCAGACAAGTGGTCGTGAGCGGCAAAGAAAAACACAAAGTTCTGGAGTTATGGTTGAAGCAGAAGGAGATCATTATTATGGGAAGTTGACGGACATTTATGAGCTAGATTATTTTGGTCACTACAAAGTTGTGATGTTTCGGTGTGATTGGGTAGATATACGCAAGGGGATAAAGTTGTTTCCAGATGGAAGTGTTTGCGTAAACTTTGATAAATTGATGCACACTGGGCGTAGTATATCAGATGATCCTTTTGTATTCTCATCTCAAGCAAAACAAGTTTTTTATGTGGAAGACGAGATGAAAAAAGGATGGTCGCATGTGATTAGGACCAAGCCGAGAGACTTGATTGACACGGGCGAAATGTTGTCATAGTAGTTACTAATGTTGGGTTGCTGTTTGTTTTTTTGTAGTGGATGCGGACCAATTTGAATTGGCCTGGGAATCTTTTATACCTTTATATTTTCCTTTTCTTTTATTGTTAGTGATTTTGTGGTCAGACAAATGGCTCATGATGCAATAGTTTGATAAATATTTGTTGTTGATCTTGTTTCAACTCAGAAATTGTCTACTGATTAATGATTGTTGTTAATTCTTTGTTTTAAGATCATTTAAAGATACTGATATTTTGTTTCTTGTTACATAATAGATTAGCAACATATTCAATCGACAATGAACTACCGAAGTAAAGGAACAGTGGCTCAAGGAACAAATGCTCAAGCGACAAAAGATGAAGGATCAAAAGTCGCAAAGAAGTTGACATTTTCTGAAGTACTGTCGACGTTAGAAGTTCCACCAAAACAAAATGATGGCAGATGGGGACCATTTTGTCATAAAAGTAAGGTGACATCGCACCATGATATTGGGAAAGATCAAAGCTCTTATGTTCCTGAAGCTCCTGTTACCAAGTCTGCTTCCATTTGGATAAACCGTCCACTTGAACCTTCAAAACATAATCGTCCTACCGAACCAGCAAAACAGAGTCGTCCTACTCAACCTACAAAACAGAACCGTGTGGGTTTGCCAAGTACTGTGGGTAGTTTACATCCCCGAGTTCCTACCGGTGGTGTAGCTGCTATGGAAACCGATGATGTGATGCACACTTCCTCAATGCCAACATCGAGTAAAGATCCCAAAGCCAATAATACGAAGCTGCTGCAGCGTGTCTCTAGTAACCCCACAGAAATCAGCAGGTCTACAGAGGTGAGTAAATTGGCGAGGAAACCATTGTTGGCTACTGATGCGACAAATCGGATTTCTTCACTTGCAGGACATCACATTGCTCCGTCAGTGCTTTCTAAAATATCATCTAGTGCGCAGTATGGAGGTATGCGTTTACCAGTAGGTATTGACGGACATGTGCCTACTTTACATCCCACTGAGGGTAGTCTAGCCGCTACGGAAACCAATAAAGTGAGGCACACTTTCTCAATGCCGACATCGAGCAAAGTTCCCAAAGCCAATAATACAACGGTGTTGCAGCGTGTGTCTAGTAACACCCCAGAAATTAGCTGGTCTACAGGGTTGAGTAAATTGGCGAGGAAACCGTTATTACATAATCAATTTGGTGCATTCCTTGATGATACAAATGTGGCACCTGATGCTGAAAAATCGCTATTAAGAGCTCCTGATACAGGCTTCGGGTCAGCTAATAAAGAAAACGAATCAGATGGATCAACACCATTTATACTTAGGCGTCGAAGTTTGATACCGGAGTGGCCCGATGATGTCAAATTTGATGAGAAAGAAGAAGTTCTAGCCATAGGTAAGTTTCTTCATCCCTTTCTTATCCTATTCTATAATTTACTTGTTTTATTCCGATCCAAGTCATGTGCTCTGAATGCCCATACTACCCACTGCTTCAAACATGCTGCTATTATGTTGTTTGCTGAAACACCACATCGGATGACTTGATTTTTTCTGTTTATTAACGAGTCATTAATTCTGAATAATGAGTCATTAACTCAATTGGAATTAGAACTTGCCTGGGAGGGTGAAGTTTAACTGTCAATGTTTCTATATTTGAACAAGTAGTATGGGAATTTCTGAATCCAATTGCTTAATGTTGTCGAGATTTATTATGACGTAGATAGGTGGGGCCGTAGGATTAAGGTGATTCTTCTCTACAGAATTGGAAAGTCATGTGGATTATGTAATGGCTAAAGCCTCTGTGAGTCTGTTTATAAGCTATGTTTTGGAAGTTGCGGATTTAGTAGATACCTTCAAACTTCTTCACTACCTACCTCGACACATTGTAGAATTTCTCGTAAGATGATGACCAAACGCTACCAAAACATTTGTACAATCTCATAATAATTGTAAAGATACAATATGAACTTACCCAACTTGAATTTGCCAAAACAATTACTATGTCCGTTCTATTCATTTATTTGCCTTTTATATTCATCGTGAGGATTATTTTAATCAAAGTCAACAAATGAATGAGACGGAGGGAGTACTTCCGTATGTTTAAAATCTTAAAAACAACAAGATGGAATCATGGTATTTTGTTTACAGATAAGAAGTACATGATGATATATGCAAACAGTAATTTTAGTTGTTCTGTTTCCCCTCTTTCTCAACTTTTGTGATCACTAGTCTGAGATTTTTATTGGTAAAAATGATGAATTCCCTTTTTAAAAATTTTGTTAAAACTTGCTATCTTAAATTCTTATCTGTAAAATTTGCTACCAACTCTCATTTTTCCTCCTAAAACGTTTTTATGACAAAATTACTCCTACTTTTAGTCTCTCATTCCTCCCTAAAACCTTTTTCGATGACGAAAACAACCCTTCCCCTCCTCCTTGCCTTCTTCTCCACTCGCCCCTGATCCGGACTTTTGAATTTGCCAAAACAATTACTCTGTCCGTTCTATTCATTTATTTGCCTTTTATATTCATCGTGAGGATTATTTTAATCAAAGTCAACAAATGAATGAGACGGAGGGAGTACTTCCGTATGTTTAAAATCTTAAAAACAACAAGATGGAATCATGGTATTTTGTTTACAGATAAGAAGTACATGATGATATATGCAAACAGTAATTTTAGTTGTTCTGTTTCCCCTCTTTCTCAACTTTTGTGATCACTAGTCTGAGATTTTTATTGGTAAAAATGATGAATTCCCTTTTTAAAAATTTTCTTAAAACTTGCTATCTTAAATTCTTATCTGTAAAATTTGCTACCAACTCTCATTTTTCCTCCTAAAACGTTTTTATGACAAAATTACTCCTACTTTTAGTCTCTCATTCCTCCCTAAAACCTTTTTCGATGACGAAAACAACCCTTCCCCTCCTCCTTGCCTTCTTCTCCACTCGCCCCTGATCCGGACTTTTGAATTTGCCAAAACAATTACTCTGTCCGTTCTATTCATTTATTTGCCTTTTATATTCATCGTGAGGATTATTTTAATCAAAGTCAACAAATGAATGAGACGGAGGGAGTACTTCCGTATGTTTAAAATCTTAAAAACAACAAGATGGAATCATGGTATTTTGTTTACAGATAAGAAGTACATGATGATATATGCAAACAGTAATTTTAGTTGTTCTGTTTCCCCTCTTTCTCAACTTTTGTGATCACTAGTCTGAGATTTTTATTGGTAAAAATGATGAATTCCCTTTTTAAAAATTTTGTTAAAACTTGCTATCTTAAATTCTTATCTGTAAAATTTGCTACCAACTCTCATTTTTCCTCCTAAAACGTTTTTATGACAAAATTACTCCTACTTTTAGTCTCTCATTCCTCCCTAAAACCTTTTTCGATGACGAAAACAACCCTTCCCCTCCTCCTTGCCTTCTTCTCCACTCGCCCCTGATCCGGACTTTTAAATGACTGCTGCTGCTTTCACTATTTGGATCTGCCGTTCTACTATGTTGCTTTTGAAACCAGTCTCTGAGTATTATCATCAGCTGTCACTATAAATGTATATATCTATCTTTGATGAAAAACAAATTCTATCTCTCTTGCTTAAAATTAGTCAATTATCGATCTCATTTATTCTTAAAAGGCAGAATTTTCAAGAGATAAGAGAGGGGTCAGATAGTTGTACAATCAATTATATCAATATAAAAATGAGTAAATTCAAATTTTGAAGGTAGTTTTTGTTTTTGTTTAGTTCATGTTTACATACAGTTAGAGTATACAAGTTCTTCGTTCGCTTTTATCGTATATTTTTCTGTCAACTATTACAAGAGGAAATAAATCGAGTTTTTATATTTTGCATAATCATCGTGTGCCTTTAAAGATATAATATTTTTTTTTAACAGATTCAGAAGGACATTACCATATGATTCGTAGTGCCATTCAACCTCGTGATGTTTGGCTTTCGACAGATAAGAAGTATTTTGTGACCTTTAACGAGTTTTGTCAACCATTGAGAAGAGGGGGACATGTCCTTATAAAATTTATTGGGACTATTGGAAAGACTGAGCAATTTTGTTCGATTAGGGTAACCAATTGGCGGTCTGTTAATGCACAATGCAAAGCTGACATCATTAAGATAATCAGAGTAAGTATTATCAATTTAAATGATTATTTTGTTAATGTAATTATAAATTTTTAATTTTTTTATTCTATTTCATTAATCGGGAAAATATAATATTTCGTAAATATTGCTCATCGTCAATAATTCTATTACAAGGCTATCCCGGATGGCGACTCTTACGACAAAGGAATACTCAAGAGAGCGGGTAAGAGTGCAAGGCAGTACAGGTACTACTTGAAGGATGCCTTTTTTAAGCCAGAAACCAAAACAAAATCACAAATCTATGACAATGGGCCTAGTGGACATCCTCGCAATAGTTGGATAGATTTGGTTGATTATTGGTATTCCGAGAAGGGAGAGGTATGTATTAATGTATTTATTATTGTAAGAAGGATAATATTAATGTATTTATTATATGTGACATATAGTAAAAACGCGCACACGTGTCTTAATGTAGAAATTTGCTGAATGTGGGAAAGATGCACGAGCATCCCAAAATCATGCTCATACGACAGGGTCTACAAGCTATGCTGATGTTCGAGCTACCTTTGTAATATTTTTTTTTTTCCATTTAGTCATTTGTAATATTTTGTTATTATAGATTCTCATAACTAATTTTAATTTATTGTATTGTACAGGAAGATGAGAACAAAAGAGAGCCAAGCAATCTCGAAATTTTTGAGCGTACACATCGGAAAAAAGATGGTACATTTGTTAAAGGCACAGATACCGAAGATGTTTGGGTAATATATATTAAATCAAGCTGGACTTGTTGCTTCTTTTTATGATATTAACTACATTTTTTTTTTACTTTTTGAAGTGATAAATTTATTTTGACTCAGGCGGACGCCGAAGCATATATTCAGAATGAAATTGATTGCAATCCAAGTAACAAAAAATCTCGCATTCAACTTGAGAATGAAGCATTTGATAAGCTGATGTGTGTGAGTGATGTATCACGCCCGTTAGGATACGGATTTGGCGTGAAAAAAAGTGATATATCTGGAGTGCATAGAGTGTTAAGGAAAGAAAATTTTGACAGTGGTGAGAAAAATACCTTAGTCATACAGAAGATGGAAAAAGTTGTCACTAATCTGACTAAGGAAAATAAGGCATTGGTGGAGAAACAAGAAGAATTACAAATGAAGAATGATTCTCATGCTCAATTATTGAAGGTGATGTCTGGACAGTTAGGCCAAATCTTGGATGCTGTAAGTTCTCGAAAGGCACCAAT
Source organism: Agrostemma githago (assembly GCA_958450325.1). Lineage (NCBI taxonomy): Eukaryota > Viridiplantae > Streptophyta > Magnoliopsida > Caryophyllales > Caryophyllaceae > Agrostemma > Agrostemma githago. Next base: position 20,165,984 of record OY288241.1, on the reverse strand, counting down.
TGAGTATCTAAGTCTTGGAAGAAATGTCTTACATACGGCAAATCAAGAGGTAACCTTACACCCTACATTATATATAATTTTGTATACTTGCATTACATTGAGAAAAGAGCTCTAAAACATGGACTCCGTATCGGCAAACATGGACAATGGATTATGCAGAATACATATTATAGTATATACTATACATATGGCTTATTGAGTAGTAGTAAGTCTTACTATCATAAGCATATACTTAGGAATTGCTTCGTTATGAAATTCTTATTGTAGGATTAACTAGGTTATGAATTTATGATATCATATTGCTTCGTTACGGAATTCTCGTAATCGGACCTTTCTGCCCTTTTCGTAGACGTGATTTAGTCTTCTGTATGGACTTTCCTCTGGAATTTATGCAGGATCTACATTGCAAAATTGTTGAATGTGAAACAAGTCTAGGAGAAGAAATCTTATGTGGGATCTTTGATCTTGGGTGTAACCTTTTCTTTTCTGTTCCTTTTTAGCGTCTCTTCTATGCTTGGTTAAGCTTCCCGAAACAGCCTGTGTGACTGAAGTATTGATTAGTCTGTTCAGATCTTGTCTCCTTTCATGCCTTTGAGGCACTATATAGTAATGTTGTGTATACGCTTGTGTAAAAAACTTTTGTCATCAAACGTGACAAATGTGCGTGAACCTAGAACCTTTCATCTTAATGTTATCTAAGCTTGCCATCCTAATCTTAACCTTTCATCACGTTTGTGCTCATATAAATTGGTTATTATTTTGTAGGTTTCGGGTTCTGCAAAAGATGACTATCCGTCGGAGTAATTGCAAGAACTTATTTCAAGACTATTCTATTAATTAAGACGATTGTTGTTGCATGCACGCGAATTTTGTTATTTAATACTCGTGTTGAGACATTTTGTTACATATATTTTTCTTTTCGATCGATATTAGATTGGGTTATTAATTTAGTACGTACTCAATTATGTTTAATTTACGGTAAAAATGTTGATGGTTTATTATATATATCCTTTTGTCAATAGACATTTGTATTTGTTTTTTATTTATCTTGTTTTTTTACATTATTATGTAAAAAAGAAGGATTGTTGGCCGTTTTCTTTAAAGTAAATTTTTACGCTTTTTTGCGTCAAGGCTAGTTACCGCCAATTTTTTCCAATCGCACATTAGTGTCAATTTCTGAATTCTTGACACATAAAAGCGTCATAAATCTTGACGCCATAAAGTGTCGGTTTGAATTGTTGACACAAGAAAGTGTCGAGATTAGTGACAGTTAAAAGCGTCAGAAATTCCTGACGCCCCAAAACCCGACGCTTTTCTGAAGCGTCAGGAATTATATTCTTGACGCTTTAAAGCGTCGAAAATCAAAGGAAAAAGCGTCGAGATTCATAGAGATTTGTAGTAGTGACTTCGAGAGGTCGTTCCCGATGTTCGAGGTGTCATGTGGTAGCTATGGTGATAATGTGGATCGACGTCTCTATTCTTTGGGTTGCTCTAGATGTTATCTGCCTAGGTGTAGACACCCACATTTGGCTGCTAGGTGTCTATAGCAGTTCCCGACAAACACCCGAAGATGATCAGACGCAAACATGCTTTAACGTACTCGCAAATGGGCTCGAAATCATAGATATTTAGCTTGGGCTTTTTACGGAGTACAAATCTCACAAAACCATCCTCAAAACAAGGCCCAGTGAGTCATTTTGAGTCAAATAAGACTAATTTGGGTCGAATCCGACACCAGGGGCAAAATCGTCTTTTAGCGACCGAGTCAAACCCGGTCAAAGATATTTTTCTCGAGACACGTGAGTCAGCCGTGTCACCTCACGTGACCGATTTGAGCTCAAACTCCACAAAAAATCAGCTACACAAATATTAAACAATTCCGTTAAAGGTAGAATTCGATCTCAAATAGGAATTCTATCCGAAAACCGAATCGAGCATTTGACCGAGCGTAGGACACTCAGCAGAGTGGCCTGTTTCAGCCGAGCTCCTCTGCCCAAACCGGGATTCCCTTTTCTTCTTTGCCAAGTAACGGAATTCTCGTTCATCTCAACTTCTTACATTTCCTATCTCGATGGGTGTTTCTTGTCGTACAAGCAAGACATCTCTCTCAACCTTCTTTTCCTATAAATAGGACCCTTTGCATGCACATTAATAACGATCAATCATATACAATATACACACATTACACACACCCGTTTCATACCTCGACACATACAATTCCCGACATTTTACGTCCAAAACCAAAGGAACCGGCCCATACCCGTCACCCTTCACGTCCGACCGAAACCACCACCAACTCACCGACATTACCCCGACGCTCCCGTGCCTTAGCCACATTCCGACGAGCCCCGATCCGAGTGAACAAGAGCATGTAGGTTGAGAGTGTAATCAAACCCGAACTTTCTCCTTTTTCCTCTTCCTTTCTCTCGTCCTTTTTTCCGTTTTGTCGTCGTCGGTCGTCCAATTTTTTTAAGGGTCATCATCGTTCTTTTTTATCTAATATCGATACTTCTAAAGCTATTTTCATCTAACAAATATTCTTAAAAATATGATACCGATTCTCTAATCGAATATCGTATTAAAAGAATTAAATTAATCTCGTTGATGCTAAATAATCGTTACTTTTTTACAAAATACAACGATTCTAATGCGGAGAGAACTAACGTTTTTTTTTGTTCAAATTCTTTTCAAAACAACTTTATAAAACTTTTTCTAAAAAAATCATTCCGAATATTCGATATCGATTTCATAATCGAATATCGAATACGGCGAATATCGAGAGCGTAGATCGAGTATAAATTAATTCATATTTATACGCGATCTAGCAAAATTAACGATTTCTCTAAAAACCAAACCGGGACAGCGGTCCACGCGAGCCGTGTCACTCCCAGGCGACTCGCACGGAGGCCTGATCCCGCGGCCCTCTTTTCTTCGCTTTCTTAATTTTTTCTTAAACATCGTTTTTTCTACAAAACGATTTCTTAAAACTTTTTCATCTTTTCCGAATATTCGATATCGATTTCATAATCGAATATCGAATATGACGAACGTCGAGAATATTAAATTGTGTGCAAATTGTGCAATATTTGTACGCGATTTAATAAAATCATCGCTTTTTTCGAAATAATCAACTTCGAAAACAGACCGGGACGCGAGTCGCGCGCGTCCCGGGCGGGTCGCCTACTCGGGCGAGTCGCACCTGACTCGGGCGAGTCGCCCGGCAGGCTGGAACGCGACCTTTCCTTTTTATTTTTTTATTTTTTCAAACATCGTTTTTCGGACAAAATAGCATCTTTTGAGCGATATTTCAGATCTTGACATATTTTTTTTACATCATTCATCGCATTCATATTTTCGTTCGATTTATTCAATCGTTACTAACACGTTTGTTCATCTTCTTAGTATCTCTTTTCATCTTTTGTTTTATTATACTAAAACGAACCTCGCATGCTAAAATACAACTTTGACGTTAATTTTCATGCATTAAACGACTTAGCTACTCATTCAATTATTCGCATGTTTAGGAAAACAATGTTTGCATATCATTCATCGTTCAACTAACGCGCGTATTCAAAAGTCAAACGATATCCTAGTAGAGGCCGCTAATGTGCGGGCGGGGTTGGGTGGTCTTTGTGAACTTCCCAACACGTACCCTCACCCCTTACTCAGAACCTCGGTTTCCGGATGTCCGAAACCATTGGCAACGAGAGTCATTCAATACATGATATCCGATCAAGTCGGTATCGGTATCAAATGCTAAGGGACGAACCCAATAAACTCTGACATCGGAAATGGGCCGTATTTTGTACACGGCCCACTACGACATAGAGTGGGTTCGAACGGGCCCGAACTCCCACAAAGTTCGGTGGCGACTCCAACTTCGATTTAAATTTCAATTCGATCCATTCTCATATGGAGATTCATTCGCCTCCCCAAACCCGCGCGTGGCCGCGTCGGGGTGGACCTATGTCATGTCCAAAATTTGGCGACTCTGCTGGGGATTAACTGATGTGTGACTTACCATCGGCATCCTCAGGGTGAGACTCGAATAGAAATCGTTTGACTAGTACAATACGCGTTTTAGTTTACGGTTCATGCATAACCCCATCTTTCCCGGGCCGGTACTGGTGACCGACGTCCCACTATACCATTGATGTAGTCCAAATTGGATATGTCAAAAGGTGTGCATAGCAGATTCGTATGGGTTTTACGGCATGTTCTAAATTCAATTCGACTTAGGAAGTTCGCCCCGATTCTCGAATAGGCTATGTACACTGGTATAGACCCTTATAGACTGACCGAGACTTATCTTAAGAGCATACATGGTGTCATTATACTGTTTCCATGACTACGTGCTACTTGATCCACATCTTTTTAAAAAACCGTCATTTTCAAAAATTCGCATCCTTTTCAAAATATCCAATTTCAAAACCCCGGACATATACCGAATTTAGGATTAACGATTTTACTCAAAATAGCCCTTTTTCTAGCCGGTATTATGCTCAATTAAAAAAACTCGAAATTATTTTCCAAACTTTCAAAACCTTCCCCCGGTCCGCCTTTTCCATTTTTCTCGAAAAAAGGGCCGGTTCTTCCGGATTTTTCGGGCTTTTCAAAAAAATCATATTTCAAAACTTCCTCTTCTTAGACTTCCCATATTTAGCAGTGTCGGGTCGTGTCATAAGTCGTTGAAGTCTTTAGCGTCGAAACTCCGCCGATCTTACATCACGAGTTTCCCCCCTATCCCAGTCCGCCTTATTTTACTAAGGCAAGGCCCACCTGCATAGGACATACTCCTACAAAGGTTGGCCCAACTACACAATCGAGTCTAAAGTCTGGGAATGTCTCACGTGAACCTTCCTTCGAACAGGGCCCAACCCACATAGCCGGATCCTGAGGAAGGCCCACCTTTTCACAAGTCACCCGTCTAGGTGTCTTTTCCGAGTCATTACCGTCTTAGTCTTCTTCCTTTTCCCTTGCTCGGGATGTACTTTTTTTAGGATTCGGGTTAAGTTGCTGATTACGCGGTGTTCTTACAGACAGGCCACCCTTCACTCGAACCATGACAAAAGAAGCCATCGATGAGTTGACAGCTTCGTTGACCAAAATCCAAGACCAATTGCGACAAATGAGGGAGGACCAGATTGCCATCGTCACCCAGGTAAGTGCCGTGGAACAAGGAACCCCCAATGCTTCGATCGAAGATGACGGACCGTTGGCCGCATTGGCCGGCGCGGTCCAAAAACTGCAAGAACAGGTCCACTCGACCACCAGAAACACCATCCTCACGGAAAATGCTCGTACCTATTCGCCTTTAACTGATGAACTACCTGCTAACCTCAACTTAACGGGCTTGCCAATGTTTGACGGAACTGAAGACCCGGTACTCCATATTCGGGCTTTCAAGGACTTTATGGTTGTTAAGGGGGTCAAATCGACCATGTTCAAACATCTCTTTGCTTCCTCTCTGGAAAAACATCCGAAAGCCTGGTACTACAGGATTGATCCCAAGAAATAGAAAACCTGGGACGATGTTGCAATGGAATTCACGCGAAACTACGCGGATAACGCTGAAATCCAGACTACCATGCGTACTCTGGAAGTTATGGCCCAAGAGCCTAAGGAGGGTTTCACCAAATACCTTCAAAGGTGGAGGACTGAAAGTGTGAAGCTGGTGGACAAGCCCAGCGAAAAAGTGCTAGTGGAGGCCTTCGTCAAAAACTTCCTCCCCGCTTACCGAGTCCATCTCCGGTACGCCATCATACCCGACTTCGCCACTTTGAACGAAATGGGTACGAGAATCAAAGACGATCTAAGGCTAGAGAACTTTACTAAGGCCTCTACCAAGAGGTATCAAGGAGCCAGTTCATCCTCCAGCAAGCCCGCAACTACAACGGCGGCCTGAAGCATCTTCGACGAGGTTAACTCATTAGACACCTCGACCAAAAAGAATACTTCAAATCGGGTATTCACTGACATAGGGACAACCTATGCTAATGCCTTACAAAGGCTGTCTTCAAAAGGCCTAATCCAACCGATAGGCCCAATTCCGGAGGTTCCCGTGGAAAAGCGATCCAAGAGCTACAAAATTCAAGCCTATTGCCACTATCACCAAGGCAACGGGCACGACACAGAAAAATGCTGGAAGTTGAAGCATCTCATTCAGGATCTGATCGAAAGTGGGAAGATACCACTACCCAGTGATAAGCCGAGTAACAAAAATAATCCTCTTGCTACTCACGCCATTTTTACTGGAGAAGTAGTCGATTGCTCTCATCTCATTTCCCCTTTAATTCCCCAAATCAACGAAATATGGAACGACGATGAAGATGATGTTTATCTGGCCAAGGGGGAAGCTGTCCCCGTCACCATCGAAGAAATCCGGAAAGCTAAAGCTAGAGCCCTGGCGGGCGCACACACCATCACAGCCGGTCTCGCCACTCCGGAAACCGTCACTGAACCTTCCAGAACGGAACTCACTCCCGAAGAGCCAAACGCTGACACGGCCCTAGTCAGACAACTAAAGAGGGTCCGAACTGATATTACTATATGGCAGCTTTTGGTTAGGAGCATCGGGCAGCACTTACTAGGGCTCTTGATGAAATCAAGGTTGACTCATCGGTTACCCCCACCGAGATGGTAGCCACTATCTTGCCACACCTCAAGGACAAGTCTAAAGGAGAAGGCCCACTTATCACTTTCTCCGAGTCCGATCTTCCACCGTTCGGGGTCACCCATAACTTGGCCCTATATATCACGGTGATCTGCCGAAATAAATATCTCCCAATGACCCTAATTGATGATGGGTCCGCAGTAAACGTCCTTCCTTTGAGGACAGCTAAGGCCCTCGGCATTACCGAGGTTGACTACCTTCCGACTGCACAAACTATCCAGGCTTTTGATGGGAGCCCAAAACCAGTTGTTGGGGCCGTTAAGCTAACAATCATAACGGGCCCAATCGAGAAGGAGTTAGAATTCCAAGTGATTGATGTCACTTCATCTTTCAATCTGCTACTTGGAAAACCATGGATTCACGCGGTCAAAGCCGTGTCTTCCACCCTTCACAGGAAGGTCAAGCTACCCTTACAAGATGGGATCGTTACCCTCGAAGCTACCCCTATAACCGTGTCAAGTTGCAACACGGCAGGCCAGGCTGACCCACGAGGTTTCAACTTCGTGGGAATGATCAAGGAAGAATACCTTTTCCGACCCTATTTCACCACTAGCATCGATACGATGCTACAAAATCTGGGTTACCTACCAGGAGTTACATCAAGGCCCTATCTTCCAACTGGGAAGATTATCGAGGTCCTAAACGACGAGCCATCTCGCCTTGGTCTGGGTTACACTATGACGCCACGACACATGGATGAAACAGAGGCAGTCACGTTCGTCACTCCAGTGTTCGGAGCTGTTCAAGTGGGCCTCTATCAGCCCACGATCTCATATCCCGAGACCAAACTGGCTCGGGAATGCAATTTCATCCCGGATGATATCTTTGCCCTTATCCAGGCCGAATCAAAGGAGGGCACAAGTAATACCGAGCCCATCCTAGGACTCCTATTCGGGGAAGACAGGGTCGTCCCAACCCCTAAACAGGAGTTAGTCAGCTTGATTCTCCGCAGCAGCAGGTTCGATCCAACTAAGCTGATCTTTGAAGTTGGTGCCGACACCGGGAAGAGAGCTTGGAGGAAGACAACTAAGTGGACCGACAGTCAGGGTCGAGTCTACAAGCTAACTACTGGTGAAGGAGATATCCATGGTGCCGAATCCAAGTCCGAGTCCGAGTCAGAGTCAGAGTCGGAGTCTGAGTCGAAGTCTAGAGGGTCCAGTACTAGGATCGAGTCTGTAACCCCTCTCCGTTCTTTAGTCACACCATCGGGAGCCCCAGAGTCTGTCCCGAGGGCTCTCCCTATCCCGCCACTGACCAACGATCGGATGACAGCTCTCTTCGAGCTATTTTCAAAATTCATTATCAATAATAACGATAACCGTTCTGCTTACGACTTGTCTTATTTTCAAAACATTTTCAAAAATCTTATTTTCAATGACATTGAGAAACCCGACGAACAGGTACCGCTGCCTCCGCATCTAATCGAGCAACTCGAACAAAGGGAGTCCCGAAATCCGGTAATCGAAGAAACCGATTCCATCAACGTAGGAACCCCTTTAGAACCTCAGATACTTAAGTTGGGCCTATCTTTAGATCCCAAGGAGAAACAACAATTCACGGATCTCCTCCAGGAATTCAAAGACGTCTTTGCATGGTCCTACAAGGACATGCCTGGAATAGACTGGGAGATAGCTGAACACCGAATACCCATCAAAGACGGGTTTAAGCCGATAAAACAGAAACTTCGAAGAATGAGGCCCGAATGGTCTCTCAAAGTCAAGGAAGAAGTCGATAAACAATTCAAAGCGGGTTTATCCAAGTGTATGAATATCCAAACTGGGTTGCAAACATAGTACCAGTACCCAAAAAAGATGGCAAAGTCCGAGTATGTGTAGACTTTCGGGACCTTAATAAGGCCAACCCAAAAGACGATTTTCCGTTGCCACACATCGATATACTGGTGGATAACACGGCCGACCATGCCCTTCTATCATTCACGGACGGGTATGCCGGATACAATCAGATCAAAATGGCGGAAGAAGACATGAGTAAGACCACCTTCATCACACCTTGGGGGACTTACTGCTATACCGTGATGCCATTTGGGCTTATCAACGCCGGTGCCACTTATCAACGGACCGCCACCACTTTATTGCATGACATGATGCATAAGGAAGTGGAAGTCTACGTGGACGACATGATCGTCAAATCCAAGGACCGAAACGGGCACATTGCGGCCCTAAGAAGGTTCTTCACCCGACTACGCAAGTACAACATGAGGTTAAACCGCAGTTTCGGGGTAACATCGGGCAAGCTACTGGGCCACATAGTAAGCCAGCGTGGCATCGAGGTTGACCCAGCAAAGATCAAAGCCATTACCGAGATGCAACCGCCTAAGACCGAAAAGGAGATAAGGGGGTTTCTCGGGAAAGTCCAATATATCAGCCGGTTTATTTCAAAGCTAACCATGGTATGTGAGCCCATTTTCAAGAAATTGAAGATAGGAGAACGAACACTATGGGACGACAAATGTCAAATGGCCTTCGATAAGATCAAGGAGATTCTATCCTCTCCACCGGTGTTAATGCCACCTCAGCATGGTTTGCCTCTGTCGCTATACCTAACAACGACCGAGACGGCCATGGGCGCTATGCTAGCCCAGACGGTCGATTCTGAAGAACGGGCTATTTACTACATCAGTAAAAAGTTCTTGGAATACGAATGCAAGTACACAATGCTCGAAATGACGTGTCTAGCTTTAGTATGGGCCACTAAAAAGCTCCGACACTACATGCTTAGTCACGAGGTACATGTGCTATCCAAAATGGATCCAATCAAGTATCTATTCGAGAAGCCCATCCTCAACGGCCGCATATCCAGATGGACTTTAATGTTAGCTGAGTTTGACCTCAAGTTCGTACCATTGAAAGCCATCAAAGGCCGGGTAGTAGCCGAATTCCTCGCTGATAGCCCGATATCCGAAGAAGAACACACCGATACTTGGGCCTTCCCAGATGAAGATATATTCCATACTGACACCGAAACATGGGATTTATATTTTGATGGGGCGTCCAAGTTCCGAGGATTTGGTGTCGGGATTTTGTTAATCTCGCCACAAGGGGAACACACCCCGTTATCTATCAAGCTAGATTTTGACGTGACTAACAACGCAGCTGAGTATGAAGCATGCATTCACGGACTGCAAGCCACTGCCGATTTAGGAGTAACAAACCTCCGGGTCCACGGTGACTCGTCTTTAGTAATAAATCAAGCCCTACAAAAATGGAAGACTCAGAACGCAAATCTCGTGGCTTACCAAGAACGAGTAAGGGTTCTCGAAAAACAATTCCAAAAAGTAGAGTACATCTATCTGCCTCGGGAAGAAAACCCGTTTGCAGATGCTCTCTCAAAATTAGCATCTTACTGAATATCCCAGCACATCTAACCAGCATGCCCATTTGCGTCGAAAGACGGTCCGAGCCGGCATACATCCACGCTATCCAAGATATTGAAATAACTGATCCAGAACCTTGGTATCAGGCTATTCTAACCTACTTAACGTCAGGGCGCACACACCATCACAGCCGGTCTCGCCACTCCGGAAACCGTCACTGAACCTTCCAGAACGGAACTCACTCCCGAAGAGCCAAACGCTGACACGGCCCTAGTCAGACAACTAAAGAGGGTCCGAACTGATATTACTATATGGCAGCTTTTGGTTAGGAGCATCGGGCAGCACTTACTAGGGCTCTTGATGAAATCAAGGTTGACTCATCGGTTACCCCCACCGAGATGGTAGCCACTATCTTGCCACACCTCAAGGACAAGTCTAAAGGAGAAGGCCCACTTATCACTTTCTCCGAGTCCGATCTTCCACCGTTCGGGGTCACCCATAACTTGGCCCTATATATCACGGTGATCTGCCGAAATAAATATCTCCCAATGACCCTAATTGATGATGGGTCCGCAGTAAACGTCCTTCCTTTGAGGACAGCTAAGGCCCTCGGCATTACCGAGGTTGACTACCTTCCGACTGCACAAACTATCCAGGCTTTTGATGGGAGCCCAAAACCAGTTGTTGGGGCCGTTAAGCTAACAATCATAACGGGCCCAATCGAGAAGGAGTTAGAATTCCAAGTGATTGATGTCACTTCATCTTTCAATCTGCTACTTGGAAAACCATGGATTCACGCGGTCAAAGCCGTGTCTTCCACCCTTCACAGGAAGGTCAAGCTACCCTTACAAGATGGGATCGTTACCCTCGAAGCTACCCCTATAACCGTGTCAAGTTGCAACACGGCAGGCCAGGCTGACCCACGAGGTTTCAACTTCGTGGGAATGATCAAGGAAGAATACCTTTTCCGACCCTATTTCACCACTAGCATCGATACGATGCTACAAAATCTGGGTTACCTACCAGGAGTTACATCAAGGCCCTATCTTCCAACTGGGAAGATTATCGAGGTCCTAAACGACGAGCCATCTCGCCTTGGTCTGGGTTACACTATGACGCCACGACACATGGATGAAATAGAGGCAGTCACGTTCGTCACTCCAGTGTTCGGAGCTGTTCAAGTGGGCCTCTATCAGCCCACGATCTCATATCCCGAGACCAAACTGGCTCGGGAATGCAATTTCATCCCGGATGATATCTTTGCCCTTATCCAGGCCGAATCAAAGGAGGGCACAAGTAATACCGAGCCCATCCTAGGACTCCTATTCGGGGAAGACAGGGTCGTCCCAACCCCTAAACAGGAGTTAGTCAGCTTGATTCTCCGCAGCAGCAGGTTCGATCCAACTAAGCTGATCTTTGAAGTTGGTGCCGACACCGGGAAGAGAGCTTGGAGGAAGACAACTAAGTGGACCGACAGTCAGGGTCGAGTCTACAAGCTAACTACTGGTGAAGGAGATATCCATGGTGCCGAATCCAAGTCCGAGTCCGAGTCAGAGTCAGAGTCGGAGTCTGAGTCGAAGTCTAGAGGGTCCAGTACTAGGATCGAGTCTGTAACCCCTCTCCGTTCTTTAGTCACACCATTGGGAGCCCCAGAGTCTGTCCCGAGGGCTCTCCCTATCCCGCCACTGACCAACGATCGGATGACAGCTCTCTTCGAGCTATTTTCAAAATTCAGTATCAATAATAACGATAACCGTTCTGCTTACGACTTGTCTTATTTTCAAAACATTTTCAAAAATCTTATTTTCAATGACATTGAGAAACCCGACGAACAGGTACCGCTGCCTCCGCATCTAATCGAGCAACTCGAACAAAGGGAGTCCCGAAATCCGGTAATCGAAGAAACCGATTCCATCAACGTAGGAACCCCTTTAGAACCTCAGATACTTAAGTTGGGCCTATCTTTAGATCCCAAGGAGAAACAACAATTCACGGATCTCCTCCAGGAATTCAAAGACGTCTTTGCATGGTCCTACAAGGACATGCCTGGAATAGACTGGGAGATAGCTGAACACCGAATACCCATCAAAGACGGGTTTAAGCCGATAAAACAGAAACTTCGAAGAATGAGGCCCGAATGGTCTCTCAAAGTCAAGGAAGAAGTCGATAAACAATTCAAAGCGGGTTTATCCAAGTGTATGAATATCCAAACTGGGTTGCAAACATAGTACCAGTACCCAAAAAAGATGGCAAAGTCCGAGTATGTGTAGACTTTCGGGACCTTAATAAGGCCAACCCAAAAGACGATTTTCCGTTGCCACACATCGATATACTGGTGGATAACACGGCCGACCATGCCCTTCTATCATTCACGGACGGGTATGCCGGATACAATCAGATCAAAATGGCGGAAGAAGACATGAGTAAGACCACCTTCATCACACCTTGGGGGACTTACTGCTATACCGTGATGCCATTTGGGCTTATCAACGCCGGTGCCACTTATCAACGGACCGCCACCACTTTATTGCATGACATGATGCATAAGGAAGTGGAAGTCTACGTGGACGACATGATCGTCAAATCCAAGGACCGAAACGGGCACATTGCGGCCCTAAGAAGGTTCTTCACCCGACTACGCAAGTACAACATGAGGTTAAACCGCAGTTTCGGGGTAACATCGGGCAAGCTACTGGGCCACATAGTAAGCCAGCGTGGCATCGAGGTTGACCCAGCAAAGATCAAAGCCATTACCGAGATGCAACCGCCTAAGACCGAAAAGGAGATAAGGGGGTTTCTCGGGAAAGTCCAATATATCAGCCGGTTTATTTCAAAGCTAACCATGGTATGTGAGCCCATTTTCAAGAAATTGAAGATAGGAGAACGAACACTATGGGACGACAAATGTCAAATGGCCTTCGATAAGATCAAGGAGATTCTATCCTCTCCACCGGTGTTAATGCCACCTCAGCATGGTTTGCCTCTGTCGCTATACCTAACAACGACCGAGACGGCCATGGGCGCTATGCTAGCCCAGACGGTCGATTCTGAAGAACGGGCTATTTACTACATCAGTAAAAAGTTCTTGGAATACGAATGCAAGTACACAATGCTCGAAATGACGTGTCTAGCTTTAGTATGGGCCACTAAAAAGCTCCGACACTACATGCTTAGTCACGAGGTACATGTGCTATCCAAAATGGATCCAATCAAGTATCTATTCGAGAAGCCCATCCTCAACGGCCGCATATCCAGATGGACTTTAATGTTAGCTGAGTTTGACCTCAAGTTCGTACCATTGAAAGCCATCAAAGGCCGGGTAGTAGCCGAATTCCTCGCTGATAGCCCGATATCCGAAGAAGAACACACCGATACTTGGGCCTTCCCAGATGAAGATATATTCCATACTGACACCGAAACATGGGATTTATATTTTGATGGGGCGTCCAAGTTCCGAGGATTTGGTGTCGGGATTTTGTTAATCTCGCCACAAGGGGAACACACCCCGTTATCTATCAAGCTAGATTTTGACGTGACTAACAACGCAGCTGAGTATGAAGCATGCATTCACGGACTGCAAGCCACTGCCGATTTAGGAGTAACAAACCTCCGGGTCCACGGTGACTCGTCTTTAGTAATAAATCAAGCCCTACAAAAATGGAAGACTCAGAACGCAAATCTCGTGGCTTACCAAGAACGAGTAAGGGTTCTCGAAAAACAATTCCAAAAAGTAGAGTACATCTATCTGCCTCGGGAAGAAAACCCGTTTGCAGATGCTCTCTCAAAATTAGCATCTTACTGAATATCCCAGCACATCTAACCAGCATGCCCATTTGAGTCGAAAGACGGTCCGAGCCGGCATACATCCACGCTATCCAAGATATTGAAATAACTGATCCAGAACCTTGGTATCAGGCTATTCTAACCTACTTAACGTCAGGGCGCACACACCATCACAGCCGGTCTCGCCACTCCGGAAACCGTCACTGAACCTTCCAGAACGGAACTCACTCCCGAAGAGCCAAACGCTGACACGGCCCTAGTCAGACAACTAAAGAGGGTCCGAACTGATATTACTATATGGCAGCTTTTGGTTAGGAGCATCGGGCAGCACTTACTAGGGCTCTTGATGAAATCAAGGTTGACTCATCGGTTACCCCCACCGAGATGGTAGCCACTATCTTGCCACACCTCAAGGACAAGTCTAAAGGAGAAGGCCCACTTATCACTTTCTCCGAGTCCGATCTTCCACCGTTCGGGGTCACCCATAACTTGGCCCTATATATCACGGTGATCTGCCGAAATAAATATCTCCCAATGACCCTAATTGATGATGGGTCCGCAGTAAACGTCCTTCCTTTGAGGACAGCTAAGGCCCTCGGCATTACCGAGGTTGACTACCTTCCGACTGCACAAACTATCCAGGCTTTTGATGGGAGCCCAAAACCAGTTGTTGGGGCCGTTAAGCTAACAATCATAACGGGCCCAATCGAGAAGGAGTTAGAATTCCAAGTGATTGATGTCACTTCATCTTTCAATCTGCTACTTGGAAAACCATGGATTCACGCGGTCAAAGCCGTGTCTTCCACCCTTCACAGGAAGGTCAAGCTACCCTTACAAGATGGGATCGTTACCCTCGAAGCTACCCCTATAACCGTGTCAAGTTGCAACACGGCAGGCCAGGCTGACCCACGAGGTTTCAACTTCGTGGGAATGATCAAGGAAGAATACCTTTTCCGACCCTATTTCACCACTAGCATCGATACGATGCTACAAAATCTGGGTTACCTACCAGGAGTTACATCAAGGCCCTATCTTCCAACTGGGAAGATTATCGAGGTCCTAAACGACGAGCCATCTCGCCTTGGTCTGGGTTACACTATGACGCCACGACACATGGATGAAACAGAGGCAGTCACGTTCGTCACTCCAGTGTTCGGAGCTGTTCAAGTGGGCCTCTATCAGCCCACGATCTCATATCCCGAGACCAAACTGGCTCGGGAATGCAATTTCATCACCATGACATTCTCAACATGGGGAATTGATATAATTGGGAAAGTGAACCCTTCCGGGACGGGAGGTCACTGCTTCATCCTAGTGGCTATCGACTATTTCACTAAATGGGTCGAAGCCGAGTCATACCGGATCTTGAATGCCAAACATGTGGCTAAGTTCATCCAAAACAAAATTATATGTCGATACGGGATTCCGCATGAGTTCATCAGTGATCTCGGGACCCATTTTCAAGCTGAAATTGTCACTTTGCTGGAAAAGTACAAGATCCAAAGGCATACATCGTCGCCTTACCGTCCCCAAACAAATGGAGCGGTGGAGGCAGCCAATAAGACAATTGTCACCATACTTAAAAAGATGGCTGAGAATTACCGGGACTGGCCCGATAAGATACCCTTCGCCTTATGGGGGTACCGGACATCAATTCGAACTGCAACCGGAGCAACTCCATACTATCTGACATATGGAATGGAAGCAGTCCAGCCAGTAGAGCTAGAAGTACCATCCCTCAGAATTCTACTCGAGAGTCAGGTACCTGAAGCAGATTGGGTCCAAGCCCGTTACGACTCGCTAATCCTCTTGGACGAACGACGATCTCGGGCCCTGAATAATATTCAGACATATCATAAAAGGATCCAAGGGGCTTTTAACAAAAGGGTTAGGCCCAGGAATATCAAAGAGGGCGATCTAGTCCTAAAATCTGTTCGAGCTTTACTACCAGTTGACCCAAGGGGAAAATTCAAACCCAATTGGGCTGGGCCGTACCTAGTGAAGAAAATCCTTTCGAGAGGAGAAGTAATGCTAACAAACTTGGACAGAAACGAGTTCGTCAACCCAACAAACTTGGACCAACTGAAGCGTTACTACCCATAAGCCCTATCTCAATGTCATTTGCAAAAATTAATAAAAAATTTTCTTTTTATGAATTTTCAAAAATTTTAAGCAAGTCAATAAGTTAGGATTACTTATCCTACCGTCACACATCTCGAATTAATAATCTTGATGTATTTCGAAAATTGCAAAAATGACTTCTGAACTACGGAAGGTTTGATTCCATTAATTATGGATACGTAGGCAACCCCTTAAAAGGGTACAACCACTGCAATAACGGAAAAGACGGGAATGGTATTCACTAATATGTCTTTTTATTATATAAGAAAAGCCGATAAACTCGGGAATTTCGAAATACACCACAAAAAAAAAATAACAAAATTACACCACAAAAATAGTAGTAATACTTAGATAATAAAATTAGGAGACTACTCGTACATTTTTCCTTTACCCTTATCTTTCGGGGCACGTGGAGCCCGAGGCCGACGGAGCGGGGGCGAATGTTCCCTAATCACAAGTGGAACTTCTTTTGCTCGAACCCGCTTCTTCGATTTTGGGTCTTCTGCCATTTGCACCGGTCCAAGCCGAGCCCTTACGGGCTAGGGAAGTCTATCTCGAGGACCAAGTCGGTCCTTAACCGCCAGCTTTGATCGTAGTCACCTTTCTAAATCCGTCTGGGGGCTCACTTTCCCCCGTGCACCCTTAGTACTGGACCCTTCGGTCTGAGTCCTAGATTTCCCTTTTTGACCTGCCGGAGTAGCATCTTCGTCAAAGAAGCTTCTATTATCTTTAACATGTTCCCGACGCAACAAGTCGAAGGCCTCGTCAGTCTTCAAAGCAGCTCGGGTTTTAGCTGAATCAGCTCTTGTCCATCTCACATAATAGTCAGATACCCAGATCGAATGAGGATTTTTAGGAACGGGCCAAGTAGCTCGTGTATACCACCTTTGCATCCAGGTGTCACACATTACATCCGTCAACTGAGTCGATTCACTCACGACCGCCTCGATCTCTGGGATTCTTTGCGCCCGACCATATTGCCTAAGTATGCGATCGGGGAAGAGGTGAATTGTTTGTCTGAAAGATAGGATTACTTGATATCGAGCCCTATCTCGAGACTCTAAGCTAGTCCGGACATAAATGGGCCACCATGGGACGGTCCAGCGGATCAATGGGCCTTCATGGAAGGATAGCACTTCATCCCAGTATTTTTGGGTGTTAAAGCGAGAAAAGGCAATGGTCCGTCTCCTCACCATCACTTGTTTGGGTTGATACCGGCTTACGTCTAGGGGAGGATCCAAGATCGATAGCCTCTCGAACAGCCATAGCTGAAAAACCCGCGAAAAAGTGGCAAAATCACGTCAAAAAAAAAAACAAAAAAAAATCCGTGAAAAACGCAAAAACCGAGAAAACCGCAGAAACCGGGAAAATCGGGAAAAAACAGCAGAAACCGAAAAATTGGAAAAACCGGAAAAATAAAAAAAACCGGGAAAAAAACAAAAAAAACGGCATACCTGTAAAAGACGGGTACTCCCAGTCAACCGGATTGACGGATCCCTTTTACGATTATCCAAACCCTGGATAATCTCTCCTGTAATCAACCAAGCCGGGCTGTGCTCCGTTTCCATCAGGTTAGCCACAGTCAAAAGTCTAACATGGCCCATGCAAGATAATAAATCCATATGGCCTTCGAAGGCATAGACATGGAGCATACAAAAGGTAAAGGCCCTACGGCTGTGGACCGGCCTAACCCGGACGTCATCTGGGTTCATAAATTTTTCAGCTAGATCGATCAAAGAAACGGTATCTCCTTCTAGCATACGGGATACCTCCATGTGAGAAAGTCCTAAAAATTCCCGTAATTTTCTCCTCGGGTCAGGAACCGAAAAAGGGATAGCAGGGCGAAGTATGTGATTCCATCCTCCTACGGCAGCAATTTTCTCAGGGATAGGACAGATTTCGCCTCGAGGAAAACTAAAAACATGATAAGTATCGTCCCAATAGGACATGCAAGCATCCAAAAAGTGACGATCTACTTGCATCTGGCGGATCGTGAATAATTGGGTAACGTCATTCTGATTTAGGATGACTTTATCTGCATCTCTGAAGTATTTGGACCACTCTTGCAGCATTCCAATTAAACGGTCGATTCCCATAATTGGATTTCTAAAAGAAAGAATAAATTTCTCAGGGCTTGTTTTTCTTTAATAAAGAGAGGGAATTATGGGAATTGTGAGAATTTATGAAGCAAGGAGAGGGTATTTATAGCATAAAACCAAATTCTCCTTCTCACCTTAGGATTCCCAATCCTAGAGTATTTAGCATACAATCCTTATCCTGGGATCTAGCTAAGTCATCCCGAGCATTCCTATTCCTTTTCAGAGTCAAAAAATTCTCTAATTTTTAAAGACTCCTACAAACTCAAAAAATTCAAAACCTTTCTCAAATTTTTATTTCCCAGCGCGAGTCATTTTCCTAAGTCTTATACGACGAGTTCAATCCGCCACAGAGCTATCATCAGCTCAGGTACATTTCTAATCCATGGCCGGCGGGCCCTTCACGCAGGTCTAATGGACTTTAAACGACCCGATCGGAAGTCTGCCAGGTCTTAATCTTTGATTGGCCTGGTAGCTACTCTGACTTTCGCCCTGTCCAAGCCTCAGTCAGAGTGGGGGCTCTGTAGACACCCACATTTGGCTGCTAGGTGGCTATAGCAGTTCCCGACAAACACCCGAAGATGATCGGACGCAAACATGCTTTAACGTACTCGCAAATGGGCTCGAAATCATGGATATTTAGCTTGGGCTTTTTACGGAGTACAAATCTCACAAAACCAACCTCAAAACCAGGCCCAGTGAGTCATTTCGAGTCAAATAAGACTAATTTGAATCGAATCCGACACCAGGTGCAAAATCGTCTTTTAGCGACCGAGTCAAACCCGGTCAAGGATATTTTTCTCGAGACACGTGAGTCAGCCGTGTCACCTCACGTGACCGATTTGAGCTCAAACTCCACAAAAAATCAGCTACACAAATATTAAACAATTCCGTTAAAGGTAGAATTCGATCTCAAGTAGGAATTCTATCCGAAAACCGAATCGAGCATATGACCGAGCGTAGGACACTCGGCCGAGTGGCCTGTTTCAGCCGAGCTCCTCTGCCCAAACCAAGATTCCCATTTCTTCTTTGCCAAGTATCGGAATTCTCGTTCGTCTCAACTTCTTACATTTCCTATCTCGATGGGTGTTTCTTGTCGTACAAGCAAGACATCTCTCTCAACCTTCTTTTCCTATAAATAGGACCCTTTGCATGCACATTAATAACGATCAATCATATACAATATACACACATTAAACACACCCGTTTCATACCTCGACACATACAATTCCCGACATTTTACGTCCAAAACCGAAGGAACCGGCCCTTATACCCGTCACCCTTCACGTCCGACCGAAACCACCACCAACTCATCGACATTAACCCGACGCTCCCGTGCCTTAGCCACATTCCGATGAGCCCCGATCCGAGTAAACAAGAGCATGTAGGTTGAGGGTGTAATCAAACCCGAACTTTCTCCTTTTTCCTCTTCCTTTCTCTCGTCCTTTTTTCCGTTTTGTCGTCGTCGGTCGTCCAATTTTTTTAAGGGTCATCATCGTTCTTTTTTATCTAATATCGATACTACTAAAGCTATTTTCATCTAAAAAATATTCTTAAAAATATGACACCGATTCTCTAATCGAATATCGTATTAAAAGAATTAAATTAATCTCGTTGATGCTAAAAAATCGTTACTTTTTTACAAAATACAACGATTCTAACGCGGAGAGAACTAACGTTTTTTTTTTCGTTCAAATTCTTTTCAAAACAACTTTATAAAACTTTTTCTAAAAAAATCATTCCGAATATTCGATATCGATTTCATAATCGAATATCGAATACGACGAATATCGAGAGCGTAGATCGGGAATAAATTAATTCATATTTATACGCGATCTAGCAAAATTAACGATTTCTCTAAAAACCAAACCGGGACAGCGGTCCACGCGAGCCGCGTCACTCCCAGGCGACTCGCACGAAGGCCTGATCCCGCGGCCCTCTTTTCTTCGCTTTCTCAATTTTTTCTTAAACATCGTTTTTTCTACAAAACGATTTCTTAAAACTTTTTCATCTTTTCCGAATATTCGATATTGATTTCATAATCGAATATCGAATATGACGAACGTCGAGAATATTAAATTGGGTGCAAATTGTGCAATATTTGTACGCGATTTAATAAAATCATCGCTTTTTTCAAAAAAATCAACTTCGAAAACAGACCGGGACGCGAGTCGCGCGCGTCCCGGGCGGGTCGCCTACTTGGGCGAGTCGCACCTGACTCGGGCGAGTCGCCCGGCAGGCTGGAACGCGACCTTTCCTTTTTATATTTTTATTTTTTCAAACATCGTTTTTCGGACAAAATAACATCTTTTGAGCGATATTTCAGATCTCGACACATTTTTTTTACATCATTCATCGCATTCATATTTTCGTTCGATTTATTCAATCGTTACTAACACGTTTGTTCATCTTCTTAGTATCTCTTTTCATCTTTTGTTTTATTATACTAAAACGAACCTCGCATGCTAAAATACAACTTTGACGTTAATTTTCATGCATTAAACGACTTAGCAACTCATTTAATTATTCGCATGTTTAGGAAAACAATGTTTGCATATCATTCATCGTTCAACTAACGCGCGTATTCAAAAGTCAAACGATATCCTAGTAGAGGCCGCTAATGTGCGGGCGGGGTTGGGTGTTCTTTGTGAACTTCCCAACACGTACCCTCACCCCTTACTCAGAACCTCGGTTTCCGGATGTCTGAATCCATTGGCAACGAGAGTCATTCAATACATGATATCCGATCAAGTCGGTATCGGTATCAAATGCTAAGGGACGAACCCAATAAACTCTGACATCGGAAATGGGCTGTATTTTTTACACGGCCCACTACGACATAGAGTGGGTTCGAACGGGCCCGAACTCCCACAAAGTTCGGTGGCGACTCCAACTTCGATTTAAATTTCAATTCGATCCATTCTCATATGGAGATTCATTCGCCTCCCCAAACCCGCGCGTGGCCGCGTCGGGGTGGACCTATGTCATGTCCACACTAGGGATAGGCGCCTAGGCTAATGCTCTCGGGTTCTGGGTTGCCTGGGCTCGGGTGGCTGGAGACTCGGGTGCCTGGGCCAGGGCGGTTCGGGTCCTGATTATGGAAATTGTCGTTGTTTCCTAATTGTTGTGGGAATAGGGCCATATATACGGGTTGTGGGTGTTCGTTTTAGACATACTAGAGTGTCCATAGGGTCTAGAACATCCAAAAGAGTCATGTTAGGTTTCGGGAATCTTTTAACCGAGTGGGCGGGTTCTTTTAAGAAATGCGACCCCGAGGTTTGTTTAAATGACGGTTTGTCAACGGTCGTTGCGCTGAGTCGAGTCAAGATACAAGATGACTTCTTATTGGCATGTTCTATGTTTTGGGACTCAAAAGGCCATGTTTTTGCTTTCCCCAGGGGTAAAATTTGTCCTCTTCCCGAAGAGATAGATGCCATAGGTGGGTGGAGTTCGGTTTGGCCTTGCATGCCTTAGGAGGATGATGCTTATGTAGAGAGGTTTTGTCACTTTTTGGACCTTTCTTCATTGGAGGAGGCTAAGGTTTTCTTTGGGAGAGATGGTATTGACTTAGGGTTGCTTTTTAGGACATTCTCACAGGTTGGTTCCTATAATGTTTCGACCTTAGCATGTAGGCGTGCTTTCAACATCGCGGTGACTTGTTATTATCTTTTAGAGGATGAGAGGGCGCGCGAAGGTTGGGGTAACTCTCGAATTTTAGATGTGGTGATGGGAATGAAACATGAACGATCACCCTCCATGCTTATTTTGGGTGAGCTTATTTTACGTCTCGATGCTCGTGCCCGACTCCACAAGACATCTTTTCGGTGTTCCAAGACCATTTTGCAGGTGTCTTTTTTTGGTGTCATGTTTCCTTGTAGCTTGGCTTTTTCTTTTTTTGTTTTTTTTGTTTTTGTGGTTGCTTTGGTTTGGAGGTGTAATGTTTTGTCGTGTTTTGTGCAGGTTTGGTTACAGGAGCAGCTTGGTTTGGTCGACCCTCCCCGGGGCTTCAAAGGTTATAACTACAGGGGTTTCACGGTTCGGAAGGTGGTGCAGGTGTGGAGCAAAGGTCACCAGGAAAAGGAGTGGCTTTCCTATTTGGCTAAAGGGGAGTTGGTCATCAGTGGGCGCGCCGGGTTTCCATTTTCGGCTTCAACAGAGGCTTTGTTAATACTATCCATGAGGGATCCGGTTTATATTTATCCGTGCGTGTTGTTGAACCAAATGGGTGTCAAATCTCCCACTTTGGGGACTGCTAAGGATATTTCCAGTTTCGACTCATGGACAGAGAATTCGCTTAAGGAATTTAGGGTGTCTTGGGAATAGAGGTTTTCGCGTCCCGTCGTTATTGGGAATGTCCGACCGACCGACACTGCTTCCATCCGGCGGGGGGTTTGTTAACACCCGTCATGACAGAGCAAATCAAAAGTTAGGAAGACAGCGCCGCTAAGGGATGAGGAGGTGACTCGAAGAAATGTCACTAAGTGCCTGACCAAAGACAGCGTTACCGATCCTAGTTCCGTTAGTTCATCTAGGCGGGCCAAGACTAACGAGACCCATATTAAAAATGTGAGAGAGGAAGGAAAGTGGGATTGGCTGGACTCGCCTTTGGCTAGGGCGGTAGAAGCTTGTGTTCAAAGGATCGATGATGAGAAACACAAGCAGGTACACCCTAATGGCAAGGGAAAGAAAAGGTTGGACCGGTAGAGTTCAGCCGTTTTGTATTATGTCTTATTAGTTGATATTATGTGGCGTATTAGTACTAGTTTTTTTCGTGGAGTTTTGACACGTTGTTGCTTTCCGGTATATCCGGGTTTCGGATGCTTGATGTAAATGCCTCGACAAAGGCTCGATTTAACCAAATTTTATTATTAATGAGAAGCACATTGTTATTATTTTTTTCCTTTTTTTGTGGTGGCTCGCAACTCGATTCTTCATTTTGTCCGGAGCGCCCTTTCGGGTTTTCACTCCGTCCTCGGCTCACCCTTTTTATTTTATTTTTTCTCTTTTTTTTGCTATTTTTTTTACGGCTTGAAACTCGATTCTTCATTTTGCCAGGGGCGCCCTTTCGGGTTTTCACCCCGTCCCCGGCTCATTTTTTTTTCCTTTTTTTTTCACGACGGCTCGCAACTCATTTTTTCATTTTGCCCGGGGCTCCCTTTTGGGTTTTCACCCCGTCCTCGGCTCGTCATTTGTGCTTCGTCACTTAAATCACTCATTAGCCGGAACGTGCAAAGAGCCCCGGTTTGTACATGAATCGAGTAATCAATTTTTTTTAATTTGTTTGTTTGTTTGGTTGTACCCATAGGAGGGTTGCCTACGTATCCGCTTTTAAACGGAATCAAACCATGTTCGTAGTTCTTTCAAAAATGTGAGTGATTTTGCTTTAGACTCGTTATGCCGATCATCAATGCGAATTTGTTTGTTTTTTTCTGTTTTTGTTGTTGTTTTGCATGGCTTCCCCCCTAAGTCAGAGGTCGGGATAGGGTTGTCAAGGTTTTTATGGGTAGTATCGTTTGAGTTCATCCATCTTGGTTGGAGTTGAGAACTCTTGACCGTCTAGGTCGGTGAGGATCACGGCACCCCCCGAGAGTATTTTCTTAACGAGGTAGGGGCCCGCCCAGTTTGGTTTGAATTTCCCTCTAGGATTGACGGGAAGGGGTGCTCTATTGGATTTGATTACTAAATCTCCCTCGTGTATGTTTTGGGATTTCACTCGTTTATTAAGGCTCGTTGTATGCGTTGCTGGTAGGCTTGTACGTTGGATAGAGCATGTATCCTACGCTCGTCTAAGAGTACTAGCTCGTCATATCATTTTTGGTTCCATTCTTCCTCGGGAATACCGCTCTCGGCCAATATCCTTAGTGATGGTATTTCTAGTTCTACGGGTTGTACGGCTTCGGAACCGTAGGTTAGGTAATATGGTGTGGCTCTAGTGGGTGTTCGATAGGATGTTCGGTACCCCCATAAGGCGAAGGGGATTTTGTTTGGCCAATCCCGATAATTGTCCATCATTTTCTTAAGGATTGTAGTGATGGTTTTGTTGGTTGCTTTTACGGTCCCGTTTGTTTGAGGTCTATAGGGTGAGGACTTGTGTTTTTGGATTTTGTCTTTGTCCAGGAGTATTTTGGGTGTCGGCCCTGAAGTGAGCCCCCTGATCACTGACGATTTCGTGAGGTATACCGCAGCGGCAGATGATGTTATTTTGTAAGAACTTGACTACTTGTTTTGAGGTTAATATGGTGTAAGAGGCGGCTTCTACCCATTTGGTGAAATAATCGACGACCACTAATATAAAGCAATGTCCGCCGGTTCCGGATGGGTGTACTTTTCCTATGATGTCTATTCCCCAAATAAAGGCCAGGGTGTGGCTATAGTGTGTAGAGGATATGGCGGTAGGTGTTGGATGTTGGCAAATATTTGGCAATTGTGGCATTGACGAACATGACGTCGACAGTCTGCCTCTAAGGTAATCCAGTAATAACCCAGTCTCATTATTTTTCGGGCTAGTAGGTGTGCGCTCATGTGGGGTCCACACTCTCCGTCATGTACCTCTTCCATGACTCTCTCGGATTGGTTTTTGTTTATGCATCTAAGGAGGACACATTGTGGGGTTCGTTTGTATAATAGTCCTTGATTTAGGACGTAATGGGCGGTTTGTATCCGTAGGGCTCTTTTGTTCATGGTGTTAGTGTTGGGTGGATATGACCCGTGGGTTTTAAAGTCTAGGATTGCTTTGTACCAGGGTTCCTCGGGGGTATCGTCGTTTTTGAGGTTATGGATGTGGGCTAGTTGTTCGCTTCTCTCTACGCAAATAGGCATAGAGAAAAGGTGATCGGGCATGTTTATTAGTGAGGCTAGTTTGGATAACGCGTCAGCGAATTGGTTTTCGTCGTGGGGTATGTGTATGAAGTCGATTTCGGTGAATTCCCGGGACATTGTTTCCGCTTTGGTTTGGTATGGGGTTAGGCTTTCGCTATAAACTTTCCAGATTCCCGTGGCTTGGTTGACTACTAAGGATGAATCCCCGTGTACTCTAAGGTTTTTAACTCCTAGAGATATGGCTGCTTTTAGACCTATTAGGCAGGCTTCGTATTTGGACGTGTTGGGGAAGTCTAGTTTGACGGAGGTTCGTTTGTTGCAAGCTCATTGTCGTTCGGTTAGGGGGGTCAGTGATGGGTTGAACCTAGGGATATTGTTCCGATCTCTTTTTATGGTGAAGTTAAGTGCGTCGTTCGTTGTAGCCCTTGCGTTTTAGTCAATTGTTATCGATAAGTGGCATAGTGTCGAGTCTTTAAGCGTTAAAGTAAGTTATTGAAAGAAGTCAAGCGATTGTCGAGGCATGTTTGAAAAGAAAAAGAGTTGTTTTATTGATAGATAGTAAAACGGGCTAAATGCCCGTGATTAAGTTTGTTTTTTGGGGGAGGTGGAGGACATGTCCCCTCGCATCTCCCTGGATTCGATAAAAAAACATTACTATTATTATTATTTAGTCTAGGCCCTAAGATGATCTAGACTCTGACTCTGATCGGATCACAGCCTTTAGAAGAACCTCTGCTGGTTGGACTCTCGGTGTTCACGGGGGTCACCCTCTTGATGGGCTTGGTACCTGGAGCTAGTCCTCTGATCGGATCACAGCCTTTAGAAGAACCTCTGCTGGTTGGACTCTCGGTGTTCACGGGGGTCGCCCTCTTGATGGGCTTGGTACCTGGAGCTAGTCCTCCTTCGAAGACACCCTACAGGTACATAGATCCCCTTATCGATTAGGTCTTGCACCTCATGCTTGAGCTCGGTGCACACTTGGGTCTCGTGCCCCCGACCTCGATGGTATAGGCAGTAAGCGTTTGGGTTCTAGGTCGCTCTTCTTTTTTCTATAGGTGGGTCTGGGGTGGGTTCTATTGGCCATAATAGCCAAGCCTCTTGCAATTTTCCGAGGGCTTCGACGCAGGACTCTCCTAATTCGGTGAATTGTCTAAAGGGGCGACGAAGGCCTGCAGGTTTGACAGGGTGCGCGAGCCCGACATACTCGACATAGGGTCCCCACTGAGTACCAGCTCTCGACTTACCGGTCCCCCCAGGGGTTTCCTCTCGGGGCCTTCGAGAGCCTCAAGGCGGCGCCTGACATCGTCGATGGAGGAGGAAATCGATGATACTATCCCCAGTATCCCATGGACCACGTTCATCAAGGCATTGAGTTGGTCGATGCTACTTTCGTTGCCATTCTCTACCATTCCTGGGTCCAGCGGAAAAAAATAGGAACATGAGTTCGGGTCTACCAAACAATTTAAGGACTCGAGGAATGCTCGTGACTGAGCGACGCGGAAATGAGGCCCTTGACTCGCGTGTGTGTGCGGTCACTGGCTTAGGGACTCAGGTGCTTTAGACTCTTGGTGTATTTGGCAAAATGCCTAATGAATTTTAGGTTTCTGTAACGAGACGATTTGACCCAAACCTCGGAGGTGAGGGTTAAAAAGGACTTCTCGTGATGAGACGACCCAAAATGTAAGACCCCGAGCAGAGGTGATCCTAGTAACTAACACAGACAGTTAATCACACGGTTGTACAACGTAAGAAGTTGATCGCGATTCGGGCTCAGGATCAAAGAATTTCGATATATATTTTTTTTCGAAAACGACCAATCTTTGCAGAATTTTTTTGAAAAGGATGATTTGCAAAAATGGGGTGACGATGGCGTGACGACATCGCTTGTGATGTGAAAGTGTGTTGCTATATGTGTGCGTCGGGAATCCGACGATAGCAAGAGTGTAAATGTTTTTTTTCTTGAAAGGAGCATGGTTTTTAGGGGAACCAGTTTTGAAAATGATGACGTGGTGCTTTTATCGAAAACACTATTAATTAGCTAGTTCGATGCTCATGGTGTATGTGGTGCTCGTGATAGAGCGTGATGTCTGGTGATGATGTTTTGAAAATGATGTTTTGTTAGTGTGACCGTTTCAGGTTCCCTGACTTCATTAATTGAAGCTTTGGTTGTGTTAACGGTATGTGTGTAAAAAAACATTTCTTCCCTTTTTTTTTGAAATAAAATGTAACCGTTTAAGGTACCTTGATCCCATTGATCGGGAGTCTTGGCGGTATTAACGGTATTCGTTGTTGACGGGTTTTACTTTGGCCAAAGTGTCGTCACTTAAAAAAAAATAAAAAAAAATATCGGGTCTAAAATTTTTGGAAATGTTTTCCTTTTTTGGAAATTACGGTTTGACCGGAGTATCGGTGTTCAAAAGGTCGTTTTAAAAAGAGGAGGTATTTTTCGAAAACGAAATTAGGTGTGGTTGAATATGTTGGCGTGGTTGAATCCAGATTTTTAGTGTTTTATTTGGGTTGTTCAAACACGCTACACGTAACTAGGAATATATACACTCATGCAGGATGCAGACGCGGGTAGGTTAGGGTAGGCTACCGCCCACGAATAGTCTTTACGTAGGTAGTGACAAATCATCTAGGGAGACGAGTGTCATACCGTCCGTTCGGAACTATTCGCTTATTATTCCCACGAGGTACGCGTTAGGCGGCCGGAGCGTCAATCGAGGATCTCTCCGTGTGTCCATAAAGATTTTACCGCGAAGAGGTCGATTGGTCTTGATATCGGTTATGGTGGGCTTTTTAGGGCCAAAACTTGTAGTGACCACAACTAGGAGCTAGGAAATGAGCTTCACCGACCTCGTTCAAGTTACACCACCACTGGAAATTTGTTTCCAAATCCCCAGCGAAGTCGCCAAACTGTGGACGTTCGTCCGCACCGCCCGGCGCCCCGCGCGGGACCGACCCGGTTTTTCAACATGTGGCGGTGGCCACCCACGCGGCCCCCTCCCGGTCGGGGGCCGGTCCGATCTCGCGTACGGGGCGATGTTTCGGACCTCGATTCGGATGACGATCCGGACTTGTACTAGACGGGTGCGGACAGCCGTGTTTCCGTTTGGAATCGATCGAGTCGTGTTTGTAAATGTTTAAAGGTCGATTCGTTTGGTAAGGCGACCTTTTTAGTGAACTGAATGCCGATTTGTGGAGTCTCCACCGAGTCAATTATGGGGACTCAGAAACCGTTCAAGTCAACTTTGATCCTTAGCCGGCTCAAAGCTGAGAGGCACGGGACCTAAAGATAAAGACTTGTACCCTTAAGCACTCCATGCCTGGAATGACTCTCATTACCAATGGTTTCGGACATCCGCAAACTGTCGATTCTGAGTAAGGGGCGAGGGTACGTATTGGAAAGCCAACATCCGATAGATGTCAACACCCAATCTCGCCCGCACTATAGCGGCCTCTACAAATAAATCGGTGGGCTGATAACTTTATTCTTTTGTTGTGGCGGAAATACTGTAACATCCGTTGTTTTCACCCTATACCTTTTGCTTCGTCGGTTGTTTAAGGACAAGTAAGTTTTGTTGTCAAAGTAGTTGTGTTAACATTCTTTCCATGCGATTTCACGTGACAAGCAGGCCCTGAAAAGATGCACCTAGGAGAGTAGAGAGTACTAGTGTTATACGTATTAGCAAGTCAATTTTAACGCGATAATACGGATATTAGTCGTTCTCGTGATATACCTTACCTGGTATTCTGCTTAAGATGCGTCGGTTCGATATTAATAGAGATGCGTCGAGCCTAGTAAGGCGAGCACCCGGACTAATACGAAACCCGACCATCACTTTGTTCAATTTTAGTTGTTTTACGTTTTGAATTCCGTGTTAGCATGCGATTATAAGGTCATAAAAGCAATAATTCATACGAAAAACTGTAAATGCGAATGTAAGTAAATCACATTGTTAGGAGTTGCAACCTCGGAGATGCATCCTCGGAGTATAAACTAAACGGGACACGATGCATAGATAGGTTAGAACGGATCTTGGAATTACTCGCGTCTATTTAGTGTATTTTATTGTTTGCGGTTGAAGTTAGGACGTTACGTGTTTTAGTGTAAGTGTTGTGGACCTAGTGTCCACATTTAGTATTATCGTAGTGCATAATAAAGGAAAATGTGAAAATGTAAAGTTTTGTTTAGATGACAAACTAGTGCCGACTCGGCTTCAAAGGGGGATCCTTCTAGCTTTCCTAGTGATTTTGGCAGAGTTCCGTGACCGTTGACCCTTCCTGCGGCTACTCCGGCAGAGCTCCGTTACTATTGACTGATTCTGCGGCTAATCTAGCAGAACTTCGTTACTAGACTATAGCTAGTCGAACACAGGCACCTCGGTATCGAGTGGGGTGCTGGAAGGTGAGAAGTAGCGTCGATGTCGCTTTTATCGGAACTACGGTCGAGTGGATCGTTTGCCTCGGGTGTTGGAGTACAAGCCCTTAGCGAGAAAGTAAAGGGAGAAGAGAAGTTGTGAAATTGTGTGTCGAATGAATGAGATGAGGGGGGGTATTTATAGATGTTTTCGGCCCTCGTCACCCATATGGACGCCTGAGTCCAGGCGCACGAAGAATCAGGCCCTTGGGTTCAGGCGTGGGGAGACTCAGGCACGCCAGGTGAGGCGCTTGGTGTTTTAAAGATACGATTTTGATACTTTCCAAAACCGAGAGGGGGAGTATAATACGTAGCTTGGGGACTAGGGTTTCTCCGGGTTTGACCTAGCGCCGTGAGTTTAGTGGGCCTCGGATGTGCATCCCGAGGTTCGCTTGGCGCGGTGCTGACTCGGTTTCAGTTTTGGGACCGACTCGAGGTCCCGGTGTCAGAATTGACTCTAATTAGTGTCTATGCGACCGTAACGACACGACTAAGGCTGCCATCATGTTAGTTTAATTTTTCCGAGTAATTTAGTTGATCCGTTCTATAGAAAAACTATCTAAAACATCGCGAACCCGTGTCGCGTTGCAGTCATATCGTCACCGGGTGTTTGTTGGGCACTTCTGCTTCCACCAGGTCCAAATCAGGGTGTCTACAGAGTGTCATACATACTTTGCCATTGGAGACATTTGTAGCACATGTGATTGGGTTTAGGAAATGGAGAAATAAGGGGCATAGTTGGTTGCTAAGGATTATTTGCACATCTTTGTTAGCAATGAAATTTTGGTTTTTGAGGATTTGGTGGTCACAATGTTTGATTGTTGTGTATTATTTTTATTGTTGTGACCTTCTGCATAATTTTTGAAGATGATGTAAGGAGGGTGGTTGAGGGTTGAATTTTTGGATGTCATATTCCCATGCTTATTCTGTGAGACCTTTGGTGTATTATATAGTTTCCGAATTCTCTAGAGGACGAGAAAAGGTCTAAGTGTGGGGAACTTGATCTAGCGGATTTTGTACGCGCTTATAACATATTATTGAACTAGATTTGATGATATAAGGAGTGGATTTAGAGCGAAAACCGTTTAATTTGTCTTATTAAGTATGTGGTTTTTTAGAGCTTCTAATGTTGGTGGGTTGATGCATGATGTTGAGTTGAGTCGGGACGGTTCGGAAAGTGAAGATTAAGAAATATCGATTTGGTATTTGAAAGCCGGTGAATGAAGCTGAAGAAAAGAAGCAAAACGAAGGACCCCTAGCCGGGGAGGCCGCCCAAGAGGAGCAGGAACAAGACTTAAGGCCTGGACTGGCAGCCACCCTAGTCGGGTGGCCAGGCGGGCTGCCCAGATGAGCAGGCTTGTTGCCGCGTCACTTGTATGCTTTTATCCGTGTTTTACTTTTATTTCCTATTTTGAGAAGACCTATGTAGACACCCGCATTTTGACCGCCAGGTGTCTATAATAGTTTCCGACAAACACCCGATGATGATCGGACGCTAACATGCTTTAACGTACTCGGAAATGGGCTCGAAATCATGGATATTTAGCTTGGGCTTTTTAAGGAGTACATATTTCACAAAACCAACCTCAAATTCAGGCCCAGTGGGTCGTTTCGAGTCAAATAACACTAATTTGGGTCGAATCCGACACCGGGGTTAAAATCGTCTTTTAGCGACCAAGTCAAAACCCGGTCAAAGATATTTCCCGAGACTTGTGAACCGACTGTGATGTCTCACGCGTCCCATTTCTACCCAAACTCTACAAAAAATCAGCTACATAAAATAATAAACAAGTTCGTTTAAGGGTAGAATTCGATCTCAAGTAGGAATCCTATCCGAAAACCGATTCAAACAACTCAACCGAGTGCAATCACTCGGCCGAGTAGCATGAAC
Source organism: Agrostemma githago (assembly GCA_958450325.1). Lineage (NCBI taxonomy): Eukaryota > Viridiplantae > Streptophyta > Magnoliopsida > Caryophyllales > Caryophyllaceae > Agrostemma > Agrostemma githago. The sequence continues at coordinate 20,134,847 of OY288241.1, read as the reverse complement.
CAGCCGAGACTCCTTTTCTTCCCTCACAAGAAAACGGAATTCTCGTTCTCCTCAGCTTCTTACTCAAGCGGTAATTCTAGCTCAAACAGGAATCCTATTCAAAAACCGATTCGAACACCCGACCGAGTGTGAAACACTCGGCCAAAACAGCACAAATCAGCCGAGTTTCCCTTTCTTCCTTCACAAGAAAGTGAAATTCTCATGCTTCTCAAATTCCTACGTTTCCTATCCTAAGCGGTAGTCAAACTCTCCTAAGCCAAGGTCGGGAACTCCCTATAAATAGCCCCTTGCATCCAACATAATAAACACAATTTTTCATACAACAAAAAGACACTAATAATTAGCAACACACACATTCATTATCGACATCAACTAGTAACATTAGAATACACAACTTCCGCATCAATCATCCTTACACTTAGCATCGAGAAACCGATATTACACACCCGAAGGAAACCGGTCCAATTCCCGACACCCTTCACCCGTCTCGACCGAACCCCCCTAGCCGAACCAAAACTCGACGGTCCCGTGCCTAACCACATTCCGACGAGCTCCGATCCGAGTCAACAAAAGCATGTAGGTTGAGGGTGTACCAAACCCGATTTCTCCTTTCTCCTCTTTCCTTCTCTTCGTCTGTTTTTTTATTATGGGTCAAGAGTCGTTTTTCTTTTTTTTTCTCTAATATCGTTATTAACGAAAAACTATTTTCATAACAAACATTCTTAAAAATATGATATCGATTTCCCATAATCGAATATTGTATCGAAAAGAATTATATTAAGATCTCGACGATATTAAAAATCGTTACATCTTTTCTTCGTTCAAATTTCTTTTTTTCAAACAATTTTACAAAACATTTTTTTTAAACTCATTCCGAATATTCGATAACGATTTCATAATCGAATATCGGATACGACGAATATCGAAAACATAAATCGAGTACAAATTAATTCATATTTTGTACGCGACTTATCGATTTAGCAATTTCGAACAAAACACAAAAACCGGACGGCTCGCAATCCGGACCGTTTTTTTCAACCTTTCTTTCGTTTTATTTTTCAAAACGATTTCAAAACTTACATCTTTTCTAAAACCATTCTAAATATTTGATATTGATTTCGTAGTCAATTATCGAATATAGCGAATATCGAAAATATTAATTCGAGTACGAATCATGCAATATTCGTACGCGATTTAATAAAAAAATCGAAATTTCAGAAAACCGTGTCCAAAATCATCCCGACGCGCGACCCGCCGGCATCCCGGGCAGGCCGCGCGTCCGGCTGTCCCGACGCCCTTTTCGTTCTTTTTTTTATTATTTTTCGAACATCGCTTTTTATACAAAGCCGCTTCTTTTTAACAATATTTTTCAGATTTCGATTAATATTTATTTTCTCGATTTCGCATATTTAATACTTGCTATTATTATTTACAAATCGATACTAACTCGTTTGTTCATCTTGTAGCAATTTCATCTTTTTTATTTCATTTGTTTTATTATACTAAAACGAATCTCACATGTTAAATTCAACTTTGTCGTTGATTAATTTTTCATGCATTAAATCACTTAGCAACCCATTCAATTCCTCACATGCTTAGGAAAACAATGTTTGCATATCATTCATCGTATTACTAACGCGCGCATTAAAACGTCATTCGATAACCTAGTAGAGGCCGCTAATGTGCGGGCGGGGTTGGGTGTTCTTAGTGAACTTCCCAACACGTACCCTCACCTCTTACTCAGAACCGTGGTTTCCGGATGTCCGAAACCATTGGCAACGAGAGTCATTCAATATACGATTAACCGCTCAAGTCGGCATCTATATCGATATGCAAAGGGACGAGCCCAATAAACTCTGACATCGGAAATGGGCCGTATTTTGTACACGGCCCACTACGACATAGAGTGGACTCGAACGGTTCCGAATAACCACAAAATTCGGTGGCGACTCCAACTTCGATTTAAATTTCCATTTGACCATCTCATGGAGATTCATTCGCCTCCCCAAACCCGCGCGTGGCCGCGTCGGGGTGGACCTATGTCATGTTCACAATTTGGCGACTCCGCTGGGGATTTACTGATGAGTTAATAACCTTCGGTATCCTCAGGGTGAGACTCGAATAGAAATCGTTTGACTAGTACAATGCGCGTTTTAGTTTTACGGTTCATGCATAACCCCATTTTCCCGGGCCGGTACTCGTGACCGACGTCCCACTATACCCTTGATATAGTCCAAACTGGTTATGTCAAAGGTGTCCATTAGCCGATTCGTATGGGTTTTACGGCATGTCCTAATCTCAACTCGAGTTAGGGAGTCCGCCCCGATTCTCGATAGGCTATGTACACTGGTATAGACCCTTATAGACTGACCGAGACTTAGATTAAGAGCATACATGGCGTCATTATACTGTTTCCATGACTACGTGCTACTTGATCCACATCAAAATATCCAATTTTCAAAACCCGGGTCATATACCGAATTTAGGATCCACGATTTTACTCAAATTAGCCTTTGACATTTTTTTCGAAACTTTCAAAACCCGTCATTCGGCCCACTTCTTTTTTTTCTTTTTCGAAAAAGGGCCGGATTTCTCTCCCCGATTTTGCTCGGGCTTTCAAAATCATGTTTCAAAACTTCCTCTTCTTAGACTTCCCGTATTTAGCAGTGTCGGGTCGTGTCATAAGTCGTAGGAGTCTCTAGCGTCGAAACTCCGTCGATTCTACATCACGGATTTTCCCCCCCATCCTAATCCGCCTTATTTTACTAAGGCAAGGCCCACCTACGTAGGACATACTCCTACAAAGGTTGGCCCATTTACACGATCGAGTCTAAAAGTCTGGGAATGTCTCACGTGAACCTTCCTTCGGACAGGGCCCAACCCACAGCGTTGGATCCTGAGGAAGGCCCACCTTTTCACAAGTCGCCCGTCTAGGTGTCTTTTCCGAGTCATTTACCATTTTTTTAGTCTTCTTCCTTTTTCCCTTGCTCGGGATGTACTTTTCTTAGGATTCGGGTTAAGTTGCTAATTACGTGGTGCTCTTACAGACAGGCCACCCTTCACTCGAACCATGACGCAAAAAGCCATAGATGAGTTGACCACCTCGTTGGCCCAAATCCAAGACCAATTGAGGAAAATGCGGGAGGACCAGATTGCCATCGTCACTCGGGTTTGTGCCGTGGAACAGGGAACCCCCAATGCTTCGATCGAAGACGACGGACCTCTGGCAGCACTAGCCGGTGCGGTCCAAAAGTTGCAGGAACAGGTCCATTCGACCACTAGAAACACCATTCTCACGGAGAATGCCCGTACCTATTCACCCTTAACCGATGAACTGCCCGCTAACCTCAACTTAACGGGCTTACCAATGTTCGATGGGACTGAAGACCCGGTACTTCACATTCGGGCTTTCAAGGACTTTATGGCTGTTAAGGGGGTCAAATCGACCATGTTCAAGCATCTTTTTGCTTCCTCTCTGGAAATGCACCCAAAAGCCTGGTACTACAGGCTTGACCCCAAGAAATTCAAAACTTGGGACGATGTTGCAATGGAATTCGCGCGAAATTACGCGGATAATGCTGAAATCCAGACTACCATGCGTACTCTGGAAGTCATGGCCCAAGAGCCAAAAGAGGGTTTCACCAAATACCTTCAAAGGTGGCGGACCGAAAGTGTTAAACTGGTGGACAAGCCCACCGAAAAAGTGCTAGTAGAGGCCTTTGTCAAAAACCTCCTCCCCGCTTACCGAGTCCATCTCAGGTATGCCATTATACCCGACTTCGCCACCTTGACCGAAATGGGTACCAGAATCGAAGACGATCTAAGGCTAGAGAACCTTACTAAGGCCTCTACCAAAGGATATCAAGGAGCTAGTTCATCCTCCTGTAAGCCCGCAACCACGACCGCGGCCCGAAGCATCTTTGACGAGGTTAACTCACTGGACACCTCAACCAAAAAGAATACTCCAAATCGGGTATTCACTGACATAGGGACAACTTATGCTAATGCCTTACAAAGGCTATCCTCGAAAGGCCTAATCCAACCGATAGGCCCAATTCCAGAAGTTCCCGTGGAAAAGCGATCTATAAGCTACAACATTCAGGCCTATTGCCATTATCACCAAGGCAACGGGCATGACACGGAGAAATGCTGGAAGTTGAAGCATCTTATCCAAGATCTGATCGAAAGTGGGAAGATACCACTACCCAGTGACAAGCCAAGTAACAAAAAAAATCCTCTTGCTACTCATGCCATTTTTACTGGAGAGGTAGTTGACTGCTCTCATCTCATTTCTCCTTTCATTTCCCAAATCAACGAGATATGGAATGACGATGAAGATGATGTTTACTTAGCTAAGGGGGAAGCTGTCCCCGTCACCATCGAGGAAATCCGGAAAGCCAAAGCCAGAGCTCTGGCCGGTACACACACCATCACGGCCGGTCTCACCACTCCGGAAACCGTCACTGAACCTGCCAGGACGGAACTCACGCCCGAAGAGCCAAACGCTGACACGGCCCTAGTCAGACAATTGAAGAGGGTCCGAACCGATATTACTATATGGCAGCTTTTGGTTAGTTCTCAGGAGCATCGAGCGGCACTTACTAAGGCCCTTGATGAAATCAAGGTCGACTCATCGGTTACCCCCACCGAGATGGTAGCCACAGTCTTGTCGTACCTCAAGGACAAGTCCAAAGGAGAAGGCCCACTTATCACTTTCTCCGAGTCCGACCTTCCACCATTCGGGACCACCCATAACTTGGCCCTATACATCACAGTGATCTGCCGAAACAAATATCTCCCGATGACCCTGATTGATGACGGGTCCGCAGTTAACGTCCTTCCTTTAAGGACAGCCAAGGCCCTCGGCATTACCGAGGCTGACTACCTTCCGACTGCAAAGACTATCCAGGCTTTTGACGGGAGTCCAAAATCAGTTGCTGGGGCCGTTAAACTAACCATCATAACGGGCCCAATCGAGAAGGAGTTAGAATTCCAAGTGATCGATGTTACTTCATCTTTCAATCTGCTACTCGGGAGACCGTGGATTCACGCGGTCAAAGCTGTGTCTTCCACTCTTCACAAGAAGGTCAAGCTACCTTTACAAGATGGCATCGTCACTCTTGAAGCTACTCCCATAACCGTGTCAAGCTGCAACACGGCAGGCTCAGCCGACCCACGAGGATTCAACTTCGTGGGAATGATCGAGGAGGAATACCTTTTCCAGCCGTACTTCACCGTCAGCATCGATACGATGCTACAGAACCTGGGTTGCCTACCGGGAGTCACATCAAGGCCATATCTTCCACCCGGGAAAATTATCGAAACCCTGAACAACGGGCAATCTCACCTCGGTCTAGGCTACACCTTGGAGTCCGGATGCATGAACCAGTCCAAGACGGTCACGTTCGTCACCCCGGTATTCGAAGCTATTCAAACGGGCCTCTATCAGCCCACCATCACATATCCTGGGACCAAACTGGTTCGGGAATGCAATTTCATCCCAGATGATATCTTTGCCCTTATCCAGGCCGAATCTAAGGAGGGTACAAATAGTACTGAGCCCATTCTAGGACTACTCTTTGGGGAAGACAAGGTCGTCCCGACCCCTAAGCAGGAGTTAGTCAGCTTGATTCTCCGCAGCAGCAGGTTTGATCCAACCAAGCTGATTTCTGAAGTTGGTGCCAACACTGGGAAGAGAGCTTGGAGGAAGACAACTAAGTGGACCGACAGCCAGGGTCGAGTCTACAAGCTAACTACTGGTGAAGGAGACATGCATGCCATCGAATCTGAATCTGAGTCCGAGTCCGAGTCAGAGTCAGAGTCGGAGTCTGAGTCAAAGTCTAGAGGGTCCAGTACTAGGATCGAGTCTGTAACCCCTCTCCCTTCTTTAGCCACACCATCGGGAGCCCCGGAGTCTGTCCCGAGGGCTCTCCCTATCCCGCCTCTGACCAACGATCAGATGACAGCTCTCTTCAAGCTCTTTTCAAAATTTACTATCAATAATAATGATAACCGTTCTGCTTACGACTTGGCTTATTTTCAAAATATTTTCAAAAAATCTTACTTGCAATGACATTGAGAAACCCGACGAACAGGTACCATTGCCTCCGCATCTAGTCGAGCAACTCGAGCAGAGGGAGTCCCGAAATCCAGTGATCGAAGAAACCGATTCCATCAACATAGGAACCCCTTTAGAACCTCAGATGCTTAGGTTGGGCCTATCTTTAGATCCCGAAGAGAGACAACAGTTCACGGATCTCCTCCAGGAATTCAAAGACGTCTTCGCATGGTCCTACAAGGACATGCCGGGAATAGACCGGGAAATAGCTGAACACCGAATACCCATCAAAGACGGGTACAAGCCGGTAAAACAGAAACTCCGAAGAATGAGGCCCGAATGGTCTCTCAAAGTCAAGGAAGAAGTTGATAAACAGTTCAAAGCAGGCTTTATCCAAGTGTCTGAATATCCAGACTGGGTTGCAAACATAGTACCAGTACCCAAAAAGGATGGCAAAGTCCGAGTATGTGTAGATTTTCGGGACCTTAATAAGGCCAGCCCAAAAGACGATTTTCCGTTGCCACACATCGACATACTGGTGGATAACACGGCCGATCATGCCCTTCTATCATTTATGGACGGGTATGCCGGATACAATCAGATCAAAATGGCGGAAGAAGACATGAGTAAGACCACCTTCATCACACCTTGGGGGACTTACTGCTATACCGTGATGCCATTTGGGCTTATTAACGCTGGTGCCACTTATCAACGGACTGCCACCACCTTATTGCATGACATGATGCATAAGGAAGTGGAGGTCTACGTCGACGATATGATTGTCAAGTCAAAGGACCGAAACGGGCACATTGCAGCCTTAAGGAAGTTCTTCACCCGACTACGCAAGTACAACATGAGGTTAAACCCTCAAAAATGCAGTTTCGGGGTAACATCGGGCAAGCTACTAGGCCACATTGTCAGCCGACGTGGCATCGAAGTTGACCCAGCAAAGATCAAGGCCATAACCGAGATGCAACCACCTAAAATCGAAAAGGAGATAAGGGGGTTTCTCGGGAAAGTCCAATATATAAGCCGGTTCATTTCAAAGCTAACCATGGTATGTGAACCCATTTTCAAGAAACTGAAAGTAGGAGAACGAACACTATGGGACGACAAATGTCAAATGGCTTTCGATAAGATCAAGGAAATCCTATCCTCTCCACCGGTGCTAATGCCACCTCAGCATGGTTTGCCTCTATCACTATACTTGACGACGATCGAGACTGCCATGGGCGCTATGCTAGCCCAGACGGTCGATTCTGAAGAACGAGCTATTTACTACATCAGTAAAAAGTTCTTAGAGTACGAATGCAAGTACACAATGCTCGAGAAGACGTGTCTAGCTTTAGTATGGGGCACTAAAAAGCTCCGACACTACATGCTTAGTCACGAGGTACACGTGCTATCCAAAATGGATCCAATCAAGTATCTGTTCGAGAAGCCCATCCTTAATGGCCGTATATCCAGATGGACCTTAATGCTAGCTGAGTTCGACCTCAATTTCGTACCTTTAAAAGCCATCAAGGGCCGGGTAGTAGCAGAATTCCTAGCCGATAGTCCGGTATCCGAGGAAGAACACACCGACACTTGGGCCTTCCCAGATGAAGACATATTCCATACCGACACCGACACATGGGATCTGTATTTTGACGGAGCGTCCAACTTCCGAGGATTTGGTGTCGGGATTTTGCTAATCTCACCACAAGGGGAACACACCCCGTTATCCATCAAGCTAGATTTTGACGTGACTAACAACGCAGCCGACTACGAAGCATGCATTCACGGGTTGCAAGCCGCCGTTGATCTAGGGGTAACAAACCTTCGGGTCCACGGTGACTCATCATTAGTCATAAATCAAACCCTGCAAAAATGGAAGATTCGGAACGCAAATCTCGTGGCTTACCAAGCACTAGTAAGGGTTCTCGAAAAATAATTTCAAAAAGTGGAGTACATTTATCTACCCCGGGAAGAAAACCAGTTTGCAGATGCTCTCTCAAAATTAGCATCTTTACTGAATATCCCAGCACATCTAACCAGCATGCCCATTTGTGTCGAAAGACGGTCAGAGCCGGCATACATCCACGTTATCCAAGATATCAAAATAACTGATCCAGAACCTTGGTATCAGGCTATTCTAACCTACTTAACGTCAGGGGAATATCCTCCGGGAGCTGAAAACCGGGCCAAGAAAGCTCTACGAAGATGGGCGACCCAGTTCATCCGCACAGACGACGGACAGTTATATAAGAAGACAGCACAGGGGGCTTTACTTCTATGCATTGACAAAACTCGAGCCGAAAGAGTAATGGCCGAGGTACATGACGGTGAAAACGGTCCACACATGAACGCCCATATGTTGGCCCGGAAAATCGCAAGACTCGGTTACTATTGGAATAGCATGGAAACTGACTGTCAGTTGTATGTCAAACACTGCCATAACTGTCAGATTTTCGCCAATGTTCAGCATATGCCTTCATCCCTATTATATACAATGACATCACCATGGCCATTCTCAACATGGGGAATTGATATAATTGGGAAAGTGAACCCTTCTGGGACAGGAGGTCACTGCTTTATCCTAGTGGTTATCGACTATTTCACTAAGTGGGTCGAAGCCGAGTCATACCGGATCTTGAATGCCAAACACGTGGCTAAGTTCATCCAAAACAAGATTATATTTCGATACGGGATTCCGCATGAGTTCATCAGCGACCACGGGACCCATTTCCAAGCTGAAACCGCCACTTTGCTGGAAAAGTACAAGATCCAAAGGCATATATCGTCACCTTACCGTCCCCAAACAAATGGAGCGGTGGAGGCAGTTAATAAGACAATTGTCACCATTCTTAAAAAGATGGATGAAAATTACCGGGACTGGCCCGACAAGATACCCTTTGCCTTATGGGGATATCGGACATCAATTCGAACTGCAACCGGAGCAACTCCATACTATCTGACATATGGAATGGAAGCAGTCCAGCCGGTAGAGCTAGAAGTACCGTCCCTTAGGATTCTGCTCGAGAGCCAGGTGCCTGAAGCAGATTGGGTCCAAGCCCGATATGACTCACTGGTCCTCTTAGACGAACGACGATCCCGAGCTCTGAATAATATTCGGATATATCAGAAAAGGATCCAACGGGCTTTTAACAAAAGGGTTAGACCCAGAAACATCAAAGAGGGCGATCTAGTCCTAAAATCTGTTCGAGCTTTACTACCAGTTGACCCTAGGGGAAAATTCAAACCCAATTGGGCTGGGCCGTATCTAGTAAAGAAAATTCTTTCAGGAGGAGCAGTAATGCTAACGGACTTGGACGGGAACGAGTTCGTCAACCCAACAAACTTGGACCAACTGAACCGTTACTACCCATAAACCCTATCTCAATGTTATTTGCAAAATTTATAAAAAAAATGTCTTTTCATGAATTTTCAAAAAAATTTAAGCAAGTCAATAAGTTAGGATTATTTATCCTACCGTTGCACATCTTGAATTAATAATCTTGATGTATTTCGAAAAATTGCAAAAATACTTCTGAACTACGGAAGGTTTGATTCCATTAATTTTGGATACGTAGGCAACCCCTCAAAAGGGTACAACCACTGCAATAATGAAAAGACGGGAACGGTATTCACTAATATGTCTTTTTATTAAAAAAAAAGAACCCGATAAACTCGGAAATTTCAAAAATGCATCACAAAAAAAAACAACAAAATCACACCACAAAATAGTAGTAATAAATAAATTTAGAAGACTACTCGTACATTTTTCCTTTACCCTTATCTTTCGGGTCACGTGGAGCCCGAGGCCGACGGGGTGGGGGCGAACGTTCCCTAATCACAAGGGGAATTTCTTTAGTTCGAACCCGCTTCTTCGATTTTGGGTCGTCCATCACCGGTCCAAGCCGAGCCCTAACGGGTTCGGGAAGCCTGTCTCGAGGACCCAGTCGGTCCTTGACCGCCAGCCTTGGCCCTAGTCTCCTTTCTAGATCTGTCTGGGGGCTCACCTTCCCCCGTGCACTCTTAGTACTGGACCCTTCAGTCTGAGTCCTAGATCTCCTTTTCTGACCTGTCGAAGTAGCTTCTTCGGCAAAGAAGCTTCTATTATCTTTAGCATGCTCTCGGCGTAACAGGTCATAGGCCTCGTCAGTTTTCAAAGCAGCTCGAGTTTTAGCTGAATCAGCTCGGGTCCATCTTACATAAGAATCGGTTACCCAGATCGAATGAGAGTTTTTGAGAACAGGCCAAGTAGCTCGTGTATACCACCTATGCATCCAGGTGTCACACATCACATCCGTCAGCTGAGTAGATTCACTCACAACGGCCTCGATTTCTGGGATTCTTTGCAACCGACCATATTGCCTAAGTATGCGATCGAGAAAGAGGTGAATTGTCTTCCTAAAAGATAGGATTACCTGATATCTAGCCCTATCTCGAGACTCTAGACCGGTCCAGACGTAGATCGGCCACCATGGTACGGCCCAACGGATCAGTAAGCCTCCATGGAAGGATAGCACCTCATCCCAGTATTTCTGGGTATTAAAGCGAGAAAAGGGAATAGCTCGTCTTCTCGACATTACTTGCCTGGGTTGATACCGGCTCACATCTAAGGGAGGGTCCAAGATCGATAGCCTCTCAAACAGCCACAGCTGAAAAACCCGCAAAAAAATCAAAATCGCAAAAATCGTCAAAATTGCGAAAAAAAAAAAAACGTGAAAAGACGCGAAAACCGAGAAAACTGCGGGAACCGAGAAAGTCGGGACAAACCGCGCAAACCGCAAAAAAACCGGAAAATCGGGAAAAGCCAAGAAATAAAAAAAGCATGCCTTTAGGAGCCGAGTACTCCCAGTCAGTCTGACCGACGGATCCCTCTTGCGATTATCCAAACCCTGGATAATCTCTCCCGTAATTAACCAAGCTGGGCTGTGCTCCGTTTCCATCAGGTCAGCCACAGTAAAAAGCCTAACGTGTCCCATGCAAGATAGTAAGTCCATATGCCCCTCAAAGGCGTAAACATGGAGCATACAAAAAGTGAAGGCCCTACGGCTATGAACCGGCCTGACCCGGACATCATCTGGGTTCATGAATTTTTCAGCTAGATCGATCAAGGAAACGGTATCTCCTTCTAGCATACAGGATACCTCCATATGAGAAAGCCCTAAAAATTCCCTTAACTTCCTTCTTGGGTCAGAAACTGAAAAAGGGATAGCAGGGCGAAGTATAGGATTCCACCCTCCTGCTGCAGCAATTTCCTCAGGAATAGGGCAAATCTCTCCTCGAGGAAAACCAAATACATGATAGGTATCGTCCCAATAGGACAGACAAGCATCTAAGAAGTGGCAATCTACTTGCATCTGACGGATCACAGACAATTGGGTGACGCCATTCTGGTTTAGGATAGCCCTATCGGCATCTCTAAAATATTTGGACCATTCATGAAGCATCCCAACAAATCGGTCAATCCCCATAATTGATTTGCTAAAAGGAGGAATAAATTTTTCAGGGCTTATTCTTTTCTCTAAGAAGTTGTGGGAATTGTGGAAATTTATGAAGCAAGGAGGGTTTATTTATAGCATAAAATCAAAGTTCTCCTCCTCACCTCAGGATTCCCAATCCTAGAGTATTTAGCATACAAGCCATTATCCTAAGGCTTAGCTAAGTCATCCCGAGCACTCCTATTCCTTTTCAAAGTCAAAACAAAAAATTCCTTAATTTTTTGAAAGACTTTTGCAAACTCAAAAATTCAAACCTTTTCTCAAAATTTTTATTCCCCAGCACGAGTCATTTTTTTTTCCTACAAATATTACATGCAAAACTTTGCTACCTTGCATAAATATGTACAGGACGACTCAAGCAGGACCATGCGATTTGCATAACTCCCCAGCGGCATTTAACAGGATGAGCCCACATACGGGCCCATTTTAAGTCTTATGCGACGAGTTCAAATTCCCCACGGAGTTATCATCAGTTCAGGTACATTTCTAGCCCATGGCCGGCGGGCCCTTCACGCAGGTCTACTGGACCTTAAACGACCCGACCGGAAGCTGCCGGGTATTAATCCTTGATTGACCTGGTGGCTACTCTGACTTTCGCCCTGTGCAAGCCTCAGTCAGAGTGGGGGCTCTATAGACACCCGCATTTTGACCGCCAGGTGTCTATAGTAGTTTCCGACAAACACCCGATGATGATCGGACGCTAACATGCTTTAACGTACTCGGAAATGGGCTCGAAATCATGGATATTTAGCTGGTGCTTTTTAAGGAGTAGATATTTCACAAAACCAACCTCAAATTCAGGCCCAGTGGGTCATTTCGAGTCAAATAACACTAATTTGGGTCGAATCCGACACCGGGGGTAAAACCGTCTTTTAGCGACCGAGTCAAAACCCGGTCAAAGATATTTCCCGAGACTTGTGGACCGACCGTGATGTCTCACACGTCCCATTTCTACCCAAACTCTACAAAAAATCAGCTACATAAAATAATAAACAAGTTCGTTTAAAGGTAGAATTCGATCTCAAGTAGGAATCCTATCCGAAAACCGATTCAAACAACTCAACCGAGTGCAATCACTCGGTCGAGTAGCATGAACCAGCCGAGACTCCTTTTTTTCCCTCACAAGAAAACGGAATTCTCGTTCTCCTCAGCTTCTTACTCAAGCGGTAATTCTAGCTCAAACAGGAATCCTATTCAAAAACCGATTCGAACACCCGACCGAGTGTGAAACACTCGGCCAAAACAGCACAAATCAGCCGAGTTTCCCTTTCTTCCTTCACAAGAAAGTGAAATTCTCATGCTTCTCAAATTCCTACGTTTCCTATCCTAAGCGGTAGTCAAACTCTCCTAAGCCAAGGTCAGGAACTCCTTATAAATAGCCCCTTGCATCCAACATAATAAACACAATTTTTCATACAACAAAAAGACACCAATAATTAGCAACACACACATTCATTATCGACATCAACTAGTAACATTAGAATACACAACTTCCTCATCAATCATCCTTACACTTAGCATCGAGAAACCGATATTACACACCCGAAGGAAACCGGTCCAATTCCCGACACCCTTCACCCGTCTCGACCGAACCCCCCTAGCCGAACCAAAACTCGACGCTCCCGTGCCTAGCCACATTCCGACGAGCTCCGATCCGAGTCAACAAAAGCATGTAGGTTGAGGGTGTACCAAACCCGATTTCTCCTTTCTCCTCTTTCCTTCTCTTCGTCTGTTTTTTTATTATGGGTCAAGAGTCGTTTTTCTTTTTTTTCTCTAATATCGTTATTAACGAAAAACTATTTTCATAACAAACATTCTTAAAAATATGATATCGATTTCCCATAATCGAATATTGTATCAAAAAGAATTATATTAAGATCTCGACGATATTAAAAATTGTTACATCTTTTCTTCGTTCAAATTTCTTTTTTTCAAACAATTTTACAAAACCTTTTTTTTAAACTCATTCCGAATATTCGATAACGATTTCATAATCGAATATCGGATACGACGAATATCGAAAACATAAATCGAGTACAAATTAATTCATATTTTGTACGCGACTTATCAATTTAGCAATTTCGAACAAAACACAAAAACCGGACGGCTCGCAATCCGGACCGTTTTTTTCAACCTTTCGTTCGTTTTATTTTTCAAAACGATTTCAAAACTTACTACTTTTCTAAAACCATTCTAAATATTTGATATTGATTTCGTAGTCAATTATCGAATATAGCGAATATCGAAAATATTAATTCGAGTACGAATCATGCAATATTCGTACGCGATTTAATAAAAAAAATCGAATTTTCAGAAAACCGTGTCCAAAATCAGCCCGACGCGCGACCCGCCGGCATCCCGGGCAAGCCGCGCGGCCGGCTGTCCCGACGCCCTTTTCGTTCTTTTTTATTATTTTTCGAACATCGCTTTTTATACAAAGCCGCTTCTTTTTAACAATATTTTTCAGATTTCGATTAATATTTATTTTCTCGATTTCGCATATTTATTACTTGCTATTATTATTTACAAATCGATACTAACTCGTTTGTTCATCTTGTAGCAATTTCATCTTTTTTATTTCCTTTGTTTTATTATACTAAAACGAATCTCACATGTTAAATTCAACTTTGACGTTGATTAATTTTTCATGCATTAAATCACTTAGCAACCCATTCAATTCCTCACATGCTTAGGAAAACAATGTTTGCATATCATTCATCGTATTACTAACGCGCGCATTAAAACGTCATTCGATATCCTAGTAGAGGCCGCTAATGTGCGGGCGGGGTTGGGTGTTCTTAGTGAACTTCCCAACACGTACCCTCACCCCTTACTCAGAACCGTGGTTTCCGGATGTCCGAAACCATTGGCAACGAGAGTCATTCAATGTACGATTAACCGCTCAAGTCGGCATCTATATCGATATGCAAAGGGACGAGCCCAATAAACTCTGACATCGGAAATGGGCCGTATTTTGTACACGGCCCACTACGACATAGAGTGGGCTCGAACGGTTCCGAATAACCACAAAATTCGGTGGCGACTCCAACTTCGATTTAAATTTCCATTTGACCATCTCATGGAGATTCATTCGCCTCCCCAAACCCGCGCGTGGCCGCGTCGGGGTGGACCTATGTCATGTCCACAACCTATATAAGTTTTTGTTATATATTTTTTTCTATTTTTATCTTTTAACTATTTGAAAAATCCTAATGGTGGTTAGCAAGAGATTAATAGAGAACTAATCTCATCATCTCGGATTAAGATTTGAAGCATCGAATTATCCAAATTGTGAGACTTTAATTCATCTTTCTTTTATCTCTTGAGTATTGTTATTTCTCCGTTCGTATTTACATGATTGTTGAAAATTTAGATTAAAGTAGCTTATTAATCTTTGCAATTATCAATCTATTATATTGTTATTCTAGCGATTGAATCTGAAATTATTCAAACCCGTTAGATAAAGTAACGATCTTTAGCCTTAATTTTGGATGTGTTTCATCACATCCAGAGTAAAGAGAGATTTAACTTGTGATTCGAACTAATAATCGCGTATTTTATTGGTCGTCACTTCTATCGTTCTATATTCGGCAATGCTATTATCGAATTAAACTTAATCGCGTGCATTAGGTTGTTTGATAATTATGTTATTTGATTATCGCATTTCGAGTCAAATAATATTTACGTGAGGTTTGGGATTTATTTCTAATAATAGTTTGCTCAAGATTTAGGAGGAAGTTGTGAGTCTATGATCAGTTTGGATAGTTAGTTGTGGAAATTCTTGTCCGAGACCGTTTAAAACATCTGAATTTCCTCTTTCTCACTATTGATTTCGTTGTTTGCTTGTTATTTCGTTTTTGTCAATTTGATCATCCAATCAGCCTCTTTTTAGTTCATAATTCCTTTTTATAATTCACTTAAATTACTTCCCCTTCTCTGTGGATCGACCCTTATTTCCCTACGCTATTGTTTTAGTTTTGTGGTTATAAATGCATAAATAGTATCTTTGGGAGCATACGACTTCGGATCACCAGTAGCCGAGATACTATCTGAGCCCTCACTCCCTTATCGATCACAAAACTAATCCTAGTGAAAATATGAACTGCTGCACGCGCTCCAACATCTGCGATATAGCAAACTTCCGAATTCACAGGAGCAAAGTAACCGCATCCGTGTCGAGCTCACCGAGAAATGAGAAGGAGAAAGATAGGAAATCATACTCAATCGCCGTACAACGCGTCTGATACTTATTATTATTGTTATTACTATTTTCTTTTTCATTTTTTAAATATTACTAGATAATTTATATAAGTAGTTATTAGTTTCAACTATTATAAGTTCTGTTCAGCTCAACTCAACTCAACTCAGCCGAAAAGAACGAGGTCTAATAGTATGAACTAGCCTTTTTACCCGTGTAATAAACGGGTGGTTTTAAAACTATATCATAGATGAAAAATACATATAACAAATATAATTTATTTATACATCATTCACTCCGTTTATTTGTTTACCTTTATTATTATGTTGGATTCAAGCTAGAAAATTTGAACCTCAACCCAACCAATTAAGTTTTGTGTCGCATCTTTGTCAACCTATTTACTTAAATAAGTCACATTGTCTCATCATAACCCACTAATTTCATGTCATGTTAATATGTTGAATAAGTGATTGTCATTTGTAGTCATACTGCTAATAGGTCGACATATATATAACCCACTAACTCGTAAACAGAAGAAAAAGAGAGCTTGTAGTAAGTCGACATACAAAGAATATTGTATACAAACCAAATATGTGTAATATGTACTCTGTATTAGCTTTTAAAGTTTCGAGATTAAATAAAGTTGTCTCTATTTTAAAAAGTACTCAGTATAAATTATTACATGATTACTTAATTAATTATTAGTAACTGCTTGTAATGTACGTGTAACTGTGTTTTTTTTTGGTAAGACAAAGAGGGCAAGACCCTAAGCAATATCGATCATAGAGCTAAAATGCACAGCTGATGACGAAATATATCTTGGCCACGAGACCTCTGCAAGATCTTGATTCATTAACTCAGACAGCTCAGCCAACTTGTCCTCAAAATTGAAGATTGCTAGCTTACCGTTCTGCTTAACCCCGAGATTGGCAAGCCAGTCAGCACATCGATTTGCCTCACGATACACGTGCATTACTTTCACCATCCAATCGTTCTCCGCTATCAGTTCCTTATATAAGTTCAATATGTGTGAATGGGCATTCGGGTATCCGTTCTCCTTTTGCAAAAGTTTCACAATCACTTGGGAATCAGTTTGGATGATCAGCTTCTTAACGTCTTTCTCACGAGCTAACATCAGCCCTCGACGAAGTGCCATAATTTCGGCCGATAGTGACCGAGGCATGGCCCAATTTCTCCTCAAAAGCATATAACATTTGACCCATGCTATCTCTCGAAACCCCTCCGGCCCCTGCACTTCCCGGGTTTCCTTTCGATGCACCATCAATATTTAAGGCAACCCAATCATTCGGTGGAGTAATCCATTTAACAAATATATTGGTTCTCTCGCTCACCACTATGTCATTTGGGAGTGTTCCTCCACTCATCACCTTCCTAATCTCATGTACTTTTTGAAGTAAGAACACAGAAGTATCAGTCGGGATTTCCTCCAACCTTCCAAAAGTGCGGCAGTTTCGCCATTTCCATAGCCACCAAAGAGTAGTCGCAAAAGTAATCGACCAGTTTTGAATACGCTCCAACCGTTCTGCTGAGATGTTTAATAGTACCCACTCTTTGATAGATTCTGCTTGTTGTTGGGCTAATATAGCATTCGCACCATTAAAGGTAGCCCACACTTTTCTCGCTTCCCTGCATTCTCGTAACAAATGTAAAGCCGACTCCTCAACTATCCCACATGCTTTACAGAGTGGATCATCACTCATACAACGTTTTACTCTATTTGCGTTGGTCATCACTCTATCATGCATGAGGAGCCAAAGGAACACTCTAATTCATTGAGGGACACAAACTTTCCAGGGGAGCTTCCAACCCGAACTAGAATCTTCAACAAATGGGTCTCGCAAAAGCCTTATAGCAGACTTAATCGTGAACGCGCCATTGTGTGTTTTGGCCCAGTACACTAAATCATCCTCCTCTCCTTGCTGAACTTCAACAGCAGCAATGGTCTGTATAACTTCTGCTGGCAACCATTCCGCGAATAAATCCCAATGTCAACCCACACCCTCTTCCCACATATCCGCCACACTAAACTCCTTTGTTTCTTAGGGTATTTCAGACTCGGCTAACTGCTCAAGGGGGCTTGCATCACCCACGAATGCTTCCAAAGTAAAGTTTTAAGCCCATTATTAATGGTCGGATTGAACCCATTTTTCAATTGATTCACTCCTTCAACTATTCCTTACCATGCATTCGAGGCAATAACTTTGGGTGCAAACATTTCTAAGTCACATCTTCCTTTGCAATACTTTTGTCTTAAGACACGTGCCCAAAGAGCATTGGGTTCCATCAAAATACGCCACCTGAGCTTTGTCGTGAAAGCGACGTTTGTTTGGCACATGGACTTAATCCCGAGTCCACCGTGTTCTTTATCTTTCGTGACTTCATCCCATTTGACAAGGCTTAGGCCTTTGTTGTCCCCTTGTCCTCCCCATAAGAATTTACGGGATTTTCGATCGAGCTCATCACAGAGAGTCGGAGGAAGTTTTGCTGATTGCATTGCATATGTAGGTATGGAAGCTAATGTAGATTGCACTAGTGTACCACGCCCAGCCAGGGATAGGCACTTTATTTTCCACCCCGATAATCGTTTGTCAACCTTGCGGACAATATTATCAAATGTGGCCTTTGAGACTCGGCCATTAATCGTCGGCATACCCAAGTATGTGCCAAGATCATGTGTTTCTTCCATTTGCAGTTCAGTAGTAACTTGATTCCTCCAAATTGCATTCGTATTCGACGGAAAGAATACTCTCGACTTAGCAAGCGATACCTTTTGTCCCGAGGTTTTACAGAACACATCTAGACACCTCTTTATCTCTTTGGCTTGTTGCACCGTAGCTTCTCCAAATAAAATTAGATCATGTACGTGTAACTGTGTAACAACTCATGACAACTTCATATAAACACAATACAAATGATTTATTCTTGCTAATATCACGCAACTATGTTACGTAATTAAGAAGTAGAAGATGTCATATACTTTATGTTAAAAAAGTAAACAGAATAAACATATGTATCAAGAGACTATAGCTTGCATTGATCTTTGCTTTGATTATCTACCCCGACCTGAAACCCGTATAAACTAAGTCGTACAAATTCTTAATTATGCCCGAGACGTACCCAACCTTTATTTTTTTTGATGTCATAATTCAATAATTCAAATCTAAGCACAAAATAAATGCAATGGATAGAAAAATTGAACCCAAATAAATATTATACTCAAACCCAAATAGACATGCTGATTTGGCCGACTATTGATGGAAAAATTGAACCCGTCTCACTGTAGACACCCACATTTTGACTGCCAGGTGTCTATGGTAGTCTCCAACAAAACACCCGATGATGATCGGACGCAAACGTGCTCTAACGCGCTCGGATATAGGCTCGGAATCAGTAATGTCCGGCATGAGCTTTTAACGGGATACAAATCACACAAAACAAACCTCAAAATCAGGCCTAGTGGATCATTCCAAGTCAAATGAGACTAATTTGGGCCAAAACCGACACCAAAAATAAAAAACGTCTTTTAGCGACCGGGTCAAAACCCGGTCAAAGACGAATTCGTCACGAAAAACTGACCAAGTTCGCTTCTAGAAACTTGCGTCTGAACACAATTTTCAAAAAAATCAAAGAGTCCACTCTTTCCCTATTATGGCTCGTCAACCTTATCCACTCGGTCGAGTGGAGCCACAAAAACTGAGCAGGCCCGTTTTTCTAGGGTACTCGATCGAGTGCACTAGGGCCACTCGATCGAGTGACCATAGGTCGTGGGGTTTCTCCTATAAATGCCCCATCAACCCACCACATTTCACAACTTTGAACAACCCTTTTACTATCAATTTTCAGCCAACTTTCACATGCAAATCATCCTACATTTCAACCCTAGCTTCAACCTTTAAGCACCATCATACTTATACACATTTCGAAAGCAAAAAATCGTTAAAATCCGTCTCTACAAAGCCTCCACACATACACACCATCAACTCCTCCTACGTATCTCGACGTTCCCGCGCCATTGCTGCCAAATGACGAACCGTATCCCGAGAAGCAAGAGCATGTAGGTTGAGGGTGTGACATTCAACACCGCCATTTCTTCCTCCCTTTTCTTTTCATTCTTTTTGTTATATATGTATCTATGTATCATAATTAGTCGATAATAACGACATATTATTACTAACATCTAACATTTTCTTTATCGCATCTAACCCCTAACATTTAATTATCGTCATTTACATTTTGTTATAATACTAAATACCGCGTATATATATTAACGAATAAACCGTATTCAGATTCAACCTGTTTGAATACGATTATTGCACAAAGTTCGTTTAACCCCTTTACGAGCCGCAATAGTGGTGGAGCCCTTTCGAGGAGCACCGCCCTAAGCACTCTAGGGCGTAACGCGATCGTGATAGTACGTAGTTGAACGTGTTTAAATCCATTCCTAAAGATCGGTACGAAACCCATTGACGCTAAATCGAGCATCGCATAATCCGAGAGGATAATTAAAGATGACGTAACGCGGAGGGAACCAATTTCGTATCGGTCCAATTCAAAATGATTTTCACATCACCTTTTTTTTAATGTCCCCGATAACGGTCTCGTAATGATAATACGCACATTACGAGTACCGAATACCGAGTCGAATATAAATCACGCAATATTTATATGTGATTTGGTTGATTATCGATTTTAAAACAAAATAATAATTTCGTATAATCCATTACGAAAATGAGCAGTTGCTCGAACAGGGAGCACTCGACCGAGTGCCGTAGCCACTCGATCGAGTAGCGTCCCAAAATCGAGGCAGAAGGGTCTGTAAGAGACCACTCGACCGAGTCCTGCCCATGACTCGATCGAGTGGCCCGACGTATACTAGAACGGCAACCCATGCAACATTGTCTTTTGCCTCGTAATATATTTTTACGACCTCGGTCGACACGTGTAAAGACTATTACGCGTTTACATCTTTTCTAAAATTCATACACTTTATTTCAAAATTCACGACTTTGATCGATGTCTTCTATGATTAGTTATATGTCGGCGACTCCTTAGTCGTATCCGATGCACAACTAATTTAGACACCATTTTCGGCATGATAAGTCGGGACAAGTTAGCACACAACATAATGTGTGTTTAATCGAAGTTTGTCCAATTTTCCAAACTTACGGTACGTCTTGCTTATGTTTACTATATACGGGTTCGTTCATATTATTATTATTCTTATCATTATTCCACTTGTTCGTTATTTTCGTTTTGGCCGGGTTGTATTTCCACCCGTGTAACTTGTAATCAATTTATTTTGCTTTGCTTTTATTTATTTGCGTTTTACCGTTTATAAATGAACCATCGCATGCTAAATCACTTTGACGTGAATCAAGATGCATTAAAATGACGTAGCAACCCATTCAATTTTTATATCTCATAAAACGTTGTTTGCATATCATTTTACCGGATTACTACCGCGCATATTAGAAAGTCAAACGATGTCTTAGTAGAGGCCGCTACGTGCGGGCGGGGTTGGGTGTCCTTAGTGGGCTTCCCAACACGTACCCTCACCCCTTACTCAGAACCTCGGTTTCCGGATGCCCGAAACCGTTGGCGCACGAGAGTCATTCAATACACGATAACCGGTAGTGACGGTATCGGTATCGCAATGCAAAGGGACGAGCCCAATAAACTCTAAAACCGAAATGGGCCATACTTTGTGTATTGTCCATTGCGATACAGAGTGGGCTCGAATGGGTCCGAACTCCGCAAAGTTCGGTGGCGACTCCATTTCGACTTAAATTTCAATTCGAGCCATTCTCATATGGAGATGCATTTGCCTACCCAAACCCGCGCGCGGCCGCGTCGGGGTGGACCTACGTCATGTCCACAATTTGACGACTCTGCTGGGGATTAATTGATGCGTGACTAACCATTGGCATCCTCAGGGTGAGACTCGAATAGAAATCGTTTGACTAGTACAATACGCGTTTTAGTTTTACGGTTCATGCATAACCCCATTTTTACCCGGGCCGGTACTGGTGACCAACGTCCCACTATACCACGACATATTCCGACTTGGATATGTTAAAGGTGTTCATAGCCGATTCGTATGGGTTTCGCGGCATGTTCTAAGCTCAACTCGACTTAGGAAGTCTGTCCCGATTCTCGTCTAGGCTATGTGCACTGGTACAGACCCCATTTAGACCGACCGAGACTTAGTGTAAAGCATACATGACGTCGTTATAATGCTTGCGTGACTATGTGCTACTTGGTTTCCGTGTCGTTTTCAAAAATCATCATTTCAAAAATGCATCTTTTCAAAAATATTCAAATTTCAAAAACCGGGAAGCTACCGAATTTAGGACTCTTGATTTTTACTCAAAATAGCCTATTTCTAGCCGGTATGCTGCCCATATTTCAACTCAAAAATATTTTCGAACTTTCAAAATTGTGGTCTGATACACTTTCTGATTTTCGAAAAATCAGCCCTTTCCCCGAGTTTTCTCGGATTTTCAAAAAATAGCCCCTTTTCAAAACCTTCCTCTTCTTAGGACTTCCCGTATTTAGCAGTGTCGGGTCGTGTCTTAAGTTGTCGAAGTCTTTAGTGTCGGAACTCTGTCGATTTTACATCATGGGTTTCTTCCCTATCCCAGTCCGCCTTATTAGACTAAGGCAAGGCCCACCTACGTAAGACATACTCTTACAAAGGAGGGTCCGTCCACACACTCGAGTCTAAAGTCTGAGAAAACCTCACGTGGACCTTCTTTCGAGCAGGACTTGGCCCACATAGCTAAATCCTAAGGAAGGCACACTATTCACGAGTCACCCATCTAGTAGTCTTTGTCAAGTCGTTTCTTTAGTCTTTTCCCTGCTCGGGATGTACTTTTCTTTCTGTGGTTCCGAGGTCCGGGTTCAGTTTCTGATTGCGCGGTGTTCTTACAGACAGGCCACCGTCCACCAGACACAGCCGCAAAACGGAAGCAGCACTGAACAATCTGAAGGCCTCCGTGGATGCCATGGCCGCCAAACAAACTGACATTGATGCCCAACTGACAGAAATGAGGGCTGGTCAAGTTGCCATTGTTGCTTGCATGGCAGCGGTGGAGCAAAGGGCTCCTAATGCCGAGGCTACTGAGCCTCTAGCTGAACTAGTTAGCGCGATGCGCCGACTAGAGGAACAAGTTCATTTGGCTGGGAGTAACAATATCCATCGGGAGAATAGCCGGTAGTACTCTCCGGGGAGTGACAAGCTGCCCGCGAACCTGAATCTCACGGGCTTACCCCTGTTTGAGGGGACCGAAGACCCGTTACTACATGTACGAGCCTTCAAAGAATTCATGGCTATCAAAGGGGTAGATTCTTTAATGTTCAAGAATCTTTTTGCTGCATCCCTCGAGAAGTACCCACGGGCCTGGTACTATAGGCTAGACTCCAAGAAATACCCAACTTGGGATGATGTGGCTACAGAATTTGCTCGGAACTATGCTGATAACACCGAGATCCAGACCACAATGCGGTCTCTAGAGGTTATGGCCCAAAAACCTAAGGAAGGTTGTACCAAGTACCTTCAACGCTGGAGGGCCGAGAGTGTAAAACTGGTCGATAAGCCCAGTAAGAAGACTTTAGTGGAGGCCTTTGTCAAGAACCTCCTTCCCTCCTACCGAGTCCAACTCCGGTACGCTATCATACCAAATTTCACCACTCTTACTGAAATGGGTATGAGAATTGAAGATGATCTTAGACTAGAGAACCTTACTAAGGCCTCTAGCAAGGGATACCAAGGGACTTCCTCATCCACTGCCAAGCCCCCGGCTGCAACTCGCAGCATCTTTGACGCGGTTAATCTACTAGATGCCCCGTCCAAAAGGAATACCCCTCTTAGAGTGTTCACTGATATAGGAACTACCTATACATATGCCTTACAAAGACTATCTTCCAAGGGCCGGGTCCAACCGATAGGCCCAACTCCTGAAGTCCCAGTTGAAAAACGCTCCAAGACCTACAATGCCCAAGCCTATTGCCAGTATCATCGGGGCAACGGGCGTGATACCGAGAAATATTGGAAGCTGAAGCATCTGATTCAGGATTTGATTGAGAGCGGGAAAATACCGTTACCCGGGGACAAGCCAAGCAATAAGGACAACCCATTTAGCTCTCATGCTATCTTCACCGGGGAAGTGATCGATTGTTCTCATCTTATCTCCCCGTTCATCCCACAAATCAATGGGATTTGGTTCGATGATGAGGAAGATGTGTACCTCACCAAAGGGGAAGCTGTCCCTATCACCCCTGAAGAAATCCAGAAGGCTAAGTGCAAGGTCTTAGCCAGTAACCACCTCGCCAATGTCGGTCGTCCTTACCAAGCTACTAGCTCCAAGGACATCCCTGTCCCGGTAACCATCACTGAACCTGCCAGGACGGAAGAGGCCATTGAAGAGCCAAACACTGACGCAGCTCTTGTCAAGCAACTGAAGAGGGCTCGGGTTGACCTCACTATATGGCAACTCTTGGTTAGCTCGCAAGAACATCGAGAGGCACTTACTAAGGCTCTCGATCAAATCAAGGTCGACTCCCAGGTTACCCCTACTGAAATGGTAGCCACCATCATGCCCTACCTCAAGGGCGAGTCCATGGAAGAAGGCCCATTAATCACCTTCTCGGAGTCCGACCTGCCACCATTCGGGGCCTCTCACAATCTGGCCCTGTACATCACGGTAATCTGCGCGGGTAAGTATCTCCCGATGACCCTAGTTGATGATGGGTCTGCTGTGAATGTCCTTCCTCTAAGGACTGCCAAAGCCCTCGGCATCACCGAGGCCGACTACATACCGACTGCTCAAACTATCCAGGCTTTTGATGGAAGCCCAAAGCCGGTTTCTGGAGTCGTTAAGCTGACAATTATATCGGGTCCAATTGAAAAGGAGTTAGAGTTCCAGGTGATCGATGTCACCTCCTCTTTCAACTTCCTTTTAGGAAGGCCATGGATCCACGCCGTTAAAGCGGTGTCCTCCACTCTTCACCGAAAGATCAAAATGCCCTTGCAAGACAACATTATTACTCTAGAGGCAACCCCTATGACCGTGGCTAGCTGCAACGCCACGGACCGCACTGACCTTTGGGGGTTCGATTTTGTGGGGATGATTGAGGAAGAATACTTTTTCAGGCCCTATTTCACCACGAGCATCGACACGATGCTACAAAATTTGGGGTATCTACCGAAGGCTACTTCAAGGCCATATCTTCTAGCTGGGAAGATTATTGAAGTCCTGAATGACGGGGAATCCCACTTTGGCCTAGGATACGCTTTAACCCCGGGAAATCTGGTCCGAGCAGGAATTGAGAAGGACGACAACATCACTAAGGGTACCTACTTGGGCCCTTATAGCCCAAGGTTGACTGACTATTTCGTCACACCGGTGTTCCGGGCTGTTCAAGTTGGTTTGTACCAACCAAGTATCACATATCCCAAGACTAAACTAGCTCGGGAATGCAACTATAATCCGGATGACATATTTGCCCTCATCCAATCTGAATCCAAGGAGGGTGCTGACAATGCCGAGCCTGTGCTGGGGCTTCTGTTTGGGGAGGACAAGGTTGTCCCGATCCCTAAAGAAGACTTGGTGAACTTGATTCTTCGAAGCAACAGGTTCGATCCTTCCAAGCTGATCTCAGAGGTCGGTGCTGGCGCCGGGAAGAGAGCATGGAGAAAGACCGTCAAGTGGACCGACGGCCAGGGCCGAGTCTACAAGCTGACCACCGGTGAAGGAGACATGCCGGACACCGATTCTGAGTCTGAGTCTGAGTCTGAGTCTGAGTCTGAGTCTGAGTCTGAGTCTGTATTCGAGTCTAAGGGGTCTGGTGCTAGAGTCCAAACTGTAACCCCCCTCCCTGTAGTAACTACCACTGGAGCCTCGGGGTCTGTCCCGAAGGCACTCCCAATCCCGCCTCCGACCAATGATCAGATGGCCGCTTTCTTTGAGCTATTTTCCAAATTTTCTATCAATAATAACGATAACCGTTCTGCTTACGACTTGCCTTATTTTCGAAATACTTTCAATTTCAAAAATATTTTGTGCAATGACATTGAGAAACCCGATGAACAGGTATCCTTACCTCCGCATCTGATCGAGCAGCTAGAACAGAGGGAATCCCGAGACCCGGTAATCGAGGAAACCGAGTCTATCAATGTGGGAACAACCTTAGAGCCCCAGATGCTTAAGATAGGGTTATCCTTAGATCCTGAGGAAAGACAACAATTCATGAACCTCCTCCAAGAATTCAAAGATGTCTTCGCATGGTCCTACAAGGACATGCCGGGGATAGACCGGGAAATAGCCGAACACCGTATTCCCATCAAGGATGGGTGTAAGCCGGTAAATCAGAAGCTTCGCCGAATGAGACCCGAATGGTCTCTCAAAGTAAAAGAAGATGTCGACAAGCAATTCAAAGCCGGCTTCATACAGGTGTCTGAATATCCAGACTGGGTCGCAAACATTGTGCCGGTACCCAAGAAGGACGGCAGGGTACGGGTATGTGTAGATTTTCGGGACCTTAATAAGGCCAGCCCAAAAGATGACTTTTCATTGGCACACATGATGGTAGGGATTTGTCGTGGATCCCGCCACCAAATAAAAACCAACTAACCTAACTAGGGTAGCTAGGGCAAGTCGGGTCGAATCCACAGGGACGGGAGGTCGGACTAAGGTATGCTACGGTCTAGGACTAGGTTCGAGACGAGATAATCTAAGGAGGGGGAGACTAGGACTAAGCTAGGTCTAAAGCAAGAAAACAATCAAAGGAAACGGGCTAGGATTAGGTCGGGGTCAAAGGGGTAACGGAATGGTCGAGGAAGAGCTAGAGTGAAGGAGGTAGTAGGGTAATCTAGGTATAGTCTGGGCTCTCGCAACTTAGACTCACCTAGAGGTTCCACCTAAAACCCACCTTGGTGACACAAACGACAAACGGGGTTACTAGCGTGATATCGGGGCCTAGGTCGCATCCGGGCTCTCGCAACTTAGACCGACCTAGGGGTCGTCCTCACCGGGCTCTCGCAACTTAGTGAGGGAACCAAACCCACAAACAAACTATCACCCACAAGAGAAAGTCAAGAAAAACAAACATATGCATACAAGTCATTCAAGCATTTCAACAAACATGTACCATGCATCAAACCAAGAGGAAACCCAAATCTTCCACCAACATCTCCAACAATCCCTTAATCATCCAATTAACACCCTAATCACCTTACTAACCCTATCAAGATACTACTCTAACATATCTATACTAAAACCAACACTAAGAAGAGAAATCCATTCAAACAACCAAACTAGCATAATGAAACTAACAAGAACTATGAACTATGAGCAATCCACACAACAAAGATTCAAACTTTAATGAAAGAACAAGATTAAGAGAAAGGAAAAGAAGATTATACCTACTAACAAGATGAATGGAAGAAGGAAACTTGCATAAATGAGAAAATCCCAAAACAAACATCCAAGTTTGTCAAGCTTGGTGGAGATCTTGAAGAATTCCCAAATTACAAGGATTAAACTAAGATTAACGATAATCTAAAGACTAATCTACACTAATATATGCTAATCTATGCTAAACTATTCTAGGGTTTAGTGGGTAATGTCTAACATAACCTAGAATAGTGTCTTAATACAAGAGGGGGGGTATATATAGGGTTACAAGTGGAAAGGAATTGAAAGAAACAAGGCGGAGCTGTAACTGGGTCATCCCGGTCGGGATGGATGGTCCCGTCCGGGATGGTGATCCCGTCCGGGATGGCTCATCCCGTCCCGGTTGACTCAGCAGAAGAGCTTCTTTGTTTGCACTTCATCCCGGACGGGATGAGGTCATACCCGTCGGGGATGAGTCTTGTAGGCCTCCAATATGATCCTTTTGGTCCCTCCTTGCTTCACATGGACTTCTCATCGATTCTCGGGACTCGGGATCGGGTCTCGGAGGCTCGGGAATGGGTCCCAAGGTCTCGGGGTCGAATCCAAGGCATCGAGTGATCGTTCCTTCACTTTGTTGGCTCCGAAAAGTGTATGTATTGAGTCGGAATCGCTCCAACTCTTCACGAATGGTCTCGGGAACCTGAAACGAACTAGAGGAAGCATAAGTAGCCCATAAATTGCTCCCAAGGAGCGATTCCACAAGCAAAATGGGACCAAAACACTACGAAATAGGCACTACAAACTACACTTATCAACTCCCCCACACTTAACCCTTACTCGCCCTCGAGTAAGCACATACTAATTACTAAACTAGCCGAGTGGGTATTAGCGCACCCTACACCCTTTCAACTCACGCGAGTTCACTTAGAGGAAAAGTGCACTCCGCAAGGCAAGTGGAGTCTTGCGACAAAACTGCGGACGCAACCGGACACAGGACACAAAAACAAACAAACACACAAACGAACACATAATCGGTCGCACCCAAAGAAAAACAAATACCGCTTCCCTCTAAAAGCGGTAAAAGAAGCACCGGTTTAGGACACAAGGCAAGTGACCACGTTCCCAAGCTAGCATTACAAACCAAATTGGACAAAACCCTAATAGTATGACGACAAAGCAATAAAAACGTTGGTAACTTACCTCGGTTCCTCCTAACCTTCTAAGAACGTACCACGGGACGATCGGCGGAGTGGGAAGTGATGATCCATGGTGTTAGTCGACACTGTAGGTAAGTGAGACCCCGCCCCCTTTAGCGTGAGACAAGAGGGTCGTCCCGTGTCCAAAACCGCCTAACTAGTCTAAGTAAAAAGGTGGAAAACATGCAAAATGAGGGAAGACCGACTAATGCCGCTATCATCCTTCCTAGGGACTCGGTCCTTTGGTAGGCTCTTCACGGCAAAAGTCGGAAAAAGGCTTATTTTGAGAGGTAGGGGTTATTTTTGTGAATCGGGTTTTCTTTTGGCATTTTCTCTTTTCTTTTGCATTTTTGCTTTGTTTTGCCATGCCATTCTTTTTCTTCTTTTCTATTTTCTTTTTGGCTTTTGTGCCTTTTCTTTTTCTTCTTTCTTTTCTTTCTTTCATTTTCTTTCATTTTCTTTTCTTTGCCCTTTTTGGCAAGATTTGGCTTTTTGGCATTTGTTATTGCAACAAGAAAGATGACTTCAACAATTTGCAATTTTATTGTGTGGAAATGTGTAGGGGGTAGGGGAATGGGTGAGTCGGGACGGGCCCTTCCCTTCAAACCCACAAAAAGTGGAGAACTTGGACTAATCAAACAATTCCGAACACGGTCACCTAGGGGACGGGACTCGGCAACCAAGGCCTTTTCACACCGTGGGTGGTCATAATGGTCAAAATGCAAATCCCGTAGTAAATCCCTAGTAAGCTAGGTGGACTCAAGGTAAAGGACCAACGAAATCATTGATTTAGGGTCATTCTACTAGATTAAAGTCCAAGACTCGATTTACACTACTAGGAAGGGAAAGTACACACTCACACACTAGCCTCTAAACCGGGTTTTCGAAAACGGTTTACACACATGACACACAAAAAAACACAAAACAAAGACTCAACGAAAACGAAAGAAAAAGAAACAAAAGCAACAAAAGAAGAACAACACAAAACGAACACATACATAACACAAACACCACCCCTAGATTCCAAATGGGCAACCAACCAACATTAAACTTTACAAAGCTCCTCCCGAGCACACAACATCACAATCTCCTCCAAACTCCACAAGAGATAAAGAAGAAAAAGGGATAAAGATGTTACCGGAAGTCTTGGAAGCTCTCCAAAGCTAATGGTGATTAAGCAACCTATAAGGAAAAGGGAGGCAAAACACATAACAAAACAAATATACGACACAAAAGAAAAACACACAAAAGAAATCTTTTTGATATTTATGAAAAAAATTCAAATTTTTAGGATTTTTTAATGATTTTTCGAGAAACTACAAAAATAAAACTAACTACGATAGAATATCGCTCCCCCACACTTAAGCCGAGCCATGTCCTCATGCTCGACCGTAGTGCATGGGAGCACAAAAGAAAATAAAAGAAACTACGAAAATAAAGCTAAAAATCAAAAAGAAAAGTGGAGAAAAGGGTAGAAAGCGTCCGGCCGGGGTGTAGTCAAGTCACCATGGGCCGAGACAAGAAAAGATATGGAAGGGGGAAGAAAAAAATAAAAAGAAGGAAATAAAAGGAAATGGGAGGGGAGGACTAGGTGTAATCACGTCACCTAGCCCGGATTCCGCCTAAATCCGACTAAATCCTAAAAAAAAAGGTGAAAACCTTGTAAAATTTGGATTTTTCGATTGACTCTCGACGTAGTCACATCATCGAGAGTCGGGAGCGACCATACTAAGGCCTCGAAGGCCACCAAGACACCATGACTCAAGGGGAAGGGGGGCAAACAAGAGAAAACAAGCAATAATAGACGGAAAAGAAAGGATAGTTGCCATACCCATCGGTTAGCAACTCACTCGCTCCATCGTCTCAATGGTCGATATAAGCACTTTGCTTGTCGTCCTCATTGTCATCCCGCTTCAAGCTTGAAAGCACTGCATGGTTGATGTGGTAATGGTGTGAGGGGGTGGAATTTGCTATGAATTTCGGTGTAAAGTGAAAAGGAAATGAAGTGATGGCACGTAAATGATGTGTATGGGTCATATGATATGAGCAAGAAGAGGTAGGGAGGTTGGGTGGGGGTATACAATGGTTGGGTGGACTCGAATGTCGAAGAAGAGGCACAAAGGGGAGTAGGAGGCCATCCCGGTCGGGATGGATGGTCCCGATCGGGATAATATATCCGTCCCGGTCGGGAAGCCCCCTTCCCGGTCGGGATGGCACTCCAGAGAACTCGAAATTTGGCACCTTCATCCCGATCGGGATGGCTCCTTCCCGGTCGGGATGCCACATCCTTCCCGGTCGGAAAGCCCTCTTCCCGGTCGGGATGCTCTCCTCATGGTCTTTTTGACCTCCAAAACCCTAAAAGCTTAACCTAAGCTTCAAAAACCGACTCCCTAGCTTTCAATCCACGCTCAATCGATAGTCATTCCTCTCTAGGAATCACCTTCACTTCACACCTATCACAATAAGCTCAAATAAAACATCAAATTCCCTCCCTCACATCGCTCATCAAAATACCAAATTACAAGAATTTCCACAAACACTAACAATCCTAGAGACCAAACTAACCAAACAAACATATATACACAACCAAAAGCTAAAAGGAAAAGAAAAAGAAATATTTACAATAATGTACTCTCACCAACTACACCTCCATAGCCATCAAGAGCTCGTAGGAGTAAGTCAAATGCCCTAGCAACATCTTCAATTAAGCTCACATGGCCAAGCCTAGCCACTTTCAAAAGTTTCCAAGTCGAAGGTGAGAAGCGATCATCTTCACTAAGCTCGGGGTTCTCGTGATCTTCCGGGTCTTCGGAACCAACATAGCTACGACTCTTATGACCATCCGGTAGGTATAGTGGTCTAGAGACGTGCTCGGTGTTATGATGTGGGAGATCACACCCTAGGGGTGTCGCTTCTTCTACGGGGTCGAGATTGGGGTTCTCTTCCACCGCCCGACAAGGATCCTCTTCACCAACCGTCTCACAAGACAAGGGACTAGGCATCGATTGCGGTAGAGGAGGAGAAGGCATCAAGTTTTCTTCATTGGAGGCTCTAGGCTCCTCCAATTTCCCATACAAGGCAAGTTCTAAGGCATCTACTTCTTTTTCCCAAGTATTGCGCTCCTTTTCACTCACCTTGTCTATATGGCCTAGAGGAGGTATGTCTTCACTTGGCTTTGGATTGTCATCCGGTTCATCACGAAGAAAATCGAACAAATCCAATTTGATAGCCAATACATCGGCTCCCCAAGAATCATCTTGAGAATCATGTTCACTCCCCTCCCCATTGTTGGCCCTTGAAGCTTCAACTTCCTCTATTCTCTCCCTATCTTCACCACCCAAGCAACACTCAACAATGGTCTCTTGATCGACCCCCTCTTCTTCATTTGTAGCTTCAAGGTTAGGTTGCCTTTCTTGTGGA
Organism: Agrostemma githago; assembly: GCA_958450325.1. Classification (NCBI taxonomy): domain Eukaryota; kingdom Viridiplantae; phylum Streptophyta; class Magnoliopsida; order Caryophyllales; family Caryophyllaceae; genus Agrostemma; species Agrostemma githago. The sequence continues at coordinate 20,103,072 of OY288241.1, read as the reverse complement.
GGCACCCGACCTTCTTGCCCAAATGAACCTTCCTCAACATGTAGTGGATCTCGAGTGGCCAACATCGTGACATGATCCGTGAGTGCATCGATTCGAGCATCTTGCACCGCTATTTGGGCCCTAAGCTCCTCTTTAACCCCCTCTATGTGAGTCAGCATCACTTGGTGACTCTTTTGCATTAAAACCGTCATCTCATGTTGACTCTCTTGCAATGCCATTAACACCTCTTGTTGACTCTTTTGCATTTGGACCAACATTTGATAAGTCTCGAAACTGGGGATTATTGTTTGTGGGTTATGTGAGGGTGTTTGGTAGTTGTTAGGATGTTGTGATGATCCTTGACAACTTTCATGGTAACCATATGGAGGGCTTTCGTAAGAATGTTGATGAGGTTGATATGGTTGGTAAAGTTGTGTGTTTTGGTAATTCGCCCCATAGTTGTCCCGTGATGATTGATGGTAGCTTGGGCGCGCCATGTCCATAACGTTGCTTTGGTACCTAGGATGAGCTAGAAGCACTTGAGCAAACGTTAGTATCCTAGTGCTTTTGAGGCACTAGGAAGGGAGAGTAACACACAAGAAGAAAAACGGAGATACACGAGGAGAAGAGAACACAAAAATCAAGAACAAAGTCCAAAACAAAGCAAACAAAAGTCTAAACTACACCGTCCCCGGCAACGGCGCCAATTTGATGGTAGGGATTTGTCGTGGATCCCGCCCCCAAATAAAAACCAACTAACCTAACTAGGGTAGCTAGGGCAAGTAGGGTCGAATCCACAGGGACGGGAGGTCGGACTAAGGTATGCTACGGTCTAGGACTAGGTTCGAGACGAGCTAATCTAAGGAGGGGGAGACTAGGACTAAGCTAGGTCTAAAGCAAGAAAACAATCAAAGGAAACGGGCTAGGATTAGGTCGGGGTCAAAGGGGTAACGGAATGGTCGAGGAAGAGCTAGAGTGAAGGAGGTAGTAGGGTAATCCAGGTATAGTCTGGGCTCTCGCAACTTAGACTCACCTAGGGGTTCCACCTAAAACCCACCTTGGCGACACAAACAACAAACGGGGTTACTAGCGTGATATCGGGGCCTAGGTCGCATCCGGGCTCTCGCAACATAGATCGACCTAGGGGTCGTCCTCACCGGGCTCTCGCAACTTAGTGAGGGAACCAAACCCACAAACAAACTATCACCCACAAGAGAAAGTCAAGAAAAACAAACATATGCATACAAGTCATTCAAGCATTTCAACAAACATGTACCATGCATCAAACCAAGAGGAAACCCAAATCTTCCACCAACATCTCCAACAATCCCTTAATCATCCAATTAACACCCTAATCACCTTACTAACCCTAGCAAGATACTACTCTAACATATCTATACTAAAACCAACACTAAGAAGAGAAATCCATTCAAACAACCAAACTAGCATAATGAAACTAACAAGAACTATGAACTATGAGCAATCCACACAACAAAGATTCAAACTTTAATGAAAGAACAAGATTAAGAGAAAGGAAAAGAAGATTATACCTACTAACAAGATGAATGGAAGAAGGAAACTTGCATAAATGAGAAAAACCCAAAACAAACATCCAAGTTTGTCAAGCTTGGTGGAGATCTTGAAGAATTCCCAAATTACAAGGATTAAACTAAGATTAACGATAATCTAAAGACTAATCTTTGCTAATCTATGCTAAACTATGCTAGGGTTTAGTGGGTAATGTCTAACATAACCTAGAATAGTGTCTTAATACAAGAGTGGGGGGTATATATAGGGTTACAAGTGGAAAGGAATTGAAAGAAACAAGGCGGAGCTGTAACTGGGTCATCCCGGTCGGGATGGATGGTCCCGTCCGGGATGGCTTCATGGTCCCGTCCGGGATGGTGATCCCGTCCGGGATGGCTCCATGGTCCCGTCCGAGATGGCTCATCCCGTCCCGGTTGACTCAGCAGAAGAGTTTCTTTGTTTGCACTTCATCCCGGACGGGATGAGGTCATACCCGTCGGGGATGAGTCTTGTAGGCCTCCAATATGATCCTTTTGGTCCCTCCTTGCTTCACATGGACTTCTCATCAATTCTCAAGACTCGGGATCGGGTCTCGGAGGCTCGGGAATGGGTCCCAAGGTCTCGGGGTCGAATCCAAGGCATCGAGTGATCGTTCCTTCACTTCGTTGGCTCCGAAAAGTGTATGTATTGAGTCGGAATCGCTCCAACTCTTCACGAATGGTCTCGGGAACCTGAAACGAACTAGAGGAAGCATAAGTAGCCCATAAATTGCTCCCAAGGAGCGATTCCACAAGCAAAATGGGACCAAAACACTACGAAATAGGCACTACAAACTACACTTATCAACACATCGACATACTGGTGGACAACACGGCTGATCATGCCCTTCTATCATTTATGGACAGGTATGCTGGGTACAATCAAATCAAGATGGCAGAGGACGATATGGGTAATACCACCTTCACTACACCTTGGGGTACTTACTGTTATACCGTCATGCCATTCGGACTCATTAATGCCGGGGCCACGTACCAACGAACCGCTATGACCTTATTGCATGACATGATGCATAAAGAAGTAAAAGTTTATGTGAACGACATGATCGTCAAATCCAAAGAACGGGACGGTCACGTTACTGCCCTAAGAAAATTCTTCACCCGACTGTGTAAGTACAACATGAGGTTAAACCCTCAAAAGTGCAGTTTCGGGGTAACATCAGGCAAATTTCTAGGCCATATCGTTAGCCAACGCGGCATCGAGGTCGACCCAGCTAAAATCAAAGCCATTACCGAGATGCAACCTCCTAAAACTGAAAAGGAAATAAGGGGATTTCTCGGGAAAGTCCAGTATATCAGCCGGTTCATTTCCAAACTGACCATGGTGTGTGAACCAATTTTCAAGAAGCTGAAAGTAGAGGAACGGGTACTATGGGATGACAAGTGCCAAGCTGCTTTCGACAAAATTAAAGATATCCTGTCTGCTCCGCCAGTCTTAATCCCACCTCAACCCGGTCTGCCTTTGTCGTTATACCTAACAACGACCGAGACAGCCATGGGGGCTATGCTGGTCCAGACAGTCGATTCTGAAGAACGAGCCATTTATTACATCAGCAAAAAATTCCTAGAGTATGAGTGCAAATATACCATGCTCGAAAAGACATGCTTAGCTCTTGTTTGGGCCACTAAGAAGCTCCGACATTATATGCTCAGCTACGAGGTTCAAGTATTATCCAAAATGGATCCAATCAAATACCTCTTCGAAAAGCCCATACTTAACGGCAGAATTTCTAGATGGACTTTAATGTTAGCAGAATTCGACCTTAAGTTTGTTCCACTAAAAGCTACCAAAGGTCGGGTGGTAGCCGAATTTCTTGCCGATAGTCCCGTAACCGAAGAAGGGCACATCGATACTTGGTCCTTCCCAGACGAAGATATATTCCATACTGACACCAAAACATGGGATCTATATTTCGATGGGGCATCCAATTTTCGAGGATTCGGGGTCGGTATCCTCCTAATATCACCCAAAGGGGAGCATACGCCGTTATCCATCAAACTGGATTTTGACGTGACCAATAACGCGGCCGGGTATGAAGCATGCATCCACGGTCTTCAAGCTGCCGCTGATTTAGGAGTTACAAATCTCCGGGTCCACAGGGACTCATCTCTGGTTATCAATCAAGCCCTTCAAAAATGGAAAACTCGGAATGCCAATCTCGTGGCTTACCAAGCGCGAGTAAGGGTTCTAGAGAAGCAATTCCAGAAGGTAGAATATATCTATCTACTGCGAGAAGAGAATCAGTTCGCAGATGCACTCTCCAAATTGGCATCCTTACTAAATATCCCAGATCACATGACCAGCATGCCAATCTGTGTCGAAAGACGGTCCGAGCCGGCATATGTCCACGCCATCCAAGATATCGAAATCACTAATCCGAAACCTTGGTACCAGGTCGTTCTAACCTATTTGACGACGGGAGAATATCCCCCGGGAACTGAAAACCTGGCCAAGAGGGCTCTGCGAAGACTGGCCACCCAATTCGTTCGTACGGACGATGGTCAGTTATACAAAAAGACGGCACAGGGGGCTTTACTCCTATGTATCGACAAAACGCAGGCCGAAAAGGTGATGGCCGAGGTACACGACGGTGAAAATGGCCCGCATATGAACGCCCATATGCTAGCTCGAAAAATCATGAGGCTCGGATACTACTGGAACAGTATGGAAACCGACTGCCAGTCATATGTCAAACACTGCCATAATTGTCAAATTTTCGCCAACGTTCAACATATGTCATCATCCCTACTATACACCATGACCATTTTCGACGTGGGGTATTGATATAATTGGAAAGGTAAACCCTTCCGGGACAGGAGGTCACTGTTTCATTTTGGTGGCAATCAATTATTTCACCAAATGGGTCGAAGCCGAGTCATACCGGATCTTGAATGCCAAGCATGTTGCCAAATTTATCCAAAATAAAATTATATACCGGTACGGGATCCCGCACGAGTTCATTAGTGACCACGGGACCCATTTCCAAGCCAAAACCGCTACTTTGCTAGCAAAATATAAAATCCAAAGGCATACATATTCGCCTTACCGTCCCCAAACAAATGGAGCGGTAGAGGCTGCTAATAAAACAATTGTCACCATACTTAAAAAGATGGCTGATAATTATCGGGACTGGCCCGACAAAATACCCTTTGCCCTATGGGGGTATCGGACATCGATTCGTACTGCAACCGGGGTAACTCCATATTATTTGACATACGGAATGGAAGCAGTCCAGCCAGTCGAATTGGAGGTAACGTCTATCAGAATTCTGCTAGAAAGTCAAGTGCCCGAAGCGGATTGGGTTCAAGCTCGATATGACTCATTAGTTCTTTTGGACGAACGGCGGTCTCGGGCCCTCAATAACATCCAAATATATCAAAAGAGGATTCAACGGGCTTTTAACAAAAGAGTTAGGCCCAGAAATATCAAAGAAGGGGATCTGGTTCTCAAATCAGTCCGTGCATTGCTACCAGTCGACCCAAGAGGAAAATTCAAACCCAATTGGGCTGGGTCATATCTGGTAAAGAAGGTTCTATCAGGAGGAGCAGTGATGCTGACAGACCTGGACGGGAATGAATTTGTCAACCCGACCAACTTGGACCAGCTAAAGCGCTACTACCCTGAACCTTATCTTAATGTCATTTGCAAAATTTATTAAAATCTTTTCAAAATTTATAAGCAAGTCAATAAGTTAGGATTATTTATCCTACTGTCGCACATCTCGAACTAATGGTCTTGATGTATTTCGAAATTGCAAAAAAAAATCTGCGTCCGAAATACGTTTGGTTTGATTCCACTAACTGTGGATACGTAGGCAGCCCCTCAAAAGGGCACAACCACCGCAATTACGAAAAAGACAAGAACGGTTGCATTAATAAAATACTTTTATTATTAAAAAAAACCGATAAACTCGGTAATTCCAAATTACAAGAAGCCAAAAAAAACAACAAACAAAAACACACAACAAAAATAGTAATAATATCCAAATAATAATACTAAAGGAGACAATTATCTAGGGCATTTTGCCCTTGCCCTTGTCTTTCGGGTCACGAGGAGCCCGAGGACGTCGAGGCGGGGAGGAACGTTCCCGGATGACAAGGGGAACCTCCTTAGCTCGGGTCCGCTTCTTTGACAGCGGGTCTTTAGCTATTGTTACAGGCTCAAGTCGAGCCCGTACGTGCCCCGGCAACCTATCCCTAGGACCCAGTCGGTCTTGGACCGATAGTCTAGGCCCTAGTCTCCTCTCCAAGTCTGTCTGGGGGCTCACCTCTCCCCGAGCACCTCTAGCGCTGGACCCCCCCAGTTCGAGTCCTAGCTTTTCCTCTATGACCCGACGTTAGACGGACCAGGGTGGCCGGAGTCTCACCTTCATCGAAGAAACCCCTGTTATCTTTAACCTGCTCTCGCCGAAGCAGGTCGAAGGCTTCATCGACCTTCAAGGCAGCACGAGCTTCAGCAGTCTCCGCTTTTGTCCACCTCTCATAAGAGTGGGACACCCAGGTTGAGTGAAGCGACTCGGGAACAACCCAAGTAACTCGAGTATACCACCTTTGTATTCAGGTGTCGCACATAATGTCGGTCAGCTGGGTAGGTTCACTCACAACTACCTCGTTCTCTGGGATACGCTGGGACCACCCATACTGCCTGAGTATGCGGTCGAGATAGAGGTGAACTGTCTGGCTGAGGGACAAAATCACCTGGTAGCGTGCCTTATCTCTGGGCGCCAAACCCGTCCTGGCGTAAATAGGCCACCACGGGACCACCCATCGAATCAGTCGACCACGATGGAATGATAATTCTTCTTTCCAGTACTTCTGGTCAATAAGACAGGATAAATCGACAGCCCGTCTCCTTGTCATCACTTGGTTGAACCAATATTGACTCGGGTTGGGAGGAGGTTCGATAATCGATAACCTCTCAAATAGGCAGAGCTGAAAAAAAAACACAAAGCTCATGAGATCTTGGGGTAGTTTAGACGTCCGCCCGAGGGCACTCGACCGAGTGTCGGGGTCACTCAATCAAGTGACACCCCTGAAACAGAACAGTAGACCTTTTTACCAAGGCACTCGATCGAGTGCCGAGGTGACTCGATCGAGTGCCCCTCCTGTAGCAGGATACTGCGGAAAAAAAAATCGGAAAAAATCGGGAAAAAAAAGAGAAAAAATCGGAAAAAAAATTGAAAAAAGAAGAAATCAATAAAAAGGCAAAGCGATATACCTGCAGTAGACGGGTGCTCCCAGTCAAGCGGGCTGACTCGTCCCTTTTGCAGTTGTCCAAGCCCTGAATGATTTCCCCCGTGATCAGCCACGCAGGACTATATTCCGTCTCCATCAGGTCAACAATGACAAGAAGACGAACGCTGCTCATACATGACAACAAATCCAGGTAGCCTTCGAAAGCATACACATGAAGCATACAGAAGGCGAACGCCCTGCGGCTATGAATGGGCAAAATCCGGATATCATACGGGTTCATGAAATTCTCGGCTAAGGTAAACAGAGAAACAATATCCCCTTCGATCATACGGGATACTTCAGCATGGGAGAGCCCCAAAAACTCCTGTAACTTCCTCCTAGGGTCTGGAACCGAGAAGGGACAGCAGGGCGGAGTAGTGGGTTCCACCCTCCTATGGCAGCAATCTCCTCGGGGAGAGGACAGATTTCGCCCCGAGGAAAGGCGAAAACAAGGTAGGTGTCGTCCCAGTAGGACAGACAAGCGTCAAGAAAGTATTGATCCACGTGCATTTGGCGGAACAAGAACAGTTGAAATATGCCCGACTGCTTTACGGCTACCTTGTTCGCGTCCCTAAAGTGGTGGGACCAATCTTGCAACATGCCAGTTAGGCGCTCAATACCCATAATTAAGTTTCTTGAGAAAGACTAGTTTTCTTGAGGAGGAGAAGATTTGAGAATTGTGAGAAGGAAGGAGCCAGGATGACGTATTTATAACATCAAAATAAACCCTGGTAGATCCCTTGCTGTTGTGCCTCCTTAGCCCAAGCGGGCCTAGAGCATACAGGCCCGACCTTTGTCTTCTCCTACGGACGTAGGAATTAAGTCATCCCGAGCAGTCTTGTCAAAATTCAAAAAATATATATTCTAAAATTTTCCAAAATTTTCAGCCATCCAAATATTTTTATTCCCCAGCGCGAGTCAAATTTTTACCTACGTGTTGCATGCAAAACTTTATGTAACTGATACAGGTACAACTCAAGGCTTCAGACGCAAGCCCACACAGCTCACACATCTCCCCAGCGGAAAGTCCAAGACGACATTTTCCCCAATTTAGCATGGGATGGGCCCACATACAGACAAACCCGGGACTTATGCGACAAGTCCAACTTCACACGGAGCTATCCCTGTTAACAAAGAACTCAGGTATGATTTCTATCTTATGGCTGGTGAGCCCTTCACGCGAGTCTAATGGACTATAAACGACCCGACCGGAAGTCTGATAGGTCTTAATTCTCGATTGGCCGGGTAGCTACTCTGACTTTCGCCCTGTCCAAGCCTCAGTCAGAGTGGGGGCTCTGTAGACACCCACATTTTGACTGCCAGGTGTCTATGGTAGTCTCCAACAAAACACCTGATGATGATCGGACGCAAACGTGCTCTAAAACGCTCGGATATGGGCTCGGAATCATTAATGTCCGGCATGAGCTTTTAACGGGATACAAATATCACAAAACTAACCTCAAATTCAGGCCTAGTAAGTCATTCGAGGCAAATGAGACTAATTTGGGCCAAAACCGACACCAAAATTAAAAACCATCTTTTAGCGACCGGGTCAAAACCCGGTCAAAGACGAATCCGTCACGAAAAACTGACCAAGTTCACTTCTAGAAACTTGTGTTTGAACACAATTTTCAAAAAAATCAAAGAGTCAACTCTTTCCCTATTATGGCTCGTCAACCTTATCCACTCGATCGAGTGGATTGACTCACTCGATCGAGTGGAGCCACAAAAACTGAGCAGGCCCATTTTTCTAGGGCACTCGATCGAGTGCACTAGGGCCACTCGATCGAGTGACCATAGGTCGTGGGGTTTCTCCTATAAATACCCCATCAACCCACCACATTTCACAACTTTGGACAACCCTTTTACTATCAATTTTCAGCCAACTTTCACATGCAAATCATCCTACATTTCAACCCTAGCTTCAACCTTTAAGCACCATCATACTTATACACATTTCGAGAGCAAAAACTCGTTAAAATCCGTCTCTACAAAGCCTCCATACATACACATCATCAACTCCTCCTACGTATCTCGACGTTCCCGCGCCATTGCCGCCATTTGACGAACCGTATCCCGAGAAGCAAGAGCATGTAGGTTGAGGGTGTGACATTCAACACCGCCATTTCTTCCTCCCTTTTCTTTTCGTTCTTTTTGTTATATATGTATCTATGTATCATAATTAGTCGATAATAACGACATATTATTACTAACATCTAACATTTTCTTTATCGCATCTAACCCCTAACATTTAATTATCGTCATTTACATTTTGTTATAATACTAAATACCGCGTATATATATTAACAAATAAACCGTATTCGGATTCGACCCGTTTGACTACGACTATTGCACAAAGTCCGTATAACCCCTTTACGAGCCGCAATAGTGGTGGAGCCCTTTCGAGGAGCACCGCCCTAAGCACTCAAGGGCGTAACGCGATCGTGATAGTACGTAGTTGAACGTGTCTAAATCCATTTCTAAAGATCGGTACGAAACCCGTTGACGCTAAATCGAGCATCGCATAATCTGAGAGGATTATTAAAGATGACGTAACGCGGAGGGAACCAATTTCGTATCGGTGCAATTCAAAATGATTTTCACATCACCTTTTTTAATGTCCCTAATAACGGTCTCGTAATGATAATACGCGCATTACGAGTACCGAATACCGAGTCGAATATAAATCATGCTATATTTATATGTGATTCGGTTGATTATCGATTTTAAAACAAAATATTAATTTCGCATAATCCATTACGAAAATGAGAAGTTGCTCGAACAGGGAGCACTCGACCGAGTGCCGTCGCCACTCGATCGATTAGCGTCCCAAAATCGAGGCAGAAGTGTCTGTAAGAGGCCACTCGACCGAGTCCTTCCCATGACTCGATCGAGTGGTCCGACGTATACTAGAACGGCAGACCATGCAACATTGTCTTTTGCCTCGTAATATATTTTTATGACCTCGGTCGACACGTGTAAAGACTATCACGCGTTTACATCTTTTCTAAAATTCATACACTTTATTTCAAAATTCACGACTTTGATCGATGTCTTCTATGATTAGTTATATGTCGGCGACTCCTTAGTCGTATCCGATGCACAACTAATTTAGACACCATTTTCGGCATGATAAGTCGGGACAAGGCATCGAGATTCGGGATCAAGCTAGCATCACGCTTAGGTCCCATATGCGGACGCGTATTAAAATCTTCGTCCTTCGTTTAGCACACAACATAATGTGTGTTTAATCGAAGTTTGTCCAATTTTCCAAACTTACGGTACGTCTTGCTTATGTTTACTATATACGGGTCCGTTCATATTATTATTATTCTTATCATTATTCCACTTATTCGTTATTTTCGTCTTGGCCGGGTTTTATTTCCGCCCGTGTAACTTGTAATCAATTTTTTTTGCTTTGCTTTTATTTATTTGCGTTTTACCGTTTATAAATGAACCATCGCATGCTAAATCACTTTCACGTGAATCAAGATGCATTAAAATGACGTAGCAACCCATTCAATTTTTATATCTCGTAAAACGTTGTTTGCATATCATTTTACCGGATTACTAACGCGCATATTAGAAAGTCAAATGATGTCTTAGTAGAGGCTGCTAAGTGCGGGCGGGGTTGGGTGTCCTTAGTGGGCTTCCCAACACGTACCCTCACCCCTTACTCAGAACCTCGGTTTCCGGATGCCCGAAACCGTTGGCGCACGAGAGTCATTCAATACACGATAACCGGTAGTGACGGTATCGGTATCGCAATGCAAAGGGACGAGCCCAATAAACTCTAAAACGGAAATGGGCCATACTTTGTGTATGGTCCATAGCGATATAGAGTGGGCTCGAATGGGTCCGAACTCCCACAAAGTTCGGTGGCGACTCCATTTCGACTTAAATTTCAATTCGATCCATTCTCATATGGAGATGCATTCGCCTACCCAAACCCGCGCGTGGCCGCGTCGGGGTGGACCTACGTCATGTCCACACTCACACTAATACTGCAGTGGGTATTCTAAATGTTACTCTTATGTTTATTTATTTTCATTTTGCACTTTTTACACTAAAACTGTATCTTACACTAAAACTGCAATTAAAACGGGTTTAATTAATGAATTTAAAAAATGATGATTTTTATCTATTCTATAATATTCAACATTATGCTGATTTACATTATTTTATCATCGAAACCATATTTTTTCACGGCATTTCCATTATTAAACAATTATTACTCTTAAGACATTTCAGATGTAAGTTAAAGTGTGGCGGAAAATGTACGATTTTTAAAATTATGTTTTATTAATAAAAAAGATACCTTGCCTTAACGGTATTTAAGACTCTATTAGTCTTAGTAGACCTGTCAAATATTGACACGACCTGTTTTTCTAGGGTCATAACTCATGAGCCATTTTAAAATTATTTTTTCCCAAATGATTATGATTTTTTTTTAATTCTTGAAAAACAAACAGAAAATACGGGTAAACGGTGTCACGTGTGAGACAAACTTGTCTTGTAAAAAGTCAATTCATTTGTTATTTGATAAATTAGTAAATTTTTCATACAAATTGATCGTTATACGGTATTCTGTTGTAAAACAGGTTTATCATGTAGAAAAACTCAAACATGCTTAATTATATGTCCATTGAAAAAACTCTTCAAATTGGACAACTTAATAGATATTAACAGTATTTTTTTAAATACTCTCATGCTTAATTTACAATTACCGATAAGAATATATGATAATGATTAATAATAAAACATAGTGTAGCTAATTAAGACAATAATGTACCGAAAAATTAATACTGTAATTAAACATTGATTGATTGATTGATTGAGATATTAAATTAAGGTAAAATATTTTTTTGAATTATAATTAACTTGTTGATAATGGTGATTGATGAATAATAAAGATTAATTACATATGGTAACTTTGTATGAAGATGACACGGGCAATTACCATATTGGGTTGGTTATTGCTTTAATATAATATATGATGATATGATATGAATATGATATGATATGATTACCGATAAGAATATATGATAATGATTAATAATAAAACATTCTATAGTTACTTACGATAATAATGTATCGAAAAATTAATATTACAATTAATCATTGATTGTGTTCCGGTTATGGAAACAATTAACCCGGCCTTGGATCCGGGTCGTATAATTGAGTTACTGGTGAATAATTGATCGTCCGACTTCCTTAAACCTCTTCTTCGTCTCACTCCCTTGATCGGACCTTCCCGGCGGAGTCGGCCTGCTCCCTGCACAATGAACGCACAGGGCCTCGGAGGTTGTCCGAGGAAACCCTCTCCGACGCCTAAGTCAGTCCGTGAAATGCCTTGATGAACCTAGCTCGTGAGGAACTAGGTGGCGTTTTTAGGAGTAAGAGTCTAGAGAGAGAAAATCCAACCCCTCTCATGTGGGAAATGGGAAAGTATTAATACCTTCCCACAAGAGAGAGGAAAAGAGAAAGAAGAAGAGGGAAATGAGTGGATGCTTGTGCGACACGTGGACTCACCTCATCCACTCACTTCCCCTTACCTTTAGGCAAAATGACGGACGGGTCCTCGGTCCCCCTCTGGACCTGCTTAGGCGATAGCGCCCTGGAAACAGGCAAGAGGCCTGGTTCGCCCTGCTGGGCGGGCGGCCAGGCTGTGCCAGGCGGCTAAGGGATTAAGGCCACTCACTTGGAAGTTTCAATGATATTGATGGAAGGTCTGCTGGGCAGGCCTTTTCTTATTCTGGGATTGGACGCCCCGGGGCTTGACTGGCAGGCGGCCAGAGGCAGGCAACCGACTCCCATCAATTGGCCCTCGCCGGCTGAGGGGGAGCGGGGCTCCTGCTCGGCAGGCGACGTCTTGTTTTGGGACGGTGGGAGGTTGACTCCTTGAATACTCTTGCATTAAATGCGCCGCGTATTCCCGAGGGAACATGCTTTAATTTCTCTGGGTATGCAGAGAGTTCAAACGTCTTCCTTTATGATTATTCTTCTTTGCACAGTGGATTTTCGAGCAGTGCGCCAGTTTGGCGATTGGCTCTCTTCTTTGCAGAAGTGGTTGAGGCACCATTAATGCCCTGCTTCTACTTTTTGTATAAATTGTATCCTCCTTCATCATTTTCACGATCCATTTCCAACTTTCCTTTCTTTGTCTTTAATCATGGTTTGGATCAAAAAGTTCGTTACTCGCCGTGGAGTTCGATATGTTACTTTTATTTTTAGAGTGTTTTGGAGGCTTCAGTATGCTCGAGCTGCTTATCGAGCTGTCCGCCGTAGCCGCCGTTCACGGCTTCGTTCTCGCCAGAAGGGCAAGAAGGTTCCTACCAGGACGATCAAGCGACTCAAAAGGTCCTCACCCCCTGCTGCGCCTAGATTCAGGCGTTGCCCCCAGGGAGGAGGCTGCTTTGACAGGGGATGTCACGAGTGTTTTCCGTGGCTGCACCCTGAACAATTTGATCCCAACCTCTCTGATACTGACTCCTCCTTGGCGTCAGGCCCCTCCTCGCCTGTGAAGAAGACAGGTTGTCGCACCTGCGACGAATCCCAGGTCGTTCCCATTGGCAGGGACTGGGAGGATAGCAGCCAAGACTCTGACGACAGTGGAGGTCTTGGTTGTTTAAGTGACAGTGATGAGGATGGGATCCCTGGTGACCCTTTCCAGGACTCCCCAGACTGGGACTGGGGTTCGGACTTTGATGGCCCAGGCAGCCCTGGGGACCCTTCCCCTGACTGGGATGATGATTAGGCCTGCGTAGCAGGGCGTTTGCTCGTTGGGCCGGAATTTCCGGGTCTCTGTATATTTTCTTTCCTTGTTGGGCACTGAATGTAACTTTCCCTTTTAAGGTTTAATGAAATGAAATTCAGCCGATGTGTTTGTGTATTGTATTTTTAATATGTGTTTATTACTTTTTGTTTGGAAGCGAAGAGGGGACGTCATAGGGTGATCAATCCCTTGACACTTTTTGGTCCTTTCGAGGTTGTTCTTGGGAAACCACACAGGGCTGACTTCTTAGGAAGTGACGCGTGGGCAGTGGTCTTTGGGCGGACTCCTGGGATTTTGGCGACTCTTCGCATGCCTTTTTCCCTATAAAAACAATCAGTTGCACATTCTTCTTCTTTTTCCTTCTTCAATCCTTCTTTTCTTGAGATCCTCCCAATTTTTCTTTCTGCAAAACCCTTGGGTGTTTGACGAATCGTACCCCACTTTGTACCTCTTTCTTCTGAGAGACTTCTTCTTCGGGCTTTTACTGCACTGGCAGGCGATCTTAGGTCAGATTTTTGCCTTCCATTTCCTGCTTTTTCTTTTTGACTTCCTGTTTTCCGCTTTTATTAGAGTAAAATGTCTAGAACCCGTGAGCGGATTTTACCCTTTACTGGCCCGTCAAAGAGGGGGGAAGGGGTGAACTTTGCCTCCTCCTCTAGGGAGGTTGGTTTTGAGGAAGAGCATTCGGCGAACAGCGGGGGTGGTAACTCTCCCGACCCCCCTTCGTTTGACGCCATTGACTCGGACGACGAGGCGTTGGAAGTTGACCCTTCTAGAACTTCCGGCCCCCTTGTTCGTCGGGAAAGGGGTAGGGTTTACTATCTAGATAAGGTCAAATACCGCATCCCTTTGAGTACCTTCCCTTACCCGAAAAATCGGGAGACGATCCTCGCAAAGAACGGCGCTGGTGTGATTGAGCGGCTTTATAACTTCGGGGAGGGGTACACAGTCGTTGTCCCCGGCGAAAAGGATACCGTATGCAACCCTCGTGATGGGTGCATAGCGGTTTACCATAAATGTCTGGAATTCGGCCTGCGCTTTCCCCTCCACCCTTCCCTGGAGGAGATCTTCAGGCGCATGAACGTCGCCATCGCCCAGCTGACAGCCACAGCTGTCAGGGCGTTAATTTCATATGTCTGGACTTGTCTTTTCCACCGCACCGAGCCTTCCATTGACGTCCTGCGGTTTATGGTGGGCTTACAAATGGTTTCCTCTGGGAGTGCGGGCTCCCCTGGTTATTGGTCCCTTTTGAGGCAGAAGGGACATTGTTTGGTGTGGCCTGGCATGGATAGTTTGAGAGACTGGAAGAACAACTTCCTTTATGTACACAGCATCCATGGGTGGAGGATTCCTCGTCATTTCAGGAATCATGTCCACACCAGGCTTGAGACCTCTGAGGAGTATCACCCTGGCGTGGGTGGAAGAGCCTTGGAGGTGAAGCTGGGAGAGAAAGACAAGGAGTTGGCGGGCTTTTTTGCTGCCCACACTGATAAGTATGGGGTGTATGGCCCTACATTATGGCTCCCCCATGCGGAGCTTATTGCGTCTGATAAATACTTGACCCGGTTGGGCATGAACCCGGGTCTAGATAAAGGTAGTTCAGGAGTGTTTGATGATTCTTTTTTACTCACATTTTTTTTTAAGGTGCCCTGATAGCTTGTATGTTTACCTTGCAGATCTTGCTACCTTTGTTTGGAGAAAAGGGGAGGTGAGACGCCTGGGCCTAACCGAGACTCTTACTGTTGTCCACAGTCGCCCTTCTCTTCCCCCTGACTTTAAGAGAGGTGAGAAGAATCTGATGAAGCACTTGAAGGGTCTGTCGTTCAGTAGACCAAGGCTTCCCCCCCCCCCCCCCCCCTCCTAGAGCAACGCCTGCAAAGACGGCGGTTTCTGAGGCCACCCCTTCTCCAGTTGCGAAGGCGATTGCCTGTGAGGCTACCCCTTTGCCTGTTGGCAGGCAAGAGGGCCTTTCAGCAGGGGTCCAGATTCCCCCGGGGCCACGGGCCGCAGGCTCCGAAGAGACTGGGGAGAGCACTCCCAGGGGGCTGATTAGAAAGAGGAGCAGGGAGGCTCCAAGTGCTGACCAGGTGGTGGACTTGGAGACTTCCACGCCTGAACCCAAACGTTTTGCTCCGGGGATTCCTGCCACCCTCTTTTCCGAGGAGAACGCCGAGTTCCACTATACCGCCGGCGACAGCCAAGATGTTTCCGCCCTTCTTTCCGACTCAGGGGCAGTTCTAGCGGACCATCTTCTCAAGACTGTCAAATCCGCTACCAATCAAGTGACCCAGTACATCCAGCGCTCTTCCCGAATCATACAAGCTTCCGCGGAGCTGGCGGCCCTCAACCGCCTGAGCGATGAGGAACTGTCTAACTCTGACCGCCTTTCTGCAGTCGAGAGGGACGTTGCCCTCATTGCCAGCCTGAAGGATCAGTTGGCGAAAAAAGAGACCGAGCTGGAAGAAGCCAAGGGTCAGGCGATCCACTGGAAGTCTGAGAATGAGAAGGCTATCAGGGAAGTGTCCCGCCTGGGGGAGGAGTCAAAGAGAGCTCAGCAGGCCTTTGCGGAGTTGGAGCAGGCCAGGAAAGCTTTGGCTGAGCTGGATCATGCCAAGAAGAGCGTCATCGACCTTGGGGAGCGCCTTTCCAAGGCAGATTCTGATCTGCAGGCGGCTCTTGGCGATTTGGCGGCGAAGACCAAGGAATGGGAGAAGGAGAGGGACGAAATACTCCAGGAGGTGGACACGGCCGTGTCGGCGGGCTTTGTTAATGGTGCTAACTCTTGCCTAGGGGTTGTCATGGAAACTGTCAGGGAGATGTTCCCTGGCTTTGACGAAGATGCTTTCCGAGCCCTCTACACTGCTAAGGACGAAGCTCAAATGCGCAGACTGTCTGAAGGAGCTGCTGCTTCCGGCCCAGACGCTCCCCCTGCTTAACATGGAGGGCAGTCTTCCTCAAAGGGCTCTTGCTCGTCCCCTGCTGTGCCTGTGCCAACCTTTTAACTTCCTTACTTCTTTGCGCGCCGAGCCCTTTGGTGGCCGGCTGCCGTACTCTAATTGTAATCACTTGTTTTAAAAACTCTTATCCTGTATTCCTTTGACACTACTCCTTTTATGTGAATTTTTCTGTTTGCTTTGTCTGTTTCGGTTTTCCATGAGTTTTATGCGCATCCTGTCCCTGCCTGCCTGTAAGCAGGGGGGTTCCTTATCGTTTTTCTTTATACAAGTTTGGGGGCCTTCCCCCAGTCCTTGTAGATCCGGCCTGTCCCTGGCTTTTATTCAAAGTCAAGGGGGCCTGCCCCCTGCCTGCCCAGAGGTAAGCAGGGTGGCTTTTGCGTTTTTTATACAAGGTTGGGGGGCCTACCCCCAGTCCTTGTTGATCCGGCCTGTCCCTGGCTTTTATTCAAAGTCCAGGGGGCCTGCCCCCTGCCTGCCCAGAGGTAAGCAGGGTGGCTTTTTCGTTTTTTATACAAGGTTGGGGGGCCTGCCCCCAGTCCTTGTTGATCCGGCCTGTCCCTGGCTTTTATTCAAAGTCCAGGGGGCCTGCCCCCTGCCTGCCTAGAGGTGGGCAGGGTGGCTTTTGTATTTTTTTTTATACAAGGTTGGGGGGCCTGCCTCCAGTCCTTGTTGATCCGGCCTGTCCCTGGCTTTTATTCAAAGTCAAGGGGGCCTGCCCCCTGCCTTCCCAGAGGCAAGCAGGGGGGCTTTTGCGTTTTTTATACAAGGTTGGGGGGCCTGCCCCCAGTCCTTGTTGATCCGGCCTGTCCCTGGCTTTTATTCAAAGTCCAGGGGGCCTGCCCCCTGCCTGCTCAGAGGCAAGCATGGGGGCTTTTCGAATTTTTGTTGGAGGGCTCATTTTTCCTAACTTTGGCAACAGAGGGGCCTCCCCCTATTGCCCCCTGCTCGTTTGTGTGTGAATACGCAAGTTTGAACAGGCAACGAGTATAAATCTGGATCTTTCTCATTTCTTTCTAAAACTTGTGACATTTTGGGTGGTCGGAGCCGTCGACATTCTTTGACCGTCCTCCGCCATTTGTTTTTAGCAAAAATAAAAACTATCTCCGAATTTTGTTCAAACGTAATATTTCTTCAGGGTGTCCGCGTTCCAGTGAGCATGCAATTCTTGTCCTTCAAGGTTGGCGATTTTGTATGTGCCTGGTCCCAAGATTTGAGTCACTTGGTATGGCCCTTCCCAGTTGGCACTTAGCTTTCCATGCTCCCTTGATTTTCCAACCGCCTGCGTTTTTCTCAGAACCAGCTCACCCATCTGGAAGTTCCTCTGACGGACTTTGGCGTTGAAGGCTTTCCTCATTCGTTGCTGGTAGGCAACGATGTTGGTACTGGCTTCTTCCCTTAACTCGTTTACCAGGTCCAAGGCCTCGACCATTGCAGCTTCGTTTTCAGCCTGGTCGTACTGCAGGGAGCGCAGAGAAGGGATCCTTGCCTCGATCGGTAATAATGCCTCTGCTCCATATACCAGGCCAAACGGGGTCTGGCCTGTAGATTCTTTTCTCGTGGTCCGGATTGACCAGAGTATACTGGGAAGCTCGTCAGCCCACCTACCCTTGCAGTCATCCACCATTTTCTTCAAGCCATTTAAAATTTGTTTGTTGGTTGCTTCTGCCTGTCCGTTGGTTTGAGGGTGACAGACGGCTGAATAAGCGACTGTGACGTTGTGGCTTTCTAGCCAGATTCTTAGAGGATCATTATCGAATTGTCTGCCATGGTCGAATACCAACATTTTTGGTAGGCCGAACCTGGTGATAATATTTCGCCAAACCACTTTTCTGACCGCCGGCTCAGTAATGTTGGGCACTGCTTCGGCTTCCACCCATTTGGTGAAGTAGTCTATGGCGACAATCAAGAATTTCCTGCCCCCTGTGGCCACCGTGAATAGGGGTGTTCAAAAATTGACCCGGACCGGCAAACCGGACCGGACCAGACCGGACCGTAAGGTCCGGGTCGGTCCAGACCGGAGCACGTACCGGTCCGGTCTCCGGGTCCCAAAAAAGTTGGTAACCGGTCCCCGGTCCGGTCCACACTTTAAAAAAATATCAAATTTAGTGTATTTTTACGGTCCGGTCCGGTCCGGTCCGGTCTTAAGAGGGTCCGGTCCGGTCCGGTCCGGGTTTCTTTGTAACCGGTCCGGTCCGCGGGTTTGGGTTTTTTGGGTTTCCGGTCCGCGGGTCAAACCGGTCCGGTCCGGTCCGGTCCGGGTTTGGACCGGTGAACACCCCTAACCGTGAAGGGTCCTAGTATGTCCATCCCCCATTGATCGAAGGGGATGGGGGATAGGATTGGCCTGAGCTCCTGGGCCGGGGCATGGATTGATGGGGCAAAGAGCTGGCACTTTCTGCATTCCTGGGTCAGGCTCTTGGCATCCGCCAGCATAGTAGGCCAGTAGTAGCCTGCCCTTAGGGCTTTCTGGGCCAGTGATCTCCCTCCGATGTGATGTCCACAAATCCCTGAGTGTATATCCTCCAATACTTCAGCAGCTTGATCTGCCCGTAGGCATTTGAGCAGGGGATAGGTAAAAGATTTCTTATAGAGCTCCCCATCAATGAGTATGAACCAGGCTGCCTTAGCTTGTACTTTTCTTTTTTGTGTTGCGTTTGATGGTAGGACACCATGCTTCTTGAATTGGATGAAGGGAGTCATCCAACTTTCCAGACCTTCTTCCACGATGCTAATCGCCTGACAGGGGCTGGTAGACTTCTCATGCAAGACGTCAACCCACACTGACCTCCGTATGTCCTGTAGACTGGAACTCGCCAGTTTTGACAGGGCATCTGCTCGACTGTTCTGGGAGCGGGGGATCTGTTTGATCTCATATGATTTCAGGCCTGATAACTCTCCTTTCACCATCTCCAGGTATGTGGCCATTGCTTGGTCCCTGGCTTCGTATTCACCATTGATCTGGTTGGCGATGAGCTGGGAGTCTGTCGCTAGGACAATCGGTTCTGCTCCTGCGGCCTTAGCTAGCCTGACGCCTGCGAGTACTGCTTCGTACTCTGCTTCGTTGTTTGATGCTGGGAAGACAAACCTGAGTGCATGCTCAAAATCAGCCCCCCCCCCCCCCCCCGGGCTGGTCAGTACGACGCCTGCGCCTGCGCCATTGGCTGTCGAGGATCCATCAGTATGCACGACCCACTCCTCGACAGGGGTCTCCTCTTCCCCTGAATGGGAGCATTCCGCCAGAAAATCTGCTAATGCTTGGGCTTTGATAGCTGTTCTTGGCTGGTAAGATATCCCTAGCCCACTCAGCTCGATCGCCCATTTCAGTAATCTCCCTGATTTTTCAAATTTTTCTAACACTTTCTCCAGCGGTTGGTCGGTGAGGACCACGACCGGATGCGCGTCAAAGTAAGGTCTGAGTTTTCTGGCAGCAATTATGACTGCGTAGGCGGCTTTTTCGACCATCGGGTAATTTTTCTCGGCTGCCCCCAGCGCATGACTTACAAAGTATATAGGTTGCTGGGTGCCCGCCTCTTCCCGTAAGATGACCGCACTGACGGTTATATTGGTCACTGCAATGTAGAGGAAAAGTTTTTCCCCTGCTACTGGTCTTGCCAGAGTGGGGAGCTTCTTAAGATGGTCCTTCAGTTGCTCGAAGGCCTCTTTCTGCTCGTTTTCCCACTTGAACTGTTTGTTTCCTTTCAGTATCTTGAAGAAAGGAGTGGACTTGTCTGCTGATCGGGCGACGAATCTCGCCAAGGCGGCCATGCGGCCCGTTAGGCGCTGGATGTCTCTAATGGTCTTGGGCTCGGGAAGATCTAGAACTGCCTGAATCTTCTCAGGGTTGGCGTCTATCCCCCGAGAGCTGACCAAGAAACCCAGGAATTTACCGGAGCGGACCCCAAATGTACACTTTTTTGGGTTGAGTTTCATTTTGTAGGCGCGTAGGGAACAGAAAGTCTCCTGCAGGTCTATCAGGTGCTCCCTGTCCTCTTTGCTTTTTACGATGGCGTCATCGACGTAAGCCTCAATGTTTCTGCCTTTCTGGCCCTCAAACACTTTATCAACTAAACGTTGGTATGTGGCTCCTGCATTTTTAAGCCCGAATGGCATCATCTTGTACATGTAGGTGCCTGAACTGGTGATGAACGCACACTTCACTCGGTCCGGCTGCCATAAGTACACTTGATGGTACCCTGAAAAGGCGTCTAGGAAGCTCAGCATGGTATAACCACTGGTGGCGTCCACCAGTTGGTCGATTCTGGGGAGTGGATAGCAGTCTTTCGGGCAGGCATTGTTGAGGTTTGTAAAGTCTACGCACATTCTCCATGCGCCTGACGATTTTTTGACCATGACTACATTCGCAAGCCATTCTGGGTAGTCGCAGACCTCAATAAAATCTGCTTTCAAAAGCTTGTCGATTTCTTCCTTGATTGCCGCGTCCTTCTCTGCGGACATATTTCGCTTTTTCTGCTTTACAGGGCGAGCGTCCATGCTAACGTTCAGCCTGTGAACGATGCATGATGGATCAACCCCGGGCATCTCATCTGCCGAGTAGGCGAATACGTCCTTGTTTTCTTTCAGCAGCTTGATCAGTTCAGCCTGGTAGGACTCCTCCAGGTCAGCTCCTATTAGGACCTGCCTCCCTGGTTCTAAGTCTACCAGCATGCTTTCGCCCCCAGGCTCCAGGTGGTCGGACGCCTGATTCTCGACTGGAATTTCGCCTTCCCTGCTGGGGGAACTGTCAGCCTTTCTTTTTCCTTTTCTCTCTTTTTCGTGTGTTTGCAGGGCCACGGAGTAGCATTGTCTGGCTGACTCTTGGTCCCCGCGCACTTTTCCTTCTAGTCCGAAATCGGTGACATATGCTATGGTGAGGGCCCTGATGGAGATGGCCGCCTCGATTTCGTCCAGAGTGGCTCTGCCAATTAGGGCGTTGTAGGCGGATCTTGCATCCACAACAACAAAGGTTGCCCTGACGTTTCTGGCGGTAGAACCTTCCCCAAAGGTTACGGGTAGGTCTATGACTCCCATGGGCAGCACGCCTGCTCCACTGAATCCGTATAACGATCCGGGGGCAGGTCGCAGGTGCCTTTTTTCCAGGCCCATTTTCTCGAAGGCGTCCTTGTACAGCAGATTTGTGTATGCGCCAGTGTCTACCATGCACCTCCGCACAATGTGGTTGCTGATCTCCAGGGACAGCACCAAAGGATCACTGTGCGGTTATACCACGCGCCCTGCATCTTCAGGGGTGATGCTTAATGTCACTCCCCTTGGACTTCCTGCCTTCTCAGCATAACAGATCTGGTTCCTTAGTTCACGCATTTGTCTTTTTTGGCCTCTTCGACTGAGCTGGCCCTCAGTGCCCCCTGATATCACGTGGATCACCATACGGTTCTGCCCTGACCCTTCAGGTTTCTCAGATACTTCCTTCTGAGACTTATTCTTGGCTGCGTAGTTGGCCAACCATCCGTTCCTGATTAACTTCTCGATTTTGTCTTTCAGGTGGCGACATTCCTCGGTGGTGTGGCCTATGCAGTCGTGGAAGGTGCAGAATTTCTTGGGGTCTCCTTTTGGGCTGCGAGGTTTGTTCGGGCGATTCCACTTAGCGGTTTCCTTTTCTAGTTCGAAGATCTCCGCCCTGGATTTGTTGAGGGCAGTGTAACTGTCAAACCTTGGCTGGTAGACAGTGCGCTCCCTCTTGGGAGTGTCTCCCTCTTCTTTCTGCTTACCTGGCTCGTTCCTGCCACGCCCACCTTGCGGTCCCCCTTGCGGCCTTGTTTGGCCTGCAGGGGTATCCGTCAGGCCGTAGAACTCCTCCTGCAGAATAAACCCTTCAGCAATTTTCCTGGCCATGGCCAAGGTTTCTGGCTGGGACCTGATCATCTGGTTTTTCATTTCCCCTGGAAGCAGGGAGATTGTCAGGGCATAGGCGGCGGTGGAATCGTCGATCTCCCTGACCTGATGGTAGGATAGATCAAACCTTCTCAGGTATTCCCTTACACTTTCCCCCCTTTTTCTGTTTTAGGGTCATAAGATCGAAACGAGTGAGGCGTCTTCTTTTATTCCCTCCATATTGCTCGAGGAAGATCTCGGCCAACTCTATGAAGAACTTGATTGACCCCTGGCGGAGGTCCCTGAACCATCCTTGTGCCAGCCCCACCAGGGTGGTAGGGAAAACTTTGCACCAGATGGCATCATCTACGTCGTACATGCCCATGTGGCTCTCAAATGCCGCCAGGTGGTCTTCTGGGTCTGTTGTCCCATCAAACTTGATGGTGGGCATTTTGATTTTTGGAATGGGGTACTCTTGTACCTCGGGATGCAGCGGGGTTTTTGTGGGCCTGCCTACCAATCGTGACCTGCTTTCCCCAGATTGGTTACCATGAGTATCCCATTGTCTATGGGCCGGTTTCCTCATACTGGGGGAGCGGTGCCTTGGAGGCGGCCTGCTTGCTGCTTCGTCTTCTGTCTCAGGAGAGACTTGCCTGGGTCTCTTCCTCTGGGAGTGACAGAGTTTTTCACCCTGGTGATACTTAGATTCAAGCGGTTGCCCCAGGTTGAACCTTGACTGCAGGCTTTGGGATAAACCAGGGGCTGACTGCTCTTTGACCGCCGGTGTTAGCCTAGAGAAAACTCCGCCTGACTTTTCTCCTAGGCGCTTTGACATGGGCTCCCTGGGCCTCATTCTCTCCTGCAATTCCCGGGATAAGCCCCTTTGTTCTCCAGACGTGGACTCTGTTGTGTGAATGGAGAACGCCTTCTGGACAGGTGGTTATGGGTTGCCTGTTGTAATGCGCCTTTGCACATGCGCGTACGCTTGTGCCGTTCTTCTTGCCTTCCTCTGAGCATTTCTGGCGGCGGTCCGCCTCGTGCCCCCAGCTCCATCCCTGCTTACTGAGGATGGCTGCCTGGGGGCCGATGTGACCCTGCCTACCAGGTCCTCAGGAGTGAGCTCCTGGTTTAGCATTGCAGAGAAGAAGGCGGCTGCCTGCGCCATCTGAGCTGGGGTCAGATTCAGAGCGTGTCCAGGGTGTGTCCCCAGCTCAGGTGTCACAGCAGTGTTCGGTCCGCCGAGGAGGTTGGTTCCCCCCATCCCCAGGGTTGTGGCAGAAGGAACCCTCTCCAACTGTGGCATACCATACAGGGGGGCCACCGGTGGGACCGTCGGGCCCGTCCCTGCACTGGTATCAACGATTTCTGGCATGATTGTTTTAGTTTTTTGTGATTATGAGTGGTTGATTTTAGTGGGTAACTCGTGAGCACAACCGTAAGTTCCCCACAGACGGCACCAAATTGTTCCGGTTATGGAAACAATTAACCCGGCCTTGGATCCGGGTCGTATAATTGAGTTATTGGTGAATAATTGATCGTCCGACTTCCTTAAACCTCTTCTTCGTCTCACTCCCTTGATCGGACCTTCCCGGCGGAGTCGGCCTGCTCCCTGCACAATGAACGCACAGGGCCTCGGAGGTTGTCCGAGGAAACCCTCTCCGATGCCTAAGTCAGTCCGTGAAATGCCTTGATGAACCTAGCTCGTGAGGAACTAGGTGGCGTTTTTAGGAGTAAGAGTCTAGAGAGAGAAAATCCAACCCCTCTCATGTGGGAAATGGGAAAGTATTTATACCTTCCCACAAGAGAGAGGAAAAGAGAAAGAAGAAGAGGGAAATGAGTGGATGCTTGTGCGACACGTGGACTCACCTCATCCACTCACTTCCCCTTACCTTTAGGCAAAATGACGGACGGGTCCTCGGTCCCCCTCTGGTCCTGCTTAGGCGATAGCGCCCTGGAAACAGGCAAGAGGCCTGGTTCGCCCTGCTCGGCGGGCGGCCAGGCTGTGCCAGGCGGCTAAGAGATTAAGGCCACTCACTTGGAAGTTTCAATGATATTGATGGAAGGTCTGCTGGCAGGCCTTTTCTTATTCTGGGATTGGACGCCCCGGGGCCTGACTGGCAGGCGGCCAGAGGCAGGCAACGGACTCCCATCAGATTGATTGTTTGTTTCATATATTAAGACCTCGTTTGGTTACTCTTCTACTTCCCCAGAAGTGGAAGATCCCATAAAATACAGTTTGAGGGAGTTGTTTGGTTACCCGAAAGTGAAAAATTGGGAGAACTCAAACTTCCACTATGAGTTGCACTTCTTGGATGAAAATGAAAAATTGGGATGAGTTGCACTTCTTACACACATACACACATACATACATACACACATACATACATACATACATACATACATACATACATATATATATATATATATATATATATATATCCTTTATTTATTAAAACAGAGACCAAAGCAGCTGAGGTGGCACAGCTCATTGATCTCCATTCTGAAATACTCAACCCACCTTAATCCAGAGTTATTTTAGGCAATTACGAAAATCTTCCTAATCAAGGTGTCTTCCTAATCAAGCTATAAGAATTATTTTTTTATTCTTTAATAAATAAAAAACACTCAATTCATTTATTTTCATAGTACTGAATGTATATTCATTTATAAATATGATAAGATACATCTACTAGAATTATGTGGATATATATCCATTTACCATTATAGTATTCATAATAATCTTCAAAAAATTATGTTACTTGAAATAGTCTGGATTCTTTTATACTGAAATTTTAACCGAAAAGTAAACTAATATTTTCCGAATATTATATTTTTATTTTAAAGAATATGACCTCAGGTTAGAAAATAAATCTATATCCCAATAATTTAACTTGATATGGAACCGAATCCTTTAAACAAAAAAACACTCGATCCACTTATTTTCATCAGTACTGAATGTATATTCATTTATAAATATTATAAGATACATCTACAAAAATTATGTGGATATATATCCATTTATCATTATAGTATTCATAATAATCTTCAAAAAATTATGTTACTTGAAACAGTCTGGAATATTTTATACTAAAATTTTAACCAAAAACTAAACTAATATTTACCGGATATTATATTTTTATTTTAAAGAATATGGCCTCATGTTAGAAAATAAATCTATACCCCCAATAAATTAACTTGATATGGAACTAAATCTTTTAAATAAAAAAACACTCAATCCACTTATTTTCATCAGTACTGAATGTATATTCTTTTTTAAATATTATAAGATACATCTACAAGAATTATGTGGATATATATCCATTTATCATTATAGTATTCACAATAATCTTCAAAAAATTATGTTACTTGAAACAGTCTGGATTCTTTTATACTGAATAGTAAAAAATTGTATTATTTTGCTTCTTTTTCTCGATATGAATTATTGAACAATATAAACTTCCTTCGGTAATTTGAGACGGAATAAGTTATATCGAGTAATTTTTGTTTTATTAAAATGAATTAGTAATTGTTAAGCCTAATGTAGTCAATATAGCTCACGTAATTCGTCAAATTTTCGAAAACATCACTCGATTTTACAGTGATCTTTTTCAATTTAAGCTACTACGATCTCACAACAGTTAAAGTGAAAATGTTGTCTACTACACAAAAAAAAATCATTATCACACAAGTTAAGCTTTTGTAGTTTAATATTCCATTAATAAAATATTAAAATTGAAAATTATCACCCGTAGCAGATCATTCGTCGAGATGATATTAATTTGTATTTATCGTGAAAATGAAAAAGACAACATGGCATGAAACTAAAATAAATTCCCCAAAAATAGTAGAGGGACTTACGTAAACACAAAAAACCGTCCCAACCCGTGAATTTTCACAGCCCTCAATCCTTTTGATTTGATGTTGGTAATTTTTTATACTCCAAAGTGTGTGTAATCTTTTAATTAGTAGCATAACTTCCTGCTTCACTTCCCTAATAATTAATTTCCATGCGTGTAGATGCCAGATAAACAAATGAGCTCCGTGATGCATCCCGATAAAACAAGCTATTCTCACTTTCAATTTGGAAGCTGATTTGTCGCACCTTATAGATAGGATTTAATCATTTTGAGATGTTTTTATTTTTATTTTTTTTACGTGAACATTAGTAGCAATATTTCTTCGAGTTACTAGTCACACCTTAGGATTGGACTATTGGAGAGAGTAGTCTCTTCGAGTTACTAGATCTGAATGACACCCAACATCACTCTAGGCAAAAGGCGCCTTCGTAAGGGAAGGCTAGCAAGGTGCACTATATATTTAACAATTCCATGTTTTTTATTCTCGGTCTCATTGTGCATGAAGCACACCTTCCTCTCAAAGGCTCAAGCCTTTTTCCTTGTTAGTACAAGTATTGAAGTATGGGATTTCCTCGCGCTTCTTATTCCTTATATATCTAAGAAAAGGAGATAGAGGGGAGTAGAGAACCAATACCTATTATCTCTGAATCTTTTAATTTTTTTTACCAGGCCATATTGGAGATGTTACTTTCCAAATACTCAGGCTATAATATACGTGGTTGACTCAAGTGATACTGACCGTCTTGCAATAGCCAAGGATGAGTTTCATGCAATTTTAGAGGTGAATGCAGTGTTTTTTATTACATTATTATCCAAAACGAGCTCAGAACTAAGAAGCTTTCTTTTAGCCGATTTTGTATGCACTGGTTAATGAACATGCTCCTTGTTTTAGTACAACAACAAAAACAACAACAACAACAACAAAAACAATACCGTAGTGCCTCAAGGGCTCATACAAATTGCGAGATAAAGGGGGTCGGATGTGCACAACCTTATTACCCTTGCATTACCAATACAAAGAGGTTGTTCCCGGATGACCCAAGATGAGAATTGCATTGAATGACTACTGCTTCACCATTACATCGAACGCTTCTTGTTTTGGTGCTTCAGTGAATCTGGTTTGGAGATTTAAGCCAATCACTTGAAATTTTTTAACAAAATGACAGGATAATCCTTGCTTAAGATACTGCCATGATTCTTGGTCCTTTTTGTTCTCTTTCATCTGCATACTTCTGGTACTTTATTAGAGATTTTGAAGCTTAATTTGACAAATTTCATATCTTTTCAGGAGGAATTAAAGGCCAAGGCGTCGTTGTTCTAAATTTTGCTAACAAACAGGTTTGTGCCTAATTTTCAATAATTTAGTGAGAGCTTGGACATTCCTAACTAAGAAATTAACATTGTTGCACGTTAGAACCTTTAGGACTTAAATAAGGCTCATTGGGCATTTGGAAGTGATTTTGAGTTTCTGCGCCACAGCCAGTCATTTCATATTGATGGTCGTGCTGTGTATGATGTCATTTTTGGATCTTTTAAACTTCTAAGAAATTACTTTCATATGAAATTCAGGGTCTCGTTTGTCAATGTTTCCTTTTTTTCTAATTAACATGGTATCTGCAATCTGCGAGAAATTATATCTTATGCTTTAACCATGTGTGCCAACATAAGAGCGTCCTCAATTTCTTAGCAAGAGGGGGGATGGGATTTGAGATACCTTTGGTTCTTCTGTGGCTGTGAATCTTAAGTCAATCTCAGTAGAGAGGCCAATTTTTATGTGGGAGAACCGGAGAAGCAGGTGAATCACTTTCCATTTTTTTTGTTGATCCTTTACAGGTCAGGATCTTCCTGGTGCACTGCACGATGCCGCTATCACTGAGTCACTAGAGCTACACAAGATCAAAAGCAGGCAGTGGTCTATTTTCAAGACCTCTGCTACCAAAGGCGAAGGCCTTTTCGAGGGCTTAGATTAGTAACAACTGATACCTTGACGCTTTTCTTTCTTATTTTATTTCCATTGTTCTTCTTTTAATGTGTTGCTTGGATACTGCATTTGATGCGATGCTGTTTCTTGGCAATCCCTTGGCTTAATGGCTTGATCTAGGTTGTGTATCAATATGAAGTGATTGAATTATTTTATGGAGTAAGTAGGTTGAGTAATACACTGAAATCTGGATCTGCCGGATGCTTGTTTCAAAACATGAGTCAAGAGTTGTGGAGCGGTTAATGAAAGAAAATATACGGATTATTAATTTTCAAGCGTTCATTTTTGGTGAAGTTCATCCTAGCTTGTAAAATCTGTGATTCATAGCGTTACTACATCCTAAAGTAAAGCATTACTACTACATTACACTAGTCTCAGACTCGGTTTTACGTAGAAGAGTTTCTTACTATGCGACTACCACAATTTCTGAGAACATCTTAATATGTATGTAGGCCACTTGAGTTTGCTCTCATTATGTAATTGATGAGCATTAACTTGGGAATTTTGGTGTATAAGAAGAGTATTCTGTGAGATGGTTTCATGAATATAATCGCATCATTTGATGTTGTGTTGTGATCGTATTATGGGTAATGGTTCGAGTGTGTGCATATATAACATTATACCCCCACGTCTCGTTCATTTGTTTGTCTTTGATGAATAAACCGGAGGGATTGTAATAAATGGAGTACTCCGCATCTTTTTTAAGTCGAAGAAATAGTATTGTGGTGGTGGGGGTGGTGGTGGGGGTGGAGAAACTTGGATTGGGAGTAGACCTGGCAAAACTGATCCCACCCAAATCCACTCAAAACTTGAATTGATTCGGTTGAACCTGTATGGACGCAAATGTTATTATAGAAAACGAGTTGATATCCCAAAAATAACAAAATTGAAAACCATTCAAACCTAAAATGATGAAGCCCGACCCAAAGTCAACATGATTTTTCTGACCTGACCTGAACTATATCCGGTTGACTCGTGTGCTAGGCGTAGTTGGGACTTGGAAGTGAGCTAGGAGCCTAGGAGTACTATGGGATTGTACAAGAACACTGGAATAAGTAGAGCCACTATAGTTTATAATCCCTCTGATTTTGAACGTTCTTTCTCTATTTTCTAAATGGGTTGAAATATCTCTTCTTCGTTTTTTTCATTTATGGAAAAACTTTTTCACACAACTTTATCATCTTATCCGCACTACTTTACCTCTCATTAATTAATATTTCGTAATTTCGTATAATATTTCTCTCTCATACTTTTCTATTCGATTTTCTCTCATTTAATTAATACGGAGTATAATATTTCTCTCTCCTTTCCATTTCTCAAAAATCAAATAAAAAAAAGTGAAACTTGTAGAGGGACAAGGCATTGGATGAACCACGAAGACGCTTGTGGTGTTACGCATTGCTTATTATAGCCAATATATAGTTAGTTAGTTAGTTACAGTTAGTTAAGGTTGGTTATAACTAACTGCCTAACCTCTATGTACTATATATACTGATACACATACACATGTAAAGATTACAACTTTATGATTCATATTAATAAACACATATATTTGAAATGGTATCAGAGCACTAGTTTTTCGATTCAAGAACTCTGCAATATTCCAAACAATTTTTTTAACAATCTTCATCACAATCTTCATCATCTTCATCATATCCATTACTCTGAAATTCTGAAAATCTTGAAAGATGAGTTCAGGAAACAACAACATCAATACCAACAATAACAACAATAATTCGTCATATGATTACTATGATGATCCACTTTACTTGTCCTCAGCTGATCAATCATGTTCGCAATTGGTGATCAATCTCTTTGATGGGCATGATTACATGGGGTGGAAGCAAGATGTATTAACGGCTCTTGCATCCAAGAACAAGGAAGGCTTTGTAGACGGAACATGTGAAAAGCCAGCAACGAACAACAGAAAACATCACCAGTAGATTAGATGCGACCTAATGGTAATGCGCTGGATCTTGAACTCTCTAGATAAATCGATTAGAGAGAACATGAAGTATGTCAAGTCTTCAAAGAATCTATGGGATGAACTTCTTGAAAGGTATGGAGTGGCTAATGCGATCGAAATATATCAGCTAAGGAAAGATTTAGATGGTATAAGCCAAGGAAATTTGTCTTTAGTGGATTACTATGGGAAGCTCAAGATTCTTTGGGAAACGCTTGATTCGTTAAATCCGATTCCAGTATGTACTTGTGGTGAAATTACTGTACATGTTCGCTGATGAAAAGAATAACTCAGAAGGAGGACAATGCGAAACTCATCCAATTCTTGATGGGTTTACGTAGTAGTTATGACAATGTCAGGACTCAAATACTCTCAATGGATCCTTTGCCAGCAATCAACAAAGCATTGGGTTTATTGCAGAAGATTGAGCGACAAAAGCAGATTACTGATCAGGCATATCCTTTAAATGATGCTTCGATTTATGCTGCATCCAGGGCTATGGAAGCAAAACGTCAGAACAACAACAAGAGTAACAAGAATGCTGGAAATAAGGCTAAGGTTGGTGATAAGTACTGCAGTCATTGTGATATGACAAATAATTATTTGGATGAATGCTTCTGGATGATTGAATGCGCGCATTGTGGCAAAAATGGGCATAAAATTGACAGTTGTTATAAGCTGATTGGATACCCGAATGATAAAAATGGGAAGAACAAGGGGAAATCTTTTGCAGGAAAAGGGAAGAACAAGAAGAGTGCACATAATGTAGATGTTATTGAAGGTTATTCTCCTCTAGACAGTCAAGTTTTGGGTGCTAATCATGAGGTGTATCAGAGTGATCATGCGTCACAAGCTGGAGTGGTGTTTGCTGCGAATGCACTGGATGGATTGGTAACTTCTGTTATAGATCAGGTACTGCAGAGGATGAATGACAAGTCTACTGCTAACTCTGCTGTAAATTTGAATGCTAGTACCTCTAGCTTCGCTGGTATGATCCCAATTCCTGTCAATTCTTCCGTTGCTTCTAACATTAGGCAACCAGTCATACATGACTGGATTATCGATACAGGGGCCTCAGATCATATGTCATATAATGCTGAAATTATGCATAATATATATCAGGAATTTAAATAAGCCATTGTTAATTGGACTACCAGATGGTAGGGTAAAAACGGTTACAAGAATTGGAGATGTCAAGTTAAACAAGAGATTAACTTTGCATAATGTGTTACTTATACCTGATTTTAGGCAAAATTTAATGTCAGTCGCAAAACTAATTGATCAAAACTCAGTATTTGCCTTGTTTCTTGCATTTAAATGTGTGTTTCAGGATTGTTTAAGTAATCAAATTGTTGCTTCATGCAGAAGGCTAGGAGATCATTACAGATTTCAAGATGACAAAATTGAAAAAATAATTAGTCTTGGAGCATAAGCCATTGATAGGATTTTCAAATGTAAAAACAATACAGATAATGATGTACTTGTTAATTCTGTCGATAGTATGAATACTGAGTTGATACACGCTAGAGTGGGGCATATGGCCTTTGATAAACTCAAATTTGTTGAACATAATAAGAAATTTTCAAAGCCTGATTTATGTGAAACCTGCATTCTAGCAAAGCATCATCAGTTTCCTTTTCCTAAAAGCGATTCTCATGCTACATCTAGCTTCAATTTGATTCACATGGATGTTTGGGGATCGTACAAAGTTCCATCTATGTCAGGATCGACTTATTTTTTGACTATATTGGATGATTATTCGAGATATACTTGGACTATGTTGTTTCAGACTAAAGACCATGTATATGACCTAATTAGAACGTTTATAGCTCATGTCAAAAATCAATTTCATGCTCAAATTAAGACCATTAAGTCGGATAATGGGACTGAATTTCGGTATAGCATGTGTACTTATTTGTTTAAAGAATTAGGCATAGTACATCAGACTAGTGTAGTTGGTAGACCACAACAAAATGCAAGGGTAGAGAAAAAGCATAGACATTTGCTTGATCCTGCTCGAGCACTAAAAATTCATGCTGGTCTTCCTGTGAAATTCTAGGGTGATTGCATTAAGACTGCTACTTACTTGATAAATATTATGCCTTCTTCTGTGTTAAACTGGAAGACAGCGTATAGTATGTTGTATGGCAAGGAACCTTCGTATACAGGTTTGCGCCTTTGCGGGTATTCGGATGTTGCTGTTATGCAACTATGCCCCCAACATACAAAGATAAGTTTTGGGCGCGAGCAAGAAAGTGCATATTTTTGGGATATCCTCACACTCAAAAAGGATATAGACTGTACGATCTTCAAACACGCAAAGTATTCGTGAATAGAGATGTTATCTTCAATGAAACTTCCTTTCCTTTCAAACCTGAGGATACAGGAACACGTTCTCAGCTAGTTTCAACTGGTCTTGAGTTAGTGAATCCTGCAACTTCTACCCTGCTAGTACCCGCGTCTGGACCTGCATCTGCATCTGCATCTGCAGGAATACCTACAGGAGTACCTGCATCTGCGTCTGCAGGAGGCGTACCATCATATACATCCACAGAATCTGAAGCACAGCTCGAAAGGTCTACAAGGTCCAGACAAATTTCGGTCAGGTTGCAACCTTACTATACATCCTTGGGAGGACAACAGCCTTCCGCTTCAGCAGTTAGTGCGTTTCACGCTGCTGTGTTGAAAGAGCTTGATGAGTTTGATCCTGAGTATGTTTCTAGTGTGGCGAATGTTATGTTGGAATATGAGCCTCAGATCAGACGTTCAAGCAAACTTGTAGAGATCCAAGGTGGATTGAAGCAATTCAGAAAGAAGTTCAGGCGCTTGAGAGCAACCATACATGGGAGATTGTGAATCTGCCAGATGGTCAAAACCGATAGGTTGTAAGTGGATTTTTAAGATAAAATACAAAGCAGAAGGGACAGTTGAGAGGTTTAAAGCTAGGTTAGTAGTGAAGGGTTATAATCAGGTAAAGGATAAGGACTATCGAGATACGTTTTCTCCAGTTGCGAAATTTACAACAGTAAGAACTGTGTTAGCAGTTGCTGCACCACAGGGTTGGGATCTACATCAATTGGACATTACCAACGGGTTCTTGCATGGTTACCTTGATGAGACGGTATATATGACGCCTCCTGAAGGGTATGAAGTCAATAAGGGTAAAGTATGTATCCTCAAGAGGTCTCTTTATGGGCTCAAACAAGCTTCAAGACAATGGAACAAGGAGCTTACTAAGTATTTACAGTAGGTTGGGTTCACGCAATCAAGACAAGATTATTCCTTATATACTAAGTTTGATGCAATATCCAAAGCATTTACCATAGTTTTAGTGTATGTTGATGATGTTTTGATAACTGGCAATAACATTCTCGAAGTCAATACACTTAAGGCTGGGTTAGATGCCGCATTCTCCATCAAGGATTTGGGACTCATGTGATATTTCCTTGGTCCAGAAGTATCCAGAAACAGTTCTGGCTTGATGATTAACCAACGCAAATATATCCTCGACATTCTCAAAGATATTAACATGGAAAATTGCTCGGAGACTCAATTTCCTATGCCCAGGGGTCTGAAGTTATCGACAGAAGAAGGTGACTTATTGCAGGAACCTGAGCAGTACAGGAGATTGGTGGGCAAGCAAGTTACTATATCTGAATTCTTCAAGACCTGATATTTCCTACTCAGTCCAGCATTTAAGTCAGTTCCTAAGTCAACCAAGACTTCCTCACCTTCAAGCCGATGTACATGTACTTAAGTACCTCAAAACGACTATCAATACATGCTTGTTTTACAGTGTCAGAACAGACGCCAACTTGACAGCTTTTAGTGATGCTGATTGGGGTCAGTGTGCGTTTTCTTGTCGATCTCTCAGTGGTTTCTGTGTATTCTTAGGCAATTCATTGATATCTTGGAAAACGAAAAAACAGAAGACGGTGAGCAAGAGCACAGCAGAATCTGAATACAGAAGCATGTCATACACCGCCTCAGAATTAGTATGGGTGGATAGTATATTGCAGGATCTACGAATCAATGTACCCAAACCAATACCTCTCTACTGTGATAACAAAACAGCAATGCATATTGCACAAAACCCGGTATTTCACGAAAGAACCAAACATCTAAATTTCTATTGTCATTATGTAAGGGACAAACAAGAAGAAGGATTTTTGTTGACACAACATGTAAGAACTGGGTTGCAATTAGCAGACGTCATGACCAAGGCGCTGGGAGCAGAACAACATCAATTTTTGTTATGCAAGCTTGGTCTCATTGGTCTAGATTCAAACCCAAGTCCAGCTTGAAGGGGGAATATAGCCAATATATAGTTAGTTAGCTAGTTACAGTTAGTTAAGGTTGGTTATAACTAACTGCCTAACCTCTATGTACTATATATACTGATACACATACACATGTAAAGATTACAACTTTATGATTCATATTAATAAACACATATATTTGAAACTTATGATAAATATTTACTAGTGCAACAATTGTAAACGGGTAATACTTGGCGTCAGTATGCATACATCAATCCATATTAATTACTAGGGCCTATGTATCAAAAATGACAAAAATAGTGTGGGTGAGGGTGATCGAGTTGGTGTTAATAATGGAGTACTCGGTAATTATTAAAGTGTGGGTTCTTCCAGATTAAATTCAAGCTCCGCAACAGCTCTCTGAAGATGGATATCAAGAGGAGGGGTGTATCCAAAGGCCATAGAGTAATCATCCATTTCATCAACCGATGACGAACTCTTCAACTCACTCCATCTCCTAGCATACTCCGAGTCTTGACCATCACTCAAAAGCTCAACCACCTATACATTCACACATTCACCCATCCATATTATTAAGTCTTGCTTCTAATTAAAGAGATCCAATATAATGATGTACTCCGTAATAATCTATGCACACGTTGGTAGCTAGTTTCATCATTCATCATCATCTAGGTATGTACGTACCTCCGTCATTGTTGGACGCCAGGCCGATGAATGTCTAACACAACACGAAGCCGTAACAACAACCTTCTGCAACTCTTCTACATCATACATACCCTCTAATCTCGGATCAGCTAGCTCTAATATCTTCCCACTCTCCATCAATGGCATAGCCTACATCACATTATCGTAAACCCTCATGAGCTACTGTACGTAGTCATTACAGTTTCAAACTAATTATTAAGTTAAGATTAATTAATTACGAGTAGTTATTATAGCAGTACTTAATTAATTACCCATAAGAGCAGACTCTGTTTGGAAGAGTTAACAGGTCTTTGGCCAGTAACAATCTCTAGGAGAAGAATCCCAAACGCAAAAACATCGGTTTTCTCGTCTACAATTCCATGCATGAAGTACTCTGGAGCCAAATACCCAAAGGTGCCCTCTATTGGTAATACCGCATGTTGGTTGTTCTTGCTTGCAGGAAGCCATTTTGCAAGTCCGAAATCCGTGATCTATTACATAGATAGCATTAGCAACATACATTTCATATAGGAGTATATATATTATGAAGGAATAATCTACAGGATGAGTAAATGTACGTAGTACATACTTGAGGTTCGTAATCAGAACCGAGAAGAACGTTGGAGGCTTTGATGTCGCGGTGTATGATCCGGTGCTTGCAACGCTTGTGCAAATAATCAAGTCCTCTTGCCACTCCTAATGCTATTTTGTACCTCATTTCCCATTCTAGACCCTTCTTTGCATTGCCTAATTAAAGAATACCAATTCAATTCAGCAGTCGTTAGTTTTAAGTCATGTGCGGTGGTAATTAATTAAATTACATGTTAGAATGAACTAAATACTAATACTAAAATATAGTGGACTCCTTGTATATTGTTTACATACCATGAAGGGCATTGAAGAGATTGCCATTCGGGGAGAGCGGAAAGATGAGATATAGACCGTTTTCGACACAATATCCAATTAAGGTGGCGGTATTAGGATGAGAAACATGACTAATTATGCCCAATTCTATGAGAAACTCCTTCTCTTTGTTTGGATTACTGTTGTCTTTTGTTAATCTTTTCACTGCAATGCTCTTCCCATCACTAAGCTCACCTCTGTAAACTTCTGAGTATCCACCTTGTCCTATCATATTATCTGCATGCCAACCACATCATACGGAGTATATAATTAACCTACGCACCAACAATAAATATTTTTTGAGTAAACCCTGGCCTAATGATGAGTAGATGATTAATTAGGAAGTGTGTATTGTGAAAGGCAAGTTTCAATTTAGGTGCATCTAGGGACAATCATCATATCCATATTTATTTTTGTTTGAGTAAAGTTTTACACCATTTCATGCCAGATATGTCCTTTATCAATTACGGAGTAATTATTACTCCCTCTGACTTCTTTTAATCGTAACGTCGCACATGGAATAATGTTGTGAGTGTGTGAACGATGAGTCTCACTAATAAAGTAAAAAACACATCCAGAAATGTGACAATAATTCTAATGAAACTTTCCTAAAAGAAATATTTTTGCAACTCAAAAGAATCGGAGGGAGTAAAAAACAATCTCAAAATAGAAATTTAAATAAATGACCAAAACACACTACTCCCTCCGTATCAGTATATATATGACACTTTCCTTATGAAAAAAGATTTCAAATGAGTATATATTTCATAATATTTTTTAATATTTTGAGAGATATCGAAGAGAGAAATAGATATCTCAAAAAGTGAGAATGACTTATAAAATATAAGAGTAACTCCGCAGCAGTGGGAGTGAATATATGATGACGTAAGAACTGAGTAACTTTCATGGACAATTATGTTATCATGAAATTACTTACCTAGGTGAAAGTCGTGGGTAGCGAGAGAAATCTCATCAAAGCTAAAGCATTTCAGTAACGGTTGTTGAAGCTTTCCCCCTAAATGGCAACTACTCTCACTACTACTTGATCTTCTCCTACCACTTGGCGAGTTCCTTAGAAAAAAGGATGTCACACGTCGCAACGGGGATTCCTTACACTTGATTATAGTCGTTGCTGTTGTCGTCGTCGGTGGTGGTGGTGCTGGCGACTCAGAGTTACTACTTGAGTCACCAAAACTCGAGTTATTATCGTCTCCTCTATCAACTCCATTTAGAACCGTCCTTGGAGATCTCTTCTCGAATGTACCCTTGGATGATGAATCAGTTGCTTCTTCTTCTTTCCTAGTCAATTGTCCCATTGAGATTATTGAGCAGCCCTTGGGAGCACGTTTCAAACAATATCTTGTTATTTCCCCTGTTTCTCTGCAAAATTTTGACCTCGACAATAATAATAATACCATGGAGAGAAGAAAATGAAAATTGCGAAAACAGAGGTTTGAATGAAGATGAGAAGAATGTTTACCCATTTGGTTGTGTTTTTGAGCCTCCAAGCACTAAATATGTAGCGGATGATCTCTTAGCTTGATCAATTAAGCCACTTCCTATGTTAGCACTATAGGTTACCCTAGCCTCCAAATTCACCTATAAATGCACTTGTAGTATTAGCACAACGCAAGAAGAATGAATAAGATTAGTTTGTACTCCCTCCCTACCTTTCTGCATTGACTATCCTCTGCAAACTCTGCCATAGTGGACAAGACAAAAGTTTTAGCGCGATGATATCGGTTGTAATCTCTTGATCTCGGTAGAAGCTTCTTAGGCTCCTTCCCTGCTGGATGGTTTTGTTAAACAAGATTTTGAGAGTGAAAATTCAGTTCAACAACTCCAATTAATTAATTAATAAGCCATACTTCTATATAATGGTTTGGTTAAGATTTCTTAGAAAAAAATAATGTACGCACGTACACTTACACTAGGTCAGATGATGCATAATAAAATAGCAGCCTACTCGAGACTGGCATCATCGACCATTTTGAGCATCAGACAGGGTATGGAGTTAGCGAGTAGTAAAAAGAAATAAAGAAGCGGAAACAGGTTAGTAAAGACGTAGGTAGTAATGGTAAGATAGACGACAGACCTAGAACGTGTAGGGCGAGGATGGTGTCATGAGGATGAGACATAATGTTAATGACCCAAGTGAGAAGCTCCTTGGCTTCATCAATATCCAAAGAGATTCCGACTAGTATAGTTGATGGAGCTGCTGTTGAACAAGGGACCATAATTGTATTTTTTGGCCTATATTGCTCCTTTCATTTATTTATTTGTTGTCTCTTAAGGATTCTTCTTGGCTACGATTACTACTGCAAAGTATGCAAGTGAGTGTCGTTTGATTATATGGGTAGAAAAAGTGTATTGGTAAGTTTGGGTTTAGGTATAGTGGACACAACCATGAATTTTTCTTCTCCAACAAGCATGTGCCTTAGTGCATGTTAAATTCTTTGTATTTCACTTTTTTTTTCAAAAAAGAAAAGAAAATAAAAAGTAACAAATTAGAAAACAAATTACAATAAAAAAAAATAAAAAAAAGCATCCTCGTATGTACTAAAAGAATAACATTTTTCCATATTTTTTTCTATACTTCATAATAAATTAATAACAACCTATTAAATTATGATTACCGCTTTACATACTTTCTCTCTCTAACCACACTCCCTCCTCACAAAACAAATACAAAAAAAACCTAACAACCTTATGCCGCAGGCTCGCAACACCCAAATCCCTTTCCTTCCTTAACAATCACAATCCTTTGCCGGAGATGGGTCTTTCTCCGGCAAATCGGTCCCTCATTCTTGATTAAGCCTTAGCTTTCCGTCTCCAGCCCTATGTTTTCCGGAATGGTTGACATTTTCCCACTTTTTAAAGCCTTTTGTGTTGATCTGTCTGTGCCTTCATTTTTTGTCCGATTCGTTGGTCGTTTTGCTGACCATACTTGCTCTTGCCGCCAAGACTGATTGTCTCTTAGACTCCTTGGGTGGGTCGTGTCGTCTGTGTCTGTCGGTGTGGTTCAGCGGGGAGGTGTTCCTTCATCCCCCGCCCCCTCCCCCATCTCCTCGGTATGTTAAGGTTGGCTTTTGCTTTTATATGGTTCGTTCGAGTTTTGTGTGTCTCACAAAATAATTATGTTTTGCTTTTGCCATTTTAATGTTTAAAGTGACTGTAGGTTTTTGATTTAAAAAAAATATAAAAAATATGAAGTTTAAAATCTATTTTAAAAATTAAAATTGTTCGAGTTTATACTTGTCATGTGCTTGAATTTGTATAGGCGTTCCCCCCTCCCCCTCGTCCCCTTCCCCCATCTATCGATTCTTTCACATTTGGTTGGTTTAGGAGTGTTTCCCCCTTGTTTCTTTTCTGTTTTTGGTGTGGGCGTTTGGTCCTTCATGGATTCCTCTTGGCATCTTTTTTGTGTTGTCTGGCTCGATTTGCTACTTATTTTGGTTGTCGGTTCTTCTCTTGTGTTGGTTTGCATGGAGGTTTTGGTAGGATGATGTTTGTTTTTCCATGATGGTTCTTAAGGCTTGCGTGGATGGCTTGGTATTAATGGGTTTGAGATCGTTCTTTTGGTGTTGTTAGCATGGAAGCGTGTAACAATAAATTAGAGGTAGACAGAAACAAAACCGGCGGGACCAAAAACCGAGGGCAACGTGGACCGAGAACTGAGGGCGATGACCAAGACAGATGCGGACGACCGAGACAGACGCAGATCAAAAACCGAGCAGACCAAAAACCGAGGGGACAGAAACCGAGGCAACAAAAACCAGACAACAAAAACTGAGAGCAAGGCGACGGAACGGAAGAGAAGCTGTGCCGTTGCAGGGCGCCACTGAGTTGAAAACTATTTCGGAATGACCGGGGCGGAAATTATAAAACACCGTTAGCTTTCAAGGTGAACACGACAGTATACAAACCCGTCTACTGGGGACTGTATACTTTGGAACATTATTGAACAAAACCCAAAATATAAAGGAGAAGTTTGAAGAAGAGAAGGGAGACGATGATGATTGTGTGCTCAAACGAAGAGCACCAAAGCTCTATTTATATAGAACATAGAGCAGAAGAGAAGCCAAAAAACCAAGTGTAATGGCCCTCTAATCACCATTAACGCAACAATAAAGGGTGGGCTAAATGTGTAATAGTCACATTTGACTGTACAAGGGGAGATGGATATGGACAAAACCAACACTGAACCTGGACAGTCCGGTAAGCGTAAAAAACCCAAAGAGTAAAATTCGGGTACAAGCCTACCCAAACCCTAGCCCGAGCCGAGTCTGGTCGAATCGACGCGCGCGCGTGTGTGGTAAAGGCCCAAGTCCATCAATCTCCACAAAATACCCACTCATCACTTTATTGAAGGCTAAAGGAAAGAGGGAGTATATAAGGTAGTAGAAATCACTCCCTACCACCGATGTGGGAGAGCGAACTACTCCAACTTATGGCTTTCAAGCCTTTACTCCAACAATCCCTCACAAAGGTGAAGAGAGGAAGCGAGAGGAAGAAATTCTGGGTTAAGGAAGGATCGAATACTTAGGTATCAATGTCTTTCGACTTGAATTGACATATTAGTGAAAATGAGGCAACAACTTTCTTTCGAATAAGAAAATATCTTTTTATTTGAATTCCTTACTGATATTCCGTTGAGACCCTCATAACACATATCATACCTTCAAATCACACTTTTTCCGCGATTTCATTGTGCAACGCTTTTATGGCCATGCGTTTAACTTGGTATGGACGACAGCCAAACCATCTCACCCGCATAGGTAGTTCAAGTGCTTCTTATTAGCACTTCTCACTAGAACCATTCAGGATACAGAAGTCCATCCTTCAAAACAAAGTCACAAATCTATCAAGTGCTTCTCAACCAGCACCACCACGAAGGCTATGGATTAAATGCCATAGGAATCTTTGGTCAATGTCAAATCATACACTGTTTTGACATAAGAACCTAAGTCCCGTTCCCCTCGACATTTCACGGACTACTCTCCGTTGCAACCCTTTTGTAAAGAGATCAACAAGGTTGCTTACTTTCGGAATTCACATAGTCCACAACAATTACTCCATTTTTAGAAGTTGTTTAACCACACCATGCCTGATTCGAATATGTCTTTTTTTGGTATTATAGACATCATTCTTAGCAACACCAATTGCTGCTTGTGAATTACAATGCAAGGAGACTAGTGCTACCTTCCCCCCCCCCCCCCACAACGACACGTATGCTAGCAAGTTTCTCAGCCAATCTGCCTCTTGTCCTGCCAACTTAAGAGCAATAAACTCATATTCCATAGTGGAGGTCGCTATGCAAGACTGCTTTGAAGACTTCCACGAGATAGCACCTCCACCTATGGTGAAAACATAACCACTAGTTGAACTGATTTCTTCATTACCGTTAACCCAGTTAGTATCACAATAACCTTCTAACACAGTAGCGTATGTACCGTAATGCAGACATAGATCGCAAGTAACTTTCAGGTATCGAAGCAAACGACTCAACGCAGTCCAATGTTAATTATTAGGATTATGAGTATATCTACTTAGGCCCCGTTCTTTTCAGCTTATTTTCTGCCCGTTTCAGACCAACTCAGCTTCTATCAGCTCAGCCCAGATCCTATAAGCTCAGCTCCGCTCAGCCCTAATATTTTCAGCCTAGTTCTAATATTTTCAGCTCCTAAAATAATACTTCAATAATAATAATAATAATATATAACAATAATGATAATATTATTATCATCATTATTATTATTATTTATTTATATGAAACGAGAGTTGCATTAAGATCGAAACAAATTACAATAAAGTTTTATTGTTGTTGTTGTGCCATTTCGATATTAATGCAAGTTTCTTTTCATAAAAAAATAATAATAATGATAATATTATTGTTGTTGTTGTTTTTATTACCAATATCTCTTAATGTTAATAATAATAACAAATTATTATTATCATCATCATCGTGGGTGTCGTCATTATCATCGTCATTGTTATTATTATCGTTATTATTATTATTTTCTATTTTTTTATCATCATCATTATTATAATAATTATTAATTAATACTCGTATTATTATGCACTCAACAATATTTTTAGGTCTTGAAATAATTATTAC
Organism: Agrostemma githago; assembly: GCA_958450325.1. NCBI lineage: Eukaryota > Viridiplantae > Streptophyta > Magnoliopsida > Caryophyllales > Caryophyllaceae > Agrostemma > Agrostemma githago. The sequence goes on along the minus strand of OY288241.1, from coordinate 20,060,928 downwards.
ATTCAAATATTTACAACTCTGTCTCAATGCCATTACAATTATTTTACGTTATTTTTACACTATTTTTTTAGTGAATAGATTATCTAAAATATATACCATACAATATAGATATGAGTATTATTTGTATTGTATTAAAATTTAAGAATATCAAAATATAAAATTTTGTATATTACGTAATCAAAGATATATAGCTAACAAATTTTACTATTGTCAAGTATGAAAAAACAAAAGTAGAAATCAAATGAATTGGAGAGAGTACTATGTTTTTGTTGTTATTTTTATTATTACTATTATTATTAATTAATTAATTAGTTATTATATATATATATATATATTCATTTTTTAAAAGAAAATATTACTGTATTAGATAATTTATATAAGTAGTTATTAGTTTCAGCTTCTTTTAGTTCAGCTCAGCTCAGCTCAGCCCTGTTTCAGCCGAAAAGAACAGGGCCTTAGCCTACCCACATCATAAGCAATATCAGGTTGAGTGCAGTTCATGAGAAACATCACACTTCCTATAATTTTAGCATATTCTTCTTGGGAGACTTTCGCTCAAGTTCTTACATAAGTGTACACTAGGATCATAGGGAGTTCTAGCAGGCTCAACATCAAAGTTGTCGAATTTTCTCAACATCTTTTCCACATAGTGAAACTGACTTAGGGCGATCACATTTGAGTTTTGGATAACCTTAACTCCGAGGATAATGTTAGCTTTCCCTAAATCTTTCATCTCAAACTTTGATGACAAAAGCTGTTTGGTTTTATTTATGGCAAATAGATTCTTACCAAGTATTAACATGTCAGCAACATACATGCAAATAATCACACAATCTGATCCACACATCTTTGAATATACACACGAATAAGAATTGTTGGTAATGTAGCCATCTTTAATCAAAGTGTTGTGAAATTTTTCATTCCACTGTTTGGGTGCTTGTTTCAGACCGTAGAGTGATTTTCTTAGTTTACACACTTTACTCTCTTGACCCTTAACCACAAACCCCTCAGGTTCTGACATGTAGATCTCTTCCTTTAAGTCTCCATTCAAAAAAAGCTGTTTTTACATCCATCTGATGTATCACAAGATTATGAATAGCAGCTAAAGCGATTAGAGTTCAATGGTGGAAATTTTAGTCACAGGTGAGTAAGTGTCAAAGTAGTCAATATATTTCTTTTGTGTAAAACCTCTGACCACAAGTCTAGCCTTGAACCTTTCTATCGTACCGTCAGGTCTAAGTTTCTTTTCAAATAACCATTTACTGGAAATCGGCTTACACCCTTTAGATAAATTAGTTAACTCCCATGTCTGATTGGAAACAATAGAGTCTAGTTCATTTTTAATAGCATCTTTCCAAAAAATTAGCATCAATAGACCTCATAGCCTCATCAAACATTTTTGGATCTTCTTCCATTAAAAAGGCAGAAACAAACTCACCACTAGCACAAATATCACATGCATTTTCAGTTAAGAAAGTTGTAATAAAATCATTGCCGAAAATTTTCTCAATTCTAGGCCTTTTACTTCTTCTAGGCTCAACATCATGATCAACAAAGGTACTACTCCTAGCATGCATGGAACTATCAACAGGATTAACAGGCAATTCAGGCAATGATGCAACATCTTTCTTTAGTGGGAAAACATGCTAAAAAAAAATCAGCGTCTCTAGCTTCAGAAATAGAACGATCACTTAAAAACATAAATCTATATGCGGCACTTTTTTGAGCATATCCAATGAAGATGCAATCATAGGTTTTAGGTCCTACAGTGGGCCTCCTAAAATTAGGTAAACCTACTTTAGCTAAACACCCCCACACTCTAAGGAAACTTAGGTTGGGAGCATAACCCTTGCACAACTTGTAGGGTGTCTTGTCTAGTTTCTTATGAGGTACCCTATTAAGAATATGACAAGCGTATAGAACCACTTCCCCCCACATGTCACCGAAAAGGCCAGAACTTAAAAGCATGACATTCATCATTTCTTTTAAGCTTCTGTTTTTACCTTCAGCTACTCTATTTGATTGGGGTGTGTAAGGTTGACTTTTCTCATGAATTAGACCATATTTCTCACAAAAGTCTATTAAATAATTAGAGCCATATTCACCACCCCTATCGGACCTAACTCTTTTAATCTTCTTATCAAGTTGATTTTCTACCTCGGTTTTAAACTTTACAAACATATCCTCAGCTTCACTTTTATGTGTAAGTAAATACACTTTAGTGTACCTAGAACAATCATCTATAAAAGTGACATAGTAATGTTTGCCTCCTCTGTTCATAGTGCTTTTAAAATCTGCTAGGTCAGTGTGAATTAGTTCTAGAAGGTCTGTATGTCTAGTTTTAACAGGTTTATTTGGCTTCTTAGCAAATTTAGCCTCTACACAACTAGGACATTTTGTAAACACTTCTGAAGATAATGACGGGATAAGTGACATCGATTTGAGTTTTTTTAATAGACTCAACATTCACATGACCTAGTCTACCATGCCATCCATTAATAGACTCAGTGATATAAGCAGAAGAAGCTTTATTAATAGTGGTAGAAAAAATAATGTTCAAAATAAACAAACTCCCACTGAGAAAGTCGTTGCCCATGAAGTCTCCATTGCGACACATTACAACCTTGTCTGCCTTAAAAACAAGTTTCACCCCAACTTTGTGAAGTAAGGCACCACACACTATGTTTCTATGCAAAGAAGGAACATACAAAACATTGCTAAGGGCAAGAGTCTTCCCTGAGGTAAGTTTAAGAAACACCTTGCCTTTTCTGTGATAACAACGGAGGAGGAGTTACCCATGTAGACGCATTCACCATCATCTACATCTTCAAACTCGGCAAACAACTCCTTGTTAGCATAGAGGTGCCTTGAAGCTCTAGTATCCAGAATTCAGTCGCTAGCATTTGCCACCAGATTTGCCTCAACCACGACAGCTGCAATGATGTTATCTGTTTCATTAAGATTAGCCTGGCCAACATGACCACCTTTTTCTGAGGACATTGGTAAGCTCTGTGACCTGGTTGCCCACACACATGGCACACCTGATTATTATTTGGTTTCTGAATTTTTGGAATGGCCTTGGTGTATTTTCATGAGAAAAAATGTTAGCATTCTTGTTCCCTTGATCCCTGCCTTCACCACTCTTACTGTTTCCCTTATTCTTGTCTCCCTTAGAAGACCCATCGGTTTCAACGAGATTAGCTTTAACGGGATTTAAAGACAAACTAAGAGATCTGTCTTTTAAACAATTAGCCTCCTCGGTTCTCGTATGGATAACTAGCTCTTGGAGTGACAAATCTTTCTTCTTATGTTTCAACTGATTTCTATAATCGCTCACTACTAGAAACTCCCTATTTTCTAGACACTTTGAGGTTGACACTTTTATAAAGGATCGACCATAATTTGTACCTAATTACCAATCTTGACTCTTTCACGTGTCAAGAACTATAAAATAATTATTAATAATTTTAATAAATTAAGGAAACTGCTCTCACGTACTGATCTTCTCTAAAAAAAACTATTATTTTTGCGTGGATGGATAGCTAATAATATTCACATCAGATAACCACTGTCGCGCATCAAGCAAATTGTAGACATCCAGATTTGGACACGGTGGCTGAAGGAGTGCCCGACAAACACCCGCTGACGATCGAACTGCAACGCGACACAAGATTACGATGCTTTAGATAGTTTTTCTATAGAATGGATCAAATAATTAGTCGAAAAAGTCAATTTAACATCAAGACAGCCTTAGTCGTGTCATTACGGTCGCTTCGGCACTAATTAGAGTCAATTCCGACACCGGGATCCCGGATCGACCCCAACATATGAAAAAGTCAAACCTGAGTTAACGCGTCAGGCCGAGCAAATCTCGGGACGCGCACCCGAAGCCCACCCGCGCTCGGCGTGCTAGGGTTAATGGGGAAGCTTAACTCCCAAGTCAACACAATATTACGCATCTTCTCTGTTTAGGAAAGTTTCGAAATCGAATCTTCAAAATCCCAGGCACCTCAAACCAGGCGTCGTAATCTTCGTGCGCATCACCCCAGGCGTCTGAGTTTTGGTGCGCTCGAACTCATGCCTCCTAGAGGGCAATTTGAACTGCGCGAGCAACTATAAATACCCCCCCTGATTTCATTCATTCGACACAACATCCCAACGAGTTCGTGACTACTTCTCCACAACTTGCTCTCTTCCCCTTCTTCTCTAACTTAGGTTGCACTCCGACCTTAAGTACGATCCATTCGATCGTTGTCTCGATAAGGGAATCGATGCTACTCCTCACCTTTGAGCACTCCACTCGGAACCAAGGAGCACCTGCGCTCGCCTAGCTAACCCCAAGTATAGTAGCGAAGGTCTGCCGGAATCACCGCATAACGAGCTAGGAGGATCCGCCTCAAAGTCGAACCGTCACTAGGTTGTCATGTAAACAAAACTTTACATTTTTGCACTTTTATTATGCACTTCAATAATGTCAAACGTGGACACTAGGTCCACGACACGTCCTAAAAATACGTAAAGTCCTCAACTTCAACCATAAACACTAAAACATCCTAACTAAACCCGAGTAGTTCCGAGATCCGTTCTCAACTATCTACGCATCGTGTCTCCTTTAGTGTACACTCCGAGGGTGCAACTCCTTACTATGTGATTTACTTACATTTTGCATTTACCGCTTTCGTATGATTTACCACTTTTATAACCTTATAATCGCATGTTAATCACCTAACACGAAATCAAAACGTAAAAATACTAAAACTGAACAAAGCGATGGTCGGGTTCCGTATTAGTCCCGGTGCTCACCACCTGTGGTTTGATGCATCCTTGTTAATACCGAGCTGACGCATCTTAAGCAGAATACCAGGTAAGGTATATCACGAGAATGACTAATATCCGTATTATCACGTTAAAACTGATTTGCTAATATGTATAATACTTAGTACCCTCTACTCTTCTATGTGCATCTTTTCATGGCCTGCTTGTCGCGTGAAATCGCATGCAAAGAATGTAAACACAACTACTTTGACGACAAAAGCTTACTTGTCCTTAAACAACCGACATAGCAAAGACATAGGGTTAAAACAATGGATGTTACCGTACTTTTGCCACAATATAGGAATAAAGTTATTAGCCCACCGATTGATTAGTAGAGGCCGCTATGTGCGGGCGGGATTGGGTGTAGACGTCTAGCGGACGTTGGCTTCCCAATACGTACCCTCACCCCTTACTCAGAATCGACGGTTTCCTGATGTCCAAAATCATTGGCAATGAGAGTCATTCCAGGCATGGAGTACTTAAGAGTACAAGTCTTTATCTTTAGGTCCCGTGTCATTCAACTTTGAGCCGGCTAAAGATCAAAGTTGACTTGAACGGTTTCCGAGTCCCTATAATTGACTCGGTGACGACTCCATAAATCGGCAATGAATTTGGTTCACTAAAAAGGTCGCCTTATCAAACATATCGGCCTTTAAACATTTAGAACCACGACTTGATCGATTCCAACGAAAACACGGGTGCCCGCACCCATCTAGTACAAGTCTGAATCGTCATCCAAATCGAGGTCCGGCACATCGCCCCGAACGCGAGATCGGGCCGGCCTCCGACCGGAAGGGGGCCGCGTGGGTTGCCGGCCCGATGAACTGGGTCGATCCCGCGTTGGGCGTCGGGCGGTGTGAACGGACGTCCACACTAATATTCATCTAAACCTATCTAATTATAATATAATTAACATAATTGTATTCATCTTCATCCGCTACCATCTTCGTCAATCATCTTCGCCAAGTCCTCATCTTCGTCAATCGTCTTCGTCAATCGCCATCTCAATCATCCAGACGACTATCTTCAGATCATCTTCTCAAAATTGCTTATCCGCTGCGCTACCATTGATCGATCAGTCATCATCTTCGTCAATCATCAATTCATCAACTGAACAGGTTTCATACGTGTTTATTATCATCAATTCATCAGTGTTTCTCTCACATTAAGATATCATTATTGATGATTTTGTTTCATGTAATTAGTTGTGAGAACTTAATAGTTGCTGATAATTTTATTGTTCGTGATTTGTTCGTAGGGTTTTTTAATTGATTACAAAAATATCATTTTTATAATTGATGGTTTTAATTGATGATTTTAGTTGCTGATAATTTTAATTGATGATTTTAATTTTATTGTTGGTAATATATCGTTATTGAGCTTATGTTTGATTACATAAGAGCAATTTTTTAATTGATTGTTGTTGATAATTTTTGTGTTCCTAAATATTACTATTGGTGATAGTTCATCATATGTACTAGTACTGGGTTCATAAGTTTTCATGAGAACATAACACAGTTGGAGAAGTAAGAAGAATAGGAAAAAAAAAGGAAATTGTTGATCGATTTGTAATCTCCTTGTCATCTGATTTGTATTCGATTTCTAATTAAATTTTTATTTATGTACCTTTCGATATTAGATTGGGTCAATTGAAATACTACTTGAAAAAAAATACTACTACTTGAAAAAAATACTACTACTTGAAGAAAAAAATCGACACTTACACAATTGTATGTAACAAAAATTACTTTTACATGAATATCAGTTGTACTATTCCCAAGTCAGATTAATGAATGTCATTCTACTAAAAACTAAGCTCAATAATTGAAAGAGAGAAAAGTAACAAAGTTAATCTCACTGAAGCCACTAACATGTTGTTGAAATGGTAAGAGTAGCCATTTATACACTAGCCTACAACAATGAGCAACAAAAACTGAGCAGCAAGAAGAATTGGAAAACATAGCTACTTACAAAGTAGAGATTGAGAAGAAACATACTAAGGATATATGTGATAGAACAGTAGATGAGGGAGCGGAGAGATGCCATGATCCTAGAACAAGAGAATCCACATTTGCTGAAGATTTCCTAAATAATTGCACCTAAATTCGAATTATTCATAAATCCTAATAAATAGATGAATGTGGGTGTCAGATTGCCAGAAGGTGCAGCATAGAGCAACTCTAATGGCAGCCCAGGTTAGGTCTTACTAAGACACAACTTCTGAAGTTTGCCATTGTTTCTAGACCTCTAGTAGTTAGTATGTATGAAGTCCATGCGGGTTTATGGCAGCAATAAAGATACTGATATGAATTGGTGCATCTAAGAAGGACTTAGCTGAAGACACATAGGCTGGAAGGCTGACATACTTTGGACAAGCAAATTTTGATAAATTAACCACTGTTTTAACTCCACTAGTAATCACATAATATCGACGCAATCTGCCATTCGAATTATCCATAAATTAATGCCTTACAGCACTTGCAACATTCTTATAGCTTATAAAAGATTGGAAAGGTTCAGAATGCATGTATGAGTGTATGTACAAACATACCTTGACGGGAAGAAAAATGAATATAGCAATTAACAGGATGAAAAGAACACTGCAAATTCCCTCAGCACTGGATGACGAACTTTCATTTTAAATCAAGCCTGGAACTACAACTGCTTTTCTTCATCAGAGGAATGAAAATATAGGTTGAAAAAGTTGCTCGAGAAACATAAAAACGCCGCCGAATGTGAAATTTTTTACAGCTGAATAGCTTTGTTCAACTACAAAAAACTTCACTGAAGAGACCTATCTTGGAGAGGGATCACTTGGCTCAGTTTTTAAAGCACAATTTCCTGATGGCCGTGAATAAACCTTACTTTTCTACTGTCATTTGCGTCCTTGAAGAAAATCAAAGTAGTACTAAATAAGACACTGAATAACAGTATCAAAAGTAAGACATTAAAACCCTAGAAATTTAACAAAATATAACAAAAGCATACACAAATTCAAATGAATAAGAAAACTGAAGCAATGTTTGCAGAAACAAATAGAAAGAATAGACTTGTTTTTGATCTTATTGTACACTTGTGAGCATATGTTCTCTATAATTTGTTTAAGAATTAATGTTTGTATGTTTGTTTTGTCACGGTAATTGATGGATTTGAGTGATTTCGTAAGGTGCCTAGCGGGGTTTTTTTTGTATCCTCTCATATATGAACTTTCTCACTATCCATGGTAGATAAATTTATCGCTATCATATATAAACTTTTCGATGCTTATAAATATATTTGGTTTTATTTTCTCGTGGCTTAATTTATTTATTTCAAATAATGACTTAATAATTTGTGATCTTTTTTCCTTCTCTATATATATTTGCATATAAACTATTAATTTTATTATTTAAGTGTCTTATTTTATATTGTAGTCATGGTATCATGGATATGAGATGGATAAGATTGCCAAATGATTACTCAAAATATGTAGCCGGGTGTCTAAAGTTTATTGAGCTAGCTAAGAAAATTATAGTTGAAGGAAAAACCAAGTGTCCGTGTAAAAGTTGCATGTTGCGTTATTGGTTGCCCTTAATCAGGTGGAGCGACATACTTTGTTTAAGGGTTTTTATCAAAATATACAAACTTGATTTGACATGGTAAAGACAATGTTCTAGATAATGTGCAAGAAGTTAATAATGTTAAGAGCAGTGGTGAAGGATCCTTAGTAGGTCAAGATGACATGGAAGGTCTACTAAATGCAACATATTTTAGTGGTGATCATTTTTCTTATGGTTATGAGGTCGACGATGTGACTACGGGAATGAATTATGGTGATGACTAATCATGAAAATGATTCTGACTTTGACCATGAATATGATTTTGAGGATGATGATGTGAATGATGAAACCCCTAGACCAAAGAACTTTCAAGTTGATGAAAAGTACAAAAACTTTTAGAATCATCAAAATAAGAGCTCTATAAAGGGTGTCAAACTTTCTCGAAATTGTCATTTCTTTTACATTTGTTTCATATCAAGTGTATGTTTCACTAGCCTAGTGAGTCCTTCAATATTAACTGAATTACTGCTTAAAGCTTTTCCACAAATTAAAGAGTTCCCATCATCGTACTACAAGGGCAAGAAAATAGTCAATAATTTGGGCCTTGGATACGAAAAGATCCATGCTTGCCCAAACGATTGTATGCTTTATTGGGGGGAATTAATTATCCGACAATGATAAGTGTCATGCATGTCACGTATGAAGATGGAAAACAACAATAAGCGAGAGAGGTAATACTAATGACAAATGGAAGGGTCAACCTAAGAAGAGAGAAGAAGCCAAGGTAATGAGATATTTTCCCTTAATACCTTGGCTAAGAAGATTATACATGTCATCTAAAATGACAGAAGACATGTGGTGGCATCATAAAGATCGTGTGAAAGATGGAATGATTAGACACCCTTCTGGTGGGTCAGCTTGGAATGAATTTGATTTTCGATATCTCGAGTTTGCCTCTGATCCTCGAAGTGTCAGGTTAGCTTTGGCAACTAATGAGTTTAACCCTTATCGTTTAATGCATACAACATATAGCACTTGACCCATTATATTGATTCCCTACAACCTACCTCCATGGTTGTGCATGAAACCATCATCGTTTATATTATCATGTATCATTCCAGGAAAATCTAGTCTGGGTATTGATATTGATGTATATTTGAAACCTTTACTTCATGAGTTGAAAATGTTATGGGAGGGTGTTGATGCTTTTGATGCACATACGAGGAAAAATTTCAATTTACGAGCAGCTTTGCATAGTACTATCAATGATTTTCCTGCGTACGCTATGTTATCTGGGTGGAGTACTATAGGTTACGATGTTTTTCCTCGTTGTACTCACTCAAAAAACTCGGGTAGGTTTGGTGGTAAAATTTGTTATGTTGGGCATAGAAAATGGTTACCCCATGATCATCATTATCGCTCCCAAGGTCATTTGTTTGATGGAACCAATGTTTATGGTAGTGCTCCAGAGTCTATGAGTCGATCAAATGTGTTGAGGCAACAAGAAGGAATTGACTATGTGTATGGGAAGACAACAAAACGACTAAAGAGAAAAAATAGGGCAAGGGAAGTCGATGTCTCAACTAACTTTGTAAATGATGATGAGGATGATGATGGAGGCACTTTATGGAACAAAAAGAGCATATATTTTTGAATTGCCCTATTGGGAACACAATCCTCTTAGACATAATTTAGATGTTATGCACATTGAAAAGAATGTGTGTGATAATATATTGGGAACACTATTGGATATGGATAAGAGTAGGAATGACGTTAAAGGAAGATATGCTCTTAAAATATTGGGTGTTAAAAAACATCTTTGGCCACAAGAGAGAGTTGGCAGGGATCCTATCATGCCTCCCGCTTCATACTCAATGTCTAACGAGGAAAAAGAGAGATTTTTAAGAGTGTTGCAAAGGATAAGAGTTCCTGACGGATATGGGTCGAATATATCAAGATGTGTGAACATGAAACAACGAAAACTCATTGGTCTTAAGAGTCATGACAATCATGTGTTAATGCAAGATATTCTTCCTGTAGCATTAAGATCATCCAAAGACAGTTCTGTCATTGACTTGCTTAGTGAATTGTCTTCCTTTTTCAAGTGTTTGTGCTATCCAACTCTTGATTGCGATGATCTAAACTCTCTTGAGTCAAAAATTGCACTTATACTATGTCGGATGGAAATTGAGTTTTTACCTATATTTTTCACCGTCACTGTAACACCCGCTACTTTTTCCTAGCATTTTTTTTATCCTTACCGTTATGAATCTGTCACATTTCAGCCTTATGTTTCTTCATTTTTCCAAGCTCTATTTTTATTTTTGAGTCTAAGGATATATATTTTATTTGAAAAGATTTTAATTCTTTTAAATCTATTTATTTGATTTTCTTCGTAAATTAATTATTTTTCCGCGATGAATTCTATTTCTCTACGAATTAACGTTTTTAAGCTCAGATTTAAGCTATTTTTTTCCTACAAGTGTCTAAACATATTTATATAATATTTTTTGAAGAAGTTATGTCCACTATCCTACGGATTTACCCGCTTAAGTCTATGTATCCGATATGCCTTGCTAGAGGTCGATGTCGGGTTGACATATAAATTAGTTATATGTCTGGTAGTCTTAAGTGGGCCCATTGGGTCACACACAATGTGTATGGGATATTATTAATATATCGGTATATTAATATATCGGGTCAGTAGTAATACAACTCAGCTGTGTTGTCGGGTTATGGTAATTAGAGCTATAGTAATAATCTGGTTATGGTAACTAGAGTTATTGTGATAATCTAATTATACCAATTAGAGTTATGGAATAACTTCTAGGTTAAGTAACCTAGCTCTCTAGCTCTCCTATATAAGGAGGTTCATATGATGAACCAAATCATACAATTCAGAGTATTGATTCATATATTATAAGAGAGAATATTGTGAGATCGTCTCAGTAAACCCTTATACTAGCATATACACCGCAGTTCTGTACCTGTGTGGATACCAACGGAGGCATCACATCTGGGTTGCTTTATTCTGTCCGTGGAGAATTATATATACTTCTGGGTTATTATATTTCTTATTATTCTTATTAATACGCTCTTCTGCTGCTAATAAGGTATAATTGTTATCCCTCTACTTTTGTCTTTTCGGTTAACACTTATAACAGATCCTTGGCTTAAAGGGTTGTAACCCTAAAGTGGTATCATATCCTCTGTTATGTAGTATTAATCAAATTGACCTGAATCTTTGTCTCATAATTGGTTATGAGGGATTCTATCGCATATTAATTTGATTATTTCTCGGCTGATACGTCTCGTATACTGCTATCGTTGCTGTTTTGCGTAATATGCTCATATTAATGCTGATGTTATAAGTTATATAATTATTACATGCTGGTTGACTTGTTTCCACCCCTCTGTATATGTCAACAAGGAAATTGACAATACTTAAATATTTGCAAGTCGTTCTCAACCTCTCACTCCGTGTTTGTCAGAACTTAAGTAATATAATTTGATTTCTGATTGTCAGAGATATTTTATTTGCATGCTGGTTTGTTGTTTTTTATCAACATAATATGTGGTATTTGACGTATTAAGTTTGCATTATGTAATGACTAATAAACTAGTGACTTGTTTATCATACTTCTTACGTACGTTTTTTGCAATTAGTTGCTCCACCGTATATTACTTGTTAAACGTACCACATCAAATATGATTAGTCTAGTAATTACCGATTATGTTTAGTGTATCTTAATTTGTGAATTTAAATTGTTAAATTATGAAATTAATCCTTAATTTTAAGATATAATATAGATTATGTTTTAATTTATTGACCCATCATGATCCTCAATTTCCTTGTTGACGATGAGGCCAATAAGATTGGTCAAGATTCGATTGAAATTGAGAAATTAAAATTACTAGAATTCTTATTAAACGATGAGTCCTAATATGATTTGGACAAGACTCGATTTTATTTTTGTAAAATAGACGAATTAATGGAATTTGGTCACTTTTACATGTATATTAATTTCATTCAGGTTCCTTTTAAAACCTTGTTCTATTCACGATAATAATTGCATATTATGTCATATGATGCATGAATGTTTATGAGACTTGTGTGCTTAGAACTAATAGGTCGCCTTGTTAGATGACCTAGAAACATGGTTAGGACCCATAATCCAATTATTTCCTCGCAAATATTTAAGTATTGTCTTTCCATAACTAACCACTACAATAATTTCATATCAGTGGTTAAAGTGACTGCCTAAGCGGTGCTTTGTTGATGTGTGTGGACTGAGTAGGTGGGTAACGGTTACCCACAGGTTTAGTTTGGTTTTCTTAAACATCGCTATCAAGTCGGACTTGGGCTTTGAGGCAAATAGTTGGTTTCATATGATGAATTATACCGACAAACCAAGAATTACATGGTATGTAATCGACAAATAGTTGTCTACCTTTACTTTTGGAGTTTGAGCAGTGAGCCCAAGTTCACTTAAGCGACAAAAGGTTTAGGATCTTGGAATATTATGTAAATTTGAGGGTAGTTTTTATAATTTGTCTTAAAATTGTTTAAGATTTTATTGCATTTTTCAGCATATTAATTAGTCTGCATTTATTTATTTATTGTAGATATGTCGTCATCAAACAATTTTTCGCTCCGTTCAATGCTTGAGAAAGAAAAATTGATAGGTTCAAATTTTCTGGAATGGTATCGCTCTTTGAGAATTGTTCTCAAATAGGAAAGAAAGGAATATGTCCTTGAGAAGGAACTTCCTTTAGAACCAGATTCTGATGCTGCGGATGATATAAAGATATCATACCTCACTCATGAGAAAGACAATACTGACGTTTGTTGTCTCATACTTGCGACTATGAATTCTGAGCTTCAGAAGCAATATGAAAATACTGAGTCGGCATATGAGATTATAGAGAACCTGAAATCAATGTTGCAGGATAGCAGGCTAGGACCGAGAGGTATAATACTGTCGTTGCACTATTTAACTGCAAAATGGGTGACAAAGACCCGGTCAGCCCACATGTGATGAAAATCATGGGTTATTTTGATAACCTTGATCGTCTTGGTGCGAGGTTTGCATACCAGATGCAGACATATATTTTACTTCAATCCTTATCATCTATCTGGAAGGATTTTGTGCTAAACTTTAACATGCATGATCTAAAGAGATCGATGCAAGAGTTGCACAGAATGCTTAAGACGGCTAAACCAAACGTCAAGAAGGGTCTAACTCCTGAAGTACTTATGGTACAAAAGGGAAAGGGTTTCAAAGGCAAGAACAAAGGAAATGCAGCTAAGGCAAATGTTGCTAAAGCCAAGCCGAAGTCTAAGAATTCGCCTAAGAAATCTGATGAGGACCTTTGTCACTACTGTAGTGAAAAGGGGCATTGGAAAAGGAACTGTCCAAAATACCTAGAAGATAAGAAGAATGGGAATGTTGCTTCCACCTCTACAGGTATTAATGTTATATTAGTAAATGTTACTACTAGTTGCTCTACATCATGGGTATTTGATACTGGATGTGGTTCTCATATTTGCTGTAATGTACAGGGATTGAGAGACGTGAGGGCTCTGGCAAAAGGTGAAGTGGACCTGCGCGTAGGCAATGGAGCAAGAGTTGCTGCTTTAGCTGTAGGAACATTTCATTTAGAGTTGCCAAGTGGCTAAATTTTAGAACTAAATAATTGTTATCATGTACCTGCCATTAGCAGGAATATTATTTTCGTTTCTTGTTTGGACATGAAAGGCTTTGATATTTCAATAAAGAACAAATGTTGTTCCATTTCACGTAATGGTATTGTGTATTGTCAAGCATTCATTTTTGATGGCTTATATGTTCTTGATTCACCTAAGCTGCTATATAATATTAATAATGCAAAGCGGTTTAAATCTAAGGATTCTAATCCTACTTACTTGTGGCATTGTTGTTTGGGTCATATAAACGAGAAACGCATACAAAAGCTCCATAAGGATGGACTTTTAGATCATTTTGATTATGAATCATATAATATATGTGAATCTTGTTTGCTTGGCAAGATGACTAAGACGCCTTTCACTGGATACAATGAAAGGGCGTCTAACTTATTAGGGCTTATACATTCGGATGTATGTAGTCCAATGAGTACCACAGCTTGGGGAGGATTTTCATACTTCATTACATTTACTGATGATTTCAGTAGATATGGTTATGTGTACCTGATGAGGCACAAATCGGAATCATTTGGAAAGTTCAAAGAATCCAAAATGAAGTACAGAATCAACTAGGCAAGACAATTAAAGCCCTTCGATCGGATCGAGGTTTGTGAATATTTGAGTCAAGATTTCAATGATCATCTTAGGAGCTGTGGAATTGTTTCACAACTCACTCCACCTGGAATACCACAATGGAATGGTGTGTCTGAGAGGAGAAATCGAACCTTACTAGATATGGTTCGATCTATGATGAGTCATGCAGACCTTCCTATATACTTCTGGGGCTATGCGCTCGAAACTTCTGCTTTTACACTTAATAGGTGTCCATCTAAGTCAGTTGAAAAGACACCACATGAGATGTGGACAGGAAAGGTTCCTAGTTTGTCTTTCATGAAAATTTGGGGTTGCGAAGCTTATGTTAGGAAATTGATTCCTGAAAAGCTAGGACCTAAATCTGACAAATGCATTTTTCTTGGTTATCTAAAGGAAACTAGAGGCTATTACTTCAACAATCCTACTGAGAACAAAGTGTTTGTTGCTCGGAATGGAGTCTTCCTGGAAAAAGAGTTCATTTCCAAAAGGAGTAGTGGGAGTAAGGTTGATCTTGAAGAAATTCGGGATATTCAAGCATCCACAGTTCCTAATGAGGAAGTTGAGGATGAGGAGGGGAATGTGCAAGATGTTGCGATTCCACCTCTTGAAGAAGAACCTACGCCTATTTCTAATGATTTTGTCCCTAGTAAGTCTGTAAGATCTAACCTTGGGCAAACTCCGGCTAGGTATCGTCATGATTTATACTTGATAGAAAATGATGAACCTGAAACCTACAAAGAGGCAGTGATGGGACCAGACTCTGAAAAATGGCTTGAGGCCATGAAGTCCGAAATGGATTCTGTTCCGGTCACGGAAACAATTCGCCCGGCCTAGGATCCGGGCAGTATGATTGATTTAACGGTGAACAATTGATTGCTTGACTCCCTTGATCTCCCCTTCCTCTCACTCCTTGAATCGGACCTTCCCGGCGGAAACGGCCTGCTCCCTGCACAAAGAACGCACAGGGCCTCGGAGGTTGTCCGAGGAAACCCTCTCCGATGCCTAAGTCAGTCCGTGAAATGCCTTTACGAACCTAGCTCGTGAGGAACTAGGCGGCGTTTTAGGAGTAAGAGTCTAGAGAGAGAAAATCCAACCCCTCTCATGTGGGAAATGGGGAGGTATTTATACCTTCCCACAAGAGAGAGAAGAGAAAGAGGAATGGTTGGATAGAGAAGTGACAAGTGGCGGCTTCTCATCCATCCATTCCCAATTACCTTAGGCAAAATGACGAGAGGGCCCCTGGGGGTCCTGACCCTGCCGGCCAGGGATTTTCCCAGGGCAGACAGTCTTCAGGCAGGGGGCTGCCAAGCTCCGACAGGCTGGGTTGGCCCGTGTTCTCGGCAGCTGACGGCCAACCCTTAGCGTTTTATGCTTTGTTCTAGGTTCTCGCTGGGGGCTAGTCTTTCGACTCCCTGGCAGGAACCGTCTCGGGGCCTGCCTAGCAGGCGGCTGATTGACAGGCGGCCCACCCCAATCAATTGGCCTTCGTCAGTAGTAAGGAAGTGAGACTTCTCCTCTGCTGGCGACTCTTGCTTGGAGGGGGGTTGACTTACATGTCTGTTGCAGCATTTAATGCTTCGCACCTTCCCAAGGAACTTTGTACTGCTCCTGTCAGGAATGCAAAGAGGTGAGAGCACTTTTGTAATGATTGCCCTTTTCTTCTGGGCGGATTTTGGGGAACTGTGAAGAGTTCCTGATTGGTGGCTCTCCTCCCAGGGTGGTTGGAGCGTTCATTAATGCGGTGTTTTCCTTGGTATAAAATCCTTAGCTTCCTTTATCATTTGTGTTTCATCCCACCTTCAATCTTTCCATTTTCTTCATTTTAAACATGACTTGGATCAAGAAAAGTGTAATTCGCCGCGGGGTCAAACATGTTTCCTTCATCTTCAGAGGGTTTTGGAGGCTCAGATATGCACGGACCGCTTATTTAGCTGTTCGCCGGAGTCGCTGTTCACGACTTCGCCTTCGCCGGAGGGGTCGGAAGGCTTCCATTAGGATGGGCAAACGCCCTAGGAGGTCCTCACCTCCTGCTGCGCCTAGGTTTAGGCGTTGCTCCCAGGGAGGGGGCTGTTATGATAGGGGATGTCATGAGTGTTTTCCATGGCTGCACCCTGAACAATTCGGCCCAAACTCTGACACCGATTCCTCCCTGGAGTCGGGTCCTTCTTCGCCTGTAAAGAAGACAGGCTGTCGCGCCTGCGACGAGTCCCGAGCTGTTCCCTTTGGAAGGGACTGGGAAGACAGCAGCCACGACTCTGATGACAGCGAAGGTCTTGGCTGCCTGAGCGACAGGGACGGAGATGGGGCTTTTGATGACCCCTTTCAGGGTTCCCCAAGTTGGGACTGGGGCTCGGCTCTTGGGAGCCCAGGCAGTCCTGGGGATTATTCCCCAGATTTGGGGGACGACTAGGCCTGTGTGGCAGGGCTTTTAATTTCTGTCGGGCTGGAACTTTTTGGGCCTTATGTATTTTTCTTTCATATCCGACCCACGATGTAGCTTTCCCTTGCGGGGTTTTCAATGAAATGAATATTTTGTGCATTTGAATTTTTGATGAGTTATTATATATATATATATATATATATATATATATATATATATATATATATATATATATATATATATATATTTTAATGAGGTCGTTGATTGACCTTTCTCTCTGACGTTTCTGTTTACCGAGGCTCTTCTTGAAAAAGGTGAGCAGTTGGTGTTCAGTATGTGACACTTGGATGGTCCTCGAAGGTTTTGTCAGGGATTTTGCCTTTCGAACTTCTTTGGGCTTTATATAAACCCTTCTCCCCCTTCATTCTCTTCTTTTACTCTTCTCGATACCTTTACTCCCCATAACACTTCTTGAATCTCCTTCATTGACCGAGCGTTTTCTCTTTGAGGAGCAAGGATCACTTCTTGTCGTCGTCTCTGGCAACTTCACCGGCGTTTTTGAGGTTAGAACTTTCGAATCCTTCGCTTCTTTTCTTCCCTTCTATAGCCTAAATGTCGCGAGTCCGCCCCCTTTCCCTTGATTCTTTGCTCGGAGGAACTGGCGGCGGCGCCGGTAGTCGTCATGACGTTGCTTCTTCCTCCGGGGTTGGCCCCAGGGAGGAAAATGATCACAGGGGAGAGGGTGCTGAGTCACCCGACCCAGCTCCCTTCGATGTGATTGATTCTGATGACGAAGCCCTGGAGGTGGATCCTGCCAGGGTGGCCGGTCCTCTCATCCGCAGGGAGAGAGGGAGGACCTATTTTCTGGATAAAGAAAAATACGTGGTTCCCTTACAGACCTATCTCGAGGCTAAGAATAGGGACCTGATCTTGGAATGTAACGCGGCTGAGGCCATCGAGCAGTTTTATAATTTTGGGGAGGGGTACACAATGGTGATCCCTGGGGAAAAAGACACAGTATGCTGTCCCCCAGAGGGGTGTGTAGCCGTCTTCCATAAGGCCCTAGAATTCGGCCTGCGATTCCCGTTACATCCCTTCCTGGAGGAAACTTTCAGGAGGATGAACGTCGCCATCGCTCAGTTAACTGCAACGGCCATTAGGGCATTAGTGGCCTACACCTGGACCTGCCTGTTCCATGGCGAGGGGCCATACATCGACGCCCTTCGCTTTATGGTTGGCCTCCAAATGGTGTCTTCATCTGGGGGGGATGGCTCCCCTGGTTACTGGTCTCTACTGAGACAGAAAAAGTACGCCTTGGTTTGGCCGCCCATGAGCAGTCTCAAAGACTGGAAAAACAATTTCATATATGTCCATAGTGCGTCGGGGTGGAAAATTCCTAGACATTTTAGGAACCACGTCCATACCCGCATGGAGACGCGTGAGGAGTATCATCCTCGTTTTGGGGGGAAGGCTCTGGAAGTCAGGCTGAGCGATAAGGAGAAGATTTTGATAAAAAAGTTTGAGATCGTGACGGATAAACATGGGAACTTTTGCCCTGTTTTCTGGCTCCCTCATGCGGAGCTCATCACGACAGACGAGTACCTGCTTCCCCTGGGCCTGATCCGTGGCCTTGAAGGTAGTTCTAGGGTTTTCTTGTTGTCACGATTTTCCAGGGATTTTATTTCTCCCTGCTTTTTAAATGACCGCCTTTCCTTTCCTGCAGATTCCTACTCTTGGACCTGGACCAAGAAGCAGGTCAGAAGGTTAGGCTTGAGCGAGGAATTGCACGTTCTTTCAAAGCGTCCCTCTCTTCCACCAAATTTTAGAAAAGGAAGTAAGGCCCTCATGAAGCTTGTGAAAGACTTCGCCGCTGGTCGAAGATTACCTCTCCCCCCCGGCTGCCTTCGTCGAAGCCGGCGACTCCTACTCCCAGTATTCATGAGGGGGAAGCGGAGGTTACTTCAGGGGCTACTCCTTCCCCTGGTCAAAAACAGGGGGCTTCTCCGGCTGGCCCTCGGATCTCACAGGGAACGCAGCCTGGAGATTCTGAGGGGACTGGGGAGAGTGTTCCCTTGGAAGCGAGGAGGAAAAGGGAGAGGGAGCCTCCTAGCACTGACGTGGTGGACCTGGAGGCGGATGTCTCCACCCCTGAGGCGAAACGCCCTGCATGTGAGCCCTCTAGCATTCCCTTCCCAGAGGAAAATGTGGAGTTCCACTACACAGCTGGTGATAGTGTGGATGTATCGGGCCTGCTTTCTGACTCCGGGGCTGTTTTGGCCGACCGCCTTACAAAGATGGTAACTTCCACCTCTCATCAAGTGCTTCAATATATCCAGCGTACCTCCAAGGTTATGTTGGCATCTGCGGAACTGGCGGCTCTCAGCCGCCTGAGTGATGAGGAGCTAACAGTTACCCCTGGGGCTCCTCCTCCCGACCGCCTGGCCATGATAGAGAGGGACGTCTCTTTGATAAGCTCTTTGAAAGACAAAATGACAAGGCAAGAGGGGGAGTTGGAAGAGGCCAAGAAGCAGGCTGATCGCTGGAGGCTGCAGGGGGAAATGGCTGTGAAGGAGGTTTCCAAGCTAGAGGCCGAACTGAAGGAGAGCCGGCAATCGTTGGATCGTGCCAACCTATCTTTGGCCGAGATGGGGCATTTGAAAGGGAGAGTGACTGTCCTGGAGGAGCAGCTGTCGCAGGCAAAGTCGGCTTTTGACCAGGCCAAGGGGGAATGGGCGAAAGAGAAAGAGACCCTGGCTGCGGAGACTGAGGAAGCGGTGAGTGCCAGTTTCGTGAGCGGCGCCAACTCTTCTCTGGAATTGGTTATGGAGGTGATAGGGGAGATGTTCCCTACTTTTGACGAGGACGCTTTCCGGAGCCTCTATTCCGCCAAGGACGAAGCCCGGGTGACCAGGCAGCCTGAAGCAGATGCCAACGCTCGCCAGGATGCTGCGTGACGCCCCTTCTCTTTTATGAAAGCTTTTTACTTTCTTGTGTCGAACCAGTGTTCATGGTTTTTCTGTAATATTTCGCTACTTGGTTTTTTCTTCAACTTTGTAAAGACCTTTCCACCCTTCATGGGTTTTGTTTGTGGAATATTTCTCTTTGCTTTTTATGGCATAACTGTTTTAAAATTTAGGGACCCTTTTCTCGTCTGTTTGATCGTGCCTGTCATAGCCTGTCCCTGGCTTTTGTTCAAAGTCCAGGGGGCCTGCCCCCTGCCTGCCCGGAGGTAAGCAGGGTGGTTTTTGCGTTTTTTATACAAGGTTGGGAGGCCTGCCCCCAGTCCTTGTTAGTCTGGCCTGTCCCTGGCTTTTGTTCAAAGTCCAGGGGGCCTGCCCCCTGCCTGCCTGGAGGTAAGCAGGGTGGCCTTTTGTGTTTTTTATACAAGGTTGGGGGGCCTGCCCCCAGTCCTTGTTAGCCTGGCCTGTCCCTGGCTTTTCGTTCAAAGTCCAGGGGGCCTGCCCCCTGCCTGCCTGGAGGTAAGCAGGGTGGCCTTTGTGTTTTTTTTATACAAGGTTGGGGGGCCTGCCCCCAGTCCTTGTTAGTCTGGCCTGTCCCTGGCTTTTGTTCAAAGTCCAGGGGGACTGCCCCCTGCCTGCCTGGAGGTAAGCGGGGTGGCCTGTGTTTTTTATACAAGGTTGGGGGGCCTGCCCCCAGTCCTTGTTAGCCTGGCCTGTCCCTGGCTTTTCGTTCAAAGTCCAGGGGGCCTGCCCCCTGCCTGCCTGGAGGTAAGCGGGGTGGCCTTTGTGTTTTTTATACAAGGTTGGGGGGCCTGCCCCCAGTCCTTGTTAGCCTGGCCTGTCCCTGGCTTTTCGTTCAAAGTCCAGGGGGCCTGCCCCCTGCCTGCCTGGAGGTAAGCGGGGTGGTTCTTGTGTTTTTTATACAAGGTTGGGGGGCCTGCCCCCAGTCCTTGTTACCTCGGCCTGTCCCTGGCTTTTCGTTCAAAGTCCAGGGGGCCTGCCCCCTGCTTGCCCAGAGGTAAGCAGGGTAGCCTTTGGTTTGCGTTGGGGGGTTCATTTTACCCAATTTTGGCAACAGGGGGGCCTCCCCCTATTGCCCCCTGCTCGTTTGCGTGTGAAAAACGCGAGTGTGAACAGGCAACGAGTATAAATCTGTATCTTCTCATTTCTCTTAAAATTCTTTTTGACATTGGGGTGGTCGGAGCCGTCGACATTTCTGATCGTCCTCCGCCTTTTTACTTTAGTAAAAGTAAAAACTGCCTATATTCTTGTTCAAACGTAATACTTCTTTAGTGTATCTGCATTCCAGTGAGCGCTTAGCTCTTGTCCCTCCAGATTGGCTATCCTGTATGTGCCTGGCCCCAAAACCTGAGTTATTTGGTATGGGCCCTCCCAATTGGCACTTAGCTTCCCATGCTCTCTTGACTTCCCAATCGCCTGTGTCTTTCTCAGAACCAAATCGCCCATCTGAAAGCTCCTCTGTCGGACTTTGCTGTTGAATGCTTTCCTCATTCGCTGCTGGTAGGCAGCGATGTTGGTACTGGCTTCCTCCCTTAGCTCATTTACCAGGTCCAGGGCTTCAACCATTGCAGCTTCATTCTCAGCCTGGTCGTACTGTAGGGAGCGCAGAGAGGGAATCCTTGCTTCGATTGGCAATAGTGCCTCTGCGCCATATACCAGACCAAATGGGGTTTGGCCTGTAGACTCTTTCTTGGTGGTTCGGATCGACCAGAGTATACTGGGGAGTTCGTCGGCCCACCTACCCTTGCAATCATCCACCATTTTCTTCAGGCCGTTTAGGATTTGTTTGTTGGCTGCTTCTGCTTGCCCATTTGTTTGAGGATGACAGACAGCTGAGTAGGCGACTGAAATGTTGTGGCTTTCCAGCCAGATTCTCAGCGGATCGTTATCGAATTGCCTGCCATGGTCAAATACCAACATCTTTGGTAGACCGAATCTGGTGATGATGTTTCGCCAGATTACTTTCCTGACCGCCGGTTCAGTGATATTGGGCACTGCTTCGGCCTCCACCCATTTGGTGAAGTAATCTATGGCGACAATTAAGAATTTTCTGCCCCCTGTTGCCACCGCGAAGGGTCCCAGAATGTCCATCCCCCATTGAGCGAAGGGGATGGGGGATAGGATTGGTCTGAGCTCTTGGGCTGGGGCATGGATTGATGGGGCAAATAGTTGGCATTTCCTGCATTTCTGGGTCAGGCTCTTGGCGTCCGCCAGCATGGGCGGCCAGTAGTAGCCTGCCCGGAGGGCTTTGTGGGCCAGTGCTTTTCCACCAATGTGATGTCCACATATCCCAGAGTGGATATCCTCTAATACCTCAGCGGCCTGATCTGCCCGCAGACATCTGAGCAATGGATGAGTAAAAGACTTTTTGTAAAGCTCTTCATTGATGAGTATGAACCAGGCTGCTTTAGCCTGTGTCTTCCTCTTTTGTAACGGGTCTGATGGTAAGATACCATGTTTCTTGTACTGGATGAAGGGAGTCATCCGGCTTTCCAGCTCTTCTTCCATGGCATTAATCGTTTGACAGGGATTAGTAGACTTCTCGTGTAAAACGTCGACCCATACTGATCTCCGGATGTCCTGCAGACTGGAACTTGCCAGTTTTGACAGGGCATCTGCTCTGTTGTTCTGGGATCGGGGGATTTGTTTGACCTCATATGATTTTAGGTCGGACAACTCTCCCTTTACCATTTCCAGGTACGTGGCCATTGCTTGGTCTCTTGCTTCGTATTCTCCATTAATCTGGTTGGCGATGAGTTGGGAGTCTGTCGCCAAGACAATTCGTTCTGCCCCTGCGGCTTTAGCTAGCCGGACGCCTGCGAGTACTGCTTCGTACTCTGCTTCATTGTTTGATGCTGGGAAAACGAATCTGAGAGCATGTTCAAAGTCGGTCCCTTCTGGGCTGGTTAGTACGACGCCTGCACCCGCGCCATTGGCCGTCGAGGACCCGTCAGTATATACGGTCCATTCCTGGGCAGGGGCTTCCTCTTCCCCTGAATGGGAGCACTCAGCAAAAAAGTCTGCCAAAGCTTGGGCCTTGATGGCTGTTCTTGACTGATAAGATATACCTAGCCCACTCAGCTCAATTGCCCATTTCAACAATCTCCCTGATTTTTCAAATTTTTCCAACACCTTTTCCAGGGGTTGGTCGGTGAGGACTACGACTGGATGCGCGTCAAAGTAAGGCCTGAGCTTCCTGGCCGCAATTATGACCGCGTAGGCGGCTTTTTCAACCATCGGATAATTCTTCTCAGCTGCCCCCAGCGCATGACTCACAAAGTATATAGGTTGCTGGGCGCCTGCCTCTTCTCGCAGGATGACCGCGCTGACAGTTATATTGGTTACTGCAATGTAGAGAAAAAGTTTTTCTCCTGCTACTGGTCTTGCCAGGGTAGGGAGCCTCTTAAGATGGTCCTTCAGTTGCTCGAAGGCCTCTTTCTGCTCGTTTTCCCATTTGAACTGTTTGTTTCCTTTCAGTATCTTGAAAAAAGGAGTGGCTTTGTCTGCTGATCGGGCAACGAATCGTGCCAAGGCGGCCATTCGACCCGTCAGGCGCTGGATGTCTCTGATGGTCTTGGGCTCAGGGAGGTCTAGAACTGCCTGAATTTTTTCAGGGTTGGCATCTATACCCCGAGAACTGACCAAGAACCCCAGGAATTTTCCGCAGCGGACTCCAAACGTGCACTTTTTCGTATTTAGTTTTATTTTGTAAGCGCGGAGAGAACTGAAGGTTTCCTGCAAGTCTGTCAGGTGTTCCCTGTCTTCCCTGCTTTTTACGATGGCATCATCAACGTAAGCCTCGATGTTTCTGCCTTTTTGTTTCTCAAACACCTTATCAACCAACCGCTGGTACGTAGCCCCTGCATTTTTGAGCCCGAAGGGCATCATCTTATACATGTAAGTGCCCGAACTAGTGATGAACGCACACTTCACCCTGTCCGGCTGCCACAAGTACACTTGGTGATACCCTGAAAAGGCGTCTAAGAAGCTTAGCATGGTGTAGCCACTGGTGGCGTCTACCAGTTGATCGATCCGAGGGAGCGGATAGCAGTCTTTCGGGCAGGCTTTGTTCAGGTTCGTAAAGTCGACGCACATTCTCCATGCGCCAGACGATTTCTTGACCATGACAACATTTGCCAGCCATTCTGGGTAGTCGCAGACTTCAATGAAGTCTGCTTTCAAGAGTTTGTCAATTTCTTCCTTGATTGTTGTGTCTTTCTCTGCAGACATGTTTCGTTTCTTCTGCTTTACAGGGCGAGCTTCCATGCTTACATTCAGCTTGTGAACGATGCATGATGGATCAACGCCAGGCATCTCGTCTGCAGAATAGGAAAATACGTCTTTGTTCTCCTTCAGTAGCTTGACCAGTTCGGCCTGGTAGGATTCTTCCAGGCCTGCTCCTACCAGCACCTGTCTTCCTGGCTCCAAATCTACCAGCATACTCTCGCCCCCTGGTTCCAGGCGGTCAGACACCGGGTGTTCGACTGGGACTTCACCTTCTTTGCAGGGGGAATTATCGGCTTTTCTTTTTCCTTTTCTGTCTCTCTCGTGCTCTTGCAGGGCCACGGAGTAGCATTGTCTGGCTGACTCCTGGTCCCCACGTACCTTTCCTTCCAGCCCGAAGTCAGTGACATACGCGATGGTGAGAGCCCTGATGGAGATTGCCGCCTCGATTTCATCCAGCGTGGCCCTGCCAATCAGGGCGTTATAGGCAGACCTTGCGTCCACAACAACAAAAGTTGCCCTGACATTCCTGGCTGTGGAACCTTCCCCGAAGGTTACAGGCAAGTCGATGACCCCCATGGGCAGCACGCCTGCCCCACTGAATCCATACAGGGATCCGGGAGCAGGCCGTAGGTGCCTTTTTTCCAGGCCCATTTTTTCGAAAGCATCCTTGTACAATAGATTCGTGTATGCGCCCGTGTCCACCATACATCTTCGCACAATATGGTTGCTGATCTCTAGGGACAGCACCAGAGGATCACTGTGCGGATATATCACCCGTCCTGCATCATCAGGGGTGATACTTAATGTCACTCCCCTTGGACTCCCTTCTTTCTCAGCATAGCAGATCTGCTTCCTCAGCTCGCGCATTTGCCTTTTTTGGCCTCTTCGACTGAGCTGGCCCTCAGTGCCCCCTGAAATTACATGGATTACCATCCGGTTCTGCACTGACCCCTCGGGTTTCTCAGACACTTCCTTCTGAGATTTATTTTTGGCCGCATAGTTGGCTAACCATCCGTTTCTGATCAACTTTTCGATCTCGTCCTTTAGGTGACGGCATTCCTCGGTGGTATGGCCTATACAGTCGTGGAAAGTGCAGAACTTCTTGGGGTCGCCTTTTGGGCTGCGAGGTTTGTTTGGGCGGTTCCATTTGGCAGTTTCTTTTTCCAGTTCGAAGATTTCCGCCCTGGATTTGTTTAGAGCGGTGTAACTGTCGAATCTGGGTTGGTAGACTGGGCGCTCCTTCTTGGGAGTGTCTCCCTCTTCCCTTTGCTTGCCTGGCTCACTTCTGCCCCTTCCACCCTGCGGTCCCCCTTGAGGCTTTGTTTGGCCTGCAGGGGTATCCGTCAGGCCGTGGAATTCCTCCTGCAGAATGAACCCTTCAGCAATCTTCCTGGCCATGGCCAAGGTTTCTGGCTGGGCCCTGATCATCTGGTTTTTCATTTCCCCTGGAAGTAGGGAGATTGTCAGGGCGTAGGCGGCAGTGGAATCATCGATCTCCTTGACCTGTTGGTAGGATAGATCAAACCTTCTCATGTACTCTCTCACACTCTCACCCTTTTTCTGTTTCAGGGTCATGAGATCGAAACGGGTAAGGCGTCTTCTCTTGTTTCCGGCATACTGTTCGAGGAAAGTTTCAGCCAACTCTATGAAGAACCTGATCGACCCCTGGCGGAGGTCTCTGAACCATCCCTGCGCGAGCCCCACCAGGGTGGTAGGGAAAACTTTGCACCATATGGCATCATCTACGTCATACATGCCCATGTGGCTCTCAAAGGCTGTCAGGTGGTCTTCAGGGTCTGTTGTCCCGTCAAATTTGATGGTGGGCATTTTGATTTTTGGAATGGGGTACTCTTGTACCTCAGGGTGCAACGGGGTTTTCGTGGGCCTGCCCACCAGTCGTGACCTGCTTTCCCCAGACTGGTTACCGTGAGAATCCCATTGTTTATGGGTCGGTTTCCTCGTACTGGAGGAGCGGTGCCTTGGTGGTGGCCTGCTTGCTGCTTCATCCTCCGTTTCCGGGGAGATCTGCCTGGGCCTCTTCCTCTGAGAGTGGCAGAGGTTTTCACCCTGATGGTGTCTGGACTCGAGCGGTTGTCCTCGGTTGAGCCGGGATTGTAGGCTTTGGGATAAGCCGGGGACCGTCGGCTCTTTGGCTGCAGGTGTTAGCCTGGAGAAAACTCCACCCGGCCTTTCCCCTAAGCGTTTCGACATGGGCTCCCTGGGCCTCATGCGCTCCTGTAATCCTTGAGATAAGCCTCCCTGTCCTCCAGATGCCGATTCTGTTGTGTGAATGGAGAATACTTGCTGGACAGGTGGCTCTGGGTTGTCAGTAGTAATGCGCCTCTGCACATGCGTATACATTTGAGCTGTTCTTCTTGCCTTTCTTTGAGCGTTTCTGGCGGCGGTCCGCCTCGTGCCCCCGGCCTCGTCCCTGCTGACTGGACGGTTGCCAGGGAGCCGACGCGACCCTGCCCACCAAATCCTCAGGTGTGAATTCCTGATTCAGCATCGCAGAGAAGAACGCGGCTGCCTATGCCATCTGAGCTGGGGTCAGATTGAGAGCACGCCCTGGGTGTGTCCCCAACTCGGGTGTCACAGCAGTGTTTGATCTATCGGGGGGATTGGTTCCCCCTACCGCTAGGATCGTAGCAGGAGGAACCCTCTCCGACTGCGGCATACCATACAGGGGGGTCACCGGCGGGACCGTCGGACCCGCTCCTGTACTGGCATCACCGATTTCTGGCATGATTGTGTTTGATTTTGTGATTATGAGTGGTTGATTTTAGTGGGTTACTCGTGAGCACAACCGTAAGGTCCCCACAGACGGCGCCAAATTGTTCCGGTCACGGAAACAATTCGCCCGGCCTAGGATCCGGGCAGTATGATTGATTTAACGGTGAACAATTGATTGCTTGACTCCCTTGATCTCCCCTTCCTCTCACTCCTTGAATCGGACCTTCCCGGCGGAAACGGCCTGCTCCCTGCACAAAGAACGCACAGGGCCTCGGAGGTTGTCCGAGGAAACCCTCTCCGATGCCTAAGTCAGTCCGTGAAATGCCTTTACGAACCTAGCTCGTGAGGAACTAGGCGGCGTTTTAGGAGTAAGAGTCTAGAGAGAGAAAATCCAACCCCTCTCATGTGGGAAATGGGGAGGTATTTATACCTTCCCACAAGAGAGAGAAGAGAAAGAGGAATGGTTGGATAGAGAAGTGACAAGTGGCGGCTTCTCATCCATCCATTCCCAATTACCTTAGGCAAAATGACGAGAGGGCCCCTGGGGGTCCTGACCCTGCCGGCCAGGGATTTTCCCAGGGCAGACAGTCTTCAGGCAGGGGGCTGCCAAGCTCCGACAGGCTGGGTTGGCCCGTGTTCTCGGCAGCTGACGGCCAACCCTTAGCGTTTTATGCTTTGTTCTAGGTTCTCGCTGGGGGCTAGTCTTTCGACTCCCTGGCAGGAACCGTCTCGGGGCCTGCCTAGCAGGCGGCTGATTGACAGGCGGCCCACCCCAATCAGATTCCATGTACCATAAAAAAGTATGGACTTTGATAGACGCACCCGAAGAGGATTGACATGGAAGGACATGTAGATGTTTATAAAGCTCGCTTGGTGGCTAAAGGTTTCAAGCAAACTCATGGTATCGACTATGATGAAACTTACTCAACAGTAGCGATGCTTAAATCCATTAGGATTCTCTTAGCAATTGCAGCTTTTCATGATTATGAAATTTGTCAAATGGATGTGAAAACAGCTTTCCTTAACGGGAATCCGCAAGAGGATGTGTACATGACACAACCCGAGGGTTTCATATCAATGGATGCTAAGAAAATATGCAAACTTCAGCGTTCCATTTATGGACTGAAGCAAGCATCTCGGAGTTGGAATCTTCGTTTTGATGAGGCAGTTAAACCCTTTGGCTTCTGTAAAAACAAAGTTGAGCCTTGTGTGTTTAAGAAAGTTAGTGGGAGTGCAATAGCAATTTTGGTTCTATATGTCGATGACATACTCTTAATTGGAAATAACGTTCCATTGTTGCAATCCGTAAAAGGTTGGCTTAGAAGTTGTTTTTCCATGAAAGACATGGGTGAAGCAGCCTACATCTTATGAATAAGAATCTATAGAGATAGATCAAAGATTCTTATTGGACTTAGTCAAGGAACTTATATTGATAAGATCCTTAAACGGTTCAATATGACGGATTCCAAAAGAGGGTTCTTACTAATGTCACACGGTGTCAATCTAAGCAAGAGTCAGTGTCCCTCGACACCTGATGAGCTAGAGCGCATGAGTAAGGTTCCATATGCCTCGGCCATGGGATCCGTCATGTATGCCATGTTGTGTACTCGTCCTGATGTAGCTAGTGCTCCAAGCATGACGAGTAGATACTAGTCGAATCCGGGTGAAAGTCAATGGATAGTAGCCAAGAATATTCTAAAGTACTTAAGAAGGACTAAAGACTTATTCTTGGTGTATGGAGGTGAAGAGCAACTCGTTGTAAGTGGTTACACCGATGCTAGCCTCTAGACAGACAAAGATGATTCCAAATCATAGTCCGGTTTTGTCTTTTGTTTGAATGGTGGTGTTGTAAGTTGGAAAAGTTCCAAACAAAGCACAGTGGCGGATTCTGCAACAGAAGCTGAGTATATTGCTGCTTCGTAAGCATCTAAAGAATCTGTTTGGATTAGGCAGTTCATCGAGGAGCTGGGAGTCGTCCCTAGCATTTCAAGCCCCCTGGACCTTTATTGTGATAATAATGGTGCCATAGCGCAAGCTAAGGAACCTAGGTCTCATCAGAAATCCAAACACATACTCAGAAGATTTCACCTAATTAGAGAGTTCATTGAGAGAGGTGATGTCAAGATATGCAGAGTACCAACGGAAGCAAATGTTGCCGATCCCTTTACAAAGCCCCCCCCCCCCCCCCCCCCCGCAGCCTAAGCATGAGAGTCATAGAGCAGCGATAGGCATTAGACGCATGAGCGAATGGTCTTAAGTTCTATTTAGGAGATCCTTGTTTTAGTGGGAGTATTAATTTTATGCTGAACTTTGTAATTTTTACTATTGCTTTTATTTAATAAAGTGCAATTTTTATTCAATCTTGTATGGATTGTTTGTCTTTAAGTAATTTACATTGATGAAATAGACCACTAAGTACGTGACTTAATCTTGGAACTCTATTTGGAAGATGTAATTATTTTGTCTCTAGTCAGGGTATTGTGTTGGGACATTTGAATACCCTTAAATGACTAGTGTGTGAGTTGGTTGATGACTAAGTTCCTTGAGTCATAGGTATCGAGATACTAAACCACGCACACGGGTGTATGTTAAGAACATGCATTAGACAGACCCGCCGGAAAGGATTTTACTAAGATTTTGCTTAGTGTCAGTAAAGTTCTTTGCAAGTTATAAACTTGCACGGTCTTTAGACCTGAGTCTTTGACTATTCTGTACATGTGATGTGTATGCTTCGATATAATTCCCCGTCAGCTGTGAAAGGGGGCTATGGATGGTTATTGGGCGTGCATAGATCATGTGATAGGATGTGGTTAGACAAGAGGAGATTTGCTCTTCCTTTATTGCAAGGAATTTATTGTTTCTTGACCACTCGAAGAGTGTGACTTGTGCAAATGCGTGGCCGCGCTCAGATAGAATGACTGTCATCTATCTGCTCTTTTAACAAGTCAACTCAGAGATTCGAGTAAAAGATTGAGACATGCGAGGATGACACTTTTTCTTACCTCATTCTCAATTGGAGACAATAGTAGCAAAGAGACTTAACGCCGTTCTTGAGAGGACATGTACAACTGGGAGACTGATGGAGTTATCTCCACTGTCCTACGGATTTAACCGCTTAAGTCTACGTATCTGATATGCCTTGCTAGAGGTCGATGTCGGGTTGACATATAAATGAGTTATATGTCTGGTAGTCTTAAGTGGGCCCATTGGGTCACACACAATGTGTATGGATTATTATAAATATATCGATATATTAATATATCGGGTCAGTAGTAAAACGACTCAGCTGTGTTGTCGGGTTATGGTAATTAGAGTTATAGTAATAATCTAGTTATGGTAACTAGAGTTATTGTGATAATCTAATTATGCTAATTAGAGTTATGGAATAACTTCTAGGTTAAGTAACCTAGCTCTCTAGCTCTCCTATATAAGGAGGTTCATATGATGAACCAAATCATACAATTCGGAGTATTGATTCATATATTATTAGAGAGAGAATTTTGTAAGATCGTCTCACAAAACCCTTATACTAGCATATACACCGCAGTTCCATATCTGTGTGGATACCAACGGATGCATCACATCTGGGTTGCTTTATTCTGTCTGTGGGGAATTATATATACTTCTGGGTTATTATATTTCTTATTATTCTTATTAACACGCTCTTCCGCTGCTAATAAGGTATAATTGTTATCCCTCTACTTTTGTCTTTTCAGTTAACACTTATAACAAATCCTTGGCTTAAAGGGTTGTAATCCAAAATTTTCAACCTAGAATTTTTTTTTTGCAAGAAGGGTACATCTCATTATATTAATAAGATTAAGTTCTTACAAAAGTAAACCCAATATAGAGACAAAAATAACTTCTAATCTAGTACATCAATCCCCAATACTTATGTTGATCCCTTTACATCTTAGCCTTGTGAAAATTTCAAATTTATCCCTCTTAGCTACACTTTAACTAGATCTATACTTCTCCTCAAAAAATCTAGCATTCCTCTAAGTCCAAATAGAATATACAGCAGCAGCAAGACAACAACAATACCAGCTGTATTTCCAATGCCTTCCATTCCTTCTTCGTGCACTCCATTTTAATTCCCTATTCAGATAAAAACTACTACCAGTGAACTACATCCAATTAAGTAAGTTTTGCCAAACATGCCTAGAGAATGTGCAATGAAAGAAGAGATGACCAGTTGTTTCCTCTTCTTGCAGACATAGCGCACACCTGCTCACAATATGCATTCCCCTTCTCTTAAGATTATATTGAGTAGTAAGCTTCTTCAATCCTGCAATAGTTGAAATAACCCTATGCTTCGGAGTAATAGCAGCTAGCTGTAGACTCTTTAACCAAGCAAGTGTTCCATTATGAGGCCTAAACCAGTTATAGGCAGCCTCGATGCTGAAGCCACTTCCTTTAGTCCAACTATTTATCAAACAAACAACCTTTTATTCTTCTTTTTATCAACATACAAATTATTTGTGACCTTTTCCCCATGTTTTGGACTGACACATCTTTTTGTCACACCCTTACTACGTTTTCATAATATGTTTCATTTTATTACGTTAATACGTTATATTCTTTTTCTTCATTTAACCATTGCTTAATCATCAAACTTTTCATTATCCTCCCCCTTAATTTGGCTTGTGCAATTGGACTAAATTATACCTTATTTTTATCAAAAATTCATTATCATTTATACTTAGAAACCATCCATTTCTCCTTACATTCACTTCTTCACTTAAACAAAAAAAATCTCTTCCTTCTTCTTCTTTTTGGCCTTGGCATCTTCAACCCCTCTAGGATTATTCTTGCTCTAATTTGGATCATAATCGTCTCATTTTTATCATCAAATTAATCATCTTTCTGATCCTATCGTTAAGGTAATAATCGATGCGTTTTTGATCATTATTTACCATTGATTTTCTTAGTTTTTCTCATGGTATTTTTCTACCATGATTTTCGTGTGATGTAGGTTTTGTGGACGATCCTGAGGCCGACGAATATATTATCGTTTCAGATTTGGATTAGAGGTAACGTCGATGTTACTTGGTATTACTTGATTTTATTTGTGTAATTGCATGTATATTTTTATATTTCATTTTAGTCAATATATGTATGTAATATAATCTGGAAAAAATGTTAAAAGTTGAAAATTTGCATGTTTCAGTATTTTTATCGTTTTACAAGATTAACGATTAAATCGTCATATTAATTTGTAAAATCGTAATATTCGGCATAAACTTGTAATATATTATTATATTCTTTAAAAATGAGGTTTTTGATGATTTTTAATAATTTGGTATTTTTCTGATAATTTAGTTATCGATTATTGAATTATTACCGTTTACGGACAAAAATGATTAAAAGCCGATTTTTAGTTCTTGTACTTAAACATTTTATTTTAATCTTCAATTTGACGTGGGTAATATTTATGATAAAAAAGAATTTTCGGAAGTTCTTCATAATTTTACGGATTGGTTAAGTAGGTGAATTAATTAATCACTTTAAATCATCGTTTATCGTTAAAACCGTGTTTGTCGTTTAAATTCTCGATTCCTGGTCTTTTGTTTAAATCTGGAAAAAAATATGTTTCTGATGGTTTTATAATAAAATGTAATTTTATGACTTTTGGTGCTTTAATAAAATATTAGGAACGATAAGTTTTATTAATGGAATCGTTAATTGTGAAAACGGGTTTTAAAAGACGGTTTTAACGGAATTTGCTAAATATGGAATTTTAGAAATCTGGAAAAATATTAGTTTCTGTAAAATCATGATTTTTAAGTTTAGTAATAATTTTTGGATATTAATACATAAATCGTTTTGTAATTACTATTTTTATTAATCGTTATTGTCGAGATTAGACGATTAACGAGAAAACCCTTTAAAAACCGAGTTTAAGGATTCTGGAAAATTTTCTTTTCTAGACAGAATGTCCAAAAATAGTTTTTAGCTATTTTACGTAATTTTTTTACTATTTATTAAAGTCTTTAATTAACAGTAATGATTTTTGGACAAAATTACGATTTATTGTTAAAATGCTTCGTCTTACCTAAAACAATTATTTTTCCAGAAATTTTGAAAATATTTAAATCTGAAACTTTAAGAATTAAATCATCCCTTAATATACTTTAAATATATTCAATGGTTTAATTAAATATAAGACGTTAAATGATTTATTTTGACATTTGCCGTAAAATCCTATTTATGTTCATATTGTCAAAACTATTAATAATTAGGGAATTTTAATTTTATAAACTTTAAAAACACCCTGATTATTATAAAATGTTTAAAGACATTTTTAACCATTTTATAAACACTTGTACGATATTTTAATAATTTCATAAACCTAAATGCTCTCACTTTGATAATTAATATCGTTAAGGCCGAAAGTACTAGTTTTATAAATCTATATCGTTTACTAAAAACTTTGTATTAGTATAAACTCATATTTTTGCTATTTTGATATGATGCTATTTTTAGTAAAGTTTCTAAAAATAGAAGTTTCCTAAAAAAGAAATTTTCCTCTTTTGGAAGGCGATCCTTTTTCCCTTTTGTTCTCTTATTATTATAATGATTATATCTACTGAATATCGATAATGACTTTGTTTTGGAGTTATGGAATAAGGATAAGTGTGGGGTTAGAGTAATACAGTCTAGGATGTACTGTTTTGCCATCAACTATAAGGCTGGTGTATCCATTTGGGATGCATTGGTTGTTGAACTCGATACATTTGGTGTCCAGAAGTATATGTGCATTGTGCCCTTAAGCTAGATATCGCATCGTGTTAATCGTTGTCAATTGAACTGTATACATTTGGTATCCAGGACGGGTGTATATTACTTAAGCTATGACCTCGCATTGATAAGTCGCCGTCCTTTTATGGTTGAGTTGCCTAGTTAGAGACCTTGGATATTCACTGCGTGTGAAGTTGGTGTCTGAGTTCTCGAAGCTAGTTTTTAGTATATCCCTAGTGAAAGTCTAGGCTTGTGCACACTAACCGAATATCCATAACGTCATTTTGAATAATTTATTATTATCGATATAATTTGGTTGCAGGTTGGCAATGTTTTATGTTTTCTTCGGAAAACTCGTTTTTATTATATTGTTTCAATACGTGAAGTTTTTCACTGAAAACCTATTTTCATTATAATGTTTTACTGTTTTCCGTTTTCTTACTATTTTTTTTACTATAATAGTAACTACAGTTTTAAAATCCTGTTATACGGCTGGGAGAACGTTGACGTTGCTCTCCACTGATTGTGGCTGTTATGTTTTAACATGGCAGGTATACGTGTTCCGGGTATGGGCTAGCGAGTAGTGTGGATCCTGCTTGTTTATTTTAATAATTATGTCTTATGGATTTTTCAAACTCCTTTTGTGGATTGTTTTAAATTTTGGCCATTTTATTAAGGCCTATTGTTTGACTTTACAATTTTAATTTTACTAAGACATAGTTACAGTGTCTTTTAATCCCGACTCTACAATGTTTCCGCCACTGTATCGCGTTAGATATTCTAGGGGATTACAGTCATGGTTCACCTACTTATCCACCTCGTGGAAGAGGCGAAGCTCTGTGGGCCTGTTCAATATAGATGGATGTACCCTATTGAAAGGCTAGTATCACAAACTCATTGTATTTTTTCGACTATTACTATATTTTTATTGACTAATAGTTATATCCGTACAGGTATCTGGCTCACTTAAAATCATATGTAAGCAATAAAGCCCAACCCAAGGGATCGATTGCTGAAGGGTTTGTGTTTGAGGGGACCATCACTTTTTGTTCAAGATACCTCGAAGGTGTGGAGACAATCTTTAACAGGTCCAAGAGAAATGATGATGATGCTTTGGATGTTAGTTACTTATACCATTCTGGTGGTAGGGCTATTGGTATGAAGGAGAACATGCGTATAGATGATATTATTTTAAAACAAGCGCACCGTTATGTATTGCTTCACTCCGATGAGTTGAAAGAGGTTCTCGCGTAAGTATTGCAAGTATTTATTTTATGATTTTCAATCATCACATGTTATCTTTTAACAAAAGTTTGTTCATTTGAAGCGAATTCATCAAACAAAAGAGGCAACTTCATCACGCTAGAGTCTCTGAAGAGGATGAAAATAAGTGGATGATAAATGAATTTTCCGAGTGGCTTCAACTCCAGGTTTTATTTTCGAGTAATTTTATTTTCCATCAATTTATTCTTAAGGACTACAAGTTTGTAATAATATCTCTCGCTTAATTATGTGTAATATCATGGTTTATTGTCGTAGGTTCAAAACTTAGACACAAGTACCGATGATGGACGATTGAGAAAAGCATTAGCTGGTGGCTTAAGCATCCGTGCTAAAAGAATGAAAGGATTTATGATAAACGGGTATAAATTTCAGACAATTGGTCGTGAGCGGCAAAGAAAAATACAAGCTTAATCAATACTCCATATAACCTTACCTTTGCTACAATAACATGTAAAAAAAGCTGCAGTTATAACTTATAAGAATAGCAAGCCCGACTTCTATTTTCAGGTGAAGTCTTACGCTTGCACACATAACCCCAACATCTACATCTGCATACATTTGAGACGCAGGTGTTCTAACTGTGTACTTATATCAATTTTTTTTACTGATTTAGAAGGACATTACCATATGATTCATACTGCCATTCAACCTCGTGATGTTTGCCTTTCCACAGATAAGAAGTATTTTGTGACCTTTAACGAGTTACGTGACCATTGAGAAGAGGGGGACATGTCCTTATAAAATTTATTGGGACTAATGCAAAGACTGAGCAATTTTGTTCGATTAGGGTAACTAATTGGCGGTCTGTTAATTCCCAATGCAAATCTGACATCATGAAGATAACCAAAGTACTCCCTCCGAGTTCCTATCATTTACCCATATTCCTTTTCGGGCTGAGTTTGATCTTTTACCCACTTTCCATTTTAGAACATAAATGTGTGGTTCATATTTAACCATCCATTTCTCTTTCTTCCTCCTTCTTTTTGAACCACTCATTTTTCTTTCCTTATTTTTCACCCCAACACCAAATGAGGCAATCATAAGAACTCGGAGGGAGTAAGTATTATCAATTGAAATGATTATTTTGTTAATGTGATTATAAATTTTTATTTTTTTTATTCTAATTCATTAATCAAGAAAATATAATATTTCGTAAATATTGCCCATCATCAATAATTCTATTGCAAGGCCCACTTTGTTATCCCGGATGACGACTCATACGACAAAGGAATACTCAAGAGAGATGGTAAGAGTGCAAGGCAGTACAGGTATTAATTGAAGGATGCATTTTTTAAGCCAAAAACCAAAACAAAATCACAAATCTATGACAATGGGCCTAGTGGACGTCCTCGCAATAGTTGGATAGATTTGGTGGATTATTGGTATTCCGAGAAGGGTGAGGTATGTATTAATGCATTTATTATTGTAAGAAGTCTAATATTAATGTATTTATTATATGTCACATATATTAAAAACGCGCACTCATGTCTTAATGTAGAAACTTGCTGAATGTGGGAAAGATACACGAGCATCCCAAAATCACGCTCATACGACAGGGTCTACAAACTATGCTGATGTTCGAGCTAACTTTGTAATAGTTTTTTTTACCATTTTGTCATTTGTAATATTTTGCTATTATAGATTACCATAACTAATTTTAATTTATTGTATTGTACAGGAAGATGAGAACAAAAGAGAGCGAAGCAATCTTGAAATTTTTGAGCGTACCCATCAGAAAAAGACAGTACATTTGTTAAAGGCACAGATACGGAAGATGTTTGGGTAATATATATTAAATCAAGCTGGACTTTTTGCTTATTTTTAAGATATTAACTACATTGTTTTTTTATTTAATTTTTTTTTTAACTTTTTTAAGTGATAAATTTATTTTCACTCAGGCGGACGCCGAAGCATATATTCAGAATGAAATTGATTGGAATCCAAGTAACAAAAAATCTCACGTTCAACTTGAGAATGAAGCATTCGATAAGCTGATGTGTGTGAGTGATGTATCACGCCCGTTAGGATACGGATTTGGCGTGAAAAAAGGTGATATATTTGAAGTGCATAGAGTGTTAAGGAAAGAAAATTTTGACTGTGGTGAGAAAAATACCTTAGTCATACAGAAGATGGAAAAAGTTGTCACTAATCTGGCTAAGGAAAACAAGGCATTGGTGGAGAAACAAGAAGAATTACAAATGATGATTCCCATGCTCAATTAAAGAAGGTGATGTCTGGACAGTTAGGCCAAATCTTGGATGCTGTAAGTTCTAGAAAGACACCAATTGAGTATCTAAGTCTTGCAAGAAATGTCTTACATGTGGCAAATCAAGAGGTAATCTTACAACCTA
This sequence comes from Agrostemma githago, assembly GCA_958450325.1. Taxonomy (NCBI): domain Eukaryota; kingdom Viridiplantae; phylum Streptophyta; class Magnoliopsida; order Caryophyllales; family Caryophyllaceae; genus Agrostemma; species Agrostemma githago. Next base: position 20,023,579 of record OY288241.1, on the reverse strand, counting down.
CATTGTATATAATTTTGTATACTTGCATTACATTGACAAAAAAATTCTAAACAAAAATACTGACCTGAATGAAGCAAAATTGTACTCTGTATCGGCAAACAGGGACATATGGATTATGCAGAATACATATTATAGTATATATTATGTAATACATATGGTTATTATGGAATAGTAGTAAGTCTTACTATCATAAGCATATACTTAGGAATTGCTTCATTATGGAATTCCCATTGTAGGATTAACTAGGTTATGAATTTATGATATCATATTGCTTTGTTATGTAATTCCCATTGTTGCACGGCTCTGTACACCTCCAACACAAGATCTATGTTGCACATATATTTCAGCATTAGTCAAAATTAAACATGTACATATACGTAGTATTGCTGCAGGATAATAAGCAAGAAGTACTTAGTACTTACATTTTGCATTAGTTTTAATCCACTACTCTCTCCTCCCGTATGAATCATTATCGTTCTCCGAGATTCAGGACGAGTTAGAGTAGCTCTTGCCAGGTTTCATATGCCTAACGCAACAACCTCTCTTAGACGCACTAATTGTTTCATCGGGAAATGTAGTATGGGTCTCTCTGTAATCTGAACTTTCTGCCCTTTCCGTAGACGTGATTAAGTCTTTTGTATGGACTTTCCTCTGGAATTTATGCAGGATCTATATTGCGAAATTGTTGAATGTGAAACAAGTCTAGGGAAAGAGATTTTATGTGAGATCTTTGATCTTGGGTGTAACCTTTTTTGTTCTGTTCATTTTTAACGTCTCTTCTATGCTTGGTTAAGCTTCCCGAAACAGAATGTGTGACTGAAGTATTGATTAGTCTATTAAGATCTTGTCTCCTTTCATGCCTTTGAGGCACTATATGGTAATGTTGTGTATACGCTTGTGTAAACTACTTTTGTCATCAAACGTGACAAATGTGCGTGAACCTAGAAGCTTTCATCTTAATCTTATGTAAGTTTGCATCTTAATCTTAACCTTTCATCACGTTTGTGCTCATATAAATTGGTTATTATTTTGTAGGTTTCAGGTTCTGCAAAGATGATTGTTCGTCGAAATAATTGCAAGAATTTGCTTTCAGACAATTCTATTAATTTAGACGGTTGTTGTTGCATGCACGCGAGTTTTGTTATTTAATACTCGTGATAAAACATTTCGTTACATATATTTTTCTTTTCGATCGATATTAGATTGGGTTATTAATTAAGTACGTACTCAATTATGTTTGAGAGCAAATATTTTCACGTAATTTTTTTAGCATTCCATTTTGTACGAGACATTGTTGAATCAATCATGATACTATATTTGCATGATTGAAAATCGTACACTACTTTACGTATATTGGTTATTATTTAATATTTTATTTGATTAACTTTGTTAGATACATGGTTTTTTGTTTTTTATTAATTCTGTATTATATTTAATTTACGGTAAAAAAGTTGAAGGTATATATATATATATATATATATCCTCTTGTCAATATTTAAAAAAAAGTATTATATGAACTATTTTCTTTAAAGTAACTCTTGACGCTTTTTTTGCGTCAAGACTAGTACCACCATTTTTTTCCTTACGCACATTAGTGTCAACCTCTGAGTTCTTGACACATAAATGCGTCAGAAATCTTGATGCCATAAAGTGTCGGTTTGAATTGTTGACACAAGATAGTGTCCAAAATAGTGACACTTAAAAGCGTCAGAAATTCTTGACGGCCCAAAATTCGACGCTTTTCTGAAGCGTCAAGAGTATAATTCTCGGCGCTTTAAAGTGTCAAGAATATAATTCTCGACGCTTTAAAGCGACAAGAATATATTATTTGCGGCGTCTTTAAACGCCTCAAATAAATTATTTTTGCGGCATCACCTATAGAAAAAGACCTAAAATAACTGCAATATCTGTGACGTTACACTCGAAAGATGTGATTGGAAATTTGCCAGCATCCTTTTCAATTTTCAATAATACCAAACACGCCAATATTTATCCACCATTCAAAATGGCATCAACAAATTGCTAAATCTAAATAATTTATAGTGATGTACTATAACTTACATATTATCCATCATTCAAAAGCATTCTAATACAAAATACAATAAACCTAGAAATTTAAAATAACTTAGCATTCAATGTATAAGGACATGTGATTGTTTTGGGTTTGGATGGTGGTGTTTGGTCAGATTGACTGTGGTGGATTCCGTCAACTTTTATGAAAGGTTGCATGTCGCTCGCTATTAGTTTTTTATGCTTTTTCCCTTTGTCGTAATAATCTTCTTCTATAGAGGAATTTGGTGTTGGTTGGAAGGCTTTAATCCTAAAGGTCTTTATGGGTGATTATCTTGTCCTGGAGTCATGGGTGTGTCGCTTATACTCTAGAGCCTTTGTCTAGAGTGGTGGTGTTTCAGGGATTGGTTAAGGGACTTCACTTTCTCCTTCTCGTCGATTGGGTTCGCCTCTCGGTTTGTTGTCCTGGTCTTAGGCATGCTCGATCATCAAAAAGATTGAGTTTTATCTCCGTTGGAGACAAGTCCTTTGGATTTGTCCTTTTCCATTTCTTTCTACGTCTATATGGCGTAAGTGCTTTTTGTTTGGCTCAGTCGTACTTTCAGCGATCAGTTAGAGTTCTCTACCCGGAAGATGATATGGTGAATGCTAAAGTTCGTGCCCTTTCCACGACTCTCCACCAACATGCTTTGCCTCTCGGACAATGTGTTTTCGTTTCGTTTAGGCTTATCTTAAGTTTACATTTTCTTGTGTTGTATTATGTTTTACCTCGATCCTTGTACAAAAGAGCACACACTTTAGTTCTTGCACTTAACATGTATTAAGGTGGTTTTGATCCTTTGGCAAAAAAAAACAACCCATTAAATTTCATAGATGACATACTCAGAATTGATTTGAATATCATGAATTCAATTATTGTATTTGAATTTTTAGAATTTAATTCGAAATCCAAATCCAAATTCAAATCCAAAATTGTGTTTGGATAATCTTGGATTTAGATTTGGAATTCAGGCGGGTGGAGTCGGGTCAAGGTCACCATTTTTTTTTTGAAAAGTTTTCATTAGAAAATGTAAATTTTCAAATACTGGGGAAAAAAAAATTATTCCAACATTATTATGCGGAAAAACCAAACAAAAGATAAGTGACAGAATTGAAATGACTATCCTTATACTAAGAATTTGAGAGAGTCAAATTTGAATTAAGTTGAATTTTGTCTCAATTTCAATTCACAAATGCTTGAAATATTTCAACTATGAAATTCAAAGCCAAATTCAAGTTCCCAAACATGCCACAAAAGGAATTTGAGAAAATTATAATAATAATAATAATAATAATAATAAATAATGGAAGTTCTGTTCAATAAAAAAAAAAAAAATTTACTCCCTCAGTCCCGCTGAATTGTTTGCCTTACTTTTGGCACAAAGGGGGAAGAGGTCCAATGATGAGGTGACATGTGAAGCCAAATTCATGAGGGTCAGATTACATATAAAAAATTTCTAAAATAAAAAGACAAAGAATTCATTGAGACGCCTCAATATAAATTAGGCAAAGAATTCTTCGGGATGGAGGGAGTATTAACTTCATAGTGAAAAAAACATACAATCACTTTTTTTTTTCTAAATAATATTTTTGTTTTCAAGGTCAATGTTTCACTTTAATTTATCCTTCCTCCAACCCATAGGAATTGCCTCATTTGATTATTGGATTATACCTCACAAATGAAAAAAAATGGGGCAATTCCTATGAATTGGAGGGAGTAGTAATTAATCGGTTTTTTTAAACAAATAAAAAGTACTCACTATAAAACTCCTTAAAAAACATTTATTATGTGAGCATTTAATTTTTAAGATTAATTCATACATATCTTCAAAGAGAATTGTTTGTTTTAAAATATAAGAATTATAAATAATAAAAGGGTTATTTAACGACAATAATACGAACTATAGGTCGTCTTCCCAAAATAATAACAATTTCAATAAATATGAGAATAATACGTATTATTGGAGTTCTTAAACCAGAATACTATAGTTGACTTTATAACCTGTTACATTAGGTAACCTAATTAATGTTCAACCGACTATTTATACTCCATTAGTTCTCTTTTATCCTCTCTCTCTCTCTCTCTCTCTCTCTCTCTCCCCCCTTCTCTACAATCTTCATTAATGGCACATGTGCATCTAAAAAAAGTCTACAAAGTTATGGCTTCAAAATTAGACTCCAATCTGCATCTCCTCCTTGTTACGTTGTCGATGGGGGGAGGGGGGAGTGTTTTCAATTAGCTCAATAACTGAAGGAAATAATCGGATTTGGTGGAGGCAGTGGCTGCTAGCATCATATACGAGCTTTGACATCCGTTATTACTTATTAGGTTTAGTAAGGCTACTACTATGATGGAACTTGAGATTGAGCTCAAGAAAGCTTCTGATTCTCTCAAGATTTTCTAACTTATTATGTTGTTTTTCCTATAAGTGTCATTTAGATTAACGTGTTGATTTTCGTGTAGGATTGTGTTGTTAACTAGATTTGATGAGGTTGAAGGAAGAGGAATGCGGAGGACATTAATGACGCTTAGTGCACCGTACACTGAGCAAGTGAAAGGGAGTGGAGTAATATGAAATAAATGAAAGGCGAAAAAGGAAGGTGAACGAGTTCTACCGGTCACCAGTCACCTATATTACTCTAGTTTAACTATTCCAATAATGCGTATTAGTCTCAGATTTATTAAAATTGATATTATTTTGAGAAGACGCCCTGATCTGTAGTTGGTATTATGTCGTCAAATAAAATTAAAGGCGAAAAAGAAAGGTGGACATGTTCTACCGGTAACATGTCACCTATATTACGCTAGTTTAACTTCTCCAATGATACGTATTATTCTCAGATTTATGAAAATTGATAGTATTATTTTGGGAATATGCCATATAGTTGGTATTATTGTCGTTAAATAATAATCCAATTATAAATATACCATTTTTCACTTTACTCAATCATATTGATTGTTTCTCAATTTCAGATTATTTTCTCAAACCAAAAGTACAAAGTTGAAATATGTTAATAAATCTCAAATTTAAAATCTTTAAAAAAAATACATCAAAAAGTAAATTTTACTACTTGCATGGGGTCTATACTAGTAAATATAATTAGTTGGTTTTAAAAATTGATTATTATACAACATTATCAAGCAAATTTAATAAAGTCTCACCTTAGTTACGAAAATAAAAAAGAACATACTCTCTCTCATCCATTCAATTCTTTACACTTACTATAAATGAACAATTCAATCAATTCTTTATATTCCCCTTTTGGTAAAAGACTTTACCATATAACCCTCGTATCCTTAATCTATTTACACAAAATGCCACTAATTTTTCCTTACTTTAAGTTTGGTGGACCCATAAAAGCCATTTGATTTACCAATAATACCTTTACTTTTACCACTTTTCTTAAAAATTGTGAAGCTCTCCATGTAAAGGATTGAATGGATGGGAGAGAGTACGACTATGAATTGGACATCCAATACCAGTGGCACTAAGATCAAAGAGTTTATCAAAATAAAAAATGGAAACAAGTCATGAGTGGTCTCTTGTGCACGCAACAGACTGTCATATGGTTGATATTTTCACATACGTCTCTCGGAAGAGAATGACTACCACAAGAATGGGCTAGAGTACGAGTATTATTTACAATGAATCTACAAAAGCATTTGGCTTTTCATCTTCATGTTACGCAAAAAGCGATTAGTATGGGTAAAAGAACATTGTATTCTTCATTTCTTCACATGAATTTATTTACGAACTGTCTCCAACTCACTCAATAACTTCTCGACATTGGTGCACCTCAACACCATATCAACCGATTACTCCAAGATACTAAAGAGGCTACTCTACTTCTTCGTTGTGTTTCTATTACGTACTTACATTCCTCGTTTTTGTAATAAATTATCCAATGGCCTTGCCGTTGGGGCTCAAAATCATACATTGCGCTTAATTAGTACGGAGTATGTAATAATTATTTTCGCTTGTGGAAAAAGAACTAATAATAATGATTTACGTCTTTTAAAATTCATTATTAGTTCATTATCATGAATAATTCTAGTTTGCTACGTTTGACATGACACACAATATTCCGTAGTTACAAACCTTTTTAGATTATACACTAAAAAAATACTTGTAATTATAAGCTAATCTTTGATTTCTATGGTCACAACTCACAATGGCACAAAATAATATTCTGTACTCCGTATTTGACAATCAGTATTGGTAAAGTGAACCATTAATGTAAATAGCGAACGTTAACAATAAAATAGATTAAAACTTACTCGAAAGTTTTTTTTGCCAACAAAAACAAAACCACCTTACAATAAGTTCAGAGGAAATACTATAGTGTGCACTCTTTTTTTAAGGGATCGGGGGAAAACATAATACATATAGAACATAAATAAACTTAAATAACATCAAAACATGAGCAAATTATGACGTCCAAGGGCCAAAGCATGCTGACGAAAATCAGTAGAAAGGGCACGAGCTTTAGCATCCACCACATCATCATCTAAGTTGTAAAATTCACACGATCGCTAATAGAACGACTGAAACACACAAAATGCACTTACGCCATAAAGACGTGTCCTCAGTGGAGTGAAAACTCCTGCAGTTTGGTAGTCGAACACGCCTAGAACAAAGCCAACAAATCAAAGAGCAAACCCAAACAACAAAAGGGAGACCGTGCCCCCCCAACCTTCATACAGAGCAGTACCACTTTAGAGAAAAAGTCTAGAATTGAACCAGAACACCCATGACGCCCGAGGGCCAAACATACTCCATAAAGGACAATAAAACTGCGACATAGACTCCTAAAAGAGATTATTATGAATAAAAAATGCAACATCAGATAATTAAGAAGCGTCATAGTGTTAGAAGGGAATCCACCATCACAACCAACCACACAACACCAAAAATCAACCTAACTCCAGGTTAACCAAACACCGATCACTCCACAGCTAAGAAGACAACACCAAGAAGCAATCACAATTATCACATGCATCAAGAGCCGTGTAGACACCCAGTATAGGACCTGGTGGCTGCAAGAGTGCCCAACAAACATCCGATGATGATCGGACTGCAACGCGACGAGGGTTCGCGATGTTTTAGATAGTTTTTCTATAGAACAGATCAAATAACTACTTGGAAAACTAAATTAACATCAAGGTAGCCTTAGTCGTGTCATTACGGTCTCGTCGACACTAATAGAGTCAATTCTGACACTGGGGCCTCGAATCGGTCCCGAAATATGCAAAGTCAAACCCGAGTCAACGCGTCGGGCCGAGTGAACCACGGGACGCGCACCCGAAGCCCACCTCATTCATTCGACACACAATTCAATTCTCTCTTACCTCTTCACTCACAAAGAGTTTCTCGCTAAAGGCTCGCACTCCGACACCCGAGGCAAACGATCCACTCGATCGTAGTTCCGATAAAGCGACATCGACGCTACTCCTCACCTTCGAGCACTCCACTCGATCCCGAGGTGCCTGTGTTCGACTAGCCATTCTGAGTCTAGCAACGGAGTTCTGCCGGATTAGCCGCAAAACCAGCCAGTAGTAGCGAAGCTCTGCCGGAATAGCCGCAGGAAGGGCTAACGGTTACGGAACTCTGCCGAAATCACCCGGCAAGCTAGGAGGATCCGCCTTTGAAGTGGAGTCGTCACTAGGTTGTCATCTAAACAAAACTTTACATTCTCTCACCTTTATTATTATGCACTACGATAATACTAAATGTGGACACTAGGTCCACAACACTTACTAAAACACGTAACGTCCCAACTTCAACCGCAAACGCTAAAATACACTAAATAAACCCGAGTAATTCCGAGATCTGTTCTCAACTATCTATGCATCGTGTCCCGCTTAGTGTATACTCCGAGGGTGCAACTCCTCACAATGTGATTTACTTACATTCGCATTTAAAGTTTTTCGTATGATTTATTGCTTTTATGACCTTATAATCGCATGCTAAATGACCTAACACGGAATTCAAAACGTAAATCAACTAAAATTGAACAAAACGTTGGTCAGGTTCCGTATTAGTCCCGATGCTCGCCATGTACGGTTCGACGTATCCCTATTAATACTGAATCGACGCATCTTAAGCAGAATACCAGGTAAGGTATATTACGAGAATGACTAATATCAGTATTATCACGTTAAAACTGACTTGCTAATACCTGTAATATTAGTAATCTCTACCCTCCAATGTGCATCTTTTCATGGCCTGCTTGTCACGTGAAATCGCATGCAAAGAATGTAAACACAATTACCTCGACAATAAAATTTACTTATCCTTAAACAACCGACATAGCAAAAGTTATAGGGTGAAAACAATGGATGTTACAGTACTTCCGCCACAACAAAAGAACAAAGCTATCAGCCCACCGATTGATTAGTAGAGGCCGCTACAGTGCGGGCGGGATTGGGTGTTGACATCTATCAGATGTTGGCTTCCCAATACGTACCCTCACCCCTTACTCAGAATCGACGGTTTCCGGATGTCCAAAACCATTGGCAATGAGAGTCATTCCAGGCATGGAGTGCTTAAGGGTACAAGTCTTTATCTTTAGGTCTCGTGCCCCTCATCTTTGAGCCGACTAAGGATTAAAGTTGACTTGAACGGTTTCCGAGTCCCCATAATTGACTCGGTGGCGACTCCACAAATCGCCAACGAATTCAGTTCACTAAAAAGGTCGCCTTACCAAACGAATCTGCCTTTAAACATTTACAACCACGACTCGATCGACTCCGAAAGGAAACACGGGTTCCCGCATTCGTCTAGTACAAGTCCGAATCGTCATCCGAATTGAGGTCCGAAACATCACCCCGTACGCGAGATCGGACAGGCCCCCGACCGGGAGGGGGTCACGTGGGTGTCCGCCGCCATACATTGAAAAACCAGATCGGTACCGCGCGGGCACGTGCGGGGCGCCGGGCGGTGCGGACGGATGTCCACAAGCCGGTCACCGCCCATGAATACGAAGGGAAAAAACTTTAAAAAGGCGGAAAGAGAAACAAGGCCCGATCCAAACCCACCAAAAAAACGACAAGCCTGACCGTCGGAAATAAACCATCAAAAATGGAATCATACGAAAGTCACAACCCTAGACATAAAACAACCCACAAAAAACCAATCGTAGACTGTCTTACATAGGGCTAAGGTGCGTGGGGGGAGGGGGCGAGGAGAGGGGGGAACACCTAGCCAGAGCCATGTAAGACAACCTCGAGACCAAACTAGAAAAACTAAACAGACAAGAAAACAACATACTAGAGATGAGGGAAGAGGGCGAGGATAGGGGGGATCACCTCAAGTAGTTGAAGACAAACCACCATGAAAGAGGTCCCAGAACGACGACTGGGATGATAAAGACGACCGGCGAGTGGGGGAATGACAGACGACGACCGGGAGAAGGGGAGGCAGAGAAGGAGGGGTGGTCGAAAGACGACGATCGGAGGGGATCGGGCACAATGATACTCAGACTGACACAACTGATTAGTCGATATTTATGCGTATTTTTAGCCCTTCAATATAATATTTTCAATGTCGTCTTTGTTTTATTTGAGCTAAACATGATAACTTTAGTAACTTTTGATATATTATCGGCCTTATATTATTTTTCTTACTAAATTGGGTTTTTAATGTATATTTTAATTATTTAATAACAACCACCATATCGACAGTTATAGACCACTAAAATCATATGTATGTTTGCAAGTCTGTCTTAAGATGACGATATGTCACTCATACGAGGTCGGAATAAGGCGACACATGATTCGTTGGAAAGCTAAGTCCAAGACCGATGACTTTATAGAATAAAGTCAGAGCCAAATCCAAAGTCTTGTGGGTCAAAGTCGGACTAATAGAACTCATCTCGGAAATTGGGCTGAATTAACAAATGGGTATGAAATACAGTAATAAAATAAGGGTCGACAAGAGAATAAGAGGAAGAAAAAAAACAAGACAAAATGTATAAAGAAGGGACAACAGGGGAGCCGCACGGGAGAAGAAGAAGAGAGAAAGGAATTGGAGAAGAACAGAGAGCAAATAACGGACCAACGCACGACGAAGAATAGTGCTACGACTTGATTGTTGACCCAATTTTTATGAGCTTTCTTAATTTTTCCCTTTTGTTTACTGTTTTAATGTTTTGTATAGAGTAGTTTTTCCATAGGAGTGTGTAATTAGCTACTGATATTGTGGTTTATGAGATTGGATTTGTATGTTTAACGATTAGTTACTGTTAGGAAAATAAGGACTAACCTTTATGCGGAAGCGATCGGATCAGTGTGTTCGCTAATTGTCTACTACCATATAGTCGTACCTCCGGTGGCTACTAGAGTCCCAGAATATGTTCACGCCCCAAATCCCGAGTCCCATATTGATGGTGGACTCCATAAGAGTATACTAGTATGTGTGTGTGTGTGGTGTGTATCACCCTCCCACTTAGTAGTGTCATATGACTCATATTATAGTCTCACCAAGAGACCATTAAGTATGAGCCTTAAAACCAATTTAATTCACCCAATTAAATTGAGTAATTAAATGGAGATATGAATATAGTAATAAATCACATATTTATGTGGCTGTTGCTTATAAAATTCAATACTCCCATTCGGCCACATAACCGAGTAAACATTACTCCCACATGGCCACTAAACCAAGGTAATACATCACATTGGTACGCAACCAAGGAAAATTTATTCATCAATCACAAAGATAAAGAAATGTCTCGACTTGATCACACAATTAAGATTATCACAACACAATACGTAAACAACCTCTTCTGATTCATACGGAAAATGGGGTGTGCGACCAATAATAACAAAGTAGCTTTATATTAAGTTACCATCAAAACTAACAGACACTTTCACATCATCAACGCCCCAAATCGTTCATTCATCACCATTAGCATACATGATGGGAGGGATTTGTCGTGGAATCCCACCACCAAATAAAAACCAACTAACCTAACTAGGGTAGCTAGGGCAAGTCGGGTCGAATCCACAGGGATGGGAGGTCGGACTAAGGTATGCTACGGTCTAGGACTAGGTTCGAGACGAGCTAATCTAAGGAGGGGGAGACTAGGGCTAAGCTAGGTCTAAAGGAAGAAAACAAACGAGGAAAACGGGCTAGGATTAGGTCGGGGTCAAAGGGGTAACGAAATGGTCAAGAGAGAGCTAGAGTGAAGGAGGTAGTAGGGTAATCTAGGTCGGTCCGGGCGGTCGCAACTTAAACCGACCTAGAGGTTCCTCATGGAACCCATTTTGGCGACACACATGACAAACGGGGTTCTAGCGTGTTATGGCCTAGATCGCATCCGGGCGGTCGCAACTTAGACTAACCTAGGGGTCGCCCTCACCGGGCTCTCGCAACTTAATGAGGGAACCGAACCCATAACAACTAACACCCACAAGGGAAAGGCAAGAAAAACAAGCAATCTAACTTACTTAGTCATTCAAGCAATTCATCAAACATGTCATATGCATCAACCAAGAGGAAACCCAAATCTTCCACCCACATCTCCAACAAACCCTTAATCACCCAATTAACACCCTAATCACCCTACTAACCCTAGCAAGAACACTACTCTAACATATCTAAACTAAAACTAACACTAACAAGAGGAATCAACACAAACAACAAAACATACATAATGAAACTACCAAATATGATGAACAAAACAATAAACAAGAACTAAAGATTCAAACTTGATGAACAATAAAGGATTAAGAGTAAAAGGAGAAGGTTATACCATACTAGAAGATGAACGGAAGAAAGAAACTTGCATAGATGAGAAAAACCCAAAACAAACATCCAAGTTTGTCAAGCTTGGTGAAGATCTTGAAGAATTCCCAAATTACAAGCATTAAACTAGGATTAACGATAATCTAAAGACTAATCTACACTAATCTAATCTAATATATGCTAAAACTAGGCTAGGGTTTGTGGGTAATGTCTAACATAAGCTCAAAAGTGTGTCTTAATACAAGAGGAGGGGTATTTATAGGGTTACAAATGGAAGGAAGAAGAAAGAAAAGGTGCGCGGCTGGAACTGGGTGGTCCCGACCGGGACGGACCCACCATCCCGACCGGGACGGACCCACAGTAGCATCTCCAATCGTGCACTTCATCCCCGACGGGATGAGGTGCATACCCGTCGGGGATGGGTCTTGTAGGCCTCCAATATGACCCTTTTGGTTCCTCCTTGCCTCATATGAACTTCTCATCGATTCTCGGGACTCGGGATCGGGTCTCGGGACTCGGGATTGGGTCCCAAGGTCTCGGGGTCGATTCCAAAGCATCGAGTCATCGTTCCTTTATCTCGTTGGCTCCAAAATGTGTATGTATCGAGTCGGAATCGCTCCAACTCTTCCAAATCGGTCTCGGGAACCTGAAACAAACTAAAGGAAGCATAAGAAGCCCCTAAACCGCTCCCAAGGAGCGATTCTACAAGGAAAATGGGACTAAAACACTACAAAATAGGCACTACAAACCACACTTATCAACTCCCCCACACTTAACCCTTACTCGCCCTCGAGTAAGCACATACTAACTACTATACTAGCCGAATGGGTATTAGCGCACCCTACGCCCTTTCAACTCACGCGAGTGCACTTAGAGGAAAAGTGCACTCCGCAAGGCAAGTCGGGTCTTGCGACAAAACTGCGGATGCAACCGGACACAAAACACATAAACAAACAAGCACACAAACAAACACACAAAAGGTTGCACCCAAAAGAAAAGAAATACCGCTTCCCTCAAACAAGCGGTGAAAGAAACACCGGTTTAGGACTCAAGGCAAGTGACAACGTTCCCAAGCTAGCAATACAAACCAAGATGGACTAAACCCTAATAGTATGACGACAAAGCAATAAAAACGTTGGTAACTTACCTCGGTTCCTCCTAACCTTCTAAGAACGTACTAGGGGACGATCGGCGGAGTGGGAAGTGAAGAACCACGGTGTTAGTCGACACTGTAGGTAAGTGAGGCCCCGCCCCCTCTAGCAAAGAGCCAAGAGGGTCGTCCCATGTCCGAAACCGCCTAACTAGTCCAAGTAAAAAGGTGGAAAACATGCAAAATGAGGGAAGACCGACCACTACCGCTATCATCCTTCCTAGGGACTCGGTCCTTTGGTAGGCTCTTCACGGTAATGTTCGGAAAAAGGCTTATTTTGAGATGTGGGGATTATTTTTGTGAGACGGTTTTCTTTTGGCATTTTCTCTTTTCTTTTGCATTTTTGCCTTGTTTTGCCATGCCATTCTTTTTCATCTTTTCTATTTTCTTTTTGGCTTTTGTGCCTTTTCTTTTTCTTCTTTCTTTTCTTTCTTTCATTTTTTTTTCTTTTCTTTTCTTTGCCCTTTTTGGCAAGATTTGGCTTGTTGGCATTTCTTCGTATGACAAGAAAGAGAGGAATCAACAAATTGCAATTTATTGGTGGATATGCGTAGGAGGTAGGTAAATGGGAGAGTCAGGGAGCGTCCTTCCCTTCAAACCCACAAAAAGTGGAGAACTTGGACTAATCAAACAATCCCAAACATGGTCACCTAAGGGACGGGACTCGGCAACCAAGGCCTTTTCACACCGTGGGTGGTCAAAATGGTCAAAATGCAAATCCCGTAGTAAATCCCTAGTAAGCTAGGTGGACTCAAGGTAAAAGACCAACGAATTCATTGATTTAGGGTCATTCTACTAGGCTAAAGTCCAAGACTCGATTTATACTACTAGAAAGGGAAAAAATGCACTTACACACTAGCCTCTAAACCGGGTTTTCGAAAACGGTTTACACACAAGACACACAACAAAACACAAAACAAAGACTCAACGAAAACGAAAGAAAAATAAACAAAAGCAACAAAACAAGGACAACACAAAACGAACACAAATAAAAACACAAACACCACCCCTATCTTCAAACAAGTCTCCAAATCCACCACAATCTTTACAAAGCTCCTCCCGAGCACACATCATCACAAAACTCCTCCAAACTCACTAGAAGCAAAGAGGGAATAAGGGATGAAGAGATGTTACCGGAAGTCTTGAAAGCTCACCAAAGCTAATGGCGATTAGGCAACCTATAAGGAAAAGAGGGGGGGGCAAAACACGCACAACAAAACAAATATACGACACAATGACACAAAAGGAAAACACACAAAAAGGAAAATCTTTTTGATTTTTGTGAAAAATTTTCAAATTTTTAGGGTTTTTAAAGATTTTTTTCCAAAAACTAAGAAAATAAAACTAACTACGCTAGAATATCGCTCCCCCACACTTAAGTCGAGCCATGTCCTCATGCTCGACCGTAGTGCATGGAGCACAAAAGAAAAAGAAAATAAACTACGAAAATAAAGCTAAAAATCAAAAATAAGGGTGAAGAAAATGGTAGAAGGTGTCCGGCCGGGGTGTAGTTAAGTCACCATGGGCCGAGACAAGAAAAGATATGGAAGGGGGAAGAAAAAATAAAAAGAAGGAAATAAAAGGAAATGGGAGGGGAGGGCTAGGTGTAATCAAGTCACCTAGCCCGGATTCCGCCTAAATCCGACTAAATCCGACAAAAAAGGGTGAAAAACTTGTAAAATTTGGATTTTGAAATGACTCTCGATGTAGTCACGTCATCGAGAGTCGGGAGCAACCATATACCAAGGCCTCGAAGGCCGCTAAGGTACCATGACTCAAGGGGAAGGGAATAAACACAAAAGAAAACAAGCTATAAAAGACGGGAAAGAAAGGAAAGTTGCCGTACCAATAGGTTAGCAACTCACTCGCTCCATCGTCTCATATATCAATATAGGCACAAAACTTGTCTTCGTCATTGCTATTCCTCTTCATTCTCGATCAAACCGCATGGTGAGGTAGTAATGGTGTGAGGGGGGTGGGATTCGATGTGAAACTCGGTGTAAAGGGAAGAGAAATGAAGTTAGGGTATGTAAATGAAGTGTAATGGTCATATGACATGAGCAAGGATGGGTAGGGAGGTTGGGTGGGGGTATACAATGGTTGGGTGGGCCCAAATGTCGAAGAAGAGGCCAAAAGAGGAGAAAGGGGACCATCCCGGTCGGGATGGATGGTCCCGATCGGGAAGACACACTCGTCCCGGTCGGGAAGCCACCTTCCCGGTCGGGACGGCACTCCAGTAAGCTCCAATTTTTGCACCCCCATCCCGGTCGGGACGGCTCCTTCCCGGTCGGGATGGCATATCCTTCCCGGTCGGGAAGCTCCCTTCCCGCCACGGGATGGGTCTTCTTGACCTCCAAAACCCCAAAAGCTTCACCGAAGCTTCAAAAACCGACTTCCATACTCACGACCCAAGCTCTATCATTAACCATTCCTCTCTAGGAATCATCTTCACTTCACACCTATGACAATAAGCTCAAATGCAACATCAAATTCTCTCCCTCACATCGCTCATCAACAATCCAAATGACAAGAATTTCGCAAAGCTACCTATCCTAGAAACCAAGGTACCAAACAAACATATATACACACACAAAAGCAAAAAGAACAAGAAAAAGAGATATATACAATAAGGTACTCTCACCAACTACACCTCCATAGCCATCAAGAGCTCGAAGGAGTAAGTCAAATGCCCTAGCAACATCTTCATTTAAGCTCACATGGCCAATCCTAGCCACTTTCAAAAGCTTCCAAGTCGGAGGGAAGAAGCGATCATCTTCATTAGGCTCGGGGTTATCGTGATCTTCCGGGTCTTCGGAACCAACATAGCTACGACTCTTATGACCATCCGGTAGGTATAGTGGTCTAGAGTCGTGCTCGGTGTCATGATGTGGGAGATCACACCCTAGGGGTGTCGCTTCTTCTACGGGGTCGAGAGTGGGGTTCTCTTCCACCGCCCGACAAGGATGCTCTTCATCAACCGTTTCACAAGACAAGGGACTAGGCATCGAGTGCGGTAGAGGAGGAGAAGGCATCAAGTTTTCTTCATTGGAGGCTTTAGGATCCTCCAATTTCCCGTTCAAGGCAAGTTCCAAGGCATCTACTTCCTTTTCCCAAGTATTGCGCTCCTTTTCACTCACCTTGTCTATATGGCCTAGAGGAGGTATGTCTTCACTTGGCTTTGGATTGTCTAGTGGTTCATCACGAAGAAAATCGAACAAATCCAATTTGATAGCCAATACATCGGCTCCCCAAGAGTTATCTTGAGAATCATGTTCACTCCCCTCCTCATTGTTGGCCCTTGAAGCTTCAACTTCCTCTATTCTCTCCCTATCTTCACAACCCAAGCAACACTCAACAATGGTCTCTTGATCGACCCTCTCTTCTTCATTTGTAGCTTGAAGGTTGGGTAGACTTTCTTGTGGAGACACCCGACCTTCTTGCCCAAATGAACCTTCCTCAACATGTAGTGGAGCTCGAGTGGCCGACATCGTGATATGAGCCATGAGTGCATTGATGCGAGCATCTTGCACCTCTATTTGGGCCTTGAGCTCCTTTTCAACCCCTTGTATGTGAGTCAATATCAATTGTTGACTCTTTTGCATTAAAATCGCCATCTCATGTTGACCCTTTTGCAATAACATCATCATCTCTTGTTGGCTCTCTTGTGTTTGGACCAACATTTGACAAGTGTCAAAGTCAGGGATATTTGGTTGTGGGTTATGTGAGGGTGTTTGGTAGTTGTTAGGATGTGGGAACGATCCTTGACAACTTTCTTGGTGACCATAAGAAGAGGGTTCATAAGATTGTTGATGAGGTTGATATGGTTGGTAAAGTTGTGGGTTATGGTAATTCGCCCCATAGTTGTCCCGTGATGATTGATGGTAGCTTGGACGCGCCATGTCCATAACGTTGCTTTGGTACCTAGGATGAGCTAGAAGCACTTGAGCAAACGTTAGTATCCTAGTGCTTTTGAGGCACTAGGAAGAGAGAGTAACACGCAAGAAGAAAAACGGAGATACACAAGGAGAAGAGAACACAAAAATCAAGAACAAAGTCCAAAACTAAGCAAACAAAAGTCTAAACTACGCCGTCCCCGGCAACGGCGCCAATTTGATGGGAGGGATTTGTCGTGGAATCCCACCACCAAATAAAAACCAACTAACCTAACTAGGGTAGCTAGGGCAAGTCGGGTCGAATCCACAGGGACGGGAGGTCGGACTAAGGTATGCTACGGTCTAGGACTAGGTTCGAGACGAGCTAATCTAAGGAGGGGGAGACTAGGGCTAAGCTAGGTCTAAAGGAAGAAAACAAACAAGGAAAACGGGCTAGGATTAGGTCGGGGTCAAAGGGGTAACGAAATGGTCAAGGGAGAGCTAGAGTGAAGGAGGTAGTAGGGTAATCTAGGTCGGTCCGGGCGGTCGCAACTTAAACCGACCTAGAGGTTCCTCATGGAACCCATTTTGGCGACACACATGACAAACGGGGTTCTAGCGTGTTATGGCCTAGATCGCATCCGGGCGGTCGCAACTTAGACTAACCTAGGGGTCGCCCTCACCGGGCTCTCGCAACTTAATGAGGGAACCGAACCCATAACAACTAACACCCACAAGGGAAAGGCAAGAAAAACAAGCAATCTAACTTACTTAGTCATTCAAGCAATTCATCAAACATGTCATATGCATCAACCAAGAGGAAACCCAAATCTTCCACCCACATCTCCAACAAACCCTTAATCACCCAATTAACACCCTAATCACCCTACTAACCCTAGCAAGAACACTACTCTAACATATCTAAACTAAAACTAACACTAACAAGAGGAATCAACACAAACAACAAAACATACATAATGAAACTACCAAATATGATGAACAAAACAATAAACAAGAACTAAAGATTCAAACTTGATGAACAATAAAGGATTAAGAGTAAAAGGAGAAGGTTATACCATACTAGAAGATGAACGGAAGAAAGAAACTTGCATAGATGAGAAAAACCCAAAACAAACATCCAAGTTTGTCAAACTTGGTGAAGATCTTGAAGAATTCCCAAATTACAAGCATTAAACTAGGATTAACGATAATCTAAAGACTAATCTACACTAATCTAATCTAATCTATGCTAAAACTAGGCTAGGGTTTGTGGGTAATGTCTAACATAAGCTCAAAAGTGTGTCTTAATACAAGAGGAGGGGTATTTATAGGGTTACAAATGGAAGGAAGAAGAAAGAAAAGGTGCGCGGCTGGAACTGGGTGGTCCCGGCCGGGACGGGTCATCCCGACCGGGACGGACCCACCATCCCGACCGGGACGGGTTGGTCCCGACCGGGACGGACCCACAGTAGCATCTCCAATCGTGCACTTCATCCCCGACGGGATGAGGTGCATACCCGTCGGGGATGGGTCTTGTAGGCCTCCAATATGACCCTTTTGGTTCCTCCTTGCCTCATATGAACTTCTCATCGATTCTCGGGACTCGGGATCGGGTCTCGGGACTCGGGATTGGGTCCCAAGGTCTCGGGGTCGATTCCAAAGCATCGAGTCATCGTTCCTTTATCTCGTTGGCTCCAAAATGTGTATGTATCGAGTCGGAATCGCTCCAACTCTTCCAAATCGGTCTCGGGAACCTGAAACGAACTAAAGGAAGCATAAGAAGCCCCTAAACCGCTCCCAAGGAGCGATTCTACAAGGAAAATGGGACCAAAACACTACAAAATAGGCACTACAAACCACACTTATCAATACACCGTCCATATATGCTATCATAATCATATTAGTTATATATACAATGTAACCCCTGGCCAGGAAATTATGGTGAAGTTGAATTGATTATTCCTTAGACACTAATGATAATCTGTCTCGACTCGACCGCTTTCCTAACATGGTCCACTAAAATTTTATACTTTTAGTCCTTACGATTCATATTAAAGTAGCAATATCAAGTATCAACTTCATATCACAGCTCCAAGTTAAAGGGCATAGAACAAATTGGACACCACAAGTCCATAGGACTCACACAATGACAAAGTAGGGAATCATTTGTCACTCCTTACGGTCGATTTACAAACACACATAGCATGACATATTGTAGACACCCGCATTTTGCCTGCTAGTGTCTATAGCAGTTCCCGACAAAACACCCGATGATGATCGGACGCAAACGTGACTTAATACGCTCGAAGACGGACTCGGAATCAATAATACCCAACGTGGGCATTTAGCGGAGTACAAATCTTTCAAAACCAACCTCAAATCCAGGTCCAGTGAGTCGTTTCCAACAAAATGAGACTAATTTGAGCCAAAACCGACACCAAAAATAGAACCGTCTTTTCACGACCCAAAACCCGGTCCGAGTCAGAAATCAACCTTTGCGAACCTTCTAGAAGCAGGCGCCCATGCAACAAATTCTAATTTTAAAAGAGTCAACCGCTCCCTATTCTTACTCCACCCGTCTAGCCACTCGATTGAGTGTCATAACCTCACTCGATCGAGTGTGTCTACTAAAATCGAGCAGATCCTTCTTTTCAGGACACTCGATCGAGTGCATTAGGGCCACTCGATCGAGTGACCCTAGGTCGAGGGGTATTTCCTATAAATACCCCACCCCTCATGCTCTTCACAATTCAAGATTTTTTGCAACCCTAATCACCTTACATTTCAATCTTACAACCCTACAACTTTACATCCCATACATTTTCACCACATTTCAAATCATTTGCAACCCTACACACTTGCACAACCTCGACATTATCCCTACACATACACATTCAAAATCCTGAGATCAAAATTCGTCAAAGACCCGAGAGCATCCTCTCACCAACCCTACGCACCTTAACTCACCCTACATTTCTCGACACTCCCGCGCACACGCCGCTACTTTACGAGTCCGTTTCCGAGATATTTAAGCATGTAGGTTGAGGGTGTAATTCAAATCCCGACATCTCTTTCTCCCTTCTTCTTTTTTCGTTTCTTTTTATATATATAGATGTACTATTATTATTATTCGATATTAACGACACTAACATTTTATTTCCTTATTACTAACATTTTAATTTTGTTACTAACATTTTATTTACGCACTCTAACCACTAACATTTTTATTTATTTATTTACATTTCATCATAACTAAATAATACCGCGTACATATAAATTTATAAATCATTTTCGGATTGAACGCATTTAACTACGACTACCGCTCCAAGTCCGTTTAACCCCTTTACAAGTCGCAACGGTGGTGACACCCTTTCGAGGAGCGCCGCCCTAAGCACTTAAGGGCATAACGTGATCGTGGTAGTACGTAGTTGAACACGTCCGATACCATCTTCAAGATTGGTACGAAACCCGTTGACGCTAAACCGAACATCACATAATCCGTAAGGATTAGTAACGATGTTGTAACGCGGAGGGAATTAATTTTGTCCAAATCGATTCAAAACAATCTTACAACACCTTGTTCAAAATTTCCGATATTGGTCTCATAATCATAAAATACATAGTACGAGTACCGCAAACCGAGTTGAGTTCAAATAATACAATGTTTTTACCTAACTCGGTCGATCATCAATTTCAAATTAATAAAATACGAAAGGGTCACCTTTTTTGAAGTGAGCCGTAACTCGTACAGGGGGCACTCGACCGAGTGCCATGGGCCACTCGATCGAGTAGCACCCCAAAATATGGGCAGTGAGCGTTTTAGAAACTCACTCGATCGAGTCTTTGCCATGACTCGATCGAATGGACTCCTTTATTCAAAAAATGAGAGCTTCCCACATCATCCGAGCCTCATCAAATCTTTTGCTACGACTTTTAGTCGTTACGTGTCAAGTCTATCACGTGCTTACCCTTTTCAAAATTATGCATTGCATTTTTGTTCTAATCTTTTTTTTTTAATTCGATTATTCTATTTGTTTTGCTCGTTGTATTGTAAATTCCGGGTTGTATTCCGCCTGTGTAATTTGTAATTTATTTACGAGTTTTCTATTTTCGATATTTGCCATTTATTGCGTTAAATGAACATCGCTTGCTAAATTACTTCGAAGTGAACTAAATGCATTAAAATGACGTAGCTACACATAATTCGCATGCTTAGTAAAAAAACATTGTTTGCATAACATTTCATCGTCAAACTAACGCGCGCACAAAAATCGAACGGTATCTTAGTAGAGGTCGCTAAGAGCGGGCGGGGTTGGGTGTCCTTCGTGGGCTTCCCAACACGTACCCTCACCCCTTACTCAGAGCCATGGTTTCCGGATGTCCGAAACTGTTGGCATACGAGAGTCATTCGATGCACGATATCCGATAACTCGGCGTCAGTATCGTAATGCAAAAGGACGAACTCATAAGCTCTAGCACTAAAAGCGGGTCGTGCTTTGTGCACGAAACGCCTAAGTGTAGAGTGAGTTCGAACGGGTCCGAATTCCCACAAAATTCGGTGGCAACTCCATCTTCGATTTAAATTTCAACCCGAGATCAATCTTACCACGAGATTCATTCGCCTACCCAAACCCGCGCGTGGCCGCGTCGGGGTGGACCTATGTCATGTCCACACATTGTGTCACAACATAGCTCTCACTATCATGGGCATATAGATCACTATTCTATGTCATGCGAATCATAAATCTAAATACTACTCAAGTATTTAATCCAAGCCACTTAATTGATATAGTCAATATCCAATCCGGCGCTTGTGATTCGGTTCAAAAGCTTTAGTATGAAAATAGGGTGTCTTTTCACACTTCGACATAAAGTCTCATCTTAGACTTACTAAGGCGACTATATAACGAGCCGATATCTTTTCCATACAACTCATGTACAAAGATAATATGCATACACCCGTCAAGTGCTAACACGGCTCAGTCTCATCTTGCCCACTACAAAAGTGTCAAGGCGACTACCTGTGTGACTAGGTCAATCTAAAAAGCTCGGTGATATTATACGTGCCTTAATATGCAACAAATGCACATGAACATTTCGAAAATAAACAAAATCTCCATCCATGAAAGTTCAACACAAAAACGAGTACACAACTCGCCAAGACTAAACTTAAGTCAACTCATTTGGACAATTAGCTCGACACATGAGCTAATTAAGAACTCATTTACAATGCGTCAACCTTCTTGTTAATCTTGCTTGATGACAACTTTTAGTTCTATAAAAGAACTAAATTCCCACAAAGGTAAAAAGACAATTACTTAATTACATATCTTATGTGTGTAGAGGATTAATTAGATAACAAATTCATTAGTCATAAATTGATGTTCATCCATGTATTAAATAAGGTAGACATCAGAATACCAACTACATTAGAACAAGAAATAATACTCTATTTATTTCCCCCTCTTGAGCATAGGTTTGGATATAGTTCAATTTTCTTATAAATATCAATATATCACCAATTAACAAAGAGAGACTTATTCTTTTTACATAATTTTTGACATAACCACATTAATTTCACAATTTTTAACTAATCCATCACACAAATGATTAATGAAATTTGAAATAAATATGGAAGATTACTCAACACATGAATAAGCTTTATAGAAACAAAATTAGTCAATCATATTAAACCTTTGAGACAAACTCAATTGATTGAACTATGTATACAAGTTTCTGGATTAGGCTGCTTCGAGAAAATAGTCCTTACACCCATTTGAAAACAAAATTCAAACAGATGATCAAAAGTTTTGAAGAAACTGGAACAAATATCAACATTATTTGAGACCATATCTCAATATAATCTTACACCTTAATCCCATAATCATGTCACAATGTCTATCTACTCTCACAATAATATAATCCATTATTATATAACTTGGTGAAAACTTTCACTTACTAACAGTGATAGCTCCCACTTACTAAAAGTGGTACAGAAATATGAATAGAAGGAACGGTTCCCACTATCCTCCATAATGAGCAAAACAACTTAAGGATCGACCATATGTTAATCCTTATAACTTGACATACAAGTTAATATTTTCTCACTAGTTAAACAAACATTCATTTTTACATTAGACCACGGGAAAACATCCACTATCCAAAACTGAAGGTAAGTTCAACTATCATTGGTGCATTAATGGGTTCACAAATTCCCCCACTCACCAGGAGATAGTTTTGTATCAAATACAAAATAATTGACTATGTAGTTTCACTGATACTTTGGAACATATGCAAAGAAATCATTGAGGGTAAATGTGGCACAAAGCAACTTAAAATTTTTTAAGAATGTAATTAACCAAAAATAATTCCAAAACTTATTTGAAGCAAATAAAATTTTCTTCACACATAAAGAAAAAATTATTGGCTTACGTCATATTTAACTTAACCACGTCAAGTGTTGTACAATTTCTCAACTATAACAACGATTTGTTAGAGTATCTTAGAAATTGTAACCTCATTGACTCTTTGAACTTATCAAAGAGAAAATTCACAACAAATGTACAGTGAGTTCTGACTCAAAGTTCAAATTGTTTTCTATTTTTTTCGTAAATCATTTAAACAAATCAAATTTCACATTAAAAATCAGAAAATAATGGATACACATATCCATAAAGTGAAGCAACACACATTGATGAGGATATACAAATGGTCTGGTTACATACCTTAATGAAATTTAAATACCCACAAATATTAACGGATTAAATTATAATAGATCATAGACAGTAACATAAATAAGAAATGTAATCAAATCGAAAAACTAGTAAAATATTGTGGTGAACGATATTAAATATAATCCAAAATCATGGCCAAACACATAGCCACATTTAACTACTAAACTAGAGGTGAAATAAAAATCTTTTAATTTTCAATAAATAAATTATTGAAAAATGATCATGCGCGCACTCCACGTGCGTAGTGAATAATGTCATACATCAAAGCAGACTCATCGATAAAATGATGGATTAAAAAAATAACTTCGAATAGGAAAAAACAATTTGTAAAATACAAATTAAAACAAAACTTGGGTGTTCACGATATTTGTAGAGACACTAGAAAAACACATTTGCTCTGATACCACTGTAGGAAATAAGGATTAACTTTTATGTGGAAGCGATCGGATCATTGTGTTCGCTAATTGTCTACTACCATATGATCGTACCTCCGGTGGCTACCAGAGTCCCGGAATATGTCGACGCCCCAAATCCTGAGTCCCATATTGATGGTGGACTCCATAAGAGTATACGAGTATGTGTATGTGTGTGGTGTTTATCACTCTCCCACTTAGTAGTGTCATATGGCTCATATTATAGTCTCACCAAGAGACCATTAAGTATGAGCCTTAAAACCAATTTAATTCACCCAATTAAATTGAGTAGTTAAATGGGGATATGAATATAGTAATAACTCACATATTTATGTGGCCGTTACTCATAAAATTCAATAGGGTATTTATTCGATGTTTGTTATTGACTTTGTGATTTACCATTAATAATTTAGATTGATCACCTAGATTGTTTTCGAGAATCGATTGTTAATAGATAGTAATTTTGATTAGGTTGCAGCTTACTGGTCTAATTTTAATTGATAGAATTTTGAGTAATAATCCTGTCTTATAGAGGTGCAGCTTTCTGGTTCCGTAAGACTTAATTGATTGGTGTTCTTAAAGCGATTAAACTTAATGACTAGATTCATGCTTACATGGTTGAGTCGAACTAATTTAGTTATGATTAAACTTGCGTGGTTAGCGGAGTTTCATGAGTAAGAAAGATAAAACTTTTAATTTACTTGCTTACAAGGGATTAAATACTTAATCAATCTATCCGATAACTAATTTAGTGAATCAATTATTTGATCCAATATCTGTAGAAAATTACATGTCTCCTATTAATTCGTTACTAGAACTTTGACTTTGAATTAAACATTGATGTAATTTACTTGTTTTTTTAGTTTAGTCTAGTTTACTTTCGTAATAGTTTAATTTAGATTAGAAATTATTCACCTCAACAAAACCCCCCCTTTATATACTTATTTAACTATATCTACAATTATAAATTATAAATAATATAATAATTACATCGATCAATGATAGTACATTAATTCAAGTGGGTTCGACCCTTATTTACTCTTTTACTTGCTAGTTAGATTTTGTAAGTGAAAACATAAATTTAATTTTGAGTGCGGAAACGAGACGCACCAAATTTTGGAACCATTGTCGGGGAATACTTGTTTATTATCTTATATTTTAGTTAGTTAATTGTTTTTATTTTTATTTTTACTATATTATTACTTCGTAGTGTTTTTATATAGTTATTTTACTTCTTTACTATCCCCCCTGTTATCAGATACAACATCGAGTTATTTAAGATGTCTGGGGTAGCCGGGTAGAGTTTCAGGGAGCAGTTAATTTTTTCTGGTGAAACACCGACGAGTATCATTTTTCCTTCTTTGGAAAAATCGTTCAAGCTTAATCTAGGTTTTATCCAAATACTCCCTAAATTTTACGGTAATTCTAATGAAGATGCTCAAAGACATATTCAGGTATTTTATCTTGCTTGTGCTACTTTATCTTTGGATGACGTTGATGATGATATTATTAGATTTCGAGCATTCTGATACGTGCGATTTATATATGATTATTTTGTCTTTTACGCACGCATTTTCATGCATATCGAGTAGCATTGTCTACTATTTTCCCCCGAATTTGATACTTTGTGAACTTGTTGTATCTTATGCAGGTTTGAACCTGTGGATGCATAAATAAGGCAAAACTCGTGCTTAAAGATGAAATATTATGTGAAATAAGAAAAGAGAATGATCGTTTCCAAATAGGTCAAATTAAAACATAAATATCTTGAGTTTTACAACTTGAATTGAGCTGATTTTAGTTGTGTTGGGAAAGCTCTTTCTCATAGCTTTCCAACGGTATATTATACGTCTGATTTGAAGAAGTAACGAAGAAATGACAAGCGTTTGAAGTTGAGTGCGCACTGCTGATAACGGAAACAGGTCAATAATAGTCGAACGACTATCAAAATAGTCGACCGACTTTTGAAAATAGTCGACGGACTATTCTCGAGACTGGACGAAGATCGAGACTTTCCTAATTTGTTGTTTAGTCTTAATAAGACTTTTAGGCATTTATTTTAACTTAGTATTTAAGAAACTATTAGACTAGAATTTTAGAACAACTTCTCCATACTTTTGACTATAACTTCTTCCTTATTCTTTTAATTCTCTTGAGACTACTCTCTTAAGATTTCTCTTTACCCTAAACTTTTAGATCTAGAATTATGAATTCTTTTTCTACTCTTCCTTTAAACTCGGTAATCTAATTCTTTCTTTTCTTTCTTATTCTCTTTGTTCTTAATTCTTTCTGTCTTACTTTATTAATTCTTTTATGCTTAATTTGTCTTTAGATCTTATTAATTTATTAATCTTAATCTTTATTATTGTTGTAGTAAATTTTTTTATGAGTAGCTAATTTTCCTTGTTAGGGTTTAGGGGATCCATGAATTGAATAAGATTGTTAATTAGTTTACATATCTGTCAATGATATTGTGTCTATGTTGTTAATTGTAGCATTTAATTGAGATTAATTGATTAAGTCGACGTAATTGATTAATTGAATTGGTGAACTTGAACCTAAGATCGGAAGCCTGGTAAAAGTTTGACCGGCTACAACACATTAGTTTGCCCTAATAAGATCGGAAGCCTTTAGACGCATGCTAGGGTGAATAGCGGACCGAAAGGACCTTTACACTACCCTTTAGATCAGTATCTATGATAGACTTGTGACCTAGACTGTGACCGTAGGAAATTCATGGTGAACCGACAATCCTAGTTTTTCTTTCCATATAAATTTGTCTTAATCCATCCTATTTATTTTAGTTATTTCTTCTCCTTTAATTTTCTTTCCTTCACTACTTTAGTTTAGTTAACCCAAATACAAACCCTCCGATTTGGTTACATAGATATACTTTAATTGCGAGTAGAATTTATTTGTCTTCTTTTGCATACGATCCTGACTTCCCTAGCTATATTTTTAGTTAGACCTAAGTTTGATATCTTTGATAGGTATACCACTAGCTTATCAAATTTTGGCGTCGTTCCCAGGGAGACGGTGTTTTTATGCTTATTAATTTTAGTTTGTCTTTTATTTCATGGAATTCTAGTTTCCTGAGACGATTCTTATAATTTGTTTTTCTTAGTTATTTTTTATTTTATTTTTATTTTTATTTATTATTATTATTTTTATTTTTTATTTTTTTATTATTTTATTTTTTTATAAAAACAGAACTTGCATGAAACACCAGAACAAATTACAAGAAGTTAGAGGGGAGCCTAGATACTATCTAGGCCCCCACTCCCTTAACAATCGCGAAACTAATTCTAGTGAAAATATGAACTGCGGCACGCGCTCCAGCATCCTGTGACATAGCGAATTTACGAATCCGCTGGAGCAGAGAGACAGCCTCCGTGTCGAGCTCGCCGAGAGAGGAGAAAGAGAAAGGAAGAAAACCATACCCAATCGCCGTGCAACGTGCCTGATACTTGGCACACTTACGACTACCATTATTATTATTATTATTATTATTATTATTATTATTATTATTATTATTATATATTTTTTTCTTTCTTAGTTTTATTTATTTTTTTTACTCTTTTTTCTCTACAATTATTATGACTATCTTCCACTTCCCTCAATTTGAACATGAACCACTGCATACTTATTTTGATAGACTTGACTCTTTTATTACTCAAAATGGCTATTATGTGAGTGTGTGGGAGGTGAGTCATATGATTTACGATGGTGTCGATGATGCGACACGGGCTTATATTGAGGGAAACTGTGAAGACATGTTTAAATACATGTCTTATTTGAAAAGATGGGTGCTACTCCAATATTTAATATGAAACAGTTTGGAGTCAGAGATAAAGAGAAAAGCTGAGATATCGGAGCTTAAGGCGATGATGCGGCAACTTATAGATATGCTAACTTTAAAGGAAAACGAGCATGATACTCCATGTAAGTTAGATACTGGAGTTAATTTCTCACATTCCACTGACTATGTTATGACTGAATCTGTTGCATCTATTAGACAGGACATATGCCCATTTGAGGAAGATGATGATGATGATGATGTGTATAGTGTTCAATATCACATCGTTCCCCAAACTCCTATGTTTTCTAACTTGATGCAGGATGATGACTTGCATTCCTTGGATACTTGTGAACCATCTTATTCTTCTTCGAAGCAACTTTCACACCCTTTAGTCAAATATTCTTCTCATTTTGTGAATGTTGTTGTGGCAAACAATGATTGTGAGATGGAAAATTTTATATTTGAGGAAAATTTGTGTCTGGATGCTTTGACTGATGTTCTTCGTGAGGATAACATTGAGTATTTTGATTCATGTGAATTTGAGAATGTGTCATTTGATGTCAATTTTGAGATTTTGGAAAGAAGGTTGAACAATAGAGAAGCCCGTGAGCGTGAGAGAAAAGTTCAAACGGACGAGAGTCGGGAAGAGAATGCACTTTTGAATGGTACTTTGAGTGAAGAGAGTTTCAGTATTGAGGATACTTGGGATTGCGAATCTGATTTCTTTGAGAAACCTAATTTAGAGAAATTTGACTTTTCCCATTTGTAGACACCCGCATTTTGACTGCCAGGTGTCTATGGTAGTTTCCAAAAAACACCCGATGATGATCGGACGCTAACGTGTTTCTATGCGCTCGGATACGGGCTCAATCTATTAATCGTTGGCTAACACACTTACGGAGTACAAATCTCACAAAACCAACCTCGAATCCAGGCCCAGTGGATCATTCCGAGTCAAACAAGACTAATTTGGGCCAAAACCGACACCGAAATTAAAATCGACTTTTTGTGATTGGGTCAACCCTGGTCAAAGTCGTTTCCGAGACACACAAAAACATCCATACAACCATCAAAAGTCCCAGTCAAACACAAAACCCATCAAACACCCAAAGTCAAGGTCCAAAACAATGGACCCGGGCAACCCGACCGGGCCACTCGATCGAGTGACCGGGTCACTCGATCGAGTGGGCTTGTTTTGAGCCCGGCTGCAGGCTTCACGGGCCACTCGACCGAGTTAGCCCTTTACTCGGTCGAGTAACCCTAATTCGGGTGCCCTAGCCTTGCCTATATAAGCAACCCTCATGCAACAACTTTTCACAACTTTCGAAACCCTAGAGCAACCATACACACACATACTACGTCTTTTACAAACCCTAATCAAACCCTAGCAATTCTACACTAGCAAAAACCCTAAACCTAGTTTTAGGAATCAATCCCGAGCCACCACAACTCAACCTCCATAAACCTCGAAGACTCTTGTGTTAAAGCCACGGTTACGAGTCCGCGCCGAGACAGGAACATGTAGGTTGAGGGTGTCAAAACCCTCTCTTTTCTCCTTCTCTTCTTCGCGTCGTCTTCATCTCCCTCTCATCCTTTTTTTTTGTTTTTTTTATTATTTTATTCATCGCACTATAATATCGATAATACCGCTAGTATCAAAACATTAAAATACTTCTCGATTTGTGTCGAATAAGAGGGATATCGGAATAAGGAAACCCGAATATACAAGTGTACTGCACACAGCGTTGCCGGTCGCTTATTCCGATACCCCGACTATTTGATTATTGAGATAAGTTTAATAATTCGTTATTTCTCGTCATCATCATCATTAATCTTGCATCCATCAATTTTTAAAATCGATTTTAATAAGGGTCGAAACCCGTTGACACGGATCCGACATCACAATCCCTAGGGATTTATTTCGATGTCGGAGAAGTCGAGGGAATCAAGTTCTTTTTTTTATTTATTCAAGTAAAGCGTCGATTTTAGATTCGATACCAATTCCATAATTGGATATCGAATCTAACAATCAAGTCATATGAATTAATTAACGTGATTTGTTCATATCACGATAATTAATTTAAAACGACTAAAATCAATTTATTTTTTTTCTATTTCACTCTAATATTCCATATCGATTCAAATAATCGAATATGGGATACAACGAGAATTCAAAATTAGAATCAAGTATAAATTCAACAATATTTATATTCGGTTGAACAAAATTCGCGATTTATAAAAAACCAAGTCGAACATAAATTGTGCGATATTTATGTCCGATTCGGTAAAATCGTCAAACTCTCAAAAATCAAAGAAGCAATTTCAAAATCAATACGATTTCACAAACGAATTGTAAATCGTACAGAGGGCACTCGACCGAGTGCCTAGCCCACTCGGTCGAGTGGCGCCTTGACGGAAGGGATTTGTCGCGGATCCCCACCGATCAAATAATTAACCGGCTATTCCTACGGTAGATAGGGTAAGTCGGGTCGAATCCACGGGGACGGTAAGAGGCGTATAGACTAAGGTCACCCAAAAACGAAACTAAGTCAACGAGCTAAGCTAGAGAATGGTAAGAGGGAGAGAAGGCTAGACTAAGACTAAAGTACCGGAGAAACAACCAAGGAAAACGGGCTAGGATTAGGTCGGGGTCAAAGGGGTAACGGAATGGTCAAGGAGGAGTTAGAGTGAAGGAGGTAGTAGGGTAATCTAGGTAATCTAACTTAGACTCACCTAGAGGTTCCTAATGGAACCCATTTCGGTGACACACATGACAAAGGAAGGCAAGAAAAACAAGCATTCTAACCTACTTAGTCATTCAAGCATTCCAACAAACATGTGATGTGCATCAACCAAGAGGAAACTCAAATCTTCCACCAATTCCTCCAACAAACCCTTAATCATCCAATTAACACCCTAATCACCTTACTAACCCTAGCAAGAATACTACTCTAACATCATCAAACTAATTCTAACAAGAACAAGATGAACCCACACAAGAATCAAAACATCCATAATGAAACTAGGGAAAAAGATGAACTAAGAACAATAAGATGAACAAAGATTAAAACTTGGATGAATAAACAAGATAAAGAGTAAAAAGGAAGAGAAAATTATACCATACTAACAAGGGAAAGATTGAAACTTGCATTAATGAAGAAAACCCAAAACAAACCACCAAGGTTGTCAAGCTTGGATGGATCTTGAAGAATTCCCTTAATACAAGTACTAAACTAAGATTAACTACTAATTACCGACTAATCTACACTAATCTAAACTAATATAACCTAAAAATAGTCTAGGGTTTTGTGTCTAATGAAGTGCATAAGCTTTACAAAACAAGGGAAGAGTATATATAGGGTAACAAGTGGAAAGGAGAGGAAAGAAAGGAAGTCCGGCTACAGCACGCCGGTCCCGACCGGGACGGCCCTGCAGTGGCTCCTCTAAAAGCGCACTTCATCCCCGACGGGATGAGGTGCATACCCGTCGGGGATGAGTCTTGTAGGCCTCCAATATGATCCTTTTGGTCTCTCCTTGCTTCACATGGACTTCTCATCGATTCTCGGGACTCGGGATCGGGTCTCGGAGGCTCGGGATTGGGTCCCAAGGTCTCGGGGTCGATTCCAAAGCATCGAGTCATCGTTCCTTTATCTCGTTGGCTCCAAAATGTGTATGAATCGAGTCGGAAACGCTCCAACTCTTCCAAATGGGTCTCGGGAACCTGAAACGAACTAAAGGAAGCATAAGAAGCCCATAAATCGCTCCCAAGGAGCGATTCCACAAGGAAAATGGGACCAAAACACTACAAAATAGGCACTACAAACCACACTTATCAACTCCCCCACACTTAACCCTTAGTCGCCCTCGAGTAAGCACATACTAACTACTATACTAGCCGAATGGGTATTAGCGCACCCTACGCCCTTTCAACTCACGCGAGTGCACTTAGAGGAAAAGTGCACTCCGCAAGGCAAGTCGGGTCTTGCGACAAAACTGCGGATGCAATCGGACACAAGACACAAAAACAAACAAATACACAAATGAACACATAATCGGTTGCACCCAAAAGAAAAAAAAATACCGCTTCCCTCGAACAAGCGGTGAAAGAAGCACCGGTTTAGGACTCAAGGCAAGTGACAACGTTCCCAAGCTAGCAATACAAACCAAGATGGACTAAACCCTAATAGTATGACGACAAAACAATAAAAACGTTGGTAACTTACCTCGGTTCCTCCTAACCTTCTAAGAACGTACTACGGGACGATCGGCGGGATGGAAAAAGGATGAACCACGGCGTTAGTCGACACTGTAGGTAAGTGAGACCCCGCCCCCTTTAGCAATGAGCCAAGAGGGTCGTCCCATGTCCGAAACCGCCTAACTAGTCCAAGTAAAAAGTGGAAATGTGCAAAATGAGGGAAGACCGACTAATGCCGCTATCATCCTTCCTAGGGACTCGGTCCTTTGGTAGGCTCTTCACGGCAAAAGTCGGAAAAAGGCTTATTTTGAGAGGTAGGGGTTATTTTTGTGAATCGGGTTTTATTTCGGCATTTTCTCTTTTCTTTTGCATTTTTGCCTTGTTTTGCCATGCCATTCTTTTTCTTCTTTTCTATTTTCTTTTTGGCTTTTGTGCCTTTTTTTTTTTCTTCATTCTTTTCTTTCTTTCATTTTTCTTTCTTTTTCTTTTCTTTGCCCTTTTGGCTTGATTTGGCTTTTTGGCATTTCTTATTGGGTAACAAGAAAGAGAGAATTCAACAAATTGCAATTTTATTGTGTGGATATGTGTAGGAGGTAGGGTAATGGGTGAGTCGGGGGTCGCGATTTCCCTTCAAACCCACAAAAAGTGGAGAACATGGACTAATTAAACAATCCCAATCACGGTCACCTAGGGGACGGGACTCGGTAACCAAGGCCTTTTCACACCGTGGGTGGTCATAATGGTCAAAAGTGCAAATCTCGTAGTAAATCCCTAGTAAGCTAGGTGGACTCAAGGTAAAGGACCAACGAAATCATTGATTTAGGGTCATTCTACTAGACTAAAGTCCAAGACTCGATTTATACTACTAGGAAGGGAAAGTAAACACTCGCACACTAGCCTCTAAACCGGGTTTTCGAAAACCATTTACACACAAGACACACAACAAAACACAAAACAAAGACTCAATGAAAACGAAAGAAAAAGAAACAAAAGCAACAAAACAAGAACAACACAAAACGAACACATACATAACACAAATACCACCCCTAGCTTCCAAATGAGCAACCAACCAACATCAAACTTTACAAAGCTCCTCCCGAGCACACCACATCACATTCTCCTCCAAATTCCGCAAGAGACAAAGAAGGAAAAAGGGATAGAAGATGTTACCGGACATCTTGAAAGCTTTCCAAAGCCATCGGTGGTTTAAGCAACCTATAAGGAAAAGGGGGGAAAACACACACAACAAAACAAATATACGAGACAATGACACAAAAGAAAAACACACAAAAAGAAAATCTTTTTGATTTTTGTGAAAAAATTTCAAATTTTTAGGGTTTTTAAAGATTTTTCGAAAATAATTGATGGTGGGATTTGTTGTGGATCCCACCGCCAAATAAATAACCAACTAGCACCTAACGGTAGTTAGGGTAAGTCGGGTCGTGTCCACGGAGACGGTATTGCAAGGGTTAGATTAGGTTGGCCTAAAACGAGACTAAATCACCAAACAAACACAAAGAAACATTAGAAACGATCCACTCGATCGTTATCTCCTCGATTCGCATTCTACGAATCAACATTACTCTTCATAGTTCCTCGAGTTCCTGACTCGACAAGAACGAAAAAGGGCACCTGTGTTGGCTTGTCGATTTACCCCACCGTAGCGAAGCTCTACCGAAATCATCGCAGGACGCTAGGAGGATCATCCCGTCAAAGTCATTATCGTCACTAGATTGTCATCTAAACAAAACTTTACATATCACGCTTTAGTTATGCATTTCGATAACGTTGGATACTAATTCCACGATGCGTCCATCACTTGCACTCCAAGTGTTGTACAGGCCTTACTCTTGTTTGGCCCAGTCAAGACCAATCTGTACAACATACGTAACGGCCACAACTTCGACCTCAAGTACTAAAACACCTAAATCGTATCTGAGTAGTCGTGATAAGATCCATTCTTGATCATCTACACATCGTACTTCGTTTAGTGTACATTCTAAGGATGCAACTTCTCATACAATGTGATTTACTTACATTTTGCATTTTATCGCTTTCATATGATTTACCGCTTTTATGACCATAATAGCATGGTAAATCACCTAACACAAAATCAAGACGTAAACAAACTAATCTTAAACAAAACGAGCAGTGGTCTAGTCCCATATTAATCTCGACGCTCACACCTCACATGTGGCTCGACACATCCTTATTAATACCGCACAGACACACTTTAAGCAGAATACCAGGTAAGATATACCACGAGAATGGCTAATATCCATATTATCACGTTAAAACTGATTTGCTAATACGAATACTATCTAGTACTCTCTACTCTCCTACGTGCATCTTTTCATGGTCTGCTGGTCACATGAAATTGCATGCAAAGAATGTAAAAACACTTACTTCGACGACAAACTTACCTGTCCCTAAACAACCCACATAACAAAGGCATAGGGTTAAAACAACGGATGTTATCGCATTTACGCCACAATTGGAACGAAGTTATCAGCCCATCGATTGATTAGTAGAGACCGCTACGTGCGGGCGGAATTGGGTGTTGATGTCTATTGGACGTTGGCTTCCTAACACGTACCCTCGCCCCTTACTCATAATCTACGGTTTTTGGATGTTCGAAATCATTGGCAATGAGACTCATTCTAGATATGGAATGCTTAAGGGTAGAAGTCTTTATCTTTAGGTCCCCATGTCACTCGGCTTTGAGCCGGCTAAGGATTAAAGTTGACTTGAACGCTTTTCGAATATCCCAAAATTACTCGGTGGCGATTTCACAAATCGGCAACGAATTCGGTTCACTAAAATGGTGGTCAGATCAAGCAAATCGTCCTTTAAACATTTACAACGACATCTCGATCAATTCAATGGAAATATAGATGTGCCCATACATCTATTTAGTACAATTCTAATCGCCAACCAAATCGAGGTCCGACACTTCACCCCGAACGTGAGATTGGACCGTCCCCTCGACGATAGACGGTCCCGGCGGGCGGTGTGGGTGGCTGTCGCGACATTCTGTGCGCGGTGAACGGGTGGCAGTGTCCACAGTTTGGCGATTCCGCTGAGGAGATGGAAACAGATTTCCATCGGTGGTGTAACTTGAACGACGTCGGTGAAGTCGATTTCCTACTTCATTTTATGGTCACTACAGGTTTGTTGAAACACCCCACATTGATTGAAGATGTCCTATTTATTAGCTTTAATGACTAGTGCTTAAAAGAATTGAAAGTACTACTCATATAAAAAAAGTGCACTTTCTTTTCTGGTTTGTCCATGATAAGAACTCCGCAGTAAAGCATGCTTGGCTGGGAGTAGTCTTCAGATGAGTGACCTCCTGGGAAGGTTTTCGGGATGCGCATGAGTGAGGTCAAAATGCGTTGGAAAGGACTCTAGTTGGTCTATGGGACCAGTACAGAGCATGGAGAGGTACCGCGACAAACATTTCCGGTCCTAATTTGGGCCAGGGTGTTACATATTTGACCTTAAAAAGCCCACCCTAACCGATTTAGGACCAATTGACCTTCTTACGGTAAGGTTTCGGACCATAACCGTGAAGAGGCCCCCGATTGACGTTCCGACCGTCCAAGGTAGTCACGCATTCCGTGAATATGTCAAGCGATAAGCTCCAAGTGGAACAGGGCAACGCTCATCCTCACTCATTCAGGGTGACATGTCCCGGCCGAAGCGAGGACTTTTCGTGGGCGATAGCCTACCCGCGTCTGCATCGTGCATGAGTGTATGTTTGCTTAGTTATGTGTAGCGTGTTTTGACAACCGGAATAAAGCATTAAGTTCCGGATTAAACTATGACAACATATTCAACTACACACAAACTTCGTTTTCGAAAAGATATTTTTCAGAAAATTATTTTTGCGTCGTTAATTTGGCAAAATTCACACCCACTATTTTCAAACCCATTTCAGCGCCACCCACTATTTTCAAACCCGTTTTAGCGTCGTTACTTCGGCCAAATTCACCTACTATTTTCAAACCCGTTTTAGCACCATTATGATAGCCAAATGCAAACTCCCCATGTTCAAAAACATTATCATACCGTTACTATTGCCGAAATTCCAAGCAACGGGATCAAGGCACCTAACACGGTTACATTTCCACTTTCAAAATCCTTTTACACATACCGTTACTATCGCCAAACTTTCAATCAATGGAATCAAGGTATCTAACACGGTTACATTTTCTGTTCACAAGGCATTTTTACTTCCTCTAGCTCGTTTCAGTTTCCCGAGACCATTCATGAAGAGATGGAGCGATTCCGACTCAATACATACACTTTTCGGAGCCAACGAAGCGGAGGAACGATCACTCGATGCCTTGGATTCGACCCCGAGACCTTGGCATCCAATCCCGAGCCCCTTAGACTCGATCCCGAGACCCGAGAGTCGAAAAGAAGTCCATGTGAAGCAAGGGGGAACCTTAAAGATCATATTGGAGGCCTACAAGACTCATCCCCGACGGGTATGGCCTCATCCCGTCCAGGATGAGGTGCACAAAAGAGAGGTGTTCTGATCTGGATCCGTCCTGGTCGGGACCAGCCCGTCCCGGTCGGGACCATGGTGCTGTAACCCGCCTATGTTTCCTTTCTTCTCCTTCATTCTTGTAACCCTATAAATACTCCTCCTTTGTAATGTTTAGACACACTACTTTACCCTAGATTATTTTAGGCCTCCATTAAGCATTCAAACCCTAGATTAGTGTTCCTCACATTAGTTTTAATCTCTCTTTAATCCTTAGTTAATCTTTGTTAAGCTAGTTTAGTTAAATCTTGTATTAAGAGGATACTTGAAGATTCATCCAAGCTTGACAACCTTGGAGTTGATTTGGGTTTCTTATTTATGCAAGTTTACATCTTTTTCATCATCTTGTTTTTGGTATAATCCTCTCTAATCTTGTTCTTTGTTATTTATTCAAGTTTGAATCTTTACTTAGTGTTTATTGTTATTGTTCTTGTTCTTGATAATGGATGTTTGGTTTATGATGTTGTTTTCTCTTATTGTTGTTATGGTTAGTTTGATAATGAGTGAGTAGTCTCCTTGTGGGTTAGTAGGGGGACTAAGGGTAGATTATGGTTGATTAGGGTTTGATTAGGGGTAAAGGGTGAATCTTTGTTGTTAGTCACATATTGGGCACTCCATGTGTTTGTTGGTATGCTTGTGTGAGTAGTAGTGGCCATGCTTCCCATACTTGTGCTCATCTTCTCATTGTTTGTCTAGTATGTGATCATGTTGAGGTTAGTCTTAGTCGCGAGAGCACGAATTTACCTCGGTGTCGGTCTACGTAGCGAGAGCCCTGACCGACTCTAGCAATTAGGAGACACCTATACCCTTGACCACCCCAATTACTCATCTACACTTATGAACCCGACCTAACCCACTTCTTCTCCATTTTTGATTCAACTTCTTAGTTAGTCATCATTTCTCTAGTTCATTGTTTAGTTTGTATTTAGTTATTTCATTTAGCATTGTTTTAGCCTAGTTCATTGTTAGCCTTGTCTTACCTCTTCTTCCATCATAGTTTGTCAATTAGCATTTCTTTGTGTTTGTTTGTGACTTAGTCTCGTTTTTAGGCCGACCTAGTCTAGACCTTACAATACCATCTCCGTGGATATCGACCCTACTTGCCCTAGCTACCCACTAGGAATTGTCGGTTATTTATTGATCGGTGGGACCCACGACAAAACCCACCATCAATTTGGCGCCGTTGCCGGGGACGGTGCATTGTTTAGACTTAGTTTGCTTATAGCTAGACTTAGTTACCCTTCTTTGTGCTCTTCTATCATCTCTTGTGCATATTCTCTAGATTTTTCTTGTTTCATTAGTTTTATTTCTCCCTCTTTTCTCTTTGTCTTTCGATTGTGCTTGTTTATTGTCGTTACCTTGTGCCCATAAAGCACTAGGTGTTCTCACGTTTGCTCTAGTGCGTAGTGTATACCTAGGCGGGGAGGTGACTTCTTTCTCTTTAATCCAGATCCGGAAAGACTTTTTCAAGCCTTTTGCCAACGGACGATTAACCGGGTTAGGATCTCTCAACCAAGCGCAAGCAATACTCATCAAGAGCAAGCTGAAGGAAACGATTTTGAGGAAGCATCTCGAGAGACGGCCGAAGGGAATTTCACCAATCCCTTTGGATATTCTAGTCCTAGTTCCCCCTCTACATCTACTTCAACTCCATCTTCACCACCATCTCCCTTACATCCAATTATGCCGAAGTTTTCGTCTCACTCTACATTTACGGAAGATGTCTTGCCAGGACCAAATGCTCTACCGGCCGCTTATGCCGGAAATTTTGTGGCCAAGACTCAATTCATCCAACTTCTGGAGAGAAATCAATTTAGTGGTTTACCCACCGAAGACCCGCACCAACACATGGAGACTTTCTCCGATTATTGTAACGCTATTTCTCAACCCGGAGTTACTCAAGATCAAATCTGATGGGTATTATTTCCATTCTCATTAATTGGAAAAGCGAAGCAATGGGTCAAGAGTCTCGATAGGGCAACCATGGGCATTGATACTTGGAAGAAACTTGCATTGACGTTCTACCAAAAGTTCTACCCTCCGGGGAAGACTAATTTGCTAAGGGCCTCCATCACCGGTTTCCAACAACGGGATGAAGAGAGCCTTTATGAAGCTTGGGAGAGGTTTAAATCTTCGGTTAGATCGTGCCCCCACCATGGACTTACACAATGGTTTTTAGTCCAACAATTTTGGAACGGTCTTTATGAGGACTCAAGAACTATACTCAATATGGGTTCCAATGGTAGGTTCACCGAGGTCGATGATGACCAAACATGGGCAAGAATCGAGGAGATGGCGGTTCATAATTCTCAATACTCAAGGCCTAGGAAGGCAAATCGAGGAGGTAGGCACGAGGTTGATGCTATTACTCAATTAAGCATTGACCTTGGAGCTCAATTGAAGACCCACATGGAGAATATTGACAAGAAGCTCCAAGGCCACCTCAATCAAGTTCAAAGCATTAGTTTCTCCAACCAACACTCGATTCAAGAAGTGAATGCTTTGGGATTTGCACTTCCTTTGCCTTATTATGGGATGTGTGATACTTGTGGAATCGTTGGTCATGATCCTATGCATTGTCAAGGAAGTATTGAGCAAGTGAACGCCTTTCAAGCGTTCAAGCAAGGTGCCTTCTATTCCAATCAATACCAAGCTTCCAATCAAGTCCCTCAACAACAAGCTATGCAACCTCGTCCCTATGTTCCACCTCCCTTAAGAGACAACAATCAAGGTTATCAAGGTTATGTGGGTAACCCAAGTCCCTTCAACAACTTCAAGCAAAATAACCAAGGTACCTTCCACAACAACAATGAAGGGTTCCAACAAGGGAACTTCAATCAAGGTTGTTTCCAAGGAAACCAAAACTTCCAAAGACAACAAAACCACAACAATGGCAACAATCAAGGCCTTAATCAAGGCAATTCTCATGGGTTCCAAGGGAACCATCAACAACAACAAAGCAAGCCTAGGAGCCGATCTCCTACTCATGACTATGGCATTCCTCTAGCCATCACCGATACTCCGCACAACCCACAATCTCCACCTCGTGATTTCGACGTTCAAAAATCTATGTTGGAGATGCAAAGGGTTCAAATGGAGATGTCAAAAAACCAACAAGAGTTCTATGATTTTATTCAAAGGGACAACATGGCGAGAGATGCTCATACGAAGATGCTTGAGACCCAAATAGCTCAACTTGCTTCGGGTAGCTCTTCAAGGCAAAAGGGGCAATTACCTCCTCAAGGTGAAACATCGAAACTTGAGCATGTAAATGCTATTACCACGAGGAGAGGTACATCTTATGACTCCCCTTCATTCCCTAGTAAGCAAGAATCAATGCAAGAACACACCCAAGATGATGTATCTCCGATTCAAGAAAACTCAAGCAAGGAAGATCCAATTGAGGAGCAAGCCTTATGGGAGATTGAGAAACCCCAAGAAGACAAGCTTCCCTCACTTCAAGCAAAGGAAAAGGGTAAAGGAAAAGTGTCATGTGAGAAGTCCACCTCTATTGAGCAAAACAAGATTCAAATCAAGTTGCCTTTTCCAACAAGGCAAATGAAGATTAAGGTGGATGTCCAATTTGACAAATTCCTAGACATTGTGGAGAAATTGGATGTTAATGTCCCATTCACCGAGTTACTTACCCAAATCTCGGCATATGGAAGATTCATGAAAGAAATCCTAGCTAGGAAGAGATCCATCGACAAGGAAGAGACTATTGCGTTCACAAGGGTGGTGAGCGAGCTTATTCAAGGTTCCACGCTTCCAAAGTTGAAAGATCCGGGTAGTTTCTCGATCCCGTGCACCATAGGCAATTACAAGATCGAGAGAGCGCTATGTGATTTGGGTGCGAGTGTGAGCATCATTCCTTATTCCATTTGTTGCCGACTCGGGATGAAGGAGCTAAAGCGCACTTCTGTTACACTCCAAATGGCCGATAGTTCATTCAACCGACCATTGGGGATGCTAGAGGATGTGCCGGTGAGAATCAGGAAGTTCTTCATTCCGGTCGATTTCATCGTGCTCGATATGCCGGAAGATGGAAACACTCCCATTATCCTTGGGCGCCCATTTCTACACACCGCCGGTGCTATGATCGATGTGAAGAATGGTAGGATCACCTTCGAGTTAGGCGAAGAAAAGCTAGTGTTTGACCACCAAGGCAACACTTCGCCTACTAATGATGAGTCTTGCAATATGATCCACGCCACGAAAGACATTGATCTAGGGGGAGAGTTGGGACAACGGTTGAAGAAGAACTCTTGTGAACTTGAGGATGATGACTCCGAGATTGGGGAAGATGAGTGCCCATGTCATGGGTTTGATGACAAGTTGAAAGGCAAGAAGCAAGATGAGCCTCCCTTGGGGCCACATGAGGATAGATGGACGTTTGGGTATATCCCGAAGGATCATAAGTATAAGTTCAAACCATTGAACTTGGTAGATCGGCATGCCCCGGGGACGTCGAGACAAGGTCATGGAGAACCTTGGGATGTGGACGGTTATATCTCGAGCTTGATTGAAGACTTTGCTAGAGCCTTCGACTTGTTCCTTCGTGCCCTTGATGGAGATGGAATAGGTTTTAGTATTGTTGAAAAAGATTGAAGAATGCACCATCCTTGGTTTGACGGAGTTCCACAAGAACCGTCTCTTTGTATATATCTCTTTCTCTTGTAATTTCTCTTAGTTTTGTGAAATTCTTGATTATTTGGATTGTTGATGAGCGATGTGAGGAACGGAATTTGATGTGTGTATGAGCTTTGTTTGATAGGTAAAGTGAAGGTGATTCCTAGGAAGGAAGGGTTAATGTTGGAGCTTGGATCGTGTGAA
Organism: Agrostemma githago; assembly: GCA_958450325.1. Taxonomy (NCBI): domain Eukaryota; kingdom Viridiplantae; phylum Streptophyta; class Magnoliopsida; order Caryophyllales; family Caryophyllaceae; genus Agrostemma; species Agrostemma githago. The sequence goes on along the minus strand of OY288241.1, from coordinate 19,982,233 downwards.
GGGGAGTCGGTTTTTGAAGCTTGGAACGAGCTTTTGGGAGCTATAGAGGGTTAGGAGACGACTCTTCCCGACCGAGAAGAGTGCATCCCGACCGGGAAGGATGACCCATCCCGTCCGGGATGAGTGTGACAAAAGTTGGGGCGACTGGAGTGCCATCCCGACCGGGACGAGCAGGTCATCCCGACCGGGACCACCCATCCCGACCGGAATGGACCCCCTGTCCTCCTTTGGCCTTTTCTTCGTCGTTTGAGCCCACCCTACCACTTTATGCCCCCTCCCAACCTCCCTACATGTCCTTACTCTCCTTATATGACCCCTGCACCTCATATACACATTTTCACCTCCATTTCTCTTCACTTTACACCGACCTTCACATCAAAACACACCTCATTATACCTTTGTGCTCCAACCATGGATCCGTATCGCGATTGGAGAGGAATAACAATGACGACGACTAGCTACGTGCCGATATTGACTTATGAGACGATGGAGCGAGTGAGTTGCTAACCACATGGTACGGCAACTATCCTTTCTTTTCCGTCTTTTATAGCTTGTCTTCTTTTGTTAGTTACCCTTCCCCTTATACACTTTTGTGTCATGGTGGCCCTCGGGGCCTTTGTGGTGATCGCTCCCGATTCTCGATGACGTGATTACATCAAGAGTCATTTGAAAAATCCAAATTTACAAGTCTTTTCTTTTTCTTTATTTTATTTTATTTTATTTTCTATTTTTTTAAGAATTAGTCGGATTTAGGCGGAATCCGGGCTAGGTGACTTGATTACACCTAGTCCTCCCCTCCCATTTCCTTCTATTTCTTTCTTTTTGTTTCTTCCCCCATCCATATATTTTCTTGTCTCGGCCCATGGTGACTTGACTACACCCCGGCCGGACACTTTCTACCCTTTTCTCCACTTTTTGATTTTTAGCTTTATTTTCGCAGTTTCTTTTCTTTTGAGCTCCCATGCACTACGGTCGAGCATGAGGACATTGCTCGGCTTAAGTGTGGGGGAGCGATATTCTATCATAGTTAGTTTTGTTTTTGTAGTTTTTCCGAAAAATCTTTAAAAATCCTAAAAATTTGAAAAAATTTCATAAAAATCAAAAAGATTTTCTTTTGTGTGTTTTTCTTTTGTGTCGTTGTGTCGTATATTTGTTTTGTTGTGTGTGTTTTGCCTCCCTTTTCCTTATAGGTTGCTTAATCACCGTTAGTTTTGGAAAGCTTTCAAGACATCCGGTAACATCTTCTATCCCTTTTCCTTCTTTATTTCTTGTGAAGTTTGGAGAAGGTTTGTGATGTGGTGTGCTCGGGTGGAGCTTTGTAAAGTTTGCGGTTGATTTGGACGCTTGTTTGGATGTTCGGGGTGGTATTTGTTTTGTTTATGTGTTTGTTTCTCCTTGTTTTGTTTTGTTATCTTTTGTCTCTTTTTCTTTCATTTTCGTCGTGTCTTTGTTTTGTATGTGTAGTTGTGTCTTGTGTGTAAAAAGGTTTTCGAATACCCGGTTTAGAGGCTAGTGTGCGAGTGTTTACTTTCCCTTCCTAGTAGTATAAATCGAGTCTTGGACTTTAGTCTAGTAGAATGACCCTAAATCAATGAATTCATTGGTCCTTTACCTTGAGTCCACCTAGCTTACTAGGGATTTACTGCGGGATTTGCATTTTGACCATTATGACTACCCACGGTGTGAAAAGGCCTTGGTTGCCGAATCCCGTCCCTTAGGTGACCGTGTACGGAATTGTTTGATTAGTCCAAGTTCTCCCCTTTTTGTGGGTTTGAAGGGAAATCGTGACCCCCGACTTACCCATTCCCCTACCTCCTACACATATCCACGAAATAAAGTTGCAAATTGTTGAAACCTCTTTCTTAGTTGCAAAAAGAAATGCCTACAACAAAATGGGCATAGAAAAGAAAAAGAATGAAAAAGAAAGACAAAAAAAAAAAAAAGAGATTGAAGAAAAAAAGAAGAGGCACAAAAAGCCAAAAAGAAAATAGAAAAGAAGAAAAAGAAATGACATGGCAACACACAAAGCAAATATGCAAAAGAAAAGAGAAAATGCCAAAAGAAAATCGTCTCACAAAAAGATCCTAACCCCACAAAAATAAGCCTTTTTCCGACTTTTGCCGTGAAGAGCCTACCAAAGGACCGAGTCCCTAGGAAGGATGATAGCGACAAAGATCGGTCTTCCCTCACTTTGCAATTATTTCCACCTTTTTACTTGGACTAGTTAGGCGGTTTCGGTCATGGGACGACCCTCTTGGCTCATTGCTAAAGGGGGCGGGGTCTCACTTACCTACAGTGTCGACTAACACCGTGGTTCATCCTTTTTCCATCCCGCCGATCGTCCCGTAGTACGTTCTTAGAAGGTTAGGAGGAACCTAGGTAAGTTACCAACGTTTTTGTTGCTTTGTCGTCATACTATTAGGGTTTTGTCCATCGTGGTTTGTATTGCTAGCTTGGGAATGTTGTCACTTGCCTTGAGTCCTAAACCGGTGCTTCTTTCACCGCTTTTTAGAGGGAAGTGGTATTTGTTTCTTTTTGGGTGCAACCTCTTGTGTGTTTGTTTGTTTATGTGTTTTTGTGTCCGGTTGCATCCATGGTTTTGTCGCAAGACCTCACTTGCCTTGCGGAGAGCACTTATCCTCTAGGTATTCTCGCGTGAGTTGAAAAGGCGTAGGGTGCGCTAATACCCACTCGACTAGTTTAGTAGTTAGTATGTACTTACTCGAGGGCGAGTAAGGGTTAAGTGTGGGGGAGTTGATAAGTGTAGTTTGTAGTGCCTATTTTGCTGTGTTTTGGTCCCAATTTCCTTGCGGAATCGCTCCTTGGGAGAGGTTCATGGGCTACTTATGCTTCCTCTAGCTCGTTTCAGGTTTCCGAGACCATTCATGAAGAGTTGGAGCGATTCCGACTCAATACATACACTTTTCGGAGCCAACGAAGCAGAGGAACGATCACTCAATGCCTTGGATTCGACCCCGAGACCTTGGGACCCAATCCCGAAACCCGAGAGTCGATAAGAAGTCCATGTGAAGCAAGGGGGAACCTTAAAGATCATATTGGAGGCCTACAAGACTCATCCCCGACGGGTATGGCCTCATCCCGTCCGGGATGAGGTGCACAAAAGAGAGGTGTTCTGATCTGGGTCCGTCCCGGTTGGGATGAGCCCGTCCCGGTCGGGACCATGGTGCTGTAACCCGCCTTTGTTTCCTTTCTTCTCCTTCATTCTTGTAGCCCTATAAATACTCCTCCTTTGTAATGTTTAGACACACTACTTTACCCTAGATTATTTTAGGCCTCCATTAAGCATTCAAACCCTAGATTAGTGTTCCTCACATTAGTTTTAATCTCTCTTTAATCCTTAGTTAATCTTTGTTAAGCTAGTTTAGTTAAATCTTGTATTAAGAGGATACTTGAAGATTCATCCAAGCTTGACAACCTTGGAGTTGATTTGGGTTTCTTATTTATGCAAGTTTACATCTTTTTCATCATCTTGTTGTTGGTATAATCCTCTCTACTCTTATTCTTTGTTATTCATTCAAGTTTGAATCTTTACTTAGTGTTTATTGTTATTGTTCTTGTTCTTGATAATGGATGTTTGGTTTATGATGTTGTTTTCTCTTATTGTTGTTATGGTTAGTTTGATAATGAGTGAGTAGTCTCCTTGTGGGTTAGTAGGGGGACTAAGGATAGATTATGGGTAATTAGGGTTTGATTAGGGGTAAAAGGGTGAATCTGTTGTTAGTCACATATTGGGCACTCCATGTGTTTGTTGGTATGCTTGTGTGAGTAGTAGTGGCCATGCTTCCCATACTTGTGCTCATCTTCTCATTGTTTGTCTAGTATGTGATCATGTTGAGGTTAGTCTTAGTCGCGAGAGCGCGAACTTACCTCGGTGTCGGTCTACGTAGCGAGAGCCCGGACCGAGTCTAGCAATTAGGAGACACCTATACCCTTGACCACCACAATAACCCATCTACACTTATGAACCCGACCTAACCCACTTCTTCTCCATTTTTGATTCAACTTCTTAGTTAGTCATCATTTCTCTAGTTCATTATTTAGTTTGTATTTAGTTATTTCATTTAGCATTGTTTTAGCCTAGTTCATTGTTAGCCTTGTCTTACCTCTTCTCCCATCATAGTTTGTCAATTAGCATTTCTTTGTGTTTGTTTGTGACTTAGTCTCGTTTTTAGGCCGACCTAGTCTAGACCTTACAATACCGTCTCCGTGGATATCGACCCTACTTGCCCTAGCTACCCACTAGGAATAGTCGGTTATTTATTGATCGGTGGGACCCACGACAAATCCCACCATCACTTAACCTCTCCCGCTCTTTCGGATCTTCACAAATCCTCCACTGAGCGTAGAAGAGGGATGTCCACCGAGTGTTTGCCTCGGGAACAGCATGAATAGTCATTCGTCTCCAAGTTATCTCGAATTCCCTAAGAGCATCCTTTCCCCGTGGATGGGAATTGATAACAATAGTGTCGACCTCGGGAATGGTTTGTGCCCCACCCATTTGGCGCATCAACCTCGTCGGATAAACAAAGACACATGCGTGCACTAAAGGACAATATCCGCAAAGTACGGGCCGATGATAAGAACGGAGGCCGATATATCTCTTAACATGTCACCACAAAACAATCCATCTAATAGCAATCCCTCCATTAGCACGCAAACGAGAGAACCATTCGTCTTCGGTACCATTAAAATCCCGAAGGGGTACTACGCTGCGTATGGCAAGTCTCTTGCAATTTTAACCTTCGATGAGCCGAGAAGGGTCGATTAGACGTAGCCTCTCCAGTAACCAAACATGCATGAACACAATATAACACGGTGTCACGACTTCGAACTAGGACAGTTTCAAATAAAGTCAAAAAACTAGCAACATGTCATACGTGCAAAATGGTTCTAGAACGGCAAAATGGAGCACGATGAATGCGTGCACGCGTGTCGAGGCCCATTATAAGCTCTCCTAAAATAAGCAAGAAGGCGATCGCCCATGTTCCATTTCCATTACAATGTCAATGACACGAGGGTTACCAAAGCCAGTTTGCACCGATGCATCCTGTGGAAGTTCGCCTCACGTGCACTTGCGCGGGTCCCGGTCGCGGCGGCCACCCACACGGCCCGTCGTCGTCACGCTCGTTCGCGTCTCGGGGCCGATACGATCTCGCGTTCGGGGAGATTTGTTGGGCCTCGATTTTGCTGGCGATTTCAATTGTACTAGACGGATGTGGGGACATCCGTGTTTCCGTTGGAATCAATCGAGACATGGTTGTAAATGTTTAAAGGCCGATATGTTTGGTAAGACGATCTTTTTATTGAACCGACTTCGTTGCCGATTTGTGGAGTCGTCACCGAGTAATTTGGGGAACTCGAAAACCGTTCAAGTCAACTTTAATCCTTAGCTGATTCAAAGCTGAGTGACATGGGGACCTAAAGAGAAAGGCTTGTACCCTTAAACATTCCATGTCTAGAATGACTCTCATTGCCAATGGTTTCGGTCATCCAGAAACCGTAGATTCTGAGTAAGGGATGAGGGTACGTATTGGGAATCCAATGTCCGATAGACAGCAACATCCAATCCTGCCCACACCTAGCGGCATCTACTAATCAATCAGTGGGATGATAACTTTGTTTCATAATTGTGGTGGTAGTACGATAACATCCGTTATTTTAACCCTATGTCTTTGCTACGTCGGTTGGTTAAGGACAAGTAAGTTAATGTCGTCGAAGTAATTGCTTTTACATTCTTTGTGTGCGATTTCACGTGACCAGCAGGCCATGAAAATTTGCACGTAGGAGAGTATAGAGTTCTAGATATTATACGTATTAGCAAATCAGCTTTAACGTGATAATACGGATATCAGTCATTCTCTTGGTATACCTTACCTGGTATTCTGCTTAAGGTGCGTCGGCTCGGTATTAATAAAGATCCGTCGAACCGCGCGTGAGGGGTGAGCATCGGGATTAATATGGAACCCAACCACCACTTGTTCAGTTATAGTTCGTTTACGTTTTGAATTCCATGTAAGGTGATTTAGCATGCGATTATGGTCATAAAAACGGTAAATCATATGAAAGCGGTAAATGCAAAATGTAAGTAAATCACATTGTGAGGAGTTGCACCCTCAGAGTGTACACTAAACGAGACACGATGTGTAGATGTTGAGAACAGATCTCATGACTACTCGGTTTTATTTTAGGGTGTTTTAGTGCTTATGGTTGAAGTTGTGGACGTTACGTATGTTTACGACGTGTTGTGGATTTAGTATCCACATGAGTCGGACTCGACGTTATCTAAGTGCATAAGTAAAAGTACGGTATGTAAGTTGTCTTCAGATGACAACCTAGTGACGATTCGACTTCTCTAGGAGGATCCTCCTACCTTTCCTGCGGCAATTCCGGCAGAGCTTCTCTACGGTGAGTTTGGGTCGGCTAGTCAAACACAGGTGCCCTTTTTTGTTCGAATCGAGTTAATGACTCGAGGAACTACGAAGAGTAGTGTTGATTAGTCTATCGGAAAGAAGATGATGAAGTTGATCGTGCCTAATGTCGGAGTGCGACACTAAAGAAGAGCAGGAGCTCGTAGAGAGGAAGAGAAGAATTTATGAATTGTGTGTTGTTGTGTACGGAGAAGGGGGGTATTTATGGTTTTTCTCATAGTTCAAATTGAGATCTCAGGCACCTGGTGGCGCGCGACCTAGGATTAGAACGCCTGAGTTGGTGCGATGCAATTCAAAGACGCCTGGAGGGAGGCGGGTGATATATTGAAGATCCGATTTGAAAACTTTCCGAAACGGAGATTATACGTAATCTTTGGTTGCTTAGGCATTAAGTGTTCCTCCCCAGACCTTGCGCGTTGTGCGCCGATGGGTCTCGGACGCGCGTCTCGAGGCTCGCTCGGCCTGACGCGCTGACTTGGGTTTGACTTTGCGTGTTTCGGGACCGATTCAGAACCTCGGTGTCCGAATTGACTCTAATTAGTGTCGACGCGACAGTAATGACACGACTAAGATCGTCTTGATGTTGAATTAATTTTTCCGAGTAATTATTTGATCCGTTCTATAGAAAAACCATCTAAAATATTGTGTCGTGTTACAGTACGATCATTATCGGTTATTCCTTGGGCACTCCTGCAGCGACCAGGTCCAAATCTGGGTGTCTACAGAAGCCCCCACTTTAACTGAGGGTTGGACAAGGTGAAAGTCAAAGTATAGCCGTTCAGGTCAATCGAGGATTACGACCTGGTTCCTATCCTCTCGAGTCGTTTTAAGTCCGTTAGACTATGTACTAAGGCTCGTCACCCAAGGCTTAGAAATCATACCTGACTTCCTTGCCCGCGGTCAGCTGGCGAATCTCTAGTCTGGTGCCTGCTTTTCTTGATTTAGGTTGTTATAATTGCTTAGTGTTTTGGTCTTTGACATAGACCTTTTGCTGAATTTTTTACGGGTGTCTTGATTTTTATTTAATGTATTGCAGGTGGTTGCATTAAGTTAGATTTATTCTTCTCGGGTGGTTGCGTTGGTTTTGGGTTTCAATTCTTTGGAACAAAATCCTGTTTATTCCTGGTCTTTATTTTAGATAGTTTCCGACTATCTCTGACCTATTCTTTGGAACAGATATTTCTTCCGGGACTTTTTCTTTCTTTGGGATAGTTTCCGACTATCCCTGGTCTTTTGCTTTCTTTGGGATAGTTTCCGACTATCCCTAGACTTTTGCTTTCTTTCAGATAGTTTCCGACTATCCCTGGTCCACCGCTTTCTTTGGGATAGTTTCCGACTATCCCTGGACTACTTCTTTCTTTGGGATAGTTTCCGACTATCCCTGGACTATTGCTTTCTTTGGGATAGTTTCGGACTATCCCTGGTCTATTGCTTTCTTTGGGATAGTTTCCGACTATCCCTGGGCTTTTGCTTTTTTTGGGATAGTTTCCGGCTATCCCTGGCCTTTTGCTTTTTTTTGGGATAGTTTCCGACTATCCCTGGACTATTTCTTTCTTTAGGATAGTTTCTGACTATCCCTAGTCTATTGCTTTCTTTGGGATAGTTTCCGACTATCCCTGGTTTTTTGCTTTTTTTGGATAGTTTCCGACTATCCCTGGTCTATTCTTTGGAATGGTTCTTTGTTTTTACTATTTTGCTTTCTTCGAGATAGTTTGCGACTATCTATAGCCTATTTCTTTCTTTGGGATAATTTCCAATTATCCCTGGACTATTCTGTATTGGTGAGTGATTGTTTAGATTCGGTGTTAATTTTTGCTTTTTATTCTTGTTGGAATTGTTGTATAAACTCTTGGCGAGTGTATAATGGTGTTTGCATTGATTCTTGCGTTTGCATTTGTTTTTAGGGCTTATGGTTTCCCACTGGATATGTGAATTGGTTGCTCTAGATTTGGCATTTGCTATGGTAATTGGTTTCTGCTTGAATTTGGTCATTCCGAGTCGATAGGTACCCCTGAGGATTTTTACGGGTTTGCATAATGGGATGTGCCGGCTTTTGAAATGCTCTGCTGAGATAGTGAATTTGGTTGCCATAGGTTTTTGTACGGGTTGTCGTACTAGTTGGGGATTTCGTATATCTTGCTACTTATCCTGCTATGGAGAGGTAGATTGATTTATATTATTTCGTTAGGGGAAGGTAATAAAATTGGCTTAGTCTACTGAGGAGGAGTAAACTACCCCGTCATTGTTTATTTTGTTTAGCACGTGAGTGTACGTCTCGCGGGTATTGAGAATTGTGTTTGGATTATCCTGGTTTTCATGTTAGACTTAAAGTCCAGGCGCGCATTTCTGAGCGACTTAAAAGTGAGGCGCCTATCCCCTAGCGACTTAATACTCAGCCGCCCACCCTACTGCGCTCTGGAAATCAGACGCCCGTGCTAAGGCGGTCTGGATATCGTTTTCTGATTTTGTTTAAAGGTTGCGATTAAAGGGGGAGTGGTTTATTCGACTAAGAAACCGAGCACACGATCCTCATCGCCTCAAACTCGTACTTTCGACTTGCTCAACAGATTTTCGATTCGATTTCAATCATACTTGATTATGTCGACTCCGAATAACTGTTCCTTACTCACCTATTGTCGATTTGTGTTTAATTGGTGTGTTTTTGGGTCGATTTTGTTTGAACCCTAGAAATTGTTTTGGGTGCTTTGGTTTTGCTAGGATGCTTGCTCTTGATTCCTTTGTTGAATTAGTGTAGGATAGAACTTGATAGTGTAGTCATTTGCTTGAGGTGAAAGCTTGGAGGTACTTTAATGGCCTCCCATGGGTGAAAATTGAGATGTTAGGGTATAGGAGTTGATTTCCCGAATATTCCCGTACTTGACACTTGTAATCTTGCTTGATTATTGCTTGTGGTGTTATAGGTAGCTCATATGTCGATTTTCAAGAGTCGGAATACACTCTAGGTCATTCAGTGCGAGTTTGTGACACTTACGACAGACCAAATGATACCGTAATGATGCCGGATTTTCTTGAAACCACTTTTATTTTGATAGGGGTCGAAAATGGGTACTACACTACTACAAATCCCTTATATTCTTGACACTTTGGGGTGGACACTTTTATAAGCATCGAGCTATTTTTAGCCCAAATTCATTTATGGGCCCTCTAACTATGTGAAACCAGTACATTTTCATTTTTATAATTTGAAAAAAAAATATTAGCTCTAATTACTCTGAAATCGCGCCTATACCGCCGAGGAGAATTCTTTCCCTCTCAATCAAACCCTAATAAACTTATCTTTGTTCATCTTGATCTTCCTGAACAAATTAAATTATGTCCATCTTATTCATCCCATCAGATAACGTTTATCCCTCTTCTCTTTCAAGCAAGAATAGAGACTGGGTGAGCAATGTCGATGTCTGACAACAAGTGTGTAATGGTGGTTTCTAATGTCAAACTTTTCGAGAAACTACTGCACGACCAGGATCTAAAATCATCCATTTTCAATCTCCTCTGGTTTGACAATGCTGTGAGTGAATCCAGCATATGGTAATTTTACTTTAATCATTGTTAAATTTCAGTTTTTCCTCTATTTCTAAACCCTAATATTTCAATTGCATCGATTAATTGGACTTTTAGTGTTGAAATTTTGATTATTATCTACTTTCATTCACTGTTATCACTTAGTTATTCGCACCTGTTTCGTATGTCAAACATTAGTTTATTATTATTTGAGCTTAATTGGATGGTTTAATCCTGATATTGAGACACAAATTTGACAAAAACACCCGTCACGCTAACATATATTTGTGTTTGATTTTACTTCTCTGACTATTGAAAATATCAGTTTCTGAATGCTAATTGAGTTGGATTTTGTCTACGCTTTATTTGTTCATTTCTTTATGTATTTCCATAGGAATGCAGTAATAAGATCTCCTCCACTGTTTCGTCTTCCTTTCCATATTTTATCCTCTATATAACAGGTATTATCCGTCACTTGAATACTTCGATTTTAGTTTGGGTTTGTGAGTATTCATCATTTTAATTTGAAGTCATGTTAAATCAATGAAGTTACAGGTCATTTGATGATATACAAAATATAATAGTGGTTTAGATTCATTTATCATCTTAAGTTGATTAGATTTGGCAAATATGGTAAATGAAAATAGGCTTCTTCTTTTTTATATTTGAGCACACTTGTTGTACACTGATAAAAAAATTAAATCTTTGATATGCTACTCTTACTTCAACAGGCCGAATGTATGGATTCAGGTTGCCAACTTGCTACTTGTACGGCTTATGACAAATAATGTGGGTCCTTTTTTCTTTCCCCTTATCTCTTCTTTTTGTTGAGTCATATTCTGAAGATGTTTTAGAATGTAAGAAAACAAAAATAATCAAGAGTGCTCTAAGTTCTAATTCCCCTTTGATCGATTATTGGCTGGATCGGAGTTTGAGCAACTGTAACATATCTGGAAGTATTATGGATTATATAGCTAAAAACCTCTTATTCGATGATTGTATGTCTCTTTTTTCATTTCATAGTGTCGATGTTTCATGAAAAATTTCTTAGTTGATGTCATTGTCCTGTTTTATCTAAATTGCTATCGGAAAAGTATCAACAATGCTTACTCTTGTGATGATACAGGTTCTTGATTGTTTACCTCGACGCTACATCTTACACAGAGACCTTAGTTTCAACAGCTTATGCAGTACTATTTCTTCTGATTCTAACTGTTTCAAGCAAATAAAAATATAAGTAAGCATCCACATTCATGGATGATTAGTCTTCTCGTCTTTATGATGAGATATTATTCATCAATAAATGTTTTCTTTACATATTCGCAACTCGCATGTTTTACTATAATAAGTAGGTATTCTTTTTTTTTATAACTGATTGTTAGGTATTTGATGCACAATATGCTAGCTGGAGACGTTCCTGAGTGGATAGCCGCAAACAGTACTAGATGGTTTACTACCTAACCCTTGATTACCAACCTCTAATGAAATTGAAACACTTGTTTATTTGTTCATGATTCCAGGTACTCATTCTGATTATAATTCTTCATAGTGTTTTGAAAATTTTCGAATTTTTTGTGTGAACATATTAGAGCTATTTCTACTTTGATGTCTTGTGGTTTAGTTTCGCTTTGGTGGTTTAAGATTGGTTTTTGAGGTTATTAACCACTTAAAAAGTGATATCCGGCAAAGTTCATATACAAATCAAATACAATTAGTTTTTTTAAGCATAATAAGGTACATCCTCTGCAAAAGTTTGTGTAAATTACGCAATTATTGACTTCTAATTTTATTAATGTGTATATTTTAAGTAGATTTTGTAGAAAGAGGTTGATAGTTTAGATGAATTTTGAAACTTAGATTACGTTATAGTACGAAAAATATACAATATTCAGGTTGTCGAAATGGACGATAACTTACGCCTTTGGTCCCTCACTGTAATTTAGTGTTTAGCTTAGCCCTGGACTAGCAAATGGTTATTATAGTGCACAATGCTATTAGAAAAATAAACTAAAATAAAAGTAACTGTATCCTCTGATAGTTTGATGCGCCTGCTAGCTTCTATATATTCTGCCACGGATATATTTCCGAAACCTCCAATAATAAGGTGGACAAAAATAATCAGTTACCAACTGAAAATCAGTAATTCCAATAATACCATACCTAAAAATAACTCCGTACAAACTGAAATTTTCCACTAGAAGTTTTTTGAGATTAAAAAAAAGAAAGGAAGCAAGTGTTTGAGTGTACCTCTACATAGCCTTCTCAAAGCTTGTCAAGGGATAAAGCTGCATCTTTAACCCTTGGAGCGGCCCAACCCGCCTTCCCTGTTCAACAAAGTTAACTGATTTTTTAAGAGACAGAAGCTGTGCGTCGTGAGTTGTTAAACACTTAAACTCTCGCAATGCAAGTGACAAAAATTCATCAAGTTTTCTTGAGTTTGGGTTTGCATTTAGTTTTATGTGTGCATGCATCACTTTCAGACTTTCAGTACCATTTTCAAGTTAGTGGCTTACCTCTTTTTATATAAGTTTTCCCTTCCATCATCCTCTTAACACGCACCATCCTCACATTTCCACCTTTACTGTCCTCTCTCATCCATACTGCTAAGGAGTCATTCATTATCTATTTAACTCTCACACACATACTGTGCGACACTGCTGTTGTCTGTGTGTTGTCTCGTTGTTGTGTTCGTCCTCCCTTTTCTGTCTACTATACCATCTTTCTCTGCTTCTACTGCTGTTTTATGTTGCTTCTGATGTACTGTCGTTGTGTTGTGGTACTCGTTATTCATGCTGATGTTATTTATCATTTTGTTGCTGCTCATTGTTGTCATTAACATCTATCTGTCTGTGTCATAGTTGTCTGATGGTTGGTAATTGGTAGGGCAGACGTGAGTTCGACTCCCAATATCATCATTTCTTCTTCAAATTTTTAAGCATCTATATACTTTTGTTCCTAATCTTTTAATTTTTCTACTTTTAATTATTTTCTCAATATGAAAATGGTTTAATTATTATCATATTTAGTTAGATTAGACAAATATCTTTACTAATTTATACATATCTTGATGTTGTGATATATATCATATTTAACTTATTTTAAGTTTAACCCAATATATCATCTTAAACAAGAATAATTTGAATATATTTTGATACGGAAAGTCACGTCTATCGTACATATTTTGAGCTTGTATATTTTTGTTCACAAAATTGATGTATCTAAGTCTTATTTTATACGGAGTACTTTAAAAAGCTATACGTTTGAATTTTAACCGTCTAACTCATTATAGTAACAGAGGATTTTCTGGTAAGCTTATACTTATTGATGGGAGTCGGTTGCCTGCCTTTGGCCGCCTGCCAATCACGCCCCAGGGCGACCAGTCCTAGAAGGAGGAAAGGTCTGCCCAGCAGCCTTTCCATCAAAGTCATTGAAATCTCCAAGTGTGGCCCTAATCCCTTGAGCCATCCGCCAAACAGAGCAAACCAGGCCTCCCGCCTGCTTCCAGGGCGTTCCCGCCTAAACAGAACCGAAGGAGAACCGAGGACCCATCCGTCATTTTGCCTAAGGTAAGGGGAAATGGGTGGACAAGGTGAGTCCACGTGTCGCGCCAACATCCACCCATTTCCCTCCTCTTCTTTCTCTTTTCCTCTCTCTTGTGGGAAGGTATAAATACTTACCCATTTCCCACATAAGAGGGGTTGGATTTTCTCTCTCTAGACTCTTACTCCTAAAAACGCCACCTAGTTCCTCACGAGCTAGGTCCGTCAAGGCATTTCACGGACTGACTTAGGCATCGGAGAGGGTTTCCTCGGACAACCTCCGAGGCCCTGTGCGTTCATTGTGCAGGGAGCAGGCCATTTCCGCCGGGAAGGTCCGATCTAGGGAGTGAGAGAAAGGGGAGACCAAGGGAAATCAAACGATCAGTTGTTCACCATTAACCCAATTATACAACCCGGATCCTAGGTCGGGTAAATTGTTTCCGTGACCGGAACAATTTGGCGTCGTCTGTGGGGAACTTACGGTTGTGCTCACGAGTTACCCACTAAAATCAACCACTCATAATCACAAAAACTAAAACAATTATGCCAGAAATCGTTGATGCCAGTGCAGGAACGGGTCCGACGGTCCCACCGGTGACCCCCCTGTATGGTATGCCGCAGTCGGAGAGAGTTCCTCCTGCCACGATCTTAGGGGTAGGGGGAACCAGTCTCCTCGGTGGACCTAAGACTGCGGTGACGCCTGAGCTGGGGGCACCCCCACGACACGCTCTTAATCTGACCCCAGCTCAGATGGCGCAGGCAGCCGCTTTCTTCTCTGCGATGCTGAACCAGGATTTCACTCCTGAGGACTTGGTGGGCAGGGTCGCATCGGCTCCCAGGCAACCATCCCCAATTAGCAGGGATGAGGCCGGGGGCACGAGGCGGACCGCCGCCAGGAATGCCCAGAGGAAAGCAAAGAGGACGGCTCAAGCGTATGCGCATGTGCAAAGGCGCATTACTGCTGGCAATCCAGAGCCACCTGTTCAGCAGGCGTTCTCCATTCATACAACAGAATCAGCGTCTGGAGGACAGGGAGGCTTATCCCAAGGATTACAGGAGCGCATGAGGCCCAGGGAGCCCATGTCAAAACGCTTGGGAGAAAGACCAGGCGGAGTTTTCTCCAGGCTAACGCCTGCAGCCAAGGAACAGTCGGCCCCAGGCTTATCCCAAAGCCTGCAATCCAGACTCAACCGGGGACAACCGCTCGAGTCCAGGTACCATCAGGGTGAGAACCTCTGCCACTCTCAGAGGAAGAGGCCCAGACAGACCTCCCCGGAAACAGAGGATGAAGCAGCCAGTAGGTCGCCACCAGGGTACCACTCCCCCAGTGCGAGGAAACCGACCCATAAACAATGGGAATCTCACGGTAACCAGTCTGGGGAAAGCAGGTCACGACTGGTAGGCAGGCCCACAAAAACCCCGTTGCACCCTGAGGTACAAGAGTACCCCATTCCAAAAATAAAAATGCCCACCATCAAATTTGATGGGACGACAGATCCTGAAGACCACCTGGCAGCCTTTGAGAGCCACATGGGCATGTATGACGTAGATGATGCCATCTGGTGCAAAGTTTTCCCAACCACCCTGGTAGGGCTCGCACAGGGATGGTTCAGAGACCTCCGCCAGGGGTCAGTCAGGTTCTTCATAGAGTTGGCTGAAATTTTCCTCGAACAGTATGCCGGAAATAAGAGAAGACGCCTTACCCGTTTCGATCTCATAACCCTGAAACAGAAAAAGGGTGAGAGTGTGAGGGAATACATGAGAAGGTTTGATCTATCCTACCAGCAGGTTAGGGAGATCGATGATTCCACTGCCGCCTACGCCCTGACAATCTCCCTACTTCCAGGGGAAATGAAAAACCAGATGATCAGGGCCCAGCCAGAAACCTTGGCCATGGCCAGGAAGATTGCGGAAGGGTTCATTTTGCAGGAGGAGTTCCACGGCCTGACGGATACCCCTGCAGGCCAAACAAAGCCTCAAGGGGGACCGCAGGGTGGAAGGGGCAGAAGTTAGCCAGGCAAGCAAAGTGAAGAGGGAGACACTCCCAAGAAGGAGCGCACAGTCTACTAGCCCAGATTCGACAGTTACACTGCTCTGAACAAATCCAGGGCGGAGATCGAACTGGAAAAAGAAACTGCTAAATGGAACCGCCCGAACAAACCTCGCAGCCCAAAAGGAGACCCCAAGAAATTCTGCACTTTCCACGACTGTATAGGCCATACCACCGAAGAATGCCGTCACCTGAAGGACGAAATCGAGAAGTTAATCAGGAACGGATGGTTAGCCAACTACGCAGCTAAAAATAAGTCTCAGAAGGAAGTGTCTGAAAAACCCGAAGGGTCGGTGCAGAACCGCATGGTGATCCATGTAATTTCAGGGGGCACTAAGGGCCAGCTAAGTCGAAGAGGCCAAAAAAGACAAATGCGCGAGCTAAGGAACCAGATCTGCTATGCTGAGAAAGCAGGGAGTCCAAAGGGGGTGACCTTGAGCATCACCCCTGATGATGCAGGGCGCGTGGTATATCCGCACAGTGACCCCTTGGTACTGTCCCTAGAGATCAGCAACCACATTGTGCGGAGGTGTATGGTAGACACAGGCGCGTACACAAATCTACTATACAAGGATGCCTTCGAGAAAATGGGCCTGGAAAAGAGGCACCTGCGACCTGCTCCCGGATCGCTGTACGGATTCAGTGGGGCAGGCGTGCTGCCCATGGGAGTCATAGATCTGCCCGTAACCTTTGGAGAAGGCTCTACTGCCAGAAATGTCAGGGCAACCTTTGTTGTTGTGGATGCAAGATCTGCCTACAACGCCCTAATTGGCAGAGCCACCCTGGACGAAATCGAGGCGGCCATCTCCATCAGGGCTCTCACCATAGCGTATGTCACTGATTTCGGGCTAGAAGGAAAGGTGCGTGGGGACCAGGAGTCAGCCAGGCAATGCTACTCCGTGGCCCTACAAGAGCACGAAAAAGAAAGGAAAGGAAAAAGGAAGGCTGATAGTTCCCCCAGCAGGGAAGGCGAAATCCCAGTCGAACACCCGGCGTCCGACGACCTGGAGCCAGGGGGCGAAAGCATGTTGGTAGATTTGGAACCAAGCAGGCAGGTCCTGATAGGAGCTGACCTGAAAAAATCCTACCAGGCTGAACTGGTCAAGCTGCTAAAAGAAAACAAAGACGTATTTGCCTATTCTGCAGACGAGATGCCCGGCGTCGATCCATCATGCATCGTTCACAAGCTGAATGTAAGCATGGATGCTCGCCCTGTAAAACAGAAGAAACGAAACATGTCTGCAGAAAAAGATGCAGCAATCAAGGAAGAAATTGACAAACTCTTGAAAGCAGATTTTATTGAGGTCTGTGACTACCCGGAATGGTTGGCGAATGTAGTCATGGTTAAAAAGTCGTTAGGCGCATGGAGAATGTGCGTAGATTTTACAAACCTCAACAAGGCCTGCCCGAAAGACTGCTATCCGCTCCCCAGAATCGACCAACTGGTAGACTCCACCAGTGGTTACTCCATGCTGAGCTTCCTAGACGCCTTTTCAGGGTATCATCAAGTATACTTGTGGCAGCCGGACAGGGTGAAGTGTGCGTTCATCACCAGTTCAGGCACCTACATGTACAAGATGATGCCATTCGGGCTCAAAAATGCAGGGGCAACATACCAGCGGTTGGTTGATAAAGTTTTTGAAAAACAAAAAGGCAGAAACATCGAGGCTTACGTTGATGACGCCATCGTAAAAAGCAGAGAGGACAGAGAGCACCTGATAGACCTGCAGGAGACCTTCTGTTCCCTGCGCACCTACAAAATGAAACTCAATCCAAAGAAGTGTACATTTGGAGTCCGCTCCGGCAAATTCCTGGGGTTCTTGGTCAGCTCTCGGGGTATAGACGCCAACCCTGAAAAAATTCAGGCAGTTCTAGACCTTCCTGAGCCCAAGACCATTAGAGACATCCAGCGCCTGACGGGCCGCATGGCCGCCTTAGCACGGTTCGTCGCCCGATCAGCAGACAAAGCCACTCCTTTCTTCAAGATACTGAAAGGAAACAAACAGTTCAAATGGGAAAACGAGCAGAAAGAGGCCTTTGAGCAACTAAAGGACCATCTTAAGAAGCTCCCCACCCTGGCTAGGCCAGTAGCAGGAGAAAAGATTTTCCTCTACATTGCAGTGACCAATATAACTGTCAGCGCGGTCATCCTACGAGAAGAGGCAGGCGCCCAGCAGCCTATATACTTTGTAAGTCATGCGCTGGGGGCAGCCGAGAAGAATTACCCGATGGTCGAAAAAGCCGCCTATGCAGTCATAATTGCTGCTAGGAAACTCAGGCCTTACTTTGACGCACATCCAGTCGTGGTTCTCACTGACCAGCCACTAGAGAAGGTGTTAGAGAAGTTTGAAAAATCAGGGAGATTACTAAAATGGGCGATTGAGCTGAGTGGGCTAGGCATATCTTACCAGCCAAGAACACCCATCAAGGCCCAAGCCTTAGCAGATTTTCTGGCCAAGTGTTCCCATTCAGGGGAGGAAGAAACCCCTGCCGAGGAATGGATCGTGCATACTGACGGATCCTCAACAGCCAATGGCGCAGGCGCAGGCGTCGTACTAACCAGCCCAGGAGGGGCTGACTTTGAGCACGCCCTCAGATTCGTTTTTCCAGCATCAAACAACGAAGCTGAGTACGAAGCAGTACTCGCAGGCGTCAGGCTAGCTAAAGCCGCAGGAGCAGAACGAATTGTCCTGGCAACAGACTCCCAGCTCATCGCCAACCAAATCAATGGAGAATACGAAGCAAGAGACCAAGCAATGGCCACATACTTGGAGATGGTGAAGGGAGAGTTATCCGGCCTAAAATCTTATGAGGTCAAACAGATCCCCCGATCCCAGAACAACAGAGCAGACGCCCTGTCGAAACTGGCAAGCTCCAGTCTGCAGGACATCCGGAGATCAGTGTGGGTTGACGTTTTGCACGAGAAGTCCACTAACCCCGATCAGGCGGTTAATACTGTGGAAAAAGAGCCAGAAAGCTGGATGACTCCCTTCATCCAGTACAAGAAACATGGTATCTTACCATCAGATTCATTACAAAAAAGGAAGATACAGGCTAAAGCAGCCTGGTTCATACTCATTGATGAAGAACTTTACAAAAAGTCTTTTACTTATCCCCTGCTCAAATGCCTACGGGCGGATCAGGCCGCTGAAGTATTGGAGGATATCCACTCAGGGATTTGTGGACATCACATTGGTGGAAGATCACTGGCCCACAAAGCCCTCAGGGCAGGCTACTACTGGCCTACCATGCTGGCAGATGCCAAGAGCCTGACCCAGAAATGCAGGAAATGCCAACTCTTTGCCCCATCAATCCATGCCCCGGCCCAGGAACTCAGGCCAATCCTATCTCCCATCCCCTTCGCTCAATGGGGGATGGACATTCTGGGACCCTTCGCGGTGGCCACAGGGGGCAGAAAATTCTTAATCGTCGCCATAGACTACTTCACCAAATGGGTGGAGGCCGAAGCAGTGCCCAACATCATTGAGCCGGCGGTCAGGAAAGTGGTCTGGCGAAATATCATCACCAGATTCGGTCTACCAAAGATGTTGGTATTTGACCATGGCAGGCAATTTGATAATGATCCGCTGAGAATCTGGCTGGAAAGCCACAACATCTCAGTCGCCTACTCAGCTGTCTGTCACCCTCAAACCAACGGACAGGCGGAAGCAGCCAACAAACAAATCCTGAACGGCCTGAAGAAAATGGTGGACGACTGCAAGGGTAGGTGGGCTGACGAACTCCCCAGTTTACTCTGGTCAATCCGAACTACCAGAAAAGAGTCTACAGGCCAGACCCCATTTGGTCTGGTATATGGAGCAGAGGCACTATTGCCAATTGAGGCAAGGATCCCCTCTCTGCGCTCCCTGCAGTACGACCGGGCTGAAAACGAAGCTGCAATGGTCGAAGCCTTGGACCTGGTAAATGAGTTAAGGGAAGAAGCCAGTACCAACATCGCTGCCTACCAGCAGCGAATGAGGAAAGCTTTCAATAGCAAAGTACGATAGAGGAATTTCCAGATGGGCGAGCTGGTTCTGAGAAAGACACAGGCGATTGGGAAGTCAAGAGAACATGGAAAGCTGAGTGCCAACTGGGAGGGCCTATACCAAGTAACTCGGGTTCTG
This sequence comes from Agrostemma githago, assembly GCA_958450325.1. Lineage (NCBI taxonomy): Eukaryota > Viridiplantae > Streptophyta > Magnoliopsida > Caryophyllales > Caryophyllaceae > Agrostemma > Agrostemma githago. The sequence goes on along the minus strand of OY288241.1, from coordinate 19,962,549 downwards.
GGACCAGGCACATACAAAATCGCCAACCTTGAGGGACAAGAGCTACATGCTCACTGGAATGCAGACACACTAAAGAAATATTACGTCTGAACAAGAATACAGGCAGTTTTTACTTTTACTAAAAAAGGCGGAGGACGGTCAAAAATGTCGACGGCTCCGACCACCCCAATGTCAAAAAGAAAGTTTTTAAGAGAAATGAGAAGATACAGATTTATACTCGTTGCCTGTTCACACTCGCGTCTTTCACACACAAACGAGCAGGGGGCAATAGGGGGAGGCCCCCCTGTTGCCGAAATTGGGAAAAGTGAACCCCCCAACGCAAATCAAAAGCCACCCTGCTTACCTCTGGGCAGGCAGGGGGCAGGCCCCCTGGACTTTGGACAAAAGCCAGGGACAGGCCGTACTAACAAGGACTGGGGGAGGCCCCCCTACCTTGTATAAAAAACGCGAAAGCTACCCTGCTTACCTCTGGGCAGGCAGGGGGCAGGGCCCCTGGACTTTGGACAAAAGCCAGGGACAGGCCGTACTAACAAGGACTGGGGGCAGGCCCCCCAACCTTGTATAAAAAACACGAAAGCTACCCTGCTTACCTCTGGGCAGGCAGGGGGCAGGCCCCCTGGACTTTGGACAAAAGCCAGGGGCAGGCCAAACTAACAAGGACTGGGGGCAGGCCCCCCAACCTTGTATAAAAAACGCGAAAGCTACCCTGCTTACCTCTGGGCAGGCAGGGGGCAGGCCCCCTGGACTTTGGACAAAAGCCAGGGACAGACCGTACTAACAAGGACTGGGGGTAGGCCCCCCAACCTTGTATAAAACACACGAAAGCTACCCTGCTTACCTCTGGGCAGGCAGGGGGCAGGCCCTCTGGACTTTGGACAAAAGCCAGGGGCAGGCCAGACTAACAAGGACTGGGGGCAGGCCCCTCAACCTTGTATAGAAAACGCGAAAGCTACCCTGCTTACCTCTGGGCAGGCAGGGGGCAGGCCCCCTGGACTCTGGGCAAAAGACAGGGACAAGCCGTACTAACAAGGACTGGGGCAGGCCCCCCAACCTTGTATAAAAAACACAAAAAGCCACCATGCTTGCCTCTGGGCTGGCGGGGGGCAGGCTCCCTGGACTTTAAACAAATGCCAGGGGCAGGCCAGACTAACAAGGACTGGGGGCAGGCCCCCCAACCTTGTATAAAAGTGAAACAAACAGGAACCCTCCTACCTACAGGCAGGCAGACTGCGAATCAAGTTCATGAGGAATCAAAATATATGAAAGCAAACAGAAAGTTCATATATAAAAGAAAAAGTAGTGTCAAAGGAATACAGGACAAGAGTTTTCAAAACAAATGGTTACAATCAAGAGTACGGCAGCCGGCCACCAAAGGGCTCGGCGCGCAAAGAAGTAAGGAAATTAAAACGTTGGCACAGGCGCAGCAGGGGACGAGCAAGAGCCCTCTGAGGAAGACTGCCCTCCATGTTAAGCAGGGGGAGCATCTGGGCCGGAAGCAGCAGCTACCTCAGACAGCCTGCGCATTTGAGCTTCATCCTTAGCAGTGTAAAGGGCTCGGAAAGCATCTTCGTCAAAACCAGGGAACATCTCCCTGACAGCTTCCATGACAACCCCCAGGCAGGAATTAGCACCATTAACGAAGCCCGCCGACACAGCCGTTTCCACCTCCTGAAGAATCTCATCCCTCTCTTTCTCCCAATCCTCGGTCTTCGCCGCCAGATCGCTGAGGGCCGCCTGCAGATCAGAGTTTGCCTTGGAAAGGCGCTCCCCGAGGTCAATAACGCTCTTCTTAGCATGGTCCAGTTCAGCCAAAGCCTTTCTGGCCTGCTCCAATTCAGCGAAGGCCTGCTGTGCTCTCTTGGACTCCTCCCCCAGGCGAGACACTTCCCTGGTAGCCTTCTCGCTCTCAGACTTCCAGTGGATCGCCTGACCCCTGGCCTCTTCTAGCTCAGTCTCCTTTTTCGCCAGCTGATCCTTCAGGCTGGCAATGAGAGCAACGTCCCTCTCGACTGCAGAAAGGCGGTCAGAGTTGGCCAGTTCCTCATCACTCAGGCGACTGAGGGCAGCCAGCTCCGCGGAAGCCTGCATAATTCGGGAGGTGCGCTTAATGTACTGGGTCACTTGACTGGTAGCAGACTTGACAGTCTTGGGAAGATGGTCTGTTAGGACTGCCCCTGAGTCGGAGAGTAGGGCAGAAACATCTTGGATGTCGCCTGCATTATAGTGGAACTCAACGTTCTCCTCAGAGAAAAGGGTGGCGGGAATCTCCGGAGCAAAACGCTTAGGTTCAGGCGTGGAAGTCTCCAAATCCACCACCTGGTCAGCACCGGGAGCCTCCCGACTCCTCTTTCTAGTCAGTGCCCGGGGGGTACTCTCCCCAGTCTCCTCGGAACCTGCGGCCCGCGACCCCGGGGGAATTTGAACCCCTGCTGAAAGGCCCTCTTGCCTGCCAACAGGCGAAGGGGTAGCCTCGAAAGCAATCGCCTTCGCGGCTGGAGAGGGGGTGGCCTCAGAAACCGTCGTCTTGGCAGGCGTGACTCGAGGAGGAGGGGGAAGCCTTGGTCTACTGAATGACAGGCCCTTCAAATGCTTCATCAGATTCTTCTCGCCTCCCTTAAAACCAGGGGGAAGAGAAGGGCGACTTTGGATAACAGTGAGATTCTCGTCCAAGCCCAGGCGTCTCACCTCCCCTTTTCTCCAAATAAAAGTGGCAAGATCTGCAGGATAAACAAACAGGCTGTCAGGGCATTTTCAAAAGAAAAAAGAGTAAGAAGGAATCACCAGCACTCCTGAACTACCTTTATCTAGACCCGGATTCATGCCCAACCGGGTCAAATAATTGTCAGTCGCTATAAGCTCCGCATGAGGGAGCCATAAGGTGGGGCCATACACCCCATACTTGTTAGTGTGGCCAGCAAAGTAGGCCGTCAACTCCTTCTCCTTCTCACTTAGCTTAACCTCCAAGGCCTTTCCACCCACGCCAGGGTGGTACTCCTGAGGGGTCTCCAGCCTGGTGTGGACATGATTCCTGAAATGACGAGGAATCCTCCACCCATGGATGCTGTGTATGTAAAGGAAGTTGTTCTTCCAGTCCCTCAAGCTGTCCATACCAGGCCACACCAAACAATGTCCCTTCTGCCTCAAGAGGGACCAATAACTAGGGGAGCCCATACTCCCAGAAGAAACCATCTGTAAACCCACCATAAACCGCAGGGCGTCGATGGAAGGCTCCATGCGGTGGAAAAGACAGGTCCAGACATATGAGATCAGCGCCCTGACAGCTGTGGCTGTCAGCTGGGCGACGGCGACGTTCATGCGCCTGAAGATCTCCTCTAAAGCAGGATGTAGGGGAAAGCGAAGGCCAAACTCTAAACATTTATGGTAAACCGCTATGCACCCATCCGGGGGGTTGCATACGGTATCCTTTTCGCCAGGGACAACAACTGTATACCCCTCCTCGAAGTTATAAAGTCGCTCAATCACAACGGCGGCGTTCTTGGCAAGGATCGTCTCCCGATTTTTCGGGTCAGGGAAAGTACTCAGAGGGATGCGGTATTTAGCCTTGTCTAAGTAGTAAACCCTACCCCTTTCCCGACGAACGAAGGGTTAACTTCCAATGCCTCGTCGTCCGAGTCAATAGCATCAAATGAAGGGGGGTCAGGAGAATTACCGCCCCCACTGCCCGCCGAGTGCTCTTCCTCAAGACCAACCTCCCTAGAGGAGGAGGCAAAATCCATCCCTTCTCCCCTCTTTGATGGGTCGATAAGGGGCAAAATCCGTTCACGGGTTCTAGACATGTTACTCTAAAAAAAGATGCGGAAAAAAGGAAATCGAAGAGAGAAAAAGAATGGAGAATGAAAATCTGACCTAAGATCGCCTGACAGCACGTCACAAGCCCGAAGAAAGAGTCTCTCAGGGAAATGGGGGTGCAAGGTAGGATACGATCCGTCAATACCCAAGGGTTTCTGACAAGACAAAGAGAATGAGGGAATGTCGAAGGAAAAGAAAGATTGGAAAAAGTGAAAGAATGAATGACTGATCGCTTTTATAGAAAGAAAGGCATGCCAAGAGTCGCCCAACCCTCAGGAATTCACCCAAGGGCTGCGGTCCACGTGTCGCCCCTAGGAAGGTTTGCTCTAGGCAGCTTCCCAAGAAAAACCTCGGGAGGACCAAAGGGTGTCAGAAGATTGGTCACCCTATGACGTCCCCCCTAAAAAAAAAAAAAATCGCAATACACAAGCGCATCGCCTGATCTTCATTTCATTAAGCCTTACAAAGGAAAGTTACATCTTAAGACAGATACGAAAAGAAAAATACATAAGGCCCAAAAGTTCCGGCCTGACAGAAATCAAACGCCCCGCCACGCAGGCCTAGTCATCGCCCAAATCTGGGGAACAATCCCCAGGGCTGCCTGGACTCCCGAGAGCCGAACCCCAGTCCCAGTCTGGGGAGCCCTGGAAAGGGTCATCAGAAGCTCCGTCTTCATCCCTGTCGCTCAGGCAACCAAGACCCTCGCTGTCATCAGAGTCATGGCTGCTATCTTCCCAGTCCCTTCCAAAGGGAACGGCCCGGGACTCGTCGTAGGTGCGACAGCCTGTCTTCTTCACAGGCGAAGAGGGACCTGACGCCAAGGAGGAATCAGTGTCAGAGTTGGGGTCAAATTGTTCAGGGTGCAGCCATGGAAAGCACTCATGGCATCCCCTGTCATAACAGCCCCCTCCCTGGGAGCAACGCCTAAACCTAGGCGCAGCAGGAGGCGAGAACCTCCTAGGGCGTTTGCCCATCCCAACAGAGGCCTTCTGACTCCTCCAGCGAAAATGAAGTCGTGAACGGCGACTCCGGCGAACAGCTAGGTAAGCAGCACGAGCATATCGAAGCTTCCAAAAACCTCTGAAGATGAAAGTAACATGCCTAACTCCACGACGAGTTACACTTTTTTTGATCCAAGCCATGATTAAAGACAAAGAATGAAGATTGGAAATGGGTCATAAAAATAGTGAAGGAGGATGCAATTTATACAGAAAACAGAAGCAGGGCATTAATGGTGCCCCAACCACTTCCGCAGGGAAGAGAGCCAATCATCGAACTGGCACATTGCCCAAAAATTCTCTAGGCAAAGGAGGGTAATCATAACAAAAGACGTTTGAACTCCCTGCGTCCCCAGAGAGATTAAAGCATGTTCCCTCGGGAACATGCGACACATTTAATGCAAATATCCAAGGAGGCAACCTCCCGCCGTCCCAAAGCAAGACGTCGCCTGCCGAGCAGGAACCCCGCTCCTCCTCAGCCGGCGAGGGCCAATTGATGGGAGTCGGTTGCCTGCCTTTGGCCGCCTGCCAATCAGGCCCCAGGGCGACCAGTCCCAGAAGGAGGAAAGGTCTGCCCAGCAGCCTTTCCATCAAAGTCATTGAAATCTCCAAGTGTGGCCCTAATCCCTTGAGCCATCCGCCAAACAGAGCAAACCAGGCCTCCCGCCTGCTTCCAGGGCATTCCCGCCTAAACAGAACCGAAGGAGAACCGAGGACCCATCCGTCATTTTGCCTAAGGTAAGGGGAAATGGGTGGACAAGGTGAGTCCACGTGTCGCGCCAACATCCACCCATTTCTCTCCTCTTCTTTCTCTTTTCCTCTCTCTTGTGGGAAGGTATAAATACTTACCCATTTCCCACATAAGAGGGGTTGGATTTTCTCTCTCTAGACTCTTACTCCTAAAAACGCCACCTAGTTCCTCACGAGCTAGGTCCGTCAAGGCATTTCACGGACTGACTTAGGCATCGGAGAGGGTTTCCTCGGACAACCTCCGAGGCCCTGTGCGTTCATTGTGCAGGGAGCAGGCCATTTCCGCCGGGAAGGTCCGATCTAGGGAGTGAGAGAAAGGGGAGACCAAGGGAAATCAAACGATCAGTTGTTCACCATTAACCCAATTATACAACCCGGATCCTAGGCCGGGTAAATTGTTTCCGTGACCGGAACACTTATAAACTTCTACAAGCCATTTTCTTTTCATTTTTCTGTTTCTTTTTTTAAAGGTTAGAGGTATATCTGTTAAATATTTGTTTGTTCAGATTGATGCTGATATTAATGTTGACGCTCAGACTATGTTATATCCTAAAAAGTCCCAAGTAGAAATTGAGAATGATGTTTTTAACAAGCTAATGTTTGGGGAGGAGGTCCCTGAACGTCCCTTGGGTTAAGAATTTGGTGTGAATCAAACCCATATATATATATGGGGTGCGTAGTATCTTAAGAAAAGAGAGATTTAAGTGCAGTGAAAAAGATACTTCAACTTTTCGAGATGTGCAAAAGGTTGTGGATAAGTTGACATAGGAGAATAAGGGAATGAAGAAGAAAAATGAAGAGCTACAATTGAAGTATGCTGAGACTAATTCGTTACTGAAAATTTTTTTGAATGTAATGAGTAGTAGGGGAACATCAGATGAGAGTGCAAATATGGCAAAGATAATCTTGCACAGCATTGCTGATCCCGAGGTAATTTATTTCTCTAATATGCATTTATATTTTCTACTGTTCATTATATGGTCTATTCAGTTTTTCTTATTATATTCTTTTTACCACTATAGGACGTACAACACAAAAAGGGAGAAGATGATGGAATTGATACATGACAAAATCGACTCATTGTTTTCGAACATGGATTTTTGGAGGAGAACACGTACTTTTTAAATAATGCTGTAGTTTTGTAGTATTTTTTTATTTCACTTTGGATTGTGAAATATATGATTGGATGGAGATTATTCTAGGTATTCGTCGTATGAAACTCTATTTATTGATTGCGAAATATATATATATGATTGGTGATTATTCTAATTAAGTGTTTGTATTTTGAACGACCAATTCGATCTTTGTGTAAATTGATATCAATTCAGTAAATGTGGAGTCGCACTTTTTAGTCAACATAAATATTTAATCGCAAATAGTAGTCAATTGTTGGAAATATATAATTATTATTATATTCTTTATGATAAGATTCTCGACGCTTTTACGATATCTAAGTGTCGATAATTGAATTTTATATTATTATTTCTCGACACTTTAAGCAGTAGAAAGTCTCGCGCTTTGAAAAAAAAAAGCCCGGGAAAAAAAAAATTTGACATAGAAAAGCGTCGAGATTGCATATTTTAGTGTATCACGTACTGACGCAAAAAAGCGTCTTGAATAAAATATTCAACGTTTTAATGCGTCGAGAATGTCGACATAAAAATGTGTCGAGCATTCCCGACGCCCAAAATCTCCACGCTTTCTGGAAGCAACGAAAATTAAATTTGCGACACTTTAAAACGTCGAGAACCCACCTTTAAAGCGTCAAGAAACCAAGGATTTTGTAGTAGTGCTAGTGGGCTTTTCGGAATTTCGGTATTGCTTCCCAAAATTTTAAGCTTATTTTGATCTGTTTGGGTTGTCCTGACCTGACCTAAGGTGCACTTTTGTTTTGCTTTGCAGCTGAAGAGGGTACGGGACGTTCCGAGGGAGTCCCGGCAGCATGTACTAGTGGTGAGGCCACCAGGTCGAGCTCGTAGACTCCCCGGGTGGCCCGTAAGAGGCGACAAAGCGCTCCTTTGCTTTGCCTAGAGCCTGGGGCCGTGGACCGAGCTAATTTTGATCGGGTCAGGAGGCGTGCCTTACCCGTGACACTGGTTATGAGAAAGCATGTCCCCGGACCTGGTGACGAGGACGAGGAGGCTGCCTACGAGGATCCCGTTTGGGCTCAGGGTTGGGACGGTCAGCAATTGCTTCTCCGTCCAGACTTGCACGTGTGCAGCCGTATTGTAAACGGCAAGGTGAGTGCCTCAATGTTTGTCATTTGCCCATGTTTTGACTTTGATTCATGTTTGTTTTACTTATTTATACTCGTATCGTCATGGTTTGCAGCCCTCAGGTCCGATGAGGACCTTCTCAGGCCTCACGACGTGCTTCTAGAGTTATGCTCAAAAGTTCATCCCCGAGGCTAAAAAGATAGTTATTGGAACGGTCCTGGGTCCCATAGTCGGACATTGGGTTCGGTTGATCGGTTGCAAGACTAAGTGCAAACTAATGGTGGTTAGGGCGATGATAGATCGCTTTCATGATACGACCTCGACATTCCACATGTTGTTTGGCAAGGTCGGCATGACTTTAGAGAATTTTGGGGTTATCATAAGGCTGCCTTGGGGTCCCAAGTCGATTAGGTGGGCTTCGGAGGGTCCTAGATTAGATAGCGCGGAGGTTAGGGGCTGAATTGAGGACTGTTTAGAGCTCTCTCTTATAGCACGCCACATGCTTTAGTTAGTTCATACATCACCGACCACTTCGAGAGGGTGGCGATTTTAGAGGGTAGAGTGCCCAACACGACGATCCACGACGCCCGTCTGTGGTTCTGGTACTTCCTAGGGTCCACCCACTTCTTGGATAAGGGCGAGAGGTTTAGTACTAGGATTTTGCCTTTCCTGGCAGATTTGGGTCAGCTGGGACGTTTTGACTGGGTGACCGCAGCTTTTGCGGAGATGACCCGTTGCCTACAAGTCAGGGTGAGACCGTAGAAGGTGGACTCTCGTTCTGCCAAACCCATCATGGGTCCAGGCCTCGTGCTCGGGGTTAGTTATTTAAATTTGTATTTGGTTTTTGGATTTTGCTTGGTTTGGTTTTGTTTTGCTGATGGTATCCCAGGTTTTGCAGGCTTGGATCTACTCCTACTTCCCGTGCTTGGCACCCAAGACAATGCGCATCCGCTCGGGTAGGTTTCCAGCTGGGATCAAGTGGCAGTTGACTCAGACCAAGACTACGACGAGCCACTACTCGGCGAAGAACGTGCTGGTGAAACAGTTGCGCCTCGAGGATGTAAGTTTTCCTTCTTACTATTTGCTTTCTTAGGTAGCCCCCAAGATTAGGAGTCTGAGATGTAGGATTGGTTCTGCAGCTTGTGGTTCGTCCTTGGGCCAACTACAAGGGTATGCCCGGGTATGTAGGGGCGAAGTTGAGGCCTAGGAACTACAGAAGGATGCTCATCCCCGCGTTGTTCCTTCCAGTGTGGCACATGGGCGAGAGGTTGGTCCGCTAATGTCTATATGAGGAGTTTAGGGTGCTGGTTGATCCTCCTCGGCCCATGTTTAGGCCTCTGACTACTACAGAGACCCGTGAGAACATGGATGGAGAGGGAGGCGAGGTGTTACTGGTGCCTGGTGCCTCCCACGTGTCTCACGTCTGCCAGTGTCTTGCTTGCCACCGCATTGTGGTGAGCATTCGGCTTTTTGTTTGCTTTTGTCCTATGGTTTTTTGTCTGTTTGTGTTCTGAATGGTTTGTTTTCTTTTAGCTGGCCGACCCGGCTGATGCCATTCAGCCCCCAGACTTCCCTTTGACACTGCTCAGAGTGAACGCGGTTTGGTGGCCTTTACTGAGCCTCTTCCTCAATACTCTGCGAAAGAGATGGAGGTCGGGATGGAGTGCGCGATCGGATGTACCGGGTAAGCTTTTGTTGATCTTGCTTTGAAGTTGTTTTTGTGTGGGCTAGGTTTTGTTAGCTGACTTATTTTGCTTTGTTGTTCAGGTTTCGTCAGCTTCCCGTTAGTGGTTATGGTAAGTTGCCAACTGTTTCAAGCCCTACGCGTCGGGGAGGGCTACTGCCTCATCTCGCGACACGTCGGAACCTCGATTAGTAAGTAGTGTCTTCCTATGAGTGGTTTCTAGGCTGGTTGTGTTATCTTTTCTAAGGGGTAGTTATGTTTGCAGGATGTCCCGGACATGGTAGCGCAGCTGGAGACGTGGGTGACCTAGCTTGAGGCAGTTGAGGTCAGCATGCTACAGACTTTGCGATCTCGGGAGAACGAGATTGTGAACTTAAGGAGCAGCCGGCTCGGTCTCGGGGTGAGACCTTGGCGCAAGGTGAAGGTAGGGTTGAGGCTGAGGTGGAGAGAGAGGCTGAGGCTGAGGGTCAAGCTACCGGGGTTACCGAGGATGTCGATCCTTCCAGATGGGTTCTTCATACGGAGACCGCTACCGTGGATACGCTGGCGGGTATAGGTAGTACACAAGTACCGAGTCTCCTACTTTCAATTTCGAGGATCTAGGTTTGGAAGATAACGTGGGTGAACTTGTATTGGCTGTAGCTGCAGCCTCTATGGGTCCTCTATAGTTTATAAACCTGATTTGTATTCGGATTTTGTATGCTTTGTATATTTTAAACTTCAGTACTTTGATCGGCTTATTTTGTTGTGTTTGCGAAACGGTAGCTTAGATAACACGTAATCACTTCAAGTTTTGATTTGCTCATGGTTTAGTCGTGATTCAAGATGTTTTAAATGCGTTAGGATTGCATAGGAAAGCGAAAATGTTTTTCAGGATGCTTAAATGTGTTAGTTTGAGCCGGAAATTGGATCAAGTAGTACGTTGATTAAAATGTTTGATTCGAGATGTGCGAAATATATTCATAAAGTGTTTTGTAGTTAAAACATTTTGACCGAGTGCGTGTGCGATGCTGGAGACGAGTGTAATTGTCTCGGGACTATGACGCTTACGCTCAAAGCGAAAGAAAAAAAGTTGGACCACTTTTTATGCTTTAATGACTATGCCGTGTAGGACTACAGACGCCTATTGACAATGCCGTGAAATGCCATAGTTTGATAAACTTTATAATCTTGCAATCGCGAAATGCTTCAAGATCAATGGTTCGAGATGTGTATAACATGTACAGTAGGATAAATAATCCTAGCTTATCGACTTGTTTTTTTTAAAAGATAACTTTGATAAAATTTAGCAAATGACAATGAGAAAGGATCAGGGGTAGTAACGTTTTGGCTGGTCTAGGTTGGTAGGGTTGGTAAAATCATTCTCGTCCAAGTCTGTCAGCTTCGCAGCACCTTCTGATAGAATCTTTTTCACCAGATATGGCCCGCCCTAATTGGGTTTGAACTTTCCCCGCGGGTCAAATGGTGATAAAGCTCGGATAGATTTGAGGACTAAGTTCCCTTCTTTGATATGTCTTGGTCTAACTCTTTTGTTAAAGGCTCGTTATATCCTCTTCTGGTATACCTGAATGTTGTTGAGAACGCGGATTCGACGTTCTTCCAATTGAACTAGCAAGTCATATCGTGCTTGGACCCAATCAGCTTCAGGTACTTGGCTTTCCAATAGAATTCTGAGGGATGATACTTCCAACTCGACTGGCTGAACTGCCTCCATCCTGTATGTCAAATAGTAGGGAGTTGCACCGGTTGCGGTGCGGATTGATGTTCGGCATCCCCATAGTGCGAAGGGTATCTTGTCAGACCATTCTCAGTAATTATCAGTCATCTTTTTAAGTATGGTGATAATTGTCTTGTTGGCTGCCTCTATCGCTCTATTTGTTTGGGGATGGTAGGGCGAGGGTGTATGCCTCTGGATTTTGTATTTGGTTAACAGAGCTACTGTTTCCGCTTGGAAATGAGTCCCGTGATCACTGATGAATTCGTGTGGGATCCCGTACCGACATATAATTTTATTCTGGATGAACTTAGCTACATGCTTAGTATTCAAAATGGGGTAGGATTCGGCCTCGAGCCACTTGGTAGGTAAAGTACTCAATGACTACCAAGATGAAGCAGTGTCCACCCGATCCTGAGGGGTTTACCTTTCTGATTATGTCGATTCCCCATGTTGAAAATGGCTATGGTGACGTCATGGTGTACAATAGGGATGATAGCATATGTTGTACATTGGCGAAGATCTAGCAATTATGACAGTGTTTGACGCACTGTCTGCAGTCAGTTTCCATACTGTTCCAATAGTATCCGAGCCTCATGATTGTTCGGACTAGCATCAGGGCGATCATATGTGGACCACACTCGCCATCGTGTAGTTCAGCCATAATCTTTTCGGCCTTTATTCTGTCGACGCATAGGAGAAGAGCCCCATGTGCTGTCTTTTTATATAGCTGCCCGTCATCTGTGCAGACAAATTGAGTAGCCAATCTTCGTAGAGCCTTCCTGGCCCGACCATCGGTTTCCGGAGGATATTCTTCCATCAATATGTATGTTAAAATAGTCTGATACCAAGGTTGGGATTGGCTATTTCAATATCCTCAATGGCGTCGATATATGCTGGTTCAGACTGTCTTTTGACGCAAATTGGCATACGGGTCAGGTGATCGGGAATGTTCAGCAAAGATGCCAATTTGGAAAGTGCATCTACGGACTGGTTTTCTTCCCGGGGCAAGTATATGTATTCTACCTTTTGGAATTGTTTCTCAAGAACTCTTACTCGCGCCTGGTATGCCGCGAGTTTGGCATTCCGATTTTTCAACTTTTGGAGGGCCTGAATGATGACCAGGGACGAGTCGTCGTGTACCCGAAGATTCGTGACTCCTAAATTGGCGACGGCTTGTAACATATGGATGCATGCTTCGTATTCGGCGGCGTTATTAGTCACGTCGAAGTCCAACTTGATGGATATGGGAGTATGTTCCCCTTTCGGTGAGATCAAAAGAATCCCGACACCGAATTCTCGGAAGTTGGACGTGCCGTCGAAATACAAATCCCATGTTTCTGCATCGGTATGGAATATGTCTTCGTCTGGGAAGCACCAAGTATCAGTGTACCCTTCTTCAGTTACGGGACTATCGGCGAGAAACTCGACTACTACTCGGCCATTGATGGCCTTTAATGGCACGAACTTTAGATTGAACTCTGCCAGCATTAGAGTCCACCTAGATATTCTGCCGTTGAGGATAGGCTTTTCGAATAGATATTTTATGGGATCCATTTTGAATAATACCTGGACGTCGTAACTGAGCATATAATGCGGAAGCTTTTTGGTCGCCCAAACTAGTGCCAAGCACATTTTCTCGAGCATGGTATATTTGCATTCATACTCTAAGAATTTCTTGCTAATAAAGTAAATGGCTCGTTCTTCCGTGTCGAACATCTATGCCAGCATAGCCCCCATGGCTATCTCGGTAGTTATTAGATATAACGACAAAGGCAAACCGGTTTAAGGTGACATTAAGACCGGCGGAGCGGACAACATTTCCTTGATTTTGTCAAAGGCCACTTGACAGTTATCATCCCACAGTTTTCGTTCCCCCACTTTCAACTTCTTGAAAATTGGTTCACATACCATGGTTAACTTGGAGAAAAAACAGATGATGTATTGGACTTTTCCAAGGAACCCCCTTATTTCTTTCTCGGTCTTAGGAGGTTTCATCTCGGTGATGCCTTTGATTTTTGTTGGGTCGACTTCGATACCACGTTGGCTAACTATGTGACACATTAATTTACCTGACGTTATCCTGAAACTTCATTTTTGGGGATTTAGTCTCATGTTGTATTTGCGCAGTCAAGTAAAGAACTTTCGTAGGGCAATGATGTGTTCATCCCGACTCTTGGATTTGACGATCATATCGTCTACAAAGACCTCTACTTCCTTATGCATCATATCATGTAATAAGGTCGTAGCAGTTCATTGGTAAGTGGCCTCGGCATTAATGAGGCCAAATGGCATAACAGTGTAGCAGTAAATACCCCCAAGGTGTAGTGAAGGTGGTCTTGCTCATGTCTTCTTCTGCCATTTTGATCTGATTGTTCCCAGTGTATCCATCCATAAAGGATAGAAGAGCATGATCATCGGTATTGTCTACCAATATATCAATGTATGGTAACGAGAAATCGTCTTTCGGGGTCGCCTTGTTAAGATCCCGAAAATCCACACATATGCGCACCTTACCGTCCTTTTAGGTACCGGTTTTGCAACCAAGTCCGGATATTCGAACACCTATATGAAGCCGGCTTTGAATTGTTTGTCGACTTTTTAACTAGTGCGGAGTTCTTGTTTAACTAGTTTACACTCGTCCTTGATTGGTATGTGGTATTCGGCTATCTCTCGGTCTATACCTGGCGTGTTTTTGTAGGACCATGCGAAGACATCTTTGAACTCTTGGAGGAGGCTTGTGAACTGTCGTCTCTCCTCAGAATCTAATGATAACCCTTAACGATCTTGGGCTCTAAGCTGGTTCCCACATTGATGGACACAGTCTCTTCGATTATCGGGTTCCGGAATTCCCTTTGCACTAACTGTTCGATCAGATTAGGAAGTAAGGGCAGCTGTTCGTCAGGTTTCTCAATGTCATTGCATAAAATGTTTTTGAAACCAGAATTGCATTTAAAAAGAGACAAGTCGTAAGTGGAACGGTTGTTATTATTATTAATGGAAAATTTGGAGAAAAGCTCAAACAGAGAAGCCATCTGATCGTTGGTCAGTGGCGGAATTGGAAGGACAATCGGGACAGAACCTGAGGCACTAGCAGGGGTGACAAAAGGGAGGGGTTACGGGTTTAACTCTATCACCTGGCTCCCTAGACTTGACCTCAAACTCAAACTCGGAATCAGTAACAGGCATGTCTCCTTCACCGCCAACCAGCTTGTAGACCCGGCCTTGACCATCGGTCCATTTGATAGTCTTCCTCCAAGCCTTGTTTCCTGTCTCAGAGCCAACTTCCGAGATCAGCTTGGTGGGATCAAACATATTGCTGCAAAGGATGAGATTAACCAAATCCTTCTTTGGAGTTGGGGCTATCTTGTCTTCCCCGAATAGTAGCCCTAGCACGGGCTCAGCATTGTCGGCATCCTCCCTTGGTTTCGACTAGATGAGGGTGAAGACGTCATCCGGAATGTAATTGCAGTCTCAGGCCAGCTTGGTCCAGGAGTGCGCGACAGTTGGTTCAAATTGACCAACCTGGGTGGCCCCAAATACCGGCGTGACGAAGTAGTCAGTCAGCCATGGGCTATAAGGGCTCAAGTGGATATCCTTTATGAGGTTACATGCATTCTCAGTGCTTGCTCGGACGACATTGACCGGTGTCATGGCGTACCCTAGGCCGAAGTGGGTATCTTCCTCTTTTAGGACCTCGATGATCTTCCCAGATGGAAGATATGGCGTAGAAGTGGCCCCTGGGAAGTATCCTAAATTTTGCACATTGTATCAATGCTGGTAGTGAAGTAGGGCCTAAAGAGGAAGCTTCCCTCGATCATACCCACAAAGTTGAACCCCCAAAGGTCCGTACCGAGACGGTTCGTGGCGTTACAGTTGGACATAGTCATTGGTGTTGCCTCTAGGGTGATAATGCCATCACGCAAAGGTAACTTGATCTTCCAGTGTAGGCTGGAGGATACTGCCTTGACAACGTGGATCCACGGACGCCCCAGGAGCAAGTTGAAGGAAGAGGTGACATCGATCACCTGAAATTCCAACTCTTTTTCCACTGGGCCCGTTATAATGGACAATTTGACGGCCCCAACTACCGACTTCGGGCTTCCATCAAAAGCCTGGATGGTTTGAGCAGTCGGGATATATTCAGCATCGATAATACCAAGAGCTTGAGCGGTCCTTAGTGATAGGACATTGACAGCGGACCCATTGTTTATTGGGGTCATAAAGAGATATTGCCCGCGACATATCACCGTGATGTATAGGGCTAAGTTGTGGGAAGCCCCAAACGGTGGTAGATCGGACTCGGAGAAGGTAATCAGCGGGTCTTCTTCCTTAGTCTTGCCCTTTAGGTGGGGCATAATGGTAGCTACCATTTCAGCGGGGGTAACGGTTAAGTCGGTCTTGATTTGATCGAGAGCCTTAGTAAATGCCTCACGATGTTCTTGCGAGCTGACTAGGAGTTGCCATATAGTGAGGTCAACTCGGGTCTTCTTAAACTTCTTTACGAGAGTTGTGTCGGTAGTTGGCTCTTCGAGGACGGCTTCTTTCCTAACTTCATCAGTGAAAGTTGCCGGGATAGGGGTGTCCCTAGAGCTAGTAGCTTGGTAGGGACGTTTGGACAAGAGGAGGTGGTTACTGGCTAGGACCTTATACTTAGCCTTTCGGATTTCCTCACTAGTGATGGGGACAGCTTCCCCTTTCACGAGATACACATCGTCTTGATCTTCATACCGAATCTCGTTCACTTGCGGGGTGAGAGGGCAAATGAGGTGAGAACAATCGATCATTTCCTCGGTAAAGATGGTGTGGGAACTGAAAGAATTGTCTTCATTGCTCAGTTTTCCCCGGGCAATGGAATCTTACCGCTTACGATCAAATCCTGGATAAGTTGTTTCAATTTCCAACACTTTTCGGTGTCATGCCCGTTGCCCCTATAGTATTCACAGTAGGCTTGTGCGTCCTAGTTTTTAGAGCGCTTGTGGACCGGGAGCTCTGGAGTTGGGCCTATCGTTTTGATTAGGCCTTTGGAGGAGAGCATTTGTAAGGCGTAAGCAGAGGTAGTAGTTATGTCAATGAATATCCGTGGTGGGGTATTCTTCTTGGATGAGGCATCAAGTAGATTGACCTCATCGAATATGCTGTGGGTCGCGGCTGGGGCTTTGGCCGAGGAGAAGGTCCCTTGGTAACCCTTGCTAGAAGCCTTGGTTAGGCCTTCTAGCCTTAAGTTATCTTTGATCCTCATACCCGTTTCAGTGAGGGTAGTGAAATTGGGTATAACGGCATACCGGAGATGGACCCGGTAGGACGGAAGTAGGTTCTTCACGGATGCTTCCACCAAAGGTTTTTCAATGGGCTTGTCAACCAACTTAACACTCTCGGCCCTCCGGCGTTGAAGGTACTTTGTGACCCCTTCTTTGGGCTCTTGGGCCATAACCTCCATAGTACGCATGGTGGTCTAGATCTCGGTATTGTCAGCATACTTTCGAGCAAATTCATTGGCCACATCATTCCATGTTGGGTACTTCTTTGGGTCTAGCCTATAGTATCGGGCTCTCGGGTGTTTCTGGAGGGATGTTGCGAATAGATTCTTAAACATGTTGGAATCCACCCCTTTTATAGCCATAAATTCTTTGAAGGCCCGTATATGAAGTAACGGGTCTTCAGCCCCCTCAAACATTGGCAAACCCATGAGGTTCAGATTTGTTGGCTATTTGTCAATCACCGAAGAATGAACACGAGAGTTTTCCGTGTGGATGTTGTTACCCCCGGACAGATGGACCTATTCCTCTAATCGACGCACTGCACTGATCAGTTCAGCCATGGGTCCAGTGTCCATAAATCCAAAGTTTGTATTCCCTTATTCTACAGCGGCCAGACAAGCATTCGTAGCCGCTTGATCGGCTCTTATGCCTACAAGTTGACTTTCGACCTCGGTCTGCTTGTTGACCATGATTTCCATCATAGCATTCAATTCATTCATAGTTTGTTCCGTTCTGAGCCTAGTTGAAGGTGGCCTGTCTGGAAGAATACCACGTAGTCAGAAACCTCGGGCCCAGATTTTGGAATCAAAACATCCCGAACAAAGAAACCGGAACGAGGGAAACTGACTAGAAAGAGACTCGACTAGATGAATGACAAGCAAGTGGTATGACTCCCTTAAGGTACGGCTATCTGGGCCAAATCCTGTTCGAAGGGAGGACCACGTGAGATTTCCCCAGACTTTGGACTCGAGTGTCTTAGATGAACTTTCTTTTGTAGGGGTATGCCCTACGCAGGTTGGTCATGCTTTTAAACAAGGGGGATGGGAATGGGGGAAACCCACGATGTAATATCGATGGAGTTTTGATGCTATAGACCTTCGATGGGCTATAAAGAGACCTGACACACGGATTACGCTATGTCCTAGAAAAGGGAAGGTTTCTTAAAAAAAGGTTGAATTTTGAAAAATTCGGAGAAAGATCCTGACTTTTGAAATTGGCAGCATGCCGACAAGACCAGGCATTTGAAATATTGGGATGATTCCGAATAATTTCACATTTTGAAAATTGGGAGACGATCATGACTTTTTAAATTGGCAGCATGCCGACAGGACTGAATTTTTTGAAAAGTCATAAAAAACTTTAAGGGATTATTAAAATTTTGAGGACGGTCCTATCTGTTGAAATTTGCAGCATGTCCACAGGACCGAGTTTTTGAAAAGTCGTGAATTGAAATGGGCAGCATGCCGGCTAGAAAATAAACTTATTCTGGGTCAAAACCTAAGTCTAAATTTCGGCAGCATTCCAGGTTTTTGAAAATTGGATATTTTGAAAAGATGCATTTTGAAATGACGGTTTTTGAAAATGACACGAAAACCAAGCAGCAAGTAGTCAAACAGGCATTACGACGACAGTATGTCTCGGTCGGTCTAGATAAGGTCTATACCAATGCGCATAGCCTCTTCGATAATCGGGACGGACTCCTTTACCAGTTTGGATAAGGACATGCCGTGAAACCCATACAAATCAGCTATGAACACTTTGACATAACCAAATTGGAATACATCACGGTATAATAAGACGTCGGTCACAAGTAACCGGCCCGGGTAATGTTGGGGTTATGCATGAACCATCAAACTAGAACGTGTACTTTAGTCACCAATCGATTTCTTTTCGATTCTCACCCTTAAGATCCCGATGACAAGTTGTACATCAGGTATACCCAAAGGAGTCGTCTAATTGTGGACATGACATACGTCCACGCCCGGCCAAATCAGGCGCGGGTTTTCGTAGGCGGATGTTCTCGTGTGAGATTGTGGACATGACATAGGTCCACCCCGACGCGGCCACGCGCGGATTTGGGGAGGCGAATGAATCTCCATATGAGATGGGTCAAATTGAAATTTAAATAGAAGTGGAGTCGCCACCGAACTTTGTGGGAGTTCGGGCCTATTTGAACTCACTCTATATCTTAGTGGGCCATGTACAAAATACGGCCCATTCGGATGTTAGAGTTTTTTGGGTCCGTCCCTTTGCATTTGATACCGATACGGACATTATCGGATACCGTGTATTGAATGACTCTCGTGTGCCATTGGATTCGGACATCCGGAAACCATGGTTCTGAGTAAGGGGAGAGGGTACGTGTTAGGAAGTTCACAAAGAACACCCAATCCCGCCCGCACATTAGCGGCCTCTACTAAGATATCGTTTGATGTTTTTAATACGCGCGTTAGTAGAACGATAAAAAACATATGCAAACGTTGTCTTGCCTAAACATGCGAATAATTGAACGGGTTGCTAAGTCGATTAAATGCATCTAAAATTAACGTCAAAGTTGTATTTAGCATGGGAGGTTCATTTTAGGACAATAAAATAAACAACGAGAATAAATCGATAAAAAGAGCAAACTTGTTAGTAACGGTAACAACGATAATAACGGTTTACGAAAATATAAGATGCTATAGAATAATGTAAATATGATGCATGGTTTTGAAAAATGGTATGACACGTGATGGATTAAGCACGCGTTCACCGGGGTCAAGAAAATATTTATCGAGACTTGAAATACGCCCAAAGGCCCGCCGATTTATTAAAGAAAAGACGTTTGAAGAAATGAGACGGGATAGCTTTTTTATGATTGCGGATTTCAGGGACCGACACCGACCCGTGCGAGGAGGGCGCGACTCGCACTGGACTCGTGCGACTCGCATGGCGGCCTGTTCTCGGGATTTTTTAGAAAATCGGCACTTTTGTTAAATCGCGTACAAATATGGCATAATTTATACTCGACTTAAAATTGGGATATTTGTTATATTTGATGTTTGATTATGGAATCGATATCAAATATTCGGGATGTGCCCAAAAAGGTTTAAAGAATTATTGCTAATCGAGTTAAGACAAAATAATCGATTTTATGTCACGATTTTCAGGGATCCATGCGACCCGCGCGAGAAGGGCGCGACTCGCGCCACCACGCGACTCGCACGAGGCACGTGCGACTCGCGTGGCGGGCTGTTCTCGGTCCCGATTTCGTGCTACTCATTGTACTCGGTGCTTGGTTATAGAACCAATACCGGATATTTAGAGTGATTTCAGAAAATAGTATTTTTGTGAGTCAAATTAAATCGGACTAGCACGATATGAATGATCTCCGCGTTTATAGTGTCGTATTAACTCGATTGAGTTAGGTGACAACTACTTTAGCATCAACGAACATCGTGCTAGTTGGATTGTTTGACTAGACTATTTAAATTCGACATCCAATTATTGAGTTGGCATCGAATCTAATAGATTGACGCTTTGTATTTATTTAAAGTTTGATTCCCTCTGCCTTTCGACATTGTAATAAATCCTTGCGGATTGTGTGATGTCGGATCCGCATCAACGAGTTTCGACCCTAATTAAAAAAAGTGTTTTAAAAATAGTTTTGAAATTGATGATGATGCGAATAATAAAAAAAACGTGACTAGCGACGCAACGAAATAAAAACGATTATTTATGTTGACTTGCTTCAACAATCAAATTTTCGGGGTGTCGGGATAAGCGAACGTCAACATCAAGTGCGATACCCTCGTAATATTCGTGTTTAATTATCCCGTCATTGATAAGTGTTGTTTGTAGTGTCTATTTTGTTGTGTTCAGTCCCGGTTTCTCTTGTGAAATCGCTCTTTGGAGCGGTTTCTGAGCTACTTATGCTTCTTCTAGTTCGTTTTAGGTTCCCAAGACCATTCATGGAGAAATGGAACGATTCCGACTCGTTTCCGGCACTTTTGGAACCAACGAAGAGAAGCAACGATCACCCGGTGGCTTAGACTCGATCCCGAGACCTTGGGACCCATTCCCGAGCCCCTTAGACTCGATCTCGAGCCCCGAGAATCGATGAGAAGCCCATGAGAAGCAAGGAGGGACCTTAGAGCTCTTATTGGAGGCCTACAAAGCCTTCCCGACCGAGATCAAGTGTCGTCTCGGTCGGGAAGGAGTGCACAAAAGAGACAGCTGCTGTTTTGAGCCGTCTCGGCCAAGACCCATCTTTCTCGGTCGGGACCAGCCTTCCCGGCCGGGATTAATCCCGTCTCGGTCGGGATGGCCCTGTTACAGCTCCGCCTCACTTCTTTTCTTCTCCTTATTCATTGTAACCCTATATATACCCCCCTCTTGTAATATTATTCAAGTCAGACATTAATCACTAAACCCTAGACTACTTTAGACTAGATTAGCTTAAATTAGTGTAGATTAGTCTTTAGTTTATCGTTAATCCTAGTTTAATCCTTGTATTAAGAAAATTCTTCAAGATTCACCCAAGATTGACAACCTTGAGAGATTATTTTGGGTTTTTCTCATTAATGCAAGTTCTCATCTTTTCATCCTCTTATTAGTAGGTATAATCTTCTTATTCTCTTTACTCCTAATCCATGTTTAATCTTTCAAGTTTTAATCTTTGATTATTTTTCTTGTCCTTGTTAGTTCTTTATGAATGTTTTGTTGTTTGTGTTGATTTCTCTTGTCATGGTTATTATTAGTTTATGTATGATTGAGTAGAATCTTGTGGGGTTAGTAGGGGGATTATGTGTTGATTATGGGTGATTAGGGTTGATTGTGGGTAAAGGTTGAATCTTTGTCACTAGTCATATGTTGAGCACCCATGTGTTTGTGGTATTGCTTGTTAGAGTAGTAGTTGAAAATGCTCCTCTTGCTTGTTTTATTCTTCTCATTGGGTGATTGATTTGTGGTTGAATCCTTTTGTATTGGGTAATATCTTGCATGAGTATTCGGGTTTTGTCTTAGACACGAGAGTGCGGACATTGGCCTTGACGCGAGAGCGCGGACCGGTCTTAGTGACTACGTGAAACCTACACCCTCGATTACCCAACCATCCTACTACACTTATGAACCCGACCTAACCCTACTCTTTCCTTGTTTGATTTCTTTAGTTCGATAGATTCGTTTAGCCTTAGTTGTTACCCCTAGCTTAGTCATAATCATAGTTTATTCCCTTCTTATCGTTCTAGTTTAGCTTAGCCTTGAGACCTAGTCAAGTTCTTAGGTAAAACTTGGTCCAAACCCTCTTTACCGTCCCCGTGGACTCGACCCGACTTGCCCTATCTACGTGTTAGGATTAGTTGGTTATTATTTGTTGGTAGGGATCCACGGCAAATCTCTCCCATCAGTCATCCCTCGTATTCGACACGAATTAGCAAGTATTTTAATGTTTTATACTAGTAATTATTATCGATATTATAGATGCGACAACAAAAAAATAAATAAAAAACGATGACGACGACACGGACGACACGCGAGGAAGAGAAGAGAGAAAGATGGGATTTTACACCCTCAACCTACATGTTTCTTAGTCTCGGATAGAACTCGTTAATTGTGGCTTAAGCCCGGGAGTATCGAGGTTGATGTAAGTCGAGTTATGGTGGTTTTAGGGTTTGTAAGTTGCTAGGGTTCTAAGGTTAAAGATAAGTAGTAATTACGGTTGCAAAGGATGTATTGTGTACAGTTATGAAAGATAGGGTTTTAATTGCATGCAAGGGGGTGTATATATAGGCAATTGCTCCCCCTTGTTGACTAGGGTTTAGTGCCTTGATGGACTTGATCTGATGGCCCGCCTGAATGAGGACCGCGGGTTTGCTCTTCGGAAACGGCTTTGACCGGGTTTTGACCCGGTCGCTAAAAGTCGTTTTTATTTTCGGTGTCAGTTTTGAACCAAATTAGTCTTATTTGATTGGAAACGACCCACTAGGCCTGAATTTGAGGTCAGCTTTGTGAGATTTGTGCTTCGTAAAAAGCCCAAGCCAGAAACTAATGGTTTCGAGCCCATATCCGAGCGTGTAGAAACACGTTTGCGTCCGATCATCGGGTGTTTTTTGGAAACTGCTATAGACACCTAACTGCCAAATGTGGGTGTCTACAGAGCCCCCACTCTGACTGAGGCTTGGACAAGGCGAAAGTCAGAGTAGCTAGCAGGCCAATCGAGGATTAACACCTGGCAGACTTCCGGTCGGGTCGTTTATAGTCCATTAGACTTGCGTGAAAGGGCCCGCCCGCCATAATATAGAAATCATACCTGAGTTCTGTTGTCGGGATTAGCTCCATGGGACTTGTTTTTGAAGCCCTGGGTGTATCTATATGTGGATACATCCCATCTTGAAGCTGCGTGGGAGCTTGCCTAAGAAGCCCTGCGTTTGTCTGTTCGCAGACACATCTCGATCTAAAATTACACGAGAGTCTGCCTAATAAGCTCTGCTGGGTGTGTCCGTTCGCAGACACATCCCGATCCGAAATTACGCTGGAGCCTGCCTAAGAAGCCCTGGGTGTGTCAGTTTGCAGGCTGGTAACTGAAACGTTAGATATGCAGCTAGAAATAGCAAATATAGCAGATAGCAAGATACCATACATGAAATGCAATTAGCATCTATAGACTGACTTGCGCTGGGGAAAAGTGATTTTTGCTTCATTTTGAAATCGAAGTCCTGAAAGCAACTCACGTGCTAGGAGATTGGTTTTCAAAATTGAAAGGGGTAGAAAAAAAATTGCAGTTTAAATAGACTAAAATTTGACCTTGTCAAAAAGGATTTTCTCAAATGGCTAAGTCTTGCAAATTTTAAAATGAGAATTTGAATAGAGAGGCCTACCGACAGACTCGACTTTGGACGCGACAGGACGAGTTGACAGACATGACTAGACTCGCGAGGGGTTGGACCGTGACTCGGTAGGGGGATGGGCCACCTAACAAGACTCTTAAGTTGCGCTATTTCGTAGCCTAGACGAGTGGCAACATGGTTAAACATCAAAATGGGAAGGATGTGCTATAGGGGAATTGCAGTAATCTGTAATGAGACTGTTGTAGTCTAGTGCTCTTCTGGATTTTTGATTTTAGGGTACATATCCAAAGTGGGTATTGCTTCGAGTCCTGACAGATTCTCGTCTTTGACGGAGCCGAGTACTAGGACACACTACAGAAAGAAGGCTAGATTTTGAAAGTATTTGGATTATGTGAGTGGATGGAGAACTTCTGCCTAGGAGAAGCCCCCTGGACGACAAAGCTAGCTATTGAGAACATGACAGTGTTGTGACCGGAATGATGGTGCTTTTGAATGTGTGTCAATGTGGGTGGTTGTGCCTCTGTTGAAAGGCTGCCTACGTATTCACGTGCGGTGAAATCAAACCAAGCCGTAGTTCAGTGAATTGAAAGATATATTATGGTGCCTAGTCTAATAGGACTTTGTGTGTAACTAGCCATATTGACGGTGTAGGCTAGGTGCATTCCCAATGATGTCTTGATCAGAGGGCTAGAATGGTTAGGATGTTGATCCTGTGACTGTGAGCGTTCTCCGGGGCAGCCCCCAGAGGTGGTGTGAACTATTTGGGTATGTTCTATGCCGACAGCAGGTTGAGTCCCGTGTTTGGGGCTGGTAACTGGTTTGGATGAGAAGAATTGGGATGGGATTTGACGAGTTTTGTTCTCGGGTCTTTGACGAGTTTTGATCTCGGGTCTTTGATGAGTTTTGATCTCGGGTCTTTGACGAGTTTTGGTCTCGGGTCTTTGTATGGTGATTGCGAATTTTGTTATGTCGTATTGTGTTGTGCTATAATTGTTGTGCAAAGGGGAAGTCGAGTAAAAATGGCTCAAACTTTGATCGGGGTAGCTTAGGTTTGATAATGCGGGATCTGGTTTCCATGTCTGGCTCTAATGGTTAGGGGTATCCTATGGAGCTCGAATCCACAAAATTCTGGGTTGTGTCTAGCCTAGGTCTCGGGAAGGTCTTGAGGGTTGTAGTGTGGGAAGGCTGAGTGTGGTGATAGCTGACCAGCTTGATTGTCACTCCCCTATTAGATGGTATGGGTTTTGATAATTTTGAATTGACCGTTTCACTTGAGTTGACCTTTAAGTATGGTCATGGGTTTTTGAATATTTTTTTGGTTAACCTCTTAGCCTCGGTCATGGGTGCCTCTTTTTTTTTGATAATGGTCCGCCTTTTTGTTTTGGCCTTTTGTTTTTTCTTGGACTTTTGCTTTTTTTTTGTCCAACTTTTTTTTATCATGGCCAACTCTTTTGTTTTGGCCGTTTGCTATTTTTTGGTCAGACTAACACCTAGGGTAGGGGTTGGTCAGTCTTATTGCAGGGGCGTTTATTGTGGGAAATCGGCTTGCCTCCCGTCTTGAACCCAAACTAGGAGACTACCTAGATTTGTCATAGGATTCGATATTGCTCCTGCTAAGGGTAGTTATTTGGCTTCCTGTACCAGACATGGAACAGGTAAAGGAAAACACGGGTATCGATTTCCTGCAATCATTATAGATGTGCCTATAATAGTCACGTGTGTGTGCTCATAGTGTATGATGGTGTTCATCATGTTCTCGGAAACACATAAGGAAAGTATATATGAGAAGAATATTGAAAGCTGATTTTATTGAATTTTGGAAAAGAGGACAGAATACAACTGACCCTGACTCTGACTCTGACTTTGACTTTGAAATAGAACATCCTTGACTCCGACTCAGACTCGGACTTAAATCAAATCTGAACTCTCGGATAATGTTGTCATTAGTCGTCGGCTTCTAAGGACTCTAGGTTATGTCCAGTATAGCCTTCAGTGGGAGATTCACCCAGATCTTCATTATGTCGAAGATCGTCATCAATCCTAACGCCCATTTCGGTAAGCACCGCAAAGTTTGAAATACCGGCATACCTAAGATGGACGCGGTAGGAAGGTAGGAGGTTGTTGATGAATGCCTCCACTAGTGTCTTCTCGTTGGGCTTGTCTACCAACTTCACACTTTCAGCACTCCACCTTTGAAGGTATTTGGTGAAACCTTCTTTGGGCTCTTGGGCCATAACCTCTAGAGTACGCATCGTAGTTTGGATCTCGGTATTATCGGCGTAATTCCGAGCGAACACTGTTGCTACATCATCCCAAGTCTTGTACTTCTTGGAATCGAGGCTGTAGTACCAGGCTTTCGGGTGCTTCTCGAGAGAGGAAGCAAACAAGTGCTTGAACATGGTGGATTTCACCCCCTTGACAGCCATAAATTCTTCGAAAGCCCGAATGTGATGGACCGGGTCTTCAGTACCCTCAAACATCGGTATTCCCGTAAGGTTGAGGTTGGCAGGCAGCTCGTCATTCAAAGGCGAGTAGGAGCGAGCATTTTCCGCATGGATTGAGTTGTTTGTAGACAAATGGACCTGTTCTTCAAGCCTGCGAACGGCGCTGAACAGTTCAGCTATGGGCCCAGTGGGTTCAGATCCAGCATTAGGAGTCCCTTTCTCCATGGCACTCAAATGGGTGGCAAGGGTTGTTTGGTCGGTCCTGATAGCCGTCAATTGGGCTTCAAGCTTGGCTAAGGAGGCTGCCAATTGGTCCAAAGTTTCTCGCATTTTCTGGCGTCTGGTTACCGGTGGCCTGTCTGTAAGAATACCGCGTAATCAGTAAAGTTGCTTCGGAACTCAAATTCACCAAGGCATAGGAAATAACGCGGAAGGAGAGACGACTCTGGTTTGACTCAGGTTAGGCTCTCCTAAGACAAATGTGTAGGATGCGATTCTCGGAGTGACTGTGATTAATCGCTTCATCGGAGAATAGCCCCCAAGTGAGACTAAGGACTCAGATGATGTGGCATTTAAGTGACTCAAAAGTGGGGTACGTGAGACTCCACGTGCAAGACATGACCCTTAGAGCAACCGTGACTGATCGCTCTGCTGAAGGGTAGCCCCTGAGTGAGGAAAAGCCTGAAAAGGAAATGACTCGGAATGGACACCTAGACGGGTGACTCGTGAAAGGTGGGCCTCCTTTAGGATTCAACTATGTGGACCGAGTCCTGTTCGAACGAAGGTCCACGTGAGATATTTCCCAGACTCTAGACTTGAGTGTGTTAAAAGGGCCTTCCTTTGTAGAAGTATGTCCTACGTAGGTGGGCCATGCCTTAGTCGAATAAGGCGGACTGGGATAGGGAGAAAACTCGTGATGTAAGCTCGACGGAGTTTCGACGCTAAAGACCTTCGACGACTTATGACAAGACCCGACACTGCTAAATACGGGAAGTCCTAAGAAGAGGAAAGTTTTGAAAAGGAATTTTTTTAGAAAAAATCCGAGAATACCAGTGGATGGCCCGATTTTTTGAAAATCGGAAAAGTGACATCGGACCGCGGTTTTGAAGGTTTGAAAATATTTTTGAATTTTGAAATGAGTAGCATACCAGCTAAAACTAGGCTATTTTGAGTAAAATCATAAGTCCTAAATTCGGTAGCTTTCCGAGCTTTTGAAATGCTGAATATTTGAATATCGAAAATAAATTTCCGAAAAGTTGAAAATTGAAAACAAAATCCCGAAGATTTGAAAATCGAAAATGGCATCTCGAAGATTTGAAAACCGAAACGGAACCTCGAAGATTTGAAAATTGAAATGAAATTTTTGAAAATTTGAAAATCGAATGAGGATCGGAAATTCGAATATTGAAATGGATAGCATGCCGGCTAGAAAATAGGCTTGTTTTGAGTCAAATCTTAAGTCTAAATTTCGGCAGCTTTCTGATTTTTTGAAAATTGGGTATTTTTTGAAAAGATGCATTTTTGGAATGAAGGTTGTTGAAAACGACACGGAAACCAAGCAGCAAGTAGTCAGGCAAGCATTATAACGACGCCATGTAGGCTTTACACTAAGTCTCGGTCGGTCTATAAAGGGTCTATACCAGTGCCCATAGCCTATCCGTGAATCGGGACAGACTTTCTAAGTCGGGTTGAGCTTAGAACAAGCCGCGAAACCCATACGAATCGACTATGAACACCTTTGACATAGCCATATTGGAGTATATCACGGTATAGTGGGACGTCGGTCACCAGTACCGGCCCGGGTAAATATTAGGTTATGCATGAACCGTAAAACTAAAACACAT
Organism: Agrostemma githago; assembly: GCA_958450325.1. Lineage (NCBI taxonomy): Eukaryota > Viridiplantae > Streptophyta > Magnoliopsida > Caryophyllales > Caryophyllaceae > Agrostemma > Agrostemma githago. The sequence goes on along the minus strand of OY288241.1, from coordinate 19,935,001 downwards.
ATTGTACTAGTCAAACGATTTCTATTCGAGTCTCACCCTAAGGATGCCGATGGTAAGTCACGCATCAGTTAATCCCCAGCGGAGTCGCCAAATTGTGGACATGACATAGGTCCACCCCGACGCGGCCACGCGCGGGTTTGGTGAGGCGAATGAATCTCCATATGAGATGGGTCGAATTGAAATTTAAATCGAAGTGGAGTCGCCACCGAACTTTGTGGGAGTTCGGGCCCATTCGAACCCACTCTATATCTTAGTGGGCCGTGTACAAAATACGGCCTATTCAGATGTCAGAGTTTATTGGGTCTGTCCCTTTGTATTTGATACCGATACCGACATTATCGGATACCGTGTATTGAATGACTCTCGTGTGCCATTGGATTCGGACATCCGGAAACCATGGTTCTGAGTAAGGGGTGAGGGTACGTGTTGGGAAGTTCACAAAGAACACCCAACCCCGCCCTCACATTAGCGGCCTCTACAAAGATATCGTTTGATGTTTTTAATACACGCGTTATTAGAACGATAAAAATGATATGCAAACGTTGTCTTGCCTAAACATACGAATAATTGAACGGGTTGCTAAGTCGATTTAATGCATCTAAAATTAACGTCAAAGTTGTATTTAGCATGCGACGTTCATTTTAGTAGAATAAAATAAACGAGAATAAATCGATAAAAAGAGCAAACTTGTTAGTAACGGTAACAACGATAATAACGGTTTACGAAAATATAAGATGCTATAGAATAATGTAAATATGATGCATGGTTTTGAAAAGTGGTATGACACGTGATGGATTAAGCACGCGTTGACCGGGGTCAAGAAAATATTTATCGAGACCTGAAATACGCCTAAAGGCCCGCCGATTTATTAAAGAAAAGACGTTTGAAGAAATAAGACGGGATAGCTTTTTTATGTTTGCGGATTTCAGGGGCCCAAGCGACCCGCGCGAGGAGGGCGCGACTCGCGTGGCCATGCGACTCGCACAGGACTCATGCGACTCGCATGGCGGCCTGTTCTCGGGATTTTTTAGAAAATCGACACTTTTGTTAAATCGCGTACAAATATGGCATAATTTATACTCGACTTAAAATTGGGATATTTGTTATAATTGATGTTCGATTATGGAATCGATATCAAATATTCGGAATGTGCCCAAAAAGGTTTAAAGAATTATCAATAATCGATTTTATGTCACAAGTTTCTGGGATCCATGCGACCCGCGCGAGAAGGCGCGACTCGCGCCACCACGCGACTCGCGCGGGGCACGTGCGACTCGCGTGGCGGGCTGTTCTTGGTCCCGATTTCATGCTACTCGTTGTACCCGGTGCTTGGTTATAGGACCAATACCGGATATTTAGAGTGATTTCAGAAAATAGGATTTTTGTGAGTCGAATTAAATCGGACAAGCACGATATGAATGATCTCCGCGTTTATAGTGTCGTATTAACTTGATTGAGTTAGGTGACAACTACTTTAGCATCAGCGAACATCGTGCTAGTTGGATTGTTTGACTAGACTATTTAAATTCCACATCCAACTATTGAGTTGGCATCGAATCTATTAGATTGACGCTTTGTATTTATTAAAAGTTTGATTCCCTCCGCCTTCCGACATCATAATAAATCCTTGCGGATTGTGTGATGTCGGATCCGCATCAACGGGTTTCAACCCTAATTAAAAAAAGTGTTTTAAAAATAGCTTTGAAATTGATGATGATGCGAATAATAAAAAAAACGTGACTAGCGACACAACGAAATAAAAACGATTATTGATGTTGACTTACTTCAAGAAAGAAATCTTCGGGGTGTCGGGATAAGCGACCGTCAACATCAGGTGCGTTACCCTCGTAATATTCGTGTTTTATTATCCCGTCATCCCTCGTATTCGACACGAATTAGTAAGTATTTTAATGTTTTATACTAGTAATTATTTTCGGTATTATAGACGCGACAACAAAAAAAAAACGATGACGACGACACGGACGACACGCGAGGAAGAGAAGAGAGAAAGATGGGATTATACACCCTCAACCTACATGTTTCTTAGTCACGGATAGAACTCGTTAATTGTGGCTTAAGCACGGGAGTATAAAGGTTGATGTAAGTCGAGTTATGGTGGTTTTAGGGTTTGTAAGTTGCTAGGGTTCTAAGGTTGAAGATGAGTAGTAATTAGGGTTGCAAAGGATGGATTGTGTATAGTTATGAAAGTTAGGGTTTTAATTGCATGCAAGGGGGTGTATATATAGGCAATTGCTCCCCCTTGTTGTCTAGGGTTTAGTGCCTTGACGGACTTGATCTGATGGCCTGCCTGAATGAGGACTGCGGGTTTGCTCTTCGGAAACGGCTTAGACCGGGTTTTTACCCGGTCTCTAAAAGTCAGTTTTATTTTCGGTGTCAGTTTTGACCCAAATTAGTCTTATTTGATTGGAAACGACCCGCTGGGCCTGAATTTGAGGTCAGTTTTGTGAGATTTGACCTCCGTAAAAAGCCCAAGCCAGAAACTAATGGTTTCGAGCCCATATCCGAGCGCGTAGAAACACGTTTGTATCCGATCATCATCGGGTGTTTTTTGGAAACTGCTATAGACACCTACCGGCCAAATGTGGGTGTCGACAGAGATTGATCTCGAATTAAAGATTAAATGATAATGTGATGTGTCGTGTTTATAAAGCTTTATTCCCTCAATTCCATTTTCTTTTTCGGTCGGAACGCGCTCTTTAGAGCCGTTTCTTCTAAAATTTTCCTTTGAGTGAGTGTTTTTGTAGATTCTACACGATTTTAGGTCTTTATGTGCATTTACACTCATATCTGGTTAGAAGAACGATTCTGAGACAAAACTCGTGCTTTAAGACGTCTAGGCAAAGAAGAACCTGAGAAGAGTCGATTGATTGGGCCATCGAGAGCGACCCAATCCTTGTTTCTAAGGCGATGTGCGCGTCACCCTGCCCCGACAGGCCCCCTATGGGCCGGCCTGAGCGACACATAGACGATTTTAGCTTGAATTTAGCTTGTGCTTCGGCCCCTGCATGTGGCCGACCCCCTGCCAGCCGGCCGGCATGCACACTCACCTTTTTCCGCCTATTTTTTATAACTAAGGGAAGACTTGTATTAGCACATCACTTCATAACTTAGAATTATTTGTCTAAGAAAACACTCGTGACTCTTAGCATTCCGTGCTCCGTTCCAAACTCGTACTCGATTTCGGTAAATTCGTTTATGCAATTTTCAGTGTTTTGTTTCAATCTTCATCGTGAATTACTTAGTTCGTCGTAATTTCCTTTATTTACAATTCATTGTTTCGTTTAGTTCGCTAGATTCTCGTTTGTTATCGTTAGATTTATTTGCTTCCCTTTTTATCATGAGTTTTATGTATGTGATTTGTTGTTCCGTAATTATCATGAGTAGCTAATTTTCTCGCTAGGGTCAAGGGGGATCGATGGATTATTATACGATTTTGTTGCTTCGATACTAAATTTATAATTATGCTAGTACCAATTTCGCGTGTTTTATTTGTCGATTAATTTGTTAAAGGCCACAACATTTTAATCTGTTTGGGAAATTCTAGTTCTTGTGCGAAAGCCAAATTAGGATTAGATCACGCGCGATTTGTTAGGGAGTCTAATAAGTTGCGAGAGCCCATTAGTTCCTTCCTAGGTTGATACGATTTGAGAGAACGTGTTATAGCTGACTAGCATGTTTATGCGTTTATTATCATTGTCGCACAATTGTCGAACATCTATCGTGAACCCGTGACCTTAGTTTTCATCTCATTGTTAGAATCCTTCATTCATTATCGTAGTTTAGTAGGCTTTTATATATTTCCATCAATCAACTGTTTAGAGCATTTTAGAATCGCCATAGTTATTAGACGAATTTAACCGTTTCCCTGTGGATATGATACCTTACTTGCGGCCATTTTCTTGTTAGTAGCATTAGGTTTATCTTGATTGGGTGAGACGATTTAACCCATATCAAATTTGGCGTCGTTGCCGAGGAAACAGGTTTTCTTGTTTTTTTAGCTTGTTTCTTTTTTTTCTCTCTCCGTCTCAAGGAATTAAAACTCCTTAAGATTGATCTCACTCTCCCATTTTAGTTTTGCTTATGCCCAGGTCTTTTCGCTCATCAGAGCTTACTTCGTTCGACCCTGAACACCAGAAAAGTTTTCGTAGGTGACGACAGTTTTGGAGAGGGATTTCCGCAACTCCCGATCTCGAGACTTTGGAAGTTATTCATACTGAATTTGTAGCTGAGAATCAGTTCTTTGAAGAGGGAAATCAATCTCAGTTCGAGATCATTTTACCACCTCCGATCATAAAAATGCCGAAGCTTTCTACACATTCGGAGCCCGAGCAAACTGCTCTTTCTAAGTTGGTTAAACGACCAACTGCCATTAAGGGTACATTCGAGATTTGACCCGCGTTTATTACTTCAGTGGAGAAGAATCAATTCGGTGGTGACTCTATGGAGGATCCTCACAAGCATATGAGGATATTTTCTGATTATTGCTCCACGATTCCGCTTTCAGCTGGGGTAACTCAAGAAAAAGTCATGGAGAAGCTCTTCATGTTCTCACAATGGGATTCCGCTAGGGAATGGATAACGGGCCTTGATAAAGTCACCGAGGGGATCACCGATTGGAATTCTCTTGCCCTTGCCTTCTACAAGTACTATTATTCGCCACAAAAGACGAACATGCTCCGAAGTCAAATCATCAATTTTCGTCAAACTCCGATCGAAAATATTTATGAATCGTGGGAGCGGTTCAAGAAGCTTGTGAACGAATGCCCGCACCATGGTTTTGAGGTATGGTTTTTCGCAACCAATTTTATAATGGGCTATATGATGATTGTCGAAGTACACTTGATTCGGCATGCAATGGGCGTTTCCAATGTAACGTGGATGATGATAAGGCTTGGCAAACCATTGAAGAAATGGCATCTCACCACTCCCGATGGGGTAATCCTCGAGGTAATACGCGGTCTAATTCCGGTGATAGTGGGTCCTCTAATGCCGTGGCTATTCAATTAGCCGCTTTAGCAAAGAGATTTGATGCATTGGAGGTGTCGAATTCTCAAGAAAGAGGAGGCATGCATCAAGTGCATGCCATGCAAGAGTATGCATGTGTACGTTGTGGTGCTGCGGACCACCAAGCTCAAGATTGCCTAGCATAGGCTCCATAAAATAAGTTAATGCATTCCATTCCATGCGCCCGCATTATCCATATATGAATCAACCGGGCTATGAGGTGTCACTCTTATCTTATCGGAGTACTAATGTCTTGAACCCGCCTATTACACCAGCTTATATACCCCCATACAAGCAGCAATTCCTGAAGCAAGGGAATTTTCAGAACCAGCAAAATTTCAATAATCAAAGAAATTTCCAAAATCAGGGAAATTATCAGCAGCGACCCCACTCGGGTAAACACCAACAAAATTTTGGTAACACTAATCAGAACGTCGGGAATTCTCATCAGAATTTTGGTACTAGTCAGCAGAATTTTGGCCAATCCTCCGCACAAGCTCAGGGTAATTCTTCTTCTTTGAGTTCTAATGAAATGGCGGAGCTTCGTAATAGGTTGCAGATGATGGCCAAGACCCAGGACTCTATGATAGCTCAAATGCAAAAGAATGATCAAGCTAAGGATAATGCCATTAAAAACTTCGAGAATCAAGTGGGACACCTTGCCGCGTCACAAGCATTGCGTCAACAAGGTAAACTCCCTTCTCAAGGTGATCAACAACATGATACGGCTAATGCGATCACTCTTCGTAGTGGCACACACTATGAGGGTCCATCAATGCCTACAGATGATAAACCGGCCGAGAAAGAGGAGGTTTTTGTGGAAGATGTCGATGAGAGTGTTATTGTGGAGACTTCGAGAGATGATCAAGTTCCACCACCCACTACTCCCGTTCCCACTCCGACTAGTCCAACAATCCAAGTACCATTCATGAGTCGATTGAAGAATCGGAAGGAGACTACCCAATTTGGCAAGTTCATGGAGATTGTGAAGAATTTGTAGATTACGGTCTCATTTACCGAGCTCATTATTCAGGTCCCATCTTATACCAAGTTTATGATGGACATCTTGACTCGGAAGAGAAGCATTGGTGAGGTAGAAATCGTCGCTCTTACTGCAGAGTGTAGCGCATTTTTACAGAACAAAGCCCCACCAAAGCTAAAGGACCCCGGTAGTTTCTCATCCCTTGTTCTATTGGCACCTTATCGATTGATAAGGCTCTTTGTGATTTAGGTGCTAGTGTAAGTGTTATGTCTTATTCCGTTTGTGAAAAACTTGATATGGGTCATCTTAAGTGTACTAGTGTCACCTTGCAGATGGTGGATCGTTCCATAAAACGCCCTTTGGGAGTTTTAGAAGACGTACCCGTTAGAGTCGGAAAATTTTTTATCCCGGTTGATTTTATCGTCCTTGACATGGCTGAGGACACCCAAATTCCTATAATTTTGGGTAGGCCATTTTTGCACACCGCCGGCGCGGTGATTGATGTCAAGAACGGTAAATTAACTTTGGAAGTGGTTGGAGACACCATTGTTTTTTGCTTGGATAGTACACATAAGAACCCGATGGTAACGGATTCTTGTTGCATGATAGATGTGGTTGATGTTTTAGTTCATGATTTCTATGGAGGCGTCCCTTATACGAGATCCCTTAGAGGCTTTGATATGTTTGGAAGCGTGTGCAGGTGATGCTTCCGTTGACTCTGCTGTCATTGATGCTTTGGAAGCTGCTTTGGGAGGAAGGATACTCACGGAGGAGCAAGGTGTCGATGTAACCAACATCGTACACACCTCATTTGCCATTGACATAACCGTTTCGGAGCGTAAGCCACTTCCGTCTCACCTAAAATATGCCTTTTTAGACGATACCGAGAGCTTTCCCGTGATTGTAAGGGCCTATTTAACTTAGCAACAACTTTCTGATTTGTTAGTTGTTTTGAAGAAAAATAAGAAAGCTTTGGGGTATTGTCTTGATGATCTAAAGGGAATTAGTCCCGATTTCTATATGCATAGAATTAATCTCGAGGAAGGTCATCGTCCTTGAACCCGAATATGCAAGAGGTTGTTAAAACGGAAGTTATGAAATTGTTGGATGCGGGAATCATTTATGCGGTTCCCGATTCAAAGTGGGTGAGGCCGGTACAAGTTGTACCTAAGAAGGGAGGGACTACTGTGGTGCCGAATGAGAAGAATGAATTAATCCCTACACGAATTGTGACGGGATGGAGAATGTGCATAGACAATAGAAAGCTGAACACCGGTACACTTAAAGACCATTTCCCATTACCCTTTATCGACCAAATGCTTGAGAGGCTAGCTTCTCACAAGTATTTTTGTTATTTAGATGGATATTCTGGATTTTTCCAAATCCCGATACACCCGGCTGACCAAGAAAAGACCACGTTTACTTGTCTCTATGGCACTTTCGCATATCGCAGGATGCCATTCGGGTTATGTAACGCACCCGCCACTTTCCAAAGATGCATGATGAGCATCTTTTCAGACTACATCAAGTCCATCATGGAAGTATTTATGGACAACTTTAGCGTGTATGGTATGAGTTTTTCAGCTTGTTTAGCGAACTTAGATACCATCTTAAACTGATGTGTCGAGGTCAGTTTGGTCTTGAATTTGGAAAAGTGTCATTTTATGGTCACTGAGGGTGTAGTTTTGGGTCATGTGGTTTCCGAAAAGGGCATTCAGAAGGATAATGCAAAAGTGCAAGTGCTTGAGCAATTGCCCTTGCCAGTCAATGTGAAGGGAGTGAGAAGTTTCCTTGGTCACGCGGGGTTTTATCGCCGCTTTATCAAGGACTTTTCGAAAATTGCTAAGCCAATTACACAATTGCTTCTAAAGGATGCCCCTTTCGACTTTACTGATGAGTGTGTGGAAGCTTTTAACAGGATTAAGCAGGCCCTCAGTCACCGGATTGGAATTTGTCATTCGAGATAATGTGTGACGCGAGTGATTATGCTGTGGGAGCGGTTTTGGGTCAAAGGAAGGACAAGGTATTGCATGCTATATATTATATATGCTAGTAAAACAATTGACAATGCTCAAGTAATTTATGCAACTACCGAGAAGGAATTGCTAGCTATAGTGTATGCTTTGGAAATGTTCGGAACCCACTTGGTTGGATCGAAAGTCATTGTTTTCACCGATCATGCGGCTCTTAAGTACCTCCTTGCTAAGAAACATGCGAAGCCCCGACTACTTCGATGGATCTTACTCTTCCAAGAGTTTGATTTATCGATCCGGGATAAGAAGGGAACGAAAAATGTAGTTGCAGACCATCTATCGAGGCTAAGAGTTGAAGAGGAAGGAGTTGTCATCCCCATAGATGACTCTTTTCCTGATTATTCTCTCATGGCCTTAACCACCGGTGAAAGCGAAGGTCCTTGGTATGCGGATTATGCTAATTACTTAGTTGGCAAGTATTACCTTCTGAACTTTCTTATCAGCAAAGGAAACAATTTCTACTTGATGTCCGACAATATTTCTGGGATGATCCTTATTTATTTAAGGAGTGTGCTGATGGTATTTTCCGGCAATTTGTCCCTCAATGGGAAGTTCGAGGAATTTTAGAGAGTTGTCATTCATCACCAGATGGTGGTCATCATGGACCGAGCTGCACCACGGCTAAGGTCCTCCAATCGGTTTTTTATTGACCAACCTTATTTTGGGATGCCCAAGCCTTTATTATGTCTTGCGACACATGTCAAAGGACCGGTAATATTTTTAGGAGGCATGAGATGCCTCAAAATGGGATTCTCGAGGTAGAAATTTTTGATGTCTGGGGTATACATTATCAAGGTCCGTTCCCATCACCCAAGGGCAACCGATATATTTTGATTGCGGTTGATTATGTCTCCAAGTGGGTGGAAGCGGTAGCATCTCCTGCTAATGATGCTAGAATGGTAATTTCTTTATTCAAAAAGGCTATTTTTCCCCGCTTTGGTGTTCCAAGGCGATTATTAGCAATGGTGGAAGCCATTTTCAAGAGAAGCGCCTTGATGCTTTACTTGCTAAGTACGGTGTCTCTCACCGTACCGGTCTTGCCTACCACCCTCAAACAAGTGGGCAAGTCAAGGTATATAACCAGGAAATAAAGTCTATTCTGCAGAAGGTTGTGTCAAAAGCTCGAAGGGATTGGAGCTCTAAGCTGGATGATACATTATGGGCTTATCGTACCGCCTTTAAACGACCTATTGGTACTTCACCTTACCGATTGGTCTATGGCAAGTCATGTCATTTACCCGTCAAGCTCGAGTACAAGGCTTGGTGGGCGATCAAGGAGCTTAACTTGGACCCGCAGTTGAGTGGGGAGAAGAGACTCGTGCAACTGAATGAGTTAGAGGAGTTCCGTCTTGGTGCCTATGATAGCGCTCGGGTTTACAAGGAGCGCACCAAGCGGTGGCATGACATGCATATCCTTCATCGTGAATTCAACGTAGGGGATAAGGTATTATTGTTCAATTCTAGACTTTGGTTGTTTCCCGGAAAATTGAAGTCTCGTTGGTCCTGCCCTTTCTCTGTCACCCATGTTGGTAAGTTTGGCTCGATTGAAGTCGAGAGTGATTCGGGTGAACGTTTCCAGGTGAACGGTCAACGATTGAAATTATATCATGAAGGTGCTCAAGTTGGACCGATTGAAGTTATAAAACTTCATCCCGTTCCCTCATCCCACTAAAGATTGAAATTCATCTAGTCGTGCGGGACTCTAAACCAGCGCTACCGGGAGGCAACCCGGGTATGTAAATAATTTCCCTCATTCTCGTTTTATTTTTATTTTCCCATAGTTGTCTTAGTGAGGACCAGAGGAGGGACTAATGTTTTTGGAGATGCACAGAATCATCGGAAATGACTTGAATTGAAGATATTAGGAAAAAAGGAGAAGAAAAAAAACTTCACCGTGCTTGTGATAATATAGCAGGTCACCTCAGCCTAGGCCTAGGGGGCCTATTGATTCTAGGGGCCGAGGTACGAGATAAATTCGAGTTCGACAAGAGTGAATTGTGCGCCTTAGCCTGCCGCCAGGGCCCCTATTAAATTCAGGGGCCGAGGCAAATGGAAAAATAGAGGAAATTTAGACAAAATCTCAAAACTTGGTTGATAGAGTTGTCAGGCCGGCCAGCCGGGGGCCGATGGTAGCTGGGTGAGCGTGAGAAAGCATTTATTATTAAAAAGTCAAAAATACTCAATTGTGTGCGTCAGGCCGGCCAGTCGGGGGCCAGTCCCTACCGTCCTGAGCGCACAAAGGAGCCCAGATCAATTTTTTTGCTTCGCCAGTCATTCATTCAATCACCCCTTCTCTCTCTCTCTCTCGCCTCACTCCTCAATTTCCAGCCTTCATTCCCTCTTCTTCCTCAATCTCTCTCCTCAATTTTCCCCATATTTCCCCAAGTTTACTGCTACTTTCAGGTTTGCAATGGGTTCTCGGAACAAACGCACCAGAAACGACCATGCTCAACCCGACATTCCTTCTGATCCAGTCTTTTCGGGCGTAATTTTTACCACTATTGACCAAAAAGTATGATTTCAGAATCTGAGAAGACGCTCTATTGTTCCAACTCGTTTTATCGATCGTGATGCTATGAGAACTTTGGGCTTAGATTCTGCTTTGGAACTTTTGTTTAAGGGTGTTAGTAGGAGTACATTATTTATGATGCGTCGTAATACGTATACTCAGCTTATGTTTGAAGTTATGAGTTCATTTGAAATGACTAAGAATAGACGGTCTGGTGTGATTTCTGTTGGTTTCCGTCTACTGAATACTAGTTTTGAGCTGAGTCTGAAGCAGTTTGGGGACTATTTTGATCTTAAGGACTATGAGGACCGTACACCACCTGAGCATGCTAATTTTAGGGTGGGTGATTTTTGGGAGTGTATTGCCGATGCCCCGTACACTACCGCGGGGCATATGAGTTCAAACCATATTCATAATCTGATTATTAAGGTTTGGCAGAGGTTTATGGGCTGAACGAATTTTTCCTAGAAAGGAGCCACATAATGTACACACCGAGGAGGTGTTTATTCAAGGCTCGAGTGTGGGATATTAATATTGCCTATCACCTCGTCCACCAGTTTAGGAGAATTGCTACGGCCGTTGCCGATGTTCCTATTTATATTGGTGGGTTAGTCACGCACTTAGCTGTTCGGAAGACCGCTTTTCGCGAAGCGGATCATAATCCAGTCCCGGGTGAGATTACCCTTAGCCTCCGATATTTGGCTTCTCTTAACTGGATTTCTTCGAGGAATCAGAATCGTTGGGCTTGGCTCATTAATAAGCAAGCGACTATCATTTTGCAGGCCGGGTCGGTTTTGTCACTTGAGGCTGATTAGCCTAATTATTTATTACCCGTTGCTACCCCTAGCTCTTTTCCTTCCTCGCATGCTATTACCTATACTCGTCGTCCCACGAGCGAGCCTAGCACCTTCCGGCCTGCCTCTGAGCCGGGTCCATCTCAGCCTGCTTCCGACCCCACCACCACTACTTATGAGAAGCCCCCTCCTCCACCCCAGTATGCTCCCCTCCATCCCGATCTTATTGCATGGATGGAGCGCATGGAGCTGGGCACAGGTTCTTCTCGGTCAGACTTGGATACTCTTTGCACGGAGACTCATGCTGACACCGCGGCCACTAATGCTCGTCTAGAGCGCTTGTATGCGGATAAGTGTCTAGGGATGTATCCAGTCTATGATGATTATGCTCGGCGTGCTGCTGTACCACCTCAGGGCCCTTACCCTTCGTAATTTTCTTGGCCCATGGGTGGTTATTCTGATCCTTCTATTCATGGCGGTTTCCACCTTCACGCTGATTAATTCAGTGCCCCGACGGGCCCTGCTTTTGGAACCGCTAGTGATTATCAGGGGGGTGGTTGGTATTCGGGTGGTGCGTTTGGTTCCGGGACTGTTGATGATGATGATATAACGGATGATGATTTTGGTGATGATGATGATGATCAGTAGCGGATTGCTGATTCCGCTACCTCTCCTTGTACATAATTTTATGTCTTTCCTCTATTCTCGATTTTTATTTGTGTCCCCCCACCAATTTTGAGTCTGTATGATATGCACATTAAGGACAGTGTCAAGTCTAGCGTGAGGGAGTTTTTAGTATTTCTTGTTTTATTTCCTTGACTCTAAGTGTTTGTCTATGATACCGATTATGCAGTAATGATGATAACTTGCACTCTTTAGGCTACCTACTCGTTCTTAATTGGCATTCATTTGACCTTTGTTATGTGAAATAATAATTAATCGATAAGTATTCAACCAACTAAGTTGTAATTTGTGGTTCCCATTTAGACCGACCTTGCATCTAGGCTTTAGCTACAAAATTGGTAAGATTTAGAGCCTCCTGTAGCCAGTACATTCATACCTGGCTGCCACTTAGGTTGTGTGTGTGTAGGTCTCCTCGTGGAATATCTTATGTTAATACGCATAAGTATGGTGTTTTCCACTTTATTTTGACTAACTTGCCTAGTAATCATTTTTGGGACATTTTCATCCATTTTTATCCATTTTCTCTTTTCTCCTTGACTATAATTTAAAGAATTCACTAAATAATGAACTACAAAATCAAATTTGCCTACCTAGCCAAGCTTAATGAAGTAGGTCACCTAGTGCGCTTTATGCTCGTTATTGTGCAATTATGGAGATTTTTTGTGGATGTTTGGATGTGGTTGATTTTGTTTCAAGGGAGTTTGTAGATCTTGTCAATGTCAATTTGAGTCATTGTATATTTGCTCCTAATTTCATCAAGCTTTAAAAAAAACAAAAAAAAATCAATCAAAAGAAAAAAAGAGAAAAAAAATCAAAACAACAAAAATATGTTATTCTCGTTACTCTTATTTTCCGTTTACTTGATGAAATTTGAGCACCCTCTTTTGACCCCGACTCTTTCTCATTGATTGGTGACTTGTATGTTTTGTTGGAAGTGGAAGAATTTTTGAGTTGAGCATTATCGCACTAGTTAGTTCGCTAGCTTGGCCTTAACCTCACATGACCATATTGATTTCCACCTTCTACCTTGTTACCACCATCTTTGCCTCCCTTTGTGATATTGGCATGTTTTGTAAAAATTTAGAGGTCGATACCATACTAGATTGCGGGCATATTTCCATGAGTTGGAGTAGTTGAGCGTATTCATATTTATTTCACATATACTTACCCGTCCTATTTGAGCGTTGAGTGGCTCCGTGAGTAGCCTATGCAAGGTTATGGTTGAAAATGAGGTTTCTACATATTACGCTTGGTGAAGTTGTGCATTTCTTGATGGTTTATTTTTCCTTTTCCCCGTCTTGGAATTCGTTTCTTAGAATTGGTTAGATGTTCGCTACGATGGATTCGAGTATTTTGGAGCCTATTATTTCCTTTGAGCAATTTCGATATTATTTTAGTTGTTCTCTTACGGGTTTTGCTTGAGGACAAGCAAGGGTTCGGTTCAGGGGAGTTTGATGTGTCATGTTTATATAGCTTTATTTCCTCGATTCCGTTGTCTTTTCCAGTCGGAACGCGCTTTTTAGAGCAATTTCTTCTAACATTTTGCTTTGAGTGAGTGTTTTTTTAGATTCGACACGATTTCAGGTCTTTATGTGCATTTACACTCATATATGGTTAGAAGAACGATCCCGAGACAAAACCCGTGCTTTAGGAATTCTAAGCGATGAAGAACCTGAAAAGAGTCGATTCATTGGGCCATCGAGAGCGGCTCAATCCTTGTTTCTAAGGCGATGTGTGCGCCACCCTTCCCCGACAGGCCCTCTGTGGGCTGGCCTGAGCGACACATAGACGATTTTAGCTTGAATTTAGCTTGTGCTTCGACCCCTGCATGTGGCCGGCCCCCTGCCAGTCGGTCGGCATGCACACTCAACTTTTCCGCCCGTTTTGTATAACTAAGGGAAGACTTGTATTAGCACATCACTTCATAACATAGAATTATTTTTCTTAGAAAATACTCGTGACTCTTAGCATTCCGTACTCCGTTCCAAACTTGTACTCGATTTTGGTAAATTCGTTTATGCAATTTTCAGTGTTTTGTTTCAATCTTCCTCGTGAATTACTTAGTTCGTCGTAATTTCCTTTATTTACAATTCGTTGTTTCGTTTAGTTCGCTAGATTCTCGTTTGTTATCGTTAGATTTATTTGCTTCCCTTTTTATCAAGAATTTTATGTATGTGATTTGTTGTTACGTAATTATCATGAGTAGCTAATTTTCTCGCTAGGGTCGAGGGGGATCGATGGATTACTATATGATTTTGTTGCTTCGATACTAAACTATAATTATGCTAGTACCAATTTCGCGGGTTTTATTTGTCGATTAATTTGTTAAAGGCCACAACATTTTAATCTGTTTGGCAAATTCTAGTTCTTCTGCGAAAGCCGAATTAGGATTAAATCACGCGCAATTTGGTAGGGAGTCTAATAAGTTGCGAGAGCCCGTTAGATCTTTCCTAGGTTGATACGATTCGAGAGAACGTGTTATAGACGACTAGCATGTTTATGCGCTTATTATCATTGTCGCATAATTGTCGAACATCTATCGTGAACCCGTGACCCTAGTTTTCATCTCATTGCTAGAATCCTTTATTCATTATCGTATTTTAGTAGTCTTCTATATATTTCCATCAATCAACCGTTTAGAGCATTTTAGAATCGCCATAGCTATTAGACAAATTTACCGCTTCCGTGTGGATACGATACTTTACTTGCCGCTATCTTCTTGTTAGTAACATTAGGTTTATCTTGATTGGGTGAGACGATTTAACCCATATCATAATTGAGTCGCCACCAAACTTTCTGGGAGTGCAGACTCGTTCGAACCCACCCTATACTAGACGTACCATGCACAAAGCACGGTTTGCCTTATAGCACTAGAGCTTGTGGGGGTTCGTCCCTTTGCATAACGATACTAATGTCAAATTATCGAATATTGTATATCAAATGACTCTCGTTGCCAATGGTTTCGAGCGTCCGAAAACCAAAGGTTCTGAGTAAGGGGTGAAGATACGTGTTGGGAAGCCCACGAAGGACACCCAACCCCGCCCTCACATAGCGGCCTCTACTAAGATATCGATTGCTGTTTAAGTATGGGCATTAGTAAGATGGTGAAAATGTATGACAACCATTGTTTTAGGCTATACGTGCGAATTTGTATGTTCACTACGTCATTTAATGCATCTCGATTTGCATTGTCGAAGTTGAATTTAACCTGAAAATAACCTGAATTAAATGCCACGCAATGAATTAAATAACCTGAAAATAGAGATTACAAGTTACACGGGCAGAATAAAAACCAGAATTCATAATACGACAAACAATTGTAAAATCGAGTTAGAAACGATAAACGTAAACTATAAACGGACCCGTAAATAGAAACGCAAACAGAAACCATAAATTGAACGATTGGACAGACTCCGATCAGTTACGCAGTATGTTGCGTATTGATCAAAGGATAGAGGCTCAGGCGTGCGAGCTCGTGCGACCTAGAACTCAGGCGCTTGATATGCGGTGACCCAACATTCAGGCGCATACACTGGGCGCCTGGATTAGCAGTGTACAGGACAGAAGCATGATGTTAGCTTGATTCCGAGGCCTCGAAGTCTTGTGCCAACTTATCCTAGTGAAATAAGATTGCCTTGATTTATCGAATATCGAGTCCGACTAGGGAGTCGTCGATATAGGATTAACACCGCGAGGCGTTCACTCAAAGTCGTAAAGGGAAGATGATGATAGAGTGAAAGTAGACACGAAATGTGGGCTTTAAAAGAAAACACGTGATAGATTGACATCTGACGACTAACATCGTAAATATAATTCCCTAGACGAAACTTATATCATTGTTTGACTATTTTGGAAGTCCATGATACCTCGTTTAGGCCTTCATTTGGTATTTGTTCCTAATCATCCCGATTTATGATTTGGGGTCGAATATATCGACTTAATACGAATATCAAAGCCTTCCTTATCGCAACGTCGTTATTGAGTCGTGAGGACCGTACGACATTCAGATTGACGTCACTAGGTTTCGTATTAGTTCGATTCTCGATGACTCTTTATGCATGACATTCAATTATAGAATCAACATCAAATATTTCGGAGTGACTATTATTGATGAAATCAAAAACATGCGACGAAAGATTCCGTGATCATGTCATAACCTGTAGGTCAGGCACTTGACCAGCGGCACCACAACCATTAGGCGCCTGGGGGGTCTCAAGCATGAGGCGCCACCCCCGTGCGTCCTGTCTGGTGGTTATGCGGACTTTGGGCGAAAACTTTTAGTCAAATGCGTTCGTTTTAAAAGAAAATCAATTCGGATCAAACAATTTGCACTATTCGACGTTGACATTGACCACGGGTCCATGATGTTCGAATTTGGCATTATATGGCGTTTATTCTGAATTGATAACGACTTGTCCTTGTAGGCATTAGGTCATACGTATCTCGATATCGTAATTTGATCGTTGAGACCTACGATATTGATATAGTCATTGGACGCCTGCTCGAGTCGTGTTAAAATAGTTTTTGATTTTATATATGCGGTAGTAATATAACGAAATCGTAAAAGCGTTTTAGGGAGTTGACTCACCTTGAACAACCAAATACATGGGGTGACGAGATAAGCAACCGACGACTCGAGTGCGGTACTCTTGTGTTCGTGTTTCCTTATTTCGTCACCCTTAGTACTCGATACGTAAAAGAATGAGTATTTTAGCGTCGGAAAGTTAGTATTCAGATGCAAGGAATGAAAAGTAAATGTTAGTATGCGGTAATGAAATGTTAGTATGGTTAGTCTAAGATAAATAAATGAGTTTAGAGATTAGAAATGTGATTTGGACACCCTCAACCTACATGTCAAATGCTTTGAAATACGGGCTCGCGGAGTATCGTCGTAGACACGGGAAGAGATTCGTGGTATATAGGAAGAGTTAAGGTGTATGTGAGAATGGTTGATGCTCTCGGACTTTTGATTTGGGGATGAGAAAATGAATAATCGTGACCCCTGAAATGGTGAACATAAGGGAGTATTTATAGAGTTTTGCGAAATATTCTAACTTCGGAATTCAGGCGCCTGGAGGCTAGCGTCCTGATATTGAGGCGGCTCAGTTCTGAGGCGCCTGGTCTCAGGTGGTGAAATCGCACGTACCCGAAGTTGCTCATAATCGTGACCCCTGAAATGGTGAACATAAGGGAGTATTTATAGAGTTTTGCGAAATATTCTCACTTCGGAATTCAGGCGCCTGGAGGCTAGCGTCCTGATATTGAGGCGGCTCAGTTCTGAGGCGCCTGGTCTCAGGCGGTGAAATCGCACGTACACGAAGTTGCTCAAAATACGGATTGATATCCGGGTTATTCGAGGTATGATTTTATTCCATTTGACTTTGATTGATTTTTTTATTTAGACACTATTTTGAATCTGTTTTGTTTTAGTTTTTGGCTTTGACCGGGTTTGACTCGGTCGACAATAGACGGTTTTGCCCCCAGTGGTGGTTTTGGCTCAGAGTAGCTTTATTTTATTGAAAACGATCCACTGAGTCTGTATTTGAGGCCGATTTTGAGAGATTTATACTCCGCTTAAGTGCCCACATCAGATACTACTGATTCTGAGCCCATATTCGAGCGTATCGATGCATGTTAACGTCCGATCATCATCGGGTGTTTTGTTAGAGACTGCTACAGACACGAGCAGTCAAAATGCGGGTGTCTTGTCATGTGAAATCGCATGCAAAGAATATAAAAACACTTACTTCGATGACAAACTTACTTGTCCCTAAACAACCGACATAGCAAAGGCATAGGGTTAAAACAACGGATGTTTATTGCATTTACGCCACATATGGAACGAAGTTATCAGTGCATCGATTGATTAGTAGAGGCTACTAGGTGCGGGCGAGATTGGGTGTTGATGTCTATCGGACGTTGGCTTCCCAATATGTACCCTCACCCCTTACTCAGAATCAATGATTTCCGGATGTCCAAAACCTTTTGCAATGAGAATCATTCGAGACATGGAATGCTTAAATGTACAAGTCTTTATCTTTAGGTCCCCATGTCACTCAGCTTTGAGCCGCCTAAGGATTAAAGTTGACTTGATCGATTTTCGAGTATCCCAAAATTACTCGGTGGCAACTCCACAAATAGACAACAAATTTGGTTAACTAAAAAGGTCCACTAGTACAAAAAACAGTTGTGGTTTCGGTTAAAAAGGACATATGGCTTCGGTTATATGGGCGTAGTAAATCAAGGCGTAGCATTAACTCCATGAGTTGTGGCTTCGGTTATTAGCCGAAGCAAAAAATATTTACGGCAACGGTTATTTATAGGAACCGAAGCCAAAAACACAGTAAAGGCTTTGGTTGTTAAGTTGAACCGAAGCCCAAAAGACGTTTTGGCTTCGGTTGTTTAGGGCAACCGAAGCCAAAAGTGGATAAAAGGCTTTAGTTATTAAGATGAACCGTAACCAAAAGGGGATAAGAGGCTTCAGATACTAAGATGAACCGAAGTCAAAATTTGACAAAAGGTGACGCATAATGTACAACCGAAGCCATTTCTCGATTAAAATTTAAAAAAAAAAACTATTGCAATATTTTTTTGGTTTTCATGTAATTGATGAACCTGTTATTTTTTATACCATTACCATATGTCATATATACAAAAAATGACCCAATTAATAATATACATCCGCGGACACTAATTTGTTCAAAATCATCACTAAATTATTGAATTACTTATTATTCTTTAAATTTGGATGGCAAAATTACTAGAGATGCGGCCTCTTTGATCTCTTCACTTGTATAAGAAATCCATGAATGGTGAATTCACTTCTATATATACATCTTCTCAAATGGTGAGTGTCGATATCAGTCTCTTTCAAATCCTCATCTTACCGGAGTTCGCCAACCTTTAAGTGATACCAAAACCTATAGGCTGCACTATTTCTGACATATAGATCATCTTTGATTTAATAGGAGACATTTCCCACAAAATTATGAGTACTGCAGCTTACTGAATCACTTGTTTCAATGGATAGTAAATAAAACTTGAAAGGATAAATAACAAGAGAGAGGGCTGAGATCAGCTAACTCGTAAAAGCAAGTTTATTGTTGAAATATTATCATAAGCAAGGATGACTCACAATCTCGATATGGTGTATAATGAACCTAATCACAATACCTCCCACTAGACTTGTCCAACAAGTAGGTAAACTTACCTGAAAACATAATAAGGTAAAGGAAAAGAAGTACGAGAAATACACGTGTGGTCACCTTAATTAGCCACTTAATTATAAAAGATTGTATCAAGTTAATAAAAACAAGGAGGACACCTCGCTTTACTATAAATCTCATTCTTATACCTATGTTTTTTTGTATTATTATCATGAGAAGGGTATACAAGAGAACTATTGCAAAAACTACACGGACAAGAAAATCTTTATAGTCTCCGGTTTTTAATGTTTGTCTCCACTTCAATAAAATACTCCTCGCATATATTCAAATGTGGCAACACAGGAGTATAAAAGAGTTAAACCAGACATTTGTACATTCACCCATGTCAAATACTTGAAAGCATGTGACATTTTCAAACTATGTTTCTTTACATAAGTATATGAATTATTGTTTAAGGCGGATACGTCCCTTCTACTTTAAGTTGAAAAAAGGGGGGATAGTTATAAACATGCAAATTTTGAAGAAATGTTAACATCTTTTATTGTTTGGTTTGATTCACGTATATTGCTGCATATAGCCAAAATTTTCTCTAGGCTCCAACATATAAACATTCTTATGACAAATTTCTCTGCCACATAAAACAAAGATGAATGTCTAAATCAATAAAGTTATTTCATCTTCTGATATAATTCACAAAGAAATAATCAGCATATATACACAAATGAATAGATGAAATGAATTATACCTAACAACAAGCTAGACACGCTGCCTAGCAAGTTGAAAAACTTGAATAACATCAGGAATAATAACCGCACCTTCATCAACCAGCAGTGGACATTCTTGCTCTATAAAATCTTTCTGTAAAACAAAAAAAACCCAGAAAAATTATAGCATAAAGTCAGTAACGTTGGGGTCAATTGAACGTGGAAGTTGAATTTGAAGTTATGACTTCTGATCACTTGACATAAAAGTAAAAAGTCAATGAGAAAAAGGGAAAGCAAAAGGGTTGTAAAAAAGTGAGAAATTAAAGAAATAGTAGGTTTCCTGAGATCTCAGTAACTTTACTAAAAGACTAAGTACAAATGAAAGTAACAGTGGTACCAAACCTAATAAAAGTGGGTACGATTAACATAAAAGAGTACACCAATATTAAGAGGGTACGCTTCTTATAAAAACAGTTACAAAACAAAGTTGTCATTCAAGGGTACGAATAGGACATAGAGTGGTACTGAAGAGTGGTCTCTCAATAAGTTATTGAGAGACCGTCTCTCCCAAGAATTTGTGTTAAAAAAAATACTTGCACGTATATGACTAAAATTGCTATATTTTTTCATTAATCAGCCATGTTTGAAGCAGATTAGTGGGAAGAGGGATTCATAATGAAGCAGTTATACGAGTTTGGCTATTTTTGAAAAGAATTGTAAAGGAGTCAATTGAGAAAGATGTGGTTTACTAGAGGCATACCATGTAATAGTTTACCAAGGATCCTTTTGACTGTATGAAACATGAGATGGCAAAAGCCAAATCCTGTGGTGATCTTTGTGAGATAGACTTACCAACTCAGAGAACCTACTCAGAATTAGCACACTCGTTGAATTCCGGAAAGGAAAACGTTTGCATCCGATCCAACAAACCGTAACCATGGAAACAAAAGTACCAGCAACTCGAAGCCTCTGTCCATAGTTTCGGTTTGTATGTTCTATTAGATGTAAATTAATGACAAGACATTGCATGTGTTAATCTGCCTTAGACAACAGACAACAACTCAATAACATGAAAATTTGGAAGATTGAATTTTTATATTGTGTTGACAGAAATTAGCCAAAGGTTTATGGTTCAGTTCCTTGAGAATGCAGCTGTATTGTCGATGCATACTTAACCAAAAGCTGAGGATTACTACTTCAACAAGGGACTTACCACAAGATCAAGAGTTTCTATGTCCTTGCATATGGTCCATGGAACACTTGTCTGTGTATTAACCGCCATCTTCGCCGCCCAACTCATAATTATAACCTTCTTGGCGAAGATGCAATCTTATATTTCCGTACTCATTCTCAATCTATAGGAAAGTATCCAAACCCGGCCAGTTTAGGCACATCACTCGCATAATTTACATGTAATATAAATATATACTACTACGTCAGTTCACTTCATCTAATTCATATTAAAGTTCGGATATCAATTCAAATTTCATACCAAAAGGGAGGTTATTGAAGATACTTGCGGCATGCTACATTAGTCACACAGTTTGCAGCGACTAAATTAGCTTGCATCAACCAAAAGCACATTGCTAGTACCTCAATGCAGCGTTTAATCTGTATTAGCATTCAAATACCCTGCATTCCCCATCAAATACTCCGTATATACCAAAGCAACTCTTACATAACTTTGCATTTTTGAAACATGTTTTGCATCATGGTGTTGTACGGGAGCACTAATAAAAATTCATAACAGTGTTATTCAAATCAATTGACATGCTATAAAAATGAAACTTGACTCAAAGGAACAAAGAAAAATTAGATAATGAAAAAAAAAATTGATAAGAAATCAGATATCTACAGAGTCGAAATGAAAACAACTTACGAATTGGGTGGGATTAAGCAAGAAAGGGGATGAATCTGGTGGGAGGCGTAACGTGGTGGGGAAATTGGGTATATTTAAGAGCGAGGAAGATGAACTAGGCATTATGAAGGCGCCAAAGGGGATGCAGTGGTTGGGCAATGGAGATTGGAGACGTCAAAGGGGTTGAAGACCGAGGTAGGGTTTAAGGCTGCGGTGGTGGGGGAATGGAGACGAGGTGATCGATGAAGGTCGGTTAGTGGTCGAAGAGAAAGAGATGGGTGGTTTTGGGAGATAGAAGTGGGAGACGAAGAGGAATGGGTTTGTACTATGTTTAAGAATTAATTAAAACTAATTATCTTCTTTATATTAAAGCAATGACCATTTAATCCTACATGGCACTATCCATTGCTCCCCATTTGAGAATAGACCCTTTTTTTTCAATGTTGTTATTCAAGTGTAATTAGTAGAAAATAGCATTGTAGATTGTAGATAGGTGTGGATGCAATTGCAATTACTGCATTCATTACTCCACCGTAATTACTGCACTATGAAAACACCCGAGAACTTCCATCATTCTCCTCATTCCAATAAACATTTACTGCAATGAACTTATCGAAAATGAAGAAAGTAATTAATTACACGGTTAATGACTCATTCAAAAAAAATTCAAAAATGATTCTTCATTATAACAATACTCATTTACTCACCTCTTTGGAAATAGAGTGTCTTCCATTGGAAACAATACCAATTTTTGCTCTACATATATATATATATATATATATAATATCAAATTGGATTTATATATCTCTTCATATTTCAAATCAATTTTCTGATATTTAGTTGATTTCATGTACTGAGTATTTTATTTTCTTAATTCATTCGAAATCAATCTTATTATTTTTGTGATTTGATTTGATGCAGATGATGAAGATATATCAAAGAGAGATAATGATGGAGATATTATAAAGAAAATAAGATAAAAAAAGAGGAAGGTATAGAGAGAAAAAGAATGCAGATGGAGATACAAGCCAACAACAGTCAAAGGTAAAATATTTTTTTCCATATAAGATTATTCATTCAATCGAAATTTTCAATTTTGTATTTTTCAAATCTTAATTATCCGTTTCCATAAAAAAACTATGCATCTTCAATTTAATTGAAATTTCAAATATTGAATTTTTTTATTGTGAATTCTAATTTTGTTCGCAACTATACATTTCTATTTTTTTTCATATTAATTTTTGTAAATTGTTAGATGAAAATAAAGTTCGAGTTAGATTAATTTTTTAGATTAATCCGAATCTTTAATTATGTCAAAATAAAGTCCGAGTTTCACTTCAAATCTACAATATCATATTAAGAAAGTATAAAAGAGATAGAAAACCCGGTAAAGTGAAAGAAAAAAAAACATGCATTTTCTAGGTAATATTAATTATTGTTTGAATTCAATATATTTTAGACCCTATTTTTCTTTAATTCAATCGTTTTTCAAAAACAAATTCATCATTTGCATACTTGCATAAAGTGACCATTATTTTCATAATTGCATACTTTCATAATTATTTCCTTCAATATTATTATCGTTTTCAATCATATATGGTTGAAGATTACTCCGTATTTACTTTCATTATGAATAGTGTCAGTAAATTATCGGGTCGAAATACGAATTGATAAAATATCATCAAAAATCTTATATAGTATTAAAATACTTTAAAATTGTTGATATAGTATTGTTATATAATCCTCCGTCTAAAAGTATAAAATACAATTTTTACTTTAAAATATCAAAATAATAAAAGCACACACAAAATAAATAAATTAGTTTCTTAATATGTAAATATTGAATTAGTAAAGAAAAGTTTTTAGAAAACACCAATTAAAAGTACACAATTCTTAAAATAAACCAATAAAATATTAAATACACAATTCTTAATTTTTTTTTAAATTTAGAGTAAAGAACAAACCGAGATTAGAGTAGGAACTTTTTAGACATTTTTAATATAGAATTTTAAAGTATTTTAATTTTTAGAATTTTAATGTGTTTATTTTAGATTTTTTTTCACCTTTTTTAACATAGTACGAAGTCTTTTTTTTTTCAACTTATCAAATTTTCAATTTTAATTTTGTAGATTTTTTGACATTTTTATTTTAGTACGAAGTAATTTAGATTTTTTTTACCTTTATACGGATTAGTATTTTGATATTAGAATTTAATCTGAACCGTGTTTGGCCAATTATTATTTTGCAGGCCGATAATATATAAGTGAAGAAGGATATAAGCAAAGATTTCAGACTTACAAAACTTGAAATCGAGTTTGATTTTTGGTCATAAATAATCCAGTGTAATTGGCGTAAAATTTGTCATATTCGATTTTTTCATGCTCCTTTATTCACAAGCGACTCATAAATTTGTGCATAATTGTGTAATTAAGCACAATTTTGTTTTTTCTTTGTTTTACTACATTGTACTTCATATATGAATTAGATTATGAATTTATATATAACAATTTGTTAATTCAGTTTTATTTCTAATTTTTATTATGATTTTTACATTTTTTGTAATTACAATATTTTAGCGTGGTTAATTAGGTTATTAGATTGAAAATGAGATTGTTAGTAGATGAATGATTATTTTTTTGTTAGTATTACAATATTTTCTCTAATATAATATTTAGTAAGTATTACTATAATATTTTATTTATCGCATTGACAAATAATTATTAATCGTTAGTTTATTAAGATAATTCATTAATTTATTTCTTAAATAATTAATTGGCCAAATTAATATGCCAAATTAATGCTATTAAGATACCAACGTAAATTTATATAAAATACATTTAAAAATATAAAATAATTTTTTTTCAATTTAAATTTATAAATTTAAAGTATAAAATAATTTTTTAATTTAAAATATCAAAGTAATAAAAGTAAAAAAAATCAAATAATTTTAATTTTTACTGTTTAAAAAAAACATTAAAGGCTACACGGTGAGCAAGACTTCACAACTTCCCAAATGGAGCTTTAAATTGTTTATGCTTCTTTCTTTTTTCCAGGTACATTGAGACTTGAAAGTTGAAACCAAAAACCCTATTGACCCAATGTCTTATACGGAGGAGTAAATAAAAATATCGAATGCTTAATTCAAACAACAAAATATAAATTTTTTGTTGGATTAATTCATATCGGGTTAGGTGGCATTGTAACAATACCGCTCAGAATTAGTTTAGAATGCACCTAATTTTATACCACTTTTTTAGGAAAAAAAAATTAATAATACTACATTTTGTTTATTTTATTATTATTATTATTATTATTATTACTATTAGACTCTTTAATTATAATGTTTATATTTTTAAGAATATTAAAAGAAATTTTAAAAAAAAAATTAAAATTTTTTTAATCAAAATGATAAAAGATGTGTTAAATTGAACATTTGTTTTATAATTGTGATTTAAATTGAACATTTCAAATATAATTCATGAATAAGTTTAACACAAAAATTGAATTCAATTACAATTAATACTAAGATGTCAATGTCGTCATCATCGTTAAATTCAAATGACTCAAATTATGCACTAAAATTAGACTTTTATATCCATTCTTCGATTGTCATTTTACGATATCTAATTATATTTTTTTCATGACGAAGATAAATCCGTAGTATAGAATTTACATTCATATATATTTAAGTTTTTGACCAGTTACTACATTTTTTTCATATATACGGACGTGACATATAAAATTAATTACTTGCCCTCATAAAGTTAATCACGTCTAATAAATATTTTTGTTTGTAAACAATTTATCTAATGCAAATTACATTCATACCCCTGCGATTTTTCACGGGTGTAACACTGAAGTTCGTTGTTAGTTGTTACATAGTTATGTGCTTTGCTTTATGTTCTATAAGCGTCGTCAAATTATTTTCTTCATCATTGTATGTCAATTATGTAAGTAGCGGAGTAGTAATTATTTTTTCATTTACAAAATCAATTTATGGTTTTTAATTGAAAGCTTAAACTTTTCATTACCCATTAAAAGTGTTTGGATTCTCGAAACAAGTAATTACAGTAATTCTTTAATCTTGCTATAAATTCTTTAGAGTATAGTTGCAAAGATAGTTGCAAAGATATATTGTGTAAATCGTGTAACCATTATACAAGGACATTTGTGCATATTTGTGTTTTTAGAATTATAAGGTTTTGATTTTCTTTGTTTCCCAGCACAAGTTCAATGTTTTAATTTGTCGAACGTTAAACGAGTAAGTGTTTACCCATCTATAGCAATTAGACCTATCAAACGGCTCGGGTGGATAGGGTCACGGGTCGGACAAATATGTGTCAGACTATGTTGGTCGTGGGTCGTGTTAGGTCAAGATACGGGTTCGAAATAGTTATATGTCCGATTTTTTAACATCGTGATTTCTTTTACGTGTCACTATATATGAGTTAACTTTTTTTGCATTGATTAACATGCCTATTACATCTATAACGACCCAAGAAATTATCTCAAACAAAAAAATTTGCTCAACCCCGTGATTGTTGACGATAAAATTTACTGCTCTAATTCGGTTTACAAGTGATGAAAGTTGACGATAAAATCGGGAAATGAACGTATAAGTGTTATTCCATATATATGAAAGAGTATTTCACTGGTGTTCTAAAAAAATATTCTAATATCCTTTATTCTAAAAATATAAACGAATATTGTACTATATCAGTAAAATAAAAAAATATTGATAAATAAAATTTAATCAAACTTACAATTACAATGAATATTCTCATATGTCTTTTTAAATCGAACTTAAAGGTGAGTAACTGAACACCGATCGAGTGATGGTTTTTCGAATTATTGACCATTGGGTTCGAGTTTGGGTCACAATTAAGTGAATGTAGCGGGAGACAATTCTTTATGTATACGGATCGATCGGGTTAAGTTTGTCGGTATACACTTTCTTTATGTGTAATATAAAGTATTAATTAATGTTCGCCTGAATGTAGTACTCCGTATCTTTTATCATCAATTAAGACCACAACCCGTGAAAGTTTTCACGGGTATCACACTTTATAATAAATTTTGTTACCACAAAAATATTCAGTGTGTTATAAATTACTCTTTCAAACGTATGTCCCACTTTATTTTGGTAAAACCATAAAATAAATGTTATTGAGGATAGTAATATTGTCATGAGATTGAATTTTGTAAGTTCACATTTTTTGTTATACCAATATATTTAATGAATATATAGAAATATCTGTCACCTAATGTCTATCCTAATACTACGTAGTATTTAGTATACCTTTGTCACTTACGTGTTTTGATATTAACCTTCTAATAAACTAATTCACATCTAATACCGCACACTTAGCCTTTTGTGAATGTAAAATTACGCAACACCGTATAGTGACAAGTAAGGCTACTATTATACACGTTTTTATAATTCGTTCTTCAGAATCTTTAAAGTGTACGACAAACTGTACAATAATTTAGTAGTTGAACCAATACTTAACATAATCAATAATTTAGTATTTCGATCCTAAATTTCTCTTCTGCAACTTCTAATAACAATGAAGGAACCACAATCCGTGAAATTTTTCACGGGTATCACACTAGTTAATTATTAATGAAGAGTATGAAATATAAATGGCTACGATTACTTTATTACGAAATTCAACCGTTGTCCTTTACAATAACTTACCCTTACGGTTTAGAACCACAATCAAAGCTTTTTATATTTGGGTACGGTTTGTTAATCACAAATGTTGCCTTTTCTATTTACTTTTGGCTATGGTTTAGGTACTCAAACGACACCTTTTATATTTAGCTACGGTTATTTAAAAACAACCATAGCCGTTTGTAAATCCTATTCTCGTAGAACATTTTGGTTACGGTTATTAAATGCAACCGTAACTTTTTCAACTAGCCAAATGTATATTTTGTACTAGTGGTCGTCAGACCAAACAAATTGTCCTTTAAACATTTACAACCAAATCTCGATCGATTCAACGGAAACATAGATGCGCCCATACATCTATCTAGTACAATTCAAATCGTCACCCAAATCAAGGTCCGATACTTCGCCCCGAACGCAAGATTGGACCGGTCCCCGGATGCGAGGCGTCCCGACGAGGACGTGTAGGTGGTCGTCGCGACGGTCCGCGCGGGTGCGTCCGGCGAGCGGGTGGCAGTGTCCACAGTTTGCGGGCTTGTCTTAATACGACGACATGGCACTCATACGAGGTCGAAACAAGGCGAAACAGGATCTGTTGAAAAGCTAAGTCTAAGACCGATGACTTTATAGAACAAAGTTAGACTCAAATCCAAAGTCCTATGGGTCGAAATCAGACTAATAGAATTCAGCTCGGAAATTGGGCGGAATTAACAAATGGGTATGAAATACAGTAACAAAATAAGGGTCCAGAAGAGAATAAGAAGAAGAAATAAAACAAGACAAAAAGTATAAAGAGGGGGACAACAGAGGAGCAACGCGAGAGAAGATGGGGA
Organism: Agrostemma githago; assembly: GCA_958450325.1. Lineage (NCBI taxonomy): Eukaryota > Viridiplantae > Streptophyta > Magnoliopsida > Caryophyllales > Caryophyllaceae > Agrostemma > Agrostemma githago. The sequence continues at coordinate 19,906,742 of OY288241.1, read as the reverse complement.
GAGAAAGAAATTGGAGAAGAACAGTGAGTGTAGACACCCACATTTTGACCGCCAGGTGTCTATAGTAATTTCCAAAAAAACACCCGATGATGATCGGACGCAAACATGCTTTAATGTACTCGAAAATGAGCTCAAAATCATGGATATTTGGCTTGGGCTTTTTACGGAGTACAAATCTCACAAAATCAACATCAAAATCAGGCCCAGTGGGTCATTTCGAGTCAAATAAGACTAATTTGGGTCGAATCCGACATCAGGGGCAAAACCGTCTTTTAGCGACCGAGTCAAACCCGGTCAAAGATATTTTCTCGAGACATATGGACCAGCCGTGTCATCCCACGAGTCCGTTTTGAGCTCAAATACTACAAAAATCAGCTACACAAAATATTAAACAATTCCGGTAAAGATAGAATTTGATCTCAAGTACGAATTCTATCCAAAAACCGAATCAAACACTCGACCGAGTACGACTTGCTCGGCCGAGCAGCCTGATTTCAGCCGAGGCTCCTTTCTTCTTCACCAAGAAAGTGAGTTCTCGTTCCTCTCAACCTCTTACGTTTCCTATCCAAACCGGTATTTCTTGTTGTCTAAGCAAGATAACTTCCCCTAACCTTTTCTCCTATAAATAGGACCCTCACATACACAATTAACATGAACTTTCTATCAATCAAATATACATAAACTCCTCACACAAGTCACAAAAAATGCACTAATGTGGACATGACATAGGTCCACCCCGACGCGGCCACGCGCGGGTTTTGGGGAGGCGAATGAATCTCCATTAGATGGTCAAATGGAAATTTAAATCGAAGTCGGAGTCGCCACCGAATTTTATGGTTATTCGGAACCGTTCGAGCCCACTCTATGTCGTAGTGGGCCGTGTACAAAATACGGCCCATTTCCGATGTCAGAGTTTATTGGGCTCGTCCCTTTTGCATATCGATATAGATGCCGACTGGAGCGGTTAATCGTAAATTGAATGACTCTCGTTGCCAATGGTTTCGGACATCCAGAAACCACGGTTCTGAGTAAGGGGTGAGGGTACGTGTTGGGAAGTTCACTAAGAACACCCAACCCCGCCCGCACATTAGCGGCCTCGACTAGGATATCGACTGACGTTTTAATGCGCGCGTTAGTTGAACGATGAATGATATGCAAACATTGTTTTCCTAAGCATGTGAGGAATTGAACGGGTTGCTAAGTGGTTTAATGCATGAAAAATTAACGTCAAAGTTGAATTTAACATGTGAGATTCGTTTTAGTATAATAAAACAAACGAAATAAAAAGGATGAACTTGCTACAAAAGATGAACAAACGAGTTAGTATCGATTTGTAAATAATAATAGCAAGAAATAAATATGCGAAATCGAGAAAATAAATATTAATCGAAATCTGAAAAAATTATTGTTAAGAAGAAGCGGTTTTGTATAAAAAACGATGTTCGAAAAATAAAAAAAAAGAACGAAAAGGGCGTCGGGACAGCCGGCCGCGCGGCTCGCCTGGGATGCCGGCGGGTCGCGCGTCGAGCTGGTTTTGGACGCGGTTTTCTGAAAATTCGATTTATTAAATCACGTACGAATATTGCATGATTCGTACTCGAATTAATATTTTCGATATTCGCTATATTCGATAATTGACTACGAAATCAATATCAAATATTTAGAATAGTTTTAGAAAAGATGTAAATTTTAGAAATCGTCTTGCAGAATAAATAATAAAATGACCGAAAAAGTAAAAAAAACGGTCCGGATTGCGAGCCGTCCGGTTTTTGTATTTTGTTCGAAATTGCTAAGTTGATAAATCGCGTACAAAATATGAATTAATTTGTACTCGATTTATGTTTTCGATATTCGTCGTATCCGATATTCGATTATGAAATCGATATCGGATATTTAGAATGAGTTTTAAAAAAAGGTTTTGTAAAATTATTTGTTTTTAACGAAAAGTAAGAGAAAAGAATTTTGAACGAAAAAGAATGTAACGATTTTTAATATCGTCGAGATCTTAATATAATTCTTTTCGATACAATATTCGATTATAGAAAAAATCGATATTGTATTTTTCAGAATGTTTGTTATGAAAATAGTTTTTCGTTAATAACGATATTAGAAAAAAACAAAAAAAAAACGACTCTTGACCCATAAGAAAAACGGACGAAGAGAAGGGAGGAGAAGAAAGGAGAAATCGGGTTTGATTACACCCTCAACCTACATGCTTTTGTTAACTCGGATCGGGGCTCGTCGGAATGTGGCTAGGCACGGGAGCGTCGAGGTGATGTCGGTTGGGTTAGGGTGGCTCGGCTAGGTGGGACGTGTGAAGGGTGTCGGATATCGGGACCGGTTTCCTACGGGTTTGTAATATCGGTTTCTCGATGCTAAAGAATTATGTTTTTTCAGGAATTATGTATGTTGGGGATAGTATGAATTAATTGTGTTTTTCTGATGATTTATGATGTGTATCTAAAGTGTTGGATGGGAGGTTCTATTTATAGGAGGTTCCCGACCTTGGGTTAGAAGAGTTTGAATACCGCTTAGGATAGGAAACGTAGGAGTTTGAGGAGCATGAGAATTCCGTTTTCTTGGCAAAGAAGAAAAGGAAACCCGGCTGGTTTGTGCTGCTCGGCCGAGTGTTTGCACTCGGTCGGGTGTTTGAATCGGTTTTCGGATAGGATTCCTACTTGAGATCGAATTCCACCTTAAACGGATTTGTTTAATATTTGATGTGGCTGATTTTTGTGGAGTTGGAGTCCGATCAGGACACGTGAGACATCACGGTCGGTCCACAAGTCTCGGGAAATATCTTTGACCGGGTTTTGACTCGGTCGCTAAAAGACGGTTTTACCCCTGGTGTCAGATTCGACCCAAATTAGTGTTATTTGACTCGAAACGGCCCACTGGGCCTGAATTTGAGGTTGGTTTTGTGAAATTTGTACTCCTTAAAAAGCTCAAGCCAAATATCCATGATTTCGAGCCCATTTCCGAGTACGTTAAAGCATGTTAGCGTCCGATCATCATCGGGTGTTTGTCGGAAACTACTATAGACACCTGGCGGTCAAAATGTGGGTGTCTACAGCTTAGCATCGAGAAATCGATAGTACATCCGAGACCCGACGGAACCGGCAACCTCTTACCCTTTACACTTCCAAATCAAACCACCATAACTCTCCTACGTTACCTCGATGCTCCCGTGTCCAAACCACGTTCTGACGAGCCCCGTTCCGAGTAAATAAAGCATGTAGGTTGAGGGTGTAAAATCAAATCCGACTTCTCTTTCTCTCTTCCTCTCCCTTTCGTTTTTTTCTTCTCGGCCCTAGCGTCGTCGTCGGTCGTTTTTTTTTACTGGTCATTCGTCGCATTCTTATATTATTTCTAATATCGATATTACAAAACTATTTTCATATAGTAAATATTCTTAAAATTACGATTTTGATTCTCTAGTCGAATATCGTATTTAAAAGAATTACATTAATCTCGTTGATGCTAAAAAATCGTTATACGATCTCAAAAACATAATATAACGGTTTTTAACGCGGAGGGAGTCAAACATCGTTTTTTTAGTTTAATTCTACAAAACGATTTTCAATTTTTTTTTATCTTTTCAAAAAATCATTCCGAGTATTTAATACCGATTTCATAATCGAATATTAGATACGACGAACGTCGAAAATATTAAGTCGAGTGCAAATTATGCAATATTTGTACGCGATTTAATAAAATCATCGATTTTCAAAAAAATCGACTTCGAAAACAGGCCGGGACGCGAGTCGCACGCATCCCGGGCTGGTCGCGCCTGACCCGGGCGAGGCGCGTGGCCAGCTGGAAAACGAGGCCCAAGTTCGTTTTTTTATTATTCTTCGAACATCGTTTTTTAGACAAAATAGCGTTTTCCAGATTTCGACATTGATATTTTTTTAAACACCTCACGTGTCATTTAAAAAGTCCTTTTTTTAAAAACCATGCATATTATCGTATTCATTTTCCTTATTCGATTTACAAACCGTTACTAACTTGTTTGTTCGTGTTTGTAGCAATTTCTTTTTTTGTTTGTTTTATTATACTAAAACGAACCTCACATGCTAAAATACAACTTTGACGTTAATTTTAGTTGCATTAAATCGACTTAGCAACCCATTCAATTTTCGCATGTTTAAGGAAAATAATGTTTGCATATCATTCATCGTATTACTAACACGCGTATTAAAAAATCAAACGATATCTTAGTAGAGGCCGCTAATGTGCGGGCGGGGTTGGGTGTTCTTTGTGAACTTCCTAACACGTACCCTCACCCCTTACTCAGAACCTTAGTTTCCGGATGTCCGAAACCATTGGCAACGAGAGTCATTCAATACACGAAATCCGATAACGTCGGTATCGGTATCAAATGCTAAGGGACGAACCCAATAAACTCTGACATCGGAAATGGGCTGTATTTTGTACACGGCCCACTACGACATAGAGTGGGTTCGAATGGGCCCGAACTCCCACAAAGTTCGGTGGCGACTCCAACTTCGATTTAAATTTCAATTCGACCCATCTCATATAGAGAGTCATTCGCCTCCCCAAACCCGCGCGTGGCCGCGTCGGGGTGGACCTATGTCATGTCCACAGTGAGCAAATGACCAGTGCACGATGAAGAACAATGCCCCGCCTAGATTTTCGGGCAAATTTTTATGAGCTTTCTTAATCTTTTTCTTTTATTTACTGTTTTAATGTTTAGTATGGAGTAATTTTTCCATAGGAGTGTGTAATTAGCTATTGATATTGTGGTTTATGAGATTGGATTTGTATGTTTAACGATAAATTACTGTTATTGGGTATTTATTCGAAGTTCGTTATTGACTTTGTGATTTACGATTATTAATTTAGATTGATCACTTAGATTGTTTTCGTGAATATATTGTTAATAGATACTCTCTGCGGACACTAATTTTTGCCGCATTACCTCAATATTTGTGAGGAGTATTTTAATAAAACGGAGCAAAAAATAGTGTCCGGAGGGAATAGTAATTTTGATTAGGTTGCAGCTTACTGGTGTCTAATCTATTATTAGAATTTTGAGTAATAATTTCGTCTTATAGAGTTGCAGCTTTCTGGTTCTGTAAGACTTAATTGATTGGTGTTGTTAAAGCGATTAAATTTATTGAATTGATTCGTGTTTACATTGTTGAGTCGATCTAATTTAGTTAGGATTAAACTTATGTGGTTAGCTGAGTTTAACGAGTAAGAAAGATAAAAAAATTTAATTTACTTGCTTACAAGTGATTAAATAGTTAACCAATCTATCCGATAACTAATTAAGTGAATCGACGATTTGACTCATTATCTATAGAAAAATACATGTCTCCTATTAATTCGTTATTATAACTTTGACTTTGAATTAAACGTAGTTGTTATTTACTTGTCTTTTTAGTACTTTAGTGTAGTTTACTTTCGTAATAATTTAATTTAGATTAGAAATTATTCACCTCAACAAAATCCCGGCCTCCTTTAATATACTTATATAATTATACCTACACTATTATAAATTATAAATAATACAATAATTACATCGATCTAGAATAGTACATTAGTCTGTGTGCCTTTGACCCTTACTTACCCTTCTACATGCTAGTTAGAGTTTGTAAGCGAAAATATAAATTTAATTTTGAGTGCGAAAACGACACACACCAACAACACCAAAGACAACAGAACCAGAGGCAGGGAACGAACCCAACACACGGAATTAGTGGGAAAGCGAAGTGAGAATGGCCAAACAAAGGAGTCGAATGATTGAGTGCCCGATATGGGGCCGAAAAGGATGGAGAGATAGGAAGGTTAAGGGTGGTGGTGGTCAATTACGGGTTTGGATTTGGGGTTTTTTTTGTAGAGATAAGAGAGAGAAAATTTGAGTGAAAGAAGGCATCGTGGTTAATTAATAAAAATTACTCGTATAAGTTAATAATATACGGAGTACGGAATTATATTCCCTCCATTCCAATCAATAATAATACTCCGTATATGTTTCCTTCTTGCACAATATTTTAGATGGTGTTAGGGATAAGTATTTTATTGTTGAAGTTATTATTTTGACCTTCGTATTATTGGGAATGACGTTGGGTGGGGTAAGGAGAAAAAAAAATAAGGGAGAGTAATCGGGTCGTCAAAAAGAAAATTAATGAACATATAGGAAAACGTATACAATTGAATGAAATGAACTTAAAAGAAATATGCATACTCCCTGCATTCATTCAATTCTTTAGATGAGTTCAACTTTTGTACTCACAAAAAGAGGTCGAATGGAGTATTATATATTCATTGCAGCGGATGGAGTACTTGTCTATCATCGTATACTAAACTATATATATATATATACTCTCTCCGTCTCAATCGTTTGTTTATCTTTGATTAAACTAAAATAAAATACTCCAATATACAAAATAAACAAATGCCTTGAGGCTGAAAGAGTGTAGTGAATATCAAATAACTTGTTCATTTTCATAGAGATATTTTGAAACATTGTATTGATAATGCATGAAATGGCTCCTTCCACGCTGATTATTGGGAATTATGGTTGCTGATTATGTATATGTACATTCCAAATTAGAGAAGTCATCGACTTGATGATAATGAAAGGCATACACGTGTCAAATTAGAGGGGTGTTTAGGAGAGAATTATCAAGTGGTTTAGGGTAGGGTGATTTGAGGGATAAGTAAAGATGGTCTGGCCTGGCCTGGTGGGCATGTATTGGCAAAAACATTTGATATTATCTTGATGTGTAAGCGAGAGGGCACTACGTGACTGGCTGGCTGCAGCATTCACGCACTATTCTTTTGTTTTGTAGGTGTTTGGTAAGAAAGTACTTGTTACACTTACTCCCGGATCATGCTCTTACTGCCTTTCCGGTTTCCACTTCATCATTAATTCATTCAGTCGTTGGTATGGTTCTAAACTTCTAACTGTCACACTTGTCATCAATCATCATACAAGCTAGTAAGTTGAAAATGATTGATTAATCTTTGATATAAGCCTCTCCTCTATGTCAAATTCAATAAATCAAGCCAAAGTTCGTCAAATATATATATATATATATAGAAATAGAAATATAATATCAATATATATTAAAAAGTTATTAAATAAAACATGTTTATTCTTACTAATATCATATATTAAATTAGATGATTAACAAAATTAAGAATAAAATTGTATTTGTGATTAAAAAAAGTAAAGAAAAATAACGTTTTCAACTAGGTATCTGACTCGTGAAATTCACGGGTTTATCCGTTTCAAAATTTTGTGCACGGATTCTTGATAATCATGATCAATTCTTTCATTCATGGTATATATTGGTCAAAAATATGTGTCTATCAATTTTTGCATAGCTAAGTGGATAGTAAACACTTTGAATTTAGTTTCAATTTCAATAATTGAGTCCAAAATTGTAGGCCGTCAACGATTACTATAGACATCAATCTCACCAATTGAGCAATGTCACTAAACTACAAAACTTATACATCCACCAATTCCAATAATATGTCTTTTATTTATTATAACCTTAATATTTATTTATTTTAAAAGTATCACTAAACATGGATTTATGCACATCCTTTCAACAAATGGAACCTAGTTTTTTAATCCCGTGAAAATCATGGAGATATTCATTTTGAACTTTTTTTTAAATTTAGGGTTCGTTTGGTTCAATGCGGGAAGATTGAATTACTGGGAACTATGAATTACCGGGAATTTACATTTCAGGTGAATTACTAAAATATGTTTGGTTTGTATGGTGGAACTCAATTCATGCGGGAAGTTTAACTTACCAAGGGGGGCCTTGGTAAGCAACTTCCCACATGATGGAGGAAGTAAATTCGAAGTTTCACTTCCCATGATTTGGGCAACCAAACAAGAGTCTAGTTTTCAACTTCCCATGAATTCCAACATCCCATGAATTAGATTGGCAACCAAACGAACCCTTATACTAACTTTATACTTTGTTTGTTAAATTGCTATATTCACTTTCCCCATTTTCATATGTGTATTTTGTTTTGGTTATTAAAATATATAACGTTCATTACCTTGAGACTCAAATAGTAAATAGTAATTACAATAGTCAAATAACTTGTACTCTTGAAAATGTTACTCTGTAATTTAAATTAACACTCAAAATATTGCAATTTGTTCTCGGCCATATTTTGTAAATTACTTTCACTTTGAATATAATTAAAAGTTCACTCTTATAAGAAAAATAAAGAGTTTTAATGTTATCTTGAAATGTATCTATAAACATAATCAATATATAGATAAATAAAAATATACAATAATATTATACTTGAAAAAAAATGAGAAATTATGACTTCCAAATGTTTTATGCAGTAATATTACTTTTTTTTAGTTATACCGTGATGTTCTTAATGCTAGATTTAATATTAACTTTGATTAATCATTAAAACGAAATAGATGAAAATATAATATACTAGATTTATGCTCGAGCGATGCATGGATACTTATATTGTCCGTGTTAAACATCACATGTAATTAAAAATAATTTATTCTTGAATTACGAATTACGAATTTTTCTTTGAAATAATTTAATTAAAAATTGTCTGAAGCTAAAAGAGGATAAAATGAATAGGTGATTACTCGCATTTCAATCTAATACTTTTTATCACCATCCTAACATTACAATAAGATATTGAGCATCCGTTGAATATTTCCAAATGGGTCAACAGAATCGTAGGAGTTATAAATTTATGATTGTCAACCTATATCCATCAAGTTTGAGAAAACTTCTCTGTAAACTATATTTCTTATATACCTCTTATAAAGTTGTTCGGAGTCGTCAATAAAAAACGAAGCCCTTGTGGTAAAGTTGTCCTTGACGCTGCGACATATAATTGCTCATGACTAAAAACCGGCTTTGGTAAATAGACTCCAACATGTGTAAGTGATTGCACCTAACTTTTATTTATTATCATAGCATAGTATAGTTTAAATGTTCGTGTGTTATACAGCTTAACTAACTTAGTTATATTGGCTAACCGTTACATCCTATGACTAATCGTTACATCCTCATACAAATGTTACAAAAGATAAACATATCTAAGATGAATGCGGTATAAAATACTTTGTTCACAGTTAAAATCAAATTAGTTTGTCATAATTTGAAATATTTGCGTCACATACTTCATACTATGTATATTGTTTTATTTGGACGAATATTTCTGTATTTTTAAATAAAATCTTAATTAAACTATACCATTATAAAGTAACAAAATTACATTAAAATTGGTCAGTTTATCATTCATATTTCCATGTAAAAACAATTTAAAAATTGACAAATAACTATTTAATTTATCTTACATTTAATTAGTCTTTTTACAAATTCCACTATTGTGAAAATAATAAAACAAACTCCGTCTTGCTATTTATATACTCCGTATGTAATATATATTCACCATTTACACTATTTCTTCAATGTAGGACAATCACTCTTTAATTCAAACATGTAAAAAAATATTAAACTTGACAAATTGATATTTGATTTGACGTTTAAAGTCTCTTGCTATAGTTTGTATATATGTTCATACGTACAAGAATGATATTTAAGAACGAATGATTATTAATTTTATTTATAATATAAAATTACATCATAGACTATTTTTATATGTATTATATTCATCATTTTTTCGAGCAAATAATATAAAATTTATATTCTAATGAAAACATTTTCTACCACGAATTTAATTACTTCATTTTTATAATTTTAAATAAGTTTATAGTCTTAAGAATTCTTTTTAAGTCTCAAAAGATTTTGATTTTATATGTAAGGATGTATGATTACTCTTATTTATTTCACCACCTTATAATTTAATAATTGTTCAATGTGGGACAATTTTACTTAAGGTTATAGTCTTAAAAGCTTTTTAAGACCAAAATATTTTTGGTTGATATCCTATAAACTTTTAAATTAATTTATCTTACATCGACGAATTATAATAAGGTGATGGATTACTCTTATTTATATAAAAGAAATTAATCACCTTATTATAATTCGTCGATGTGGGATAATTTAACTTAAAATTTTATAGTTTAAGTGTTTTTTATAAATCGAAAGATTTTTGTTGATATCTAAGAATAAATGATTATTCTTATTTAAAATATAGAATTTCATTACCATATTAGAATTATAATTTTTTGATGTGAGATAATTTTACCTAAGTATATAGTCTTATAAGAGCTCGTTTTAAGACTCAAAATATTTTTTGGTAATATTCAAGAACGAATGATTACTTTTTATTTATATAATAGAATTTCATCACCTTATTATAACTTGTCAATGTGGTATAATATTACTTAAAAGTATATAGTCCCAAGAGTTTTTTAAGACTCGGAATTTTTTTTTGGTGATATCTAAGAATGAATGATTACTCTTATTTATATAATTTATATAATAGTGTAGACACCAACATTTTGACCGCCGGGTGTCTATAGCAGTTTCCAAAAAAACACCCGATGATGATCGGACGCAAACGTGTTTCTACGCGCTCGGATATGGACTCAAAACCATTGATTGTTGGCTTAGGCATTTACGGAGTACAAATCTCACAAAATCGACCTCAAATTCAGGCCCAGTGGGTCATTTTCAATCAAATAAGACTAATTTGGGTCAAAGCCGACACCGGAAATAAAACCAACTTTTAGCGACCGGTTCAAAACCCGGTCAAAGCCAGTTCCGAGTAGCTCACCCACGGTCCACCTTCAGACGGGCCATCAGACCAAGTCCGTCAAGGTACAAAACCCTAGACACCAAAGTGCATAGCAATGCCTATATAAACTGTAACACCCGCTATTTTTCCTAAGCATTTTTATTCTTTCCGTTAGGACTCCGTCTTAACTCTGTCACTTTTGACCTCATTTTTCATCATTTTACTAAGCTCTAATTTAATTTTTGAGTTTAATAATTTTTATTTTAAATTTTAAAGATTTAAATTCTTTTTAAATCTATTTATTTGGTTTCTTCGTAAACTAATTAATTTTTCCGCAAGGAATTCTATTTCTCTTCGAATTGACATTTTTAAACTTGGATTTAAGTTATTCCTTTTCCTAAAGATGTTTGAAAACGTTTCTATAATATTTTCAACTAGTAAAAATTTTTATTTACAAAAAAATTAGTTGTTAATGATTTTTATTACGAAGCTTCGCGAATAATTATTTTCTTACGCGAGGTTTACTCGAATTACTTTGAAATGCCTTTAACTATTTTATGATTATACTTTTTATCAACTTATAAATTATTTGAGACCATTTCCTCACATTTTGGACCGACTAAGCTCTTGGTCACAAGTTTTATTACGTTTTATTTAAACGTTTCATTTTATCACGTTAAAACGTAAATGTAAGATAATTTCTTTTCATTCATTGTTGCATTATTATCAAAACTTTTCATACTCCTTTAACATCACTTTTGGCCGGCTACTTCATCTTAGTTGTGCATAGTTTTCATCAACACTTTAATCTCATTTATATTTTGAAAAACCATCCATTTCCATACTACACTTTATTCATTCATCAAAGTTAAAAAAATCTATCTTCATCCCTTATTGACCGTGGCACCTTCCCCTATTCTAGGATTATTTTTGCTTCAATTCTAGTCTTAATCGACTCAAATTCATCGTCAAATAATCTTCTTTCCGTTCTCTTCGTTAAGGTATTAATCAACGTCGTTTTCGATCAATTTTTACCTTGATTTTTATTAGTTTTCTCATGGTATTTTTCTGCCATGAGTTTCGTGTTTGGTAGGATTTTTGCACGATCCCGAAGCCGACGAATATATTGTCGATTCAGACTTGGAGTAGAGGTAACGTCGATGTTACTCGGTATTTCATGGTTTTAATTGAGTATTTGCATGTATATATTTTTATGTTTTATTTTGGCAATATATGTATGTCACGAATTCTGGAAAAAATTTAAAAGTTGAAAATTTGTATGATTCGGTATTTTTATCGCTTTTACGAGATTAACGATTAAATTGTTATATTAATTTGTAAAATCGTAATAATCGGCCTAAACATGTAATATATGTTTATATTCTGGAAAATGTTGCTTTTGATGATTTTTAATAATTTAGTTTTTTTCTGATATTTTTGATATCGATTATTGAATTATTACCGTTTTTGGACAAAAACGATTAAAAGCCGATTTTTAGTTCTAGTACTTAAACATTTTATTTTAATCTGATTTATCACGTGGTGAAACTTTCTGGTGAAATAGAATTTTATGAAATGTTTCATAATTTTTCGGAATTGTTAAGTGGATGAATTAATTAAGCACTTTAAATCATCGTTTATCGTTAAAACCGTGTTTGTTGTTTAAATTCTCGATTTCTGGTCTTTGGTTTAAATCTGGAAAAAAATTATGATTCTGATGATTTCATATTAAAATGTAATTTTATGATTTTTAGTGTCTTAATAAAATGTTAGGAACGATAAGTTTTATTAATGGAATCGTTAATTGTGAAAACGGAGTTTAAAGACGGTTTTGACGGGATTTATTAAATCTGGAATTTTTGGAAATCTTGAAAAATGGTAGATTCTGGAAAATCATGATTTTTAGGTTTAATAATATATTTTGGATATTAATACTTAAATCGTTTTGTGACGGGAGGGATTTGTCGTGAATCCCACCGATCAAATAATTAACCGGCTATTCCTACGGTAGATAGGGCAAGTCAGGTCGAATCCACGGGGACGGTAATGTATAGCCTAGACTAGGTCGGCCCAAATACTAGACTAAGTCAATGAGCTAAGCTAGAGAATGATAGACGGGGGGAGAGCTAGACTAAGACTAAAGAAAACAAACAAGGAAAACGGGCTAGGATTAGGTCGGGGTCAAAGGGGTAACGGAATGGTCAAGGAAGAGCTAGAGTGAAGGAGGTAGTAGGGTGATCTAGGTTGGTCCGGGCTCTCGCAACTTAGACCGACCTAGAGGTTCCTCATGGAACCCATCCGGCGACACACATGACAAAGAAAGACAAGAAAAACAAGCATTCCAACCTACTTAGTCATTCAAGCATTTCAACAAACATGTGATATGCATCAACCAAGAGGAAACCCAAATCTTCCACCAATTCCTCCAACAAACCCTTAATCATCCAATTAACACCCTAATCACCTTACTAACTCTAGCAAGAACACTACTCTAACATTATCAAACTAATTCTAACATAAACAAGAGGAAACAACACAAACATCAAAACATACATAATGAAACTACCAAGTATGATGAACAAAACAATAAACAATAACTAAAGATTGAAACTTGGATGAAATAAACAAGATAAAGAGTAAAAGGAGAAGAAGATTGTACCAAACTAGTGAAGAGGAAAGATTGAAACTTGCATTAATGAAGAAAACCCAAAACAAACCACCAAGGGTGTCAAGCTTGGATGGATCTAGAAGAATTCCCTTAATACAAGTACTAAACTAAGATTAAGAACTAATTACCAACTAATCTACTCTAATCTAACCTAATCTAACCTAAAGTAGTCTAGGGTTTAGTGGGAAGTGAAGAACATAAGCTAAGATTCCTGTCTTAATACAAGAGGGGGGGTATATATAGGGTTACAAATGGAAGGGAGAAGAAAGAAAGAAAATGCGGGCAGCAGCAGCACATTCCCGATCGGGAAAGGAAATCCGGATCGGGAAACTTCAACTTTCCCGATCGGGAATATGCCATCCCGATCGGGATTGCTCCACAGTAGCTACGCCTTTTGTGCTCCTCATCCCGATCGGGTTTGAGGCCTTCCCGATCGGGATGGGTCTTGTAGGCCTCCAATATGAACTTTTTGGTCCCTCCTTGCTTCTCATGGGCTTCCCATCGATTCTCGGGACTCGGGATCGGGTCTCGGAGGCTCGGGATTGGGTCCCAAGGTCTCGGGATCGATTCCAAGGCATCGAATCATCGTTCCTTTACTCCGTTGGCTCCAAAATGTGTATGTATAGAGTCGGAATCGCTCCAACTCTTCCAAATCGGTCTCGGGAACCTGAAACGAACTAAAGGAAGCATAAGAAGCCCCTAAACCGCTCCCAAGGAGCGATTCTACAAGGAAAATGAGACCAAAACACTACAAAATAGGCACTACAAACCACACTTATCATTTTGTAATTACTATTTTTATTAATCGTTATTGTCGAGATTGGACGATTAACGAGAAAACGCTTTAAAAACCGAGTTTTAGAATTCTCGAAATTTTCTTTTCTGGACAGAATGTCCATAAATATATTTTAACTATTTTACGTAATTTTTGTACTATTTATTAAAGTCTTTAATTAATAAATATTGATTTTCGGACAAATTGTGATTTATAGTTAAAATGCTTCGTCTTACCTAAAAGAATTATTTTTCCAGTAATTTTGAAAGTATTTAAATCTGAAACTTTAAGAGTTAAATCATCCCTTAACATGCTCTAAATATATTTGTTGGTTTAATTAAATGAAGACGTTCAAATATTTAATTTGGTGTTTGCCGTAAAATCCTATTTATAATTTTATTGTCGAAACTAATAATAATTAGGGAATTTTAGCTTTTTAACTTTTGAAAACACCTTAATTAGTAATATTAAAATGTTTAAGACATCTTTAATCATTTTATAACGCTTATACGATATTTTAATAATTTCATAAAATCAAATGTTCTTACTTTAATAATTAATATCGTTAAGGTCGAAGGTATTATTATCGATATAAGTTGGTTTGCAGGTTGGCAAATATTTTTATGTTTCTCCGGAAACCCTTTTGATTAATTTGTTTTACGCTAAAGCTTAATTCAATATGTTGTTTTACTGTTTTCCATTTTTACTATTTTTCCTATATTAGTAATTACTATTTTAAAATCTTGTTATACGGCTGGGAGAACGTTGACGTTGCTCCCCACTGATTGTGGCTGTTATGTTTTAACAAGGCAGGTATACGTGTTTGTTTTTCGGTGGGTGTGGGCTAACGAGCAGTCTTGGATCCTGCTTGATCTTTTTAATAATTATGTCTTAATGATTGTTTAACCTCTTTGTGGATTGTTTTAATTTTTAGCCATTTTTATGTATGGCATATGTTTGACTTTACCATTTTAATTTAATAAGACATAGTTACAGTGTGTTTTAATCCCGACTTTACAGTGTTTCCGCCACTGTATCGCGTTAAAATTTCTAGGGGATTACAGTTGGTATCAGAGCATCACTACTCCCGACGCTTACACACCTGAAATTAGGGAAAAATACCAGTAAATTATTTAAACTGTAAATAAAGATATTATTAGAAATGGGTAGAAACAGATAAGGATTTAACTGTTAAGATTACTTGTTCCTGAACTGGATGATTAGCATTGATTTTATGTTGTTATTTGTGAACTTCAAGATGGCCGGAAGAGGTAACCGAAACAACAACAACAACAATGATCAGGGAGGTATCGAAGCTCTGGCTGACACGCTACGCAACATAGCGCAGGCCATTAACGAGATGAACAACCGGAACCAACAGAGACCCTTTAGCTTCTCTCATGCAGCTGAAGGAATGGCCAAAAGCAGATTGGATTTTTATGATGGCTCCGTGGACCCCGAAGTCATGAACCGGTTGTTTCGACTGATGGAAAGGCAGTTTGGAATTTACTCCGCCCCCGAGAATCAGAAGGTGGGCCTAGCTGTGCTGTACCTGTCAGACGATGTAGACCGATGGTGGACCCAGGTTGGCCCGACTGCACTTCAGACTCCAGGATTCAACTGGACTCAGTTCAAGACTCTCTTAGAGCAGAGATTTTATCCCGAGGAGCTGAGGCATCAGAGGATGACTGAATTCAACGCTCTACGCCAGAATACCATGTCGGTAGAAGCTTACACCACTCGGTTCCATTTCCTGGCGAATTATGCTGGAGATCTGTTATCCAATGAGAATTCCCGAGCTTTCTTTTATCGAGGAGGACTTCGAGCCGATATCACTCTCAACATGCCCCGGAGTCTCGCAACTGTTAATGAGCTCTATAATGCCGCGCTATACGTGGAGTCTTCGATTGAGCGGGTGAAATCTATAAACCCATCATCTGGTTATAAACGACCTTTCACCCATTCTGGGAATAGCTCTTCATCTTCTTCTAAGAAGTTCAACTCTGGAGGTTTGGATTATTTTTCCTTTCTCTTCTTCTTTTACCTTCTTTTCTTCTAAAATATCTGACTCTAATGTATGCTGTTACAGGTAGTGGTTTCAAGAAAAACAATTTCAACTCGAAGCCCAACAACAAGAAGGATTCTAACTGTTTCAAATGCAAGAAGGCTTATCATCCTGGTTTGAATTGTGACGGCACTCCTGTAGTTTGCTACACATGTGGAGAAGCCGGGCACCGCTCTACCTTCTGCCCGAAGAAAGTAGCAACCAACACCGCTACTGCAGCTGGCGCTGTCTCTACTTCTGCTCCTCGTAAGGGACGAATCTTTGTGATGAGCCGTGCTGACGCTGAGGCTAATCCTGATGTGGTTACGGGTATGTTTCTGATTTCTGGTGTTAGTGCTTATATATTATTTGATACTGGCGCTTCCACATCTGTCATATCTTCTATTCTGGCTTCAAAACTATCCTTAACCACCTGTCTGGCTGAACCAATAGCTATTTCCCTTCCTTCTGGTGAATTTGTTGACTGTTCTAAAGCTTATCAGAATGTACCTATTCTCTTTGCTGGTACTATTCTTCCTTCTACTCTCCTTGAGTTCCCTCTCGCTGAGTTCGATGTTATTTTGGGAATGGACTGGTTAGCTCAGTATGATGCAAGATTTCAGTGTCGAGATCAGAAGATTTCTCTGAAGACCCCCGAAGGTGTTCGAGTGTCTTACCGTGGTGGTCGAAGACAGAAGGGTATCAAAATTATTTCTGCCATGAAGGCTATCAGAATGCAGAGAAAAGGTTGCCAAGCATTTCTACGTACGGTAACTCTAACTGCTGAACTCCCCAAACTCGAGGAGGTGTGCATAGTGTGTGATTATGCAGATGTATTTCCCGAGGAGTTACCAGGTATTCCACCCGAACGAGATGTGGAATTCACTATTGAACTCGTGCCTGGTACTGGCCCGATCCCCAAAGCACCTTACAGAATGGCTCCTGCTGAGTTGCAAGAGCTACGCAAGCAATTGGATGAAATGATTGAGAAAGATTTCATTCGTCCAAGTTCTTCCCCTTGGGGCGCTCCTGTTCTT
Source organism: Agrostemma githago (assembly GCA_958450325.1). Lineage (NCBI taxonomy): Eukaryota > Viridiplantae > Streptophyta > Magnoliopsida > Caryophyllales > Caryophyllaceae > Agrostemma > Agrostemma githago. Next base: position 19,889,535 of record OY288241.1, on the reverse strand, counting down.
TTTGTCAAGAAGAAAGACGGTTCGATGCGCCTGTGTATTGATTATCGTGATCTCAACAAGGTTACGATCAAGAACAAATATCCTCTGCCCAGAATTGATGATATCTTTGATCAACTTAAGGGTGCTTCAGTGTTTTCCAAGATCGATCTAAGGTCTGGATATCACCAAATCCCCGTCCGAGAATCAGACATTCCGAAGACGGCTTTCAGTTCGAGGTATGGACATTATGAATTCAAAGGCATGCCTTTTGGACTAACCAATGCTCCTGCTGTTTTTATGGATCAAATGAACAGAACTTTCAGGGAGTATTTGGATCAGTGTGTTGTGGTCTTTATTGATGACATCCTGATTTATTCCAAGTTGGAGGTTGAACATGCAGAACATCTCAAGATTATTCTTGGCATTCTACGAGATCAGAAGTGGTATGCTAAGTTTTCCAAGTGTGAATTCTGGCTTTCCGAGGTAGCTTTTCTGGGTCATGTTATCGCAAAGGAAGGTATTAAAGTTGACCCTGCTAAGATTTCAGCTATCGAAAGCTGGGCAAGTCCCAAAGATGTTAGCGAGATCCGAAGTTTCCTAGGTCTTGCCGGCTATTATCGAAGATTTGTGCAAGACTTTTCTAAGTTAGCACGACCTATGACTCAATTACTCAAGAAAGAGAATAAATTTCTGTGGAGTCAAGCCTGTGAAGATGCTTTTTCTGAGCTCAAGAGAAAGCTCACTTCTGCTCCTATCCTGACCCTACTTGAAGAAGGCGTTGGTTTCGATGTGTATTGTGACGCTTCTAAGAATGGTTTGGGTTGTGTCCTTATGCAGAACGGTAAGGTGATCGCTTATGCCTCTAGACAGTTGAAAGTCCATGAGGTGAATTACCCTACCCACGACTTGGAGTTAGCAGTTGTGGTGCATGCCTTGAAAGTTTGGAGGCATTATTTGTACGAAGTGAGATGCAAGGTTCACACTGACCATAAGAGCCTGCGATATCTCTTCACGCAGAAAGATCTGAATGCGAGACAGAGACGCTGGATCGAGTTAGTGAACGACTATGACCTTGAATTGGTGTATTGTGAGGGAAAAGCTAACGTGGTTGCTGATGCCCTTAGCAGAAAGACCCTCCATTCCTTGTCTCCGTGTTCTGGCTTGCCTGAGAAGTTGGCCCGAGATTTTGCCAAGATGTCTATTGATGTTGTTGATGAAGGTTATGATGGTCGCCTGAATGCCCTAGTTGCTGAACCAACTCTTTTCCGGGAGATTCGTGAGAAGCAGTTGGATGACCCTTTTGTAGCCGGTATCCGAGAAAAGATGAATCTTGGTAAGGCTCTAGATTTTTCTGTGGATTCCAGTGGAGCACTAAAATTTAAGAACCGCTGGGTTGTCCCTGGTGATGCTGAGGTGAGAAAGCAAGTTCTAACCGAGGCACATAAGACGAGGTACTCTATTCATCCTGGTGGTGACAAGATGTATCGGGATTTGAAGCTCCATTTCTGGTGGTCTCATATGAGAGAGGACATTGCAGAGTTTGTAAGTAAGTGTTTGACATGTCAGCAGGTAAAGTTCGAGCACAAGAAGCCTGGAGGTTTGCTACAACCACTCCCTGTTCCAGAGTGGAAATGACAGTGCATATCGATGGATTTTGTGATGGCATTACCAAGAACCGTGAATGGTAGAAACGGTATTTGGGTTATTCTGTACCGCTTGACCAAGTGTACACGATTCGTCCCTATGCGTGACACTTGGAGTTTGGAGAAGCTCGCAGAAGTGTATGTTGCCGAAATCGTCCGTCGTCATGGTGTACCGCTCGAGATTGTTTCGGATCGAGACCCGAGGTTTTGCTCTAAATTCTGGAAGGCTTTGCAAGATGCTTTGGGAAGCAAATTATTGATGAGTACCGCTTTCCATGCTGCTACAGATGGACAGTCCGAGAGATCGATCCAAACTTTGGAGGATATGTTGCGGGCTTGTGCCTTAGATTTCTAAGAGAGTTGGATCCGACATCTTCCGCTGGTAGAGTTTTCCTATAACAACAGCTACCATGCTTCTATTAAGATGTCTCCGTTCGAAGCACTTTATGGTCGAAAGTGTCGTAGTCCCGTCTGTTGGGATGTTCCCGGTGAAGTGAAGATTTTGGGCCCGGATTTGTTGGCTCAGACTATTGATGTGGTGAATGTGGTCCGATCTAGGATGAAGTCTGCCCAGGATCGACAGTAGTCGTATGCTGATGTTTGTCGCCGACCTTTGGAGTTTTCGGTTGGTGATCTTGTGTTCCTGAAGTTATCACCTATGAAAGGGGTGAAACGGTTTGGGATTAAGGGCAAGCTCAGCCCTAAGTTCGTTGGCCTGTACCCTGTGATCGAGAAAGTGGGCGAAGTTGCTTATAAACTGGAATTGCCTGCATCTATGGGTAAGGTTCACGATGTTTTTCATGTTTCTCAGTTAAGGAAATATGTTAGTGATCCCGAGCACGTGTTGGAGCCCGAGATTGTGGATCTCGAACCAAATTTGACTTATGAAGAAAGGCCGGTGAAGATCACTGATCGCCGCGAGAAGCGTTTAAGGAACAAAGTTGTACCTCTGGTAAAAGTTTTGTGGCGCTGTAATCGGTTTGAGGAAGAAACGTGGGAAACCGAGTCTTCGATGCGAGCTAAGCATCCTCAACTCTTCGAGTAAGGTAAACCTCGATTTCCTATCTGCTTATTCTTAGTTTCGAGGACGAAACATTCTTTTAGTGGGGAGGATTGTAACACCCGCTATTTTTCCTAAGCATTTTTATTCTTTCCGTTAGGACTCCGTCTTAACTCTGTCACTTTTGGCCTCATATTTCATCATTTTACTAAGCTCTATTTTAATTTTTGAGTTTAATAATTTTTATTTTTAATTTTAAAGATTTAAATTCTTTTTAAATCTATTTATTTGGTTTCTTCGTAAACTAATTAATTTTTCCACAAGGAATTCTATTTCTCTTCGAATTGATATTTTTAAACTTGGATTTAAGTTATTCCTTTTCCTAAAGATGTTTGAACAGGTTTCTATAATATTTTCAACTAGTAAATATTTTTATTTACAAAACAATTAGTTGTTAATGATTTTTATTACGAAGCTTCGCGAATAATTATTTTCTTACGCGAGGTTTACTCGAATTACTTTGAAATGCCTTTAACTATTTTACGATTATACTTTTTATCAACTTATAAATTATTTGAGACATTTCCTCACATTTTAGACCGACTAAGCTCTTGGTCACAAGTTTTATTACGTTTTATTAAACGTTTCATTTTATCACGTTAAAACGTAAATGTAAGATAATTTCTTTTCATTCATTGTTGCATTATTATCAAAAATTTTCATACTCCTTTAACATCACTTTTGGCCGGCTACTTCATCTTAGTTGTGCATAGTTTTCATCAACACTTTAATCTCATTTATATTTTGAAAACCATCCATTTCCATACTACACTTTATTCATTCATCAAAGTTAAAAAAAATCTATCTTCATCCCTTATTGGCCGTGGCACCTTCCCCTATTCTAGGATTATTTTTGCTTTAATTCTAGTCTTAATCGAATCAAATTCATCGTCAAATAATCCTCTTTCCGTTCTCTTCGTTAAAGTATTAATCAACGTCGTTTTCGATCAATTTTTACCTTGATTTTTATTAGTTTTCTCATGGTATTTTTCTGCCATGATTTTCGTGTTTGGTAGGATTTTTGGACGATCCCGAAGCCGACGAATATATTGTCGATTCAGACTTGGAGTAGAGGTAACGTCGATGTTACTCGGTATTTCATGGTTTTAATTGAGTATTTGCATGTATATATTTTTATGTTTTATTTTGGCAATATATGTATGTCACGAATTCTGGAAAAAATTTAAAAGTTGAAAATTTGTATGATTCGGTATTTTTATCGCTTTTTCGAGATTAACGATTAAATTGTTATATTAATTTGTAAAATCGTAATAATCGGCCTAAACATGTAATATATGTTTATATTCTGGAAAAATGTTGTTTTTGATGATTTTTAATAATTTAGTATTTTTCTGATATTTTTGATATCGATTATTGAATTATTACCGTTTTCGGACAAAAACGATTAAAAGTCGATTTTTAGTTCTAGTACTTAAATATTTTATTTTAAGCTGATTTTTGACGTGGTGAAACTTTCTGGTGAAATAGAATTTTCTGAAATTTTTCATAATTTTTCGGAATTGTTAAGTGGATGAATTAATTAATCACTTTAAATCATCGTTTATCGTTAAAACCGTGTTTGTTGTTTAAATTCTCGATTTCTGGTCTTTGGTTTAAATCTGGAAAAAAAATTATGATTCTGATGATTTCATATTAAAATGTAATTTTATGATTTTTAGTGCCTTAATAAAATGTTAGGAACGATAAGTTTTATTAATGGAATCGTTAATTGTGAAAACGGGGTTTAAAGACGGTTTTTACGGGATTTATTAAATCTGGAATTTTTGGAAATCTTAAAAAATGGTAGATTATGGAAAATCATGATTTTTAGGTTTAATAATAATTTTTGGATATTAATACTTAAATCGTTTTGTAATTACTATTTTTATTAATCGTTATTGTCGAGATTGGACGATTAACGATAAAACGCTTTAAAAACCGAGTTTTAGAATTCTCAAAATTTTCTTTTCTGGACAGAATGTCCATAAATATATTTTAACTATTTTACATAATTTTTGTACTTTTTATTAACGGATATTTACTACGGTACCCTCGAACTTTGACACACTACACATAGTACCCCTCATTTTAAGTTTGTTCCTATGGTAACCTTGTGTTTTGTGTTTAGTGTCCATGGTACCCCTGATCAATTTTTTGTCATAAGGGCGTTAAAAGTTAGTTAGTTAAAGTGATTAATTTGTTTCATAGGAAAAATTAGTTAGAACAATTAACGAACTTCTAATTAAAATAATTGAAAATTAAGGAAATGTCCATAATACCCCTGTGTTTTCAATGTTTTAGCCATGGTATCCTTAAATTTTAAATTCTTTGCCCATGGTACCCTTGTGGTTACAATTCATTCAGGGGTACCATGGACAAATAATTGAAATCACAAGGGTACCATGGACAAAAAATTTAAAATACAATGGTACCATGGTTAAAATACAAAATACAATGGTACCATGGTTAAAATACTGAAAACACAGGGGGTACCATGTGCATTTCCTTAATTTTCAACTATTTTAATTTGAATTTCATTAATTTTCTAACTAATTTCACCGAAAAAAATAAAATTAATCACTTTAAAACGGAAAATTGATCAGGGGTACCATGGGCACTAAACGCAAAATACAAGGTTACCATAGGAACAAACTTAAAATGAGGGGTACCATGTGTAATGTGCCAAAGTTCGAGGGTACCGTGGGAAATATCCCTTTTATTAAAGTCTTTAATTAATAAATATTGATTTTCGGACAAATTGTGATTTATCGTTAAAATGCTTCGTCTTACCTAAAAGAATTATTTTTCCAGCAATTTTGAAAGTATTTAAATCTGAAACTTTAAGAGTTAAATCATCCCTTAACATGCTCTAAATATATTTTTTGGTTTAATTAAATGAAGACGTTCAAATATTTAATTTTGTGTTTGCCGTAAAATCCTATTTATAATTTTATTGTCGAATCTAATAATAATTAGGGAATTTTAGCTCTTTATCTTTTGAAAACACCCTAATTAGTAATATTAAAATGTTTAAGACATTTTTAATCATTTTATAACGCTTATACGATATTTTAATAATTTCATAAAATCAAATGTTCTTACTTTAATAATTAATATCGTTAAGGTCGAAAGTATTAGTTTTATAAATCTATATCGTTTACTAAAAAGTGTATTAGTATGAACTAATATTTTCATTATTTTGATATAATGCTATTTTTAGTAAAGTTTCAAAAAATAGAAGTTTTCCTAAAATAGAAAGTTTCATCTTTTGGAAAGTGATTCCTTTTTCTTTTTGTTCTCTTATTATTTATAATGATTATATCTTTTATATATCGATAATGATTTGTTTTGAAGTTATGGAATAAGGACAAGTGTGGGTTTAGAGTAATATAGTCTGGGATGTATGTTTTGCCATCAACTATAAAGCTGGTGTGTCTATATTGAGACACATTGGTCGTTGAACTGAGCATGGTTTGTGTTCAGGAGTGTGTATATTTTGACCTTAAACTTAGATATCGCATCGTGTAAGTCGCCGTCGGGTTGAACTGGATTACGGTTGGTGTCCAGGAGGGGTGTACATTACTTAAGCCAGGACCTCGCTGCACGCAGTCCTGTTATGGTTGAGTTGCCTAGTTAGAGACCGAAGTCTGATTTGTTTTGACTAAGTTCTCGAAGCTAGTTTAGTATTGTCCTAGTGAAAGTCTAGATTCTACATTAATCCTATCCATAACGCCATTTTGATTATTTTATTTATTATCGATATAAGTTGGTTTGCAGGTTGGCAAATATTTTTATGTTTCTCCGGAAACTCTTTTGATTAATTTGTTTTACGCTAAAGCTTATTTTAATATGCTGTTTTACTGTTTTCCATTTTTACTATTTTTCCTATATTAGTAATTACTATTTTAAAATCCTGTTATATGGCTGGGAGAACGTTGACGTTGCTCCCCACTAATTGTGGCAGGTATACGTGTTTGTTTTTCGCTGGGTGTGGGCTAACGAGCAGTCTTGGATCCTGCTTGATCTTTTTAATAATTATGTCTTAAGCATTGTTTAACCTCTTTGTGGATTGTTTTAATTTTTAGCCATTATTATGTATGGCATACGTTTGACTTTACCAATTTAATTTAATAAGACATAGTTACAGTGTGTTTTAATCCCGACTCTACAGTGTTTCCGCCACTGTATCGCGTTAAAAATTTTAGGGGATTACAACCCCCTTGGCAACACAATTAAACACTTTTTTCACAACCCTAATCTATCATCTTTTACACATCAAATTCAACCCTAAGCAAACCCTAATCAACCCTAATCCTATACACTCAAACCCTAACCCTAGCAATTAAGAGACAAACCCTAATCACCATAACTTAACTTACATCTCGCTTACTCCCGTGCAAGCCGCATCTAACGAGTCCTGTCCGAGAACCAGAACATGTAGGTTGAGGGTGCAGTATTCCCGTTCTTCTTTTTTCCTTTTTCTTCTCTTCGTCCGTCCGTCCCGAGTCATGTTTTTTATTGTTTTTTATTTATTTATTTATTTTATCGCATTCTAATATTATTAATAATTACTAGTACGAAAACATTAAAATACTTGTGAATTTGTGTCGAGTGCGAATGATGTCGGGATAAGGAAACCCGAATATACAAGGGTATTGCACCCAGCGTTGCTGGTCGCTTATCCCGACAACCCTAGGACTTGATTATTGAAGCAAGTCAACTTAAACAATAGTTTTTTTTTACTTTTGTTTACATCATCATTCATCGCATATTCCGTCAATTTCAAATACTATTTTCAAATCAAACACCTTTTTTTATTTTATTTTATTGGGGTCAAAACCCGTTGACGCGGATCCGACATCACATAAATCCCTAGGGATTTATTACGATGTCGGGAAGCCGAGGGAATCAAGTCGGGTCCGTTTAATTTAAAACAATCTCAAAGTGTCAACCTTTTAGATTCGATACCAATTCAATAGTTGGATGTCGAATCTAAACGATTTAGTCAAATAAATTAACTAATGCGATTTTCGTTGATGCTAAAATAGTTGTCATTTAATTCGTTAGAATTAATTACGACACTATAAACGCGGAGAAAATCCATATCATTTTAGTTAAATTCAAACGACTTATATTATTTTCTTCAAGTTATCGCTCTAACGTTACATATCGATTCCATAATCGAATATGGGATATAACGAGTGGCACGAAACCGGGACCAAAGTCTGTCCACCACCAGAGTCGCACGGACCATGTGCGATTCGCGTGGTGGCGCGAGTCGCGTTCTTATCGCGCGAATCGCATGGTCCCCTGAAAATGCGACATAAAAAAACAAGCAGTTTTCTATTTTTTCGAATATCTTTTCCTTAACGAAACAACAAGTTTTCTCGGCATATTTTATTTTTCTTGACCTCGGTCAACACGTGTCATGTCCATCACGTGAGTTACTTTTAAACCATGCATCATGTTTAGCATCCTATATTTTCGCAAACCGTTATTATCGTTATACCGTTACTAACCGTTTGTTCTTTTGTCGATTTACCTTTCCGTAGTTTATTTTATCGTACTAAAATAAACCTCGCATGCTAAATATAACTTTGACGTTAGTATTAGATGCATTAAATTGACTTAGCAACCCATTCAATTCTCGCATGTTTAGGGAAAATAATGTTTGCATAACATTTCATCGTTCTACTAACACGCGTATTAAAACGTCATTCGATATCTTAGTAGAGGCCGCTAATGTGCGGGCGGGGTTGGGTGTTCTTTGTGAACTTCCCAACACGGACCCTCACCCCTTACTCAGAACCTCGGTTTCCGGATGCCCGAAACCGTTGGCGCACGAGAGTCATTCAATACACGGTATCCGATAATGTCGGTATCGGTATCAAATGCAAAGAGACGAGCCCAATAAACTCTGACATTGGAAATGGGCCATACTTTGTGCATGGCCCACTACGACATAGAGTGGGTTCAAACGGGCCCGAACTCCCACAAAGTTCGGTGGCGACTCCACTTCGATTTAAATTTCAATTCGACCCATCTCATATGGAGATTCATTCGCCTCCCCAAACCCGCGCGTGGCCGCGTCGTGCTGGACCTATCTCATGTCCACAATTTGGCGACTCCGCTGGGGATTAACTGATGCGTGACTAACCATCGGCATCTTCAGGGTGAGTTTAACACCCCCATTTACCGAGAAGCCTTATCAAGGCATTTCCAAGTAAATAAAGATGTTACCATCTCGGTATTACCCGAGGTAGTAGTCCATTACAATACAATTCTGAAATCAACCATTTAAAACTAAATATTGAATTATTAAAATCTCGTATCTACGAAACACGGTTACACAATTAATACAGCGGAAACACAACTAATATGACTACAACCTATAAACGTGGTCAGTGACAGCGCAGACCCATCCCGTACAGTCAACCAGAATACAATCATCACACATCACCAACCTGCACACTAGCACTGCTCCCCAAAAGATCAGAAATGTCAATTGGATCGTCGCAGGTCCCAAATAAAGTAGGGTGACAATTTAAACAGAGAATACGGTTAGAACATGCTAACATCATAACACAAGTACATAATATAAAACATTAAGTCTCAACCGTCTTAGTACCATCATTGGTTCCAATCCTCAATATCATCTCGACATTCTCGGTACCATCACGGTACCAATCAATAATCTCATCTCAACTCTTCTGGCAGGCCCTTTCATTCCGAGTGTGCACACCCCCCGCAGGTTCAACAACCCGCGAGGAGAAATCAGGGAGGGGACCGTGATCAAGGGCCCCGGCTAGATCTAAAGCTAGCCTCACCAACTCGAATATATAAATATTCATCAATCATTCTCCCATCATTATTCAACATTATTCTCATTAGCACGATATCACATCGTACTCGCAACTCATACATGCATCATAATATGAGCATATTCTAAGTAAGGAAAACCTTACCTAGTCAGCAAGTCATCACCGCATCAGCAGTACAAATCAGCATGGAAATTCTACGAAGTCCGATCCTAATAAAATATTATATAATTAAATTAATATCTAACCTAACATAATGAAATTATAAAAGAGGCCGCTATCGACCCAACTAGGTTATAAAATGAAACGGACCGACATAACTAAACTATAACGAGAAATGGATTTTCCCTAGCTAACTATAAAAAATGAAACCGACACTCCACAATAACCAAAACCAGCCAAGGATCCAATACCCTTGCCGATGTCGCACCCAGATATCACCACTGTACCCCAACGCCACCAAACCACGACAAAACAACGACAACACGACACTAGCCAGTTAACAACCACAACCCGACAAAGTCCGACAATACCAATAATCTGACCACGAATCTGACCACGGAAACACCAACCTCACGGACGCAACACTACCTACACTATCACTAACCACCGTGCACAATATCACTATAACCACGACACAACCCTAGATTGACCTTGGCCCTTCTAATACGCCATCAGATTAAAACGAACAATATTGAAACAGGAGTAACGACATAGACATACCTATCATGAATCGACAATTGAGAATGACGGTTGACAACATGCTGGTATAAGCAACGACACCCGTCTCCAATGGTTGACAATACTAACCAACAAGATGGAATATCGTGCGGCGTAAAGGTTTCATGGGTAGGGTGCGGCGTAAAGGTTTCATGGGTAGGGTGCGGCGTGATGTTTAGAGGAAATAAAATGGGTATCAATTAGAAACAAGTGGTATTAGAATATAGTTGTAACAAAGGGTATTAGAGGACAAGGTGGGAATTAGTTTAATAATATAACAAAGTGGGCCGGGTATTAGGATATAACATATTAGGTTATATTGGGACGAGGGTTATTAATATTGGGAACGATTTAACTGAAATGGGTCGGGACACAGGTTATACATTACACTGATATAGGAAATGAGTTAACCAATTATATATGTTACTACCTATAAAAAGGACCGAATTAAATAGGAAACACGAGTAATACACGGGTATTACAGTGAGACTCGAATAGAAATCGTTTGACTAGTACAATACGCGTTTTAGTTTTACAGTTCATGCATAACCCTATATTTTCCCGAGCCGGTACTCGTGACCGACGTCCCACTGTACCGTGATGTACTCCAATATGGATATGTCAAAGGTGTCAATAGTCGATTCGAGTGGGTTTCGCGGCATGTTCTAAGCTCAACTCGACTTAGAAAGTCCGTCCCGATCAACGTCTAGACTATGTGCACTGGTATAGACCCTTTTTAGACCGACCGAGACTTAGTGTAAAGCATACATGGCGTCGTTATAATGCTTGCGTGATATGCTACTTGGTTTCCATGTCATTTTCTAAAACCGTCATTTTTCAAAAATTGCATCCTTTTCAAGCTATCCAATTTCAAAACCCGGGACGTATACCGAATTTAAGACTTATGATTTTACTCAAAATAGCCTATTTCTAGCCGGTATTCTGCCCATTTCAAAACTCGAAAATATTTTCGAACTTTGAAATTTGTGGCCCGATACACTTTTTGATTTCTTCGAAAAATCGGGCCCCTTTCCCCGAGTTTTCTCGGATTTTCCAAAAATAATCCATTTCCAAACCTTCCTCTTCTTAGGACTCCAGTATTTAGCATGTGTCGGGTCGTGTCTTAAGTCGTCGAAGTCTTTAGCGTCGAAACTCTGTCGATCTTACATCACGAGTTTCTTCCCTATCCCAGTCCGCCTTATTAGACTAAGGCAAGGCCCGCCTACGTAAGACATACTCTTACAAAGGAGGGCCCGTCTACACAATCGAGTCCAGAGTCTGGGGATGTCTCACGTGGACCTTCTTTCGAACATAACTCGGCCCACCCGCCGAATTCTAAAGAAGGCCCACCTTTCACAAGTCACTCGTCTAGGTGTCTTTTCCGAGTCATTTCCTTTTCAGTTTTTGCTCGGGATGAACTTTTATATTCCAGGATTTAGGCTAGTTTCTGATTACGCGGTGTTCTTACAGACAGGCCACCCAAAACCAGACAACAGAAAATGCAGTCAACTTTGGATTAACTAACCGCCGCACTGGCCAAGATCGAGACTCAATTGACTGCCATCCAGACTGACCAAGCGACCTTGGCCACCCGTGTGAGTGCCGTGGAGAAGGTGGCCCCTGTTGAAGGATCTGAGCCCACTGGGCCCATAGCTGAACTAATCAGCATTGTTCGCAGGCTCGAAGAACAGGTTCACCTGTCAACAAACAACTCGATCCACACTGAAAATGCTCGTTCCTATTCGCCTTTAAATGACGAGCTACCTGCTAACCTCAACCTCACGGGAATTCCAATGTTTGAGGGTAATGAAGACCCGGTCCACCACATCCGGGCTTTCAAAGATTTTATGGCGATCAAAGGGGTGAAGTACACCATGTTTAAGCATTTATTCCCTTCCTCTCTCGAGAAGCATCCCAAGGCATGGTACTACAGGCTCGATTCCGAGAAATATAAAACTTGGGACGATGTGGCGACTGAATTTGCTCGGAATTACGCTGATAATACCGAGATCCAGACTACAATGCGTACTCTGGAAGTAATGGCCCAAGAGCCCAAACAAGGGTATATCAGATATCTCCAAAGATGGCGGGCCGAGAGTGTGAAGTTAGTTGATAAGCCCAGCGAGAAAGTGCTAGTGGAGGCATTTGTCAAGAACCTCCACCCCTCCTACCGGGTCCGTATGCTGTCATCCCCAAATTTTCTACCCTAACTGAAATGGGTACAAGGATTGAGGACGACTTACGGTTAGAGGGCCTGACTAAGGCCTCCACCAAGGGCTATCAAGGGGCCAGTTCATCTGTGAGCAAGCCCACACCCGCAGCTGCTACTCGCAGCATTTTCGATGAGGTTAATTTGCTTGACACCTCATCCAAAAAAAATGCTCCAAATCGGGTATTCACGGATATAGGGACTACCTATACCTACGCCTTACAAAGGCTATCTTCGAAGGGCCTGATTCAACCAATAGGCCCAACTCCAGAAACTCCAGTAGAGAAAAGGTCCAAAAGCTACAATGTTCAGGCCTATTGCCAATATCATCGCGGTAATGGGCATGACACGGAGAAATGCTGGAAACTGAAGCATCTGATCCAAGATCTGATCGAGAGCAGGAAAATACCGTTGCCCGGAGACAAGCCGAGTAACAAAGAAAACCCGTTTAGTGCCCATGCTATATTCACCGGGGAGGTAATTGACTGCTCACACCTCATTTCCCCCTTTATCCCACAAATTAATGAGATATGGTTCGATGATGAGGAGGATGTGTACCTAGCCAAAGGAGAAGCCGTCCCCATCACCAGTGAAGAGGTCCAAAAAGCTAAGTCCAAAGCCTTAGCCACTAACCACCTCGCCACAGCCGGGCGCTCTACTCCCACAACCGTCACTGAACCTGCCAGGACGGAGCCTACCTCCGAAGAATCGAGCAACGACATAGCCTTGGTTCAACAGTTGAAGAGGGTTCTAGCTGACTTAACCATATGACAACTTCTGGTTAGCTAGCAAACACATCGAGAAGCACTGACTAAGGCTCTCGATGAGATCAAGGTCGACTCACAGGTTACCCCCACAGAAATGGTAGACATTATCATGCCCTATCTCAAGGGCAAATCCAAAGAAAAAGGCCCACTCATTACCTTCTCCGAGTCCGATCTACCACCATTTGGGGCCGCCCATAATTTGGCCCTATACATCACGGTCATTTGCCGAGGGAAGTACCTCCCGATGACCCTAATTGATGACGGATTTGATGTAAATGTCCTTCCCCTAAGGACCGCAAGAGCCCTCGGCATCACAGATGCCAACTATCTCCCGACGACACAAACTATCTAGGCTTTCGACGGAAGCCCAAAACCGGTGGCCGGGGCCGTTAAGCTAACAATTATAACGGGCCCGATCGAGAAAGAACTGGAGTTCCAGGTGATTGATGGCACCTCATCCTTCAATTTGCTGCTCGGAAGGCCTTGGATCCACGCAGTCAAGGCCGTGTCCTCTACCTTACATAGGAAGGTTAAGATGTCGCTTCAGGACGGTGTCATCACATTGGAGGCGACCTCCATTACCGTAGCAAGCTGCAATGCTACGGGCCGGGCCGACCCACGAGGATTTGATTTCGTGGGCATGATTGAGGAGGAATATCTCTTCAGGCCTTACTTCACCACTAGCATCGACACGATGCTACAAAACTTGGGCTACTTACCGGGGGCTACCTCGAGGCCGTATCTTCCAGCTGGGAAGATTATCGAGGTCCTAAACGATGGCGAATCACAGTTTGGATTGGGGTATGCTATAACCCCAGAAAACGTGGTCCGGGCCGGTATTCAGAAGGCCACCAACCTCATCAAGGGTACTTAGTTAGGCCCTTATAGCCCAAAACTAACCGATTACTTGGTTACCCCAGTTTTCGGAGCTATTCAAGTGGGCCTCTACCAACCCACCGTCACATATCTTGAGAACAAAACGGCTCGGGAATGCAATTTCATACCTGATGATATATTCACCCTTGTCCAGGCCGAGTCCAAAGAAGGCGAAGGTAACTCTGAGCCCGTGCTGGGGCTCCTATTTGCAGAAGAGAAGGTCGTCTCCGCTCCAAAGAATGATTTGGTCAACCTGATCCTTCGCAGCAATCGGTTTGACCCAACAAAGCTGATCTCCAAAGTTGGCGCAGACACCGGGAAAAGGGCCTGGAGGAAGGCCGTCAAGTGGACCGACAACCAAGGACGGACCTACAAGCTAACCACCGGCGAGGGAGACATGCCGGATACCGAGTCCGAGTCCGAATCTGAGTTAAAGTCAGAGTCAGAGTCAGAGTCCAAGTCTAGAGGGTCTGGTGCTAGAGTCCAATTTGTAACTCCTCTTCCCTTAGCCACTGGAGTCTCGGGGCCTGGCCCGAGAGCACTCCCTATCCAGCCACTGACCAACGATCAGATGGCCGCTCTATTCGAGCTTTTCTCAAAATTTACCATTAATAATAATAACGAAAACCGTTCTACTTACGACTTGCCTTACATCCAAAATTCTCTCGATTTCAAAAATTTTATATGCAATGACATTGAGAAACCCGACGAACAGGTACCTCTGCCTCCGCATCTGATCGAGCAGCTCGAACAAAGGGAATCCTAAGATCCGGTGATTGAGGAAACCGAATCCATTAACGTCGGAACCACTTTAGAACCCAGATGCTTAAGTTGGGCCTATCCTTGGATCCCGAGGAGAAGAGACAATTCACGGACCTCCTTCAGGAATTCAAGGATGTCTTCGCATGGTCCTACAAGGATATGCCGGGGATAGACAGGGAAATAGCTGAACACCATATACCCATCAAAGATGGGTGGAAACCGGTAAAACAGAAACTCCGGAGAATGAGGCCCGAATGGTCTCTCAAAGTCAAAGAAGAAGTCGACAAGAAATTTAAAGCGGGCTTTATACAAGTGTCTGAATATCCAGACTGAGTCGCAAACATCGTGCCGGTACCCAAGAAGGACGGCAAGGTGCGGGTATGTGTAGATTTCCGGGACTTTAATAAGGCCAGTTCAAAAGATGATTTTCCGTTACCCCACATCGACATACTGGTGGATAACAAGGCCGATCATGCCCTTCTATCATTCATGGACGGGTATGCCGGATACAATCAGGTCAAAATGGCAGAAGAGGACATGAATAAGACCACCTTCATTACACCTTGGGGTACTTACTGTTACACCATTATGCCATTTGGGCTCATCAATGCCGGGGCCACTTATCAACGAACCGACACTACTTTACTACACGATATGATGCATAAAGAAGTGGAGGTTTATGTGGACGATATGATTGATAAGTCCAAGGACCGGAGTGGGCACATCGCGGCCCTAAGAAAATTCTTTACCCGACTACGCAAATACAACATGAGGCTAAATCCTCAAAAATGCAGTTTCGGGATAACATCAGGCAAATTACTGGGCCATATCGTTAGCCAACGCGGCATCGAGGTTGACCCAGCTAAAATCAAAGCCATCACCGAGATGAAACCGCCAAAAACCGAGAAAGAAATGAGGGGGTTTCTTGGGAAAGTCCAATACATTAGCCGGTTTATTTCAAAATTAACCATGGTATGTGAGCCCATTTTCAAGGAACTGAAGATCGGAGAACGGGTACTATGGGACGATAAATGTCAAGCGGCTTTTGATAAAATCAAGGAGATTCTGTCTGCACCGCCGGTATTAATGTCACCTCAACCCGGTTTGCCTTTGTCGTTATACCTAACAACGACCGAGACAGCCATGAGGGCTATGCTGGCCCAGACAGTCAATTCAGACGAACGAGCTATTTACTACATCATTAAAATGTTCCTAGAATACGAATGCAAGTATACAATGCTCGAGAAAACGTGCCTAGCTTTGGTTTGGGCCACTAAAAAGCTCCGACATTACATGCTCAGTCACGAGGTACATGTATTATCCAAAATGGATCCTATCAAGTACCTGTTCGAGAAGCCCATCCTCAATGGCAGGATGTCCAGATAGACTTTAATGTTAGCTAAGTTCGACCTCAAGTTTGTACCATTAAAAACCATCAAAGGCCGGGTAGTAGCCGAGTTCCTCGCCGACAGCCCGATATCTGAAGAAGGGCATACCGACACTCGGGCTTTTCCAGATGAAGACATATTCCATACTGACACCAAAACATGGGATTTGTATTTTGGTGGGGTGTCCAACTTTCGAGGATTCGGAGTCGGCATTTTGTTAATATCCCTAAAAGGGGAGCATACACCGTTATCCATTAAATTGGACTTTGATGTGACTAACAACGCCGCCGAGTATGAAGCATGCATTCACGGGTTACAAGCCGCCGCCGATTTAGGAGTAGCCAACCTCCGGGTCCACGGTGACTCATCCCTAGTCATTAACCAAGCTCTCCAAAAATGGAAAACTCGGAATGCCAATCTCGTGGCTTACCAAGCGCAAGTAAGGGTTCTTGAGAAACAATTCCAAAAGGTGGAATATATCTATCTGCCTCGAGAGGAGAATCAATTTGCAGATGCACTTTCCGAATTAGCATCCCTGCTAAATATACCGAAACATCTTACTAGCATGCCAATCTGCGTTGAAAGACGGTCTGAGCCGGCCTATATCTGCGCCATCCAGGATATCGAGATAACCGAGCCCGATCCTTTGTATCAGGCTGTCCTAACTTACTTGACATCGGAAGAATATCCTCCGGGAACTGAAAACCGGGCCAAGAAAGCCCTGCGAAGATTGGCAACCCAATTTGTTCGTACGGATGATGAACAATTATACAAGAAGACCGCGCAGGGGGCTCTCCTCTTGTGTATCGACAAAGTGAAGGCCGAAAAGGTTATGTCCGAGGTACACGATGGTGAAAATGGCCCACATATGAACGCCCATATGCTAGCCCAAAAAATCACGAGACTCGGGTATTTTTGGAACACCATGGAAACGGACTGTCAATTATACGTCAAACACTGCCATAATTGTCAGATTTTTGCTAATGTACAACATATGCCATCTTCCCTATTATATACCATGACATCACCATGGCCATTTTCAACGTGGGGTATTGACATAATTGGAAAGGTGCACCCTTCCGAGACGGGAGGTCATTGCTTCATTTTGGTGGCCATCGACTATTTCACCAAATGGGTCGAAGCCGAGTCAAATCGCATCTTGAACGCCATGCATGTGGCCAAATTTATCCAGAATAAGATCATATGCCGATACGGGATCCCGCACGAATTCATTAGTGATCACGGGACGCATTTCCAAGCTGAAACTGCTGCATTGCTAGCAAAATATAAGATCCAAAGGCATACATCTTCGCCTTACCATCCCCAAACAAATGGAGTGGTAGAGGCGGCCAATAAAACAATCGTCACCATACTTAAAAAGATGGCTGAGAATTACCGGGATTGTCCAGATAAAATACCTTTTGCCCTTTGGGGGTATCTGACGTCAATTCGCACCGCAACCGGAGCTACTCCATATTATTTGACATATGGAATGGAAGCGGTTCAACCGGTCGAGCTAGAAGTGCCATCCCTCAAGATACTACTTGAGAGCCAAGTGCCGGAAGCAGATTGGGTACAAGCCCGATACGATTCGCTTGTTCTTTTGGACGAACGGCGGTCCCGGACCCTCAACAATATTCAAATATATCAAAAAAGGATCCAACGGGCCTTCAACAAAAGAGTTAGGCCCAGAAACATCATAGAAGGAGATCTAGTCCTAAAGTCCATACGAGCCCTACTACCGGTTGACCCAAGAGGAAAGTTCAAACCTAATTGGGCCGGGCCATACTTAGTGAAGAAGATCCTATCAGGGGGAGTAGTGATGCTGACAGACTTGGACGGGAACAAATTCATCAACCCAACCAACTTGGACCAGTTGAAGCGCTATTACCAATAAACCCAATTTCAATGTCATTTGCAAAAGTTTATAAAAATTCGTCTTTTTATAAATTTTCAAAAATTATAGACAAGTCAATAAGCTAGGATTATTCATCCTACTGTCGCACATCTTGAACTAATAGTCTTGATGTATTTCAAAAAATTGCAAAAATCAATTCTTGAACTACGTTTGGTTTGATTCCGTTAGTTGTGGATACGTAGGCAACCCCTCAAATGGGGTACAACCACTGCAATAAACGAAAAGATGGGAACGGTATTCGCTAATATGTCTTTTATTAAAAACCCGATAAACTCGGAAAATCCAAAATTACAAAAAAAAAAAAAACGCCAAAAACGGCAATTACACAAAAAAAGCACAACACAAAAATTAGTAATAATACTTAAATAATAAAACTAAGGAGACTAGTGTTCGTGCATTTTGCCCTTCCCTTTATCCTTCGGGTCGCGTATGGCCCGATGTCGTCGGGGCGGGGGTGAGCGTTCCCGAATCACGAGGGGAACCTCCTTAGCTCGAACCCGTTTCTTCGACAGCGGGTCTTCTGCTTTTGTAATCCCCTAGAAAATCTAACGCGATACAGTGGCGGAAACACTGTAAAGTCGGGATTAAAACACACTGTAACTATGTCTTAATTAAATAAAAATGATAAGTCAATACATAAGCCATAAAATAAAAATGGCTACAAAATAAAAATAAAATGGAATCCATAAATAGGGTTTTAACAATCCATAATATAGCGATCTTATTAAAACAAGCAGGATCCATAACTGCTCGCTAGCCCACCCGAAGGGAAACACATATACCTGCCATGTTAAAAACATTACAGCCACAATCAGTGGGGAGCAACGTCAATGTTCTCTCAGCCGTATAATTGGATTTTAAAACTGTAATTACTATTATAGGAAAAATAGTAAAAACGGAAAACAGTAAAACATTATAATGAAAATAAGTTTTCAGTGAAAAACTTCACGTATCGAAACAATATAATAAAAATGAGTTTTCCGGAGAAAACGTAAAACATTTGCCAACCTGCAAATCAAAATTATATCGATAATAATAAAAATATTCAAAATGGCGTTATGGATAGGAATAATGTAGAATCTAGACTTTCACTAGGACAATACTAAACTAGGTTCGAGAACTTAGTCAAAACAAATCAGACTTCGGTCTCTAACTAGGCAACTCAACCATAACAGGACTGCGTGCAGCGAGGTCCTGCCTTAAGTAATGTACACCCCTCCTGGACCCCAACCGTAATCCAGTTCAACCCGACGGCGACTTACACGATGCGATATCTAAGTTTAAGGTCAAAATATACACACTCCTGAACACAAACCATGCCCAGTTCAACGACCAATGTGTCTCAACATAGACACACCAGCTTTATAGTTGATGGCAAAACATACATCCCAGAGTATATTACTCTAAACCCACACTTATCCTTATTTCATAACTCCAAAACAATCCATTATCGATATTTAAAAGATGTATTCAACATAAACAATAAGAGAACAAAAGAAAAAGGAATCACTTTCCAAAAGAGGAAACTTTCTATTTTAGAAAACTTCTATTTTTAGAAACTTTACTAAAAATAACATCATATCAAAATAGCGAAAATATTAGTTTATACTAACATCACATTTTTAGTAAATGATATGGATTTATAAAACTATTACTTTCGGCCTTAACGATATTAATTCTCAAAACGAGAACATTTGAGTTAATATTGAAACGTCATACAAGTGTTTATAAAATGATTTAGAAATGTTTTAAACATTTTAAATACTACTAATTAGGGTGTTTCCAAAATTTACAAAACTAAAATTCCCTAATTATTATTAGTTTCGACAATACGATTATAAATAGGATTTTGGGGCAAATGTCAAATTAAATCTTTTAACGTCTTTTATTTAATTAAACCATTGAATATATTTAGAATATGTTAAGGGATGATTTAACTCTTAAACTTTCAGATTTAAATACTTTCAAAATGGCTGAAAAAATAATTCTTTTAGGTAAAACGAAGCATTTTAACGATAAATCACAATTTGTCCGAAAATCAATACTTATTAATTAAAGACTTTAATAAATAGTACAAAAAATATGTAAAATGGTTAAAATTTATTTATGGACATTCTGTCCAGAAAAGAAAATTTTCCAGAATCCTAAAACTCGGTTTTTAAACCGTTTTCTCGTTAATCGTCCAATTTCGACAATAACGATTAACAAAAATAGTAATTACAAAACGATTTAAGTATTAATATCCAAAAATTATTATTAAACCTAAAAATCATGATTTTCCAGAATCTACCATTTTTCCAGATTTCCAAAAATTCCAGATTTAATAAATCCCGTCAAAACCGTCTTTAAAACCCGTTTTCACAATTAACGATTCTACTAATAAAACTTATCGTTCTGAACATTTATTAAGGCACTAAAAATCAAAAAAATCACAATTTAATATGAAATCATCAGAATCATATTTTTTTCCAGATTTAATCATAGGACTAGAAATCGAGAATTTAAACGACAAACACGGTTTTAACGATAAACGATGATTTAAAGTGATTAATTAATTCATCCACTTAACAATTCCGAAAAATTATTAAAAAATTCAGAAATTTCTTTTTCACCAGAAAGTTTCACCACGTCACAAATCAGATTAAAATAAAATGTTTAAGTACTAGAACTAAAAATTGGCTTTTAATCGTTTTTGTCCGTAAACGGTAATAATTCAATAATCGATAACTAAAATATCAGAAAAATACTAAATTATTAGAAATCATCAAAAACAACATTTTTCCGGAAATAAACATATATTACATGTTTAGGCCGAATATTACGATTTTACAAATTAATATGACGATTTAATCGTTAATCTCGTAAAAGCGATAAAAATACCGAAACATGCAAATTTTCAACTTTTAAAATTTTTCCAGATTTTATGACATACATATATTGCCAAAATAAAACATAAAAATATATACATGCAAATACTCAATTAAAATCAAGTAATACCAAGTAACATCGACGTTACCTCTAGTCCAAATCGGAATCGATAAAATATTCGTCGGCTTCGAGATCGTCCAAGAAGTCTACAATACACGAGAATCATGGCAGAAAATACCATGAGAAAAAGCCATAAAATCAAGGTAAATAACGATCGAAAACAACATTGATTATTACCTTAACGAAAGGATCGGAATAACGATTAATTTGACGATAAAAACGAGACGATTATGGCTTGAATTGAAGCAAGAATAAGCCTTGAGGGGCTGCTGATGACACGGCCAAACGAAGGAGAAGAAAGGGATTGTTTTTGTTTAAGTGTAGAAATGAATATAAGGAAAAATTGATGGTTTCATATGTTTGAATAATATTAATGTTTGATGAAAACAAGGTGAAACTAGACTAAAATATGCAGCCAAAATGAAGAGAATGGAGCATGAAGAGTTGTGCATGAGTCATCCCAATAAATGGTAGTGAAGAATTATCTAATTTCTTAAATCGTTTTTATAAAATGAAAGGTTATAAAAAAAATGTAATGGGTGAGTCACAAGGGGGGGTGAGTCGGTCCAAAACATGGGGAAAATATCTCAAATAATTTGTAAGTTGATAAAAAGAAGGATCGTAAAATAGTTAAAGGCATTTCGAAGTAATTCAAGTAAACTTCGCGTTGGAAAATAGTTATTTACGAAACATCGTAATAAAATCATTAATGGCCAAATTTTCATAAATGAAAATATTTCTTAGTTGAAAATATTACATAAATATTTTTAGACATTTGTAGGAAAGAAATAACCTAAATCCGAGCTTAAAATCGTTAATTCGTAGAGAATTAGAATTCCTAGCGGAAAAATAATTAATTTACGATGAAAATCAAATAAATAGATATAAAAGAAATAAAAATATTTTTAAAATATAAATAAATATCATTAAACTCAAAATTGAAAATAAAGCTTGGAAAAATGAAGAAACATAAGGCCAAAATTTGACAGAGTTATGACGAAGTCATAACGGAAAGAATAAAACGCAAGGAAAAATAGTAGGTGTTACAGCTTTTGTCACCGGTCCAAGTCGAGCCCGCACGTGCTCAGGTAGTCTATCTCGTGGGCCAAGTTGGTCCTGCACTGCCAGTCTTGGGCCAAGTCTCCTTTCCAAGTCAGTCTGGGGGCTCACCTTCCCCCGTGCACCTCTAGCACTAGACCCTTCGTCTTGAGCCCTAGTCTTCTTCCTCTGACCTGACATAAGACGGACTAGAGTAGCCGGAGTGTCGCCCTCATCAAAGAAGCCCCTATTGTCTTTAATTTGCTCCCTTCGCAGCAGGTCGAAAGCTTCGTCAACCTTCAAAGCAGCTCGGGCCTTCGCAGAATCAGCCTTGGTCCAATTCACATAAGAATCTGAAACCCAGATCGAATGAAGAGATTTGGGAATGGGCCAAGTGTGCCGGGTATACCATCTTTGCATCCAGGTATCGCACATTACATCCGTCAGTTGGGTAGGTTCACTCACAACTGCTTCAACTTCTGGGATTCTTTGGGTCCAGCCATACTGCCTTAGTATGCGGTCCGGGTAGAGATGAATTGTCTGCCTGAAAGACAAGATTACCTGATAGCGAGCTTTGTCCCTCGGGTCCAATCCTGTCCAAACATAAATGGGCCACCAAGGCACTACCCATCGGATCAACGGACCACTATGGAATGATAAAACCTCGTCCCAATACTTCTGAGTGATCTGGCTAGAAAAATCAATGGTTCGTCTCCTCGTCATCACCTGATTGTGACGGTATTTGCTCGAGTCCAGGGGAGGATCTATGACTGATAACCTCTCATACAGCCAAATCTAAAAAACAAAAAATCGAAAAAAAAACGGGCGAAAATCGAGAAAAATCAAAAAATCCAAAGTACCTGCAGACGGGTGCTTCCGGTCATACGAACCGATGAATCGCTCTTACAGTTGTCTAAGCCCTGGATAATCTCACCCGTAATCAGCCAAGCCGAGCTGTGCTCCGTCACCATCAAATCAACCACAGTCAAAAGGCGGGTGTTACCCATACATGACAATAAGTCCATATGACCTTCAAAAGCATAAACATGAAGCATACAAAAAGAAAAGGCCCTACGACTGTGAATCGGTCTTACCCGGACTTCATGCGGGTTCATAAATTTCTCGGCCAAGTCAATCAAGGAAATATGGCCATCCTCCATCATGCGAGATACCTCATTGTTGGAGAGGCCTAAAAATTCTCGAAGCTTCCTTCTCGGGTCATAAACCGAAAACGGGACGACAGGCCAGAGTATCGGGTTCCATCCTCCTACAGCAGCAATCTCGTCGGGCAAGGGACAAACTTCTCCTTGGGGAAAGGCAAAGACGTGATATCTATCGTCCCAATAGGGCAAACAAGCATCGAGAAAGTAGCGATCAACTTGCATCTGACGGAATGGATACAGCTGAGTAATACCCGTCTGATTAAGAGCAACCCTATCCGTGTCCCTAAAGCATCGGGACCATTCTTGCAGCATCACGGTCAATCGATCGATTCCCATGGTTAAAATTCTTGAAAGGAATAATGAAACTTTCTTTTTGAGATGGAATGAATTGTGAAGAGGTTGTGAAGAAAATCAAAGACAAGAGAGAGGTATTTATAGCATTAATTCCACCACCCTCTTTCCATATCTTCCTTGCACAGAAGTTTCCTAATTCTAAAAGGATCAACATACAGGCCTCGTCTCGAGATTCCCTAATCTTAGCCCAGGAATTAGTCATACCGAGTTTTCCTAATTCCAAAAAAAATTTCAAAATAAGTTGCAAAAATGTCAAAATTCAAAAATTCAAATTTTTATTCCCAGCGCGAGTCACATTTTCACCAACGTGTTGCATGCAAAATTATGTAACTGCTACAGGTACCACTCAAGGCTTCAGAGGCAAGCCCGCACAACTCACATATCTCCCCAGCGGAAAGCCCAAGGCGGCATTTTACACGGGATGGGCCCATATATAGGCGCACCCAGGGCTTACACGACAAGTCCACAATTCCCCACGGAGTTATCATCTTCAGCTCAGGTATGATTTCTAACTTGTGGCTGGCGAGCCCTTCACGCAAGTCCAATGGACTATAAGCGACCCGACCGGAAGTCTGCCAGGTCTTAATCCTCGATTGGCCTGATAGCTACTCTGACTTTCGCCATGTCCAAGCCTCAGTCAGAGTGGGGGCTCTGTAGACACCTACATTTTGACCGCCAGGTGTCTATACCAGTTTCCAAAAAACACCCGATGATGATAGGACGCAAACGTGTTTCTACGCGCTCGGATATGGACTCAAAACCATTGATTGCTGGCTTAGGCATTTAAGGAGTACAAATATCACAAAAATGACCTCAAATTCTGGTCCAGTGGGTCATTTCCAGTCAAATAAGACTAATTTGGGTCAAAACCGGCATCGGAAATAAAACCGACTTTTAGCGACCGGGTCAAAACCCGGTCAAGGCCATTTCCGAGTAGCTCACCCATGGTCCACCTTCAGACGGGCCATCAGAACAAGTCCGTCAAGGCACAAAACCCTAGACACCAAAGTGCATAGCAATGCCTATATAAACACCCCCTTGGCAACACAATTAAACACTTATTTCACAACCCTAATCTATCATCCTTTACACATCTAATTCAACCCTAAGCAAACCCTAATCAACCCTAATCCTATACACTCAAACCCTAACCCTAGCAATTAGGAGACAAACCCTAATAACCATAACTTAACTTACATCTCGATTACTCCCGTGCAAGCCGCATCTAACGAGTCCTGTCCGAGAACAAGAACATGTAGGTTGAGGGTGCAATATTCCCGTTCTTCTTTTTTCCTTTTTCTTCTCTTCGTCCGTCCGTCCCGAGTCATGTTTTTTATTGTTTTTTTTATTTATTTTATCGCATTCTAATATTATTAATAATTACTAGTACGAAAACATTAAAATACTTGTGAATTTGTGTCGAGTGCGAATGATGTCGGGATAAGGAAACCCGAATATACAAGGTTATTGCACCCAGCGTTGCCGGTCGCTTATCCCGACACCCCTAGCACTTGATTATTGAAGCAAGTCAACTTAAACAATAGTTTTTTTTTACTTTTGTTTACATCATCATTCATCGCATATTCCGTCAATTTCAAATACTATTTTCAAATCAAACACCTTTTTTATTTTTTTTATTAGGGTCGAAACCCGTTGACGCGGATCCGACATCACATAAATCCCTAGGAATTTATTACGATGTCGGGAAGCCGAGGGAATCAAGTCAGGTCCGTTTAATTTAAAACAATCGCAAAGTGTCAATCTTTTAGATTCGATACCAATTCAATAGTTGGATGTCGAATCTAAACGATTTAGTCAAATAAATTAACTAATGCGATTTTCGTTGATGCTAAAATAATTGTCATGTAATTCGTTAGAACTAATCACGACACTATAAACGCGGAGAAAATTCATATCGTTTTAGTTAAATTCAAACGACTTATATTATTTTCTTCAAGTTATCGCTCTAACATTACATATCGATTCCATAATCGAAAATGGGATATGACGAGTGGCACTAAACCGGGACCAAAGTCAGTCCGCCACGCAAGTCGCACGGACCATGTGCGAGTCGCGTTCTTCTCACGCGGATCGTACGATCCCCTGAAAACGCGACATAAAAAAAAGCAGTTTTTTATTTTTTCGAACATCGTTTCCTTAACGAAACAGCAAGTTTTCTTGGCATATTTTATTTTTCTTGACCTCGGTCAACACGTGTCAAGTCCATCACGTGACTTACTTTTAAACCATGCATCATGTTCAGCATCCTATAATTTCGCAAACCGTTATTATCGTTATACCGTTACTAACCCTTTGTTCTTTTGTCGATTCATATTTCCGTTGTTTATTTTATTGTACTAAAATAAACCTTGCATGCTAAATATAACTTTGACGTTAGTATTAGATGCATTAAATTGACTTAGCAACCCATTCAATTCTCGCATGTTTAGGGAAAATAATGTTTGCATAACATTTCATCGTTCTACTAACACGCGTATTAAAACGTCGTTCGATATCTTAGTAGAGGCCGCTAATGTGCGGGCGGGGTTGGGTGTTCTTTGTGAACTTCCCAACACGTACCCTCACCCCTTACTCAGAACCTTGGTTTCCGGATGCCCGAAACCGTTGGCGCACGAGAGTCATTCAATACAGGGTATCCGATAATGTCGGTATCGGTATCAAATGCAAAGGGACGAGCCCAATAAACTCTGACATCGGAAATGGGCCATACTTTGTGCATGGCCCACTACAACATAGAGTGGGTTCGAAAGGGCCCGAACTCCCACAAAGTTCGGTGGCGACTCCACTTCGATTTAAATTTCAATTCGCCCATCTCATATGGAGATTCATTCGCCTCCCCAAACCCGCGCGTGGCCGCGTCGGGGTGGACCTATGTCATGTCCACAAATAGACAATAATTTTACTTAAATTTATAGTCTTGAGAGTTTTTGTAAGACTTAGAAGATTTTTTTTATATCTAAGAATGAATTACTCCGTATTACTTTTATTTATAATATAGAATTTCATCACTTTATTATACTTTGTCGATATGAGATAATTTTACTTAAAAATTAATATAGAGTTTTTTAATACTCAAAAGATTTTATAGTCTTAAGAGTTTTTAAGAATTGGAAGATTTTTGGTGATATCTAAGAACTCAGCCGAGCCAGGCTGACTCCAGCCGAGCAAATCCTTTCCTTGGCTGAGAAGTCGGCCGACCCAAGCCTAAGTCACAGTCGACCAAGAAGAAGACTCAGCCAGACCCCACGATCTCCCCTCCTTGACTATCACACATCTTTTTCCCCACTACCTCTTTTTACGTATACTGAAAAGTTAGTGGGGAGCAAGGTGTTGATAGTTAGCGGGGCAGTTAACTTAGGAATTTGATTAATTAGTACTCCCTCCAATTTTGAATGTTCTTCACCTTTGCTTTTGGGGAAGAAAATAAGAAGGGGTATTATATTATTAAAGTGTTATGGTGGATTGAAAAATGTAAGAGAGAGAAATATTATATTAATTAAATGAGAAAAGATGTATTGAAAAAGTATGAGAGAAGAATATTATAATAATTAATGAGGAGTAAGATGGTAAAGTTTTGTGGAAAAAGTGTTTCCATAAATGGAAATAGGGAAGTAGAGGTGTTTCAAGAAGATCATTCAAAATCAGAGGGAGTATAAATAGGGAGGCTATCATTCAGTATTTTTCATCTCTTCATTCTGTAATCAATCACACAATAAGCTACATATTTTACTGTTTTCTTAGTTTTTCCTGTAATCTCAAATTCTTCAGTAATTAATTCAATCAAGTTGTTAAAAGTTACTATATTCCTATTCTCAGATTATTGCTCTTATTTATTCCGTCTCACTCTACACTACGAGAAATACTTCTCATAGTTACCATACACGCGCGACTTTCAGTCGCTCATTTAGCGACTGAAAAGTAATCCGCGCGACTGATATAAGTCGCTGGACGAAGAGACGCAATTAAAAAAATTGACTCCTCATAGCGACCGATGTCGGTCGCTAAAAAAATCCGCGCAACCAATATCAGTCGCTACATAGCGACCGAATAAAAAACCCGCGCGACCGATTTCGGTCGCTACAGACTGAATTTTTTTAACGCCGCGAGCAGCCCCCCTCCCCCTCTCACAAACCCCATTTCACTCTCTCTTTCTCTACGCCTTCTCTCCCTTCTCTCTAACCCGTATCCCCCTTCATCATTCCTTATCATTCCTTCTTCTTTCCTCCATTTTTTCTTAGTTACGGTATGTTTTTTATCTATACTTAATTTAAATTATTTGTTAATTTTTTTATTTATTGATATAAATAGAATAGTTATTGAGTTAGATGTTTTTATAGTGTAGTACAGTGTTGTTGTTAGTGTTGGAGTATTTAGTGCAGATAGAATGTTAATTGCCCATAGGTTCCCTAATTTGAAATAGGTAGATTGTTAGTATAAAATTAGGGTTTGTGGTTAAGTAGATGAATGAATTGGGTTCTTTTAATGTGTTAGGAAATTGGAAGTGAAATACAATTATGCCGATTTAGTGATGTAATTATGGACGGAGTAGGTGCAAATAGTACTATGTTTAGGTGAATTGAGAATTTTACAAAATATGTGAGTAGTGTATATATTAGTAAATTACTTTGAGGAAATAATTTGTATGTGGTTATTGTCTTAACTTTTGTAGATAAAAAAATGAAGAGATCTGAACGAAAATGGATGTATGAGGAAAGATTGGATAAGAGACGATGTCCCACAACGGAATTTTTAGAGGGTGTTAATAGTTTTCTTGAGTTTGCTAAAACCCACCCCGAATACGCGTCAGAGGGTAGGTTTAGATGTCCTTGTGTGAAATGTAAGACCCTCAGATTCTTGGATATTATTTTGATTAAGGAACATATTATCTCAAATGAAATTTGCCCAAATTATTATTGTTGGATTTGTCATGGTGAGACGTTTGTTGTTGAGCAATATGAGGTTGAACAGAATGAGGGCAGGTTGAGAGGAATGATTGTTGATGTGGTTGAGTGCAATGTGTTTAATGATGAGAGCATTTACACTAACGACAATGACCAACCAACCCCACAAGAGCCAAACCCACGAGCGAAAGCGTTTTTTGATATGTTAGAGGTTGCGGAGAAGCCGTTATATGGAGGGTGTGATATGACATTGTTAGAAGTGCGTCTATGGTGGTGAGTTTTAGTAAGTTATACTATTTCAATATAGTAGTCTGTATTCTCTTATTTTGTGCATATTATTTCAATATTATGATGTCAATTTCTAACTTTCTACCTTTGTCCGCAGATATGACGTTGGGCAGAAGAATGCGGTTCGGGAGTGGGAGCAGAAACAGGGGGTCCTAGCCGCAGCAGGAGGAGGAGTAGCAGGAGGACCAGCTCGAGGAGCAGAATGAGGAGGAGGCGAACGAGGGTATAGTTTTAGTAAGTTATATCTTCAATACGCTTATTGATCTCTTCATATGAATTGTAGGTGCCGCCATTGCATAGTTCGAAAAGTCTGCTCCGACCCGAAGTTCACTAAGAGATCCGTCCAGGGAAAGAAGAACAAGAGGCGGGGAGGGGACCCCGAGGTGGATGCGGAGGCCACCCACTACGGTGGGTCGCAGTCGATGCATCAGCGGGCTATGAATGTTAGTATTTCCTTACCTTTGATTTTTATTTTGGATTCTTATTTAATGTTTTCATTGTAAATATAAATGAGAAATCTACATGTACTATCAACAGTTAAAGAAGCAAATCGGATGACATTCGTTAGGAAGAAGGACGCCGCCATGTGGGTAAGTTTCAAACATGAGGCTTCTTTACATTTTTCTTTACGTCTCACCTAATTATTACTACAATTTGTTTTAGAGATCGTATGTGGAGGCCACTAGAGCGCCCAAGGCTGAAGGTGTGGACCCGAGCGAGATTTGGTTCAAAGTCGCGGAGGGGTACCACAAGAGAGCGGTGTACGGTACGAGGAAAGCTCATACCCTGTACTGGACACCACCCAACGCTCGGGGGGGGGGGGCATGAGACCTCAACGGAGTATGTACCATCCGTCGTTGCTGAGATGAGGTCAGAAATGCAAGAGGAGAGGGCGCTACGGGCTGCTATGGCTGAGAAGATGAAGGAGCAGGATGACAGGCTGAAGATACAGGATGAGCGTATCCAGCGACAGGATGACATTAACTTGCAAATTCTGGAAGAGCTAAACCGCCTGAGGAGCATGCAGCAGCAGAACTGCAACACCGGCACCATTCCCCGACACAGAGATCCTAGAGACCCCTTCAATGGGGGTGGTAGTGGTGTTTCAGCTAGTTTCCCTGTTAGCTTAATAGATTTAAAACAATTTGTAGTTCATGAATATTTATCGAAAAAAGTTTGTAACATTACTCTTAATTTAGTGTATTAAAGACGTTTACTTACTTGGTTGCCAGTTCTGTAGTGTGAAGCTGGTGTAACGTTTGGAACAACGTTTGGAATGATGTTTGGGACGTATTGTGGTTGTTGGTTTGTTTTATTGAGCAGATTTTGGCAAGAAAAGAAACAAATAAAATCGGCAAATTTCATGTAAGGTAGCGAGTGATAACAGTCGCCAGCTTATTCATTTAGCGACTGATGTCAGTCGCTTTGAGACACTCAGAAAACGCCACGTCACACCCCTTAGCGACCGACATCGGTTGCTAACCTGACGCTCTTAGCGACTGAAATCGATTGCTAAAGAGATGCCATAGCGACTGATTTCGGTCGCTAAATTTAGCGACTGAAATCGGTCGCGCGTATTATTTTTTTGCCAATTTCAGTCGCCAAAAGCGACTATCTGTTGCGACTGTTTCTTAGCGACTGTCATCTGTCGCACGGATCTTTTAGCGACAGATAACGGTGGCTAAGATCAGTCGCCCCAAACTTAAATTCTTGTAGTGATAGCAATTCATAATCTCGTTAAACTCTCTCTTCTTCCCTAATCTCCCTTTTCTCAATTACTGTAACTTTTGTTTTTAGTCTTTTCTGTAAGTTCTTAATATGAATTTATCAGGTTCTAATTAATTAATGAACATAATGGTAAACTCAAAAGCGGAAGCAAAATTATAAGATATAAAAATAACCTCCAGTCATTGCTTATCGGATTCATGAACAGCTTTATCAACAGCCCGAAATTTTACCGTTCCCGAAACCGTCGACCGTCTTGACTCTATTGTCGGTTCTGAACTCTTTCTTCTCAGATTTAGATGGTATATTGATGAATAGAGAAGATAAATTTAGCGACCCGGAATGGTGTTGTATTTATACTAATCTTTCCATCAAAGATAAAGTTACAAGTAGATAAAGTTTATGTATAGTGGTTGATGGAATATAGAATTATAGAAGATAAGAGATAGATATTCGGTAGAGTTTATGTTGATCACCAAATGGACCACAATTCAGTAACTGTAAACTGATCAAACCACTTAATCAGTTATTAAGTCTATCATAAATTCTAGCATTCTCCCACTTGGTCCATTTAAACGAGAAACCGCATATACGAATCATAGCGACTAATCCTCTTATTTAAAAGGAGAATTAACCTTCCATGTATCACAATATACTCGGTTTTTCACCACTCTCAACTTAATGAATAAACCATATGTTTACTCTAGGTCAAAATAAAATGATATTTTTCAATAAATAAAGGTAACTAAATACGTACATGTATAAATTAAAATGAGATAATATCCAACTGAATGAAAGATTCAAAACAACATAATAAATGTATCACATTTCGGGACCAAGTCCCATACTTGCAACATGACCCTTGAAATTCTTAATTTGCATGTCTTTAGTCAAGGGATCGGCAATCATAAGATCAGTGCTAATGTGGTCAATCGTCCCTTTCTTCTCTTGAACACGTTCTTTAACGGCTCGAAACTTAATGTCGATGTGCTTACTTGCACCTCCACATTTATTATTCTTAGCCATAAAGACAACAACTGCATTATCACAATACATTTGCTGTATTGGCTGACTAATAGAGTCAACAACTCTAAGACCAGATATGAAGCCTTTCAGCCATATACCATGTGAGGTAGCCTCAAAACAAGAAATGAACGCAGCCTCCGTAGAAGAAGTGGATATCATTGTCTGTTTGGCACTCATCCAAAAAATAGCCCTGTCGGCTAGCATAAACACATATCATGAGGTGGATTTTCGAGAATCAATGCAGCTAATGTAGTCTAAATCGGAATACCCTACCACTTCAAGACTCTCAGTTCGTTTATACATAAGCATGTAATCCTTAGTACCCTGAAGGCATCTCAACACTTTCTTTGCAGCTTTCCAGTGATCAATTCCTGGGTTACTCTGATATCTGCCTAATACTCCAACAACATATGCAATGTCAGGTCTGGTACAGACCTGAGCATACATAATGCTACCAACTGCTGAAGCATAGGGAATATTTTTCATTTGTTCCCTCTCAATGTCATTTCTAGGACACTGGTCCAAACTTTCACAATGGATGCTACACTTGGTGAACAATCTTTCATTCTGAACCTTTCGAATACTTTGTTGACATAGGTCTCCTGAGACAACCCTAAAATGCTCCGGGATCTTTCTCTATGGATCTTAATGCCAATGACATAATATGCCTCGCCCATATCTTTCATATCAAAGTTAGTTGAAAGAAATTGTTTCACCTAATATAGAAACCCCTTATCAATGGTTGCTAGCAAAATATCATCCACAGACAACACAAGGAAACAAATCTTACTCCCATTGACCTTAGGGTATATACACTGATCCATAATGTTTTCTTCAAAACCGAATGAAGAAATAACTTCGTGAAACTTCTTATACCATTGTTGGGAATCTTGTTTCAAACCGTATATAGACTTATTTAGCTTCCAAACGAAATGCTCACCATCACTAGAGAAGAATCCTTCAGGTTGTTTCATATAAACCTCTTCTTCTAGATCTCCGTTGAGAAATGTCGTTTTCACATCCATCTGATGTAGCTCGAAATCAAAATGAGCTACTAATGTCATGACAACTCGAAGAGAATCTTTCTTTGATACAAGAGAGGAAGTCTCCATGTAATCGGTTCCTTTCCTTTGATTGAATCCTTTAGCAATGAGTCTTGCCTTATGCCTCTCGATGTTGCTAAGCGAGTCTTTCTTTCTCTTAAAGACCCACTTACATCCAATGGTTTTTACACCATCAGGCAACTCGACGAGATCCCAGACTCCATTAGATGCCATAGAATTCATCTCATCTTTCATATTATTCATCCATAAGTTTGAATCTGTAGAACTTACGGCTTGTGAAAATGACAAAGGATCATTATCGACTTCAACACAATAATCCAATTCTTGTAAATACACGATAAAGTCACCAGAAATAACTATTTTTCTTTCTCGAGTAGATCTTCTTAATGGAGCTTGTTCACCCTCTGGTGGAACTTGTTCACCTTCTGCCTCCAAATATACCAAATTTTGATCAACAGTATGTGGAGTTTCCTTATTTGGTCGTCTAACATTCGGTTGGACTTGAGGAGTGTGAATGACGACCAACCGAACACCTGAGTCAGATGGTGGAACCGCATTGCGATCTTTTTCAAGAATAATTTCCCAAAATTGATCACTCCCATTGATCAAGTCGTTCTCAAGAAATTTAGCATTTCTTGATTCCACGATTCTAGTGCTGTGAGATGGACAGTAAAATCTATAACCCTTACACTTCTCGGCATATCCAATGAAATACCCAGTAATAGCCTTTGGATCAAGCATCTTTTCTTGTGGGTTATAAATTCTCACTTCAGACGGACATCCCCTAATGCGTATATGTTGCAAACTCGGTTTCCAACCTTTGAATAACTCAAAAGGTGTCTTAGAGACGGCCTTGGAAGGAACCTGGTTTAATATATACGCTGCCATTTTGAGAGCATGATGGGAGGGATTTGCGGTGGATCCCCACCAACAAATAATATCCAACTAATACTAACTGGGTAGAAAGGGTAAGTCGGGTCGAGTCCACGGGGACGGTAAAGAGGGTTTAGACCAAGTTCCACCTAAAGACTTGACTAGGTCTCGCGGTTAAGCTAAACTAGAATGATAAGAAGGGAAGGAAATATGACTAAAAATAAGCTAAGAAGGAGAAATCAAATAAGGAAAGAGTGGGGTTAGGTCGGGTTCATAAGTGTAGTAGGATGGTTGGGTAATCGAGGGTGTAGGTTTCACCTAGTCACTAAGGTCGGTCCGCGCTCTCGCGTCAAAGCCAATGTCCGCACTCTCGTGTCTAAGACAAAACCCGAATACTCATGCAAGATATTACCCAATACACAAGGATTCAACCACAAATCAATCACCCAATGAGAAGAATAAAACAAGCAAGAGGTGCATTTGCAACTACTACTCTCACAAGCATTTCATCAAACACATAGTGTGCACAATGAGTGACTAGTAACAAAGATTTGACCTTTACCCCCAATCAACCCTAATCACCCATAATCAACACATAATCCCCCTACTAACCCCACAAAAGTCTACTCACACATAGTAAAACTAATACTAACACTATCAAGAGGAAACAACACAAATAACAAAACATCCATTATGAAACTAGCAAGAACAAGAACAATAAGAAAAGATTGAAACTTGAAAGATTAAACAAGTATTAAGAGTAAATATAATAAGAAGATTATACTTACTAACAAGAGGATGAAAAGATAAGAACTTGCATTAATGAGAAAAACCCAAAACAATCTCCCAAGGTTGTCAATCTTGGATGAATCTTGAAGAATTCCCTTAATACAAGACTAATTACTAAGATTAACGATAAACTAAAGACTAATATACACTAATCTAAGCTAATCTAGTCTAAAGTAGTCTAGGGTTTAGTGGGTAATGAAGAACATAAGATAAGATTACAAGAGGGGGGGTATTTATAGGGTTACAAGAGTGAAGGAGAGGAAAGGAAAGTCACGCGGCTACAGCACAGCCCATCCCGTCCGGGATGAAATGGTCCCGTCCGGGACGAAATGTTCCCGTCGGGGACGAAATGGTCCCGTCGGGGATGACCCCAAAACAGGCGCTATTCAATTTGTGCACCCCTTCCCGGACGGGATGAGGTCCTTCCCGACGGGGATGGGTCTTGTAGGCCTCCAATATGATCTTTAAGGTCCCTCCTTGCTTCTCATGGGTTTCTCATCAATTCTCGGGGCTCGGGATCGAGTCCTAGGGGCTCGGGATTGGGTCCCAAGGTCTCGGGGTCGAATCCAAGGCATCGAGCGATCGTTCCTTCACTTCGTTGGCTCCAAAAAGTGTATGAAACGAGTCGGAATCGTTCCAATTCTTCATGAATGGTCTCGGGAACCTGAAACGAACCAGAGGAAGCATAAGTAGCCCATAAACCGCTCCCAAGGAGCGATTCCACAAGGAAAATGGGACCAATACACAACAAATTAGGCACTACAAACTACACTTATCAACTCCCCCACACTTAACCCTTACTCGCCCTCGAGTAAGCACAAACTAACTACTAAACTAGCCGAGCGGGTATTAGTGCACCCTACGCCCTTTCAACTCACGCGAGAACACCTAGAGGACAAGTGCTCTCCGCAAGGCAAGTGAGGTCTTGCGACAAAACCGTGGATGCAACCGAACACAAAAACACATAAACAAACAAACATACAAACAAACAAACAAAAGGTTGCACCCAAAAAAGAAACAAATTCCGCTTCCCTCTAAAAAGCGGTGGAAGAAGCACCGGTTTAGGACTCAAGGCAATTGACAACGTTCCCAAGCTAGCAATACAAACCAAAATGGACAAAACCCTAATAGTATGACGACAAAGCAACAAAAACGTTGGTAACTTACCTAGGTTCCTCTTAACCTTCTAAGAACGTACTACGGGATGATTGGCGGGATGGAAAATGGATGAACCACGGTGTTAGTCGACACTGTAGGTAAGTGAGACCCCGCCCCCTTTAGCGATTTGCCAAGAGGGTCGTCCCATGCCCAAAACCGCCCAACTAGTCCAAGTAAAAAGGTGGTTATGATTGCAAAATGAGGGAAGACCGATCATTAGCGCTATAATCCTTCCTAGGGACTCGGTCCTTTGGTAGGCTCTTCACGGTAACGATCGGAAAAAAGGCTTATTTTGAGAGGGTGAGAATCTTTTTGTGAGACGGTTTTCTTTTGGCATTTTTCTTTCTTTTGCATTTTTGCTTTGTGTTGCTATGCCATTTCTTTTTCATCTTTTGTATTTTTTTTGGCTTTTTGTGCCTTTTCTTTTTCTTCAATCCTTTCTTTCTTTCATTTTCTTTCTTTTTTCTTTTCTTTGCCCTTTTGGCTAGATTTTAGTTGAAGACATTTCTTTTTGCAACTAAGAAAGAGATTTCAACAATTTGCAACTTTATTTCGTGGATATGTGTAGGAGGTAGGGGAATGGGAAAGTCGGGAGCGCGCTTTCCCTTCAAACCCACAAAAAGGGGAGAAACTTGGACTAATCAAACAATTCCGAACACGGTCACCTAGGGGACGGGACTCGGCAACCAAGGCCTTTTCACACCGTGGGTGGTCATAATGGTCAAAATTCAAATCCCGTAGTAAATCCCTAGTAAGCTACGTGGACTCAAGGTA
Organism: Agrostemma githago; assembly: GCA_958450325.1. Lineage (NCBI taxonomy): Eukaryota > Viridiplantae > Streptophyta > Magnoliopsida > Caryophyllales > Caryophyllaceae > Agrostemma > Agrostemma githago. The sequence continues at coordinate 19,853,233 of OY288241.1, read as the reverse complement.
AGAAACGAACGAAATCATTGATTTAGGGTCATTCTACTAGACTAAAGTCCAAGACTCGATTTATACTACTAGAGAGGGAAAGTAAACACTTGCACACTAGCCTCTAAACCGGGTTTTCGAAAATCTTTTTACACACTAGACACAACTACACATCACAAAACAAAGACGACAAAAACGGAAGAAAAGGAGACAAAAGGCAACAAAACAAAACAAATCAAAACAAACATACAAAGAGAACAAACACCACCCCAAATTTCTAAATAAGCAACCAATCAACCACAAATCTTTACAAGGCTCCACCCGAGCACACATCATCACAAATATCCTCCACACTCCACAAGAGAAAAGAGGAAAATGGATGAAAGATGTTACCGGATGTCTTGAAAGCTCTCCAAAGCTATCGGTGATTAAGCAACCTATAAGGAAAAAGGGAGGCAAAACACGCACAACACAACAAATATACGACATAAAGACACAAAAGGAAAACACACAAAATAAAATATTTTTTATTTTTGTGAAAATTTTTCAAATTTTTAGAGTTTTTAAAGATTTTTCGGAAAAACTACGAAAACAAAACTAACTATGATAGAATATCGCTCCCCCACACTTAAGCCGAGCAATGTCCTCATGCTCAACCGTAGTGTATGGAGACCAAAAAAGAAAAGAAAAGAAATTACGAAAATAAAGCTAAAAATCAAAAAGAAAAGTGGAGAAAAGGGTAGAATGTGTCCGGCCGGGGTGTAGTCAAGTCACCATGGGCCGAGACAAGAAAATATATGGTAAGGGGGAGAAATAAAAAGAGGGAAATAAAAGGAAATGGGAGGGGAGGACTAGGTGTAATCAAGTCACCTAGCCCGGATTCTGCCCAAATCCGACGAAGTCCTACAAAAAGGGTGAAAATCTTATAAATTTGGATTTTGAAATGACTCTCGATGTAGTCACGTCATCGAGAGTCGGGAGCAACAATTACCAAGGCCCCGAGGGCCACCATGACACAAATGATAAAGGGAAGGGGAACTAACAAGAGAAGACAAGCAACAAAAGACGGAAAAGAAAGGATAGTTGTCGTACCTTGCGTGTAGCAACTCCCTCGCTCCATCGTCTCATAGGTCGAAATCGGCACTTAGCTAGTCGTCGTCATTGCTATTCTTCTCCAATCACGATATGGTTCCATGGTTGGAGCACAAAGGTATAAGGAGGTTGGTTTTGATGTGAAAGTCGGTGTAAAGTGAAGAGAAAATGAGGTGGATATGTGTATATGAAGTGTAGGGGTCATATGATAAGGGCAAGGATAGGTAGGGAGGTTGGGAGGGGGTATAAAATGGTTGGGTGGGATCAAATGTCGAAGAAGAGGCAAAAAGGAGGAGCAGGGACCTATCCCGGTCGGGATGGATGATCCCGGTCGGGATGACATACCCGTCCCGGTCGGGAAGCTCCCTTCCCGGTCGGGATCACACTCCAGTAAACTCGATTTTTGGTACACTCATCCCGATCGGGATGGCTCCTTCCCGGTTAGGATGGTTCATCCTTCCCGGTCGGGATGGTTCATCCTTCCCGGTCGGGATGCCTTCTTCTCGGTCGGGAAGAGTCTTCTAGCCCTTCATAATCTTGATAGCTTCACCCACAAGGCCACCAATACAAACCCGACTTCCTAGCTCAAAATCCATGCTCTATCAATAACCATTCCTTTCTAAGATTCATCTTCACTTTGCACCTAACAAATAAGCTCAAAACATTCATCAAAGTCCCTCCCTCTCATCGCTCATCAAAATACCAAATCACAAGAATCTCACAAAACAAAGAGTCCTAGAAACAAAATCACAAATAACACAATTACAAACACAAAAACTAAAGAGGAGAGAAAGGGGAATATACAACATGACGGTTCTTATGGAACTCCGTCAAACCGAGGATGGTGGACTCTTCATTCCTAGCCATAGCCATCAAGGGCTCGGAGGAGCAAGTCAAATGCTCGAGCCACATTGTAATGAGGGCTCAAGCAACCGAGCCAAGCTATCCTCCAAGGCCTCCAAGTCAGAAGCACGAAGTAGCCACACAAAGACCCAATATCATCTTTCTTGTTATCTCCGGGGTCTATCCATCCTACGAGCCTCACCGACCTCTTCCTCCCTAAGCATTGTCTCCAATCACTAGCAAGCTTCAAGTCTTCATCATGAGGCACCAAAAACGGCTTTGGCCTCATTTCCTCGTTGCACACCCCCATACCTTCCTCAAGTTGTGGTTCCTCATCTTCAAGTCCCGGAACAACACTTGTCCCCACATCATCTTGGAGGAGAGAATTGAAACTTCTACCGGCGGTTTCAATCTCTTCCAAGTCATTGCTTCGCTTACTTGCAAGGGGCTCTTGATGCTTTTCCATATTATCGCACAAGGGCAACTTGAGGTCGTCATTTTCACCCAAGAACTTCACAAATTCCACCAACTCATCCAACTCACTAACCTCCTCAAATTCTTCACCAACATCGCCTTCGACAAGGGTTATTTCCTCATTCGCCTCCTCTTGGGTGGACAATTGAGGTTCTTCAAAGCAAGCCTCGCTTCTCAAAGGGGATTCATTAGCGGCTTCGTCATTGGGTTGTTCCCCTTCCCCAAATGAACATCCCTCATCAACTTGTGAAGATTGAGTTAAAAACATGAGGGTTTGAGCCGTTAAAGCATTCAATCTAGCATTACGTTCCTCACTTTCCCTTCGGAGTTCGGCCAAGATGTCATGGTCTTTTTGCAATTGTAAGGTCATTTCTTGTTGCATTTGAAGAATCGATTGATTTAACTCCAAGTTTGGCATTTAGTGGCCATTGGGGTTTTGAAGTGTTACTTGTGAACCTTGATGATGCCCAAGGGGTGGGGCATCATATGGTTGGTAGTGAGGTGGATATGATTGGTAGTATTGTGGGTTTTGGGGCTCATATTGTGGTTGAGGTGAAGGGTAATGTGGTGGGTTTTGTGGAAGTTGGTTTCCATAAGGTGAATCATGATGAAACATGGTGGGTTCACATTGATAGCTTGAGTATTAGTCACCATGATTATAGGAGTGATAAGCATTCACTTGTTGGTAGCCGATTCCATTTCCTTGAAATTCATACCCACGAGTGTCTTTATTATCCCAAGGAGCTTGATAGTGGTAGGGAGATGTCATGTCATACCCTTGATTCATAGAGGGAGAGGAGTAGCTCAAGGCGGCTTCCATGTGTGGGGAGTTTAGATCAAACCTCGTGCCTTGCTCGAAAACTAGGCTCCTACTGAAACACCCCACATTGATTGAAGATGTCCTATTTACGAGCTTTGCTTAAAGGGATTTGAAGTACTACTCATATCAACAAAGTGCACTTTCTTTTCTGGTTTGCCCATGATAAGATCTCCACAGTTAAGCGTGCTTGAGTGGGAGCAATCTTAGAATGGGTGACCTCCTGGGAAGGTTTCCGGGATGCACATGACTGAGGACAAAATGTGCTGGAACGGACGGTTATGTGGCTCTGAGTCGTAAGGAAGAGGGTGGTCACCACCTCTAGGCAAAAATTGTAGACTAAGAGCAAACGTGATAAGTCTAGTGCTTTTTGGGCACTAGACAGAAAGAAATAAACTTCACACACAAAAGAAGCAAAAGAAAACAAAAACTACAAAAAAAAAAAAAACAAAGACAAAATCAAGTAAAATGGCAAACAAAGTCTAAACTAGCACCATCCCCGGCAACGGCGCCAAATTGATGGGAGGGATTTGCGGTGGATCCCCACCAACAAATAATATCCAACTAATCCTAACTGGGTAGAAAGGGTAAGTCGGGTCGAGTCCACGGGGACGGTAAAGAGGGTTTAGACCAAGTTCCACCTAAAGACTTGACTAGGTCTCGCGGCTAAGCTAAACTAGAATGATAAGAAGGGAAGGAAATATGACTAAAAATAAGCTAAGAAGGAGAAATCAAATAAGGAAAGAGTGGGGTTAGGTCGGGTTCATAAGTGTAGTGGGGGTAATCGAGGGTGTAGGTTTCACCTAGTCACTAAGGTCGGTCCGCGCTCTCGCGTCAAAGCCAATGTCCGCACTCTCGTGTCTAAGACAAAACCCGAATACTCATGCAAGATATTACCCAATACACAAGGATTCAACCACAAATCAATCACCCAATGAGAAGAATAAAACAAGCAAGAGGTGCATTTGCAACTACTACTCTCACAAGCATTTCATCAAACACATAGTGTGCACAATGAGTGACTAGTAACAAAGATTTGACCTTTACCCCCAATCAACCCTAATCACCCATAATCAACACATAATCCCCCTACTAACCCCACAAAAGTCTACTCACACATAGTAAAACTAATACTAACACTATCAAGAGGAAACAACACAAATAACAAAACATCCATTATGAAACTAGCAAGAACAAGAACAATAAGAAAAGATTGAAACTTGAAAGATTAAACAAGTATTAAGAGTAAATATAATAAGAAGATTATACTTACTAACAAGAGGATGAAAAGATAAGAACTTGAATTAATGAGAAAAACCCAAAACAATCTCCCAAGGTTGTCAATCTTGGATGAATCTTGAAGAATTCCCTTAATACAAGACTAATTACTAAGATTAACGATAAACTAAAGACTAATATACACTAATCTAAGCTAATCTAGTCTAAAGTAGTCTAGGGTTTAGTGGGTAATGAAGAACATAAGATAAGATTACAAGAGGGGGGGGGTATTTATAGGGTTACAAGAGTGAAGGAGAGGAAAGGAAAGTCACGCGGCTACAGCACAACCCATCCCGTCCGGGATGAAATGGTCCCGTCCGGGACAAAATGTTCCCGTCGGGGACGAAATGGTCCCGTCGGGGATGACCCCAAAACAGGCGCTATTCAATTTGTGTACCCCTTCCCGGACGGGATGAGGTCCTTCCCGACGGGGATGGGTCTTGTAGGCCTCCAATATGATCTTTAAGGTCCCTCCTTGCTTCTCATGGGTTTCTCATCGACTCTCGGGGCTCGGGATCGAGTCCTAGGGGCTCGGGATTGGGTCCCAAGGTCTCGGGGTCGAATCCAAGGCATCGAGCGATCGTTCCTTCACTTCGTTGGCTCCAAAAAGTGTATGAAACGAGTCGGAATCGTTCCAATTCTTCATGAATGGTCTCGGGAACCTGAAACGAACCAGAGGAAGCATAAGTAGCCCATAAACCGCTCCCAAGGAGCGATTCCACAAGGAAAATGGGACCAATACACAACAAATTAGGCACTATAAACTACACTTATCAACTCCCCCACACTTAACCCTTACTCGCCCTCGAGTAAGCACAAACTAACTACTAAACTAGCCGAGCGGGTATTAGTGCACCCTACGCCCTTTCAACTCACGCGAGAACACCTAGAGGACAAGTGCTCTCCGCAAGGCAAGTGAGGTCTTGCGACAAAACCGTGGATGCAACCGAACACAAAAACACATAAACAAACAAACATACAAACAAACAAACAAAAGGTTGCACCCAAAAAAGAAACAAATTCCGCTTCCCTCTAAAAAGCGGTGGAAGAAGCACCGGTTTAGGACTCAAGGCAAGTGACAACGTTCCCAAGCTAGCAATACAAACCAAAATGGACAAAACCCTAATAGGATGACGACAAAGCAACAAAAACGTTGGTAACTTATCTAGGTTCCTCTTAACCTTCTAAGAACGTACTACGGGATGATTGGCGGGATGGAAAATGGATGAACCACGGTGTTAGTCGACATTGTAGGTAAGTGAGACCCCGCCCCCTTTAGCGATTTGCCAAGAGGGTCGTCCCATGCCCAAAACCGCCCAACTAGTCTAAGTAAAAAGGTGGTTTTGATTGCAAAATGAGGGAAGACCGATCATTAGCGCTATCATCCTTCCTAGGGACTCGGTCCTTTTGTAGGCTCTTCACGGTAACGATCGGAAAAAGGCTTATTTTGAGAGGGTGAGAATCTTTTTGTGAGACGGTTTTCTTTTGGCATTTTTCTTTCTTTTGCATTTTTGCTTTGTGTTGCTATGCCATTTCTTTTTCATCTTTTGTATTTTTTTTTTGGCTTTTTGTGCCTTTTCTTTTTCTTCAATCCTTTCTTTCTTTCATTTTCTTTCTTTTTTCTTTTCTTTGCCCTTTTGGCTAGATTTTAGTTGAAGACATTTCTTTTTGCAACTAAGAAAGAGATTTCAACAATTTGCAACTTTATTTCGTGGATATGTGTAGGAGGTAGGGGAATGGGAAAGTCGGGAGCGCGCTTTCCCTTCAAACCCACAAAAAGGGGAGAAACTTGGACTAATCAAACAATTCCGAACACGGTCACCTAGGGGACGGGACTCGGCAACCAAGGCCTTTTCACACCGTGGGTGGTCATAATGGTCAAAATGCAAATCCCGTAGTAAATCCCTAGTAAGCTACGTGGACTCAAGGTAAGAAACGAACGAAATCATTGATTTAGGGTCATTCTACTAGACTAAAGTCCAAGACTCGATTTATACTACTAGAGAGGGAAAGTAAACACTTGCACACTAGCCTCTAAACCGGGTTTTCGAAAACCTTTTTACACACTAGACACAACTACACATCACAAAACAAAGACGACAAAAACGGAAGAAAAGGAGACATAATGCTACCAACTGCTGAAGCATAGGGAATATTTTTCATTTGTTCCCTCTCAATGTCATTGCTAGGACACTGGTCCAAACTTTCACAATGGATGCTACACTTGGTGAACAATCTTTCATTCTGAACCTTTCGAATACTTTGTTGACATAGGTCTCCTGAGACAACCCTAAAATGCTCCGGGATCTTTCTCTATGGATCTTAATGCCAATGACATAATATGCCTCGCCCATATCTTTCATATCAAAGTTAGTTGAAAGAAATTGTTTCACCTAATATAGAAACCCCTTATCAATGGTTGCTAGCAAAATATCATCCACAGACAACACAAGGAAACAAATCTTACTCCCATTGACCTTAGGGTATATACACTGATCCATAATGTTTTCTTCAAAACCGAATGAAGAAATAACTTCGTGAAACTTCTTATACCATTGTTGGGAATCTTGTTTCAAACCGTATATAGACTTATTTAGCTTCCAAACGAAATGCTCACCATCACTAGAGAAGAATCCTTCAGGTTGTTTCATATAAACCTCTTCTTCTAGATCTCCGTTGAGAAATGTCGTTTTCACATCCATCTGATGTAGCTCGAAATCAAAATGAGCTACTAATGTCATGACAACTCGAAGAGAATCTTTCTTTGATACAAGAGAGGAAGTCTCCGTGTAATCGGTTCCTTTCCTTTGATTGAATCCTTTAGCAATGAGTCTTGCCTTATGCCTCTCGATGTTGCTAAGCGAGTCTTTCTTTCTCTTAAAAAACCACTTACATCCAATGGTTTTTACACCATCAGGCAACTCGACAAGATCCCAGACTCCATTAGATGCCATAGAATTCATCTCATCTTTCATATTATTCATCCATAAGTTTGAATCTGTAGAACTTACGGCTTGTGAAAATGACAAAGGATCATTATCGACTTCAACACAATAATCCAATTCTTGTAAATACACGATAAAGTCACCAGAAATAACTATTTTTCTTTCTCGAGTAGATCTTCTTAATGGAGCTTGTTCACCCTCGGGTGGAACTTGTTCACCCTCTGGTGGAACTTGTTCACCTTCTGCCTCCAAATATACCAAATTTTGATCAACAGTATGTGGAGTTTCCTTATTTGGTCGTCTAACATTCGGTTGGACTTGAGGAGTGTGAATGACGACCAACCGAACACCTGAGTCAGATGGTGGAACCGCATTGCGATCTTTTTCAAGAATAATTTCCCAAAATTGATCACTCCCATTGATCAAGTCGTTCTCAAGAAATTTAGCATTTCTTGATTCCACGATTCTAGTGCTGTGAGATGGACAGTAAAATCTATAACCCTTACACTTCTCGGCATATCCAATGAAATACCCAGTAATAGCCTTTGGATCAAGCATCTTTTCTTGTGGGTTATAAATTCTCACTTCAGACGGACATCCCCTAATGCGTATATGTTGCAAACTCGGTTTCCAACCTTTGAATAACTCAAAAGGTGTCTTAGAGACGGCCTTGGAAGGAACCTGGTTTAATATATACGCTGCCATTTTGAGAGCATGATGGGAGGGATTTGCGGTGGATCCCCACCAACAAATAATATCCAACTAATCCTAACTGGGTAGAAAGGGTAAGTCGGGTCGAGTCCACGGGGACGGTAAAGAGGGTTTAGACCAAGTTCCACCTAAAGACTTGACTAGGTCTCGCGGCTAAGCTAAACTAGAATGATAAGAAGGGAAGGAAATATGACTAAAAATAAGCTAAGAAGGAGAAATCAAATAAGGAAAGAGTGGGGTTAGGTCGGGTTCATAAGTGTAGTGGGGGTAATCGAGGGTGTAGGTTTCACCTAGTCACTAAGGTCGGTCCGCGCTCTCGCGTCAAAGCCAATGTCCGCACTCTCGTGTCTAAGACAAAACCCGAATACTCATGCAAGATATTACCCAATACACAAGGATTCAACCACAAATCAATCACCCAATGAGAAGAATAAAACAAGCAAGAGGTGCATTTGCAACTACTACTCTCACAAGCATTTCATCAAACACATAGTGTGCACAATGAGTGACTAGTAACAAAGATTTGACCTTTACCCCCAATCAACCCTAATCACCCATAATCAACACATAATCCCCCTACTAACCCCACAAAAGTCTACTCACACATAGTAAAACTAATACTAACACTATCAAGAGGAAACAACACAAATAACAAAACATCCATTATGAAACTAGCAAGAACAAGAACAATAAGAAAAGATTGAAACTTGAAAGATTAAACAAGTATTAAGAGTAAATATAATAAGAAGATTATACTTACTAACAAGAGGATGAAAAGATAAGAACTTGCATTAATGAGAAAAACCCAAAACAATCTCCCAAGGTTGTCAATCTTGGATGAATCTTGAAGAATTCCCTTAATACAAGACTAATTACTAAGATTAACGATAAACTAAAGACTAATATACACTAATATAAGCTAATCTAGTCTAAAGTAGTCTAGGGTTTAGTGGGTAATGAAGAACATAAGATAAGATTACAAGAGGGAAGGTATTTATAGGGTTACAAGAGTGAAGGAGAGGAAAGAAAAGTCACGCGGCTACAGCACAGCCCATCCCGTCCGGGATGAAATGGTCCCGTCCGGGACGAAATGTTCCCGTCGGGGACGAAATGGTCCCGTCGGGGATGACCCCAAAACAGGCGCTATTCAATTTGTGCACCCCTTCCCGGACGGGATGAGGTCCTTCCCGACGGGGATGGGTCTTGTAGGCCTCCAATATGATCTTTAAGGTCCCTCCTTGCTTCTCATGGGTTTCTCATCGATTCTCGGGGCTCGGGATCGAGTCCAAGGGGCTCGGGATTGGGTCCCAAGGTCTCGGGGTCGAATCCAAGGCATCGAGCGATCGTTCCTTCACTTCGTTGGCTCCAAAAAGTGTATGAAACGAGTCGGAATCGTTCCAATTCTTCATGAATGGTCTCGGGAACCTGAAACGAACCAGAGGAAGCATAAGTAGCCCATAAACCGCTCCCAAGGAGCGATTCCACAAGTAAAATGGGACCAATACACAACAAATTAGGCACTATAAACTACACTTATCAACTCCCCCACACTTAACCCTTACTCGCCCTCGAGTAAGCACAAACTAACTACTAAACTAGCCGAGCGGGTATTAGTGCACCTTACGCCCTTTCAACTCACGCGAGAACACCTAGAGGACAAGTGCTCTCCGCAAGGCAAGTGAGGTCTTGCGACAAAACCGTGGATGCAACCGAACACAAAAACACATAAACAAACAAACATACAAACAAACAAACAAAAGGTTGCACCCAAAAAAGAAACAAATTCCGCTTCCCTCTAAAAAGCGGTGGAAGAAGCACCGGTTTAGGACTCAAGGCAAGTGACAACGTTCCCAAGCTAGCAATACAAACCAAAATGGACAAAACCCTAATAGTATGACGACAAAGCAACAAAAACGTTGGTAACTTATCTAGGTTCCTCTTAACCTTCTAAGAACGTACTACGGGATGATTGGCGGGATGGAAAATGGATGAACCACGGTGTTAGTCGACATTGTAGGTAAGTGAGACCCCGCCCTCTTTAGCGATTTGCCAAGAGGGTCGTCCCATGCCCAAAACCGCCCAACTAGTCTAAGTAAAAAGGTGGTTATGATTGCAAAATGAGGGAAGACCGATCATTAGCGCTATCATCCTTCCTAGGGACTCGGTCCTTTTGTAGGCTCTTCACGGTAACGATCGGAAAAAGGCTTATTTTGAGAGGGTGAGAATCTTTTTGTGAGACGGTTTTCTTTTGGCATTTTTCTTTCTTTTGCATTTTTGCTTTGTGTTGCTATGCCATTTCTTTTTCATCTTTTGTATTTTTTTTTTGGCTTTTTGTGCCTTTTCTTTTTCTTCAATCCTTTCTTTCTTTCATTTTCTTTCTTTTTTCTTTTCTTTGCCCTTTTGGCTAGATTTTAGTTGAAGACATTTCTTTTTGCAACTAAGAAAGAGATTTCAACAATTTGCAACTTTATTTCGTGGATATGTGTAGGAGGTAGGGGAATGGGAAAGTCGGGAGCGCGCTTTCCCTTCAAACCCACAAAAAGGGGAGAAACTTGGACTAATCAAACAATTCCGAACACGGTCACCTAGGGGACGGGACTCGGCAACCAAGGCCTTTTCACACCGTGGGTGGTCATAATGGTCAAAATGCAAATCCCGTAGTAAATCCCTAGTAAGCTACGTGGACTCAAGGTAAGAAACGAACGAAATCATTGATTTAGGGTCATTCTACTAGACTAAAGTCCAAGACTCAATTTATACTACTAGAGAGGGAAAGTAAACACTTGCACACTAGCCTCTAAACCGGGTTTTCGAAAACCTTTTTACACACTAGACACAACTACACATCACAAAACAAAGACGACAAAAACGGAAGAAAAGGAGACATAATGCTACCAACTGCTGAAGCATAGGGAATATTTTTCATTTGTTCCCTCTCAATGTCATTTCTAGGACACTGGTCCAAACTTTCACAATGGATGCTACACTTGGTGAACAATCTTTCATTCTGAACCTTTCGAATACTTTGTTGACATAGGTCTCCTGAGACAACCCTAAAATGCTCCGGGATCTTTCTCTATGGATCTTAATGCCAATGACATAATATGCCTCGCCCATATCTTTCATATCAAAGTTAGTTGAAAGAAATTGTTTCACCTAATATAGAAACCCCTTATCAATGGTTGCTAGCAAAATATCATCCACAGACAACACAAGGAAACAAATCTTACTCCCATTGACCTTAGGGTATATACACTGATCCATAATGTTTTCTTCAAAACCGAATGAAGAAATAACTTCGTGAAACTTCTTATACCATTGTTGGGAATCTTGTTTCAAACCGTATATAGACTTATTTAGCTTCCAAATGAAATGCTCACCATCACTAGAGAAGAATCCTTCAGGTTGTTTCATATAAACCTCTTCTTCTAGATCTCCGTTGAGAAATGTCGTTTTCACATCCATCTGATGTAGCTCGAAATCAAAATGAGCTACTAATGTCATGACAACTCGAAGAGAATCTTTCTTTGATACAAGAGAGGAAGTCTCCATGTAATCGGTTCCTTTCCTTTGATTGAATCCTTTAGCAATGAGTCTTGCCTTATGCCTCTCGATGTTGCTGAGCGAGTCTTTCTTTCTCTTAAAGACCCACTTACATCCAATGGTTTTTACACCATCAGGCAACTCGACAAGATCCCAGACTCCATTAGATGCCATAGAATTCATCTCATCTTTCATATTATTCATCCATAAGTTTGAATCTGTAGAACTTACGGCTTGTGAAAATGACAAAGGATCATTATCGACTTCAACACAATAATCCAATTCTTGTAAATACACGATAAAGTCACCAGAAATAACTATTTTTCTTTCTCGAGTAGATCTTCTTAATGGAGCTTGTTCACCCTCGGGTGGAACTTGTTCACCCTCTGGTGGAACTTGTTCACCTTCTGCCTCCAAATATACCAAATTTTGATCAACAGTATGTGGAGTTTCCTTATTTGGTCGTCTAACATTCGGTTGGACTTGAGGAGTGTGAATGACGACCAACCGAACACCTGAGTCAGATGGTGGAACCGCATTGCGATCTTTTTCAAGAATAATTTCCCAAAATTGATCACTCCCATTGATCAAGTCGTTCTCAAGAAATTTAGCATTTCTTGATTCCACGATTCTAGTGCTGTGAGATGGACAGTAAAATCTATAACCCTTACACTTCTCGGCATATCCAATGAAATACCCAGTAATAGCCTTTGGATCAAGCATCTTTTCTTGTGGGTTATAAATTCTCACTTCAGACGGACATCCCCTAATGCGTATATGTTGCAAACTCGGTTTCCAACCTTTGAATAACTCAAAAGGTGTCTTAGAGACGGCCTTGGAAGGAACCTGGTTTAATATATACGCTGCCATTTTGAGAGCATGATGGGAGGGATTTGCGGTGGATCCCCACCAACAAATAATATCCAACTAATCCTAACTGGGTAGAAAGGGTAAGTCGGGTCGAGTCCACGGGGACGGTAAAGAGGGTTTAGACCAAGTTCCACCTAAAGACTTGACTAGGTCTCGCGGCTAAGCTAAACTAGAATGATAAGAAGGGAAGGAAATATGACTAAAAATAAGCTAAGAAGGAGAAATCAAATAAGGAAAGAGTGGGGTTAGGTCGGGTTCATAAGTGTAGTGGGGGTAATCGAGGGTGTAGGTTTCACCTAGTCACTAAGGTCGGTCCGCGCTCTCGCGTCAAAGCCAATGTCCGCACTCTCGTGTCTAAGACAAAACCCGAATACTCATGCAAGATATTACCCAATACACAAGGATTCAACCACAAATCAATCACCCAATGAGAAGAATAAAACAAGCAAGAGGTGCATTTGCAACTACTACTCTCACAAGCATTTCATCAAACACATAGTGTGCACAATGAGTGACTAGTAACAAAGATTTGACCTTTACCCCCAATCAACCCTAATCACCCATAATCAACACATAATCCCCCTACTAACCCCACAAAAGTCTACTCACACATAGTAAAACTAATACTAACACTATCAAGAGGAAACAACACAAATAACAAAACATCCATTATGAAACTAGCAAGAACAAGAACAAGAACAATAAGAAAAGATTGAAACTTGAAAGATTAAACAAGTATTAAGAGTAAATATAATAAGAAGATTATACTTACTAACAAGAGGATGAAAAGATAAGAACTTGCATTAATGAGAAAAACCCAAAACAATCTCCCAAGGTTGTCAATCTTGGATGAATCTTGAAGAATTCCCTTAATACAAGACTAATTACTAAGATTAACGATAAACTAAAGACTAATCTACACTAATCTAAGCTAATCTAGTCTAAAGTAGTCTAGGGTTTAGTGGGTAATGAAGAACATAAGCTAAGATTACAAGAGGGGGGTATTTATAGAGTTACAAGAGTGAAGGAGAGGAAAGGAAAGTCACGCGGCTACAGCACAGCCCATCCCGTCCGGGATGAAATGGTCCCGTCCGGGACGAAATGGTCCCGTCGAGGACGACCCCAAAACAGGCGCTGTTCAATTTGTGCACCCCTTCCCGGACGGGATGAGGTCCTTCCCGACGGGGATGGGTCTTGTAGGCCTCCAATATGATCTTTAAGGTCCCTCCTTGCTTCTCATGGGTTTCTCATCGATTCTCGGGGCTCGGGATCAAGTCCTAGGGGCTCGGGATTGGGTCTCATGGTCTCGGGGTCGAATCCAAGGCATCGAGCGATCGTTCCTTCACTTCGTTGGCTCCAAAAAGTGTATGAAACGAGTCGGAATCGTTCCAATTCTTCATGAATGGTCTCGGGAACCTGAAACGAACTAGAGGAAGCATAAGTAGCCCATAAACCGCTCCCAAGGAGCGATTCCACAAGGAAAATGGGACCAATACACAACAAATTAGGCACTACAAACTACACTTATCAGAGCATCAACCCACAAAAATGATGGAAGATTAATATTACTTTGCATTATATCCTAATTGCCTGAAGAACCAGATATCTTGACCAGTAAAATTATCTTTCTTCCCCAATTTGATCCTTCCCCTAACCTCAACAACAATTTCCTTCGCAACTTTTTCTGGGTGACTGATCCTCTCTTCAATTCTTGCTTTATTTCTCTGCTCCCAGACATGATAGTAGCAAGTAGCAAGCAGCAAGCACAACAGCATGTAGTTTCTTGTGAACTTGACTAGGCTCAATACTCATTACATACACAAGCATAGGAGTACAGTCTGTATAATGATTAATAAAACTCATAAGCCTGATGCCATAAGGGCAATTAAAGAAAAGATGCTCTATTGTTTCAGGATATTGCTGACATAAACAACAAATGTTGTCATCTATGCAGCCCAAATTATGAAGTTTCTCCTTCACATTCAGTCCTCATTACATGATAATCCAGCAGATCGAGACTCGCGTGTTTAGGAACGTTCCAAGAGCTCCAAACAAAATCAGTCCATTGGGGTGCTGAAGATACAGGTCGAATCCAGGAGTATCCACAGCGCACTGTATAATCCTCATCCCATGATACAATCTGAAATCATACAATCTGAAATTTTATCATTCTGTCTATTTTTTTCCTCCTGTTTGATTTACTCTGTATGATAATATTTACACAGTATGTTTCATCACCCAAATGTTTTTCATCACTGTATCATTTTCTTTCTTTCTTTCTTTCTTTCTTTCTTCTTTTCTCATATACATAATTCATACTGACTGTCCAGAGTCTATTCTATAAACTGATAAATTGCAGTCTGCTTGATCACGGTTCAGAACTAGATCAGTTTTTCTTTACTATCATATTGGTCTATTTTTTTGTAAATCTTCTTATCCTGTTCAATCAATCTTATATAAATCAAATGAGTTCTAACCTGTTGATATTAGACTAATTAATTCTGCAAAATTTAGGAATAACTTGAGAATTCAATTTTTTTTCAAATCACTTGATACAGAGATAAGAAACCGATAACAGAATTGGTAGCAATTAGGGATTATTTAAAATTGCATACCATAATAATTGTAAGTGGAGTAAAACAGGAGGAAGGGTACTAATTATGGAATTGAAATCTTTTATAAATCTCTTATTCTTGATTGATTTTTCTGTTTTGTTCGTTTAGTCTGATTCTTCTGCTTTATTTTTCTTTCCTTATTTTGATGTTTTATCATTGTATTGCATTACTGGTTCACTGGAGAGATCAGATTGAAAGAACTTTTTTATGCAATTAGAGTATATAAGAATGAAACCTTTGCTTAAATTTCTGGAAAGTTCAATTGAGATAGTAACTAAATAAAAATGGTGATATATGATTCTCTAATTTTTTGAATGCCTCAATATAAACGGAGTATAAAATGACTTACTGTATTCTCTGATTTTAGGGGTGTGTGCACTGTTGAATGCATTTGTTTTCATTTCCTGTTTCTTTTAGTAATGATGATACTCCGTATCTGCTAATTTTTATTTTTCTACACATTTGTATATAGTGAACCGAACTAATCATTTTATTTTATTTTCTAATTGTTTTTCGTCCACCCCAATAATTTTAATTTATATTCTCCTATTCCGTATAATATAAGACTTAATTAGTATTGCTCATTTTATATAGTGAACCATGTCGAATCTTACTAAACTTGAGTTTGAGGCCCTTGATATTAACGGAAAGAATTATTTATCATGGGTATTAGATGCCAAAATGCATCTAAATGCCGAAGCACTAGGTGAAACTATAAAAGAAGGAAATAAGACGACATGCCAAGAAAAGGCCAAAGGAATGATATTCCTCCGACATCACCTCCATGACGGTCTTAAAAATGAGTATTTGACGGTAGAAGACCCACAAATTCTTTGGAGTGATCTGAAGGAATAGTATGACCACCAGAAAGCCGTTATATTACCACAGACTTGTTACGATTGGTTGCATTTACGTTTGCAAGATTTTAAATCTGTAAGTGAGTATAATTTCGCCATGTTCAGACTTACTTCTTAATTAAAATTGTGTGGTGAGAAAATAACCGATAGAGACATGCTTGAGAAAACGTACTCTACTTTTCATGCTAATAATATCCTCACGCAGACACAATATTGTGAAAAGGGATTTAAAAAGTATTCTGAACTAATATCTTGTTTATTGGTGGCGGAATAAAATAACGAGTTGTTGATGAAAAATCATGAATCACGTCCTACTGGCTCTACTCCATTTCCTGAAGCGAATGCGAAATATTATAATAGAGATGATGCTAGTTGTAGTGGTCGCGGTCGAGGCCGTGATCGTGGTCGAGGACCATGGCGAGGTCGTGGACGTGGTTATGGTGGATATCTTAGAGGCCGTGGAGGTTATTTCAAAAGAACACAATCCCACCCGCAGTGGAACCAAAAAGAAGAACAAAATGTGGACGATAAACATGAGAATGTGACCAATATATGTTTCCGATGTGGTGGGAAAGGTCATTGGTCTCGGGTTTGTTGCACACCAAAGCACCTAATAGATCTCTATCAACAATCAATAAAGCAAAAGAGAAAGAATGTATAGACAAACATGGTGATAGACGATGGTGAAGGTGGCTTTGATTTTGATGATACAACTCACTTTGATGAGGCCGATTTCTTTCCGATATCTGAAGGGAATAATTAAATAATGATAATATTTGTTTTTAAGATGACAACAGACTTATTACCATATTTGATATTTGTATTTATACTATGTACTTCATAAAAGTTAGGATTTTATGATTATTAATCCGTATATGTTTTATGGTGTTTAATTATTTTATGGACATGATATATAACTTTTATATTATTATGTAAAGTTCATCGTTAAGAAGTATTATATATTAATCTTTTGACAATTTTACTAATTTATTTTGTAACTTGAAGTTCGCGATAATATAATATTAATCAACCGCCAAGTATGACGTAGCATACTCAATGTACGCGTAAAAATTACATTGTTTAAAATACTCAAAGAAAGTGTGATATAGTCATATTCCCTGAAGGAAAATTGACGGGTCTTGCCTATTTATATGAAACACCAGTTGTGTCATGTCACATCTATCATTTTGTTTTGGCCAGATGAGAAAATATAATTATTGTGCACATACAATAGAATATAGTTAACTAGAAGTTTAGCATGATGAGATTCAGTTAACTAAAAATACGACGTATGATAAGTGGATTTATTAAGATATAGCCAAATGCATAAGAAAATTGCAATGAATTAAAGCCAAAGTCGACAAGAAAATGTTAAAGATGTGACAAATTGAAGCCATCCGGGTTCTTGTTACACCCGTTTTGATAAACCCGTCGTTTATCTTGAAAGAAATATAATAAGTGTTGAACTCCTCTCGTGTATCAATGAAATATTATTTGAGGCAAGACAATATACTGAGATGGAAAAATTATGTTGGAGATCTAAATACTACTCGTAATTGGATAATGAAAATAATGAACGTTTATGTATGAGTTAATTATCTGACTTATAGTCACACAGAATTTTACGAGTAGTTCATATTCACAATTTTAGTATTATGTGAACACAGTGATCTCCAAAATGGACAATTTTTCAGTCAGCACATGGAAAATCGACTGCATTAAATCTAGCTCCCCAATATATTATTCGATTGAAAAGAAACAATTGATTAAAGTTTATGAAATATGAAATGATTTCTAGCTAAGGTGGATATTATTGCCCTTAAAATCTATCGGGTAATGATAGTTTTTACCATTTTAGGGGGAGATTGATAAGAGAAAGCTAGTAAAAACAAACAAGTAATGTTGATCCCAACTGAGCCCGAAGTTCAGATATATGTATAAGAATGATGTATATAAGTATATCAATTTGATCGCATTTCCTTATCAAGATATGTTATTATTAAGACCCTTGCCAAAATCATGAATTAATCACAAATGATTTGTAGGATTCGGTTCAAATATTAAAAGTAAGAATATGGCAAGCATGTGCAGTTGGTACTCATGTTTCAAGAATAATGAATGTCCCAGAAGTGACATAGATATCTGAATGATAATAGATGGCCTGCATGAAAATATTGGTACCATTAAATAATTGAATTCAGATATCATCAAACAGTACTGATGATATAAGAAATTATATTGATATATTTACTTTTGGAACCGAATAATATTTGCGCATAATGCATGATGGACACTAGTGGGGATCGTATATAAAAGTCCATCTAGAAAGTCGATATATAATTTATGGTTAAAATGAGTTCATAGACATGAAGTCCACCTATTGACCCGAAGTCAATCAAATTATGAATATTGGTTCAAAATCCCGTGTAATTTGTATTTGGTCTTCATATGCACGTAAATAGAATTTCATTTTTTGTTTCACATTATCATCATTAGCTTAGGACATGTATAATAGAACATTGTTTATATTATATTACATGCATGCACATTATTATTAAATGGTTTATTGCAGGATAAATACATAGAATTATAAATATTGTCATGATCTAAGACTCCTTGAAGGAACTTGTTTTAAATGATCATGAAATTGAGATTGTAGACACCCACATTTTGACCGCCAGGTGTCTATAGTAGTTTCCAAAAAACACCCGATGATGATCGGACGCAAACGTGTTTCTACGCGCTCGGATGTGGGCTCGAAACCATTAGTTTCTGGCTTGGGCTTTTTACGGAGTACAAATTTCACAAAACCGACTTCAAATTCAGGTTCAGTGGGTCATTTCCAATCAAATAAGACTAATTTGGGTCAAAACCGAAACCGGAAATAAAACCTACTTTTAGGGACCGGGTCAAAACCCGGTCAAAGCCGTTTCCGAGAAGCAAACCCGCGGTCCTCCTTCAGGCGCGCCATCGGATCAAGTCCGTCAAGGCACTAAACCTTAGACAACAAGGGGGAGCAATGGCCTATATATACACCCCTCCTTGCATGACTTTACACAACCCCTAATCTATCATCCTTTACACATCAAATTCAACCCTAAGCAAACCCTAATCAACCCTAATCCTATACACTCAAACCCTAACCCTAGAAATTAGGACTACAAACCCTAAAACCACCATAACTCCACCTACGTAAACCTCGAACTCCGGTGCCTAGGCCACGATCAAGCGAGCCCTATTCGAGACAAGAACATGTAGGTTGAGTGTGCAAAAACCTCTTTCTTTTCTTTTCTCTTCTTCCTCGGGCATCGTCCGTGTCGTCGTCATTGTCCCGTTTTTTTTTTGTTTTTTTTTATCGTCATTGTCGCAATCTAATATTATTAATAATTACTGGTACGAAAACATTAAAATACTTGTGAATTTGTGTCGAGTGCGAATGATGTCGGGATAAGGAAACTCGAATATACAAGGGTATTGCACCCAGCGTTGCCGGTCGCTTATCCCGACACCCCTAGCACTTGATTATTGAAGCAAGTCAACTTAAACAATAGTTTTTTTACTTTTGTGTATATCATCATTCATCGCATATTCCGTCAATTTCAAATCTTATTTTCGAATCAAACACCATTTTTTTTTATTAGGGTCGAAACCCGTTGGCGCGGATCCGACATCACATAAATCCCTAGGGATTTATTACGATGTCGGGAAGCCGAGGGAATCAAGTCGGGTCCGTCTTAATCAAATTCAATCGCCAAGTGTCAATCTATTAGATTCGATACCAATTCAATAATTGGATGTCGAATCTAAACGATTTAGTCAAATAAATTAACCAATGCGATTTTCGTTGATGCTAAAATAGTTGTCATTTAATTCGCTAGAATTAATTACGACACTATAAACGCGGAGAAAATCCATATCGCTTTAGTTAATTCAAACGACTTATATTACTTTCTTCAAGTTATCGCTCTAATATTACATATCGATTTCATAATCGAATATAGGATATAACGGGTAGCACGAAACCGGGCACGAAACCGGGATATAACGGACCATGTGCGAGTCGCGTGGTGGCGCGAGTCGCGCTCTTCTCGCGTGGATCCCTAAAAATCGTGACATAAAATTAATTATCCCGTCTTACTTTAATTTAGTAATTTCTTTTTCAAACATCTTTTAGACGCACTCTAAAAATTCGATATCGGTTCCATAATCGAACATCGAATATTACGAGAATCACAAATTTAAGTCGAGTATAAATTACGTCATATTTATACGCGATCTAATAAAATTATCGATTTTTCTAAAAAAACAACAATTTCGAAAACAGCCCGGGACGCGAGTCGCGCGCATCTCGGGCGAGTTGCGCGCATCTCGGGCGAGTCGCGCCTTTCCCGGGCAAGTCGCGTGGTTCCCTGAAAACGCGACATAAAAAAGCAATTTTCTGATTTTTTCGAACATCCTTTCTTTAACGAACAGCAAGTTTTCTCGGCACATTTTATTTTTCCTGACCCCGGTCAGCACGTGTCAAGTCCATCATGTGACCTACTTTTTTTCAAAACCCTACATCATGTTTACTTTTCCATAGCATCCTATATTTTTGCAAACCGTTATTATCGTTATGCCGTTACTAACCATTTTTTTTCTTTTGTCGATTTATCTTTTCGTTGTTTATTTTATTGTACTAAAATGAACCCGCATGCTAAATTTAACTTCGACGTTCGAATTAGTTGCATAAAATCGACATAGAAACCCATTCATTTTTTTTCGCATGTCTAGGGAAAATAATGTTTGCATATCATTTTCACCGAACTACTAACACGCGTATTAGAAAGTCATTCGATATCTTAGTAGAGGCCGCTAACGTGCGGGCGGGGTTGGGTGTCCTTAGTGGACTTCCCAACACGTACCCTCACCCCTTACTCAGAACCTCGGTTTTCGGATGCCCGAAACCGTTGGTGCACGAGAGTCATTCAATACACGGTATCCGATAATGTCGGTATCGGTATCAAATGCAAAAGGACGAGCCCAATAAACTCTGACATCGAAAATGGGCCGTATTTTGTACACGGCCCACTACGACATAGAGTGAGTTCGAACGGGCCCGAGCTCCCACAAAGTTCGGTGGCGACCCCACTTCGATTTAAATTTCAATTCGACCCATCTCATATGGAGATTCATTCGCCTTCCCAAACCCGCGCGTGGCCGCGTCGGGGTGGACCTATGTCATGTCCACAGAGATTCATAATTTGATTGATTATATAGAGATCGTAAGATTATGTTTCACTTCGACACTATGATGTGAAGTTATCCTAAGGAAGTGTGAGTGTAATGACTTATTTGCTAATCAAATTGATTCTCCAGAAGAGATCAAATGGATGGATAATTATTACTACACACTTTTTTCCCTTCGACTAGGGTTTTGTCTCACTGGGTTTTACCTGGCAAGGTTTTTAACGCGATAGTTGTGCTCATGTTGTTCATGTTGAGAATGAAATGATTTTAAACGAATGAAATGGATCGTTAGTGAATTATTCATATGATGAGTTCTGAAGAACATGAAGCTTACATGTATCACAAAGTTTTATTAATCGAAGAGATCAAGCAAGTTTATCAACTACAATGGGATCTACATCGATGATCGAGAAGTTTCACCAAAAATGTATATATTGTCAATTTGTATTAAGTTATGTGATCATGAGGGGGAGTAATACAAGTTGTACTCTTTTTCCTTAACCATGGTTTTTCCCACTGGATTTTCCTGGTAAGGTTTTAACGAGGCAGTGTATTCATTCGCATCGTAAAATTTCATTTTTGGATAATAGACATCTTAGGGGGAGTGTTATAATATGGATGTTATTATCCTTCGAAACAATATGTCTCTCCGCAAAGCGACGTATCCTATGTGTTTCGATATCTATATATACATTACCTCATGTATTGTAACGAACACATTAATAGATAATCATATTCCTATTTACTAATTACTATATTATTCTACAATATATTTATATCAGATACAAGTCATACAGCTATGTCACCATAGTATCAGGAAAATAATACAATAGACAACCATGGGTAGAAATAGCATGTGGCAGGAGTAATTAATGCTTGAGACAAAAAAGGCAAAACTTTAACCAGGCCTTTAACATGCTGCCATCATACGAAGTACAGGAACAGAGAGCCAAAACCATTCACTTGATTCCTTCTAACTCAAATAAAACAATAATATGTCTCGATTTAACACGACAGCCAAAAACAACCGAGACACAAATAAATAAGGAATCGTCAGAAACGAAATCGGAGATTACGGAAAGAGACAGACGAAAATCGACCAGAAGGAAAATCAAGACAGAGGTGTAAACTGAAGCTCTAATACCAAATGTAAGTTCTTAATATGAATTTATCGTGTTCTAATTCATAAATGAACATAACGATAAACTCAAAAGCAGAAACAAAATTATAAGATTTAGAAATAACCTCCAGCCATTGCATATCGGATTCCTGAACAGCTTTATCAACAGCCCAAAATTTTACCGTTCCCGAAACCGTCTACCGTCTTGACTATATTGTTGGTTCTAAACTCTTTCTTCTCAGATTTAGATGGTATATTGATAAATAGAGAAAATAAATTTAGTGACCCTGAATGGTGTTGTATTTATACTAATCTTTCCATCAAAAATAAAGTTACAACTAGATAAAGTTTATGTATAGTGGTTTATGGAATATAGGACTATAGGGAGATAAGAGATAGATATTCGGTAGAGTTTATGTTGATAACCAAATGAACCACAATTCAGTAACTCTAAAATAATCAAACCACTTAATCAGTTATTAATGAGAAAAAGTGGATAGAAAAAGTGTGAGAGAGAAATATTATAACAATTAATGAGGAGTAGGATGGTAAAGTTTTGTGAAAAAAGTGCTTTCATAAATGGAAATAGGGAAGAGGAAGAAGAAGAAGTGTTTCAGTAAGATCATTCAAAATCAGAGGGAGTATAAATAGGGAGGCTATCATTCAGTATTTTTCATCTCTTCATTCTGTAATCAATCACACAATTAGCTATATATTTTATTACTTTCTTAGTGTTTTCTGTAATCTCAAATTCTTCAGTAATCCTCTTTCCACTAAAAGAATAACTCAACTATCATTATTTTTCAGCCTACTACTACATGGACTTTTGTTTGGGGCTATCTTGGTTGGGTCATTTAGTGCTTAAGCTCACTACTAACTAAGTTACTATAAAAATTAAATATTAATTAGTGGTTAAGGCCAAAACCATGCATTCATGATTACATTAGGAAAGTATAATCATTATGTCAAATGAAATGATCCGGCTAATAATTGGATCACAAATTAACTAATATTTTATTATGTAATATTATGTAATTAGGAAAGACTAATTGACACTATTAGGAAATTATTATGTACTATTTTATTGATCACAAATATTAAAGCTTGACTAAATTAGTTAATATTGATTCCATCTTATAATATGACAATATCAAGTGATATTTGATTGTGATTAGAATATGAGATTAGTATATAAAAAAATATTGTAATTAGGGCCTATATTACGGTTTTATGAGATTCTAAAATAATATTGTAATTAGGGTACATTAGGTTATAAATGAGATAGTAGTACGCAATGTAAGTAGGGTCTACCGTAATATTGTAATTAAGGTCTACATTAAGCTATATACGAGATTGTAGTATACTCTCTCCGTCCCAATGAATTCTTTAAGTTTGCTTTTTTCACACTTGCCGATGCACATTTTGTTTCGTTCATATCTTTATTTACGTATTATTAAAAAATTCTAAAAATTTGATATTCTTAATATAGTTATTATGACAATTCAAAAAAGATCTCACTTGACTAAATTTTACATTAAATTTTAGAAATTATATCAAAAATTACTTCACCTCATGAATAGTGTCAAAAAAGAAACGTAAAGAATTCATTAGGACGGAGGGAGTATATTGTAATTAGATACACTTCCATTATTCTCTCAATAATTGAATCTCCATATAAATTTAAATATATATATATATATATATTATCTAAATAGTAACGTCAAATCATTTCTATTAAGGGCATGATCACCCAAATCACACCACTAATACAGTCATACAGATGTAAGCATAATCAACCAAATCACACAACTAATACCCTAAATATTAACAAATAATCCTTTTAAATTTTAAATCAATGTTAATTTATTTTCACATTCTACATAAATAGACATTTCTATCTTTCAGGGACAGACTAATAACACAGTTCCAATCTCAAATTTGCGAGGGAAATCTCTACAACATTTCTAATTTCGTTGTGCAAGAAAACAAGGATATCTAAATAAAGAAGTAAGCGAAAATTCACAATCTATTCATTATCATTAATGAATAAAACTATGTAGAAATAAATTAAGAAATTTGATAATATGATGTCATTGAATTTGTGACAAAATAACTTAATTTCTCTGGATTGCAATTTTATTTTCGATATGGGTTTTAATTTAATTTTTTTTTAAAATACAAAATACACTATATCGTTAAATTTCTTGGGAAAAAGTTCACGAGTTATAGAGGATGACCGTCTCACACATGAGACGATACATTTTGCATAATTTCATGACATGCTAAGAAAAAAAATGTTTCTTTCTCATTCATTTTTTAATAAATATTTTATACTTTTTACGGTGTATAAGCTAAAAGTTAGTATCCTGAGTTAGGTGATGACATACACAGTATAAAAAAATCGACATTATGTTCACTAAAATACATATTTAATGACATTTCAATTACTAAATTATCATGATTAGTTTTTTAATTTCGAAAATATTTTCTTATATCCAAATACACAATTTGAGTTGATAAATGTAAAATTAAAATATTAGAGTCTTAATTTTAAATTTGAAAATATACTATATAATAAATTTAGTATTAATATCGTGCATAATTGCACGGGGTTTATACTAGTTAATTCAATCAAGTTGTCAGAAGTTACTATATTCCTATTCTCGGTTTATTGTTCTTATTTATTCCATCTTACTCTAGTAATTCATAATCTCGTTAAATTTTCTCTTCTTCCCTAATCTCCCACTTCTCAATTACAGTAACTTTTGTTTTTAGTCTTTTCATGTTTTCTGTACTTTTTCATCTTATTGATTTTTCATGTTTTTCCATCTTCTTAATTCTTATCTTCTGCTATTAATTATTCTGTTTTCTTCTTTTTCTCACTCTTGTTTCTTTTTTTTTAAAGCTTTTTCTCATCCTATTTCCTATATGCATTCATCCTGTTAGTTGTACTTTTGCATCTAGTTAATCTTCGTCTCATAATCGTCTTTAGTTATTTTCTTATAATCATCTTATACCATCATGTCATATTTTGATAGCATCAATATTGTCATAAATATGTGTAGCTAAATTCTCCATCGCAAGAGTTTTAGGTGAACCGTGAATTGAACCAAACATATATGTGAGAACTAAATAATCAAATTTTATGAGGTAAATCGCTCTTAAAACATTATAACGATGAGTAACTAATTTAAAGGCCTTGATTAATTGCTTAGTCTCGTAATTCACTAATTCCTTACCTACGTAGCAAAAGTCCGGGAACAGATTAGACCCGTTGTAATCGATAGAAATCCCTAATATGTAGCGACCCATCAGGTGACATCTAGGATGACTAATGATCCAAGAGGATTGTGTCAATATTCTTTAACTCGTCTCACCTGATTATTTGGAACTCGTATGTCTACTTATTTTGATTCGTGATGATCTCGAAAAACTCTTGTGCCTCCTCTGCTATTGATTAATTTTATTAACTTTAGATTATTTCTCATCATCTTGTGTTTAACATTCCCTTTTACTGTTTACTATCATTCGTGAACAAAACCAAAATCAATCCAACTCGTGACCTGACTAATTAATTGACTAACTTGTAGATTCAACTAGCCTCCCTGCGGAATCGACCATACTTATTACTAGCTACCCGTTAGTCATAATTTAGGTTTATTTTGATTGTGGTGACACGACTTATCCATATCAATGTCTCCAGAATTCCAACTTCCTTTCCACTCAGGCCTTCGTTTCATCAATCAATACTATATCATCAGCAAACATCATGCACCAAGAGATGTCTTGAATTGACTTATGGTAAAAAGGAAGGGGCTAAGCGTGGAGCCTTGATGCACACCAATCGTAATAGGGAAATCCTCGATCTTTCCTACCGTAGTACGTACACTTGTAGTAGCTCCTTCATACATGTCTTTAATAATGTCAATATACTTATTTGACACACCATTTTTAGCTAAATCCCACCACAATACCTCCCTGATGGGTACCTTATCGTATGTTTTTTCTAGATCAATAAAAACTATATGCAGGTCTTTCTTTTTATCACGATAATGTTCCATCATTTGTCTCATCAAAAATATTGTTTCCATAGTCGATCTCCCAGGCATAAATCCAAATTGATTTTCGGATATGTCCCCACACTTCCGCAGCCTTTGCTCGATCACTCGTTCCCTTAATTTCATGGTATGACTCATCAACTTAATTCCCCGATAGTTTGAGCACTCCTGGACATCGCCTTTACAATTATACTAGTGTTATTCCCGTGTCACATCACGGGGTTGAGAGAAAAGATGATCGAAAAAATGAATACAACACGTTTGTCGAATAACTATAGATCGATAAGTAGTGGTTCAACAGTATATAGGTAACTCAAACTCATTAGTGTACAGTATAAATGGATTGACGATGTAGTTTCGTTGAAAAATAGTGGATATGACTTACACGACTACGATAAAGAAAACAAAAATAATTTGCCTTTTATCACAACAAAGGAATTCAGGTATACTACAAATTACGTAAAAGAAGAAGAAAATGTAAAAAAACCAAAAAACGGAAGACAACGTAAATACAATCAATGTAAATAACACTTTACCTACTGTTGTGAGCTAAAGTAGTTTTGACTTCGTATTATAGAAAAAAAATAGTGTAATAATATAGAAATCATTACAAATGTCTATAAATATATTGTATACAATGTACGGGAAGATATAATCGTAATGACATACGAGCATCTAGATATACTACCTCAGTATTTTTTTATATCTTGTTTTGCTTTTCCGAGGTGAGATAGTGTACGGAAAGTAATATTATCGTAGATAACGTCAAAATGATATTTTTGTACTACGTTGTTATCGTAATACGTTAGCCGGTCAAGACCAATAGTATGTAAAAAGAACGAAACGTTGTCGTACATGTGATTTTTTTTAGATAAGCGGTAATTGAAAAACGTCTTTAGAAAAGACTTATACGGAGTAGTAAATAAAAATGTTTTACGACAAATTGAAAAATTTAATTCGGATCTCAACATGGGACATGAATTAGGGTTCAGATCTAAAAGATAGGTTTTG
The DNA here is from genome assembly GCA_958450325.1 of Agrostemma githago. Classification (NCBI taxonomy): domain Eukaryota; kingdom Viridiplantae; phylum Streptophyta; class Magnoliopsida; order Caryophyllales; family Caryophyllaceae; genus Agrostemma; species Agrostemma githago. The sequence goes on along the minus strand of OY288241.1, from coordinate 19,825,791 downwards.
AAAACATAACACCCCATCTCATCCTCATCTCCTTCCCTACCCACAGAACGCAATTAGAAACCACCGACATGTTCGATCTAGCAGCAATCAAACGCACAAAGCTTTAAATCAATGGAGTATTAACCAAAGACGATTGAAGATCTGATCTTCCTATGAATGGATGAACGATGAAAAGGTCAGATCTGTATGATTTTTTTCGTATCCTTTTTTTAATTCAATTTATTCATTTTAAAAAAAATTATCGAATATAAGTATTCATCAATCTCGACATTCATGTTGCATGTGCTTTGTTGATGACCGAAAACTCAAAGAGAAGGAATGGACATGGCGTGAAAGGATGAACAAAGAGTAAAGCTTCCAACTACAGTCGAAAGGATTGAAATGAAGTTACAGAAAGCACTCAATGAAAGAGAGATTCGAAAATGAAATGGCGTGGGATGAGGTAATTCCGGATTTAATTATAAATTACTGATTATGGGGAATAGCTTCTACTGTTTAATGTAATTGATTGCTTGTGTTGAAAATGCATTGAGGGCCATTCAAAGAATCTTACAGAAAATGTGTTGGGAAAACACAACAAAAAAAATAAAATTGAAAATATATGATATTAAAAGCAATTTCCGGAACATTAGACACTTGTTCTAGATTTAATAAATTTATGCCTGCTTTGAGTTTTGGATATTAACATATTTGCGAATGAATGTTTTTTTTGTAGTTTTCAAGTTAAGATCGCAATTTAAGTAAAAGGCATCGAGGAGGAGAAATACGTGTGACTAAATACTTGACATAGATTCAACAGTAGGCGGAGTGATCATAATCTGAAGTCGTCATATAAATTGTGTAAAATATAACAGAAACACAATGGATAAAATGAAAATTAATATAAATCAGTAACAGAAGTTAATGTAACAAATCAGTTTGGAAAAGCCTTGATCGAAACACACACAATGAACGTCTTTCATAATGAGAGTAATAAAATCAAATTAAATGATTCCTAATCATTTTTTTCTTTCTTCACCATAAGTATCTGCTTAGTGGTGGATCCTGCATCGATGCCTGGACAAATATCATCAATTGAGTCCACATCAATTAAAGGCGCACCATTGCGCTTAAAAGGAGTAATTCTCGGGGAGGTGTCACCGGTCGCCGACACCTGAATAACCTACGTCGAGTGGAAAAGAGGTAAGTTCATGAACATGTAAAAAGATTAAAGAATCAAAAATTGGAAGATACATTAAAGGAATTAGAGTCAACTGGTAATTACCCCTACACTGTCCTCTTGAGAGTGCACCTCTTTTCCCTTATCAGAATTTTGATTGCTATAGCTTTCCTGAAGTGAAAAACGGGTAAAACAGTTAACGGCGTTGGCTGAGTTTGAAAGACGTAAAATTGTACATAAATTGTATGGTGTGTGATTTGGTAATATGGAAATTTGCAACAGATAACTGCAGATGGGTCGGAAGAACATACAAATAGTTCGTTAGCAAGGTTTATAAGATCTCTTGCAGCCAACAGGTAGCTATCGAACTCGTACATTAAAAGAGAATTGAAGTATAAATGTTTGAAACAAAAATATGTAAGTTCTATGGTCGAAAAAGGAAGATATAAAATGATAAATAATACAAATGAGAAATATGGAAGGAGTAGTTATTGTTTATGTACTTTCATATTAAACTCATACGTGGCGTTCCAGTTATCCATCTTGTCCTCATCGTCAGTCATGCTTACTACGGTATATGTTGTTGATCATCCTTCTACGTTGTACCTCTCATGAATTTGGATCTTGAAGAGGAATTTTTTACCAACAAAGAAGCTCAATTGATCATGAATTGAATCGGGTACACCGGCCTGCAAGTATGAGGTGCACGTCGATTAATATATGCGTAAGTAGTACATGCTGAAAATGCATCAGGTATGTGAATTTCATATTTGATCTCCAATATGAAATTATTACCTGCTCAAGCTGTGCAATAAGTACAGCAGCGGACTGATTAAGAAACTGATTCACTTGTGTGTCGAACACGACAAACTTAGCTTCCTCCTTTCTGTAATCAGTGACGATCAAGTTTACCTTGAATCTGTTACATTTAACACATATTTGAATGCAGAGAATTTAAAAGGAAACTGTAGTCAGTCGTCTACTATAATTAATGAACATAATGAAGTATAACTACCTCGGTACCCTGGAAGAAAATCTGTGGCTGCAGCCATCACATGACTGGCGTGAGCAAATCCACCTACCCCTAGCATTTTTTTGTTGCCTTAGTCCAATATGATTTACAGCTTTCATAATACCAACCGGAGATGCTAACAATTTCGACAACTTTAGCGACGGTGTAGAATAATCCATGCTGTAATATGGTTTAAATATTAGTAAATGAGTAAAAATCGTAAGACGAATTTATTAAATGGGAATGGTTTATGTGTTTTAGCTTTACAGTATACATAACCGTGACCTTTTCGTTCTTGATGATGTCGTTGATCGTCATGACTTCTAAACTGCTTATATCGTCTAGGCATTCATTTGTGGCGACAGTGTTGATAATTTGGAGGGAATTGCTTGGAGCCTGAGATGAGAGACTGAAAAGAAGGAGAAACTTTTGGTAACAGTAAGAATTTCAGAATTGGTTGTATTTTGCAATGACAGCAGGTAAATCACTACTCTTTTATTTATTATTAATAAACACAAACCTTGACTCAAATGCTGCCACCTCAGGAATGGGTGGGTTAATATGGTACGTTGTTGCATTGTAAGTGGACTGAACTCTCCATGTAGCTAAAGAATAAAAAAATAAGTAAGTTAGTCAAGACTATGTGACATAAACAAAACTATTACTTACATAATCAAAAATATATTGCATTTGGATGGAATTTCCCAAAAACAGTTATTCATAATCAAAACTATGTGACATTACATAAAGGGGGAGCAGAGTTTCGTAGAAAACACATGATACCTTCATAGTACTTAGTCTCAACACATTGGAGAACGATTATTTTTGACTGGCTAGGGTTGGGCTGGCTGTTGATAAGTTCGGGTAAATCAGAGGCTTGTGGAGACCAAAGAGTGCAAGTTAACTCGCAGCCACTGTTCAAAAGGTGTAGGAAATATAGAGTATTTATAGGGTTCAAAACATAATATATCAAATTAGTTATTCAAAGTAAATATAAGAAGCACTTACTTGACATCCTCCAACTTGATGTTACGACACTGGAAACCGTTTTTCGTCTCAGTCAATGGTCCAATTTCGAATAACTTACAAACGACGTCTATTAGAGTGAAAAGAATGAATGGTAAAAAATTAAAAAAGAACATTAAATACATTGTGATCGAAACTAAGTTTTAACTAATAAATATATGATACAAACGAAGTCTATAATATTTATGTACCTATGTAGTGTGTAGTTGGTATCCTTCCATTGATAATGTCTTCGAAGATTGAAAACTGGAAGCAATTCTTTGGTATTGCATCATCGTTCTCCAATGATGTGACCTTGGATGAGAACTCGATTTGGAGACGACACGGGTGGGGGGTGGCTCTGTCCAAACCTGTGTTCGGCCCGACTGTTAGGCTTGTGGGACTGTAGGCTCGACCGAAAATGAGTTTGTCCTTAAAACGTTGAACCAACATTTTTTTAAGGGTCGCCTGTACTACATCTTTCTATAAAAGTTGAAAGAATAGTAGTTAGGACAAATACACTAGAGTTTTTTTGGTATCATATAATATTAAGTATCATTTAAAACTAATACAAAAGTTATTACGTGGTATAGTTTATTATTGCTATAGAACAGTGAATTTTTGTGTTCGAAAATGACGCATCCAAATAATAGAAACTGGTATCCAATGAATAAAATGTTTCCGAGTATATTACAAAACAGATTATGTGTAAGCACTCGACGGCTTCACATATATAATGATATAAAAAAAAATGTGAGCAACTTACACCGGCATCTATGAGTAAGTATTCGACGGCATCTAACTTCGTTTTGTCTCTCAGGTTCGGCCTCCTTGTAGACACTCACATTTGGTTGTTAGGTGTCTATAGCAGTTTCCAAAAAAACACCCGATGATGATCGGACGCAAACATACTTTAATATACTCGAATATGGGCTCAGAATCATTAGTATTTGGCTTGGGCTTTTTACGGAGTACAAATCTCACGAAACCAACCTCAAATCCAGGCCCTGTGGGTCGTTTCCAATAAAATAAGACTAATTTGGGTCGAATTCGGTACCAAGGGCAAAACCGTCTTTTAGTGACCGAGTCAAACCCCGGTCAAAGATGTTTCCGAGGCATAAATATCTGCCGTTTCACCCCAAAAATCCGACTTGAAGTCGAAAACTACAAAAATCAGCTACAAAAAAACATTAAACAAATCCGTTAGAGATAGAACTCGATCTCTAAAGAAGGAATTCTACCCGAGCTAGACCCACTCGATCGAGTGGACCGGCCCACTCGGTCGAGTGAGCTCACGAATCACGCTGAACCGGTGTCAAAACCGGGCACTCAACCAAGCACCAGACGTCACTCGGTCGGGTGACTCCTTTTCCAGCCGGAAAAGGATACTTTTTCCACCCAACAACGGAATCCTGTTTCCTCTCAAATTGCGTGCTTTTCCTATCCAAAGCGGTGTTTCTTGTCACCCAAGTTAAGCTACCTCTCCTAGCTACAATCGGGGACCTCTACTATAAATAGACCCCCTTGCACACACCAACACAACACATCTACAACATCAACACACATTCAATTCACATCATAAGCAACATCGAGAATTAGCAATACAATCCCACGTGACACACAACCCGAGAACACGCTGCCCTTATGCCAAGATCCGGCTACCTCTCTCCGACGACCTTACACCACCGAAACCACCATAGCTCACCCGCATTATCTCGACGCTCCCGTGTCTAAGCCACAGCTAGACGAGCCCCGTTCCGAGAATACAAAGCATGTAGGTTGAGGGTGTAAAAACAAATCCCGTCTTCTCCTTTCTCTCTCTCTTCCTCTCGTCTTTTTTTTCTTCTTTGTGTCGTTCGTTCGTCCATCTTCATACGGGTCATCATCACGTTTTTTTATCTTTCCTAATATCGATATTATCACTACAATCTAATTTTTATACAAAAAGAATGTTCTTAAAATACGATACCGACTCTATAATCGAATATCATATCTAAAATAACTAAATCAATCTCGGTGATGCTAAGATAATCGTCACATAGTCTTAAAAGACGTATTACGACGATTTTAACACGGAGAGAATCTATTTCATTCAAATCAATTTTCAAACAAATTATAGTCATCTTTTCTAAAAAAAACACTTCGAATATTCGACATTGATTTCATAATCAAGTGTCGAGTATAACGAGAATCGAAAATTTAAGTCGAGCATAAATCATACTATATTTATACGCGATTTAGCAAAATTATCGATTTTACATAAAGCAATTTCAAAGTCAAAAACAAAACGAACCATAGTTCGTATAGGTGGCACTCGATCGAGTGCCTAGCCCACTCGATCGAGTGGCACACCATAATTCGGGCAGAATGCTTTTCTTTGAGACCTCTCGATCGAGTCCCTCAGTAACTCGATCGAGTGGCTCCTGGTTCATAAAAACCGTGACTTTTCAGCATCATCCAAGTCCCGATAAAATATTTTTTAATGACTTCGGTCATCACGTGTCAAGTCCATCATGTGATTCATCTTTTCAAAACCATGCATTGCATTATATTCATGTCGTTTATTCAATTTACAAACCATTATCATCGTTACTAACTTGTTTGCTCATGTTTTAGCGATTTATTTTTTGCCTTACTATACTAATACGAACCTCGCATGCTAAATACAACTTTGACGTTAATTTAGATGCATTAAACCGACGTAGCAACTTATTCTAATCTTCGCATGTTTAGTCAAAACATTGTTTGCATATCATCTCATCGTATTACTAACGCGCATATTAAAACATCAAACGATATCTTAGTAGAGGCCGCTAATGTGCGGGCGGGATTGGGTATTCTTTGTGAACTTCCCAACACGTACCCTCACCCCTTACTCAAAACCATGGTTTTCGGATATCCGAATCCATTGGCACACGAGAGTCATTCAATACCCGGTATCCGATAATGTCGGTATCGGTATCAAAATGCAAAGGGACAAACCCAATAAACTCTGACATCTGAATGGGCCGTACTCTGTGCACGGCCCACTAAAATATAGAGTGGATTCGAACGGGCCCGAACTCCCACAAAGTTCGGTGGCGACTCCACTTCGATTTAAATTTCAATTCGACCCATCTCATATGGAGATTCATTCGCCTCCCCAAACCCGCGCGTGGCCGCGTCGAGGTGGACCTATGTCATGTCCACAATTTGGCGACTCCGCTGGGGATTAACTAATGCGTGACTTACCATCGGCATCCTCAGGGTGAGACTCGAATAGAAACCGTTTGATTAGTGCAATACGCGTTTTAGTTTTACGGTTCATGCATAACCCCATCTTTTCCCAGGCCGGTACTGGTGACCGACGTCCCACTATACTATTGACGTACTCCAACATGGATATGTCAAAGGTGTCCATGGCTAATTCGTATGGGTTTCGCGGCATGTTCTAAGCTCAACTCGACTTAGGAAGTCTGTCCCGATTCTCGGAAAGGCCATGTACACTGGTATAGACCCTATTTAGACTAACCGAGACTTAGAGTAGGGCATACATGGCATCGTTATTATGCTGGAATGACTATATGCTACTTGGTTTCTATGTCGTTTTCAAAAAGAACCATCATTTTCAAAAATTGCATCTTTTTTCAAAATACCCGATTTCAAAACTCGGAAAGCTACCAAATTTAGGACTTATGATTTTACTCAAATAGCCTATTTCTAGCCAGTATGCTACCCGTTTCAAAACTCAAAGTATTTTCAAAACTTCAAAACCGCGGCTCGATAACACTTTTCCGATTTTCGGCCGTCCACCGGTTTTTTCCGGATTTTCTAAAAAAAATATTCCTTTGCAAAGCTTTCCTTTTCTTAGGACTTCCCATATTTAGCAGTGTTGGGTCGTGTCGTGAGTCGTCGAAGGTCTTTAGCGTCGAAACTCCATCGATCTTACATCACGAATTTCCTCCCTATCCCAGTCCGCCTTATTTGACTAAGGCAAGGCCCGCCTACGTAGGACATACTCTTACAAAGGATGGCCCGTTTACACAATTGATTCTAAAGTCTGGGGATGTCTCACGTGAACCTTCCTTCGAACAGGACCTGGCCCACATTGCCGGATCCTAAGGGAGGCCCACCTTTCACAAATCACCCGTCTAGGTCTCTTTTCCGAGTCATTTCCTTTTTCAATCTTTCCCTTGCTCGGGATGTGCCTTTTCTTTTTGGGTTCTAAGATCCGGATTCTGTTTCTGATTACGGGGCATTCTTACAGACAGGCCACCCTTCACCAGATCAAAGATGCAAGAAGCCGTTGACCAATTAGCAGCCTCGTTGACTAAGCTTGAGACCCAATTGAGAAAAATAAGGGAAGACCAGATATCTCTCATCACCCGTGTAAGCGCCGTGGAAGAGGGAACTCCCAGTGGTGGGACCGAAACTACTGGGCCGTTAGCTGAATTGGCCAGCGCGGTCCGCAAGCTGCAAGAACAAGTCCATTTATCGACCAACAACACCATCCACACGGAAAATGCTCGTGCTTATTCGCCCTTGACCGACGAATTGCCCGCTAATCTCAACCTCACGGGCTTACCAATGTTCGATGGGACTGAAGACCCGGTACTTCATATCCGGGCCTTTAAGGAATTCATGGCTGCTAAGGGGGTAAAGTCAACCATGTTCAAGCACCTGTTTGCTTCATCCCTCGAGAAGCATCCAAAAGCCTGGTACTACTGGCTTGATTCCAAGAAGTAGAAGACCTGGGACGATGTAACAACGGAATTCGCTCGGAATTATGCGGATAATACCGAGATCCAGACTACTATGCGTAGTCTGGAGGTCGTGGCCCAAGAGCCCAAAGAAGGTTTCACAAAATACCTTCAAAGGTGGAGGGCCAAAACCGTGAAGTTGGTTGATAAGCCCAGCGAAAAGGTGTTAGTGGAGGCCTTTGTGAAGAATCTCCTCCCCTCTTACCGGGTCCATCTCCAGTATGCAGTCATACCCAACTTTCCTACCTTAACCGAAATGGGTACAAGAATCGAAGATGACTTAAGGCTAGAGAACCTTACTAAGACCTCTGCCAAAGGATATCAAGGGCCAGCTCGTCCGCCAGCAAGCCCGCGACCGCAGCTGCAACCCGCAGCATCTTTGACGAGGTCAATCTACTAGATACCTCATCCAAAAAGAATATTCCAACTCGGGTATTCACTGATATAGGGACCACCTATACTTACGCCTTACAAAGGCTTTCTTCCTAGGGTCTGATCCAGCCGATAGGCCCAACTCCGGAAGTCCCGATCGAGAAAAGATCCAAGAGCTATAACATTCAGGCCTATTGTCAGTATCACCGAGGTAATGGGCACAACACTGAAAAATGCTGGAAACTGAAGCATCTCATCCAGGACTTGATCGAGAGCGGGAAAATACCGTTGCCTAGCGACAAGCCAAGCAACAAAGAAAACCCCTTCAGCGCTCATGCCATTTTACTGGGGAAGTAATCGCCTGTTCTCATCTCATTTCTCCTTTCGTTCCGCAAATGAACGGGATATGGGTCGATGATGAAGCCGACGTTTACCTAGCCAAGAGGGAAGTTGTCCCCATCACCATCGAAGAAATCCGGAAGGCTAAAACCAAAGCATTGGCTAGCAATCACCTCGTCACAGCCGGCCGTTCTACCCCGGAAACCGTCACTGAACCTGCCAGGACGGAGCCTACCCTCGAGGAGCCAAGCACTGACACGGCCCTAGTCAAACAACTGAAAAGGGTTCAAACTGATCTTACTATATGGCATCTTTTTGTTAGTTCTCAAGAACATCGGGAAGCACTTACTAAGGCTCTCGATCAGATCAAGATCGACTCGTTGGTTACCCCCACTGAAATGGTAGCCACTATCTTGCCCCATCTTAAGGGCAAATCCAATGAAGAAGGCCCACTCATCACCTTCTCCGAATCTGACCTCCCACCGTTCGAGGCCACCCATAACTTGGCCTTGTAGATTACGGTCATCTGCTGAGGCAAATATCTCCCGATGACCCTGATTGATGACGGGTCCGCTGTGAACGTCCTTCTCCTGAGAACTGCCAAGGCCCTCGGCATTACCGAGGCTGACTACCTCCCGACAGCACAAACTATTCAGGCTTTTGACGGAAGCCCGAAATCAGTTGTTGGGGCCTTTAAACTAACTATCATAACAGGCCCGATTGAAAAAGATCTAGAATTCCAGGTGACTGATGTCACCTCATCTTTCAACCTGCTACTTGGAAGGCCCTGGATCCACGCGGTCAAAGCCGTATCCTCCACCCTCCACAGGAAGGTCAAGCTTTAATCCCCTAAAAAATCTAACGCAATACAGTGGTGGAAACACTGTAGATTTGGGATTAAAACACACGGATATTCTATATTTTAATAAAAGAACGGTCAGTCAATACAGAGGCCACTTTTTACAAAAGGGCTAAAATGAATATTCTCCAAACAGGGTTACAAAAATTCATAAATAAACATGAATGAAGAAATAGTAGGATCCATGCTACTCGCTAGCTCACACCCAAAACTCAGCAGCAAATACCTGTCATGTTATAAACATAACAGCCACGTCAGTGGGGAGTAACTCGGACGTTCTCCCAGCCATATTATACCATATGGAAAAATAATAGTATTATTATATCAAACTATTTAAAAACGAGAAAATATTAAAAATGATATAATAAAATAAGTTCTCGGAGGAAACTTAAAACATTTGCCAACCTGCAAATCAAACCAATCGATAATAATAATCATATTCAAAAATGGCGTTATGGAAATTCGGTCAGTGTGCACAAGGCTAGACTTTCACTAGGATAATACTGGAAACTAGCTTCGAGAACTGTAGACTTAACTCATAACAGAATCCAGTCTCTAACTAGGCAACTCAACTATAACAGGACTGCGTGCAACGAGGTCCTGGTTTAAGTAGTGCATACCCCTCCTAGACAAAAAATATGTCTAGTTCAGCTGACGGCGACTAACACGATGCGATATCTAGCTTAAGGTCAAAACATACACTCTCCTTGGCAAAACTACGCCCAGTTCAACGACCAAATGTGCCCCAAACAGACACATCGGCTTTATAGCTGATGGCAAAAACGTACATCCCAGACTATATTACTCTATTTATTCCATAACTCCAAAACAGCCATTTTCGATATTGAAAATAAATATAATAATTATAAATGATATGGAGATAAAAAGGAATAAACATTTTATATTAAAAGGGAAAGTTTCTATAAATAGAAACTTACTAATTTTAGAAACTTACTTAAAGTAGAAATTTTGTTATAGAAAATTCGTAAGTTATTAAAATAAGTGAAATGTATAAAAATAACATTTCTAAAGAAATTAACATTTTATTATTATCGTTGTTATCGTAACTTTAATATATCTCTAAATTCGTTACTCAAAATATTTATAAAATATAATAAGTCAATATATAGTGTTTTATAAATAATTAGGAAATCGAATTAAAACTATAAATTATAGAAAACAGATGTTTTAAGAAAAACGATATCCAAAAATTAATTGAGTCGACGAATTTTATAAATTAAACGAGATTTTATAAAGCTTTCAAATTAGTTTTAGTAAATTGATTTTATCAATAAATAATACTGATTTTACTAAAAATAATCAATCGTAGATAAATGAGAAATTATTAGGAAAAATAGTCTCGACTAAAAATGTATTTAAAACAAATCGACTACTTTCTCATTTATTAATATAAGTCGTAAAACGAAATTAATTTATTAAATAAACAAGTATACAAATCTCGATTATAATATAAAAATACGATTTTGAGTTAAAATTATAAATTAACGAAATATGAAGAAAATATAAAATCGACATTATATAGTTACTAGTGTCACGATAACCAACAAAATATTATAAACGATCGAAAATAACTAAATTACTAACGATTTATAAAACGATATCGAAAGTTGTAAAAATATTTATAAATACGATTTAAAATTAATATAATATTTATAGCGAATAATAAATAGCTAAAATTTAGAAAACCGAAGTTAAAAGTATTTTCTACATACTACTACTCAAACAGACGATATAAAATCGAGTAACGTCCTAAAGTTACCTTGAGTCGATATCCAAATGCTATATACTTGCCCTTCTTGGCGACTCCAAGCTCCAACCGCTTTGATATTTGTCTTACAAAAAGAACTTCAAGGCTCCGACGGAGATCGAGACCCATAGAAACAGTACAGAGGAATCAGAATAAGGAACGAAGAAGAGGAAACAAGGAATCGGGGCTCGATAAACAACCCACACAACAGTAACATAGATGAGACGAAGGACCAAAACATGGCATAGATCGAAAATGAATAGAAACAGCAGAACCGAGTGACATACGACAAAAAGCAGCAGTGTGACGATCAAAAACAAAAGACAGGGAAATAGCGCAACCATGAACATCAAAACAGCAGCTGCAGCAGCGCGAGAGAAAAGAAGCAATGAAACTCGGACAGCAGCAGCATAAAACGAGAACGAGACGAAACGGTCATGACATAGACAGAAATGAAAACAGTAGCAAAAGAACGATAGATCAGAAATAAGAGAAGAAGAAAAGAGAACCAAGGAAAAGAAACGGACAGGAATAGACTGAGAACGAGAATGACGGCAAAACAATTAACGTGACAGCAACAAAAGAATCTGATCAGACAAGAGAGAGCAGAAAGACAGCAGTCACACAAATGACGATAACCGAAACGGGACGGAAAGTTGCGAGGAATAAGAAGAAAAGCAGCAGAACGCAACGGCAGCATGAGAGCACGAAACAAACAGCACCAACAGTAACAACAACAACAAACGACAGCCGAAATCGAACTCGAATCGACGAAGACAGTAGCAACAACGAACAGATGACGAAACCGAAACAGGACAGAAAGGATGTAACGGAAATCGACATAAAACGGCAGCAACACAACGCAGAAGAAGGAAAACAGAAGAATAAACGGACTTAGAGTAGATAAATGCAGCAGCAAAAACACCGGTACAGCAGAGACGAAAAAAACACAGGAGAAGTGGAAGAAAAGAAGAACGGAAAAGAACAGATAACCCACCGAAAACCGACGACGAAGAGAACAGGGGCAAGAACCGGCTGGACGAATGAAACGCAGTAGCAGCTCATCACAGCAACAATACGCAGCAGTATGGGACAAAACAGGCGACGAGTGACGGTGGTTGAAGAACAAAGGCTGAGAGAGAAAGCGTTACTGATGGAACCAAAAATAGACAACGGAAATTGATGGTGATGGCGAGGTACTACAGATAGTACACAAGGAAAAAAATGGAGGAAGGAGGCGGGTGAAAGAAGTGAACAAAGACAAAGAGAGGAGTAAGAAGGAGATGAACTGGTGGACAACAAAAAGGAAAGGGAAAATGAATCGAGGAGGAACAGGTGAGGCGAACACGTTAAAAAGGGAGTGAAATGAAGCGGTGGAGTATTGAAAAAAAGAAGGGGAATAAATGTCAGAATGAAACGGTGGAGGAGAGTCAGTAATAAGAGGGAGTACGTAAGAAGTTGGAAAGGGGCAATGAATCAGCACCATTAAATAAATCGAGTATAAGAAGAATTCCGTAACGAATCGGGTTGACTGACCCACGAATCGGATTAAAAACAAATTAATAGAAAATAGTTGGGCCGACTAATAATATTAGTAAATAAACGTTCTCGAGATATAAATATTTGTTCGAGACGAAAATGAAGTTTGTAGAAGTAAATAATTAAACGATCAAATAGTATTTCCCGATAAATAATTAATTTTTGATAAAGTGAATTAAATTAATTTCTCGAGTAAAGAGAATAAATATTTTGACGTAACATAAAATAAATGAACTTCGAGCTTAATATATATAAATAAAAGAATTTAGAATTTAAATCGTAGAAATAGAATTTCAATAAGAATTTAATTAAATGTATAAAATGAATCGAAACAGACATAAAAATATGTTTTAAATGTATTGAATTTGAAACGATTAAATGATAAGTTCGTTTTATAATTTTAAGAATTACGAGTTAAATCGTAAAAATGATAATACAAACAAAATTTTAATTTAATTCAATTTATAAAAATCACGGGTGTTACAATCTTCCCCACTAAAAGGAAGTTTCTTCCTCGAAACTAACAAAAACGTAATAATAGAATGAAAAACAAGGTTATATCACTTGAACAAAATGAGAATGCTTAACTCGTATCACAATCTCGGTTTAAATATTTTTTTTTTGTTTTTTTTTTTACAATATCAAACGTGATACGGAATCGAAATCGAAGACAAAATGTATTTCGAGATGAGTTGGGCTCGGTTCCCAAAGTTTAAAATCATTTAAATTAACAAAATCGTAAGTTAAAAAAAATTATTCGATAAAATAATGGCGATAAATTATATTTGTAAACGAACTCGAGGGGGAAGAGTACCCATGTAATCCCCTAGAAATTCTAACGCAATACAGTGGCGGAAACACTGTAGAAGTGGAATTATAACACACTGTAGCTATGTCTTGATTAAATAAAAATGGTAATTCAATTCATAAGCCATAAAATAAAAATGGCTACAAAATAAATAAATAAATAAATAAAATCCATTAAAAGGGTTTTAACAATCCGTAATACAGTGATCTGATTAAAACAAGCAGATCTATAACTGCTCGCTAGCCCACCCGAAGGAAAACACATATACCTGCCATGTTAAAAACATAACAGCCACAATCAGTGGGGAGCAACGTCAACGTTCTCCCAGCCATATAACAGGATTTTAAAACTGTAATTACTATTATAGAAAAATAGTAAAAATGGAAAACAGTAAAACACATTATAATAAAAATAAACTTTCAGTGAAAAATTTCACGTATCGAAACAATAATATAATAAAAATGAGTTTTTCGAAGAAAACATAAAACATTTGCCAACCTGCAACCAAATTATATCGATGATAATAAAAATATTCAAAATGGTGTTATGGATAGGAGTAGTGTAGACGGCTAGACTTTCACTAGGAGAATACTAAAAACTAGCTTCGAGAACTTAGTTCAAACAAATTAAACTTCGGTCTCTAACTAGGCTACTCAACCATAATAGAGCGGCGACTTATAAATGCGTGGCCCTAGTTTACGATAATGCACATCCCTCCTGGGATTACCCGTTACCCAGTTCAACTTATGACGGCGACTTACTGCGAGGCCTAAACTCAAGGTCAAAATGTACACAACTCCCGGGATACTTGTCACCCGGTTCAACAACCAATGTACCGATTCCTGATACACTAGCCTTATAGTTGATGGCAAAACCGTAAACCCTAGAATATATTACTCTAACCTCACACTTGTCCTTATTCCATAACTCCAAAACAAAGCCATTATCGATATTCAAAATATATAATCAATATAAATAATATGAGGATAAAAGAAGTAAACATTTATATTCTAAAAGAGGAAACTTTCTATTTTAGGAAACTTCTATTTTTAGAAACTTTACTAAAAATAGCATTATATCAAAATAGTGAAAATATTAGTTCATACTAATACCACATTTTTAGTAAACGATATAGATTTATAAAACTAATACTTTCGGCCTTAACGATATTAATTATTAAAGTAAGAACATTTGAGTTTATGAAGTTATTGAAATATCGTACAAGTGTATAAAATGATTAAAAATGTCTTAAAATTTTTAATAATACTAATCAGGGTGTTTTCAAAATTTACAAAGCTAAAATTCCCTAATTATTATTAGTTACGACAATACGATTACAAATAGGATTTTACGGCAAATGTCAAATTAAATCTTGTAACGTCTTTTATTTAATTAAACCATTGAATATATTCAGAATATGTTAAGAGATGATTTAAATCTTAATGTTTCAGATTTAAATATTTTCAAAATAGCTGGAAAAATAAATCTTTTAGGTAAGACGAAGCATTTTAACGATAAATCGTAATTTGTCCAAAAATCAATACTTATTAATTAAAGACTTTAATAAATAGTACAAAAATTACGTAAAATAGTTAAAATATATTTATGGACATTCTGTTCAGAAAATAAAATTTTCCAGAATCCTAAAACTCGGTTTTTAAAGCGTTTTCTCGTTAATCGTCTAATCTCGACAATAACGATTAATAAAAATAGTAATTACAAAACGATTTAAGTATTAATATCCAAAAATTATTATTAAGCTTAAAAATCATGATTTTCCAGAAAATAATATTTTTTCAGATTTCCAAAAATTCCAGCTTTAATAAATCCCATCAAAACCGTCTTTAAAACCCGTTTTCACAATTAAGGATTCCATTAATAAAACTTATCGTTCCTAACATTTTATTAAAGCACTAAAAATCATAAAAATACATTTTATTAAGAAACCATCAGAATCATAATTTTTTCCAGATTAAATCAAATGATCAAAAATCGAGAATTTAAACGACAAACGCGGTTTTAACGATAAACGATGATTTAAAGTGATTAATTAATTCATCCACTTAAAAATTCCTAAAATTTATGAAAAAATTCATAAAATTCTAATTCATCAGAAAGTTTCACCACGTCAAAAATCATATTAAAATAAAATTTTTAAGTACTAGAACTAAAAATCGGCTTTTAATCGTTTTTGTCCGTAAACGGAAATAATTCAATAATCGATAACTAAAATATCAGAAAAATACTAAATTATTAAAAATCATCAAAAACATCATTTTTACAGAATATAAATATATATTACATGTTTAGGCCGAATATTACGATTTTACAAATTAATATGACGTTTTAATCGTTAATCTCGTAAAAACGATAAAAATATCGAACGAAACATGCAAATTTTCAACTTTTTTAAAAACTTTCCAGATTATATGACATACATATATTGTCAAAAAAGAAATATAAAAATTATACATGCAAATACACAATTAAAATCATGAAATACCGAGTAACATCGACGTTACCTCTAACCCAAATTCGAGTCGATTATAAATTCATCGGCTTCGGGATCATTCAAAAATCCTTCAACACAAGAAAAGCATGGTGGAAAAATACCATGAGAAAACTAAGAAAATCAAGGAAAATAACGATCGAAAACAACATCGATTATTACCTTAACGAAGGGATCAGAATGACGATTATTTAGGAGATGAAAACGAGACGATTGAGACTCGATTTGAGACAAAATTTGGCTAGAAAAGCTGCTGGAAAATCTCAGCCAAGAGAGAAAAAGGGAGGAAATGTTGTTTAATTTTTTGTAAAATGAATGATAAGAAAGTGGATGGTTTTCTAAAGCATAAATGATAAGTAAATTTTGATGAAAACTATGTCATAATACATGCACAAATCAGCCAAAATGAGAGAGGAAGGGAGTGTGAAGAGTTTGTGTTTAAGGCCAAAAATAAATGGGTGAGAAAAAGAAAATATCTAAGGCTTAAACATCATAAAATGAAATGTATACAAAGTTGTAGTGTAAAAACGTGACATGGGTGTGTCACGGTCCAAAACATGGGAAAAATGTCCCAAATAATTTCCAAGTTGATAAAAAGATGAATCGTAAAATTATTAAAGGTATTTCAAATCAGTTCAAGTAAACCGCGCGTTGGAAAATAATTATTTACGAAACTTCGTAATAAAATCATTAAAGGTCAAATATTCTTAAATAAAAATATTTCTTAGTTGGAAATATCTTATAACCGTGTTTTGATATTTAGGAAAAATAAATAACTGAATTCCAAGCTTAAAACGTTAGTTCGTAGGAAAATAGAACTTCACGTGCAAAAAATAAATAGTTTACAATGAAAATCAAATAAATAGGTTTACAAGAATTAAAATCTTTTAAAATAAAAATAAATATTATTTGACTCAAAAAAAAATAAGAATTCAGAAAGATGAAGGAAATAGAAGACAAAATTGACATAGAGTCATGACGGAGTCACAACAGAATAATTAACGGCACTAGGAAAATAGTGGGTGTTACAACCCAAAAAAAAAATCAAAATAACAGTAAAACGTTTTAATTAAGAAAATTTGACAATAAAATAAAAACTTAACACATACGATGTTTTTTTTTATAATGTTAAACTGTTTCACATAATAATCTTATTATAAATCGAAACATTCACAATTAAGGAAGTTTTCATAAAATTTCAATCACTTGAAAATCAAAATTAAAATTTCAAAAACTTCGAAATACTTTACAAGAAATTATATTAAGATCCTTTAGAAACAGGACCAAAACAAAGCAAAGGCGAAATATAATGTTTTGAAATTTATAACTCAAAATGTTAAAATTTCATGAAAATTAAAATTTGTAAATTAGTCAAACTTTTCATAACATAAGTTCGGAGGAAATGGTAAACGGATAAATAGAGTCAAGGTCAACAATAAATCAAAACAGAAATTTTCGAACCCGATAAAGAAGTCAAAGGGATTGGCCGAAAAACAAGTAGCAGGATTTAAGAAAAGCTAAGGGGAGGAACGAAATTGAGAGTCAATTAGAGTTCTCAGAATTGGAGAAGAAGTTAACCATCTTGAGATTCCCGGTACGACTCCACAACACAGGTTCCTAAATTCCATCAAATACGTTAAGTCCAATATTAGGCGCTAGGTGGTACTACTCAGTCACAATCTTCAAAAATGTCTTACGTGATTATCCAATCGTTCAAACGACACGATACCAATCCACAATTGTTTTACAATCTAATCTCATCAATTAAAATCTCAACGGCCATCACAACATATCCAAACTCGCAATCGATAAGGCCCCTCAATCCAAAGTTCATATGGTTTGAACTCGAGGTGTACTCCAAATTTCTCGAGTAAGGAGCTCTAAACAAGGTCCACCGACTTAACAATGTTCGGGTACGAAAGCCTCAAAAATGATCACCAACATATTTATAATGCCACAAGTACATAAGTTGGGAAAAGTACAATAATTCCTTAAACACGCTCAAACCTATAGGTAATGGCGCAAACATTCACATCTTCAAACACGTCATAGGCTAAGGTTTCTGAAAATTCCATCAAATTTCATATTGTATCAGCGAAACCACCAAAATATTTATTAACTCAACGAAGCCACAATCTCGTTGGTCTAAGGATTCTGAACTAAAAATCCATCAAGATGATTCGCATTAAGTACTCCTCAAAACAACGCGATAAATCCAACCTTTAATTGTGCAACATGTTTCTCTTCTTCAAGGTTAACAACAATTTATCCAAGTTTAGATAACTCAACTCAAAAGTTCATAGGTTACAACCTTAAACAACGATCAACGATCTAATCCTTAAGAATCACGAGAATCTATGTCCACAAAAATTTCTAACGACATTAATGAAAATCTTTAAGGGTACCACAACACTTCGGCTAACACTTTAAACAGTACACTATGATCCCAAATATTCACGATGCATCCATCAAATAAGCATTAGGTAAATAAATAAAAATCCCAAAGTGATATTATTAGCTGTACTTAATTCGGTCCCAGGCTAGGTACAAGGTATCCATCAAATATGATATGCTCTTACTACTCCAAAATATATTCAACTCTAAGTCCTCCAAATAATCAAGTAACCTATAACCCAAAGTTCAGTGTCTAAAGTACCAACCTAAATCCATTAATTGACAATTTATCATTCAAATCGATCCTCAAAAGCTTACAAAGACAGATAACCGGGTATAACTCACAATCCTCAAACCATAGGTAACAAGGGTTTACCAAACCTCAAACAACTATAACGATTCACGGGGTTCCTAGAGACGGACTTCGGTCAAACCAAAGAATCTCAAGAGAATGATGGTAGAATAGAAGAATAGAACAAGGATTCACCAAGCGAAGAAAGGTGAGAAATTAGAAGAGAAGTAGAGGAAAGAAGAAAAGAATCCATGATCCTATAATACTAAGGTTTAAAACGAGAGGAGAATCTTCGGACCTCTAAGGTACCACAAAGGAAATCGCGGGATATCTTCAAAATCTTGTAGGGATATGAGCACACTAGTCTAGTGTTGCTCCATCTGGATCTACTACTACATCATGGAACATGAATCTACTCTTGATCATCTAGCCTGTAGCTTAAGCAAACTGAACCGGAACTTGAAAAGTCCCTATCGACATCTTTCTTGAATAACCAAGTTGTCCACTCGAGTCAGCAGGCGTTGAGAGTTCTAAGCAGGTCTTGTCCCGATCTAGAGCAACATCATATCAGCATCTTGTTCTATCATCTTCTCAATAAATGCAACAAATATTCAATGCTAGTCACTGAGTTACAAAAACAAGTAAGTCTAACAGTTAAGTCCTTATTTTGGTTTCTACCCATCTCTCACTAATATTTTATTAATATTCAAATCATTTACTGGTATTTTTCCTAAAATCAGGTGTAAGCGTCGGGAGCAACAATGCTCTGATACCAACTGTAATCCCCTAGAAAATCTAACGCAATACAGTGGCGGAAATACTGTAGATTTGGGATTAAAACACACAGATATTCTATATTTTAATAAAAGAACGGTCAGTCAATAAAGAGGCCACTTTTTACAAAAGGGCTAAAATGAATATTCTCCAAACAGGGTTACAAAAATTCATAAATAAACATGAATGAAGAAAGAGTAGGATTCATGCTACTCGCTAGCTCACACCCAAAACCCAGCAACAAATACTTGTCATGTTATAAACATAACAGCCACGTCAGTGGGGAGTAACTCGGACGTTCTCCCAGCCATATTATACCATATGGAAAAATAATAGTATTATTATATCAAAATATTTAAAAATTAGAAAACATTAAAAACGATATAATAAAATAAGTTCTCGGAGGAAACTTAAAACATTTGCCAACCTGCAAATCAAACCAATCGATAATAATAATCATATTCAAAAATGGCGTTATATATGGAAATTCGGTCAGTGTGCACAAGGCTAGACTTTCACTAGGATAATACTGGAAACTAGCTTCGAGAACTGTAGACTTAACTCATAACAGGATCCAGTCTCTAACTAGGCAACTCAACTATAACAGGACTGCGTGCAACGAGGTCCTGGTTTAAGTAGTGCATACCCCTCCTAGACAACAAATATGTCTAGTTCAGCTAACGGCGACTAACACGATGCGATATCTAGCTTAAGGTCAAAACATACACTCTCCTGGGCGAAACTACGCCCAGTTCAACGACCAAATGTGCCCCAAACAGACACACCGGCTTTATAGCTGATGGCAAAAACGTACATCCCAGACTATATTACTCTAACCCCACACTTATCTTTATTCCATAACTCCAAAACAGGCATTATCGATATTGAAAATAAATATAATAATTATAAATGATATGGAGATAAAAAGGAACAAACATTTCATATTAAAAGGAAAAGTTTCTATAAATAGAAACTTACTAATTTTAGAAACTTACTTAAAGTAGAAACTTTGTCATAGAAAATTCGTAAGTTATTTAAATAAGTGAAATGTATAGAAATAACATTTCTAAAGAAATTAACATTTTATTATTATCGTTTTTATGGTAACTTTAATATATCTCTAAATTCGTTACTCAAAATATTTATAAAATATAATAAGTCAATATATAGTGTTTTATAAATAATTAGGAAATCGAATTAAAACTATAAATTATAGAAAACAGATGTTTTAAGAAAAACGATATCCAAAAATTAATTGAGTCGACGAATTTTATAAATTAAACGAGATTTTATAAAGCTTTCAAATTAGTTTTAGTAAATTGATTTTATCAATAAATAATACTGATTTTACTAAAAATAATCAATCGTAGATAAATGAGAAATTATTAGGAAAAATAGTCTCGACTAAAAATGTATTTAAAACAAATCGACTACTTTCTCATTTATTAATATAAGTCGTAAAACGAAATTAATTTATTAAATAAACAAGTATACAAATCTCGATTATAATATAAAAATACGATTTTGAGTTAAAATTATAAATTAACGAAATATGAAGAAAATATAAAATCGACATTATATAGTTACTAGTGTCACGATAACCAACAAAATATTATAAACGATCGAAAATAACTAAATTACTAACGATTTATAAAACGATATCGAAAGTTGTAAAAATATTTATAAATATGATTTAAAATTAATATAATATTTATAGCGAATAATAAATAGCTAAAATTTAGAAAACCGAAGTTAAAAGTATTTACTACATACTACTACTCAAACATACGATATAAAATCAAGTAACGTCCTAAAGTTACCTTGAGTCGATATCCGAATGCTATATACTTGCCCTTCTTGACGACTCCAAGCTCCAACCGCTTTGATATTTGTCTTACAAAAAGAACTTCAAGGCTCCGACGGAGATTGAGACCCATAGAAACAGTACAGAGGAATCAGAATAAGGAACGAAGAAGAGGAAACAAGGAATCGGGGCTTGATAAACAACCCACACAACAGTAACATAGATGAGACGAAGGACCAAAACATGGCATAGATCGAAAATGAATAGAAACAGTAGAACCGAGTGACATACGACCAAAAGCAGTAGTGTGACGATCAGAAACAAAAGATGGGGAAATAGCGCAACAATGAACATCAAAATAGCAGCTGCAGCAGCGCGAGAGAAAAGAAGCAATGAAACTCGGACAGCAGCAGCATAAAACGAGAACGAGACGAAACGGTCATGACATAGACAGAAACGAAAACAGTAGCAAAAGAACGATAGATCAGAAATAAGAGAAGAAGAAAAGAGAACTGAGGAAAAGAGACGAACAGGAATAGACTGAGAACGAGAATGACGGCAAAACAATTAACGTGACAGCAACAAAAGAATCTGTTAGACAAGAGAGAGCAGAAAGACAGCAGTCACACAAATGACGATAACCGAAACGGGACGGAAAGTTGCGAGGAATAAGAAGAAAAGCAGCAGAACGCAACGGCAGCATGAGAGCATGAAACAAACAGCAGCAACAGTAATAGCAACAACAAACGACAGCCGAAATCGAACCCGAATCGACGAAGACAGTAGCAGCAACGAACAGAAGACGAAACCGAAATAGGACGGAAAGGATGGAACGGAAATCGACATAAAACGGCAGCAACACAACGCAGAAGAAGGAAAACAGAAGAGTAAACGGACTTAGAGTAGATAAATGCAGCAGCAAAAACACCGGTACAGCAGAGACGAAAAAAAACACAGGAGAAGAGGAAGAAAAGAAGAACGGAAAAGAACAGATAACCCACCGAAAACCGACGACGAAGAGAGCAGGGGCAAGAACCGGCTGGACGAATGAAACGCAGTAGCAGCTCATCACAGCAACAATACGCAGCAGTAGGGGACAAAACAGGCGACGAGTGACGGTGGTTGAAGAACAAAGGCTGAGAGAGAAAGCGTCACTGATGGAACCAAAAACAGACAACGGAAATTGATGGTGATGGCGAGGTACTACAGATAGTACACAAGGAAAAAAAATGGAGGAAGGAGGCGGCTGAAAGAAGTGAAAAAAGACAAAGAGAGGAGTAAGAAGGAGATGAACTGGTGGACAACAAAAAGGAAAGGGAAAATGAATCGAGGAGGAACAGGTGAGGCGAACATGTTAAAAAGGGAATGAAATGAAGCGGTGGAGTATTGAAAAAAAGAAGGGGAATGAATGTCAGAATGAAACGGTGGAGGAGACTCAGTAATAAGGGGAAGTACGTAAGAAGTTGGAAAGGGGCAATGAATCAGCACCACTAAATAAATCGAGTATAAGAAGAATTCCGTAACGAATCGGGTTGACTGACCCACGAATCAGATTAAAAACGAATTAATAGAAAATAGTTGGGCCGACTAATAATATTAGTAAATAAACGTTCTCGAGATATAAATATTTGTTTGAGACGAAAATGAAGTTTGCAGAAGTAAATAATTAAACGATCAAATAGTATTTCCCGATAAATAATTAATTTTCGATAAAGTGAATTAAATTGATTTCTCGAGTAAAGAGAATAAATATTTTGACGATACATTAAATAAATGAACTTCGAGCTTAATATATATAAATAAAAAAATTTAGAATTTAAATCGTAGAAATAGAATTTCAATAAGAATTTAATTAAATGTATAAAATGAATCGAAACGAACATAAAAATATGTTTTAAATGTAATGAGTTTGAAACGATTAAATGATAAGTTCGTTTTATAATTTTAAGAATTACGAGTTACATCGTAAAAATAATAATACAAACAAAATTTTAATTTAATTCAATTTATAAAAATCACGGGTGTTACACAAGCTACCTCTACAAGACGGGGTCATCACTCTCGAAGCCACCCCCATAACCATAGCCGGACCGACCCACGAGGATTCGATTTCGTGGGAATGATCGAAGAAGAATATCTTTTCAGGCCCTATTTCACCACTAGCATCGACATGATGCTACAAAACTTGGGCTACATCCTAGGGATCACCTCGAGGCCAAATCTCCCGGCTGGCAAGATCATTGAGGTCCTAAACAATGAGGAATCACGATTCGGTTTAGGGTACGCCATAACACCAGGAAATATGGTTCATGCCGGTATTCAGAAGGCCACCAACATCATCAAGGGTGCCTACTTGGGCCCTTACAGCCCAAGACTGACTGATTACTTTGTCACTCCAGTGTTTGGGGCTGTTCAAGTGGGCCTCTACCAGCCCACTATCACATATCGAGAATGTAACTATATCCCAGACGACATATTCGCCCTCGTTCAAGCTGAATCCAAGGAGGTTGCCGACAATACTGAACCTGTGCTGGGGCTCTTATTCGGAGAAGACAAGGCGATCCCCGCCCCTAAAGAAGAATTGGTCAACCTAATTCTCCGCAGCAATAGATTCGATCCAACCAAACTGATCTCTGAAGTCGGTGCTGACACCGGAAAAAGGGCATGAAGGAAGACTATCATGTGGACCGACAGCCAGGGTCGAGTCTACAAGTTGACCACCGGTGAAGGGGATATGCCAGACACTGAGTCTGAGTCCGAGTTAGAGTTAGAGTCGGAGTCTGAGTCCAAGTCTAGAGGGTCCAGTACTAAAATCGAGTCTGTAACCCCCCTTCCTTTAGTCGCACCCACTGGAGCCTCGGGGTCTGTCCTGAGAGCACTCCCTATCCCGCCACTGACCAACGATCAGATGGCCGCTCTCTTCGAGCTCTTTTCCAAATTTACTATTAATAATAACGAAAACCGTTCTGCTTACGACTTGTCTTATTTTCAAAATGTCTTCAAAATTTTATATGCAATGACATTGAGAAACCCAACGAACAGGTACCTCTGCCTCCACACCTGATCAAGCAGCTCGAACAAAGGGAATCCCGAGATCCGGTAATTGAGGAAACCGAGTCCATCAATGTTGGAACCACTTTAAAGCCCCAGATGCTTAAGTTGGGTTTATCCTTTGATCCCGAGGAGAGAAAACAATTCACAGACCTCCTCCAGGAATTCAAGGATGTCTTTGCATGGTCCTATAAGGACATGCCGGGAATAGATTCGGAGATAGCTGAACACCGTATACCCATCAAAGACGGATGTAGGCCGGTAAAACAGAAGCTCCGCAGAATGAGGCCCAAGTGGTCTCTCAAAGTCAAAGAAGAAGTCGACAAGCAATTCAAAGCGAGCTTCATACAAGTGTCTGAATATCCAGACTGGGTAGCAAACATCGTGCCAGTACCTAAAAGGGACGCTAAGGTGCGGGTATGTGTAGACTTCCGGGACCTTAATAAGGCCAGCCCAAAAGACGATTTTCCGTTACCACATATCGATATACTGGTGGATAACACGGCCGGTCATGCCCTTTTATCATTCATGGACGGCTATGCCGGGTACAATCAAATCAAAATGGCAAAAGAAGACATGAGTAAGACCACCTTCATTACACCTTGGGGTACTTACCATACACCATTATGCCGTTTGGCCTCATCAATGCCGGGGCCACTTAGCAACGAACCGCCACAACCCTACTACATGACATGAAGCATAAGGAAGTGGAGGTTTATGTGGACAACATGATCGTCAAATCCAAAGAACGAGGAGGGCACGTCGCGGCCCTAAGAAAGTTCTTCACCCGATTATGCAAGTACAACATGAGGCTAAACCCTCAAAAGTGCAGTTTCAGGGTAACATCAGGCAAATTACTGGGCCATATCGTTAGCCAACGCGGCATCGAGGTCCACCCAGCTAAAATCAAGGCCATTACCGAGATGCAGCCACCCGAAACCGAAAAAGAAATAAGGGGGTTTCTCGGGAAGGTCCAATATATCAACCGGTTCATTTCAAAGTTAACCATGGTATGTGAACCCATTTTCAAGAAACTGAAGATATGAGAACGAACACTGTGGGACGATAAATGTCAAACGGCTTTCGATAAAATCAAGGAGATCCTGTCTACACCGCCGGTATTAATGCCACCTCAACCCGGTTTGCCTTTGTCGTTATACTTAACAACGACCGAGACAGCCATGGGGGCTATGCTGGGCCAGACAGTCGATTCAGAAGAACGGGCCATTTACTACATCGGTAAAAAGTTCCTGGAATACGAATGCAAGTATACAATGCTCGAGAAAACATGCCTAGCTTTGGTTTGGGCCACTAAAAAGCTCTGACACTATATGCTTAGTCATGAGGTACATGTTTTATCCAAAATGGATCCTATCAAGTACCTGTTCGAAAAGCCCATCCTCAATGGCAGGATGTCCAGATGGACTTTAATGTTAGCAGAGTTCGACCTCGGGTTCGTACCATTAAAAGCCATCAAAGGCCGGGTTGTAGCCGAATTTCTCGCTGACAGTCCCGTATCTGAAGAGGGACACACCGATACTTGGGCTTTTCCAGATGAAGACATATTCCATACCGACACCGAGACATGGGATCTGTATTTTGACGGGGCATCCAATTTTCAAGGATTCGGAGTCGGCATCCTGTTAATTTCACCAAAAGGAGAGCATACACCGTTATCCATTAAATTGGACTTTGATGTGACTAACAACGCAGCCGAATATGAAGCATGCATTCACGGGTTGCAAGCCGCCGCTGATTTAGGAGTAACAAACCTCCGGGTCCACGATGACTCATCCCTAGTCATCAATCAAGCTCTCCAAAAATGGAAAACTTGGAACGCCAATCTCGTGGCCTACCAGGCGCGAGTAAGGGTTCTCGAAAAATAATTCAAAAAAGTAGAGTACATTTATCTACCCCGGGAAGAAAACCAGTTCGCGGATGCACTTTCCAAATTAGCATCCTTACTAAATATCCTGGAGCACCTAACCAGCATGTCGATCTGCGTCGAAAGACGGTCCGAGCCGGCCTATATCCACGCCATCCAAGACATCGAAATAACCAATCCAGAATCTTGGTATCAGGTTGTTGTAACCTACTTGACAACGGGAGAATATCCCCCGTGAACTGAAAACCAGGCCAAGAAAGCCTTTCGAAGATTGGCAACCCAATTCGTTCGTACGGACGACGGACAATTGTACAAAAAGACGGCACAGGGGGCTCTCCTCCTATGTATCGACAAAATACAGGTTGAAAAGGTTATGACCGAGGTGCACGATGGTGAATGCGGGCCGCATATGAACGCCCATATGCTAACCCGAAAAATCATGAGGCTCGGATATTATTGGAACACCATGGAAACCGACTGCCAGTTATATGTCAAACACTGCCATAACAGTCAGATTTTTGCCAATATACAACATATGTCATCATCCTTACTGATGAGGGTCGGCAGCCTGCTCTAGACCGCCTGCCAAGCAGGCCCTCAGAGGACTCTACCCGGGGAATCCAGGAACCGACCTGACAGACAGTCAGAGGAAAGTCATTAAAAAGAGCCCACTTGGGGCTTTAGATAACCGCCTGCCCAGCAGGGCGACGCGGTCTACCTAAGTCCAGCTTTCACAGCCCTTACCCGCCTGCCCTCTGGAGGAAATCCCTGCAGGGCGGACAGAGATAACCAAGGGACCTTCTCGTCATTTCGCCTAAGGTAAATGAAAATGGATGGATGAGGAGAAGCCACTTGTCACCTCCTCATCCACCCATCCTCCCTCCACTTCCCTCTCTTGTGGGAAGGTATAAATACTCTCCCATTTCCCACAAGAAAGGGGCTGGAGTTTCTCTCTCTAGAACTCTTACTCTTAAAACGCCACCTAGTTCCTCACGAGCTAGGTTCTTCAAAGCATTCACGGACTGACTTAGGCATCGGAGAGGGTTCCCTCGGACAACCTCCGAGGCCCTGTGCGTTCTGTGTGCAGGGAGCCAGCCCATTCCGCCGGGAAAGGTCCGACCAGTGGAGTAGGAGGAAGGAGAGGTTAGCAAGTTTGACCAGCTGCTAATTCGGAGCGATACCGAACAATACGAGCCCGAATTCCGAATCGGGTTCATTGATTCCAATACCGGAACAATTTGGCGCCGTCTGTGGGGAAGATCTGGTTGTATCCACGAATTACCCACAACAATCAACCATTCCCAATTATAAAAACTAACCGATCAAAGTAATCATGCCTGAGATCGTTGACACCAGTGTAGGGGTAGGTCCGACGGTCCCACCGGTGAACCCCCTATACGGCATGCCGCAGCCGGAGAGGGCACCTCCCGCCACGATCCTGGGGATGGGGGGAACCAGTCTCCTGGGCATGCCAAGTGTAGCTGTAGCACTAGAGCTGGGGGCACATCCAGGACACACCCTGAATCTAACCCCAGCTCAGATGGTACAGACAGCCGCTTTCTTCTCCGCAACGCTTAACCAGAAGTTCACCCCTGAGGACCTGGTAGGCAGGGTCGCAACGACCCCCAGACAGCCCCCCTCAATTAGCAGGGATGGGGCTGGGGGCACGAAGCGAACCGCCACCAGGAACGCCCAGAGGAAAGCAAGAAGAACAGCTCAAGTATACGCACAGGTGCAGAGGCGCATCACAGCAGGCAGCCAAGAGCCGCCTGCCCAGCAACAGGCGTTCTCCATACACACCACGGAGTCCGCGTCTGGGGAGAAGAGAGGTCTGTCTCAGGGATTGCAGGAGCGGATGAGGCACAAGGAACCTGCGTCTAAGCGCCTGGGAGAAAAGCAGGGCGGAGTCTTTTCCAGGTTAACGCCAGCAGCAAAAGGACGACCAGCCCCGAGGTTGTCCCAAAGCCTGCAGTCTAGACTTAACCGGGGACAACCGCTTGAATCAAGGTACCACCAAGATGACAACCTCGGCCAGTCTCGGAGAAAACGATCCAGACAAATCTCCCCTGACACGGAGGACGAAGCAGCGAGCAGGCGGCCACCGAGGCACCGCTCCCCCAGTACAAGGAAACCGATCCCTAGACAATGGGATATCTACGGTAACCAGTCTGGGGAAAGCAGGTCACGAATGGTAGGCAGGCCCACAAAAACTCCTCTTCATCCTGATGTACAAGAATACCCCATCCCGAAAATCAAGATGCCCACCGTCAAGTTTGACGGGACCACAGATCCAGAGGATCATCTGGCGGCATTTGAGAGTCATATGGGCATGTATGACGTGGATGATGCAATCTAGTGCAAAATCTTCCCAACCACTCTGGTAGGGCTTGCACAGGGATGGTTCAGGGATCTTCGCCAGGGATCGATCAGCTTCTTTATAGAGTTAGCCGAGGCCTTCCTTGAACAATATGCACGGAACAAAAGGAGGCGACTCACTCGGTTTGATCTTATGACCCTGAAGCAGAAAAAGGGCGAAAGCGTCAGGGAGTACCTAAAGAGGTTTGACTTGTCCTACCAGCAAGTCAGAGAGATTGATGATTCCACCGCTGCCTACGCCCTGACAATCTCTCTGCTCCCAGGGGAAATGAAGAATCAGATGATCAGGGCCCAACCTGAAACTTTGGCCAAGGCCAGAAAAATCGCTGAAGGGTTTATTCTGCAGGAAGAGTTTCACAGCCTGCCGGACACCTCTGCAGGCCAAGCAAGGCCGCAAGGGGGACCGCAGGGTGGACGCGGCAGAAACGAACCAGGCAAACAAAGAGAGGAGGGGGATACCCCCAAGAAAGAGCGCACAACTTACCAACCAAGGTTTGACAGCTACACGGCCCTCAACAGGCCGAGGGCAGAAATCTTTGAGTTGGAGAAGGAAACAGCAAAATGGAATCGCCCAAACAAGCCGCGCAGCCCAAAGGGGGATCCTAAAAAATTCTGCGCGTTCCATGATTGCATAGGCCACACCACGGAGGAATGCCGACACTTAAAAGACGAAATAGAGAAACTCATAAGAAACGGCTGGCTGAGTAACTATGCAGCGAGGAACAAACCCCAAAAGGAAGCGGTAGACAAGCCTGAAGGCTCAGCCCAAAATCGCACGATCATTCGTGTAGTGTCAGGAGACGCAGAGGGGCGAACAAGCAAACGAAGTCAAAAAAAGCAGATCCGCGAATTACGAAACCAGGTTTGCTACGCCGAGAAGGCAGGAAGCCCAAAGGGTACGACCTTGAGCATCACCTCTGAAGACGCAGGGAGAGTCATATACCCGCACAACGACCCCTTGGTCCTAACTCTAGAGATTAGCAACCACATTGTCAAGAGATGCATGGTGGACACTGGCGCCTGCACAAACCTCTTGTACAAGGATGCCTTTGAAAGAATGAATCTAGAGAAAAGACACCTGAAGCCCGCCTCTGGATCGTTGTAGGGTTCAGTGGGGCAGGTGTACTTCCCATAGGAATTATCGACTTACCGGTAACATTCGGGGAGGGAGCCTCTGCCAGGAATGTCAGGGCATCATTTTTTGTGGTGGATGCCAAGTCTGCATACAACGCCCTGATAGGGCGGGCCACCCTAGATGAAATCGAAGTCGCTGTGTCAATCAGGGCCCTCAACATAGCCTATGTAACAGACTTTGGCATGGAAGGGAAGGTCCATGGGGATCAGGAGTCGGCCAGACACTGTTATTCCGTGGCCCTGCAGGCCCATGAAACAGAAAGAAAAGGAAAACGAAAAGCCGAAGGCTCCCCCAGCAGGGAGGGTAAAATCCCTGCTGCCCAACAAAAAGCAGCCCACTTAGAGCCTGAAGGGGAAAGCATGCTGGTGGACTTAGAACCAGGAAGGCAGGTCCTCATAGGGGCCGACCTGGAGGAGTCCTACCAAAAGAAGTTAATTGCAGTCTTGAGAGAAAACAGGGACGTATTTGCTTACTCTGCAGATGAAATGCTAGGGGTCGACCCGACTTTTATTGTTCACAAGCTGAACTTAACCCGGAGGCCCGCCCTGTAAAACAGAAGAAAAGAAATACATCCGTAGAAAAAGACGCGGCGATAAATGAGGAGATAGAAAAACTCTTGAAAGCAGATTTCATTGAAGTCTGTGATTACCCTGAATGGTTGGCGAATGTTGTGATGGTAAAAAAGTCATCGGGCGCATGGAGAATGTGCGTAGACTTCACAAATCTTAACAAAGCCTGCCCAAAGGATTGCTACCCCTGCCCAGAATAGACCAACTGGTGGACGCCACTAGTGGGTATACCACGTTAAGTTTTCTGGATGCATTCTCAGGGTACCATCAAGTGTACCTTTGGCAGCCTGACAGGGTGAGGTGCGCCTTCATGACCAGCCATGGCACTTACATGTATAAAATGATGCCATTTGGGCTGAAGAATGCAGGCGCCACCTATCAGCGATTGGTGGACAAGGTCTTTGAAAACCAAAAAGGGAAAAACTTGGAAACCTATGTCGATGATGCAATTGTCAAAAGCAAGGGGGATAGGGAGCACCTGGCGGACCTACGGGAAACATTCTCCTCCCTGCGATCGTACACAATGAAGTTAAATCAAAAAAGTGCACGTTCGGAGTCCGATCTGGCAAATTCTTAGGGTTCTTAGTCAGCTCCAGGGGGAAAGACGCCAATCCCGAAAATATTCAGGCGGTCCTAGACCTTCCAGAGCCTAAGACCATAAGGGACATTCAACGGCTTACAGGCAGGATGGCTGCCCTGGCTCGCTTTATCGCCAGGTCAGCAGACAAGTCAACCCCCTTCTTCAAAGTGTTGAAGGGCAACAAGCAATTCAAATGGGAGGATGAGCAAAAGAAAGCCTTCGAACAATTGAAAGAGCATCTGAAGAAACTCCCTACCTTGGCAAGACCCGTAGCCGGAGAAAACTATACCTATACATTGCTGTCACCAACTCAACAGTGAGTGCAGTCATCCTGAAGGAAGAAGCAGGCTCACAGCAGCCCATCTACTTTGTAAGTCACGCCCTGGGGGCAGCGGAGAGAAACTATCCTATGGTAGAAAAAGCCACATATACAGTCGTCATAGCAGCCAGAAAACTCAGGCCCTACTTCGACGCACACCCTGTTGTGGTCCTCACCGACCAGCCACTAGAAAGGATATTAGAAAAGTTTGAAAAATCAGGAAGGCTGCTAAAATGGGCAATTGAGTTAAGCGGACTGGGGATATCATACCAACCCAGGACAGCCATCAAGGCACAGGCCCTGGCGGATTTCCTGGCTGAATGTTCTCATTCAGGGGAAGAGGAGCCTCCCAACGAAGAATGGATAGTATACACTGACGGATCCTCAACGGCCAATGGTGCAGGGGCAGGCGTCATACTGACCAGCCCTGAAGGAGTGGATTTCGAGCATGCGCTCAGATTCACCTTCCTTGCATCAAACAACGAGGCAGAATATGAGGCCGTACTTGCGGGAATAAATCTAGCTAAGGCTGCAGGTGCAGAGCGAATTGTGCTAGCAACTGACTCCCAGCTCATTGCCAATCAAATCAACGGGGAATACGAGGCTAGGGATCAGGCCATGGCCACCTACCTAGAAAAGGTGAAGCAAGGATTATCAAGCCTAAAGTCCTATGAAATCAGGCAAATACCTCGGTCACAG
This sequence comes from Agrostemma githago, assembly GCA_958450325.1. NCBI lineage: Eukaryota > Viridiplantae > Streptophyta > Magnoliopsida > Caryophyllales > Caryophyllaceae > Agrostemma > Agrostemma githago. The sequence goes on along the minus strand of OY288241.1, from coordinate 19,793,804 downwards.
AATAACCGGGCTGACGCCCTGTCAAAACTGGCCAGCTCCAGCCTGCAAGACATAAGGAGGTCAGTTTGGGTTGATGTGGTGCATGAGAAGTCCACTACCGCCTGCCAGACAGTCAACATCGTCGAAGAGGAACAGGCGAACTGGATGACCCCCCTCATTCAGTTCAAAAAATACGGCATCCTACCGTCTGATCCAGTATAAAAAAAGAAGGTACAGGCCAAAGCAGCATGGTTCATGATAATTAATGAAGAACTATACAAGAAATCCTTCACCTTCCCCCTGCTCAGATGCCTGCGGGCAGAGCAGACCGCTGAAATTTTGGATGACATTTACTCAGGGATCTGCGGGCATCACATTGGAGGAAGATCGTTGGCCCACAAAGCTCTAAGGACAGGCTACTACTGGCCTACCATGCTAGCAGATGCAAGGAGCCTTACTCGGAAATGCAGAAAATGCCAACTCTTCGCTCCATCAATTAATGCCCCAGCCTAAGAACTTAGGCCAATTCTATCTCTCATTCCTTTCGCCCAATGGGGGATGGACATACTGGGTCCCTTTGCTACGGCCACAGGGGGACGAAAGTTTCTGATCGTGGGGATTGACTACTTCACAAAATGGGTTGAAGCCGAGGCAGTCCCAAACATCACCGAGCCAGCAGTCAGGAAGGTCATCTGGAGAAACATCATAACCAGATTCGGCCTACCAAAAGTGTTAGTATTTGATCATGGGAGGCAGTTTGATAATGACCCCCTAAGAGCTTGGCTGGAAGGGCATGGAATAAACGTCGCCTATTCTGCCGTCTGCCATCCGCCGACCAATGGGCAGGCCGAGGCCGCTAACAAACAAATCCTAAATGGGCTCAAAAGGATGGTGGATGATCTCAAAGGAAGAAGGGCAGACGAGCTACCAAGTATACTCTGGTCAATGAGGACCACCAGAAAAGAATCAACAGGTCAGACGCCATTTGGCCTGGTGTATGGAGCAGAGGCTTTACTACCCATCGAAGTACGAATTCCTACCCTGCGGGCTCAGCAATACAGCAAAGCTGACAGCGACGCAGCAATGGCCGAAGTCCTAGACCTGGTCCATGAAATCAGGGAGGAGGCCAGCATCAACATAGCCGTCTATCAGCAAAGGATGAGAAAGGCATACAACAAGAGGGTGCATGAGAGAAGGTTCCAGATAGGTGACCTAGTACTAAGAAAGACACAGGCTGTAGGAAAGTCTAGGGAGCACGGCAAACTAAGCGCCAACTGGGAAGGCCCGTACCAGGTGACCCAGATTTTGTAAACAGGCACATACAAAATCGCCAACCCAGAAGGCCAAGAGCTGAGCGCACATTGGAACGCCGACACCCTGAAAAGATACTATGTTTAGCTAAACCTTAGAAAAATCTCGTCTCTAAGAAAAAGTACTGGCGGAGAACGATCAGAATGAAATGTCGACGGCTCCAACCACCCTTATGTTCTAACAAAAGTTTTTATATATAATACTCAAGAATTCATACTCGTTGTCTGTTTAAGTTTGCGCTCTCACACACAAACGAGCAGGGGGCAATAGGAGGAGGCCCCCCTGTTGCCAGAACCGAGGAAAATGGCCCCCCCAACAAAAATTTCCTACCTCTGGGCAGGAAGGGTACAGGCTACGCACAGCTAACAAGGACTGGGGGCAATTCCCCCCAACCTTGTATAAAAAACGCAAAAGCCCTCCCTGCCTACCTCTGGGCAGGCAGGGGGCAGGCCCCCTGGACTCCAAGCAGAGGCCAGGGATAGGCCAGGCTACGCACAGCTAACAAGGACTGGGGGCAATTCCCCCCAACCTTGTATAAAAAACGCAAAAGCCCTCCCTGCCTACCTCTGGGCAGGCAGGGGGCAGGCCCCCTGGACTCCAAGCAGAGGCCAGGGACAGGCCAGGCTACGCACAGCTAAGAAGGACTGGGGGCAATTCCCCCCAACCTTGTATAAAAAACGCAAAAGCCCTCCCTGCCTACCTCTGGGCAGGCAGGGGGCAGGCCCCATAGACTCCAAGCAGAGCCTAGGGGTAGGCCAGGCTACGCACAGCTAACAAGTACCGGGAGCAATTCCCCCCAACCTTGTGTAAAAAACGCAAAAGCCCTCCCTGCCTACCTCTGGGCAAGCAGGGGGCAGGCTATGCACAGCTAACAAGGACTGGGGAAAATCCCCCAACCTTGGATCAGGCCATACCTTAAGAGAGAGAGAAAGAGGCAGACCAAAACAAAAGAAAGGCATTCCATAACAAACCCATGAAGGGTAAAAAGTTTTTACAAAGCAACTAAGGCAAAGATCCAAAAACTAAATATTACAAACAGCTGGCCATAACAAAAGCTCAGCGCAGAGAATAAGGGCTATTTCAAGAGAGGATAAACATCATGGAGCCTCCTGGCTTGGACCAGCCGCCGCCTCAGGGGGTTTGGCCGCCCGAGCCTCGTTTTTAGCAGAGTAGAGGCTTCGGAAGGCCTCCTCATCAAACACAGGGAACATCTCCCCAATCACCTCCATTACCAGCTCCAGGGAAGAGTTGGCCCCACTCACAAAACTTGCATCCACTGCAGCCTCGGTCTCCTCCGCAAGAGCATCCTTCTCTTTCTTCCACTCACTCTTGGCTTGCTCAAAAGTTGAGTCAGCTTTGGACAAACATTCCTCCAAGTCCGCTGCTTTCCTTTTCAGGTGCTCCATCTCAGCCAGAGAAAGGGTAGCCTTCTCCATCGCCAAGCGACTCTCCTTCAGCTCAGCTTCATACTTGGCTGCTTCCCTCACAGCTCTCTCTCCCTGAAGCTTCCACTAGCCAGCCTGACTCCTCGCCTCCTCCAGCTCGCCCTCCTGCTTAGCTAGCTTGTCCTTCAAATTATTTATCAGAGTTATGTCCCTTTCCACCATGGCCAGACGGTCAGGAGGGGGAGCCCCAGGTGTGACAGTCAGCTCTTCGTCGCTCAAATGGCTTAGAGCCGCCAGCTCGGCAGACGTCAGCAACACCTTGGAGGTACGCTGGATGTACTGAATTACCTGGTGAGAAGTTGAAGTTACAGACTTGGTGAGACGGTCAGCTAAGACGGCGCCAGAATCAGAGAGCAGGCCCAACACATCTACGCTGTCGCCAGCAGTATAATGAAACTCTGTATTCTCCTCCTGAAAAAGGGTACTCGGAATGTCACGAGCTGGGCGTTTTGCCTCAGGAGTACAAACGTCAGCCTCCAAATCCACCACAGGAGTAGACCCTGAGGGCTCCCTATCCCTCTTCCTTCTCAGCTCCAAGGGGACACTCTCCCCAGTCCCCTTAGAGTTCGCAGGACGCGTACCCTGGGGAACACGAGTCCCGGCTGGAGAGTCACCTTGCCTGCCTCTAGGGGAAAGAGTGGCCCCTGAAGTAACTTCAGCCTCCCCATCCTGGATGCTAGGGGAAGGAGTCGTCTGCTTTGCCAACGGAAAACGAGGGGGAAGAAGCAGCCTCCGGCCAGCAGCGAGGTCCTTTACGAGCCTCATCAAGCTTTTCTCCCCTTTCTTGAAATTTGAAGGGAGGGAAGGGCGCTTTGAAAGGATGACAAACTCCTCACTCAAACCTAACCTCTTAACTTGCTTCCTTGTCCAACGACGAGAAGCGGAGGCTGCAAAAGAAGAAAGAGCAGTCAGTTAAAAAGCAAGAAAATAAAGTCTCAGGAAAATCGCGCCAGCAAAAGCCCCCCAGAACTACCTTTAAGGCTGGGGATCAGGCCTAATGGAAGCAAGTACTCGTCTGTGGCTATGAGCTCTGCATGGGGGAGCCAGAAAGCAGGGCCAAAAACGCCGGACTTATCCGCAACTATTTCAAACTTCTTGACTAAAATCTCTTCTTTTGCACTCAGCTTTACCTCCAGGGCCTTCCCCCCGACGCCTAGATGATACTCTTCGCGAGTTTCCATACGGGTATGAACATGGTTCCTAAAATGCCTAGGAATCCGCCACCCTGACGCGCTATGTACATACAGGAAATTATTCTTCCAGTCTTTCAGGCTGCTTAAAGTCGGCCAGACCAGAGCGTATTTCTTCTGTCTCTGCAGGGACCAGTACCCAGGGGAGCCGTCTCCCCCTGACGAGGACACCATTTGTAGCCCAACCATAAAGCAAAGGGCGTCAATATAAGGCCCCTCGCCGTGAAAAAGACAAGTCCAAGTGTAGGCTATCAGGGACCTAATGGCTGAGGCGGTCAGCTGAGCTATAGCAACATTCATCCTCCTGAAGGTCTCCTCCAGGAAAGGGTGAAGAGAGAATCGCAGACCAAATTCCAAGCTCTTATGGTATATAGCCACACAACCTTCAGGGGGGCAGCATACTGTGTCTTTTTCCCCTGGAACTACGACTGTGTACCCCTCCCCGAAATGATAAAATTTCTCGATTTCCTCGGCAGCATTACTTTCTAAGATCAAATCCCTATTCTTGGCTTCAGGGTAAATTTTTAGGGGAATCAAGTATTTTTTCTTATCCAAGTAATAAGTTTTCCCCCTCTCCCTGCGAATGAGGGGGCCGGCAATCCTGGAGGGGTCAACCTCCAGTGCCTCGTTGTCTGAGTCAACAACATCAAAGGGAGCGGGTTCGGGGGATTCAGCACCTTCCCCCCTGTCAAGATGATCTTCCTCTCTGGGCCCAACCCCAGAAGAGGAGGCTAGATCGCGTCTATCCCCGTCTCCACCCACGGTCCTCTCAGGCAATGAACTAAAAGAGAAAGCCCGAACTCGAGACATACTGGCTTATAAAGAAAAAAGTATCAATAAAAGGAAAAGAGGGTGAAGATGTAAAGAGAGATCCTAACCTAGAACGTTGGTCGTCGCCGGAAAGTGTGACAGTAAGCACTCCTTGGTCTCACAAAGTTCTCAGCAACAAAGACGGTTTGGGAGTAGGAGAGGGGTTATGAGATTCGAAAAATGTAAAAGGAAGAAATGAAGGAGGGGAAGAGCTTATATAAAGCCCAGGAAGCCAAAAAGGCCGCCTCTCTGACAAAACGTCCCCAACAATCTACCCCACGTGTCACACTCTGAACATGGGCCACTCACCTCTTCCCAAAAGGGGCCTCGAAAAAGCAAAAGTGTCAGAGGAACGGTCAGCTGACGACGTCATCCCCACATTCAAAAAAAAAGAGTAACAAAGTCGCTCAGATTTTTTCATTAACTTTAAGGGAAAATGGACAAGTTACATGTCATGCCTGGCAAATAAAAGAAAATACATAAGGAGCCTGAATTTCTGGCTCAACGCGCCTATGCCCTGCGAGCAGGCCTAGTCATCACCTAAGTCTGGAGAATAATCCCCAAGGCTGCCTGGACCTCCAAAGTCCGACCCCCAATCCCAGTCAGGGGAATCCTTGAAGGGATCGTCGGGGAGGTCGTCCTCATCTCTATCACTCAAGCAGCCCAGACCCTCACTGTCTTCAGAGTCCCGGCTACTGACATCCCAGTCCCTGCCATAGGGAACAGTCTGGGATTCATCACAGGTACGGCAGCCTGTTTTGCTCACTGGAGATGAAGGGCCCAACCCCAGGGAAGAGTCTGCATCAGAGCAGTCAGGGTCGAATTGTTCAGGGTGCAGCCATGGGAAACACTCATGGCAACCCCGATCAAACCACCCTCCTCCTTGAAGGCAGCGCCTGAACCTGGAAGCAACAGGAGGTGAAGATCTTCTAGGGCGCTTGCCCGCCCTAATGGTGGCCTTCTGAACATTCCGACGGGGATGCAACCGTGGACGACGGCTGCGGCGAAGGGCCCGGTAGGCCGCCCGAGCATACCTGAGCCTCCAAAATCCCTTAAAAAGAAAAGTAACAGTGCGAACTCCACGGCGGATAATGGATTTCTTAATCCAATCCATGATTCAACAGAGAAAAGTGGAAGAATTAAGGATGAAGTAACAAAATGGCGAAGGAAGCTGGAATTTATACAAAGGAAATAAAGCATTAAATGGCATCCCAACCATCTTGGCAGGGAATGCCACCAATCATGAAGTCCTCACATTGCCCGAAAATCCACCAAGCATGAAGGGTAATCATTGCAAAAGACCCCTCAACTCTTTGCATACCTGACGCAGTTAACACTTCCTTCCTCGGGAAAGTGCAAACGCATTAAATGCAACAGTAAAACCGAAAATAAGTCAACCTCCCTCCATCTAAGCAAAAGTCACCAGCCGGAAGGAAGCCTTGCCCCCTCCCAGCTTGGGAGGGCCAATTGATGAGGGTCGGCAGCCTGCTCTGGACCGCCTGCCAAGCAGGCCCTCAGAGGACTCTACCCGGGGAATCCAGGAACCGACCTGACAGACAGTCAGAGCAAAGTCATTAAAAAGAGCCCACTTGGGGCTTCAGATAACTGCCTGCCCAGCAGGGCGACGCGGTCTGCCTAAGTCCAGCCTTCACAGCCCTTACCCGCCTGCCCTCTGGAGGAAATCCCTGCAGGGCGGACAGGGATAACCAAGGGACCTTCTCGTCATTTCGCCTAAGGTAAATGAAAATGGATGGATGAGGAGAAGCCACTTGTCACCTCCTCATCCACCCATCCTCCCTCCACTTCCCTCTCTTGTGGGAAGGTATAAATACTCTCTCATTTCCCACAAGAAAGGGGTTGGAGTTTCTCTCTCTAGAACTCTTACTCTTAAAACGCCACCTAGTTCCTCACGAGCTAGGTTCTTCAAGGCATTCACGGACTGACTTAGGCATCGGAGAGGGTTCCCTCGGACAACCTCCGAGACCCTGTGCGTTCTGTGTGCAGGGAGCCAGCCCATTCCGTCGGGAAAGGTCCGACCAGTGGAGTAGGAGGAAGGAGAGGTTAGCAAGTTTGACCAGCTGCTAATTCGGAGCGATACCGAACAATAGGAGCCCGAATTCCGAATCGGGTTAATTGATTCCAATACCGGAACACTTACTATACACCATGACCTCACCATGGCCATTCTCAGCATGGGGTATTGATATAATTGGCAAGGTAAACCCTTCCGGGACGGGAGGTCATTGTTTCATTTTGGTGGCTAGCAACTATTTCACCAAATGGGTCGAAGCCGAGTCGTACCGGATCTTGAATGCCAAGCATGTTGCCAAGTTTATCCAAAACAAGATTATATGCCGGTACGGGATCCCGCACGAGTTCATCAGTGATCACGGGACCCATTTCCAAGCTGAAACCGCTACTTTGTTACCAAAGTATAAAATTCAAAGGCATACATCTTCGCCTTACCGTCCCCAAACAAATGGAGCGGTAGAGGCAGGCAATAAAATGATTGTCACCATACTTAAAAAGATGGCTGAGAATTACCGGGACTGGCCCGACAAAATACCTTTTTCCCTATTGGGGTACCGAACGTCAATTCGCACCGCAACCGGAGCAACTCCCTATTATTTGACAGACGGAATGGAAGCGGTCCAACCAGTCGAACTGGAAGTACCATCCCTTAGGATTTTACTAGAAAGCCAAGTGCCGGAAGCAGATTGGGTCCAAGCCCGATATGACTCGCTAGTTCTTTTAGACGAACGACGGTCCCGGGCCTTCAACATCACCAAAATTTACCAAAAGAGGATACAACGGGCTTTCAACAAAAGAGTTAGGCCCAGAAATATCAAAGAAAGGGATCTAGTTCTAAAATCGGTCCGTGCACTACTACCGGTTGACCAAAGAGGAAAATTCAAACCCAATTGGGCTGGTCCGTATTTGGTAAAGAAGGTTCTATCAGTAGGAGCGGTGATGCTGACAGACTTGGACGGGAATGAATTCGTCAACCCAACTAACCTGGACCAGCTGAAGCGTTACTACCCTTAAGACCTTATCTCAATGTCATTTGCAAAAGTTTATATTTTTTTTTTTTTGTCCTTTTATAAATTTTCAAAAATTATAAGCAAGTCAATGAGCTAGGATTATCTATCCTATTGTCGCACATCTCGAACTAATAGTCTTGGTGTATTTCGAAAATTGCAAAAAATCTATGTTTGAACTACATTTGGTTTGATTCCGCTAATTGTGGATACGTAGACAACCCCTCATAAGGGTACAACCACTGCAATAACGAAAATACGGAAACGGTATTCATTAATATGTCTTTTATTAAAGACCTGATAAACTCGGGAATTTCAAAATTACACAACAAAAAAAGGCACACCACAAAAAATAATAGTAATACTTAGATAATAAAACTAAGGAGACTAGCACTTAGGGCATTTTACCCTTTCCCTTGTCCTTCGGGTCGCGTGGAGCCCGATGTCGCCGGGGTGGGGGCGAACGTTCCCGGATCACCAAGGGAACCTCCTTTGCTCGAACTCGTTTCTTCGACAACGGGTCTTCTGCCATTGTAACTGGTCCAAGTCGAGCCCGCACATGTTCGGGTAGTCTGTCTCGCGGGCCAAGTCGGTCCTGAACCCTTAGTTTTGGGCCAAGTCTCCTTTCCAAGTCTGTCTGGGGGCTCACTTTCCCCCGTGCACTTTTAGTACTGGACCCTTCAGCTTGAGTCCTAGTCATCCCTTTCTGACCTGAAGTAATCGAAGTCTCGTCCTCATCAAATAAACCTTTGTTGTCTTTAGCCTGCTCTCGTCGAAGCAGGTCAAAAGCTTCGTCAACTTTTAGGGCAGCTCGGGCTTTAGTAGAGTCCGCCTTCGTCCATTTCACATAAGAATCTGATACCCAAATCAAATAAACAGACTTGGGAGTAGACCAGGTGGCCCGGGTATACCATCGTTGCATCCAAGTATCGCACATCACGTCCGTCAGTTGGGTAGATTCACTCACAACCGCCTCGATTTTCGGGATTCTCTGGGACCGACCATACTGCCTAAGTATGCGGTCGGGATAAAGATGAATAGTCTGCCTAAAGGATAGGATCACCTGGTACCGCGCCCTATCCCTCGATTCCAAGCCGGTTCGAACATAAATGGGCCACCAGGGCACAGCCCACCGGATCAACGGGCCGTTATGAAAAGACAACACTTCGTCACAATTTTCTGGGTATTATGGCAAGAAAAATCAATGGTCCGTCTCCTAGTCATCACCTGGTTGGGTCGATAACGACTTAGGTCAAGGGGAGGATTTATGATCGATAGCCGCTCGAATAACCAAAGCTGAAAAGGAAACAAAAATATGAGTTATCAAGCCAAAATTGATGTCCGCCCAGGAGCACTCGATCGAGTGACCCCTAAGCACTCGATCGAGTAACACCCCTGAAATCGGGCAGGGGTTTTTTACAAAGGCACTCGATCGATTGCCAGGTGACTCGATCGAGTGCCCGCTGTAGCAAAAAATCGCGAAAAAAATCAAAAATCAAAAAAATTTCGAGAAATTGAGAAATCAAAAAATCAGAAAAATCTGAAGCGATATACCTGCAATAAACGGGTGCTCTCCTGGTCACGAACCGACGAATCTCTTTTGTGGTTATCCAAGCCTTGGATGATTTCCCCTGTAATTAGCCATGTCGGACTGTGCTTCGTCTCCATCAGGTCAACCACTGTGAAAAGTCGGACATGGCCCATGCACGACAGTAAATCCATGTGGCCTTCGAAAGTATAAACATGAAGCATACAAAAGGCAAAGGCCCTACGGCTATGGACCGGCCTGACCCAAACATCGTGTGGGTTCATAAACTTTTCAGCCAAATCGATCAAAGAAATAGTATCCCCCTCCGCCATACGGGATACCTCCATGTGAGAAAGTCCTAAGAATTCCCGTAGCTTCCTCCTAGGATCGTGAACTGAAAACGGAATAGCAGGACGAAGAATGGGGTTCCATCCTCCAACGGCAGCAATTTTCACAGGGATAGAACAAATCTCGCCTCGATGAAGAGCGAAAACATGATAAGTGTCGTCCCAATAGGACAAACAAGCATCGAGGAAATGACGGTCCACTTGCATTTGGCGGATCGTAAATAATTGAGTAATACCATTCTGATTCAGAACTACTTTATCTGCATCTCTAAAGCATCGGGACCAGTCTTGCAGCATTCCGATCAAACGGTCGATTCCCATGACTAGATTTTTTCTTAAAAAGAATAAGGATTCTCGGGGATTGTTCTCTTTAGAAAGAAGGGATTTGATGAAAATTATGAAAAACTAAAAGAAGAAGATGGGTATTTGTAGCACTAAACCTGGGTAGTCCTCCTATCTTTAGGATTCCTAATTCCAGGAGGTTTAGCATACAGGCTCCATCTCAATTCTTCAGCTAGTATAGGAATGGGTCATCTCGAGCTTTCCTATTCCTTTTCAGAGTCAAAATTCTCAAATTTTCAAAATCCAAATTTTTTCAAAAATTTCTATTCCCCAGCGTGAGTCATTTTTATCTAAATGTTACATGCAAAACTTCGCATAACTATATACAGGTACGGCTCAAGCAGGGTCATACAACTCACTCCCCAGCAGAAAGCCCAAGGCGGTCTTTCTCCAAAAATGGTGCGGGATGGGCCTACATATAGGCACACCCAGGACTTATGCAACAAGTCCAAAGCCCCACGGAGTTATCATCAGCTCAGGTGTGGTTTCTAACCTATGGCTGGCGAGCCCTTCACGCGAGTCTAATGGACTATAAACGACCTGACCGGAAGTCTGCCAGGTCTTAATCTTTGATTGGCCTGGTAGTTACTCTGACTTTCGCCCTCTCCAAGCCTCAGTCAGAGTGGGGGCTCTGTAGACACCCACATTTGGCCGTTAGGTGTCTATAGCAGTTTCCAAAAAAACACCCGATGATGATCGGACGCAAACATGCTTTAATATACTCGAATATGGGCTCAAAATCATTAGTATTTGGCTTGGGCTTTTTACGGAGTACAAATCTCACGAAATCAACCTCAAAGTCAGGCCCAGTGGGTCGTTTCCAATAAAATAAGACTAATTTGGGTCGAATCCAGCACCAAGGACAAAACCGTCTTTTAGCGACCGAGTCAAACCCCGGTCAAATACGTTTCCGAGGCATAAATATCTGCAGTGTCTGTAATCCCCTAGAAAATCTAACGTGATACAGTGGCGGAAACACTGTAGAGTCGGGATTAAAACACACTGTAACTATGTCTTAGTAAAATTAAAATGATAAAGTCAAACAATATGCCTTAAATAAAATGGCCAAAATTTAAAACAATTCACAAAAGGTGTTTGAACAATCCATAGGACATAATTATTAAAATAAATAAGCAGGATCCACACTGCTCGCTAGCCTACACCCAGATCACTTATACCTGCCATGTTAAAACATAACAACCACAATCATTAGGGAGCAACGCCAACGTTCTCCAAGCCGTATAACAGGATTTTAAAATGGTAATTACTATTATAGGAAAATAGTAAAAATGGAAAACAGCAAAACATCATATTAAAATAAGCTTTCAGCGTAAAACGAAATAATCAAATGGGTTTCCGAAGAAACATAAAAATATTTGCCAACCTGCAAACCAATTTATATCGATAACAATAAAAATATTCAAAATGGCGTTATGGATAGGATTGATGTAGAATCTAGACTTTCACTAGGAGAATACCAAAAACTAGCTTCGAAAACTTAGTTTAAACAAATCAAACTTCGGTCTCTAACTAGGCTACTCAACCATAATAGAGCGACGACTTATAAATGCGTGGTCCTAGTTTAAGAAAATGCACATCCCTCCTGGGATTACCTGTCACCCAGTTCAACTTATGACGGCGACTTACTGCGAGGCCTAAGCTTATGGTCAAAATGTACACAACTCCCGGGATACCTGTCACCCGGTTCAACAACTAATGTACCGATTCCTGATACACTAGCCTTATAGTTGATGGCAAAAACGTAAACCCCAGAATATATTACTCTAAACCCACACTTTTCCTTATTCTATAACTCCAAAACAATCCATTATCGATATTTAAAAGATGTATTCAATATAAACAATAAGAGAACAAAATGAAAAGGAATCACTTTCCAAAAGAGGAAACTTTCTATTTTTAGAAACTTCTATTTTTAGAAACTTACTAAAAATAGCCTCATATCAAAATAGCAAAAATATTAGTTTATACCAATAAACATTTTTAGTAAACAATGTAGATTTATAAAACTAGTACTTTCGGCCTTAACGATATTAATTCTTAAAACGAGAACATTTGAGTTAATGAAATTATTGAAACGTCATACAAGCGTTTATAAAATGATTTAGAAATGTTTTAAACATTTTAAATACTACTAATTAGGGTGTTTCCAAAATTTATAAAACTAAAAATCCCTAATTATTATTAGTTTCGACAATACGATTATAAATAGGATTTTACGGCAAATATCAAATTAAATATTTGAACGTCTTTATTTAATTAAACCAACAAATATATTTAGAGTATGTTAAGGGATGATTTAACTCTTAAAATTTCAGATTTAAATACTTTCAAAATTGCTGGAAAAATAATTCCTTTAGGTAAGACGAAGCATTTTAACGATAAATCACAATTTGTCCGAAAATCAATACTTATAAATTAAAGACTTTAATAAATAGTACAAAAATTACGTAAAATGGTTAAAATATATTTATGGACATTCTGTCCAGAAAACAAAATTTCCAGAATCCTAAAACTCGGTTTTTAAAGCGTTTTCTCGTTAATCGTCTAATCTCGACAATAACGATTAATAAAAATAGTAATTACAAAACGATTTAAGTATTAATGTCTAAAAATTAATATTAAACTTAAAAATCATCATTTTCCAGAATATACTAATTTTCCAGATTTTCCAAAGTTCCAGATTTACCAAATCCCGTCAAAACCGTCTTTAAAACCCGTTTTCACAATTAACGATTCCATTAATGAAACTTATCGTTCCGAAAATTTATTAAGGCACTAAAAATCATAAAATTAAATTTTAATATGAAATCATCAGAATCACAATTTTTTCCAGATTTAATCATAGGGCCAGAAATCAAGAATTTAAACGACAAACACGGTTTTAACGATAAACGATGATTTAAAGTGATTAATTAATTCATCCTCTTAACAATTCCGAAAAATTATAAAAAACTTCAAAAACTTTTATTTCATCATAAAGTTTCACCACGTCAAAAATCAGATTAAAATAAAATGATTAGGTACTAGAACTAAAAATCGGCTTTTTAATCGTTTTTGTTCGTAAACGGTAATAATTCAATAATCAATAACTAAAATATCAGAAAATTACTAAATTATTAAAAATCATCAAAAACAACAATTTTACAGAATATAAACATATATTACATGTTTAGGCCGAATATTATGATTTTACAAATTAATATGACGATTTAATCGTTAATCTCGTAAAAGCGATAAAAAAATCGAAACATGCTAATTTTCAACTTTTAAAATTTTTCCAGATTTTATGACATACATATATCATCAAAATAAAATTATAATTATATACATGCAATTACACAAATAAAATCATGCAATACCGAGTATCATCGACGTTACCTCAAACCCAAATCCGAGTCTACGATAAATTCATCGGCTTCGGGGTCGTCCAAGGATCCTTCAATACACAACATACATGGTACAAAAATACCATGAGAAAACTTAAAAGAATCAAGGTAAATAACGATCTGAAATAACATCGATTATTACCTTAACGAAGGGAAAAGATAGACGATTAATTCGGAGATGAAAATGAGACAATCAAGACTCGATTTGAGACAAAGTTTGGCAGGAAAATATGGCTGAAACTCACAGCCAATATGGAGGAAACGAAGAGTATTTTTGTTTAATGTGGTTGAATGAAAATGAATGAAAGAAAATGATGAGATGAGAGAATAAATGTGGACTTTTAAAAATGATAAAAAAAAATATGTTAAATCCATCCAAAACCACCAGCCAAAATGAATAAGGAGAAAGTGTGAAGAGGCTTGCAATAAGTCCAAAAATAATTGTAGGAAAATAAAATATCTAAGGCCTTAATCAAGTTATAAAACCAAGTGTTAAAAAAATGAGAAAGTGTGTGACCAAGGGTGTCACGGTCTAAAAATGATAAAAAAAAAAGTGTTTCTTTTAATTGTAGGTTGCTTAAAAATAAGAATCGTAAAATAGTTAAAGGCATTTCAAAGTAATTCGAGTAAACCTCGCGTAAGAAAATAATTATTCGGGAAACTTCGTAATAAAATCATTAACGACTAAATTTTTGTAAATAATAATATTTACTAGTTGAAAATATTATATAAACATATTCAAACATTTTTAGGAAAAGGAATAATAACTTAAATCCGAGTTTAAAAACGTCAATTCGAAGAGAAATAGAATTCCTTGCGGAAAATTAATTCGTTTACGAAGAAAATCAATTAAATAGATTTGAAAGAATTAAAATCTTTAAAATTAAAAATAAAAATCATTAAACTCAACAATAAAAATAGAGCTTAGTAAAAAGATGAAATTTGAGGCCGAAAAGTGACAGAGTTAAGATGGAGTCCTAACGGAAAGAATAAAAATGCTAGGAAAAATAGCGGGTGTTATAGTGTCTCCCCACAAATCCGACTTGAAGTCGAAAACTACAAAAATCAGCTACAAAAAAACATTAAACAAATCCGTTAGAGATAGAACTTGATCTCTAAAGAAGGAATTCTACCCGAGCTAGACCCACTCGATCGAGTGGACCGGCCCACTCGGTCGAGTGAGCTCACGAATCACGCTGAACCGGTGTCAAAACCGGGCACTCGACCAAGCACCAGACGTCACTCGGTCGAGGGACTCCTTTTCCAACCGGAAAAGGATACTTTTTCCACCCAAAACCGGAATCCTGTTTCCTCTCATATTGCGTGCTTTTCCTATCCAAAATGGTATATCTTGTCACCTAAGTTAAGCTACCTCTCCTATCTACAATCGGGGACCTCTACTATAAATAGACCCCCTTGCACACACCAATACAACACATCTACAACATCAACACACATTCAATTCACATCATAAGCAACATCGAGAATTAACAATACAATCCCATGTGACACACAACCCGAGAACACGCCGTCCTTACGCCAAGATCTGACTACCTCTCTCCGACGACCTTACACCACCGAAACCACCATAACTCACCCGCATTATCTCGACGCTCCGGTGCCTAAGCCACAGCTAGACGATCCCCGTTCCGAGAATACAAAGCATGTAGGTTGAGGGTGTAAAAACAAATCTCGTCTTCTCCTTTCTCTCTCTCTTCCTCTCGTCTTTTTTTTTCTTCTTTGTGTCGTTCGTTCGTCCGTCTTTATACGGGCCATCATCACGTTTTTTTTTTATCTTTCCTAATATCGATATTATCACTACAATCTAATTTTTATACAAAACGAATGTTCTTAAAATACGATACCGACTCTATAATCGAATATCGTATCTAAAAGAACTAAATCAATCTCGTTGATGTTAAGATAATCGTCACATAGTCTTAAAAGACATATTACGACGGTTTCAACGCGAAGAGAATCTATTTCAATCAAATCAATTTTCAAACAAATTATAGTCATCTTTTCTAAAAAAAACACTCTGAATATTCGATATTGATTTCATAATCAAGTGTCGAGTATAACGAGAATCAAAAATTTAAGTCGAGCATAAAACATACTATATTTATACGCGATTTAGCAAAATTATCGATTTTACATAAAGCAATTTCAAAGTCAAAACAAAACGAACCATAGTTCGTACAGGTGGCACTCGATCGAGTGCCTAGCCCACTCGATCGAGTGGCACACCATAATTCGGGCAGAATGCTTTTTTTTTAGACCACTCGATCGAGTCCCTCAGTAACTCGATCGAGTGGCTCCTGGTTCATCAAAACCGTGAGTTTTCAGCATCATCCCAAGTCCCGATAAAATATTTTTTAATGACTTCGGTCATCATGTGTCAAGTCCATCACATGATTCATCTTTTCAAAACCATGCATTGCATTATATTCATGTCGTTTATTCAATTTACAAACCATTATCATCGTTACTAACTTGTTTGCTCATGTTTTAGCGATTTATTGTTTGCTTTATTATACTAAAACGAACCTCGCATCCTAAATACAAATTTGACATTAATTTAGATGCATTAAACCGACGTAGCAACTTATTCTAATCTTCGCATGTTTAGTCAAAACATTGTTTGCATATCATCTCATCGTATTACTAATGCGCATATTAAAACATCAAACGATATCTTAGTAGAGGCCACTAATGTGCGGGCGGGGTTGGGTGTTCTTTGTGAACTTCCCAACACGTACCCTCACCTCTTACTCAGAACCATGGTTTCCGGATATCCGAATCCATTGGCACACGAGAGTCATTCAATACACGGTATCCGATAATGTCGGTATCGGTATCAAAATGCAAAGGGACGAACCCAATAAACTCTGACATCCGAATGGGCCATACTTTGTGCACGGCCCACTAAGATATAGAGTGGGTTCGAACGGGCCCGAACTCCCACAAAGCTCGGTGGCGACTCCACTTCGATTTAAATTTCAATTAGTCCCATCTCGTATGGAGATTCATTCGCCTCCCCAAACCCGCGCGTGGCCGCGTCGGGGTGGACCTATGTCATGTCCACACTCCTCCATTGATGTACAACTCTCACATTGATCTGAGGTACTCAGACACCCTGCTCGAGACCGGCTGTGGATACTACTTTAGTGGAGGACATGATGCGGAGATCTCCTTTTCTTTTTTTTCTACCTTTATCGGCACATTTAACTCAAATACTGCTTGAGAAATAACGGTGTAAACACCCGCATTTTGACTGCCAGGTGTCTATGGCAGTTCCCAAAAAACACTCGATGATGATCGGAAGCTAACATGCTTCTATGCGCTCGGATACGGACTCAAATCCATTAATCGTTGGCTAACACACTTACAGAGTACAAATATCACAAAATCAACCTCAAATCCAGGCCCAGCGGACCATTTCGAGTCAAACAAGACTAATTTGGGCCAAAACCGACACCGGAAATAAAACCAACTTTTTTACGATTGGGTCAACCCTAGTCAAAGTTGTTTCCGAAACATGCAAAACAAACCCTCAAGCATCAAAAGTCCAATTCAAACACAAGCCCATCAAATATCCATGATCACGGTCCAAAGCGAGTGACCCGCGTGACCCAGCTGGGCCACTCGATCGAGTGCCCCACCCACTCGATCGAGTGGGCCCTTATTCAAACCCGACGGCTGACGCACAAGCCCACTCGACCGAGTCAGCTGCCTACTCGGTCGAGTAACCCTAAACCGGAGCCCTAGCTTTTCCTATATAAGCAACCCTTTTGCACACACCTACAACAACTTTCGAAACCCTAGAGCAACCATACGCATACACACTACGTCTTTTACAAACCCTAATCAAACCTTAAGCAACGCCCTAGCAAACCCTAAACTAGTTTTAGGATTCAACAACCCAAGCCACCATAACTCAACCTTCATCCACCTCAAAGACTCTAAGTGTTAAAGTCACGGTTACGGGTCCGCGCCGAGACAAGAACATGTAGGTTGAGGGTGTCAAAACCCCGTCTCTTCTCTTCTCTTCCTCCTTCTCGCGTCATGTCATCTTCATATGGGTCGTTTTTTTTTTATCGCTATTATCGCATCATTAATATCGATAATACTAATATCAAAACATTAAAATACCTATCAATTTGTGTCGAGTATGAGTGATATCGGAATGAGGAAACACGAACATACAAGTGTACTGCACACAGCGTTGACGGTCGCTCGTTCTGATATCCCGATTACTTGATTATTGCGATAGGTTAACTTCAACAACAATTTTCATATCGTTTGTATCATTATTGTTATTCGCATGTCACATCGATTTCTCAAAAAACAAACATCGTACTTTAATAAGGGTCGAAACCCGTTGACACGGATCCGACATCACAATCCCTAGGGATTTATTTCGATGTCGGAAAAGTCGAGGGAATCAAGTTTTTTATTTATTCAAGTAAAGCGTAGATTTTAGATTCGATACCAATTCCATAATTGGATATCGAATTTAACAATCAAGTCATATGAATTAATTAACGTGATTTGTTCATATCACGATAATTAATTTACAACGACTAAAATCAATTTATTTATTTTTTTCTATTTCACTCTAATATTCCATATCAATTCAAATAATCGAATATGGGATACAACGAGTATTCAAAATTAGAATCGAGTATAAATTCAACAATATTTATATTCGGTCCGACCAAATTCGCGATTTATAAAAAACCAACTCGAACATAAATTGTGCAATATTTACATCCGATTCGGTAAAATCGTCAAATTCTCAAAAATCAAAAGCAATTTCAAAATCAACAATTATAATTGCAAACGAATTACAATTCGTACAGAGGGCACTCGACCGAGTGCCTAGCCCACTCGGTCGAGTGGCGTCCCAAAAATCGAACCAGAATGTTTTTCACGACCTCCACTCGATCGAGTCTCACAAGTGACTCGGTCGAGTGGCCATGTACTCGACCGAGTTGGTCAATAACTCGGCCGAGTATGGTCTAAAACGCGGAACAGAAACCTCTTTTCAGGATCTACTCGATCGAGTCTACTGACCACTCGATCGAGTAACCTCATAACGATTAACACAATAAATCGTACATTATTCTATTTTCAAAATCCGATAGTATTTCACGACTTAGGTCGACACGTGCATAATTAATCACGTGTATGCTATCTTTTCAAACCATGCATCATCTTGTACATCATTCAATTCAATTCAATTCATTATTTGCACAAACCGTTAATATTGACTTACCGTTACTAACCGTTTGCTTGTTTCTCCTGTCAATTTAATTCTTGTTCGTTTATTGTACTAAATGAACCCACATGCTAAAATTCCACTTTGACGTAGAATTAATTGCATTAAATTGACTTAGAAACCCTTTTCAATTCCATTCACATGTCTAGGGAAAATACTCTTTGCATATCATTTTCCCGTTTAACTAGCGCGCGTATTGTAAGTCATTCGAATTCTTAGTAGAGGCCGCTAATGTGCGGGCGGGGTTGGGTGTCCTTTGTGGGCTTCCCAACACGTACCCTCACCCCTTACTCAGAACCTCGGTTTCCGGATGCCCGAAACCGTTGGCGCACGAGAGTTATTCAATACACAATATCCGATAATGTCGGTATTGGTATCAAATGCAAAGGGACGAGCCCAATAAACTCTGACATCGGAAATGGGCCGTATTTTGTATACGGACCACTACGACATAGAGTGGGCTCGAATGGTTCTGAATAACCACAAAATTCGGTGGCGACTCCACATAGACCTAAATTTCAATTCGATCCGTTTCATATGGAGATTCATTCGCCTCCCCAAACCCGCGCGTGGCCGCGTCGGGGTGGACCTATGTCATGTCCACAATTTGGCGACTCCGCTGGGGATTAACTGATGTGTGACTTACCATCGGCATCCTCAGGGTGAGACTCGAATAGAAATCGTTTGACAAATACAATACGCGTTTTAGTTTTACGGTTCATGCATAACCCATATTTTCCCGGGCCGGTACTGGTGACCGACGTCCCACTATACCATTGATGTACTCCAATATGGATATGTCAAAAGGTGTCCATAGTCAATTCGAGTGGGTTTCGCGGCATGTTCTAAGCTCAATTCGACTTAGAGAGTCCGTCCCGATCAACGTCTAGACTATGTACACTGGTATAGACCCTTTCAGACCAACCGAGACTTAGTGTAGAGCATACATGGCGTCGTTATAATGCTTGTGTGACTATGTGCTACTTGGTTTCCGAGTCGTTTTCAAAAATGTCAACTTTTCAAAAAATTGCATCTTTTTCAAGATATTCAATTTTCAAAACCCGGGACATACCGAATTTAGGACTTATGATTTTACTCAAAATAGCCTGTTTTCTAGCCGGTATGCTGCCCGAATCAAAACTCGAACTTTCAAAACTCGTGGCCCAATGACTTTTCGTCCTCTTTTTCGGAAATTTGGGCCATTCACCGAGTCCACTCGGTCCTTTTTCAAAAATCAATCAATTTTCAAAACTCCCCTCTTCTTAGGACTTCCCATATTTAGCAGTGTCGGGTCATGTCTTAAGTTGTCAAGTTTCTCTAGTGTCGAAACTCTGTCGATCTTATATCACGAGTTTCTTCCCTATCCCAGTCCACCTTATTAGACTAAGGCAAGGCCCACTTAAGTAGGACATACTCTTACGAAGGAGGGCCCGTCAACACAATCGAGTCAAAAGTCTGGGGATGTCCCACGTGAACCTTCCTTCGAGCAGGACTAGGCCCACTTGTCGAATCCTAAGGGAGGCCCACACCTCACAAGTCACCCGTCTAGGTGTCTTCCTCGAGTCATTTCCCTTTTAGTCTCGTTCGGGATGTACTTTCTATTCCGGGATTTCTGGGCTAGTTTCTGATTACGCGGTGTTCTTACAGACAGGCCAGCCACAACCCGACATCAACGCAAGATGGAAGAATTGAAAAATGCCCTAGCCAAAATCGAGACTCAACTAACCTCCATCCTTGCTAACCAAGCAACTTTGGACACTCGCCTGAGCACCGTAGAGAAGACGGTCCCAGTTGAAGGAGCTTATTCCACTGGGCCCATAGCCGAATTGGTCAGCGTTGTTCGCAGGCTCGAGGAGCAAGTGCACTTATCAACAAGCAACTCAATCCACTCCAAAAATGCTCGCATTTATTCACCTTTGAGTAACGAGCTACCTGCCAACCTCAACTTGACGGGAATTCCTATGTTTGAGGGTACCGAAGACCCGGTCCATCATATCCGGGCCTTCAAAGACTTCATGGCAGTCAAAGGGGTAAAGTCCGCCATGTTCAGGCACCTATTCCCTTCCTCCTTGGAAAAGCATCCCAGGGCCTGGTTCTACAGGCTCGACCCCAAGAAATACGAGACTTGGGATGATGTGGCGACCGAATTTGCTCGGAACTACGCCGATAACACTGAAATCCAGACTACAATGCGTACTCTGGAGGTAATGGCCCAAGAGCCCAAAGAGGGGTTCACAAAGTACTTGCAGAGATGGAGGGCCGAGAGTGTGAAGCTGGTTGACAAGCCCGGCGAGAAGGCCCTAGTGGAAGCCTTCGTCGAAAATCTACTCCCATCCTACCGGGTCCATCTCCGGTATGCTATCATCCCAAACTTCGCTGTCCTTACTGAAATGGGCACGAGAATCGAGGATGACTTGAGACTAGAGAGCCTGGCTAAGGCCTCTACCAAGGGCTATCAAGGGGCGAGTTCATCTACGATCAAGCCCACACCTGCAGTTGCAACTCACAGCATCTTCAACGAGGTAAACCTGCTCGACACCTCATCTAAGAAGAATACACCAAATCGGGTATTCACAGATATAGGGACTACCTATACTTACGCCTTACAAAGGCTATCATCAAAGGGCCTGATCCAGCCGATAGGCCCAACTGCAGAACCTCCAGTAGAGAAGAGGCCCAAAACTTACAACGCCCAACCCTATTGTCAGTATCACCGGGGTAACGGGCATGATACTGAAAAATGTTGGAGGTTAAAGCACCTGATCCAAGATCTTATCGAGAGCGGGAAAATCCCATTGCCCGGAGACAAGCCGAGCAACAAAGAAAACCCGTTCAGCGCCCATGCTATCTTCACCGGTGAGGTAATTGACTGTTCTCATCTCATCTCTCCCTATATCCCACAAATCAACGGGATATGGTTCGACGACGAGGATGATGTATACTTAACCAAAGGGGAAGCTGTCCCCATCACCCTTGAAGAGGTCCGAAAGGCTAAGTCCAAAGCCTTAGCCACCAATCATCTCACCGCAGCTGGGCGTTCCATCCCTATATCCGTCACTGAACCTGCCAGGACGGAGCCTACCCCCGAAGAACCAAGCCCAGACAAGGCTCTGGTCCAGCAAATGAAGAGGGTCCGAGCTGATCTAACCATATGGCAACTATTGGTTAGCTCGCAAGCTCATCGGGAAGCACTGACTAAGGCTCTCGATGAAATCAAGGTTGATTTAGAGGCTACCCCTGCTGAAATGGTAGCCACCATTATTCCCTACCTTAAGGGCAAGTCCAAAGAAGAGGGCCCGCTCATAACCTTCTCCGAAGCTGACTTACCACCATTTGGGCCCAACCACAATCTGGCCCTATACATCACGGTCATCTGCAAAGGTAAATATCTCCCGATGACCCTTATCAACGATGGATCAGCCGTGAATGTCCTTCCTCTAAGGACCGCAAAAGCACTCGGCATCACCGATGCCGATTACCTTCCGACGGCGCAGACTATCCAGGCTTTCGACGGAAGCCCAAAACCTGTCGCCGGGGCCGTGAAATTGAAGATCATAACAGGCCCAATCGAAAAGGAGTTGGAGTTTCAGGTGATAGATGTCACCTCATCATTCAAATTCTTACTAGGAAGGCCTTGGATCCACGCAGTCAAGGCCGTGTCATCTACCCTCCATCGAAAAGTCAAGATGCCCCTTAAAGACGGTATCATCACGCTGGAGGCGACCCCAATTACCGTAGCAAGCTGCAACGCTACGGGCCGGGCCGACCCACGAGGATTTGATTTCGTGGGCATGATCGAAGAAGAATATCTCTTTAGGCCCTACTTCACAACTAGCATCGACACGATGCTACAAAATCTGGGTTACCTACCCGGAATAACCTCAAGGCCATACCTTCCAGCTGGGAGGATTATCGAGGTTCTAAATGATGGCGAATCACATTTCGGATTGGGGTACGCTATAACCCCAGAAAACGTGGTTCGGGCCGATATTCACAAAGCCATCGACATTCTCAGAGGTACTTACATAAGCCCTTATAACCTGAAGTTAACGGATTACTTCGTCACTCCGGTCTTCGGAGCCGTCCAAATGGGCCTTTACCGACCCACCGTCACATATCCCGAGACCAAAAAGGCTCGGGAATGCAATTTCATCCCTGATGATATATTCACCATCGTCCAGGCCGAATCAAAGGAGGGCGAAAACAACTCTGAGCCCGTGCTGGGGCTCTTATTCGGAGAAGACAAGGCCATCCCCGCTCCGAAAGACGACTTGGTCAACCTGATCCTTCGCAGCGATCGGTTTGACCCAACCAAGCTAATCACCGAGGTCGGTACCAACACCGAGACGAGGGCTTGGAGGAAGACCATAAAATGGACCGACGGTCAAGGACGGGTCTACAAGCTGACCACCAGCGAGGGAGACATGCCGGATACCGAGTCTGAGTCAGAGTCAGAGTCGGAGTCTGAGTCCGAGTCTAGAGGGTCTGGTGCTAAAGTCGAGTCTGTAACCCCTCTTCCCTTATCCACTGAGGTCTCGGGGCCTGTCCCAAGACCTCTCGCTATCCCGCCACTGACCAATGATCAAATGGCAGCTCTATTCGAGCTATTTTCAAAATTTACCATCAATAATAATAACGAACACCGTTCTGCTTACGACTTGTCTTATTTCCAAAATTTTCTCAATTTCAAAAATTTTATATGCAATGACATTGAGAAACCCGACGAACAGGTACCCTTACCTCAACATCTGGTCGAGCAGCTCGAGCAAAGGGAATCCTGAGATCCGGTAATCGAAGAAACCGAGTCCATCAACGTGGGAACCACTTTAGAGCCCCAGATGCTTAAGTTGGGCCTATCTTTAGATCCAGAGGAGAGAAAACAATTCGCAGACCTCCTCCAGGAATTCAAAGATGTCTTTGCATGGTTCTACAAGGACATGCCGGGTATAGACCGGGAGATAGCCGAACACCGAATACCCATCAAAGATGGGTGCAAGCCGGTAAAGCAAAAACTCAGAAGAATGAAGCCCGAGTGGTCTCTTAAAGTCAAGGAAGAGGTCGATAAACAATTTAAAGCAGGCTTTATACAAGTGTCTGAATATCCAGACTGGGTTGCAAACATCGTGCCGGTACCCAAGAAGGACGGCAAGGTGCGGGTTTGCGTGGACTTCCGGGATCTTAACAAGGCAAGCCCAAAAGACGATTTTCCGTTACCACACATCGACATACTGGTGGATAACACGGCCGATCATGCCCTTCTATTGTTCATGGACGGGTATGCCGGGTACAATCAAATTAAAATGGCAGAAGAGGACATGGGTAAGACCACCTTCATTACACCTTGGGGTACTTACTGTTACACCGTCATGCCATTTGGGCTTATCAACGCCGGGGCCACTTATCAACGGACCGCCACTACTTTGCTCCACGACATGATGCATAAGGAAGTGGAGGTCTATGTGGACGACATGATCGTCAAATCCAAGGACCGAAGCGGGCACATTTCAGCCCTAAGAAAGTTCTTCACCCGCCTACGTAAATACAACATGAGACTGAACCCACAAAAATGCAGTTTTGGGGTAACGTCGGGCAAATTACTGGGCCATATCGTTAGCCAACGCGGCATCGAGGTCGACCCAGCTAAAATCAAAGCCATCACCGAGATGCAACCACCCAAGACCGAAAAGGAAATAAGGGGGTTTCTCGGGAAAGTCCAATACATCAGCCGGTTCATTTCAAAACTAACCATGGTATGCGAACCCATCTTCAAAAAGCTAAAAATCGGAGAACGGGTGCTATGGGACGGCAAATGTCAAGCGGCTTTCGACAAAATCAAGGAGATTCTGTCTGCTCCGCCGGTACTAATGCCACCTCAACACGGTCTGCCTTTGTCGTTATACCTAACGACGACGGAGACGGCCATGGGGACTATGCTGGCCCAGACAGTCGATTCAGAAGAACGGGCTATTTACTACATCAGTAAAAAGTTCCTCGAATATGAGTGCAAATATACAATGCTCGAAAAGACGTGCCTAGCATTGGTTTGGGCTACTAAAAAGCTCCGACATTACATGCTCAGTCACGAGGTACATGTGTTATCCAAAATGGATCCTATCAAGTACTTATTCGAGAAGCCCATCCTCAACGGCAGGATGTCAAGATGGACTTTAATGTTATCCGAGTTCGACCTCAAATTTGTACCATTAAAAGCCATCAAAGGCCGGGTAGTTGCCGAGTTCCTTGCTAACAGCCCAATATCCGAAGAAGGCCACACCGATACATGGGCCATTCCTGATGAAGACATATTCCATACCGATACGGAGGTGTGGGACCTATATTTCGATGGGGCATCCAACTTCCGAGGATTTGGGGTCGGAATCCTGTTAATTTCACCCCGAGGGGAACACACTCCCTTATCCATCAAGTTGGACTTCGACGTGACCAACAACGCAGCCGAATACGAAGCATGCATTCACGGGTTGCAAGCCGCCGCTGATTTAGGGGTAACAAACCTCCGGGTCCACGGTGATTCATCATTAGTCATCAATCAAGCACTCCAAAAATGAAACATTCGGAACGCCAATCTCGTGGCTTACCAAGCACGGGTAAGGGTTTTAGAGAAACAATTCCAAAAGGTAGAATACATTTATCTGCCCCGGGAAGAGAATCAGTTCGCAGATGCACTTTCCAAATTAGCATCTTTACTGAACATCCCGGATCACCTGACCAGCATGCCAATCTGTGTCGAAAGACGGTCCGAGCCAGCCTACATCCACGCCATTCAGGATATCGAGATAACTGACCCGGAACCATGGTATCAAACTGTCCTAACCTACTTGGCAACGGGAGAATATCCCCCGGGAACTGAAAACCGGGCCAAGAAAGCACTGCGGAGATTGGCAACCCAATTCGTTCGCACGGACGACGGGCAACTGTACAAAAAGACGGCATAGGGGGCTCTACTCCTGTGCATCGATAAAATGCAGGCCGAAAAGGTAATGGCCGAAGTACACGACGGTGAAAACGGCCCGCATATGAACGCCCATATGCTAGCCCGCAAAATTATGAGGCTCGGGTACTATTGGAACACCATGGAAACAGACTGTCAGGTGTATGTCAAACACTGCCATAACTGTCAGATCTTTGCCAATGTACAACATATGCCATCTTCCCTCTTATATACCATGATCACCATGGCCGTTTTTGACATGGGGTATAGACATAATTGGAAAGGTGCATCCTTCCGGGACGGGAGGTCATTGCTTCATTCTAGTGGCCATCGACTACTTCACCAAATGGGTCGAAGCCGAGTCATACCGTGTCTTGAACGCCAAGCACGTGGCCAAATTTATCCAAAATAAAATAATATGCAGGTATGGGATCCCTCACGAGTTCATCAGCGATCACGGGACCCACTTTCAAGCCGAAACTGCCGCATTGCTGGCAAAATATAAAATTCAAAGGCATACATCTTCGCCTTACCGACCTCAAACAAATAGAGCGGTAGAAGCGGCCAATAAAACAATTGTCACCATACTTAAAAAGATGGCTGAGAATTACCGGGACTGGCCCGACAAAATACCTTTTGCCCTGTGGGGATATCGAACCTCAATCCGCACCGCGACCGGGGCAACCCCGTATTACTTGACATACGGAATGGAAGTGGTCCAACCAGTCGAGCTAGAAGTGCCATCCTTTAGGATTTTACTTGAAAGCCAAGTACCTGAAGCAGATTGGGTCCAAGCCCGATACGATTCGCTAGTCCTTTTAGACGAACGGCGATCCCGGGCTCTCAACAACATTCAAATATATCAAAAAAGAATCCAACGGGCTTTCAACAAAAGAGTTAGACCCCGAAACATCAAAGAAGGGGATTTGGTCCTAAAATCGGTTCGTGCCTTACTACCGGTTGACCCAAGGGGTAAATTCAAACCCAACTGGGCTGGGCCATACTTAGTCAAGAAGGTCCTATCAGGAGGAGCGGTGATGCTGACAGACTTGGACGGGAACGAATTTGTCATCCCAACCAACTTGGACCAGCTGAAGCGCTATTACCCATAAACCCCATCTCAATGTCATTTGCAAAAATTTATAAAAATTTGTCTTTTTATAAATTTTCAAAAATTATAGACAAGTCAATAAGCCAAAATTAATTATTCTACTGTCGCACATCTCGAATTAATAATCTTGATGTATTTCGAAAATTGCAAATATCAAATCAATTTTGAACTACGTTTGGTTTGATTCCGCTATTTGTGGATACGTAGGCAACCCCTCAAAAGGGTACAACCACTACAATAAACGAAAAGACGGGAACAGTGTTCAATAATATGTCTTTTATTAATATCTCGATAAACTCGGGATCAAAAAAAAAACGCCAAAACGGCATACGCACAAAAAATCGCACCACAAAAATAATAATAATATTCAAATAATAAAATAAGAGGACTAATATCCGGGCATCTTCCCCTTTCCCTTGTCCTTCGGGTCACGTGGAGCCCGAGGCCGCCGAGGTGAAGGTGAGTGCTCCCTAATCACGAGGGGAATCTTCTTAGCCCAAGCCCGCTTCTTTGGCGACGGGTCTTCAATCACAGTCTTCGGCCCAAGTCGGGCCCGCACATGTTCGGGTAGCCTATCCCGTGGGCCAAGTCGGTCCTGCACGGCTAGCCTAGGGCCTAGTCTTCCTTCCCAGTCAGTCTGGGGGCTCACTTTCCCCCAAGCACCTTTAGCACTAGACCCTTCAGCTTGAGTCTTAGTCTTCTTTTTATGACCTGACATTAGACGAACTAGGGTAGCTGGAGTGTCTCCTTCATCAAAGAACCCTCTGTTGTCTTTGGCTTGATCTCTCCTCAGCAAGTCAAAGGCTTCATCGACTTTCAAAGCGGCTCGAGCCTTAGCATCTCCTGCCTTGGTCCACTTCGTGTAAGAATCTGAGACCCAGATTGAACGGCGAGATTTGACAATGGGCCAAGTATGCCGTGTGTACCACCTTTGCATCCAGGTATCACACATCACATCAGTCAGTTGGGTAGGGTCACTCACAACTGCTTCAACTTCGGAGATGCGCTGGGTCCATCCATACTGCCTTAGTATGCGATCTGGGTAGAGATGAACCGTCTGCCTGAAAGAAAGGATCACCTGATAGCGGGCTCTGTCCCTCGGGTCCAAACCACTCCAAAGGTAGATGGGCCACCACGGAACTACCCATCGAATTAACGGGCCGCCATGAAAAGACAAAACCTCGTCCCAGTACTTTTGCGTAATCTGACGAGAAAAGTCAATGGCCCGCCTCCTCGTCATCACCTGGTTATGACGGTAATTCCCCGCATCAAGAGGAGGATCTATCACCGATAGCCTCTCATATAGCCAAATCTGCAAAAGGAAGCAAAAGCATGAGTTTCCAAGGCAAAGTAAGCGTTCGCTTAAGGCCACTCGGTCGAGTGCCCGGGATACTCGATCGAGTGGTACCCCTGAACGCGAACAGGGGGCTTTTTACGAGGGCACTCGATCGAGTGTCGGGGTTACTCGATCGAGTAGCACCTCCGAAGACAGATCAGAAGGGTCTCATCGAGGGTACTCGACCGAGTGCCTGGGTGACTCGATCGAGTACCCCCCTGCAGTAAAAAAAAAATCGCGAAAAAATCGAAAAATTGAAAAAAGGCCAAGTGACATACTTGCAACAAGCGGGTGCTCCCGGTAAGACGAATTGATGAGTCTCTCTTACGATTGTCCAATCCTTGGATAATCTCGCCCGTGATCAGCCAAGCCGGGCTGTGTTCGGTCTCCATCAAATCTACCACGGTCAAAAGACGGGTGCTTTCCATGCAAGATAGCAAATCCATGTGACCCTCGAAAGCATATACATGGAGCATGCAAAAAGAGAAAGCCCTACGACCGTAAGCCGGTCTAACCCGAACATCGAGAGGATTCATAAATTTCTCAGCCAAGTCGATCAGAGAAATATTATCACCCTCCATCATACGGGACACCTCATTGTGGGAGAGCCCCAAAAATTCTCTCATCTTCCTCCTCGGGTCATAGATCGAGTACGGGACGGCGGGACGGAGTATCGGGTTCCACCCTCCTATAGCTGCAATCCCCTCAGGTAAAGGGCAAACTTCGCCCCGGGGAAAAGCAAAGACATGGTATATGTCATCCCAATAAGCTAAGCAAGCATCCAGAAAATAGCGGTCAACCACCATCTGACGGAACGGGTACAATTGGGTTATCCCCGTCTGATTCAAAGCCACTCTATCAGCATCCCTAAAGCGACGGGACCACTCCTGCAACATCACACTCAACCTATCGATTCCCATGGCTAAACTTCTAAAAAAGGAGAGACTTCCTCTTGACTTAAGGGAAATAAAGAGACTTTCTTTTAAGAAGAGTTTGATTTGTGAGGAATTTATGAAGAAAATCAAGAGCAAGAAGGGGCTATATATAGCATTAGCCTTGCAAACTATTTAGGAAAATTTCCTAATCTCAATAGAAATCAAACCGCAATCCTAGTCTCATTACTAGCGCGGGAATCTCCATCCCAAACTTTCCTAATCTTTGTTAGGAGCCAAAATATCAAAGTATTCTAAATTCAAAAATCTCAAAATTTTCAAGATTTCAAAAATTCAAATTTCAAAATCATTTCTCCCCAGCGCGAGTCATTTTACTGCCTATGTGTTGCATGCATTTTATGTGACTTGAACAGGTACGACTCAAACAGGGACGTGCAAACCCTTACACCTCCCCAGCATTTTCACGGGATGGGCCAACACACAGGCGCACCCAGGACTTATGCGACAAGTCCAAATGCCCCACGGAGTTATCGTCATCAGCTCAGGTATGACTTCTAGCTTACGGCTGGCGAGCCCTTCACGCGAGTCTAATGGACTATAAACGACCCGGCCGGAAGTCCGCCAGGTTTCAATCCTCGATTGGCCTGGTGGCTACTCTGACTTTCGCCTTGTCCAAGCCTCAGTCAGAGTGGGGGCTCTGTAGACACCCGCATTTTGACTGCCAGGTGTCTATGGCAGTTCCCAAAAAACACCCGATGATGATCGGACGCTAACATGCTTCTATGCGCTCGGATACGGGCTCAAATCCATTAATCGTTGGCTAACACACTTACAGAGTACAAATATCACAAAATCAACCTCAAATCCAGGCCCAGCGGACCATTTCGAGTCAAACAAGACTAATTTGGGCCAAAACCGACACCGGAAATAAAACCGACTTTTTTACGATTGGGTCAACCCTAGTCAAAGTCGTTTCCGAAACATGCAAAACAAACCCTCAAGCATCAAAAGTCCAATTCAAACACAAGCCCATCAAATATCCATGATCACGGTCCAAAGCGAGTGACCCGCGTGACCCAGCTGGGCCACTCGATCGAGTGCCCCACCCACTCGATCGAGTGGGCCCTTATTCAAACCCGACGGCTGACGCACAAGCCCACTCGACCGAGTCAGCTGCCTACTCGGTCGAGTAACCCTAAACCGGAGCCCTAACTTTTCCTATATAAGCAACCCTTTTGCACACACCTACAACAACTTTCGAAACCCTAGAGCAACCATACGCATACACACTACGTCTTTTACAAACCCTAATCAAACCTTAAGCAACGCCCTAGCAAACCCTAAACTAGTTTTAGGATTCAACAACCCAAGCCACCATAACTCAACCTTCATCCACCTCGAAGACTCTAAGTGTTAAAGCCACGATTACGGGTCCGCGCCGAGACAAGAACATGTAGGTTGAGGGTGTCAAAACCCCGTCTCTTCTCTTCTCTTCCTCCTTCTCGCGTCATGTCATCTTCATATGGGTCGTTTTTTTTATTATTATTTTATCGCTATTATCGCATCATTAATATCGATAATACTAATATCAAAACATTAAAATACCTATCAATTTGTGTCGAGTATGAGTGATATCGGAATGAGGAAACACGAACATACAAGTGTACTGCACACAGCGTTGACGGTCGCTCGTTATGATATCCCGATTACTTGATTATTGCGATAGGTTAACTTCAACAATAATTTTCATATCGTTTGTATCATTATTGTTATTCGCATGTCACATCGATTTCTCAAAAAACAAACATCGTACTTTAATAAGGGTCGAAACCCGTTGACACGGATCCGACATCACAATCCCTAGGGATTTATTTCGATGTCGGAAAAGTCGAGGGAATCAAGTTTTTTATTTATTCAAGTAAAGCGTAGATTTTAGATTCGATACCAATTCCATAATTGGATATCGAATTTAACAATCAAGTCATATGAATTAATTAACGTGATTTGTTCATATCACGATAATTAATTTACAACGACTAAAATCAATTTATTTATTTTTTTCTATTTCACTCTAATATTCCATATCAATTCAAATAATCGAATATGGGATACAACGAGTATTCAAAATTAGAATCGAGTATAAATTCAACAATATTTATATTCGGTCCGACCAAATTCGCGATTTATAAAAAACCAACTCGAACATAAATTGTGCAATATTTACGTCCGATTCGGTAAAATCGTCAAATTCTCAAAAATCAAAAGCAATTTCAAAATCAACAATTATAATTGCAAACGAATTACAATTCGTACAGAGGGCACTCGACCGAGTGCCTAGCCCACTCGGTCGAGTGGCGTCCCAAAAATCGAACCAGAATGTTTTTCACGACCTCCACTCGATCGAGTCTCACAAGTGACTCGGTCGAGTGGCCATGTACTCGACCGAGTTGGTCAATAACTCGGCCGAGTATGGTCTAAAACGCGGAACAGAAACCTCTTTTCAGGATCTACTCGATCGAGTCTACTGACCACTCGATCGAGTAACCTCATAACGATTAACACAATAAATCGTACATTATTCTATTTTCAAAATCCGATAGTATTTCACGACTTAGGTCGACACGTGCATAATTAATCACGTGTATGCTATCTTTTCAAACCATGCATCATCTTGTACATCATTCAATTCAATTCAATTCATTATTTGCACAAACCATTAATATCGACTTACCGTTACTAACCGTTTGCTTGTTTCTCCTGTCAATTTAATTCTTGTTCGTTTATTGTACTAAATGAACCCACATGCTAAAATTCCACTTTGACATAGAATTAATTGCATTAAATTGACTTAGAAACCCTTTTCAATTCCATTCACATGTCTAGGGAAAATACTCTTTGCATATCATTTTCCCGTTTAACTAGCGCGCGTATTGTAAGTCATTCGAATTCTTAGTAGAGGCCGCTAATGTGCGGGCGGGGTTGGGTGTCCTTTGTGGGCTTCCCAACACGTACCCTCACCCCTTACTCAGAACCTTGGTTTCCGGATGCCCGAAACCGTTGGCGCACGAGAGTTATTCAATACACAATATCCGATAATGTCGGTATTGGTATCAAATGCAAAGGGACGAGCCCAATAAACTCTGACATCGGAAATGGGCCGTATTTTGTATACGGACCACTACGACATAGAGTGGGCTCGAATGGTTCCGAATAACCACAAAATTCGGTGGCGACTCCACATAGACCTAAATTTCAATTCGATCCGTTTCATATGGAGATTCATTCGCCTCCCCAAACCCGCACGTGGCCGCGTCGGGGTGGACCTATGTCATGTCCACAAACGGTATAAACTTGATGAAGGTGATGAGAAGTACATGCATGGGCGATTTCAAAGGGGGTGATGGGGGTGACTCATCACCCCCATTATTTTAGGAAAAAATCAAGTTAAAAAGGACAAATATATACATATAAATGAATATAAAAATATATCGGAATAGTTGTTTGGGTGGAGTGGTAGAGTTCAATTCATTGACCTTCTTTGCTCATAAGGTCAAGGGTTCAAATCCTGAATTAAACCGTAAATTCGTTTTATTCCCTTTTTTTTTTTGAAACCTGGGTTGCTAGTTTCTCCACTTACGTGAAATAGCGGTTTCCGAACAGAACTACAACTTACTCATACCCGATCCTACATGGACCCATTTTCAATAATTATTTTGACACAAATTCTATTTCGATAATTATTTGTTTTTTAAATATTACTTTATAAAAAAACTCGAGAATTAGAGATGTTTTTTTTATTTTATTGAACATTTGAGATGTTTACTTGTGTAGGGAATTAACTCGAGAATTAGAGATGTTTTTTATTTTATTAAACTTTTGAGATGTGTACTTGGGTAGGGAATTAAGAAAAATGGACAAATGAGAAATTAATAATTGTAAAAAGTTGAAAATATGAACATTTGGGATGATGGACATACTGATATTCTAATAATGTATTAGTATGATATATATGATTATGTGAAATTGAGAAAATAATCTGATAATGTATTACTATGTATTGGCACTTATATTTTAGTTGAGAATACTTTGATTTTTTTTTTATAAAGTTTGCGGTTAGTCGTTGATGGGGGTCGGTAGTCTGCCACGGGTCGCCCGCCATTTGGGCCCCGAGGAAGCTCGACCCGAAGACGAAAAGAAGCCTGCTTGGCAGGTGTAACACCCCGATTTACCAAGAAGCCTTAGCAAGACCTTTCCGGGTAAATAAAGGTGTTACCATCTCGGTTTCCCGAGGTAGTAGCTCATTGCAATACAATATGGAATGCCAAACCGGCCCCATAATTTAAATAATACAACTCATTAACTATTACAACTTTGGTTACACCGGAAGTTACACATTCTGTAAAAACGGGAATGCTTATGCATTCATCCGTGTTACTTCTGGACTCAAGTCGCGTTCACCCCAACCCCGTTCATGCATCCCAGCATCCAAACACATCACATTATACATAACCTGCATTATAGACTGCTCCCCAATTGATCGGAACGTCAATCGGATCATCACAGACACGTCAGACATACACACAAGGTCAGTTTACGATAACATTAAATAACATTAGTACAACCAACATCACAATCATCAGTATCACTATCATCATCATCATCATCATTCATATTATCTATCGCGACCGCAGTCACGCCCCGTCAGTCCGAGTGTGCACACCCCTCCTAGGCTCTCCTAGGAGGAAACATTAGGGAAGGTCCCGAGATCAACCGGGCCTAACTAGTCCTAGCTAGCTTCTCTCAATCGGCACACAGCCGCAATCTCAATAGGCACACAGCCGAAATCTTAATATCATTATTATACCATTACATATCATACATACAACGTAAACTGAGTAAGGATAAGCTTACCTAGTTAGGAAGTCACCACCACGTCGGTATTAGTATTCACCACGAAAACTCGTCAAAATCCAATCCTAGTAAAATATTGTATACTTTAATTAATATCGAACCTAACGTAGTTATTATAAAAGAAACTGATACCGACCCAACTAGATGATTAAATGAAACCGACCAGACCTAACTAAACTAAAATATGAAAACCGACCAAACCTAGCCAAAATATAAGATAAAACCGACCCGAATTAACCACCTATAACACCAACCATACATACTAGCAATATATAACATGACAACAACAACAAACGTCACCCCGACTTCACCAACAGCCCGACGACAATAATAACACCACCACAACGTCAACATCTACAGTCCCGACAACAACCACAGCCCGACATCCACAACGGCTAATTACTTTGTCTAAGGCTCATGAAACACAACAGAAAACGGAGAAATAGAGGAATGACACCAGAGGCAATGAATCGGTACGAACCTTACGAATACTTACACCACCATGACCACCATTGATGATGTTGTTCACGTTCATAACCACCTATCCACGTGTAGTGTAATAATCATCACACACTCTGTCCCGAATCCCCTACGCGAGTTGAAAGACGGTTGACAAAGAGAGGGGAATGGCGTGCGTGATGAAGGGGACAACAAATGAATTTAAAGGGGGTATGAGACGATGGTGCGGCATGCGGTTTTGGGTATAGAATTGGCATCTGCAAGTTAAAAGGTGAAGAGGTGGTGTGCATCATCCATGATGCTAATAGGTTAATATAAATACTCTAGGTTAATAAATAAATGGGTAGGTTATACGTGCTTACTAAATGGGCTATTAGATTATACGTGTAATAAGTTGGGTTATTAGATTACTAAATGGGTTATATAATATACGGGTATTCGAAATCGGTTAAACAACATGGGTTGGCCACAAATCTATACTACTACCCATTAATGATACCCGAATTAAATAGGAAAAACTCGTAATACATGACGAGTATTACAGCAGGCCACCAAAAGAAGACCTCGCCAAACAGCCTACTGAGGGCGACCTCAGTCGCTTCAAGCTCCAGGCAGACCCCTCCCCTGCCCGTCAGGGTCATGCCGCCTGCTGGTTGAGCCAATTGAACCCCCCTGCCTGCCAGACTTCAGGGCACTCTAGTCCCTGGCAGGGCCATGGAGGGGGAACACAGAGCCCCTCTGACCAGGCCTAAGGTAAAGAGGAATGAGTGGACGAGGTGAGCCCACGTGTCACCTCCCCCGTCCACTCACGCCTTCTCTTTCTCCCTCTCTCCTCTCCCTCTCTTAGGGAAAGGTATAAATACTTTGCCACTTCCCACATAAAAAGAGTTTGATTTTCTCTCTCTAGACTCTGACTCTAAAAACCGCCACATTACTCTTCACGAGTAAGGTTCACCAAGGCATTCCACGGACTGACTTAGGCATCGGAGAGGGTTCCCTCGGACACCTCCGAGGCCATGTGCGTTCTTTGTGCAGGGAGCAGGCCAACTCCGCCGGGAAGGTCCGATCGCCGGAGTGAGAGGAAGGAGAGATTCGAGAGGTTAGACGATCACCATCAAAGAAACGGTTGTGCTCACGAGTTACCCACAAAAATCAACCACAATCAAAAACATGCCTGAGATAGTTGAAGCCAGCTCCGGGGCGGGTCCAACGGTACCACCGGTGATCCCCCTATATGGCATGCCCCTGCCGGAGATAACGCCCGCTGCCACAATCCCAGGAGTAGGGAGGGCTAGTCTCCAAGGGGCGCCCAACAATGGAACAACAGTTGCAGCTGGACAGGTTGGTCATCAGAGGCCCAACTTGAACCTCACCCCTGCCCAGGTTGCACAAACTGCAGCCTTCTTCTCGGCCATGCTCAATAAGGAATTCACTCCAGAGGACCTGGTCGGTAGGATCGCAACGACCCCCAGGCAACTTCACTTCGAAGATGTGGAGGGGGCTGGGGGCACGAAGCGGACCGCCGCCAGGAATGTCCAGAGGAAGGCAAGAAAGACAGGTCAGGGGTATGTGCAGGCCCAAAAATGCATCACCGGGAATCAGAAGCAGCCTGCTCAGCAGCAAGCCTTTTCCATACATACCACTGAGTCCACTTCAACCATGGAGAAAAGGGGCTTATCCCAGGATCTCCAGGATCGGATGAGGCACAGGGAGCCGGCGTCGAAGCGCTTGGGGAAGAAACAGGGAGATGTCTTTTCC
Source organism: Agrostemma githago (assembly GCA_958450325.1). NCBI lineage: Eukaryota > Viridiplantae > Streptophyta > Magnoliopsida > Caryophyllales > Caryophyllaceae > Agrostemma > Agrostemma githago. Next base: position 19,757,709 of record OY288241.1, on the reverse strand, counting down.
AGACTAACACCGGCTGAGTCACAGCGAGCTCCTGGGTTGTCCCAGAGCCTACAATCAAGACTCAACCATTGGCAGCCACTGGAATCAAGGCACCGTCAAGGTGATAATCTCAAGCCACCCCAGAAAAAACGACCCAAGCATCGCTCACCTCCAAGAGAGGACGAAGTTATGAGTAGGCAGGTGCCCAGGCACCGCTCCCCCAGTATTGGAAAACCGACCCCTGGTAAAAGGGATGACTACGGTTACCAATCTGCTGGGAGCAGGTCAAAAATGACAGGCAGGCCCACAAAGACTCCGCTTCACCCCGAGGTGCAGGGATACCCCATCCCGAAAATTAAAATGCCTTCTGTCAAGTTTGACGGAACCACTGACCCAGAGGACCATCTGGCAGCCTATGAGAGCCATATGGGGATGTACGATGTCGACGATGCAGTTTGGTGCAAGGTTTTCCCCACCACTCTCGGGGGTCTGGCACAAGGATGGTTTAGGGACCTGCCGCAGGGGTCAATCTGCTATTTCATAGAGCTGGCTGAAGCCTTCTTAGACCAATACGCAGGGAACAAGAGGCGCAGGCTAACCCGATTCGACCTAATGACCCTGAGACAGAAGAAGGGTGAAATTGTCTGGGAGTATTTGAAGAGGTTTGACCTGTCTTTCCATCAGGTCAAAGAAATCAACGACCCAACTGCAGCATATGCGCTAACCAACTCGCTACTCCCAGGGGAGATGAAAAACCAAATGATTAGAGCCCAACCAGAAACTCTGGCCAAAGCACGCAAAATTGTCGAAGGCGTCATCCTGCATGAGGAGTTCCACAGCCTGCCGGATACCCCCACAGGGCCTTCCAGGCCGCAGGGGAGACCGCAGGGTGGACGCAGCAGGGGCGAGGGAAACAAACAGAAAGCTGAGGAGGGGGATACCCCAAGGAATGAGCGTACGGCTTATCAGCCCAGGTTTTATAGCTACTAGGCCCTGAACAGATCAAGAGCAGAAATTTTTGAGCTGGAAAAAGAGACGGCCAAATGGAACCGCCCGAGTAAGCCGCGCAGTCAATGAGGTGATCCAAAGAAGTTTTGCACATTTCACGATTGCGCCGGGCATACCACCGAAGAATGTCGCCATCTAAAAGATGAGATCGAGAAACTCATCAGGAATGGTTGGTTGAGTGCCTACGCTGTGAGGAACAAGAACTAGAAAGAATTGGCGGACAAGCCTGAAGGCTCAGTGCAAAATCGCCTGATAATTCACATGTTGTCAGGAGACGCGGAAGGCTAGATGAGTAAGAGAGGCCGGAAAAGACAAATCCGTGAACTGCAAAACCAGATATGCTACGCTGAGAGGGCAGGGAGCTCAAAGGGCATGACCCTGACCATCACCCCCCAAGATGCAGGGCGGGTGATATACCCTCACAACGACCCTGTGGTCCTATCTCTTGACATCAACAACCACATTGTGAGAAGGTGTATGGTGGATACAGGAGCCTACACCAACCTACTATACAAAGATGCATTCGAGAAAATGAATTTAGAGAAAAGGCACCTCAAGCCTGCTCCCGGATCGCTGTACGGGTTCAGCGGAGCAGGCGTACTCCCAATGGGAATCATCGATCTACCGGTGACGTTTGGGGAGGGAGCCTCAGTCAGAAATATCAGGGCATCATTTGTTGTGGTGGATGCAAAATTGGCGTATAACGCCCTGATAGGCAGGGCTACCCTGGATGAGATTGAGGCTGCCATATCAGTCAGAGCCCTGACCATAGCCTGCGTTACAGATTTTGGCATGGAGGGGAAGGTGTACGGCGATCAAGAATCAGCTAGGCAGTGCTACTCCGTAGCCCTGCGCACCCATGAGACTGACCGAAAGGGTAAACGTAAAGCCGACAGTTCCCCCAGCAGGGAAGGTGAGATCCCAGCTGACCAACAGACAGCAGGCCACCTTGAACCTGGGGGAGAAAGCATGTTGGTGGAACTAGAGCCAGGCAGGCAGGTCCTGATAGAGGCAGACCTGGAGAGTTCCTACCGAGAGGAACTAATCAAAATCCTAAGAGACAACAGGGACGTGTTTGCCTACTCGGCAAACGAGATGCCAGGGGTAGATCCGGCTCACATCGTTCACAAGCTGAACGTAAGAGGCACGCCCTGTAAAGCAGAAAAAAAAAAATATGTCCGCAGAAAAAGATCAGGCCATCAAGGAGGAAATTGGAAAAACTCCTGAAGGCTGATTTCATAGAAACCTGTGATTACCAAGAATGGTTGTCCAACGTAGTAATGGTGAAAAAGTCCTCGGGCGCCTGGAGGATGTGTGTGGACTTCACCAACCTCAACAAGGCGTGCCCCAAGGATTGTTACCCCCTGCCAAGGACAGACCAGTTGGTAAATGCTACCAGTGGCTACTCCACGCTAAGTTTCTTGGACGCCTTTTCAGGCTATCACCAAGTATACCTTTGGCAGCCGGACAAGGTAAAATGCGCCTTCATCACCAGCTCTGGTACATTCATGTACAAGATGATGTCGTTCGGGCTCAAAAATGCAGGCGCCACCTACCAACGGCTGGTTGACAAAGTCTTTGAAAGTCAGAAGGGTAGAAACATCGAAGCTTATGTAGATGATGTCATTGTGAAAAGTAAAACAGATGGGGAGCATCTAAGGGATCTACAGGAGACTTTTTCCTCCCTGCGCACTTACCAGATGAAGCTAAATCTGAAGAATTGCACCTTCGGAGTGCGCTCGGGAAAATTTTTGGGCTTCCTGGTCAGCGCCAGGGGAATCGACGCGAACCCTGAAAAAATACAGGTTGTCCTGGACCTGCTAGAGCCAAAGACAATCAGGGACATACAACGCCTGACTGGCAGAATGGCCGCCCTGGCACGGTTCATCGCCAGATCAGCAGACAAGTCAACACCTTTCTTTAAGGTGTTAAAAGGAAACAAAACGTTCAAATGGGAAACTGAACAGAAAGAGGCTTTTGAACAGCTAAAAGAGCACCTGAGGAGGCTGCCCACCCTGGCAAGGCCGGTGGCAGGGGAGAAGCTTTTTCTTTATATTGTCGTAACAAATTCAACAGTGGGCGCGGTTGTAACACTCGCTAATTTTCTATGTGCTATTATCTATTCCGTTATGACTCTGTTATTTTTCTGCCTTCAGTTTCCTTCATTTTCAAGCTTCATAATATTTTTGAGTCTAATATTATTTATTTTCATTAAAAGGTTTTAAATATTTTATTTTTCTATGATAAATCTATTTATTAAATTTTCGTCGCAAACTATTTGCTTATTTCGCGAAGAATCTCATTTTTGTACGAACTATCATTTTAAGCTTGGATATGGGTTATTTATTTTTCTAAAACGGTCCAAACACGTTTATATGATATTTTCAACTAAGAAATATTTTTATTTATGAAAATTTAGTCATTAATGATTTTATTACGAAGTTTCGTAAATAATTATTTTCCAACGCGAGGTTTACTCTAATTGCTTTGAAATACCTTTAATAATTTTACGATCATTTTTTTATCAACCTACAATTATTTTTGGACCCCTTCCCACCATTTTGGACCGTGACCCCCATGTCACACTACTACTACATATTTTTACAACTTATTATTTTTATGTTTTTAAGAGAACAATTATTTCACAAGATATTTTTACCATGTTTTAATGTGATGGTTCATGCAAAAACTTTTCAACATCCACATACATCATTTTGGCCAAGTTGTGTAGTATACATGTACCTTGTTTTCATCAATTTTAAGAGCTTCATTTATGCTTAATCCTTTCACATTTTTTTTCTCATTCAATTTACATCAATTTTAATCAAGGCAAATACCTCCTCTTTTTCTCTCTTTTCGTTCATGAAATCTTAATTTTTCAGCAGCCATTTCTGGCCAGAAAACCGTCTTCAAGCATCGCCTTTCGTCTCCTATTTTTCTCTTATTTCGATCCTCTTTTCGTCTCTTTCGTTAAGGTATTAATCGATTTCATTTTCAATCGTTATACACCTTGTTTTTCCAGCGATCTTATGGTATTTTCATACCATGGATGTCATGTTTTTGTAGTATTTTTGGAGGATCCGGAAGCGGATGAATACATCGTCGACTCGGACTTGGATTAGAGGTAACGTCGATGTTACTCGGTATTGCATGATTTTAATTGTGTGATTGCATGGATATTTCTATATTTCATTTTTGACAATATATGTATGTCATAAAATCTGGAAAATTTTTAAAAGTTGAAAATTTGCATGTTTCGGTATTTTTATCGCTTTTACGAGATTAACGATTAAATCGTCATATTAATTTGTAAAATCGTAATATTCGGCCTAAGCATGTAATATATGTTTATATTCTGTAAAAATGATGTTTTTGATGATTTTTAATAATTTAGTATTTTTCTGATATTTTATTTATCGATTATTGAATTATTACCGTTTACGGACAAAAATGATTAAAAGCCAATTTTTAGTTCTAATACCTAAACATTTTATTTTAATCTGATTTTTGAGGTGGTGAAACTTTCTTATGAAATAGAATTTTCTAATTTTTTCATAATTTTTCGGAATTTTTAAGTGGATGAATTAATTAATCACTTTAAATCGTCGTTTATCGTTAAAACCGTGTTTGTCGTTTAAATTCTCAATTTCTGGTCTTTTGTGTAAATCTGGAAAAAAATATGATTCTGATGATTTCATAACAAAATGTAATTTTATGATTTTTAGTGCTTTAATAAAATGTTGGGAACGATAAGTTTTATTAATGGAATCGTTAATTGTGAAAACGGGTTTAAAAGACGGTTTTAGCGGGATTTATTAAATCTGGAATTTTTGGAAATCTGGAAAAAATGTATTTTCTGGAAAATCATGATTTTTAGGTTTAATAATAATTTTTGGATATTAATACTTAAATCGTTTTGTAATTACTATTTTTATTAATCGTTATTGTCGAGATTAGACGATTAACGAGAAAACGCTTTAAAAACCGAGTTTTAGGATTCTGGAAAATTTTCTTTTCTGGACAGAATGTCCATAAATATATTTTAACTATTTTAAGTAATTTTTGTACTATTTATTAAAGTCTTTATATAATAAGTATTGATTTTTGGACAAATTGTGATTTAACGTTAAAATGCTTCGTCTTACCAAAAAAAGAATCATTTTTCCAGCCATTTTGGAAGCATTTAAATCTGAAACTTTGTGAGTTAAATTATCCCTTAACATACTCTAAATATATCCAATGGTTTAATTAAATAAAAGACGTTAAAAGATTTAATTTGACATTTGCCGTAAAATCCTATTTATAATCGTATTGTCAAAACTAATAATAATTAGGGAATTTTAGTTTTGTAAATTTTGGAAACACCCTAATTAGTACTATTTAAAATGTTTAAGACATTTCTAAATCATTTTATAAATACTTGTATGACGTTTCAATAATTTCATTAACTCAAATGTTCTCGTTTTAAGAGTTAATATCGTTAAGGCCGAAAATACTAGCTTTATAAATCAAAATTGTTTACTAAAAAGTTTTATAATTATAAATTAATATTTTTGATAATTTGATATAATGCTATTTTTGTAAAGTTTCTAAAAATAGAAGTTTATAAATATAGAAGTTTCCTAAAATAGAAAGTTTCCTCTTTCGGAAGGCGATCTTTTTTCCCTTTTGTTCTCTTATTATTATAATGATCATATCTCTTAAATATATCGATAATGGCTTTGTTTTGGAGTTATGGAATAAGGACAAGTGTGAGGTTAGAGTAATATATTCTGGGGTTTACGTTTTTGCCATCAGCTATAAGGCTGATGTGTCATTATGGGGCACACTGGTTGTTGAACCGAGCATATATAGTGTTCGGGAGTGTGTGTACATTTTGACCTTAAACTCGTGCCTCGCAGTGTAAGACGCCGTCGGGTTGAACTGAGTATATATGGTGCTCGGGAGGGGTGTGCATATTATCTTAAACTAGGGCCACGCATTTATAAGTCGCCGTTCTATTATGGTTGAGTAGCCTAGTTAGAGATCGACGTTTGATTTGTTTGAACTAAGTTCTCGAAACTAGTTTTTAGTATTCTCCTAGTGAAAGTCTAGCCTTTATCACTAATCATATCCATAACGCCATTTTGAATATTTTTATTATTATCGATATAATTTGGTTGCAGGTTGGCAAATGTTTTATGTTTTCTTCGGAAAACTCATTTTTATTATATTATTTCGATGCGTGAAGTTTTTCACTAAAATCTTATTTTCATTATAATGTTCTACAGTTTTCATTTTTACTATTTTTTCTATAGTAGTAATTACAGTTTTTTAAAATCCTGTCATACGGCTGGGAGAACGTTGACGTTGCTCCCCACTGATTGTGGCTGTTATGTTTTAACATGGCAGGTATACATGTTCCGGGTGTGGGCTAGCGAGCAGTGTGGATCCTACTTATTTATTTTAATAATTATGTCTTATGGATTGTTCAAACCCCTTTTGTGGATTGTTTTAAATTTTGGCCATTTTATTTAAGGCCTATTGTTTGACTTTACCATTTTAATTTTTCTATGACATAGTTACAGCGTGTTTTAATTCCGACTCTACAGTGTTTCCGCCACTGTATCGCGTTAGAATTTCTAGGGGATTACAACGGTAATTTTAAGGGAGGAAGCAGGCTCCCAGCAGCCGATCCATTTTGTAAGCCATGCCCTAGGGGCGGCAAAGAAGAATTACCCAGTTGTTGAAAAAGCAGCTTATCCAGTCATCATTGCAGTCAGGAAGCTCAAGCCTTACTTTGACGCCCATCCCGTCGTTGTACTGAGTGACCAGCCCCTGGAAAAAGTCCTAGAAAAATTCGAAAAATCTGGAAGATAGCAAAAGTGGGCCATAGAGCTAAGCGGGTTAGAAATATCTTATCAGCCCAGGACTGCCATCAAAGCGCAGGCCTTGGCAGATTTTCTGGTGGAGTGTTCTCATTCAGTGGATAGTATACAGTGACGGATCCTCTACAGCCAATGGTGCGGGGGCAGGGATCGTGCTGACCAGCCCTGAGAGAACAGACTTCGAGCATTGCGCTCAGGTTCACTTTCCCTGCATCAAATAACGAGGCGGAGTACGAGGCCGTATTGGCAGGTATTAATCTAGCTAAGGCCGCAGAAGCAGAAAGGCTCGTCCTAGCAACAGACTCCCAGCTCATAGCCAACCAGATCAACGGAGAATACGAGGCCAGAGATCAGGCCATGGCCGCATACCTGGAAAAGGTGAAACATGAATTATCTGGATTAAAATCTTATGAAGTCAAACAAGTTCCCCGGTCCCAGAACAACCGGGCAGACGCCCTGTCAAAGCTGGCCAGCTCCAGCCTGCACGACATACGGAGATCAATTTGGGTGGACGTAATCCAAGAAAAATCCACCACACCCTGCCAACCGGTCAGTGTCATGGAAGAGGAAGAATCTGAAGACTGGATGACCCCAATCATCCAATTCAAGAAGTATGGGACCCTTCCGCAGGACCCAGTGGAGAAGAAAAAGACGTCAACCAAGGTCGTATGGTTCATACTGATCGGCGAAGAACTGTACAAAAAATCATTCTCCTCCCCTCTGCTCAGATGCCTGGGGGCAGGACAGGCCGCAGAGGTACTAGATGATATACACTCAGAAATCTGCGGCCATCACGTAGGAGGAAGGTCGTTGGCACACAAAGCCTTGAGGGTAGGCTACTACTGGCCGACCCTGCTTGCTGATGTCAGGGACCTAACCCGGAAGTGCAGGAAGTGTCAGCTCTTCGCCCCATCAATACATGCCCCTGCTCAGGACCTCAGGCCAATCTTGTCCCATCCCCTTCGCTCAGTGGGGGATGGATATTCTAGGACCATTCACCGTAGCGACTGGGGGCAGGAAATTTCTGATAGTGGGAATTGATTATTTTACTAAATGGATCGAGGCTGAGGCTGTCCCAAACATAACAGAGCCGGCGGTCAGAAAGGTGATATGGAGAAATATCATAACAAGGTATGGCCTGCCAAAAGTGTTAGTCTTCGATCACGGAAGGCAGTTTGACAATGATCCCTTAAGGTTCTGGCTGGAAAGCCACAGCATAACCGTCGCCTACTCAGCCGTCTGCCACCTCCTGACCAATGGGCAAGCTGAAGCGGCGAACAAGCAAATACTGAATGGGCTGAAAAGGATGGTGGATGACCTCAATGGAAGGTGGGCTGACGAGCTCCCAAGTGTACTGTGGTCAATCAGGACCACCAGAAAGGAGTCCACAGGTCAGACTCCATTCGGCCTAGTCTACGGGGCCGAGGCCTTGCGGCCTATAGAAGCCTGAATTCCCACCCTCTGATCCCAGCAGTACAATCAGGCCAGTAATGAAGCTGCAATGACAGAGGCTCTTGACCTGGTCGGAGAAGTAAGGCAAGAGGCCTGCGTCAACATTGCCACCTACCAGCAGCGAATGAGAAAGGCTTACAACAAGAAAGTAAGTGTAAGAAGCTTCCAGGTGGGGGACCTAGTCCTCAGAACGACACAAGTTGTCGCAAGATCAAGGGAACACGGCAAACTGAGCGCCAATTGGGAAGGCCCATATGAAGTCACCCGGATTATGGGGCCAGGAACCTACATAATTGCCAACCCTGAAGGCCAGGAGCTGGCCGCACACTGAAATGCAGATACTTTGAAAAAATACTACTCGTAGAAGTTAAGAGTTCTTTTCTAGCTTTTTATCCCTTTCCTGAAAGAACGGCGGAGGACGGTCAAGATACAATGTCGACGACTCCGACCACAGCGCTTAAAGTTTTTTTTCAAGAAATGAAAGATCCCCGAATTTATACTCGTTGTCTGTTCAGATTAGCGCTTCACACACAAACGAGCAGGGGGCAATAGGAGGAGGGCCCCCCTGTTGCAAAACCAAGAGAAAATAGACCCCCCAACAAAAAAAAAGCAAAGTCCCCCAACCTGCCTCTAGGCAGGCAGGGGGCAGGGCAGGCCCCCTGGACTTCGGCAAGAAGCCATGGTCCGGCCAGGCCTCATGCGCCAAACCAACAAGGACTGGGGACCCCCCCCCCCCCAACCTTGTATAAAAAACTCAAAGCCCCCCAACCTGCCTCTGGGCAGGCAGGGGGCAGGGCCCATGGACTTCGGTAAGAAGCCAGGGTCAGGCCAGGCCTCATGCGCCAAACCAACAAGGACTGGGGACCCCCCCAACCTTGTATAAAAAACTCGGTCCCCCAACCTGCCTCTGTGCAGGCAGAGGGCAGGCCCCCTGGACTTCGGCAAGAAGCCAGGGTCAGGCCAGGCCTCATGCGCCAAACCAACAAGGACTGGGGACCCCTTCAACCTTGTATAAAAAACTCAATCCCCTAACCTGCCCCTGGGCAGACAGGGGGCAGGCCCCCTGGACTTCGGCAAGAAGCCAGGGTCAGGCCAGGCCTCATGCGCCAAACCAACAAGGACTGGGGACCCCCCAACCTTGTATAAAAAACTCAAATCCCCCAACCTGCCCCTGGGCAGGCAGGGGGCAGGCCCCCAGACTTCGGCAAAGCAATCAGGGTCAGGCCAAACCACAAAAGAAAATGATAGCATATATAACCAAAAGAAGTGCATTCATAACAACTTGGGAAAAGTTTAACAGAACGGACAACAAAAGATCCAAATACAAGAGTTAAAAGGTTACATCAACCGGCAGCCGGCCACGTCAGGGCCCGGCGCGCAAAAAGATCAATTAAGTTAACGAGGAAGCAGAGGCGCAGAAAGGTAGGGGCAGGACCCCTCAGAAGACGACTGCCCTGCACGTTACGCCGTAGGGGCATCCTGGTCAGCATCAGGAGCCTCCTCAGGCGAGCTATTTGCCCGAGCTTCGTTCTTAGCAACATAAAGGGCCTGGAAGGCATCCTCGTTGAAATCTGGAAGCATCTCCCTAATGACCTCCATAACAAACTTTAGGGAAGAAGAAGCTCCAACATTAAAGTTCTCCGCCACCGCAGAGTTGACCTCCTGAATTAGGTCGTTCTTCTCCTTTCGCCATTCCTCACCCTGCACCCTCAAGTCATCTTGTGCCTTCTGGAGGTCTGAGTCGGCCTTAGTCAGGCGGTCCCCCAACTCAGTCACTTTTCTCTTGAGATGCTCCAGCTCGGCAACTGCTTTCTTGGCCCGCTCCAGCTCGACAACTGCCTTCCTGGCCTGCTCCAACTCTGCCTCCAAGTTAGCCGCTTCCCTCACAGCCCTTTCACCCTGAGCCTTCCAGCGAGCTGCCTGGTCCTTAGCATCTCCCAGCTCGCCCTCGTACTTCGTCCAGATGATCCTTCAAATTGGCAATAAGGGTGACATCTCTCTCAACCACCGCCAGGCGTTCAGGGAGAGGAAACCCAGGTGTGACATTTAATTCCTCGTCACTTAAACGGCTGAGAGCCGCCAGCTCAGAAGAGGCTTGGAACACCCTGGAACAGCGCTGGATGAACTGGATCGCCTGACAGGTGGATTAGGTCAAAGACTTGGTAAGATGGTCCGCCAACGTGGTGTTAGAGTCAGAGAGCAGGGCAGAGACATCGATACTCTCGCCAGCAGTGAAATGGAACTTGACATTTTCTTCAGAGAACAGGGTGCCTGAAATGTCGCGAGCAGAACGCTTGGCTTCAGGCGTGTTGGCATACGCCTCCAGGTCCACCACCGGGACGTCGTCCATCGGTTCCTTGTCTTTCCTTTTCCTGCCAACCAGGGGTCGGCTTTCCTCAGCGTCCTCAGAATCTGAAGGCTTTGACTCCACTGGAGGCTGAGTCTCGGCAGGGGAGCCTCCATGCCTGCTAGCAGGGGAAGGAGTGGCCTCTAAGGCAGCCTCCCCCTCTACGTCTCTGGGGGCAGAAGTTGGAGCTGCAGGCTTTTTGGGAGTCGGCTTAGGAGGAAGGGGAGGAAACTTTACCTTGTTGACTGATATGCTCTTTGCAAACTTCATCAGGGCTTTCCCACCTTTCTTGTAACTGGAAGGAATGGAGGGACGCTTGACGGCAATCGTAAAGTCATTGTCCAGTCCAAGGTCCCTCAACACCCTCTTTGACCAAAGGCAAGTGGCGAGATTTGCAAAAAAAAAAGAAAAAGTTAGCCAGAGAAGAATACAGAAAAGGTAGGGCTAAAAAATGGCAACTATTATTGGTATCCCTGAACTACCTCCTCCAAGGCTGGGGGTTAGACCCACTCGGATCAGGTAATTGTCGGTTGCGATAAGTTTGGCGTGGGGAAGCCAGTGATCAGGCCCAAATGCACCTGATTTGTCCTTAGAGGCGGCAAACCGCTTGACCAAATCCAGTTCTTTATCGGTCAGTTTCACTTTAAGGGCCTTTCCCCCAACGCCAGGGTGGTACTCCTAGCGGGTCTCCAAGCAAGTATGAACATGATTCCTAAAATATCGGAGTATCCTCCATCCTGTAGCGCTGTGCACGTATAAGAAGTTATCTTTCCAGTCCTTCAGACTGTTTAAAACCGGCCAGACCAGGGAGAAGGTTTTTTGCCTGAGAATGAAGAAATATCCGGGAGAACTCCCGCCCTTAGTGGAGGCCACCATCTGCAGGCCAGCCATAAACCTCAAAGCATCGATAGTGTCCCCCTCGCCCAGAAATAAACAGGTCCAGGTGTAAGCTATCAACGACTTGACCGCCACAGCAGTCAACTGGGCAATAGCCACATTCATCCGCCTAAAAACCTCCTCCAAGAAGGGGTGCAGACGAAAGCGCAGGCCAAACTCCAAGCACTTGTGATAGACGGCTATGCAGCCGTCAGGGGGATTGCACACGGTGTCCCTCTCTCCAGGGACGATGACTGTGTACCCCTCCCCAAAATTGTAAAATCTGGCGATGGCCTCAGCAGCATTCTTCTCCAAAATCAGGTGCCGATTCTTGGAGGTCGGGTAAGTTTTTAGGGGGATCTTATACTTAATCTGAAACTGATCTGACTATTATTATAGAAAACGAGTCTATATCCCTAAAAAAATTGAAAATAACAAAACCGAAATGATCCGAACCCGAAATAATCCGACCCAACCAAAAGTCAACCCAATGTTTATACTTCCTCTTACTCTTTTTTAACTTCCCATTGTAAATTGGCACATTGTTTTTTTGGTAAGTATATAATAAGAAAATATAATGAAGGATTATGCAAGTGAAATATATGAAGGGTAATGAAACATCGTAAATTGGCATATAATGAAATATAATGGAGGGCAGTTTAGTAAAAAGTATGGACAAAAAAAGAAAATAAAGCAAATGGGAAGAAAATAGAGAGCTAGACAAAAATAATACTCCCTCCGATTGCCTATTTTCTTCCCCTTTCTTTTTGGGAAGAAAATAAGAAGGGAGTAATTATATTAGTAGAATAATGAAACGTGGAATGAAAAAGTAGGAGAGAAAAATATTATATTAATTAAATGAGAAAAAGTGTGGTGGAAAAGTAGGAAAGAGGAATATTATACTGCCTCTGAGTTCCTGTGTTCTTCCCTTTTCTTTTTTGGGTTGAAAATAAGGAAGAGAAAATGAGTGACTCAAAAAAGAAGGAGGAAGAGAAAAAAATGAGAGGATAAATGTGAACCACATACTGATAGCCTAAATAAGAAAGAGGGAAGAAGATCGAACTCAGCCCAAAAAGGAAATAGGGAAGATCATAGGAAACAAAGAGGGAGTATTAATTAATGAAGAGGGTCCAATAAGGAAAGAGGGAAGAAAATAGGTAATCGAAGAGAGTAAATAAGAAGTTAATAGAGAGTTAAAAGTAACACCAAATGATATGATCCGAACCCGACCCGCTTGACCCATTTGATAGTTCTACTCACAAACCACCCTTTCCGACCAAAAAAAAATCCTTGATTGACTGAGAGCGAACAAAAATCGAAAGTTTGAGGATAAAGTAATCCGTTATCAGGTTCAGGAAGAAGTGGTTTAATTAGAGTAGAAACACATGAGTACCACCGTGCCCCTCCGTTCTCTCTTCCTCGGCGTTGACGTCGGCACCGGAAGCGCTCGCGCAGGTCTTCCCCTTCTTCTTCTTCTTCTTCTTCTTCTTCTTCTTCGCGTGTTTCGAATTTGAATGGGCTCTTCCTACTTTCTAACCTCTCAATTCCACTTTTCATCTTGTAAATCATTGTCTATTTAATTATTGAATGATACAACGTGCCCCCCGTTTTGATGCTCAGCTTCAGATCCTTCCCCCTCTAATCTCCAAATTTCACTATTTTGTTTTTGTTTGGATAGAGACCAAATGAGGGTACTTGGAGGGCAATGAGGCCTTGTTTGGATAATAAACGAGGGTGGAGGCCCTTCCGATTTGTAGGGAAATGAGGCGTTGTTTGGATGGAGACCAAATGGGGGTGGAAGGCCTTCCGATTTGGAGGGAAATGTGGCATTGTTTGGATAACAAACGAGGGCGGAGGCCTTTGATTTGTAGGGAAATGAGGCATTGTTTGGATGCAGACCAAATGATGGCGGAAGGCCTTCCAATTTGGAGAGAAATAAGGCCTTGTTTGGATAATAAACGAGGGTGTACTATCAGAAAAACCACAGCTTTCACTCATTCGCGCTTTTCTACCATTTTCCACCATGACAGGCTTATTTGACGACAATGGAAAGCTTCTAGGTTCTGCAAGCAGCCCTATACAAATTTGGAAGGATGGTGACTGCATTGAGGTCATCATTTATTTTGTTATTCTCGTCTTAACACGGTTATTTTCCTTGTGTATTACCCATGTATCAATAGCTCCATCCTTTACACTTACCATTAGCCTGTCTTAAATGAAGTGATTTGTTGACCTTCTCTTAACCAGCAATCGTCAACAGATATCTGGCATGCTGTCTGTGCAGCTGTCAAAGCTGCTTGTTCACTTGCACAAGTTGATGGGAAAGAAGTTGTGGGGATTGGATTTGCAGCAACGTGTTCTCTTGGTCTCTCACTCTCTCACATATCATATTTTCCAACCTTTTGTTTTGTCTTTCTTTAATTACTCCAATGCAAGCTTAACCTTCAAATGTCACGTCTTACTTTGCGCAGTTGCTATAGATGCTGATGGATCTCCAGTTACGGTTTCATGGAGTGGTGATCCTAGAAGAAATGTTATCGTGTGGATGGACCATAGAGCTGTAAAGCAAGCTGAAAAGATCAATGCCTCCAATTCACCTGTATTACAGTATTGTGGGGGATCCCTTTCCCCTGAGATGGAGCCACCGAAGGTACCTCTTTGTCTAATATTGCTATCAATTGATTGGAAAAGGAGCGGGATTATGACAATTATTTCTCATCAAGTTGATAAACACTCACCGTACTTGTGTTAATTTTAGTTATCTTGCTTTGCCCTTGATTTCAATCCTAGTTTGAACTTGAAACCACTGGAAAAAACCCTCTTTACTTATATTTTGAATCCTAACTTCTCTTATTGCACATTAGAACTAGTTTTGTGAAACCATAGTTTATCTTGGTTTCAATTTTTACTCGCCTTTAATTATATTAGGAATATAGTAAGGCTTCATAAATTGTTAATTAGATAGTTTTAATATACTACAATGAGGACTAGCCTTTGAGACAGTATACCTGTTTAGAACATGAAAGTGATCAACTTCTTTGTGAGTCTAATTTCTCTCAGTAAAAAAACAAGATGCACAGTGAGATTACAGAAAATAAGAGTGCTCTTCTCTTTTGGCTAAGAGGTTCTTACATGAAAGAGCTCACTTTGGTTCATTTGGGAAAACTGGTCTATCTTCTATGTTCCTATGCATTTAACGGTAATTAAGCCCAGAAATGGATTTCGATTCTCAATCCTCAGTTTTGAGGCTGTCACTCTTTCACAACAAGCATTCTATTTACAAGGACAGGAGCCATACCTTACTGAAAAGCTTTTATCATGGTACGTGTGGAAACTTGAAATTGGATTTGAATTCTCCTAGTTGATCAAATACACTTTTCTAAAGAAAATTTTTCAAAAAATAGTTTTTGTTTCGTGCACCCAATTCCAATTCCAAGGGTACCACAAAGAACATTTTGGAATTGGAATTGGAATTGAATGCAAATAATTGAATATCTAGAATTAGATTCATGAAAATAAAAAATAATTCCAAAATCCCAAACTATACCTAGAAGATATTGTCTGTATCAAATATAGTTTTTGTTTCGTGCACCCAATTCCAATTCCAAGGGTACCACAAAGAACATTTTGGAATTGGAATTGGAATTGAATGCAAATAATTGAATATCTAGAATTAGATTCATGAAAATAAAAAATAATTCCAAAATCCCAAACTATACCTAGAAGATATTGTCTGTATCAAATACATCACGCAGAAAGTTACAAAACCTGAACATGAACTACTGATTTACATCAACATTTACTTTGATGACCATATGCCTGGTGTTTTGGAATATTCTTGTTGAGCATCTGCCTAATATGTCTTTGAGCCTCATACATCCTCCAGTCAGATGCTATGTAATGAAGTTGAAGTTTTCTTATGAAACAAATGCCTCGAGCTTATAAATGCAATGTGGTTTTTAGTACTTATAGTGTATATTTCTGACTTCTGCATCTTTGTTGAATATTTGAGAAACTGCAGAGCAGTTATGTTGTCTGAATTTCTTGATTATATTTTGCGTTTTGTAAGAATTTTTTATTCAGTCTTTTCACTCAATCTAAACTGAATTTTTGTAAGGAGCTCTGAACTGTATAAAAGATAATGTTTCATAGTACTTCTCCGTAGCTCTTGTGGGTGAAAGAAAATCTTAAAGAGTCCTGGTCAATGGCATTTCGATGGATGGACTTGAGTGACTGGCTGTCTTATAGGTAAGGGAAGTGATCTTGACGTTCTCCTGTATTAAGTAGAGAGTGAGTTTATGTTATGGCTATGACCACTTTCACTTTTCACATATATATCTTTGTAGGGCTACTGGTGATGACACAAGGAGTCTGTGCACCACTGTATGTAAGTGGACATATCTTGGTCATGCACATCTGGATCAATTGAATGAGAGAGACTCACGTGATATGGAAGCTTGTGGTTGGGATGATGAGTTTTGGGAGGAGATCGGCTTAGGTGATTTAATGGATGGACATCATGCCAAGATTGGTACGTATATATTTGTGTCAAACTATCCTTCTTATCTACCTTTGATCATTTTCTAAATATGGCACATTGGTGTTTGAGGATTAGTGTGATTTTTTTGCTACTGTCGAAGCAGTGTTTAAGATTATCCCTAGGTGATTTGAATGATTAATCTTATAGAAAAATTGATTAATATCATCTTTAGATATAAATTTTCCTTCTTCAAGAGTAGATGATTAAATGTTATACAGAACCTTCTGCTCATGTCTGAAGACTTACTGGCCAGTTAGATTGCCGATTTTGATCATATTTTATGTATAAATATGTGAACTTCTTACATGTTGCTGACTTGTTTTGCCTGTGTGTAAAGGAGAGGTACACGTTGGAAAATAAACATATCATCAATCTTTTTTTCTTTTTTTTTTTTTTTTTTTTTTTTTTTTTGAGTTTTAGTCTTTCCCAAAAATGTGTAGCGTTTTTTTAGTGTCTAATGAATTTCCTTACTCTTTGATTCACTCAATTTTTTGTAGGTCGAAGTGTATCTTTTCCGGGGCATCCTTTGGGCTGTGGTCTAACATCAGCTGCTGCAAAGGCAAGACACTTTGTATAAAAGAATCTACTCCTATAATTCTATATATATATATATATATATATATATATATATATATATATATATATATATATATATATATATATATATATATATATGTGAGACTTTTTTCGAGTGCTAGATTCGTCAGTTTCATCCAAACATGATTTAGGAAAAGATCATAAATAATAATAAAAATTAAGTATATAATCTTTTAAGGCTTTTTTCAAGCGATATGATTGGTCCGTTTTTTCAAAACTTGATTTAAGAAAGTATCATAAATAATAATAAAAAATCAAGTAAAGAATATTTTAATTATTATAATATATATTTTGTCTATTATATTAATGTGATGTTTTACAATTTTTAGGTAAAAACCTTTAAAGTTCATTTAACAAAAAAATTAACGTAAAAAAATTATAAAAATGAAATAATTTTGCTCAAATTTGGTAGTTTATTAATACTCCCTCGGTCTCTATAGAAGATTCACTTTTTTCTTTTTGGATCGTCTCTCTATAAGAGCCACCTTTTGCTTTATTTTTCTTTTGTCTAATTTTTGTGGTTACCATTAGTTGTGATCCCACATATTTTTTCATTCTTCATTTTACACTACACATTCCTTCACACCTTGATTCTTAGTAGATGAGAGAGGTGAGTCTTCTAGTGAGATGAAGGGAGTAGTATTTATTTTTAAATTTTCAAGTCAAGCCGGAGAATAATGTGAGTGTCGAATCCATTACATATATAAAAAGTAAAATTGTCCCACGTCAGAAAATTATACTAAGGTGATGGGATTCTATGATTATAAATAAGAGTCATCATTGGTACTCAGGTATCATAAACAAATCTTTCGAGTGTTATAAGTATTGTTTTAAAAAGAGCTCTTAAGAGTATAAATTTAATGATTATGTGTTTTTGAATTTGGTGATTTTACAATTAGATTCGTGGTAAGAATAATTTACAAGTCGGGTGAAGTTTTGTTAGGTCTAATAGTAACGTTACTATTTAACACGAGAACACAACTTTAGTCTCCTATGTACAACTCTACAAGAATATCTTACATTATTTGTAGTATTTCTTTCCAACGAGTTGAATAAGTTGAGTCAGGTGATGACCCTAAATTAATGGTCATTATGATTTGGGTAAAAAAGATCGGGTTCATGATCAATAGAGTATAAATATCTTACATTATTTACTTGAAAAATATGATGTGATATTTAGTATATGGTTTGTCTCATTATTGAAGAATCATGAATAACAAATATTAATTTCAAATTATCGCGTACGAATAAAACAATATACGCACTATATATATGATGACATAATTTCAAATTATTTTTGAAGTTGATTTAATTTTAAGTATCAACAAAGTGTTGTGTGCCACATTCATCCATGTATATGTTTATCTTTTATTATTTGTTAGGGATATTTTGATCAAAAGTAAAAAAAAAATGATTCGATATAATATTTAAACATTAACTCATATAACATTTTTTTTTTCAAAATAATTAAAAATGATTTGTGGTAAAACAAATGCAATAATTACAGTATAGTTTTCATATTATTTTCTCATATTTTTATCATTGTAGAAAATAGAATAAAAGTGTACAAATATTAATAAAATTTGTTCATGTTAGAACTAACGAATTACAATTGTTCGTTTTCAGAAATCAGGTTTGAGATCCAAATTAGTTGAAAAAAAGTGTTTTTTATATGTGGTTTGTCCCATCACATTGAAAAAAGTGGTAAATTTACCGTATAAATAGTATAATTGTCCCACATTGGAAGATTATCATAAGGCGGACTGGCGGAGTAATCATATGATTATAAATTAGTCATTCGTGGTCCTTACTTCTTAGATATCAAGTATCAACTCAACATTTGCAGACTTGTGAGTTTATTTTATTATTTCCACAATAGTGAAATTTGTTAAAATAAATAAATAAATGTAATGTTAAATTAAATAGTAATTTGTCAAATTTTAAGTTTTTTTTTAATGTGAGCAAAATAACGATAAAATGACCAATTTTGATGTTATTTTCTTACTTTATAATGGTATAGTTAATTTTAATATAATTTTGTTTCTTTATAATGGTATAGTATGATTTCGAATTATCACTAAACTAATTCGATTTTAATTGTCAGCAAAAGTGTTTTCTACCACATTCATCTTAGGTACGTTTATCTTTAATGATATTTGAATGAGATATTTTATTTTAATACGAACAAATGATTAGATATAGGATGTAAAGATTATTCAATATAATTAAGCTACGTAACCCATGCAGCGTACAGGCTTTTAACCTATAGTTCACATTGATTTTCACTGTGTTTTCTTGTTGGTGACTAAAACATAGTAGTAGCTACATATTTTTGGCAGGCTTGAGAGGCTGTCTCAATTTTGTAAAATAGTCTCCATCTTCACAGTCTAAATTTCAAGAATTCGTGTTTTTCCAGGAGCTTGGTTTGCAGGTGGGAACTCCAGTGGGGACATCTTTGATTGATGCCCATGCTGGTGGGGTTGGGGTCATGGAAAGTGTTCCATCATCTGAATTGAAATCAGAAGGTCAGTAATCCTTGATCAATTGATTTTTCAGTTAATGCACCTACTGTACTGTTCCGTCATCTGAACTGAAATAAGAAGCTGATTTTTTTTGCAGCTGATGGGAACGAGGAAATTTGCCACCGTATGGTCTTGGTTTGTGGAACATCTACATGCCATATGGCTGTGTCTCGGAGCAAGCTATTCATTCCAGGAGTTTGGGGGCCTTTTTGGTCTGGTACATTTTCATGACCTATTCATCATGTAGCTCTGCATTTTAGTTCCTTCTGTGATTGAAGATTTGTATTGTCTTAGTAGTCTTATGTATATATGTTTTGCATATTGAAACTAATAAAATACACATTTTTGCACTTATTAAACATGGCAAAAAAAAATTAATATGGGGTAATACTCAAAAGGACATTTGCGCTTATTCAACATGCCAAGCTTCCAGCACTCCTATCTTTTCAATATTAATTTAATCTGAATTTGTAACCAATTTTGTTTACACGCATAAATGCTTTGAGTTTCACTGTGCCACGCTTTTAAGGTTTGCCTTATGATTGATTTTGATTTTTAAATTGGTTGGAGGTTGCTTTGTTAGAAGATTCGGGACAATATAGGTGATGCTAGAAAGCTTTTCAGTTTCAGTTATTCTTTATTGTTTATTGCTTTCATGATGGGAGTAAAGAAGTTCCTCTGTGTGTTATACTCATACTTGTTTGTATATAGGTCTGCTGGATACTGCTTAGTTGCTCAAAATCTTTTATCCAAATGCAAATCATGCAATCTCTTTTCTATTGTTTCAGCAATGGTGCCTCAATACTGGCTTACAGAGGGTGGTCAGAGTGCTACAGGGGCACTGTTGGATTACATTATTGAGAATCATGTAGCTTCCCCTAACCTTGCAAATCGTGCTGCTTCTCAAGGTATGATAGTGATTAGTTAGTACTCTTGCTTGTTGTAACCATTATCTTTTTACTAGTTCTGTTTTGTGAGTGATGGTCTGTTTTTTTTTTTTTTTTTTTTTTTCTCTCTCTCTCTTAGCCACCACAGTGTTTTCTCTACTGAACAAGCTATTGGAATCAATGGTTGAAGAACAGAATTCTCCATTTCTTTCTGTTTTAACAAAGGATTTGCATGTACTTCCTGATTTTCATGGGAACAGGTGTGTATCAGAGTACAATTTTTTCAAATTTGAGTCATTATGCTTAAAATGGCTGTGTATCCTAAAAGCTGCTTCAATTTGCAATTGCTCAGGTCTCCAATTGCTGATCCCACCGCAAAAGGGATGGTCTGTGGTCTTACACTTGACACCAGTGAAAAACAACTTGCTCTACAATATCTTGCGACAGTCCAAGGTATTGCATATGGTACACGCCACATTGTAGAGCACTGCAATGCTAATGGTCACAAAGTAAGTTCTCTAGACAAGATTCTGAATATGAGATCATTGACACCCTGAAGAATATTGTGGGAGTTGGAAGTTCTAAATAACAATAGAACATGTGTTAGTCAAAAGCCAAATGATTCATTTATAGATTGTAAATATCTCTGTATTATTTCAGATCAAGAGATCTATGAGTCTAATCCAACTTCCACTAAATAATTTCTTAAGTTGTGGCCCTGTATTCACAGCTTGCTAATTGTGTAACTTTCCTGTGTGACAGATAGACACACTTCTAGCCTGCGGTGGACTGGCAAAGAATTCGTTGTATGTTCAAGAACATGCAGATATTATTGGTCAGTTAATTGAGAATCCCCTTTCAAACCACCCTTAACAAAAACATGTCCTAATTATGTGATTGTACTGGATGCGTTGGTGTTACTGATCTTTATTGCTTATGACTTAACAGGATACCCAATAATTCTCCCAAGAGAAAATGAGTCGGTTCTCTTGGGCTCTGCCATTCTTGGTGCTGTCGCAGCAAAGAAATATCCCAGCCTTCAGGAGGCAATGAAGTCGCTGAATGCTGCTGGTCAGGTAAAATTTTGTATCCTGTGTAAAAATTTTAGGTAATTGGCAGAGACTGTCTGTTAATATAGTTGAAACAATGGCATTTATTGTCTATTTGGCTCTTGAAATATTGATTCTCTGTAGAGCCCATATTCACTATTTGGCGTTGAAGGATCTCTCACTGAATTGTTCGCGCTTCTTATATTGTGAAGTAGCAGATTAGCAATTGGTTCATGTAACTCTCGACAAAATATTCAGAAAGCGTTATCCGTATGTAACATATACACTGTATGTGATTATGTCTATTCTGATGCATGAATGATGTTTTGTACATCCGATTTCCACTTACCAGCCCATGGGTAAGAGCCTTTGAGGCACTGGCAACTTCTTTGTTGTATGGCTCTTGAAGCTTGAGACAAGTATCACATCAAAATCGTTTAGGGAGAAAGTAGATGACCATTTGGGACAGAAGGAAAGTTATAATACAACTATGTAGCTCAGGGCAGTAATACACAACATATATGAGAAGGTCTCACATGTGCTACTGTCCTTCAAGATTTGCTTCATGTAATAGAGCCATTTTTTTCAAATGTGATTTTTTTATTGTATCCCTCAATTATTGAGTTTTCTAAGTTGTAACCTTCTTTATATACAGAAAAACTTACGGAGTATTACGTAACTTTTGGCTATGAGCTTAGAACGTGGTAATTTTTTATTCCAAATTGATCCTCTTTACAGAACTTTCTATTTACAAAAAAAGTTGGTTGCATTCTGAGCTCGTGATCAAGAGTTATGCTCAATCAATTTTTTTTAATTGGGAATGAGTATAGAAGGTGGTGATTTTCTTTTCCAAATTTACCATCTATACAATGTTTTTGGTTTCAAAAAATAATTACCGCCTTCTGAACAAGTGGCCGAGGGGAAGCCAGTTTGTTTCACAAAAAAGTTGAAAGCTTAGAAAACTCAATAGTCGAGGGGTACAACCGTGCAAGTGAGAAAATCCTTTTTCCATAGATCACTTAATGCATTAATGTAAGAGAATGTTTTATCCAGCTATTCAAATTGTTTAGTCACACATTGCTTAGATATAGATCAAATACTCCCTCTATTACTTTATGTAAGTAGTTTTGGGTGAAAAAAAAACTTATTTTATATAAGTTGTTTTGCGTTTTCCTGTGCATTTTATCTTCTTTCATTGGTTTATAGGAGCATTTTCAATTTCCAAAGCAAATTAATATTGGTACCACTTAAAGTGTTTTTCTTAATAAGTGTGCAAATGGCTAAAAACTACTTATATTTAGTAATGGAGGGAGTACACACTAATGTGCCATATCTAGTTGTACAAGTCCTCACAAGCAATACTTTTTTCATGCATACCACATCAGTGAAGATAGCGCTCCCTTGGCTCAACTTCTTGCAATTATTACCAACCATTTCATTGTTTAATAATAAATCTCGGCTATTTTTAGTTTAGGTATGCTACATAAGATTATACTCCCTCCGAGTCTAAGATATGTTTCCCTAGGGTTTTTGGGAGAAAAATAAGGGTGTGGGAATGTGTGGCTAAAAAATAAAGGAGAAATAGAGAGAGAAATGAATGGGTGAATATGAGCCACATATTCATGACTTAAAAGGGAAGAGGGAAGAAAAAATGACTCGGCCCAAAAGGGAAAGAGGGAACATAAATCAGACTCGGAGGGAGTATTACTTGCAGCATTTTTCTGAACTGGTTAAGGCACCTTTGTATCTTTTCTATACTTTGACGGTAGTTCCAAATTACTTCAGAAAATTTTATTTGATAACTGTTGTAGTTGCATGTGTGACATTGTTTCATTCTGAGAACTTTTGGTTCCAGTTGATGTCTGAATTGCCTTTTGTAGCCTGGTATAGGTCATTGCGCCATAAATACAGTTACCACCAGTGAGATAGGAGCTCACTTTCTCAAGTGCACGTATTTCTTTGTCTCCGTAGCGTGTCAGTCTTCATTGTTTCGATGATTCTATCGATTGTTACAGGTGGTTTATCCGTCTGAGGATCCCCAGGTAAAGAAGTATCACGATGCTAAGTACAAAATTTTCCGCAACCTTTATGAAAAACAGCTGTCCTATCGATCAGTTATGGCAGAGGCCTTGGCATAGATGACATGATGCTCTAATTAGCAGTGAGAACCCGACTGCTGTAAATATTTAGAGATCTGCAGATTCATACCCACAAGGGCACAAGGATGTTTTTTTTGAATTCGCACAAGGATGCTTTTAAGATATTGTTACCTTGCATTCCATGTTTTTTGGGCAAGTTCTGTGTTGGTGACCAATTTTATCATTATTATTAATATGTACAAACATATGAGAAAAAGTTCCGGTGTTTATCATTTAATGAAATGACAATTAAACTCGCGAAATTGTTGTAATCGTACGGCTATCTCATTTTACTTTTTGTCATTCCTTTAATAATTGAGCGAGACTTGGACGTGATGGTGGTGTTGAGGAAACCTTGTGGCGATGTGTGATGGTGGTGTAGGGTGGTGTTGGGGGTTAAGATAGAAGAGAGAGTTGAGGTTTGTTTTGTTTAATCTTGACCCTTTATTTTCGAAATTACTTTTTCCTAACGAGTCTTTACTCAATCCTAACGACATTTTACCCCTCTCATTTCATCCCATCAAAAAGTTAAAGGTGTGTTTTTCTCTCTAAATAAATCTCACACCCATCTACCACCACAAATATTTCTCTCTAAATAAATCTTACACCCATCAACCACCAAAAATATCAGAATTGTTTGGGATCGATGGCTGCAGTCGGGTCGACAGGGGGTCTGATCGAAGACGATGTGGGTCGGGTTGAGGGGTGGATGGGTGGTGGGCGGGTGGGGGGTTAGGTCGGATGGGTGAGGGTGGTGTGGGTTGTGCGGTGGACGGGTGAGTGAGGGTGGTGAGGTGGGTCATGGGGTGGGGGTGAGGGAGAGGGACTCAGGGAGGAGCACGTTACTGGTTTTTTTTTTTTAAATTTTTTTTTTAAATTTAATTATTCCTTTTTTTCGTTAATTGTTTTTTTGTTGTTGTTACGCATTAAAGATCCCAGCCACCCTTTTCCGGCGAACTGTCACGGCCAGCCACCCTCTTCTAATGAGTCCATCCCCAACCACCACCATGCCAACCACCAACCCTTTTATAAACCCTAAACAATTAATCAAACAATAATATTAATATCATTAAAAATAATAATTTAGTAAATAAACAATCGATTTTATATCCGTAATTGAATTAAAAGTCATAATTGAATTCGGGAGCGATTGATTATCTAAATTAATGGAGTAAATGAAAAAAAGTGTAATTGAATATCGATGTCAATGTAAATGTTATATAGGGGTATTATGGAAAAATTGTAGAAAAATTCGTTAGGATTGAGCAAAGACTCGTTAGGAAAAAGCACGACCCTATATTTTTTATAACTAATAACTATGGACTCTACCAAATGTGAAGGATTTACCAAATCTTATTTCATTTGGTAGATATCTATCCTTTATTAATTAAAGCAGGAATATTTTAAATCCTCACATTCACTCACGTTAGCACCCTAATTGCCGATGACATGAATGCGGCAATTAGAAAAAAAACGGAAATTTCCCATGGTACCCCCGAACTATGTCACATTACACATGGTACACCCGCTTTTAAGTTTGTGCCCATGAAACCCTTAAGTATTATAGTTTGCTTCCCAATTTGTCCTTACAGCAACTTCCGTCATAACGCCGTCTCATTAGCAATTAATCTCTGCCACACTGAAGCACTAATCACTGACACCTTACCCCTGTCACTCATTCACTCAAACATTAATCACATATTCCCAACCTTTTCACCTTCATCTTTCATCTTCTTCAGTACGAAAAAAAATGGCAAAATCGAACTTCATCCCCGTAACCTAGCTCGATCATCCTTCAACATCAACCTAATCCAATAAGCAAGTTCTATCCCAAGTGATTAAAATCGTTTCTTCCAATAAGCAAGGTAAATACTACATCTTCTTCTACGCTATTAGGTGATTGTACTATGGTTTATATTCGTACATCTTATAGGTTTAGTCTATAAATTTTGATTTCGAATTCTGATTAAATTAGGGTTTCTGATTATATGTTTCAATTAGGGTTTTCTTTTCCCTAAAAAATTTCAATTCTCAATCTAATGCTATGTTCTGGTGAAACTAGATTGAATGTTAATCTAATATTGTTCATTAAAATGGGTTTATGTTCAATTAGGGTTTATACAAAATTAGGGTTTATACTCTACTCTATATGATACTGGATATGATACTCTGTTCTATACAAAATTAGGGTTTAGGTTCAATTACGAATTTTTCTGAAATTTTATTGGTTTGCATTCAAATACTCCGTACTTTTTTTAGTTGTCAATTTTCCTATATACATCATGATTATTGAATATTTCTGTTGTGTTATATATTTCAATTGTGTTATATTTCAATGTGTTATGTTCTTATTATCGTTGTGTTCACTTAATTCTCATTTATTGTTGATGTTTGTGTACATCCAGAATGTCGGCTAAAATATGGATTGAATTTCAATATGACGGGAAGTGTTTCGATTATCCTGTGTACGATGTCGACTTAATGCAATTACTGGACATAATTGGCGACCTCGATGGGGTGTCTTCGAAGCAAAATGTTCTTATATCCAAGGTTTATAATCTGTACTATAAAGGTGCAAGGGGTAAGAAGATGTACATAAAGAGTGACGAAGATCTGATGGGTATGTTTGCATATTTTGATGGTCTAGAAACCATTAAGGTTTGGCTGGAGAGGACAAACAAACCCATGAAAGTGTTCCAAATGACTGCTCAACTAAAGAAATCATGGCTAGAGGAAGAAGAGAACAAAAAAAGGCAAGAAGAGGAAAGGAGAAGGCAAGAAGAAGAACAAGCAAAAATGGACAGGGAGGTTGAACATATTGCACCATTGAGTATTGAAGTGCCTGTGTTTGACATAGACACTAATGAGACACAATGGGTGAGAACCTACAACTCACAAGAGTGTCCAGAGGATACAGTAGTGGAGGAGGAGCAGCAGGCTTATAAGCCTCCAAAACACCAATGTGAGCAACCTGAAGAGCAGCCAACTGGGGAAAATGAAGTGCCTACTGAACAGCAGAATGAGCAGACTACTGAGATCCCTGAAGAAGAGTTCGAACAACCCACTGATCCACTTTGTGGACAACCCAATAAGCAGCCAACTTCAGAACCTGATCAACAGGCTATTGAAGAGGATGATCATCAGGCTAATGAAGAAGCTGAACCACCCTCCCAACCAAATGAGGAGACAGTACAACAACCCTCTCAAAAAACCTCAAAAATGCGCTCACAATGTCCCACTTCAGACAGATTTTCAACACGGTCTTCTGAAACTGTTGCACACCGAACAAGAGCAACCCAAAATCAGTCCACTGACCCACTATCCCAGAAAAAGCTTCCAAAATCCACTGCTAGGAGAAAGGGAGTCTATGTTCCCAAGATAGACAAGAATATGGGGGTTGAAGAGGATGTTGGTGTGGAGAGGCCTAAAAGAAACATAAAAAGGCATGTTGTTGAGACTCTTGAGAGTGAGGAGGTGGATGAAGAGAGCACGGATGAGGATTTTCTTTGTAGTGGGGAGGAGGACAGTAATGATGATGAAGATGAGTCCATGGATGGTTCTGACAGTGAGAAGGATGAGGATGACAGTGATGGAACTCATCCATTTGATGTTGAAGCAAATCTGGGTGAGGAGGGATGCGATGACAGTGCACAACAGATGAAGAAGATGTACAAGAATGGGAAAATGTATACACCTAAGCGTTGGGGTGAGATTGTACTCAAACCATGGTTGCTGTTCATGTCGAAGGCAGACTTCTTACTTGTCCTAGCTGACTACTGTGTGCAAGAGGGGTTTAGTGTGCTTGTTCTCAAATCTGAGAAGACAAGGTACAGAGCAGAGTGTAGTGGTAAGGACTGCACATGGACAATTCATGCATCGTGTTTGCCCGATGAGGTTACGTGGGCTATTAAGACAATTTCAGGGGTTCATAAGGAATGTTTGAATGTGAGAAAAAATCCCATGGCCACCGTACCTTGGATGGCTAAAAAATTGGAGGTAGAGTTGATGTCACAACCTAATATGCCTGTGAAGTCCATGGTGCAACTTTTAATGGACAAATACGGTATTGAGGTGTGTAAGAGGACGATGTACAAGGTGAGAATAGCTGTGAAAGATCTAGTAACTGGAGGTGACGAGGAGAGCTACAATCGTTTGGCAGCATATGGTGAAATGATTAAGTCCACGAATCCAGATTCTTGGACTTTAATAACTTGGAATAATCCTTCTACTAGTTCAGGAGTCCACTTTAAAGCGATGTTTGTGAGTTTTAAAGCATGGGTAATTGGGTTTCTCAAAGGTTGCAGACCAATCATCGGGGTTGATGGCTGTCACCTCAAGGGAAGACACAAGGGGATATTGCTATCGGCTTTGTCATTGGATGAAAACAATAACCTTTTCATGATAGGTTATGCTATAGTGGCGAAGGAGAGCACCGAAACATGGAGCTACTTTTTTAGGAACCTCAAAATTCCTTTCCAGAAATATGGCTGCATGAAATGGGATTGGACTTTCATTAGCGATCGAATGAAGGGGGTAGAGGCAGCACTAGATAAAGAGTTCCCACAATCAGTTAAGAGGATATGTGCGCAGCATCTGTACACGAACTTCAAGCAGAAGTGGGGCGGACCAGCTTTTCATGACCTATTTTGGAAGGCAGCAAACTCTACTTCTGTCCACATGCATAATAAAGCTCTTGATGAGATAGGTAAGCTATCAACAGCAGCCGTCGGGTACCTTTTACAGGTTCCTCAACAATGGGCTAAATACCAATTTGACACTGAAATAGCATGTGACCATAACACCTCTAATTTTGTGGAGTCTTTTAATGCTTTGATTAATGATTTGAGGGAGAAAGACGTGCTGACTTTAATGGAAGGTATTAGGACATATTTCATGGACAAGTTTGCTGAGAGGATTGATTTGGCTGAAAGATTGCAGGATGATGATGTTACACCGTATGTTAAGGAGCTCGTAGAGGCTAACTGTGTACAGAGTAGAACGTGTTTGGTGATCAATGCAGGAGGTGTGGAATTTGAGGTCCATGACGGTTACAGCAGTTTTCCTGTGGATATTCTTAAGGGAACTTGTTTGTGTGGTGGTTGGCAGATAACCGGTATTCCGTGTAAGCATGCTTGTAGAGATATATACAAGAACAATGAAGAACCAGTGCATTATGTGAATGGATTCTTTAGTGGGCAATGTTACAAGCTGACATATGGAGACCGTATGCACCCTATGCCTGATAAGGAAGCTTGGCCAACATTTGAATTTCCTAAAGTCTTACCACCTATACCAGAGAGAAGCATAGGGAGACCGGCTCGACAAAGAAAAAGGAAGGCGGATGAGCCTAAGAAGGGAAAGCGAACAACTTTCGTGACATGCTCGATATGCAAGACGGTTGGGCATAATTCAAGGAGCTGCAAAGGTGGGCCAACTGCAAGGGAAAGACAAGCTTCTCAAGGTGGTGGTCGGAATAAGAAGGCAAGAACCGATGGAGCATCAACGAGCAACACAAGGGCTGATGGCCTCAACAACCAACACTTAGGTAAGTTCCTTCTAATTTTGAATGTTAAATTTGTCATGTTATTTACGGCTGAATGTTATATGGGCAGAGTATCATTAGTTTCGTATCTTCTTTCAATTTCAGAGTCAAGCTAAGGAAAGGAAGGAGAAGACCTATTATCTTTTGTGTATGGTTTAGCTAGGGGTATATATTTTGCACAGGTCTCTTATTATACCACCAATCCACCATACTTGGTCTTAGAATATGAATAATCTCGTATGTGGTACGTATATTTTGCATAGGTGTTTCTCCTATATTTTGGATATGTTGGTACGTAAACTATCTTTTGGTGATTTGCATATCACACAAACAATTATTCCGCCGATGTTGTTCCCTTTTTAGTTTGTTTGTTTAACGAACATATCAATGTGATGGTGGGAATATATTAGTAGTAATCTTATTTCATTGCATTAGACTTGTTTTCCATACATATCACATTTTGTTCATAACAACATAAAGTAGACTAAAGTACATGACCGAACCAATTATGATGCTTAGATTTAGCAACTTCGACATAGAATCAATCTTTTTATTGATGTCACAAATTATTTCCATTTGTTTCTTCATCTTTTTCTTCAAATCTTGTTGAATGGACACTTAATCAACTACATCCATTATGTTGGTATTTGTAACTTCTTCCGTTCTTCCTTTGCACCATTGAAACCACCCACATTCATCACATTTATAGTATAACTTAAATGGATTTGCAGCGGTTGATCCGGATGCTCGAATATTTGCTCTTTTATTGCATCTTACGCATGTTTTGTTTTCCACTTGAACTCCTCTTAGAGTTGAACTTGAATGTGAAACCGACATTGTGGGAAGTTTGATTTGTGTGGATTTTTTTGTTCGTATTCTGTCAAAATAGAAAGGGGTAAGCATTTATAAGCATTTGTGTAAGGCTAGTTCAATAATCTAGCCGTTACTTTGCTTCAAAGAGTCGCCCCAATGCTTTCAGGGGTACCATGTGAACAAAAATGTAACCTTAGGGGTACCATGGGAACAACCAACAAACTTTAGGGGTACCATGGGAACGTCATTCTTTATGCTAAGGATTCTGAAAAGTAGCCGTTGAGGGATGTAATTAATTTTCCCTCCAAAAATTAATTAGCACTTTAATGATGCAGCTCTTAAGCATAATTGAACGGCGTGATGACAGAAAATGGGATGTGGGCAAATCGGGAACTAAACTATAAAACTCAAGGCTACCATGGGAACAAACTTAAAAGCGGGTGTACCATGTGTAATGTGACATAGTTCGGGGGTACCATGAGACTTTTCCCAAAAAAAAAAAACTTCCTACGGTTACATGATGCATGCAATAGTTAAGTTTCAAGCAACTTAAACTTCTATTTTGCCCACTACTCTCTCAAAAAAAATTATACAAAATCTGCACACCATTGAGTAGTGGGTTTCAGTTTCAATCGTTTTTCCATTTTCTCATACTCTTTTCCTTATAAATTTCAGTAACTGTCAATTCTCTTTAACCATTCATGTCAATTAAACCATAAATCTGAGTTGATCACCGTGGCTTTTCAACTTCAACCATGTCGATTTTTGAAATTATGAAAAGTATGAATGTCATTTCAATTACAGTAAGAGTAATGCAGAAATGGGTTAGGAAGGCCAAAAAGCCCTAATCTGAAGCTACGCAACACCTCCCCAAAAAAGAAATCATTTTTGGAGTAAGATGATTTTAGTTGATAGTTTGGTAAGTCATTCTTATCATCGTAATAAATAATATCTGTCCCGTCTCCAGGAAATATTCCATCATTTTTTTTATATTCATGTCAGTAACCCTTTGTTCACGAATTCAAGGGCTTACAACTCAAGCCTCAATCCAGCAAAAATTGGTGAAGTCGTTCAACTCGGGTTTCAAAGAAGACAACAATTACACAAGATCAAAGTTTTCGACCTCCTCAAATGTTGCGAACGAGAAAGCAACTTCTCACAAGC
This sequence comes from Agrostemma githago, assembly GCA_958450325.1. Classification (NCBI taxonomy): domain Eukaryota; kingdom Viridiplantae; phylum Streptophyta; class Magnoliopsida; order Caryophyllales; family Caryophyllaceae; genus Agrostemma; species Agrostemma githago. The sequence goes on along the minus strand of OY288241.1, from coordinate 19,726,928 downwards.
GTCGGATCTGGTTCAAATACAGCACAAAGATTATGTCAATCAGTCAAGGAATCCAAACCCAAATATCCCATTATGTGTGTATAATTTCATCAACTTTGATGATATAATACACGGAAATGTGCAGGCCAATCTATCTATATTTTGGAATGTAAAACATACACTTTGTTATAATGTAATATATTGTATTGGTGGATGTCCACACATCATATCTTTAAAAAGATATTATAGACCTAGCTCCTCTTTCTCTCCTTATATTATAACACGTTATCAGCACGAGACTCTATCGAGCGGGCAACTACAATTATCGTTGTTGTTATTATTATTATCATCATCATCTTTACATCTTATTTACTACGCTACTCGGGTACTTTTTCGTATGAACTTAATTTATCGTTATACCGAGTACAACACGTTTATATAAATTGCATATAGAGTATATGTTACGATATGTTATTCGTTCTCTATGTTTTTAATTCATGAAGTATTTCACAATTGTCAATCGTGTAGTGCTCCCTAAGAATTTGTTTAACATGTATCATATTGTCTAATATAATTGTCAAACGTGCTTGATATAATGATCTTATACGTAACATGATATGACGGTATAATGCTCTTAAACATGTTTGATCTTCACAATACATACTTTAGCAATTTTCAAATATCGAGCAATAGTATAAACAACATGCCATATTAATATATTATACTTGTCATATCATGCTACTATGACATATTATACGTGTCTAGCAAGGATGTTATGTATTATTATATTATATCATAGTTAAAGTTAATTATAAACATGATTTCATATATATGACTCTCATATTCATCTATAGTTTATCTTTAGTCATCTATAGTAAGCTCGTCATACTAATCAAACATAATTCTATAGCACTCAAATATTATACGGTTGTCGAATCATATTTTTAATATCAAAAAGTATTTTCCTTAATTATATTTATTACTCCTAATACATACTTCATAGATTTGCATTGGTTTATGTCCAATTTAGCTTTATTCATCTATAATTACAAGATTATATTTTGATTACTGATTATATCTCATATATTTGTCATTATTATGTTTGATATTATGTTATTCATCTATATCTCATACTTTGATTACAAGATTATATTATACTCGTATACGTTAATAGTACATGGATATATTGTGGGTTTGTGATTATTAAATTTGTCATAACATTAGTATATATATGATTAACACGTGTTATATTAAGTTTATCAATATATTCCCTCCGTCAATGTTATGTTATTTGTATATGTCAGTATTGTACTACATATGTTAATATTATATGTTCATATGTTAATAACTATATTATATTTTTGCATTATAGTACGGAGTAGTTATTAACATTCTTGTTCATTAACATATAATTGAAATTTTAAACGTAGTTAATATGTGTTCATTATACTAGTTATTCTACCAATGTGCCATCTATTATGTTAATTTATTAAAACCTATTTTAACCGTTTAACTATTCGTACATAACTTTAATGATAGGATGTCATTATTAATAGTAAATTGGAACGAGTAAATAGCATGTCACATACGGAGTATTTATTTATGGTTCATGTCATGTTTTAGTAGCCTTACATATTCTAAAATCGGTATATTAAGAATGTTTCGTCATATAGGTTTGTAAAACTAATATGTGATATATTCAATTGTATAGTTTCATCATGTCGAACATTGCAAAACTTGATTTCGAGGTCCTAGATATAAGTGGAAAGAACTACTTGGCTTGGGTATTGGACTGTGAAATTCACCTAGCTGCAAAAGGCCTTAGTGAGACTATTAAGGAAGGAAATAAGTCATCTGATCAGGATAAGGCTAAGACCATGATTTTCCTTCGTCACCATCTCTATGAGGGACTCAAAATTGAATATTTGACTGTGAAAGACCCTTATACTCTCTGGACATAATTGGATGAAAGGCGTAAACACCTGAAAAGTGTGATGTTACCCAGTGCTCGCGCCGAACGGGCGACTTTGAGGTTACAAGATTTTGTCTGTAACAGAATATAACTCAGTTGTGTTCAGATTAACTTCACTAGTGAAATTATGTGGAGAGAAAATTAGCGATGCTGACATGTTAGAAATGACATTCTCCACTTTTCACGCAAGTAACATTGTCCTGCAGACACAATACCGTGAAAAAGGATTTAGGAAATACTCTGAGCTAATTTCTTGTTTACTTGTGGCTGAGCAAAATAATGAGTTACTAATGAAAAACCACTCATATCGTCCCACTGGTACTCAACCATTCTCAGAAGCGAATGTGACCTCCCATAAGGGAGTATATGAAAAAGGAAATGATTATGAAAATAGTTATGGTCAAGGATGTGGTCGCGGTCGCGGTGGCAGCCGTGGTCGCGATCGTGGTCGTGGTTGTGCGCCGGGATACGGACGAGGCCGAGGTGTTATCTTCAAAAGGTCATATCCACACCAGAAGTGGGAAAATGATCATAAACCAGAGGAAAACACAAATGAGGTGAGCTCCAACCAATGCTATCGTTGCGGACAATATGGTCAATGGACCCGTGTATGCCGCACTCCAAAATACTTTGTTGACCTCTACCAAATGTCTCAGAAAGTAAAGAATGTAGAGACAAATATGGTGCATGAAGATGGTGAAGGTGATTTCGATACTAATAAGTCAACCCATTTGGATGCAAAAGATTTCTTCACTACCAAAGCATAATTGGTCCACTAAGATCAATTTATATTTATAGTTACTTATAGAATAAAGTTTTAACCTAAGATGTCTTAGCCTAGTGGTTAGGACTAGGTGCTCTGAGACGATAGGTCTCAGGTTCGAATCCCCCCACCCCCTATATTGTAATGCGACTAAGTGCACTCTTCGTTGAACCAAAAAATAGAATAAAGTTTTAGTTATATGTTGGATTTTATCACAGTACTTTACATTGATGTTTTGGATGCTTAGATAATTATTATTATTGTTACTTAAGTTGGTATTTTATTTTAATTCATATACTTGTTATCTACGTTTTTATAAAACACTTATTTATATGAAGAAAATTGATAACTATCGGGATCAATTATTGTAATATTGACGGATCTCGCCTACTTATATGAACACCATTTGTGTCATATCACATCAATAATTGGTTTTGGCCACATGAATAAGATTATTATGCATTACGATGAAATACAGCTAAACTAGAAGTTTAGCATAATGAAATTCAGTCAGCTAAATTGTGGCGTGCGATTAGTGAATTTAACAAGATAATGCGAAATATATACAAAAATTGCCATGAACTATAGGCAAAGTAAATTTAGCACAAAAGGATTAAATATGTGACAATCAAGGCCATTCAGGTTTTTTTTTTGGTGAAATGTAAATTATATTGAGAACATGTAACCAATTACATCACAAAATCAGGAAACTAGAGCTTAAAAGCTCTAAAACAGCCTATCAAACCATGCCTGATCTCTATCGGCCAATTTACCTTTACTTTGGTTTTTAATTCTACTTCTCACATCATTGATAATAAGTCTAGCACATCTTTTCGGAGTAGCAAGTTGATGCTCCATCCTGCTGCAATTTCTCTGGTACCATATGTAGTATATTACGGCACATATGATGCTGTTGAGGATGCCGTTTTTTAGCCTCGAGAATCGCTTATGATGTCTCCATGGTTGCTCATTGTCATCCGCCATCTTCACTCCTGCCCAGTCTTGAATGGTCTGCAGTACTCTCGTGCTGTATGGGCATTTGAAAAACAAATGTTGCAAGGTTTCTTCCTCTTGCTCACAAATACAACATCTATTATCGGAACTTATTTGCAGTCTGTAGAGTTTATCTTTGGTGTTGAGACCTCCTTGATAGTATAGCCAAGAAAAAAAAGCGTGCTTGGGTATCACCCATTTATTCCAAACGAACTGATGCCATTCGTTGTTCTGTCCAACAGCAACTAGCCTGTGATAACCTTTCTTTATGGTATATTCCTTCCCTGGAACATTTATCCATTCCCGATTATCATAGGCTCCTTGCAATTCATTCCTCAACTTACATATTTTCTTCCAATACCAGCTTGCTTGAGTCGGTGGGGCATGAGCCGAAACACTCGTTTTGATAAATATAAATATTAAAATCGCCATCCAGGATCTTATTACACCCGTTTTGATAAATATGAAGTTTCTCTTAGAAGAAATTTAATAAAGTGTTGAAACACTCTCGTGTATTATTAAAATGAATATATATATATTTAAAGCGAGACAATACATTGAGATGAAATATAATTTTGGAGATAATACTCGTAGTTGGATAATGAATATGAATGTTTTGTATGATTGAATTGTGCGACATGTAGTCACGCAGAAATATACGAGTAAGTACATCATAATTTTTTTTTTTTTGTGAAAGTGTAAGTATTATATATAAGAAGAATCAAATATACATTTAATTGCCCATCAATCTAGAGATGAAATTCTCGTCTCTAGCATTGAGTTTGCCTTTCTGAACCGTATTGAAATAACAATTAAGCTCCTTAATTATGTTCCTACAAACTATATGTGGCTGAATCAGCACACCATCCACTCTACATTTGTTTCTCTGTTCCCATATGTTGTATATGGTTGCATTGATCGCACTATTGGTCATAGCTCGCTGCATTTTGCTTCCTTTCAATCTGTCTCGCCATTCATTAGTGTTCCTCCTGTTAAGGTCCTGCCCAATCCATGTTGCTATACTCATCAGGATTCTCCTACTGTACTCACATTCCCAAAATAGATGATCGATTCTCTCTTCCTGCATACTACAGATAACGCATAAATCAGTTTGAGTCACGTTCAGCCTTTGTAGCCTGGTCATCGTGTTCAACGAATTATGCTGAACCATCCACGCTATCATTCTATGCTTCGGAATTGTCCACTTATTCCATATGAGTCTATGCCAGCTCACTTCTTCCTCCCTTTCTCTGATCCAGTGGTAGCCTTTAGCTGTGGTGTACGGATTCGAATCGCTCCATTCCCCACTTTCAATCCCATTCTTTAGCCTGTCTTTCACCTTGCATATCCTTCTCCATCCCCATCCTACGTCCGTAGGTGGGCTATATTGTAGCCATGGCTGACCTTTCAGATAAATCGAGTTAATCCAGGTAACCCATAGCTTAGTCGGATTTTTGACGATCCACCATACCAACTTACCGATAGCCGCTTTGTTCCAATTTGCACTTTGTGTCAAATTTAATCCCCCTTCTCTGTAAGGTACACAGACCTTCCTCCACGAGACAAGAGGAGGTCTCGTGTAGGTAGACCCGCCTTCCCATAAATAAGTTCTGCAAATGCCCTCAATCTGTTTAATGATCCCATTGGGGAGAACAAAGATAGTCGCCCAATAATTATGGAGGGTCGAGAGTACCGACTTGATCAAGACTAGACGTCCAGCATAAGATAACTTTCTCGACCCAAGCCGTCTAATTCTTTCAATAATTTTAGTAACCAACGGCTGACAATCAAGAATGGACAGACGGCCAGCCTTAATCGGCACTCCTAAGTATTTAAACGGAAGAGTACCTGGCGTACATCCCGAGACAGCTAGGATGTCTTGCTGTATTTCCATGCTAACACCATTGAAGTAGATGTTCGTCTTACCTTTACTGAGTTGGAGACCCGAGGCCTTGGAGAAAGTAGCAAAGGTTCGCAACAGGACCATCATTGACGGGATATCCCCTTTACTGAATAATAGGAGATCGTCAGCGAACATTAAGTTCACTAACTTCATTTGCTTGCATTGGGGATGGTACCTGAACTCCCTTGTTTCTGTAGTATATTTGATCAGCCGGGACAGGTATTCCATACAAATTGTGAACAAAAGTGGGGATAACGGGTCTCCCTGTCTCAGACCTCGCCTCCCATGAAAGAAACCGAATGACTCCCCATTAAGGTTTAGCGAGAATGAGGCCGTGGTTACGCATTGAAGTAACAGCCTTCGGAAATGTTCTGGTATGTGCAACTGCTGTAGCATTTGACTCAGAAACTCCCATTCGACCGTGTCATATGCCTTTTGCATATCCATCTTTATCATACATCTTGGTGAGACGGCTTTCCTCGAATATAGTCTCACAAGATCTTGACAAATGAGAATATTTTCTACGATGCTTCTCCCCCGAATGAAACCCCCTTGGCCAGGTGAAATGATATCGGGTAAGATTTGAGCCAATCTCTTGCAGAGGAGCTTCGATATACACTTGTACACCGTATTACAACAAGCAATTGGCCGGAATTGCATAACCGTTGTAGGCCTATCAATTTTTGGAATGAGTATTATAGCCGTAGTATTCAGCTGCTTTAACAATCTGCCAGAGTTGAAAAAGTCTAGAATCGCATCACAAACATCATCTCCGACAATATCCCACGCATCCTTGAAAAATTTACTTGAGTAACCATCGGGTCCCGGAGCCTTATCGTTGGGTATGCTAAACATTGTATCCCTAATTTCATCTCTAGTAACCGGATCATTCAGGATCTCACAGTGGCTTGCATCGCATACTGGTCCAAGTCGCATGACATGCCCCACGACTTTGACAGTATCTTTCTTTGTTCCCAATAAATCATTATAGAACTCTAGGAATGCTCTTTGGATTTCTTCGGGACTGGTATGTGTCTTCCCGTCTTTATCCTCAATTTGGTTCACTGTGTTTTTAATTCTCCGAGTTTTCAGAGATCCATGGAATACTGCTGTGTTTGCATCGCCCTCCTTTAGCCAATGTATCTTAGCTTTTTGTTTAAGATAAGCCATTCTCGCCTTGTTCAGCATTCTGAACTTCTTCATAGCCTCTATCTCCTCGAGCAACAGATTTTGATTTCCCATGTCACTGACCAATGCTTTCTGTATATCCTGCAGTCGAACCTGGGCGATGTCAGTTTGGAGCTCAATGCTATGGAAAGTCTCCTTATCCAATTTCTTCAATGGGCCCTTTAGTCTCTTCAGTTTGTTTGCAAGTCTGAACATCTTAGTTCCTTCTACCTCCTGATTCCAAGATGTCCTCACAGTGGGCTCAAAATTCGATGCCTGACTCCACATATTATAGTATTTGAACGGGCGATTATGCTTCCTCATATCAGCACTCCTTCTAATGACACATGGGTTGTGATCAAACAATCCCTCAGGTAGGAAATGAGCACTGTAGTTCTCGCAATTCTCAAGCCAATCATGATTAACTAAAGCTCTATCCAATCTACTATACACCCGATCCTCCGGCGGTTGTTTATTATTCCAAGTATAAAAGGCTCCCAAGGCCGAGCAGTCCACCAGTTCACACTGTGTGATACAGTCTTGAAATGGAATGGCCTCATTAATATTAAAACTCCCACCCAATCGTTCTTCTTGAGTTAGCACACAGTTGAAATCCCCCCCAACTAACCACGCTCCATGCCTATTATTATTAATAAGAACCAGATCATGCCATAGTTCTTCTCTTTCCGCTATTTTATTGAACGCATATACAAACGTGACATCAAATCTCACGTTCTCATGTACACAATGAACTGAACAGTGAATCAGTTGAGAGGTGTACTTATGAAACTGAATCTGAAATTTCATTGGATCCCACAAGACCCAAATGCGGCCTCCAGGATGCGTATGATTATTTGTGGATATGCTCCACCTATTAAAACTTTGGCTCATCACCTTATTCAAACATTGGATCCCAAGTACATCATAATTTAAGTATCATGTAAACATGATGATCTCCTGAATGGGCAATTTTAATTCAGCACGTGGAAAATCAACTGCGTCAAACCGAGCTCCCTAATATATTATTCTACTGAAGAGAATTAGTCGCTTAAAATTTATGAAATATAAGATAAATTTTAAGGTGGATATTGCCCTTTTAAATCTATCAAATAATGATAGTTTTACCACCCTAAGGGGGAGATTGATAAGGATAAGATGGTAAAAACAAACAAGTAATATTGATCCCCAACTAAAACCGAGATTCAGACACTTGTTTTGAATATGATATACATCAACTAGAAATTCAAGAAATATGAATGTTGATTTACATAATTTGGTTTTGATAATGATGTATAATGGTACACCAGCTTGATCACTTTATCATATCATGATATGTTATACATTGAAATTTATGATTTGACTATAGACAGATTTACCCTCCTTGAGGTGGAGCGAGCTATAGCTCGGTCATGGATAGTAAATGTATGAACATTGAGATTCTTGCCAAATTTTCAATAATCACACAAGATGGAATGTGAAGGCCATATTCGGTTCATATGTTATAAGTGAAAAAAATGGCCAGCATATGCAGTTGGTACTTATGAAGAGTAATGAAACTTAAATGTCGTTGAAGTGACATAGATATCTGAACGATAATAGATGGGTTGGATATGTGAAAAGATTGGTACAAAATTGTGGACATGACATAGGTCCACCCCGACGCGGCGAAGCGCGGGTTTTGGGGAGACGATAGAATTTCCATATGAGATGGATCGAATAGAATTTTAAATCGAAGTAGGAGTCGCCACCGAATTTTATGGTTATTCGGAACCATTCGAACTCACTCTATGTCGTAGTGGGCCATACTTAAAGCCTGACCCATTTCCGATGTCAGAGTTTATTGGGTTCGTCCCTTAGCATTACGATACCGATGCCGACTTGAGCGGTTAATCGTATATTGAATGACTCTCGTTGCCAATGGTTTCGGACATCCGGAAACCATGGTTCTGAGTAAGGGGTGAGGGTACGTGTTGGGAAGTTCAGTGAGAACACCCAACCCCGCCCGCACTTAGCGGCCTTTACAAAGATATCGTTCGGTTTTGTGTACACGCGTTAGTTCGACGATTGAATGATATGCAGAGATTATTTTCCTAAGACATGTGAGGAAAATAAATAAATGGGTTGCTAAGTCGTTTAATGCATGTTTAAACTAATAACGTCAAAGTTATTTTAGCATGTGAATCCGTTTTAGTCTAATAAAACGATAAAAAGAATAAAGCGCTACAAACAAAGAGCAAACGAGTTAGTAACGATGAATAATAATATAGGAAATAAATATATGAAATCGAGAAAATAAAAATCAATCGAAATCTGAAAAATATTGTTAAAACGCGGTTTTGAATAAAAAACGAAGTTCGAAAAATAATAAAAAAGAACGAAAAGGGGCGCGCTTGGACAGTCTGCCGCGCGACTCGCCAAGGCTCAGGCGGGTCGCGTGGCGGCCTGATTTCGACGACGGTTTTCGGAATTTTTTTAATTAAATCGCGTACGAATATCGCATAATTCGTACTCGACTTAATATTCTTGATATTCGTTATATTCGATAGTTGACTATGAAATCAATATCAAATATTTGGAATAGTTTTGGAAAAGATATAAATTTAGAAATCGTTTCGTAGAATAATAAAAAATAAAACGATCGAAAAACTAAAAAAAAGGGCCGGGTCACAGACTCGTCCGCGAGTCGCCTGGACCGGGCGCAACTCGCGTACGGGTCTGTCCACTTTTTATTTTTTGTTCAAAAATCGTTAATTTTATAAATTGCGTAAAAATATGGATTAATTTATACTCGGTTTATATTTTCGATATTCGTCGTATTCGATATGCGATTATGAAATCGATATCGAATAGTCGGAATGACTTTAGAAAAGGTTTTGAAAAAAGTTTGTTTTGAACGAAAAGTAAAAAAAAAGATTTTGAACGAACAAAAAATGTAACGAAATCGTCGAAAACTTAATATAATTCTTTTTGATATGATATTCGATTATATAGAATCAATATCATATTTTAAGAATATTCGATATATGAAAATAGTTTTTAATAATATCGATATTAGAAAAGAAAATAAAAAAGACCGACGAAAGACCCATAAAAAAAACGAGAAGAAGAGAAGAGAAAAGAGAAGAGTCGGGTTTGATTTACACCCTCAACCTACATGCTTTGTTTTCTCGGGATAAGGCTCGTCGGAAAGTGGCTTAGACTTGGGAGCGTCGAGACGATGAGGATGAGTTAGGGTGTATCGGTTTGGGTGATTGGACGCCGGGTTTGGCCGGATGATGGTGCGGTTTCGTCGGTATTTTGAGGCTTCGGAAAGGTGTCGGGATTTTCTAACTATCGAGGATGTATGTAAACCGTGTTATAAGGCTGTTTTTTCGGTGTGATGGGTGTGTAAAAAATCGTGTGTATTGGCTGGAAAAACGTTGTGTTTTGTGTTGGACGGGAGGTCCTATTTATAGGGAGTTTCCGACCTTGGTTTAGGAGAGTTTGAATACCGCTTAGGATAGGAAACGTGGGAATTTGAGGAGCATGGGAATTCCGTTTTCTTGGCCAAGAAGAAAGGAATTTCGGCTGATTTGAGAAGTGTTTGGCCGGGTATTTGGTACTCGGTCAATGTCTGAATCGGTTTCCGGATAGAATTCCTACTTGAGGTCGAATTCTACCCTTAACGGAATTGTTTAATGTTTTAATGAATCTGAATTTTTGTAGGAATTTGGGTTGGAATCAACCGTGTGAGTGTCACCGCTGACTCACATGTCTCGGGAAAATCTTTGACCGGGTTTTGACTCGGTCGCTAAAAGACGGTTTTACCCCTGATGACGGTTTCGACCCAAATTAGTGTTATTTGACTCGAAACGACCCACTGGGCCTGGATTTGAGGTTGGTTTTATGAAATTTGTACTCCTTAAAAAGTCTAAACCAAATGTCCATGATTACAAGCCCATATCCGAGTCCATCAAAGCATGTTTACGTCCGATCATCATCGGGTGTTTGGCGGGAACTATTATAGACACCTGGCGGTCAAAATGTGGGAGTCTACAGAGCCCCCACTTTGACTGAGGCTTGGACAAGGCAAAAGTCAGAGTAGCTACCAGGTCAATCGAGGATTAAAACCTGGCAGACTTCCGATCGGGTCGTTTAGGGTCCATTAGACCTGCGTGAAGGGCTCGCCAGCCATAGAATAGAAATCATACCTGGGTTGATGCTGATAATGTCACGGTAGCTTGCCTAGGAAGCTATGGGTATACCTGTTTACAGATATATCTTGTCTTAGAATTGCGCGGGAGCTTGCCTTGGAAGCTATGGGCATATCTGTTTGCAGATATATCCTGAAAGAAGTTGCTTGAGCTTTTCCACTGGGGAACTTAGAATTTCTGGGAGTCTTGGGTGTACCTGTATGCTGACATAATTTGTATGTAACATTTAGGCGAAACACTGACTCATGCTGGGGAAGAAATGATGATTTTTTGAAATTTTTTTGGAAAGAAAATGATTTTTTTTTTGGAAATTAGAATGCTTGGGATGACTTGATTCCTAATGGACTCCTAAAGTCTCTGGTTAGGCCTGTATGCCTAGATGAAGTGTGATAAAAATTCTTATTCCCGTGGTGACTAGGAAAGGGATTTTCTCAAATGGCTGAGTTTTACAAATTTTAAAATGAGAATTTGAAGAGAGAGATATACCGACAGACTCGACTCTGGACGCGAGAGGACGAGTGGACAGACACGACTTTGACTCTTGAAGGGGTTGGACCGTGACTCGGTAGGGGGGTGGCCACCTAAGATGACAAGACTCTTAAGCTGCGCTATTCCGTAGCCTAGGCGAGTGACAACATGGTCGAATCCTCGGAATGGGAAAGATGACAGGACCCAGTAGTAGCAATGCTGTAGACTGGTGTTCTTTTCGGATCTTTGATTTTTGGGTACATTTCCAAAGTGGGTATTGCCTCGAGTCCTGACAGATTCTTGTCTTCGGCTGAGCCGAGTACTAGGACACACTATAGAAAGGTGGCTAGATTTTGAAAATATTTGGATTATGTGAGTGGATGGAGAACTTCTGCCTAGGAGAAGCCCCCAGAATGACAAAGCTAACTGTTAAGAACATGATAGTGTCGTGACCGGAATGATGGCGCTTTTTTTGAATTTGTGTCAGTGGCGGGTGGTTGTGCCTCTGTTGAAAGGCTGCCTACGTATTCACGTGTTAGTGAAATCAAACCAAGCCGTAGTTCAGTGGATTGAAAGACATATAATGGTGCCTAGTTTACTAGGGCTTTGTGTGTAACTAGCCACAGCGATGGTGTAGGCTAGGTGCATTCCCAGTGATGTCTTGATCAAAGGGCTAGAATAGTTAGGATGTTGATCCTGTAACTGTGAGCGTTCTCCGGGGTAGCCCCCAGAGGTGGTGTGAACTTATTTGGGCATGTTCTATGCCGACTGCAAGTTGAGTTCCCGCGCTTGGGGCTGGTAACTGGTTTGAATGAGAAGAATTAAGATGGGATTTTAACGAGTTCTGCTCTCGGAGATTTTAATGAGTTTTGCTCTCGGGGATTTGATGAGTTTTGCTCTCGGGGATTTTAACGAGTTTTGCTCTCGGGGATTTGATGAGTTTTGCTCTCGGGGATTTGATGAGTTTTGCTCTCGGAGATTTGATGAGTTTTGCTCTCGGGGATTTTAACGAGTTTTGCTCTTGGATTTGCATATGGTGATTGTGAATTCTGTTATGTAAAGGGGAAGTCGAGTAGAATGGCTCGAGCTTCGATTGGGCAGGTTTGATAATGCGGGATCTGGTTTCCATGTCTGGCCCTAAAGGTTAAGGTGTATCCTATGGAGCTTGAATCCTCAAAATTCTGGGCTGTCTCTAGCCTAGGTCTCGAGAAGGTCTTGAGGGTTGTAATGTGGGAAGGCTAGATGTGGTGTTAGCTGACCCGCTTGACTGTCTCTCCTCTATTGGATGGTATGGGTATTGATAATTTTTGAATTGACCGTTTCACGGTCATGGGTTTTTGAATTCTTTGGGTTGACCTCTTAGCCCCGGTCATGGGATTCTTCATTTGAGTTGACCCTGTCTGGTCGAGAAATGTTGATAATTCTTTTTTGATCTTTGCCAGCTTTTTTGTTTTGGCCTTTTGCTTTTTTTTTTCTCTTGGACTTTTGATTTTTTTGTCCAGTTTTTTTTTGTCGGTCAGACTAACACCTAAGGTAGGGACTGACTAGTCTTATTGGATGGGTGTTTATTGTGGGAAGTGGGCTTGCCTCCCGTCTTGAACCCAAACTAGAAGACTACCCAGATTTGTCATAGGATTCGATATGCTCCTGCTACGGGTAGTTACGTGGCTTTCTATACCATACATGGAATAGGTAAAAGGAAAACACGGGCTCGGTTTCCTGCAGTCATTATAGACGTGCCTATAATAGTCACGTGCGTGTGCTCACAGTGTATGATGGCGTTCATCATGTTCTCGGAAACACATAAGGAAAGTATGTATGAGAAATAGAAAAGCTGATTTTATTGAATTTTGAAAAAAGATGACAGAATACAACTGACTTTGACTCTGACTTTGATTTGGAAATGAGGATGTAGGGTATCCTAGACTCGAACTAAGACTTAAACTCGAATCAAATCCGGACTCGGACGCTCGGTTGGTTGTTTTTTTGGTAAGGTCTTCGATTGGAGAGAACGACGGGTGTCACGACTCGCCTAAACTCGGCTTTGCGCAAGTGCAAGAGAGGGAGTCAAACTAGACACGGCCCGGGGTGACGGGTCGACAAAGACTCTTGGACCGGGATACTCGAAAGTTGATCTAGACGAGGTAACGACTGCGAATTGGACTCGAGCTGTATAAGGGTGAATCCGAAAATGGGGGCGACCATGTTTGACCGTATCACGTGCTCGGACCAACCGTGGTGACCTAACCCTAGGTGACTCGATTATTCGTAGCATAGGTACGACATGAAGAAGGCATCATAAGGACGCCGGTGCAGGATGAACGTAGAGTACCCCTTAAGGTGACCGTGGTTGACTGCTCGGGTGGAGGACAGCCCCCCGAGTGAGACTGAAGACTTTGATAGGACTCAAATGGTGCAACATCTAAGTGACTCGAAAGTGGGGTACGTGAGCCAACACGTGTAAGACCTGATCCTTAGAGCAAACGCGGTTGATCGCCCCGCTAAAGGGTAGCCCCCGAGTGGGATTGAAGACCGACTCCTAGACGGGTGACTCATGGACGGTGGGCCTTCCTTAGGATTCGGCAAAGTGGGCCTAATCCCGTTCGAAGGAAGGTCCATGTGAGAATTCCCCAGAGTTTGGACTCGAGTCCGTAAACGGGCTTCCCTTCGTAGGAGTCTGTCCTACGGAGGTGGGCCGGGCCTTGACAAATAAGGCGGACTGGGATGGGGTGGAAACCCGTGATGTAAGATCGACGGAGTTTCGACGCTATAGATTCTAACTTATGACAAGACCCGACACTGCTAAATACGGGAAGTCCTAAGAAGAAAAGGGTTTTGAAAAGTGAATTTGGATTTGAAAACCGAGCAAAGTCGGATTGGAAGACCCGATTTTTTTGAAAACCGAGAGAGAGGGTTATCGGGCCGAGATTTCAGGCTTTTTTTTTGAAAAGGTTTGGACAGCATACCGGCTAAAAATAGGCTATTTTGAGTCAAAATCATAAGTCCTAAATTCGGCAGCTTTCCGGGTTTTGAAAAAAAAAGATGGGTTTGAAAAGATGTAAGTTTTTTTTTTTTTTGAAAAATGACGGTTTTTGAAAAAGACCAAAGAAGATCAAGTAGCATGTAGTCATGGAAACAGTATAACGACGCCATGTATGCTCTTAGTCTAAGTCTCGGTCGGTCGAATAGGGTCTATACCAACAACGATCGCATTCTCGCAAATCAGGACGGAACTCCTAAGCCGAGTTGGTCTTAGAATCTGCCGTAAAACCCATGCGAGTTCCGCCATCGAAGTCTTTAGTGCACCCAAGTAGGAATGCACCGCGGTGTAGTGGGACGTCGGTCACAAGTAACCGGCCCGGGAAAGAATGGGGTTATGCATGAACCATTGAACTAAAACGTGTACATTACTAACCGAACGATTTCTTTTCGAGTCTCACCCTGAGGATGCCGATGGTAAGTGACACATCAGTTGATCCCCAGCGGAGTCGCCAAATTGTGGACATGACATAGGTCCACCCCGACGCGGCGAAGCGCGGGTTTTGGGGAGGCGATAGAATTTCCATATGAGATGGATCGAATAGAATTTTAAATCGAAGTAGGAGTCGCCACCGAATTTTATGGTTATTCGGAATCATTCGAACCCACTCTATGTCGTAGTGGGCCATACTTAAAGCCTGACCCATTTCCGATGTCAGAGTTTATTGGGTTCGTCCCTTAGCATTACGATACCGATGCCGACTTGAGCGGTTAATCGTATATTGAATGACTCTCGTTGCCAATGGTTTCGGACATCCGGAAACCACGGTTCTGAGTAAGGGGTGAGGGTACGTGTTGGGAAGTTCTGTGAGAACACCCAACCCCGCCCGCACTTAGCGGCCTTTACTAAGATATCGTTCGGTTTTGTGTACACGCGTTAGTTCGACGATTGAATGATATGCAGAGATTATTTTCCTAAGACATGTGAGGAAAATAAATAAATGGGTTGCTAAGTCGTTTAATGCATGTTTAAACTAATAACGTCAAAGTTATTTTAGCATGTGAATCCGTTTTAGTCTAATAAAACGATAAAAAGAATAAAGCGCTACAAACAAAGAGCAAACGAGTTAGTAACGATGAATAATAATATAGGAAATAAATATATGAAATCGAGAAAATAAAAATCAATCGAAATCTGAAAAATATTGTTAAAACGCGGTTTTGTATAAAAAACGAAGTTCGAAAAATAATAAAAAAGAACGAAAAGGGGCGCGCTTGGACAGTCTGCCGCGCGACTCGCCCAGGGCTCAGGCGGGTCGCGTGGCGGCCTGATTTCGACGACGGTTTTCGGAAAATTTTTAATTAAATCGCGTACAAATATCGCATAATTCGTACTCGACTTAATATTCTTGATATTCGTTATATTCGATAGTTGACTATGAAATCAATATCAAATATTTGGAATAGTTTTGGAAAAGATATAAATTTAGAAATCGTTTCGTAGAATAATAAAAAAATAAAACGATCGAAAAACTAAAAAAAAGGGCCGGGTCACAGACTCGTGCGCGAGTCGCCTGGACCGGGCGCGACTCGCGTACGGGTCTGTCCACTTTTTATTTTTTGTTCAAAAATCGTTAATTTTATAAATCGCGTACAAATATGGATTAATTTATACTCGGTTTATATTTTCGATATTCGTCGTATTCGATATGCGATTATGAAATCGATATCGAATAGTCGGAATGACTTTAGAAAAGGTTTTGAAAAAAGTTTGTTTTGAACGAAAAGTAAAAAAAAAGATTTTGAACGAACAAAAAATGTAACGAAATCGTCGAAAACTTAATATAATTCTTTTTGATATGATATTCGATTATATAGAATCGATATCATATTTTAAGAATATTCGATATATGAAAATAGTTTTTAATAATATCGATATTAGAAAAGAAAATAAAAAAGACCGACGAAAGACCCATAAAAAAAACGAGAAAAAGAGAAGAGAAAAGAGAAGAGTCGGGTTTGATTTACACCCTCAACCTACATGCTTTGTTTTCTTGGGATATGGCTCGTCGGAAAGTGGCTTAGACTTGGGAGCGTCGAGACGATGAGGATGAGTTAGGGTGTATCGGTTTGGGTGATTGGACGCCGGGTTTGGCCGGATGATGGTGCGGTTTCGTCGGTATTTTGAGGCTTCGGAAAGGTGTCGGGATTTTCTAACTATCGAGGATGTATGTAAACCGTGTTATAAGGCTGTTTTTTCGGTGTGATGGGTGTGTAAAAGACCGTGTGTATTGGCTGGAAAAACGTTGTGTTTTGTGTTGGACGGGAGGTCCTATTTATAGGGAGTTTCCGACCTTGGTTTAGGAGAGTTTGAATACCGCTTAGGATAGGAAACGTGGGAATTTGAGGAGCATGGGAATTCCGTTTTCTTGGCCAAGAAGAAAGGAATTTCGGCTGATTTGAGAAGTGTTTGGCCGGGTATTTGGTACTCGGTCAATGTCTGAATCGGTTTCCGGATAGAATTCCTACTTGAGGTCGAATTCTACCCTTAACGGAATTGTTTAATGTTTTAATGAATCTGAATTTTTGTAGGAATTTGGGTTGGAATCAACCGTGTGAGTGTCATGGCTGACTCACATGTCTCGGGAAAATCTTTGACCGGGTTTTGACTCGGTCGCTAAAAGACGGTTTTACCCCTGGTGACGGTTTCGACCCAAATTAGTGTTATTTGACTCGAAACGACCCACTGGGCCTGGATTTGAGGTTGGTTTTATGAAATTTGTACTCCTTAAAAAGTCTAAACCAAATGTCCATGATTACAAGCCCATATCCGAGTCCATCAAAGCATGTTTACGTCCGATCATCATCGGGTGTTTGGCGGGAACTATTATAGACACCTGGCGGTCAAAATGTGGGTGTCTACAAAAATATATTCAAATATCTTTAAGCAGTGCCGGCAGTATAAGTAATTATATTGATATATTAATTCACGGAACCGAATAATATTTGCACGCGATATGTAATGGACACTTTAATGGGGATCTTATATAAGCGTCCATTTTGATTGTTGACGTACAATCTATGGTTTAGAATGAGCTCATGGACTTGAAGTCCACGTATTGACTCGAAGTCAATCCAATAATGAATATTATTAGTGAAGATATTGTGCAATTTGCATTTGAATATCATGTGTGACAGGCTAAAGTCGTATGTCTCAAATTAATATTTATAAACACTTAAATATAAATACTAAAACGTAGTATAGTAGAAATAAGGGTCGAACCCAAGGGAATCAGAATAACGAAATTGTGCTAACTAAATGTAGACGAAATCAATCTCTAATGCAATTAGAGACCGTAGTAACAAGAGGGGATTTGTATGATTAATTATCTAACAAACTAAAGTAAATAATATAATAACTTGAGGTATCAAATGATGAAAAAGAACTTAGACACAAGCACAAATCCACACTCAATAGCGATTGATCATCGTAAGACGGTTTCAATTAATAACCTTGATTACTCTATAGGGAACATAAAATTCCAATTCTCTTATGAATAGTTAACTAAAAAAAATTCCGTTCTTAATTAACCCTAACCGTAAAACAACCTAAACAATCCAGTTCTAGGTTCAGTTAGACGGAAGCAATCAGATCTGAGAATTTGATAGAGAATAAATAGCACGTACAATCCAGTCGTGCCTTAGATATTTATATGAATCGCTTCTAAGTATTAATATCAACGTATCCCGTTCAATATTAATTCCTAGTTGTTAATAATGTAAAGGTAATCAATAAATCTTACTTAATTAACGATACCAACGATAGAACGATGAAATCAAGTACTAGTTGTACACCTAGCAATTAACAACAACATTCATGAAATTGATAACGAAGCAATTCATAATAATCAAGGTTAACAATCAAAACATTCAAACTCACAAACGTTTCTTGAGCGTTTCAAAGGCTTGAATCTAAGTAGAGAAGATTAGTTACACATACTTGCGGTGGAAAGTTAGGGTTCTTCAAAGTTCTCCCTTTTTCTTCCAATTTTACGTTAAACTAGTAGATGATGTCAATTATAAATCTCCAAAACTAAGCTTAACCTAATAATAATAAAATAATAATAAAAAGATTCTAGTAATAATAAAGTTTCCTAATTAGAACCAAAGTCTTAAAAACGTAGCAAAGTAACACGGAATAGGGCGAGACGTGTAAAGAGTTTCAGGCAACCGGGCGACTCGCAGAGCTTCCGTGCGAGTCGCCTGATCGCGCGACTTGCGTGGCTTCGGGGCGTCTCGCCTGATCAGCTGCTGCTGCTTCGTGCGATCCTTCGATTCTATCGTCCCGGGTCTTCAAGTGGGTTTTCTTTTTCTTCATGTTTCATTCGCTCTTGGCCCAAATCGACGGTCCAATGATTAGCACCATCAAAATAGCTTATATTACATTCATATCAAACTGACACAAATGCGATACAAGACAAACGATTGAGCTCAACAATTACACCAAAATCGTCGTAATAAATACGACTAAATACGGCCCATCAAATATCCCCACGCTTGAACCTTTACTCGTCCTCGAGTAAAACTCGAAGAACACCATAAACACAACCATCACTGATCCAAAATACGTGAGAATAACATTACGCACACCGGCCCTCGCTCCCTCGTTATGAGTTAATGCACCTGCTAATCCAACATTCTCATGAAACTCAACTCAAATGCTCAATTGAATTAACACACCCAATATCAAACTATTATCATCGACCCAATTCATCAAAACAAGGAACATTAGCAAATAATTATAAGCAAAAATCCACATCTAACGCTCCTTATTTCTCCAATCCTAGAACGGATCACATGTGCTACAAATGTCACCGGTGGTACAAAACATATACCACAATATTCCACAACCCACACATGCGATTAATCCTAAACGCCTCTAATAGTTCAATATACCAGACATAACATCACCAATCGCATAGAATATAGTGCTACGAGTACACCGCACCGCGATTCTTCTCACCTTAGCCAACTATCCTACCCTTACGACCTTCTTTGTCACCCTTTTTATGACGCCAACACCAAAAATGGAGAAAGTAGTAGTGATTTTTTTCCTAAATCCCTCATTTTGCCTAGAGCGTCCGCCCTTAAAGATTTTCACTCTAGCTTTCATTTTTTTTCTCACACTACTCTCGTGGCACGCAACTCGATTTTTTTTTTACCCGGAGCGCCATTGCGGGTTTTATTTTTCATTTTTAAAAAAAAATTAAAATAAAAGACGTAATATGAAATAACTACTATATACAACGATATAATTTCCCTCCCCACGCTTGAATAACACATCGTCCTCGAATGTGTAAACTAAGGACAATTAAAGAAATGGAAAGAGAAATACCTCGGGTGCTTAAGAGTGAGAAGAGGAGCCGGCGTCACGTGACTTAGCCTCACTGTGGACATGACATAAGTCCACCCCGATGCGGCCACGCGCGGGTTTGTGGAGGCGAATGAATCTCATAAGAGATGGATCTCGAATTGAAATTTAAATCGAAGTAGGAGTCGCCACCGAACTTTGTGGGAGTTCGGGCCCGTTTGAACCCACTTTATGTCGTAGTGGGCCGTGCACAAAGTACGGCCCATTCCGATTCCAGAGTTTCTTGGGTTCGTCCCTTAGCATTGCGATACCGATACCGACATTATCGGTAATCGAGTATTGAATGACTCTCGTATGCCAATGGATTCGGACATCCGGAAACCATGGTTCTGAGTAAGGGGTGAGGGTACGTGTTGGGAAGTTCACAAAGAACACCCAACCCCGCCCGCACTTAGCGGCCTTTACTAAGATATCGTTCGATTTTGGTGTACGCGCGTTAGTTCGACGGTTGAATGATATGCAAACAAGGCTTTTTGGACTAAACATGTGAATTATGTTCGTTCTACGTCATTTTAATGCATATTGAACTAAGTCGAAGTTGTTTTAGCATGTGAGATTCGTTTTAATACAACAAAACAAAAAAGATGCCAACATAGAAACAAACGAGTTAGTAACGGTCTATAGAAAAGATTAGAATGACATGAATAATATGATGCAAAGTTTTGAAAAGATTTGGACATGTGATAGACTTGACACGTGTTAACCGAAGTCGTTA
Source organism: Agrostemma githago (assembly GCA_958450325.1). Classification (NCBI taxonomy): domain Eukaryota; kingdom Viridiplantae; phylum Streptophyta; class Magnoliopsida; order Caryophyllales; family Caryophyllaceae; genus Agrostemma; species Agrostemma githago. The sequence continues at coordinate 19,706,365 of OY288241.1, read as the reverse complement.
AATTTTTTTTATCGAAGCCCGAAATAATGTTGAAGGCTCACGGGTTTGTCGTGACAAAGGCCACTCGATCGAGTCATGGCTGGACTCGACCGAGTGGACCTCTGGAAAAACCTTATGTTCGGGTTTTGAGATGCCACTCGATCGAGTCTTGACGAGACTCGGTCGAGTGGTCCTCAAAAAAGCTTTCTGGTTCATTTTTTTTGGTGTCACTCGACCGAGTGGCTATAACACTCGTTCGAGTGCCCCCTGTTCGAGAGGTGACTCGATTGCTTTTAATTTTCGAAAACTGATAAATTTGTTAAGTCGCGTAAAAATATGGCATAATTTATACTCGACTTAAGATTTTCAAAACTCGTAAATATCTGATATTCGACTACGAAATCGATCCGATATTTAGAGTGATTGTTAGAAAAAAGAGATGTTTTTAGAAATTGTTTTGAATTGAAATAAATCCCTCCGCGTTGTAATGTCGTATTAGTCTTTTTAGGACTATGTGACAATTAATTCGGCATCAACGAGAAAACAAAAAGGTTTTTGAAAACGGTTTTATTTGACTGATTCCTTTAGATCCGATATTCAACTATAGAGTTGATATCGAATCCTTAGGGACGACTTGTTATTGCTAATTATAATAGTAGTAATAATAATATTAGAAACGACACGATGATGACGAATGACGACGGACAAGAGAAGAAGAAAGAAGAAGACGAGAAAAACGTGAGAAAGGAAAGAGAAGAAGAGAGAAAATCGGGATTTGGAACACCCTCAACCTACATACTAAATTCGGTCTCGATTAGGAACTCGTAGTAACAGCGCTTGCGTAGGAGTGACAAGAATATAGGAGGAGTTAAGGTGTTGTAATTTTGGTATGGTTTGCCTAAGAATTTCTATGGAAAATCGGGACAGTATTTCGGGATAATTTTCCTAAGTTTTACTAGAGATTCGGATTGAAGGTTGTGTGTAGATGTCGGGAATTCAATGATAATTGGTGTCTCAATTGTATTGCGAGGGTGGGGTATTTATAGGATGAAATACCGACTTGGGATAAGAGACTCCTAGTGTTTGGATAGGGGAAGTGGTTCATTGCCGAGGAAGAAAGCAACGGTTGTGAGGAAGTACGATTCCGCTTGTGGATAGGAGAGGTTGTTTGAAGAGGAAGAAAACTCCCGGTTTTGGCTGAAAAAGAGGCCACTCGATTGAGTGGGTCATGGCACTCGATCGAGCGCCTGGTCTAAACTCAAATCAGGCTGTTTTTGTGATCCCACTCGATCAAGTGAGCACTCCACTCGATCGAGTGGAGCTGGACGGGTGACATAATTCTTCAAAAGATAAAACTCTACCTCTTACGGAATTGTTTATTATTTTTCGTAGTTGATTTTTGTTAGGAATCTGATTTCGACTTGGATTCTCGAACATCGCGCCAGATATTTTTGGCCCGGGAATTGGCTTTGACCGGGGTTTAACTTGGTTGCTAAAAGACGGTTTTGCCCTCGGTCTCGGTTTTGACCCAAATTAGTCTCATTTGACTGGAAACGACTCACTGGGCCTGAATTTGAGGTCGGTTTTGTGAGATTTTTACTCCGCTAAAAGCTCGCGCCAATTACTATTGATTCCGAGTCCATTATCGAGCGTATTAAGTCATGTTTACATCCGATCATCATCGGGTGTTCTTTGGAAACTGCTGTAGACACCTGGCGGTCAAAATGTGGGTGTCTACACTCACGTGCCGCTCTTCTAGATGATCTTGCTTGCGCACGGGCCGCAAACTCTTCATAAAACTCGGGAGATGGTTCCGAGTAGTCATTAGGATGCAACTTCAATTGTAAACGATTCAAACACCGACCAAACTCAGCGGCCAACCTACAATTGTCAACGGATTCATGAGGAAGGTAAAATGCAGCCATAGTAGGCCCCAACGGTAACGGTTTCCCATCCGGACGAGGAAAAATCATGAAATGATGATGACGTGCCGATCGTCCAGATTAGGTGGGAGCTACCAAGCGGTCGCGAAATCATAGAACAACTCTCCAAGAACTTTAGACTAAAAGTAATATCCCCCACAACTTGAGAATCCGTCATCTTGGGTAGGCCAAGATATTGAGCTAGAAGAGTAACCATACCACCCATCAGAATGTTCCCCGAGACCGCTTTCTGGTGCTTCTCACAACAAGTCTAGAATATATTGATCCAATCCGGGGTTCCCAAACATTCGGGCATCATGGCCCACAAATACATCAAATCCGCCCTAGGTAGATGTGTCGGTTCACCTTTGCAAAGAAATGTGGAGTGCAAAAGTCGATGAACATAACAAAGGACGGGGTGACGAATATCAGCATTCTTAGCTCCGGTGTTCCCATGTGCCCCCCATATGCTCTCCCGTTAATTTTCTTCCAAAACTCATCCATCATTTGAGAAGTAAGGGTTAGAAACTCGCCCCCCTCTCGATGCTATACTCAACGCCTCCCTCAATTCTGTAAAGGTCAAATATCGTTCCGAATCTCCGAGATGAAAAGTAATGTGAGGGGAGTCGTCATCACGATGAACTTCTAAGGTGGACAAGAATTCAAGTGTGTAGCGCTTGTACGTGTTCGCGTGAACATCGTAAAAGTTTGCTAACCCAATACGAGTCAATAACGTCAACACCTCACTACTAATCCCGAGCATCTCCAATACCAAATTATCAACAAACGTAGTGGACATAACAACCCGATGAAATAGTTGATGCCACACTGATTTCTGTTTCGTACTCAAATTCTTACACCCCATATAGTCAACTGAGTTCATTTTTTGCTTCTTTGGGGCCATGACGACAATGAAATGAGACAATGGACACTAACTCGAGACAAAAACACAACTTGAGACTGACCAACTAGACTGAGAAACGGAGATAAAATATGACTCGACTCAACAACCGGTATCAAATAACGGTACTCCGACCACTCAGGACAACAACAGCGTTTGCAGGCAGGGTTTAGGACACTTCCACATTCTGCAAACACCACAAATGCAAACTCGACCCAAGCAATAGACGACACGATAGACATGCACCGCTAGGAATTGAATTAACTCATAAGACCAATATTTGATTAACTAATTTAATGAAACAAAAAAGAGTTAAAAGATTGAGGCTTGCCGTGACTTGTCCTGCGAACGGAGACAACAGTAACGGAACAAGACTGACCACCGACAATGAACAGAGACAAACCCAGACCGACAGGCGACTCGCCTGAACACGGACCGACGATGACTAATGGACACCCGGCGACACGGACGACTGATGACAACGACGACTGACGGAACACTTGGTGAGACGACGGACCAGGCGATTCACGTACTGACCAATCACCGCCGTCGACAAAATGACGGACCGACGACGACTAACGGCGACGAACACGGACCAGCAGGAAGGAAGGGGTTGGAGATTAATGGGTCTAGATTTTGAAATTGATTTGGAGGAGAAGGGGAATTAGGGTTAGGAAATAGGATTGGGAAAAGGGAAAGAGATGAAAGGGAGAGAGAGGGGGAGGGGGGGTGTCGGGTATGTTTTTTTTTAAATTTTTGATTATTTTTTTAATATTAAAAAGACTGACCTGTGAGTGGGGAGATGCGCGAGTCGCATAGGGTCCGCGCGACTCGCGCGGATGCCTGAAAATTCGTTCCTTTTTCTTCAATTGTCTTTGATTTCGAGGGGTTTCCATGCTATTCGCCCCATCTCCTGAAAAATCGATGCTCTTCTCCTATCAAAACATCAAAAGTTAGTAATAAAAACTAAGTTTAAGAAAAACAAACGATTAAGAAAAACAACGAAATTAACACTACAACCTATGACCCGTAAAACAAAATTTTACAATAAAAATCTACAAAGCGGGTTGCCTCCCGGAAGCGCTTTTGTTTAAAGTCGTTCGCTCGACTGAGACAGATGTTAATTTTCGTGGATAGGGTCGTAGAGGGCCATCGAGTCCACTACGTTAGCTTCAAATCCTTCATAATACGGCTTAAGACGTTGTCCGTTGACCTTCAAAATCTTGTTCGTCTCGGGATTTCGCACTTCAACTGCACCATGAGGGTAAACGTAAGTTATAATGAATGGACCAAGCCAACATGATTTTAACTTACCGGGAAAAAGACAAAGACGAGATTGGAATAAGAGAACTTTTTGCCCAACTTGAAAGTCTCATCTCAAGACCATCTTATCATGCCAAGCCTTCGTTTTCTTCTTATAAGTTGTCACGTTCTCATACGACTCGAGACGCAGCTCCTCCAACTCTTGTAATTGTAGCTTACGATGCATTCCCGATTCATCTAGATTCATATTGAAGCTTTTTATCGCCTAATATGCCTTATGCTCTAGCTCCACGGGAAGATGACACGCCTTCCCGAACACCAATCGATATGGAGACATGCCGATCGGGGTTTTATAGGCCGTTCGATAGGCCCACAAGCAATGCATCGTCTAACCGTCCACTCCAATCCTTCCGATTTGGATTGACCATCTTTTCTAGGATGGATTTAATCTCTCGATTGGACACTTCAGCTTGTCCGTTCGTCTGCGGATGGTAGGCCGTGGTTACTTTATGAGTGACAAAATACTTTTTGAGAACAGCACTTATCGTTTTATTTACGAAATGAGTACCACGATCACTAATCAAGACCTTGGGAATTCCAAATCTAACAAATATGTTAGCCTTGATAAAATCCGCCACCATCTTAGAATCATTGGTCTTAGTGGGGATCGCTTCCACCCACTTGGACACATAATCGACTGCAAGTAAAATGTAGAGATTACCGTTCGAATTTGGAAACGGCCCCATGAAATCGATCCCCCATACATCAAATATCTCGCAATTAAGCATACAACTTTGAGGCATCTCATTTTTCCGGGAAATATTCCCCACCCTTTGACAATTGTCGCAAGCTTGACAAAAGACTTTGACATCTCGAAATAAGGTGGTCCAATAGAAACCGCAATCTAACACCTTCCTCGCCATCCTCCGTGCACCAAAGTGACCTCCACACGCTTGAGAGTGACAAAACGTGAGAATTGAGGTCATCTCATTTTCCGGGACACACCTTCTAATAACACCATCGGAGCAATGTTTCCATAGATATGGCTCATCCCACACATAGTACTTCACATCACTACGAAGCTTGTCTTTTTAAGATTTTTAGAAAACCGAAAGAAATTTAGATGAGCAAAGAAAGTTTACCAAATTCGCATACCAAGGTTGCACCGAGTTAAGCGCTAATAAACTTTCATCAGGGAACACACCCTTGACCGACTCTTTCTCATGCGACCCGGAATCAACATCAATCAACCGACTCAAATGATCGGCAACCACATTCTCGGCTCCCTTTTTGTCTTTTACCTCTAGATCGAACTCGCTAAGTAAAAGAATCCACCGGATCAATCTCGGTTTGGCTTCTTTCTTAGACATCAAATAGCGCAATGCCGCATGGTTAGAAAACACAATCACCTTCGTTCCTAACAAGTAGGATCAAAATTTCTCTAACGCGTACACGAACGCTAGGAGCTCCTTTTTTGTTGTGGTGTAATTTGTTTGAGCTTCATTAAGGGTCATGAAGGCATAATGAATGACATGAGCTAACTTGCCGACTCTTTGACCCAACACTGCTCCTAATGCGTAATCACTTGCATCGCACATGATCTCGAAGGAGAGAGACCAATTCGGTGCTTGAATAATTGGAGCCGACGTAAGCCTACGTTTCAACTCATCAAAAGCCTCCTTGCAAGCTTCATCAAATACAAAATCTATCTCCTTTTGAAGCAATTTGCACAACGGTGTGGCTATCTTGGAAAAGTCTTTAATAAATCTTCTATAAAAACCTGCATGACCAAGAAAAGACTGCACTTCCCGGACATTAGTAGGGTAAGGTAGAGAAGAAATAGTATCAATTTTTGCTTTATCTACCTCTATACCCTTTGATGAAACCACATGTCCGAGAACTATACCTTGTTCCACCCTTCTCTGAATTCAAGACAAGGTTAGTTTCAATGCAACGTTTAAGCACAAGAGATAGATGATGTAAACAAGAATCAAAAGAGTCACCATGCACCGTAAAGTCATCCCTGAATACTTCAATGATACGTTCAACATACTCCGAGAATATGCTTATCATACATCGTTGAAATGTCTCGGGAGCATTACAAAGACCAAAAGGCATGCGTCTATACGCAAACGTGCCAAAAGGACAAGTGAATGTGGTTTTCTCTTGATCCTCGGGGGCAATAGCTATTTGAAAATAGCCCGAATACCCATCTAAGAAACAATAGTAGGCTTTCCCCGCTAGTCTTTCTAGCATTTGGTCAATGAAGGGGAGGGGGAAGTGGTCTTTCCTAGTTACCGCATTCAATCTACGGTAATCAATACACACCCTCCACCCTTTTTGAATCCTAGTGGGGACAAGCTCACCATCTTTGTTCTCAACTACGGTCACCCCCGATTTTTTAGGGACTACTTGCGTATGACTCACCCATTTACTATCAGAAATAGGAAAAATCTTACCGACTTGTAGTAGCTTGAGAACCTCTTTCTTCACTACCTTCATCATAGGAGGATTTAGTCGACGTTGTGATTGCCTCACCGATTTAGCATCATTTTCGAGTAAAATCTGGTGCATACAAGTACTTGGACTAATACCTTTGATGTCGGCAATTGTCCATCCAATGGCTTACTTGTTCTCCACAAGAAGGTCCTTCAACTTCCTCTCTTGTTCCTCGGTGAGCTTACTAGAGATGATAACCAGGAGTGTTTATCCCTCACTAAGGAACACATACTTCAAGTGCTCCGGTAGAGCTTTAAGCTCCACCACATGTGCCTGCACAATAGAAGGCAACAATTTCTCCCTAGGAACAGTTAGTGGTAACTGGTTATGAAAATTAGATAGTGGTCTCCTCAAATCATGCAATTCCGCCACAACTTCCTGCAGATTAGCAGAAAAAGCATATTTTACCTCCTCGTTACTCAAATTGTTCTCCAAAGCTACCTGCAACTCATCAGAACCATTCAGGTCAAAGAATTCCTGCACTAATGGATCAACGACATCAATAAAATTGACAGAATGGTGATCTACTGGGTATTTCATGGCATCATAGATGTTGAAAGTTACTAATTGGCCATTAGACTCCATAGTCATAGATCCACTAGAGACATCAATCTTTGTGCTTGCCATTTTCTAGAACGGCCTTCCTAGCAAAATTGGAGCCACATGGTGATCATGTTCCATGTCTAGCACATAGAAATCAGCAGGAAAGATTAGATTGTCAACTAAAACAAGAACATCCTCGATAACACCTTTCGGGTAGACATTCGATCTATCCGCCAGCTGAATTACAACACAAGTATTACTCAAAGGACCAAGTTGCATAGATTTATACACAGAATAAGGCATCACATTTATAGAAGCTTCTAAATCTAGCATGACTTTATGAAACTTAGTGTTACCAATGGTGCAAGGAATTGTGAACATACCCGGATCACTACATTTAGATGGTAGTTTTCGTTGAAAAACGGCAGACACATGTTCACTTACCTTAACTTTCTTTACCCCTTTTAGCTTGTTATTCCTTTTAATAGTGTAGAACTCTTTTAAAATTTTTGCATATTTAGGAATACTTTTTCAAAAGATTAAAAAAGGGGATATTTACCTCGCACTTTTCAAATACCTCATATATGTCTTTATCGTGCTCAAAGTGCCGAGTTCTCTTGAGTGCATCGGGGAAGGGTACCTCCAGTTCCACAACCGGTGTAGTAGTAATGAGCTCCTTTGCTTTGACAATAGGGGTTTGCTCCTCCTCCTCGATCACTATTTCTTCTTCTTCCGTTCGAATGACCGGTTGATTTGCTACATTCTTCACCTTCTCGACCTCCTCTAATTGCCTTTCGTTCCTCAATGAAACGGCACTCACGTTCTTAGAAGGCACCACCATTTGGGACAGAAGTCCCGTAGAATCTTGAGCTTCCAAACGACTAATAGAGGTCGCCATTTGTTCCAATTGAGTTTCTATGTTTTGGATACTAGCTTTGTTTTCCGTTTGATGTTGAAGAACCGTAGCTTGAAGATTTGACATTTGGGTGGTTACCGTAGCTTGACTAGCAACCAAAGCACGTATCATGTCCTCGGTAGACATTTGACCACTAGGTGGAGGTGGAGTAGGAGCCGTGTTAGGAACTTGTTGTTCAGCAAAAAATTGTTGCTTTCCTTGACCAACTTGATTCCCTAGATTAAATTGTTGATCCCCTTGACGAGTTCTCCACCTCATGTTGGGATGATCTCTCCATCCGGGATTAAAGGTAGTAGAGTAGAGGTCCCACTTCTTCTTTTCCCCAGTTTCCCATATTCCATTCACCTCCTCTTGATCCTCTTCATGCATGTGAGGACAATGCTCACTCGGATGTCCCTCGGTAGAACAAATACCGCACATCATAACTTGATTTGTTTTCCCCGACATCATATTTTGGACAAGAGCCGTTAAGCTATCAAGTTTATGTTCAAGACTCGAGGATGATGAATTACCTATGGCATGCACTCCTTGTTTGGAGAACTTCTGAGAGAAGTCCCGAGAGCTTTCAGCTAGCTCTTGGATAACCTCAATAGCAGCATCCAGACTCTTATTTACGATCGACCCCCCACATGCCGCATTCAAAGTGCGGGCATCTTCCACACAAAGACCTACACAAAAGTACATCACAAGGTCTTGAGGATTGTAGCCATGATAGGGGCATGCAGCACATAACTTCTTAAAATGTTCCCAATATTCGTACATCGTTTCACCATCCCGTTGCTCCGCATTACTAATTTGCTTCTTCAATTGGGAGGCTCGAGACGCCGAAAAGTACTTTTCGAGGAACGCCTTCTTCATCTTTACCCACTTATCAATACTTGCGGGTGGCAAGTAATACAACCAATCCCTCGCAGCATCCTTCAATGAGAAGGGAAAAGCCCTCAGCTTAAGTTGCTCATCAGTAACGGAAGCCGGTTTCATACTCAAGCAAACAATATGAAAATCCGACAAGTGCTTGTTAGGGTCCTCATAGCTTAAGCCATGAAATGTGGGTAATTGATGGATCAAACCCGACTTCAATTCGAAAGTGGCATTCGCACCCAATGGTGGGTATGTAATGCACAAAGGTTGTTGTGCAAGGTCGGGTGCTGTCAGCTGCTTAATTGTGTTGGCCATGATACACGACTCGTCTGGATTCGGAAGAAACTTCAGTATTCACGAGAATAATAGGAATATCATTGTTAAACTCTAGATCCTCGAATTCCTGTGTTCCGATAACTATTGCTCCTTCTCCGATTCTCCGTGACCTGAGAAAAGTGCGTTCAATCTCTGAGTCGAATGCCTCGAGGTTCAAGTTAGAAGAACGAGTATTATACATAAACTACACAACAAAAAATAAAATAAAATTAGCTATAATAAAAAGAAAATTAAAACTACACTAGAAAACACAAAAATAAATAATACCGATTCCCCGGCAACGACGCCAAAATTTGACAGGCTAAAGTCGTATGCCCCAAATTAATATTTATAAACACTTAAATCTAAATACTAAAACGTAGTATAGTAGAAATAAGGGTCGAACCCAAGGGAATCAGAATAACGAAATTGTGCTGACTAAATGTAGACGAAATAAATCTCTAATGCAATTAGAGACCGTAGTAACCAGGGGGGATTTGTATGATTAATTATCTAAAAAACTAAAGTAAATAATATAATAACTTGAGGTATCAAATGATGAAAAAGAACTTAGACACAAGCACAAATCCACACTCAATAGCGATTGATCATCGTAAGACGGTTTCAATAATAACCTTCACGACTCTATCGTGAACATAAAATTCCAATTCTCTTATGAATGGTTAACTAAAACGAATACCGTTCTTAATTAACCCTAACCGTAAAACAACCTAAACAATCTAGTTCTCGGTTCAGTTAGACGGAAGCAATCAGATCTGAGAATTCGATAGAGAATAAATAGCAGGTACAATCCAGTCGCGCCTTAGATATTTATATGAATTGCTTCTAAGTACTAATATCAACGTATCCCGTTAAATATTAATTCCTAGTTGTTACTAATGTAAAGTTAATCAGTAAATCCTACTCAATTAACGATACTAACGATAGAACGATAAAATCAAGTACTAGTTGTACACCTAGCAATTAACAGCAACATTCATGAAATTGATAACGAAGCAATTCATAATAATCAAGGTTAACAACCAAAACATTCAAACTCATAAACGTTTCTTGAGCGTTTCAAAGGCTTGAATCTAAGTAGAGAATATTAGTTACAAATACTTGCGATGGAAAATTAGGGTTCTTCAAAGTTCTCCCTTTTTCTTCCAATCTTACGTTAAACTAGTAGATGATGTCAATAATGAATCTCCAAAACTAAGCTTAACCTAATAATAGTTTAATAATAATAATAAAATAATAATAAAAAGATTATAGTAATAATAAAGTTTATTAATTAGAACCAAAGTCTTAAAAACGTAGCAAAGTAACACGGAATAGGACGAGACGCGTAAAGAGTTTCAGGCAACCGGGCGACTCGCACAGCTTCCGCGCGAGTCGCCTGATCGCGCGACTCGCGTGGCTTCGGAGTCACTCGCCTGATCAGTTGCTGCTGCTTCGCGCGATCCTTCGATTCTATCGTCCCAGGTCTTTAAGTGGGTTTTCTTTTTCTTCATGTTTCATTCGCTCTTGGCCCAAATCGACGGTCTAGTGATTAGCACCCTCAAAATAGCTTATATTACATTCATATCAAACTGACACAAATGCGATACAAGACAAACGATATAGCTCAACAATTACACCAAAATCGTCGTAATAAATACGACTAAATATGGCCCATCAATGTGCATGTAATATAGTTATTTTATCATTGCATTGTAGTGTCATATTACGTCATTGCATTAGCATAGAATATATATTATAATGCATTATTCATAGTACATGCATGCACACAATTATTGTTTTGTTAAATTGCAGGATAAACGTATAAATGATATAAGCATCTATGCTTGATAAAGTCCTGAAGGATAAATGATAAGTTGTGAAATATTAGCTATACTCTTTTTCTCTTCGACTAGGTTTTTTGTCCCAAGAGGTTTTTCCTAGCAAGGTTTTCAACAAGATAGCGCTATAGACGTGTTAAAAACGCTATAGTTATAACCATAAATGTTGAGATGACAATTGTTCTAGATATATTTGTCGATTACGACAGACCCATTTCAACGCCATGAAGTTACGTGAAGACATGGATCATTTCAATACATATTGTATCAAGTTGTGCAATCATCAGGGGGAGTAAACACACGATGTACTCTTTTTTCTAAGCCATGATTTTGTCCCACTGAGTTTTCCATGGAAAGGTTGTAACGAGGTAGCATGTTATGCGTGTTTTGAAGATTTATGTACTCGTTTTCTTTACTAGTGTTTTTCCCATTGAGTTTTTCTAGGCAAAATTTTATTGATGTATGATTTCACTGATGGACATCCAAGGGGAGTGTTATAATGTAATATATTGTATTGGTGGATGTCCACTCTATGACGAAATTATGTCGACGAAATTATTTACGAGATATTCTAGACCTAGAAGAAACCCTAGATATCTATATGTATATATACATGCTAATGATCAATGTAATAGAGCACCGCTCTCATTCTCCTCTTTCTCTCCTTATATTATAACACAATTGTTTTTTTTAATGCTACAATAGTTGTAAATATAGTGAATGTTCAATGCGGCGGCAATTAATTATAGCTGTTTGTTCAATTGCATATGTGATAGACAAGTTTGTTGACTACCATCCCATTCGGATATCCATCAATGAATACCACTGGACAACAATAACTCTCGAAAATGCACCGTGAGAGCTCAATTTCTAAGTACTTATTATGATTTCCTTTTCCATATCTATTTAAATAATAAATCTCTATCTTTCCCAAGGAAAGAACAATTGTCTTGTTCAGTTTTTGGAGATTTCATATCTGACATTATAACAATCATTAAAAACTTCATTGACAAACCTAGGCCGGTATTGGTTATGAGTCATGTGAAACGGAACGAGTGAAAAAGTAATTTTCACCTGAATGTAGTGCTTAATAATCTTTTAAATCGAAACTTCAACACATTTTATGATTGTATTAGATGAAATCAGCATCGTCACCCGAGATGCAACAAAAATAGTTGTTAACCCTGCCACCAAAGAAGTTCATCAGTTATTCAATCATAACGATGTGAGTACTCTAAAAATTATGGCATCATAATTTGCATTAAATTTACGACAATTTCTGTTGTCTTCTAATTACGCTTACTGACATTCCTACTGATGACTTTCCTTGTTGTTCCGGTCACGGAAACAATTAACCCGGCTCTGGATCCGGGTTGTGTAATCGGATTGTTGGTAAATAACTGATCGCCTGATTTCCTTAAACCTCTCCTTTGTCTCTCTCCCTTGATCAGACCTTCCCGGCGGAGTTGGCTTGCTCCCTGCACAATGAACGCACAGGGCCTCGGAGGTTGTCCGAGGGAACCCTCTCCGATGCCTAAGTTAGTCCGTGAAATGCCTTGATGAACCTAGCTCGTGAGGAACTAGGTGGCGTTTTTAGGAGTGAGAGTCTAGAGAGAGGAAATTCAACCTCTCTCATGTGGGAAATGGAAGAGTATTTATACCTTCCCACAAGAGAGAGGAAAAGAGGAGTGGGGAGAGAAATAATGAGTGGATGGGAAATTGACACGTGGTTTTTCCCCATCCACTCGTTCTCTCTTACCTGTAGGCAAGATGACAGAGGGGGTTCTGGGGCCCCGGCCCTGCTCAGGGAGAAGGTCGCTCGGAGGCAGGCGAGCAGGTAGTGCCTGCACGCTCCTCACAGCCAGTTGCCTTACCCTACCGGGCAGGCGGCTTCCTTGTAGTTTTGCTTTACTGGGGGAATCCTGGTATCTTATCCCAACGGCCTGCTGGGCGGGCTCCTTGGTTCCTTGGATGGGGTCTTCATGGGGCCTGCTAGGCAGGTGGCCCGACGCAGGCTCTTCGACCCTCATCAATTGGCCCTCACCTGCTGGAGGGGAAGCATGGTTCGCCTTTGGCAGGTGGACTCTTGGTGGAGGGGAGTTGACTTGTGTCTCTTACCAGTGCATTTAATGCGTTCGCGTATTCCCGAGGGGGAGTTTCTTCTGTCATTGGGCATGCCAAGAGTTTAATTGTTCCTTGGGTCATGATTGCCTCGTGCACCAAATCGATTTTTGGGCAGCGTGCTGGTGTGCCGATTGGTCGTTTCTCCTGTCAGGGTGGTTGGGATGTTATTCAATGCCTTGGCCTTCTTCCTTGTATAAATTGCATTTTCCTTCGCCATTTTCATGACCCATCTCCAACTTTCCTTTCTTTCTTTGTCTTAATCATGGTTTGGATCAAAAAATTCGTGACTCGCCGTGGAGTTCGCTATGTTACTTTCCTTTTTAGAGGATTTTGGAGGCTTCGGTACGCTCGAGCTGCTTATCGAGCTATCCGTCGTAGCCGTCGTTCACGGCTTCATTCTCGTCGGAGTGGCAGAAAAGTCCCTACTAGGTTGAGCAAGCGTCTCAAGAGATCCTTGCCCCCTGCTGCTCCCAGATTCAGGCGTTGCCCTCAGGGAGGGGGTTGCTTTGACCGAGGATGCCACGAATGCTTTCCGTGGCTTCACCCCGAGCAGTTTGACCCTAACTTCTCTGATACTGACTCCTCCCTGGCGTCAAGCCCCTCCTCGCCTGTGAGGAGGACAGGTTGTCGCACCTGCGACGAATCCCAGGCCGTTCCCTTTGACATGGACTGGGAGGATAGCAGCCGAGACTCCGATGATAGCGAGGGTCTTGGTTGCTTGAGTGACAAGGATGGGGACGGAATCCCTGATGATCCTTTCAAGGATTCCCCAGACTGGGACTGGGGCTCGGATTTTGGGAGCCCAGGCAGCCCTGGGGACCATTCCCCAGACTTGGATGACGATTAGGCCTGCGTAGCAGGGTGTTTGACTTTGTCGGGCCGGAATTTCTAGGCCCTTGTGTATTTTCTTTTCTTGTTTGGCACTAGATGTAATTTTCCCTTTTAAGGCTAATGAAATGAAACTCAGGCAATTTGTTTGTGTGTTGTATTTTTACTATTTGTTTATTACTTTTTGTTTGAATGAAGAGGGGACGTCACAGGGTGATCAATCCTTTGACACCCTTTGGTCCTTTCGAGGCTACCCTTGGGAAACTACACAGGACTGACTTCTGAGGGAGTGACGCGTGGACAGTAGTCTTTGGGCGGATTTCTGAGGATTTGGCGACTCTTTGTATGCCTTTTCTCCTATAAAAGTAATCAGTCACCCATTCTTCCTTTTTTTCCTTCTTCAATCTTTCTTTCCTCTTGAAATCTTCCTTTTCTCTTTCTCTGCAAAACCCTTTGGTGTTGACGACTCGTGCTTTACTTTGTACCCCCATTTCTCTGGGAGATTTCTCCTTCAGGCTTTCACCGCACCGGCAGACGACCTTAGGTTAGACTTTTGTCTTCCATTTCTTGCTTTTTCTTTCCGATTTCTTGTTTTCCGTTTCCATTAGAGTTACAATGTCTAGAACTCGTGAGCGGATCCTACCTTTTACTGACCCATCAAGGAGGGGGGAAGGGGAAAAAGGTAGAGAGAATTTTGCCTCCTCCTCTAGGGAGGTTGGCTATGGGGTAGTTGAGGAAGAAAATTCGGCGGATAGTGGAGGTGGTAACTCTCCTGACCCTCCTTCGTACGACGTTATTGATTCGGATGACGAGGCACTGGAAATTGACCCCTCCAGGACCTCTGGCCCCCTTATTCGTCGGGAAAGGAGTAAGGTTTACTATTTAGATAAAGTCAAGTACCGCATTCCCTTGAGTACTTACCCCGACCCGAAAAATCGGGACTTGATTCTTGCAAAAAATGCCGCCGGTGCGATTGAGCGGTTTTACAATTTTGAGGATGGGTACACAATTGTCGTCCCCGACGAGAAAGACACCGTATGTAAGCCTCCCGACGGGTGTATAGCGGTTTATCACAAGTGCCTGGAGTTCGGCCTTCGCTTTCCCCTTCATCCATCCCTGGAAGAGATTTTCAGGCGTATGAATGTGGCCATCGCCCAGCTGACAGCCACGGCTGTCAGGTCATTAATTTCGTATGTTTGGACTTGCTTGTTCCATCGCGCCGAGCCCTCCATTGATGCCCTGAGGTTTATGGTCGGCCTACAAATGGTCTCTTCTGGGAGTGTGGGCTCCCCTGGATATTGGTCCCTTTTGAGGCAGAAGGGACATGCTTTGGTGTGGCCAGCCATGGACAGTCTGAGAGGTGAAGCTGAGCGAGAAGGACAAGGAACTGACAGACTATTTTGCCGCTCATACTGATAAATATGGGGTATATGGCCCTTCATTATGGCTCCCCCATGCGGAGCTCATTGCTACTGATAAATACCTGACCCGGTTGGGCATGAATCCGGGTCTAAATGAAGGTAGTTCAGGAGTGTTGATGATTCTCCCTTACCCTTTTTCTTTTTAAGTGTCTTGACTATTCGTCTGTTTGCCTTGCAGATCTTGCCACCTTCATTTGGAGAAAAGGGGAGGTGAGGCGTCTGGGTCTGACCGAGACTCTTACCGTCGTTCAAAGTCGCCCTTCTCTTCCCCCTGATTTCAAGAAAGGTGAGAAGAACTTGATGAAGCACCTGAAGGGTTTGTCGTTCAGTAGACCAAGGCTCCCTGCCCCTCCCAGATCAACGCCTGCAAAAACGGCGGTTTCTGAAGCCACCCCTTCCCCGGTTGCGAAGGTGATTGCCTGTGAGGCTACTCCCTCACCTGTTGGTAGGCAGGGGGCCTTTCCACAGGGGTTCATATTCCCTCGGGACCGCGGGCTGCGGGCTCCGAAGAGACTGGGGAAAGCACTCCCAGAGGGCTGATTAGAAAGAGAAGCAGGGAGGCTCCGAATGCTGACCAAGTGGTGGATTTGGAAACTGCTACGCCTGAACCAAAACGCTTCGCTCAGGGGGTTCTTGGTACCCTCTTTTCTGAGGAGAACGCCGAATTCCATTACACCGCCGGCGATAGCCAAGATGTTTCCGCCTTGCTTTCCGACTCCGGGGCAGTTTTGGCGGATCATCTCCTCAAGACCGTCCATTCTGCCACCCATCAGGTGACTCAGTACGTTCAGCGTACCGCCAGAATCATCCAGGATTCTGCAGAGTTGGCGGCCCTTAACCGTCTGAGTGACGAGGAACTGGCTAACTCTGACCGCCTTTCTGCAGTCGAAAGGGACGTTGCTCTTATTGCCAGTTTGAAGGATCAATTGGCGAAAAGGGGAATCGAGCTGGAAGAGGCCAGGAATCAGGCGATCCACTGGAAGTCTCAGAATGAGAGGGCTGTCAGGGAGGTGTCCCGCCTGGAGGAGGAATCAAAAAGAGCTCAGCATGCCTTCGCAGAGCTGGAGCAGGCCAGGAAGGCTTTAGCTGAGCTGGATCATGCCAAGAAAAGTGTCGTCGATCTAGGGGAGCGCCTTTCCAAGGTGAATTCAGATCTTCAGGCATCTCTTGGTGATCTAGAGACGAAGACCGAGGAGTGGCAGAAAGAAAGGGATGGAATAATCCAAGAGGTGGAAACGGCCGTGTCGGCGGGTTTTGTGAATGGCGCTAACTCTTGCTTAGGGGTGGTCATGGAAGCTGTCAGGGAGATGTTCCCTGGCTTTGATGAAGAAGCTTTTCGGGCCCTCTACGCCGCCAAGGATGAGGCCCAGAGGTAAGCAGGGAGGTTCCTTAACGTTTTTATACAAGGTCGGGGGGCCTGCCCCCAGTCTTTGTTGATCCGGCCTGTTCTAGGCTTTTGTTCAAAGTCCAGGGGGCCTGCCCCCTGCCTGCCCGGAGGTTAGCAGGGAGGCTCTTTGCGTTTTTTATACAAGGTTGGGGGGCCTGCCCCCAGTCCTTGTTGATCTGGCCTGTCCCTGGCTTTTGTTCAAAGTCCAGGGGGCCTGCCCCCTGCCTGCCCAGAGGTAAGCAGGGAGGCTTTTGCGTTTTTTTATACAAGGTTGGGGGGCCTGCCCCCAGTCCTTGTTGATCTGGCCTGTCCCTGGCTTTTGTTCAAAGTCCAGGGGGCCTGCCCCCTGCCTGCCCAGAGGTAAGCAGGGAGGCTTTTGCGTTTTTTATACAAGGTTGGGGGCCTGCCCCCAGTCCTTGTTGATCTGGCCTGTCCCTGGCTTTTGTTCAAAGTCCAGGGGGCCTGCCCACTGTCTGCCCAGAGGTAAGCAGGGAGGCTTTTGCGTTTTTTATACAAGGTTGGGGGGCCTGCCTCCAGTCCTTGTTGATCCGGCATGTCCCTGGCTTCTGTTCAAAGTCCAGGGGGCCTGCCCCTGCCTACCCAGAGGTAAGCAGGGAGACTCGGATTTTTTTTGGGGGGTTCATTTTTCCTAACTTTGACAACAGGGGGGCCTCCCCCTATTGCCCCCTGCTCGTTTGTGTGTGAAAGCGCAAGTTTGAACAGGCAACGAGTATAAATCTGAAGCTTTCTCATT
The DNA here is from genome assembly GCA_958450325.1 of Agrostemma githago. Taxonomy (NCBI): domain Eukaryota; kingdom Viridiplantae; phylum Streptophyta; class Magnoliopsida; order Caryophyllales; family Caryophyllaceae; genus Agrostemma; species Agrostemma githago. The sequence continues at coordinate 19,688,811 of OY288241.1, read as the reverse complement.
TCTTTGTGAAACTTTTGACATTAGGGTGGTCGGAGCCGTCGACATTCTTTGACCGTCCTCCGCCATTGTTCTTAGCAAAAAATAAAAACTATCTTTAGATCTGGTTCAGACATAATATTTCTTGAGGGTGTCCGCATTCCAGTGAGCATGCAATTCTTGTCCTTCAAGGTTGGCGATTTTATATATATGCCTGGTCCCAGGATTTGAGTCACTTGGTATGGACCTTCCCATTTGGCACTTAGTTTTCCGTGCTCCCTTGACTTTCCAACAGCCTGCGTCTTTCTGAGAACCAGATCACCCATCTGGAAATTTCTCTGGCGCACTCTGCTGTTGAAGGCTTTCCTCATTCGTTGCTGGTAGGCAACGATGTTGGTACTGGCCTCCTCCCTTATCTCATTGACCAGATCTAAGGTCTCAACCATTGGAGCTTCATTCTCAGTCCGGTCGTATTGCAGGGAGCGCAGAGATGGGATCCTTGCCTCAATTGGTAACAGAGCCTCTGCTCCATATACTAGACCGAACGGGGTCTGGCCTGTAGATTCCTTTCGGGTGGTCCGGATTGACCAGAGTATGCTGGGAAGCTCGTCAGCCCATCTACCCTTGAGGTCATCTACCATTTTCTTAAGGCCATTTAAGATTTGCTTGTTGGCTGCCTCTGCCTGTCCGTTGGTTTGAGGATGACAGACGGCCGAGTAGGCAACTGCGATGTTGTGGCTTTCTAGCCAGATTCTTAGGGGATCATTGTCAAATTGCCTGCCATGATCAAATACCAACATTTTTGGCAGGCCGAATCTAGTGATAATATTCCGCCATATCACTTTTCGGACCGCCGGCTCGGTAATGTTGGGCACTGCTTCAGCTTCTATCCATTTGGTGAAGTAGTCTATAGCCACAATCAAGAACTTCCTGCCCCCAGTGGCCACCGTGAAAGGTCCTAGTATGTCCATCCCTCATTGAGCGAAGGGGATGGGGGATAGGATTGGCCTGAGTTCCTGGGCCGGGACATGGATTGATGGGGCGAAGAGTTGACACTTTCTGCACTTCTGGGTCAGGCTTCTGGCATCTGCTAGCATCGTAGGCCAGTAGTAGCCTGCCCTTAGGGCCTTGTGGGCCAGCGATCTTCCTCCGATGTGATGTCCACAGATTCCTGAGTGGATGTCTTCTAGGACTTCGGCAGCCTGGTCTGCCCCCAGGCATTTTAGCAGAGGGTAAGTGAAAGATTTCTTGTAGAGTTCTTCACCAACGATTATGAACCAGGCTGCTTTGGCCTGTACCTTTCTCTTTTGCGCCGTGTCTGATGGCAGGATACCATGCTTTTTGAACTGGATGAAGGGGGTCATCCAACTTTCCGGCCCTTCCTCGACGGTGCTAATCGCTTGACAGGCGCTGGTAGATTTTTCATGCAAAACATCAACCCACACCGACCTCCGTATGTCCTGTAGGCTGGAGCTGGCCAGCTTTGACAGAGCGTCGGCTCGGTTGTTCTACGATCGAGGTATTTGCTGGATTTCATAGGATTTCAGGCCCGACAACTCCTGTTTTACTTTCTCAAGGTATGTGGCCATGGTCTGATCTCTGGCCTCATATTCTCCGTTAATTTGATTGGCAATGAGCTGAGAATCGGTGGCTAGCGTAACTCGCTCTGCCCGTGCAGCTTTAGCCAGTTTTATCCCTGTGATTACAGCCTCGTATTCCGCCTCGTTGTTTGACGCCGGGAAGGTGAACCTGAGCGCATGCTCAAAATCCACTCCCTCGGGGCTTGTTAATACGACGCCTGCGCCTGCACCATTGGCTGTTGAGGATCCATCAGTGTGCACAATCCACTCCTCGGCAGGGGGCTCTTCTTCCCCTGAATGGGAGCATTCAGCCAAAAAATTGGCTAAGGCTTGGGCTTTGATGGCTGTTCTTGGCTGGTAAGATATACCCAGCCCACTTAACTCGATCGCCCATTTCAGCAGTCTCCCTGATTTCTCAAACTTTTCCAACACTTTCTCCAGTGGTTGGTCGGTGAGGACCACGACAGGATGTGCGTCAAAGTAGGGTCTGAGTTTTCTGGCTGCAATGATGACTGCATAGGCGGCCTTTTCTATCAGGGGGTAATTTCTTTCGGCTGTTCCCAGGGCGTGTCTCACAAAGTAGATGGGTTGCTGTGAGTTTGCTTCCTCCCTTAGGATGACAGCACTTACCGTCGTGTTCGTGACAGCGATGTACAAGTATAACTTTTCTCTGGCTACCGGTCTTGCCAGGGTAGGGAGTTTCTTCAGGTGCTCCTTCAATTGCTCGAAGGCTTTCTTCTGTTCGTCTTCCCATTTGAATTGTTTGTTGCCCTTTAATATTTTGAAGAAAGGGGTGGACTTGTCTGCTGACCTGGCGATAAACCGGGCCAGGGCGGCCATTCTGCCCGTGAGCCTCTGAATGTCCCTGATGGTTTTAGGCTCCGAGAGGTCTAGGACCGCCTGAATTTTCTCAGGGTTGGCGTCTATCCCCCTGGAGCTGACCAAAAAACCTAGGAACTTCCCGGATCGGACCCCGAATGTGCATTTTTTCGGGTTCAGCTTCATCTTGTATGACCGCAGGGAAGAGAAGGTCTCTTGAAGATCTATCAGATGCTCCTTGTCCCCCTTACTTTTGACGATCGCATCGTCAACATAGGCCTCTAAGTTTCTTCCCTTTTGGCTTTCGAAGACCCTGTCTACCAACTGCTGATAGGTGGCGCCTGCATTCTTCAGCCCAAATGGCATCATCTTGTATATGTAGGTGCCATGGCTGGTTATGAAGGCGCACCTCACTCTTTCTGGCTGCCAGAGGTACACTTGATGGTACCCTGAGAACGCATCCAGCAAACTTAGCGTGGTGTATCCACTAGTGGCGTCCTCTAGTTGATCTATCCTGGGCAGAGGGTAGCAGTCCTTAGGGCAGGCCTTGTTAAGATTGGTAAAATCCACGCACATTCTCCATGCGCCTGATGACTTTTTTTACCATGACAACGTTTGCCAGCCATTCAGGGTAGTCACATACTTCGATGAAGTCTGCCTTCAGGAGTTTGTCTATTTCCTCTTTTATTGCCGCATCCTTTTCTACGGACATGTTCCTTTTCTTCTGCTTCACCGGGCGAGCCTCCGGATTAATGTTCAGCTTGTGAACAATAAAGGCCGGGTCGACTCCTGGCATCTCGTCTGCAGAGTAGGCGAATACGTCCCTATTTTCTCTTAGGACTGCAATTAGTTCCTTTTGGTAGGACTCCTCCAGGTCGGCTCCTATAAGGACCTGCCTCTCTGGCTCTAAGTCCACTAGCATGCTCTCCCCTTCAGGCTCCAGGCGGACTGGCTCTTGCTGGGCAGTCGGAATCTCAACTTCCCTGCTAGGAGAGCACTGGGCTTTTCGCTTCCCTTTTCTTTCTGTCTCATGGGCCTGCAGGGCCACGGAATAGCAGTGTCTGGCCGACTCCTGATCCCCGTGGACCTTCCCCTCCATGCCAAAGTCTGTTACATAGGCTATGGTGAGGGCCCTAATTGATACGGCAGCTTCTATTTCATCTAGAGTGGCTCGGCCTATCAGGGCGTTGTACGCGGATTTGGATCCACTACAACAAATGACGCCCTGATATTTCTTGCTGAGGTCCCCTCCTCAAACGTGACAGGCAGATCGATAACTCCCATGGGTAGCATGCCTGCTCAATTGAATCCATACAAAGATCCGGGGGCTGGCTTCAGGTGCCTTCTTTCAAGGTTCATCTTCTCAAAAGCATCTTTGTATAAGAGATTTGTGTAGGCGCCAGTATCCACCATACACCTCTTGACAATATGATTGCTGATTTCCAGGGTTAAGACCAGAGGGTCACTATGTGGGTACACGACTCTCCCTGCATCTTCAGGGGTGATGCTTAGGGTAGTGCCCCTTGGGCTGCCTGCCTTTTCGGCGTAGCAAATTTGGTTCCGCAGTTCGCGGATCTGCCTTTTCTGGCTGCGCCTGTTGGTCCGCCCCTCTGCATCCCCTGATACTACATGGATGACCATGCGATTTTGGGCTGAGCCCTCAGGTTTGTCTGCCACCTCTTTCTGGGGTTTGTTCCTTGCTGCATAGTTACTTAGCCAGCCGTTTCTTATTAGTTTTTCTATTTCGTCTTTTAAGTGGCGGCATTCCTCTATGGTATGACCTATGCAGTCATGGAACGTGCAGAATTTTTTGGGATCTTCTTTTGGGCTGCGAGGCTTGTTTGGACGAGTCCATTTTGCTGTTTCTTTTTCTAACTCGAAGATTTCTGCTCTCGGCCTATTGAGGGCCGTGTAGCTATCAAATCTTGGTTGGTATGTTGTACGTTCCTTCTTGGGAGTGTCTCCCTCTTCTCTCTGCTTGCCCGGCTCATTTCTGCCACGCCCACCCTGCAGTCCTCCCTGCGGCCTTGTTTGGCCTGCAGGGGTATCCGGCAGGCTGTGAAACTCTTCCTGCAGAATAAACCCTTCAGCAATTTTCCTGGCCATGGCCATGGTTTCTGGCTGGGCCCTGATCATCTGATTTTTCATTTCTCCCGGGAGCAGGGAGATAGTCAAGGCGTAAGCAGCGGTGGAGTCATCGATCTCCCTGACTTGTTGGTAGGATAGGTCAAACCTCCTTAGGTACTCCCTTACGCTTTCACCCTTTTTCTGTTTTAGGGTCATAAGATCAAAGCGAGTGAGGCGTCTCCTTTTGTTCCCAGCATATTGTTCGAGGAAGATCTCGACCAATTCTATGAAGAACTTGATTGATCCTTGGCGGAGATCCCTGAACCACCCTTGTGCGAGCCCTACCAGGGTGGTCGGGAAGACTTTGTACCAGATGGCATCATCCACGTCGTACATGCCCATGTGGCTCTCGAATGCCGCCAAGTGGTCTTCTGGGTCTGTCGTCCCGTCAAACTTAATGGTCGGCATTTTAATTTTCGGGATGGGGTATTCTTGTACCTCAGGATGGAGTGGGGTTTTTGTAGGCCTGCCTACCATTCGTGACCTGCTTTCCCCAGACTGGTTACCGTGCACATCCCATTGTCTATGGATCGGTTTCCTCGTACTGGGGGAGCGGTGCCTTGGAGGCGGCCTGCTTGCTGCCTCATCTTCTGTCTCAGGGGAGATTTGCCTGGGTCTCTTCCTCTGAGAGTGGCAGAGGTTCTCACCCTGGTGATATTTAGATTCAAGCGGTTGCCCCCGGTTGAGCCTAGACTGCAGGCTTTGGGACAAACCCGGGGCTGACTGCTCTTTGACCGCCGGTGTTAACCTGGAGAAGACCCCGCCTTGCTTTTCTCCCAGGTGCTTTGACATGGGCTCCCTGGGCCTCATTCTCTCCTGCAATTCCCGGGATAAACCTCTCTGTTCTTCAGACGCGGATTCTGTTGTGTGAATGGAAAATGCCTGTTGTTGGGCAGGTGGCTCTGGGCTGCCTGCTGTGAGACGCCTCTGCACTTGCGCATATACTTGTGCTGTCCTTCTTGCTTTCCTCTGAGCATTTCTGGCGGCGGTCCGCTTCGTGCCCCCAGCTCCATCCCTGCTTATTGAGGATGGCTGCCTGGGGGTCGATGCGACCCTGCCTACCAAATCCTCAGGAGTGAACTCCTGGTTTAGCATTGCAGAGAAGAAGGCGGCTGTCTGCGCCATCTGAGCCGGGGTCAGATTCAGAGTGTGCCCTGGGTGTGTCCCCAACTCAGGTGGTACAGCAGCGCTTGGTATGCCTAGGAGACTGGCTCCCCCCACCCCCAGGATCGTGGCGGGAGGAACCCTCTCTGGCTATGGCATGCCATACAGGGGGGTCACCGGTGGGACCGTCGGACCTGCCCCTGCACTGACGTCAACGATTTCTGGCATGATTACTTTGATTGTTTTAGTTTTTTGTAATTAGGAATGGTTGATTTTTGTGGGTAACTCGTGAGCACAACCGTTGATCCCCACAGACGGCGCCAAATTGTTCCGGTCACGGAAACAATTAACCCGGCTCTGGATCTGGGTTGTGTAATCAGATTGTTGGTAAATAACTGATCGCCTGATTTCCTTAAACCTCTCCTTTGTCTCTCTCCCTTGATCGGACCTTCCCGGCGGAGTTGGCTTGCTCCCTGCACAATGAACGCACAGGGCCTCGGAGGTTGTCCGAGGGAACCCTCTCCGATGCCTAAGTTAGTCCGTGAAATGCCTTGATGAACCTAGCTCGTGAGGAACTAGGTGGCGTTTTTAGGAGTGAGAGTCTAGAGAGAGAAAATTCAACCTCTCTCATGTGGGAAATGGAAGAGTATTTATACCTTCCCACAAGAGAGAGGAAAATAGGAGTGGGGAGAGAAAGAATGAGTGGATGGGAAATTGACACGTGGTTTTTCCCCATCCACTCGTTCTCTCTTACCTGTAGGCAAGCTGACAGAGGGGGCTTCTGGGGCCCCGGCCCTGCTCAGGGAGAAGGTCGCTCGGAGGCAGGCGAGCAGGTAGTGCCTGCACGCTCCTCACAGCCAGTTGCCTTACCCTACCGGGCAGGCGGCTTCCTTGTAGTTTTGCTTTACTGGGGGAATCCTGGTATCTTATCCCAACGGCCTGCTGGGCGGGCTCCTTGATTCCTTGGACGGGGTCTTCATGGGCCTGCTAGGCAGGTGGCCCGACGCAGGCTCTTCGACCCTCATCACTTGTCATTATTAAGTACCCTCCCACGAATGGCCCAGACAAGTGGAAATCAAATATTCTCCCGTCGGTATCCAATACCCCGATATGTATTCTAACATGAGCCAAATTTCTAACACCATCACAAATTAAGAATAACAAGAGTATATTTAATTTGATGACAAATTTTACCAGAGTATATTTAATCAATGCAAAGTACAATTATGTTTTTCAACCACGCTAGTTAACAATCGCAATTTCTTTATTTTCAACGCTGACTCCTTCGTTACTCTAGAAACTTTTTATGAGATGGATACATTGAAAGGGTAGTGGTATAGTTCATGTGTGGAATGCAGGTCCAAAGTGAACTTGAAAGACGATGGGATGTCACATTGATATAAATGGTCGTGCAGATTTAACGGCATTGCAACGCGAGAACCAATTATAAGGTTTGCTTTATTCAATACTCCGTATTTACTAACATACTGCTATACCCTAATTCACTGCTAACTACTTCACTATTTTCCAGATTCCAAGGTAAATTTTTGGTGGTGGATCAAGTTTGCAAAATTTATGATATGGGATGAAGACATGTGAAAACTACTACCAATGTCAGCAACTGATATTTTGAAGAAATAAGAAGCAAACAAATACGGAGTAAAAATTTGTACTCTATTTTTTAGTCATATTCATGCAAAGCGGTTCTAATCTGCCACCCTCTTTTCTAGGATGCTAACCCAAGTGGTCTCCCCCCATATTTCCATACACTCATGGACAAGGAGTACCTTTCAAGGTCTGAATAAACCAAGAATTCAATATTCAACAAAATTCAAGGTGCTACACAGTCACGGGGATGTCAAATGATGCAGATGAAATTGCAGAATGGAAGGCAAATGCAAATGACACTGGGGTACGCATAATCAATTATTTCATCATAATTATTCATGATTCATCCCCCCACGCTTTAATCCCTTAAATATCGGCGCGAATGATTTATCATCAAGGGTATGAAGGTTTAGGATTGACAATCCATGGCCGCACAACTAATGTCAGTCATATGAGTTATTACATTAAACTAATTCTCTTTCAACATTTCTTACAACTTAGCTCTAATCATGTTGTTCTACACTACCAATGTCTCTCATATAATTGGGTAGATTTCTAATGACGGTACAATAGGCAAAGAGATGGCAAATGAACCAAATGCAGAACCAAGATTTGCAGAATGTGAACATGCAATGAACAATAAGGTACGAACAAACAATTAGTTTTTTTCCCCTCAAAATTAGTTTCATCGCTATTTCCCCAACCTTTTCACTCCTATATATCTACACATGCTATCGATCCCCAAGTGAAAGTGAGTGCAGGAGTAGTACTTTCTGACTGTATTGTTATTAATGTAAGTCAAATACTGCGATATCAACTAATTACTACCGTCATTTCTGCCTCCAAGTCGTTTATATTTGTCTTTTAGAATTCTAACTAGCCAGCGGATTATTCATGATAATCCTTCCCAAGGTGCAGTAAGCGACACAAACCCAATCGTATCGAACATTGAAGCAGCAATGCCAAAATAGAAAAAAACAAGCATTGAACTATCATGTATGGATAATCAATTACCTGATCCGAGAGCTATCCTATTTTTCACCCAATCGAGTTATTTCTATATTTCTACACAGAATGCAGCCCATACTGTGTAGAGGAGTGCAAAAGTGGCAACTTCAGTCGACACAGTTACTGTAAGTCAGAATTGATGTTGCCTACTACTAACCTTTTTAGCCTTCATCAACCCTGCCATATATTGCAGGAGGACTCTGGTGATGCTACAACAGACAATGAACCCCCAAAGTCTTACAATTCTATTGCAAAATCAAGGAACAAAACCCAAAGATAACCACACATGAACTAGAGACCATAGCTGAATTTTGTGTTACTTTTTCGTTTGGAATATGAGACCTTCACTCTTTGTTATTTATATTTTTGGATGCAAGGGTCTCTTTTTTTTGTTATTCTTTGTGCTATTTCTTTAAGACTTTCAGGTAAATTTTTATTTCCCTATCAAGAATGAAATTAACACAATCCAGTCCACTACAATTCATGCATCAAGTAAACGCTTCAATTAGAGGACAACCTATTGGAGATAATCCGTCTTCCTAAGAGTGTATGACTACCAAGAACAAAACAACGAACATGTAGATAATAGTACAACTCCGAAGAACTCTCTCTAAGACGATGCTTGAGAGATACCAATTTTGGGTTGATTACTAGGGTGGAAGGGTGACCTTTATTTATACAAAAAGAATCACCTCCACTTAGTTAATCTATCGATGTGGGACAACTTTTTCTATTTATACATAGAAAAACTACCACATTTCACTACTCTTTAGATGTGGGACAAACCACATTCTTAACAAAATACATCATCTTATTTTCGCACCTAGTTCGACATTCAACCCGAGTCTCAAATACCACAATTGCTAGTCATTAATCCTAACAATCTCCACCTTGACTTGATATGTCCAACACGAACCAAGCTCCAAAATGATGCAACCAAATCAGCTTCCAATTGTCGATTCTCAAGTCACCACCCGTCCCAGTAGTCTCCACACTAACTTGAACTCAACAAAAAAACGGACAAATGAACCAAGTGTGCCAACGTGACCAAAATGTGCCAACTACCAAATGTAGCAAGCTGAAACTACCAATGTACTAATCACCCAACATATCATCATACTAACATGGCCAAATGTAGCGAGATCACTATTAAACGCCAAAAACAAATGTATAAGATATATCATATATACCAACGTCACAAATGATGGAATGGTGTTCCGAAACAAATGCACACAAGACTCCAAAACAAATTCTCCTTCAAAACAAAATATGGCCAAATGTACCATCGTACCAAATTGCTCAAAAGGACACAACGCCGTAAACAAAATGTCTCACTTGAGTCAACAACGGTGTCATGACACCACAAATTTGCCCACACCAAGGCACAACAACTCAAGTCGAAACAATCAACACCAACGTTCTAAGCGGGCCCAAATCATCTCCATCATCAGGTGCAAATGTTAGACTAACAAGTCCAACCCAACAGCTCCAAAGAACACAAAATAATGAAATTTCGTCGAAGTTCCAAATGACCCCACCCGAGGTCCCAACGGTTCTCTTTCAAGAGCCTAAAACAGCTCCACCTGGAGCCCCAAATCGCTCACCACGCGGGGCGCAAACCGCCTCATTGAGGCGCAGAAACAACGGTCAATAGCTTGTCTTGAGAATCTTGTAGTTCGACCCATACAGGCGAAAATCCCACCTTATTGTCAATACTAACATCCTCACACAAGCCACCCAACCCCAAATTATCCAGATGATCATCGAATGAACCAAACTGGATGTGCCTCGACGTATCGCCTAAACATCTAAGTCACGTATGCCCCAACTTAAACCCAAGAGAGTCAGACGAACGACTACTCGATGCACCAATGGTCAACACAATACCACGGAGGACATAAAGTGCTCCTTCCTTGACACCTCTCCAAGTAGCCAACGAACTTCTACCCACGCACAAAGTTCCACCATTACCTTGAAAACTGTAGCCCTGATCGACTAGCATCCCAAGTGACACAAGATTTCTCTTGAACTTTGGAACATGCCTGACACCCTCTAGGAAGACAACAACACCATCATGTGTTTTAACCCGAATAGTCCCAACTCCCACTATCTCACAAATGGATCCGTCACCCATGGTAACACCACTACAAGAATGCAGTCAATTACCAACTGACAAAATCGGTCGGTAAATATGATTACCGATTGATTCCAAAACTTTTTCGGCTACTGAAATTTGGTCGAAACCTTTAGTCAGTAAGAGAATTTACCGACAGAACACTGCCGTTGGTAATTACCGACCGAATACGTCGTCAGTAACTGTATTTTGCGGTCGGGAAACATTTTGGTCACCGACCGACATCTGCGGTCGGTATGTTCTGTTTATCGACTGACTTTTCCGATCGGTAACTATTACCGACTATCGCCAAGTCAGTAGCTTATGAAAATTTTTGGTCTGGTGTTGAGAAAGATCGGTCGGTAAAACGGTCGTTAAACATGCATATAATTGCGGTCGATAAGTTGAGGTAGTCAATCGGTAACCGACAAAATATTTTGGAGTTTTTAGTGTTTTCGTTGTCCTCCCATTTGCGACATATAAATTTGCATTTACAACTTCATTCATAACCAACATACATACATACATACATACAAATATAATCATACGTATATAGTCATTATTGAACATTTTAATATATTTTGTCATTACCAGCCTGGAAGCATGTTTTGTTGCCTTAATTGACCCCCCGTGGTGTGTAGGGCCAGGTTGAGGACATGCTTTGTTCGTCGCCCCTATCTTCGACTTCTTAAGAAACGCCTTACTCTTCCGTTTTTCCAACAAGTCCTGGTAGACTTGTGGCACCATCCACCCCGGGTAGGGTTTGTTCTTACCATTCTTTAGTTCGCAAATATCGTTGACGGTATCTTTTAGCCGTTTTCTAGCATTTTCATCAAAATTGGCTTTAACTAGCGCTTCGTGCTCGGGACTCCACGTGCAGTAGCCCTGACATGGTGAAAGAATAAACCAATCATAATTTAATAACTACATATTAAGAAAAAAATACAAATAACAACTATAAGTGTGTATATATATATATACATACAAACTAAAGTGAATGTATACCTTAAAATTATTGAACCATGTATCTTTGACCGACTTCGGGGTCTCCCGGTAGTTCATATGAGGTGCGTGGTAGAAACCCTTCATTGACTTTGTTAGTCCTCTTACCACGTCAGATTTGTCAAACCTAAGTAACACAAATAGAACAAATTATATTTTTGTATAAAAATATATCATGTACCACATCTACTTCAATAAGGATAGAATAAGCAATACCATCTCCCGTTGGGTGTTATGTTAATTACGGGCACTCGAGGTGGTAGATTAGCTTGTTGTTGTTGCTCATGCTCCGGATCGTCCGCCTCCATCGGTTATCCACTTCCACGTCCGCGTCCAAGTCCACGAATACGTTCGATCATCTTTCAGATATGATCTGTTGAATGGGAAAACAAACAAACATATGCAAATAATACTTACCAAATGCAATTCAAGAAAATATTTAACAAATAAAATCACCCTGCCTAAAACCAAATAAACATATACAAATGACAAGAATTATCACGTAATTGTGGATCAACGACTACTTTGTTGAATACAAAAAAATTTTTGTTCGGTGAAATATTGTGATGCTCATGTTCTGAAATAAAATACAAGTCAGCAATCGTCGTCATCATCATCACCATCATCATCATCTTCTTCTTCTTCTTCAAATTCATCCAACTCTTCATCCTCAGACTCATCTTCAAATTTGTCCTCCTCCTCCTCCTCCTCCTCCTCCACGTGCTCAACTTCCACAACCATGTCGTCACCCATCTCATTAATCTCTTCGATGTCCTCCCCTTCACTAAAATTTTCTACGACATCATCGTCGACAAGCGTAGATAATACTGGTGTACATGTCACATCTTCTTGAAATACCGTGACATCCACTGGTGCATTAAATTGTGCCTTTGCCCGACCCTTGAAAACCGCCCACCAATGATCTCTATCCCTTTTTGGTTTTGGGTATGAAGCATAATAAACTTGACTATCTTGATGGGCAAGTACAAAAGAATCGTATTTTCCATATTTCCTCCTACTATTAACTTCTACATGTTTATAAAGGTCATGAACACTTCTACCGTTTGTGAAATTATCCATCCATGAACACTTGAACCCGATTGCATTATAAATTCTCTTCTCCCCACAATACCTCAACTCAATAATTTCCTCTAAAGTGCCATAATAATCATTTTCTTCAACATTACTTACGCAAACCCCGTAATTCATGGTAGCTCCGTTTTTCCCATATTTCTGTGTGTGGAAATTAAATCCATTAATTGAATATCTTTGCCAAGTGTTTACTTCTTTAGAAGACCCGATGCTAAGGCTTGAATCACATCATCTTTGACATTCATCTCAGATTCCAAATTGTGTAGTAGTGTTAGTGCATGTGTGGCGTGCTCAAAGTTTATTTCATTCTAATATATTAATGCTAAAACTTACATATCCTTTAAACCAATTTGGAAACAACTTCTCATATGTAGTCCAAACTTCATCCATTTTAGCTCGTGGATGTTGCTCTACAATGAAATGTTCAAATAAGCTGTAATTTCCCAATTTAGTTGTTACATGTACATTTATTATTTTTAAAATAAATAAATAATTTGTTACTATTTACGTACTGTTCATATTCTCTTAGTAGTTCACAATTTGATAAGGCGTAAATATGGACACGATCGAACTCTTGTTCGTCTAAGTATCTGTGTTTTGGTTTTGCAAATGCTCCACCTTGGTGTTGTCGGAAGAGCTCGGGTAAAGATGAATCATTTTCATCTACGGTGCCCACATCCAAATACTTAGCCATTGTATCTACGTGATCTTCAAAGTATAGAGAACAAAAATATGATATTTCTTCAGTTAAGAAAGCATTGCAAATAGAACCTTCCACACGTGCTTTATTACCCACTTTTTTTTTTCAAATGATTAAGAAACCTACATTTTGATATAGTGTTAATACGAGATTTAAAAATTATTCAGAGTACATGGATATAATAATAACTTGAATATTTTCATAATTTTACCTCTCAAAAGGATACATCCACCTATATTGTACTAGGTCACCAACCCTTGCTTCATAAGGCAAATGTATAGATAAGTGTTCTATTGAATTGAAGAACGATGGTGGAAACACTTTTTCAAGTTTGCAGAGGATCTCCGCAATATCATTCTCCAGTCGCTCTATATTTTGAGTTGTAAGGCTTGACACACACAAATCACGGAAAAATTGGCTGATCTCGGTAATTGCATTCCACACATTAGTGGGCAACAAGTGTTTCAAAGCAACGGGTAATAACCGTTCCATGAATCCATGGCAATCGTGGCTCTTCATACCATGAAGTGTGAGATTGTATAGGTCGACACATCGACCTAAGTTTGATGCGTATCCATCTGGAAACCTCAAATTGCAAATCCACTCACATAGTAACTTTCTTTGCAGTTTATCAAGAGTTTAGGGAGCTTTTGGTTTGTGGTCGTCCTTGATGTGTAGGTGGCCTCTACTACATAATTTGGGCAAGTCCTTCCTTGTATTATGGGTGTCAGCTGTTTTATTTTTATTATCCAGTACTGTATGAATTAATTGATCGAAGAAGTTTTTTTATATGCATGACATCCAAATTGTGTCGAATCAACAAATGCTTCCAATAAGGTAGCTCCCATAACAAGCTTTTTTTGAACCATCCTGTTTTCGACCTTTTAAGTTCTTTCAGTTCACGATCAGTAGCATCAACGATCGTTGGATAGTCTGAAATCGTCTCCCAAATTTCACAACCTGACAATGTCGGAGGTGGTTCGTCATTCTCACACTTACCCTTCCTAAAGGCGGTTTTGTTATAACGAAATGCATGATGTAGGGGTAAGAATTGTCTGTCACAATCGAACCAACACATTTTCCCTCCATATGGAAGCCAAAACGCCTTGGTTTCTTTCAAACAATATGGACATGCAAGTTTGCCAGCAGTAGCCCACTCATAGAGCATCTCATACGCCGGAAAATCGTTGATGGTCCATAGAATACATGCTTTCAGCCGAAAATTTTGTTTCTTGGACACATCATAGGTGAGCACTCCCGTGTCCCACAACTCTTTCATTTCATCAATAAGAGGTTGCATGTATATGTCCAAGTTTTTCTTAGGATTTTTTGGCCCGGGAACGATCAAGGATAGAAACATAAATTGTTTTTTCATGCATAATCCAGGGGGTAGATTATAAGGAGTGAGAATCACTGGCCAACATGAATAAGACTTACCAAATTGACCATATGGTGTAAACCATATGTGAAAAGTCCAAGTCTAACATTACGAGGCTCACTAGCAAACTCCGGAAACATATAATCTAGATGCTTCCAAGCCTCACTGTCACTTGGATGAGCCATGGTCCCTGGTACACGTGGATTTTCAATATGCCATCTCATTTCTTTTGCAATGTTCTTGGTTGCATATAAGCGTTGGAACCTTGGTGCTATAGGGAGATAGGTTAAAACTTTGAAAGGTATGTCGGCCCCACTAAAGGTTTTCTTCTTGTACCTATCTTTTTCACACTTTTTACATTTATCAAGCATAGAGTCTTATTTCCAAAATAGCATACATCCGTCCTGACATGAATGAATCCTATGATGGGGCATTTGAAGGCCCCTGAGCAATTTTAGTGTCATAAAATGAGTGAGTCATCACATTATCTCGTGGAATGATATCCTCAATCAAAGCAGCAAACTTATCTAAACTTCTTTTCGGTATGTTCTCACATTTAATATTAATCATCCTAGAAGCTACTTCTAGCAATGACGCCTCACATCCACGATACAGAAGTTTCTCAGCGGCCTCTAACATTTCAAAAAATTCTTTCAGATCAGGGTGCGGGCTTTCTTCTTCACCCATAAGAGAATCCTTAACACGGTCAAACGTTATGTCACCGAATGCATCTACTACCATCTCTCGATAAGGTTGGTCGATGAAAGCATTAGTGTTTGTTGAAGTAGTAGGATTACTAATAAAAGAAAAGGGTTCTCGATGGCACACCCAATTAGTGTAACCTGGCGTAAACCCTTTGCTAATGAGATGGTCTTTCACCGTAAACTCATTCAAGTACTTCAAATTTTGGCCCTTCAGACATGGACATCTAAGAATCTGATGTGTCTTGTATTCTTCTTGTCCCTAAGCATATAGTATAAAATCATCCACTCCAAGTATAAACTCATACTTAACTTTGTTTCTATCGTCTACCCTTTCATACATCCATTTTCTTTCGATATTCGTCATTATTAGATTTTCTATAAAAAAATAGAAATGTATTTAAATTTGACAATATATAAATTTGACTATATATATATGGAAAAATTAACAAGATATGTGCATGAGTAAGATTATATGTCAAGTTTAGTTACACATGTATACTCCATATATGTTAGATGGATCAATATGAAATGTTAGTCCTTACATTGCTATTATTTGTTAAGTTGAGAATAAACAAGAGTTGAAGTGTCCATGGTAAGGGATGATGACCAGTTGTTTATACATTTGGGTGTAACAAGGATATGCATACTTTAATGGTATAACAAGGAATTGCCCCCAAGACTTTTAACTACGGAGCTACAACTAAACTATACTAAACAACGGAGTTAAGTTGAGTACTTACTATTCTAGAACACTAAACTATACTAAGCTACAACTAAGCTATACAAATTGTCCTACAACATCAAGTATATCATCAATTATATCAATTTAAGCTATACTAATTGTACTAGAACATCAAGTATATCATCAATTGAAGCTAAAAACATGATTTCATAATTAAGCTCAACTAACAGCTAAACTACTCTTCTCCACCACTTGATGAATATCATCAACTTCACCCTTCACATTTCTCTCATTCTAACAAATTTCATACTTAAACCAAATTTCATAATAATCAACTTCTCTCATTCTAACAAATTTCATAATAATTCATACTTATTAATGATAATTATTCATAAAACATTAAAGAATTTAATGATTATTGTTTCATCTAATTCATACTAGTGACTATTGTTTCATCTAATTTAACCCTCACCAACAAATTAAGCTAAAATCTAATTAAATCATTTTACCAACTTCAACAATTAGAAAAATAAACCCTTTGCCAATAATTAATCAACATTTAACAATAAATCTAACCTAAAACCTATTTCATCTAACTTAAACAATTTCTCATCTAATTTAACCCTAAATTAAACTAAAATTTAATTTAAACCTAAATCTAATTAAACCCTAATCTAACAAACAAATTTATTCTAAATTAAACTAACCTAGGTTGAATTCATCAAACATATAACAATAATAAAGCAAAACTAAACAAAATTAAACAACAAACTCAATTAAAAATCATACTCTAACTTGAAATTGAGGATTTTCAGGAAAGTGGGTGTAGACACCCACATTTGACTGCTAGGTGTCTATAGCAGTTTCCAAAAAACACCTGATGAGGACCGGACGCGAACATGCTTCTATGCGCTCGGATATGGGCTCAAAATCGTTAGGTTCAGGCTTGGGCTTTTTACGGATTACAAATCTCACAAAACTAACCTCAAATTCAGGCTCAGTGTGTCGTTTCCAATCAAATGAGACTAATTTGGGTCAAAACCGACACCAGAAATAAAACTGACTTTTAGCGACCGGGTCAAACCCCGGTCAAGGCCGTTTTCGAGACACAAATCTGCCTTGCAAATATCAAGAATCCAACTCAAACACAAAATCTTCAAAATATCTCACCCGTGCTGACCCATTCGATCGAGTGTTAACCCACTCGGTCGAGTGGGCCTCCAACGGGCCCGCTGTCTCCTTTTAGCTGGGCCACTCGATCGAGTCCATTAGGGCACTCGATCGAGTAACCCTAGATGAGGGTGGGGGAGAATTCCTATATATACTACCCATTTGCAACACAATTTCACGAGTTTGACCTACACTTTTACAACCCTAATTTTCCCATCTCTACAACCTAAAACCCTAGTGTTTAGCAAACCATCAAATCCTAAACCACCATAACTCCATCTACATAGATCTCGATAATCCCGTGCTCAAGCCACAACTAGACGAGTTCCATACCAAGAATACGAAACATGTAGGTTGAGGGTGCAAAAATCCCGATTTCTTCCTTTTCTCCTCTTCACGTTTTTTTTCGTTTTTTTCTTTTCTTTCGCATCGAATATCGATAATATCACTAGTATTAAGATATTAAAATACTCGCTAATTCGTGTCGAATACAAAGGATGACGGAATAAGGAAATCCAAATACAAGGGTGTTTCACCCGACGTGGCCGGTCGCTTATCCCGACACTCCGAGTATTTGATTGTTGAAGCAAGTCAACATCAACAAGATCGTCTTTTTATTTTTTTCGCGTCGTTAGTCGAATTTTATTATTCGCGTCATCATCATTATCTTTAACACCGCATACATCGATTTCTAAAACTATTTCGAATTGAACACTTTTATTTAAGTTAAGTCGAAACCCGTTGATGCGGTTCTGACATCACAATCCGCAAGGATTTTTTACGATGTCGGGATGCGGAGGGAATCAATTCCTTTTTAATTCAATAAAGTATAAAGCGTCATTCTTTAGATACAATACCAACTCTATAGTCGGATGTCATATCTAAACAAATTAGTCAATAAATTTAACTAATACGAATTCGTTGATGCTAAAATAGTTGTCACATAGTTCGAAAGAATTAATTACGACACTATAACGCGAAGATAATTTATTTCGTTTTAACTTAGATTTAAACGACTTACAACATCTTTTTCGAGATTCCACTCTAAGTATTCGATATTGATTCCATAATCAAATATCAAATACGACGAGTATCAAAATTTGAGTCAAGCACAAATCATATAATATTTCTGCCCGACTTGACAAAATTAGCGATTTCCCAAAATCAATAAGCAATCTCAAAATCAATAACAAATTGCGAAAAGAACTCTTGTTCGCGCAGGGGGCACTCGAGCGAGTGCTTAGCCCACTCGATCGAGTGGCACCCTAAGAACCGAGGCAGAAGGTCTTTTTGAGGACCACTCGGTCGAGTCCCTCAATGACTCGATCGAGTGGCGTCTCACTCTGTCGAGTCCCTCAATGACTCGATCGACAAAGAATGATTCAACAAAAGTCTCAAACAAATTTGGCAAAGAAACTAACAAAATCAAGGCAGCATCCTCATCATCTATCTTAACATCTATATTACGCAAATCAAGTAAAATAAGTTAAGTCGGTCTAGATGTTTCTTCAGAGACGTACCTTCCTGCATACGAAGACCGAACAAACGCTGCTTTTGAATCAACTTGTTGATTAGAGTCTTTGTCATGTACAAAGACTCCAACTTCAACCACAAACCAGCAGCAGTTTCTTCATCGGCAACCTTAATAATCACATCATCAGATAAACACAAGGAGAACAATATTCACTACTGTGGAGATAATAGTACAACTCCGAGGAACTCTCTCTAAGACGATGCTTAAGAAATTCCAATTTTGGGTTGATTACTAAGGTGGAAGGGTGACCTCTATTTATACAAAAAGAATCACCTCCACTTAGTTAATCTATCGATGTGGGACAATTTTTTCTATTTATACATAGAAAAACTACCACATTCCACTACTCTTTAGATGTGGGACAAACCACATTTTTAACAAAATACATCATCTTATTTTCGCACCTAGTTCGACATTCAACCCGAATCTCGAATACCACAATTGCTAGTCATTACTCCTAACAGAATATAAGTGGACAGACAAGTTACCTCCTAATCCCTATAGTTGTTTTTTCGCTATTTCTCACCATCGAGTACTGCATTCACATCTTCAATACTCTCCAACAAAGAGTATTTCATAATCACTACAAAAATGCAGCTCATCCGACGCAATTTCGATGCAATGTTCAAGCAATGTCAGTATTTTTTTAATACTCGAGAACCTTGCATTGGATAATCCAACGCAAGTGTATTTTGTGTCGGCCTGTGTGTGGCTAATAATTTAATTAAAAAACAAGTCCACCCCTTGAAATTTGCGTCAGGTTCATTCAGTATTGCGTTGGTTTGCCTGACGGAATGGTAATTCTCCGCTTCGGATTTGCGTCGGTTAATCTGACACAAGATATAAAATATTTTATAAAAAAAGTTAACGCATAACATGCCTTGGATATGTATAGCCCGACGTCGGTTCGTCCGATGCAGATGTAACTCGTTCCGTCGGCTAATCCGACGCACATGAAGACGCCAAATACATTTTCATGGTGCCTTCGTCTTACATCGGCTTGCGTCTGTTATTACGACGAAAGTGAGTGACGTCGGACAGTCCGACGCAACATATCAGCTTGCGTCATATAATTTGTCCAACATAATATGTCCGCCACATTATTCATTGTTTTTAGTAGTGAATGATGCCATCAAAATCTGAACACTTCCATTAGTAGTTAGAGAGGTGATGGGTGTTAAATAAGTTGTTCAACATCTGCTTACTTGCTAACATTCCACACATTAACATTTCTTACAGTCCACCTCATCCCTAAGAGTGTCTTACAATGATTTTTTTAATCATGTAGACACTACGATAATGGGGATGTGGATTAATTCAATACGAATATTTTACTTCGGAGTTACAAATCATCCATCCTTCAACAAGTCATCAATATTTTGGTATTACTCAGTACTTGGTCGTAATTGATCACTTACTCACTCAATCCTGTAGTTAATTACAATATACATCAAAATATAATCACATGAAACTGTTAATATCAGTCAAAGCAGTATGACAATTCATCTAATTAAATGCGTTATGACGCAGTCCAATAGGACTGTTTGTTTCAAATTAAGTCCGCCTACTGCATCACACCAATTCGTTTCTACCCGTCCTAATAAGGCAACAAATCGCAAGC
Source organism: Agrostemma githago (assembly GCA_958450325.1). Classification (NCBI taxonomy): domain Eukaryota; kingdom Viridiplantae; phylum Streptophyta; class Magnoliopsida; order Caryophyllales; family Caryophyllaceae; genus Agrostemma; species Agrostemma githago. Next base: position 19,668,593 of record OY288241.1, on the reverse strand, counting down.
CCTACAACTAAATACTTTGAATAAAGACACCCATTAACACCGCTGATTAATATATATCTTAATTTCAGAACTATTTTTTACCGTCGGCGCTTTACTTCTTACCGTCGGCGTTAATTACGTAAAATGACAATTTTGCCCCTGCTATTTGTTCTCGAAATAATATTACTTTTACATTTTATAGATTATCGGTTTATTAAAACTCGATAATAAAACCATCTTTTTCGATTATCGTAATAAACCAAAACCGACTAGTTGTATAGTTAGTATATGGAATTATGTAAAATGACGAGTTCTCCCTTTCAATTAATTCTCGAAATATTATCACATTTACATTTTATAGAGTATCGGGTTATTAGAACTCGATAATAAAACCGTTTTTTTCGATTATCGTTACGCCTCCGGTTTTAAACAGTTAATTAAATTAATTAACGACTTAATACAATTTAATAAACGTAATTAACAAATATGAGTAAATCCTAATTAATCTACGACAAGTCAACATTCAAGTTTTATTATACGAATCGATGCAATTTTTTTTTAAAAAAAAAATTCGACTATTTTTTCGATGGGCCAGTCGAATTTTTTTTTTATAAAATTTTTTATTATACAAATCGATGCAAAATTTGACCATTCGGCTAGCCGAATAAGTTCTTCGACCAATATTTTTCTTTCTCTCTTTTAATTTGCTTTTCGAAATAACTAGTTTTGAACCATTTGAAATATCATGTTGCTGATGGTGGTGTAGTGGTTTAGTCATTTGCCTTATAGTTAATTGGTAGGGGTTCGATCCTCTTTAATAGCAAAGACAAATGTGTAAATAGGGGGATTCGAACATATCATTGGAAGATTCATATTTCTCAAAACAGTAATTTATAAAGAAAAAGTTAAATGTGGTTTAATTTATAAACTTAAAAAATGTCAGAATTTTTTTTGTGCCCCCAGTTGAAAAATCCTAGGTCCGCCACTAGACATACATGGGGAGACAAAGATTCATAAGTTGACCTAAACCGATAAATCTATCCCGATCTACGATGAATCGATTTAATTACGTAAATGAGTAAAAGTCGCGAAAAAAATCGAAGAATACGTCCAATTGTAGCACGATCGATCGATTAACACTGCTTGTGGAAGTGTAAAACCCGTTCCTCAAGGTTCGTGAAATAAGAAACCCGATATTTTAGAAAACCGCTTCGTAATACTCAATTTGTAATTTTGATTTTCTAGAGAGATGAAACGGAAATGAATAATGAAATGCTTTTGAAGTTTCTATAATAAGTTGTGGGTTTTTATTAATAAGGACAATTGAGTGGATTTATGTCGAGTTTTTTAAATGGTTTTTAAAAAAATGCTTCATTTGAGTCGAGTTTCAAAATAAAATACTAAACACGTTTTTTTAAAATATGAAGCGAAAAAAAAAGCGACGTAATAAGTGTCAATTAAAACACGGTTTCTAAAAAAGTCGATTTGGTGGAATCGGTTTCAAAATTAGAAATCGTAAATATTATCGACTTCGTGGATCAAAAATATTACAAACAAAAAATAAAAAATAAAATCTAATTAAGGGCAAAGTCGTCATTTTACGTAATTAACACCGACGGTAAGAAGTAAAGCGCCGACGGTAAAGAGTAGTCCCCCTTAATTTGTGCCCATTTTCTAAGAAACTCATAATTAGTTTTTTAGAAAAATAGTAATTCAACATTAGTTATGTGTAAATAGAGTCCTATATGTGAAAATGCAATTCGTATGACACTCATCAAAACAACCCTTAAAAATATCAAGATAGATTCAGGAGTAACCTCCTGAAAACAGAGTCCTGCTTTAGCCACAACTATGAGGAAAACCACCCACTATGAGCAAAAACACCCACTCACCCATTAAAACTGATAATCAATTCTTATCCCTTAAGAGGCACATGTTCAAATATATAAAACATGCATTTTTTATCCAAAGAAAAAATATTACGTAAAGTTATACATCACAATTACGAGGAGAAACAACAAAATACCACCATGTATTAACGATATTTTATAAATAACCACCATGTATTTGGTTATTTACAAATTACTACCTATATTCCTCCGTATATTTACAATCTCTCATTGTATATCATTTTCGAGTCTCATTTAACTTTATTTCCGACTCATTAAGTGAACACATTCTATAACGACAAAGATGCCCTTATATTCATCCAACTAAACACTCATTTTACCACTAATTTAAACAAAAAAATCATTCATCATCATCATCATCTATATCATTAATCGCATCACTCCACAATCATCAACAATACCCTAATAACTTCATCTTCAACTTCAAGTCTAACTATAATAGTACGGACACCCCTATAATTCCGTATATAGAATGGTCCGTACGTTACTATGATATATCTATAGTTTTCCTTATCGAGACTAAGTGCTCTGTCCCGGATGGTTGTAGTAAGACAGCAACCCTAGCCTTTCCATACTCTTGTGGTGTAGATTCTAATGGAAATAGAGGCGGGATGTTGTTGCTTTGGAATGATCGATCCAACGTTTTACCCCTTGTATTGGATCCTCATTTCATCCTTTGTAAAGTTGTAAATATGGTACTGAAATATGAATGGTATGTAATGTTTGTGTACGGTGAGCCGAGTTCGGACCTTCGTCCTGACTTCTGGGTTCGAATGAAAGACTTATGTTCATCCTATTCCCCATTGTGTATTGTCGGAGACTTTAATCAGGTTGAATTCCACGATGATAAACTTGGCGGTTCTAGTAATATTAAAGGATGGAAGACCTTCATGGATTGGAGACTGAACACGCACCTGGTTGAGCTTCCTTTCTCGGGTCCGAAATTTACTTGGACAAACAAGAGGAATCCCTCCGACCTAATCACGGAACGACTTGATCGTGGATATGCTTCACAGGACTGGTTAGCAAAATTCCCAGAGTCTCACATCACGAATCTTAATATTTTTCTCTCCGACCACGCCCCGATTATACTCTCCACAGATGCTCATACAATTAAGCCTAAGCGACCCTATCGTGTAGATAATTGGTGCTTACAGCACCCTGATGTTCAAGAGTTAATTTCTTCTTCATGGATGTCTCCCTGCTATGGATCACCAATGTCTGTTATTTCTTATAAGCTTACCCGCATCCGTCTTCAGATTCTCAATTGGACTCTAACTAATCGCCGCCACATCATGATCGATTGGAGTTCAATTTCAAGCGATCTGAAATCTGCCGCCTCCAAGATTCAGGACACAACTTCTGGACAATCCTATATTTCAAATCTCCGCTCCCTGGAACAAGAAGTTCATTTACAATATTCTTATTGGAAGCAACGCGCCAAATCAGAATTTTCCATTAATGACGGCTTGCCTACCGCTTATTTCTTTAATAGATCCAAGACACGGCAGAAACGCCTCCGTATTATATCCCTGCTCGATAATAATGGGAATTGGTGCACCTCTGAGTCGGGAATCTCTCATATAATTGAATCTCACTTTCGGAACCTCTATTCTTCTAGTGGTAATCCTCCATCTTTTGACAGTCTACAAAATTTGAATATTCCAGAGCTAACAGATTGGAACAAGGAATTCTTGTCCCAGCCATACTCTGCCACGGAGGTTCGATGTGCTTTCTTTGATATGAAACCTAACAAATCACCAGGACCGGATGGCTTTCCCCCCCACTTTTACCAATTTTTCTGGGATTTAATTCATCCGCAAATCACTACTGCTGTGCTTTCATTCCTCAATACTGGTCAGCTCTCCCCTCCTGGAATAATACTCATATTGTTCTAATTCCAAAGGTTAACAATCCAGACTCAATTTCACAGTTCCGTCCTGTAATCCCCTAAAAATTCTAGCGCGATACAGTGGCGGAAACACTGTAGAGTCGGGATTAAAACACACAGGACTATGTCTTAATAAATTAAATTGGTAAAGTCAAACATGCGCCATACATAAAAATGGCTAAAATATAAAAACAATCCATAAAAAGGTTAACAATCCTCAAGACATGATTAAAAAAAAATCAGCAGGATCCAAGACTGCTCGCTAGCCCACACCCACCGGAAAATAAACACGTATACCTGCCATGTTAAAACATAACAGCCACAATCAGTGGGGAGCAACGTCAACGTTCTCCCAGCCGTATAACAGGATTTTAAAACAGTAATTACTAATATAGGAAAATAATAAAAATGGAAAACATTAAAACAGCGTAATAAAATAAGCTTTAGCGTAAAACAAATTAATTAAAAGGGGTTGCCGAAGAAACATAAACATATTTGCCAACCTGCAAACCAATTTATATCGATAATAATAAAATAATCAAAATGGTGTTATGGATAGGATTAATGTAGAATCTAGACTTTCACTAGGATAATACTAAAAACTAGTTTCGAGAACTTAGTCAAAACAAATTAGACTTTGGTCTCTAACTAGGCAACTCAACTATAACAGGACTGCGTGCAGCGAGGTCCTGGCTTAAGTAATGTACACCCCTCCTGGACACCAACCGTAATCCAGTTCAACCCGACGGCGACTTACACGATGCGATATCTAAGTTTAAGGTCAAAATATACACACTCCTGAGCACAAACCATGCTCAGTTCAACGACCAATGTGTCTCAACATAGACACACCAGCTTTATAGTTGATGGCAAAACGTACACCCCAGACTATATTACTCTAAACCCACACTTGTCCTTATTCCATAACTCCAAAACAAACCATTATCGATATTTAAAAGATGTATTCATCATAAACAATATGAGGATAAAAGAAGTAAACATTTATATTCTAAAAGAGGAAACTTTCTATTTTAGGAAACTTCTATTTTAAGAAACTCCTATTTTAGGAAACTTCTATTTTTAGAAACTTTACTAAAAATAGCATCATATCAAAGTAGTGAAAATATTAGTTCATACTAATACCACATTTTAGTAAACGATATAGATTTATAAAACTAATACTTTCGGCCTTAACAATATTAATTATTAAAGTAAGAACATTTGATTTTATGAAACTATTAAAATATCGTACAAGTGTTATAAAATGATTAGAGACATCTAAAAATATTTAATAATACTAATTAGGGTGTTTTTCGAAAGTTATAAAGCTAAAATTCCCTAATTATTATTAGTTTCGACGATAAAATTATAAATAGGATTTTACGGCAAATACTAAATTAAATACTTGAACGTCTTTATTTAACCAAACCAACAAATACATTTAGAGTATGTTAAGGGATGATTTAACTCCTAAAGTTTCAGATTTAAATACTTTCAAAAGTGCTGGAAAAATAATTCTTTTAGGTAAGACGAAGCATTTTAACGATAAATCACAATTTGTCCGAAAATCAATATTTATTAATTAAAGACTATAATAAATAGTACAAAAATTACGTAAAATAGTTAAATTATATTTATGGACATTCTGTCCAGAAAAGAAAATTTCCAGAATTCTAAAAACTCGGTTTTTAAAGCGTTTTCTCGTTAATCGTCCAATCTCGACAATAACGATTAATAAAAATAGTAATTACAAAACGATTTAAGTATTAATATCCAAAAATTATTATTACACTTTAAATCCTAATTTTACAGAATATAAATTTTTCCAGATTTTTCCAAAACCCAGATTCAACAAATTTCAATAAAACCTTCATTTAAACCCGTTTTCGCAATTAACGATTTTATTAATAAACCTATCGTTCCTAACATTTTATTAAGGCACTAAAAATCATAATAATACATTTTAATATGAAATCATCAGAATCATAAATTTTTTCCAGATTTAGACTAAAGACCAGAAATCGAGAATTTAAACAACAAACACGGTTTTTAACGATAAACGATAATTTAAAGTGATTAATTAATTCATCCACTTAACAATTCCGAAAAATTATGAGAAAATTCATAAAATTCTATTTCACCAGAAAGTTTTACCACGTCAAAAATCAGATTAAAATAAAATGTTTAAGTACTAGAACTAAAAATCGGTTTTTAATCGTTTTTGTCCGAAAACGATAATAATTCAATAATCGATATAAAAATATCAGAAAAATACTAAATTACTAAAAATCATCAAAAACAACATTTTTCCAGAATATAAATATATATTACATGTTTAGGCCGATTATTACGATTTTACAAATTAATATAACAATTTAATCGTTAATCTCGTAAAAGCGATAAAAATATCGAAACATGCAAAATTTCAACTTTAAAAATTTTCCAGAATTCGTGACATACATATATTGCCAAAATAAAATATAAAAATATATACATGCAAATACTCAATTAAAATCTTGAAATACCGAGTAACATCGACGTTACCTCTACTCCAAGTCTGAATCAACGATGTATTCGTCGGCTTCGGGATCGTCCAAAAATCCTACCAAACACGTAAATCATGGCAGAAAAATACCATGAGAAAACTAAAAAAAACAAGGTAAAAATTGATCGAAAATGATGTCGATTAATACCTTAACGAAGGAATCGGAAAGAGGATGATTATGACGATAAGAATGATGCGATTGGGACTTGAAATGGAGCAAAAATTTGCCTAGAATGGCTGAGGGACACACGGCCAAAAGAGAGGAGAAGGGAGTGATGAATATTTTTGGTGAATGCAAAAGAAATGAATGTAGAGAGTAAGGGAGGAGATGGGTGATACAACACTTAAAAGAGTAAGCATGAATTAAGGCTTCAAAAAAAAGGAATACAAAAGTGTACCTAGACCATAAGTTGGCCGGCCAAATGGGATAAGAGAGGGAGTAAGATAAGCTTTGACATAAATGCTACAATGAATGAAAATGATTTATCTTATGATTACGTTTTAAGGTGATAAAATGAATCGTTTAAATAAAATGTAATAAAACTTGTGACCAAGAGCTTAGTCGGTCCAAAATGTGAGAAAACAGTCTCAAATAATTTATAAGTTGATAAAAAGTATAATCGTAAAATAGTTAAAGGCATTTCAAAGTAATTCGAGTAAACCTCGCGTAAGAAAATAATTATTCGCGAAGCTTCGTAATAAAATCATAGATGGCTTGTTTTTAGTAACTAAAATATATCTTAGTAAAAAAAAAATATTCCATAAACGTATTCAAACATTTTTAGGAAAAAAGGAATAACTTAAATCCAAGCTTCAAAATGTTAATTCGGAGAGAAATAGAATTCCTCGCGGAAAAATTACTTAGTTTACGAAGAAACCAAATAAATGGATTTAAAAGAATTTTAAATCTTTAAAATTAAAAATAGAAATTATTAAACTCAAAAATTAAAATAGAGCTTAGTAAAATGATAAAATATGAGGCCAAAAGTGACAGAGTTAAGACGAAGTCCTAACGGATAGAATAAAAATGCTTAGGAAAAATAGCGGGTGTTACAATCCTCCCCACTAAAAGAAAGTTTCGTCCTCGAAACAAAGAATAAACAGAAAGGAAACAAGATTACCCCACTCGAAAAGGTGAGGATACAAATCTCGCATAAAAATTTTGCTGTAAAAGAAAATTTTACAACTTTTAAAGTGATATGAAATCAAATGCAAATATTTATTCCGAGAGGAATTGGGCTAAGCTACCCGGAATTTAATTAATTTTTTTTTAATTAGTGAAATCGTAAAGTAAAGTTATTTGGTAAAATAATGACGTCAAATAACATTTGTAAACAAACTCGAAGAAAATAGGATAACCAAAATATTTTGAAAACAAAAGTAAAATATTTTGATTAAGAAATTCGATATTATTCCTTTTTTTAATGAAACAAAATTTAGTTTGGAGAAATCAAATTTTGTAGTTAGAAAAAAAATTGCACCAGCCGTCAAACATTTTCAATAACATATTCAAAAGTCCGCCAACAATAAAATGAAAATCAATTTTCAAAACGTTAAAATTTCGAAAATGTTATCAAAGTAATTATGAAAGTTTTCAAAAATGTTATCAAACTTGAACATACAAAATAATTTCGACAATGTTAAAACGTTTTACATAACAATTCTATACAAATTGAAGTACTTGGAAATATAAAAGTCTTCATAAAATTTTGATCGCTTGAAAATCAAAAATTTAAAATAATTTCGAAATAGTTTAAAATAAATTATTAAGGCATTTTGAAATAGATCTAAATATAAATATCAACCAAAGATAAAACAAAGTGAAGTATATAGTTCTTAAATTATAAAATAAAAATGTTAAATTTCACGATAACCCAAAATGTTAAATTGCTCAAGGTTTTTACAAAATGGGGAGTTTAAAAATTTGAAATCATGCTTCAAAATGTTAAAATTTTATGAAATTCAAAATTTTTTTAAATTAGTCCAGCTTTTTACAAAACGGGCAAATTCACAATTAGAAATTATAACTCAAAATGTTAAAATTTTACGATAGTCCAATTTTTTAAAGTGGTCAAACTTTTTATAAAATAGGGAGTTCGAAAAATAGTTAACGGGCAAATAGAACAAGGATAAATAAATTAAAAATAAGAGCTTTCAAAATCGACAAAGGTTGAAGGGATTGGCAGGAGTTACCGTAACAGAATTCAAGAGGAGCAGAAAGAAAGACGGAGTTGAGAATAAAAAAGAGCTCTCAAGGATTATGGAAGAAATTAATCATCTCGAGATTCCTAGCACGACTTCCACAAACACGGGTTCCTAATTCCCATCAAATAACGCTAAGTCCAATATCAGTACAGGGTGGTCCTACTCAATCTAAAATCTCCAAAAACATCAACTGCTATAACCTCCAAAATTAAGCCTTACATACTTATATAATCTTTCAATTAGTATGGTAAGAATCCACAAACGATTTAGACTAATCCATTAATTAAGATTCCAGCAGTCATCAAGACATACCCAAACTTGTAATCACTAAGGCTCGTAATTCAAAGTTCATAAGGTCTGAACTCGAGGTATACTTCAAATTTCTCGAGTAAGGAACACTAACTAAAACCCACTAATTAATAAAGTTCGGACACGAAATCCTCAAAGATGATCACCGACATATTTATAATACCACAAGTACAGAAGTTGGGGAAGTACAATAAATCCTCAAACACGCTCAAACCTATAGGTAATGGCGCAAACACTCACATTTTCAAACACATCATTCGATTAATGTTTCCAAGAAGTCCATCAAATTTCTAATCGTAATGGTGCAACCACAAAATATTCAATAACTCAACAAAGCCACAATCTCGTTGGTCTAAGGTTCTGAACTATAAATCCATTAAGATGATTGACATCAAAATGTTCCTCAAAACAACGCTATAAATCCAACCTCTAATGGCAATATGTTTCTCTTTTTCAAGGTTAACAACAATTTATTCAATTTAGATCACTCAACTCCAAAGTTCCTAGGTTACAACTTTAACCAACGATTAACGATCTAATCCTTAAGAAACACGGGTAATCTATGTTAACCAAAATTTCTAACGGTATTAATGAAAACCTTCTATGGTACCACAACACTCAGGTTAACAATTTAAACAGTACTCTATGATCCCAAACATTCCCGATGCATCCATCAAATAACATTTAGGTAGGAATCTCAAAATTCTATTATTAGCTACACTTGGTTCGGTTCTAGGTTAAATTAGGTACTAGGTATCCATCAAATACGATATACTCTTACTACCCCAAAATATATTCAACTCTAAGTCCTCCAAATAATCAAGTAACCTATAACCCAAGGTTCAGAGTCTAAAGTACCAACCTAATTCCATTAATTGACAATTTATTATTCAAATCGATCCTCAAAAGCTTACTAAGATAGATAACAAGGTATAACTCACAACCCTCAAGCCCTAGGTAACAAGGGTTTACTAAACCTCAAACATCTATATCCTTTCACGGGGTTCACTGAGACAGAAACCGGTCTAACAAAAGAATCTCAAGAGAAAGATGGTAGAATAGAAGAATAGAACAAGGATTCACCAAGAGAATGAAGATGAAAATATATAAGAGAAGAATTGGAAGAAATAGGGAAAGGAAGAAAAGAATCGATGATCCTATATTACTAAGTTCTTGAACCAGAAGAGAATCTTCGGGCCTCCCGAGTTCACGAGGGAATCCAAAATGGATTACTTCATCTTCTTGTAGAGGAACGAGCACACAAGTCATGGGTCGCTCCATCTGGATTTACTGCGACATCATGGAATATGAATCTACTCTTGATCATCTTGCCTGTAGCTTAAGTAAACTTAACCGGAGCTAAAAGTCATTATCGAAATCTTTCTTGGAGCACCTAGTTGTCCACTCGAGTCAGCAGGTGTTGAGAGTGCTAAGTAGGTCTTGTCCCGATCTGGAGCAGCATATCAGCAACTTGTTCTTTCATCTTCTTCGACATATAAAACAAATATTCAATGCTAATCATTGAGTTCAGGAACAGATAATCTTAACAGTTAAGTCCTTATTTGTTCCTACCCATCTCTAATAATATTTTTATTTACTGTTTAAATAATTTACTGGTATTTTCCCTAATTTCAGGTGTAAGCGTTGGGAGCAGTGATGCTCTGATACCAACTGTAATCCCCTAAAAATTCTAGCGCGATACAGTGGCGGAAACACTGTAGAGTCGGGATTAAAACACACAGGACTATGTCTTAATAAATTAAATTGGTAAAGTCAAACATGCGCCATACATAAAAATGGCTAAAATATAAAAACAATCCATAAAAAGGTTAACAATCCTCAAGACATGATTAAAAAAAAATCAGCAGGATCCAAGACTGCTCGCTAGCCCACACCCACCGGAAAATAAACACGTATACCTGCCATGTTAAAACATAACAGCCACAATCAGTGGGGAGCAACGTCAACGTTCTCCCAGCCGTATAACAGGATTTTAAAACAGTAATTACTAATATAGGAAAATAATAAAAATGGAAAACATTAAAACAGCGTAATAAAATAAGCTTTAGCGTAAAACAAATTAATTAAAAGGGGTTGCCGAAGAAACATAAACATATTTGCCAACCTGCAAACCAATTTATATCGATAATAATAAAATAATCAAAATGGTGTTATGGATAGGATTAATGTAGAATCTAGACTTTCACTAGGATAATACTAAAAACTAGTTTCGAGAACTTAGTCAAAACAAATTAGACTTTGGTCTCTAACTAGGCAACTCAACTATAACAGGACTGCGTGCAGCGAGGTCCTGGCTTAAGTAATGTACACCCCTCCTGGACACCAACCGTAATCCAGTTCAACCCGACGGCGACTTACACGATGCGATATCTAAGTTTAAGGTCAAAATATACACACTCCTGAGCACAAACCATGCTCAGTTCAACGACCAATGTGTCTCAACATAGACACACCAGCTTTATAGTTGATGGCAAAACGTACACCCCAGACTATATTACTCTAAACCCACACTTGTCCTTATTCCATAACTCCAAAACAAACCATTATCGATATTTAAAAGATGTATTCATCATAAACAATATGAGGATAAAAGAAGTAAACATTTATATTCTAAAAGAGGAAACTTTCTATTTTAGGAAACTTCTATTTTAAGAAACTCCTATTTTAGGAAACTTCTATTTTTAGAAACTTTACTAAAAATAGCATCATATCAAAGTAGTGAAAATATTAGTTCATACTAATACCACATTTTAGTAAACGATATAGATTTATAAAACTAATACTTTCGGCCTTAACAATATTAATTATTAAAGTAAGAACATTTGATTTTATGAAACTATTAAAATATCGTACAAGTGTTATAAAATGATTAGAGACATCTAAAAATATTTAATAATACTAATTAGGGTGTTTTTCGAAAGTTATAAAGCTAAAATTCCCTAATTATTATTAGTTTCGACGATAAAATTATAAATAGGATTTTACGGCAAATACTAAATTAAATACTTGAACGTCTTTATTTAACCAAACCAACAAATACATTTAGAGTATGTTAAGGGATGATTTAACTCCTAAAGTTTCAGATTTAAATACTTTCAAAAGTGCTGGAAAAATAATTCTTTTAGGTAAGACGAAGCATTTTAACGATAAATCACAATTTGTCCGAAAATCAATATTTATTAATTAAAGACTATAATAAATAGTACAAAAATTACGTAAAATAGTTAAATTATATTTATGGACATTCTGTCCAGAAAAGAAAATTTCCAGAATTCTAAAAACTCGGTTTTTAAAGCGTTTTCTCGTTAATCGTCCAATCTCGACAATAACGATTAATAAAAATAGTAATTACAAAACGATTTAAGTATTAATATCCAAAAATTATTATTACACTTTAAAATCCTAATTTTACAGAATATAAATTTTTCCAGATTTTTCCAAAACCCAGATTCAACAAATTTCAATAAAACCGTCATTTAAACCCGTTTTCGCAATTAACGATTTTATTAATAAACCTATCGTTCCTAACATTTTATTAAGGCACTAAAAATCATAATAATACATTTTAATATGAAATCATCAGAATCATAATTTTTTTTCCAGATTTAGACTAAAGACCAGAAATCGAGAATTTAAACAACAAACACGGTTTTTAACGATAAACGATGATTTAAAGTGATTAATTAATTCATCCACTTAACAATTCCGAAAAATTATGAGAAAATTCATAAAATTCTATTTCACCAGAAAGTTTTACCACGTCAAAAATCAGATTAAAATAAAATGTTTAAGTACTAGAACTAAAAATCGGTTTTTAATCGTTTTTGTCCGAAAACGATAATAATTCAATAATCGATATAAAAATATCAGAAAAATACTAAATTACTAAAAATCATCAAAAACAACATTTTTCCAGAATATAAATATATATTACATGTTTAGGCCGATTATTACGATTTTACAAATTAATATAACAATTTAATCGTTAATCTCGTAAAAGCGATAAAAATATCGAAACATGCAAAATTGCAACTTTAAAAATTTTCCAGAATTCGTGACATACATATATTGCCAAAATAAAATATAAAAATATATACATGCAAATACTCAATTAAAATCTTGAAATACCGAGTAACATCGACGTTACCTCTACTCCAAGTCTGAATCAACGATGTATTCGTCGGCTTCGGGATCGTCCAAAAATCCTACCAAACACGTAAATCATGGCAGAAAAATACCATGCGAAAACTAAAAAAAACAAGGTAAAAATTGATCGAAAATGATGTCGATTAATACCTTAACGAAGGAATCGGAAAGAGGATGATTATGACGATAAGAATGATGCGATTGGGACTTGAAATGGAGCAAAAATTTGCCTAGAATGGCTGAGGGACACACGGCCAAAAGAGAGGAGAAAGGAGTGATGAATATTTTTGGTGAATGCAAAAGAAATGAATGTAGAGAGTAAGGGAGGAGATGGGTGATACAACACTTAAAAGAGTAAGCATGAATTAAGGCTTCAAAAAAAAGGAATACAAAAGTGTACCTAGACCATAAGTTGGCCGGCCAAATGGGATAAGAGAGGGAGTAAGATAAGCTTTGACATAAATGCTACAATGAATGAAAATGATTTATCTTATGATTACGTTTTAAGGTGATAAAATGAATCGTTTAAATAAAATGTAATAAAACTTGTGACCAAGAGCTTAGTCGGTCCAAAATGTGAGAAAACAGTCTCAAATAATTTATAAGTTGATAAAAAGTATAATCGTAAAATAGTTAAAGGCATTTCAAAGTAATTCGAGTAAACCTCGCGTAAGAAAATAATTATTCGCGAAGCTTCGTAATAAAATCATAGATGGCTTGTTTTTAGTAACTAAAATATATCTTAGTAAAAAAAAAATATTCCATAAACGTATTCAAACATTTTTAGGAAAAAAGGAATAACTTAAATCCAAGCTTCAAAATGTTAATTCGGAGAGAAATAGAATTCCTCGCGGAAAAATTACTTAGTTTACGAAGAAACCAAATAAATGGATTTAAAAGAATTTTAAATCTTTAAAATTAAAAATAGAAATTATTAAACTCAAAAATTAAAATAGAGCTTAGTAAAATGATAAAATATGAGGCCAAAAGTGACAGAGTTAAGACGAAGTCCTAACGGATAGAATAAAAATGCTTAGGAAAAATAGCGGGTGTTACACGTCCAATTAGTTTGTGTAATGTTATATACAGAGCGGCCTCTAAATGTATTGCTTCCAGACTCAAGAAAGTTGTGGGCTCTATTGTCAGCCAGAATCAAAACGCTTTTCTACCAGATCGACTTATTGGCGACAATAGTTTCCTTGCACATGAGATTCTTACATTTATAAACCACAGAAAGAAAGGAAATCGGTGTCTCGGAGCAATCAAGCTTGACATGAACAAAGCCTTTGATCGGGTATCTTGGCCTTTTCTATTTCACATACTCAAATTATTTGGATTTCCAAAAGGCTTCCGGAACCTTGTCAAAACTTGTGTCAAAACTGTCTCGTTTCATATTCTCATTAATGGTACGCCCTCTCACCGCATTATACCCCAGTGTGGCCTTCGTCAAGGTGACTCTATCTCGCCTTATCTGTTCATTCTTTGCATGGAAATTATGTCTCTTATGCTGAAGAAAGCTGAAAGCGAGACTCTTATTGAAGGTATAAAGCTGACTAGATATAGTCCGCCGATATCTCATCTTCTCTACGCGGACGATTCGCTTCTTTGCCTGCAATTATCCCCCTCTAGTTGCACTCATCTGAAGCACGTACTTGAGAATTTCAGTGCTCTCTCCGGACAGATGATAAATCAACAGAAGTCTTATATAGAGTTCAGCCCCAATACACCACCAGGCTTCCAAGAATACTTGCTTTGTATTTTGAAGTTTATGTAAAAATCTAATTTTGGTTTATACCTTGGCATACCAATTGACGTTGGTAGACGGAAAACAGCAGCTTTTCAATTCCTACTAGATAAAATCTCTGACAAAATACTTTCATGGGGACCTGCAAAATTCTCTCAGGCTGCTAAACTTCTTCTGATTAATACCGTTCTTATGGCTGTTATCAATTATGTTGGATCGGTCCTCCCTATTCCCCTTCAAATATGTGCTAAAATTAATTACTTAATCAACATTTTTTGGTGGAAGAAATCTAGCAAGAAAGCTCAACATTTGCTCCTGCCAGAAATCCTTCAACAACCAAAGACTGATGGCGGAGTAGGACTAAAAAATGCAGTTCTCATCAGTCAAGCACTTTTAACGAAAATATTTTGGCGTGTTCATCATCAGCCCCACTCTCTCCTTTCTCATACTCTCAAAATGAAGTACTCTAAGGATTTGCCTGTCCCAGGTACCCGTTCAAAATACCCCGCTGCATCATTTGCCTGGAAAGGCGTTATTAAAGCAGTCTCTCTTCTTCGAAATGGTATTGCCTGGAAATTTGGAAATGGTAAGCAAATAAATTTTCGGACCGACAACTGGGTACATGGTACAGTACCTAATATTTTATCACATATGCGTGATAAGGATCTCCATTTCACAAACTTCATCACAACAACGAGGCAATGGAATACTTCGTTTCTTGCACTGGCTTTCGATTCAGCTTCTACAAAAGCAATATGCAGTGTTGAGATCCCACAGGAATCGATAGACGACTTTATCTACTGGAAATTCACTAGAGACGGATATTATTCCACCAAAACAGGTTATGATTATCTCTTACGCGCACAGACATTAGCGTACAGGAAAAATCACGGGTGTACGTTCAAATGGGATCTAATTTGGGACCTTCCATGCCAACCACATATCAAGATTTTTCTATGGCGTCTCGTCCGCGGAATACTACCCACATCGGATCTACTTCTTCGTCGTGGTGTTTCAGTGGATCCCATCTGCTGCCTCTGTCAAAATAAGAATGAAAATATTGTGCATCTCTTTAGAGACTGTGAGATCACTCAACACATATGGTTGGCCAGTCACCTTGGCATCCACAGCTCCATACCATCGAACTTCCCTTTTCGCCCCTGGATTCAAAATTTCCTACGCTACCTTCAAACATCTTCCTCAACTAATTCATGGAGGATCCTTCAGTTTCCTCTCACTCTATTTGCAATTTGGAAGCACAGGAACGATGTCCTTTTTAATAGTCATAAAGTTAATCCTTCAAGCATACTGCAGTTGGTTCAACGACTGAGTCTTCAACAAGAAGAGTTCCTTCGGAAACTCCATGTAAGAAAGTACTACAAGTACTTTCTTCCTCGAAGCACAGTCCTCCTTGAAAATAAGCCATCTCATTTTGAGCATATTTACAACATCAAGGTACGTTTTTTCAGAAAAACAGACACTTTCTCCTGCCAAGAATGGTAGACAACTCCAATTCACAGACCCACCCTTTTGCTCCTCACTTCATCATGCGTATGTCAAGTCTCTACTTTGGACCATGACACGTGCCCAACAACTTCATCAACAAAATGTCATCTTTATAATGACGCATGCTGAACTGGTCAAGTTACTCCAACGAGGCGTTAGTCTCACACCCCCTATTTCACTTAGTCATAGTATAAGTTCCGTTAGACAACTACTCTGTAAAAAATGTTTCTTGGATTGTTAGTTTCTTTCATAAATCATGTAACACTTAATATTGTATAATATATAATAATATTATTGTTGTCAAAAAAAAAAACTTCAAGTCTAACTCTAATCCACCATTTATATCCCCAATCTTCATCAAAATCAGACAACTCCACCAATCTTCATTTCCATTCATCAAAATCAGTCATCTAAATTAAGAAATTCATCAAGAAAGTTCATCCCCACAACCATGATGATCCAAAAGCAAAACCCTAGATTCATTGGGCTAAAATAAAACTTATAAAGCTAAATTACATATCCCTTATTATTATACCAATAACAAAATAACATTCACAGTCTGAAATACCCAGATGCCCTTGCTTCGCCTTCTACAACACGACCACCACCAGCGCCTCAACCCCAACGAGTATCGAACCATCAACTCTGCCAGATGCACGTCGCTGCACCGGGTTTGGCCGGCCTAATTTTGATGTTTTCACATTTAGTTGATTTCAGTGGTTCAATAGTGGATAACAATGGAAATGGAGATTTGCAGAGTTAGCCGAATGTTGATTTAAAAATGGAAAGGGAGATTGGTGGAGTTGCCTGATTTTGATGAAGATTGGGGATACAAATGGTGGATTAGAGTTAGACTTGAATATGGAGATAATTGGGTATTGTTGATGATGATGGTGTGATGTGATTAATGATGATGATGATCAATGAATGATTTTTTTTCTTTTACTAGTCGTTTGTCCACGTGCTGCGCGTGCGGTAGTCAAGGGATAGATATCGTTCTGTTCCTCTGATGTATGCATTTAGTTGATTTTGGGCTCTACCAAGTACCAACGTCATTTTTTCTTGAGAAGTGATATAAGCATGACTTTAAATGAGTACGTTTTTTAGAGACTTTCTAGGAACATATTCCAACACAAGGGAATTTTTTATGAAGGTAGAAATTACATACAAGCGACTCACTATATCTTTCAATTAAGGTCTATCTAATTGCTTAGACACGTGACTTTAAGCCAAGTTTAAAAAGTACCTATAACATGATATCAAGTAAAATTTTCTTTCAATTGGCTAAATGTTGTAGACGGGGTTTTAATTTTTATATAAATAAATTTTCGCGTATCTTTTCCTAAATCCATGTCCATTTTTGACGCAAATGAATAGTTCAATCTCGAAATTGAGTCGACTAATTAACATTTAGCCAAGGCCAACTCATCTACTAATTGGGATTGCTTAGGCGTCCATCCGTAGAGACACCTTTGAGAAATGCAATGCCAATTTTTTGAAGCTTTGATCATATATATGCCAAAGGAAATTTAAAAAGTATAAAAGATAAATGATACGGTATATACACTACTACAAAACTGGTCATAGACATCACCTAATAGACATAGGTTAAAAAATATCCTACATCGATTTTTAATAGACATAGGGTGTTGAGAAAACCCATGTGTATAAAGAAGAATAAACATAGGTCAAAATCATAACATATTTCTATAAATAATAGACATGGGTTAAAATAAAACCTATGTATATGAAATATGAATAGAACCGGTAACCCGTAATCCCTAAATATCTGTATGGTTGCGTCAAATCTGTGCTCAGCAAGCATCCCTTCTTTTTCCCTCTTCAAATCAAATCTCTCCTCCCTCTCCTCACTTCTCCGAACACTCAAAATCTTCCAAATTCAATCAACTTCATCACTCTGCAGGAATTCTACGGATCAGTCCGCCAATCCCTAGCTTTTCTGTAGTTCACGCCCACCGTCAAGCTGAATGGCAGACGACTCATCATCAATCTCCTTCTGCTCCGTTCCTATCCCTGGTATCAATTCACCTTCATTTGATTCATGTTTTTGCCTTTTTCAGAGGCGGTGGAAATTCTAGTGTCTTCACTTGCCGATGAATCGGTGATAGTTCGAGAAGCTTCCAGTCTCATCTTTCTGTTTAATGTTTTTTGTTGCATTTTCACCTCTTTTCTTTGTTGAATTTAATCGTTTAATTTGTGATTTTTCTGCTCATTTTGCAGGTGAAGTACTCCCAAGAACCCGATAATCCCATAAAATGTATGCGTTGATTCGACTTCATACTCGATTTTGCTTTGTTGTGTTTTTCGTTATTTTTTTATTCGATTGTTTTTTTTTTTTAATTTTCAGCTTGCAAGGCGAGAGGCTCAGGTCTTAGGGTTCATTTCAAGGTACTGTGTGATTTGTGATTTGAGTTTTTAATTGGTATGCTTAGTTTATCGTGTGACAAATCTGTTTGATTTGTGGAATCAATTAGTTTCACATGCTTATTTTTCATAGGTTTTGCTGAATTTGTTTGATGTGGAAAATGATATCAATATTAGTACTACACCGAGTTTATGGTCTGCTGAATCTGTTTGATTTAAGAAATTGTTTCATGTAACGATTTGCTGAATCGATTTGTTTGACATGTTGTGTTTTACTATGATTTGATGTATTTGTTTTTGTGGAAACTGATATAAAAAACATTACAGTAGTATACTATGCCTTGATTTTAGGAAATTACTTTCCTACTCTCTCTGTCCAGATTTCAGGATTTTTCTAAAATGAAACTCTCTCAGTTTCTGAAATTGTGAGGTTCTGGGTTTGCTATGCCAGAAGAAGGGGAGTGTAGGGTGAACATCTACAACACCAGAGCAACAATGACGGGTAAATTCTCATTTTTCTTCAACTTTTTTGTTTTGATATGGGGGTTAATTTTACAATTTATCCGGATGTTTGAATTTGTCTGATATCTTATGATTGATCCATCAATACAAATTTCTACCAATACCAATACCACCACTTCTAATCACGACATTCTTTTGTTATTTTGATTAATTTAGGTAAACCCAAATGCTCTTTATGCTGCGTTTCTTCAAAATTCAGTCTCTAATTTCTTCAAATTAAGCTTTGGTGGAATTAATTATGGTTTATTTGATCAGCATCTTGTTAATTAAGTTAATCAAAGTGATTAACTTGTCGTTTTTTTTATGTCAGACTATGTGCAAGAGCAGAGATGGAAATTGAAGCTCTCGAAGCTATTGTTATGGATGAATTTAAAGGTAACAATATATGTAACATATGCCTTTATGCTGATATAGGAATCTAGATAATACTCTTATATTTTTTCACGGTCGTAGTAATTATCTTACGGAAATTTCCCATGGTACCCTCGAACTATGTCACATTACACATGGTACCCTGTTTTTAAGTTTGTTCACATGGTAACCTTGAGTTTTATAGTTTAGTTCCCGATTTGCCCTTACCCAAATTTTTGTCATGACGCCGTTAAATTCTGTCATCACCCCCAAATTTCTCATAGTCGTTGCTTTCCTTTCAGGGGTACCATGGGAACAACTATGAAAAATTTAAGGGTACCATGAGAACAACTATCAGAACTTAGGGATACCATGGTAACTCCTCTTTTTTTGAAGAAAAATAGTGTTGAGTAATGTACTTAATTTTGGTCATAACTTAACGGCTTTATGACAAAAATTTGGGAAAGGTCAAATCGGGAACTAAACTATAAAACTCAAGGTTACCATGGGAAGAAACTTAAAAGCAGGGGTACCATGTGTAATGTGACATAGTTCGAGGGTACCATGGGACTTTTCCCATTATCTTATGTTTGAAGCAAAACTTCACCCGAGCGAGAGTGGGCTTAACACTTCTAAGCCATGCTATGAACAAATCAAATTACGTAGAGACTAAGATGTACGTGAAGAAGTAGAGATTGTTTAGGATTACTGAGGTGAATATAAATGAATTCCACCATCATAATGTTGTCGTCCCTGTTCATCACCGCGCGTCCTCTGTTCGACCCTCCTCTGCCATCCTCCGTTTATTCATGTTGCAGCGAAGGTAGTTTTCTTCTCCTACTCCATTTCTTCTTCTTCTTCTTCTTCTTCATTGTTCTTTCTTATTCGTTCTGTTGGTCTTCTGTTTGTTGGTCGTTGATGGTACTGCTACAGTTGTTGATTTGTGTTCTTGTTCTTCTTTCCTCTTCTGTTCGTTTTGTCGTTTCTACTGCTGCCATGTCATGTTGCTACTACTAATACTGTTGTCATCGTTCTAACTGTTCGCCCTCTGTTTGTCGATTGCTGCTCTCCTTTTCTTCTTCTGGTCTTGTCGTGGTTGTTCTCATTGTCGGGTGTACACCTCCTGTTGCCGCTGTACGTTATTTACGTACGTTGTTGCTGTTGTTTGTTCCCTATTGATGTTCGAACTACTGCTATTGAAGTTCTCGATTCTTTTTGCTCAGTTTTGTGCGTGTCGGTAATCCCCCCGGTCCATTATTTCTATTTAAATCCCACACTTGTTATCTCCTTCGTTTTATTGAGATGGTGTACGGCTCTATTCCACAGCGAGTTAAGTTGTGGATCTTGCTATGAGCTAAGATGCAATCAAGATGGACAATGGTGCAACCACTATAAAAAATCTATGTTCATAACGGCGGCATTATTGCATGACTAGTTTTCGAACCCTGGGTTGATCTGATGATATGTTTATTTTAAAGACATCATTCCTGTTTGATTTCTGTTATTTTATCCTTTGTATTCATACAGGTACTTTATGAAGCATCCAAAATTTTTAGGAAAAGGAGCAACATTTTCCAAATTTTCATAAGCGAAACCTCTGCAGGAAAACAACATTCGTAGAAAGCGCTCCGCTCCTCGTAAAAGCTTTGCCTGGTGAAAGTTCCCAAGGTGTGTCCTTCTATACTTGATTGTTTCCTATTTTGCATCTGTGTATCATTGTTCACAAACCAGTTCTCGGATCTTATGTTTCATTAATAGAATGACTTTGTAATATTCTCTTGGATGCAGTTTTAGCTAAATTATTGTTATTAGATGATAGATTCAATCTAAAAAGTGGTAACTCCGTAGCGAATTCAAACTTGATGTTTTGGTTGCTGTAAAATTAGATAAAGATTTTGAAGATCTGATGCATATGCATACCAACGTACTAGTATACGCAATAACTACTAAACTAGTCATGGTCTTCCACAGATAACCCTACAGTTTTGCAACTCGATGGGCCTAACATATACGCATCCCACGTCACTGTGCAACGAAAGAAGAGGTCCCGATCATCAGCGAAGCGCATGCCCAATTACCCACCAATGACTTGGTGAACAATGAGGCGCACGAGGTAAATAACGAAACCATTATTTTATTTTATTTTTCGTAACTAGTACGGAGTATTTTTTTTCCTTCTAGTATTTTACTTAGTATTATATTCTTAATTTTTTTCCTAAACTATATTGAAATTGTGCAGCACTTCAAAGGATTTGCCATGCTCGCGGTGAAATTAGAAGCAAGAAGACATTGATGAGGTTCGCGATTTGTGGGCTAACTATTATCTTCAAAATTAGAAGTATGAAAAATTCACGTAATATTCTATGTATTAGCTAGAAAGATTAGTTGTAGGAAGAGATTTAATTATTGGCACATCGCGTATTTATGTAGTTTTTTTTAGTTACTTATTTGTTTGGGATGATGACTACTTTTATAAAATATGGAACGTTTTATCGTCCAATTGGGTGTCGTGTAATTTATGAGATTTATTTTGGTTAAGATTGGATTGCACTTTCTAATGAAAAATACGGAAAGCATTCATATAATTTGATGTCGATTATCAATCCATAGACAGACATTTTAAACCGATGCCTATACTATGACAATAGACATAGGGCAAAAAAATAAAAGATGTCTATATTTATAAATAGACATAGGGGTATAAAATAACCCATGTCTATTATTTGTATAGACATGGGTATTTTTGTAAACCTATATCTAATATAACAATAGACATGGGTTATTAAAAAAACCTATGTCTATGTTTCAGATACACATAGGTTGTACGACCCATGTCCAAATATTTGACAATAGATGTCACTCAACTTAACGTAGGTCGCAAAACCAATGTCTATTAATGAAAACGACCCATGTCTATTTGATGTTTTGTAGTAGTGATAGAGCACTACAAGAATTTGGGTCTCGGGGGTCCAACTTATGGACGTCCAGGTCATACAAATGCCAACATGGCGTCTGCACAAAAAAATGGGCATCCAATATTGGAAGCCAAGTGGGGCGACCGAAGCATATGTGGGAGGAAGGTTGACGACCCACTATTAAAAAAATGGGCGTCCACAATCAAACGTCGTAAGACGAGCACGGGCGTTTGTCTGTAGACGCCAATTGAGGACACGTGCATCCACAATCTGATGTCTACAGTTGGACGCCCGCGCCTCTGATGCCGCCACAAATACACGCCCAACCCCTCACCCATCGTCATTCATTCTAAAAAAAATTCTCTCTACTTCTTCTCTCTAACGCGCGCCATTTTCATTCTGTCTTCTATTTATTTCGTATTTTTACGGTATGATTCGTGTTTCTTGTTATACTATTTATTAAGTTTAATGTTTAATTTCAGTTAGGTTGAATTGTTAACTTCAATTTTTTAATTATTATTGTCGATTTGATATTTAGTGTTGTTATTGTCCCAATTGAGTTACATTATTTGTTTGCAGAAGTCGTTTCGCCCAATTTTGGTTAGCTTGATTGTTGGTATGACCTTTGGATTTCTGCATTGATTATGTGAGGACTTGGCTTAGTATGTGAATATATTGGGTGAGATTCGTGAGAATTTTAAATTGTTACTTATTTTTTAGGTTGAATTGGGTGAGAATTGTGACTGCATTGTTAGTATAAATATTTTAATAGGTTTAGTTGAATTCTAAATTAATAGTATTAAGTTTAGGTTGGTTATTTATTTTTATTAAAAATATTTTTTTAGTTAGTATTATATTAAGTTAGATAAATTCGAGTTTAATCAGTTGTGATGTAATTTTTTTTACATAGAAAATGAAGAGATTTGAACAAAAATGGATGTACGAGGGAAGTCTTGATAAGAAAAGACGCTCTACTGTTGAATTTGTAAAGGGCATTGAATCGTTTTTGGAATCGCTAAACAAAACTCACCTGACTATGCGTCGAAAGGAAAAGTTAGGTGTCCGTGTCTTAAATGCAAGAACCTAAAACTTTTTAGGATAATTGTGGTTAAGGAACATGTCCTCGTGAATGGTTTCTCGCCCAGTTATTATCGCTGGATCTGTCATGGTGAGCCATCTCAAGTTGAGGAACCCCAGATCCAAAAAAATGTGTGGGGGGGGGGGGATGATAGTTGATGTTGTCGAGTGTAACGTGTTTAACAACGACAACACAACTATGAATAATGACTCACCTGACCCTCAGGAGTCTAACCCACAAGAGCCTAACCCACGAGCGAAAGCGTTCTTAGACATGTTAGATGTTTCGGAAATGCCGTTATATGGAGGGTGCGATATGACTTTGTTAAAGTGGCATCTATGATAGTGAATCTGAAATATGAGTTTAACCCACCCTTCGCTTCTATAGACGGTTTTGCCGCCTTACTTGAGAGATTAATCCCAAAAGATAACATCATGACCCGAATATTCTATACTACCAAAAAATTTGTGAAAGGTCTTCAACTCCCGCATCAATAGATTGATGCTTGTCCCGATGGATGCATGTTATTTTGGAAGGATGATGCCACGCTTGATGAATGTAGAAGATGTGGTAAGGGTAGGTATAAAACGTTTGAGGGGGATATTATTTTGAGGGGTAGAAAAGGGAAAATTGGTGGTAGGGTTAGAAACCGATACCAATTAGTCAGCTTACTTATTTCCCCATTGCACCTAGACTTCAGAAATTTTATGCAACCAAAAGCATAGCTGAGCAAATGAGGTGGCATAAAGAAGAAATTAGGGTAGCGGGAAATATGTGTCATCTGAGTGATGGTGAGGAGTGAAAGCGTTTTGATAGAATTTACCCTCAATTTGCAGCAGAACTCCGAAATGTAAGGCTTGGATTATGTACTGATGGATTTGCACCCTTCGGTCAGTTTGGTAAGTCTTACTCTTGTTGGCCTGTGATGGTCACACCTTATAACTTACCTCTTTGGTTGAGTTTAAAACAACCTTTCACCTTTCTATCTCTTATTGTTCCCGGACCAAAGAACCCAAAAAATTATTTGGGTGTTTACTTACTGCCTGTGATTGAGGAATTGAAACCTGATAAGTGTGTTTTGTAATGTTTATTTCTCGTGTTTGGTCCCGTTTTCTCTTGTGGAATCGCTATTTTGAGCGGTTTCGAGGCTACTTACACTTCTTCCAGCTTGTTTTAGGTTCCTGAGGCGTATCTTGGAGAAATGGAACGATTCTTACTCATTTCCGATGGAAAGGGAGCCAATGAAGAGAAACGACGATGATTCGGTGACTTAGACTCGATCCCGAGTCCCATGGAGCCCACTTGATGATATCCCAAGCACCGAGCATCGATAAAAAGCCTAGGAAGAGCAAATAAGGACCCATCCCGGTCGGGACCACATCCATCACGACCGGGATGAGAAGACGAGAAGAATCGAGTTTCTGTGGGGCGATCCCGGCCGGGAGCACATCCTTCCCAACCGGGACCACCCCTTCCCAACCGAGATCATCACCTTCCGGCTGGGAAGGGCCCAGTTATTCTTCCGCTTCGACGCTTCGATTCCTTCACTCGTGAAACCCTATATATACCCCCTCTTGTATTGTTTTAAGGACACTACATTACACTAAACCCTAGATAGTGAACTCCTCTCATTAGTTTAGTTTCTCCTTAATCTTTCCTTAATCTTTTGTTAATATTAGCTTAATCTTAGCAATTACTCTTGTATTAAGGGATTTTCTTTAAGACTCTACCAAGATTGACAACCTTGGGGGATTTATTTGGGTTTTCTTTATTATACAAGTTTCATCTTTTCATCTCCTTGTTAGTTTGGTATAATCTTTCTCTTCTCCTTTCCTTTCCTTTTTTATTGTTAATCAAGTTTCAAGCTTTACCATTTGTTTATTGTTCATCTTGGTTTATTCTTTATTATGGTTGTTTTGATGCTTATGTTGATTTCTCTTGTTAATGTTAGTGTTAGTTTAGATATGAGTGAGTAGATTCTTGTGGGGTTAGCAGGGGGATTAGGTGTTGTTAATGGGTGATTAAGGTTGATTGTGGGTAAAGGTTGAATCTTTGTTGTTTGTCACTTATCTTGCATGCTATGTGTTTGATGAAATGCTTGTTAGAGTAGTAGTGGTCATGCTTCTCTTGCTTGTTTCCTCCTTCTCATTGTATGTTTGAATGGTGATTGAATTCTCTTGTTTTGGGTAGCCTCTTACTTGAGTTTTCGGGTTTGTCTTTGACGCGAGAGCGCGGATTTACCTTAGTGACTAGATAAAACCTACACCCTCGATTTCCCCACTTGCCTTATACACCTATGAACCCTACCTAACCCTACTCTTCCCCTTATTTGATTTCTTCATCTTCTTATTCGTTATTTCTCTAGTTAGTTGATTGAATTTAGTTTTAGTTGATTCATTTAGAACATGTTATACCTAGTTCATTCATAGTTATAGTTTTATCCCCTTTTCATTGTCCTAGTTAGTCAATTCTTGTCAATTCTCCTCCTCTTGTGTTTTTGTGACTTAGTCTGGTGTTGTAGGCAAAACCTTAGTCTAGACTCTCTTTTCCATCTCCGTGGATCGACCCGACTTCCCTAGCTACTTGTTAGGAGTAGTTGGTTTAATTGATTGGTAGGATACATGGCGAATCCTTACCATCAAAACAACTGTGGGAAATAGGGGTGGAAACATATGATGTATCTTTGAGACAAAACTTTCAGCTGAAAGCAGCTTTGTTGTGGACTATAAAAGACTTTCCCGCATATGGTATTCTCTCGGGTGGTCTACTGCGGGCCAAAAAGCATGTCCTTGTTGTATGGATGAGAGCAAAACTTTTTATCTTCCAAATTCTAGTAAAATTAGTTGGTTTGATTGTCATAGACAGTTTTTACCGGAGGGTCACCCATATAGGAAGAACAAGAGAGCATTCAAAAAGGGTGAGGTGGTGCTTGATGACACACATATTCGACTCCCAGGAGATGAAATATGGGAGTTGATTTCCGAGTTCCCGTCTACTACTGATGGAACCGATCAGGAGTTCAAAGATTTGAAGAAATTGAAAAATGGGTGGTTTAAAAGAAATATCTTCTTTGACCTTCCGTATTGGAGTATTTTGTTACTTCGTCATAATTTGGATGTGATGCACATAGAGAAATTTTCTTGAGCAGTTGATTCACACTGTGATGGATGTGGATGGTAAGAGTTGTGACACAATAGGGTCCCGACGGGATGTGAACATATTTTGTGACCGTCCTCAGTTGCACATAAAGCGAGATGGGTCCAAACCCAAAGCCATCTACAGCCTTGATAAGGCTCAGAGGAAGGTGTTGTTGGAGTGGGTAGAGAAGTTGAAGTTCCCTGATGGGTATGCCTCTTACTTTAAGCGATGTGCCGATCATAAGAATCTGAAGTTGCAAGGTTCAAAAAGTCATGATTGCCATGTATTTATGGAGAGGTTACTACCAGTGTCATTGAAGCAACTTCTACCACAAACGGTGTGAAATTCTATAACTGAGATATCTCAGTTTTTCCGAGATTTGTGTTCTTGTACAGTATCAATTGAGGACCTGACTAGGCTAGAGGATCAAATTTCACAAATACTCTGCAAACTTGAGATGATCTTCCCACCATCCTTCTTTATTTCCATGGGGCACCTACCGGTCCGCTTGCCCTATGAAGCTAAGGTTGGAGGACCTGTCCAATACAGATGGATATACCCATTTGAAAGGGTACTATTTCTGAAATTAATTTAATTTGTAACTCTAATTAAAACATAGTTAATATTTACTAATCGACTTGCTCATATTTCATATGTAGGTTCCTTAAGCATTTAAAAAAAATTGGTAACAAGGCTAGGATAGAGGGTTCTATTTGTAATGCCTATTTAACAGAGGAGATTGCTAATTTCTGCTCCCTCTACTTTGAGAAAGATGTCCATAGTAAAACCAAGAATCTGAACCTTGAGAAATAGGGCGAAATTGATCGTAACATACCCGAGTTTTTTAAAATTAAGGACGAGGAAGGAACATCATCAATTGGGAGTTCTAGGGTGTTAGATGAAAAAAATACAATCAAGCTCACCTTTACCTACTTTCCAATTGTGAGAATTTGGAGCCTTACGAGATGCAGTTCGTAACCGAATTTATCGGTGCAAACCCAAATGTGAATGCTGATGATGTTTGAGATAAGCATGATGAAAAGTTTCCTAGGTGGCTTAAGGAGCATGTAATTGCCTTAGATATACAAGATGATTTGGTTAAAAGTTTGGCATACGGTTCTTTGCGAGAGGTTAGAACCTGGAACCGGTATTCGGTAAATGGGTTCAACTTTCACACATTCGACTACGGGAAGAATAAGGCTAGATGTAATTTTGGTGTGCCTGTTTTTTCTCTTGATTGTGAGAATTACTACGGTATCTTGGAGGATATATTCGAGTTATGTTGGTATAGAGCTGTGATATTCAAGTGCGAGTGGAAAGATAACTTAGTGAATGGTACAAGTGTGCATGAACGTTACAAGCTAGTTGAAGTTAATCACATTAGAAAGTATCCTACGTATGATCCTTTCATACTCGCACATCAAGCGCAACAAGTGTAATTTGCTCCTTATCCGACTACTAGAAATGATAAAAATCAAGCTCAATGGTGGACAGTCTTCAAAACAAAATCACGGGGACAAATAGACTGCACTCTTTTTCAGGAAGACGCTATTTCGATGGGTACGCGCTTATCTCCAAGTGATCAAACCATATTCTCAGATAAATATCATAATGGAGAGTTTGAGGAATATTCAGAGGATGATGATGGTGGTGATGACGATAACATCCTTATGGACGGTGGGGAGATGCTGGAGGAGGATGACGGACAGGAGAAGGAGGAGTGGGATGGTGTGGAGGATGATGGTGTCGATGGCGAGGAGACGGAGGAGAAAGATGAGGACGAGGGTGAGGGTGATGGCAATGAGGATAGCGAAGACGAGTAGTATGACGGTATTAATTGATAGGATTTATTCATCACTGTTTTACTCATTTGCTTTATGCTGAGTTTTTAATAGACAACTACTGGTAATATAATCTAACTTACATTTTTAATATAGTTGTTGAAATATTTTTATAAGAGTTTTTGCCTCTGACATTTCTCAAACCAGTGTAGCTTTTGGCAGCAGGATGTGGTGTCGGGGTGCACACAAAGCTACATGGTTGACAAGGGCTTGGGGTACACTTTCTGGGCTCAAGTGCCACCGCACCAGCGTCGACAGTAGTTCAACAACTTCAAGGTGCGTGTGTTTTAATTTCTTACTCACTTTGTCATTATGTCATGTTTGTTTTGACATTTATAGGCTTTCTACATCTACTCGTTACTAACAATCCTTGAAACCCGTAGCTGGAAGGGCAGGCGTGGGAGCGGTACAACCAAATATGTAAGAAGCGTTTTGTGGACGTCATGTACAAACGCCACGAGAGAGAAACTGCGCTGAAGGACCTGGAAGGTGTAGTTTTAAACATATAATACTCGGTTGTTAACAAAGAATCTAACTTCACTTCGCTCTTCATGAGTATTTTTAACACTTCAAATTTTAGGTGAAGCGTTGGCAAGGTGGATCACAAACCATGAGAACCCGGAGTTCAAGAAAAGATCGGAACGGGCAAAGAAGAATAAGCTGAAGAATGTGGAGAAAGAGGGGAAGACAAACCCCACCCATGATCGGGGTTCTCAGTCATCTTACCGTTGGGCTTTGAAGGCATGATTTCTATTAGTATAGTATTTTTAAAATTCTCATAAATTATGTTTACATAGTACTTGCCTAACATTCAACTCCATTTATCAGATCCAAAAAGACACAGGGAAACTGCCCAGCACAGTCGAACTTTTCTTGGACATGCATGCGAAGCCCGACAACGAAGGAGGGGCAAGATTCGTCGCGAAGAAGGATCATGCAATTTGGGTGAGCACTACCTATTTCAAATAAGTTCACTTCGTCTGGCCTATTTGGTTAAGTAACTTTACCATTGTCTTCATATAATATGTAAAACTAAGCTAATTGTTGTATGTTGTTTATTTAGGATGCGTACATCGACTAGACTACGACACCTGTCGCATTGCGTCGGATTACCCAACGCAAATACTTTTCGTGGAACAGGCGCCAATAATTTCATGTTAGCGCCACTATGTGAAAGTGTTGGGTCAGATTAGCCGACGCAAAGTCGACCCAAAAGGAAGGTGTTGCGTCGGCTAATCCCACGCAATAATGGTGTTGAGTCAACGCGTCATCTTACGCGACCAGTCAACAGGAAGACGCGTACTGCGTCGGATTAGCCGATGCAAAGTTGAATTCTGCGTCTGTCTCTGCGTCGGCTAATCCGATGCAAGGTTCTTAACATTTAAAAAAAAGAACGCGACACACACAATCAGACCCCAAAAACCCGACTCCCCCAAACCTCCTCTCAAAGGCGATTCCGACGACGATGCACGCACATCAACAATCCCACCCACCTCCGGCAAAACTCTGACCTCCGGCGACTCACGTACCTCCGGCGACTCACGTACCTTCGGCGACTCACGTACCTCCGGCGACCACCACCCTACCCAGATCCGGCGACGCAACCCTAAATCGACTCCTAAAATCGAAACCCTAGGTCTCCCTCCCATCCCCTTTTCCGGCGACCTCCTCCTCTTCTGGCGAATTCATACACCCCGGCGAGCCTCCACCTTTCCGGCGGCTCCCACCTCTGACGAACCCCGCCTCTGTCCCACACCTCCACCTCCGACGAACCCGATTCCCGGCGAACCCCCCGGCGAAGGTCACCCCCGAAAAACCCTAACCCGACCCCCCAAATCTCAGGTATAATTATGTTAATTGTGTTAATTAGGTTAATTATTAGTTAATTAGATTAATTTTTAGTTAATTAGATTAATTAGGTTAATTATGTTCATCATTAGCATGTTAATCGTTTAATAGTTTTTGAGATTGTATGTTAATTATGTTAGTATGTTAATTAGGTTAGTTAGTTTAATAATTATGTTAATTACGTTAATTAGTATGTTAATTAGGTTAATTATTATGTTAATTAAGTTAGATTTCGTTTTATTGTTAGACGGTAATTGTTAATTACTTTAATGGTTAATTATATTAACTAT
Source organism: Agrostemma githago (assembly GCA_958450325.1). Taxonomy (NCBI): domain Eukaryota; kingdom Viridiplantae; phylum Streptophyta; class Magnoliopsida; order Caryophyllales; family Caryophyllaceae; genus Agrostemma; species Agrostemma githago. Next base: position 19,637,969 of record OY288241.1, on the reverse strand, counting down.
TAACTATGTTAGTAATTGTTAATTATGTTAGTGTTTTACTAGTAATAGTGGTATTGTATTACGTTAGAAATTGTATTAATAGATTAGTAGTAGTAGTAGTAGATTATTGAGTAATATTAGTAGTAGTAGTAGTAGTATGTAGTAGTATAATGAATTAGTAGATTAGTATGTAGTAGTAGTAGTAATATTAGTGTTAGTAGTAGTACATTAGTAGTGCTAGTAGTAATAGTAGTAGTAGTAGTAGTATTAGTAGTAGTAGGAGAAGATTAGTAGTAATAGATACTAGGAGAAGATTAGTAGTATTAGTAGATTAGTAGTAGTATTAGTAGTAGTATAGTAGATTAGTAGTAGTAGTACATTAGTGGTATTAGTAATAGTACTAGTAGATTAGTAGTATTAGTACTTAGTGGTAGTGAAGTACTAATACTACTTCACTACTACTAATACTACTAATCAAACACTACTATTATTACTAATACCACTAATGTACTACTACTACTAATCTTCTACTACTACTAATACTACTACTAATCTACAAGTACTACTACTACTAATACTACTAATCTTCTCCTCCTACTACTGCAACTAATCTACTACTACTACTAATACAATAACACCACTCATCTAATACTACTAAATGAATTGATATATGATTGTTGTTGTATTGTGCATAATAAAGAATGTTCGATATCTACTCAGACCCACCTAGTTCCCGTTCAAGAGTTACTCATTAGGAGTAATTCTTGGACAGTCCCCGTTTTGGGACTGTTCTTGTACTTTTCATGTCGCTTAGGTGGTAAACATGGAATTGTGTTGTGTTGGTAAGAGGAAAATTTGGTGACTATTCCCTCCTGGCTATGTAATCAAGTATGTAGAAATGCTATTTGAATGAACTCGATAAATTGTGTCTGTGTTTGGTACTAATTAAATTAAATTGCATTGTTTGTTGATATATTTTACCTTCCCAAAAGCCTGAAGCGTTGGAGGATCCCATAGTAAGACCTCTAGTCACTGGGCCGTCTTCACGAGTCCGAACTTGAAGGCAATATGCAATTAACGGGTACAAGTTCCGTGCATTTAAAGGGGGTGTCGACGTTCCAAAATTGACCAAAAGTAACGGAGTCTGTGTGTTGTCTACCGACGGGTCAGATTATTATGGAACCCTAGTCGAAGTCATCGAGCTTGACTACTACGACAGCAACGAAAGCTGCAATGTCGTACTGTTTAAATACGATTGTATCGACAACTCCGCGCACGGAGTCAGTGTTCATGATTTGTACAAACTTGTGGATGTCAACCTGACTAGAAAACTGCAAGGGCACAACCCTTTTGTGTTGGCGTATCAAGTCGATCAAGTTTTCTACGCTCCTTACCCGAAGGGAAAAAAGAGTACCAATTGGTCTGCGGTTTTTAAGATCAAGGCAAGATCACAAGTTGATAATCCTATCATCGACGATGACGTCTACCAAGAGAATGTAGTTAGTACTAATCAGCCAATATCATCAATTTTGATCGAAGATAATGACGTCAATGAGGAAGAATATGAAGTTGTTGGTGCTGGTGCTGAAGGGGAGGCCGACGAATTTGCCGATTGGATTGTTCCTGAGGGAGAGGGCGATGAGGAAGAATTGGTCGTCGATGAAGATGATGAGGATGAGGTGAATAGTGACTGGGACAATGATGATGAAGACGGAGAAGAGGGGCTCATTGAAGCGCACACCGATGCGGACAGTGATATTGACGATAATTAGCAAGTCTGTGGTTCTTTGTATTTTATTCAGTACAAGTTGTAATTTATTTATTTGTAGTTGGAGACTATTTTGTTAATCAATGAAATTCCTGGATTACCCTAAAATAATTGACTCTATATTTTAACTTTGCGCAAACATGTTTCGTAGACGTGATTATGGCAGGTGGCAATGGAGTGGTTCAGTTGATGGGTAGCAGTAGCCACAGTAACGCCACTGCTATGGAGGAGGACGTGCCTGTCGTCGAAGGTGTGGACGCTGTACAGGAAATCGAGGCGATGGTGTAAGTGTCGACGCCTTCGAAGCCCTACCTTTTTACGGCGGAAAGTGGATAGCGCTACTTGGTGAGTTTCTGTTGTTAAAATCTGTTGTTTTATATATTTTCACTCATTTGTCTGCTGAGCATCTAAAATTACGTGTCCAGGTTGGATTACAAGAAGTACTCTGATTATTTGCGTGATTCCATAGTGATGACCTACGCGTCTACCCCTGGTGCCTACCGTAGCTGGGCGGAGGCGCCTCAGAAAGCTCGGGACGACATGTATATGCACTTCGCGGTAATTGCCTCCTCTGTCATTCTGATTTGTTCTTTGCACGACTTATACATTAAATTATAATTAACTAACAAATTATAATTTTGACAAACAGAAGAGAGTACGGATAGACTTGGGATACGACCTCAGATCCGACTACGAGAGTCGGATAAAGAAGAGAATAAATGACATATTTCAGAGAGCGGTTCCGAGGGTTCAGAAGGCGGACTGAATTCCGGAGGAGAAGTGCGCGGAACTGAAGCGGAAAGCAGACGACCCAAACTTCAAGAAGAAGTCGGCGGTGAAGTCGTTGAACTGCAGAGGTGGGCAAGTTGACGGGGTGGCCAAACCCACCAGCTGCCTTGGTAGTAGGAGCGCAACAACTTTCAAGCAAATGGTAAGTGCTTATAACACAAGTAATCGATTTAAGTATAATTCAATATATTATTGGTAAATAAATGCTGAAAACTCTAACATTGTTTTATGAAGGGCCCAACCACGATCCCGGTGTAGCTTTTGGAGAAGACGAAGAAGGGGAAGGATGTGAAGTGGATTGACCCCCGAGGACCGGAGATCGTTACGTGTAGTAGTAGAGTTTTTCAAGAAAGTACTAGTCCCTACAATTATGATGTGAAAGTATATATTGTTCTGAAAGTTCTAACACTGTTTTCCGTTGTTGTTTCAGGAGAACTTTGAGAAAGCGGTGGAGGAGGCACGAGCACCGAACACATTGAAGATCTTCCAAGATGTCACAGGGGGCTACAACCAGAAGAAACGATTCTGGGGGATAGGCAACGCGGCGAAAGATCTCTCTCGACCATGCTTGAATCATGATAAAGAGCCATCTGCGGACACGTACTTTCCCACCGGCGCCTCCTAGGAACGTACTGTTAACGAGTGCATGGAGGAGAAATTTAAGAGAGAAGAAGAGCGCCTGCAGACATTAGAGAAGAGTTTGGAGGAGCAAGACAGGTTTATGGAGATGATGAGGCAACGGTGGGCCATGGAGAATGAGAACTATAGCGGAGGACCACGTACTAGTAGGCGGGATGACAACAACGACGATGGTCATCCGTTTGGGTCGGAGCAGTTTCAGCCCTTTGTGTAGGTAGTTCGTCTTTCCTTAGGTACTTGTTTAGGTTATGATTTCCGGATATGTTTCTAAGTGACCAACTCCTAGATAGAAATGTGAACCCAACACATGTTTTCTTCGTGATATATTTTCATTTTCTATAACAATACCTTGTTTAGATTTATTGAGTTTTGTGGAGTTTTGTGAAGTTATGTGAAGAAGATATGTACGTGAGGAGTTTTGGGTGATTTTTGTGGCGGATGTTGTAACACCCCTGATTTTTATAAATTTAAATTAAATTAAAGTTTTATTCGTATTTTTATTTTATTTTACGACTTAACTCGTAAATCTTAAAATTATTATAAAACGAATTTACCGTTTAATCGTTTTAGACTCCTAAAATTCTATTTGACTTGAAAACTCTTCTTATATTTAAAAAGTATTTTTAATTCTATTTCGATTCATTTTATATATTTAACTTAATTATTATTGAAAGGCTATTTCGACGATTTAAATTCTAAATTCTTTTTATTTATTTAAGCTCGAGTCTCTATTTTCGGCTCGGAGTTCATTTATTTTAAGTTTCGTCGAAACATTTATTATCTTCCCTCGAGAAGTCAATTTAATTCACTTCATCGAAAATTTATTATTTTTTGAGAAATACTATTTCATCGTCTAATTATTTATTTCTATAAACATCATTTTCGTCTCGAATAATTATTTATATCTCGAGAAACGTTTATTTTACAAATTTTATTAGTTGACCAATTATTTATTTATTTTCTTTTGACTCGATTTTTAATTCGATTCTTGGGTCAGTCAACTTATCGTTACGGGGTTAATCCGTATTTCAAATCCACTCGATTTGAGTGGAATTCAATCCACCTCTTTATTCCACCTCCACACTTATTATATTCATCCCAGTTAAACGTTCATCCCCTCTTTCTTTTTGCCTTACTCCACCGCTTGAACCCCTTACCTTACATCTCCCTTTTCCTTTTCTTACACACTCCGTATGTCATTCATTCGTCCACCAAAACTACTCCATACGTCTCCTTCATTCTTTTCATTTTCTCTTCCTTCTCTTCCTTCGTGATTCTTCATCGTCTTTCGGCCTTGCGCCATTAATCTTCGTCACTCGAAACCTGCTCGGCCGTTGTTGTTTCATCAGAATTTCACTGCGATTCTGACTCCTATGCCTTTGTTTTCCTCCACGCACCTTTTTCTGCTTCCGCTGCTACTGTTTTGTGCGCTGCTGATTAGACGCTTTCGACCGGGTTTCGTTGTAAGGTAACTCGATTTCTGTTTCGCTCTTCAGTTCGTACTCGTTTTGTGCGTTTGTTAGTTGTTCTGTTTCTCTCCCTCGTGTTCCTATTCTCTTCTTCTTCATCCTTTGAGTCAGCTGCTGTTGTGTTTGTCGTGCTGGTACCGCTGGTGTCTCTGTTGCTGCTACCGTCATGCTCTCTACCTTCTAATCTGATCCAGTACTGCTACTCTTGTTCTGATTTACATGATGCTACTTTATTTTTCTCTTCTTCCTTATTCATTTTGCTGTCACGTTTATTACTGTTATCGATTCCACTGTCGCTGCTTGATGTCGTGATCTTCTTGGCCTGTTCTGTTGGTTTCCGTTCCCTCTTCTTCTTAAATATTGTTGCTGCTGTCCGCTATTGTGCATCCTTAATGATGCTGTTCGTTGTCCTGATGCTCGTTTGTTCTCGATTTCCTCGTTGTCTTGTTGATGCTATTTCGTCCTACTGCTGTTTGTGTTCTCTTCCATCTTTTCTTAATCTCTTTTTCTTATTCTTCTCGGTGCTATGTTTTGTTGTTGTCGTTAATCTGTTTTTATTCCTTTTGTGTACGCTGCTACTTCTAGTTGTCGGCCAGGTTCCTCGTCCTTCTTTCTCATCGGTTTGTTTTGTCGGTTTTCTGTTTCCCTTGTCGTTCTATCACTATTTGGGATGCTGCTGTTGGGCATTGCGTTTACTACCACTGTTTTCGATCCATTATGCTGCTCTTTTTGTCGTTTTCTGCTGCTGTACACTGATGTCATCCTGTCACATTCGATTATTGCAGCTACAGTTAGATGTCATTGTTGATGTCGTTTTATTTCTTGTCCTTCTCCTTCCCTTCTCCTTCGTCCTTCCCTCCTGCCATTTTATTGATGTTGTTGCTGTTCATATTTGGCATCTCTCTATTCTTTCGGTGTTCTTAAGTTGTTCTCTATCGTGCTTTGTGTCCGCTACAATCTACCTTGGTTAATGATGTTGTCGATGCTGCTACCAATTCTGCCCGTTATTCTTCTATCCTTCTATTCTTCTTAATCCGATTTCTTTATTTCTGTTTCTATGTCTCAAATTCTGTTGGAGAAAGATGTTTTTACCGAAGAACAAGTGTCAAGACGACCTTCGAGTTCATGATCGGGTTGGCATCGTCTTAAGGTAACTTTAGGACGTTACTTGATTTTATATCGTATGTTTGAGTAGTAGTATGTAGTAAATATTTTTAATTTCAATTTTCTAATTTTAGCTATGTATTTATTAATTGCTAAAAATATTATATTATTTTTAAATCGTGTACCTTATAAATATTTTTACGAGTTTTCGATATCGTTTTATAAATCGTTAGTAATTTTATTATTTACGATCGTTATAATATTTTGTTGGTTATCCTGGCACTAGTAACTAAATAATATCGATTTCATATTTCCGTCACATTTTGTTAATTTATACTTTTAACTCAAAATTGTATTTTTATATTATAATCGAGATTTGTATACTTGTTCAATAAATTAAGTTCGTTTTACGACTTATATTAATAAATGAGAAAATAGTCGATTTTGTTTTAAATACATTTTAGTCGAGACTATTTTCCCTAATAATTTCTCATTTGTCTACGATTAATTATTTTTAGTAAAATCATTATTATTTACTAATAAAAGCTATTTGCTAAAAATAATTTGAAACCTTCGTAAAATTTATTTCATTTATAAAACTCGTTGAATCAATTAATTTTGATATCGTTTTTCTTAAAACGTCTATTTTCTAAAATTTATAGTTTTAACTCGATTTCCTAATTATTTATAAAATACTACAGATTGACTTATTATATTTTAGTTATATTTGAGTAACGAATTTAGAAATATATTAAAGTTATGATAACGACGATAATAATAAAATGTTAATTTCGTTAGAAATGCTATTTCTATACATTTCACTTACTCTAATAATTTACGTATTTTCTATATAACTATTTCTATTTTAAGTAAGTTTCTAAAATTAGTAAGTTTCTATTTATAGCAGGTTTTCCTTTTTATATAAAATGTTTATTCCTTTTATCCATATCATTTATATTGATTATATTTACTTTTTAATATCGATAATGGTTGTTTTGGAGTTATGGAATAAGGACAAGTGTGGGGTTAGAGTAATATAATCTGGGGTTTACGGTTTTGCCATCAACTATAAGGCTAGTGTATCAGGAATCGGTACATTGGTTGTTGAACCGGGTGACAGGTATCCCGGGAGTTGTGTACATTTTGACCTTAAGCTTAGGCCTCGCAGTAAGTCGTCGTCATAAGTTGAACTGGGTGACAGGTAATCCCAGGGGAGGTGTGCATTGTCTTAAACTAGGGCCACGCATTTATAAGTCGCCGCTCTATTATGGTTGAGTAGCCTAGTTAGAGACCGAAGTTTGATTTGTTTGAACTAAGTTCTCGAAGCTAGTTTTTAGTATTCTCCTGGTGAAAGTCTAACCTTCTACACTGAATATTTCCATAACGCCATTTTGAATATTTTTATTATTATCGATACATTTTGGTTTGCAGGTTGGCAAATATTTGAAGTTTTCTTCCGAAAACTTGTTTTGATTTTATTGTTCCAATATTTTAAGTTTTCTCCGAAAGCTTATTTTTATTATATTATTTAATGTTTTCCATTTTAATTATTTTGATATAGTAATACTATTATTTTTCCATATGATATGATATGGCTGGGAGAACGTCCGAGTTACTCTCCACTGACGTGGTTGTTATGTTTATAACATGACAGGTATTTGCTGTTGGGTTTTGGGTGTGAGCTAGCGAGTAGCGTGGATCCTACTCTTTCATCATTCTTGTAATTTATGGATTTGTATAAACCTGTTTGAGGATTTTTCTTTTAGCCCTTTTGTAAAAAGAGGCCTTTGTATTGACTTACCATTTCTTTTAATAAGATATAGTTTGTCAGTGTGTTTTAATCCCAATTCTACCGTGTTTCCGCCACTGTATTGCGTTAGAATTTCTAGGGGATTACAGTTGGTATCAGAGCATTGTTGCTCCCGACGCTTACACCTGATTATAGGAAAAATACTAGTAAATGATTTGAACATTTAAAGAAATATTAGAGAGAGATGGGTAGAAACAAAATAAGGACTTAACTGTTAGGTTTATATGTTCTTGTAACACAATGATTAGCATTGAATATTTGTTGATTTAGTCTGGAGGAAGATGAATGAACAAGAAGCCGACGTGATGCTCCTCCAGATCATGACAATACCTTCTTAGAACTCTCAACGTCTGCTGACTCGAGTGGATAACTTTGTGCTACAAGGAAGATACAATGGTGACCTTCAGCTCAGATTTAGTTTACTCAAGCTACAGGGTAGATGATCGAGAGTAGATTCTTGTTCCATGATGTTGCAGTAGATCCAGATGGAGCGACCCAAGACTTGCGTGCTCGTTCCTCTACAAGAAATGAAATAATCCATAAAGTTCTCTCGTGAACTCTTGAGGCCCGAAGATTCTCTTCTGGTTTCAGAACTTGGTAAAATAGGATAATTGATTCTTTCCTTCCTCTACTTCTTCTAACTCTTCTTTTATAAATTCTCGTCTTCATTCTGGTGATAAATCTTCGATTAATTCTCCTACCTTACCCTCTTTTCTCTTGAGATTCTTGGTTTGACCGTTTTCCGTCTCACTGAACCCCGTATTATAGATGTTTGAGGTTTAGTCAACCCTTGTTACTTGGTTTGAGGATTGTGAGTTATACTCTGTTATCCATCTTAGTAAGTGTTCCGGTATTGGAATCAATTAACCCGATTTGGAATTCGGGTCTGTGATGTTCAATGTTGCTTTGAATGATGATCGGACAATCTTGTCAAACTCTCCTTTCTCTTACTCTACTAATCGGACCTTCCCGGCGGAATGGGCCTGCTCCCTGCACACAGAACGCACAAGGCTTCGAAGGTTGTCCGAGGAAACCCTCTCCGATGCCTAAGTCAGTCCGTGAATGCCTTAATGAACCTAGCTCGTGAGGAACTAGATGGCGTTTTTAGAGTGAGACTCTAGAGAGAGAAAATCCAACCCCTTTCTTGTGAGAAATGGTAGAGTATTTATACCTTCCCACAAGAGAGGGAATTAGAAAGAGGATGGGTGGATGAGGGGGTGACAAGTGGCTTCACCTCATCCACCCATTCTCATTTAGCTTAGGCGAAATGACGAGGAGGTCCTTTGGTGGTCCCTGCCCTGCTGGAGATTTCCCCTAGAGGACAGGCGGGTAGGGGTCATGTGAAGGCTGGGTTGAGCAGGCCGCATCGCCCTGCCGGGCAGGCGGTCGTCTGAAGTTGTCCCCAGTGGGTTCTCTTTTTAGTGATTTTGCTCCGATTGTCTGCCGGGTTGGTTCCCGGGCTCCTTGGGTTGGGTCTTCTGGGGGCCTGCTTAGTAGGCGGCCTGGAGCAGGCTACCGACCCTCATCAATTGGCCCTCGCAAGCTGGGGGGGAGCAAGGCTTCTCTCCGGCTGGCGACTTTTGCTCAGATGGAGGGAGGTTGACTTGTTTTTGGCTTCACTGCTGCTTTTAATGCGTTTGTACTTTCCCGAGGAAAGAAGCGTTAATTGCATTGGGCATGCAAAGAGTTGAGAGGTCTTTTAGCAATGATTACTCCTCATGCTTAGTGGATTTTCGGGTAGTGTGATGGCTTCACGATTGGTGGCATTCCCTGCCAGGATGGTTGGGATGCCATTTAATGCTTCATTTCCCTTGTATAAATTCTGGCTCTCTTTGCCATTTTGATAATTCATCCTCAATTCTTCCACTTTTTTTTGTTAAATCATGGCTTCGATCAAGAAATCTATTACTCGCCATGGAGTTCGCACTGTTACCTTCCTCTTCAAGGGGCTCTGGAGGCTAAGGTATGCCAGGGCGGCTTTTCGGGTCCTTCGCCGCAGCCGACGTTCACGGCCCTATCCTCGCCGGAATGTCCGGAAGGCTCCCATTAGGGGAGGCAAGCGCCCTAGAAGGTCCTCGCCCCCTGCTGTTCCCAGGTTCAAGCGCTGCCTTCAAGGAGGAGGGTGTTTTGATCGGGGTTGCCACGAGTGTTTCCCATGGCTGCACCCTAAACAGTTCGACCCCGACTGTTCTGACGCAGACTCTTCTCTGGGGTCAGGCCCTTCCTCTCCAGTGAAGAAAACGGGTTGCGGCACTTGTGACGATTTCCAGACAGTTCCCTATGGCAGGGACTGGGACATCAGCAGCCGGGACTCTGGAGACAGTGAGGGTCTGGGCTGCTCGAGTGACAGAGACGAGGACGGACTCCCTGACGATCCCTTCAAGGACTCCTCTGTCTGGGATTGGGGATCTGACATAGGAGACCAGGGCAGCCCTGGGGACTACTCCCCGGACTTAGATGATGACTAGATCTGCTTGCAGGGTGCAGGCGTGTTGAGCCGAAAATCCAGGCTCCTTTTGTATTTTCTTTCTTTGCTAAGTATGACATGTAACTTGTCCATTTTTCTTCAAAGTTAATGAAAAATCCGAGCGGCTTTGTTACTTGTTGTTTGTTGTTCCTCTTCTTTTTTTTTTTGAATGCGGGGATGACGTGTTTAGGTGACTATCCCTCTGACACTTTTTGTTTTTTCGAGGCCCTTCTTGGGAAGGGGTGAGTGGCTCGTGTTCAAAGCATGACACGTGGGGTAGTTTATTGAGGATGTATTGTCAGAGAGGCGGCCCTTTTGGCTTCCTGGGCTTTATATAAGCCCTTCTCCTCCTTTATTTCCTTCTTTCACATTTTTTTCGAAATTTGAATCCCCTTTCATACTTCCAAACTATCTTTGCTGCTGAGAACTTCATAAGATCAAGGAGCGCCCACTATCACATTTTCCGGCGACGACCATCGTTCTAGGTTAGAATCTCTCTTTAAATCCTCGCCTTTTTTCCTTTTCCTCAATACTTTTTCTTCATAAACCAACATGTCTCGCGTTCGTGCTCTCTCTTTTGGCCCACTGCCTGAGAGGACTGAGGGTAGAGATGGGAGTAGACATGACCTAGCCTCCTCTTCTGGGGTTGGGCCCAGTGAGGAGGACCGCCTTGAAAGAGGGGAAGGTGTTGAATCCCCCGAACCTGCTCCCTTCGACGTCGTTGATTCTGACGACGAGGCACTGCAGGTGGACCCCTCCACGATTGTCGGCCCCCTTATTCCTAGGGAGAAAGGGAGAACTTAATATCTGGACAAGAAAAAGTATTTGGTCCCTCTGAAAACCTACCCCGAAGGCAAGAACCGAGACCTAATTTTAGAAAGTAATGCTGCTGGGGAGATTGAGAAGTTTTATAATTTCGGGGAGGGATATACGGTCATAGTTCCAGGAGAGAGAGACACAGTATGCTGCCCCCCTGAAGGTTGTGTGGCTGTTTATCACAAAAGCCTGGAATTCGGCCTGTGATTCCCTCTTCACCCTTTCCTGGAGGAGACCTTCAGGAGGATGAATGTGGCCATAGCCCAATTGACTGCTTCAGCCATCAGGTCCCTGATAGCCTATACCTGGACCTGCCTTTTTCATGGTGAGGGGCCTTATATTGACGCCCTTCGTTTTATGGTTGGGCTGCAAATGGTGTCTTCGTTAGGGGGGGATGGTTCCCCTGGGTACTGGTCCCTCCAGAAACAGAAAAAATATGCTCTAGTCTGGCCGGCTTTAAGTAGCCTGAAAGACTGGAAGAGCAATTTCTTGTATGTACATAGTGCTTCCGGGTGGCGGATTCCTAGGCACTTTAGGAATCATGTTCATACCCGTATGGAGACTCGCGAAGAGTATCATCCAGGCGTCGGAGGGAAGGCCCTGGAGGTAAAGCTGAGTGAGAAAGAAGAGATACTAGTCAAGAAGTTCGAGATTGTTGTGGATAAGTCTGGCGTTTGTGGCCCTGCTTTCTGGCTCTCTCACGCGGAGCTCATAGCCACAGACGAATACTTGCTCCCATTGGGCTTGATCCCTAGCCTCGAAGGTAGTTTTAGGAGGCTTTCGCCGGCGCAATTTCCCTGAAACTTTCATTTCTTTGCTTTTTTAGCTGACTGCCCTTTTTTCCTGCAGATTCCGCTTCTCGTCGTTGGACAAGGAAGCAGGTTAAGAGGCTAGGTTTGAGCGAAGAGTTTGTCATTGTTTCGAAGCGTCCTTCCCTTCCTTCAAATTTCAAGAAAGGGGAAAAAAGTTTAATGAGGCTTGTAAAGGATCTCTCTGCTGGCCGGAGGCTCCTTCTTCCTCCACGACTGCCGTCGGCGAAGCCGGCGACTCTTTCCCCCAGTATCCAGGATGGGGAGGCTGAGGTTACCTCAGGGGCCACTCCTTCCCCTGGATGTAGGCAAGGTGACTCTCCAGCCGGGACTCGTATTTCCCAGGGATCGCGTCCCGCGAATTCTGAGGAGACTGGGGAGAGTGTTCCCCTGGAGCTGAGAAGGAAAAGGGATAGGGAGCCCTCAGGGACTACTCCTGTGTTGGATTTGGAGGCTGATGTTGATACTCCTGAGGCAAAACGCCCTGCTCGTGACATTTCGAGCACCCTTTTTCCGGAGGAAAATACGGAGTTTCACTATACTGCCGACGACAGTGTACACGTGTCGGGCCTGCTCTCCGATTCTGGCGCCGTTTTGGCCGACCGTCTTACTAAGTCTGTAACTTCAACTTCCCACCAAGTAATTCAATATATCCAGCGTACCTCTAAGGTGTTGCTGGCATCTGCTGAGCTAGCGGCTCTTAGCCGCCTGAGCGATGAAGAGCTGACTGTTACACCCGGGGCTCCCCCTCCTGACCGTCTGGCTATGGTGAAAAGGGATATAGCTTTGATAAATAATTTGAAAGATAAGCTGGCGCAACAGGAGAGCGAGCTAGAGGAGGCGAAGAATCAGGCAGGCTAGTGGAAGCTTTAAAGGGAGAAGGCTGTGAGGGAAGCATCCAAGTTTGAGGCTGAGCTGAAGGAGAGTCGCCTGGCGATGGAGCGAGCTACCCTTTCTCTGGCTGAGATGAAGCACCTCAAAAGGAAGGCAGCTGATTTGGAGGAAAGTCTGTCCAAAGCTGATTCTATCCTTGAGCAGGCCAAGAGTGAATGGAAGAAGGAAAAGGATGCCCTCGTTGAGAAGACCGATGCTGCGGTGCACGCAAGTTTTGTGAGCGGGGCCAACTCTTCCCTGGAGCTGGTGATGGAGGTGATTGGGGAGATGTTCCCTGTATTGACGAGGAGGCCTTCCGAAATCTTTACTCTGCCAAAAACGAGGCTCGGACGGCCAAACCTCCTGAGGCGGCTGCTGGTCCAAGCCAGGATGCTCATAATGTTTAGATTTTCTTGAAATAACTCTGTTCTTTGTGCTGAGCCTTGCTATGGCCAGTCGTCTGTAATATTTAGTTTCTTTGGATCTTTGCCTTGTTGTTTTTTGTGAAAACATTTTACTCTCTATGGATCTGCTATGGAATGCTTTTTCTTGTTTTGGTCTGCTTTTTTTTTCTTCCTTAGGGTATGGCCTGATCCTGTTTCCTGGTTGAAACTCAGGAGGCTTGCCCTCTGCCTGCCTGGGGGCAGGGAGGGGATCTATGTTTTTTTATACAAGGCTGGGAGGCTTGCTCCTCAGTCCCTGGTTGGTTGTGCGTAACCTGTCCTGTCCCTGGGTTTTGCCTGAAGTCCAGTGGGCCTGCCCCCTACCTGCCCAGAGGTAGGCAGGGAGGACTTTTGCGTTTTTTATACAAGGTTGGGGGAATTTGCCCCCAGTCCTTGTTAGTTGTGCGTAGCCTGGCCTGTCCCTGACCTCTGCTCGAAGTCAGGGGGCCAGCCCCCTGCCAGCCCAGAGGTAGGCAGGGAGGGCTTTTGCGTTTTTTATACAAGGTTGGGGGAATTTCCCCCAGTCCTTGTTAGTTGTGCGTAGCCTGGCCTGTCTTTGGCCTCTACTTGAAGTCCAGGGGGCCTGCCCCCTGCCTGCCCAGAGGTAGGCAGAGAGGGCTTTTGCGTTTTTTATACAAGGTTGGGGGAATTGCCCCCAGTCCTTGTTAGTTGTGCGTAGCCTGGCCTGTCCTGTCCCTGGCCTTTGGTTGAAGTCCAGGGGGCCTGCCCCCTGCCTGCCCAGAGGTAGGCAGGGAGGGCTTTTGCGTTTTTTATACAAGGTTGGGGGAATTGCCCCCAGTCCTTGTTAGTTCGGCGTGTGAGGCCTGCTCCCTTCCTGCCCAGAGGTAGGTAAAGGGGTTTAGAATTTCGTTGGGGGGTCCATTTTCCTTGGTTCTGGCAACAGGGGGGCTCCCCCTATTGCCCCCTGCTCGTTTGTGTGTGAGAGCGCAAGTTTAAACAGACAACGTGTATGAAATCTTGAGCTTTATATATAAAAAAAACTTGTTTAAACATAAGGGTGGTCGGAGCCGTTGACATTCCATTCTGATCGTTCTCTACCGGTACTTTTCTAAAGACGAGATTTTCCTAAGACTCGGTTAAACATAGTATCTTTTCAGGGTGTCGGCGTTCCAGTGTGAGCCCAGCTCCTGGCCTTCGGGGTTGGCGATTTTGTATGTGCCTATTCCCAAAATCTGGGTCACCTGATATGGGCTTTCCCAGTTGGCACTTAGTTTGCCATGCTCCCTGGATCTTCCTACAGCCTGCGTCTTCCTCAGTACTAGGTCGCCTATTTGGAACCTTATCTCATGTACCCTTTTGTTGTATGTCTTTCTCATTCTTTGCTGATAGGCGGCTATGTTGATGCTGGCCTCTTCCCTGACTTGATGGACCAGGTCTAGGGCTTCGGCCATTGCTGCATCATTGTCAGCTCTGTTGTACTGCTGAGATCGTAGGGTAGGAACTCGTACTTCGATGGGTAATAATGCTTCTGCTCCATACACCAGGCCAAATGGTGTCTGACCTGTTGATTCCTTTCTGGTGGTCCTTATTGACAAAAGTATACTTGGTAGTTCGTCTGCCCACCCACCTTTGAGATCATCCACCATCTTTTTTAGCCCATTTAGGATCTGCTTGTTGGCGGCCTCGGCCTGCCCATTGGTTTGTGGGTGGCAGACGGCAGAGTAGGCGACTGTTATCCCGTGCCCTTGCAGCCAGGCTCTTAGGGGGTCATTATCAAACTGCCTCCCATGATCAAATACTAGCATTTTTGGCAGGCCGAATCTGGTTATGATGTTTCTCCAGATGACCTTTCTGACTGCGGGTTCAGTGATGTTTGGGACTGCCTCGGCCTTAACCCATTTTGTAAAGTAGTCAATCCCCACGATAAGAAACTTCCGTCCTCCCGTGGCCGCAGTATAGAGGCCCAGTATGTCCATCCCCCATTGAGCGAAAGGAATGGGAGACAGAATTGGCCTGAGCTCTTGGGCTGGGGCATGAATTGATGGGGCGAAGAGTTGACATTTTCTGCATTTCCGGGTTAAGTTCCTTGCATCTACTAACATGGTAGGCCAATAGTAGCCTGCCCTTAGGGCTTTGTGGGCCAACGATCTTCCTCCAATGTGATGCCCGCAGATTCCTGAGTGGATGTCATCCAAAACTTCAGCGGCCTGCTCTGCCCTCAGGCATCTGAGCAGGGGGAAAGTGAAGGATTTTTTGTATAGCTCTTCATCAATTATTACGAACCATGCTGCTTTGGTCTGTACTTTCCTTTTTTTGCACTGGATCAGACGGTAGGGTGCCATATTTTTTGAACTGAATGAAGGGGGTCATCCAGTTTTCCTGTTCCTCTTCGATGATGTTGACTGCCTGACAGGTAGCAGTGGATTTCTCCTGCACAACATCTACCCAAACTGACCTCCTTATGTCCTGTAGGCTAGAGCTGGCCAGTTTTGACAGGGCGTCGGCCCGATTATTCTGTGACCGGGGTATTTGCCTGACTTCGTAGGATTTTAGGTTTGACAATCCCTGCTTCACCTTTTCTAGGTAGGCGGCCATGGCCTGGTCCCTAGCTTCATACTCTCCGTTGATTTGATTGGCAATGAGCTGGGAGTCAGTCGCTAGTATAATCCGCTCTGCGCCTGCTGCCTTAGCTAGATTTATCCCTGCAAGTACGGCCTCATATTCCGCCTCGTTGTTCGATGCAAGGAAGGTGAATCTGAGCGCATGCTCAAAATCCACTCCTTCAGGGCTGGTCAGTACGACACCTACCCCTGCACCATTGGCCGTTGAGGACCCATCAGTGTATACTATCCATTCTCCGGCGGGGGGTTCCTCTTCCCCCGAATGAGAACATTCAGCCAGGAAGTCCGCCAGGGCCTGTGCCTTGATGGCTGTCCTGGGTTGGTATGATATCCCCTGTCCGCTTAACTCAATTGCCCATTTTAGCAGCCTCCCTGATTTTTCAAAATTTTCCAATATCTTTTCTAGTGGCTGGTCGATGAGGACCACAACAGGGTGCGCGTCGAAGTAGGGCGTGAGTTTTCTAGCTGCTATGACGACTGCGTAGGCGGCTTTTTCTACCAAAGGATAGTTTCTTTCAGCTGCCCCCAGGGCGTGACTTACAAAGTAAATGGGCTGCTGTGAGCCTGCTTCTTCTTTCAGGATGACTGCACTTACTGTTGAATTGGTGACAACAATGTATAGGTATAGTTTTTCTGCGGCTACGGGTCTCGCCAAGGTAGGGAGCTTTTTCAGTTGTTCCTTCAATTGTTCGAAGGCTTTCTTTTGCTCATCCTCCCATTTGAATTGTTTATTGCCTTTCAATACTTTGAAGAAAGGGGTCGACTTGTCTGCTGATCTGGCGATGAAGCGAGCCAGGGCAGCCATCCTGCCTGTGAGCCATTGAATGTCCCTTATGGTCTTAGGCTCTGGGAGGTCCAGGACTGCCTGAATCTTCTCGGGATTGGCGTCTATTCCTCTAGAGCTGACTAAGAATCCTAAGAATTTGCCAGATCGGACTCCGAACGTGCACTTTTTTTGGATTCAACTTCATTTTGTAGAAGCGCGGGGAGGAGAATGTTTCTTGCAGGTCCACCAGGTGCTCCCTGTCTCCTTTGCTTTTGACAATTGCATCATCGACATAGGCTTCCAAGTTTTTCCCCTTTTGATTTTCAAAGACCTTGTCTACCAATCGCTGATAGGTGGCGCCTGCATTCTTCAGTCCAAATGGCATCATTTTATACATGTACGTTCCATGGATGGTTATGAAGGCGCACCTCACCCTGTCAGGCTGCCAGAGGTACACTTGATGGTACCCTGAGAATGCATCCAGAAAACTCAACGTGGTATATCCACTAGTGGCATCTACCAGTTGGTTTATTCCGGGCAAGGGGTAGCAGTCCTTTGGGCAGGCTTTGTTAAGATTTGTGAAGTCTACGCACATTCTCCATGCGCCTGATGACTTCTTCACCATCACAACGTTTGCCAACCACTCCGGGTAATCGCAGACTTCGATGAAATCTGCTTTCAAGAGTTTTTCTATCTCCTCTTTTATCCCGCGTCTTTTTCTGCGGACATATTTCTTTTTTTTCTGCTTTACAGGGCGGGCCTCCGGATTAACGTTCAGCTTGTGAACAATAAACGCCGGGTCGACCCCTGGCATCTCATCTGCTGAGTAGGCAAATACGTCCCTATTTTCTCTCAAGACTGCGATCAACTCTTTCTGATAAGACTCCTCTAGGTCGGCCCCTATGAGAACCTGCCTCCCTGGTTCTAAGTCCACCAGCACGCTTTCCCCTTCAGGTTCCAGGTGGGCTGCTGTTTGCTGAATAGCCGGGATTTCACCCTCTCTGCCGGGGGAACTTTCGGCTTTTCGTTTTCCCTTTCTTTATGTTTCATGGGCTTGCAGGGCCAAAGAGTAGCAATGTCTGGCTGACTCCTGATCCCCGTGAATTTTTCCTTCCATGCCAAAGTCCGTCACATAGGCTATGGTGAGGGCCCTGATTGATATAGCGGCCTCGATTTCGTCTAGGGTGGCCCGTCCTATAAGGGCGTTGTATGCAGACTTTGCATCCACCACAACAAATGACGCCCTGACATTCCTGGTAGAGGCCCCTTCCCCAAACGTTAACGGCAAGTCGATAATCCCCATGGGAAGTACGCCTGCCCCACTGAACCCATACAGAGATCCAGGGGCCGGCTTAAGGTGTCTCTTTTCTAAGTTCATTCTTTCAAAGGCGTTCTTGTACAAGAGGTTTGTGTAGGCGCCAGTGTCCACCATGCATCTCTTGACAATGTGATTGCTAATCTCAAGAGTTAAGACCAAAGGATCACTGTGTGGGTATATTACTCTCCCTGCATCCTCAGGGGTGATGCTCAGGGTCGTGCCCTTCGGGCTTCCTGCCTTCTCGGCGTAGCAAATCTGATTCCGTAGTTCGCGAATCTGCCTTTTCTGGCTTCGCCTGCTTGTTCGTCCCTCTGCGTCCCCTAACACTACATGAATTATCATGCGATTTTGGGCCGAACCCTCAGGCTTGTCTGTTGCCTCCTTTTGGGACTTGTTCCTCGCTGCATAGTTACTCAGCCAGCCGTTTATTATGAGCTTTTCTATCTCGTCTTTTAAGTGCCGGAACTCCTCAGTGGTGTGGCCTATGCAATCATGGAACGTGCAGAATTTTTTAGGATCCCCCTTTGGGCTGCACGGCTTATTCGGGCGATTCCATTTTGCTGTCTCCTTCTCCAGCTCAAAGATTTCTGCCCTCGGCCTATTGAGGGCCGTGTAGCTGTCAAACCTTGGCTGGTAAGCTGTGCGCTCTTTCTTGGGGGTATCCCCCTCCTCTTTCTGTTTGCCTGGCTCGTTCCTGCCACGTCCACCCAGCGGTCCCCCTTGCGGCCTTGCTTGGCCTGCAGGGGTGTCCGGCAGGCTGTGAAATTTTTCCTGCAGAATGAACCCTTCGGCAATCTTTCTGGCCTTGGCCAAGGTTTCAGGCTGGGCCCTGATCATCTGGTTCTTCATCTCTCCTGGGAGATTGTCAAGGCGTAGACAGCAGTTGAATCATCAATCTCCCTGACTTGTTGGTAGGACAAGTCGAATTTCTTTAGGTCCTCCCTAACGCTCTCGCCCTTGTTCTGCTTCAGGGTCATAAGGTCAAAACGAGTGAGCCGTCTCCTTTTGTTCCCTGCGTATTGTTCAAGGAATGCCTCGGCTAACTCTATAAAGAAGCTGATCGACCCCTGGCGGAGGTCCCTGAACCATCCCTGTGCAAGTCCTACAAGGGTGGTTGGGAAAATTTTGCACCATATTGCATCATCCACATCGTACATGCCCATGTGACTTTCAAATGCCGCTAGGTGGTCCTCTGGATCTGTAGTCCCGTCGAACTTGATGGTGGGCATCTTGATATTCGGGATGGGGTACTCTTGTACGTCAGGATGGATAGGAGTCTTCGTGGGCCTGCCTACCACCCGTGACCTGCTTTCCCCAGACTGGTTACCGTGAACATCCCATTGTCTAGGAGCCGGTTTCCTCGTACTGGGGGGGAGCGGTGCTTTGGTGGTCGCCTGCTCGTTGCCTCGTCCTCCGTGTCAGAGGAGGGTTGCCTGGACCGCTTTCTCCGGGACTGACCGAGGTTGTCATCCTGGTGATACCTTGATTCGAGCGGCTGCCCCCGGTTAAGCCTAGACTGCAGGCTTTGGGACAGCCCTGGAGCTGGCTGTCCTTTTGCTGCTGGCGTTAACCTGGAAAAGACTCCGCCCTGCTTTTCTCCCAGGCGCCTAGACGCAGGCTCCCTGTGCCTCATTCGATCCTGCAGTCCCTGAGACAGACCCCTCTTCTCCCGGGACGTGGACTCCGTAGTGTGTATAGAGAACGCCTGTTGTTGAGCAGGCGGTTCCTGGCTGCCTGCTGTGATACGCCTCTATGCCTGTGCGTATACTTGAGCTGTTCTCCTTGCCTTCCTCTGGGCGTTTCTGGCAGCGGTTCGCTTCATATCCCCAGCCCCCTCTCTGCTTACTGAGTGGGGCTGCCTGGGGGTCGTTGCGACCCTGCCTACCAGGTCTTCAGGGGGTGAATTCCTGGTTGAGCATTGCGGAGAAGAAGGCAGCTGTCTGTACCATCTGAGCAGGGGTTAAGTTCATGGTGTGCCCTGGATGTGCCCCCAGCCCTGGTGTCACAGCTGTATTTGGCATGCCCAGGAGACTGGTTCCCCCCACCCCCAGGATCGTGGCGGCAGGAGCTCTCTCCGGCTGCGGCATACCGTATAGGGGGGTCACCGGTGGGACCGTCGGACCTACCCCTACACTAGTGTCAACAATCTCAGGCATGATTGCTTCAATTGGTTAGTTTTTGTATTTGGGAATGGTTGATTTTTTGTGGGTAATTCGTGGATACAACCAGATCTTCCCCACAGACGGCGCCAAATTATTCCGGTATTGGAATCAATTAACCCGATTTGGAATTCGGGTCTGTGATGTTCAATGTTGCTTTGAATGATGATCTGACAATCTTGTCAACCTCTCCTTCCTCTTACTCTACTAATCGGACCTTCCCGGCGGAATGGGCCTGCTCCCTACACACAGAACGCACAGGGCCTCGGAAGTTGTCAGAGGAAACCCTCTCCGATGCCTAAGTCAGTCCGTGAATGCCTTAATGAACCTAGCTCGTGAGGAACTAGATGGCGTTTTTAGAGTGAGAGTCTAGAGAGAGAAAATCCAACCTCTTTCTTGTGGGAAATGGTAGAGTATTTATACCTTCCCACAAGAGAGGGAAGTAGAAGGAGGATGGGTGGATGAGGGGGTGACAAGTGGCTTCACCTCATCCACCCGTTCTCATTTACCTTAGGCGAAATGACGAGGAGGTCCCTTGGTGGTCCCTGCCCTGCCTACGGAGATTTCCCCCAGAGGACAGGTGGGTAGGGGTCATGTGAAGGCTGGGTTGAGCAGGCTGCATCGCCCTGCTGGGCAGGCGGTCGTCCGAAGTTGTTCCCAGTGGGTTCTCTTTTTAGTGATTTTGCTCCGATTGTCTGCCGGGTTGGTTCCCGGGCTCCTTGGGTTGGGTCTTCTGGGGGCCTGCTTAGTAGGCGGCCTGGAGCAGGCTACCGACCCTCATCAGTAAGCTTTTGAGGATCGATTTGAATGATAAATTGTCGATTAATGGAATTAGGTTGGTACTTAAGATTTTGAAACCTTGGGTTATAGGTTACTTGAAATTTTGGAGGACTTAGAGTTGAATATTTTTTGAAGTAATAAGAGTATATCATATTTTGATAGATATCTAGTACCTAACCTAGAACCGAACTAAGTGTAACTGATAAAGTTACTTTGGGATTCTTACCTAATGCTTATTTGATGGATGCACCGCGAATATTTGGGATCTTGGAGTGTTGTTTAATGTGTTAGCCTGAGTATTGTGGTACCCTTGAAGATTTTCATTAATATCGTCATAAATTTTGGTTGACATAGATTACCCGTGTTTCTTAAGGATTGGATTAGATCGTTGATCGTTGTTTAAGGTTGTAACCTATGAACTTTGGAGTTGAGTGATCTAATTTGGATAAATTGTGATTGGATTGTTCCTCTTACCAATGAGTGCTGAAGGGGAGGCCGACGAATTTGCCGATTGGATTGTTCCTGAGGGAGAGGGTGATGAGGAAGAATTGGTCGTCGATGAAGACGATGAGGATGAGGTGAATAGTGACTGGGACAATGACGATGAAGACGGAGAAGAGGGGTTCATTGAAGCGCACACCGATGCGGACAGTGATAGTGACCATAATTAGCAAGTCTGTGGTTCTTTGTAATTTATTTAGTACAAGTTGTAATTTATTTATTTGTAATTGGAGACTATTTTGTTAATCAATGAAATTCCTGGATTACCCTAAACTAATTGGCTCTATATTTTAACTTTGCGCAAACATGTTTTGTAGACGTGATTATGGCAGGTGGCAGTGGAGTGGTTCAGTTGATGGGTAGCAGTAGCCACAGTAACGCCACTGCTATAGAGGAGGACGTGCCTGTCGTCGAAGGTGTGGACGCTGTACAGGAAATCGAGGCGATGGTGTACGTGTCGACGCCTTCGAAGCCCTACCTTTTTACGGCGGAAAGTGGATAGCACTACTTGGTGAGTTTCTGTTGTTAAAATATGTTGTTTTATATATTTTCATTCATTTGTCTGCTTAACATCCAAAATTACGTGTCTAGGTTGGATTACAAGAAGTACTCTGATTATTTGCGTGATTCCATAGAGATGACCTACGCGTCTACCCCTGGTGCCTACCGTAGCTGGGCGGAGGCGCCCCAGAAAGCTCGGGACGACATGTATATGCACTTCGCGGTAATTGCCTCCTCTGTCATTCTGATTTGTTCTTTGCACGACTTATACATTAAATTATAATTAATTAACAAATTATATTTTTGACAAACAGAAGAGAGTACGGATAGACTTGGGGTACGACCTCAGATCCGACTATGAGAGTCGGATAAAGAAGAGAATAACTGACATATTTCAGAGAGCAGTTCCGAGGGTTCAGAAGGCGGACTGAATTCCGGAGGAGAAGTGGGCGGAATTGAAGCGGAAAGCAGATGACCCAAACTTCAAGAAGAAATCGGCGGTGAAGTCGTTGAACTGCAGAGGTGGGCAAGTCGACGGGGTGGCCAAACCCACCAGCTGCCTTGGTAGTAGGAGCGCAACAACAACTTTCAAGCAAATGGTAAGTGCTTATAACACAAGTAATCGATTTAAGTATAATTCAATATATTATTGGTAAATAAATGCTGAAAACTCTAACACTGTTTTATGAAGGGCCCAACCACGATCCCGGTGTAGCTTTTGGAGAAGACGAAGAAGGGGAAGGATGTGAAGTGGATTGACCCCCGAGGACCGGAGATCGTTACGTGTAGTAGTAGAGTTTTTCAAGAAAATAGTTGTCCCTACAATTATGATGTGAAAGTATATATTGTTCTGAAAGTTCTAACACTGTTTTCCGTTGTTGTTTCAGGAGAACTTTGAGAAAGCGGTGGAGGAGGCACGAGCCTCTGATCAATCACCGAACACATTGAAGATCTTCCACGATGTCACGGGGGGCTACAACCAGAAGAAACGGTTCTGGGGGATAGGCAACGGGGCGTAAGATCTCTTTTGACCATGCTTGAATCGTGATAAAGAGCCATCTGCGGACACGTACTTTCCCACCGGCGCCTCCTAGGAACGTACTGTTAACGAGTGCATGAAGGAGAAATTTAAGAGAGAAGAAGAGCGCCTGCAGACATTAGAGAAGAGGTTGGAGGAGCAAGACAGGTTTATGGAGATGATAAGGGAACGGTGGGCCATGGAGAATGAGAACTATAGCGGAGGACCACGTACTAGTAGGCGAGATGACAACAACGACGATGGTCATCCGTTTGGGTCGGAGTAGTTTCAGCCCCTTGTGTAGGTAGTTCGTCTTTCCTTAGGTACTTGTTTAGGTTATGATTCCCGGATATGTTTCTAAGTGACCAACTCCTAGATAGAATTGTGAACCCAACACATGTTTTCTTTGTGATATATTTTCATTTTCTATAACAGTACCTTGTTTAGATTTATTGAGTTCTGTGGAGTTTTGTGAAGTTATGTGAAGAAGATATGTACGTGAGGAGTTTTGGGTGATTTTTGTGGCGGATGTGCTGCTGTTGTGGTTTGTTGTTGGAGTCGGATGTAATTGCAGGTTAGTTTATTTTCGCGCATATGGGGAGCTGAAAGCAAACAAAGGTCGACAATTTATAAGCAGGCCTGCGTCGGATTAGCCGACGCAAAGTCACATCCCCGGCGACATTGCGTCGGCTAATCCGATGCAGATTCAGCCAGTCAATGAGGGTTGTGTCGAAATAGCCGACGCAATGTCGCCGAAGGATTTGACTTTGCGTCGGCTAATTCGACGTAGTCCTGGTTGACAGTGTGCGTTGACCACTCAAGTGGCTCGTTGGATTAGCCGACGCAAAGTCGATGCAAATGCTTGCGTCGGACTTGCCAACGCAAAAACAAAATTTGCGTCAAAAAATAATGGCGGTCCTCTGCGTCGGCTAATCCGACGCAATCTACGATATGCGTCGGATTCGTCTGACGCAATTCCGACTTGATTTTTGTAGTGAATTAACAGGTTATGCAACTAATTATTCTAATTTTGTACTTAATCTCTGAGTGAATACACTTTATTAAAGCATGTTTGATTCACTGTGTGGGATATGTCGTACTTATATTTCATACTAATATGTCAAAGAAGATATCTGTTTTTCTATATTTTGAACCAAACTAATAAGTGTAATTTCATACTTAATCTTTATCCTTTTGCAAGGTTGTCGTGGTTTCTCATATTAGTATCTGATACTTGCTTGTTAATTAAATTAGTGTTTTGTCTAAAATTAAGATGAATATAAAATCTGACTTGTATATATTTGAAAACAATGATGTGATGGTTTTTTTTATCGTTTGATTGTTAAATTTAATTTAGGAAAAATATTTGTAGTATTTACTGTTTAATCATGGAGATCTTTTAAACATACATTCTTTTCCTCTTTTTTTGGGTTATTCTTGGCATCTAAATTGCTCTTATTTTTAATTTTATCTTAGTGCCAACCTTTTATAATTTTTCTTTTATGATCCCAAGGTTACATTTTATCTTTACAAAGTCAAGAGGAATATCCATCTTTTTTTCTAGTCAAGGTAAATCCCTTGCATATTGTATACAACGGTGAACTCTTTGCTTTATTTAATGAAAATCTTAATTTTATATTTGTGTTTTTTTTAACTTTCATATTATAAAAGTAAATGCATACAATTTACAACAATTGCCATATTGTAAATGTTTCATTATACATGACTTCTCTATAAACTTGAATGCTTGCTTAACTAAACAGAAGATCTGAATTTAACAAGTATGGGTGACAAAGGTTAACGACTCTGTTGGACCAAGTCTAATATTGTTTTTTGATGTCAATTTATTTATATTACTCATATTCCTGTGCTAAGTCTGTACATCTAACATTGAAGTTGAGCCCGACAAGTACGACAAGACAATACGACTTGAAGAAAGACATGACAATTTAAGATTAGTCGTAGTAAAATTAGTTTAACTTTATTGGTCTTAGCACAACTTGAATAATTCGATGTCTTGGTAATTGTTACTTCCTCCGTACCACTATGATCTTCCCATTTTTATTCCAATGTTAGGGATTTAATAATGAAATGGGAATATCATTTTGGTACGAAGGGAGTATAATTTACTATTGTGGACATGACATAGGTCCACCCCGACGCGGCCACGCGCGGGTTTGGGGAGGCGAATGAATCTCCATATGAGAATGGATCGAACTGAAATTTAAATCGAAGTGGAGTCGCCACCGAACTTTGTGGGAGTTCGGGCCCATTCGAACCCACTTTATGTCGTAGTGGGCCGTATAAAAAATACGGCCCATTTCCGATGTCAGAGTTTATTGGGCTCGTCCCTTTGCATTTGATACCGATACCGACATTATCGGATACCGTGTATTGAATGACTCTCGTGCGCCAACGGTTTCGGGCATCCGGAAACTGAGGTTCTGAATAAGGGATGAGGGTACGTGTTGGGAAGCCCACAAAGGACACCCAACCCCGCCCGCACATTAGCGGCCTCTACTAAGATATCGAATGACTTTCTAATACGTGCGTTAGTTGAACGATGAAAATGTTATGCAAACAATATGTTCCCAAGACATGCGAAAAAATGAATGGGTTTCTATGTCGATTTAATGAAACTAATTCTAACGTCGAAGTTAAATTTAGCATGCGAGTTCATTTTAGTACAATAAAATAAACAACGAAAAGATAAATCGATAAAAGAACAAACGGTTAGTAACGGTATAACGATAATAATGGTTTGCAAAAATATAGGATGCTATAGAATAATATAAACATGATGCATGGTTTTGAAAAAAAGTAGGTCACGTGATAGACTTGACACGTGTTGACCGAAGTCAAGAAACTATTTATCGAGATTTAGAATATGCTAAAAAACCCGCTGTTTTGTTAAAGAAAACGATGTTCGAAAAAATAGAAAACTGCTTTTTTTTATGTTGCGTTTTCAGGGGACAGCGTGACTCGCCCGGGAAGGCAACTCGCCCGGGATGCGCGCGACTCGCGTTCCAGGTTGTTTTCGAAATTGTTGTTTTTAGAAAAATCGATAGTTTTATTAAATCCTGTACAAATATGACGTGACTTATACTCAACTCAAATTTGTGATACTCTTAATATTTGATGTTCGATTATGGAACCGAAATCGAATTTTTAGAGTGCGTCTAAAAAGATGTTTGAAAAAGATTGCTAAATTAAATTAAGAGAATTTAATAGATTGACACTTTGCGATTGTTTTAATTAAACGGACCCGACTTGATTCCCTCGGGTTCCCGACATCGTAATAAATCCCTAGGGATTTATGTGATGTCGGATCCGCGTCAACGGGTTTCGACCCTAATAAATAAAAAAAAGGTGTTTGATTCGAAAATAGTATTTGAAATTGACGGAATATGCGATGAATGATGATATATACAAAAGTAAAAAAAACAATTGTTTAAGTTGACTTGTTTCAATAATCAATTGTTAGGGGTGTCGGGATAAGCGACCGGCAACGCTGGGTGCAATACCCTTGTATATTCGGGTTTCCTTATCCCGACATCATTCGCACTCGACACAAATTCACAAGTATTTTAATGTTTTCGTACTAGTAATTATTAATAGTATTAGAATGCGATAATGACGATAAAAAAAAATAAAAAAAACGTGACAATGACGACGACACGGACGATGCGCGAGGAAGAAGAGAAAGGAAAAGAAAGGGGTTTTTGCACTCTCAACCTACATGTTCTTGTCTCGGACGGGACTCGTTAATTGTGGCTTGCACGTGAGTATCGAGATGTAAGTAGAGTTATGGAGATTAGGGTTTGGATTCCTAGATGCTAGGATTAGGGTTTCTTCGAAGTGTGAGACTAGAGGAAGATTAAGGTTGATTAGTGTTGAATAGGGTTGAATTTGATGTAAAAAGATGTAGATTAGGGTTCTCAAAAGTGTTTAATTGTGTTGCAAAGGGGGTGTTTATATAGGCATTGCTATGCATCTTGGTGTCTAGGGTTTAGTGCCTGGACTTGATCCTATGGCCCGCTTGAGGGAGGACCGTGGGTCTGCCTCTCGGAAATGGCTTTGACCGGGTTTTGACCCGGTCGCTAAAAGTCAGTTTTATTTTCGGTGTCGGTTTTGACCCAAATTAGTCTTATTTGATTGGAAACGACCCACTGGGCCTGAATTTGTGCTCAGTTTTGTGAGATTTGTACTCCGTAAATGCCTAAGCCAGCAATCAATGGTTTTGAGTCCATATCCGAGCGCGTAAAAACACGTTTGTGTCCAATCATCATCGGGTATTTTTTGGAAACTACCATAGACACCTGGCAGTCAAAATGCGGGTGTCTACAACTATGACATTGAATTTCACCGTATCCATATTTTTCAAAGAAGTCTAACAAAACGCGTGTCACCAAAACTCGGGAGGAGATAATCTAAAAAGT
This sequence comes from Agrostemma githago, assembly GCA_958450325.1. Classification (NCBI taxonomy): domain Eukaryota; kingdom Viridiplantae; phylum Streptophyta; class Magnoliopsida; order Caryophyllales; family Caryophyllaceae; genus Agrostemma; species Agrostemma githago. Next base: position 19,610,939 of record OY288241.1, on the reverse strand, counting down.
GGAAGAGATAGTCAACTATCTTTATAGTATTATCTTTCCCATGAGTTTGCTTAAAAACGTTTTTACTATTTCTTAAAAATAAGAAACATTATCTTCAACTAAGTTATAACTTCTTTCAGCTAATAGTTTGGGGAGTATGCCTACAAATGTTGATGAAGCAACTTGGTCGGTTACTCTTACTTTCATGGGCTTAGATTCTCAAAATTTGGTCCAAGTTTTACATAGCAGAGCTGGCAACAAACTCCTAATTGCTTGATCACAAATTTACTCTTAAACCACACGTGTCCTATTTTGTAGGAAGAGTACTGAACTACTTCTGCCCTTCATACTTCACCTCTATATAAAGAGAGCAACACCTCATACGTTAATGAACCTTTTCACAAAGAATATAGTCTATTTTTTGCTCTTAATCTTACTTTCATTATTTCATAGCAATTTTTTCTATCATTTTGAAAACGTGTCGTGTGCTAAGTTATATTAAGATCATTAAGTTACGCTATCATTTTATCTTGTAATGAGATATTAGAGATAGTGAAATCTTTTCGTTTGTAACGAGAGAAAAATGAGTGAGTGTTTAACCATGCTCATTATGACAACCTTAACCGGTTGGTTATGAGTGGGTTGATTTTGTTGTAATCCATAGAAAGGTACGATATTATTAATCGAGTAATAGTGGACGTAGATCTCGGGTTGTGAGATCGAACCACTTCAAAATTCCATTGTGCCATTTATTTGTCGCTTTATTGTTTTTATTTAGTTCTAAGTAAATTTGTGTAACTAAAATTTAATATTTCTTAGTTATTTACTTTACGACAAAATTAATTAGTATCGAAAAAAAGCGTACATACTCATTTCACCCCCTCTTGAGTATTTATACCGGATCAATAGACTCTTCAATTGGTATCAAAGCCTTGTGTTCTTAATCGATTAACATTGAAAGAGACTGATCCACTAGTGATACTCTTTTTATCGTATTCATTTTTTTTCTTTTCTACTTGCTTTTATGGAATCCAAAAACCTAAAGTATTATGTTTTTATTGGCAATGATTACGGGTTGTGGAAAAAATTGATGACGCACTATATCAAAGGTTATGATTGGGAGTGTTGGAGAATTATCCAAAAAGGACCCCTTAAAATTCTCGCCACTTCAGCAAATGGTAAAAGTGCAGAAAAAGAAGATGATTATGTCGAGGCAGACTACAAGAAAACCAAGAAAAATTATAAGGCTATGTCCTTATTGCAAAATGGGATTAGCATTTATAAATACATTCTACTTACTACATGTATAGTCGGTAAGGAAATATGGGACAATCTAGAACTCGCTTATGAAGGAATGTCCCTAGTCAAAGACAAGGAATTGACATGTTGATAAAGAAATATGAAATTATAGACACCCAGATACGGACCTGGTGGCTGCAGGAGTGGCCAGAGAACACCCGATGATGATCGAACTGCAACACGACACGATTTTACGATGTTTTAAAGTGTTTTTTCTATAGAACGGATCAAATAATTACTCGGAAAAATTAATTCCACATCAAGACGGCCTTAGTCGTGTCATTACGGTCACGTCGACATTAGTTAGAGTTGATTTCGAAACCGGGGCCTCGAATCGGTCCCGAAACACGCAAAGTCAAACTCGAGTCAGCGCGCCAGGCTGAGCAAGCCTCGAGACGCGCACCCGAGGCCCATCAGCGCACGCGCGCTAGGGCAAGAGACAGAGTCTTAGCCTCCAAGCAAACACTAATCTCCGCTTTGGAAAGTTTTCAAATCGGATTTTCAATATTATATTTCGACCGCCTCTCTCCAGGCGCCTTAGAATTCCACCGCCTCACTTTGGGCGCCCCAATTCTGGGTCGCACGCCTTCAGACGCCTGAGATCTCGATTTGAACTACGAGAAAAACTATAAATACCGCCCTTTTCCGCTCATTCAACACACAACTCATATCTTAATCTCCTCTCTCCTCTCTACGAGCTCCTTGCTCCTCTTTAGTGTCGAACTCCGACACTAGGCACTATCCACTCGATCATTTTTCTCTCCGATTCACAAATCAACACTACTCTTCGTAGTTCCTCGAGTTTTTGACTCGATTCGAACAAAAAACGGCACCTATGTTGAGTAGTCGACCAAGTCTACCGTAGCGAAGCTCTGTCGGAATTGCCGCAGGAAAGTTAGGAGGATCCGCCATTAGAAGTCGTATCGTTACTAGGTTGTCATCTAAACACAACTTTACATACCGTACTTTTAATTATGCACTTCGGTAACGTCGATTCCAACTCATGTGGATACTAAATCCATGACACGTTGTAAACATACGTAACGTCCAGAACTTCAACCACAAGCACTAAAACACCTTAACTAAACCCGAGTAGTCATGAGATCCGTTCTCAACCATCTACACATCGTGTCTCGTTTAGTGTACACTTTGAGGGTGCAACTCCTCATAATGTGATTTACTTACATTTTGCATATACAACTTTCGCATGAATTACCGCTTTTATGACCATAAATCGCATGTTAAATCACCTAATACGAATTCAAAACGTAAACAAACTAAAACTGAACAAATGGTGGTCGGGTTCCATATTAATCTCGATGCGCACCCCTCACCCGTGGTTCGACGCATCTTTATTAATACCGAACCGACGCACCTTAAGCATAATACAATGTAAGGTATACCACGAAAATGACTAATATCCATATTATCACGTTACAAAATGATTTGCTAATACGAATAATATCTAGTACTCTCTACTCTCCTATGTGCATCTTTTCATGGTCTGCTTGTCACGTAAAATCGCATGCAAAAAATGTAAAAACAATTACTTCGACGTAAAAAATGTAAAAACTTATTTGTCCTTAAACAACTGACGTAGCAAAGGCATAGGGTTAAAACAACGGATGTTATCGTAGTTCCGCCATAATTAAGGAACGAAGTTATCAGCCCATCGACTGATTAGCAGAGGTCGCTACGTGCGGGCGGAATTGGGTGTTGATGTCTATCAGACGTTGGTTTCCCAATACGTACCCTCACCCCTTACTCAGAATCTACGGTTTCCGGATGGCCAAAACCATTGGCAATGAGAGTCATTCTAGACATGTAATGCTTAAGAGTACAAATTTTTATCTTTAGGTCCCCATGTCACTCAGCTTTAAGCCGGGTAAGGATTAAAGTTGACTTGAACGGTTTCCGAGTGTCCCAAAATGACTCGGTGGCGACTCCACAAATCGGCAACGAATTCGGTTCACTTAAAAGATCATCAGACCAAACATATCAGCCTTTGAACATTTACAACCACATCTCGATCGATTCCAACGAAAACACGGATGTCCCCACATCCGTTAAGTACAATTCAAATCGTCAACCAAGTCGAGGTCTGACACATCGCCCCGAACGCGAGAATGGATCGGCCTCGGGACGCGAGGAGCGTGCCCACGACGGGCCATGTGGGTTGCCGCTACGATAGGTCCCGCGCGGGTGCACGCGGTCGGCGGTGTGGGCGAGCGTCCACAGGTTGGCGACTCCGCTGGGGATTTGGAAACAAGTTTCCAGCGGTGGTGTAACTCGAACGAGGTCGGTGAAGCCCATTTCCTAGCTCCTTTTTTGTGGTCACTACTGGTTTTGTCCTAAAAAGTCCACCCTAACCAATTTTAGGACCAATCGACCTTCTCGCGGTAAGGTTCCCGGACTGGACCCGGGGGGGAGACCCTTGATTGACGTTCCGGCCGTCCAAGGTAGCCACGCATTCCGTGAATATGTAGTGAATTGACTTAAGCGAATGGGACGACGCTCATCTCCCTCAGTGACCCGTCGCCACCTAAGCAAAGACTCTTCGTGGATGGTAGCCTACCCTAGCCTACCCGAGTCTTCATCCTGCATGAGTGTATGCCTTCCTAGTTATGTGTAGCGTGTTGTGACAACCCAAATAAAACATTAAAATCTGAATTCAACCATGACAACATATTCAACTACATCCAAACTCCGTTTTCGAAAGGACATCTTTTTTTCAAAACCAAATTTTTTGCGCCGTTACTCCGGTCAAAATTAAACTTATTATTTTCAAAATCACCTTAGCGCCATCACTCTGGCTAAATTCACACTTACTGTTTCCGAAAATCATTTTTAGCACCATCATATTGGCCGATACAAAACTCGCTATTTTCAAAACAAACAACAATGATATACCGTTACTATCGTCAAAATTCCAACCAATGGAATCAAGGCACCTAATACGGTCACATTTTGTTTAAAACATTTTTTGCACATACCGTTAGCATCACCAAAATTTCAATTAATGAAATCAAGGAATCTAACACGGTTATACCCACAAAACACTTTTTGCACGAACCGTTACTATAAGACCCCTGATTTTAATAAATTAAATTTTGTTTAACTTTTATTCTGTTTACGATTTAATTCGTAAATCTTAAATTATTATAAAACGAATTTATCATTTAATCGTTTCAAACTCCTAAAATTCTATTTGTCTCGGAAACTCTTCTTATATGTAAAACATATTTTTATTTATGTTTCGATTTATTTTATACATTTAATCTAATTCTTATCGAAAGTCTATTTCGGCGATTTAAATTCTAAATTCTTTTTATTTATTTATATTTAGTCTCGAATTTCTATTTTTCGGCTCGAAGCTCATTTATTTTAAGTTTCGTCAAAACATCTGTTACCTTTCCTCGAGAAATCAATTTAATGCAGTTTATCAAAGATTTATTATTTATCGAGAAATACTTTTTCATCGTCTAATTATACTTCTAGGATCAGAGGCAAATGTAGGATAACGAGAGTCAAATTGTTCCCAAGCCAATGCATCAGATGGGTGTCTAAGCTTTCCATCTGTCACACGTTCATTATGATGCCATCTCATATCTTCTACTGTTTTGGATGACATATAAAGCTTCTTCAATCTAGGAATGAGGGGGAAGTACCTCATTACTTTGCTAGGTTCACCCTTACCTGGTACATGGATAACTTTTTCCTTCACACCACCTTGATTTTTAACTGTTTTCCATCTGGACGTGTGACAAACACTACACTCTCCTTTTTCAGAATTGTTCCCCCAAAATAACATGCAATTATTTGGACAAGCATGAATTTTTTCATATCCAAGACCCAAGACCCAAATCACTTATTATCTTCTTACCCTCATAATAAGATGATGGAAACTCTGTAACTTGTGGAAATGCATGAAGTAAAAGCTCAAGCAACATGTTGTATGACTCAATAGGCCAATGAAACATACATTTAATGTGAAACAAGTTGAAAAGGAAGGACAATTTTGAGTAAGACTGACACCCTTTGTAAAGTTGTTCACTTGCTGCTTCAAACATTTTAGAATATTTTACCTCTTCTCCTTTGTTGACCGAAGGGGGTTGGTTAAACTCATAATCAGGCTCATTATCATATTCATGAGCAAACTCGGTATCAGATTCACCATTGGTATTAAATCCCATATCCATATAATCATCTATCTCATGTGAGTCATTACAAATATCATCACTAATTTGTTTAGAAGAACTAGGAGCATCTACCCCAAAGACCGCATTTAACAAACTGCTCATATCATCACGTCCAGATAAGGCTTCTCCATTATTCTGTTCATTGATTTCAATAACATCATCAAGAACATCTCTTTTACCATGCCAAATCCAATTTGTATATTTCTGGTAAAACCTTTTGAACAAAATATGTCCCTCTACATCACTGAGTGTTAACCAACGCCGTAACTTACAACTCTTACAGGGGCATTTCATTTTTTCATCTACTAGGTTCTCTTTTGCTATCTCAAGAATTTTCAAACATCCATTTATGTAGTCGGGATGATCATTTGGCAAGCTAATCCAACTAGTATTCATGTCTACAATTCATAGCAGGTTAAGTTCACATAAAATTTAATTCATAAACACAAAAATTACTTTAGAAACAATTGCAATAATATTGTGAGGGAAAGCACAACCACACATGAATTTAGTAACAATAAACCAAGGGGCATTGCAGAAAGATTATATACTTCGAAGTTTTCTCAACAAAGAATGTGTGCGAACAAAGAAACAGACAAAGAATGTGTGACCACTACTACAAAACTGTTCTAAGGAACCACCTCTAACATACCCGTTAAATTGTCTGACCGGTCTATTAATATTATGAAACCATTTATTTAGTCAAATCAGTCTCTTAAAACCATTCCTAACACACTGGTTGGAGTATTTAACCACTCTCTTAATTTAAGAGACCATCTACTATTTCTAATCAGTCTCTTATAAAAATGAATAAGACACCTAGACCCACGTGGATTATAATTTCACTAAACTCTAATTGGATCGCCCTTTTTGTAGCTTGTTCGTTGCTTTGATTGATTAAACCATTATTTGATTTTTGTTTGTTTGACTCGTGAAATTCTGTACAATTTGATTTTTGATTGATTTATGTTTGACCTAGGGTTTTTTTTATTTTGCTTTTCATTTCATGATTCACTTGGGCTAAAGAAGCATGCTTTGTGTTCATTCAATTATCTATAATCTTCATCCTTGATCTACTGAATTAGGAATTCATATTATTGTAAACATTATGATTCGTGATAATTACCACTCGATATAGCTAAAGAAGATCTTTCAATCGAGTCAACGGTTGTCTGGTTACTGGAAATGGCAGACAAACAGCCTCATTACTCAACCTGTGGTCTAATCGAGTGAAGGGCTGTCTAGTGCTTTGTTTTAGACTATTTTGTTTTTGTTAACGAATTTTGCTTTGTTAATAGCTTGTGTGTATTTGTCAAGGACATGGGAAGGTACAGTTCATTAATACTTGCAGTTAAATATCAACAAGCAAGACCACTCCAATGTATATACGCCACAACTGCCATAAAACAGACGAAAAGAAAAAAGGAGCTTTGTCAATTCACAGCCATCACTACATTTCCTCCACTAGCAATGAATTTGCGAATGAGAAACATTTACATCAAGAACTTGTAACTATTACTAGCGAAGATTTCAATCAGGAAAAAGTAAGTTTTTGATGGCTTGTCAAACAAATCGAAATATTTCATTCCCAAGCTAACTTAAATCTACAGGGCAGGATACCAAATTGTCAGCCTCGCTCCCTTCAAATTGGCAGAAGATGGTCAACTGAGATGAAGGGTTGGAGCAGAAATGGTTGGTTTATACTCGTGGACGGTCTCTTAGATCAATATAAGAAACCGTTGCAAAATAAAACCGGTCTCTTAGAATTTTGTAAACCGCTAACCGACCCAATTGCGTATCCCTCAAATCGCGCGCGCACTACTTTTCTCTGATTCCCACAAGCAATTACAGGTGAATTCTTTTAGTTTTCTTTCTTCAATTTCTTTAATCCCAAACCCTAAATTCTTCAATTTCTTTTCGATTTATGAACTTAAGTGTCGAATTCAATTGGTTGTTCGCTTTTTCTGCATTATTCATGAATTTTGGATCGATTTCTTTGGTAATTTGAAAGCATGAGAAATGGCTCGTAGAAGCAGCAAGCTGCTCGTAAATCCACCGCCGATAAAACTCATCGAAAACAAATCGCAACGAAGGTCTATTCTTTCTCCAGATTTTTGCAAAATTTATTTCAATTTTTGAATCCATTTTGATTTTTTACGTTTTTATTTGATTTTGTTCAGTTTCTATGGTTTCCATCTCTTCCTTTTGATGTTGTTATTCTTTTGGTAATATTTGACTTTAGGATCTTATTCGTCGCTTTGATTTGATTAACCAAATTGCATTTAAATTGAACAGGTTGATGACATATCATCATTTCTACGATGTCATGGGCTCTGCTTGGATACTAGTGTGTGCAAACCCGTTAGCTGAAACTGTACTATTATCAACACTGTCCATCTATAGCCTGATGGAAGAGATTTCACTTTCAATGGTGGTCGGATCAGTCTGATAGTGCACCCACTCCACGTACTGGTGAGTTTTATTGTTTTCTCAACCAACTACTTTCAAGTTGAAGAATTCGTATACTTAATTTTGTCATTTGAGAGTTTATCTTTGCATTTTATTTTTCTATTTTCAGAATTTTAGTTGATAGTTGAAACTTGCAAGTCTCTTACTCTTTGTCCACTATTGAACATTTTGTAGGATACCTGACAATTTGTGAGTAGCCCTACCAATTTATTTTACAGTTTAGAATTGCATAGTTGGATGATGATTTCCAAAGAGGATATGAGTGAAAAGCATCGAAAACGTGTTGGTTGTGAGTTGTGACACTTTAAACCCCGCTAACTCGACCAGGTAAATGAATAATAATTTGGTTTAGTATGGTTGTAGTTGTTAGGATATTGGAGGATGAATTATGGTGGCAATAATAATACTTGTAATAATATTGAGCTTGTTTGTTAGTGAATAATCTGTACAGAATATATGTTTCAATTTGATGATTTTTGCTTATATTCACAGGTCAATAAGTTGATGTGGCTAATAAATGTACTGCAGTACAGGCTAGGTGTTCTGATTCATAAAAAATATGGTCAACAATAGGATCGAGCTAGAAAAAGCAAGAGTCGATTCCAAGACCCTTTGCACTAGGCAGGGCTGTCAGCAGGAAAAAATACAGTTCATGTAGTCACTCAATTGCACAACATCAGCCAGGGTAAGATTCCAGCTTGTATTTATACTTGTATAAGCACATTACCATCTACGCAGAGATGAAAATGTTGGAACAAATGTGAATGGTTGGTGAACCATGGAAAAAATAACAGATAATTGGTACTTTGAATCTTGCATCATCAATTTGTCACAATCCATTTTTGACTACCTTTATTAGTCAACCCATGCCAATTGATGCGTGTCGTTCCTATTCGATTTTTCACCTATTTTGGCACGCATTTCTGTGTCGGTTTATTATTTTAGGAGTCGGATTACGCTATTTTCTCCCATATTTGCTACTCGGGTATTCTTTTGTTGTTTTGCAGATAATCGAGACCGAGTAGTTAAAAGAGCTAAAAATTGCATCAATAATATTAAAGCTCTGAAACCGATTCATTGTAGACCAAGAAGAAGGAAACAAGTCTATAGACTAGACTGTGAGTCTATAGATTGAGAAGAAGGAAGTAAGCAAGCTGTAGACTAAAGCACAAGTCTATAGACTGGGAAACAAGTTTATAGACTGAGAAAGTGCAGCAGACAGTCCGTAGACTGAGGAGAAGTCCGTTGGAATTCTGGATTGAACTCAGTCTGCAGACTTGGATCTCAAGTTTACCAGCCTAAAATCCAAGTCTGCAGGATGGGATACCACTCCAAGACTAATTCAGTTGACGTTACCCACTACTCCCCCTATTACGCTCTTCAGTTCTTCCCACTACCTAGTTAATGAGATTGAAGATGGCAGGGAAGGAAGGACAGTTATAGAGGGCTTAAGCAGTTTAAATACAGCTTTAATCTCATCTTCTTCTGCTATCATTAATTCAGTAATTCATTCAATCATTCACACAATTCTGTAAATAGTTAGATTTAGTTTATTCCTAATTAATTTTTTCAAAATTTCAATCATTCAGTCAAGATTCGTTTTTTATTATTTTCTGTCTCATTCTACTAGAAATTTTCGTTTCGGTAATTCCCTCTTCTTCCCTAATCTCCCTCTTCTTTTTCTTTATTACTGTAATTATTATTATGCTTAGCTAATCTTCTTCGCTAGAGTTTAGGTGAACTGCGAATTGAACCCAGTTTATATGTGACGACTAAATAATCGATTTTTATGAGTTAAATCGCTCTTGCAACGTTATAGCGACGAGAAATTAATTATAGGCCGTAATTGATTGCTTGTATCTCGTAAATCCTGACCTACGTAGCGAGAGCCCGGGAACGGAATAGACTCGTTGTAATCGATAAAATTCCCTAATACGTAGCGAGAGCCCGTTAGGTGATTTCTAGGATGACTAGTGATCCGAGAGGACCGTGTCGATATTCTTTAACTCATCTTAATTAATTATTTTGGAAATCGCATGTTTGCTTGTTTTAATCGTAGTGATCTGATAACTCTGGTGATATTTCTATTTCATATTTTTATCTTTTTAATCAATTTTTTTAATTTTAGGATACTATCAGTTCACCCAATCGTTATAATCCGTGACCCGGTAGATTAATTGACTGACTTATAATTTTCAACCTGCCTCCCTGTGAAATCGACCCTACTTACCGCTAGCTATCTGTTAGTAGTAATCTAGGATTATTTAGATTACGGTGACGCGACTAACCCGTATCAGTTTTGGCGCCGTTGCCGGGGAGGCGACGCAATTTTATTTGTTAGTTAATTAATTTATCTCTCGTCTCGAGGAATACTTGTTCCTTGAGACCGATCTCACTGTTTCCATGAGAATTGTTGTAGATTTTCCGCAGGAGTCCGATGAGACTTTTGGAGCTTACATACAACGGTTTTGCAGATGGCTTGGCTCTCTGAAAAGCAAATATTTCACCAATGAAACACTTGTTCTTACCGTTTTGAAGGGTATGACGGAGTCTACTAAGGCCTACTTATATTCTACATGTAAGGATTTCGAAAGCAAATCCTACGACGAGGCAGTAGATTATTTCGACTGGGTAGCTGAAGAAAGTGTGAAACCTAGTTTTTCACTTTATTTGCCTAGTAATGAACCCGTTGGTGAGATTAGTGATGTGAATATTTTTGAGAATTCATGTTTTGACTGTGAGACAGGTTGTGACGAAAGTTATGACACGAGTCTCGCGGCTCCATTTTGTGAGAATCTATTTGATGAGGTTCGTGAAGAACCTTTTGATCTGGAACATGAGGTCAAGTGGGATCGATATGAGAATGACACGTTCGAGGACAATATTGAGATTCGATGGGACGAGTATGAGGACGACATTGTAGAGGAGTCATCGGTTTCCTTGCCCGTTATCCCTTCTCCTTCTATGGTTTTGTTCTTTGTTCCCTCCGCTCCACTTCTTTTTCCTCCTTCATGTTTGTCGGCCCCACTGCCGTTAATTTATGATCATATTCCTCTGAACACTGACAGTTGGTTTTCTGATTTTAACATTGATTCTCCATGTCTTGATGACGATGGTATTAGGTCAGTGTTTGAGGTGGGAATTGATCTTCCATCCCGTGATAAGATGACTCGTTCCGTATTTCATACTTTTACTACTAACATCTTATCATGTGCATACATCTGCATTCAGATTTCCTGTGCTCGGGAATATGACATGCTACTGAGGGCTTTGATTCGTTTTTTAAATAAAATTATGAAGTGAGCCGAATCACGGTCGTGCGGGACCGTAAAACCAGCGATGGACGGGAGGCAACCCGGATATTTTTATTTTTATTTTTCATATTTTTTCTAGTTTTTGTAAATAAATAACATAGTTTGCATTTATCGAGTGAGGATGAGGATACTTATATACATATATATTAAGTTGGTGTGCAGGGATTGCTAAGCTACAGTATACCCGACTGAGTCTAGTGAATTAGTACAGACTGGTGATGCCAGTCTACAGACTGGCAAGAAGAAGCAAGAAAAGGCGACTGAGTCTGGGCACGTCTGTCTACAGACTGGAGGAGAAGCGCAGGATAACAAACCCAGTCTACGGACTGAACACCCAAGTCTACAGACTTAGTGCTTTCTTGGTCTACTTGGTCTATAGACTCACCCTTACCCAATCTCCCAACCTATCTACCCCAGTCTATATACTCACCCCAGTCTTTAGACTCACCCCAGATCTAATCCCGAGTCTACCCAGTCGGATCGACAACCCTGACCCGACTCGACCCATCACACCCGACTTAATCCCCAGTCTGCTGTAGACCGACTCATCTCACCCTTACCCGACTCCCTACCCAGACCCCCTCCCCTGTCATACCTTCATCTTCCTCCTCCCTTCCCCAATTTCAAAAACCAGATTCAAACAACCCTACCCTACCATCTACTTTTAGCCCTCCACACCCTCTGGGTTCATCATTACCTGCCCACCTTTTGTCGCTCCGTCGTCTTCTCCCTTCACCGCTCCGCCTTCGCCTTCACCTCTGTCCTCTGTCCTCTTTACTCCGCCGCTCGCTTCTCCGGTCCTTTGCTTCCTTCATCCTCGCCGGAAACCTCTTCCCTCCGCCACTCTTCGCCCTCCGTCATCTCTCTTCACTTTAGCTCATTCCACCAGTCCACCATCCCTTCCACTGGTCACCATCACCGTCCTCCACCCTCCGTTCACTCTATCTCCTCCACCCGCCGCCGTGTTTCAATCCTTTCGCCGTCCCTCCATCGACTGTCCCTCCATCTTCCAGTCAGCCTCCTGAGTTATCGGTTGATTGTAGTTGTCAGGTGTTCAGCCCACGTAGCTGAGTTTCGGGTTTCGGGTTTGGATTTTACATGTTTCTGGGATTATATGTGTGTTTGTGATTTTACGTGTCTCTGTGTTTGTTTTCTGAACTTTTCAGGGTCATATGGAACACGAGGAATCACAAACTAAGAGAGCTAAACAGAGGCCGAGCATATCGAGTCGGACCAAGTAGGTACGGAAACCGAGGTCGGAGTTTGACCTTGGGGTCTGGTTTGGGTAACTCCTTGTACATATTCGGTACTCCTCATTCCCTTCACTCTTTAGTTGCATATTTAGTTACTTTTTCCCTCTATGTTGTTATCCGATTTGTGTATACAATGAGGACATTGTATTGTTTGGTTTGGGGAGGGTAACTAATTTGCATTAGTTGCATATTTTCTGCATTTCGGCATGCATTTTTTTTAAATTTTTGAGTCATAGTAGGTTTCGGAACGGGTTAAACGACGATGATGAAATAGCTTTTGCCCATTCTTTACCCGTTTCATTACTATCTTATTTTAGTGATGTCTTAGTTTGCTTGATCGAGTCTTAGGTTATGTATATCTCGATTGTTATTTCAGTGAACGAATAAACTTGGCTTAAATTGTTGGCAAGCTACTTAAATTATGAGATTAGAGCCTTTTCAAGACCGATGACATCCATGATCGGTCTATTTAGTAATGAGAATAGTTCTCCCTATTTCGCATGTAACATCAAATTGCATAAGTGTGAAGTCCGTCTCTCAAGTCTTTGTGCATTCGGGTCATAACTACAGCATGTATTGAGGCTTTTCTTTTCCCCTCTTTATTTCCCTTTCCCGTTTTCGTTTTCACTCAAATAAATTGAATTATCCCTTCACCACAAAATTAACCACAAGCCTAAATTGCCTACCCTAGTCGAGCTAGTCATGGTGATATTGATGTGTTGTTGAGATAAGTCGGTTTAGTGTATATATGTTTCCCAAAAAAAAAAAAGAAAGAAAAAAAAAGAAATAAAGAATAAAAGAAAAGTGGAAAAAGAATTGAGTTGTGGACTCTGATGCTTCATTGTGATAATATTATGGAGTCGATTTGGGTGAAATAAGCATGATATGGAGAATACGTACTTAATCGGCGTTGATTTTATCGTTTGTGTGGTTGGTATTTTGGTGATGTAATTTGGAAGTTTGGATTGTCTAGCTCGACTATTAACTCCACATTCCCAAAATTATAACCCCTTCTTACCCGTCACTTAATCCATACCCCATTTCACCATTTTACGCCTCGATATGTGTTTAGGTCTCGATTAGTTAGAATGTGCAAGTGATTGGTAGAGATTGTCGTCACATTAGATTGCATGCATGCGTTTATAGGTCGCAGATTAGGCGAGCGTCTTTCTTTCTCTCTATCTCACATTTATATTCTACATCCCTATCATGAGAGTAGAATGTAACCACGAGAGTCCGACAATGATAAGTCTAGCAAGGTTGACAGTTCACTGTTATTCTTTTGATTATGCCATAGCTTGAGTCAGTTCATGTTTTCTAAGTGTCGCTAGCCCGAGTTAGTTTTTGTAGCGAGTCTAGTCTGGGTAACAGCTTTGAGTTGTATACCGTTCCCATAGATCTTGTGTTTGATTGCTTGAGGACAAGCAATGGTTCGGTTTGGGGAGATTTGATGTGTGTCGTTCCTATTCGATTTTTCACCTATTTTGGCACGCATTTCTATGTCGGTTTATTATTTTAGGAGTCGGATTACGCTATTTTCTCCCATATTTGCTACTCGGGTATTCTTTTGTTGTTTTGCAGATAATCGAGACCGAGTAGTTAAAAAAGCTAAAAATTGCATCAAAAATATTAAAGCTCTGAAACCTATTCATTGTAGACCAAGAAGAAGGAAACAAGTCTATAGACAAGACTGTGAGTCTATAGACAAAGAAGAAGGAAGTAAGAAAGCTGTAGACTAAAGCTCAAGTCTATAGACTGGGAAACAAGTCTATAGACTGGGAAACAAGTCTATAGACTGGGAAACAAGTCTATAGACTGAGAAAGTGCAGCAGACAGTCCGTAGACTGAGGAGAAGTCCGTTGGAATTCTAGATTGAACTCAGTCTGCAGACTTGGATCTCAAGTCTACCGGCCTAAAATTCAAGTCTGTAGGATACTAGGATGGGATGCCACTCCAAGACTAATTCAGTTGACGTTACCCACTACCCCCCCTATTACGCTCTTCAGTTCTTCCCACTACCTAGTTAATGAGATTGAAGATGGCACGGAAGGAAGGAAGTTATAGGGGGCTTAAGCAGTTTAAATACAGCTTTAATCTTATCATCTTCTGCTATCTTTAATTCAGTAATTCATTCAATCATTCACACAATTCTGTAAATAGTTAGATTTAGTTTATTCCTAATTAATTTTCTCAAAATTTCAATCATTCAGTCAAGATTCGTTTTTTATTATTTTCTGTCTCATTCTACTAGAAATTTTCGTTTCGGTAATTCCCTCTTCTTCCCTAATCTCCCTCTTCTTTTTCTTTATTACTGTAATTATTATGCTTAGCTAATCTTCTTCGCTAGAGTTTAGGTGAACTGCGAATTGAACCAAGTTTATATGTGATGACTAAATAATCGATTTTTATGAGTTAAATCGCTCTTGCAACGTTATAGCGACGAGTAATTAATTATAGGCCGTAATTGATTGCTTGTATCTCGTAAATCCTGACCTACGTAGCGAGAGCCCGGGAACGGAATAGACTCGTTGTAATCGATAGAATTCCCTAATACGTAGCGAGAGCCCGTTAGGTGACTTCTAGGATGACTAGTGATCCGAGAGGACCGTGTCGATATTCTTTAACTCATCTTAATTAATTATTTTGGAAATCACATGTTTGCTAGTTTTAATCGTAGTGATCCGACAACTTTGGTGATATTTCTAATTCATATTTTTATCTTTTTAATCAATTTCTTTAATTTTAGGATACTATCAGTTCACCCAATCGTTATAATTCGTGACCCGGTAGATTAATTGTCTGACTTATAATTTTCAACCTGCCTCCCTGATGGTGGGATTTGTCGTGGATCCCGCCGATCAAATAATAACCAACTAGCACCTAACGGTAGTTAGGGTAAGTCGGGATCGTATCCACGGAGACGGTGTTGCAAGGTTTAGACTAGGTCGGCCTAAAACGAGGCTAAGTCACAACAAACACAAAGAAATGCTAATTGATGAATTATGATGAGAGGAGAAGAAGGAAGTGGACTAACAATGAACTAGACTAATATAATGCTAAAACGGAATAACTAAAGATCAAACTAACTAGCAAACTAAGGAAATGATGACTAACTAATAAGATGAAATCAAATATGGAAAGAAGTGGGTTAGGTTGGGTTCATAAGTGTAATAGGGTGACTTGGGTAATCAAGGGTGTAGGTGTCTCCTAGTTGCTAGAGTCGGTCCGGGCTCTCGCTACTTAGACCGATGTCAAGGTGGGTTCGCGTTTGATGGCGTCTAAACCCTAGTCCACATTGTATGTATAATGACTATTCTCAACATGACCACATACTAGACAAACAATGAGTAGAGGAAGACTAGCATGAGAAGCATGGCCACTACAACTCAAACAAGCATTTCAACAAACACATAGTGTGCCAAGTATGTGACTAACAACAAAGATTCACCCTTTACCCCTAATCAAACCCTAATCACCGATATTCTACCCTTAATCCCCCTACTAACCCACAAGGAATCTACTCACTCATAATCAATGATGAACTAACAACAATAAGAGAAAACCTCATCACAAACCAAACATCCATTATCATGTACAAGAACAATAACAATAAACACTAAGTAAAGATTCAAACTTGAAATAATAACAAAGAACAAGAGTGAAGAAGATTATACCAACAACAAGAGGAAGAAAAAAGATGCAAACTTGCATTAATAAGAAACCCAAATAATCTCCAAGGTTGTCAATCTTGGATGAGTCTTCAAGAATCTTCTCAATACAAGAACTAATTACAACTAGATTAAACTAGGATTAACTAAGGATTAACTAAAGATTTAGAGAGATTAATTAGGGTTTACAAATCTTAAGAGAGGCCTAAAAACAATCTAGGGTAAGGTAGAGTAAGGTAAGGTGCATAAACAATACAAGAGGGAAGTATTTATAGGGGTACAAGAATGAAGGAGGAGGAAAAAAGGGTTGCGGGTTACAGCACACTGGTCCCGACCGGGAAGGACCGGTCCCGATCGGGAAGGGAGTGGTCCCGACCGGGAAGGTCTGGTCCCGACCGGGACGGACCCAAAACAGGAGACCCCTCATTTGTGCACTTCATCCCGGACGGGATGAGGCCATACCCATCGGGGATGAGTCTTGTAGGCCTCCAATATGATCTTTAAGGTTCCCCCTTGCTTCACATGGACTTCTCATCGATTCTCGGGACTCGGGTTCGGGTCTTGGAGGCTCGGGATCGGGTCCCAAGGTCTCGGGGTCGAATCCAAGGCATCGAGTGATCGTTCCTCCGCTTCGTTGGCTCCGAAAAGTGTATGTATTGCGTCGAAATCGCTCCAACTCGTCATGAATGGTCTCGGGAACCTGAAACGAACTAGAGGAAGCATAAGTGGCCCACAAATCGCTCCCAAGGAGCGATTCCACAAGGAAAATGGGACCAAAACACTACAAAAAAGGCACTACAAACTACACTTATCACTCCCTGTGGAATCGACCCTACTTACCGCTAGCTATCTGTTAGTAGTAATTTAGGATTATTTTGATTACGGTGACGCGACTACCCCTATCAATTTTGGCGCCGTTGCCGGGGAGGCGACGCAATTTTATTTGTTAGTTAATTAATTTATCTCTCGTCTCGAGGAATACTTGTTCCTTGAGATCGATCTTATTGTTTCCATGAGAATTGTTGTAGATTTTTCGCAGGAGTCCGATGAGACTTTTGGAGCTTACATACAATGGTTTTGCAGTTGGCTTGGTTTTCTGAAAAGCAAATATTTCACTAATGAAACACTTGTTCTTACCGTTTTGAAGGGTATGACGGAGTCTACTAAGGCTAATTATTCTACATGTAAGGATTTCGAAAGCAAATCCTACGACGAGGCAGTAGATTATTTCGACTGGCTAGCTAAAGAAAGTGTGAAACCTAGTTTTTCACTTTATTTGCCTAGTAATGAACCCGTTGGTGACATTAGTGATGTGAATATTTTTGAGAATCCATGTTTTGACTGTGAGACAGGTTGTGACGAAAGTTATGACACGAGTCTCGCGGCTCCATTTTGTGAGAATCTATTTGATGAGGTTCGTGAAGAACCTTTTGATCTGGAACATGAGGTCAAGTGGGATCGATATGAGAATGACACGTTCGAGGACAATATTAAGATTCGATGGGACGAGTATGAGGACGACATTGTAGAGGAGTCAGCGGTTTCCTTGCCCGTTATCCCTTCTCCTTCTATGGTTTTGTCCTTTGTTCCCTCCGCTCCACTTCTTTTTCCTCCTTCATGTTTGTCGGCCCCACTGCCGTTAATTTATGATCATATTCCTCTGAACACTGACAGTTGGTTTTCTGATTTTATCATTGATTCTCCATGTCTTGATGACGAGGGTATTAGGTCAGTGTTTGAGGTGGGAATTGATCTTCCATCCCGTGATAAGATGACTCGTTCCGTATTTCATACTTTTACTACTAACATCTTATCATGTGCATACATCTGCATTCATATTTCTTGTGCTCGGGAATATGACATGCCACTGAGGGCTTCGATTTGTTTTTTAAATAAAATTATGAAGTGAGCCGAATCACGGTCGTGCGGGACCGTAAAACCAGCGCTGGCTGGGAGGCAACCCGGATAATTTTTTTTTTTTTCATATTTTTTCTAATTTTTGTAAATAAATAACATAGTTTGCATTTATCGAGTGACGATGAGGATACTTATATACATATATATTAAGTTGGTGTGCAGGGATTGCTGAGCTACAGTATACCCGACTGAGTCTAGTGAATTAGTACAGACTAGTGATGCCAGTCTACAGACTGGCAAGAAGAAGCAAGAAAAGGCGACTGAGTCTGGGCATGTCTGTCTACAGACTGGAGGAAAAGCGCAGGATAACAAACCCAGTCTACGGACTGAACACCCAAGTCTACAGACTTAGTGCTTTCTTGGTCTACTTGGTCTATAGACTAACCCTTACCCAATCTCCCAACCTATCTACCCCATTCTATAGACTCACCCCAGTCTTTAGACTCACCCCAGATCTAATCCCGAGTCTACCCAGTCGGATCGACAACCCTGACCCGACTCGACCCATCACACCCGACTTAATCCCCAGTCTGCTGTAGACCGACTCATCTCACCCTTACCCGACTCCCTACCCAGACCCCCTCCCCTGTCATACCTTCATCTTTCTCCTCCCTTCCCCAATTTCAAAAACCAGATTCAAACAACCCTACCCTACCATCTACCTTCAGCCCTCCACAGCCTCTGGGTTCATCATTACCTGCCCACCTTTTGTCGCTCCGTCGTCTTCTCCCTTCACCGCTCCGCCTTCGCCTTCACCTCTGTCCTCTGTCCTTTTCACTCCGCCGCTCGCTTCTCCGGTCCTTTTCTTCCTTCATCCTCGCCGGAAACCTCTTCCCTCCGCCACTCTTCGCCCTCCGTCATCTCTCTTCACTTTAGCTCATTCCACCAGTCCACCGTCCCTTCCACTGGTCACCATCACCGTCCTCCACCCTCCGTTCACTTTATCTCCTCCACCCGCTGCCGTGTTTCAGTCCTTTCGCCGTTCCTGCATCGACTGTCCCTCCATCTTCCAGTCAGCCTCCTGAGTTATCGGTTGATTGTAGTTGTCAGGTGTTCAGCCCACGTAGCTGAGTTTCGGGTTTCGGGTTTGGATTTTACATGTTACTGGGATTATATCTGTGTTTATGATTTTACGTGTCTCCGTGTTTGTTTTCTGAACTTTTCAGGGTCATATGGAACACGAGGAATCACAAACTAAGAGAGCTAAACAGAGGCCGAGCATATCGAGTCAGACCAAGTGGGTACGGAAACCGAGGTCGGAGTTTGACCTTAGGGTCTGGTTTGGGTAACTCCTTGTACATATTCGGTACTCCTCATTCCCTTCACTCTTTAGTTGCGTATTTAGTTACTTTTTCCCTCTATGTTGTTATCCGATTTGTGTATACATTGAGGACATTGTAATGTTTGGTTTGGGGAGGGTAACTAATTTGCATTAGTTGCATATTTTCTGCATTTCAGCATGCGTTTTTTTTTTAATTTTTGAGTCATAGTAGGTGTCGGAACGGGTTAAACGACGATGATGAAATAGCTTTTGCCCATTCTTTACCCGTTTCATTACTATCTTATTTTAGTGATGTCTTAGTTTGCTTGATCGAGTCTTAGGTTATGGCATATCTCGATTTTTATTTCAGTGAACGAATAAACTTGGCTTAAATTGTTGGCAAGCTACTTAAATTCTGAGATTAGAGCCTTTTCGAGACCGATGACATCCATGATCGGTCTATTTAGTAATGAGAATAGTTCTCCCTATTTCGCATGTAACATCCAATTGCATAAGTGTGAAGTCCGTCTCTCAAGTCTTTGTGCATTCGGGTCATAACTACAACATGTATTGAGGCTTTTCTTTTCCCCTTTTTATTTCCTTTTCCCGTTTTCGTTTTCACTCAAAAAAAATTGAATTATCCCTTCACCCCAAAATTAACCACACGCCTAAATTGCCTACCCTAGTCGAGCTAGTCATGGTGATATTGATGTGTTGTTGAGATAAGTCGGTTTGGTGTATATATGTTTCCCAAAAAAAAAAAGAAAAAAAAAAAGAAATAAAGAATAAAAGAAAAGTGGAAAAAGAATTGAGTTGTGGACTCTGATGCTTCATTGTGATAATATTATGGAGTCGATTTGGGTGAAATAAGCATGATATGGAGAATACGTACTTAATCGGCGTTGATTTTATCGTTTGTGTGGTTGGTATTTTGGTGATGTAATTTGGAAGTTTGGATTGTCTAGCTCGACTATTAACTCCACATTCCCAAAATTATAACCCCTTCTTACCCGTCACTTAATCCATACCCCATTTCACCATTTTACGCCTCGATATGTGTTTAGGTCTCGATTAGTTAGAATGTGCAAGTGATTTGTAAAGATTGTCGTCACATTAGATTGCATGCATGCGTTTATAGGTCGCAGATTAGGCGAGCGTCTTTCTTTCTCTCTATCTCACATTTATATTCTACATCCCTATCATGAGAGCAGAATGTAACCGCGAGAGTCCGACAATGATAAGTCTAGCAAGGTTGACGGTTCACTGTTATTCTTTTGATTATGCCATAGCTTGAGTCAGTTCATGTTTTCTAAGTGTCGCTAGCCCGAGTTAGTTTTTGTAGCGAGTCTAGTCTGTGTAACAGCTTTGAGTTGTATACCGTTCCCATGGATCTTGTGTTTGATCGCTTGAGGACAAGCAATGGTTCAGTTTGGGGAGATTTGATGTGTGCCGTTCCTATTCGATTTTTCACCTATTTTGGCACGCATATCTGTGTCGGTTTATTATTTTAAGAGTCGGATTACGCTATTTTCTCCCATATTTGCTACTCGGGTATTCTTTTGTTGTTTTGCAGATAATCGAGACCAAGTAGTTAAAAGAGCTAAAAATTGCATCAAAAATATTAAAGCTCTGAAACCTATTCATTGTAGACCAAGAAGAAGGAAACAAGTCTATAGACTAGACTGTGAGTCTATAGATTGAGAAGAAGGAAATAAGAAAGCTGTAGACTAAAGCTCAAGTCTATAGACTGGGAAACAAGTCTATAGACTGAGAAAGTGCAGCGGACAGTCCGTAGACTGAGGAGAAGTCCGTTGGAATTCTAGATTGAACTCAGTCTGCAGACTTGGATCTCAAGTCTACCAGCCTAAAATCCAAGTCTGCAGGATGGGATACCACTCCAAGACTAATTCAGTTGACGTTACCCACTACTACCCCTATTACGCTCTTCAGTTCTTCCCACTACCTAGTTAATGAGACTGAAAATGGCAGGGAAGGAAGGACAGTTATAGAGGGCTTAAGCAGTTTAAATACAGCTTTAATCTCATCTTCTTCTGCTATCTTTAATTCAGTAATTCATTCAATCATTCACACAAATCTGTAAATAGTTAGATTTAGTTTATTCCTAATTAATTTTCTCAAAATTTCAATCATTCAGTCAAGATTCGATTTTTTTATTATTTTCTGTCTCATTCTACTAGAAATTTTCATTTCGGTAATTCCCTCTTCTTCCCTAATCTCCCTCTTCTTTTTCTTTATTACTGTAATTATTATGCTTAGCTAATCTTCTTTGCTAGAGTTTAGGTGAACTGCGAATTGAACAAAGTTTATATGTGATGACTAAATAATCGATTTTTATGAGTTAAATCGCTCTTGCAACGTTATAGCGACGAGTAATTAATTATAGGCCGTAATTGATTGCTTGTATCTCGTAAATCCTGACCTACGTAGCGAGAGCCCGGGAACGGAATAGACTCGTTGTAATAGATAGAATTCCCTAATACGTAGCGAGAGCCCGTTAGGTGACTTCTAGGATGACTAGTGATCCGAGAGGACCGTGTCGATATTCTTTAACTCATCTTAATTAATTATTTTGGAAATCGCATGTTTGCTTGTTTTAATCGTAGTGATCCGACAACTCTGGTGATATTTCTAATTCATATTTTTATCTTTTTAATCAATTTCTTTAATTTTAGGATACTATCAGTTCACCCAATCGTTATAATTCGTGACCCGGTAGATTAATTGACTGACTTATAATTTTCAACCTGCCTCCCTGTGGAATCGACCCTACTTACCGCTAGCTATCTGTTAGTAGTAATTTAGGATTATTTTGATTACGGTGACGCGACTAACCCGTATCACCAATATGCCATGCTCTCCTTTGATAAATATAGGATAGGATATTGGGATTCTCTACTCCCAAATCCTTCTATCCACATCATTATCACCCTCCTAATTCCTGATCTGACACCACCCTCCTAATAAAAGCTAGCGTATGATGTTCCATTAGGAAGTAGAATAGGTGTTTGGGTAGAATCATAATGTACAAATATGCTGATTCAATGCACAAGAGGCCATGTTTCAGGCCAATGATTAAAGCTCCAGCTGCGAAAGATGAGCCTGATGATTTTGAACGTGGACTCGATTTCTATGATTTTTCATCGTAAGTTACACAAACCCGACTCCTCAATTCATATTACTATATATATAGGCTATATGATGTGATTTGTGAGAGTTGAAATCATATCGTGTTTGTGCAGGGGACATTGAAAGATAGCAAAATCAAATATAAGGTCTCGAGCTCAAATACCGGAAGCAAGTTGTATGAAGTTCATCATCTCGCCTCAATCCAAAGCTGATATGATGTGGTTTAATTCCGACAAGTACTCACAGTTAATCAATGGGTTTTCCCATAGTTGATTATTTAATTACTATGGTTTTTTATGCGTGATCCAAAGACAAGTTCAATTTCATATTTTCAGGAACTCCCTAATTGAAGATCTGTATGCTGCTAAATCATTTCTGGAAACATAAAAATCTTAACAAACAAGAAACAAAAATGTAAGAAACAAAATCAAAAACGAAAACATCAAACTGTGAGAGAAACTAACATGACACAATCAATATAATACGCAACAAGCAGAAACAATGAATGATTTCAGATACGAGAATGCGATGAAATTAAATTCGTACCTGAAATCAATAATTGGCAGTAGCGATAATGAATAATCCAGAGCAGAACGGTGACACGCGAAATCAAGAGCAGAACGGTGACGGTGATGAACGAAGGCACGAAGCTGATTGATGAACGAAGCTGATTGACAATGGAAAAAAACGGAAAAAAGTTGAGATTATGAACATAAAAAACGAGAACGAACAACAAACAATCAATATAAAAACGAAAAAAAGCGGAGATTATGAACATAAAAAACGAGAATGAACATCAAACAATCAAAAGCTGAGATTCTGAACATAAAAAATGAGAATGAACATCAAACAATCAATATAAAAACGAAAAAAACTGAGATTATGAACATATAAATATAATTAAACTAACATGAAACAAACCAGAACCCATATGAATATCACCAAGAATCAATCACACTAATAAGCAATCAAAACATCAAAACCGATTAGATTTCTTACTGTGAGAGAAACACGGATTAATTGTTTCGAGAATGCAGAACGGTGATGCAAAATAAGCAGAACGGTGATGAACGACGACAGTGATTGATGAACGATGAACGATGAACGACGACAGTGATTGATTAGGTTGGAACGGTGATGAACAGGTGATATGATTGATGGGTAATTATTCGTTTCGGTGATTGGTTAGATTTATAGGGACGGATTTCCAAATTAGAGAAGAGGTGAGGGCGGTAATTGGTTTTTCGCAGAGGCCGGGAACAAACTTTTTTTTAATTCATTAGTTTCATTAGTTCAGAAGAGTTTAGAGGTTTTGGTAAGATATCCCGGTTTTAAATTTTGGAATTTTAATATCCGTATCCAATCCGAAATAAACTGGATATCCGATTTTTCTGGATATATTAAAGTGGATATCCGGTTTCCGGAATTTTAGAGGTCTTTTTTTTTCTTTTTTCATTAAGTGAACATAATCCAATTTTTTATTTAAAAATAATAACGAACCTTGCGTTAATTATTATATAAAAATAATACGATAAATAAATAGGAAAAAAACCTAAATATAATTTAATTATTACAATCATCTCGAATACGACAAATATAACATGCAAACAACCTTTTTTTAATCAATACTCTCCAAGCGGTTTGTTTGATTTTCATTCTCGAATGATGAGTTGGGCATTTCATTTACATATCACTCATTCAGTATTTTAGTTGGTTTTATTTTTAATTTTTTTTTTTGAAAACCAGATCGAATATCCGATTTTCATTTTTGCGGATACGTATCCACTATATTTTTACGTAAAACCGTACCGGATATCCAGATATTCGTATCAGATATCCGGAAATTCGTATAATTGTAACGCATATCGTATCGTATAACTAAGGATAATAAAACCGTAACGAATTTTTCTGCTCACCCCTAGGTTTTGGTTATGAATTATAATAATCATACAACTCTCGACGCATTAAAGGGTAGAGAAGGAATTAGTTATGAATTATAATAAACACATAACTCTCGACACATTAAAGGGTAGAGAAGGAAAATTTGATAAGGAAAAGGTGGACACTTATTAAAGCGTCCAGGTTAAAGCGTCAAGAAACTAGTGATTTTGTAGTAGTGTTCATTTTCGTCTCGAATAATTACTTATACCTCAAGAAACGTTTATTTTACTAATTTTATTAGCCGGCCCAATTATTTTATTAATTCGTTTTAATTCGATTTCATGGGCAGTCAACTTATTGTCTCGGAACCCGTCTTGTACTGACACCTGTTCAGTTAGTACGTAGTACTTAACTTCACTTTATAGTGAGTTGAATTCAATCCCACTATTACGTCCATTCCCCTTTTCCTTTTCTTATGCACCGCTTCACTTCTTAACCCACTCATCATTCATTCCTCTTGGATTCACTCTCACTTTCACGCTCATCATTTTGGTCTCTCTTCATCTCCGTCCATTACCTTCAGCAGCCACCATCATCGTCATTTTGTATCCATATCATCCATCACTATATGCTTTGTCCTGTTCCTCACCATGGTAATTTTCGCTTTGTCCTGTCCATTACCTATATGCTTTGGCCATGAATCGATCCCCTTTTTCGTTCTCTGTTTCGCTGCTTCTCCTCGCACTGCTGCTATCTATTTCTAAGACCGATTCGTGAAGGTAATTTTCGCCCTTTTTCCTCTTCATTCCTTCGTGTTCTTCATTTCTTCTTCTTTTTCGTCTGCCGCATTTCCTGCAGCAGTTTGTGTTGTTGCTCTTCTTTTCTTCTTCTTCTTCATTCGTTGCATCTGCTACTGCTGTCTGATATGCTCGTCCTTCTTCTTCTCCTCCTTCTTCTGTTGTTCTCTGTGTTTGGTTGTTCGTGTGTTGTTGTCGTTCCTTTTTTGTTTTGTTGCTTCTGCCTTTTCTCCTTCTAGTTCCATTCATGATGATGCTACTGCCTTTCAATGTTGTTGTCAATGTTGTGTTGTGCGTGTATCTATCATTATGGTTTGTGGCTAATGTCGTTGGTGTTGCCGTTCATTTCGTTTTCTCTTTTCTTCGTCTTCTAGTGATTCCCTTGTTTTTTAGCCCTTGTTGTCGTTGTTGTTCTCGCTCTGTTGTAGTTCGTTGTTGATGCTACTATTTCGCACCGCTTCTCGGTTTTGTTTCTGTCTCGTTACTGTTTCCAGTTGTTACCCCTGCCACTTCAACCTACGTTATTATCATCATTCTTGTTCACCTCCTTTACTTTGGTCGTGTGTGCATTGCAGTTGTACATGCTGATCATTGTTTTCGTTATTCGGTTTCAATTTCTCCTCTATTATGATTGTTACAGCTGTAGTCTTCTTGTTGCGGTTGTTTTGCATTCTTTTCGTTCTCTCCTACTTTGTTGTGGTGTTGTAGCCACTCTCATGCTTTAATTTTGTTCGTCCTCTGTTCGGTTTTCCTCTAGTTTTCTGCCCTTTTGTCGTACACGTTATGCTACTGCTGCGGTCGTCTTTTGTTGTCTGTTGCCGCAGCTGTGTTGTTGTTGTTATCTCTGATGTCGGACTGTCAATTCCTTTTTTTTTGTCCTGGTGTTAGTTTTGAGCATCGAGCATCGGTTTTATGCCAATCTTCGTTAACCCCGACTTCTTTGTTTATGTTTCTGTGTATTCTCGTTCTCGTTGGTGCATCAGACTTTTAACTAAAAACACATTTCGGAGACGACTTTAAGACTACTGAAGGTTGGAGCTTGGACAGATTAAGAAAGACAAGTTCGTGATTGTTTCTGATATCAACTGAAGGTAACTTTAGGACGTTACTCGGTATTATACCGTATGTTGAGTAGTAGTATGTAGTAAATATTTTAACTTCGGTTTTCTAATTTTAGCTATTTATGATTTGCTAAAAATATTATTTTAAATTGTGTACCTTACAAATACTTTTTTTTGGTGAAATGTGAATTTATATTAAGCACTGAAGCATTTGCACCATACAAGATAATCGGGCTCATTAGCCTCAGCTACAGACCTCCGTCTTACATTTAAACATTACAAATCTGCTCAATCCATTTGTTACCTTTACTAGAAAAAGCTAATGTATCCTTATTAATTAGTTGTTTCATTTGCACCATGATTATCTGGATGATTACCTCAGGTCTACGCACTGTGCATTCAATTCGACATTGATTCCTGCAATTCCAAATCAAATAGACCGCCCCTGCGTATATGGCCTGGATAATCTTCTTGACAAGCAGCGACCTGCACCTCCATTTCACCATATCAGGCAAGCTATTTATATAAGCAACCCCAGTCCACCTCTTTAACAGGACTTGTATTCTCCTCAAAAATGGACAGTCAAAAAATAGATGAGATACTGTTTCCTCCTGCTGCTCACACAGTACACAAGTAGTTTCTCTAACAACACCAAACTGCACCAATCTATCCTTAGTGAGCAATCTATTTTGTATAGCCAACCAATTTATAAACCTGTATTTAGGCAAAGCATATCTATTCCATACATACTCATTCCAATTCACACGAGAACTCGGCTCCTAAAGCCAAGTACATCCTTGATGCGTAGTATACTCACCTAACATCCAATTCGATCCATTATATCCTCCTTTGAAGATCTCCTTAATTTTACAAATTTGTCTCCAACTCCAACTGGAGTTTGGTGTTGGTGTATAACTAAACCAATCTTGTTGTTTCATATGGATGTGGTTTACCCATTTGATCCATAGATGATCATGTTTTTCAGCGATCCACCATGTGTACTTAGCTATCATAGCCCTATTCCAGCTCATACTGTCTATGATGCCCAGGCCACCCTATTTCTGTGGTCTACAGCACGCTTTGCAGGATATTAGAGGGATCCTAGAGTACTCTGAATCCCTATACCAGAGGTAGCTCCGACAAATAGCATCAATTTTGCGTATGACACCAGCAGGAATCAAGAAAATCCGCGC
Source organism: Agrostemma githago (assembly GCA_958450325.1). NCBI lineage: Eukaryota > Viridiplantae > Streptophyta > Magnoliopsida > Caryophyllales > Caryophyllaceae > Agrostemma > Agrostemma githago. The sequence continues at coordinate 19,583,501 of OY288241.1, read as the reverse complement.
CCAATACGAATGGGGCTGAGTAAGAACAGTCCGTACTAAAACTAGCCTGCCCGCATAGCTTAATTTTCTTGCTCCCCATCCCCGAATACGCTTGACCACTTTCTCAATAAGGGTAGCACATTCTCCATTAGTCAATCGTTTATACGAAATAGGTGTACCCAAATACCTAAAAGGAAAGCACCCTTGCCTAAATCCTGTCATCTTGTATATACTTCTCATATCCTCATCCCTAACTCCATTCATATATATTTCAGACTTCTCCGTATTCATCACCAACCCATATGCTTGGGAGAAAGTCAGCATCGCTCTAATCAATATTTTATTAGATACTAGATCTCCTCTGCAGAACATTAATAAATCATCGGCAAAACATAGATGACATACTGGAATATGATCCACAGTATGTGCATAGGGCTGTTCAATGTTTATCCAATAATGTTGGCTTCCGTTTGACAATGGTTTATGCCTTCAACGGCATCTCGGAGCGTGAAAACTTATGGCAAAATCTTATGCGTTTAGCAGATAGTATGTTGGGTGCGTGGGCTGTTTGTGGTGATTTCAACTGTGTTCTTTCCCCGGAAGAGAGATTGGGTGGTAACTTTAATCAGGCTGAAGCTACACCATTTCGGGAATGTATTAATCATTGTGATCTTGTAGATTGTCCTGCAGTTGGAGCGTACTATACTTGGACTAATAAACAGAAACCGGAAGATAGAGTGTACTCTAGACTTGATAGAGTTCTGATTAATCAAGAGTGGGAAAATATTTTTCCTGAAATGCAAGCGGAATTCATGCCGGAGGGATTGTTTGATCATAATCCATGTATTATTAAGAGTAAGGTGCTGCAAATACGCAGGAACAGGCCTTTCAAAATTTTCTAATATGTGGTGTTCTTCTCCACAATTCAAAGAGATACTAATTCAGAACTGGAATGCTAATATATATGGGACTAAACAATATGTTTTAGTTCACAAATTGAAGGCTTTGAAGAAGCCGCTCAAGGATATGAATAGGAGTCAGTTCACGGACATTGAAAGAATTACTGACATTGCTAGGACAAAATTAATAGCATGCCAGCAAGCAGTCCGACAGAATATGGGTGATATCCACTTAATGCAGGATGAGTATGAGGCTCATGAACACCTTCAGATTTTAGAACAGCAATGCTATGCTTTTCTTCGTCAAAAGGCCAAGGCTCATTGGATGAAGGAAGGTGATGCTAACACCGCATATTTTCATGGAGTCTTGAGAGCTCGAAGATCTTACAATTCAGTTACTCAGATTACGGATAGAGGAGGGACAATGCACACGAATCAGGAAGGCATTCAGAACAGTTTTTTTGGAGTTTTATCATGATCTCCTTGGATCAAATCAGACTACTAATCCTGTTTCAGGGCATATAATGCAGGGAGGCCCGGTATGCAATGATCAACATGCTACTATTTTGATGAAACCCATTACAAATGACGAAATTAAAGCAGTCCTATTTGGCATTCCCAATGACAAGGCTCCGGGGCCGGATGGATATTCGAGTCAATTTTTCAAAGCAAGTTGGGAGAGAATTGGGGAAGAGGTATGTGATGCAGTTCATGAATTCTTCATTTCAGGGAAATTACTGAAGCAAATGAATGCTACTACATTGACGCTTATCCCAAAGATTGCGAAGCCTCAAACCGTAATGCAATTCCGCCCGATAGCCTGTTGTAACATTATATATAAAATAATATCCAAATTGTTATGCAATAGGCTGTCAGAGGTACTACCTGAGCTTATTTCTCCGACTCAGGGTGGATTCATTCAAGGAAGGAGTATCTTGGAAAACATTTTGATATGTCAAGATTTAATTAAACTCTATGGTAGGAAGTCCGTCTCACCCAGGTGTATGTTCAAGATTGATCTACAGAAGGCGTACGACACCATTGAGTGATGAATGATGAATGATGTATGTTCAAGATTTTTTGGCTTGAATGATGAATGCACTCATGTTCCCGGCAGATTTCACTAATCTCATTCTAGAATGTGTGACTACTGCATCCTTTTCTCTCAGCCTCAATGGTGAAACTTTTGGTTTTTTTCCGGAAAAGGGGACTTCGCCAGGGGGATCCTCTTTCTCCGCTTCTATTCACCATATGTATGGAATATCTCTCTAGACTGCTGAATTATACAACTCAGAACATGAAATTCAAGTTTCATCCCCTATGCAGCACCATGAAACTATCGAGTCTGATGTTTGCGGATGATCTAATCCTATTCAGTAAGGGGGATGTCGACTCGATAATGGTTCTCCTACGAACTTTTGCAACATTCTCCGCTACGTCAGGGCTGAAAATGAGCCCAGGAAAGACGAATGTTTACTTCAATGGCGTTCCTAATGATGTGAGGGCGGATATAATACAGGTCTCGGGATGTGTGGAAGGAACACTGCCTTTTCGATATCTTGGAGTCCCTATTAAACCGACTAAACTCAATGCTAAAGACTGCTGCCCATCGATCGATAAAATTATGGAGAGAATTAGAGCTTTGGGAACCAAAAAGTTATCATATATTGGCAGGCTGGTTCTAATTAAAGCGGTCCTGAAGACAATGCATAATTATTGGGCGTCTATCTTCATCCTGCCTACTGCCGTGATAAAGAATATCGAATCCCTGTGTAGGAACTTTCTTTGGGATGGTGGGACGGAGTACAAACGAACTCCGACGGTCTCCTGGGAGAAAGCTTGTAGACCTATTTTAGAAGGGGGACTGGGTATAAAAGACGATCGAACCTGGAATAGAGCTGCAGTAGGAAAGTTAGCATGGTGGGTACACAGTAAACCCGATAAATTATGGACACAATGGGTAAATCATATATATCTGAAAGGACGGGAATGGCAGTCATATAGTGCTCCGGTTGATGTCCCTTGGACGTGGAGGAAGATTTGTAAGATCAAAGAGGAGATTAAAGACCAAGCTCAAATTTGGAGTCTGAGACCGAGTCATAGTTATTCGGTCAGTAAGGCATATGAGTGCTTGAGAATAGCAACAACAAAAATGCAGTGGTCATATCTCGTGTGGAACGAGTGGACAATTCCCAAACATAAGTTCATTAATTGAACATATCATCATGGAGCGATGAATACAAAGTCCAAATTACTCAGATTTGGAGTTGTTCAGGAGGATTCTTGCTGTCTTTGTGGGACTATGAGCGAGACTTTGGAACATTTATTCTTCGAGTGTGATTACAGTTCGCGGGTTCTAAGCTTGGTGAATGATTGGACGGGCTTGAAAATCCCAGTGGTGGGAGAGACGAGCTGGCGAATAGCAAGAAGGGGCTCCAAGCTAAGGAGGGGCGTGATAAATGGGATAACAAACGCGGTCATTTATCACGTTTGGAATCAACGAAACAAGGCAAGAATTGAACATGTCATTATGCAGCCGGATGTTGTGCTGAGTCGGATTAAAGACGAGTTTAGAACAAGAATGAATGGGTCATGTAAGCAATTACAAAATAGCAAAGATAAAGATTGGTTAGCTAGCCTGATATTGTAAGGAAGATATTTCTTCCAATCATTTGTTACATATTAATATAATTTTTACATTTTACCAAAAAAAAAAACATAGATGACAAAGCTGCATAGGCCGGCATAAAGGGTGAAATTTAAAGTTTCCACTTGCAGTAACCATGTTTAAGATCCTTGTTAGATATTCCATACACATAACGAATAATAATGGCGACAATGGGTCACCCTGAGGAATCCCTCTCCGGCCTTGAAAATACCCAAATTGGGATCCGTTCAAAGCCAGTGTGTACGAAGGAGTCGTGATGCATTCCATTATCCAATTAATCATACGTGCAGGTAATTTTAAACCATTCAACATATCCTTAATAAAACTCCATTCAATCAAATCATATGCTTTTCTAAGATCAATCTTCATAATACTTCGTGGAGAACAAGCTTTCCTATTATATAGTGGAACAAGATCTTGACAAATCAATTTATAGTCGACAATGTCACGCCCATGAATGAAAGCACTAACTGATCTTTACAAGAAGGGGAAGGGGTGCGTGGGTGCCCGTTTAGCCATGTCACCCGGTGAGTGTGGGGCCATGTATGGTGACGTAGCAATAACCGATACGTACCTTCATGCTTGGTAACCATTTTAGATACCAAAACATTAGTCGCTAATTTTGCGACACAAAAATTGGTCTCTAAGTCTGTCACTACATTAGCTACCAACAATTTGTGGTCGCTAATGTAGCTGCTTAAAAGTTCGTCTCTATTATTGTCGCAAAACTAGCCACAACGCTTTCAGTTGCTAGGTAGTAGCTAATTTTGGTCGCTAATTCTCTAGCTAAATTAGCGACAAGGCCTTTAGCTACCAATGAAATTTAGTCGCAAATTCCATCTCTAAGCTGATTAGCTACGGAAAATTGAAGAGTTGCTACTAAAAGTTCAGTCTCTAAGAAGACTTCACCTTGTAGTGTTTTTTGTGGTCACTACAGGTTTTGGCCCTAAACAGCGCACCCTAAACGATTTTTGGACCAATCGACCTTTTAGCGGTAAGATCCGACACGCCGAGAGACCCTCGATTGATGTTTTGATCGTCCAAGGTAGTTACGCATTCCGTGAATATGCCAAGCAAATTGCACTAAGCGAACGGGACGACGCTCACGTCCCCCGGTGACCTGTCGCCACCTAAGCAAAGACTATTCGTTGGACGGTAGCCTACCCTACTCTCCCCGTGTTTGCATCCTGCATGAGTGTATGCATTCCTAGTTATTTGTAGCGTGATTGTGACAACCCGAATAAAACATTAAAATCCGGATTCAACCACGACATCATATTCAATTACACCCAAACTCCGTTTTCGAAAGGATATCTCTCAAAACCACCTTTTATCGCCGTTACTCTGGCCAAAATCAAACTTATTATTTTCAAAAACACACCTTAGCGCCATCAATCTGGCTAACTTCACACTTATCGTTTTGAAAATCATCTTTAGCGTCATTAATTTGGCCAAAATAATACTCGTTATTCTCAAAAACAACGATATGTCGTCACTATCACCAAACTCCCAACCAATGGGATCGAGGTACCTTATACGGTCACATTTTGTTTTCAAAACATTTTCGCACGCACCGTTACTGTCACCAAGTTCCCGACCAATGGGACTAAAGCATCTAAAACGGTTACATTTCGGTTTTCGAAACACTTTTCGCACACACCATTAGCATTGCCAGAATTTCAATTAATGAAATCGAGGAATCCAACACGGTTATACTCACGAAACACTTCACACATACTGTCACCATTGTTGAAATTCCAATCAATGGGATAGACGAACACGGTCGCACGTTTTCAAAGTTTTCTAAAAACACTTTCACCACCTAAATTCCGTAACAAGAATTTGGCCACAATTTCAAAAGCACCGCCACAAATACCGTTTTTTTTTCACAAAACACTCTTTACACCGCGAATGTCGAACTCTAAACTAATATAAGTTTCGATAATGACGCGACATCACAATTTTCAAAATCGGTTGTTCTACTACCCCACTTTTACAAAATCACAACTTCACCCTTTTGCTATCGTCAAACCCTTGACGCCCATATAGAAACACTTTCCGTCACGCTACAAACGATGCTACTACACCATTGTAATATCGATTTCACAAAAACTCTAACTTTCGAAAAACTTGCTTTCAAGCCCATCAATTTTCGAAAACATCGAAACTCTTTGATTCCGAGCCGGGATCAAGATCAATTCCTTACGTCGTACAACCGTGTGATTAGATGTCTGTGTTAGTTACTAAGATCAGCTCCATTCGAGGTTTTATATTTTGGGTCTTCTCGTCTCGAAAGCCTTTTTAAATCTCACCCCAAGATTTGTGTCAAAACGTCTCGTTCTAGAGATCCAAGTCTATTAGGCATTCGCCGAATACACCAAGAGTCTGACGCACCTGATCCCCAAATCTGATAAACGCAAACACGCACGAATCAAGGGTCTCATTTTCGTGTCGCTCACCTGCAAGCATTCCTCGAGTCTTCGTGTCATCCGATGGATCCATTCTCACTTTTGCTTTGGTTCCACAGACCCGGGGATGTTTTCGAACGACAACGAAAGCAACACTGACCAACTCAATGTCTTGATGAACGTGGCCCATGGCGTCCTCGGGCTAGTATCGTCAATCTCCTCCTCCATCTACGATGTCAAGCGCAGACTCGAGACCTTGGAAGGAACCGAAAGAAAACACCAGGAAAGGCCAATAGGGCAAGAACTAGTTCTCAGCGACGATCCGTACGTTGAATACACAAAGTTCGCCCCTCCCACTGAGGCCATGACCTTTCGAAGACCTTTTAGCTAAGGCAATTCATAGAATTAGGGGAGTCTTACGCTGAGGCCCTCAAAAGGCTGCAAGAGGCATGATTATTATGGCCAATAGAACCCACTTCTGACCCGCCAATTGATAAAAGGGGTAAGGCCTGGAATCCGAATGCCTATTGTCTGTACCATCAGGGTCGAGGACATGAGACCAAAACATGCACTGAGTTCAAGCACGAAGTGCAAGACCTAATCGATAAGGGAGTCTACATCCCTGTAGGGTGCCTTCGAAGGCGGACCTACTCCCGATACCAAACCAACCAGACAGGTGATCCGAACGAGAATCAAGAACCCAACCAACGAAGGTTCTTCTAAAGGAAGTGGATCCGGTGTTAGTTATATTTTAGTTCATCTATAGGGCCTAAACTTAATATAATAATTGGTTTTTTGGTTTTTTGCATCGAGTCGGAGGTGCAGGGGGATCCGTCCCCGCCTCCTAAAAAAAAGAGTCGTGTATGTTTAGGACACGTCGTCCTCATTATTACTATTATTAATAAAATGTACTTTTCTCTTCTACACTATGCGCCTCGACAATCGCTTGAATTAAAATAATACACTTTCTCACTTACGACTCGATGCTATACTATTTATCGATAGCAATCAATCGAAACATAAGGGGCTTCAACTAACGGCCCTCCTTATTTCACCCGAAAATGAGATCAAAACAATTATCTTAAGCAGTTAACCCAACCCGAAGCCAATTCCTAGCCAAAAACCCAATATAAGAAACTCACACTACCAACACCCGATCCACAAGGCGACCACACCCCCATCTCAGTCAAACTAGACTTCCCAGTAACCAACAATGCAGCGAAATACGAAGCCTACCTATTAGGGCTAAAAGCCGCAGTAACACTAGGAATTAAGAACCTTAGAGTCCATGGAGACTCATCCTTAGTAGTCAACCAAGCCACGGGCACTTGAAAAATTTATAGCGAAAGCCTAGCTCCATACCAAACTGAAATCGAGACAATATCCCAAGAATTCGCCGAAATCCGCTTCATACACATACCCCGTGAGGAAAATCAATTCGCGGATGCCTTATCCAAATTAGCCTCACTAATAAACATGTTCGACAATCTCTTCTCTATGCCCATTTGTGTAGAAAGAAGTGAACAACCCGCATACATACATAACATCGAAACCGATGACATGCTCGAAGAACCCTGGTACAAAACAATCCTAGACTTCAAAATTGATGGATCGTAACCACCTAATACAAACACCAAAAACAAACGAGCCTTAAGGATGCAAGCCACCCACTATGTCTTGAACCAAGGAGTGTTATACAAGCGAACCCCACAAGGAGTACTCCTTAGATGCATAGACCAATCTCAATCCAAAAAAGTCATGGAAGAGGTACATGATGGGGAATGTGGACTCCACATGAGTGCACACTTGTTAACCCAAAAGATAATGAGATTAAGTTAATACTGGATCACCCTAAAGGTAGACTGTCGGCGTCACGTCCACCACTGTCACAACTGTCAAATATTCACCAACATCCAACACCTACCGCCATATCCACTCCACACCACAACAATACATTGACCCTTCTCAGCCTGGGGAATAGACATTATATGGAAAGTGCACCCATCCGGAACCGGAAGACTCTATTTCATACTAGTGGCGTTGATTACATTACCAAGTGGTTAGAAGCAGCCTCATACACAATTCTAACCTCCAAAGAAGTAGTCAAATTCCTACAAAACAACATCATCTGCCGCTACGGCAATACCGCATGAGATTGTCAGTGATCAAGGGAGCTCACTTTAGGGCTGACACCCAAAAACTGCTAGACAAATAGAAAATCCAACGAAATAAATCATCTCCTATAGACCTCAAACAAACAGGGCTGTAGAAGCAGCAAACAAAACCATCGTCAGCATACTTAAGAAGATGATAAACAATTACCGGGACTGGCCAAAAAAATACCCTTTGCATTACGGGGATACAGAACTTCCTATCGAACTTCTACCGGAGCCACACCTTACTACCTAACCTACGGTTCCGAAGCTGTACAGCCAATAGAATTAGAAATACCCTTGCTAAGGATACTAGCCAAAAGTGGCATTCCCAAGGATGAGTGGAACCAAAAACATAATGACGAGTTAGTACTCCTAGACGAGAGTAGAATACACGCACTATCCAACGTGCAATCCTACCAACAAAGAATACAACGAGCCTTTAACAAACGAGTTAAGTCTCGAAACATCCACGAGGGAGACCTCGTAGTCAAATCCATTAGAGCACTACTTCCCGTCGACCCTAGGGGAAAGTTCAAACCAAACTGGAAAGGCCCCTACCTTATCAAGAAAATACTCACGGGAAGCGCCGTGATCATTACCGACCTAGACAGTGAAGAATTCTCAACCTCAACCAACGTGGACCAGCTTAAGCGCTACTACCCTTAGCCTCCTAACAACCTCATCCCGATCTTTAAGCTAGGGTGAAAACCCATAAATACTTTAGAACACTTCGTGTCAATAATTGGCATAACGAGTCTAAAGCAAAATCACTAACATTTTGATGAACTACGAACATGGTTTGATTCCGTCTAAACATGGATACGTACATAGGCACCCCCGCCCCCTCGTGGGTACAACCAAACATTAACAAAATCGATTACTCGTTTCATATGCAAGTCGGAACCATCCCACACTCCGATTAACGAGTGATTACAATGACGAAGCACAAATGATGAGCCGAGGACGGAGTGAAAACCCGAAAGGGCGCTCCGAGTAAAATGAAGAATCAAGTTACGAGTCGTCGTAAAAGAGAGAGAGAGAGAGAGAGATCAAAATGATGAGCCGAGGATAGAATGAAAACCCGAAAAGGCACTCCGGGCAAAATAAAGAATCAAGTTGCGAGCCGTAAAAAAAAGAGCAAACAAAAAAGCAAAAAAGAAACAAAATTAAAGGTGAGCCGAGGACGGGGTGAAAACCCGAAAGGGCGCTCCGGGCAAAATAAATTATCGAGTTGCGAGCAACCACAAAAAAAAAAAAATGTGCTTTCTCATTAATGCAAAATTAATTGAATTAAGCCTTTGTCGAGGACTTTTACATCTTACATCCATTACTCGGATACCCCAGAAACAGGACAACATGTCAAGCAAAGCCCCACAAAAAACTAGTACTAATACGCCACATAATATCAATTAATACAACGTAGTACTAATGGCTGGGCTCTACCGGTCCAACTTTTCTTTTCCCTTGCCATTCGGGTGTGCTTTTCCGGGTCTCTCACTACAGACCCACTGATCACAAGCTTCCACCCTCCTAGCCCGTTGTGAGCTCAGCCAGTCCCATTTCCCGTCTTCACTCACATTTTCAATACGGGTCTTGTTAGTCTTGGCCTGCTCAGATGAATTAACAATACTAGGATCAGAAACACTGTCTTTGGTCAACCGCTTAATGACATCAACTCGTGTATCCTCCTTATTCTGAGAAGCGATTATGATTAAAAATGAAATAACTAAAATTGCAGAAACGGAATTACCAAAATGGATTGTCACGATCGTATCGAGTCTTGAGAATGCTAAGAGTCACGTAATACTATTGTCTTGTTCAAATGATTAAGTGATGATAGGAAAATGTTGTTAATCCCCTACTTATAGAAATGAAGCAGAAATCTCAGCAGTAGTGGAGCAGGCCGGCATGTAATCCCATATAAGTTCTAACGCAATACAGTGGCGGAAACACTGTAGATTTGGGATTAAAACACTTATGTTCTATATTTTGTAAAAACAATGGTGAGTCAATACAAATGCCACTTTTTACAAAAGGACTAAAAATAAAAATTCTCCAAATGGTATTAACAATCCATGAACAAACATAAATCAAGCGGAGTAGGATCCATGTCACTCGCTAGCTCAAACCCAAAACCTAGCAGCAAAACATCTGTCATGTTATAAACATAACAACCACAATTCAATGGGGGAGTAACGACAACGTTCTCCCAGCCATATTATATGACATTAAAGCATATTATATCAAAATGACTGCCAACCTGCAAGTCAATATCAACCATAGTAATAAGTAATGACAGTGTTATGGATATGATTCAGTGCAGTGAAATAGACTTTCACTAGGGACATCCTAAATTAGCTTCGAGAACTCTGTAAAAAAAAAAATCAGATTTCTGTCTCTAAATATGCAACTCAACCATAATAGGACGGCGACTTATAAATGTGAGGTTCAAGCTTAAGTAAATATGCACACCCCTCCTGAACAACAATATGCCCAGTTCAACACGACGAGGTCTTACATGCGAGGTTAGAGCTTAAGGTCAAAATGAACATACACTCCTAGACAAAAACATGCCCAGTTCAACAACCAATGCATCACGCTCGGATGCACTAACCTTATAGCTGATGGCAAAACATATACTCTAAACTGTATTCCTCTACCCGTACACTTCCTTATTCCATAACTCCAACACAAAGTCATTATCATAAATACAATAGGAATATAGTTCGTTTTTAACAGAGGAAACTTTATAAATATATAACTTTTCTTAAAATAATAACTTTTCAAAAGTAGGTACTATTATAAATAGAAATCGATTAAAATAGGAGTTATATAAAATAATTAATATTAGGCCTCGAGACGTGAAAATTATATTTATTATATAAATGTATAATTCATTATTATAAGTCAACTAAAGTCAAAATCATAATTATTTCTAAAAAGGTTGAAGTTAAAGTAATTAAAATTAATTAATGCGAAAATTACACATTATAACCTTATAAAAATCAGTTTTTTGTAATTACAACCTTATAAAAATTTTCTTTTCAATTACTACTTAATAAAGCACTTTTCATTTGCAATTGCTACCTTTAATGAACTCCGGTGGGTTAGTAAACTAATTTCCGTCCCAAATTAGATTACGTCTAATTTTGTGACCATTTTGCCCTTGACTCTGTATACTCTTTCCCAACCTTTATCTCTCTTACAACACCTTAAAAATTGTATTGCTCTTCAATTGCTTCACTCTTCAATTCAATTTTTGCAGTCTTCAATTTCTTCATCCTCTCTCTATCGTTTATACCTCTTGCCTGTAGTTTATTGTTGTGTACGAACAAGATATGCAACCCTAATTCACGATTCTGATGTAACCCTAATTCACGATTCTGTACTTTGCAAAATTTCTGTTAACCTAGAAATTAGGGCTTGTGGAAATTTAAGGTTTATCCCTAATTCCCTTTATTATTCGTCTAAATGTTGCAAGTTAACGGTGAATGGTTGAATATCCATATCTACAAAAAATTGAATAGCAAAAGCAACATAGCAGACATTAGGCGAAACAAAATCAACAACAAATTGGAGAAACCCTAAAAATTGAAATTATCTAATCGACAACCACATTTGGCTCTCAACATGCTAATGAACTACAATAACACTATAACTACACTTAATTCATATTAGAAAGACTAAAATTAAATGCAAATCTGGGTTTCGTGTGAAGAATCGATTCAAAATCCTAAATTAACGAAAAATCTGGGTTTCGTGTGAAGAATCGATTCAAAACCCTAAATTAACGAAAACCCTCTAAACTAACGAAAAAACCCTAAATTAACACAGAATTTGGGGCTACTTGCTTGCAGATATGTCGTTCCCTTCAATTGCGCCAGAATTGGTATGGGTTTTGGATTCAATTGGAAAATTAATTAGGGTTTAGTGGATGATGATTGAAGAGGAAGGTAGGGAGTGAGTAGTGTAGGAGGTGAGTAAAAGGGGTTAAAGGAGTAAAAAGAAGATTTTAACATCAAGGGTATTTTCGTCATTTAACAACTTCGCTAACGGAAAATAGCTTACTAACCCACCGGAGTTCGTTAAAGGTAGCAATTGCAAATGAAAAGTGCTTTATTAGGTAGTAATTGAAAAGAAAATTTTTATAAGGTTGTAATTACAAAAAACTGATTTTTATAAGGTTGTAATGTGTAATTTTCGCATTAATTAATTAACAAATTGTCAGATTTTCCAGATTTCCAAAACTTGTAATTAAATCATTAAAAATCATAACAACGTAAGCCCAATGGAGTTGAAAACTTTAGAAATTAGTTACAACTTTTATTTCTGGAGAAAATCGTAATTTCAAATAAAACATGAGTCTTTGTTCGTATGTTTACAAACTGTTAGAATTAGACACTCAATTGTATTTCTTTAATAAAACACGTTTAAAAATTAATTTGAAGGAAACTCCAATTGAAAACATTAACTAGACTCTTCATTGTTTATGTAAGTAAACTACGAGATTAATTACAAAGTTTAACATATGTTTCGATTTAGATCTTATCACAATTGATAGAATCGCGGATTAATTTGACACATTTTCATAAACAATTTATTGTGACCAAAAGACTTGGAATTATTTTACGAAATTAAAAAGACATAAATTAGACTTAAAATAAATAGTAGTATCTTTTAAAAAATTTTGGAGATAAAGTCTTTAAAATAGAGTATTAATTCGCACAAAAGCATTAACAGATTCTGAAACAAGCCGTAACTTCATTAAAAATGATAAAACTTTCAATTTGACATTTCATATCAAAAATCACAAAAATTATGAAATTAATTATCATGTGTATGCTTTTGTCTCGGCCGTATCATAATTTTTAATAATTAAAGGAACGATTTATTCACAAATCTCGTAAAAACGATTTAAAATAACGAAACATGTGAAAATTTACGATTTTAAAGTTTTTGTTATTAAAAACGAGACATACATATTTTGTGTAACAAAAATCTAATTTCTATACATGCAACTACAACAATAATATCACATAATACCGAGTAACGTGTCAATGTTACCTTAATCGAGATACGAGTCAATTATAATAATCATCTTCGTTGGATCTAGCACGATAGCCTACGAAATAATCAAACATATGGTATTAAAACCAAATTATAAGTGAATCGAAAGGAGAAACAAGATAAAGAACGAATAAGAGTAATTAAATTACCCTTGAGATCGGAAAGAATTAGAGACGGACTAGGATCGGATTGATGATGAAAGAAAAGGAGAATTTTGTTGTGAATAAAATAGACTAGAATGAATGAGAATATAAAAGAAATTAGAATGCTAAAAGATAGGAATAATCGAGTGACGAGGACTCTTCACTCAGCTAGGAGACGAGATGATTGAGATGGAAAGAACAAGCAACAAATCGATGTGATAAGTTTTCGATTAAAATAAATACAAGGATAAGATTTAAAATACATAGGATAAAAATAATATGTAGTGTCGATTTATTTGTGTCTGAAAATATTTCTCAAGTCGATAAGAGAAGGTTCGTAAAATAATATAAGCGTTTACGAAAAAATCGGATTAAATCGCGTTAGAAAATAATTATTTATGAAATCGCGTACTAAAATAATTAAACAACCATTTTTCAAAAATAAAATATTTTTTAGCTAGAAACTAATTATAAATGTAATCGAGCAATTTTAGAAAAATAAATAGTTCAAACTCAATTTTAAAACTATTGTTCATAGAAAATGTGATTCCTCAAAAATAATTAAACATACTTGCGATGAAAAGAATTAAATGGGTTTTTGAATAAAAATAAAATAATTAAAATATTTTTACAAAAATAAATAATTTTAGGCTCGATAATGAAAGAGACCTCAAAATGGGAAAAATGTAATTGACGAAATATTACAAATTTACGATATAATCGTAATGGAACAGATAGCAGAGCTTGGAAATTTGCGGGTGTTACACAGCCGTCCCCCTGTCAAGTACAAGGACCGAGGCCCAACCTAAAATAACGCACAAAAAAACTCAAAACTAATCGAAACAAGCGAAGAAGGCCTTTAGGATGGCCGACCGACGCCCGACCTCCTACCGGCCGACTGGCATTTCACAAGTTGGAGGTTGGGTCAGATCGCTGTCTTGGGCCGACTTCTTGGATCGATCTTTGTTTATTCCATGACTAACGAGCTAGTAATACAAGTTTTGTCCCGAGATTGCTCTTCTAACCAGATATGAGTACGATTGTGCTAAAAATCCTGTCATTGCGCAAAATCTACAAAAGCACTCACTCAAGGCAAAACATTAGAAAAAACGGCTCCTAAGAGCGCATTCCGATTGAGAAAAGGATAACAAAATGGGGTAAATAAACTATATAAATACGACTAATACGGATAAGTCGTGTCACCGTAATCAAAATAATCCTAGATTACTACTTATAGATAGTCAGTGGTAAGTAAGGTCGATTCCACAGGGAGGCAGCTTGAAAATTATATGTCAGTCAATTTGTCTAACGGGTCACGATTTATAATGATTTTGGGTGAATTGACGGTCTAATAAAATTGAAGAGATTAATTAAGAAAATAAAAATATGAAATTAATCAAATAAAGAAAATCACCAGAGTTGTCGGATCACTACGATTAAACCAAGCATACATGTGATTTCAAAATAATCAATCAATACGAGTTAAAGAATATCGACATGGTCCTCTCGAATCACTAGTCATCCTAGAAATCACCTAATGGACTCTCGCTACTTATTAGGGAGTTCTATCGATACAACGAGTGTAATTCGTTACAGGCTTTCGATCTTAGGTCAAGATTTACAAGATACAAGAAATCAATTACAGCCTATAACTAATTACTCGTCGTTATAATGTTGCAAGAGCGATTTAACTCATAAAAGTCAATTACTTAGTTATCACATATAAAACCGTTTCAATGCGTAGTTCACCTAAATTCTAGTGGTGGAAAGTTAGCTAACATATTTATAGTAATGATGATAATGACGGAATAAAACATGGTGAAGGAACTAATTACTAAACACAAGAATGAAAAAGACATGATGAATGAACAAACAAAGCAGGATGAGAAAAAGAAAAGAAAGAAAAGGAAAGAAGAAAACAGAGAAACATGATGATTAATAAATACAGGAGATAAGAAAAATTAAGAATAGAAGAAAAAAGTAACAGTAAGAAACAGTGAAATCAATAATTACAGAACACTAATAAAAATTAAGAATAAGAAGAAAGTAACAGTAACTGAGAAGAGAGAGATTAAGAAAGAAGAGAAATTTATCGAGATATGAACTTTGTAGAACCGAGATGGAGAATTAGAAATAATAAAATCCGAATAATAACACGGGAATTCTAAAACTTGCTTGAAATTAGTTACTGGAGAAAGAGTTTGAAAATACAAAATATAAAAAATATACTCCCTCCGTTTCACTGAAAGCTTCCACTTTTCCTTTTTTGTAAATTTCTTTGATAGCTTCCACTTTCTTTTTTGGTATAACTCTTCACTCTTACCTAGATGACCCACCTACTTTACACCCTCTCTACTTTTGAATATTTTATTATTATCCTTAAAAAAAATGTGCCATTTTTTAGGTGGAAGCTTTCATTGAAACAGATGGAGTATATATTTACAAAAAAAACTAAAACTAAACTAAACTAAAAAGCTGTGAGAATGAATGAATGAGAAAAAAGATATGTTATCCTATTTATAATAATCTTAGGATTAATTAAATTAACCCACTTTCCACTAACTATCATTAATCCCCCAATCCCACTAACTGATAAGTTTTACGTAAAGAGTTAGTGGGAAAAGAAAGCTTGATGTGCAAGGAGTACGTGGGTAGCGGTCGAGGTGTGCTAGTATAAACTCAGTTAGACTGAATTCTTAGTGTGCTGGGATAGACTGAATTCTTAGTCGATCAATTGAGAGAAGACCTGGGACAAGTCGGTCGATTGACTAAAGGAAGATCCTGTCGACTGAGGTTTTTTATCATGGGTCGACTAAAGGGTCGATTGAACTCAGTTGGTCGACTGGATTACTGTCGGTCGGTCGACGGGCACTCCTCAGCTTTGTGCGCTCAGCTTCAAACGCTTGTCATTTCTTCGTTACTGACCAGAATTTGAAGTGTGACCTATCGTTGGAAATTTAAGAGAAAAGCTTTCCAATGCAACTTGAGTCACTTACATCAAAGTTTTAGAAATAAATATATTGACGTTTGAACTTGACCAATGATAAGTGTGTTTTGTAGTGCTTATTCCTTGTGTTTGGTCCCGATTTCTCTTGTGGAATCGCTCTTTAGAGCGGTTTCAAAGCTACTTACACTTCTTCTAGTTTGTTTTAGGTTTCTAAGACCAATCTTGGAGAAATGGAACGATTCAGACTCGTTTCCGACACATTTGGAGCCAACGAAGAGAAGCGACGATCACTCGGTAGCTTAGACTCGATCCCGAGCCCTTGGGACCCATTCCCGAGCCCTTGGGACCCATTCCCGAGCCCTTGGGACCCATTTCTGAGCCCTTTAGACTCGATCCCGAGCACCGAGAATAGATGAGAAGCCTATAAAGAGCAAGTATGGACCTATGAGACCATATTTGAAGCCTACAAGACCCATCCCGGTCGGGAACACATCCATCACGATCGGGACGAAGTGCAAAGCAAAGACGGACTACTGGAGGTCCATCCCGGCCGGTGCCATGTACACCCCGGTCCGGACAACCTCATCCCGGTCGGGACCACCACCTTCCCGGCTGGGAAGGGCCCAGTACAACCCGTATTTCATTTTTCCGCTTCCCTTATTCTTGTAACCCTATATATACCCCCCTCTTGTATTGTTTTAAGCACCATTCATTACCCTACATTACTCCATGAAACCATAGACTACTTTAGGTTAGATTAGCTTAGATTAGTGTAGATTAGTCCTTAGTTACTCCTAAATCTTAGTTTAATCCTTGTATTATTGGAATTCTTGAAGATCTCTATGAAGATTGACAACCTTGGTGGATGTATTAGGGTTTTTCTCTATATATGCAAGATTTCTTCTTTTCATCTTCTCTTGTTTGGTATAATCTCTCTTTTCCCTTATCTTAATCTTCTATTGTTAGTCAAGTTTTAATCTTTATCCTTTGTTTATTGTATTGTTCATCCTTGTTGTTCTTCATCATGAATGTTCTTGTTCTTGTGTTTGTTTCTCATGTTTGTTTTAGTTCAAGTTTAAATATATGTGAGTAGTCTCTTGCTAGGATTAGTAGGGGAATTGGGTGTCTTAATGGATGATTAAGGGTTTGTTTAAGATGTTGGTGGAGGTTTTGGTTGCTTCTTAGTTGTATGCATAGAACATGTTTGATGAAATGCTTGAATGACTTGTAGTTGCAAATGCATGTTTTATTGCCTTCCTTCTTGTGGTCTTGTACGTTGCTAGGATGGGTTGTTGCGCGAGAGCGAGGAACCTCTAGGTCGGTTTAAGTAGCAAGAGCCCGGACTATGCCTAGATAGCTTGACTACCCCTTCACCTTTGCTCTTCCTTGATCATCTCATCACCCTTGAACCCGACCTAATCCTAGTTCTTATCTTATTTGATTTCTTATTTGTCTTAGCTATTATTCTCTAGTTAGTTGAATCCCCAGCTTTAGTCATTATATTTAGCTTACTCTTAGTCTTAGTCTCTCCCCCTTCTTAGTTTTATCTTAGTTTAGCCTTGTGACCTAGTCAAGTCCTTAGGTGAAACTTAGTCGAAACCCTCCTTACCGTCCCCGTGGACTTGACCCGACTTGGCCTATCTACCCAGTTAGGTTAGTTGGTTATTATTTGTTGGTAGGATTCGCGACAAATTCCTGCCATCAATTTGGCGCCATTGCCGGGGACGGTGTTTGTTTAGACTTCGTTTTCCTATTTACTTGACTTTGTTTTTGTTTTTGTAGTTTTTTGTTTTCTTTTGCTTCTTGTGGGTGCGAAGTTTATTTCCTTCTTGTCTAGTGCCCAAAAAGCACTAGACTTCTCACGTTTGCTCCTAGTCTACAGTTTGTGCCTAGAGGTGGTCACCATCCTTTTCTTTTTAACTTAGAGCCGCATCAACGGACGGTCGCTAGATTGAGAGGTCCTCAACCGGGTACGAGTCATGATTTTCGAGCAAAACTTGAGGTTTGATCCAAACTCCCCACCCATAGAAACCGCCATGAATTACTCCTGTCCCTCTATGAATCAAGAATATGCCATGACGTCTCCCTACTACTATCAAGCTTCATGGGGTAATCAAGACACCCGTGTGTATGAGCTTCAAGGACATGGAAACGCCTACCAACAAGTGAATGCTTATCAATCAAATGATCATGGTGACTATTACTCAAGCTATCATTGTGAACCCACCATGTTTCATCATGTTTCTTCACATGGAAGCCAATTTCCCCAAAACTCACCATATTACTCTTCACCTCAACCACAATATGAGCCCCAAAACCCACAATACTACCAATAATCTCTACCGCACTACCAACAATATGATGCCCCACCCCTTGGGCATCATCAAGATTTTCAAGGAGCGTTACAAGACCCCGATGAGCACCAAATGCCCAACTTGGAGTTATATCAATCGATTCTTCAAATGCAAAAGAGCCAACAAGAAATGGCCATCCAATTGCAAAAGGACAATGAAATCTTGGCCCAAATCCGAAGGGAAAGAGAGGCATGTAAAGCTAGATTGAATGCTATAGCGGCTCAAACCTTAATGTTTTTAACTCGAACTTCACAACTTGATGAAGGATGTTCATTTGGGGAAGGGGAACAACCCAATGATGAAGCCGCTAATGAATTCCCTTTGAGAAGCGAGACTTGCTATGAAGAGCCTCAATTGTCTACCCAAGATGAGACGAATGAGGAAATGACCCTTGATGAAGGTATTGTTGATGAAGAATTGGAGGAGGTTAGTGAGTTGAATGAGGTGGTAGGAGTTGTGAAGTCATTGGGTGAAAATGATGAACTCAAGTTGCCCTTTTGCGAAAATATGGAAAAACATCAAGAGCCTCTTGCAAATAAGCGAAGCAATGGTGTGGAAGAGATTGAAACCGCCGGTAGAAGTTTCAATACTCTCCTTCAAGATGATATGAGGACAAGTGATGAAGATGGGGAACCACAACTTGAGGAAGGTTTGGGGATGTGCAATAGGGAAATGAGGTCAAAACCGCTTTTTGTGCCTCGTGTCAAGTACTTGAAGCTTGCTTGTGTTTGGAGACGGTGCTTAGGGAGGAAGAGCTCGTTAAAGCTTGTAGGATGGAAAGATCCCAGAGACAACATAAAAGATGACGTTGGGTCTTTGGATTACTACTTCTTGCTTCCAACTTGGAGGCTTTGGAGGATAGCTTGGCTCGGTAGCGTGAGCCCTCATTATGATGTGGCTCGTGCCTTTGACTTGCTCCTCCGAGCCCTTGATGGCTATGGATAAGAATGAAGAGTCCACCATCCTCAGTTTGACGGAGTTCCTCAAGAACCGTCATGGTGTATACTCCCCTTTCCCCTCTTCTTTTGAGTTTTTGTGGTTGTAATTGTGTAATTTGTGATTTTGTTTCTAGGATTTGTGAGTTTTGTGGAATTCTTGTAATTTGGAATTTTTGATGAGCGATGTGAGGGAGGGATATTTGATGATGTTTTTTGAGCTTACATGATAGGTTTGAAGTGAAGATGAAGTATTGAGAGGAGTTGTTGATGATAGAAGCTAGGATCTTGGGGAAGGAAGTCGGTTTTTGAGCTTGGTACAAGCTTTTGGGGATGGGATCTTGGATCCCAAGGTAGTTTTGTTTTGTGGGTGGATCTAGTATTGAACGAAGACTTCAAGGCTCGGGAATGGTGTCATCCCGACCGGGATAGGTGTCATCTCGACCGAGATGAAGTGAGCATGAAATCGGGAACTACCGACAGTGCTTCCCGACCGGGATTAGCTTGCTCCCGACCGGGAAGAGCTCATGTAGCCTCATTTGCCTTCTCTTCTTCGTTTAAGCCCCATCCCACCACTTTATACCCCCACCCAACCTCCCTACTCACCCCTGCCACTATCATTTCACCCTTGAACCTCAATTTTATACCTTCATCTCATCTTCTCTTCACTATACATCGAGTTTCCCCTCAAATCCCAACCTCATTTACACCATTTCAATCCCGATACTTCAACCATGCGACTACATTGAGAAAGAAGAGGAATAACGATGATGAAGACAAGCAACGTACAGATTATGATCATTGAGGCGATGGAGATAATTGAGTTGCTAATCGTTTGGTAGGCGACTCTCCTTTCTGTTCCGTCTTTTGTTGATAGTCTATCTTCATTTGTTCCCCTTCCTTTTATTCTTTTGGTGTCATGGTGGCCCTCGGGGCCTTTGTGGTGATTGCTCCCGATTCTCGATGACGTGACTACATCGAGAATCATTTGAAAAATCCAAATTGTCAAGATCTTTTCACTTTTTCTTTATTTTTATTTTCTTTTGTTAGAATTTAGTCGGATTTAGGCGTAATCCGGGCTAGGTGACTTGATTACACCTAGCCATCCCCTTCCATTTCCTTTTATTTTCTTCTTTTTATTTCTTCCCCCATCCATATCTTTTCTTGTCTCGGCCCTTTGTGACTTGATTACACCACGGCCGGACACATTCGACCCTTTCTTCACTTTCATTTTGATTTTTAGTTTTTTTTTTTCCTTTTTCTCTTCTTTTTTGTGTCTTCCACACACTACTGATCGAGCATGAGAACATTGCTCGGTTTAAGTGTGGGGGAGCGATATCCTAGTCTAGTTTAGCTTTATTTTCATAGTTTTTTCGAAAAATCTTAAAAATCCCTAAAAATTTGAAAAATTTCATAAAAAAATCAAAAAGATTTTTCTTTTGTGTCTTTTTCTTTTGTGTCCTTGTGTTGTATATTTGTTGTGTTGTGTGTTTTGCTCCCCTAATTCCTTGTAGGTTGCGCGATCTTCGACAAGTTTCGAAAAGCTCAAGACATCTGGTAATACCCCTTCATTTCTTTCTCCTTTTTCCTTTTTGTGGAGTTTGGAGGATGTGTTGTGGTGGTGTGTGCTCGGGTGGAGCTTTTTGGAGTTCGTGGTTGATTGGTGGCTTGTTTGGAAGTTTCCGGGTGGTGATTGTTTATTTTGTGTGTTTGTTTGTTTGTTTGTTTTGTTTTGTTGTGTTTGTCTCATTTTCTTTCGTTTTTTGTTGCGTCTTTGTTTTGTGATGTGGAGTTTGTTTCTAGTGTAGGAAAAAGGTTTTTGAAAACCCGGTTCTGAGGCTAGTGCGCAAGTGTTTACTTTCCCTTTCTAGTGATATGAACCGATCCTTGGACTTTAGTCTAATAGAATGACTTTAAATCAATAGTTTCGTTGGTTCCTTACCTTGAGTCCACCTAGTCTACTAGGGATTTACTACGGGATTTGCATTTTGACCATTTTGACCACCCACGGAGTGAAAAGGCCTTGGTTCCCGAGTCTCGTCTCTTAGGTGACCGTGTTCGAAATCGTTTGATTAGTCCAAGTTTCCCTCTTTTTGTGGGTTTGAAGGGAAATCGCGACCCCCGACTTACCCATTTCCCTACCATCTACACATTTTCCACAAATAAGTTGCAAATTGTCTAAGTTCTTACTTGGTTGCAAGAAATGCCTACAAAACAAAATTCGGCCAAAAGGGCAAGCCAAGAAAAGAAAGAAAAGAAAGAAGAAAAAGAAAAAGGCACAACAAATGAAAAACAAAATACAAAAGAAGAAAAAAAAAGTGGCATAGCAACTCAAAAGCAAAATACAAAAAAGAAAAATGCCAAAGAAAGTCAATTTCACAAAAAAATCTTACCCCCTCAAAAATAAGCCTTTTACCGATCGTTATCGTGAAGAGCCTACCAAAGGACCAAGTCCCTAGAAAGGATGATAGCGGTAATGGTCGGTCTTCCCTCATTTTGCAAACCATATCCACCTTTTTACTTGGACTAGTTAGGCTATTTTGAACATGGGACGACCCTCTTGGCTTATCGCTAAAGGGGGCGGGGCTTCACTTACCTACAGTGTCGACTAACTCTGTGGTTCATCCTTTTTCCATCTCGCCTATCCTCCCGTGGTACGTTCTTAGAATGTTAGGAGGAACCTAGGTAAGTTACCAACGTTTTTATTGCTTTGTTGTCATACTATTAGGGTTTTATCCATATCGATTTGTGTTATTAGCTTGGGAACGTTGTCACTTGCCTTGAGTCCTTAACCGGTGTTTCTTTGACCGCTTTGTTGAGGGAAGCGGTATTTGTTTCTTCTTGGGTGCAACCGTTTGTTTGTTTATTTGTGTGTTTCTGTGTTTTCGTGTTCGGTTGTATCCGCAGTTTTGTCGCAAGACCTCACTTGCCTTGCGGAGAGCACTTTTCCTCGAAGTGTTCTCGCGTGAGTTGAAAGGGCATAGGGTGCGCTAATACCCGCTCGGTTAGTAGTCTAGTTTCTTTTAGTTTTTAGTTAGTTCGTGCTTACTCGAGGGCGAGTAAGGGTTAAGTGTGGGGGAGTTGATAAGTGTGTTTTGTAGTGCTTATTCCTTGTGTTTGGTCCCGGTTTCTCTTGTGGAATCGTTCTTTGGAGCGGTTTCGAGGCTAATTACGCTTCTTCTAGTTTTTTTTAGGTTCCTAAGACCAATCTTGGAGAAATGGAACGATTCCGACTCGTCTCCGACACATTTGGAGCCAACGAAGAGAGGCGACGATCACTCGGTAGCTTAGACTCGATCCCGAGACCTTGGGACCCATTCCCGAGCTCTTTAGACTCGATCGCGAGCACCGAGAATCGATGAGAAGCCTATAAAGAGCAAGTATGGACCTATGAGACCATATTTGAAGCCTACAAGACCCATCCCGGTCGGGAACACATCCATCACGATCGGGATGAAGTGCAAAGCAAAGACGGACTACTGCAGGTGCCATGTCCACCCCGGTCGGGACCACCTCATCCCGGTCGGGACCACCACCTTCCCGGTGGGGAAGGGCCCAGTACAGCCCGTATTTCATTTTTCCGCTTCCCTTATTCTTGTAACCCTATATATACCCCCCCTCTTGTACTGTTTTAAGCACCATTCATTACCCTACATTACTCCATGAAACCCTGGACTACTTTAGGTTAGATTAGCTTAGATTAGTGTAGATTAGTCCTTAGTTACTCCTAAATCTTAGTTTAATCCTTGTATTATTGGAATTCATGAAGATCTCTATCAAGATTGACAACCTTGGTGGATGTATTAGGGTTTTTCTCTATATATGCAAGATTTCTTCTTTTCATCTTCTCTTGTTTAGTATAATCTCTCTTTTCCCTTCTCTTACTCTTCTATTGTTAGTTAAGTTTTAATCTTTATCCTTTGTTTATTGTATTGTTCATCCTTGTTGTTCTTCATCATGAATGTTCTTGTTCTTGTGTTTGTTTCTCATGTTTGTGTTAGTTCATATTTAGATATGTGTGAGTAGTCTCTTGCTAGGATTAGTAGGAGAATTGGGTGTCTTAATGGGTGATTAAGAGTTTGTTTAAGATGTTGGTGAAGGTTTTGGTTGCTTCTTAGTTGTATGCATAGAACATGTTTGATGAAATGCTTGAATGACTTGTAGTTGCAAATGCATGTTTTCTTGTCTTCCTTCTTGTGGTCTTTTATGTTGCTAGGATGGGTTCTTGCGCGAGAGCGAGGAACCTCTAGGTCGGTTTAAGTAGCGAGAGCCCGGACTATGCCTAGATAACTTGACAACCCCTTCACCTTTGCTCTTCCTTGATCATCTCATCACCCTTGAACCCGACCTAATCCTAGTTCTTTTCTTATTTGATTTCGTATTTGTCTTAGCTATTATTCCTCTAGTTAGTTGAATCCCTAGCTTTAGTTATATTTAGCTTACTCTTAGTCTTAGTCTCTCCCCCTTCTTAGGTTTATCTTAATTTAGCCTGATGGTGGGAACTGTCATGGATCCCCACCGCCAAATAAATATAACCGGCTAAGACCTAACGGTAGTTAGGGTAAGTCGGGTCGTGTCCACGGAGACGGTGTTGCAAGGTTTAGACTAGGTCAGCCTAAAACGAGACTATGCTACCAAACAAACACAAAGAGCTACTAATTGGTGAATTATGATGAGAGGAGAAGAAGAAAGTAGACTAACAATGAACTAGACTATAACAAGGCTAAATGAAATAGCTAAACACAAACTAAACAATGAACTAAAGAAATGATGACTAACTAATAAGTTGAATCAAATATGAAGAAGAAGTGGGTTAGGTCGGGTTCAAAAGTGTAGTTGGGTGACTTGGGTGGTCAAGGGTGTAGGTGTCTCCTAATTGCTAGAATCGGTCCGGGCTCTCGCAACTTAAACCGATGTCGATGTAGGTCCGGGCTCTCGCAACTTAGACCGATGTCGAGGTAGGTCCGGGCTCTCGCAACTTAGACCCTAGTCCGCACTCTCGTGACTACGACTATCCTCAACACTATCCTCAACAAGACCACATACAAGACAAACAATAAGTAGAGGAAGACTAGCATGAGAAGCATGGTCACTACAACTCAAACAAGCATTTCAACAAACACATGGTGTGCCAAGTATGTGACTAACAACAAAGATTCACCCTTTACCCCTAATCAAACCCTAATCACCCATATTCTACCCTTAATCCCCCTACTAACCCACAAGGAGACTACTCACTCATAATCAAAGATAAATTAACAACAATAAGAGAAAACCACATCACAATCCAAACATCCATAATGAAAGAAAACAAGAACAATAACAAGAACACTAAGTAAAGATTCAAACTTGAATAAATAACAATAAACAAGAGAAAGGAAGATTATACCAACAACCAAATGATGAAAAGATGATAACTTGCATAAAAGAGAAACCCAAATCAACTCCAAGTTTGTCAAGCTTGGATGAATCTTCAAGTATTCCCTTAATCCAAGAACTAATTACAATGATTAACTAGAGATTAAAGAGAGATTAAAACTAATGTGAGGAACACTAATCTAGGGTTTGAATGCTTAATGGAGGCTTAAAAGAGTCTAGGGTATGATAAGATACATAAACAATACCAGAGAGAAGTATTTATAGGGGTACAAGAATGAAGAAGGAAGGAAAAGAAGAGGTGCGGCTACAGCTGGTTGGTCCCGACCGGGACGGGATCATCCTGACCGGGACTGCCTGTCATCCCGACCGGGATGGGTTGGTCCCGATCGGGACGGCCTGACAGTAGCCTCTTCAAATGTGCACTTCATCCCGGACGGGATGAGGCCATACCCGTCGGGGATGAGTCTTGTAGGCCTCCAACATGATTTTTAAGGTTCCCCCTTGCTTCACATGGACTTCTCATCGATTCTCGGGACTCGGGATCGGGTCTCGGAGGCTCGGGATTGGGTCCCAAGGTCTTGGGATCGAATCCAAGGCATCGAGTGATCGTTCCTCCACTACGTTGGCTCCGAAAAGTGTATGTATTGAGTCGGAATCGCTCCAACTCGTCATGAATGGTCTCGGGAACCTGAAACGAACTAGAGGAAGCATAAGTAGCCCATGAACCGCTCCCAAGGAGCGATTCCACAAGGAAAATGGGACCAAGACATGATTTGGCATGATTTGGCATTTTCTTTCTTTTTCTTTCTTTTTCTTTTCTTTGCCCTTTTGGCATGATTTGGCATTTCTGGCAATTCTTTGTGTGACAAGAAAGAGAGAACTCAACAAATTGCAAATTTATTTGTGGTTATTTGTAGGAGGTAGGGGAATGGGTAAGTCGGGGGTCGCGATTTCCCTTCAAACCCACAAAAAGGGGAAAACTTGGACTAGTCGAGCGAATTTCAAACATGGTCACCTAGGGGACGGGACTCGGCAACCAAGGCCTTTTCACACCGTGGGTGGTCAAAATGGTCAAAATGCAAATCCCGTAGTAAATCCCTAGTAAGCTAGGTGGACTCAAGGTAAAGGACCAACGAATTCATTGATTTAGGGTCATTCTACTAGACTAAAGTCCAAGACTCGATTTATACCACTAGGAAGGGAAAGTAAACACTCGCACACTAGCCTCTAAACCGGGTTTTCGAAAACCGTTTACACACAAGACACAAATACACACACACAACAAAGACACGACGAAAACGAAAGAAAAAGAGATAAAGGGCCACAAAACAAAAACAAACAAAACAAACAAACAACAAAAAACACCACCCCGAGCTTCCAAACAAGCCACCAAATCAACCAAACTTTACAAAGCTCCTCCCGAGCACACAGCATCACAATCTCCTCCAAACTCCACAAGAGATCAAGAAGAAAAAGGGATAAAGATGTTACCGGAAGTCTTGGAAGCCCTTCAAAGCTATCGGTGATTCAAGCAACCTATAAGGAAAAAGGGAGGCAAAACACGCACAACACAGCAAATACACGATACAACGACATAAAAGGAAAACACACAAAAGGAAAATCTTTTTGATTTTTATGAAAAAATTTCAAATTTTTAGGATTTTTAAAGATTTTTTTGGAAAAACTACGAAAATAAAACTAACTACGATAGAATATCGCTCCCCCACACTTAAGCCGAGCAATGTCCTCATGCTCGACCGTAGTGCATGGGAGCACAAAAGAAAATAAAAGAAACTACAAAAATAAAGCTAAAAATCAAAAATAAAGTGGAGAAAATGGTAGAATGTGTCCGGTCGGGGTGTAGTCAAGTCACCATGGGCCGAGACGAGAAAAAGATATGGATGGGGGAAGAAAATAAAAGGAAGGAAATAAAAGGAAATGGGAGGGGAGGACTAGGTGTAATCAAGTCACCTAGCCCGGATTCCGCCCAAATCCGACTAATTCCTACAAAAGGGTGAAAATCTTGTAAAATTTGGATTTTGAAATGACTCTCGATGTAGTCACGTCATCGAGAGTCGGGAGCAACAACTACCAAGGCCCCGAGGGCCACCATGACACATAAGTGTATAAGGGGAAGGGAATAAAGAAATGAAGACAAGCTAAAAAAAACGGAAAAGAGAGGATAGTTGGCGTACCATACAGTTACCAACTCTCTCGCTCCATCGTCTCATAAGTGAATATAGGCACGTAGCTTGTCCTTGTCGTCATTATCCCTCTCCAATCGCGAGCCGGTTCCATGGTTGGGGCACAAGGGTATAGTGAGGTGGGTTTTGATGTGAAAGTCGGTTTAAAGTGAAGAGAAAGTGAGGTGAAAATGTGTATGTGAGGTGTAAGGGTCATATTATGAGAGTAAGGACATGAGGGAGGTTGGGAGGGGGTATAAAGTGGTTGGGTGGGCTCAAACGACGAAGAAAAGGCCAAAGGAGGAACAAGGGGTCCATCCCGGTCGGGATGGGTGGTCCCGGTCGGGATGACCGGCTCGTCCTGGTCGGGAAGCCTTCGTCCCGGTCGGGATGAGCTGTCAGTAGACCCATCTTTTGTGCACCTCATCCCGGACGGGATGACATCCTTCCCGGTCGGGATGGGCCTTCCATCCCGGACGGGATGACCTATTCTAGGCCGGGAGGAGTCTCCTAACCCTCTATAGCTCCCAAAAGCTCGTTCCAAGCTTCAAAAACCGACTTCCCTTCACACGATCCAAGATCAAACAATGACCACTCCTCCCTAGGAATCACTTCCACTTCACACCTGTCACAATAAACTCAAATAACACATCAAATTCCCTCCCTCACATCGCTCATCAATCAATCCAAGTAATCAAGAAGTTCACAAAACAAAACAAACTACAAGGGAAAGAGATATATACAAAGAGACGGTTCTTGTGGAACTCCGTCAAACCAAGGTGGTGCATTCTTCAATCTTTTTCAACAACCAAAACTAGTTCCATCTCCATCAAGGGCACGAAGAAACAAGTCGAAGGCCCTAGCAAAGTCTTCAATCAAGCTCGAGATATAACCGACCACATACCAAGGCTCTTCATGACCTTGTCTTGACGTTCCCGGGGCGTCCCGATCTTGTAAGTTCAAAGACTTGAACTTATACTTTTGGTCCTTCGGGATGTACCCAAACGTCCACCGGTCCTCATGTGGCCCCAAGGGAGGCTCATCTTTCTCCTTGCTTTTCAACTTGTCATCAAGCCCATGAAATGGGCACTCATCCTCTCCACTCTCGGAGTCATCATCCTCATGTTCACAAGAGTTCTTGTTCTTCAAGCCTTGTCCCGACTCTCCCCCTAGATCGATGTCTTTTGCGGCTTGGATCATATTGCATGACTCATCATTGGCGGGCGAAGTGTTACCTTGGAGGTCAAACACTAGCCTCTCTTCGCCTAACTCGAAGGTGATCCTACCATTCTTCACATCGATCATAGCACCGGCGGTGTGTAGAAATGGGCGCCCAAGAATAATGGGAGTGATAGCATTTTCCGGCATGTTGAGCACAATGAAGTCAACCGGAATGAAGAACTTCCCAATTTGTACCGGCACATCCTCAAGCATCCCCAATGGTCGGTTGAATGAACTATCGGCCATTTGGAGTGTAACGGACGTACGCTTAAGCTCCTTCATCCCAAGTCGGCAACAAATAGAATAAGGGATGATGCTCACACTCGCACCCAAGTCACATAATGCTCTTTCGATCTTGAAATTGCCTATGGTGCAAGGGATCGAGAAACTACCCGGATCCTTCAACTTTGGAAGCGTGGAACCTTGAATAAACTCGCTCACCATCCTTGTGAACGCAATGGTCTCTTCCTTGTCGATGGATCTCTTCCTAGCCAAGATATCTTTCATGAATCTTCCATATGCCGGGATTTGGGTAAGTAGCTCGGTAAATGGGACACTAACATCCAATTTCTTCACAATGTTAAGGAACTTTTCATATTGAGAATCTACCTTGGTCTTCATTTGCCTTGTTGGGAAAGGCAACTTGATATGGCACTTATTTTGCTCAATCGGGGTAGACTCCTCAAATGACACTTTCCTTTTGCCCTTGCCTTTTCCTTGAAGTGGGGGAAGCTTGTCTTCTTGGGGTCTCTCGATCTCCCATAAGACTTGCTCCTCCATTGGATTATCAAAGCTTGATTCTTATTGATTTGGAGACACGACTTCCTTCATTGCATCTTGCTCACTAGGAAACACGGGAGGATTATAGGTGGCACCACTCCTTAAGGTGATGGCATTGACATGCTCAAAATTCGGAGTTACCCCTTTAGGAGGTAATTGCCCTCTTTGTCTTGAAGAACTTCCCGATGCAAGTTGTGATACTTAATTCTCAATCATCTTCATGTGAGTTTTCATTTCCTTGTTATCCATTAGAATTTGAGCAATGATTCCTTGTTGTGACATTTGTGTCTCCAATTGACTCTTTTGCATTTCTTGAGTATTCCTTTGCATATCCATCATTTGCTTTTGTATGTCGAAATCTCGTGGTGGGGATGATGGATTATGCGGAGTATCGGTGAGGGCTAATGGAGCACCATAGTCATGAATAGGAGACCGGCTCCTAGGCTTGCTTTGTTGTTGATTAGCTTGAGTTGCTTGTTGTTGATGGTTCCCTTGGAACCTATGAGAATTGCCTTGATTAAGGCCATTGTTGTGGTTTTGTTGTCTTTGGAAGTTTTGGTTTCCTTGGAAACCACCTTGATTGAAGTTCCCTTGGTTACTTGGCTTGAAGTTGTTGAAAGGCCTTGAGTTGCCTTGGTAACCTTGGTTGCCTTGATTGTGGTCCCTTAAGGGAGGTGGAACATAGGGGCGATGTTGTTGAGGGACTTGATTGGAAGCTTGGTATTGATTGGAATAGGAGGCACCTTGCTTGAACGCTTGAAAAGCATTCACTTGCTCAATACTTCCTTGGCATTGAATAGGATTATGACCAACGATTCCACAAGTATCGCACATCCCATAATAAGGCAAAGGAGGTGCAAATCCCAAAGCATTTACTTCTTGAATTGAGTGTTGATTGGAGGAACCAATGCTTTGAACTTGAGTGAGGTGACCTTGGAGCTTCTTGTCAATGGTCTCCATATGGGTCTTCAATTGAGCTCCAAGGTCAATGCTTAATTGAGTTATAGCATCGACCTCGTGTCTACCTCCACGATTTGCCTTCCTAGGCCTAGAGTATTGCGAATTATGGACCGCCATTTCCTCGATTCTTGCCCATGTTTAGTCATTATGGACCTCGGTGAACCTACCATTGGAGCCCATATTGAGTATAATCCTTGAGTCCTCATAAAGACCGTTCCAAAATTGTTGTACTAAGAACCATTGTGAAAGTCCATGATGGGGGCACGATCTAACCAAAGACTTAAACCTCTCCCAAGCTTCAAAAAGGCTCTCTTCATCCCGTTGTTGGAAACCGGTGATGGAGGCCCTAAGCAAATTTGTCTTTTCCGGAGGGTAAAACTTTTGGTAGAACGCCAAGGCAAGCTTTTTCCAAGTATCGATCCCCATGGTATCCCTATCGAGACTCTTGATCCATTGCTTCGCTTTTCCAATTAATGAGAATGGAAATAAAACCCAACGGATTTGATCTTGTGTAACTCCGGGTTGAAAAATAGCGTCACAATAATCGGAGAAAGTCTCCATGTGTTGGTGCGGGTCTTCGGTGCGCATACCGCTAAATTGGTTCCTCTCCACAAGTTGGATGAATTGGGTCTTGGCCACAAAATTTCCGGCATAAGCGGCCGGTAGAGCATTCGGTCCCGGCAAGACATCTTCCGTAAATGTAGAGTGGGAGGAAAACTTCGGCATTATTGGATGTAAGGGAAACGGTGGTGAAGACGGAGTTAAAGTAGATGTAGAGGGGGAACTAGGACTAGAAAATCCAAAGGGATTGGTGAAATTCCCTTCGGCCGTCTCTCGAGATGCTTCCTCAATATCGCTTCCTTGAGCTTGCTATTGATGGGTATTGCTTGCGCTTGGTTGAGAGATTCTAACCCGGTTAATCGTCCGTTGGCGAAAGGCTCGAAAAAGCCTCTCCGGCTCTGGATTAAAGAGAAAGAATTCGCCTCCCCGCCTAGGCATACACTACACACTAGAACAAACGTGAGAACACCTAGTGCTTTATGGGCACTAGGTAACGACAATAAACAAGCACAATCGAGAGACAAAGAGAAAAGAAAGAAATAAAACTAAGGAAACAAGAAAAATCTAGAGAATATGCACAAGAGATGATAGAAGGGCACAAAGAAGAGTAACTAAGTCTAGTTATAAGCAAACTAAGTCTAAACAATGCACCGTCCCCGGCAACGGCGCCAAATTGATGGTGGGAACTGTCGTGGATCCCCACCGCCAAATAAATATAACCGGCTAAGACCTAACGGTAGTTAGGGTAAGTCGGGTCGTGTCCACGGAGATGGTGTTGCAAGGTTTAGACTAGGTCGGCCTAAAACGAGACTATGCTACCAAACAAACACAAAGAGCTACTAATTGGTGAATTATGATGAGAGGAGAAGAAGAAAGTAGACTAACAATGAACTAGACTATAACAAGGCTAAATGAAATAGCTAAACACAAACTAAACAATGAACTAAAGAAATGATGACTAACTAATAAGTTGAATCAAATATGAAGAAAAAGTGGGTTAGGTCGGGTTCAAAAGTGTAGTTGGGTGACTTGGGTGGTCAAGGGTGTAGGTGTCTCCTAATTGCTAGAATCGGTCCGGGCTCTCGCAACTTAAACCGATGTCGAGGTAGGTCCGGGCTCTCGCAACTTAGACCGATGTCGAGGTAGGTCCGGGCTCTCGCAACTTAGACCCTAGTCCGCACTCTCGTGACTACGACTATCCTCAACACTATCCTCAACAAGACCACATACAAGACAAACAATAAGTAGAGGAAGACTAGCATGAGAAGCATGGTCACTACAACTCAACAAGCATTTCAACAAACACATGGTGTGCCAAGTATGTGACTAACAACAAAGATTCACCCTTTACCCCTAATCAAACCCTAATCACCCATATTCTACCCTTAATCCCCCTACTAACCCACAAGGAGACTACTCACTCATAATCAAAGATAAACTAACAACAATAAGAGAAAACCACATCACAATCCAAACGTCCATAATGAAAGAAAACGAGAACAATAACAAGAACGCTAAGTAAAGATTCAAACTTGAATAAATAACAATAAACAAGAGAAAGGAAGATTATACCAACAACCAAATGATGAAAAGATGATAACTTGCATAAAAGAGAAACCCAAATCAACTCTAAGTTTGTCAAGCTTGGATGAATCTTCAAGTATTCCCTTAATCCAAGAACTAATTACAATTATTAACTAGAGATTAAAACTAATGTGAGGAACACTAATCTAGGGTTTGAATGCTTAATGGAGGCTTAAAAAAGTCTAGGGTATGATAAGATATATAAACAATACAAGAGGGAAGTATTTATAGGGGTACAAGAATGAAGGAGGAAGGAAAAGAAGAGGTGCGGCTACAGCTGGTTGGTCCCGACCGGGACGGGCTGACAGTAACCTCTTCAAATGTGCACTTCATCCCGGACGGGATGAGGCCATACCCGTCGGGGATGAGTCTTGTAGGCCTCTAATATGATCTTTAAGGTTCCCCCTTGCTTCACATGGACTTCTCATCGATTCTCGGGACTCGGGATCGGGTCTCGGAGGCTCGAGATTGGGTCCCAAGGTCTCGGGATCGAATCCAAGGCATCGAGTGATCGTTTCTCCGCTTCGTTGGCTCCGAAAAGTGTATGTATTGAGTCGGAATCGCTCCAACTCGTCATGAATGGTCTCGGGAACCTGAAACGAACTAGAGGAAGCATAAGTAGCCCATGAACCGCTCCCAAGGAGCGATTCCACAAGGAAAACGGGACCAAAACACAGCAAATTAGGCACTACAAACTACACTTATCATAGCCTTGTGACCTAATCAAGTCCTTAGGTGAAACTTAGTCGAAACCCTCTTTACCGTCCCCGTGGACTCGACCCCACTTGCCCTATCTACCCAGTTAGGTTAGTTGGTTATTATTTGTTGGTAGGATTTGCGACAAATCCCTGCCATCAACCAACGTCAAGCTCGATGTTCAAGTGATGTCAGTTGGTTGATTAGTATGTATACTTGGCCGATTGGCTCTCGTCTCAAGTCTTCCTGTAGACACCCAAATTTGACCGCCAGGTGTCTATAGCAGTTTTCGACAAACACCCGATGATGATCGGACGCAAACATGCTTTAACGTACTCGGAAATGGGCTCGAAATCATGGATATTTAGCTTGGGCTTTTTACGGATTACAAATCTCACCAAACCAACCTCAAAACAAGACCCAGTGGGTCATTTCGAGTCAAATGAGACTAATTTGGGTCGAATCCGACACCAGGGGCAAAACCGTCTTTTAGCGACCGAGTCAAACCCGGTCAAAGATACTTTCTCGAGACACGTGAGTCAGCCGTGTCACCTCACGTGACCGACTCGACCTCAAGATCCACAAAAAATCAGCTACACAAATATTAAACAATTCCTTTAAAGGTAGAATTCGATTTCAAGTAAGAATTCTATCCGAAAACCGAATCGAGCATTTGACAGAGCTTAGGACACTCGGCCGAGTGGCCTGTTTCAGCCGAGCTCCTCTTTCCAAACCGGGATTCCCTTTCTTCTTTGCCAAGTAACGGAATTCTCGTTCCTCACGACTTCTTGCATTTCCTATCCCGATTGGTATTTCTTGTCGTACAAGCAAGGCTACCTCTACTCCTATAAATAGGACCCTTTGCACACAACACAAAAAAACCTTTTTTCCTAACACAGAAAATCACATACAAGAACTTCACATCATACAAGTTTCATACGCAGTATTATACACACCTGTTTCATACACCAATACAATTCCCGACGTTCCACGTCCAAGACCGACGAAAACCGTCCCCCTTTACACGTCCCCTTTACACGTAAAAAACCACCATAAACTCACCAACATTAACCCGACGCTCCCGTGCCTTAGGCACATTCCGACGATCCCCGATCTGAGTTAACAAGAGCATGTAGGTTGAGGGTGTAATCAAACCCGACTTCTCTTTTCTCTCCTTCTCTCTTTCTCGTCTTCCCTCGTCTTTTTTTTTTCTCTTTGCGTCGTCAGTCGATTTTTATTATGGGTCGTTCGTCGCGTTTTTTTTTATTTTTCTAATATTGATATTACTAAAACAATTTTCATATAACGAATATTCTTAAAAATATGATACCGATTCTCTAATCGAATATCGTATTAAAAGAATTACATTAATCTCGTTGATGCTAAAAATCGTTACTGTTCCGGTCACGGAAACAATTCGCCCGGCCTAGGATCCGGGCTGTATAATCGGGTTAACGGTGAACAGATGACCGTTTGATTTCCCTTGGTCTCCCCTTTCTCTTACTTCCTAGATCGGACCTTCCCGGCGGAAATGACCTGCTCCCTGCACAATGAACGCACAGGGCCTCGGAGGTTGTCCGAGGAAACCCTCTCCGATGCCTAAGTCAGTCCGTGAAATGCCTTGACGAACCTAGCTCGTGAGGAACTAGGTGGCGTTTTTAGGAGTAAGAGTCTAGAGAGAGAAAATCCAACCCCTCTTATGTGGGAGATGGGTAAGTATTTATACCTTCCCACAAGAGAGAGGAAAAGAGAAGGAAGAGGAGGGAAATGAGTGGATGTTGGCGCGACACGTGGACTTACCTTGTCCACCCATTTCCCCTTACCTTAGGCAAAATGACGGATGGGTCCTCGGTTCTCCTTCGGCTCCATTCAGGCGGGAACGCCCTGGAAGCAGGCGGCAGGCCTGGTTTACTCCGTTTGGCGGATGGCCCAAGGGATTGGGCCACACTTGGAGATTCCAGTGACTTTGATGGAAAGGCTGCTGGACAGACCTTTCCTCCTTCTGGGACTGGTCGCCTTGGGGCCTGATTGGCAGGCGGTCAAAGGCAGGCAACCGACCCCCATCAATTGGCCCTCGCCGGCTGAGGAGGAACGGGGTTCCTGCTCGGCAGGCGATGTCTTGCCCAGGGACAGCGGGAGGTTGTCTCTTTGGACACTTGCATTTAATGCGTCGCATGTTCCCGAGGGAACATGCTTTAATTTCTCTGAGCACGCAGGGAGTTCAAACGTCTTTCGTTATGATTACCCTCCTTTGTGTAGAGAATTTTTGGGCAGTGTGCCGGCTCGATGATTGGCTTTCTTCCTTGCAGAGGTGGTTGGGGCACCATTAATGCCCTGCTTCCGTTTTCCGTATAAATTGCATCCTCCTTCACTATCCTAATGACCCATTTCCAATCTTCGTTTTGTCTTTAATCATGGCTTGGATCAAGAAAAGTGTAATTCGTCGTGGAGTTAGGCATGTTACTTTCATCTTCAGAGGTTTTTGGAGGCTCCGATATGCTCGTGCCGCTTACCTAGCTGTTCGCCGGAGTCGCCGTTCACAACTTCACTTTCGCCGGAGAAGTCAGAAGGCTTCTATTAGGATGGGCAAACGCCCTAGGAGGTCCTCGCCTCCTGCAGCGCCTAGGTTTAGGCGTTGCTCCCAGGGGGGAGGCTGTTATGACAGGGGATGCCATGAGTGCTTTCCATGGCTGCACCCTGAGCAATTTGACCCCAACTCTGACACTGATTCCTCCTTGGCGTCAGGTCCCTCTTCGCCTGTGAAGAAAACAGGCTGTCGCACCTGCGACGAGTCCCGGGCCGTTCCCTTTGGGAGGGACTGGGAAGATAGCAGCCATGACTCTGATGACAGCGAGGGTCTGGGCTGCCTGAGCGACAGGGATGAAGATAGAGCTTCTGATGATCCCTTCCAGGGCTCCCCAGACTGGGACTGGGGCTCGGCTCTCGGGAGTCCAGGCAGCCCTGGAGATTGTTCCCCAGATTTGGGCGATGACTAGGTCTGCGGGGCGTTTGATTTCTGCCAGGCCGGAACTTTGGGCCTTAATGTATTTTTATTCCCGTATCTGTCCTAAGATGTAACTTTCTTTTGAAAGGTTTTAATGAAATGAGGATCAGGCGGTGCGTTTATGTGTTGCGATTTTTTCTTTTTTTTTTTTTTTTTTTTTTTTTTAGGGGGGGGACGTCATAGGGTGACCAATCTTCTGACACCCTTTGGTCCTCCCGAGGTTTTTCTTGGGAAGCTGCCTAGAGCAAATCCCCCTAGGGGCGACACGTGGACCGCAGCCCTTGGGTGAATTTCTGAGGGTTGGGCGACTCTTGGCATGCCTTCCCCTCTATAAAAGTGCTTAGTTATTCATTCTTTCACTTTTTCCAATCTTTCTTTTCTTTCGACATTCTCTCATTCTTTTTCTTGTCAAAAACCCTGGAGTATTGACGGATCGTATCCTACCTTGCACCCCCATTTCCCTGAGACTTCTTTCTTCGGGCTTGCGACGTGCTGTCAGGCGATCTTAGGTCAGATTTTCATCCTCCACTCTTTTTCTCTCTTCGATTTCCTTTTTTCCGCATCTTTTTTAGAGTAATCATGTCCGGAACCCGTGAAAGGATTTTGCCCTTTATCGACCCATCAAAGAGGGGAAAAGGGATGGACTTTGCCTCCTCCTCTAGGGAGGTTGGTTTTGAG
Source organism: Agrostemma githago (assembly GCA_958450325.1). Lineage (NCBI taxonomy): Eukaryota > Viridiplantae > Streptophyta > Magnoliopsida > Caryophyllales > Caryophyllaceae > Agrostemma > Agrostemma githago. Next base: position 19,546,899 of record OY288241.1, on the reverse strand, counting down.
GAGGAACACTCGGCGGACAGTGGGGGCGGTAATTCTCCTGAACCCCCTTCATTTGATGCTATCGACTCGGACGACGAGGCGTTGGAAGTTAACCCTTCCCGAACTTCCGGTCCCCTCGTTCATCGGGAAAAGGGTAGGGTTTATTATTTAGACAGGGCTAAATACCGCATCCCTCTGAGTACTTTCCCTGACCCGAAAAATCGGGAGGTGATCCTCGCCAAGAACACCGTCGTCGTGATTGAGCGGCTCTATAACTTCGGGGAGGGGTATACAGTTGTTGTCCCCGACGAAAAGGATACTGTATGCAACCCCCCGGATGGGTGCATAGCGGTTTACCATAAATGTTTAGAGTTTGGCCTTCGCTTTCCCCTCCATCCTGTTTTAGAGGATATCTTCAGGCGCATGAACGTCGCCGTCGCCCAGCTGACAGCCACAGCTGTCAGGGCGCTGATCTCATATGTCTGGACTTGCCTTTTCCACCGCATGGAGCCTTCCATCGACGCCCTGCGGTTCATGGTGGGCTTGCAGATGGTTTATTCTGGGAGTACGGGCTCCCCTGGTTAATGGTCCCTCTTGAGGCAGAAGGGACATTGTTTGGTGTGGCCTGGTATGGACAGCTTGAGGGATTGGAAGAACAACTTCATTTACATACACAGCACCCATGGGTGGAGGATTCCTCGTCACTTCAGGAATCACGTCCACACCAGGATGGAGACCCCTGAGGAGTACCACCCTGGCGTGGGTGGAAAGGCCTTGGAGGTTAAGCTAAGTGAGAAGGAGAAGGAGTTGACGGCCTACTTTGCAGGCCATACTAACAAGTACGGGGTGTATGGCCCCACCTTATGGCTCCCTCATGCGGAGCTTTTAGCGACTGACAATTATTTGACCCGGCTGGGCATGAATCTGGGTCTGGATAAAGGTATTTGACTCTTTTGTATATTTCGAAAATGCCTTGACAGCCTGTTTGTTTGTCTTGCAGCTCTTGCCACTTTTATCTGGAGAAAATGGGAGGTGAGACGCCTGGGCCTGGACGAGAACCTCACTGTTATCCAAAGTCGCCCTTCTCTTCCCCCTGGTTTTAAGAGAGGCGAGAAGAATCTGATGAAGCATTTGAAGGGCCTGTCATTCAGTAGGCCAAGGCTTCCCCCTCCTCCTCGAGTTACGCCCGCCAAGACGGCGGTTTCTGAGGCTACCCCCTCTCCAGCTGCGAGGGCGATTGCTTTCGAGGCTACCCCTTCGCCTGTTGGCAGGCAAGAGGGCCTTTCAGCAGGGATTCAGATTCCCCCGAGGTCGCGGGCCGTAGGTTCCGAGGAGACTGGGGAGAGTACCCCCCGGGCACTGACCAGAAAGAGGAGTCGGGAGGCCCCTAACGCTGACCAGGTGGTGGATTTGGAGACTTCCACGCCTGAACCCAAGCGTCTTGCTCCGGAGATTCCCGCCACCCTTTTCTCTGAGGAGAACGTTGAGTTCCATTATAATGCAGGTGACAGCCAGGATGTTTCTGCCCTACTCTCCGACTCAGGGGCAGTTTTAACTGACCATCTTCTCAAGACCGTCAAGTCTGCTGCCAGTCAAGTGACCCAGTATATTAAGCGCACCTCCCGAATTATGCAGGCTTCCGCGGAGCTGGCTGCCCTTGGTCGCCTGAGTGATGAGGAACTAGCCAACCCCGACCGCCTTTCTGCAGTTGAGAAGGATGTTGCTCTCATTGCCAGCCTGAAGGATCAGCTGGCGAAAAAGGAGACTGAGCTAGAAGAGGCCAGGGGTCGGGCGATCCACTGGAAGTCTGAGAGCGAGAAAGCTACACGGGAAGTGTCTCGCCTGGGGGAGGAGTCCAAGAGAGCACAGCAGGCCTTTGCTGAACTGGAGCAGGCCAGAAAGGCTTTGGCTGAACTGGACCATGCTAAGAAGAGCGTTATTGACCTCGGGGAGCGCCTTTCCAAGGCAAACTCTGATCTGCAGACGGCCCTCGGCGATCTGGCGGCGAAGACCGAGGATTGGGAGAAAGAGAGGGGTGAGATTCTTCAGGAGGTGGAAATGGCTGTGTCGGCGGGCTTCGTTAATGGTGCTAACTCCTGCCTGAAGGTTGTCATGGAAGCTGTCAGGGAGATGTTCCCGGGTTTTGACGAAGATGCTTTCCGGGCCCTCTACACTGCTAAGGATGAAGCTCAAATGCGTAGGCTGTCTGAGGGAGATGCTTCCGGCCCAGACGCTCCCCCTGCTTAACATGGAGGGCAGTCTTCCTCAGAGGGCTCTTGCTCGTCCCCTGCTGCGCCTGTGCCAACGCTTTAATTTCCTTACTTCTTTGCGCGCCGAGCCCTTTGGTGGCCGGCTGCCGTACTCTTGGTTGTAACTATTTGTTTTGAAAACTTGAAAACTTTTGTCCTGTATTTCCTTGACACTACTTTTTCTTTTATATGTGAATTTTCTGTTTGCTTTTGTATATTTTGATTCTTCATGAATTTGATTCGCGGCCTGCCTGCCTGTAGGTAGGAGGGTTCTTGTTTGTTTGGCCTGCCCCTGGCATTTTTTTAAAGTCCAGGGAGCCTGCCCCCTGCTTGCCCAGAGGTAAGCAGGGTGGTTTTTTGTGTTTTTATACAAGGTTGGGGGGCCTGCCCCCAGTCCTTGTTGGTACGACCTGCTCCTGGCTTTTGCCCAAAGTCCAGGAGGCCTGCCCCCTGCCTGCCCAGAGGTAAGCAGGGTAGCTTTTGCGTTTTTTATACAAGGTTGGGGGGACTGCCCCCAGTCCTTGTTGGTACGGCCTGCTCCTGGCTTTTCATTCAAAGTCCAGGGGGCCTGCCCCCTGCCTTCCCAGAGGTAAGCAGGGTAGCTTTTGCGTTTTTTATACAAGGTTGGGGGGCCTGCCCCTAGTCCTTGTTAGCCTGGCCTGTTCCTGGCTTTTCGTTCAAAGTCCAGGGGGCCTGCCCCCTGCCTGCCCAGAGGTAAGCAGGGTAGTTTTTGCGTTTTTTATACAAGGTTGGGGGGCCTGCCCCCAGTCCTTGTTAGCCTGGCCTGTTCCTGGCTTTTCGTTCAAAGTCCAGGGGGCCTGCCCCCCGCCTGCCCAGAGGTAAGCAGGGTAGCTTTTGCGTTTTTTATACAAGGTTGGGGGGCCTGCCCCCAGTCCTTGTTAGCCTGGCCTGTTCCTGGCTTTTCGTTCAAAGTCCAGGGGGCCTGCCCCCTGCCTGCCCAGAGGTAAGCAGGGTAGTTTTTGCGTTTTTTATACAAGGTTGGGGGGCCTGCCCCCAGTCCTTGTTAGCCTGGCCTGTTCCTGGCTTTTCGTTCAAAGTCCAGGGGGCCTGCCCCCTGCCTGCCCAGAGGTAAGCAGGGTAGCTTTTGCGTTTTTTATACAAGGTTGGGGGCCTGCCCCCAGTCCTTGTTAGCCTGGCCTGTTCCTGGCTTTTTGTTCAAAGTCCAGGGGGCCTGCCCCTTGCCTGCCCAGAGGTAAGCAGGGTGGCTTTTGGTTTGCGTTGGGGGGTTCACTTTTCCCAATTTTGGCAACAAGGGGGCCTCCCCCTATTGCCCCCTGCTCGTTTGTGTGTGAAAGACGCGAGTGTGAACAGGCAACGAGTATAAATCTGTATCTTCTCATTTCTCTTAAAATCTTTCTTTTTGACATTGGGGTGGTCGGAGCCGTCGACATTTTTGACCATCCTCCGCCTTTTTTAGTAAAAGTAAAAACTGCCTGTATTCTTGCTTAGACGTAATATTTCTTTAGTGTGTCTGCATTCCAGTGAGCATGTAGCTCTTGTCCCTCATGGTTGGCTATTTTGTATGTGCCTGGTCCCAGAACCTGAGTTACTTGGTATGGGCCCTCCCAGTTGGCACTCAGCTTTCCATGTTCTCTTGACTTCCCAACCGCCTGCGTCTTTCTCAGAACCAGCTCGCCCGTCTGGAAATTCCTCTGTCGTACCTTGCTGTTGAAAGCTTTCCTCATTCGCTGCTGGTAGGCAGCGATGTTGGTACTGGCTTCTTCCCTTAACTCGTTCACCAGGTCCAAGGCTTCGACCATTGCAGCTTCGTTTTCAGCCTGGTCGTACTGCAGGGAGCGCAGAGAGGGGATCCTTGTCTCAATTGGCAATAGTGCCTCTGCTCCATATACCAGACCAAATGGGGTCTGGCCTGTAGACTCTTTTCTGGTAGTTCGGATTGACCAGAGTATACTGGGGAGTTCGTCAGCCCACCTGCCTTTGCAGTCATCCACCATTTTCTTCAGGCCGTTCAGGATTTGTTTGTTGGCTGCTTCCGCCTGTCCGTTGGTTTGAGGATGACAGACGGCTGAGTAGGCGACTGAAATGTTGTGGCTCTCCAGCCAGATTCTTAGCGGATCATTATCGAACTGCCTGCCGTGGTCAAATACCAACATCTTTGGTAGACCGAACCTGGTGATGATATTTCGCCAGACCACCTTCCTGACCGCCGGCTCAGTGATGTTGGGCACGGCTTCGGCTTCCACCCACTTGGTGAAGTAGTCTATGGCGACGATCAGGAATTTTCTGCCCCCTGTGGCTACCGTGAAGGGTCCTAGAATGTCCATCCCCCATTGAGCAAAGGGGATGGGAGATAGGATTGGCCTGAGCTCCTAGGCCGGGGCATGGATCGATGGGGCAAAGAGTTGGCATTTTCTGCATTTCTGGGTCAGGCTCTTGGCATCTGCCAGCATGGTAGGCCAGTAGTAGCCTGCCCTGAGGGCCTTGTGGGCCAGCGATCTCCCACCAATGTGATGTCCGCAAATCCCTGAGTGGATATCCTCCAATACCTCGGCGGCCTGATCTGCCCGTAGGCATTTGAGTAGGGGATAAGTAAAAGACTTTTTGTAAAGTTATTCATCAATGAGTATGAACCAGGCTGCTTTAGCCTGTACCTTCCTCTTTTTTAACGAGTCTGATGGTAAGATACCATGCCTCTTGTACTGGATGAAGGGAGTCATCCAGCTTTCCAATTCTTCTTCCACGGTATTAATCGTTTGACAGGGGTTAGTGGACTTCTCGTGTAAAACGTCGACCCATACTGATCTCCGGATGTCCTGTAGACTGGAGCTTGCCAGTTTTGACAGGGCATCTGCTCTGTTGTTCTGGGATCGGGGGATTTGTTTGACCTCATATGATTTTAGGCCGGATAACTCTCCCTTCACCATCTCCAGGTATGTGGCCATTGCTTGGTCTCTTGCTTCGTATTCTCCATTGATTTGGTTGGCGATGAGCTGAGAGTCTGTCGCCAGGACAATTCGTTCTGCTCCTGCGGCTTTAGCTAGCCTGACGCCTGCGAGTACTGCTTCGTACTCTGCTTCATTGTTTGATGCTGGAAAAACAAACCTGAGAGCATGCTCAAAGTCAGTCCCTCCAGGGCTGGTTAGCACGACGCCTGCGCCTGCGCCATTGGCTGTTGAGGATCCGTCGGTATACACGATCCATTCCTGGGCAGGGGCTTCTTCCTCCCCTGAATGGGAGCACTCGGCCAAAAAATCTGCCAAGGCTTGGGCCTTGATGGCCGTTCTCGGCTGGTAAGATATACCTAGCCCACTCAGCTCAATTGCCCACTTCAACAATCTCCCTGATTTTTCAAATTTTTCCAACACCTTTTCCAGGGGTTGGTCGGTGAGGACTACGACTGGATGCGCGTCAAAGTAAGGTCTGAGCTTTCTGACAGCAACTATGACCGCGTAGGCGGCTTTTTCAACCATCGGATAATTCTTCTCAGCTGCCCCCAGCGCATGACTTACAAAGTATATAGGTTGCTGGGCGCCTGCCTCTTCTCGTAGGATGACTGCGCTGACAGTTATATTGGTCACTGCAATGTAGAGGAAAAGTTTTTCTCCTGCTACTGGTCTTGCCAGGGTAGGGAGCCTCTTAAGATGGTCCTTCAATTGCTCAAAGGCCTCTTTCTGCTCGTTCTCCCACTTGAACTGTTTGTTCCCTTTCAGTATCTTGAAAAAAGGAGTGGCCTTGTCTGCTGATCGGGCGACGAATCGTGCTAAGGCGGCCATTCGACCCGTCAGGCGCTGGATGTCTCTAATGGTTTTGGGCTCAGGAAGGTCTAGAACTACCTGAATTTTTTCAGGGTTGGCGTCTATCCCCCGAGAACTGACCAAGAACCCCAGGAATTTGCCGGAGCGGACTCCAAATGTACACTTTTTCGGATTAAGTTTCATTTTGTAGGCGCGCAGGGAGCAGAAGGTTTCCTGCAAGTCTATCAGGTGTTCTCTGTCTTCTCTGCTTTTCACGATGGCGTCATCAACGTATGCCTCGATGTTTCTGCCTTTTTGTTTCTCAAACACTTTATCAACCAACCGCTGGTACGTAGCCCCTGCATTTTTGAGCCCGAATGGCATCATCTTGTACATGTAGGTGCCCGAACTAGTGATGAACGCACACTTCACCTTGTCCGGCTGCCACAAGTATACTTGATGATACCCTGAAAAGGCGTCTAGGAAGCTCAGCATGGTATAGCCACTGGTGGCGTCCACTAGTTGATCGATTCGAGGGAGCGGATAGCAGTCTTTCGGGCAGGCCTTGTTCAGGTTTGTAAAGTCGACGCACATTCTCCATGCGCCTGACGACTTTTTGACCATGACAACATTTGCCAGCCATTCTGGGTAGTCGCAGACTTCAATAAAGTCTGCTTTCAAGAGTTTGTCAATTTCTTCCTTGATTGCTGCGTCTTTTTCCGCAGACATGTTTCGTTTCTTCTGTTTTACAGGGCGAGCATCCATGCTTACATTCAGCTTGTGAACGATGCATGATGGATCAACGCCGGGCATCTCGTCTACAGAATAGGCAAATACGTCTTTGTTCTCCTTCAGCAGTTTGACCAGTTCGGCCTGGTAGGATTCCTCTAGGCCTGCTCCTACCAGGACCTGTCTTCCTGGCTCCAAGTCCACCAGCATACTTTCGCCCCCTGGTTCCAGGCGGTCGGGCGCCGGGTGCTCGACTGGGACTTCGCCTTCTCTGCAGGGGAACTGTCAGCTTTTCTTTTTCCTTTTCTGTCTCTCTCGTGCTCTTGCAGGGCCACGGAGTAGCATTGTCTGGCTGACTCCTGGTCCCCACGTATCTTTCCTTCCAGCCCGAAGTCAGTGACATACGCGATGGTGAGAGCCCTGATGGAGATGGCCGCTTCGATTTCGTCCAGAGTGGCCCTGCCTATCAGGGCGTTGTAGGCAGATCTTGCGTCCACAACAACAAAGGTTGCCCTGACATTCCTGGCTGTAGAGCCTTCCCCGAAGGTTACAGGCAAGTCGATGACTCCCATGGGCAGCACGCCTGCCCCACTGAATCCATACAGCGATCCGGGAGCAGGTCGAAGGTGCCTTTTTTCCAGGCCCATTTTTTCGAAGGCGTCCTTGTACAATAGATTTGTGTACGCGCCTGTGTCCACCATACACCTTCGCACAATATGGTTGCTGATCTCTAGGGACAGTACCAAAGGATCACTGTGCGGATATACTACGCGTCCTGCATCATCAGGGGTGATGCTTAATGTCACTCCCCTTGGACTCCCTGCTTTCTCAGCATAGCAGATCTGGTTCCCCAGCTCGCGCATTTGTCTTTTTTGGCCTCTTCGACTGAGCTGGCCTTCAGTGCCCCCTGAAATTACATGGATCACCATGCGGTTTGGCACTGACCCCTCGGGTTTTTCAGACACTTCCTTCTGAGACTTATTCTTAGCTGCGTAGTTGGCCAACCATTCGTTCCTGATTAATTTCTCAATTTCGTCCTTCAGGTGACGGCATTCTTCGGTGGTATGGCCTATACAGTCGTGGAAAGTGCAGAATTTCTTGGGGTCTCCTTTTGGGCTGCGAGGTTTGTTCGGGCGGTTCCATTTAGCAGTTTCTTTTTCCAGTTCGAAGATTTCCGCCCTGGATTTGTTCAGAGCAGTGTAACTGTCGAATCTGGGTTGGTAGACTGGGCGCTCCTTCTTGGGAGTGTCTCCCTCTTCCCTTTGCTTGCCTGGCTCACTTCTGCCCCTTCCACCCTGCGGTCCCCCTTGAGGCTTTGTTTGGCCTGCAGGGGTGTCCGTCAGGCCGTGGAACTCCTCCCGCAGAATGAACCCTTCAGCGATCTTTCTGGCCATGGCCAGGGTTTCTGGCTGGGCCCTGATCATCTGGTTTTTCATTTCCCCTGGAAGTAGGGAGATTGTCAGGGCGTAGGCGGCAGTGGAATCATCGATCTCCCTAACCTGCTGGTAGGATAGATCAAACCTTCTCATGTATTCTCTCACACTCTCACCCTTTTTCTGTTTCAGGGTCATGAGATCGAAACGGGTAAGGCGTCTTCTCTTATTTCCGGCATACTGTTCGAGGAAAATTTCAACCAACTCTATGAAGAACCTGACTGACCCCTGGCGGAGGTCTCTGAACCATCCCTGCGCGAGCCCCACCAGGGTGGTAGGGAAAACTTTGCACCAGATGGCATCATCTACGTCATACATGCCCATGTGGCTCTCAAAGGCTGCCAGGTGGTCTTCAGGGTCTGTTGTCCCGTCAAATTTGATGGTGGGCATTTTGATTTTTGGAATGGGGTACTCTTGTACCTCAGGGTGCAACGGGGTTTTCGTGGGCCTGCCTACCAGTCGTGACCTGCTTTCCCCAGACTGGTTACCGTGAGATTCCCATTGTTTATGGGTCGGTTTCCTCGCACTGGGGGAGCGGTGCCTTGGTGGCGGTCTGCTAGCTGCCTCATCTTCTGTTTCCGAGGAGGCCTGCCTGGGCCTCTTCCTCTGAGAGTGGCAGAGGTTCTCACCCTGATGGTACCTGGACTCGAGCGGTTGTCCCCGGTTGAGTCTGGATTGCAGGCTTTGGGATAAGCCGGGGGCCGACTGCTCCTTGGCCGCAGGTGTTAGCCTGGAGAAAACTCCACCTGGCCTCTCTCCCAAGCGTTTTGACACAGGCTCCCTGGGCCTCATGCGCTCCTGTAATCCTTGAGATAAGCCTCCCTGTCCTCCAGACGCCGATTCTGTTGTGTGAATGGAGAACGCCTGCTGGACAGGTGGCTCTGGATTGCCAGTAGTAATGCGCCTCTGCACATGCGTATACAATTGAGCTGTTCTTCTCGCTTTTCTCTGAGCATTTCTGGCGGCGGTCCGCCTCGTGCCCCCAGCCTCGTCCCTGCTGACTGGGGACGGTTGCCTGGGAGCCGATGCGACCCTGCCTACCAAGTCCTTAGGTGTGAATTCCTGATTCAGCATCGCAGAGAAGAACGCGGCCGCCTGTGCCATCTGAGCTGGGGTCAGATTGAGAGCACGTCCTGGGTGTGTCCCCAACTCAGGTGTCACAGCAGTGTTAGATCCATCGAGGGGATTGGTTCCCCCCACCCCTAGGGTCGTGGCAGGAGGAACCCTCTCCGACTGCGGCATACCATACAGGGCGGTCACCGGTGGGACCGTCGGACCCGCTCCTGCACTGGCATCAACGATTTCTGGCATGATTGTTTTAGTTTTGTGATTATGAGTGGTTGATTTTAGTGGGTAACTCGTGAGCACAACCGTAAGTTCCCCACAGACGGCGCCAAATTGTTCCGGTCACGGAAACAATTCGCCCGGCCTAGGATCCGGGCTGTATAATCGGGTTAACGGTGAACAGATGACCGTTTGATTTCCCTTGGTCTCCCCTTTCTCTTACTTCCTAGATCGGACCTTCCCGGCGGAAATGGCCTGCTCCCTGCACAATGAACGCACAGGGCCTCGGAGGTTGTCCGAGGAAACCCTCTCCGATGCCTAAGTCAGTCCGTGAAATGCCTTGACGAACCTAGCTCGTGAGGAACTAGGTGGCGTTTTTAGGAGTAAGAGTCTAGAGAGAGAAAATCCAACCCCTCTTATGTGGGAGATGGGTAAGTATTTATACCTTCCCACAAGAGAGAGGAAAAGAGAAGGAAGAGGAGGGAAATGAGTGGATGTTGGCGCGACACGTGGACTTACCTTGTCCACCCATTTCCCCTTACCTTAGGCAAAATGACGGATGGGTCCTCGGTTCTCCTTCGGCTCCATTCAGGCGGGAACGCCCTGGAAGCAGGCGGCAGGCCTGGTTTACTCCGTTTGGCGGATGGCCCAAGGGATTGGGGCCACACTTGGAGATTCCAGTGACTTTGATGGAAAGGCTGCTGGACAGACCTTTCCTCCTTCTGGGACTGGTCGCCTTGGGGCCTGATTGGCAGGCGGTCAAAGGCAGGCAACCGACCCCCATCAGTTACTTTTTTTATAAAATACAACGATTCTAACGTGGAGAGAACTAACATTTCTTTTCGTTTCAAATTCTTTTCAAAACAACTTTATAAAACTTTTTCTAAAATCATTCCGAATATCCGATATCGACTTCATAATCGAATATCGAATGCGACGAATGTCGAGAGCGTAGATCGAGTATAAATTCATTCATATTTACACGTGATCTAGCAAAATTAGCAATTTCTCGAAAAACCCGAACCGGGACAGCAGTCCACGCGAGCCGCGCCACTCCCAGGCGACTCGCGTGGAAGCCTGATCCCGCGGCCTTTTGTCGCTTTTCTCGATTTTTCTTAAACCTCGTTTTTTCTACAAAACAATTTCTTAAAACTTTTTCACCTTTTCCGAATATGCGATATCGATTTCATAATCGAATATCGAATAGGACGAACTTCGAGAATATTAAATTGGGTGCAAATTGTGCAATATTCGTACGTAATTTAATGAAGTCATCGCTTTTTTCAAAAAAAATCAATTTCAAAAACAGACCGAAACGCGAGTCGCGCGCGTCCCGGGCGGGTCGCCCACTCGGGCGAGTCGCCCGGCAGGCTGGAACGCGGCCCTCTTCTTCTTTTTTTATTATTTTTCGAACCTCGTTTTTTAGACAAAACAGCGTCTTTTTAGCAATACTTCAAATCTCGATATATTTTTGCATTATTCATCGCATTCATATTTTCATTCGATTTATTCAATCGTTACTAACACGTTTGTTCATCTTTTTAGCAATTTCTTTTCATATTTTGTTTTATTATACTAAAACAAACCTCGCATGCTAAAATACAACTTTGACGTTAATTTTCATGCATTAAACGACTTAGCAACCCATTCAATTATTCACATGCTTAGGAAAACAATGTTTGCATATCATTCATCGTTCAACTAACGCGCGTATTCAAAAATCAAACGATATCCTAGTAGAGGCCGCTAATGTGCGGGCGGGGTTGGGTGTTCTTTGTGAACTTCCCAACACGTACCCCCACCCCTTACTCAGAACCTCGGTTTCCGGATGTCCGAAACCATTGGTAACGAGAGTCATTCAATACATGATATCCGATCAAGTCGGTATCGGTATCAAATGCTAAGGGACGAACCCAATAAACTCTGACATCGGAAATGGGCCGTATTTTGTATACGGCCCACTACGACATAGAGTGGGTTCGAATGGGCCCGAACTCCCACAAAGTTCGGTGGCGACTCCAACTTCGATTTAAATTTCAATTCGATCCATTCTCATATGGAGATTCACTCGCCTCCCCAAACCCGCGCGTGGCCGCGTCGGGGTGGACCTATGTCATGTCCACAATTTGGCGACTCCGCTGGGGATTAACTGATGTGTGACTTACCTTCGGCATCCTCAGGGTGAAACTCGAATAGAAATCGTTTGGCTAGTACAATACGCGTTTTAGTTTTATGGTTCATGCATAACCCCATCTTTCCCGGGCCGGTACTGGTGACCGACATCCCACTATACCATTGATGTAGTCCAAATTGGATATGTCAAAAGGTGTGCATAGCAGATTCGTATGGGTTTTACGGCATGTTCTAAGTTCAATTCGACTTAGGAAGTTCGCCCTGATTCTCGAATAGGCTATGTACACTGGTATAGACCCTTATAGACTGACCGAGACTTAGCTTAAGAGCATACATGGTGTCATTATACTGTTTCCATGACTACGTGCTACTTGATCCACATCTTTTTCAAAAAACGACATTTTCAAAAAATCTGCGTCCTTTTCAAAATCTCCAATTTCAAAACCCCGGACATATACCGAATTTAGGACTTATGATTTTACTCAAAATAGTCTTTTTCTAGCCGGTATTATGCCAAGTTCAAAGCTCGAAATTATTTTTGAAATTTTCAAACCTTCGCCCGGCCCACCTTTTTCGTTTTCATCGAAAAAAGGCCGGTTCTCCCAGAATTTTTCGGGCTTTTCAAAAAAATATCGTATTTTGAAACTTCATCTTCTTAGACTTCCCGTATTTAGCAGTGTCGGGTCGTGTCATAAGTCGTTGAAGTCTCTAGCGTCGAAACTCTGTCGATCTTACATCGCGGGTTTCCCCCCTATCCCAGTCCGCCTTATTTTACTAAGGCAAGGCCCACCTACGTAGGACATACTCCTACAAAGGTTAACCCAACTACACAATCGAGTCTAAAGTATGGGAATGTCTTACGTGAACCTTTCTTCGAACGGGGCCCAACCCACATAGTTGGATCCTGAGGAAGGCCCACCTTTTCACAAGTCACCTGTCTAGGTGTCTTTTCCGAGTCATTACCGTCTTAGTCTTCTTCCTTTTCCCTTGCTCGGGATGTACTTTTTAGGATTCGGGTTAAGTTGCTGATTACGCGATGTTCTTACAGACAGGCCACCCTTCACTCGAACCATGACGAAAGAAGCCATCGATGAGTTGACAGCTTCGTTGACCAAAATCCAAGACCAATTGCGACAAATGAGGGAGGACCAGATTGCCATCGTCACTCGGGTAAGTGCCGTGGAACAAGGAACCCCCAATGCTTCGATCGAAGATGACGGACCCTTGGCCGCGTTGGCCGGCGCGGTCCAAAAGCTGCAAGAACAGGTCCACTCGACCACCAGAAACACCATCCTCACGGAAAATGCTCGTATCTATTCGCCTTTAACTGATGAACTACCCGCTAACCTCAACTTAACGGGCTTGCCAATGTTTGACAAGACTGAAGACCCGGTACATCATATTCGGGCTTTCAAGGACTTCACGGCTGTTAAAGGGGTCAAATCAACCATGTTCAAGCATCTCTTTGCTTCCTCTCTGGAAAAACACCCGAAAGCCTGGTACTACAGGCTTGATCACAAGAAATACAAAACCTGGGACGATGTTGCAATGGAATTCACGCGAAACAACGCGGATAATGCAGAAATCCAGACTACCATGCGTACTCTGGAAGTTATGGCCCAAGAGCCTAAGGAGGGTTTCACCAAATACCTTCAAAGGTGGAGGACTGAAAGTGTGAAGCTGGTGGACAAGCCCAGCGAAAAAGTGCTAGTGGAGGCCTTTGTCAAAAACTTCCTCCCCGCTTACCGAGTCCATCTCCGGTACGCCATCATACCCGACTTCGCCACTTTGACCGAAATGGGTACGAGAATTGAAGACGATCTAAGGCTAGAGAACCTTACTAAGGCCTCTACCAAGGGGTATCAAGGAGACAGTTCGTCCTCCATCAATCCCGCAACTACAACGGCGGCCCGAAGCATCTTCGACGAGGTTAACTCATTAGACACCTCGACCAAAAAGAATATTCCAAATCGGGTATTCACTGACATAGGGACAACCTATGCTAATGCCTTACAAAGGCTGTCTTCAAAAGGCCTAATCCAACCGATAGGCCCAATTCCAGAGGTTCCCGTGGAAAAGCGATCCAAGAGCTACAACATTCAAGCCTATTGCCACTATCACCAAGGCAACGGGCACGACACTGAGAAATGCTGGAAGTTGAAGCATCTCATTCAAGATCTGATCGAAAGTGGGAAGATACCACTACCCGGCGATAAGCCGAGTAACAAAAATAATCCTCTCGCTACTCACGCCATTTTTACTGGAAAGGTAGTCAACTGCTCTCATCTCATTTCCCATTTCATTCCCGAAATCAATGGGATATGAAACGACGATGAAGATGATGTTTATCTGGCCAAAGGGGAAGCTGTCCCCGTCACCATCGAAGAAATCCGGAAAGCTAAAGCCCGAGCTCTGGCCGGCACACACACCATCACGGCCGGTCTCGCCGCTCCAGAAACCGTCACTAAACCTTCCAGGACGGAACTCACTCCCGAAGAGCCAAACGCTGACACGGCCCTAGTCAGACAACTAAAGAGGGTCTGAACTGATATTACTATATGGCAGCTTTTGGTTAGTTCTCAGGAGCATCGGGCAGCACTTACTAGGGCTCTTGATGAAATCAAGGTTGACTCATCGGTTACCCCCACCGAGATGGTAGCCACTATCTTGCTACACGTCAAGGGCAAGTCTAAAGGAGAAGGCCCACTTATCACTTTCTCCGAGTCCGACCTTCCACCATTTGGAGCCACCCATAACTTGGCCCTATATATCACGGTGATCTGCTGGAACAAATATCTCCTAATGACCCTAATTGATGATGGGTCCGCAGTAAACGTCCTTCCTTTGAGGACAGCTAAGGCCCTTGGCATTAACGAGGCTGACTACCTTCCGACTGCACAAACTATCCAGGCTTTTGATGGAAGCCCAAAATCATTTGCTGGGGCCGTTAAGCTAACAATCATAACGGGCCCGATCGAGAAGGAGTTAGAACTTCAGGTGATCGATGTCACTTCATCTTTCAATCTATTACTCGGGAGACCATGGATTCACGCGGTCAAAGCCGTGTCTTCCACCCTTCACAGGAAGGTCAAGCTACCTTTACAAGATGGAATCGTTACTCTCGAAGCTACCCCAATAACTGTGTCAAGCTGCAACACGGCAGGCTCAGCCGACCCACGAGGTTTCAACTTTGTGGGAATGATTGACGAAGAATATCTTTTCCGGCCATACTTCACTACTAGCATCGATACGATGCTACAAAATCTTGGTTACCTACCAGGAGTTACTTCAAGGCCCTATCTTTCGGCCGGGAAGATTGTCGAGGTCCTGAACGACGAACAATCTCAATGTGGTTTAGGTTACACTATGATGTCAGGATGCGCGGACCAAACCAAGGCGGTCACGTTCGTCACCCCAGTGTTCGGAGCTGTTCAAGTGGGCCTCTATCAACCCACCATTTTATATCCCGAGACCAAATCGGCTCGGGAATGCAATTTCATCCCAGATGATATCTTTGCCTTTATCCAGGCCGAATCAAAGGAGGGCACAAGAAATACTGAGCCCATCCTAGGACTACTATTGGGGAAGACAAGGTCGTCCCGACCCCTAAACAGGAGTTAGTCAGCTTGATTCTCCGCAGCAACAGGTTCGATCCAACTAAGCTGATCTCCGAGGTTAGTGCCGACACCGGAAAGAGAGCTCGGAGGAAGACAACTAAGTGGACCGACAGGCAGGGTCGAGTCTACAAGCTAACTACTGGTGAAGGAGATATGCATGCTGCCGAATCCGAGTCCGAGTCCGAGTCAGAGTCAGAGTCGGAGTCTGAGTCGAAGTCTAGAGGGTCCAGTACTAGAATCGAGTCTGTAACCCCTCTCCCTTCTTTAGTCACACCGTCAGGAGCCCCGGAGTCTGTCCTGAGGGCTCTCCCTATCTCGCCACTGACCAACGATCAGATGGCAGCTCTCTTCGAGTTATTTTCAAAATTCACTATCAATAATAACGATAACCGTTCTGCTTACGACTTGGCTTATTTTCAAAATATTTTCAAAAATCTTACTTGCAATGACATTGAGAAGCCCGGCGAACAGGTGCCATTGCCTCCGCATCTAATCGAGCAACTCGAACAAAGGGAGTCCCGAAATCCGGTAATCGAAGAAACCGATTCCATCAACGTAGAAACCCCTTTAGAACCTCAGATGCTTAAGTTGGGCCTATCTTTAGATCCCTAGGAGAAACAACAATTCACGGATCTCCTCCAGAAATTCAAAGACGTCTTTGCATGGTCCTACAAGGACATGCCGGGAATAGACCGGGAGATAGCTGAACACCGAATACCCATCAAAGACGGGTACAAGCCGGTAAAACAGAAACTCCGAAGAATGAGGCTCGAATGGTCCCTCAAAGTCAAGGAAGAAGTCGATAAACAATTCAAAGCGGGCTTTATCCAAGTGTCTGAATATCCAGACTGGGTTGCAAACATAGTGCCAGTACCCAAAAAAGATGGCAAAGTCCGAGTATGTGTAGACTTCCGGGACCTCAATAAGGCCAGCCCAAAAGACGATTTTCCGTTGCCACACATCGATATACTGGTGGATAACACGGCCGAGCATGCCCTTCTATCATTCATGGACAGGTATGCCGGATATAATCAGATTAAAATGGCGGAAGAAGACATGAGTAAGACCACCTTCATCACACCTTGGGGGACTTACTGCTATACCGTATTGCCATTTGGGCTTATCAATGCCGGTGCCACTTATCAACGGACCGCCACCACCTTATTGCTTGACATGATGCATAAGGAAGTAGAAGTCTACGTGGACGACATGATCGTCAAATCCAAGGACCGAAACGGGCACTTTGCGGCCCTAAGAATGTTCTTCACCCGACTACGCAAGTACAACATGAGGTTAAACCCTCAAAAGTGCAGTTTCGGGGTAACATCAGGCAAGTTACTGGGCCATATCGTCAGTCAGCGTGGCATCGAAGTTGACCCAGCAAAGATCAAGGCCATTACCGAGATGCAACCGCCTAAGACCGAAAAAAAGATAAGGGGGTTTCTCGGGAAAGTCCAATATATCAGCCGGTTTATTTCAAAGCTAACCATGGTATGCGAGCCCATTTTCAAGAAACTGAAGATAGGAGAACGAACACTATGGGACGACAAATGTCAAATGGCTTTCGATAAGATCAAGGAGATTTTATCCTCTCCACCGGTGTTAATGCCACCTCAGCATGGTTTGCCTCTATCGTTATACCTAACAACGACCGAGACGGCCGTGGGCGCTATGCTAGCCCAGATGGTCGATTCCGAAGAACGGGCTATTTACTACATCAGTAAAAAGTTCTTGGAATACGAATGCAAGTACACAATGCTCGAGAAGGCGTGTCTAGCTTTAGTAAGGGCCACTAAAAAGCTCCGACACTACATGCTTAGCCACGAGGTACATGTGCTATCCAAAATGGATCCAATTAAGTACCTATTCGAGAAGCCCATCCTTAACGGCCGCATATCCAGATGGCCTTTAATGTTAGCTGAGTTTGACCTCAAGTTCGTACCATTGAAAGCAATCAAAGGCCGGGTAGTAGCTGAATTCCTCGCTGATAGCCCGATATCTAAGGAAGAATACACCGATACTTGGGCCTTCCCAGATGAAGACATATTCCATACTGACACCGAAACATGGGATTTATATTTTGATGGGGCATCCAACTTTTAAGGGTTTGGTGTCGGAATTTTATTGATCTCGCCACAAGGGGAACACACCCCCGTTATCTATCAAGCTAGATTTTGACGTGACTAACAACGCAGCCGAGTACAAAGCGTGCATTCACGAACTGCAAGCCGCCGCTGATTTAGGAGTAACAAATCTCCGGGTCCACGGTGACTCATCTTTAGTCATAAATCAAGCCCTACAAAAATGGAAGACTCGGAATGCAAATCTCGCGGCTTACCAAGCACGAGTAAGGGTTCTCGAAAAACAGTTCCAAAAAGTGGAGTACATTTATCTTCCTCGGGAAGAAAACCAGTTTGCAGATGCTCTCTCAAAATTAGCATCTTTACTGAATATCCCAGCACATCTAACGAGCATGCCCATTTGCGTCGAAAGACGATCCGAGCCAACATACATCCACGCTATCCAAGATATTGAGATAACTGATCCAGAACCTTGGTATCAGGCTATTCTAACCTACTTAACGTCAGGGGAATATCCTTCGGGAGCTGAAAACCGGGCCAAGAAAGCTCTACGAAGATGGGCAACCCAGTTCATCCGCACAGACGATGGACAGTTGTATAAGAAGACAGCACAGGGGCTCTACTTCTATGCATTGACAAAGCGCGAGCCGAAAGAGTCATGGCCGAGGTACATGATGGTGAAAACGATCCGCATATGAACGACCATATGTTGGCCCGGAAAATCACGAGACTCGACTATTATTGGAATAGCATGGAAGCTGACTGTCAGTTATATGTCAAACACTGCCATAACTGTCAGATGTTCGCCAATGTCCAGCATATGCCTTCATCCCTATTGTATACAATGACATCACCATGGCCATTCTCAACGTGGGGAATTAACATAATTGGGAAGGTGAACCCTTCCGGGACGGGAGGTCACTGCTTCATCCTAGTGGCTATCGACTATTTCACTAAATGGGTCGAAGCCGAATCATACCGGATCTTGAATGCCAAACACGTGGCTAAGTTCATTCAAAACAAGATCATATGTCGATACGGGATTCCGCACGAGCTCATCAGTGATCACGGGACCCATTTTCAAGCTGAAACTGCCACTTTGCTGGAAAAGTACAAGATCCAAAGGCATACATCGTCGCCTTACCGTCCCCAAACAAATGGAGCGGTGGAGGCAGCCAATAAAACAGTTGTCACCATACTTAAAAAGATGGCTGAGAATTACCGGGACTGGCCCGACAAGATACCCTTCGCCTTATGGGGGTATCGAACATCAATTCGAACTGCAACCGGAGCAACTCCATACTATCTGACATATGGAATGGAAGCAGTCCAGCCAATCGAGCTAGAAGTACCATCCCTCAGAATTCTACTCGAGAGTCAGGTACCTGAAGCAGATTGGGTCCATGCCCGATATGACTCACTAGTCCTCTTAGACGAACGGCGATCTTGGGCTCTGAATAATATTCAGATATATCAGAAAAGGATCCAACGGGCTTTTAACAAGAGGGTTAGACCCAGGAATATCAAAGAGGGCGATCTAGTCCTAAAATCTGTTCGAGCTTTACTACTAGTTGACCCAAGGGGAAAATTCAAACCCAATTGGGCTGGGCCATACTTAGTGAAGAGAATTCTTTGGGGAGGAGCAGTAATGCTAACGGACTTAGACGGAAACGAGTTCGTCAACCCAACAAACTTGGACCAACTGAAGCGTTACTACCCATAAGCCCTATCTCAATGTCATTTGCACACAAAAAAAACTTTTTATAAAATTTTCAAAAATTTTAAGCAAGTCAATAAATTAGGATTACTTATCCTACCGTTGCACATCTCGAATTAATAATCTTGATGTATTTCGAAAATTGCAAAACTAAATACTTCTGAATTACGGAAGGTTTGATTCCATTAATTTTGGATACGTAGGCAACCCCTCAAAAGGGTACAACCGCTGCAATTACGAAAAGACGGGAACGGTATTCACTAGTATGTCTTTTTATTATTAAAAAAACCGATAAACTCAGGAATTTCAAAAAAAAAAATACATCACAAAAAATAAACAAAAATAACAAAATTACACCACAAAAATAGTAGTAATACTTAAATAATAAATTTAGGAGACTACTCGTACATTTTTCCTTTCCCCTTATCTTTCGGGTCACGTGGAGCCCGAGGCCGACGGGGCGGAGGCGAACGTTCCTTAATCACAAGGGGTACTTCTTTTGCTCGAACCCGCTTCTTCGATTTTGGGTCTTCTGCCGCTTGCACCGGTCACAAGGGGCTCGGGAAGTCTGTCTCGAGGACCAAGTCGGTCCTTAACCGCCAGCTTTGGCCCTACTCTCCTTTCTAAATCCGTCTGGGGGCTCACTTTCTCCCGTGCACCTTTAGTACTGGACCCTTCAGTCTGAGTCCTAGATTTTCCTTTCTGACTTGCCGGAGTAGTATCCTCGTCAAAGAAGCTTCTATTATCTTTAGCATGTTCCCGACGTAACAGGTCGAAGGCCTCGTCAGTCTTCAAAGCAGCTCGGGTTTTAGCTAAATCAACTCTTGTCCATCTCACATAAGAGTCAGATACCCAGATCGAATGAGGATTTTTAGGAACGGGCCAAGTAGCTCGTGTATACCACCTTTGCATCCATGTGTCACACATTACATCTGTCAACTGAGTAGATTCACTCACGATTGCCTCGATTTCTGGGATTCTTTGCGCCCGACCATATTGCCTAAGCATGCGATCGGGAAAGAGGTGAATTGTCTGTCTAAAAGATAGGATTACTTGATATCGAGCCCTGTCCCGAGACTCTAAGTCGGTCCGGACACAAATGGGCCATCATGGGACGGTCCAGCGGATCAATGGGCCTTCACGGAAGGATAGTACTTCATCCCAGTATTTTTGGGTTTTGAAGCGAGAAAAGGCAATGGTCCGTCTCCTCATTATCACTTGTTTGGGTTGATACCGGCTCACGTCTAGGGGAGGATCCAAGATCGATAGCCTCTCGAACAGCCACAGCTGAAAAACCCGCAAAAATCAAAAATCGCAAAAACAATTTGTCAAAATCACGTCAAAAAAAAAAGACGTGAAAACCGAGAAAACCGCAGAAACCGGGAAAATCGGGAAGAAACCGGAAAATTGGAAAAACCGGAAAAATCAGAAAAAACCGGAAAAAAATCAAAAAACCGGCATACCTATAAAAGACGGGTACTCCCAGTCAACCGGGTTGACGGATCCCTTTTACGATTATCCAAACCCTGAATAATCTCTCCTGCAATCAACCAAGCCGGGCTGTGCTCCGTTTCCATCAGGTCAGCCACAGTGAAAAGTCTAACATGGCCCATGCAAGATAATAAATCCATATGGCCTTCGAAGGCATAAACATGGAGCATACAAAAGGTAAAAGCCCTACGGCTGTGAACCGGCCTGACCCGGACGTCATCTGGGCTCATAAATTTTTCAGCTAGATCGATCAAAGAAACGGTATCTCCTTCTAGCATACGGGATACCTCCATGTGAGAAAGTCCTAAAAATTCCCGTAACTTCCTCCTCGGGTCAGGAACCGAAAAAGGTATAGCAGGGCGAAGTATGGGATTCCATCCTCCTACAGCAGCAATTTTCTCAGGGATAGGACAGATTTCGCCTCGAGGAAAACTAAAAACATGATAAGTATCGTCCCAATAGGACAGGCAAGCATCCAGAAAGTGACGATCTACTTGCATCTGGCGGATCACGAATAATTGGGTAACACCATTCTGATTTAGGATGACCTTATCTGCATCTCTGAAGTATTTTGACCACTCTTGCAACATTCCAATTAAACGGTCGATTCCCATAATTGGATTTCTAAAAGAAAGAATAAATTTCTCAGGGTTTGTTTTTCTTTAAAGAAGAAAGGGAATTGTGGGAATTGTGAGAATTTATGAAGCAAGGAGAGAGTATTTATAGCATAAAACCAAGTTCTACTCCTCACCTTAGGATTCCCAATCCTAGAGTATTTAGCATACAACCCTTATCCTGAGGTTTAGCTAAGTCATCCCGAGCATTCCTATTCCTTTTCAAAGTCAAAAATTCTCTAATTTTCAAAGACTCCTACAAACTCAAAAATTCAAAACCTTTCTCAAAATTTTTATTTCCCAGCGCGAGTCATTTTCCTACAAATGTTAAATGCAAAACTTTGCAACTTTGCATAAATATGTACAGGACGACTCAAACAGGATCGTGCAATTCACGTGACTCCCCCAGCGGCATTTAAACAAGATGGGCCCATATATAGGCGCATTTAAGTCCCCCACGGAGTCATCATCAGCTCAGGTACATTTCTAGTCTGTGGCCGGCGGGCCCTTTATGCAGGTCTAATGGACTTTAAACGACCCGATCGGAAGTCTGCCAGGTCTTAATCTTTGATTGGCCTGGTAGCTACTCTGACTTTCGCCCTGTCCAAGCCTCAGTCAGAGTGGGGGCTCTGTAGACACCCACATTTGACCGCCAGGTGTCTATAGCAGTTTCCGACAAACACCCGATGATGATCGGACGCAAACATGCTTTAACGTATTCGAAAATGGGCTCGAAATCATGGATATTTAGCTTGGGCTTTTTACGGAGTACAAATCTCACAAAACCAACCTCAAAACTAGGCCCAGTGGGTCATTTCGAGTCAAATGAGACTAATTTGGGTCGAATGCGACACCAGGGGCAAAACCGTCTTTTAGCGACCGAGTCAAACCCGGTCAAAGATACTTTCTCGAGACACGTGAGTCAGCCGTGTCACCTCACGTGACCGACTCGACCTCAAACTCCACAAAAAATCAGCTACACAAATATTAACCAATTCCTTTAAAGGTAGAATTCGATTTCAAGTAGGAATTCTATCCGAAAACCGAATCGAGCATTTGACCGAGCTTAGGACACTCGGTCGAGTGGCCTGTTTCAGCCGAGCTCCTCTTCCCAAACCGGGATTCCCTTTCTTCTTTGCCAAGTAACGGAATTCTCGTTCCTCACGACTTCTTACATTTCCTATCCCGATTGGTATTTCTTGTCGTACAAGCAAGGATACCTCTACTCCTATAAATAGGACCCTTTGCACACAACACAAAACAACCTTTTTTCCTAACACAGAAAATCACATACAAGAACTTCACATCATACAACTTTCATACGCAGTATTATACACACCCGATTCATACACCGACACAATTCCCGACGTTCCACGTCCAAGACCGACGAAAACCGTCCCCCTTTACACGTCCCCTTTACGCGTCCAAAACCACCATAAACTCACCGACATTAACCCGACGCTCCCGTGCCTTAGGCACATTCCGACGAGCCCCGATCTGAGTTAACAAGAGCATGTAGGTTGAGGGTGTAATCAAACCCGACTTCTCTTTTCTCTCCTTCTCTCTTTCTCGTCTTCCCTCGTCTTTTTTTTTCTCTTTGCGTCGTCGGTCGATTTTTATTATGGATCGTTCATCGCATTTTTTTTATTTTTATAATATCGATATTACTAAAACAATTTTCATATAACGAATATTCTTAAAAATATGATACCGATTCTCTAATCGAATATCGTATTAAAAGAATTACATTAATCTCGTTGATGCTAAAAATCGTTACTTTTTTTACAAAATACAACGATTCTAACGCGGAGAGAACTAACATTTCTTTTCATTTCAAATTCTTTTCAAAACAACTTTATAAAACTTTTTCTAAAATTATTCCGAATATCCGATTTCGACTTCATAATCGAATATCGAATGCGACGAATGTCGAGAGCGTAGATCGAGTATAAATTCATTCATATTTACACGCGATCTAGCAAAATTAGCAATTTCTCGAAAAACCCGAACCGGGACAGCAGTCCACGCGAGTCGCGCCAATCCTAGGCGACTCGCGTGGAAGCCTGATCCCGCGGCCTTTTGTCGCTTTTCTCGATTTTTCTTAAACCTCGTTTTTTCTACAAAACAATTTCTTAAAACTTTTTCACCTTTTCCGAATATTCGATATCGATTTCATAATCGAATATCGAATACGACGAACGTCGAGAATATTAAATTGGGTGCAAATTGTGCAATATTCGTACGTAATTTAATGAAGTCATCGCTTTTTCAAAAAAAATCAATTTCGAAAACAGACCGGGACGCGATTCGCGTGCGTCCCGGGCGGGTCGCCTACTCGGGTGAGTCGCACCTGACTCGGGCGAGTCGCCCGGCAGGCTGGAACACGGCCCTCTTCTTCTTTTTTTATTATTTTTCGAACCTCGTTTTTTAGACAAAACAGCGTCTTTTTAGCAATACTTCAAATCTCGATATATTTTTGCATTATTCATCGCATTCATATTTTCATTCGATTTATTCAATCGTTACTAACACGTTTGTTCATCTTTTTAGCAATTTCTTTTCATCTTTTGTTTTAATATACTAAAACGAACCTCGCATGCTAAAATACAACTTTGACGTTAATTTTCATGCATTAAACGACTTAGCAACCCATTCAATTATTCACATGCTTAGGAAAACAATGTTTGAATATCATTCATCGTTCAACTAACGCGCGTATTCAAAAATCAAACGATATCCTAGTAAAGGCAGCTAATGTGCGGGCGGGGTTGGGTGTTCTTTGTGAACTTCCCAACACGTACCCTCACCCCTTACTCAGAACCTCGGTTTCCGGATGTCCGAAACTATTGGCAACGAGAGTCATTCAATACATGATATCCGATCAAGTCGGTATCGGTATCAAATGCTAAGGGACGAACCCAATAAACTCTGACATCGGAAATGGGCCGTATTTTGTACACGGCCCACTACGACATAGAGTGGGTTCGAATGGGCCCGAACTCCCACAAAGTTCGGTGGCGACTCCAACTTCGATTTAAATTTCAATTCGGTACATTCTCATATGGAGATTCATTCGCCTCCCCAAACCCGCGCGTGGCCGCGTCGGGGTAGACCTATGTCATGTCCACACTTCCTCTAACTTTTGTGCTTCGTCTATCAGCCTCACTTAGCGTAGATCGGTTTATAGCTTTGAGTTTATGTTTAACTTCGACTTTTTCAGGCTCTTTTGGCTCCTCGGTTCAAAATATCCGTAAATAAAAATGCAACAACCACTACAAGAAATAATTCATATAGCTACCAATTACGCGCGACTGATAAATTCAGTAGCTAATTTTGCGACTGAAAGTACAACACGCGACTGATATTAGTCGCTGGACGAGGAGACGGAAAAAAAAAATTAATTACCCTTAGCGACCGAAATCAGTCGCTAAAATAAACGACGCGCGACCGATTTCGGTCGCTAAATTGTTGAACTTGCTACGGAATTAGCGACTGAAATCGGTCGCTAATCAAAGTGGCGCGCGACCGATTTCGGTCGCTAAAGTGCGTCAATTTTTTTAAATCCGCGAACAGCCCCCCTTCCCCTCTCACATTCGCCATTTCACTCTCTCTCTCTACAAACTCTCTCCCTTCTCTCTAATCCGTCTTCACCTTCTTATCATTCCTTCCTTCTTCATTCCTCCATTTTTTTAATTACTGTTCCGGTCACGGAAACAATTCACCCGACCTTGGATCCGGGCTGTATGATTGAATCACTGGTGAACAATTGATCGATTGACTTCTCTGAACCTCTCTTTCGTCTCACTCCCAGGATCGGACCTTCCCGGCGGAGTTGGCCTGCTCCCTGCACAATGAACGCACAGGGCCTCGGAGGTTGTCCGAGGGAACCCTCTCCGATGCATAAGTCAGCCCGTGAAATGCCTTGAGAGACCTAGTTCGTGAGGAGCTAGGTGGCGTTTTTTGGGAGTAAGGGTCTAGAGAGAGAAAATCCAACCCCTCTCATGTGGGAAATGGGAAAGTATTTATACCTTCCCACAAGAGAGAGGAAAAGAGAAAGAAGAAGAGGGAAATGAGTGGATGCTTGTGCGACACGTGGACTCACCTGGTCCACTCATTTCCCCTTACCTTAGGCAAAATGGCGGATGGGTCCTCGGTCCTCCTCTAGTCCTGCTTGGACGGGGGCGTCCTGGAAGCAGGCAGTAGACCTGGTTCGCCCTGCTTGGCAGGCGGTCAGGCTGGGCCAGGCGGCCAAGGTATTAAGGCCACTCACTTGGGGGTTTCAATGATGTTGATGGAAAGTCTGCTGGGCAGGCCTTTCCTCTCTCTGGGTTTGGTCGCCCCGGGGCCTGGCTGGCAGGCGACCGGAGGTAGTCAACCGACCCCCATCAATTGGCCCTCGCCGGCTCAGTGGGAGCGGGGCTCCTGCTCGGCGGGCGACATCTTGTTTTGGGACGGTGGGAGGTTGACTCCTTGGACACTCTTGCATTAAATGCGCCGCGTATTCCCGAGGGAACATGCTTTAATTTCTCTGGGTATGCAGGGAGTTCAAACGTCTTCTTTTATGGTTGTTCTTCTTTGCACAGTGGATTTTCGAGCAGTGTGCCCGTTTGATGATTGGCTCTCCTCTTTGCAGAAGTGGTTGGGGCGCCATTAATGCCCTGCTTCTGCTTTTTGTATAAATTGTATCCTCCTTCACTATTTTCACGATCCATTTCCAACCTTCCTCTCTGTCTTTAGTCATGGTTTGGATCAGAAAATCCGTTACTCGCCGTGGAATTCGATATGTTACTTTTGTTTTTAGAGGGTTTTGGAGGCTTCAGTATGCTCGAGCTGCTTATCGAGCTGTTCGCCGTAGTCGCCGTTCACGGCTTCGTTCTCGCCGGGAAGGTAAGAAGGCTCCTACCAGGGCGAACAAGCGTCTCAAAAGGTCCTCACCCCCTGCTGCGCCTAGATTCAGGCGTTGCCCCCAGGGAGGAGGCTGCTTTGACAGGGGATGCCACGAGTGCTTTCCGTGGCTGCACCCTGAACAATTTGGTGCCAACTTCTCTGATACTGACTCCTCTTTGGCGTCGGGCCCCTCCTCGCCTGTGAAGAAGACAGGTTGTCGCACCTGCGACGAATCCCAGGCCGTTCCCTTTGGCAGGGATTGGGAGGATAACAGCCAAGATTCTGACGATAGTGGAGGTCTTGGTTGTTTAAGTGACAGGGATGAGGATGGGATCCCTGATGACCCTTTCCAAGACTCCCCAGACTGGGACTGGGGTTCGGACTTTGAGGGTCCAGGCAGCCCTGGGGACCCTTCTCCTGACTTGGGTGATGATTAGGCCTGCTTAGCAGGGCGTTTGCTTGTTGGGCCGGAATTTCTGGGCCCTTGTATATTTTCTTTCTTCGTTGGGCACTGAATGTAACTTTTCCCTTTTAAGGTTTAATGAAATGAAATTCAGGCGATGTGTTTGTGTATTGTATTTTTAATATGTGTTTATTACTTTTTGTTTGAAGTGGAAATGGGGCGTCATAGGGTGATTAATCCCTTGACACTTTTTGGTCCTTTCGAGGTTATTCCTGGGAAACCGCACAGGGCTGACTTCTTAGGAAGTGACGCGTGGGTAGTGGTCTTTGGGTGGCCTCCTGATATTTTGGCGACTCTTTACCTGCCCTTCTTCCTATAAAAGCGATCAGTTGCACATTCCTCTTCTTTTCCCTTCTTCAATCTTTCTTTTCTTGAAATCTTCCTGTCTTTCTCTTTCTGCAAAACCCTTGGGTGTTTGAAGAATCGTTCCTCACTTCGTACTCCCCTTTCTCCGGGAGATTTCGTCTTCGGGCTTTTACCGCACTGGCAGGCGATCTTAGGTCAGACCTTTGCCCTCCATTTCTTGCTTTTCCTTTTTGATTTCCTGTTTTCCACTTCCGCTAGAGTAAAATGTCTAGAACACGTGAGCGGATTCTACCCTTTACTGACCCCTCAAAGAGGGGGGAAGGGACGGATTTTGCTTCCTCCTCTAGGGAGGTGGGTTTTGAGGAAGAGCACTCGGCGGACAGTGGGGGCGGTAACTCTCCTGACCCCCCCTCGTTTGACGTCATCGACTCGGACGACGAGGCGTTGGAAGTTGACCCTTCCAGAACCTCTGGTCCTCTTGTTCGGCGGGAGAAGGGTAGGGTATACTATTTAGATAAAGTTAAATACCGCATCCCTTTGAGTACCTTCCCTGACCCGAAAAATCGGGAGCTGATCCTTGCAAAGGACGCCGCTGGTGCGATTGAGCGGCTTTACAACTTCGGGGAGGGATACACAGTTGTTGTCCCCGGCGAAAAGGATACCGTGTGCAACCCTCCCGACGGGTGCATAGCGGTCTACCATAAATGTTTGGAGTTTGGCCTTCGCTTTCCCCTCCATCATTCCCTGGAAGAGATCTTCAGGCGCATGAACGTCGCCATCGCCCAGCTGACAGCCACAGCTGTCAGGGCGTTGATTTCATATGTCTGGACTTGTCTGTTCCACCACACCGAGCCTTCTATTGACGCCCTGCGGTTTATGGTGGGCTTGCAAATGGTTTCTTCTGGGAGTGCGGGCTCCCCTGGTTATTGGTCCCTTTTGAGGCAGAAGGGACATTGTTTGGTGTGGCCTGGCATGGATAGCTTGAGAGATTGGAAGAACAACTTCCTTTATGTACACAGCATCCATGGGTGGAGGATTCCCCGTCATTTCAGGAATCATCTCCACACCAGGCTTGAGACCCCTGAGGAGTATCACCCTGGCGTGGGTGGAAAAGCCTTGGAGGTGAAGCTGGGTGAGAAAGACAAGGAGTTGACGGGCTTTTTTGCTGCCCACACAGATAAGTATGGGGTGTATGGCCCTACATTATGGCTCCCCCATGCGGAGCTTATTGCGTCTGATAAATACTTGACCCTGTTGGGCATGAACCCGGGTCTAGATAAAGGTAGTTTCAGGAGTGTTGACGGTTCCTTCTTACTCTTTTCCTTTTAAAGTGCCCTGACAACTTGTGTGTTTGCCTTGCAGATCTTGCTACCTTTATTTGGAGGAAAGGGGAGGTGAGACGCCTGGGCTTGGACGAAAATCTCGTTGTTGTCCAAAGTCGCCCTTCTCTTCCCCCTGATTTTAAGAGAGGTGTGAAGAATCTGATGAAGCATTTGAAGGGTCTGTCATTCAGTAGGCCAAGGCTTCCCCCCCCTCCTCCTAGAGCAACGCCTGCAAAGACGGCGGTTTCTGAGGCCACCCCCTCTCCAGTTGCGAAGGCGATTGCTTTCGAGGCTACCCCTTCGCCTGTTGGCAGGCAAGAGGGCCTTTCAGCAGGGGTCCAGATTCCCCCGAGGCCGCGGGCTGCAGGTTCTGAAGAGACTGGGGAGAGCACTCCCCGGGCGCTGCTTAGAAAGAGGAGCAGGGAGGCTCCAAGCGCTGACCAGGTGGTGGACCTGGAGACTTCCACGCCTGAACCTAAACGTTTTGCTCAGGGGATTCCTGCCACCCTCTTCTCCGAGGAGAACGCTGAATTCCACTATACCGCCGGAGACAGCCAAGATGTTTCCGCCCTACTTTCCGACTCGGGGGCGGTTCTAGCGGATCATCTCCTCAAAACTGTTAAATCTGCCACAAACCAAGTGACCCAGTACATCCAGCGCACTGCCCGAATCATGCAAGCTTCTGCAGAGCTGGCGGCCCTTAACCGCCTGAGTGATGAGGAACTGTCCAACTCTGACCGCCTTTCTGCAGTCGAGAGGGACGTTGCTCTCATTGCCAGCCTGAAGGATCAGTTGGCAAAAAGGGAGACCGAGCTGGAAGAGGCCAAAGGTCAGGCGATCCACTGGAAGTCTGAAAATGAGAAAGCTATCAGGGAGGTGTCCCGCCTGGGGGAGGAGTCAAAGAGAGCTCAACAGGCCTTTGCGGAATTGGGGCAGGCCAGGAAAGCTTTGGCTGAGCTGGATCACGCCAAGAAGAGCGTCATCGACCTTGGGGAGCGCCTTTCCAAGGTGAATTCTGATCTGCAGGCGGCTCTTGGCGATCTGGCGGCGAAGACCAAGGATTGGGAGAAGGAGAGGGACGAAATACTCCAGGAGGTGGACACGGCTGTTTCGGCGGGCTTCGTTAATGGTGCTAATTCTTGCCTAGGGGTTGTCATGGAGACTGTCAGGGAGATGTTCCCTGGTTTTGACGAAGATGCTTTCCGAGCCCTCTATACTGCTAAGGATGAAGCTCTAATGCGCAGACTGTCTGAAGGAGCTGCTACTTCCGGCCCAGACGCTCCCCCTGCTTAACATGGAGGGCAGTCTTCCTCAGAGGGTTCTTGCTCGTCTTCTGCTGCGCCTGTGCCAACGTTTTAATCTTCCTTACTTCTTTGTGCGCCGAGCCCTATGGTGGCCGGCTGCCGTGTTTAATTGTAATCATTTGTTTTAAAAACTCTTATCCTGTGTTCCTTTGACACTATTCCTTTTTATGTAGACTTTCTGCTTGCTTTTGTCTGTTTCGGTTTTACATGATTTTTTGTACAAGTTTGGGGGCCTGCCTCCAGTTCTTGTTGATCCGGCCTGTCCCTGGCTTTTGTTCAAAGTCCAGGGGGCTTGCCCCCTGCCTTCCCAGAGGCAAGCAGGGGGGTTTTTGCGTTTTTTATACAAGGTTGGGGGGCCTGCCCCCAGTCCTTGTTAGTCTGACCTGTCCCTGGCTTTTGTTCAAAGTCCAGGGGGCCTGCCCCCTGCCTGCCCAGAGGTAAGCAGGGTGGCTTTTGCGTTTTTTATACAAGGTTGGGGGGCCTGCCCCCAGTCCTTGTTAGTCTGGCCTGTCCCTGGCTTTTGTTCAAAGTCCAGGGGGCCTGCCCCCTGCCTGCCCAGAGGTAAGCAGGGTGGCTTTTGCGTTTTTTATACAAGGTTGGGGGGCCTGCCCCCAGTCCTTGTTAGTCTGACCTGTCCCTGGCTTTTGTTCAAAGTCCAGGGGGCCTGCCCCCTGCCTGCCCAGAGGTAAGCAGGGTGGCTTTTGCGTTTTTTATACAAGGTTGGGGGGGCCTGCCCCCACTCCTTGTTAGTCTGGCCTGTCCCTGGCTTTTGTTCAAAGTCCAGGGGGCCTGCCCCCTGCTTGCCCAGAGGTAAGCAGGGTGGCGCTCGGATTTTTTGCTAGGGGGGTCATTTTTCCCGATTTTGGCAACAGGGGGGCCTCCCCCTATTGCCCCCTGCTCGTTTGTGTGTGAAGAACGCGAGTGTGAAAAGGCAACGAGTATAAATCTGAATATTCTTCATTTCTTTATAAAACTGTAACATTTTCGGGTGGTCGGAGCCGTCGACATTCTTTTGACCGTCCTCCGCCATCTGTTTTTTAGCAAAAAATCAAAATCTATCCTCGAATTTTGTTTAGACGTAATATTTCTTCAAAGTGTCTGCATTCCAGTGAGCATGCAGCTCTTGCCCTTCAAGGTTGGCGATTTTGTATGTGCCTGGTCCCAGGACTCGAGTCACTTGGTATGGACCCTCCCAGTTGGCACTCAGCTTTCCATGTTCTCTTGACTTTCCAACCGCTTGCGTCTTTCTCAGAACTAGCTCTCCCATCTGAAAGTTTCTCTGTCGGACTTTGGTGTTAAAGGCTTTCCTCATTCGTTGCTGGTAGGCAACGATGTTGGTGCTAGCTTCTTCCCTTAACTCATTTACCAGGTCCAAGGCTTCGACCATTGCAGCTTCGTTTTCAGCCCGGTCGTACTGCAGGGAGCGCAGAGAAGGGATTCTTGCCTCGATTGGTAATAATGCCTCTGCTCCGTATACCAGACCAAACGGGGTCTGGCCTGTTGACTCTTTCCTGGTGATTCGAATTGACCAGAGTATACTGGGAAGCTCGTCAGCCCACCTACCCTTGTAGTCATCCACCATTTTTTTCAGGCCATTTAAGATTTGTTTGTTGGCCGCTTCTGCCTGTCCGTTGGTTTGTGGGTGACAGACGGCTGAATAGGCGACTGCAATGTTGTGGCTTTCCAGCCAGATTCTCAGAGGATCATTATCAAATTGTCTGCCATGGTCAAATACCAACATCTTTGGCAGACCGAACCTGGTGATAATATTTCGCCAGACCACTTTCCTGACCGCCGGCTCAGTAATGTTGGGCACTGCTTCGGCTTCCACCCATTTGGTGAAGTAGTCTATGGCGACAATCAAGAATTTCCTGCCCCCTGTGGCCACCGTGAAGGGTCCTAGAATGTCCATCCCCCATTGA
Organism: Agrostemma githago; assembly: GCA_958450325.1. Lineage (NCBI taxonomy): Eukaryota > Viridiplantae > Streptophyta > Magnoliopsida > Caryophyllales > Caryophyllaceae > Agrostemma > Agrostemma githago. The sequence goes on along the minus strand of OY288241.1, from coordinate 19,515,652 downwards.
GCGAAAGGGATGGGGGATAGGATTGGCCTGAGTTCCTGGGCCGGGGCATGGATTGATGGGGCAAAGAGTTGGCATTTTCTGCATTTCTGGGTCAGGCTCTTGGCGTCCGCCAGCATGGTGGGCCAGTAGTAGCCTACCCTTAGGGCTTTCTGGGCCAGGGATCTCCCCCCGATGTGATGCCCACAAATCCCTGAGTGGATGTCGTCCAGCACTTCAGCAGCTTGATCTGCCCGTAGGCATTTGAGCAGGGGATAAGTAAAAGACTTCTTATAAAGTTCCCCCTCGATGAGTATGAACCAGGCTGCTTTAGCCTGTACTTTCCTTTTTTGTGCTGCGTCTGATGGCAGGGCACCATGTTTCTTGAATTGGATGAAGGGAGTCATCCAACTTTCCGGTCCTTCTTCTACGGTGTTAATTGCCTGACAGGGGTTTGTGGATTTCTCATGCAAGACGTCGACCCATACTGACCTCCGTATGTCTTGTAGACTGGAACTTGCCAGTTTCGACAGGGCGTCTGCTCGATTGTTCTGGGAGCGGGGGATCTGTTTGATCTCATACGATTTCAGGCCTGACAACTCTTCTTTTACCATTTCCAGGTATGTGGCCATTGCTTGGTCCCTTGCTTCATATTCACCATTGATCTGGTTGGCGATGAGCTGGGAGTCTGTTGCCAGGACAATCCGCTCTGCCCCTGCGGCTTTAGCTAGCCTGACGCCCGCGAGTACTGCTTCGTACTCCGCTTCGTTGTTTGATGCTGGGAAGACAAACCTGAGGGCATGCTCAAAGTCAGTCCCCCCCGGGCTGGTCAGTACGACGCCCGCGCCTGCGCCATTGGCAGTCGAGGACCCGTCAGTATGCACGACCCATTCCTCGGCAGGGGTCTCTTCTTCCCCTGAATGGGAGCACTCAGCCAAAAAATCTGCTAAGGCTTGGGCCTTGATGGCTGTCCTTGGCTGGTAAGATATACCTAGCCCACTCAGCTCAATCGCCCACTTCAATAGTCTCCCCGATTTTTCAAATTTTTCCAACACCTTCTCCAGTGGTTGGTCGGTGAGGACTACGACTGGATGCGCGTCAAAGTAAGGCCTGAGCTTCCTGGCGGCAATTATGACCGCGTAGGCGGCTTTTTCGACCATCGGGTAATTTTTCTCGGCTGCCCCCAGCGCATGACTTACGAAGTATATAGGTTGCTGGGTGCCTGCCTCCTCCCGTAGGATTACCGCGCTTACAGTTATATTGGTCACTGCAATGTAGAGGAAAAGTTTTTCCCCTGCTACTGGTCTTGCCAGGGTGGGGAGCCTCTAAAGATGGTCTTTCAACTGCTCAAAGGCCTCTTTCTGCTCGTTTTCCCACTTGAACTGTTTGTTTCCTTTCAGTATCTTGAAGAAAGGAGTGGCCTTGTCTGCTGATCGGGCGACGAACCGTGCTAAGGCGGCCATACGGCCCGTCAGGCGCTGGATGTCTCTAATGGTCTTGGGCTCAGGAAGGTCTAGAACTGCCTGAATTTTTTCAGGGTTGGCGTCTATCCCTCGAGAGCTGACCAAGAACCCCAGGAATTTGCCGGAACGGACCCCAAATGTACACTTCTTTGGATTGAGTTTCATTTTGTAGGTGCGCAGGGAGCAGAAGGTTTCCTGCAGGTCTATCAGGTGTTCTCTGTCTTCTTTGCTTTTTACGATGGCGTCATCAACGTAAGCCTCGATGTTTCTGCCTTTTTGTTTTTCAAACACTTTATCGACTAACCGCTGGTATGTAGCCCCTGCATTTTTAAGCCCGAACGGCATCATCTTGTACATGTAGGTGCCTGAACTGGTGATGAACGCGCACTTCACCCTGTTCGGCTGCCACAAGTATACTTGATGATACCCTGAAAAGGCATCTAGGAAGCTCAGCATGGAATAACCACTGGTAGCGTCTACCAGTTGGTCAATTCTGGGGAGCGGATAGCAGTCTTTTGGGCAGGCTTTGTTGAGGTTCGTAAAGTCCACGCACATTCTCCATGCGCCTGACGATTTTTTAACCATGACTACGTTCGCCAGCCATTCTGGATAGTCACAGACCTCAATAAAATCTGCTTTCAAGAGTTTGTCAATTTCTTCCTTGATTGCAGCGTCTTTTTCCGCGGACATGTTTCGCTTTTTCTGCTTTACAGGGCGAGCGTCCATGCTTACGTTCAGCTTGTGAACGATGCATGATGGATCAACGCCGGGCATCTCGTCTGCCGAGTAGGCGAATACGTCTTTGTTTTCTTTCAGTAGCTTGACCAGTTCAGCCTGGTAGGACTCCTCCAGGTCAGCTCCTATTAGGACCTTCCTCCCTGGTTCCAAGTCTACTAGCATGCTTTCGCCCCCTGGCTCCAGGTGGTCGGACGCCGGGTGTTCGGCTGGTATTTCGCCTTCCCTGCTGGGGGAACTGTCAGCTTTTCTTTTTCCTTTTCTTTCTTTTTCGTGTTCTTGCAGAGCCACGGAGTAGCATTGTCTGGCTGACTCTTGGTCCCCGCGCACTTTTCCTTCTAGTCCGAAGTCGGTGACATATGCTATGGTGAGGGCCCTGATGGAGATGGCCGCCTCGATTTCGTCCAGGGTGGCTCTGCCAATTAGGGCGTTGTAGGCGGATCTTGCATCCACAACAACAAAGGTTGCCCTGACGTTTCTGGCAGTAGAGCCTTCCCCAAAGGTTACAGGCAGGTCTATGACTCCCATGGGCAGCACGCCTGCCCCACTGAATCCGTACAGCGATCCGGGAGCAGGTCGTAGGTGCCTTTTTTCTAGGCCCATTTTCTCGAAGGCGTCCTTGTACAGTAGATTTGTGTATGCGCCAGTGTCTACCATACACCTTCGCACAATGTGGTTGCTGATCTCTAAGGACAGCACCAAAGGGTCACTGTGCGGGTATACCACGCGCCCTGCATCATCAGGGGTGATGCTTAATGTCACTCCCCTTGGACTCCCTGCTTTCTCAGCGTAGCAGATCTGGTTCCTTAGCTCACGCATTTGTCTTTTTTGGCCTCTTCGACTGAGCTGGCCCTCAGTGCCCCCTGAAATTACGTGTATCACCATGCGGTTCTGCACTGACCCTTCGAGTTTTTCAGATACTTCCTTTTAAGACTTATTCTTGGCTGCGTAGTTGGCTAACCATCCGTTCCTGATTAACTTCTCGATTTCGTCCTTCAGGTGACGGCATTCCTCGGTGGTATGGCCTATGCAGTCGTGGAAAGTGCAGAATTTCTTGGGGTCTCCTTTCGGGCTGCGAGGCTTGTTCGGGAGATTCCACTTAGCAGTCTCTTTTTCCAGTTCGAAGATCTCCGCCCTGGATTTGTTCAGGGCAGTGTAACTGTCGAACCTGGGCTGGTAGACAGTGCGCTCCTTCTTGGGAGTGTCTCCCTCTTCCCTCTGCTTGCCTGGCTCACTTCTGCCGCGTCCACCCTGCGGTCCCCCTTGAGGCCTTGTTTGGCCTGCAGGGGTATCCGTCAGGCCGTGGAACTCCTCCTGCAGAATGAACCCCTCCGCAATTTTCCTGGCCATGGCCAAGGTTTCTGGCTGGGCCTTGATCATCTGGTTTTTCATTTCCCCTGGAAGCAGGGAGATTGTCAAGGCATAGGCGGCGGTGGAATCATCGATCTCCCTGACCTGCTGGTAGGATAGATCAAACCTTCTCAGATATTCCCTCACACTTTCGCCCTTTTTCTGCTTCAGGGTCATGAGATCGAAACGAGTGAGGCGTCTTCTTTTATTCCCAGCATACTGCTCGAGGAAGATCTCGGCCAACTCTATGAAGAACCTGACTGACCCCTGGCGGAGATCCCTGAACCATCCTTGTGCGAGCCCTACCAAGGTGGTTGGGGAAACTTTGCACCAGATGGCATCATCTACGTCATACATGCCCATGTGGCTCTCAAATGCTGCCAGGTGGTCTTCAGGGTCTGTTGTCCCGTCAAATTTAATGGTAGGCATTTTAATTTTTGGAATGGGGTACTCTTGTACTTCAGGATGAAGTGGGGTTTTTGTGGGCCTGCCCACCAATCGTGACCTGCTTTCCCCAGACTGGTTACCATGAGTATCCCATTGTTTATGGGTTGGTTTCCTCGTGCTGGGGGAGCGGTGCCTTGGGGGCGGTCTGCTCGCCGCTTCGTCTTCTGTCTCAGGGGAGACTTGTCTGGGTCTCTTCCTCTGAGAGTGACAGAAGCTCTCTCCCTGGCGATACTTAGATTCGAGCGGTTGCCCCCGATTGAGCCTTGATTGCAGGCTTTGGGATAAACCGGGGGCTGACTGCTCTCTGGCTGCCGGTGTTAGCCTGGAGAAAACCCCGCCTGGTTTCTCTCCCAAGCGTTTTGACATGGGCTCCCTGGGCCTCATTCGCTCCTGTAATCCTCGGGATAAGCCTCCCTGCCCTCCAGACGCTGATTCTGTTGTGTGAATGGAGAACGCCTGCTGGACAGGTGGCTCTGGATTGCCGGTAGTAATGCGCCTTTGCACATGCGCATACGCTTGTGCCGTCCTTCTCGCTTTCCTCTGAGCGTTTCTGGCGGCGGTCCGCCTCGTGCCCCCAGCTTCATCCCTGCTGATTGGGGATGGTTGCCTGGGAGCCGATGCGACCCTGCCTACCAAGTCCTCAGGAGTGAACTCCTGGTTCAGCATCGCAGAGAAGAACGCGGCTGTCTGCGCCATCTGAGCTGGGGTCAGATTTAGAGCGTGTCCTGGGTGTGTCCCCAACTCAGGTGTCACAGCAGTGTTAGATCCGCCGAGGAGACTGGTTCCCCCTACCCCTAGGATCGTGGCAGGAGGAACCCTCTCCGACTGCGGCATACCATACAGGGGGGCCACCGGTGGGACCGTCGGACCCGTTCCTGCACTGGCATCAATGATTTCTGGCATGATTGTTTTAGTTTTGTGATTATGAGTGGTTGATTTTAGTGGGTAACTCGTGAGCACAACCGTAAGTTCCCCACAGACGGCGCCAAATTGTTCCGGTCACGGAAACAATTCACCCGGCCTTGGATCCGGGCTGTATGATTGAATCACTGGTGAACAATTGATCGATTGACTTCTCTGAACCTCTCTTTCGTCTTACTCCCAGGATCGGACCTTCCCGGCGGAGTTGGCCTGCTCCCTGCACAATGAACGCACAGGGCCTCAGAGGTTGTCCGAGGGAACCCTCTCCGATGCCTAAGTCAGCCCGTGAAATGCCTTGAGAGACCTAGTTCGTGAGGAGCTAGGTGGCGTTTTTTGGGAGTAAGGGTCTAGAGAGAGAAAATCCAACCCCTCTCATGTGGGAAATGGGAAAGTATTTATACCTTCCCACAAGAGAGAGGAAAAGAGAAAGAAGAAGAGGGAAATTAGTGGATGCTTGTGCGACACGTGGACTCACCTGGTCCACTCATTTCCCCTTACCTTAGGCAAAATGGCGGATGGGTCCTCGGTCCTCCTCTAGTCCTGCTTGGACGGGGGCGTCCTGGAAGCAGGCAGTAGACCTGGTTCGCCCTGCTTGGCAGGCGGCCAGGCTGGGCCAGGCGGCCAAGGGATTAAGGCCACTCACTTGGGGGTTTCAATGATGTTGATGGAAAGTCTGCTGGGCAGGCCTTTCCTCTCTCTGGGTTTGGTCGCCCCGGGGCCTGGCTGGTAGGCGACCGGAGGTAGTCAACCGACCCCCATCAATTACGGTATGTTTTTTTATCTATACTTAATTTAAATTATTTGTTAATGTTTTTATTTATTGATATAAATAGATTAGTTATTGAGTTAGATGTTTTTATAGTGTAGTGTTGTTGTTAGTGTTGGAGTATTTAGTGTAGTTAGAATGTTAATCGCCCAATAGGTTCCCCAATTTGAAATATGTAGAATGTTAGTATAAAATTAGGGTTTGTGGTTAAGTAGTTGAATGAATTGGGTTGTTTTGATGTGTTAGGAAATTGGAAGTAAAATACAATTATGCCGATTTAGTGAGGTAAATATGGACGAATTGGGTGGAAATAGTACTATGTTTAGGTGAATTGATAATTTTACAGAATATTTGACTAGTGTATATATATATTAGAAAATTACTTTGGAGGAAATAATTTGTATGTGGTTATTCTCTCAATTTTTTTAGATAAAAAAATGAAGAGACAGGAACGAAAATGGATGTATGGGGAAAGATTCGATAAGAAACGACGTCCCACAAAGGAATTTTTAGAGGGTGTTAATCGCTTTCTTGAGTTCGCAGAAACCCATCCCGAATACGCGTCAGAGGGTAGATTTAGGTGTCCTTGTGTGAAATGTAAGAACATCAAATTCTTGGATAGTATTTTGATTAAGGAACATATTATCTCAGATGGGTTTAGCCCAAATTACTATTATTGGATTTGTCATGGTGAGAAGTCTGCTTTTGAGGAATCTAAGGTGGATCAGAATGAGGGCGGGGTGAGAGGAATGATTGTTGATGTGGTTGAGTGCAATTTGTTTAATGATGAGAGCATGTACACTAACGACGATGACCAACCAACCCCACAAGAGCCAAACCCACGAGCGAAAGCTTTTTTTTATATGTTAGAGGCTGCGGAGAAGCCATTATATGGAGGGTGTGATGTGATATTGTTAGAAGTCGCGTCTATGGTAGCGACCCTTAAATGTGAGTATAACCTACCTTTTGGGTGCGTAGACGGTATCGTTGCGTTGATTGAGAAACTCATCCCAAAAGACAACATTATGACCAAAACATTCTACAACACCAAAAAAATAGTTAAAGGTCTTGAACTTCCGCATCAAAAGATCGATGCTTGTCCCGATGGATGTATGCTTTTTTGGAAGGACGATGCCATGCTTGAGGAATGTAAGATATGTGGGAAGGGTAGATACAAAACTGTAGATGGGAATATTGTTTTGAGGGGTAAGAAGGGAAAGAGTGTTGCTAGGCATAAAAAACCTATACCACTTAGTCGACTTACCTACTTTCCCATCGCCCCTAGACTTCAAAAATTATACGCAACCAAAACCATTGCCGAACAAATGAGGTGGCATCAAGAAGAAACTCGTGTAGAGGGGAAGATGTGTCATCCTAGTGACGGGGAGGAGTGGAAACGGTTTGATAGGATTTACCCTGAATTTGCTGAGGAACCCCGTAACGTGAGACTTGGGCTGTGTACCGATGGGTTCGCCCCTTTCGGTCAGTTCGGTAAGTCATACTCATGCTGGCCTGTCATGGTCACACCGTACAACTTACCCCCATGGCTTTGTCTGAAATCGCCGTTCATCTTCCTTTCTCTCATTGTTCCCGGCCCAAAAAATCCCAAAAATCACTTGGATGTTTACTTACAACCAGTGATAGAGGAACTGAAACACTTGTGGGAAGTAGGGGTGGAGACATATGATGTGTCGTTGAAACAAAATTTCCAGCTTAGAGCATCGCTTTTGTGGACTATAAACGATTTTCCTGCGTATGGTATGTTGAGCGGTTGGTCTACGGCGGGCCAAAAAGCGTGTCCTTGTTGCATGAGTGAAAGTAAAGCATTCTACCTACGTAATTCAAGCAAAACTAGTTGGTTTAACTGTCATAGACAGTTTCTACCCGAGGGTCACATGTACAGGAAGAATAGGAGAGCTTTCAGGAAGGGTGAGGTGGTGCTAGATGAGGCACCGATTCGTCTCCAAGGTGATGAGATTTGGGAGGTGATTTCAGAGTTCCCATCTACTGTTGACGGGACCGATCAAGAGTTCAAAGATCTTAAGAAATTGAAAAATGGTTGGTTTAAAAGAAGCATCTTCTTCGACCTTCCATATTGGAGTACTTTATTACTCCGACATAATTTGGACGTGATGCATATTGAGAAGAATTTCTTTGAGCAACTGATTCACACCGTCATGGATGTAGAGGGTAAGACATGTGACACCGTAGGATCCCGAAAAGATTTGAAAAAAATTTGTGACCGTCCGAAACTGCATATCAAGCGGGATGGGTCCAAGCCTAGGGCCTTGTTTAGCCTTGATAAGGCTCAGAGAAAGGCCGTGTTAGAATGGGTAGGGAAACTGAAGTTCCCTGATGGGTATGCATCCGATTTTAGTCGGTGTGTGGACATTAAGAACCTGAAGCTCCAAGGCTTGAAGAGTCACGACTGCCACGTGTTCATGGAGCGGTTACTACCTGTGGCATTGAAGCACATGCTGCCGGAAAGTGTTTGGAATCCTATCACTGAGATATCTCAGTTTTTTCGAGATTTGTGTTCGTCGACAGTTACAAATGACGACATGACTCGTTTGGAGGATCAAATTCCTCAGATACTATGCAAACTTGAGATGATCTTCCCACCCTCCTTCTTTAACTCAATGGAGCATCTACCGGTCCACTTGCCCTATGAAGCTAAAGTGGGAGGACCGGTACAGTTTAGATGGATGTACCCGTTTGAGAGGTGAGAACTTTCAACTACTTACTTATTTTACCCACTAACTAACGTTAGACACTGTAATTTGATAATAACATAATTGCTTGATGATTGTCATAGATTTCTCAACCATTTGAAGAAAAAAATTGGTAACAAGGCGAGGGTTGAGGGCTCCATATGTAATGCTTACTTAACAGAGGAGATAGCCAACTTCTGTTCTCTGTATTTCGAGAAAGAAGTGAACACCAAAACCAAGAATCTAAACCTAGAAACACCCGAGACGACGATTGACCCCAACATACCAGACTTTTTTCAAAGTAAGGAAGGTGAGGGATCGTCATCAGCTGGCGGGTGGAGGACATTAGATGAGAAGGAGTACAATCGTGCTCACCTGTACTTGCTATCAAATTGTGAAGTTTTGGAGCCGTACGAGAAGAAATTTGTAACTGAATTTGTAGCTGCTAATCCACATTTAAATGCTGATGACATTTGGAATAAGCTTGAGGAACAGTTTCCTAAATGGCTTAAGGAGCATGTAATTTCTGAGAATATTCAGGATGATTTGGTTAGGAGTCTAGCATTAGGTCCTTTATGGAATGTTAGAACTTGGAACCGGTATTCGGTTAATGGTTACAATTTCCATACATTTGCCCATGGTAGCAGTAGGAGTAGATGTAATTTCGGTGTGAGTGTGTCGTCACTTGAGGGTGAAGATTACTACGGTCTATTGGAGGACATCTTCGAATTGTGCTATGTTGGAAATGATCGTGGGTATAGAGCTGTGGTATTTAAATGCGAATGGAAGGACAACTCTGTGCAAGGTACTAGAGTACATGAAAGGTAAAAACTAGTTGAAGTTAATCATACCAAAAAATACTCCAAGTACGATCCGTTTATACTTGCACATCAAGCACACCAAGTGTACTTTGCGCCTTACCCAACCACAAAGAACGACAGAACTGTAAACCAATGGTAGGCGGTGTTCAAAACTAAGCCACGGGGGCACTATGACTCTGACCTCTTCCAAGAGGACGTCATTTCTAGTGGTACAACATTGTCTCCTGTTGATGAGAATCTTTTTGCAAATGATGATGATGACAATAATGAGGTGGATGTGGGGGAAGATTTTGAAGACGATGAAGGCAGTGAGGAGGAGGAAGGTGCTTCTAGTGATATGGTCGAGGAGGAGGATGACACCATTGATTTAGAGGTCAATGACGAGGAGGACGAAGATGACGTCGAGGAAGAGGATGTCGTTGGTTCGAGTAGGCAAGTGGAAGATGACAACGACAGTGATGATGATTATTAGTAGGGTATAGTTTTAGTAAGTTATATTATTTGTACATAGTAATCTGCATTACATATTTTTTTTCGAGATTATTTCAATATTATGATGTCATTTCCTAACTTTCAACTATTACATGTCTGCAGATATGACGTTGGGCAGCAGGTTGAGGTTTGGTAGTTCGAGCAGCGGCAGCAGCAGGAGCAGGGACCGGGTACAGCAGGAAGACCAAGAAGAAAACAGGCGAGAGGACGAACAAGTGGAGAACGAGGAGGAGGTGCAGGGCAATGAGGAACAAGAACAACCGCAACCACGCCAGGATGAAGTGCTTCGATACACAGACGACGGGCGCCTAATGATTGGCCCCGAGTCCACATGGTGAGACATTGTAGTATTTCCTTTTTTTGTGAGACATCATCTTATTTCACTCTTTGGTGTAGGTTTCGTACTCGTGCGACGGTGACTGGTGTCAAGGACAGTTTCATGAATGACTTGACTACTTACTGCACGAGTTGGACTAAGTTGCCTCTGTGGCAACGGGAGAAGTGGTTTGCCAACTTCAAGGTACACCAATTTCTGATTTTTATTAATTATCTGTTACTGTTTATAGATTACTAATACAACGACAACAAACTATCTTGCAGTTGAAACACTTCTACAACGATGGTCTCGAGGTGGCTGTGAGAGACAGATACATGGATGTCGCAAAGGAAAGATACAAAGACATGATGTATAAGATGGCAAGCGATGAAAAGTTACAGAAACAACTTAGAGGTTCGATTACTAAATTGGTGTTAGTACCTGAACATAAAGTTGTATATATATTCAAAACATTTATTGATCTCAAAGTGTATAAATTGTAGGTGATGCCATCCAACAGTTCCAAACAGCGCGCTCCGACCCGAACTTCCTTAAGAGATCCGTTCAGGCGAAAAATAACAAGAGGCGGGGAGGGGACCCCGAGGCGGAGGCGGAGTGCACCCACTACGGTGGGTCGCAGTCGATGCACCAGCGGGCCATGAATGTTAGTATTTCCGTACTTTTGTTTTTTATATTGGATTCTTATTTAATGTTTTCATTATAAAAATAAATGAAAAATCTACATGTACTGTCAACAGGCAAAGAAGAAAACCGGAGAATTCCCTCCTCCTGTGCAGCTATTTCTCGAAGCGAAGAGTAAGGGGGACGATGCCACCGGTCGATCATTCGCCACGAAGAAGGATTTGGAGATTTGGGTAAGTTTCAAACACAATACTTTGTTACTTTTTTTTCTTCAAATTAAACAATCAACCTAATCATGACTTCTATTTCTTTCAGAAATCGTATTTGGCGGCCACTAGAGCGCCCGAGAATGAAGGTGTGGACCCGAGCACGATTTGGTTTAGAGTCGCGGAGGGATACCGCAAGGGAGCGGTGTACGGTACGGGGAACGCTCATTCCCTGTACTGGACACCACCCAATGTTCGGGGGGCCCATGCTACCACGACCGAGTGTGTACCATCCGAGATGGCTGAGATGAGAGCGGAAATTCGAGAGGAGAGGGCGCAACGGGCAGCTATGGCCGAGCAGATGAAGGAGCAGAATGAGAGGCTGAAGACGCAGGAGTCCATTAACCTGCAAATTCTGGAAGAGATACGGCGTCTTAGGAACACGCAGCAATATAACTGCAACTCCGGCCCCACTCCCCGATTCACGGATCCTAGAGACCCCTTCGGTGACGGTGGTAGTGGTGCGTCCGCTAGTTTTCCTGTTGGCTGAGTTGATTGAATGAAAACAATTTGTAGTTTCTGAATGCTTGTTGAAAAAACTGTTTGTAACAACACTTTTAATTTAGTGTATTCACGACGTTTGCGTACTTGGTTGACAATTTTGGAGTGTGAAGCTTGCATAACGTTTAGAATAACGTTTGGAATGATGTTTGGGATGTATTGTGGTTGTTGGTTTGTTTTATTGTGCAGATTTTGGCTAGAAAAATAATAAATGTAACCGGCCTATTTCTGGCACGGTAGCGACTAAAAATCAGTAGCTAAGTTTTCTATTTAGCGACTGATATCAGTCGCTAAAATTATGTTTTAGCGACCGATTTCAGTCGCTAAATTTAGCGACTGATTTCAGTCGCGCGCTTTTTTAGCGACTGAAATCAGTCGCTAGAAGCGACTAACTGTAGCCACTGTTGCTTAGCGACTATTGACGGTCGCGCATCTGATTTTTGCGACAGATGTCAGTAGCTAAGATCAGTCGCCACTGACTTTAACTCTTGTAGTGAACCCGGATTTTCGATGACTTAAATTAATAGATAATATGGAAAATTATCTAAGTCATTTAATTAAAATTATATCAGAGTGTAAATAAATTCGGATCACTAAGGATCCTTACAATAAACGACTATTAATTACATAGTCTTGATTCACCAGTACAGAATATAGATTGTATTTATATACTAAACATATTATTAAAATCTCTCGCTCGATTCCCCAACGTCTTATACCTGCAAAAAAGAAAACTGAGGCCGCTGAGCGGAACAGCAACCAAATCGTTCATCTAACATCACCTCATACAAATAAAACAATCATGTGAATAACTAATAATATGCTTACAAAAATATTAAAGAATATCACGTAACAGATAGTTTTCTGTAATTCAATTAACAAACATGTGAGGTGATGAAAACGGTAAAGTTTAGAAGATGGGACATTGGCAACCATTTGATTTTAAAAGAATTTCCTTTTTCACATAAACAGAGAATAAACATATGAGTCGTGGCTCCTAGTATCACCGCTACACCCTATTGGCTTGCATCTCACCATAGAAGTAACCGTGTTACCGACTCGTAGACCGAACGGATCTTGTGACATTTACATCTCACCTATAAGTCTCAATTGGGCCCGAACTTCAATTATATTATATGTTTATTCAGACGTGGCTCTGGACGAAATGAAAGCCAATGATTACATTCTCTGCGTCACCAAGAGGGAACCCGCGGTTTTCAGAATCCTGTTCTGCCCACGCTACCTAGGTGGTAATAGTGATCAAGTACTTGTCTATACATGCGCACATACCCTACGCAAACTCTTGAACCGCAGCTCTCACTGTCGTAGGACGACTACCTTAAACACTAGGTCGACTCTCGGACCGCAGCTTCTGAGTCTGTTTTTCATTACAAGTGCACTCGAAACACCACATATAGTAGAATCGAACACAAGTTATTCATCCCAGACTTGCATCGTAAACTTTATATAAAAGTCGCCCGTGAACAAGTAGTATTTTATTTGGTGACCTTTAATAATTGGTCGGACTCATTTGAAACAGTCAAATTCTCCAATACTTACTTTTAGTGTGACAACATTATACTTTAATTCTCAAGTGTCACCTGAAACATTATATACCAAATATCTTATAACTTATTTCAAAATAGTAATTTCTTTAAATGAAGTTTTATATTAAAATAAAAATTAAGGTATAATAAAATATTATTTTAAAACCTATAGTTTTTGAAAAATATAATTTAAGTCATACTTAGTCGATTTACAAAATTTGACGTAAAATTATTTTTTAAATATTTATAAATGTTTTGTAAAAGTTTCGGAACAAATTAAATTCATTTATTATAGAAAATGAAATTTATAAATTTCTACCTATATATAAAAATAATAAGGGACGTATTATTAAAATAAGATATTTTGTAAGTTACTAATTTACGCTATTATTATAATATATAAATAAATGTAAAAGTACTAAAATAAATTAAAAATATGACCAAAATTACAATTATATAAAATACATACAAAATATAAAGTACATAGAATAAATATACATAGTAAATAGAAATAAATAAATAAAATGGTGTAAGTAAATTTTATTATTTTAAGTTCTTTTATTCATTTTCTCAATTTTTCATATAAACAGAAATGTAAAGGTGATAAATAAATAAATTAAATAAGTATTAATTTAGTTAAATTAAATTTAGTCATAAACAAAATACATAACATAAATAAAATATCACGTAACATTTTTTTATTTACATAAATAATTTAGTCATACAAATAAGCCTAAATATTTAATAAGCAATTTATTAAGTTAGTAACATATTTAGTCATCCCATATGAGTATTTATACGAATAATCTGTATTTATATTATACGACTCTCTCTCTCTTTCTCTCTCTCTCTCTCTCTCTCTCTCTCTATATATATATATATATATGATGGTGGGATTTGTCGTGGATCCCGCCGATCAAATAATAACCAACTAAGACCTAACGGTAGTTAGGGTAAGTCGGGTCGTGTCCACGGAGACGGTTTTGCAAGGTTTAGACTAGGTCGGTCTAAAACGAGACTATGCTACCAAACAAACACAAAGAAATACTAATTGACGAATTATGATGAGAGGAGAAGAAGGAATTGGACTAGCAATGAACTAGACTATAACAAGGCTAAATGAAATAACAAAACACAAACAAAACAATGAACTAAAGAAATGATGACTAACTAATAAGTTGAATCAAATATGAAGAAGAAGTGGGTTAGGTCGGGTTCAAAAGTGTAGTAGGGTGACTTGGGTGGTCAAGGGTGTAGGTGTCTCCTAATTGCTAGAATCGGTCCGGGCTCTCGCAACTTAAACCGATGTCGAGGTAGGTCCGGGCTCTCGCTACTTAGACCGAAGTCGAGGTAGGTCCGGGCTCTCGCAACTTAGACCCTAGTCCGCATTCTCGTGACTACGACTATCCTCAACACTATCCTCAACATGACCACATACTAGACAAACAATGAGTAGAGGAAGACTAGCATGAGAAGCATGGTCACTACAACTCAAACAAGCATTTCAACAAACACATAGTGTGCCAAGTATGTGACTAACAACAAAGATTCACCCTTTACCCCTAATCAAACTCTAATCACCCATAATCTACCCTTAATCCCCCTATTAACCCACAAGGAGACTACTCACTCATAATCAAAGATAAACTAACAACAATAAGAGAAAACCACGTCACAATCCAAACATCCATAATGAAAGAAAACAAGAACAATAACAAGAACACTAAGTAAATATTCAAACTTGAATAAATAACAATAAACAAGAGAAAGGAAGATTATACCAACAACCAAATGATGAAAAGATGATAACTTGCAAAAAAGAGAAACCCAAATCAACTCCAAGTTTGTCAAGCTTGGATGAATCTTCAAGTATTCCCTTAATCCAAGAACTAATTACAATGATTAACTAGAGATTAAAACTAATGTGAGGAACACTAATCTAGGGTTTGAATGCTTAATGGAGGCTTAAAAGAGTCTAGGGTATGATAAGATACATAAAAAATACAAGAGGGAAGTATTTATAAGGTTACAAGAATGAGGGAGGATGAATTAAAGAGGTGCGGCTACAGCGAGTTGGTCCCGACCGGGACGGGATCATCCCGACTGGGACGGCCTGTCATCCCGACCGGGACGGGTTGGTCCCGACCGGGATGGGTTGGTCCCGACCGGGACGGCCTGTCAGTGGCCTCTTCAAATGTGCACTTCATCCCGGACGGGATGAGGCCATACCCGTCGGGGATGAGTCTTGTAGGCCTCTAATATGATCCTTTTGGTTCCTCCTTGCTTCACATGAACTTCTCATCGATTCTCGGGACTCGGGATCGGGTCTCGGAGGCTCGGGATTGGGTCCCAAGGTCTCGGGGTCGAATCCAAGGCATCGAGTGATCGTTCCTCCGCTTCGTTGGCTCCAAAAAGTGTATGTATTGAGTCGGAATCACTCCAACTCTTCACGAATGGTCTCGGGAACCTGAAACGAGCTAGAGGAAGCATAAGTAGCCCATGAACCGCTCCCAAGGAGCGATTCCGCAAGGAAATGGGACCAAAACACAGCAAATTAGGCACTCACTAGTAGAAAAAGGTCGAATTGCGTCTCCTCATTTGAGGCGTTTTAGGTTAGTAGCTGCAAATAATTTACCTTTTGTTTTTAATAAAAATACTTAAATGAGTCATTTTAAGGATAAATTGCTTTAAATAGTAAAAAAAAAAATTGAGGCGTTTTCCATGGTTTGACGCCTCTCCACACTTATTTTATTAAAAAAATAACCCTCATAAACTCCCCAAAAGGAACCCCAATTACCCCCTTACCCAGTTACCCGACCCTTATCTTCTTCGTCTCCCTCAGTTACTCCCGCAGTAGTCCTGCTCTCCCGCTCTCCCTCATTCTTACATTCTCTACCAACCTAACCCTAAACTCTCCCCGACATCCTCCCTCCCAGAACTGTAGCTCCATTGTCGCGCTTCCAAACCCAGCTGCACCCTCTCACTGTCGCGTCACATCGACCCAGGCTCCGAACCCGCGCCTCTCACTGTCGCTGTTGCACCCCTCGCTGTCGCGCCTCTCGCTGTTGCCGGAGATCTGTTGCTTGCCGGAGGTTATCTCTTGTTTGCTTTTTTTCTTTCTTCTTTTGCCTTTAATTGAATCCTTTGTCACTAATACAGGTAATTTGCTTTCCGCCATCTTCATTCTTCATCCTTCATATTTCAATCTAATACAGGTAATTTGTTTTCTTTCCAATTTTTTTGTTTTCCTTCAATTTCAATCTATTTTGCTAGGATTTTGTGCTTTTGTTTGGATTCAAATAGCGTTTGTTATGTGATTTTAGCTGATTTGTGTGTTGACGCGATGATTTTCCTTCATACTTCAATTGAATTGATTTGTGCTTTTGTTTGGATTCAATTTGTGATGATTTTTGTTTGGGTTTAGTTTGGATTCACTTCGCATTTGTTATTTGATTGATTTAATCACCTGCTCGTCTATTTTTGTTGTGATTTATTATTTTAATCTGGAATGTGATTTTGGAATGATCGATTGAAGAAAACAAGAAAATGGTTGGAACGAACTTGAAAGCAGAAACGGTGAAAGCATATATTTTGGTTTTTTGTCTGAGGAATTCATCATCATCATTGTCTTCGTACGTTTGGTTGATGGAAGTAATAACAGAGTTGTAAGACTGATTCTTGTGAGAGATAGACATGAAGAAGTCAGAAGAGAATACTCGGTATATATTATTGAGGATAACCTTTAATTTGGTTGGGTGTGTGTGTGTGTTAAAGAGAGAATAATTCAATGAGAATAGAATAGAATAGAATAGAATAGAATATATGCTACGGAGTATTATCCTTGGGTGGTACCTTCTTAAATGAGTAAGTTTTGATCATAATATAATTCTCGCAAATCACTCATGGGTACTAAATATTTGAATTGAGATTGAGTGAGTACTAAGTTTGCATCAAAACCTAAATTCAGGCTTTAATGCTGCAGGGGTTTCCTCGCACTGATATTGATATTCCCGCCATTTGTGTCGATCGTCGTCGCTTAGCTGGTTAGTGTCTGTTTCTTTCGACTGCCCTCAAGAATCACGAGTTTGTTTTGTATGAATGTATCCCTCCATTCAAATCCTTATAAATATATAGATGAACGATAATAAGTTATACGGAGTAGTATAGAGAACATGCTCTAGTAGCTAAGTGGGATGCGATCACTTGTTGCTCTGAATTTAGTCTTTGGTTTAAGCTCTAAAGGAATAGATGAAGGATTAGCTATGTGGCTCTTACTTGGGTACGAGTATCACAGATACATATCCATGTGTCGAATAGGTTGAGTAACACAGGCCATAAGACTTGAGGACGCCTATTCAGATTTTGTGTCTTGGTGAATGTATTATCTTCGTTTCACGTTTATATTTGCTATGTGGCTGACTGGCAGCTACTTCTTCACAGTAAACATGGACTCCGTGGCATTTCTTTGTTCGTCATCTTTTCAATGCATCAATGCAATATGTATTCTTCCTTGCTAGTATCTTCACCATCTTTCTAGTTCTACATGGGAGAATATATATTTTGTGGATGGTTAGTATCTTCACCATCTTCATCTAATTCTGTGGATGGTTAGTATCAGGAGAATGTCATTAGATAAATTTCCTGGATTTGACACTGTAAGGCGTTGCTGATGTGAGATTTTTTTTAAAATTTTTTTTAATGTTGCCTTAACTGCTCTCCTTTGCCTTGCATTCTGTGATCTCATTAATTTTAAAAAAAATATACTCCCTCCTCACCACAATGATTTTCCTACTTTTAATCAAAATGGGTGAGATTAAAATAATGAATGGGAAAATCATAGTGGGGAGGAGAGAGTATGAACTATGAGAATTTTGTGAAGCTCAATTTATGGAGTTTAGTAACTATGTTATTCCAACAATTCACTTGGGTGCCGTGTTGCGTGTTACGTTTTCAACACCGATATAACGCTTCAATACTTCAATTTACATCAAAAATTGAAAATTTTGCCCAAAATAATCGTGTCCGTCTCTCCGACACCGTATTTGCCTCTCCAATTTAATTTGTGGCTAGTTTGGCTCTACACTTTTTAGAAAGGTCTCATTTGGCAGTTTCTTTTAATTACATTGATTATCCAATTGTTAGTGTTCTTGTGCCGATTTTACCTAAATGTAAATCTTAATTTCTTCAGGGTGGTATCTTATGGTTTCCTTATGGTTTCAAGATCTGACTGAATCGTCTACTGGTGTTATTGGCCCGATTATTCCTCTTCTTGTTGCTGGTTTACATTTTTGTAGCGTCCAGGTACCCATTAAATTACCCCCCTTGTGCGACTGTTATTCATTAAATTCATTTTCAAATTTTTTTCCTTCCGTTACGTTTAAAGTAAACAAATGATTGACACGTAGTAAAAACCTACATATACAATGATAAACCTCCACGGCCACCTGGCCCACCTCGTTCCCTGCCACCACCAGGCTTCATTACTCCTCATCTTGCTTCCATTCCAAATCCCATACCATCACCTCGGCCGCCTCTTCCTCCATCTCCTCTATACCCTTGTCCCCCAAATCCTCTTCCTCCTGTTTTATGTACATTTATCGCTTAATCAGTTGCGTAAACTTATAACAATGTCAATCTAACAAAACTAGTTTCATATTCTGAAATATCATTACAGCTTGAATTGATAAACGAATGGATTAAAACACGATAAATTGAATGTGCTGACTTCAAATTGAAATTGAGATTTGACTAATTGACATTTAATATTGTAAGAGGAACAACGAAAAAGAAGAAAAGGAAGGAATTACCTCTTACTGGCGGTGCCATTGTTACTCCATTCACATATAATTGTATCATTTTAATAAACTACTTTTCAGGAATATGAATATTTCAGGAATATGAATATTTCAGGTATATGCATATATCCCATACATGTTCTCTCTTATTATTGGCTTCTGTGTTGATACTTCCCCATCTAAGGTAGGTTTGATACTTCCCCATCGATCATCTCCCTTCTCTCACTGTCCCGGATGTAAGGTTTCTTCAATTCACTACAACCCTAGGATTATAACTCAGGTTCTTTCATCGTCAATTTTTGTGGATTCTGCAAGAACTTATTTGGATTTGGAGTTAATTTTTACAATCTTTTTTGTGTTTTTGATAGGGTTTCCATTATTTCTTCTAATTTGTTCCATTTTTATGCTACTATGATTCAAATCGTTTCTCGTTGTTGAATCTTATTGATGTTGTTAATTGTGAATTGTTGTGTATTGTTTACTAGTGGTGCGTCGTCTACTACTGTTGGTGCTACTGCTACTGCTGTTGTTTTTAGTGTTTCATGACTGGTGTACTATTGCTCTTGGTTGCAGGTGATATAACTGTCCAACGTGGGCCTCTATGATTATCTTTAAAGATTAAACACAATCAAAATAAGCCGTGCATTGGGTAATAATGAACCCGTATTACTTAGAATTATCTACCGTTGCATCAAAATCGTCTTTTAATGCAGGAGGTGGACATCTCGACCCACTTATGAGCTCTCTGACCCGGCCTTAGGTAATAATTTCTAATTTTACTTCATTTTTCATTACCCATGTTTGATGAAAATACTTTGATAATCTAAAGTCAATTTAGATTTCGATAGTTTAGACCCAATTTTAAGGGTTTGTATGGTAATTTAAGGGAGAAGGTGATCAGGAATCAACATTGGGGCATTTATTTCGCCAGGATTCGTTCAAGGGCTTAGTATTGTATAATCTTGAATAAACAGAATTACCTGCCCGTTGATGAACCATAGAATTGTATTTTAATTCCTCCATTTTTGTTTTTGTTTTGAAGTTCTACGGAATGATAGTTTGTCGATCTTGTGTATTTTTAAAGTTTGGATCTCACAGAGAGCAACCCTACAACCACGGTGAAGATGAGATGAAATAATTACGGAACAACTGGGGCTACATACTTTACGAAGCGTTGTAGTATGTGAACTAGACTAGCTAATTAGAAGGTTCTAGGATTTTGATTTGTTTAATGTTAGAAATGTATCCGAGACACTTTTTAGACTTGTAGAATATTATGCATGCTGACCTTAAGAAGGATTTGTAATGTTATAAATGTATAATATTATTTTGAATAATGTAAGAAGCATATTTGGTTTTATTGAAATGCAAGAGGTTGTCGTCGAAAATGCTAATTTTTTTTTTGATTTAAATACACACTATTTGCGGCGTCCAAAATGGGATGAGGCCTCAAATAAGTGACTATTTGAGGCGTTTTTTAGAGGAGACGCCGCTAATAGATCGCCCTATTTGCGGCGTTTTTCAGAAATGACGCCGCAAATACTCATTCCTTGGCGGCGTCTAAAAAACGCCGCAACACAATTTCCTATGTGCGGCCCTGCCATATGAGGCTTCAGGAAAAACGCCTCAAATGTGAGATTTTCTGGAGCCGCAAATCTACATTTTTCTACTAGTGACTACAAACTACACTTATCAACTCCCCCACACTTAACCCTTACTCGCCCTCGAGTAAGCACAAACTAACTACTAAACTAGCCGAGTGGGTATTAGCGCACCCTACGCCCTTTCAACTCACGCGAGTACACTTAGAGGAAAAGTGCACTCCGCAAGGCAAGTGAGGTCTTGCGACAAAACTGTGGATGCAACCGGACACAAAACACACAAACACACAACCATACAAACAACACACAAAAGGTTGCACCCAAAGAGAAACAAATACCGCTTCCCTCTAAAAAGCGGTGAAAGAAGCACCGGTTTAGGACTCAAGGCAAGTGACAACGTTCCCAAGCTACCAATACAAACCAAAATGGACTAAACCCTAATAGTATGACGACAAAGCAATAAAAAAGTTGGTAACTTACCTAGGTTCCTCCTAACCTTCTAAGAACGTACTACGGGACGATCAGCGGGATGGAAAGTGATGAACCACGGTGTTAGTCGACACTGTAGGTAAGTGAGACCCCGCCCCCTTTAGCAAAGAGCCAAGAGGGTCGTACCATGTCCGAAACCGCCTAACTAGTCCAAGTAAAAAGTGGAAATGATTGTGTGGACATGACATAGGTCCACCCCGACGCGGCCACGCGCGGGTTTTGGGGAGGCGAATGAATCTCCATGAGATGGTCAAATGGAAATTTAAATCGAAGTCGGAGTCGCCACCGAATTTTATGGTTATTCGGAACCGTTCGAGCCCACTCTATGTCGTAGTGGGCCGTGTACAAAATACGGCCCATTTTCGATGTCAGAGTTTATTGGGCTCGTCCCTTTGCATATCGATATAGATGCCGACTTGAGCGGTTAATCGTATATTGAATGACTCTCGTTGCCAATGGTTTCGGACATCCGGAAACCACGGTTCTGAGTAAGGGGTGAGGGTACGTGTTAGGAAGTTCACTAAGAACACCCAACCCCGCCCGCACATTAGCGGCCTCTACTAGGATATCGAATGACGTTTTAATGCGCGCGTTAGTAATACGATGAATGATATGCAAACATTGTTTTCCTAAACATGTGAGGAATTGAATGGGTTGCTAAGTCGTTTAATGCATGCAAAATTAATTAATGTCAAAGTCGAATTTAACATGTGAGATTCGTTTTAGTATAATAAAACAAATGAAATAAAAAAGATGAATTTGCTACAAAACAAACAAACGAGTTAGTATCGATTTGTAAATAATAATAGCAAGAAATAAATATGCGAAATCAAGAAAATGAATATTAATCAAAATCTGAAAAATATTGCTGAAAAGAAGCGGTTTTGTATAAAAAACGAAGTTCGAAAAATAAAAAAAAAGAACGAAAAGGGGCGTCGGGACAACCGTCCGCGCGGCTCGCCTGGGATGCCGGCGGGTCGCGCGTTGGGCTTGTTTTGGACGCGGTTTTCTGAAAATTCGATTTATTAAATCACGTACGAATATTGCATGATTCGTACTCAAATTAATATTTTCGATATTCGCTATATTCGATAATTGACTACGAAATCAATATCAAACATTTAGAATAGTTTTAGAAAAGATGTAAATTTTCGAAATCGTCTCGCAGAATAAATAATAAAACGACCGAAAAAAGAAAAAAAAACGGTCCGGATTGCGAGCCGTCCGGTTTTTGTATTTTGTTCGAAATTGCTAAGTTGATAAATCGCGTACAAAATATGAATTAATTTGTACTCGATTTATGTTTTCGATATTCGTCGTATCCGATATTCGATTATGAAATCGATATCGGATATTTAGAATGAGTTTTAAAAAAAGGTTTTGTAAAATTATTTGTTTTGAACGTAAAGTAAGAGAAAAGAATTTTGAACGAAAAAGAATGTAACGATTTTTTGACATCGTCGAGATCTTAATATAATTCTTTTCGATACAATATTCGATTATAGAAAAATCGATATCATATTTTTTAGAATATATGTTATGATAATTATTTTTCGTTAATAACGATATTAGAGAAAAAAAGAAAAACGACTCTTGACCCATAATAAAAAACGGACGAAGAGAAGGAAGGAGAAGAAAGGAGAAATCGGGTTTGGTACACCCTCAACCTACATTCTTTTGTTGACTCGGATCGGGGCTCGTCGGAATGTGGCTAGGCACGGGAGCGTCGAGGTGATGTCAGTTGGGTTAGGGTGGCTCGGCTAGGTGGGACGTGTGAAGGGTGTCGGATATCGGGACTGGTTTCCTTCGGGTTTGTAATATCGGTTTCTCGATGCTAAAGAATTATGTTTTTTTTAGGAATTATGTATGTTGGGGATAGTATGAATTAATTGTGTGTGTGTATGTGAATTGTATTTTTTCGGTCCTTGAAAGTGTTGGATGGGAGGTCCTATTTATAGGGAGTTTCCGACCTTGGTTTAGGAGAGTTTGAATACCGATTAGGATAGGAAACGAGGGAATCTGAGGGAAATAAGAATTCCGCTTTCTTGTGAAGGAAGAAAGGCATCTCGGCTGTTTTGCTCTTGTTTTGGCCGAGTGTTTTACACTCGGTCAGGTGTTTGAATCGGTTTTTGAATTGGATTCCTGTTTGAGCTAGAATTACCGCTTGGGTAAGAAGCTGAGGAGAACGAGAATTCCGTTTTCTTGTAAGGGAAGAAAAGAGGAAAACCGGCTGGTTCATACTACTTGGCCGAGTGGTTTACACTCGGTTGGGTGCTTGAATTGGTTCTCGGATAGGATTCCTACTCGGGATCGAATTCTACCTTAAACGGAATTGTTTATTATTTTTTGTACGGCTGATTTTGTAGAGTTGGAGTCCGAATAGGACGTGTGAGATGTCACGGTCAGCCTACGAGTTTCGGGAAATATCTTTGACCGGGTTTTGACTCGGTCGCTAAAAGACGGTTTTACCCCTAGTGTCGGATTCGACCCAAATTAGTGTTATTTGACTCGAAACGACCCACTGGGCCTGAATTTGAGGTTGGTTTTGTGAAATTTGTACTCCTTAAATGCCTAGGCCAAATGTCCATCATTACGAGCCCATTTCCGATTACGTTAAAGCACGTTAGCGTCCGATCATCATCGGGTGTTTGTCGGAAACTACTATTGACACCTGGCAGTCAAAATGTGGGTGTCTACAGAGCCCCCACTCTGACTGAGGCTTGGACAGGGCGAAAGTCAGAGTAGCCACCAGGTCAATCAAGGATTAAAACCTGGCAGCTTCCGGTCGGGTCGTTTAAGGTCCATTAGACCTGCTTGGAGGGCCCGCCAGCCATGGGCTAGAAATGTACCTGAACTGATGATGATAACTCCGTGGGGAATTGAACTCGTCATATGAGACTTAAAATGGGCCTGTATGTGGGCTCATCCTGTTAAATGACGTTGGGGAGTTATGCAAATCGCATGGTCCTGCTCGAGTCGTCCTGTACATATTTATGCAAAGCTGCAAAATTTTGCATGTAACATTTGTAGGAAAAATGACTCGTGCTGGGGAATAAAAATTTTGAGAAAAGGTTTGAATTTTTGAATTTGCAAAAGCCTTTGAAAAAATTAAAGAATTTTTGTTTTGACTTTGAAAAGGAATAGGAATGCTCGGGATGACTTAGCTAAGCCTTAGGACAATGGCTTGTATGCTAGATGCTCTAGGATTGGGAATCCTAAGGTGAGGAGGAGAACTTATATTTTATGCTATAAATACCCCTTCTTGCTTCATAAATTTTCATAATCCTCCCAATTCCTTAATTAAAGGAAAGAATAAGCCCTGAAAAATTTATTCTCTCTTTTAGCAAATTAAATATGGGAATCGACCGATTAGTCGGAATGTTGCACGAGTGGTCCAAATATTTTAGGGATGCCGATAGGGCTATCCTAGATCAGAATGGCGTTACCCAATTGTCCGTGATCCGTCAGATGCAAGTAGACTGCCACTTCTTGGATACTTGCCTATCCTATTGGGATGATACCTATCATGTGTTTAGTTTTCCTCGAGGAGAGATTTGCCCTATTCCTGAGGAAATTGCTGCTGCAGGAGGATGGAATCTTATACTTCGCCCTGCTATCCCTTTTTCAGTTTCTGACCCAAGGAGGAAGTTAAGGGACTTTTTAGGGCTTTCCCATATGGAGGTATCCCGCATGCTAGAAGGAGATACCGTTTCCCTGATTGACCTGGCTGAAAAATTCATGAATCCAGATGATGTCCGGGTTAGGCCAGTTCATAGCCGTAGGGCCTTTACTTTTTGTATGCTCCATGTTTATGCCTTCGAAGGGCATATGGACTTATTATCTTGCATGGGCCACGTTAAACTTTTCACCGTGGCTGACCTGATGGAGACGGAGCATAGCCCGGCTTGGCTGATTACTGGGGAGATTATCCAGGGTTTGGATAATCGTAAGAGGGATCCGTCAATCCGGCTGACTGGGAGTTCCCAGCTTCTACAGGTATGCCCTTTTTGATTTTGAATTTCCGGCTTTTTCCATTTTCCAGTTTTGCGCGGTTTTTCCCGACTTTCCCGGTTCCTGTGGTCTTCTCGGTTTTCACGCCTTTTCACGTTTTTTTTTTCACGTGATTTTGACGATTTTTGCGATTTTGATTATTTTTCGGATTCTTCAGCTGTGGCTATTCGAGAGGCTATCGATCTTGGATCCTCCTTTAGATGTGAGCCGATATCAACCTAGGCAAGTTATGTCGAGGAGACGAGCTATTGCCTTTTCTCGCTTCAATACCCAACAATATTGGGATGAGGTGCTATCTTTCCATGGAGGCATGTTGATCCGTTGGGCCGTGCCATGGTGGCCAATTTACCTTTGGACTGGTCTAGAATCTCGAGATAGGGCTAGATATCAGGTAATCCTATCTTTTAGGCAAACAATTCACCTCTTTCCCGATCGCATATTTAGGCAATATGGTCGGGCGCAAAGAATCCCAGAAATCGAGGCCGTTGTGAGTGAATCTACTCAGCTGACGGATGTGATGTGTGACACCTGGATGCAAAGGTGGTATACACGAGCTACTTGGCCTGTTCTTAAAAATTCTCATTCGATCTGGGTAACCGGTTCTTATGTAAGATGGACCCGAGCTGATTCAGCTAAAACTCGAGCTGCCCTGAAAATTGACGAGGCCTATGACCTGTTACGCCGGGAGCATGCTAAGGACAATAGGAGCTTCTTTACTGAGGGAGCTACTTCGACAGGTCAGAAAAGAAGATCTAGGACTCAGACTGAAGGGTCCAGTAATAAGGGTGCACGGGGGAAGGTGAGCCCCCAGACGGACTTAGAAAGGAGACTAGGGCCAAGATTGGCTGCTAAGGACCGACTTGGTCCTCGAGACAGGCTTCCCGAGCCGGTCAGGGCTCGGCTTGGGCCGGTGCAACGGATGGAAAACCCAAAATCGAAGGAGCGGGTTCGAGCAAAGGAAGTTCCCCTTGTGATTAGGGAACGTTCGCCCCCGCCCCGTCGGCCTCGGGCTCCACGTGACCCGAAAGATAAGGGAAAGGGCAAAATTTATGAGTAGTCTCCTAAATTTATTATTTAAGTATTACTACTATTTTGTGGTGTGATTTTGTTGCTTTTTTTTGTGATGTATTTTTTTTAAATAATAAAAAGACATATTAGTGAATACCGTTCCCGTCTTTTCGTTATTGCATTGGTTGTACCCTTTTGGGGGGTTGCCTACGTATCCAAAATTAATGGAATCAAACCTTCCGTAGTTCAGAAATACTTTTGCAATTTTTGAAATATATCAAGATTATTAATTCGAGATGTGCAACGGTAGGATAAATGATCCTAACCTATTGACTTGCTTAAAATTTTGAAAATTCATAAAAAAGACATTTTTATAAACTTTTGCAAATGACATTGAGATAGGGTTTATGGGTAGTAACGCTTCAGTTGGTCCAAGTTTGTTGGATTGACGAACTCGTTTCCGTCCAAGTCTGTTAGCATTACTGCACCTCCTGAAAGAATTTTCTTCACTAAATATGGCCCAGCCCAATTAGGTTTGAATTTTCCCCTTGGGTCAACTAGTAGCAAGGCTCGAACAGATTTTAGGACTAGATCGCCCTCTTTGATGTTCCTGGGCCTAACCCTTTTGTTAAAAGCCCGCTGGATCCTTTTCTGATATATCTGAATGTTATTCAGAGCCCGGGATCGTCGTTCGTCTAAGAGGACTAGTGAGTCATATCGGGCTTGGACCCAGTCCGCCTCAGGTAACTGGTTTTCGAGAAGAATCCTAAGAGAGGGTACTTCTAACTCGACCGGCTGGACTGCTTCCATTCCATATGTCAGATAGTATGGAGTTGCTCCGGTTGCAGTTCGAATTGATGTCCGATATCCCCATAAGGCAAAGGGTATTTTGTCGGGCCAGTCCCGATAATTCTCAGCCATCTTTTTAAGAATGGTGACAATTGTTTTATTGGCTGCCTCCACCGCTCCATTTGTTTGAGGACGGTAAGGGGATGATGTATGCCTTTGGATCTTGTATTTTTCCAGCAGAGTGGCAGTTTCAGCTTGGAAATGGGTCCCGTGATCGCTGATGAATTCGTGTGGGATCCCGTATCGACATATAATTTTGTTTTGGATGAACTTAGCCACATGTTTGGCATTCAAGATCCGGTATGACTCGGCTTCGACCCATTTAGTGAAATAGTCGATAGCCACTAGGATGAAACAGTGACCTCCTGTCCCGGAAGGATTCATTTTCCCGATTATATCAATTCCCCATGTTGAGAATGGCCATGGTGATGTCATTGTATATAGTAGGGAGGAAGGCATATGCTGAACATTGGCGAAAATCTGACAGTTATGGCAGTGTTTGACATACAACTGACAGTCAGTTTCCTTGCTATTCCAATAGTAACCGAGTCTTGCGATTTTCCGGGCCAACATATGGGCGTTCATGTGTGGTCCGTTTTCGCCATCGTGCACCTTGGCTATAACTCTTTCGGCTCGAGTTTTGTCAATGCATAGAAGTAAAGCCCCCTGTGCTGTCTTTTTGTACAGCTGTCCATCGTCTGTGCGGATGAACTGGGTTGCCCATCTTCGCAGAGCTTTCTTGGCCCGGTTTTCAGCTCCCGGAGGATATTCCCCTGACGTCAAGTAGGTTAGAATAGCCTGGTACCAAGGTTCTGGATCAGTTATTTCAATATCTGAGATAGCGTGGATGTATGCTGGCTCAGACCGTCTTTCGACACAAATGGGCATGCTGGTTAGATGCGCTGGGATATTCAGTAAAGATGCTAATTTTGAGAGAGCATCTGCAAACTGGTTTTCTCCCCGAGGCAGATAAATGTACTCCACTTTTTGGAATTGTTTTTCGAGAACCCTTACTCGTGCTTGGTAAGCCACGAGATTTGCGTTCCGAGTCTTCCATTTCTGTAGGGTTTGATTTATGACTAAAGATGAGTCACCGTGGACCCGGAGGTTTATTACTCCTAAATCGGCGGCGGCTTGCAACCCGTGAATGCATGCTTCGTACTCGGCTGCGTTATTAGTCACGTCAAAATCTAGCTTGATGGATAACGGGGTGTGTTCCTCTTGTGGTGAGATTAGCAAGATCCCGACACCAAATCCTCGAAAGTTGGACGCTCCATCAAAGTACAAATCCCATGTGTCAGTGTCGGTATGGAATATGTCTTCATCTGGAAAGGCCCAAGTATCGGTGTGTTCTTCTTCGGATACCGGACTATCGGCTAGGAATTCTGTTACTACCCGGCCCTTGATGGCTTTTAAAGGCACGAACTTGAGGTCGAACTCGGCTAGCATTAAAGTCCACCTGGATATACGGCCGTTGAGGATGGGCTTTTCGAACAGATACTTGATTGGATCCATTTTGGATAGCACATGTACCTCGTGACTAAGCATGTAGTGTCGGAGCTTTTTAGTGGCCCATACTAAAGCTAGACACGTCTTCTCGAGCATGGTGTATTTGCATTCGTATTCTAAGAACTTCTTACTGATGTAGTAAATAGCCCGTTCTTCAGAATCGACCGTTTGGGCTAGCATGGCGCCCATGGCAGTCTCGGTTGTCGTCAAGTATAATGATAGAGGCAAACCATGCTGAGGTGGCATTAGCACCGGTGGACAGGATAGAATTTCCTTGATCTTATCGAAAGCCATTTGACATTTGTCGTCCCATAGTGTTCCTTCTCCTATCTTCAGTTTCTTGAAAATGGGTTCACATACCATGGTTAGCTTTGAAATGAATCGGCTTATGTATTGGACTTTCCCGAGAAACGCCCTTATCTCCTTTTCGGTTTTAGCGGTTGCATCTCGGTTAGGGCCTTGATCTTTGTTGGGTCAACTTCGATGCCACGTTGGCTGACAATGTGGCCCAGTAGCTTGCCCGATGTTACCCCGAAACTGCATTTTTGAGGGTTTAACCTCATGTTGTACTTGCGTAGTCGGGTAAAGAACTTCCTTAGGGCTGCAATGTGCCCGTTTCGGTCCTTGGACTTGACAATCATATCGTCGACGTAGACCTCTACTTCCTTATGCATCATGTCATGCAATAAAGTAGTAGCGGTCCGTTGATAAGTGGCGTCGGCGTTAATAAGCCCAAATGGCATCACAGTATAGCAGTAAGTCCCCCAAGGTGTGATGAAGGTGGTCTTACCCATGTCTTCTTCCGCCATTTTGATCTGATTGTATCCGGCATACCCGTCCATAAATGAGAGAAGGGCATGGTCGGCCGTGTTGTCCACCAATATGTCGATATGTGGCAACGGGAAATCGTCTTTTGGGCTGGCCTTATTAAGGTCCCGGAAATCTACGCATACTCGGACTTTGCCATCCTTTTTGGGTACTGGTACTACGTTTGCAACCCAGTCTGGATATTCAGACACCTGGATAAAGCCCGCTTTGAATTGTTTATCAACGTCTTCTTTGACTTTGAGAGACCATTCGGGCCTCATTCTTCGGAGTTTCTGTTTTACCGGCTTGTACCCGTCTTTGATGGGTATTCGGTGTTCAGCTATCTCCCGGTCTATTCCCGGCATGTCCTTGTAAGACCATGCAAAGACATCTTTGAATTCCTGGAGGAGATCCGTGAATTGTTGTTTCTCCTCGGGATCTAAGGATAGGCCCAACCTAAGCATCTGAGGTTCTAAAGGGGTTCCTACGTTGATGGAATCGGTTTCTTCGATTACCGGATTTCGCGACTCCCTTTGTTCAAGTTGCTCGACTAGATGCGGAGGCAATGGTACCTATTCGTCGGGTTTCTCAATGTCATTGCAAGTAAGATTTTTGAAAACATTTTGAAAATAAGCCAAGTCGTAAGCAGAACGGTTATCGTTATTATTGATAGTAAATTTTGAAAAGAGCTCGAAGAGAGCTGCCATCTGATCGTTGGTCAGAGGCGGGATAGGGAGAGCCCTCGGGACAGACTCCGGGGCTCCCGATGGTGAGGCTAAAGAAGGGAGAGGGGTTACAGACTCGATCCTAGTACTGGACCCTCTAGACTTTGACTCAGACTCCGACTCTGACTCGGACTCGGACTCAGATTCAGACTCGATAGCATGCATATCTCCTTCTCCAGTAGTTAGCTTGTAGACTCAACCCTGACTGTCGGTCCACTTGGTTGTCTTCCTCCAAGCTCTCTTCCCAGTGTCGGCACCAACTTCAGAGATCAGCTTAGTTGGATCGAACCTGTTGTTGCGGAGGATTAAGCTGACTAGCTCTTGCTTAGGGGTCGGGATGACCTTGTCTTCCCGAAAGAGTAGTCCTAGAATGGGCTCAGTGTTGCTTGTGCCCTCCTTTGATTCGGCCTGGATAAGGGCGAATATGTCGTCTGGAATGAAATTGCATTCCCGAGCCAGTTTGGTCCCGGGATATGAGATGGTGGGCCGATAGAGGCCCGTTTGAACAGTTTCGAATACCGGAGTGACGAACATGACCGCCTTGGTTCGATTTGTGTAGCTGGACGTCATAGTATAGCCTAGACCGAGGTGAGATTGCCCGTTGTTCAAGGTTTCGATGATCTTCCCAGGTGGAAGATACGGCCTTGACGTGACTCTCGGTAGGCAACCCAGGTTCTGTAGCATCGTATAGATGCTAACGGTGAAGTATGGCTGAAAAAGGTGCTCTTCCTCGATCATTCCCACAAAGTTGAAACCTCGTGGGTCGGCTGAGCCCGTCGTGTTACAGCTTGACACGGTTATGGGAGTGGCTTCGAGAGTGATGATCCCGTCCTGTAAAGGTAGTTTGACCTTCCTGTGCAGAGTGGAGGACACAGCCTTGACCGCGTGAATCCATGGTCTCCCAAGTAGCAGGTTGAAGGATGAAGTAACATCGATCACTTGGAATTCTAACTCCTTCTCGATCGGGCCTGTTATGATGGTTACTTTAACGGCCCCAGCAACTGATTTTGGGCTCCCATCAAAAGCCTGGATAGTCTTTGCAGTCGGAAGGTAGTCAGCCTCGGTAATGTCGAGGGCCTTAGCTGTCCTTAAAGGAAGGACGTTAACTGCGGACCCGTCATCAATTAGGGTCATAGGGAGATACTTGTTTCGACAAATCACCGTGATGTACAGGGCCAAGTTATGAGTGGTCCCGAATGGTGGAAGGTCGGACTCGGAGAAGGTGATAAGTGGGCCTTCTCCTTTGGACTTATCCTTGAGATACGGTAAGATCGTGGCTACCATTTCGGTGGGGGTAACCGATGAGTCGACCTTGATTTCATCGAGGGCCTTAGTAAGTGCCGCTCGATGCTCCTGAGAACTAACCAAAAGCTGCCATATGGTAATATCGGTTCGGACCCTCTTCAATTGTCTGACTAGGGCCGTGTCAGTGTTTGGCTCTTCAGGAGCGAGTTCCGTCCTGGGAGGTTCAGTGACGGTTTCCGGAGTGGCTGTGATGGTGTGTGTACCGGCCAGAGCTTTGGCTTTAGCCCTCCGGATTTCCTCGATAGTGACGGGGACAGCCTCCCCTTTAGCCAGGTAAACGTCATCTTCATCGTCGTTCCATATCCCGTTGATTTGGGAAATGAAGGGGGAAATGAGATGAGTGCAGTCAACTACCTCTCCAGTAAAAATGGCATGAGTAGCAAGAGGATTATTTTTGTTGCTTGGCTTGTCACTGGGTAGCGGTATCTTCCCATTTTCAATCAGATCTTGGATAAGATGCTTCAATTTCCAGCAATTCTCCGTGTCATGCCCATTGCCTTGGTGATAATGGCAATAGGCCTGAATGTTGTAGCTTTTGGACCACTTTTCCACGGGAACTTCCGGAGTTGGGCCTATCGGTTGGATTAGGCATTTTGAAGATAGCCTTTGTAAGACATTAGCATAGGTTGTCCCAATGTCAGTGAATACCCGATTTGGAGTATTCTTTTTGGTTGAGGTGTCAAGTGAGTTTACCTCGTCGAAGATGCTTCGGGCCGCGGTTGTGGTTGCGGGCTTGCTGGAGGATGAACTAGCTCCTTGATACCCTTTGGTAGAGGCCTTAGTGAGGTTCTCTAGCCTTAGATCGTCTTCGATTCTGGTACCCATTTCGGTTAAAGTGGCGAAGTCGGGTATGATGGCGTACCTGAGATGGACCCGGTAAGCGGGGAGGAGGTTTTTGACAAAGGCCTCGACTAGCACTTTTTCGGTGAGCTTGTCCACCAGCTTAACACTTTCGGTCCGCCACCTTTGGAGGTATTTGGTGAAACCCTCCTTAGGCTCTTGGGCCATAGCTTCCAGAGTACGCATGGTAGTCTGGATTTCAGCATTATCCGCGTAGTTCCGCGCGAATTCCATGGCAACATCGTCCCAAGTTTTGAATTTCTTGGGGTCCAGCCTGTAGTACCAGGCTTTTGGGTGTTTCTCCAGAGAGGAAGCAAAGAGATGCTTGAACATGGTTGATTTGACCCCCTTGACAGCCATAAAGTCCTTAAAAGCCCGAATATGAAGTACCGGGTCTTCAGTCCCATCGAAAATTGGCAAGCCCGTTAAGTTCAGGTTAGCGGGCAGTTCATCAGTTAAGGGCGAATAGGTACGGGCATTTTCCGTGAGAATGGTGTTTCTGGTGGTCGAGTGAACCTGTTCTTGCAACTTTTGGACCGCGCCGGCCAGTGCGGCTAAGGGTCCGTCATCTTCGATCGAGGCATTGGGGGTTCCCTATTCTACGGCACTAACCCGAGTGACAATGGCGATCTGGTCCTCCCGCATTTTCCTCAATTGGTCCTGGATTTGGGTCAACGTGGTGGTCAACTCATCTATGGCTTTTTGCGTCATGGTTCGAGTGAAGGGTGGCCTGTCTGTAAGAGCACCACGTAATTAGCAACTTAACTCGAATCCTAAGGAAAGTACATCCCGAGCAAGGGAAAAGGAAGAAGACTAAAACGGTAATGACTCGGAAAAGACACCTAGACGGGTGACTTGTGAAGAGGTGGGCCTTCCTCTGGATCCAACGCTGTGGGTTGGGCCCTGTCCAAAGGAAGGTTCACGTGAGACATTCCTAGACTTTTAGACTCGATTGTGTAAACGGGCCAACCTTTGTAGGAGTATGTCCTACGTAGGTGGACCTTGCCTTAGTAAGGTAAGGCGGACTAGGATGGGGGGAAACCCGCGATGTAGGATCGACGGAGTTTCGACGCTAGAGACTTCAACGACTTATGACATGACCCGACACTGCTAGATACGGGAAGTCCTAAGAAGAGAAAGTTTTGAAATGTGATTTTTGAAAAGCCCGAAATGAATCGGGTGGAGAAATTCGGCCCTTTTTTGAAAAAAGAAAAGAGAGTGGGCCGAATGACGGGTTTTGAAAGTTTCAAAAATATTTCGAGTTTTGAATTGGGCATAATACCGGCTAGAAAATGGCTATTTTGAGTAAAATCATAAGTCCTAAGTTCGGTATATGACCCGGGTTTTGAAAATTGGATATTTTGAAAAGGGTGCAAAATTTTGAAAAATGACGTTTTTTGAAAAAGATGTGGATCAAGTAGCACGTAGTCATGGAAACAGTATAATGACGCCATGTATGCTCTTAATCTAAGTCTCGGTCAGTCTATAAGGGTCTATACCAGTGTACACAGCCTATCAAGAATCGGGGCGGACTCCCTAACTCGAGTTGAGATTAGGACATGCCGTAAAACCCATATGAATCGGCTAATGGACACCTTTGACATAACCAGTTTGGACTATATCAATGGTATAGTGGGACGTCGGTCACGAGTACCGGCCCGGGAAAATGGGGTTATGCATGAACCGTAAAACTAAAACGCGCATTGTACTAGTCAAACGATTTCTATTAGAGTCTCACCCTGAGGACACTGAAGGTTATTAACTCATCAGAAAATCCCCAGCGGAGTCGCCAAATTGTGGACATGACATAGGTCCACCCCGACGCGGCCACGCGCGGGTTTTGGGGAGGCGAATGAATCTCCATGAGATGGTCAAATGGAAATTTAAATCGAAGTCGGAGTCGCCACCGAATTTTATGGTTATTCGGAACCGTTCGAGCCCACTCTATATCGTAGTGGGCCGTGTACAAAATACAGCCTATTTCCGATGTCAGAGTTTATTGGGCTCGTCCCTTTGCATATCGATATAGATGCCGACTTGAGCGGTTAATCGTATATTGAATGACTCTCGTTGCCAATGGTTTCGGACATCCGAAAACCACGGTTCTGAGTAAGGGGTGAGGGTACGTGTTGGGAAGTTCACTAAGAACACCCAACCCCGCCCGCACATTAGCGGCCTCTACTAGGATATCGAATGACGTTTTAATGCGCGCGTTAGTAATACGATGAATGATATGCAAACATTGTTTTCCTAAACATGTGAGGAATTGAATGGGTTGCTAAGTCGTTTAATGCATGCAAAATTAATTAAGGTCAAAGTCGAATTTAACATGTGAGATTCGTTTTAGTATAATAAAACAAATGAAATAAAAAAGATGAATTTGCTACAAAACAAACAAACGAGTTAGTATCGATTTGTAAATAATAATAGCAAGAAATAAATATGCGAAATCAAGAAAATAAATATTAATCGAAATCTGAAAAATATTGTTGAAAAGAAGCGGTTTTGTATAAAAAACGAAGTTCGAAAAATAAAAATAAATAAAAAACGAAGAGGGGCGTCGGGACAGCCGGCCGCGCGGCTCGCCTGGGATGCCGGCGGGTCGCGCGTTGGGCTGGTTTTGGACGCGGTTTTCTGAAAATTCGATTTATTAAATCACGTACGAATATTGCATGATTCGTACTCAAATTAATATTTTCGATATTCGCTATATTCGATAATTGACTACGAAATCAATATCAAACATTTAGAATAGTTTTAGAAAAAATGTAAATTTTAGAAATCGTCTCGCATAATAAATAATAAAACGACCGAAAAAAAGTAAAAAAAACGGTCCGGATTGCGAGCCGTCCGGTTTTTGTATTTTGTTCGAAATTGCTAAGTTGATAAATCGCGTACAAAATATGAATTAATTTGTACTCGATTTATGTTTTCGATATTCGTCGTATCCGATATTCGATTATGAAATCGATATCGGATATTTAGAATGAGTTTTAAAAAAAGGTTTTGTAAAATTATTTGTTTTGAACGAAAAGTAAGAGAAAAGAATTTTGAACGAAAAAGAATGTAACGATTTTTTGACATCGTCGAGATCTTAATATAATTCTTTTCGATACAATATTCGATATAGAAAAATCGATATCATATTTTTTAGAATATATGTTGTGAAAATAATTTTTCGTTAATAACGATATTAGAGAAAAAAAAGAAAAACGACTCTTGACCCATAATAAAAAACGGACGAAGAGAAGGAAGGAGAAGAAAGGAGAAATCGGGTTTGGTACACCCTCAACCTACATGCTTTTGTTGACTCGGATCGGGGCTTGTCGGAATGTGGCTAGGCACGGGAGCGTCGAGGTGATGTCGGTTGGGTTAGGGTGGCTCGGCTAGGTGGGACGTGTGAAGGGTGTCGGATATCGGGACCGGTTTCCTTCGGGTTTGTAATATCGGTTTCTCGATGCTAAAGAATTATGTTTTTTTTTCAGGAATTATGTATGTTGGGGATAGTATGAATTAATTGTGTGTGTGTGTGAATTGTATTTTTTCGGTCCTTGAAAGTGTTGGATGGGAGGTCCTATTTATAGGGAGTTTCCGACCTTGGTTTAGGAGAGTTTGAATACCGATTAGGATAGGAAACGAGGGAATCTGAGGGAAATAAGAATTCCGCTTTATTGTGAAGGAAGAAAGGCATCTCGGCTGTTTTGCTCTTGTTTTGGCCGAGTGTTTTACACTCGGTCAGGTGTTTGAATCGATTTTTGAATAGGATTCCTGTTTGAGCTAGAATTACCGCTTGGGTAAGAAGCTGAGGAGAACGAGAATTCCGTTTTCTTGTAAGGGAAGAAAAGAGGAAAACCGGCTGGTTCATACTACTTGGCCGAGTGGTTTACACTCGGTTGGGTGCTTGAATCGGTTCTCGGATAGGATTCCTACTCGGGATCGAATTCTACCTTAAACGGAATTGTTTATTATTTTTTGTACGGCTGATTTTGTAGAGTTGGAGTCCGAATAGGACGTGTGAGATGTCAGGGTCAGCCTACGAGTTTCGGGAAATATCTTTGACCGGGTTTTGACTCGGTCGCTAAAAGACGGTTTTAGCCCTGGTGTCGGATTCGACCCAAATTAGTGTTATTTGACTCGAAACGACCCACTGGGCCTGAATTTGAGGTTGGTTTTGTGAAATTTGTACTCCTTAAATGCCTAGGCCAAATGTCCATCATTACGAGCCCATTTCCGAGTACGTTAAAGCACGTTAGCGTCCGATCATCATCGGGTGTTTGTCGGAAACTACTATAGACACCTGGCAGTCAAAATGTGGGTGTCTACAGATTGCAAAGTGAGGGAAGACCGACCACTACCGCTACCATCCTTCCTAGGGACTCGGTCCTTTGGTAG
The DNA here is from genome assembly GCA_958450325.1 of Agrostemma githago. Classification (NCBI taxonomy): domain Eukaryota; kingdom Viridiplantae; phylum Streptophyta; class Magnoliopsida; order Caryophyllales; family Caryophyllaceae; genus Agrostemma; species Agrostemma githago. Next base: position 19,479,367 of record OY288241.1, on the reverse strand, counting down.
GCTCTTCACGGTAATGATCGGAAAAAGGCTTATTTTGAGATGTGGGGATTATTTTTGTGAGACGATTTTCTTTTGGCATTTTCTTCTTCTTTTGCATTTTTGCTTTGTTTTGCCATGCCATTTCTTTTTCTTCTTTTCTATTTTCTTTTTGGCTTTTGTGCCTTTTCTTTTTCTTCATTCTTTTCTTTCTTTCATTTTCTTTCATTTTCTTTTATTTGCCCTTTTTGGCTTGATTTAGCTTTTTGGCATTTCATTGTGTAACAAGAAAGAGAAAACTCAACAAATTGCAAATTTATTTGTGGTTATGTGTAGGAGGTAGGGGAATGGGTAAGTTGGGGGTCGCGATCCCTCTTCTAACCCACAAAAAGTGGAGAACTTGGACTAATCAAACAATCCTAAACATGGTCACCTAAGGGACGGGACTCGGCAACCAAGGCCTTTTCACACCGTGGGTGGTCATAATGGTCAAAATGCAAATCCCGTAGTAAATCCCTAGTAAGCTCGGTGGACTCAAGGTAAAGGACCAACGAATTCATTGATTTAGGGTCATTCTACTAGACTAAAGTCCAAGACTCGATTTATACTACTAAGAAGGGAAAGTAAACACTCGCACAGTAGCCTCTAAACCGGGTTTTCGAAAACCTATTTACACACAAGACACAACTACACAACATAAAACGAAGACATGACGAAAACGAAAGAAAAAGAGACAAAAGGCCACAAAACAAATCAAAACAAAACGAACACATAAACAACACAAACACCACCCCGAGTTTCCAAACAAGCCACCAAATCGACCACAAGCATTACCAAGCTCCACCCGAGCACACCACATCACAAACCTTCTCCAAACTTCACAAGAAATAAATAGGGAAAAGGGATAGAGGATGTTACCGGATATCTTGAAAGCTTTCCAAAACTAACGGTGATTCAAGCAACCAATAAGGAAAAGGGAGGCAAAACACACACAACGAAACAAATATACGACACAACGACACAAAAGGAAAACACACAAAAGAAAGTCTTTTTGATTTCTGTGAAATTTTTTCAAATTTTTAGGGTTTTTAAAGATTTTTCGAAAAACTACGAAAATAAAACTAACTACGATAGAATATCGCTCCCCCACACTTAAGCCGAGCAATGCCCTCATGCTCGACCGTAGTGCATGGGAGCACAAAAGAAAAGAAACTACGAAAATAAAGCTAAAAATCAAAAAGTGGAGAAAAGGGTAGAATGTGTCCGGCCGGGGTGTAGTCAAGTCACCGTGGGCCGAGACAAGAAAAGATATGGAAAAGGGGAGAAATAAAAAGAAAGAAATAAAAGAAAATGGGAGGGGAGGACTAGGTGTAATCAAGTCACCTAGCCTGGATTCCGCCCAAATCCGACTAATTCCTACAAAAGGGTGAAAATCTTGTAAAATTTGGATTTTGAAATGACTCTCGATGTAGTCACGTCATAGAGAGTCGGGAGCAAGAAATACCAAGGCCCCGAGGGCCACCATGACACAATAGTGTAAAAGGGGAGGGGGAACTAACAAAAGAAGACAAGCAATAATAGACGGAAACGAAAGGATAGTTGTCGTACCCATCGGTTAGCAACTCACTCGCTCCATCGTCTCATCGGTCAATATAAGCACTTTGCTTGTCGTCATCATTGTGCTTCCTCTCCAATCGCGATACGGATCCATGGTTGGAGCACAAAGGTATAATGAGGTGGGTTTTGATGTGAAAGTCGGTTTAAAGTGAAATGAAAGTGAGGTGAAAATGTTTATGTGAGGTGTAGGGGTCATATAATGAGAGTAAGGACATGTAGGGAGGTTGGGAGGGGGTATAAAGTGATTGGGTGGGCTCAAACGACGAAGAAAAAGCAAAAGGAGGAACAAGGGGTCCATCCCGGTCGGGATGGGTGGTCCCGGTCGGGATGACCTGCTCGTCCCGGTCGGGAAGCCTTCGTCCCGGTCGGGATGACCTGTCAGTAGACCCATCTTTTGTGCACCTCATCCCGGACGGGATGACATCCTTCCCGGTCCGGATGGGCCTTCCATCCCGGACGGGATGACCTATTCTAGGCCGGGAGGAGTCTCCTAACCCTCTATAGCTCCTAAAAGCTCGTTCCAAGCTTCAAAAACCGACTTCCCTTCACACGATCCAAGCTCAAACAATGACCACTCCTCCCTAGGAATCACTTCCACTTCACACCTATCACAATAAACTCAAATAACACATCAAATTCCCTCCCTCACATCGCTCATCAATCAATCCTAGTAATCAAGAAGTTCACAAAACAAAACAAACTACAAGGGAAAGAGATATATACAAAGAGACGGTTCTTGTGGAACTCTGTCAAACCAAGGTGGTGCATTCTTCAATCTTTTTCAACAACCAAAACTAGTTCCATCTCCATCAAGGGCACGAAGAAACAAGTCGAAGGCCCTAGCAAAGTCTTCAATCAAGCTCGAGATATAACCGACCACATACCAAGGCTCTTCATGACCTTGTCTTGACGTTCCCGGGGCATCCCGATCTTGTAAGTTCAAAGTCTTGAACTTATACTTTTGGTCCTTCGGGATGTACCCAAACGTCCATCGGTCCTCATGTGGCCCCAAGGGAGGCTCATCTTTCTCCTTGCTTTTCAACTTGTCATCAAGCCCATGAAATGGGCACTCATCCTCTCCACTCTCGGAGTCATCATCCTCAAGTTCACAAGAGTTCTTGTTCTTCAAGCCTTGTCCCGACTCTCCCCCTAGATCGATGTCTTTTGCGGCTTGGATCATATTGCATGACTCATCATTGGCGGGCGAAGTGTTACCTTGGAGGTCAAACACTAGCCTCTCTTCGCCTAACTCGAAGGTGATCCTATCATTCTTCACATCGATCATAGCACCGGCGGTGTGTAGAAATGGGCGCCCAAGACTAATGGGAGTGATAGCATCTTCCCGCATATCGAGCACGATGAAGTCAACCGGAATGAAGAACTTACCGATGCTCACCGGCACATCCTCTAGCATTCCCAATGGTCGGTTGAATGAACTATCGGCCATTTGTAGTGTGATAGAAGTACTTTTAAGCTCCTTCATCCCAAGTCAGCAACAAATAGAATAAGGGATGATGCTCACACTCGCACCCAAATCACATAATGCTCTTTCGATCTTGTAGTGGCCTATGGTGCAAGGGATCGAGAATCTACCCGGATCCTTCAACTTTGGAAGCGTAGAACCTTGAATGAGCTCGCTCACCACCCTTGTGAACGCAATGGTCTCTTTCTTGTCGATGGATCTCTTCCTAGCCAAGATATCTTTCATGAATCTTCCATATGCCGGGATTTGGGTAAGTAGCTCGGTGAATGGGACACTAACATCCAATTTCTTCACAATGTTAAGGAACTTTTCATATTGAGAATCTACCTTGGTCTTCATTTGCCTTGTTGGGAAAGGCAACTTGATATGGCACTTATTTGGCTCAATCGGGGTAGACTCCTCAAATGACACTTTCTTTTTTCCCTTGTCTTTGCCTTGAAGTGGGGGAAGCTTGTCTTCTTGGGGTCTCTCGTTCTCCCATAAGACTTGCTCCTCCATTGGATTATCAAAGCTTGATTCTTCTTGATTTGGAGACATGACTTCCTTCATTGCTTCTTGCTCACTAGAAAACACGGGAGGATTATAGGTGGCACCACTCCTTAAGGTGATGGCATTGACATGCTCAAAATTCGGAGTTACCCCTTGAGGAGGTAATTGCCCTCTTTGTCTTGAAGAACTTCCCGATGCAAGTTGTGATACTTGATTCTCAATCATCTTCATGTGAGTTTTCATTTCCTTGTTATCCATTAGAATTTGAGCAATGATTCCTTGTTGTGACATTTGTGCCTCCAATTGACTCTTTTGCATTTCTTGAGTATTCCTTTGCCTATCCATCATTTGCTTTTGTATGTCGAAATCCCGTGGTGGGGATGGTGGATTATGCGGAGTATCGGTGAGGGCTAATGGAGTACCATAGTCATGAATAGGAGACCGGCTCCTAGGCTTGCTTTGTTGTTGATTGCCTTGAGTTGCTTGTTGTTGTTGATGGTTCCCTTGGAACCCATGAGAATTGCCTTGATTAAGGCCTTGGTTATTGCCATGGTTGCGGTTTTGTTGCTTTTGAAAGTTTTGGTTTCCTTGGAAACCGCCTTGATTGAAGTTCCCTTGGTTGAACCCTTGATTATTGTTGTGGAAGGTACCTTGGTTATTTTGCTTGAAGTTATTGAAAGGCCTTCAGTTGCCTTGGTAACCTTGGTTGCCTTGATTGTTGTCCCTTAAGGGAGGTGGAACATAGGGATGATGTTGTTGTTGGTGTTGAAAGGCTTGTTGTTTAGGGACTTGATTGGAAGCTTGGTATTGATTAGAGTAGGAGGCACCTTGCTTGAACGCTTGAAAGGCGTTCACTTGTTCAATACTTCCTCTACAATTCATAGGATCATGACCAACGATTCCACAAGTATCACACATCCCAAGATAAGGCAAAGGAGGTGCAAATCCCAAAGCATTCACTTCTTGAATTGAATGTTGGTTGGAGGAACTAATGCTTTGAACTTGAGTGAGGTGGCCTTGGAGCTTCTTATCAATGGTCTCCATGTGTGTCTTCAATTGAGCTCCAAGGTCAATGCTTAGTTGAGTAATAGCATCAACCTCGTGCCTACCTCCTCGATTTGCCTTCCTAGGCCATGAGTATTGGGAATTATGAACCGCCATCTCCTCGATTCTTGCCCATGTTTGGTCATCATCGACCTCAGTGAACCTACCATTGGAGCCCATATTGAGTATAGTCCTTGAGTCCTCATAAAGACCGTTCCAAAATTGTTGGACTAAGAACCATTGTGAAAGTCCATGATGGGGGCACGATCTAACCAAAGACTTAAACTGCTCCCAAACTTCATATAGGCTCTCTTCATCCCGTTGTTGGAAACCGGTGATGGAGGCCCTAAGCAAATTAGTCTTTTCCGGAGGGTAGAATGTTTGGTAGAATGCCAATGCAAGCTTCTTCCAAGTGTCGATGCCCATGGTTGCCATATCGAGACTCTTGATCCATTGCTTCGCTTTTCCAATTAATGAGAATGGAAATAATACCCATCGGATTTGATCTTGTGTAACCCTGGGTTGAGAGATAGCGTCGCAATAATCGGAGAAAGTCTCCATGTGTTGATGCGGGTCTTCGGTGGGCAAACCACTAAATTGATTCCTTTCCACAAGTTGGATGAAGTGAGTCTTGGCCATAAAATTTCCGGCATAAGCGGCCGGTAGAGCGTTCGGTCCCGGCAAGACGTCTTCCTTAAATGTAGAGTGGGATGAAAACTTCGGCATTATTGGATGTAAGGGAGATAGTGGTGAAGACGGAGTTAAAGTAGATGTAGAGGGGGAACTGGGACTAGAATATCCAAAGGGATTGGTGAAATTCCCTTCGACCGTCTCTCGAGATGCTTCCTCAAAATCGCTTCCTTGAGCTTGCTCTTGATGGGTATTGCTTGCGCTTGGTTGAGATATCCTAACCCGGTTAATCGTCCGTTGGTGAAAGGCTCGAAAAAGCCTTTCCGGCTCTGGATTAAAGAGATAGAATTCGCCTCCCCACCTAGGCATGCACTACGCACTAGAACAAACGTGAGAACACCTAGTGCTTTATGGGCACTAGGTAACGACAATAAACAAGCACAATCGAAAGACAAAGAGAAAAGAAAGAAATAAAGCTAAGGAAACAAGAAAAATCTAGAGAATATGCACAAGAGATGATAGAAGAGCACAAAGAAGGGTAACTAAGTCTAGCTATAAGCAAACTAAGTCTAAACAATGCACCGTCCCCGACAACGGCGCCAAATTGATGGTGGGATTTGTCGTGGATCCCGCCGATCAAATAATAACCAAATAAGACCTAACGGTAGTTAGGGTAAGTCGGGTCGTGTCCACGGAGACGGTGTTGCAAGGTTTAGACTAGGTCGGCCTAAAACGAGACTATGCTACCAAACAAACACAAAGAAATACTAATTGACGAATTATGATGAGAAGAGAAGAAGGAATTGGACTAGCAATGAACTAGACTATAACAAGGCTAAATGAAATAACTAAACACAAACTAAAAAATGAACTAAAGAAATGATGACTAACTAATAAGTTGAATCAAATATGAAGAAGAAGTGGGTTAGGTCGGGTTCAAAAGTGTAGTAGGGTGACTTGGGTGGTCAAGGGTGTAGGTGTCTCCTAATTGCTAGAACCGGTCCGGGCTCTCGCAACTTAAACCGATGTCGAGGTAGGTCCGGGCTCTCGCTACTTAGACCGAAGTCGAGGTAGGTCCGGCTCTCGCAACTTAGACCCTAGTCCTCACTCTCGTGACTACGACTATCCTCAACACTATCCTCAACATGACCACATACTAGACAAACAATGAGTAGAGGAAGACTAGCATGAGAAGCATGGCCACTACAACTCAAACAAGCATTTCAACAAACACATAGTGTGCCAAGTATGTGACTAACAACAAAGATTCACCCTTTACCCCTAATCAAACTCTAATCACCCATAATCTACCCTTAATCCCCCTATTAACCCACAAGGAGACTACTCACTCATAATCAAAGATAAACTAACAACAATAAGAGAAAACCACATCACAATCCAAACATCCATAATGAAAGAAAACAAGAACAATAACAAGAACACTAAGTAAAGATTCAAACTTGAATAAATAACAATAAACAAGAGAAAGGAAGATTATACCAACAACCAAATAATGAAAAGATGATAACTTGCATAAAAGAGAAACCCAAATCAACTCCAAGTTTGTCAAGCTTGGATGAATCTTCAAGTATTCCCTTAATCCAAGAACTAATTACAATGATTAACTAGAGAATAAAGAGAGATTAAAACTAATGTGAGGAACACTAATCTAGGGTTTGAATGCTTAATGGAGGCTTAAAAGAGTCTAGGGTATGATAAGATACATAAACAATACAAGAGGGAAGTATTTATAAAGTTACAAGAATGAGGGAGGATGAATTAAAGAGGTGCGGCTACAGCGTGTTGGTCCCGACCAGGACGGGATCATCCCGACCGGGACGGCCTGTCATCCCGACCGGGACGGGTTGGTCCCGACCGGGACGGCCTGTCAGTGGCCTCTTCAAATGTGCACTTCATCCCGGACGGGATGAGGCCATACCCGTCGGGGATGAGTCTTGTAGGCCTCCAATATGATCCTTTTGGTTCCTCTTTGCTTCACATGAACTTCTCATCGATTTTCGGGACTCGGGATCGGGTCTCGGAGGCTCGGGATTGGGTCCCAAGGTCTCGGGGTCGAATCCAAGGCATCGAGTGATCGTTCCTCCGCTTCGTTGGCTCCGAAAAGTGTATGTATTGAGTCGGAATCACTCCAACTCTTCACGAATGGTCTCGGGAACCTGAAACGAGCTAGAGAAAGCATAAGTAGCCCATGAACCGCTCTCAAGGAGCGATTCCGCAAGGAAATGGGACCAAAACACAGCAAATTAGGCACTACAAACTACACTTATCAATATATATATATATATATATATATATATATATATATATATATATATCATCCCATATGAGTATTTATACGAATAATCTATATTTATATTATACGAGTACTCATTCGAGTATAATTATATAATTATAATTATTGTTATTATTATTATTATTATTTATTTATTTATTTATTTATTTTTATAGAAAGGGAGAATTTATTGATGAATCAAAACAGATTTACAAAAAATTGGTGGGCAACCGAGATACAATCTGGGCCCCCACCCCTTAGCTATATCAAAGCCAAGCTGAGTAAAAATAAAAGGAGCAGCGCGTGCTCCTGCATCCTGTGCTATCGAGAATTTTTAAATCCTTTTGAGCAAGCTGATAGCATCCGCCTCCAATTCTCCTAAAGAAGAAAAGGAAAACGGCAAGAACCCATATCCAAGCCCCGCGCACAGACCCCGGTACTTAGCGCACTTGCGGCGAACAGCGTCGCCCACAACACGACCTGACATGAATTATTATTATTATTATTATTATTATTATTATTATTATTATTATTATTATTATTATTATTATTATTATACTTAAAAAATATTAATTCAATTTTTAAAATTATTTTTTTATTAAATGATAAAAATGGTTGTATTAAACTGAATATTTGTAATTTAAAATACGTATTTATTTTATAATTATAAACCAAATATAATATTTAAATTTAAATATTTTATTAATTTCAATAAATTCTCACTGACCCAATGTGTTCAATGGAATAGGTCAAGTTTCGACCCTAAATTAACGATCGTATTGGGGTCGGTCAAACGGGTTGCGGGCCAAAAAAATGGGTTCACGATCCTAAAAAGAGGGTTGATTGTAAACATCAAAACTGTATCTAAATATTTTAATTGATTTAAATAACCAAGTACGTATTTGATCCTATAAAGAGTTTATATGTCTTAAAAAATGAGAGGAAAACTGATAGAAAGATATTTAAGGGTAAGATTATTACTCGGACTATATTTTTAATTCTGTTTAAGGGTCTGAACCCTGATCTTTAACTTTATGGTTACGGGTTGAAAATTAACACCATCAATTAAAATTTTTCAACCCCCAAAACATAAAGCGGAAGCGTAACATGTATATCTGTCAAATGGGTCCAGCGGGTCGGGTCCAAATATGGGTCAGATAAATATAAGTCGGGTTATACGGGTCACGGTTCGGATTAGGGTCAAAAATAGTTTCGAAGGCTTATATTTTTTATAAATTTTTCAAGTCCAACAAAAGTATTTTAATTTTTTTTAAATATTATTATTGTACTCTTTAATACGGAGTAATGTTTATATTTTAAAAAATAATTAATTCAAATTTTAAAATTATTCTACAATTAAATGGTAAAAAAAATTGTATTAAATTGAATATTTTACAATTAAGTAATAAAAAACATCTATTTTTAATTATAATCCAAATATAATATTTAGATATAAATATTTTATTTTATTTTAACAAATTCTCACTAACCGAACGGGTCGGGTAGGGTATCGACCCTAAATTAACGAGTTATTTTGGGTTCAGTGAAACAAGATGTGGGTCTAAAAAACGGGTTTATGACCCTAAAGGGAGGTGTCGATTCCTTTTTTATTTTAACTAATTTTTGAGATAGTATAACACTGTTCCTTTCAGTTTTTTTAGTTAATCAGTGTGATAATGCATGTACATTGTACCATGAATATATTTTATTTGACTTCATATATGATATATCTCATTCATAATTTTAGTTTTACTTCAATTTATATATAACATAACTATAATCTAACCCGTAAATCTTCACGGGTGATAAAACTAGTTGTATAGTAAGTAGAAGTAGTACGTAGTAACGTAGTATGTAGTATTAGTAAGTACGGAGTAGTAAGTAGTAATTAAGTATTATATGTAATATTAGTAAGTAGAGTAGTAAGTAGTAGTACGTATATATAGTGAGTAGTAGAATACTAAGTTAGTAGGTAGTATATATATAGGAAACAGAATAGAAATCCAAATTGATTTTTTTATTCTACATGTATGAATTTTGAAGAGGCATGCTGCATGCATAATCAAGGTGGCATTAGGGGAATTTAGACGTGACACATAGTTTTAGGGGTCATCTTCCAGTCTCGTACAAATGTCTTTCTTTCTTTCTTAAAAAGTTGAAATATAAGATTTCGGAATTAAAATAATGGAAACCGTAAAATTTATTTTTTTAAAACGAATTTGTGAGACGGTAAGTAAAATAAACGATAAATAGTATTATGGGACAATAGTTATAAGTAATCATTATTTTAAGAATTCGATAAATTATTTCTAAATTATTACGAGACGAGAAAATGTCAAAATAATAGGTCAATATTAAAAATATTTTTGAGTTTTAAACTTTATTTAACGAAAGATAGAATTTTTAATAATTCGATAAATAAATTCTCATGTTTTTAATACGGAATAATTTTTAATTTAACGAAAATAAAATTTTTTATTTACGAAAATAATTTTTCAAGCGTTAAACTTGGTTTAAATACATGTTTAAACTTTGACGTTATTTAAAAAACATGAGGTGTTACAAACAAACACGTACCTGAGTAGCACAAAATGGGAGAAAATGACACAAACCAACTCCTATAAAAGTGAAACGACAGGAAAATGCGTGCCAAAGGAGGTGAGATACCGTATAGGAAATGCACGTATCAACGACACATCAATTAGCCGATTTGGATTTACAAACTGTTATAGATTATTCATTCACAGAATGGAAGGAGTTAGGAGGAGAGGGTCCCACAGGGAATGAATGGGAACCCAAAAATGAGCACAAAATGTCAAAATATGAATTGTTTAAAGTCCGGATACATTGCCATAACTTTTGTGTTTGTGTTAGATTCAAACCGTATCCTACACTTGTGAGATGTTGCTTTCTCGTTTGCCACATTTCCGGAGGTTGAGAACTTGGATATTGTATAAATGTTGCTCTCTTTGAAACCGGAATTGAAAGACTTTGGTAATTTTTGTTTTATAGAAGCTTGGATTGTAGATCCCTGAAAATATATATTTTCATCAATAATATAAACATTAACAGAGTAATAGTGAGTTGACGCGGGATAACAGGAAACCAGACCAATTCATCAAGTAAGATCATTTCAACATCGTAAATGAGTTGCCTTTTCATTGAATATTGATCAACCTTGCTGCTCGACTTTCTCTCCTTTCGTTCCCACTTGCGCATCACCCTAACATTAATTGATATTGCGTTCATGTTTTCGTTGATTTTTGAGATGGACTTTCATTGCAACTGAAACGTCATGGCAATGTGGATTTAAGATACTGTGGGGTGGGAAAAATGCTATGGAGGATGAAAAATCGTTCATTTAATAAGGTTTGACTGGTACTGTAACTTCCCACTACTTCGGTGGTGTAACTTTTCCTGTAGTTAGATTAGTTTTTTTAATTTTTTTTAAAACCATACTCCACTATGTTATGCAGTTTGATAGGTTGTGAGTTTGTAAGTTGCTGAAAGTATGGAATTGTGTTAACCGCGTGATATATTTTTTTAATATTGGATGTCAACAAAGCGCCAGCGTGGCGCCAAGTAAGATCCACCTGATAGGCTGACGTGAATCAATGTAGTGCATTTTATTTTCCTTAGCTTTAATATATAAAATATTATTAATAAATATTGTGTTGATATATTATGATATCTAAAATATTCTAGGGAAATTCTCATTTGTATTCTCTAAGGAGTCGTTTGGTTCAAACAATAGGAACAGAATGAAATTGATTCTAAAACCAGAGAGGTATGAAGTTAGAACCCAAGACTTATTAATACTTGTTTGGTTTGACCTGGAATGGATGGTAAAATGTGTTTCATGATAAATGAGAGGGGATGGGAATTAGAATCATGGGTAGAAGCTTAGGATTGGGATTTCAAGGGGTTGGAGGAGAATTAGAACCCCTTAGGTTTCCAACTCCAAACAATACAATATCAATCAAACACTAGCATGGGTGATCTCATCCCAATCCATTCCAAAACTCCCCAACCGTACAACCCCTAAGTTTTCACTTTTCCCAGTTGCACCCCTGCGTATTAACAATTACCAACTGTACCCTTGAACTCTATTAATTAGTCCCAACCGTGATTAAAGTACATTTAGGCATTAAGTTTGCCGTTAAGTGCCATGTTGGAACAAATGACATGATTTTATTTATTTTTTTTATTTATTTTTTTGTATTTCTTTTTCCTCTAAAGTGTTTCACTTTCCTCTTCTCCCACCAATTTTCAATCTTTTCCTACCCATATTTGCTAATATTTATTATTCTCTCCGGACACTATTTTTTGCCCCATTACCTTAATATTTGTGAGGAGTATTTTATTGAAATGGGGTAAAAAATAGTGTCTGGGGGGAGTATCTTCCTATCTTCATTAAGCTACTTAGCCATAAATATAGATATTTTATCTAAGGTTTAGACATGATGAAGGGATATGGATTAAGTCTCAAATGACCCGATCATCCTAGTACCGCATTGTGTGTAAATGGAATAAATCACCAAAAAGATTTCATCTTCCCCCTCCAGGACTTAAGTCGATAAGACCACGTAGTACTATCAAAAACCAAGCCTTCGGGATGGAATCAAGAGATCCACGGAAATACTAACCGTCAATCTTTCGATTATAAAATAAAACTCGTGTTCCATATTATTTTGTACTCCCTTCATACCACTAACTTATTCTCACTTTCCTAATAAGGAAATACCACTAACTTCTTCCCATTTCATTTCTTTCCTTTTTTAGCAAAATTTTAAACTAAAACAACCCAATAAGTTTACTAATAATTTTAAACTACAAAAAAAAGACCCCTCTAGGTTTTCCTTGGGAGGGAAGTGGTCCCTAGGGTTCCTAGGGTTGACACTTGCGGTTGGTGGGTATTAGATTCTCTTTCAATCAATCATTGTTCTCTTAGGCATTCGTGCGAGATCTTTTGTTCGACTTAGGGTTTGCGTACGACGTGTGTTTGTGTACGGTCTTCATAGCGCGCCCCAATCAGATACCGATTATAAACCTTAACGAAACAGTTCAAGGAGTGGGGGATAGCGAGGAATAGGCTGTACGTGGTGTGGATCTGGAATGGGCAACGGAAGGCGAGGCGACGGTTGTGACGGAGATAAAGAATTGCATTGTTAGTCGATTGTACACAGAATGTCACATTAACTTGAAGGCAGTGATCGATACAATGTGTAGGGTAGGGACGGTTCAAGCACGGGTAGTTGGAAATGTGGTCGACAAACATCAAAAAAATCTTCACATTCCAATTCAACGATGCTGCGGACAAAGCCCGTGTGTTGAAGGGACATCCTTGGCACTTCGAACGCCATCTCCTCGTCATTAGGGATGGCAATGGGTCGGATTCGGATTGGGTGAAGCCTCACCCGCATCCATCACCCGTTTATATTCCTCCACCCGATCCATCCATCATCCACTAGGAGTGTCATCCATATCCGATCCACCCGTCATCCACGGGTGAAACGGGTGGTTCGGGTAATTTAACGGATGGTTCATTTGTACTACGGAGTATTATTTTGTGAAATAAATACCAAATTGAAAACAATTTCTTGCGAGACCTAACTTGCGACTTGACACCTTTCGTCATCATGGTAGTATTATTTAAGTTAAGTCTAGTCTAGGAAATAAAAATGAATAAGGTTTTAGGAAAATACGGGACATTCTCTTATTCTCGGGTAATTTTTATAATATATATTTTTTAAATGGATGGATGTCGGGTGGTTAACGGATTACGGGTGGGATGATGCTCCACCCGCATCCGACCCAATCCATCACCCGTCTCATCCATCACCCGCTATTCATCCATTTAATCGGGTTTTCACCCATTTATTTTTCTCGGGTGGATCGGGTGTGAGGTGGATGCGAGTGAAATTGCCATCCCTACTCGTCATAGATGATCTTGAAGGTGATGCAATCCCAATAGAGGTACCCCTACACTTTTCTCCGATTAGGGCTCGTGTCTAGGATCTCCCCATTATGGACCGTGATAATATTGAGAATGTTGTGAATGTGCATGGGTAATACCCTAGGGTCATTTATTGAGATGGATAAGTCAGTCAACCCTGTCATTAATCGTTTGATGCGAATTAAAGTCGTGATTGATGTGCGGAAGACATTGACGAACTCCATTACGATGGGACAAAAGGGGGGGATTTGGAGGGCTAGGGTCGCTTACGAAAGTCTGCCTCTATTCTGCTATGTTTGTGGCCATTTAGGACACGGTGAGAAGGATAGTAAGGAGAGGATTGAACCGGTAAGAGAGGGGCGGAAATTTGGTGAGTGGTTGAAGGCATCACCATGGAAAATAGCCCGGTCAAGCCCTACGAAATCCTCGAAAACTGCCAAATGTACGAGGAAATTAGTTGAGGAGGACAGCGGGGGTGCGAAGGCTGAGGACCGAGAGCTGAGTAAAATGGTAGACATGCTTCGTGGAGTATCTTTAGATGGGGCAGATAAGACTGCTGCACCCAATCCAGGTAACGAACCACGGTTAGGGGGGAAGCAAATTATACTCCAAGGGTCTGCAATCGCCTTAAGCTCGAATGCTAGCCTTTCCCAGCCCGACAAAAATACTCTGGGAGTGCTGGCAGACGGGATAAGCCATTCAAAGTAGTGAGAGAAAGTAGGGGCGACGGAGAAGCAGTAGGTGTTTCTTCTAAGAACGGGAGTACAAGCGAAATGGGACAAAAGAGGGATAGAGACGTGGAAGGAAACCACGATGACAGTTCTGAAATGACCGAGATGTAAGGTAGGACGGAAAGGGTAGTGACGATATGGTTCTGGACTTCAACCAAAAAGTAGCTGAGGTTTTTGTTGAACGGCCCCGTGAAGGGCAATGAAAATATTAAGCTGGAATCGTTAGGGGCTGGACAATCCCCTGACGGTTAACACCCTCCAAGATAGGTGTTGGAGGGAGTCCTCAAACATCATTTTCGTCATGGAAACGATGGTTCAGGAGGGAGAGTTAAAGAAAGTTATGAATAACTAGGGGTATTTGTGCCAGTAGTATAGGAAGAAGGGGGGTATCGGTTTGATTGGGCTTGGTTCGAATAACCCAAGCGAGTGTATGGTCTCGTTGTGGGCTTTATTCGGTCCTAGCACAATCGTGCCGGGTTCGAGCTCACCCGTATCATCCCCTCCTTCTTCGAAAGGAATTGACCTCAATTCCGCAAGGCCATCATCGCTCAAGTACGGACTTAAGTCCCCTACATTGAATGTAGCGTGGACTCCATAGTCTCCCGGAAGCTCGATCTTGTACGCATTGTCGTTTACCTTGTCAACGACCTTGTACGGACCCTCGGCTCTTGGCATGAGCTTGTTCTTTCGTTTTCCCGGAAACCTTTCCTTGCGCAAGTGTAACCACACCAAGTCTCCGGGTTGGAATACCTTAGTCGGTCGGTTTTTGTTAGCTCGCCTTTGGTAGGTTTCGTTTACCACCTCAATTCTAGCTCGGACTTGATCATGTAGCTTTGTCATAGCCTTGACCTTGTCCTCCGCGTCCTTGTGAACAAATTCCCCTTTAGGGATAGGGAGTAACTCAATAGGCAAATACGGGTTGATCCCATAAACTACCTCGAAAGGAGAGTGCTTAGTTGCATAGGTAGGAGATCGATTATAAGCGAACTCCGCGTGTGCAAGCTTAAGGTCCCAATCCTTCTGAGTTTTACTCACCAAACCACGGAGAATAGTCCCTAAGATACGGTTTGTCACTTCCGTTTGCCCATCAGTTTGAGGGTGATGTGAAGTGCTAAACAGTAGCTTAGTACCGACCTTTCTCCAGAGTGTGTTCCAAAAGTGACTCAGGAATTTTGAGTCACGATCGGACACAATAGTCTTCGGGACTCCATGTAAACGGACTATCTCGCGATAATACAGATCCGCGACATTACTAGCATCGTCCGTTTTATGGCAAGCCACGAAATGCGCCATCTTCGAAAATCTGTCAACGACCACCATAATTGCATCCCTTCCTCTTTGAGTACGAGGTAAGGCCACAATAAAGTCCATCGACACATCTTCCCATGGTCGTTCCGGAACTGGTAATGGCATGTAGGCTCCTGCTTTAAAGGAACTTTTCGCCATGTGACAAGTAACACACTTGCCTATGATGTTTTGGACATCACCAATCATTTTCAGCCAATGAAAATGCTCGTGTAAGATGTCGAGCGTCTTCTGAACTCCGAAATGTCCGGCTAAACCACCGCCATGTGCTTCGCGAATTAATAATTCACGAATTGGATGCTTCGGAACACAAAGTCGATTTCCCTTAAATAGAAAACCCTCTTGTAACGCGTATTCCTTGTATCCACCTTTTTGACATTCCTCAAATATCTCCCTTAGTTCATCATCCAGTACATAGGATTCTTTAATTAACTCGAACCCTAGTAACTTCACTTCGAGTGTGGTAAGTAGCGCATATCTCCGTGATAAAGCGTCAGCTACTACATTACTCTTGCCTTCTTTGTATTTCGATGAAAAATGGAATGATTGAAGGAATTCAACCCACTTTGCATGTCTCGGGTTGAGCTTTTGTTGCCCATGTATGTACTTGAGAGACTCGTGATCCGAGTGAAGTACAAAATGACTAGGGCGAAGGTAGTGACTCCAATGGTCAAGTGCTCGAACGATCGCGTAGAACTCTTTGTCGTATGTAGAGTAATTACAACGAGCACCCCCCAATTTCTCCGAAAAGTAAGCAATGGGTCGTTGAGCTTGGATTATAACAGCCCCAATTCCCACGCCACTTGCGTCACACTCAACTTCGAACGGTTGAGAGAAGTCGGGTAGAGCGAGTATAGGTGCATTGCACAGCAACTCCTTGATCTTCTCGAACGCTTTTTGAGCTTGTTCGTTCCAATCAAACGCTCCTTTTTTCAAGCAACCCGTGATTGGGCTCATGACCGTGCTGAAATCACGAATAAACCGCCGGTAGAATGAAGCCAATCCATGGAATGATCGTACTTCAGTCACCGTACTAGGGACAGGCCAAGAACGAATAGCCTCCACTTTTTCTTGATCCACGGCAACTCCATCCCGAGATACAACGTATCCAAGGAATATAACTTTGTCGACCAAGAATGAGCACTTCTCGGCTTTGCCGTATAGTTTTTGCATTCTTAGCGTTTCGAACACTTGTCTTAAGTGTCGTAGGTGCTCTTCAATGCCCTTGCTGTATACTAGGATATCGTCCAAGTACACGACCACGAACTTTCCAATGAAGGACTTTAGAACCTCGTTCATAAGCCTCATGAATGTGCTTGGTGCATTAGTAAGGCCGAAAGGCATGACCAGCCATTCATATAAACCATGTTTGGTTTTGAATGCGGTCTTCCATTCATCTCCTTCTCTCATTCGAATTTGGTGATAACCACTTCGAAGATCGATTTTGGAGAAGATGGTTGAGCCATGAAGTTCATCAAGCATATCATCGAGTCTCGGAATCGGGAATCGATATTTTATGGTGATGTTATTCACTGCTCTACTATCGATGCACATTCTCCGTGTGCCATCTTTCTTAGGGACGAGTAAAGCTGGAACCGCGCACGGGCTCATGCTTTCTCTTACGTACCCTCGTTCCATTAACTCCTCAATTTGTCGTTGGAGTTCTTTGGTTTCTTCGGGGTTACTCCGATAAGCCGCCTTGTTTGGTAATGGCGCGCCGGGTACGAGATCAATTTGATGCTCGATTCCACGCAATGGAGGTAAACCCGCTGGTAAATCATCTGGAAAAACATCGTCAAACTCACGCAATAGTGGTTTAACGCGTTCAACAGAGTCAAGGTTAGAGTAAACTTGGTCAAGGTTAATGTAACCTTGGTCAAGGTTATTCTCTCTTGAAACTGTGGACAGGTTAGACGCCACAAGCGCGTACACTTGCTCTCCTCTAGCCAAAACCTGCTCCACGTCTCTTTCACTAGCAAACATTGACAAACTCGGCTTGTTAGTACGATTAGAATGAATCAAACGAATCTCCTTTGGCACCATAGGCCTTAGGACGACCTTCTTACCATCCACCATGAGTTCATGCTCGTTGCTTCGTCCTTTATGAAGGACATTGCGATCAAATTGCCATGGCCTGCCTAATAACATGTGACAAGCATCCATGGGAATAACGTCGCAAACCACCTCGTCCTTGTAAGGACCCATCGTAAAACCAACGCGGACTTGTTTAGTCACCTTAACTTGGTTCCCATCATCGAGCCAATGTAAGGTATAGGGTCTCGGATGTGGTGTGGTGGTTAGGGTTAATTTCTTAACCATGTCTTGTGAGGCGACGTTGGTACAACTCCCCCCATCAATAATCACATTACACCATTTGTCTTTGACCAACCATTTAGTGTGGAAGATTTGGTCACGTTGTTCGGTCACAACCGGTTCAACAACGGTGTGCAAAGTACGACGTAAGACCAAAGACTCAACATGACTTGGTGCTACAAACTCGAGCACGTCATCCCCCTCTAACTCATCCCCATTCGTGACATATGATGGTTCATCCTCGTCACTAAAACCCTCCATCAATTCATCGCGATAGCTAATTGCCTCTCTTAATGTAATGACTCTTTTATTAGGACAATCGCTTTGAAAGTGGCCGAATCCTTGACACTTAAAACAACGGACCCTAGACATGTCTTTGGATTTAGTGTCTGTTTTAGGTGTTGTTTGGGTGGCAACTACGGATTTTGGGATTTGACTTGAACTAGACCCTCCGAATTTATTGGGTGTTTCGGATTTTGTCCAAGTGTTTGTTTTAGTGGTCGGAGTAGTTCGTCGTTTTTGTTGGCCCTCTACTTTTAAACACAAAGAGCATAATAAATCAAACGACGCATAAGGATGTAAATCTACCACATCAGCTATGTTACGATTTAAACCCCTACAAAACCTAGCCATCTTTTGTTCCTCGAGTTCTTCTAACTCACACATTAAAGATGACTTTTCGAACTCCTCAATATACGCACTAATTGACATGGTCCCTTGTTTCAGTTCGGCTACCTTACGATATAAGTCGATTTTGTAACTTTTAGGAACATACCTCTTGCGTAACTTATTTTTGAGTTCCTCCCATGACCGGATCTTAGGCTTTTCCTCCCGTGCTCGCCTAGTCTTCATACTTTCGAACCATAGGGACGCACTTTTTGTTAGCCTCAAGATAGCATACTTGCAACGCTTCTCATCAGGGACATCCTTGAATTCGAACATCCTCTCGATTTGACGCTCCCAGTCCAAGTATTCTTCCGGATCTATCCCTCCCCCGAATTCAGGCAACTCCGTGACTTTAAATTCGTCATGGGGTTTGGGCACATCCACGAATCTCTTGGCACCTCCCCCAGGTCTGTTCTCGGGCAAATTGCGCAAGGCACGGAGCAATTGTTGGATGAGATTGTCGTCATTACTCCCTCCAGTATTGAAGTTGCTTGCGTCATTGTTGACATTGTTGTCGTTGATTTCGTTATCTCCCATGTCGCTAAACACGGCTCTGATACCAAATGATGCGAATGCGGAAGCGGTTTAGAATAAGAAATGAAAGTTGGGTCGAAGGTTAATGTAACCTTGAGTGATGACGTGGATTTTGGAGTGAAATTGAACTAAGGTTAATATAACCTTGGTTCGTGGTTAAGGTCTTCCTGGATTTTGTGTTTTGTGGCACGTCTATTTTAGGAAAGAAAATACTTTGAATTACGTAAGGATTTTTGTGATGAAATAAAAGACAAACGTAACCAAAGATATTTAGCCCGAATTCGACCTTGAATCCGAAACTAATAACGTAGAGATTGGCGCACCAATTCCTCGACGCGATTTCGAAGTACTTTCTCGAAATGAGTTTTCACAAGGTTTGATAAATCAAAAACTTTGCTGAATTTTTATTGCTTAATCATTGAATGAATAATGCTTACATAGAACATGGCTTTTATAGCCTTACACAAATATAATCTCGAATATATTTTACGAGATACTAATCAAATTAAAACTAGTAATTAATCTAGAGAATATAATATCTTATCCTAGGTATATCTTGAAATGATCTTGAAGAGATCATTATTATTCTTGTTGCTTTAATTAAACTAAGATTGCATCCCCTTTATTTGGGGTATGGGATACCCGAAATCTTCTTCTACTCTTCAGAATATTGCAGCCAAATCTTGTTTGCTTCTTGATTGATCTTCATGCCTAGAATATTCATATCTTGATATAATATTTTTATTTGTGTTGCCAAGTTTGGGGAGATTGTATCTATCTATTTGAGGGAGGAGATACATGCATATCTTCATGTGAATCACCATCAAATATGAGTGAGAATTATCTCCTCTTATTGCCAAAATAAGAAGATTGCCCTAGCTTGTTTGAAGTAAGAATATCACGCATATCTCTAGTAAGGGAGGCGTGATCTTTGGCTGCATATCCCACGTGATCTTGGCTATTTCGGGACGTGTGTGATCATGCACACACCAAGTTTGATTGGGCTTGGTTCGAATAACCCAAGCGAGTGTATGGTCTCGTTGTGGGCTTTATTCGGTCCTAGCACAATCGGGCCGGGTTCGAGCTCACCCGTATCATAATGTTAGTTGGTCCCAACTTTTCCCGGACTCGAAGGTATATCACCTCCCCATCTATGCTTGCGATCATGCCCCAATAGTGGTAAATATGACGGGAAGTGAGCAATGGAGAGGGAGGAAGCGATTCTGTTTCGAGGTCATGTGGTTGTCTGAACTGGAGTGTCGGGAAGTCATCAAGGATGCGTGGCGCCCAAGAGGAGCTGGGCGGCTGGAAGAGCGAGTGGTTTGCTTTCCCTGACAACTTACTATTTGGGCTAAGCATACCTTTGGAGATATTAAGAAGAAGATCAGAACGAAGGAAGATGAGCTGATGTTCTGGCAAAAACAACTTCCCTCGGCTGATATGTTTGGGAATTTTCAGCGTCTTACGGCCGACCTTGGTGTGCTACGGAGACGGCATGAGACGTATTGGTACACCTGTGCACGGAAATCATAGCTTAAGGATGGTGATAAAAACTCAAAATATTTCCATCACAAACCCTTAAAACGTCGAAAAAGGAACACAATTACTAGCCTAGAAGACGAACATGGTACATGGCATACCAAGTTGAATGTGATATCGAACTCTGGCTCTTTATTTCATTCCCAGGGGTCCTAGGGGATAGAGGAGAATGTAAATACCGTGAAGAGCAGGGTCACAAAGGAAATGAATACCGGTCTACGGAATCTCGTTTCAGATGAGGAGATAAAACGCGCCATATTCGATATGCACCCGAACAAAGCACCCGGCCTAGATGGTATGCACGCTCTCTTTTATCAAAAGAATTGGGATATTGTTGGTCCGGATATTTGTGATTTTGTCCACTCTTGGTGGGAGGCAGACCGCGAATTTGATGCTATAAATGAAATTTCGGTTGTTTTGATTCCCAAAGTCTCTAAACCCCAGAAAATGACGGAATTTCGACCTATTAGTTTGTGTAATTTTCTATACAAAATTATATCTAGAACACTAGCTAATAGGTTGAAACCACTTAATTATGAAATCAATTATTACGGAGGAATAAAGTGTGTTTATTCGCTGCCGTCTCATTACGAACAATGCCCTGATTGCGCTTGAGATCTTCCATGCTATGAAGAGGGGTGGTGAGGGGCAAAAAGGTAATATTGCGCTTAAATTGGATATGAGTAAGGCATACGACAGGGTAGAATGGGAGTTCTTAGAGGTCGTGACGCGATCCTTAGGGTTTGAGGAGGGGTGGGCTCGGAAGATCATGCGGTGTGTTACAGCTGTTACACACTCTTTTATTATTAACGGAGATCTCAAGGGACGAGTTGTCCCGAATCGAGGTCTACGACAGGGTGATCTTGACCCGATCTCCCCTTACCTATTTCTGTTATGTGTTTATGCCTTCTCCTATCTGATTAAGCGTGCTGTCAGGGATGGACATATTCATGGTCTACGTGTTTGTCGTGACGCACTTGTTATTTCACATCTATTTTTTGCAGATGACAATGTTCTTTTTGCGAGAGCGACCTTGGTTGAATGCTCGAAAATAGCTAATATTATCACCAGATATGAAGGAGCTTCAGGACAGAAAATTAACTATGCCAAGACAGAGGTTGTTTTCAGTAAAAAGCTACGGGTCCTGCGAGACAGGAGATTGGGAATATGATGGGTGTACACGAGGTTGAGAGACACGAGAAATATCTGGGACTCCCCACTATTATTGGTAAATCCAAAAAGGTTGTATTTGCAGGTCTGAAAGATCGAGTGTAGAAAAAGATATCGGGTTGGAAGGAAAAACTCTTCTCCAACCCGGTAAAGAGGTGCTAACAAAAGTGGTTGCCCAAGCCATTCCAGCCTATATGATGAGTATTTTCCATGTTCCCGAGGGTGTTATAGATGAACTTCACCGAACGATGGCACGTTTTTAGTAGGTTCCTCCGACACTCGAATAAAACTTCATTGGATGTCTTGGGAACGATTATGTCGACCTAAACGAAAAGAAGGAATGAGATTCCGAGACCTGAGCGTTTTCAGTCAAGCATTATTAGCAAAACTACTCTGACGCCTGTATACCACTCCCTCGTCCCTTGCTGCCCGCGTTTTTAAAGCGAGATATTTTAAGAACTGTTCGGTTCTCGAGGCAAGGAGAGGCTATGATCCGAGTTATTGTTGGAGGAGCATGTGGGGGGAAAGTCACTTCTTCTGAAGGGATTGAAATGGCGAGTGGGTAACGAGCTCGGCATCAATGTGTGGTCGGAACCGTGGTTACCGGGACAGGGTGCAACGCGAGTACCTGCTGTTAATCTCGAGAAACGTGCAGATATAGTGGTGGCCAATTTAGTCAACCATGAGAAGGGTGAGTGGCACGCTATGAGATTACGGGAGGTGCTTGTTGATGACGATGTTCTTGGTTCTCTTGAGTTGCCTATTCGCCTGAAAGGGGATCTGGGCGCTTTGTATTGATGGCCAACGCAAGATGGAGTTTTTACTGTTCGAACCGCTTATAGATTGGGTATGAATGGTTTTGTAACTGACTAGGTGAATGAAGAGGATGACCAACGAAATGCTCTATGGCAAGGGATTTAGAGCTTGAGGATACCACCCAAGCTTGCCACTTTACGTGGAGGGCTTGCTTAGATACCTTGGCCACCAAACATCGTCTACTTAGTTGACATTGCGTTGAGGACCTAGTTTGTGGTTTATGTGGAGTAGAGGCAGAAACGACCAACCACGCATTATTCGGGTGCTCTGAAACCAGAGGAATATGGCAGGGATATGGATTCGGGGATATCCTTGCAAAGGCGCCGATGACAAATATACCAGCAGCCTTGGCGTGGGTGTTTGACAAGCTCGAAACGGAAGGTAAAATTCGTTTTCTTACCTTGGCTTGGGTCACTTGGTCTATAAGAAATTCTAGGATTATCTTTGAAGAGGATCCAAAACCCTCAATTACTGTGCTCTTAGGATTGACACGACCTGTCGAGGACTACGGTAGATACATGGGATGCATCCATGGTCCCTCTTACATTTCTGCCCCGACAATCGGTAGCAATTCACGGTCTCCACCTCCTCTTGGTCCTGTTAAACTCAACGTGGATGCGGCGGTTTTGGGCAATAATGAAGTGGGGCTTTGGTTCGTTATTCGGGATGAGATGGGCGTTGTTTTACGGGCAGGAAGTCGACGGGTTTTAGCTCGCTGGAATCCGGAGGTGGCTGAGGCAAAGCCAGCAGCTTGTTTTGGACTCGCTAAGACAATGGAGGGCGGGTTTTAAGAGGTTATTTTAGAGAGCGATTCCTTGAGTACAGTTTAGAAGATGAAGCAAAAGAGAGAGTGGCAAAGTCCAATTGGTGTCTGTGTGATTGATATTATTATGTTACTGTGGACATGACATAGGTCCACCCCGACGCGGCCACGCGCGGGTTTGGGGAGGCGAATGAATCTCCATGAGATGGTCAAATGGAAATTTAAATCGAAGTCGGAGTCGCCACCGAATTTTATGGTTATTCGGAACCGTTCGAGCCCACTCTATGTCGTAGTGGGCCGTGTACAAAATACGGCCCATTTCCGATGTCAGAGTTTATTGGGCTCGTCCCTTTGCATATCGATACAGATGCCGACTTGAGCGGTTAATCGTATATTGAATGACTCTCCTTGCCAATGGTTTCGGACATCCGGAAACCACGGTTCTGAGTAAGGGGTGAGGGTACGTGTTGGGAAGTTCACTAAGAACACCCAACCCCGCCCGCACATTAGCGGCCTCTACTAGGATATCGAATGACGTTTTAATGCGCGCGTTAGTTGAACGATGAATGATATGCAAACATTGTTTTCCTAAGCATGTGAGGAATTGAACGGGTTGCTAAGTGGTTTAATGCATGAAAAATTAATTAACGTCAAAGTTGAATTTAGCATGTGAGATTCGTTTTAGTATAATAAAACAAATGAAATAAAAAGGATGAATTTGCTACAAAAGATGAACAAACGAGTTAGTATCGATTTGTAAAATAATATAGCAAAAATACGAGATCGAGAAAATAAATATTAATCGAAATCTGAAAAATATTGTTGGAAAGACGTTGTTTTGTATAAAAAACGAAGTCCGAAAAAAAATAATAAAAAAAAGCGAAAAGGGTGCGTCGGGACAGCCGGCCGCGCGGCTCGCCCAAGAGGCCGGCGGGTCGCGCGTCGGTCTGTTTTTGACGCGGTTTTCTGAAAACTCGATATTTTTATTAAATCGCGTATGAATATTGCATGATTCGTACTCGACTTAATATTATCGATATTCGTTATATTCGATAGTTGACTACGAAATCAATATCAAATACTCGGAATAGTTTTGGAAAAGATGTAAATTTTTAGAAATCGCTTCGAAGAATAAAACGAACGAAAAAGTAAAAAAAGGAGCGCGGATTTCAGACTCGTACGCGAGTCGCCTGTGAGGGGCGCGACTCGCGTGCGGGCCTATCCCGTTTCGCTCGTTGTTCGAAAATTGTTATTTTGATGAACCGCGTACAAATTATGAATTAATTTGTATTCGATTCATGTTTTCGATATTCGTCGTATCCGATATTCGATTATGAAATCGATATCGAATATTCGGAATAAAAAAGGTTTTGAAATAATTTGTTTTGAACGAAAAGAATTTTGAACGAAAAAAAAATGTAACGATTTTTAACATCGTCGAGATCTTAATATAATTTTTTCGATACAATATTCGATTATAGAAAAATCGATATCGTATTTTTAAGAATGCTCGTTATGAAAATAGTTTTTTCGTTAATAACGATATTAGAAAAATAAAAAAAACGACTCTTGACCCATAAGAGACGGACGACGAGGAGAAGATAAGAGAAGAAAGGAGAAATCGGGTTTGGTACACCCTCAACCTACATGCTTTTGTTGACTCGGATTAGGGCTCGTCGGAATGTGGCTAGGCACGGGAGCGTCGAGTGATGTTTTGGTTTGGCTAGGTGGCACGGTTTGGACGAGACGGGTGAAGGGTGTCGGGTATAGGACCGGTTTCCTTCGGGTTTGTAATATCGGTTTCTCGATGCTAGATGTAAGGAATTATGTGCGTGTTCGTCTTTTTTGTTGTATGGAAAATTGTGACCGACTTTTTTTGTTGTATGAAAAATTGTGTGACCGACTTTTTTTGTTGTATGAAAAATTGTGTTTTTTATGTTGGATGCAAGGGGGTATTTATAGGGAGTTCACGACCTTGGCTTAGGAGAGTTTGACTACCGCTTAGGATAGGAAACGTAGGAATTTGAGAAGCATGAGAATTCCGCTTTCTTGTGAAGGAAGAAAGGGAAACACGGCTGATTTGCTGCTGTTTTGGCCGAGTGTTTGCACTCGGTCGGGTGTTTGAATCGGTTTTCGAATAGGATTCCCGTTTGAGCTAGAATTACCGCTTGAGTAAGAAGCTGAGGAGAACGAGAATTCCGTTTTCTTGGTGAAGAAGTAAGAAAAACCGGCTGGTTGTGTGTTACTCGGCCGAGTATTTGCACTCGGTTGAGTGTCTGAGTCGGTTCTCGGATAGGATTCCTACTCGAGATCGAATTCTACCTTAAACGGAATTGTTTATTATTTTGTGAAGCTGATTTTTGTGGAGTTGGAGTCCGATCAGGACGCGTGAGACATCACGGTCGGTCCACAAGTCTCGGGAAATATCTTTGACCGGGTTTTGACTCGATCGCTAAAAGACGGTTTTACCCCTGGTGTCGGATTCGACCCAAATTAGTGTTATTTGACTCGAAACGACCAACTGGGCCTGAATTTGAGGTTGGTTTTGTGAAACTTGTACTCCGTAAAAAGCCCAAGCCAAATGCCATTGATTTCGAGCCCATTTCCGAGTATGTTAAAGCACGTTAGCGTCCGATCATCATCGGGTGTTTGTCGGAAACTACTATAGACACCTGGCGGTCAAAATGTGGGTCTCTACAGAGCCCCCACTCTGACTGAGGCTTGGACAGGGCGAAAGTCAGAGTAGCTACCAGGTCAATCAAGGATTAAAACCCGGTAGCTTCCGGTCGGGTCGTTTAAGGTCCATTAGACCTGCGTGGAGGGCCCGCCGGCCACGGGCTAGAAATGTACCTGAGCTGATGATAACTCCGTGGGGAATTAAATTCGTCGCATATGACTTAAAATGGGCCTATATGTGGGCTCATCTTGTTAAATGCCGCTGGGGAGTTATGCAAATTGCATGGTCCAGCTTGAGTCGTCCTGTACATATTTATGCAAAGTAGCAAAGTTTCGCATGTAATATTTGTAGGAAAAATGACTCGTGCTGGGGGAATAAAATTTTTGAGAGAAGGTTGAATTTTTGATTTTGCAAAAGTCTTTGAAAAATTAAAGAATTTTTTTGTGACTTTGAAAAGGAATAGGAATGCTCGGGATGACTTAGCTAAGCCTTAGGATAATGGCTTGTATGCTAAATACTCTAGGATTGGGAATCCTAAGGTGAGGAGGAGAAATTGGGTTTATGCTATAAATACCCCCTCCCCGCTTCATAAATTTTCATAATTCCACAATTCCCTCAATTCCTTAAAGAAAAGAATAAGTCCTGAAAATTTATTCTTTCTTTTTAGCAAATCAATTATGGGGATTGACCGACTAGTTGGGATGCTGCACGAGTGGTCCAAATATTTTAGGGATGCCGATAGGGCTATCCTAAATCAGAATGGCGTTACCCAATTGTCTGTGATTCGTCAGATGCAAGTAGACCGTCACTTCTTGGATGCTTGTCTGTCCTATTGGGATGATACCTATCATGTATTCGGTTTTCCTCGGGGAGAGATTTGCCCTATTCCTGAGGAAATTGCTGCTGCAGGAGGATGGAATCCTATACTCCGCCCTGCTATTCCTTTTTCAGTTTCTGACCCAAGAAGGAAGTTGAGGGAATTTTTAGGGCTTTCCCATATGGAGGTATCCCGTATGCTAGAAGGAGATATCGTTTCCTTGATCGACCTAGCTGAAAAATTCATGAATCCAGATGATGTCCGGGTCAGGCCGGTTCATAGCCGTAGGGCCTTTACTTTTTGCATGTTCCATGTCTATGCCTTTGAGGGACATATGGATTTATTATCTTGTATGGGCCATGTTAGACTTTTCACCGTGGCTGACCTGATGGAGACGGAGCATAGCCCGGCTTGGTTGATTACAGGGGAGATTATCCAGGGTTTGGATAATCGTAAGAGGGATCCGTCAGTCCAGCTGACTGGGAGTACTCGGCTTCTACAGGTATGCTGTTTTTTTCCGATTTGCTCGGTTTTCTCCCGATTTTCCCGGTTTTTTGCGGTTTTCGCGTTATTTCACTTTTTTTTTGACGTGATTTTGACAATTTTTGCGATTTTGATTTTTTTGTGGGTTTTTCAGCTGTGGCTGTTTGAGAGGCTATCGATCTTGGATCCTCCCCTAGACGTGAGCCGATATCAACCCAGGCAAGTAATGTCAAGAAGACGAGCTATTGCCTTTTCTCGTTTTAATACCCAAAAATACTGGGATGAGGTGTTATCTTTCCATGGAGGCCTGTTGATCCGTTGGGCCGTGCCATGGTGGCCAATTTACGTTTGGACCGGTCTAGAGTCTCGAGATAGGGCTAGATATCAGGTAATCCTATCTTTTAGACAGACTATCCACCTCTTTCCTGATCGCATACTTAGGCAGTATGGTCGGGTGCAAAGAATCCCAGAAATCGTGGCCGTTGTGAGTGAATCTACTCAGCTGACGGATGTGATGTGTGACACCTGGATGCAAAGGTGGTATACACGAGCTACTTGGCCTGTTCTCAAAAACTCTCATTCGATCTGGTAACTGATTCTTATGTAAGGTGGACCCGAGCCGATTCAGCTAAAACTCGAGCTGCCTTGAAAACTGACGAGGCCTATGACCTGTTACGCCGAGAGCATGCTAAAGATAATAGAAGCTTGTTTGCCGAAGAAGCTACTTCGACAGGTCAGATAGGGAGATCTAGGACTCAGACTGAAGGGTCCAGTACTAAGGGTGCGCGGGGGAAAGTGAGCCCCCAGACGGAATTAGAAAGGAGACTAGGGCCAAGGCTGGCGACTAAGGACCAACTTGGTCCTCGAGAGAGGCTTCCCGAACCTGTTAGGGCTCGGCTTGGACCGGTGCAAATGGTGGAAAACCCAAAATCGAAGAAACAGGTTCGAGCAAAGGAAGTTCCCCTTGTGATTAGGGAACGTTCGCCCCCGCCCCGTCGGCCTCGGGCTCCGCATGACCCAAAAGATAAGGGGAAAGGAAAAATGTACGAGTAGTCTCCTAAATTTATTATTTAAGTATTACTACTATTTTTGTGGTGTGGTTTTGTTTGTGTTTTTTTTTGTGATGTATTTTTGAAATAATAAAAAGACATATTAGTGAATATTGTTCCCGTCTTTTCGTTATTGCAATGGTTGTACCCTTTTGAGGGGTTGCCTACGTATCCAAAATTAATGGAATCAAACCTTCCGTAGTTCAGAAGTATTTTTTTGCAATTTTTGAATACATCAAGATTATTAATCCGAGATGTGTAACGGTAGGATAAATAATCCTAGCTTATTGACTTGCTTAAAATTTTTTGAAAATTTATAAAAGAATTTTGCAAATGACATTGAGATTGGGCTTATGGGTAGTAACGCTTCAGCTGATCCAAGTTTGTTGGGTTGACGAACTCGTTTCCGTCCAGGTCTGTTAGCATTACTGCCCCTCCTGAAAGAATTTTCTTCACTAGATATGGCCCAGCCCAATTGGGTTTGAATTTTCCCCTTGGGTCGACCGGTAGTAAAGCTCAAACAGATTTTAGGACTAGATCGCCCTCTTTGATGTTCTTAGGCCTAACCCTTTTGTTAAAAGCCCGTTGGATCCTTTTCTGATATATCTGAATATTATTCAGAGCCCGGGATCGTCGTTCGTCTAAGAGGACTAGTGAGTCATATCGGGCTTGGACCCAATCCGCTTCTGGTACCTGACTCTCGAGCAGAATCCTATGGGATGGTACTTCTAGCTCGATTGGCTGGACTGCTTCCATTCCATATGTCAGATAGTATGGAGTTGCTCCGGTTGCAGTTCGAATTGATGTCCGATATCCCCATAAGGCAAAAGGTATCTTGTCGGGCCAGTCCCGGTAATTCTCAGCCATCTTTTTAAGAATGGTGACAATTGTTTTATTGGCCGCCTCCACCGCTCCATTTGTTTGAGGACGGTAAGGTGATGATGTATGCCTTTGGATCTTGTACTTTTCCAGCAAAGTGGCAGTTTCAGCTTGGAAATGGGTCCCGTGATCGCTGATGAACTCGTGCGAAATCCCGTATCGACATATAATTTTATTCTGGATGAACTTAGCCACGTGTTTGGCATTCAAGATCCGGTATGACTCGGCTTCGACCCATTTAGTGAAATAGTCGATAGCCACTAGGATGAAACAGTGACCTCCCGTCCTGGAAGGGTTTACTTTCCCTATTATATCAATTCCCCATGTTGAGAACGGCCATGGTGATGTCATTGTATATAATAGGGATGAAGGCATATGTTGTACATTGGCAAAAATCTGACAGTTATGACAGTGTTTGACATACAACTGACAGTCAGTTTCCATGCTATTCCAATAGTAACCGAGTCTTGCGATTTTCCGGGCCAACGTATGGGCATTCATGTGTGGACCGTTTTCACCGTCGTGTACCTCGGCCATGACTCTTTTGGCTCGAGTTTTATCAATGCATAGAAGTAAAGCCCCATATGTTGTCTTCTTATATAACTGTCCATCGTCTGTGCTGATGAACTGGGTTGCCCATCTTCGTAGAGCTTTCTTGGCCCGGTTTTCAGTTCCCGGAGGATATTCCCCTGACGTTAAGTAGGTTAGAATAGCCTGATACCAAGGTTCTGGATCAGTTATTTCGATATCTTGGATAGCGTGGATATATGCGGGCTCGGACCGCCTTTCGACGCAAATGGGCATGCTGGTTAGATGTGCTAGGATATTCAGTAAAGATGCTAATTTTGAGAGAGCATCTGCAAACTGGTTTTCTTCCCAAGGCAGATAAATGTACTCCACTTTTTGGAATTGTTTTTCGAGAACCCTTACTCGTGCTTGGTAAGCCACGAGATTTGCGTTCCGAGTCTTCCATTTTTGTAGGGTTTGATTTATGACTAATGATGAGTCACCGTGGACCCGGAGGTTTGTTACTCCTAAATCGGCGGCGGCTTGCAACCCGTGAATGCATGCTTCGTATTCGGCTGCGTTGTTAGTTATGTCAAAGTCTAGCTTAATGGATAATGGGGTGTGTTCCCCTTGCGGTGAGATTAGCAAGATCCCGACACCAAATCCTCGAAAGTTGGACGCTCCGTCGAAATACATATCCCATGTGTCGGTGTCGGTATGGAATATGTCTTCATCTGGGAAGGCCCAAGTATCGGTGTGTTCTTCCTCGGATACCGGACTATCAGCAAGGAATTCTTCTACTACCCGGCCTTTGATGGCTTTTAAAGGTACGAACTTGAGGTCGAACTCAGCTAGCATTAAAGTCCATCTGAATATACGGCCGTTGAGGATGGGCTTCTCGAACGGATACTTGATTGGATCCATTTTGGATAGCACATGTACCTCGTGACTAAGCATGTAGTGTCGGAGCTTTTTAATGGCCCAAACCAGAGCTAGACATGTCTTCTCGAGCATTGTGTACTTGCATTCGTATTCCAAGAACTTTTTACTGATGTAGTAAATAGCCCGTTCTTCAGAATCGACCGTTTGGGCTAGCATAGCGCCCATGGCAGTCTCGGTCGTCGTCAAGTATAATGATAGAGGCAAACCATGCTGAGGTGGCATTAGCACCGATGGAGAGGATAGAATCTCCTTGATCTTGTCGAAAGCCATTTGACATTTGTCGTCCCATAGTGTTCGTTCTCCTATCTTCAGTTTCTTGAAAATGGGTTCACATACCATGGTTAGCTTTGAAATGAATCGGCTTATATATTGGACTTTCCCGAGAAACCCCCTTATCTCCTTTTCGGTTTTAGGTGGTTGCATCTCGGTTATGGCCTTGATCTTTGCTGGGTCAACTTCGATGCCACGTTGGCTAATAATATGGCCCAGTAGCTTGCCCGATGTTACCCCGAAACTGCATTTCTGAGGGTTTAACCTCATGTTGTACTTGCGTAGTCGGGTGAAGAACTTCCTTAGGGCTGCAATGTGCCCGTTCCGGTCCTTTGACTTGACAATCATATCGTCGACGTAGACCTCCACCTCCTTATGCATCATGTCATGCAATAAAGTGGTGGCGGTCCGTTGATAAGTGGCACCAGAGTTAATAAGCCCAAATGGCATCACGGTATAGCAGTAAGTCCCCCAAGGTGTGATGAAGGTGGTCTTACTCATGTCTTCTTCCGCCATTTTGATCTGATTATATCCGGCATACCCGTCCATGAATGATAGAAGGGCATGGTCAGCCGTGTTATCCACCAGTATGTCGAAGTGTGGCAACGGAAAATCGTCTTTTGGGCTGGCCTTATTAAGGTCCCGAAAATCTACACATACTCGGACTTTGCCATCCTTTTTGGGTACTGGTACTATGTTTGCAACCCAGTCTGGATATTCAGACACTTGGATAAAGCCCGCTTTGAATTGTTTATCAACTTCTTCCTTGACTTTGAGAGACCATTCGGGCCTCATTCTTCGGAGTTTCTGTTTTACCGGCTTTTACCCGTCTTTGATGGGTATTCGGTGTTCAGCTATTTCCCGGTCTATTCCCGGCATGTCCTTGTAGGACCATGCGAAGACGTCTTTGAATTCCTGGAGGAGATCCGTGAATTGTTGTTTCTCCTCGGGATCTAAAGATAGGCCCAACTTAAGCATCTGAGGTTCTAAAGGGGTTCCTACGTTGATGGAATCGGTTTCTTCGATTACCGGATCTCGGGATTCCCTTTGCTCAAGTTGCTCGATTAGATGCGGAGGCAATGGTACCTGTTCGTCGGGTTTCTCAATGTCATTACAAGTAAGATTTTTGAAAACATTTTGAAAATAAGCCAAGTCGTAAGCGGAACGGTTATCGTTATTATTGATAGTAAATTTTGAAAAGAGCTCGAAGAGAGCTGCCATCTGATCGTTGGTCAGAGGCGGGATAGGGAGAGCCCTCGGGACAGACTCCGGGGCTCCTGATGGTGTGACTAAAGAAGGGAGAGGGGTTACAGACTCGATCCTAATACTGGACCCTCTAGACTTTGACTTAGACTCCGACTCTGACTCTGACTCGGACTCGGACTCAGATTCAGATTCGATAGCATGCATATCTCCTTCACCAGTAGTTAGCTTGTAGACTCGACCCTGACTGTCGGTCCATTTAGTTGTCTTCCTCCAAGCTCTCTTCCCCGTGTTGGCACCTACTTCAGAGATCAGTTTGGTTGGATCAAACCTGCTGCTGCGGAGAATCAAGCTGACTAACTCCTGTTTAGGGGTCAGGACGACCTTGTCTTCCCCGAAGAGTAGTCCTAGAATGGGCTCAGTATTGCTTGCGCCCTCCTTTGATTCGGCCTGGATAAGGGCGAATATGTCATCTGGGATGAAATTACATTCCCGAGCCAGTTTGGTCCAGGGATATGAGATGGTGGGCTGATAGAGGCCCGTTTGAATAGCTCCGAACACCGGGGTGACGAACGTGACCGTCTTGGTTTGGTCCGTGTATCCGGGTGCCATAGTATAGCCTAGGCCGAGGCGAGACTGCTCGTTGTTTAGAGCTTCGATGATCTTCCCAGGTGGAAGATAGGGCCTTGATGTGACTCCCAGTAGGCAACCCAGGTTTTGTAGCATCGTATCGATGCTAACGGTGAAGTACGGTCGAAAAAGGCATTCTTCCTCGATCATTCCCACAAAGTTGAAACCTCGTGGGTCAGGTGTGCCTGCCGTGTTGCAGCTTGACACGGTTATGGGAGTAGCTTCAAGAGTGATGATCCCATCTTGTAAAGGTAGTTTGACCTTCCTGTGAAGAGTGGAAGACACGGCTTTGACCGTGTGAATCCATGGTCTACCAAGTAGCAGGTTGAAGGATGAAGTAACATCGATCACTTGGAATTCTAACTCCTTCTCGATTGGGCCCGTTATGATGGTTAGCTTAACGGCCCCAGCAACTGATTTTGGGCTTCCATCGAAAGCCTGGATAGTCTTCGCAGTCGGAAGGTAGTCGGGCTCGGTAATGCCGAGGGCCTTGGCGGTCCTTAAAGGAAGGACGTTAACTGCGGACCCGTCATCAATCAGGGTCATTGGGAGGTATTTGTTTCGGCAGATCACCGTGATATATAGGGCCAAGTTATGGGTGGTCCCGAATGGTGGAAGGTCGGACTCGGAGAAAGTGATAAGTGGGCCTTCTCCTTTGGACTTGTCCTTGAGGTATGGTAGGATCGTGGCTACCATCTCGGTGGGGGTAACCGATGAGTCGGCCTTGATTTCATCAAGGGCCCTAGTAAGTGCTGCCCGATGTTCTTGTGAACTAACCAAAAGCTGCCATATAGTAATGTCAGTTCGGACCCTCTTCAATTGTCTGACTAGGGCCGTGTCGGCGTTTGGTTCTTCAGGAGTGAGTTCCGTCCTGGAAGGTTCAGTGACGGTTTCCGGAGTGATGAGGCCGGCCGTGATGGTGTGTGTACCGGCCAGAGCTCTGGCTTTGGCTTTCCGGACCTCTTCGATGGTGACGGGGACAGCTTCCCTTTTAGCCAAGTAAACATCATCTTCATCATCATTCCATATCCCGTTGATTTGGGAAATGAAAGGGGAAATGAGATGAGTGCAGTCAACTACCTCTCCAGTAAAAATGGCGTGAGTAGCGAGAGGATTGTTTTTGTTACTTGGCTTGTCACTGGGCAGTGGTATCTTTCCATTTTCGATCAGATCTTGGATAAGATGCTTCAATTACCAGCATTTTTCCGTGTCATGCCCGTTGCCTTGGTGATAGTGGCAATAGGCCTGAATGTTATAGCTTTTGGATCGCTTTTCCACGGGAACTTCTGGAATTGGGCCTATCGGTTGGATTAGGCCTTTCGAAGATAGCCTTTGTAAGGCATTAGCATAGGTTGTCCCTATGTCGGTAAATACCCGATTTGGAGTATTCTTTTTGGTTGAGGTGTCCAATGAGTTAACCTCGTCAAAGATGCTTCGGGCCGCCGTTGTGGTGGCGGGCTTGCTGGAGGAGGAACTGGCTCCTTGATATCCTTTGGTAGAGGCCTTAGTAAGGTTCTCTAGCCTTAGATCATCTTCGATCCTAGTACCCATTTCGGTCAGAGTGGCGAAGTCGGGTATGATGGCGTACCTGAGATGGGCTCGGTAAGCAGGGAGGAGGTTTTTGACAAAGGCCTCCACTAGCACTTTTTCGGTGGGCTTGTCCACCAGCTTAACACTTTCGGTCCGCCACCTTTGAAGGTATTTGGTGAAACCCTCTTTAGGCTCTTGGGCCATAACTTCCAGAGTACGCATGGTAGTCTGGATTTCAGCATTATCCGCGTAGTTCCGCGCGAATTCCATTGCAACGTCGTCCCAAGTTTTGAACTTCTTGGGGTCTAGCCTGTAGTACCAGGCTTTTGGGTGTTTTTCCAGAGAGGAAGCAAACAAGTGCTTGAACATGGTCGATTTGACCCCCTTGACAGCCATAAAGTCCTTGAAAGCCCGAATGTGAAGTACCGGGTCTTCAGTCCCATCGAACATTGGCAAGCCCATTAAGTTGAGGTTAGCGGGCAGTTCATCAGTTAAGGGTGAATAGGTACGGGCATTTTCCGTGAGAATGGTGTTTCTGGTGGTCGAGTGGACCTGTTCCTGCAGTTTTTGGACCGCGCCGGCCAGTGCGGCTAAGGGTCCGTCATCTTCTACCGAAGCGTTGGGGGTTCCCTGTTCCACGGCACTAACCCGAGTGACGATGGCAATTTGGTCCTCCCGCATTCTCCTCAATTGGTCCTGGATTTGAGCCAACGAGGTGGTCAACTCGTCTATGGCTTTTTGCGTCATGGTTCGAGTGAAGGGTGGCCTGTCTGTAAGAGCACCACGTAATTAGCAACTTAACCC
Source organism: Agrostemma githago (assembly GCA_958450325.1). Taxonomy (NCBI): domain Eukaryota; kingdom Viridiplantae; phylum Streptophyta; class Magnoliopsida; order Caryophyllales; family Caryophyllaceae; genus Agrostemma; species Agrostemma githago. Next base: position 19,444,251 of record OY288241.1, on the reverse strand, counting down.
GAATCCTAAGAAAAGTACATCCCGAGCAAGGGAAGAGGAAAGAGACTAAAATGGTAATGACTCAGAAAAGACACCTAGAGGGCGACTTGTGAAAAGGTGGGCCTTCCTCAGGATCCAACGCTGTGGGTTGGGCCCTGTCCGGAGGAAGGTTCACGTGAGACATTCCCAGACTTTTAGACTCGATTGTGTTAATGGGCCAACCTTTGTAGGAGTATGTCCTACGCAGGTGGGCCTTGCCTTAGTAAAATAAGGCGGACTAGGATAGGGGGGAAAATCCGTGATGTAGGATCGACGGAGTTTCGACGCTAGTGACTCCTATGACCTATGACACGACCCGACACTGCTAAATACGGGAAGTCCTAAGAAGAGGAAGTTTTGAAATATGGTTTTGAAAGGCCCGAAAAAAAATCCGGGGTGGGGAATCCGGCCCTTTTTTCGAAAAAGAAAAGGGAGTGGGCCGAATGACGGGTTTTGAAAGTTTCGAAAATATTTTCGAGTTTTGAATTGGGCATAATACCGGCTAGAAAAAAGGCTATTTTGAGTAAAATCATAAGTCCCAAGTTCGGTATATGTCCGGGGTTTTGAAATTGGATATTTTGAAAAGGATGCAAAATTTTCGAAAATGACGGTTTTTGAAAAAGATGATGTGGATCAAGTAGCACGTAGTCATGGAAACAGTATAATGACGCCATGTATGCTCTTAAGCTAAGTCTCGGTCAGTCTGTAAGGGTCTATACCAGTGTACATAGCCTATCGAGAATCGGGGCGGACTCCCTAACTCGAGTTGAGATTAGGACATGCCGTAAAACCCATACGAATCGGCTAATGGACACCTTTGACATAACCAGTTTGGACTATATCAATGGTATAGTGGGACATCGGTCACGAGTACCGGCTCGGGAAAAATGGGGTTATGCATGAACCGTAAAACTAAAACGCGCATTGTACTAGTCAAACGATTTCTATTCGAGTCTCACCCTGAGGATACCAAAGGTTATTAACTCATCAGTAAATCCCCAGCGGAGTCGCCAAATTGTGGACATGACATAGGTCCACCCCGATGCGGCCACGCGCGGGTTTGGGGAGGCGAATGAATCTCCATGAGATGGTCAAATGGAAATTTAAATCGAAGTCGGAGTCGCCACCGAATTTTATGGTTATTCGGAACCGTTCGAGCCCACTCTATGTCGTAGTGGGCCGTGTACAAAATACGGCCCATTTCCGATGTCAGAGTTTATTGGGCTCGTCCCTTTGCATATCGATACAGATGCCGACTTGAGCGGTTAATCGTATATTGAATGACTCTCGTTGCCAATGGTTTCGGACATTCGGAAACCACGGTTCTGAGTAAGGGGTGAGGGTACCTGTTGGGAAGTTCACTAAGAACACCCAACCCCGCCCGCACATTAGCGGCCTCTACTAGGATATCGAATGACGTTTTAATGCGCGCGTTAGTTGAACGATGAATGATATGCAAACATTGTTTTCCTAAGCATGTGAGGAATTGAACGGGTTGCTAAGTGGTTTAATGCATGAAAAATTAATTAACGTTAAAGTTGAATTTAGCATGTGAGATTCGTTTTAGTATAATAAAACAAATGAAATAAAAAGGATGAATTTGCTACAAAAGATGAACAAACGAGTTAGTATCGATTTGTAAAATAATATAGCAAAAATACGAGATCGAGAAAATAAATATTAATCGAAATCTGAAAAATATTGTTGGAAAGACGTTGTTTTGTATAAAAAACGAAGTCCGAAAAAAAAATAATAAAAAAAAGCGAAAAGGGTGCGTCGGGACAGCCGGCCGAGCGGCTCGCCCGGGACGCCGGCGGGTCGCGCGTCGGTCTGTTTTTGACGCGGTTTTCTGAAAACTCAATATTTTTATTAAATCGCGTATGAATATTGCATGATTCGTACTCAACTTAATATTATCGATATTCGTTATATTCGATAGTTGACTACGAAATCAATATCAAATACTCGGAATAGTTTTGGAAAAGATGTAAATTTTTAGAAATCGTTTCGAAGAATAAAACGAACGAAAAAGTAAAAAAAGGAGTGCGGATTTCGGACTCGTACGCGAGTCGCCTGTGAGGGGCGCGACTCGCGTGCGGGCCTATCCCGTTTCGCTCGTTGTTCGAAAATTGTTATTTTGATGAACCGCGTACAAATTATGAATTAATTTGTATTCGATTCATGTTTTCGATATTCGTCGTATCCGATATTCGATTATGAAATCGATATCGAATATTCGGAATAAAAAAGGTTTTGAAATAATTTGTTTTGAACGAAAAGTAAAAGAAAAGAATTTTGAACGAAAAAAAATGTAACGATTTTTAACATCGCCGAGATCTTAATATAATTCTTTTCGATACAATATTCGATTGTAGAAAAATCGATATCGTATTTTTAAGAATGCTCGTTATGAAAATAGTTTTTTCGTTAATAACGATATTAGAAAAATAAAAAAAAAAACGACTCTTGACCCATAAGAGACGGACGACGAGGAGAAGAGAAGAGAAGAAAGGAGAAATCGGGTTTGGTACACCCTCAACCTACATGCTTTTGTTGACTCGGATTAGGGCTCGTCGGAATGTGGCTAGGCACGGGAGCGTCGAGTGATGTTTTGGTTCGGCTGGGTGGCACGGTTTGGACGAGACGGGTGAAGGGTGTCGGGTATAGGACCGGTTTTCTTCGGGTTTGTAATATCGGTTTCTCGATGCTAGATGTAAGGAATTATGTGTGTGTTCGTCTTTTTTGTTGTATGGAAAATTGTGTGACCGACTTTTTTTGTTGTATGAAAAATTGTGTGACCGACTTTTTTTGTTGTATGAAAAATTGTGTTTTTTATGTTGGATGCAAGGGGCTATTTATAGGGAGTTCCCGACCTTGGCTTAGGAGAGTTTGACTACCGCTTAGGATAGGAAACGTAGGAATTTGAGAAGCATGAGAATTCCGCTTTCTTGTGAAGGAAGAAAGGGAAACACGGCTGATTTGCTGCTGTTTTGGCCGAGTGTTTGCACTCAGTCGGGTGTTTGAATCGGTTTTCGAATAGGATTCCTGTTTGAGCTAGAATTACCGCTTGAGTAAGAAGCTGAGGAGAACGAGAATTCCATTTTCTTGGTGAAGAAGTAAGAAAAACCGGCTGGTTGTGTGTTACTCGGCCGAGTATTTGCACTCGGTTGAGTGTCTGAGTCGGTTCTCGGATAGGATTCCTACTCGAGATCGAATTCTACCTTAAACGGAATTGTTTATTATTTTGTGAAGCTGATTTTTGTGGAGTTGGAGTCCGATCAGGACGCGTGAGACATCACGGTCGGTCCACAAGTCTCGGGAAATATCTTTGACCGGGTTTTGACTCGGTCGCTAAAAGACGGTTTTACCCCTGGTGTCGGATTCGACCCAAATTAGTGTTATTTGACTCGAAACGACCCACTGGGCCTGAATTTGAGGTTGGTTTTGTGAAATTTGTACTCCGTAAAAAGCCCAAGCCAAATGCCATTGATTTCGAGCCCATTTCCGAGTACGTTAAAGCACGTTAGCGTCCGATCATCATCGGGTGTTTGTCGGAAACTACTATAGACACCTGGCGGTCAAAATGTGGGTGTCTACAGTTACTAAGTCAGTTCTCATTTTCTAGTTGTAAGCATACGAGATGTAGTGGTAATATACTAATATTGTTGTCCATTGGATGGCTAGGTACAACAATACTGTGGGTACTGAAATTGTATTGGACTCTGCTTTCCCACAGACACTTCTTGAACTGTCGGGACTTGATATAATATAGTACACTACGGTTCTCCCCTCAAAAAAAAATTAAACTACAAAGATTAACATCATTAAAATCAATATTAATCATATAACATACCTCCATTAATAACAAATTCATCATCTCCTTAATTCACGTATGTGCCACAATGAAATGGGATGTGGTACAAAGAGAGTATCTATTGAGTTTTGCACTGGTTAGACGAAACATGTGTGGTGTCATCGTTGAAGAAAATAATAATACTCGGTATGAGATTTGAATAAAAATGGTCCATGGCATGACAAGCATTAGACATCATAATAGACATAAATGATCATTGATGAGAAGAGACAATTAGTTGATAAAAGTTTCAATTGGATCCTTTCGGCATAAAATCATATGTACTGTGTGGACTGTGGAATGTGGTCTCTCATCTCTGGGGGCCGGGCCGGGTTGTGTGCTTCATTTGCATATCTTACATCTTAATTAGCGATGGCATTTCCAACTGCAAGCCTTGCTCTTAGCTCCTTCCTCAATATTTTCCCTGATGGAAGTTTAGGAATGGAGTCCACAAAGAATACGCGATTTATTCTCTTGTAAAATACCACCTGCATTTAAATTATTACACCTTATATTACTTACTTGCCTGCTTCACCAACCAAATACTACCTACATTATTGATTTTGTCAAAAGATCCAACTTCATATGGCTGAGTTTGTCCATTGTGGAATGCTAAACATCCATCTTAGTTTGATAAACATGCTTGGGTTGATTTTAACAACCAACTTTATTTGTCCCCAAATCTAACAACCCTGGTTAAATTAAAGTTCATCCATGGTAACTGATAAAGTTCTTAAATATAGAGATTGTCAAAAAAAATTACATAGACGGTTTAATTACCTGTTTAGAAATGTACTGCTTAACCTCATCCTCAGTAATTTTGCACCCATTTGTTATCACAACAAATGCCACTGGTACCTCACCAGCTGCGTCATCTTTCATCCTACAAAAAAGTTCAAATTTCTAAACGAGCTGTGGGAAGATGAGGTTAAGCGTGGATATCTAAACATTTTTTAAAAGATTAGAGACTTACGCTACAACGGCAGCATCGTAGATGCTAGGGTGGTTAAGAAGCATTGCTTCAAGCTCAGCCGGGGCTACTTGGAATCCCTTGTACTTGATCAGTTCCTTGAGTCGATCAACAATGAATATCTCATCGTCATCGTCTACATATCCGATATCACCCGTGTGTAGCCATCCATCGTTATCAATAGTGTTCGTGGTGGCCTCGGGATCGTTCAGATAACCTAAACAAAATATTTAATTTATTACGCCGTCAAATTAAATACTCGTAGTAGTTACTGCAGTAAATTTAATGTTATTATAACCATTGACTCGAATAAGTTTACAAAAAGAGGCATGAGTTTTCATTGTTAACCGGCCAAAGTCCATACTCTACATATATACTTGGGTGATCAAATAACCTTTGAAAGATCTCTCGACTCTCTAAAACAACTTAATCTAAGATATTTCGTAGTTGAGAGTTTGAGATCTACAAAGTGTAAGCACAATTAATGTAACGTCGTCTCATAAAAGCTTTAACTAGATCTTTCTGTAGTATGTATCGACATTGTCTACATCTCGACGATTAAAAAATTAAGAACAAAGTCAAAGCAATGGATTTTGTATCATGTCATTCAAAGATTATGCTTTCAATTAAACTTCTTGAAGTTGATTGGTATGTTGTATTTGACGTGAAGGAATAACTCAGATCTTTATTAAGACTGAGACGCTACTTCACCATTCGACAATTAGCTGGATATAGTTTCATTATCTATATAACACTTTCTTTTTGGTGCATATATAATACTCTTTGTTATGAGTAAATAAATAATTGAAGTGTGTTGTTGCTCACCAAATCTATCTAATATTGATAACCTACTTTTCTTTCACAATTGTACTTGGGCTGTGCTTGAATAGAGAATGCTACATTGTGGAACTTAAAAGGGAGGAAAGGAAAGTTGGGGCAGAGTAAAATGATGAAGTAACCAAGTTTTCTTCAAAAACTTTACTATGTTGAGTAAAGGTCGCTTTCCTTCACCTACCAAATCGCAATCACAACTTATACTCCGTAAGTTATAACCACCAAATATTGGACCAACAATTCATCATGTTTTATTTTAAGGGACTCGATTGCACGCGAGTCATAACTCCCGACAAATCACATACAGTAGAACATAAGTATCACGTCATGATAACCCCACCAACTCAGCTAACATAAGTATCTGCTAACCAGTTTACGGGTTGGAACCCAATCACGATTATCACGACTCAGAGACAATAATAATTCTAGCTAAAATGACCAATTAGTAATGCAATATTCCATAGAGGTAAAGAAAAGGTAGTAGTTGTATGTAGTGTGGAAAGTAGAGAGGGCGGGAATTATAAACCTTTCATAATTTGGTCACCCCGAATGCAGATTTCACCAGGGTGGTTCCTAGGCAAAGAAGAGCCAGACTCAGGGTCGATGATCTTTAAGTGGGCGTTGCGTACGACAGTCCCACAAGAACCAGATTTAACATCCATGGGCTCCTTTGCAAACGCTAAGCACATGGCTAGTACTGGCCCTGCTTCTGTCATTCCATACCCCTGAAAACCAACATTATTTTCACCCAATTAATTCTGTTACAAACTACTCCGTCTGCTAACACATATATGTACAACAATAGTACTCCGACATCGTTCATGTCAACATGTGGCCTGGTCTATGTCTATGATCAACTATATTTGGACTCATTTTGTTGCCCCTCCTAGATTTACCGCGTCCGACAGTATATCAGTCAATTTAGTGTGTGAAAATATTAGTAGCAACAATATTTAATCACTTGTCTCATAAAAACAAGTGGCCTACATTCAACTACATACTTTTCATCTGTTTCAATTAATTTTATACTTTTGTTTTTTTGGACACTATTTATAAATGACAAGAATCTTCGATATGATTTTTAATATATAAGATAAAGTACGAGTATTATCACGTGAGATCTTATTTAAATTGTCTGATCGAATATATTATGAATAATATCAATTTTTAATGATTTTTATAAATATATGAAGAAAAAAAAACATGCAATAAAAAACTAAAAAGATAGGAACTACTACAAAAGTAATGAGGTGTCATCCTCTCCTTAATTATTTTCCCTCCAAAACACTAATTTTCAACCATGAAAACAATAGTTAATTAAGGAAACAATCAATAATAAAATTGTATTTATAAAATTGTAATTGTATAAATTAATTTTTATGATAAATAATAAATATTGATAAAAAAAACACATTAAAAAAATCGTGCAACTTTTATTTAAATATTATTTGACTTAGTTTAATTAGTTATAGTTCTCGATCAATCAATTATTTAATTATATTAGTTACAATGAATTTTTTTCTTACATTTTTTAATCTATTCATGTAATACAAATACAAATTAATAACATATACGGAGTAATAATTTTCAACTATTGAAAAATCCCAAAATGATAGTAACAAATGATACAAATTACTTTTTTTATAAAAAAATATATCACCAAATATATAATCCAAATAAATATCACCGAATAATAGATGTATATAATAGAGTATATACCTAAAATTATTTTATCAGTCATTAATCACAATTTTACTCGAGATCCGTCGTTATAAATATACGATCTCCTAAAAACACTTTTTCAGAACGTAGGACAACCCTTATTAAATATACGACCTCCAAATATAAATTGTTTTATTCTAAATATTAGTTACCAAATCTTAGCAAATATTACTAATATATAACCCTTATTAAAAATAATCATCGGAAATAAATTTATCGTGAGACCGTCTCATACAAGAATTTGTGTAACATTAAAATAACATGTTTATTTGCACCAATATCATTTATTAAAATAAGTGATTAAGAAAATTAAGAATAAAATTGTTTTTATAATTGAAAAAAATAAAATAAAGAAAACTAACATTTTCAATATGGGTTAATAACCGTATTTGACCCAGTCCGAAACCCGTGTAAACCTAACCCGTATTATTTTCGAAACCCAAAATACATCCAACTCATATTTTACCCGAACCCGAAACTCAATCGCCCGACCCGTTTGACATGTTTAAGTATACGATATACTGTATATGTGGATTGTTCCCATCAATTTTTCCAAAAACTAATTGTGACCACCTATTTAAACCATCTAACTCAAAAAACGTGTCTATTCTAGTTGTCTAATCGAATGAATATCAAATATTTATAATTTTTAGAAATATGTAACTAAAAATATAGACAGAAGAAAACGTGCATGACAAAGTATGAAAATGTAAACGTATAAAATTGATTGGAACGGAACGGAGAGAGTATTCTTTAAAAGTTATTCACTTTGTCCGGGGGCATATCTACCTCATAGATTGGTGTTGCAAATGCTACATGAAAATAATTATACTACACCATCAATTAGGGGTTCCATGCCCCTTTAGTTTTTTAAGTTTTTAGTTTGTTCTTTCTCTCGAATATAATACTCTCTAGAAATCGTTTGAGATAAAGACAATTATTAACGAAGGAATAAAAATGGAGGAGACGATCGGTTTGTGGTGGTTGTTTAAGGTTCAAAGAAAATGTGAGGGCGGAGATCGAGATTATAATTACCCATATATTGTAATCCGTACTCCGTAATTATTATAGGGGAGATAAGTAATTATAGAGGCCACAATACCCTTGTTTTCACCATCTCCACGTACCAAGCACCTTTAGTCTCCTCAATTTTCTTGGTCAATACCTCAATCCCGAGCAAGTCATAATTCTTAACAACCCTAATTCTCCTAATTAATTTCTTATGACACTATCTCATACGGAGTATTAAAATAGAGTGAGACATGACAAAATACATTAACTATCAACAAAAAGAAAATTAAAAATAAAAACAAAAAAAATGTAACTTTCTTCATGTAAAAGATCTCACAATAATATTATTGTAAGACCGTCTATAATTCTCAATTAACTGTCCTAACTCTCAACTATCTGCCTCGTACACATCAAATGAGCATCACTTCACTATTATAGTGCAGCAAAAGTTGTATGGTGGTGCTCTCCACCTTGCCACATGTCCATTTTTAATTGGTGGCAAAATAAAAAATACAAAAAAAAAAAAATTAGTGTGGTTTGACAAATACTCAGATCATGGAGATAGAAGGTATGAACAAAGGTAGAAAAATTAGTGTGAATTTGATAAAACAGGTTGTGAATAAAGAAAAATATAATATATGTTGAAGATTGGTGAAGGAGATAAACATAGTCTTAACCCCTGAAACATTAGTACATGCCAACGTAACACGCTTTCAGTTAGACGAGTAAACACCCGTGATCCGTCTGTTTGAGTACACTATTTTAACAAATACGTACCATAAAAAACGTAAAGATCACACTTTATAAAATAAGATAATTGTACGTTCATACGTGTTAAATGTTTGTAAAACAAAATTAACTAATTATCATCAAATTAGCGATTTGTGTATATTGAGACCATTCTATAAAATTGTTTCATATAGAATAAATACTGAGTACATGTTTGAACATATAAGAATAAACAAATTAAATGTCATGAAATCATAGTCAAAAGTGTAAAATTCCGTATGCGTTTGGTAAAGGTACGGAGCAGTGGCGGACCCAGGAATATAAGAGAGGGGGTTCACTTTTTTTAAAATCGTAGATAATATAACAAATTAATCAAAATTAGAAATTCGTCGCACAATTACATATCATAAACTATAAATATTAAATAAAGGCAACCAAATTTTTCTTAACTAATTTCTAATATTTAAAACTATGAAATTTATAACCGAATTAAAGAAATAACGGTAAATCAACAAACAAATAACTTAAAAAATCCTCAAATTAGTGTTCCACAATTGAGAATTATATTCCGTATTTAATTAACCGTAGTTGACATTAACAAATAAAATCAAAAAATCGACATAAAAAATTAGTCAAAATACTCAAATATCTATGACGTACTCAAGTAAAGAATTAATGGTTAACCAACAAATAAATAACATTAAATTTATATTTGAACACAAATTCTTGTATGAGACGGTCTCACGATAAGTTTATCGTGAGACCTCTCACATACAAGGTAGTTAATTTTATTATTATTATATTTCTATTAATAGGTCTCACGATAAGTTATCGTGAGACGGACGTGAGACTAGCTATTTAAATTAGTAAGTACTCTATTCCTTGGTCTTATTCAATACTCGTTATCTATTGTTTTTGGATTGAAGTTCAAGAAAAAAAAAGCCATGGATAAATTTTCACACAAAATCGACTTGCATTACATACCTATAACAAAAAATTAGAAAAAAAAAAATAGATAATTATTACATAACACACCCAAAAAGAAAAATACAGTAGATAATAAATTGATAGCACGGAGGGTGTACTCCATAACTGATAACAAAACAAAACACAAAAATATATTTTTAATTATGGTTCAAAATCTTACAAAAATATACACCTAATTGAGGCATTAATCTTGTGTGGGAACTGGGAATTGAGAATAAAAAGAAAACGGAGACGGCTGAGGGGATTCGATCCCACACCAACTCAACCTAGTAGCACAGTCCTTACCAAGTTGCCACAACCCTTTCACTGCTCCTTTTTCACGCAAATAGTAGAAGTACTAAGCATTAGTGCTTTTTTAAAAATAAAAAAAAATTGGAAACCGAAGGGTGCGCACGTGGGGTGCTGTGCGCACCCCTAGGTCCGCCCCTGGTACGGAGTATTATTAAATTCGACATTTATATTCCCTACTAAATCAGTTGGTTTCCCTTCTACCAATATATCAAATTCTTTGTGAATAATATTTGTCCCATCGCCAAAAAAAATTGCGATTGTGATAGCATACTTAGCTTATTTACAGTTTAGACTGCCATATTAATCAAAAATCAAATCATAACGGATAACATACTATATTAAAGTTGATTAAGAGATGAGTGAGAATCATACCTGACCCAGTTTAGCGTTAGGAAGTTTAGCTCTGACAGCATCTTCAAGATCTTTTCCCATGGGTGCTGCTCCAGACATAATTGTCCTGACTGACGAAAGGTCATATTTACCCATGTCCTGGTTCTTAGCAATAGCCAATACTATGGGTGGCACGAAGGGCGCAATCGTAACTTTGTATTTTTGCACCAATTCCATCAACCTATTTATTTCAAACTTGGGCATCAAAAGGATCGCGGCACCAGCGCGTAGTGCGCACAGCAGCACGGAGTTGAGCGAATAGATGTGGAAAAGTGGCAAAACGCAGAGTATCACGTCTTCACTTTGGAAATACAGGTTTGGATTCTCACCGTCCACCTGCTGTCCCACGCTCGTCACCAGGCTCTTGTGGGTCAGCATCACGCCCTTCGGGAGCCCCGTCGTACCGGACGAGTATGGCAGCGCCACAACGTCGTCCGATGATACCTCTACCTCTACCATTGCTGGTGGATCACCCGACACCGCCAACTCCTCATTTTCCACCACTCCCCAAAAGGAGTACTTTTCGTGGACCCCGTTCGTTGTCGGGTGGTCCACCAACACTAATTGTATGTCACTCTCTTCACAATAGGATCTCACCTTGTCCGCAAAAGCGGACTGGGTGATGACGACACGAGCCCCAGAGGCTCTAGCCTGTTTTTCAATATCACTTGGGGTGCATAGAGGGTTAGCCGTCGTGCTCACGCCTCCTATGAAAGATGCCCCGAGAAAGGAGAATACAAACTCGGGGCAGTTTTGTAGGAGCAGCATGATCACGTCCCCTTTCTGCACCCCTAACTGGTTGCGGAAACCCGCTCCCACCTTCTTCGCGGTTTTCTCCACCTCTATGTAGCTCCATTCTCGACCTGTTGTCCCGTCGATCACACATTTGCGATCGCTAAACTCGCTCAATCTTTCAAAACAGTAGGTGTGGAGAGGGAGGTGATTTGGGATGTAAATATCAGGGAGTTTTGACCGGAAAATGTATTCTTTTTCTGCCTTACTTGCAATAACTTCCTCATGGATTTGGTTATTCTTCTCATGTTTAAGTTCCATGACAGGAAATTAGTTGATAAGAGTTAGGAGATGAGGAAAATAAAGAATAAAAATATAGGCTAGTATGTAGTAAAGGAGAATTGGCTGGTGTAGGATTTTTGAACTTGTTTTGGGTTCGGAGGGTGTTGGTTTAGGGGGGTTTAATATACGAAGTAGGTGAAAGGTAGAGTTTGGTGGGTGAGATTGGAATGGTGCGTAAGTGGGTCGGTTGAATGTGATTTTATGACCATTTTCCAATTAGGAAGGGCGTTGACAGTGGATAATGTATAAAAGGAAAATAATGATATCGATAGATTTGCCACTTTCATTCCTAAATAAAAGTTCGCGATTCCACTCTTATGTTTATTTCCTAATTTCACTTAATTAAGGTAACAATACAATAAGAGCATCTTCATCCATTCTTCATTAAATAAGAGTATCTTCGTTCATCCTTCATTTTTAGAGGAGAAAGGAGGAAAATAATTCCTTTTTTTCCTAGAATGAATTGGAGAATGAAAATAGTAGGTCCCAATAACAAAATGTTGATATTAAAATAAATTAAAGAAATGTGTAAATGAATGAGTGGAGTAGGGAAATGTGGTCGGACCCATTGGAGAATAGAAATTTCATTTTGAATGGAAGAGTACTTTTAGAATGGAAAAAGTAAGATAAAAGCAATAAGGTTGGTCCCATCCAAGAATAATTTTTTTTTTCTTGGATTAGCATGCTCTAAGGACCCAAACTATACCGTTTTGAAGCATCAAGGACCCCAACTATCTAAGGCGGTTTTAAGGACCTCCTCTAAACGTCCGTTACTTGATCACTCGATGCCTACCCATGATGATTTTTCCATTCTTGGGTAGGACCCACTCCTTCCACCTCATCACATCTATCACAATTTCTCTATCCTAAAAAAACTCATCCATCCAAGAATGAGTTTTCTATTCACGAGTGGATCCGAACATGACGCATTTGATATTTTTCGCTACCAAAACAGTGTTGTTTTGATAAAAAAAAATTGAAAAAAAATAAGCATGTTGACATAAAGTTGTGTGTGGGTCCCAAAACTCCTCTCCTCCCTCCATTCGTTTGGGTGAATAAAAATGAATTCTCCTCCTTCGAGAATGCCTTATTCATGGGTAGAGGAAGTCTATCTCTCCATTCTTCTCCAAGAATGGATGAAGAATAATAGATGGACATGCTCTAACAATTTACTTCCTTTTTTCAATATCTCTCACTATAATCAAATCAAAAGGTAGCGTCTATACCACTTAGAGCATCCCCATCCATCATCCATTCTCCATTCTTGGAGGAGAATGGAGAAAAATGGCTCCTCCATCCATGCAGAAACCATTCTTCACGAAGAATAATGGATATTCATTCTTTCAAAAGAATGGAGTGGAAAATGAAAATCGTGGGTCCCCATAATAAAAATATTAATATTAAAATAAATTAAAGAGATGTGTAATTGAATGAATGGAGTAATGAAATGTGTTGGGACCCACGAGAGAATAGAAACTTCATTCTTGGATGAAGCAGTTCTTTTATGATGAAAAAAGTAGGATAAAAGTAATGAGGTGAATGCGGTAGGTCCCATCCAAGAATGAAAAAATCATTCTTGGATGAGGATGCTCTTATAGCTCCTCAACACTATATGTTGTTGGTAATTATAAAATGGTAAAGCAAGAACAATCAATGATTTTGTTATTACGGAGTACCTCCACAAAATCTTTGAAATTGTCCCAATATATTTCCACTCAAATCCCTCTTGTACTAAGAGGATAGGAAATGCTAAAAATACGCTTAAATGTCACTCTCTCATGTAATTTTTTCCCTCTAAATCACTATTAGTTCTATAAGGAAACAAATAAATAATTAAACAAAAAGTTACTCTATACAAGTAATGTTTTGTATCTTAATTCAAGTCTAAATATTTGTATAAATTAGATGAAAAAATCTCCAATAATTAATTTTTTGTGTATGGACTATGAAAAAAATAGACATTTATTATACGGATTTATTTTGTACTCAGTAACAAAACAAAAGTGTCACAACCTATCGAATTCAAGCGTCGACGTTAAAAATTATAAAACATTTGATGAGTGGAAAAACTATATATAAAATACTTTCAAATTTTGATTTTAATATATAAATAAAATATTTTCTTATCTAATAATATTTGGAGTATTATGTCAATCTTCTAATTTGTTAACAAAATTTATAACTGATTTGAATATCACAAAATCTTGGGAGAGACGGTCTCTCAATAACTTATTGAGAGAGCACTCTTCAGTACCACTCTATGTTCTATTCGTACCTTTAAATGACAAATTTATTTTGTACCTGTTTTTAAAAGAAGCGTACCCTCTTTATATTTGTATATTCTTTTATCACTACTAGAAAATACGAAACGGCCGACCGATATCAGCGACCGTCTTCTATCGCTATAAAAGACGGGCGACAGATAACAGTCGCTAAGTAGTAGTCGCGCTAGGTAGTCGCCTGAAAAGGAGGCGGGCGACCGATATCAGTAGCTAATGTGGACATTTTAGCTACCGATATCGGTAGCTAATTGGGACATTTTAGCTATCGATATCGGTAGCTAATGAGTTTTCCTGACGTCTTGGGGAACCTTTGGCGTCTTATTTAGCGACCGTTGTCAGTTGCTAATATTTTCCACTAGCGACCGATATCGGTCGCTAATAAGCCTGTAATTGGCTGATTCAATCTGTTTCATTTCTAGCCAAAATCTGCACACAAAAAAACAATCCAACAACGACAACACATTCCAAACATCACGCCATATCGGCCACATAACGCCAGCTTCACACTTCCACATTTGCCGACCAAAGTAAGTAAATGTCGTGAATAAACTAAATTAAGAATAATGTTACAAACTGTTTTGAATCAACATTCAGGAACTACAAGGTTTCTTAAGCTACAACTATTGACAGTATCTACTCAACGAATAGGGAAATTAGCTGATGCACCACTACCACCCCTATTGAAGAGGTCTCTATGGTATGGGGGGTGGGGGAAGGGGCCGGAGTTGCAGTTCTGCTGTTGCATGCTCGTTAGGCGGGCGAGTTCTTCTAGTATCTGTCTATTGACTTCAGCATGTTTCCTCATTTGTTCAGACTGCTTCTTCACTTGTTCAGCTAGAGTAGCCTGTTCCACCTTTCCTTCTTCTATTTCTCGTGAGGTGGTACTGGAGGTTGTTGTGGTTGGCGCAGAGGAACCTCTTGGTTCTCGTTCGGTTGCTTCTCGGCCCGCTGCTCCTCGGGCTCTTACTGAGGCTGCTGCTACCTCCTGCTGTTCCCGCTCCCAGCCCGTACTCGTCGGCCCAACGTCCTATCTGCTGTCGAAGATAGAAAGTTAGAAATCAAAATGGTGTGGGACTAGGGGTGGTAATGAGACGAGACAGCTCGCGAGCAGCTCGAACTCGACTCGATCAAAGCTCGGTCAAAGCTCGGCTCGTGCGAGCTCGACTCGAGCTCGGGCTCGGCTCGACAACTTAACGAGTCGAGTTGAGCAAAGCGTGGCTCGGCTCGAAAAGCTCGCGAGCAGCTCGATTTGATGTGATTAGTTAATATTTTGTTCTTGTTTATTAAAAAAAAATTCTCCATTTTCGTTCAAATTTTTTCATTTTTTATCTGAAAAAAATTAAACAATAACCAAATACACATTATTTCCTCTAAATTAGTTTACTAATATACACTATTCACATATTTAGTAAAAATTCTCAATTCACCTAAACATAGTACTCTTTGTACCTAATCCGCCTAATTATATCACTAAATAGGCCTAATTATATTTTCAATTTCAATTTCCTAACACATTAAAAAAATTCAATTCATTCGACTATCCAACCGTAAACCATAACTTTATTCTAACAATCTACCTATTTCAAATTGGGGAACCTATGGGCAATTAACATGCTAACTACATTAAATATTCCGACAACAACAAAACTATACTAAAAAACATCTAACTCAATAACTAATTTATTAAAATCAATAAATACAAAAATTAAGAAATAATTTAAACTAAGTATAGATAAAAAAGCGTACCTTAATGAAGGAAAATGAGAGAAAAAAAAGGAATGAAGAGGAAAGGGGGCTCGGCGGATTTAGAGAGAGGGGAGAGGAGTTGTAGAGAGAGAGTGAAAATGAGAATGACGAAGTGGGAAGGGAGGTTTGCCAAATTTTAAAAAAAAAATCCGAAAGCTTAGCGACCGACAGCGGTCGTCCGTATTTTTCTATCGGTCGCTAAACTTGTTTTTTCGTCATTTAGCTACCGATATCGGTAGCTAGGCCCTTATTTAGCTACCGATATCAGTAGCTAAATTTAGCGACCGATATCGGTCGCACGTCTTTTTTCTTAGCGACTGATATCGGTCACTAATCTGTTTTCATTTTATTCCAAAACTCTTCCCACTCGGTCTCTTCGCCTAGAGACTGATATCGGTCGCTCGATTTTTTTTCGGTTGCTACTGGAGCGACTGACAATATCGGTCGCGCGTGTATGGTAGTGTGGACATGACATAGGTCCACCCCGACGCGGCCATGCGCGGGTTTGGGGAGGCGAATGAATCTCCATATGAGATGGTCAAATTGAAATTTAAATCGAAGTTGGAGTCGCCACCGAATTTTATGGTTATTCGGAACCGTTCGAGCCCACTCTATGCCGTAGTGGGCCGTATACAAAATACGGCCCATTCCTGATGTCAGAGTTTATTGGGCTCGTCCCTTTGCAGTTCGATACCGATGCCGACTTGATCGGTTTATCGTATATTGAATGACTCTCGTTGTCAATGGTTTCGGACATCCGGAAACCACGGTTCTGAGTAAGGGGTGAGGGTACGTGTTGGGAAGTTCACATAGAACACCCAACCCCGCCCGCACATTAGCGGCCTCTACTAGGATATCGAATGATTTTTTAATACGCGCGTTAGTAATACGATGAATGATATGCAATCATTGTTTTCCTAAGCATGCGAGGAATTGAATGGGTTGCTAAGTCGGTTTAATGCATGAAAAATTAACGTCAAAGTTGAATTTAGCATGTGAGATTCGTTTTAGTATAATAAAATAAACGATAAAAAAGAATGAATTTGCTACAAGATGAACAAACGAGTTAGTATCGATTTGTGAAGAAATAATATAGCAAATATGATGAATATGCAAGGTCGAGAAAATATTAGTCGAAATCTGCAAAATATTGTTAAAAAGACGCTGTTTTGTATAAAAAACGATGTTCAAAAAATAAAAATAAATAAAAAAGAAAGGGCGTATCGCACGACAGCCGGCCGCGCGGCTCGTCCGGGATGCCGGCAGGTTGCATGACGGCCTGTTTTTTGGAATCGGTTTTTTGAAAATTCGATACTTTTATTGAATCGCGTACAAATATCGCATAATTTGCACTCGATCTAATATTTTCGATATTTGTTATCTTTGATAGTCGACTGCGAAATCAATATCAAATACACAGAATAGTTTTAGAAAAGATATAAATTTTAGAAGTCGTTTCGTAGAATAAATAATAAAAACGAACGAAAAAAGCTAAAAGGGGAGCGCGGGTTTCAGACTCGTACGCGAGTCGCCTGTGAGGGGCGCGACTCGCGTGCGGGCCTGTCCCGATTTCGCTCGTTGTTCGAAAATTCGATAAATCGCGTACAAATACGAATTAATTTATACTCGATTTATGCTTTCGATATTCGTCGTATCCGATATTCGATTATGAAATCGATATCGAATATTCGGAATGAATTTTAGAAAAAGTTTTGTAAAAAAAAAAGGTTTGTTTTGAACGAAAAGTAAAGAAAAGAATTTTGAACGAAAAAGATGTTAATTCTCTCCGCGTATAAAATCGTCGAATTCTGTTTAAAAAGATGTGACGATTTTATTAGCATCAAAGAGAATTAATTAATTATGTTCTTGTTAGATACGATATTCGATTAGAGAATCGATATCGTATTTGTAGACACCCGCATTTTGACTGCCAGGTGTCTATGGTAGTTTCCAAAAAACACCCGATGATGATCGGACGCTAACATGCTTCTATGCGCTCGGATACGGGCTCAAATCCATTAATCGTTGGCTAACGCACTTACGGAGTACAAATATCACAAAACCAACCTCAAATCCAGGCCCAGCGGACCATTTCGAGTCAAACAAGACTAATTTGGGCCAAAACCGACACCGGAATTAAAACCGACCCGTCACGACTGGGTCAATCCCGGTCAAAGTCGTTTCCGAGACACACCAAACAACCCCTCAAACATCAAAAGCCCAATTCAAACTCAAACCCCTCAAAAACCCACGGTCAAGGTCCAAGCAAGTGACCCGCGCGACCCAACTGGGCCACTCGATCGAGTGCCTCATCCACTCGATCGAGTGGGCCCTTATTCAGGCCCGACGGCTGACGCACAAGCCTACTCGACCGAGTCAGCCACCTACTCGGTCGAGTAACCCTAATCCGAAGCCCTAGCTTTTCCTATAAAAGGAACCCTCATGCACCCCTCTTGAACAACTTTACACAATTATCGAAACCCTAGAGCAACCTCATACACACGTACTACATCCTCTACAAACTCTAAGCAAACCCTAAGCGATTCATTAGCAAAAAACCCTAAACCTAGTTTAGGAATCAACAACCCGAGCCACCATAACTCAACCTCCATAAACCTCGAAGACTCTTGTGTTATAGCCACGGTTACGAGTCCGCACCGAGACAAGAACATGTAGGTTGAGGGTGTCAAAACCCCGTTTCTTCCCTTCTCTTCCTTTTCTCGCGTCGCGTCTATTCCATATGGGTCGTTTTTGTCTTTTTTTCGTTTATCGTTATTATTGCATCATTAATATCGATAGTATTATACTAGTATCAAAGCATTAAAATACCTATCAATTTGTGTCGAGTATAAGTGATATCGGAATGAGGAAACACGAATATACAAGTGTACTGCACACAGCGTTGACGGTCGCTCGTTCCGATATCCCGGTTACTTGATTATTGAGATAGGTCAATTTCAACCATAATTTTAATACCGTTTGTATCATCGTTATTATTCGCATCGATTTCTCAAAGAATAAACATCGTATTTCAATATGGGTCGAAACCCGTTGACACGGATCCGACATCACAATCCCTAGGGATTTATTTCGATGTCGGAGAAGTCGAGGGAATCAAGTCCTATTTATTCAAGTAAAGCGTCGGTTTAATAGACTCGATACCAATTCCATAATTGGATGTCGAATCTAACAATCCAGTCCATTAATTCAGTCAATCCGATTTTCTTATTGATGCTAACGTGGATGTCACGTTATAATGACACTACAAACGCGGAGAGAAATTCTTGTCGTTTTGATTGACTTAAAACGACTCAAATCAATTTATCTTCTTTTTTTATTTCACTCTAATATCTCATATCGATTCAAATAATCGAATGTGGGATACGACGAGTATTCAAGTCCCGAATTGAGTATAAATTCCGCTATATTTATGCCCAATTCGTCAAGTCGTCAAAAATCAAAAAGCAATTTCAAAATCAATGCATAACTTGCAAGCGAATTACAATTCGTACATGGGGGCACTCGACCGAGTGCCTAGCCCACTCGGTCGAGTGGCGCCTCAAAACCGAATCAGAATGTCTGTCACAACACCCACTCGATCGAGTCTCACAGTGACTCGGTCGAGTGGCCTTGTACTCGACCGAGTTGGTCAATAACTCGGCCGAGTACGGTCTGTATCACGAAACAGAAACATCTTTTCAGAGCCTACTCGATCGAGTCTGTCGACTACTCGATCGAGTGGCCCCGTAACGACTCAAACATGAGTCGCACATTATCCTATTTTTCAAACTCGATAGTATTTTACGACTTAGGTCAACGCGTGCATAATTAATCACGTGTATACTATCTTTTCAAATCATGCATCCTCACATTTGCATCTTTTCAATTCAATTCATTATTTGCACAAACCGTTAATATCGATTTACCGTTACTAACCGTTTGTTTGTCTCTTTTGTCAATTTAATTCTTGTTCGTTTATTGTACTAAATGAACCCACATGCTAAAATACAACTTTGACGTTAATTTTAGTTGCATTAAATTGACTTAGAAACCCTTTTCCATTCAATTCACATGTTTAGGGAAAACAATGTTTGCATAAGCATTTTCCCGTTTAACTAGCGCGCGTATTGTAAGTCACTCGAATTCTTAGTAGAGGCCGCTAATGTGCGGGCGGGGTTGGGTGTCCTTTGTGGGCTTCCCAACACGTACCCTCACCCCTTACTCAGAACCTCGGTTTCCGGATGCCCGAAACCGTTGGCGCACGAGAGTCATTCAATACACAATATCCGATAATGTCGGTATTGGTATCAAATGTAAAGGGACGAGCCCAATAAACTCTGACATCGGAAATGGGCCGTATTTTGTATACGGACCACTACGACATAGAGTGGGCTCGAATGGTTCCGAATAACCACAAAATTCGGTGGCGACTCCACATAGACCTAAATTTCAATTCGATCCGTTTCATATGGAGATTCATTCGCCTACCCAAACCTGCGCGTGGCCGCGTCGGGGTGGACCTATGTCATGTCCACAGTATTTTAAGAACGTTATTAAAAAAAAAAAAGTTTTGGTAGTATCGGTTATTAAAAATAATAAAAAGGACGATGACCCGTAAAAAGGATGACACACGACCAAAAATAAGACGGACGAGGACCCTTATAAAAGACGGATGACGAGAAGGAGAAGAGAAGAAGAAGGAGAAATCGAGTTTGGTACACCCTCAACCTACATGCTTTGTTAACTCGGATCGGGGCTCGTCGGAATGTGGCTAAGGCACGGGAGCATCGGTTTAATGTCGGTGAGTTGTGGTGGTTTTGGTTTGGACGTGAAGGGTGACGGATCTAAGGCCGGTTTTTTGTAGTCTCGGGTTACACTATCGGTTTCTCGATGCTAGGTGTATTTTTTGTGAGTTGTGTGAGGAGTTTATGTATATTTGATTGATAGAAAGTTGATGTGTTGGATGTGTATCAATATTGTGTATGAAAAGTTGTGTGCAAAGGGTCCTATTTATAGGAGAAGAAGGTTGAGAGAGGTATCTTGCTTGTACGACAAGAAATACCAATCGGGATAGGAAATGTAAGAAGTTGAGAGGAACGAGAATTCTCTTTCCCTGGCAAAGAAGCCACGAAATTGGCTGGAAAACAGGCTGCTCGGCCGAGTATTTGATGCTCGGTCGAGTGTTTGATTCGGTGTTCAGATAGGATTCCTACTCGAGATCGAATTCTACCTTTAACGGAATTGTTTAATATTTGTGTAGCTGATTTTTTGTGGAGTTTGAGCCCGAATCAGCCACGTGAGGTGACACGGCTGACTCACGTGTCTCGAGAAAATATCTTTGACCGGGTTTGACTCGGTCGCTAAAAGACGGTTTTACCCCCGGTGTCGGATTCGACCCAAATTAGTCTTATTTGACTCGAAACGACCCACTAGGCCTGAATTTGAGGTTGGTTTTTTTTGAAATTTGTACTCCTTAAAAAGCCCAAGCTAAATATCCATGATTTTGAGCCCATTTCCGAGTACGTTAAAGCATTTTTGCGTCCGATCATCATCGGGTGTTTGTCAGAAACTATTATAGACACCTGGCAGCAAAATGTGGGTATCTACAGAGCCCCCACTCTGACTGAGGCTTGGACAGGGCGAAAGTCAGAGTAGCTACCAGGTCAATCAAAGATTAAAACCTGGCAGACTTCCGGTCGGGTCGTTTAAAGTCCATTAGACCTGCGTGAAGGGCCCGCCGGCCATGTATTAGAAATGTACTTGAGCTGATGATAACTCCGTGGGGAATTGAACTCGTCGTATCAGACTTAGGTGCGCCTATATATGAGCTCATCTTGTTAAATGCCGCTGGGGAGTTATGTGAATTGCGCTGTCGTGATTTGTACCTGTATAAGTTACATAAAATTTTGCATGCAACATGTAGGCGAAACAAATATGACTTGCGCTGGGGAGTAAAAATGATTTTTGCTGCATTTTGAAATCGAAGTCCTGAAAGCAACTCACGTGCTAGGAGATAGGTTTCCACAATTGAAAGAGGTGGAAAAGAAATTTGCAGTTTAAATAGATTGAAATTTGACCTTGTCGAAAAGATTTTTTTTCAAATGGCAAAGTTTTGCAAATTTTGAAGTAAGAATTTGAAGAGAGGTCTACTGACAGACTCGACTCTGGACGCGACCGGACGAGTTGACAGACATGACTGGACTCTCGAGGGGTTGGACCGTGACTCGGTAGGGGGTGGGCCACCTAACAAGACTCTTAAATTGCGCTATTTCGTAGCCTAGGCGAGTAGCAACACGGTCGTACATCGAAATGAGAAGGATGCGTTATAAGGGAATTGCAGTAGTCTGTAATGAGATTGCTTTTGCAGGACTTAGCAGTGGCAATGCTGTAGACTAGTGCTCTTTTGAATCCTTTTTTATTTTTAGGGTACATTCCCAAAGTGAGTATTGCCTCGAGTCCTGATAGATTATTGTCCTCGAGTGAACCGAGTTCTAGGACACACTGTAGAGAGGTGGCTAGATTTTTGAAATTATTTGGATTATGTGAATGGATGGAGAACTTCTGCCTAGGAGAAGCCCCCAGAATGACAAAGCTAACTGTCGAGAACATGACAGTGTCGTGACCGGAATGATGGTGCTTTTTGAATGTGTGTTAATGTGGGTGGTTGTGCCTCTGTTGAAAGGCTGCCTACGTATCCACATGTGGTGAAATCAAACCAAGCCGTAGTTCAGTGGATTATGGTGCCTAGTTTATTAGGGCTTTGTGTGTAACTAGCCATAGCGATGGTGTAGGCTAGGTGCATTCCCAGTGATGTCTTGATCAAAGGGCTAAAATGGTTAGGATATTGATCCTGTGACTGTGAGCGTTCTCCGGGATAGCCCCCAGAGGTGGTGTGCACTATTTGGGCATGTTCTATGCCAACCGCAAGTTGAGTTCCCGTGTTTGGGGTTGGTAACTGATTTGAATGAGAAAAATTGGGATGGGATTTTAACGAGTTCTGCTCTCGGGGATTTTAACGAGTTCTGTTCTCAGGGATTTTAACGAGTTTTGCTCTCGGGAATTTTAACGAGTTTTGCTCTCGAGGATTTTAACGAGTTTTGCTCTCGGGGATTTTAACGAGTTTTGCTCTCGGGGGATTTGACGAGTTTTGCTCTCGGGGGGATTTGACGAATTTTGCTCTTGGGGGATTTGACGAGTTTTGCTCTCGGGGGATTTGACGAGTTTTGCTCTCGGGGGGATTTGACGAGTTTTGCTCTCGAGGGATTTGACGAGTTTTGCTCGCGGGGGGATTTGACGAGTTTTGCTCTCGGGGGATTTGATGAGTTTTGCTCTCGGGGGGATTTGACGAGTTTTGCTCTCGAGGGATTTGACGAGTTTTGCTCTCGGGGATGAGTTTTGATCATGCGAGATCTGATTTCCATGTCTGGCCCTAATGGTTAGGGGTATCCTATGGAGCTTGAATTCTCAAAATTCCAGGCTGTCTCTGGCCTGGGTCTCGGGAAGGTCTTGAGGGTTGTAATGTGGGAAGGCTAAAAGTGGTGTTAGCTGACCAACTTGATTGTTTCTTCCCTATTTGATGGTATGAGTATTGATAATTGACCGTACCCTGGTCATGGGGCTTCCACTTGAATTGACCGTTGATCATGGTCATGAGTTTTTGGGAGTTCTTTTTGATCATGGCCAACTCTTTTGTTTTGGGCCTTTTGCTTTTTTCTTGTATTGGACTTTTGATTTTTTTTGTCCAGTTTTTTCCCTTTTTTTTTGTTGGTCAGACTAACACCTAAGGTAGAGATTGGTCAGTATTATTGGATGGGTGTTTATTGTGGGAAATGGGCTTGCCTCCCGTCTTGAACCCAAACTAGGAGACTACCTAGATTTGTCATAGGATTCGATACCGCTCCTGCTAAGGGTAGTTATGTGGCTTTCTATACCAGACATGGAATAGGTAAAAGGAAAACACGGGCTCGGTTTCCTGCAGTCATTATAGATGTGCCTATAATAGTCACGTGCATATGCTCACAGTGTATGATGGTGCTCATCATGTTCTCGGAAACATATATGGAAAGCATATAGTGGAGATAGAATATTGAAAGCTGATTTTATTGAATTTTTGAAAAGAGGACAGAATACAAATGACTCTGACGCTGATTTGGAAATGAGGATGTAGGGTATCCTAGACTCGAACTCAGACTTAGACTCGAATCAAATCCGGACTCGGATGCTCGGTTGGTTGTTTTTTTGGTAAGGTCTTTGATTGGAGAGAACAACGGGTGTTACGACTCGCCTAAGCTCGGTTTTGCGCAAATGCAAGAGAGTCAAACTAGGTACGGCCTGGGGCGGGAATGACTAAGATTCTATGACCGGGCTACTTAAACGTTAATCCAGACAAAATAACGACTGTGACCTAGACTCGACCACGAGACTCGAGCTGTACAAGGATAAGTCCGAAAATGGGGCGACCGTATTTGACCGTGCCGTGTGCTTGGACCAACCGTGGTGACCTAAACCTAGGTGACCCAAGTATTCGTAGCGTGGGTACGACTCGAAGAAGGCATCATAAGGACGCCGGTGTAGGATAAACGTAGGGTACTCTCTAGGGTAACCGTGGTTGACTGCTCGGGTGGAGGACAACCCCCTGAGTAAGGCTAGAGACTCAGATGGTGTGACATCTAAGTGACTCGAAAATGGGATACGTGAGACAACACGTGCAAGACATGACCCTTAGAGCAACCGTGATTGATCGCTCTGCTGAAGGGTAGCCCCCGAGTGGGGAAAAGCCTGAAAAGGAAATGACTCGAAAAGGACGCCTAGACGGGTGACTCGTGAAAGGTGGGCCTCCCTTAGGATTCGGCGTGTGGGCCGAGTCCTGTTCGAAGGAGGGCCCACGTGAGACATTCCCCAGACCCTAGACTGGATTGTGTAAGTGGGCCAACCTTTGCAGGAGTATGTCCTACGTAGGTGGGCCTTGCCTTAGTAAAATAAGGCGGACTGGGATAGGGGGGAAACTCGTGACGTATGATCGACAGAGTTTCGACGCTAGAGACTTCAACGACTTATGACACGACCCGACACTGCTAAATACGAGAAGTCTAAGAAGAGGAAGTTTTGAAATATGATCTTTTTTGAAAAGCCCGAAAAAAATCCGGGGAGAACCGGCCCTTTTTCGAGAAAAACGGAAAAGGTGGGCCGGGCGAAGGTTTGAAAATTTCGAAAATAATTTTGAGTTTTGAATTGGACATAATACCGGCTAGAAAAAGGCTATTTTGAGTAAAATTATAAGTCCTAAATTCGGTATATGTCCGGGGTTTTGAAATTGGATATTTTGAAAAGGATGCAAATTTTGAAAATGACGGTTTTTGAAAAAAGAAAATGTGGATCAAGTAGCACGTAGTCATGGAAACAGTATAATGACGCCATGTATGCTCTTAAGCTAAGTCTCGGTCAGTCTATAAGGGTCTATACCAGTGTTCATACCCTATTCGAGAATCGGGGCGGACTTCCTAAGTCGAGTTGAGCTTAGAACATGCCGTAAAACCCATACGAATCTGCTATGCACACCTTTTGACATATCTAATTTGGACTACATCAATGGTATAGTGGGACGTCGGTCACCAGTACCGGCCCGGGAAAAATGGGGTTATGCATGAACCGTAAAACTAAAATGCGTATTGTACTAGTCAAATGATTTCTATTCGAGTCTCACCCTGAGGATGCCGAAGGTTAGTAACGCATCAGTTAATCCCCAGCGGAGTCGCCAAATTGTGGACATGACATAGGTCCACCCCGACGCGGCCACGCGCGAGTTTGGGGAGGTGAATGAATCTCCATATGAGATGGTCAAATTGAAATTTAAATCGAAGTTGGAGTCGCCACCGAATTTTATGGTTATTCGGAACCGTTCGAGCTCACTCTATGTCATAGTGGGCCGTATACAAAAAACGGCCCATTCCCGATGTCAGAGTTTATTGGGCTCGTCCCTTTGCAGTTCGATACCACTGCCGACTTGATCGGTTTATCGTATATTGAATGACTCTCGTTGCCAATGGTTTCGGACATCCGGAAACCACAGTTCTGAGTAAGTGGTGAGGGTACGTGTTGGGAAGTTCACATAAAACACCCAACCCCGCCCGCACATTAGCGGCCTCTACTAGGATATCGAATGATTTTTTAATACGCGCATTAGTAATACGATGAATGATATGCAATCATTGTTTTCCTAAGCATGCGAGGAATTGAATGGGTTGCTAAGTCGGTTTAATGCATGAAAAATTAACGTCAAAGTTGAATTTAGCATGTGAGATTCGTTTTAGTATAATAAAATAAACGATAAAAAAGAATGAATTTGCTACAAGATGAACAAACGAGTTAGTATCGATTTGTGAAGAAATAATATAGCAAATATGATGAATATGCAAGGTCGAGAAAATATTAGTCGAAATCTGCAAAATATTGTTAAAAAGACGGTGTTTTGTATAAAAAACGATGTTCGAAAAATAAAAATAAATAAAAAAGAAAGGGCGTATCGCACGACAGCCGGCCGCGCGGCTCGCCCGGGATGCCGGCAGGTCGCGTGACGGCCTGTTTTTTTGGAATCGGTTTTTTGAAAATTCGATACTTTTATTGAATCGCGTACAAATATCGCATAATTTGCACTCGATCTAATATTTTCGATATTCGTTATATTTGATAGTCGATTGCGAAATCAATATCAATTACTCGGAATAGTTTTAGAAAAGATATAAATTTTAGAAGTCGTTTCGTAGAATAAATAATAAAAACGAACGAAAAAAGCTAAAAGGGGAGCGCGGGTTTCAGACTCGTATGCGAGTCGCCTGTGAGGGGCGCGACTCGCGTGCGGGCCTGTCCCGATTTCGCTCGTTGTTCGAAAATTCGATAAATCGCGTACAAATACGAATTAATTTATACTCGATTTATGCTTTCGATATTCGATTATGAAATCGATATCGAATATTCGGAATGAATTTTAGAAAAAGTTTTGTAAAAAAAAAAGTTTGTTTTGAACGAAAAGTAAAGAAAAGAATTTTGAACGAAAAAGATGTTAATTCTCTCCGCGTATAAAATCGTCGAATTTTGTTTAAAAAGATGTGACGATTTTATTAGCATCAACGAGAATTAATTAATTTTGTTCTTGTTAGATACGATATTCGATTAGAGAATGGATATCGTATTTTAAGAACGTTATTAAAAAAAAAATAGTTTTGGTAGTATCGGTTATTAAAAATAATAAAAAGGACGATGACTCGTAAAAAGGATGACACACGACCAAAAATAAGACGGAGGAGGACATACGATATTCGATTAGAGAATCGATATCGTATTTTAAGAACGTTATTAAAAAAAAAATAGTTTTGGTAGTATCGGTTATTAAAAATAATAAAAAGGACGATGACCCGTAAAAAGGATGACACACGACCAAAAATAAGACGGAGGAGGACCCTTATAAAAGACGGATGACGAGAAGGAGAAGAGAAGAAGAAGGAGAAATCGGGTTTGGTACACCCTCAACCTACATGCTTTGTTAACTCGGATCGGGGCTCGTCGGAATGTGGCTAAGGCACGGGAGCGTCGGGTTAATGTCGGTGAGTTGTGGTGGTTTTGGTTTGGACGTGAAGGGTGACGGATCTAAGGCCGATTTTTTGTAGTCTCGGGTTACACTATCGGTTTCTCGATGCTAGGTGTATTTTTTGTGAGTTGTGTGAGGAGTTTATGTATATTTGATTGATAGAAAGTTGATGTGTTGGATGTGTATCAATATTGTGTATGAAAAGTTGTGAGCAAAGGGTCCTATTTATAGGAGAAGAAGGTTGAGAGAGGTATCTTGCTTGTACGACAAGAAATACCAATCGGGATAGGAAATGTAAGAAGTCGAGAGGAACGAGAATTCTCTTTCCTTGGCAAAGAAGCCACGAAATTGGCTGGAAAACAGGCTGCTCGGCCGAGTATTTGATGCTCGGTCGAGTGTTTGATTCGGTGTTCAGATAGGATTCCTACTCGAGATCGAATTCTACCTTTAACGGAATTGTTTAATATTTGTGTAGCTGATTTTTTGTGGAGTTTGAGCTCGAATCAGCCACGTGAGGTGACACGGCTGACTCACGTGTCTCGAGAAAATATCTTTGACCGGGTTTGACTCGGTCGCTAAAAGACGGTTTTACCCCCGGTGTCGGATTCGACCCAAATTAGTCTTATTTGACTCGAAACGACCCACTGGGCCTGAATTTGAGGTTGGTTTTGTGAAATTTTCATGCTAAATATTCATGATTTCGAGCCCATTTCCGAGTACGTTAAAGCATGTTTGCGTCCGATCATCATCGGGTGTTTGTCGGAAACTACTATAGAGACCTGGCAGCAAAATGTGGGTGTCTACAGGTAGCTAAAATAGTATTTTCTTGTAGTGTATGTTAATCGTACCTACTTCTATTAGGTTTAGTACCAATGTAACTTCCATTTGCACTTAGTCTCTCAGTAAAGTTAATGAGAGACCGTCTCTCAGGAGACCTACTCTTTGAATATATACGAGGATGTATTTTGATTCGGTTGATTTCATGATAAAGAAAAGCAAAAATTGTAGTAAAATACTTCCTCCATCTCAAAGAGATGTTCCCATTTGATATGGTCACATCTCTTAAGGATTAATATAGTATATTACAAGTGGGTCCAATATGTAGAGAAAATATTACTGTATAAACAAATGCAACTTGGGTCAATTCTACTAACGTGGCTTTTTAGGTACGGAGTAGATAGGTAACGTTGATAAGGGCAGTAGTTTAAAATAAACTAACCAAATAAGGAAATAATGCAAATGTGAAGATGTTAGTGAGATTTTCCTTTTAGTAAAGTGGGAAGAAGATAGTGGGATGGAGGGAGTATTATTATTAGTTTTGTAAAAAAAAAGTGTTCAGTAAAATATATAAGTACGGAGTATTAAGTAAGATCACTCGATTACCTTCGACAGTTTTAATTTTTTTCTCAAATCAAAGTGTAACTATTAAGTATAAAATGTGAAAAGTTAATAGGTTACCAATTAGATATTTATATGTAATCACTAAGTATAAAATTCTAAATATACCGTGCATTACTGTGCGGGATCTGTACTAGTAGATATTAAGAAAATGAGACAAATCCAAAAAATTGGAGGGAGTAACATTTAGGGTTCATTTGGATAGAGAGAAAGAGAGTGATGCATTTTCCTTTGTTTGAATACAATTTAGGGAGGGAGGGAAATGAAGGGGGAAGGAAATGGAGAGAATGAGTTTCTTCATTTTAGATCAAAATGAAATCTTGCCAAAGTTGGCAAAATTTGCATGGAAAATGATACTTCATCCATATCACATTGGTCCTCCCATTTCATTTTGGCACAATAACTAAGAAACTCAATTACACTTGTTTTATTTCCTTGTTTTTTTTCCTGTTACGCGTGAGTCGGATAAGAAAATGGATAAAAAAAATTATGTTTTTTTCGTTACGGGTAAGTCGATTTAAGATAACACATGTTTTTTTTTGTACTTATATTGTGCCACTCTTTGTTCAGTTCAGACAACACACATTATTCTGTTTAGTTCTTTTATGCCTTGTTTTTTTTTCGTCACGGTGAATTGGGTTAGGATAAGAAAGCAAATAAAAAATTTACGTTGCTTTGTTTTTTTACCAATTTTTAAGTAAAATAATATATACTTTATACTACGTACTTGTTATATTTAAACGAGTAAAAATATAATAATTATAATTACAGAAATTGTAGGTTCCAAAAATTAATAAGCGAGTCAAACAGGTTTTTTACGCAACTACTCATTACTCAAGCAAATAACATGATGACGTTGTCATTATATATTTTGTTTATTCAACATCTTCTTAATACGAATAATAGACACTTATCAGCCCCCCCCCTCTTCCCTTTCCTTCCAATTTTTGTTAGAATTTTTTGTGAGAAACTACATTTTATTTAGAGTGTTTTATGAGCAACTACCTTTTATTTATGTTTTGACATTCAACTACCTTTTATTTTCAGTTTTGTTTAAAACTACCCACATCTAATTTTTGGTGACCCGATGTCAATTTTCCGACGTTGACTAAACGTGAAGTTTTTTGTTTTGTGGAAAATACCATTTATTTTTATTTTTTTGTGGAAGACTACCTTATTTTTAAAAAAAACTTGTAATGCAAAAATTAAAATTTCAGATAAATACTCATATCAAATTATAATAAAGTACATCTAAGGAATATTCTCGTTTTTTCATTAGTCATATCACGATCTATCATAATTTACACTTTTAATCAATTGTCCACCAACCCCTTGTTAAAATAATTATAAGTTATCTAGAAAAATTTACGTGCATCTACAAATGTTTAGAAATTGGAAGTATATAGTAATTATCTTAGTAAAATATCTCTGTACACTATAAAAGTACTATTACAGTAGCAAAATGGATGAAATACTTGTAATGTCGATGTATGTGCTGTAACTTGTGGGGATATAAGACAACTAAAAACATGTAAAC
The DNA here is from genome assembly GCA_958450325.1 of Agrostemma githago. NCBI lineage: Eukaryota > Viridiplantae > Streptophyta > Magnoliopsida > Caryophyllales > Caryophyllaceae > Agrostemma > Agrostemma githago. The sequence continues at coordinate 19,413,825 of OY288241.1, read as the reverse complement.
ATTTGTTCCACAAAGGTTGCTTAGATATATAAATGATTTTCTACCCATTTCAGAAGTGAGAAAAGATAAATTCATGTTTTGGGGTTTAGAGATATTGATCGGAGTGATTTACGACAATGTCTGAAATCTTTATGCTTGATTGAATTTTTGCAAGTTTTGTTTGAAAAAAGGTACCTGTCCACACAAAAAATTAAAACAAAAGGTAGTTTCTCACAAAACAAAATGCTTTAGGTTTAGTCAACGCCGGGAAGTTAACTTTGGATCACCGGAAATTAGATTTAGATACTTTTTTAACAAAAAATGAGAATAAAAGATAGTTGAATGCCAAAAATAAAATAAAAGATAGTTGCTAATACCCTAAATAAAAGGTAGTTTCTGACAAAAAACTTTTTTTTTGTTATCCTAACAACCTTAGTTCATTTTCCCTTCCCTCCCCTTCCTTCCCCTCCTTCTCCCTCCCCTCCCTTTCCTTCCTATTTTCTTATCCAAACGGACCCTTAGACATCGAGACAATAAACAAGGAATTCTTTTCATCTTCTCTAACTAGTTGATCCCTCTTATCCTAACCAAAATTATCCATTGGACTTTAGATGGCTTGGCGAAAGATACTTTAACCTTTGTTTTTCTCCAATACTAGTGTTAACCCTATGCAAGTTGCACGTGTTTACTTTAAAAAGAAAAAAAATGAACTGAACAACATATTGAGTTCATGGATAACACATCTATAAATGGTGCTAGTCCAAGTGCTTTGGTAAAAATATTAGCCAATTGAGTTTTAATTAATGTGAACATAAGTTGGCTGGATGGTTTCGTTGAGTATTTCGTCCCGTATGAAGCAGCAATCAATTTCGATATGTTTAGTTCATTCATGAAAAATGGAATTGCGAGCTATATAGAGGGTTGATTGACTATCACATGAAAGCTAAATGTTTTTTTGTGAGAAATGCCGAGGAAGTGCAGAAGACACTTCAACCATTTAAGTTCACAAACCGTGTATGCTATGGCGCAATATTCGGCCACGGCGGAGGGACCTGAGATTGTTGATTGCTTCATTTTTCAAGAAATAGGGGAGCTAATAGGAACACGAGGTAAGCGGATAATGACCGTCGACTTGTAGGACAAGATGCCCAGTCTGCATCACAATATGCTTGTAAGAGAAGAGCACTGTTAGAGCTAAAGAGCAACCCTTGGCCCAAAGTATTTTTAAGGTATCAAACCACTTGTAGGGCGACTTGCTAGTGGTCTTGATGTGGTGCATGATATGCATGAATTGAGCGAGGATATGGACGGAATATATGAATTCGGCACGAGTGATGGTGAGGTAAACTAGTTGCCCAACTAAGCGCCGATATGATCGCTGATAAGTGTAGTTTGTAGTGCCTATTTCGTAGTGTTTTGGTCCCATTTCCTTGCGGAATCGCTCCTTGGGAGCGGTTCATGGGCTACTTATGCTTCCTCTAGCTCGTTTCAGGTTCCCGAGACCATTCGTGAAGAGTTGGAGTGATTCCGACTCAATACATACACTTTTCGGAGCCAACGAAGCGGAGGAACGATCACTCGATGCCTTGGATTCGACCCCGAGACCTTGGGACCCAATCCCGAGCCTCCGAGACCCGATCCCGAGTCCCGAGAATCGATGAGAAGTTCATGTGAAGCAAGGAGGAACCAAAAGGATCATATTGGAGGCCTACAAGACTCATCCCCGACGGGTATGCACCTCATCCAGCCCGGGATGAAGTGCACTTTTGAAGGGGCCACTGACAGGCCGGCCCGGTCGGGACTAACCCGTCCCGGTCGGGATGACAGGCCGTCCCGGTTGGGACCAACCCGTCCCGGTCGGGATGACAGGCCGTCCCGGTCGGGATGATCCCGTCCCGGTCGGGACCAAGCACCTGTAGCCGCGCCTCTTATTTTCCTCCTCCTTCATTCTTGTACCCCTATAAATACTTCCCTCATGTATTGTTTATGTATCTTATCATACCCTAGACTATTTTAAGCCTCTCTACAAGTTATAAACCCTAGATTTAGTTCCTCACATTAGTTTTAATCTCTCTTTAATCCTTAGTTAAACCTAGTTTAATCTAGTTGTAATTAGTTCTTGTATTAAGAAGATACTTGAAGATTTCTCCAAGCTTGACAACCTTGGGATTAATTTGGGTTCTTATTTATACAAGATTGCATCTTTTTCATCATCCTATTGTTGGTATAATCTTCCTTTCTCTTTTTTATTGATATTTATTCAAGTTTGAATTTTTACTTGGTGTTTATTGTTATTGTTCATATTGTTCTTGATAATGGATGTTTGGATTGTGATGTGGTTTTCTCTTATTGTTGTTAGTTTATCTTTGATTATGTGTGAGTAGTCTCCTTGTGGGTTAGTAGGGGGATTAAGGGTAGAATATGGATGATTAGGGTTTGATTAGGGGTAAAGGGTGAATCTTTGTTGTTAGTCACATACTTGGCACACAATGTGTTTGTTGAAATGCTTGTTTGAGTTGTAGTGGCCATGCTTCTCATGCTAGTCTTCCTCTACTCATTGTTTGTCTTGTATGTGGTCATGTTGAGGATAGTGTTGAGGATAGTCGTAGTCACGAGAGTGCGGACTAGGGTCTAAGTTGCGAGAGCCCGGACCTACCTCGACATCGGTCTAAGTAGCGAGAGTCCGGACCTACCTCAACATCGGTTTAAGTTGCGAGAGCCCGGACCGATTCTAGCAATTAGGAGACACCTACACCCTTGACCACCCAAGTCACCCTACTACACTTATGAACCGGACCTAACCCACTTCTTTCCGTATTTGATTTAACTTATTAGTTAGTCATCATTTCTTTAGTTCATTGTTTAGTTTGTGTTTAGTTATTTCATTTAGCCTTGTTATAGTCTAGTCCATTGCTAGTCCAATTCCTTCTTCTCCTCTCATCATAATTCGTCAATTAGTATTTCTTTGTGTTTGTTTGGTAGCATAGTCTCGTTTTAGGCCAACCTAGTCTAAACCTTGCGACACCGTCAACGTGAACACGACCCGACTTACCCTAACTACCGTTAGGTCTTAGCCGGTTATTTATTTGGCGGTGGGGATCCACGACAATTCCCACCATCAATTTGGCGCCGTTGCCGGGGACGGTGCATTGTTTAGACTTAGTTTGCTTATAGCTAGACTTAGTTACCCTTCTTTGTGCTCTTCTATCATCTCTTGTGCATATTCTTTAGATTTTTCTTGTTTCATTAGTTTTATTCTCCCTCTTTTCTCTTTGTCTTTCGATTGTGCTTGTTTATTGTCGTTACCTAGTGCCCACAAAGCACTAGGTGTTCTTACGTTTGTTCTAGTGTGTAGTGTATGCCTAGGCGGGGAGGTGACTTCTTTCTCTTTAATCCAGAGCCAGAAAGACTTTTTCGAGCCTTTCGCCAACGGACGATTAACCGGGTTAGAATCTCTCAACCAAGTGCAAGCAATACTCATCAAGAGCAAGCTCAAGGAAGCGATTTTGAGGAAGCATCTCGAGAGACGGCCGAAGGGAATTTCACCAATCCCTTTGGATATTCTAGTCCTAGTTCCCCCTCTACATCTACTTCAACTTCGTCTTCACCACCGTCTCCCTTACATCCAAAAATGCCGAAGTTTTCCTCCCACTCTACATTTACGGAAGACGTCTTGCCGGGACCGAATGCTCTACTGGCCGCTTATGCCGGAAACTTTATGGCCAAGACTCACTTCATCCAACTTGTGGAAAGGAATCAATTTAGTGGTTTGCCCACCGAAGACCCGCACCAACACATGGAGACTTTCTCCGATTATTGCGACGCTATCTCTCAACCCGGGGTTACACAAGATCAAATCCGATGGGTATTATTTCCATTCTCATTAATTGGAAAAGTGAAGCAATGGATCAAGAGTCTCGATAGGGCAACCATGGGGATCGATACTTGGAAAAAGCTTGCCTTGGCGTTCTACTAAAAGTTCTACCCTCCGGAGAAGACAAATTTGCTTAGGGCCTCCATCACCGGTTTCCAACAAAGGGATGAAGAGAGCCTATATGAAGCTTGGGAGCGGTTTAAGTCTTTGGTTAGGTCGTGCCCTCATCGTGGACTCTCACAATGGTTCTTGGTACAACAACTTTGGAATGGCCTTTATGAGGACTCGAGAGCTATACTTAATATGGACTCCAATGGTAGGTTTACCGAGGTCGATGACGACCAAACTTGGGCGAGAATCGAAGAGATGGCGGTGCATAATTCGCAATACTCTAGGCCTAGGAAGGCAAATCGAGGAGGTAGGCACGAGGTCGATGCTATAACTCAATTAAGCATTGACCTTGGAGCTCAATTGAAGACCCATATGGAGACCATTGACAAGAAGCTCCAAGGTCACCTCACTCAAGTTCAAAGCATTGGTTCCTCCAATCAACACTCAATTCAAGAATTAAATGCTTTGGGATTTGCACCTCCTTTGCCTTATTATGGGATGTGCGATACTTGTGGAATCGTTGGTCATAATCCTATGCAATGCCAAGGAAGTATTGAGCAAGTGAATGCTTTTCAAGCGTTCAAGCAAGGTGCCTCCTACTCTAATCAATACCAAGCTTCCAATCAAGTCCCTCAACAACAAGCCTTTCAACACCAACAACAACATCGTCCCTATGTTCCACCTCCCTTAAGGGACAACAACCAAGGTTACCAAGGCAACTCAAGGCCTTTCAACAACTTCAAGCAAAGTAACCAAGGTTCATTCAACAACAATCAAGGGTTCCAACAAGGGAACTTCAACCAAGGCTATCAAAACCACAACCATGGCAATAATCAAGGAAATTCTCATGGGTTCCAAGGGAACCGTCAACAACAAGCAACTCAAGCTAACCGTCAAGAGAGCAAGCCTAGGAGCCGGTCTCCTATTCATGATTACGGTGCTCCATTAGCCTTCACCGATACTCCGCACAATCCACAATCTCCAACTCGTGATTTCGACGTTCAAAAATCCATGTTGGAAATGCAAAGGGGTCAAATGCAGATGTCAAAGAATCAACAAGTGTTCTATGCTTATATTCAAAGGGACAACATGGCGAGAGATGCTCATACGAAGATGCTTGAGACTAAAATAGCTCAACTTGCATCGGGAAGTTCTTCAAGGCAACCGGGGCAATTACCTCCTCAAGGTGAAACACCGAAATTTGAGCATGTGAATGCTATTACCACGAGGAGTTTGGTACATCTTATAACCCTCCCCCACCCCCAAATGAGCAAGAGCCAACAAGAGAAGCTGTCCCCAATTCAAGAAGACCAAAGCTTGGGAAATCCAATAGAGGAGCAAGTCTTATGGGAGATCGAGAGACCCCAAGAAGACAAGCTTCCCCCACTTCAAGGAAAAGACAAGGGCAAAAGGAAAGTGTCATTTGAGGAGTCTACCCCGATTGAGCAAAATAAATACCAAATCAAGTTGCCTTTCCCATCAAGGCATATGAAGACTAAGGTGGACACTCAATACGACAAGTTCCTTAACATCGTGAAGAAGTTGGATGTTAGTGTCCCGTTCACCGAATTACTTACTCAAATCCCGGCATATGGAAGATTTATGAGAGAAATCTTAGCTAGGAAGAGATACGTCGACAAGGAAGAGACCGTAGCGTTCACAAGGGTGGTGAGCGAGCTTATACAAGGTTCCACGCTTCCGAAGTTGAAGGATCCGGGTAGTTTTTCGATCCCTTGCACCATAGGCAACCTCTTGATCAAGAATGCGTTATGTGACTTGGGCGCGAGTGTGAGCATCATTCCCTATTCTATTTGTTGCCGACTCGGAATGAAGGAGTTGAAATGTACGTCCCTCACCCTCCAAATGGCCGATAAATCACTCAATCGACCATTAGGAATGTTAGAGGACGTACCGGTACGAGTCGGAAAATTCTTCATTCTGGTCGACTTCATTGTGCTCGACATGCCGGAGGATGCCAACACTCCCATTATCCTTGGACGCCCATTTCTACACACCGCGGGTGCCATGATCGATGTGAAGAACGGTAGGATCACATTTGAGTTAGGCGAGGAAAAGATAGTGTTCGACCTCCAAGGCAACACTTCGCCTACTAAGGATGAATCATGCAATATGAACCAAGCCAAGAAAGACATCGATCTAGGGGGTGAACCGGGACAAAGCTTGAAGAAGAACTCTTGTGAACTTGAGGATGATGACTCCGAGATTGGAGAGAATGAGTGCCCATGACATGGGCTTGATGACAAGTTGAAAAGCAAGAAGGATGAGCCTCCCTTGGGGCCACATGAAGACTGGTGGACGTTTGGGTATATCCCCAAAGACCAAAAGTACAAGTTTAAGTCGTTGAACTTGGAAGATCGGGATGCCCCGGGAACGTCAAGGCAAGGCCATGAAGAGCCTTGGTATTTGGATGCTTATGTCTCAAGCTTGATTGAAGACTTTGCTAGGGCCTTCGACTTGTTCCTTCGTGCCCTTGATGGAGATGGAACTAGTTCTTGTTGTTGAAAAAGAATGAAGAATGCGCCACCTTGGTTTGACGGAGTTCCACAAGAACCATCTCTTTGTATATATCTCTTTCCCTTGTAGTTTGTTTTGTCTTGTGAATTTCTTGATTACTTGGTTTGATTGATGAGCGTTGTGAGGGAGGGAATTTGATGTGTTATTTGAGTTTATTGTGATAGGTGTGAAGTGGAAGTGATTCCTAGGGAGGAGTGGTCATTGTTTGAGATTGGATCGTGTGAAGGGAAGTCGGTTTTTGAAGCTCAGAACGAGCTTTTGGGAGCTATAGAGGGTTAGGAGACTCTTCCCGGCCTAGAAGAGGTCATCCCGTCCGGGATGGAAGGCCCATCCCGACCGGGAAGGATGTCATCCCGTCCGGGATGAGGTGCACAAAAGACGGGTCTACTGACAGGTCATCCCGACCGGGACGAAGGCTTCCCGACTGGGACGAGCCGGTCATCCCGACCGGGATGGACCCCCTGTCCTCCTTTGGTCTTTTTCTTCGTCGTTTGAGCCCACCCTACCACTTTATACTCCCTCCCAACCTCCCTACATGTCCTTACTCTCCTTATATGACCCTTGCACCTCACATACACGTTTTCACATCACTTTCTCTTCACTTTAAACCGACTTTCACATCAAAACCCACCTCATTTTACAATTGTGCCTCAACCATGAAACCGGATCACGATTGGAGAGGGATAATGACGACAAGGACAAGCTACGTGCCTATATTCGCTTATGAGACGATGGAGCGAGTGAGTTGCTAACCGGTCGGTACGGCAACTATCCTCTCTTTTCCGTTTTTTTTGTAGCTTGTCTTAATTTGTTTATTCCCTTCCCCTTATACACTTATGTGTCATGGTGGCCCTCGGGGCCTTGGTATTCCTTGCTCCCGACTCTCGATGACGTGACTACATCGAGAGTCATTTCAAAATCCAAATTCACAAGATTTTCACCCCTTTTGTAGGAATTAGTCGGATTTGGGCGGAATCCGGGCTAGGTGACTTGATTACACCTAGTCCTCCCCTCCCATTTCCTTTTATTTCTTTCTTTTTATTTCTCCCCTTTCCATATCTTTTCTTGTCTCGGCCCATGGTGACTTGACTACACCCCGGCCGGACACATTCTACCATTTTCTGCACTTTTATTTTTGATTTTTAGCTTTATTTTCGTTGTTTCTTTTCTTTTCTTTTGAGCTCCCATGCACTATGGTCGAGCATGAGGACATTGCTCGACTTAAGTGTGGGGGAGCGATATTCTATCGTAGTTAGTTTTATTTTCGTAGTTTTTCGAAAAATCTTTAAAAAACCTAAAAATTTGAAAAGTTTTCACAAAAATCAAAAAGATTTTCTTTTGTGTCTTTTCCTTTTTGTGTCGTTATGTCGTATTTTTGTTTTGTTGTGCGTGTTTTGCCCCCCTCCTTTCCTTATAGGTTGCCTAATCGCCGTTAGCTTTGGTGAGCTTTCAAGACTTCCGGTAACATCTTTATCCCTTTTTCTTCTTTTTCTCTTGTGGAGTTTGGAGAAGGTTTGTGATGTGGTGTGCTCGGGTGGAGCTTTGTAATGCTTGTGGTTGATTTAGTGGCTTATTTTGAAGCTCGGGGTGGTGTTTGTGTTGTTTGTTTGTTTGTCTTGTTTTATTTTGTTTTGTGGCCTTTTACCTCTTTTTCTTTCGTTTTCGTCGTGTCTTCGTTTTGTGTTGTGTTAGTGTGTCTTGTGTGTAAATGGTTTTCGAAAACCCGGTTTAGAGGCTAGTGTGCAAGTGTTTACTTTCCCTTTCTAGTAGTATAGATCGAGTCTTGGACTTTATTCTAGTAGAATGACCCTAAATCAATTATTTCGTTGGTCCTTTACCTTGAGTTCACCTAGCTTACTAGGGATTTACTACGGGATTTGCACCTTGACCATTATGACCACCCACGGTGTGAAAAGGCCTTGGTTACCGAGTCTCGTCCCTTAGGTGACCGTGTCTAGGATCGTTTGAATAGTCCAAGTTCTCCACCTTTTTGTGGGTTTGAAGGGAAATCGCGACCCCCGACTTACCTATTCCCCTACCTTCTACACATTTCCACACAATAAAATTGCAAATTGTTGAAGTCGTCTTTCTTGTTGCAATAAGAAATGCCAAAAAGCCAAATCAAGCCAAAAGGGCAAAGAAAAGAAAAAGAAAGAAAATGAAAGGAGGAAAAGAATGAAGAAAAAGAAAAGGCACAAAAGCCAAAAAGAAAATAGAAAAGAAGAAAAAGAAATGGCATGGCAAAACAAAGCAAAAATGCAAAAGAAGAAGAAAATGCCAAAAGAAAACCGTCTCACCAAAAATAATCCCCACATCTCAAAATAAGCCTTTTTCTGATCATTACCGTGAAGAGCCTACCAAAGGACCGAGTCCCTAGGAAGGATGATAGCGGTAATGGTCGGTCTTCCCTCATTTTGCATTTTTTCACCTTTTTACTTGGACTAGTTAGGCGGTTTCGGACATGGGACGACCCTCTTGGCTCTTTGCTAAAAAGGGCGGGGTCTCACTTACCTACAGTGTCGACTAACACCGTGGTTCATCCTTTTTCCATCCCGCCGATCGTCCCGTGGTACGTTCTTAGAAGGTTAGGAGGAACCGAGGTAAGCTACCAATGTTTTTTGGTCCCATTTCCTTGCGGAATCGCTCCTTGGGAGCGGTTCATGGGCTACTTGTGCTTCCTCTAGCTCGTTTCAGGTTCCCGAGACCATTCGTGAAGAGTTGGAATGATTCCGTCTCAATACATACACTTTTTGGAGCCAACGAAGCGGAGGAACGATCACTCGATGCCTTGGATTCGACCCCGAAACCTTGGGACCCAATCCCGAGCCTCTGAGACCCGATCCGGAGTCCCGAGAATCGATGAGAAGTTCATGTGAAGCAAGGAGGAACCAAAAGGATCATATTGGAGACCTACAAGACTCATCCCCGACGGGTATGCACCTCATCCCGTCCGGGATGAAGTGCACTTTTGAAGGGGCCACTGACAAGCCGTCCCGGTCGGGACCAACCCGTCCCGGTCGGGATGACAGGCCGTCCCGGACGGGACCAACCCGTCCCGATCGGGATTACAGGCCGTCCCGGTCGGGATGACAGGCCGTCCCGGTCGGGATGATCCCGTCCCGGTCGGGACCAAGCACCTGTAGCCGCGCCTCTTATTTTCCTCCTCCTTCATTCTTGTACCCCTATAAATACTTCCCTCTTGTATTGTTTATGTATCTTATCATACCCTAGACTATTTTAAGCCTCTCTACAAGTTATAAACCCTAGATTTAGTTCCTCACATTAGTTTTAATCTCTCTTTAATCCTTAGTTAAACCTAGTTTAATCTAGTTGTAATTAGTTCTTGTATTAAGAAGATACTTGAAAATTTCTCCAAGCTTGACAACCTTGGGATTAATTTGGGTTCTTATTTATACAAGATTGCATCTTTTTCATCATCCTATTGTTGGTATAATCTTCCTTTCTCTTGTTTATTGATATTTATTCAAGTTTGAATCTTTACTTAGTGTTTATTGTTATTGTTCATATTGTTCTTGATAATGGATGTTTGGATTGTGATGTGGTTTTCTCTTATTGTTGTTAGTTTATCTTTGATTATGTGTGAGTAGTCTCCTTGTGGGTTAGTAGGGGGATTAAGGGTAGAATATGGGTGATTAGGGTTTGATTAGGGGTAAAGGGTGAATCTTTGTTGTTAGTCACATACTTGGCACACCATGTGTTTGTTGAAATGCTTGTTTGAGTTGTAGTGGCCATGCTTCTCATGCTAGTCTTCCTCTACTCATTGTTTGTCTTGTATGTGGTCATGTTGAGGATAGTGTTGAGGATAGTCATAGTCACGAGAGTGCGGACTAGGGTCTAAGTTGCGAGAGCCCGGACCTACCTCGACATCGGTCTAAGTAGCGAGAGCCCAGACCCATTCTAGCAATTAGGAGACACCTACACCCTTGACCACCCAAGTCACCCTACTACACTTATGAACCCGACCTAACCCACTTCTTTCCGTATTTTATTTAACTTATTAGTTAGTCATCATTTCTTTAGTTCATTGTTTAGTTTGTGTTTAGTTATTTCGTTTAGCCTTGTTATAGTCTAGTCCATTGCTAGTCCAATTCCTTCTTCTCCTCTCATCATAATTCGTCAATTAGTATTTCTTTGTGTTTGTTTGGTAGCATAGTCTCGTTTTAGGCCAACCTAGTCTAAACCTTGCGACACCGTCTCCGTGGACACGACCCGACTTACCCTAACTACCGTTAGGTCTTAGCCGGTTATTTATTTGGCGGTGGGGATCCACGACAATTCCCACCATCAATCGCGGGTTGTCAAGTAACGGTGATGTCGAAGTACCCAAGCGATGGTTGTGTTCCATTGGTACCAAGGCAGGTTTGGAGCCAAGTAAACCATTTTCAGTGAGAATATCGAGAGCATACTTCCGTTGTGAGATAAAGAGCAAACTTAAATTTCGTGCAATTTCCAGGCCCGAAAACTACTTTAATGGACCTAGATTTTTCATGATCATTTGGGTCTAGAATAGTGAGAACATGCAAGGACTATACATTCTTGTCCACTTTTTGGTTGACATCATACTTGACCACCTTTCCCTTATGCTCAAGGCTCAAAATCTCTCCCACCACATCAATCTTAAATTGGGTCGTCTTCATGAATGACCTTCCTAAAATTAGGTGCGGGACTAGCCGCACTTGCCATATTCACAACATAAAAATCGGCAGGGAGGCAGGGAATGCAAGATCTTTGACTCTTACCAAGCAATCCTCCACAATTCTTAGAGGTTAAATGTTGGAATAATGATCCGCTAATTGGATCATGACACTTGTTGACTTAAGATGGTTAAGACTTAGGGATGAATACACATTAAATGGCATGACATTAATAGATGCACCTAGGTCAAGCATAAAATTACCAAACTCTTGATCTTTGATGGAGCATGAAATAGAGAACATGTCCGGATCACCATAATTTGGTGGCAATTGAGATTTGGACATTGCCAAGAGTTGTTCCTTTTTTGCCTTTTTTGTTGTTGAGTCTTTCTCTCTTTTCCCTCCTACTTGCTCAAAGGTTGTGTATGAACTTAGCATAGCGATGGATACTAAGTAATTCCTTCATACTAGGAGAATCGACATCATTTTCCTTGAACGTTTCAACATATATATCGGAGTACTTCTCATACCATTCGATTCTAGCAAGAGTCGAGGGAAAAAGGTACCTCATTTCTATACCTTTGAAGCCTAGATTTACACTTCTCATTCATTCATAAGGAGCTTCATTTTCATCTTCCTCATAGTCGAACTTCAAGGCTTCTTTCTTCTCATGTTTCTCTTCATGTTGAATGAACACCGTACTTGCGTTGTGGGTGTTCGGATCTTGTCATCCCAAGGGTATCTTACCGATTAAAGGGACTTGGCTTTGGGAAAATGCTTTCTCCATTTGGCTCATTCGTTTTTCCAAATGAGCAATTCGTTGATCTTCAAGCTGTTTCTCCTTAGCTCTCTCCACTTTATCCATTTCTCGGCTTTGTTGTTTCTTAGCTTGGTTTTGCAAGATGGAATTTATCATCTCCTCCATAGATGGTGCCTAGCACTCCTTTGTTCACTCCCTTGCCCATGGTTCATGTGTTGACTAGAACTTTGGTTAAAGCCATTGGAAAAGTTTTGTCATCGGTTGAAGTTTTGGTTGCTAATTGCTTTGGATTTGAAAAGGTCGGCCTTTGAAGTATTTGCCTTTGTTGACCATTGTTGAAATTCCTTTGGCTTCAATTGAAGCTTTGCCCTTGATTCAAAGAATTGCCTTGATAAAAAGGCCTAAAATCTCCTTGATAAGTAGTGCCCATGGCACTACAACCTTTCACATTACTTGCCTGGCCACCGGTGCAAGCACTAGCGACATGATCACCACCACAAATGCTACACTCATATACCATTGATTGCCTGAAACCGACCATCATATCATTGAGGATACCATATTTGTAAGGCTGTTTAGTTGCTTGCCACAGTTTCTTTAAGATTTCATTGAACTCACAGTCCCTTTTCTTGCAGTTGACTTAGAATGATCCCCAAATATCCATGTGCTAGCCGCCATATTACTTATAACCTCATTTGCTCGATCGAATGTAAGGAACTCAAAACTACACATAGTTTCCGCATTCATCATACGTGTATCATCGTCGGACATAATACCCAAGCAAAATCCTAGAATAAAGTCACACTCGCTAATGCCATTATGTGGGCATTTAGCGAGTAGCATTTTATATCTCTCCCAATACTCATAAAGAGACCCATCAAAGCCTTGAGAGATGTTGGATATTTGCTTCTTCAAGTCCGCGGCTCTTGAGGCGAGAAAGTATTTTCAAAGGAACGTCGCCTCGAGTCGTTCCAAGTATTAATCGATCCGGTGGGTAAGTAATGCAACCAATTCCTAACACTATCTTGAAGAGAATGGAGGAAATCTCCCCAGTAGAATCCATCATCCGACACATTGAGTGACTTTTCACTTGCACAACTCATGTGGAAGTCACAAAGGTGCCTATTTGGGTCCTCATTGGCAAGTCCATGAAACTTGCTCAAATGGTGTAAGAAATGTCCCTTGATCTCAAAATGTCCATCTTCTTCCATGTACGGATACACGATGCTCATGGATTGAGTGTCGAGATCCGATGCCTTCATCTCCTTAATAGCTATCGCCATTGGTTCAACGAAATTCATGTAAGTGGCTGTGGATACAAAAGTATCTAGGGTGCCTCTTTCTCTAGGTGTCGATTAACTTGAACTTCCTGGATGGAATGCTTCGTAATCCGGTCTATTGAAAAAGTTGTCCCAAACGTCAAATTGCTCTTGCCCCACTTCGTATTCCGGAGGAAGAGAATGTCACTGAGACATATACTTGGACAACTCACACAAGAGAGATTAGAACTTCCAATTACTTCACAAGGTAAAAGCAATGCAAAATGGCTAAAAATAAAAAGAAAAAGAACACTAATTACCAAAGATTTGCTAAAATCTCAATTCCTAGAATGTTGTGATCCCCGACAATGGCGCTATTTTGATCGAGTGTGAATATTTGACATATGTCATATTAGATAAATACTAACTGAATGCAAAGAGAATTTAGAATAGAACTAACAATCACTAACCAAATACTATGCATAAAACACGTAGCAAGCAGTAAGCAATGGGTGTCGAACCACAAGGATGGTCGAACTCCTAGGATGAGAGAATCTAATGAAACTAAAAACAACTACCTACTAGAAAGACTAAGATAAACAACACCCTAAATTATCATATTTGTACCTTAACACTCGTTCGACATATCCAGATACGAATAATGTTATAATTATGATATAAGAGTGACAATAGATTGGTTTCAGCTCTTCGTGTAGGGCGAGTCATTGTTCGTCATCCATCATCGCTTATTATTATTGAATATTTTATTTTTGTAAAGTAATGTATTCTACTATATTTTCTGAAAAGAAGAAAAATATCGGGTGACAAATGTGCGACGGTGTATTTCTTCGGCCAACTTGACCTCTATTAGTCATTCGTTCCTCCCATCACCCATTTATGTCATATTTTCAACCACGTTTTAGTGAAATTGTCATTCTTGATACGCTATAATCTTCTACTCGCTTGTGCACAATTATACTCCCTCCGTTCATTATTTATCGCCCCACTTCATCAATATTTGTGAGGAGTATTTTTATGAAATATGACAAAAAAATAGTGACCAGAGGGAGTACATATTAATATAGCCCATAAAATTAAACCACATATTCTTTAAAAATAATTAAACTCCATATATTTTTGACTTGCAAGTCGCAATATAAGTAAATCACCTACAATCTTAAAACAAAAAAGTCATCAACCTTTGTCTATTATTGTAAAATGTACCCCACTAACTGAAGGAGTTATGTCCATTGTCTTATATGAATTAACCCGCTTAAGTCTATGTATCCGACATGCCTTATAGCTTGCTAGAGGTCGATGTCAGATTGACATATAAATAGGTTATGTGTCTGGTAGTCTTAAGTGAGCTCATTGGGTCACACACAATCTGTACGAGATATTATTAATATTACGGTATATTAATATATCGGGTTCATACAGACCCAGCTGCGTTGTTGGACTATGATAATTATAGTTATAACATATAATAATAATAATATAATTATGGTAATTAGAGTTATGGAACCAATATATTGAATTGAGAGTATTTGACTAATAATTTATATATTCTTCTTAAAAAGATTTATAAGAGAGATATAAAGAGAAATTGTAAGATGGTCTTACATACCTTTATACTAACATATACGTCGCAGTTCTATGCTCGTGTGGATACCAAAGGAGACATCACATTTGGGTTGTTTTATTCTGTCAGTAGGAGTTATTTATTTTGTCCGTGGAGATTATTTATAAATACTTTTGGGTTTATTCTTTTTATTAATACGTTGTTCCACTGCAAATAAGATATAATTGTTATCCTTTTACTTGTCTTTTTGGTTAATACTTGTTAGAGGTTCTTGGGTTTAAGAGTTGTAACCCTACAGTGGTATCAAAGCCTCTATTACGTAATATTAATCTGATTGACGTGAATCTACGGCTCATAATTAATTGTGAGAGATTCAACCCGTGTATTAATTAGATTATATATTCCACGAGTTGCTTATGTGCATACGGATTATGGATGTCATTTTGTCATAATTATGAGAGAACTCTTCATGGTAATTGATGTCTACATGTAGAATGTAGAGGATGCGTTTAAGAAAATTGATGATAATTCTGTTATCATATTATTAACATGACATAAATAAAACATAATTTCCATAAATCTTTGAACAACATGAAGGTCACAAAAGATTAATTAAGACGAGATTAAAACATACCTCATTACGGAATAAGTCGAAATCGAATACGAACGATATTAGATCTCTATAAGACTCCATAAATAATAAGACGACTTCGAATAATAATAATATGCTTCATATGATCTTCAAATAATAATAATAGGCACGATTTCATAATTAATAGGTACGGTTTCTCTCCCTTGTCCCATAACGTAATAAGTGTTGTTTGACCTTAATAATACGCATAGAGTTTCTGATGGGGAAGACTCCATTATATAGGCAGAGAGAGGACCAATTTCCTATTAAGGTTTTAGATTACGGTAATCTCGACCTTCCATCAAGGTTGAGTAAATATAGAAAAACTCCTTATTTAGTCCGATATTATTGATAGCATATCTCTATAAGATCCAATTTCCAATAAGACCATAATTATGAGGAAGAAATATTAGCATAATAATAGGGAAGATATATTACATATCCCGTAATATTATTATATCATAAAATATTCTTACAGTCTCCCACTTGGTCGATTGGAACATCTGTAATGTTCGTTAGAGAATATATAAGTTGCGCATACTATGATAAAACACTTCACTTATATCGAGGTTCGTAAGTGCCTTGATTAATTCAATCATTAAAGAGAGTCATGGCGTGCACATGTCAGTCTGCAACATGATCACTTTCATGTACCACTACATCAACAATTAAAACAGTTAGGCCATAAGTGGAGTTTATCGTAATGGTCCACGTAATGTCTTAGAAAGACTATATTTCCGTTATCATTAATCCAATAATAAATGTGTACACATTGGAAAACAGAAATAATATTATATAGCAAGTGTAGAAATTGTTAAGAGATCTCATTAATTCCGTGATCTAACATCTTGCTTCAGTAAATGATATTTAAGGTTCATGTGTTTTGATCCCTTAGATATCATATCATTCATGGAGCTAGAAAAAGATTGCAATTTCATTATTATCACGGCAATTACGCAATCATGCTCCTTATATTAAAGCCTCATAATAAGCCACATATTCAGCTTCCATGGTGGAGGTATAAAACAACTGTGAGTACAGTGGATTGTGTCATAACATCCCCAAAATCTGAATCAGAATAACCAGTCACCTGTGGGTGATCTGATTTTCTATATGTGAGCATCAATAATGTCAAGTTTACCTGAGCATACGTTAAGTTCCCAACCAGAGATGCATAAGGATATTCTTTATTTAGCTATTTCAATACATTATAAGTCTTGGTTTTATGTAATAAAACAAGATCGTTTCTGGCTAATAAAATATCAGATTATAGAATCAAATATATGAACTTACTCCCACTGATCTTGGGATTTATGCATAGATCAACGACATTTTCTTTAAAATCTGTAATGATTTTATCGAACTTTAAGTCATTGTCTCGATGCTTGTTCTAGTCCATACAATGAATTCTTAAGTCTTAATGTTGGTTCCAATCATCCAACATAAGAATAAAATGCATAATCTGTCAGATCTCTCCCAAAATTCATGGAGAAATATTTGATTTGAGCAATACTTGCAGAAGCTAAGTCAGTCGGCTTGTCTTTGCGAAGACAAGCAAATATCCAGTTTCATCAACTTCAAGGTGAACTTAAATTAATTACTCTTTTCATTTAGAGTAGTTTGTTCGTTTCATTAAGCTCAACAACAGAGTTATCATAATATTGCACTTGATTAGGTAAATTTTAGTTGTGATAAAATAAGACAACATAAGTAATAAGGCTTCAATTGGTAAAACAACACATCTTTAATAATAGTGCTCCTGTGGGTAGTCACTAAAATATTTAAATAAATAGAATGTTACACATGGTAATATAATCTACCTGTGGGTAAATATATATTTTTATATGTGAACAATATAATGAATAGAATGTTACACATGTCAATACAATCTACCTGTGGGTAAATATATAGTTTTATATGTGAACGATATAATGACTAAGTAAGTCAAAATTGAACATAAGTTGTAAATTCACTTTGGTGAAATTTAACCATAAGAATTTCATATTATCATCATCTAAAACCGAATATGAAATTATAACTTAATAAATCATTATTCTTTATCAAACGATTGAATTATATCGAATGATCATAAATAATAAGGGGAAACCATGTTTCAGCAAATCAATATCATACGGAGTATATCATAATCATATTGGCATGAGATTACTCATCAAATAATACGGAGTAGAATATTAAGTCACATCACATTAAAACATTAATCTATATACTAAACAATATGTATATAGCAAATCATATAATCATGATAAAATCAATTTAACATAATAATCAATGATGATAACAATTTTAGGTTAAACACTCATTAATTTTCATATCGATAATAAAATCTTTGTCATGGCAACAAATTCAGGAGACAACAAGCTACAATTCATTACCAATTAAAACATTATATGATTGAACAATTGAAAATCACGGATTATGGCAATATCAGAGACGTATGTGCAACATTACATATGACATATTAATTCAGTACAACATTGTGAAACATTATCTACAAAACATGCTCTTAATCCCCCTTTCCACTAACCAAATAACTCAACTCATATATTTTCCCGCCTAAAGCTATCCACAACAAAAATTAAAAGAAAGACCAAATGAGCTAGGCGCGAATCAAACCCTTGACCTCATGTGTGTCACCCTTCTTTTCTCCAACTACACTCTAACATCTTACTGATTTAAGTATCACTACATCACACATAAAACTATACACCACAGAAAGTATGTAATTAAGGAAATTTGATTGATTACTTTGATTACAAAAATCACATGTTTTACATGGAAGATATCACATACAATATTTAATATAGAATGTACGATCAATTTTTTTTTAAAAAAATATAAACATATTGTATTCCGTTTTAACCAAATAGTTGCATTATTTTTGATAATAGGAGATTGCACTATCCCGTACAATATTTTACATAGAATATAAAATAGTTATGATTATTATTGTATATTTTTCTGATCATATTCGAAAATCATATTCTTAACATCGATATAAAATTTAGTAACTATATAAAAATGGAATATATATTCTGATTGCTCTTACAAAGCCTGATACATAGTAAAACTTTCTATATACTACTCTAAGACAATAACAGTTACTAACATTTTCCTCAAAAATACACTAATTTAAATTGAGAAGTAAAAAAACATTTCACTAATAAATTCGCAAACTATTCATTTTCATTAATGTTAAAGAAATTGACAAAAACACTTCTTTTTATGAAAATAATTAGATAAATTTTAAGATACGATGTCATTAACCTTGAGAAAAAAATAAGTTATCTAAAAAAATTATTTTTGAAATGAGCTATTTACTTTAACTTTTACAAAGATATATTCTCCCCGTCCCAATGAATTCTTTGTCTATTTCATATTGGGGCGTCTCAATGAATTCTTTGCCTTTCTATTTTGGGTTATATATATATATATATATATATATATATATATATATATATATATATAATCATTGGACCTTATCCCCTTTGTGTCAAAAGCAAAGGCAAACAATTCATCGGGACGAAAGAAGTATATACTCACTCGATACCACTAAGATCTTCTCATTTATTCAAATGTTAGGATTATAATTATCATATAAAATGATTATTTTGGTAGGGGAGACTACAAAATACGGAATATACTATTAAAATCCATATAAAAAAAAGTTTCACAAATTACATAATATAAGTCTTACACCAGAGACAATCCATTTTAATTTATTTTTTAATTTTCTAATGAAAAACTGAATTGCTTTTTTACACAAAGAGAACGTATCACGGCGTGCTAACCATTAAAAAAAGTACATGATTATACAATTTTTGATAAATATTAATGTATTTTACGGTATGTGTGGACATGACGTAGGTCCACCCCGACGCGGCCACGCGCGGGTTTGGGTAGGCGAATGAATCTCGTTGTGAGATTGTTTTCGGGTTCGAAATTTAAGTCAAAATGGAGTCGCCACCGAATTTTGTGGTTATTCGGAACCATACGAGCTCACTCTATGTCGTCATGGGCTATACACAAAGTAAGCCCACTTTGATTTCAGAGTTTATTGGGCTCGTCCCTTTCCATTGCAATATCGATACCGTTTAAACCGGCTTTCGTATATGGAATGACTCTCGTGCGCCAAGGGTTTCGGACATCCGCAAACCAAAGGTTCTGAGTAAGGGGTGAGGGTACGTGTTGGGAAGCCCACTAAGGACACCCAACCCCGCCCGCACATGGCGGCCTCTACTAAGACATCGTTCGTGTTCGTGTGCGCGCGCTAGTAAAAAAATTAAATGATATGCATGCAAACAGCGTTTTCGGGCTAAGCATATGAATAGTATGTGAGCTACGTCATTTAATGCATCTAGTTATGGTCGAAGTGATTTAGCATGCGAGGTTCATTTATAAAGCGATAAGCAAGTAAATAAACGAAACTCAAAAAAATAAATAACGTACAAGTTACACGGGCGGAAATACAACCCGGCCAATACAAAAATTATAAGCGATATAGAAACGGGATAATAGATAACAAAAAAGT
The DNA here is from genome assembly GCA_958450325.1 of Agrostemma githago. NCBI lineage: Eukaryota > Viridiplantae > Streptophyta > Magnoliopsida > Caryophyllales > Caryophyllaceae > Agrostemma > Agrostemma githago. Next base: position 19,393,890 of record OY288241.1, on the reverse strand, counting down.
TAGGAACGGACCCGTATACAAACTAGACCGTGAACCGTGTGAATGGACGAACCCCGATTAAATACTCATTGTGTTGTGTATTAAACGAAGGACGGAGACATAGGACCTAAGCGTGATGCTAGCCCGATCCTATGCCTCGATGCCTTGTCCCGACTTATCACGTCGAAAAATCGATCAAAGTCGTTAAGGTGTCGTGATAAGCGTGAGTTTTAAAAAATGGATTCACGTGATTGTCTTTACACGTGTCGACTAAAGTCGTAAAAAGACGAGGCTTAAATGTTGCATTTAAACTCTCGGTTTTCTGGGTTACAGGACCCACTCGGTCGAGTCATGGTCTGACTCGGTCGAGTGCGTCCTCGAAAAGGGGTCTGCCCAGATTTATGGGCGCTACTCGATCGAGTGGGCTGTGTACTCGGTCGAGTAGCCCCTGTACGAGTGTCAACTCGTTTTGCTTTTGGGTTTGAAATCGACGGTTTGGTCAAATTAAATACAAATACCGCACAATTTGAATTTAACTTGACCTCCGGTACTATAATCGTGTATATATACGATTATAATACCGTTGTCGGGATTTTATGAAAATGTTTATATTAGAAACTTTGAATTAGCAACGGAATGCATCCCTCTACGTCACGACATCGAAACTAACCCTTTCGGGTTATGTGATGTCGGTCTTCGTGTCAACGGGTTCCGTACTAATTATAAAAATGGAACTAAATTCGTTCAACTACGACCGATTGCGGTCACGTCACGCCCTTGAGCACATTGGGGCGGGGCTCCTCGAAAGGGCTCCACCTCCGTCGTTGCTCGTAAAGGGATTAGACGGACTTTAGGCAAACATCATAGTCAAACGGATTTAGAACCGGATTTTGATGCTAGTTTATATATACGCGGTATAATAATGTGTTAGTAACGAGAATGTAAAAAGTTAGTATACAAGAAAGTAAAATGTTAGAATTATGTTATAAGTTAGGATTATAATACTAGTATAGATATAATATAAACGATAGAAAAACGTAAACAAAAGAGTAACAAGGATCGAAATGGGGTTTAGGACACCCTCAACATACATGCTTAGTAGGGACCTCGGAAATGGACTCGTAAATAGTGACGGGACGTCGGAGTATCGAGGATGTATGCAAGTTATGGTGTGTATGTGTATGTGTGTGTGTTTGTCGGTTTTTTGAGGGACAAAAGGACTCGGTTTTTTGTGTGTAGGGCTTAGGGTTACTAAGGCTTGTAGTGTAGAGAGTATGGCTGAAAATGTAGGGTAAATGTAGGTTAAAACCTTAGGAAAAACTTGTGTCAAATGTGTGGGAGTCGTGGGGTATTTATAGAGTTTACCCCACGACCTAGGGTCACTCGATCGAGTGGCCCTAGTGCACTCGGTCGAGTGCCCTAGAAAATGGGTCTGATCCGGAAAATGACGCTCCACTCGACCGAGTGGGTCAATCCACTCGATCGAGTGGGTCAAGCAAATCGAGACAAAATAGGAAAGAATTGATTTTGTCGTTTTGATTGATTTTTTGAATTTGGATTTGTGTGCCAGCTGAACTTGGCTGATTTATGAGACGGTTTCGTCTTTGACCGGGTTTTGACCCGGTCGCTAAAAGACGGGATTTATTTTTGGTGTCGGTTTTGGCCCAAATTAGTCTCATTTTGCTCGGAACGACCCACTGGGCCTGAATTTGAGGTCTGTTTTGTGAGATTATTACTCCGCTAAACGTCCATGTAGAATATTTTTGATTTTGGGTCCAAATCCGAGTATACCAAGTCACGTTTGCGTCCGATCATCATCGGGTATTTGTCGGGAACTGCTATAGACACTAGCAGGCAAAATGCGGGTGTCTATAGAGCCCCCACTCTGACTGAGGCTTGGACAAGGCAAAAGTCAGAGTAGCTACCAGGCCAATCGCAGATTACGACCTGGCAGCCTTCCGGTCGGGTCGTTTATAGTCCGGTAGACTAGCGTGAAGGGCTCGCCAGCTATAAACAGAGGGTCATACCTGTCCTGCTGATGATAGCTCCGTGGGAAGGGAAACCTGCTTCTGAGGGTGTAGGAGTACCCGTATGCTGATACATCATGTGTCTGATTGTAGCATTCTGGGATAGATATTGGCTCACGTTGGGGAGTGAAGTAGTCGCGCGGAGACTTGCTTCTGAAGTCTTCGGTGTACCTGTATGCTGACACATAACAAATTGCATGTAACACATAGGCAAAACACCGACTCGTGCTGGGGAAAAACTGGATTTTGAAACAGTTGAGATTTTCGATTTTTTTTTTTTTAGAATTTTTAGAGAAAAAATTAGGAAAGCTCGGGACAACATGATTCCTATTTTGGGTTGAAGTCTGAAGTCAGGCCGGCACATGCTGGGGCCCAGGTTTGCTGAGGAGGCAGGGTAGTTAGGGTTACAGTTAGGGCTTCCTATTATAAATATAGATTTCCCTCTTCAGTTTACTGTATCTCAAATCAAAAACTCCTCATTCTCCTCAAAATCTCTTAGTCTTTCGAGAAGATTCAAGTCCTTGCCATGGGTATCGAGCATCTTACTTCAATGCTTTTTGCCTGGTCCCAACACTTTCGGGATGAGGACAAAATTCAACTGACCCAAATGGGGATTGTCAGCCTGTTTCCTCTTCGGCGCCTAATACCTGATTTGCATTCTTTGGACGCTTGTCTGTCGTTTTGGGATACCACCCATCACGTCTTTGCGTTCCCGCGGGGGGAGATATGTCCTTTTCCCGAGGAGATCGCAGCCATCAGGGGTTGGAGCCCTGTTGCTCGTCCTGCCATCCATCCGTTCTACCCGGACCCGAGGAGAAGGCTGAGGGATTTCCTGGGTCTGTCTCATGCTGAGGCAGATCGAATGGTGCGGGGAGATACTGTTTCCCTCTTCGACTTGGCTGACAAGTTTATGAACAGTCAAGATGTAAGGGTTACGCCTTCTCATAGGCGTAGGGCCTTCGCATTCTGCATGCTGCACCGCTACGTTTTTGAGGGGATGATGGATGTTGACTCATGCGTGGGTCAAATTAGGCTGATCGGAGTGGTTGACCAGATGGAGACTGGTCATAGCCCTGCCTGGCTAATTGCTGGAGAAATCATCATGGGTCTGGATGCTAGGCGACTCAACCCTACCCGGCAACTGACGGGAAGTACCCTTATTCTGCAGGTATATGTCTCGCAATTTCGATTTTTTTTTGTTTTCGCGCGATTTCTTGAGGTCCGTAAGTTACTCGATCGAGTGGACCTGTCACTCGATCGAGTGATGTCTGCAAAGTGCTTCTGCCCATCTGTGGAGGGCTTGCTCGATCGAGTGAGATGCTTTACTCGATCGAGTGGCACACTTAACGAGATTCTGCTTGCCTTCAGAGAGCCTTACTCGATCGAGTCAGATGGTATACTCGATCGAGTGGGCTATAGCGGACCATTCCGTTGCTTACGAACTTTGTATATACTTTTTGTAGGTTTGGTTGTCGGAACGCCTGTCGATCATAGAGCCCCCTCCGAGCACTCCCAACTACCGTAGCAGCCAAATCAGTTCAAAGGGGCGTCGGATAAGCTCTAATCACCATATAAATCGAGCTTACTGGGATGAGGAGTTGGTGTTTCATGGTGGCCCCTCAGGTGGACTGTCACTTGGTGGTTTCTTTCTAAGCTGACGGGGCTGGCCAAGAGGGACCAAGCTCGTTACCTTGTGATCCTGTCCCTTGACTGGACAGTTCACATTTACCCGGACCGCATTCTGAGGCAGTTCGGTTCGTCTCAGCGCATTCCTGAGACTGAAGCCATTATTAGCGTCTCGCTCCAACTGACAGACGCTATGTGCGACACCTGGTTGCAGAGATGGTTCACTCGTTCTACATGGACTATTCCCAACCCTTGCCAATCCGTTTGGGTTTCTCGGGCTTACGAGAAATGGACTTCTGCGGAGTCCGAGGAAGCTCGCAAAGCTCTGAAGGTCGATGAGGCCTTCGAACTGGTCCGTTGGGAGACGGCAAAGGATAATAGGGGGTTCTTCGATGAGGGAGAGACCCTTGCTACCTTAGTCTGATTAGAATCGGGTCTTAAGTCACATACTAAGACTCGAGCTAAAGATGCCGGTGCTAGTGGCACGCGGGGGCGGCTAAGCCCCCAGACTGATTTGGAACGGCGACTTGGGCCAAGGCTGGCGGCCCGGGACCGACTAGGTCCGCGTGACCGGCTCCCTGAGCCCGTGAGGGCCCGAATCGGGCCTATCGAGGTGGATGAGGACTCGAGCTCCAAGAAACGAGTCTGGGCTAAGGAGGTTCCTGTGGTGATTCGGGAACGCTCTCCTCCGCGTCGCCGTCAGTGGACCGCCAAGGAGGCTAAGGACAAGGGGAAAGGCAAGATGCCTTAAATACTGAGTCCTTAGCTTTTTATTATTTAAATATTATTATTATTTTTGGAGTGTCGTGTGTTTTTTTGTTTTTTGTTTTTTGTAATTTTTGAATTCCTGCATTTTGTAAGTTTCCCGAGTTTATCGGGGTCCCTTTTTTTTGTGATAATTAATAAAAGGAGTTTATTATTAAACCGTTCCTGTCTTTTCTTGATTGCATTGGTTGTGCCTTTTTGAGGGGCTGCCTACGTATCCGCAATTAGCAGAATCAAACCAAACGTAGTTCAGGCTCAGTAAATTTGCAATCTCGAATTACACCAAGACTAGTGGTTCAAGATGTTTTGTGACAGTAGAATAAATAATTCTAGCTCATTGACTTGCTTTTTATAAAAAAAAGATTTTGATAAATTTTGCTAATGACATTGAGAAATGGCTAAGGGTAGTAGCGCTTCAGCTGGTCCAGGTTGGTTGGGTTGACGAACTCATTCCCGTCCAGGTCCGTGAGCATTACTGCTCCCCCTGATAGGATTTTCTTTACCAAGTATGGCCCAGCCCAGTTGGGTTTGAACTTTCCCCTTGGGTCAACTGGTAGTAAAGCTCGAACAGACTTAAGGACTAGATCCCCTTCTTTAATGTTCCTGGGTCTTACCCGCTTGTTGAAGGCCCGTTGAATCCGTTTCTGGTAGATTTGGATGTTGTTGAGAGCGCGGGACCGTCGTTCGTCTAGTAGAACCAACGAATCGTACCGTGCTTGAACCCAGTCAGCTTCAGGTACTTGACTTTCTAGCAGAATTCTGAGGGACGGTACCTCTAACTCAACTGGTTGGACTGCTTCCATCCCATAAGTTAGGTAATACGGCGTTGCTCCGGTTGCGGTGCAAATTGACGTCCGGTACCCCCATAGGGCAAAAGATATTTTGTCGGGCCAGTCTCGATAATTATCAGCCATCTTTTTGAGTCTGGTGACAATCGTCTTATTGGCCGCCTCTACCGCTCCATTTGTTTGGGGACGCTAGGGCGAGGACGTGTGCCTTTGAATTTTGTATTTAGTCAGCAGGGCTGCGGTCTCAGCTTGGAAATGAGTCCCGTGATCACTGATGAATTCATGCGGGATTCCATATCGACATATTATCTTGTTTTGGATAAATTTGGCGACATGTTTAGCATTGAGGATGCGATATGATTCAGCTTCGACCCACTTGGTGAAGTAGTCGATAGCTACTAAGATGAAACAGTGTCCACCAGTACCGAAGGGATTTACCTTCCCGATTATGTCGATACCCCATGTCGAGAACGGCCAAGGCGACATCATGGTATAGAGCAGAGATGACGGCATATGTTGCACATTGCCGAAGATCTGACAGTTATGACAATGTTTGACATATAACTGGCAGTCGGCTTCCATGGTATTCCAGTAATATCCGAGCCTCATGATTTTTCGGACCAGCATGTGAGCATTCATATGTGGACCGTTTTCACCATCATGTATTTCGGCCATTACTTTCTCGGCCTTATATTTGTCAACACAAAGGAGAAGAGCCCCTTGTGCCGTCTTTTTGTATAGTTGCCCGTCATCAGTACGGATGAACTGGGTGGCTAGCCTCCGTAAGGCTTTCTTGGCTCGACCCTCAGTCCCGGGAGGATACTCTCCATTTGTCAGGTATTTTAATATAGTCTGGTACCAAGGTTCGGGATCAGTGATCTTGATGTCTTCGATGTCATGGACGTATGCCGGCTCGGACCGTCTTTCGACACAAATTGGCATACTGGTCACGTGGTCGGGAATATTCAGTAAAGATGCCAATTTTGAGAGTGCATCTGCAAACTGATTTTCTTCCCGAGGCAGGTATATATACTCTACCTTTTGGAACTGTTTCTCGAGATCCCTTACTCGTGCTTGGTAGGCCACGAGATTAGCATTCCGAGTCTTCCATTATTGGAGTGCTTGGTTAATGACCAAGGATGAGTCGCCATGTACCCGGAGATTTGTGATCCCTAGGTTGGCGGCGGCTTGTAGCCCGTTAATGCACGCTTCGTACTCTGCTGCATTATTAGTAACATCAAAGTCCAGCTTGATGGAGACGGGGGTATGATCCCCTCTTAGTGAAATCAGAAGGATCCCGACTCCGAACCCTCAAAAATTAGATGCTCCGTCGAAGTATAAATCCCATGTTTCAGCATCAGTATGGAAAATATCTTCGTCTGAGAAGGACCAGGTGTCGGTGTGTCTTTCTTCGGTTACCGGGCTGTCAGCGAGGAATTCAGCTACCACCCGTCCCTTAATGGCCTTTAATGGCACAAATTTTAGGTCGAACTCTGCCAACATTAGAGTCCATCTTGAAATCCGGCCATTGAGAATGGGATTTTCGAAGAGGTATTTGATCGGGTCCATCTTGGATAGAACATGGACCTCGTAGCTGAGCATATAGTGCCGGAGCTTCTTGGTGGGCCAGACTAAAGCCAAACACGTCTTTTCGAGCATGGTATATTTGCACTCATACTCTAAAAACTTCTTGCTGATGTAATAAATGGCTCGTTCTTCGGAGTCAACTGTCTGAGCCAGCATAGCCTCCATGGCGTTGTTAGGTATAACGACAGAGGCAAACCGGGTTGAGGTGGCATCAAAACCGGCGGAGCAGACAGAATTTCCTTGATTTTGTCGAAAGCAGCTTGGCACTTGTCATCCCATAGTATCCGTTCCCCTATTTTCAGTTTCTTGAAAATCGGTTCACACACCATGGCTAGTTTGGAAAAGAATCGACTAATATACTGGACTTTCCCGAGAAATCCCCTTATTTCTTTTTCGGTTTTAGGAGCTTGCATCTCGGTAATGGCTTTGATTTTAGCTGGGTCGACCTCGATACCTCGTTGGCTAACGATATGACCCAGTAATTTGCCTGACGTTACCCCGAAACTGCACTTTTGAGGGTTTAGCCTCATGTTGTATTTGCGCAATCGGGTGAAAAATTTCCTTAGGGCGGTGATGTGACCGTCCCGTTCCTTGGATTTGACGATCATGTCGTCCACATAAACTTCTACCTCTTTATGCATCATGTCGTGTAATAAAGTGGTAGCGGTCCTTTAGTATGTGGCCCCGACATTAATGAGACCGAATGGCATGACGGTATAGCAGTAAGTACCCCAAGGTGTGGTGATGGTAGTCTTACTCATATCTTCTTCCGCCATCTTGATTTGATTATATCCGGCATACCCGTCCATGAATGATAGAAGGGCATGATCGGCCGTGTTGTCCACCAGTATATCGATGTGTGGTAACGGAAAATCATCCTTCGGGCTTGCTTTGTTAAGATCCCGAAAATCTACGCATAACCGCACCTTACCGTCCTTTTTAGGAACCGGCACGATGTTTGCAACCCAGTCCGGATATTCGGACACTTATATGAAGCCGACTTTGAACTGTTTGTCGACTTCTTCTTTTACTTTGAGAGACCACTCGGGCCTCACTCGACGAAGCTTCTGCTTGACCGGTTTGCACCCGTCTTTGATAGGAATGCGGTGCTCGGCTATTTCCCGGTCTATCCCCCGCATGTCCTTGTAGGACCATGCGAAGACATCTTTGAATTCTTGGAGGAGGTTTATGAATTGTTGTTTCTCCTTGGGATCTAAGGATAACCCTATCTTAAGTATCTGAGGCTCTAAGGTTGTTCCCACGTTTATGGACTCGGTCTCTTCGATTATCGGATTCCGGGATTTCCTTTGCTCTAGTTGCTCGATCAGATGCGGTGGTAAGGGTACCTGTTCGTCGGATTTCTCAATGTCATAGCATAAAACATTTTTGAAAGCAGAATTTAGAAGAGACAAGTCGTAAGCAGAACGGTTGTTATTATTGATTGAAAATTTGGAAAATAGCTCAAAGAGAGCAGCCATCTGATCATTGGTCAGTGGCGGAATTGGTAAGGCACTCGGGACAGACCCCGAAGTGCCAGCAGCAGGAATGATAGAAGGGAGAGGGGTTACAGGAGTGACTCTAGCACCGACTTTCTTAGACTCGACCTCAGACTCTGACTCAGACTCCGACTCAGACTCAGACTCAGACTCAGGCATGTCTCCCTCTCCGGTGACCAGCTTGTAGATCTTTCCTCGACTGTCAGTCCACTTGACAGTCTTCCTCCAGGCCCTGTTTCCCGTCTCGGAGCCAACATCCGAGATCAGCTTGGTCGGGTCAAACCTGTTGCTGCGGAGAATCAGGTTGACCAGGTCTTCTTTTGGAGTCGGGGCTATGGTGTCTTCCCCGAAGAGCAGCCCCAGCGCGGGCTCAGCATCATCAGCTCCATCGGAATGGATGGGGGCGAACACCTCATTCGGGATGTAGTTGCAGTCCCGGACCGAGTGGGTCCCGAGGTGCGTAGCATTGGGTTGGTATAGTCCAACCTGGATAGCCCCAAACACGGGCGTGACAAAGTAGTCAGACAACCGTGGGCTGTAAGGGCTCAAGTGGATACCCTTCATGATGTTGCAGGCCTTTTCGATTCCTGCTCGGACAACGTTGCCCGGAGTGGTGGCATAGCCAAGGCCGAAGTGAGAGTCTTCGTCCTTAAGGACCTCGATGATCTTCCCAACTGGCAGGTCGGGTCGAGAGGTAGCCCCTGGAAGGTACCCTAGGTTTTGGAGCATTGTGTCAATGCTCGTGGTGAAGTAAGGCCTAAAGAGGTACTCTTCCTCGATCATCCCCACAAAGTCGAACCCCCAGAGGTCCGTGCGGCCCGTGGCGTTACAGCTAGCCACGGTCATTGGGGTTGCCTCCAAAGTAATAACATTGTCGAGCAAAGGCACCTTGATCTTACGGTGGAGGGTGGAAGACACAGCTTTGACCGCGTGGATCCATGGCCTTCCTAAGAGCAAGTTGAAGGATGAGGTGACATCGATCACCTGGAATTCAAGCTCTTTTTCTATCGGGCCCGTGATGATGGTTAGCTTCACGGCCCCAGATACCGTCTTTGGGCTCCCATCAAAGGCTTGGATGGTTTGAGCCGTTGGGACATAATCTGCCTTGGTGATCCCGAGGGCTTTGGCGGTCCTTAAGGGAAGGACGTTCACGGCTGACCCGTCATCGACTAGGGTCATCGGGAGGTATTTTCCTCGGCAGATCACTGTAATGTAGAGGGCCAGATTATGAGCGGCCCCGAACGGTGGCAGGTCGGCTTCAGAAAAAGTGATCATTGGGCCCCCTTCCTTGGCCTTACCCTTTAGGTGGGGTAGGACCGTGGCTACCATTTCAGCAGGGGTAGCCAAAGAGTCGATCTTGACTTGATCGAGAGCCTTTGTAAGTGCTTCTCGATGTTCTTGTGAGCTAACCATAAGTTGCCATATAGTGAGGTCAACTCGGGTCTTCTTCAGTTGCTTCACAATAGCCGTTTCAGTGGTAGGCTCTTCAGGGGCGACTTCCATCCCGAGTGGATCGGTGATGGTTGTCGGGATGGGGGTGTCCCTAGTGCTTGTGGCCAAATAGGGACGAACAAGGTTGTTGCTGGCTAGGACTCGGGTTTTGGCCTCGCGAATCTGTTCAGGGGTGATGGGAACGGTTTCCCCCTTAGCGAGGTAGACATCATCCTCGTCGTCGAACCAGATCCCGTTCACTTGCGGGATAAAGGGAGAGATAAGGTGAGAGCAGTCAATCACCTCCCCGGCAAAGATGGCATGGGAGCTGAAAGGGTTCTCTTTGTTGCTTGGTTTATCTCCGGGTAGCGGGATTTTACCGCTTTCGATCAAGTCCTGGATCAGGTGCTTCAGCTTCCAGCACTTTTCGGTATCGTGCCCATTGCCCCGGTGGTATTGGCAATAGGCCTGAGCATTGTAGTTCTTGGAGCGTCGCTCGACCGGAACTTCAGGAGTTGGGCCTATCGGTTGGATCAGGCCTTTGGAGAACAGCCTTTGTAAGGCATAGGTATAGGTGGTACCTATATCAGTGAAAACCCGAGGTGGGGTGTTCTTCTTGGACGGGGCATCTAGTAGATTAACCGCGTCAAAAATGCCGCGAGTTGCAGCCTGGGGCTTAGTGGTGGAGGAAGAAGCCCCTTGGTATCCTTTGCTAGCGGCCTTAGTGAGGCCTTCTAGTCTCAGATCGTCTTCGATCCTCATACCCATTTCAGTAAGGGTGGTGAAATTGGGTATGACAGCGTATCGGAGGTGAACCCGGTAGGAAGGGAGGAGGTTCTTGACAAAAGCCTCCACCAAAGTCTTTTCATTGGGCTTATCGACCAGTTTCACGCTCTCGGCCCTCCAGCGTTGAAGGTATTTAGTAAAACCTTCTTTCGGCTCTTGGGCCATGACCTCCAGAGATCGCATTGTGGTTTGGATCTCGGTGTTGTCAGCATAGTTCCGAGCGAACTCGGTAGCCACATCATCCCATGTGGGGTATTTTTTCGGGTCTAGCCTGTAGAACCAGGCCCGTGGGTGCTTCTCAAGAGATGCAGCAAAGAGGTTCTTGAACATGGACGAATCCACTCCCTTGATGTCCATGAATTCCTTGAAGGCCCGCACATGTAGTAACGGGTCTTCAGTTCCCTCAAACATGGGCAAACCTGTGAGGTTCAGATTTGCGGGCAGCTTGTCACTCAGCGGGTTGTACTCTCGACTATTCTCCCGATGGACGTTGTTACTCCCAGCCAAATGGACTTGTTCCTCTAGTCGGCGCACCGCGCTGACTAGTTCAGCAAGAGGCTCAGTAGCCTCGACATTAGAAGCCCTTTGCTCCACCGTAGCTAGGCGAGCAACAATGGCCACTTGGCCAGCCCTCATTTCGGTCAGTTGGGCTTCGATATCGGTTTGCTTCGCGACCATGGCGTCCAGAGAGGTTTGCAGGCTGTTCAAAGTAGCCATCCTTCGAGTGTGTCTAGTTGCCAGTGGCCTGTCTGTAAGAACACCGTGTAATCAGTAACCGAACCCAGATCTTGGAAAAAAGAAAGGAAAAGTACATCCCGAGCGACACTAGGGAGGAAGACTAAAGACTCGAGAAAGACACCTAGACGGATGACCCATCGGTGGTGTAACTTCCTAAGGATTTTGGCTTTGTGGGCCTAGTCCCATTCGAAGGAAGGTCCACGTGAGACTTTTCCCCAGACTTTTGACTCGAGTGTATGGACGGACTTTCCTTTGTAGGGGTATGCCCTACGCGGGTTGGTCGTGCCTTGACAGATAAGGCGGACTCGGGAAAGGGTGGAAACTTGCGATATAGGATCGACAGAGTTTCGACGCTATAGACCTTCGACATACTATGCAAAGACCCGACACACGGCTAGACGGTAGGTCCTATAATAAGGAAGGTTTACTAGGAAAGTTGGATGTTTGAATTTTTGAATATAAACTGAGCGAGTTTTCAAAAGTTCGGAAATTGAAAACGGGATTTCGAAAACCAAGATTAGAATTTTGAAAATTCAGAAAATCGGAATGGTGTTGGAAATCCAAGAATTAAAATGGGCAGCATGCCGACTAGAGAAAAAGGATATTTTGAGTCAAATCGTTGATCCTAAGTTTCGGCGGCATTCCGAAATTTTGAAAGTTGGATATTTTTGAAAAAACGGGTCCCGAAACGGACAGTATTTCGGGTTTTTCAAAATTTGGTATTTTTGGGAAGATGCATTTTTTGAAATGACGGTTTTTGAAAAATGACACGGAAACCAAGCAGCACGTAGTCAAGCAAGCATTATAACGACGCTCATGTATGCTTTACGCTAAGTCTCGGTCGGTCTATATAGGGTCTATACCAACAACGATAGCATTCTCGCGAAACGGGACGGACTCCCTAGCCGATTTGGGCTTAGGACCTGCCGTAAAACCCCGGCGAGTTCCGCCATCGAAGTCTTTATTGCACCCATGTAGGAATGCACCGCGGTATAGTGGGACGTCAGTCACAAGTAACCGGCCCGGGCAAAATTTGGGTTATGCATGAATCATTAAACTAATGCGCGCACACTAATATACGAACGATTTCTCTTCGAGTCTCACCCTAGGAACCCCGATGACATGTGGTACATCAGGTATCCCCAGCGGAGTCGCCAAATTGTGGACATGACGTAGGTCCACCCCGACGCGGCCACACGCGGGTTTGGGTAGGCGAATGAATCTCGTGGTGAGATTGTTCTCGGGTTCGAAATTTAAGTCAAAATGGAGTCGCCACCAAATTTTGTAGTTATTCGGAACCATACGAGCCCACTCTATGTCGTCATGGGCTATACACAAAGTAAGCCCACTTCGATTTCAGAGTTTATTGGGCTCGTCCCTTTGCATTGCAATATCGATAACGTTTAAACCGGCTTTCGTATATGGAATGACTCTCGTGCGCCAAGGGTTTCGGACATCCGCAAACCAAAGGTTCTGAGTAAGGGGTGAGGGTACGTGTTGGGAAGCCCACTAAGGACACCCAACCCCGCCCGCACATGGCGGCCTCTACTAAGACATCGTTCGTGTTCGTGTGCGCGCGCTAGTAAAAAAATTAAATGATATGCATGCAAACAGCGTTTTCGGGCTAAGCATATGAATAGTATGTGAGCTACGTCATTTAATGCATCTAGTTATGGTCGAAGTGATTTAGCATGCGAGGTTCATTTATAAAGCGATAAGCAAGTAAATAAACGAAACTCAAAAAAATAAATAACGTACAAGTTACACGGGCGGAAATACAACCCGGCCAATACAAAAATTATAAGCGATATAGAAACGGGATAATAGATAACAAAAAAGTTAGGAACGGACCCGTATACAAACTAGACCGTGAACCGTGTGAATGGACGAACCCCGATTAAATACTCATTGTGTTGTGTATTAAACGAAGGACGGAGACATAGGACCTAAGCGTGATGCTAGCCCGATCCTATGCCTCGATGCCTTGTTCCGACTTATCACGTCGAAAAATCGATCAAAGTCGTTAAGGTGTCGTGATAAGCGTGAGTTTTAAAAAATGGATTCACGTGATTGTCTTTACACGTGTCGACTAAAGTCGTAAAAAGACGAGGCTTAAATGTTGCATTTAAACTCTCGGTTTTCTGGGTTACAGGACCCACTCGGTCGAGTCATGGTCTGACTCGGTCGAGTGCGTCCTCGAAAAGGGGTCTGCCCAGATTTATGGGCGCTACTCGATCGAGTGGGCTGTGTACTCGGTCGAGTAGCCCCTGTACGAGTGTCAACTCGTTTTGCTTTTGGGTTTGAAATCGACGGTTTGGTCAAATTAAATACAAATACCGCACAATTTGAATTTAACTTGACCTCCGGTACTATAATCGTGTATATATACGATTATAATACCGTTGTCGGGATTTTATGAAAATGTTTATATTAGAAACTTTGAATTAGCAACGGAATGCATCCCTCTACGTCACGACATCGAAACTAACCCTTTCGGGTTATGTGATGTCGGTCTTCGTGTCAACGGGTTCCGTACTAATTATAAAAATGGAACTAAATTCGTTCAACTACGACCGATTGCGGTCACGTCACGCCCTTGAGCACATTGGGGCGGGGCTCCTCGAAATGGCTCCACCTCCGTCGTTGCTCGTAAAGGGATTAGACGGACTTTAGGCAAACATCATAGTCAAACGGATTTAGAACCGGATTTTGATGCTAGTTTATATATACGCGGTATAATAATGTGTTAGTAACGAGAATGTAAAAAGTTAGTATACAAGAAAGTAAAATGTTAGAATTATGTTATAAGTTAGGATTATAATACTAGTATAGATATAATATAAACGATAGAAAAACGTAAACAAAAGAGTAACAAGGATCGAAATGGGGTTTAGGACACCCTCAACATACATGCTTAGTAGGGACCTCGGAAATGGACTCGTAAATAGTGACGGGACGTCAGAGTATCGAGGATGTATGCAAGTTATGGTGTGTATGTGTATGTGTGTGTGTTTGTCGGTTTTTTGAGGGACAAAAGGACTCGTTTTTGTGTGTGTAGGGCTTAGGGTTACTAAGGCTTGTAGTGTAGAGAGTATGGCTGAAAATGTAGGGTAAATGTAGGTTAAAACCTTAGGAAAAACTTGTGTCAAATGTGTGGGAGTCGTGGGGTATTTATAGAGTTTACCCCACGACCTAGGGTCACTCGATCGAGTGGCCCTAGTGCACTCGGTCGAGTGCCCTAGAAAATGGGCCTGATCCGGAAAATGACGCTCCACTCGACCGAGTGGGTCAATCTACTCGATCGAGTGGGTCAAGCAAATCGAGACAAAATAGGAAAGAATTGATTTTGTCGTTTTGATTGATTTTTTGAATTTGGATTTGTGCGCCAGCTGAACTTGGCTGATTTATGAGACGGTTTCGTCTTTGACCGGGTTTTGACCCGGTCGCTAAAAGACGGGATTTATTTTTGGTGTCGGTTTTGGCCCAAATTAGTCTCATTTTGCTCGGAACGACCCACTGGGCCTGAATTTGAGGTCTGTTTTGTGAGATTATTACTCCGCTAAAAGTCCATGTAGAATATTATTGATTTCGGGTCCAAATCCGAGTATACCAAGTCACGTTTGCGTCCGATCATCATCGGGTGTTTGTCGGGAAGTGCTATAGACACTATCAGGCAAAATGCGGGTGTCTACAGTATGTTAAAGAGAGAAGTGGGTATCTCGAGATCTGAGATAATATAAACCGAGTATATAAAAAATACCCCCTCTGTTTCAATGAAAGCTTCCACCGAAAAAATGGCACAATTTTTAAGGATAATAATTAAATATTCAAAAGTAGAGAGGGTGTAAAGTAGGTGGGCCACCTTGGTAAAAGTGAAGAGTTGTACCAAAAAAGAAAGTGGAAGCTATCAAAGAAATTTACGAAAAAGGAAAATTGGAAGCTTTCAATGAAACAGAAGAAGTATAAACAATATTTTCATTAATTACACGTTATTTAATACTCCATACATTTCAAGACATTACTCAAATATTTTGATTAGTTTTGCCATTTAAAAAATATTTTCCTATTTCTAAATTATACAGTCGATAAATATTAAAAATAAAATAATAAATTTTTTATTTTAAATCTGAAATGAAATATTCTATAAGATAAATATATTATAAATACCGTGCATTGCACGGGGTCTATACTAGTTCAATCATTATATATATAATGTATGTTGCTTGTGAGATAGATGACCGAGTAGCTTTAGTGACCATAATTTGAAGATTGGCAATTGTGGACACGTCGTTGTAGACTTCTATCATACATAATCTCACACACACCATATTAGCATACTCCAAAACGTAATACGAGTACATAATAATAAGAATCATAATTGATAGACAAACTCGTTTATAATACAGAGTAATATGATTTATAATAATAATACTCGTAATAATTTTAATTAATGGACAATCATGAGTTCAATAACCTAAGCTCTGATACCACATGTTATCATATTATTAACATGACATAAATAAAACATAATTTCCATAAATCTTTGAACAACATGAAGGTCACAAAAGATTAATTAAGACGAGATTAAAACATACCTCATTACTGAATAAGTCGAAATCTAATACGAACGATATTAGATCTCTATAAGACTCCATAAATAATAAGACGACTTCGAATAATAATAATAATACGTCTTCATATGATCTTCAAATAATAATAATAGGCACGATTTCATAATTAATAGGTACGATTTCTCTCCCTTGTCCCATAACGTAATAAGTGTTGTTTGACCTTAATAATACGCATAGAGTTTCTGATGGAGAAGACTCCATTATATAGGCAGAGGGAGGACCATTTTCCTATTAAGGTTTTAGATTACGGTAATCTCGACCTTCCATCAAGGTTGAGTAAATATAGAAAAACTCCTTATTTAGTCCGATATTATTGATAGCATATCTCTATAAGATCCAATTTCCAATAAGACCATAATTATGAGGAAGAAATATTAGCATAATAATAGGGAAGATATATTACATATCCCGTAATATTATTATATCATAAAATATTCTTACAAATTTCGTGCATGTGCTCATGTTTGGCGTGAATATTTGATTCACTTGAAGTCTTGAATTGTTTTTAATCTCTGTCTCTTTGCCACAAGCGAGAACATATTTGTGTATAATGGTTGATTATTTGATAGTCATGAGTATACTATGACAGTTCATACGAGGTATTTTGTCCTTTCGTCGTTTTTCATTTAAGTTTAGGGGTTGTCTTATTTTACGAGTTTAAATTGTTAAATTCTAAAATTGACTCTTAAAATTAATTTAAGATCTAATATTGATTATGATTTAATTTAATTTACCGTAAATTGACCGATTATAATCCCAAATTTCTTTGTTGACGATGAAAATAATTAGATTGGGTCAAGATTTGATTGAAATTGGGAATGAAAAATTATTAGAATTTATTTTGACAACGTGTCCTAATAAGATTAGGACAAGACTCGTGACTTTAATTATGGTGGTGATGGAACGAAACGAGACCAACCAGGTTGGCACCGGCGGACTCGGTGGGCATGAGTGTACATGACTCGATTGGCTTTGATCGAGACGACACAAGATTTAATCGGACGACATGGTGTCGGGTCGAGTGACGCTTTTAAGCCGAGTCGTTTTTTCACGTTTATGTGTTGATTATGAATCAAACATTGATTATACTTTTATTTTCCAGAATCAACGACAAATTAGTTTTCTAAATCGGTTAAATTTTATATATATATATATATATATATATATATATATATATATGGTACAATTTACCTCTTAATTGTCACCATCAGATATCACATGATGGAGAGCTGTGATTAAAAGTCTCTAAATCTCCAAAGCATTTTTTCTCAGATTTTTATAGTTATTTCGATGTACAAACATGATTATTTTAATGAAGAAGCATAGTTATTTTATAGTTAACTCAATTGTTTACTGAGAATAATGTTAATTTTATCAGGTTATTTCAAGGTTGATATGTAATGATTTCAATGTAGAAAGTCAGTTATTGTATTGAATAACTTGTGTTATTGTATTGAGATGAAACTCAAATATAATAAACTTTAGAATAATGTTATCTGATGTTACGTAGTTATTCCAATGTAGAAACTCAGTTATTATAACTCGTGTTATTGTGTTGAGATAGAATTCAAATATAATTAACTTTATAATAATGTTATCTGATTTTACGTAATTATTTTAAAGGAGAAACTCGGTTATTGTAATAAATAACTCATGTTATTTTATTAGGCTAACACTCAAATATAATCAGTTTTAAAATAATGTTATCTGATTTTCCGTAGTTATTAGTCCAATGTAGAAACTCAGTTATTGTAATGAATAACTCCTATTATTGTATTGGGATGAAACATTTTGCATATCATTGAGGGTGTACCCAGCAAAAGATACTTCACTGAAAGACAAAAAATAAAGAGGGGTTAGTTACAGTACAAAAAAATTGAAGTACATTAATCACATATATGCTATAGAATAACTATAAAAACACTACAAAATGACCCTCGTTATAAAACATTGTAACTGATATAATGGAATAACTTCAAGAATAATATAGAATAACCGCAACAATATTATAGAATAACTGGAATAACATAGTAAAATATTTTAACGTTATTTAAGCATTAGAATAACTAAATTAACACTATAAAATAGCTAAATTAACGCTATAAAATCACTGGATAAATACTATACAATAACTTGATAAACACTTTACAATAATTATATTTGTGGTTTAGAATAACTAGATAGACACTTTATAATAACCGGCCAAAAATATTTTTAGAGTAACTGTGATAACTATGCATATTTAAATACAATAACCTGATTTAAGCATTAGAATAACTAACTGAATACTATAAAATAACTAAATTAACACAATAAAATAGAATAACTAACTAGCTAAAATGGGTGGATGCATATTAGAATAAATAATTAAATAACTAAGTTAACACTATAGAATAACTTAATTAACACTATAAAATAACTTGATAAACCGTAATTGAAATAATTGAATATGCGAAAACAAAATTGAACAATTGAAGCAAACATCGACATTCAGTACCCAAAACGAAATCAAACAAATTGAAGCAAAATTGAACAACATTAAACCAAACAAACATATTATTCATAGCTAACATCGATATTCAACAACTGAATCAGGATTGAACACGAATTTGAACGAAATACAGAATACGAAATAAGAGATATTCAATACAATCAGAAACCCTAGAAATTGATAACGAAATCAGCCAATACATTTCTACAATTGAGCACATGTAGCACGATCATCAATAACAACCTCATATGACATACTATGATCTAAGTCAAAATTTCAAAATTGAACCATCCAAAACCTTAAGCTCATCAAAATTGAACAAATTGAACATGAAATTAAACCTATTAATAAAAAAATTAATCATCAGCAATTATTCTGAGTCACGAAATTGCTACAGATTATTGTTGTCACGAAATCGAAGAATTAAGACGAAATAAAATATTGAACAAGAAATACTATCATCTAAGTTAAAATTCCAAATTTGAATCATCCAAAACCAGAAGCTCATCAAAATTGAACAAATTGAACACGAACTCGTCACTTTTTTGCTTTGTTTACTGTATTACAATTTTGTGAAAATTTTGTGAATGAAATCGTTAATTTTGTGAAATTTGCAGCAGAAACAAAAATTAGAACGAATTGTCCAATCAGATTGACAATTAGATTGACGAATTAGACAAAATCAAAAATCAGAACAAAGTTAGAAAATCAGAAATCAGAACGAAATCAGAAAATTGATGAAGATTGACAAAATAGACAAAACTCTGCACTACAAAATCAGAACGAAAATTAAAACGAAATCAGATAAACGAAAATTGACGAAATCAAACGAAAATTGACGAAATCAAACGAAAGCAAATACCTAATTGGAACAAAATCAAATTGATGGAGTAAAGGGTTTCTTTTGCCGGAAATCAACGCACAAATTGATGGTGTAAAGTGTTAGGAACGAATTTTCCGCAATTGTCGAGGTTTCTTTTGATAGAGTAAAGGGTTTCTTTTGTTCTGGTTAACGTGATGTTGGGAATTAGGTTGGGGATTAGATTTTCTTTCTACTGGTGGAGTAAAGGGTTTGGGGAAGGATTAACGTGATGTTATCATTTAATCTTGGCCTTTGATTTAACTGTATTTGATGATCAGGATTAGTAGGTAAATTGTCGAAAAATGTAGAAAATGTATATGATCCCACTTCTATATATATATATATATATATATATGTAGACACCCGCATTTTGACTGCCAGGTGTCTATGGTAGTTTCCAAAAAATACCCGATGATGATCGGACGCAAACGTGTTTCTACGCGCTCGGATATGGGCTCGAAACCATTAGTTGCTGGCTTAGGCATTTACGGAGTAAAAATCTCAAAAAACTGACCTCAAATTCAGGCCCAGCGGGTCGTTTTCAATAAAATGAGACTAATTTGGGTCAAAACCGTCACCGGAAATAAAACCGACATTTAGCAATTGGGTCAAACCCCGGTCAAAGCCGTTCCAAGACATACAAAATAGCCATTCAAATGTCATAAGACCAGTCCAAATACAAAACCCACAAAATATCCCAACTACAGTCCAAAAAACCGGCTCTTTGCGCTGCGGCTGACCCACTCGATCGAGTGTCAGCCCACTCGATCGAGTGGGCTCTCAAGCTGGCCCGACTGCGGTCACTTGGGCCACTCGACCGAGTCCAGGGGCTACTCGGTCGAGTAACCCTAGACGGGGTTGCATAACAATGCCTATATAAGCACCCCCTTGCATGCAAAATTGATCATCTTTTTCACCCTAATCAAACCCTAAAAACCCTAGTTCTATACACACAAACCCTAACCCTAGCATCTAGGAATCCGAACCCCAATCACCATTACTTAACTTACATCTCGATACTCCCGTGCTAGCCACAAATAACGAGTCCCGTCCGAGAACAAGAACATGTAGGTTGAGGGTGCAACATTCCCATTCTTTTTTTTTTTTCTCTTCTTCTCGTCGTCCGTTCGTCCCGATTATCATCTTTTTTTCATTTTTTAATTTTATTATCGCATCTTTAATATCGATAGTATTATTAGTATAACACATTAAAATACTTGTGAATTTGTGTCGAGTGCGAATGATGTCGGGATAAGAAAACCCGAATATACAAGGGTATTGCACCCAGCGTTGCCGGTCGCTTATCCCGACACCCCAAGCACTTGATTATTGAAGCAAGTCAATTTAAACACTAGTTTTTTTTTACTTTTGTCCGCATTGTCATCAAACGCATATTTCATCGATTTTCAAAACTATTTTCAAAACGAGTACTTTTTTTCAATTAGGGTCGAAACCCGTTGACGCGGATCCGACATCACATAATCCCTAGGGATTCGTTACGATGTCGGGAAGCCGAGGGAATCAAGTCTTTCAATTCATGTAAAGTGTCTATCTACTAGATGCGATACCAATTCAATAATTGGATGTCGAATCTAAACGATTTAGTCAAATAATTTAGCTAATACGATTTTCCGTTGATGCTTAAAATAGATGTCATTAATTTTGATAAGTGTAGTTTGTAGTGCCTATTTTGTTGTGTTTGGTCTCGGTTTCTCTTGTGAAATCGCTCTCTGGAGCGGTTTCTGAGCTACTTATGCTTCTTCTAGTTCGTTTTAGGTTCCCAAGATCATTCATGGAGAATTGGAACGATTCCGACTCGTTTCCTACACTTTTGGAGCCAACGAAGAGAAGGAACGATCACTCGGTGCCTTGGATTCGATCCCGAGACCTTGGGACCCTTTCCCGAGCTCCGTAGACTCGATCCCGAGCCCCGAGAATCGATGAGAAGCCCATGAGAAGCAAGGAGGGACCCTTATGATCATAATAGAGGCCTACAAGACCCTTCCCGGGCGGGATGGGTAGCCTTCCCGACCGGGAAGGAGTGCGTGTTTACTGCGGCTGCTGTTGTGTCATCCCGACCGGGACGGGAGCTTACCGACCGGGAAAGGTGTGTCATCCCGACCGGGACGGGCCTTCTGTAGGCCGCGTGACTTCTTTTCTCCTCCTTCACTCTTGTAACCTTATAAATACTCCTCCCTTGTATTGTTTAAGTTTCTTACATTACATTAGACTATCTTAGACCTCTCTACATTCAAAAACCCTAGATTTAGTTCCTCCTTTCATTAGCTTAATCTCTCTTTAAACCCTTGTTAATCTTAGATCAATCTAGTTAATTAGTCTTGTATTAAGGAGATTCTTGAAGATTCATCCAAGATTGACAACCTTGGAGATTATTTGAGTTTTTCTTATTTATGCAAGTTCTCATCTTTTTATCTCCTTGTTAGTTGGTATAATCTCTTTTCTCTTAATCTTTGTTAATCTTTCAAGTTTTAATCTTTATATATTGTATATTGTTCTTGTTTGTTCATTATGGATGTTTGGATTATTATGTGGATTTCTCTTGTTTATGTTAGTATTAGTTGGATAATGAGTGAGTAGACTCTTTGTGGGGTTAGTAGGGGGATTAAATGTGGTTTATGGGTAATTAAGGTTTGATTAAGGGAAAAGGTGGAATCTTTGTTGCTAGTCACAAGTTGAGCACTCTATGTGTTTGTTGAATTGCTTGTTTGGGTTGTAGTGGCCATGCTTCTCATGCTTGTTTTCATCTGCTCATCTTGTAATCGATTTGTGGTTGAATGCTTATGTTTTGGGTAATACTTTGCATGAGTATTCGGGTTTAGTCTTAGACACGAGAGTGCGGACTTAGGCTTTGGCGCGAGAGCGCAAACCGACCTTAGTAATTAAGTGACACCCATACCCTTGACCTCCCAATTATCCTACTACATATACACTTATGAACCCGACCTAACCCTACTCCTTCCCATGTTTGATTTCTCTACCTCTTTAGCCATTCTTCTCTAGTTTGTTAGTGTCTTAAATCTCTAGTTGTTTCGATTAGTTTATGTCATACATAGCACATTGTTAGTCCACTTTCATCACCTTTAACCATCATAGTTGGTCAATTATCGTCTTCTTTATGTTTGTTTGTGTGACTTAGCCTTGTTTCTAGGTAGACTTAGTCTAGACACCAATAACCGTCTCCGTGGACACGACCCGACTTACCATAGCTACCGTTAGGATTAGTTGGACTCTACTTGATCGGTTGGGACCCACGGCAATCCCTACCATCAATTTGGTGCCGTTGCCGGGGACGGCGTTGTTTAGAGTTAGTTTGCTTATAGCTTGACTTAGTTACCTTTCTTGTGCTCTTCTTCTACCTCTTGTGCATATTTTGTAGGTTTTTCTTGTTTTCATAGCTTTCTTTTCTCTTTGTCTTTCGTTGTGTTCGTTTATTGTCTTTGCCTAGTGCCCATAAAGCACTAGGTGTTCTCACGTTTATTTGAGTGTGTAGTGTATGCCTAGGAGGGAAGGCGATTTCTTTCTCTTCAATCCAGAGCCGGAAAGACTCTTTAGAGCCTTTCGCCAACGAATGATTGGCTGGGTTAGAATCTCTCAACCAAGTGCTAGCAATACCAATCAAGAACAAGCTTAAGGATCCGACTTAGACGAAATACCTCGAGAGACGGCCGAAGGGAATTTCATCAATCCTTTTGGTACTTCTAGTCACGGTTCTCAACCTAGTTCTTCTTCTACATCTACATCAACACCATCTACACCGTCCTCTCCCGCATATCCAATATGCCTAAGTTCTCTTCGCACTCGACGTTTACGGAAGACGTTTTGCCCGGTCCAACCGCTTTACCGGAGGCATATACCGGCAACTTTGTGGCAAAAACGCAATTCATCCAATTGGTCGAAAGAAGTCAATTTAGTGGGTTACCAACCGAAGATCCTCATCAACACATGGAAATCTTTTCGGATTATTGCGATGCTATCTCACAAACGGGAATAACCCAAGACCAAATCCGCTGGGTATTATTTCATTTCTCTTTGATCGGTAAAGCTAAGCAATGGTTCAAAGGGTTAGACAAGGCGACTCTTGGTATTGATACTTGGAAGAAGCTAGCCTTAGCTTTCTACCAACAATTTTATCCCCCCGGAGAAGACAAATCTATTGAGAGCCTCTATCACGGGATTCCAACAACGTGATGAAGAAAGCCTCTACGAATCGTGGGAAAGATTCAAAGCCTTGATTCGCTCTTGTCATCACCAAGGTCTATCACAGTGGTTCCTTGTTCAACAGTTTTGGAACGGGTTATATGAAGACTCAAGGGCCATTCTCAACATGGGATCGAATGGAAGGTTTACCGAGGTGGATGATGACCAAAATTGGTCAAGAATCGAGGAGATGGCGGTACACAACTCCCAATACTCAAGGCCTAGGAAGGCGAATCGAGGGGGAAGGCACGAGATTGATGCCATCACACAACTTAGTGCCGATCTTGGAGCACAATTGAAGACCCACATGGACACTATTGACAAGAAGCTCCAAAGTCATTTTGATCAAGTTCAAAGCACAAGTTCTTCCCACCAACATTCATTTCATGAAGTTAATGCAATGGGAGTGGTTCCTCTTTCATCTTATTATGGGATATGTGAGATTTGTGGGATACATGGACATGAGCCTTCATATTGTCGAAGTAGCATTGAGCAAGTGAATGCTTTTCAAGCATACAAGCAAGGTGTTCCGTATTCTAAGCCTCAAAATGTGCCAAATCAACACATGTTCCAAGCTTCCCAACAACAACACCGTCCATATGTTCCACCTCCCTTAAAGAACAACAACCAAGGCTACCAAGGTTATCAAGGCAATCAAAGGCCTTTTAACAACTTCCAACAACATAACCAAGGTACCTTCAACAACAATCAAGAGTTCCAACAAGGGAACTTCAATCAAGGTGGTTTCCAAGGGAACCAACACTCCCAAGGACACCATAACTACAACCATGGTAACACTCAAGGCCTTAATCAAGGCAACTCTCAAGGTACTCAACAACAAAGAAAGCAAAGGAGCAGGTCTCCAACTCATGACTATGGCATTCCTCTAGCCATTACCAATACCCCACACAATCAACAATCTCCACCTCGAGATCCGGAGATTCAAAAGGTAATTTTGGATATTCAAAGAAGCCAATTGGAGATGCAAAAAGCTCAACATGAATTCTTTACTAACCTTCTAATGGAAAACAAGGCAAGAGATACGCATGTGAAAATGCTTGAAACCCAATTAGCTCAAGTAGCTTCGGGTAGTTCTTCAAGACAAAGGGGTCAACTACCTTCTCAAGGTGAACCATCGAAATTTGAACATGTAAATGCTATCACCTTGAGGAGCGGTGCATCTTACGATTCTCCCTTGTTTCCTAGTGAGCAACAAGCAATGAAAGAAGTTGTATCTCCACCCCAAGACAATGCAAGTTTGGGAAATCCAATAGAGGAGCAAGTCTTGTGGGAGATTGAGAAACCCCATGAAGACAAGCTTCCCCCACTTCAAGGAAAAGACAAAGGAAAGAGGAAAATGTCAATTGAAAAGTCCAACCCTAATGAGCAAGAAAAGATACATATCAAATTGCCATTCCCAACAAGGCAAATGAAGACCAAGGTGGATGTTCAATATGACAAGTTCCTTGATATTGTGAAGAAGTTGGATGTGAGTGTCCCTTTTACCGATCTACTTACCCAAATCCCGGCATATGGAAGATTTATGAAAGAAATCCTGGCTAGGAAGAGATCCATCGACAAGGAAGAAACCATAGCGTTCACAAGAGAGGTGAGCGAGCTCATTCAAGGTTCTACGCTTCCTAATTTGAAGGATCCGGGTAGCTTCTCAATCCCATGCACCATAGGCCACTTGAAGATTGATAGAGCATTATGTGATTTGGGTGCGAGTGTAAGCATCATTCCCTATTCCATTTGTGAGCGACTTGGGATGAAGGAGCTCAAGTGTACTTCTATTACACTCCAAATGGCCGATCGTTCACTCAACCGACCATTGGGGATGCTAGAAGATGTGCCACTAAGAATCGGGAAGTTCTTCATTCCGGTCAGCTTCCTTGTACTTGACATGCCGGAAGATGCTATCACTCCCATTATCCTTGGGCGCCCATTTCTACATACCGCCGGTGCCATGATTGATGTAAAGAACGGTAGGATCACATTTGAGCTAGGCAACGAGAAGTTCGTGTTTGACCTCCAAGGCAACACCTCGCCTACTAATGATGAGTCTTGTAATATGATCCACGCCATGAAAGACATCGATCTAGGGGATGAGTCGGGTAAAAGCATGAAGAACAACTTCTATGGAATTGAGGATGATGATTCCGAGCTTGGGGCGGATGAATGCCCATATCATGATATTGAGGACAAGTTGCAAGGCAAGAAGAAAGTTGAGCCTCCCTTGGGGCCACATGAAGATAGATGAACGTTTGGTATATCTCGAAGGATCGCAAGTACAAGTTCAAGCCATTGAACTTAGTAGATCGGGATGCCCCGGGAACGTCGAGGTTGGGATGTGATGATCCTTGGAGTGGAGGTTGGTATTCCACTAGCTTGATCAAATATTTCTCGAGAGCCTTCGATTTGTTTCTTCGTGCCCTTGATGGCGAGTGAATTGGCCATAGTGTTGTTGAAAAATGATTGAAGAATGCACCATCTGGTTTGACGGAGTTCCAAAAGAACCGTCTTATTGTATATATCTCTTTCTTGTAATTCTTTTAGGTTTTGTGAAATTCTTGTGATTTGGTATTTTGATGAGCGATGTGAGGGAGGGACGTTGATGAATGTTTTGAGCTTATTTGATAGGTGTGAAGTGAAGATGAATCCTACAAAGGAGTGGTTATTGATAGAGCTTGGAATGTGATCAAGGGAGTCGGTTTTTGAAGCTTTGGACAAGCTTTTGGGGTTATAGAGGGTTAGAAGACTCTTCCCGGCCGAGAAGAGAGCATCCCGACCGGGAAGGATGTCATCCCGATCGGGATGAGGGTTTCAAATATTGAGCTTTCTGTTGTGTCGTCCCGACCGGGAAGGGGGCTTCCCGACTGGGAAGGGTGTGCCATCCCGACCGGGACCATCCATCTCGGCCGGGATATTGCACTTGCTTCCTCTTCGGCATTCGAGCCCACCCAACCATTTTATACCCCCTCCCAACCTCCCTACCTACCCTTGCACCTATCATATGACCCCTACACTTCATGTACACATATTCACCTCATTTTCTCCTCACTTTACACCGAGTTTCACATCAAAACCCACCTCCATATACCTTTGCAAGTTTAATACTTCAACCATGCGGGCTTATCAAGATCGAAGAGGAATAACAATGACGAAGACTAGCTATGTGCCGATATCGAACATAGAGACGATGGAGCGAGTGACTTGCTAACCGATTGGTACGACAACTATCCTTTCTTTTCCGTCTTTTATTGCTTGTCTTCCTTTGTTTGTTCCCTTCCCCTCGTACACTTTTGTGTCATGGTGGCCCTCGGGGCCTTGGTATTCGTTGCTCCCGACTCTCGATGACGTGACTACATCGAGAGTCATTTCAAAATCCAAATTTGCAAGTATCTTCACTTTTTTTTCTTTTGGTAGGATTTAGTCGGTTTCGGGCGGAATCCGGGCTAGGTGACTTGATTACACCTAGTCCTCCCCTCCCATTTCCTTTTATTTCCTTCTTTTTATTTCTTCCCCCATCCATATCTTTTCTCGTCTCGGCCCATGGTGACTTGACTACACCCCGGCCGGACACATTCTACCATTTTCTCCGCTTTATTTTTGATTTTTAGCTTTATTTTCGTAGTTTCTTTTCTTTTCTTTAGTGTCTCCATACACTACGATCGAGCATGAGGACATTGCTCGGTTTAAGTGTGGGGGAGCGATATTCTAGTATAGTTTAATTTTATTTTTGTTGTTTTTCGAAAAATCTTAAAAAACCATAAAAATTTGAAAATTTTTCACAAAAATCAAAAATATTTTCTTTTGTGTCTTTCTCTTTTTGTGTCATTGTGTCGTAATTTTGTTGTATTGTGTGTGTCTGCCTCCCTTTTTCCTTGTAGGTCGCCTAATCACCGTTAACTTTGGAAGGCTTTCAAGACATCCGGTAACGCCTTTCTATCCCTTTTTCCTCTTTATCTTTATTGGAGTGTGGAGGAGATTTGTGATGATGTGTGCTCGGGTGGAGCTTTGTGAAGATTTGTGGTTGATTGGTTGCTTATTTGGAAATTCGGGGTGGTGTTTGTTCTCTTTATGTGTTTGTTTTGTTTTGTCTTGTTTTGTTGCCTTTGCCTCTTTTTCTTTCGTTTTCGTCGTGTCTTCGTCTTGTGATGTGTAGTTGTGTCTAGTGTGTAAAAAGGTTTTCGAAAACCCGATTTTGAGGCTAGTGCGCAAGTGTTTACTCTTCATTCCTAGCAATATGAGTCGAGTCTTGGACTTTAGTCTAGTAGAATGACCCTAAATCAATGATTTCGTTGGTTTCTTACCTTGAGTCCACCTAGTCTACTAAGGATTTACCTCGGGATTTGCATTTTGACCATTATGACCACCCACAGAGTGAAAAGGCCTTGGTTGCCGGGTCCCGTCCCTTAGGTGACCATGTTCGAGGTTGTTTGATTAGTCCAAGTTCTCCACCTTTTTGTGGGTTTGAAGGGAAATCGCGACCCCGGACTTACCCATTTCCCTACCTCCTACACATTTTCCACAAATAAGTTGCAAAATTGTTGAAGCTCTTACTTGGTTGCAAGAAATGCCTACAAAATCAAGCCAAAAGGGCAAACCAAGGAAAAGAAAGAAAAATGAAAAGAGAAAAAGAAAGAAAAGAAAAGAAAGAAGAAAAAGAAAAGGCACAACAAAAGAAAAACAAAATACAAAAGAAGAAAAAGATGTGGCATAGAAACTCAAAAGTCAAGTGCAAAAGGAAGAATGCCAAAAGAAAACCCTCTCACAAAAAGAACCCTCACCCTAAAAACTAAGCCTTTTTTCCGACTATTACCGCGAGGAGCCTACCAAAGTACCGAGTCCCTAGAAAGGATGATAGCGGTAATGGTTGGTCTTCCCTCATTTTGCAACCTTATCCACGTTTTTACTTGGACTAGTTGGGCGATTTTGGACGTGGGACGACCCTCTTGGCTTAACGCTAAAGGGGGCGGCGCTTCACTTACCTACTGTGTCAACTAACTCCGTGGTCATCCTTTTTCCATCCCGCCTATCGTCCCGTGGTACGTTCTTAGAAGGTTAGGAGGAACCTAGGTAAGTTACCAACGTTTTTATTGCTTTGTTGTCATACTATTAGGGTTTTGTCCATTTTGATTTGTGTTACTAGCTTGGGAACGTTGTCACTTGCCTTGAGTCCTTAACCGGTGTTTCTTCACCGCTTTGTGGAGGGAAGCG
Source organism: Agrostemma githago (assembly GCA_958450325.1). NCBI lineage: Eukaryota > Viridiplantae > Streptophyta > Magnoliopsida > Caryophyllales > Caryophyllaceae > Agrostemma > Agrostemma githago. The sequence goes on along the minus strand of OY288241.1, from coordinate 19,365,245 downwards.
GTATTTGTTTCTTTTTGGGTGCAACCGATTATTGTTTGTTTGTATGTTTGTTTGTTTGTGTGTTTGTGTGTTTTCGTGTCCGGTTGCATCCACAGTTTTGTCGCAAGACCCCACTTGCCTTGCGGAGAGCACTTGTCCTCTAAGTGTTCTCGCGTGAGTTGAAAGGGCGTATGGTGCGCTAATACCCGCTCGGTTAGCAGTCTAGTTTCTTTTAGTCTTTAGCTAGTAGGTGCTTACTCGAGGGCGAGTAAGGGTAAAGTGTGGGGGAGTTGATAAGTGTAATTTGTAGTGCCTATTTTGTTGTGTTTGGTCCCGGTTTGTCTTGTGAATTCGCTCTTTGGAGCGGTTTCTGAGCTACTTATGCTTCTTCTAGTTCGTTTTAGGTTCCCAAGATCATTCATGGAGAATTGGAACGATTCCGACTCGTTTCCTACACTTTTGGAGCCAACGAAGAAAAGGAACGATCACTCGGTGCCTTGGATTCGATCCCGAGACCTTGGGACCCATTCCCGAGCCCCGTAGACTTGATCCTGAGCCCCGTGAATCGATGAGAAGCCAAAGGAGTGCGTGTTTACTGCGGCTGTTGTTGTGTCATCCTGACCAGGACGGGAGCTTCCCGACCGGGAAAGGTGTGTCATCCCGACCGGGAAGGAAGCATCCCGACCGGGACGGGCCTGCTGTAGGCCGCATGACTTCTTTTCTCCTCCTTCACTCTTGTAACCTTATAAATACTCCTCCCTTGTATTGTTTAAGTATCTTACATTACATTAGACTATCTTAGACCTCACTACATTCAAAAACCCTAGATTTAGTTCCTCCTTTCATTAGCTTAATCTCTCTTTAAACCCTTGTTAATCTTAGATCAATCTAGTTAATTAGTCTTGTATTAAGGAGATTCTTGAAGATTCATCCAAGATTGACAACCTTGGAGATTATTTGGGTTTTTCTTATTTATGCAAGTTCTCATGTTTTTATCTCCTTGTTAGTTGGTATAATCTCTTTTCTCTTAATCTTTGTTAATCTTTCAAGTTTTAATCTTTATATATTGTTTATTGTTCTTGTTTGTTCATTAAGGATGTTTGGATTATTATGTGGATTTCTCTTGTTAATGTTAGTATTAGTTGGATAATGAGTGAGTAGACTCTTTGTGGGGTTAGTAGGGGGATTAAATGTGGTTTATGGGTAATTAGGGTTTGATTAAGGGAAAAGGTGGAATCTTTGTTGCTAGTCACAAATTGAGCACTCTATGTGTTTGTTGAATTGCTTGTTTGGGTTGTAGTGGCCATGCTTCTCATGCTTGTTTTCATCTTCTCATCTTGTAATCGATTTGTGGTTGAATGCTTATGTTTTGGGTAATACTTTGCATGAGTATTCGGGTTTAGTCTTAGACACGAGAGTGCGGACTTAGGCTTTGGCGCGAGAGCGCAAACCGACCTTAGTAATTAGGTGACACCCATACCCTTGACCTCCCAATTATCCTACTACACTTATGAACCCGACCTAACCCAACTCCTTCCCATATTTGATTTCTCTACCTCTTTAGCCATTCTTCTCTAGTTTGTTAGTGTCTTAAATCTCTAGTTGTTTCGATTAGTTTATGTCATACATAGCACATTGTTAGTCCACTTTCATCACCTTTAACCATCATAGTTTGTCAATTATCGTCTTCTTTATGTTTGTTTGTGTGACTTAGCCTTGTTTCTAGGTAGACCTAGTCTAGACAACTATAACCGTATCCGTGGACACGACCCGACTTACCCTAGCTACCGTTAGGATTAGTTGGACTCTACTTGATCGGTTGGGACCCACAGCAATCCCTACCATCAAATTTGATAAGAATGCGACACTATAAACGCGGAGGAAAGTTTATATCGTTTTAGTTAACATAAACGACTAATAGCAATTTTTTTAGTTCGGCTCTAATATTCGATATCGATTCAATAATCGAACGTCGAATATGATGAGTATGATACATATGAATCGAGCATAAATCTTATAATATTTATGCCCGATTCAACAAAGTCATCAAATTATCAAAATCAAAAGCAATTTCGGGATCGATAACAAATTTCAAAGCGAACCCTGGTTCGTACAGGGGGCACTCGATCGAGTGCCTAGTCCACTCCGTCGAGTGGCACCCCAAAACGAGACAGAAGGCTATTTTGACAACCGCTCGGTCGAGTCTCGCCATGACTCGATCAAGTGGCTGTGCTATGCACTCGATCGAGTTCTCGCCTAACTCGGTCAAGTGACGTCTCGAAATCTGGACAAAAGCTTTTTCAGAGGTCTACTCGGTCGAGTCCCTCAATGACTCGGTCGAGTGGCCCCTTTATCACGTCAAACCGCGAGTCCTACAATGCCATTTGAGTCTCGTTAACGCTTTTTTATGACTTAGGTCAACACGTGCCCAATCTATCACGTGAAATATTACTTTTCAAAAACTATGCATCATCTTATCTACGTCATTCCATTATTCGCAAACCGTTATTATGGTTATACCGTTACTAACAAGTTTGTTATTTTCTTGTTGATTTATTTTCATTGTTTATTTTATTGTACTAAAATGAACACGCATGCTAAATTTAACTTCGACGTTAGAATTAGTTGCATTAAATCGACATAGAAACCCATTCCATTATTCGCATGTCTAGGGAACATATTGTTGGCATAACATTTTCATCGTTCAACTAACGCGCGTATTAGAAAGTCATTCGATATCTTGGTAGAGGCCGCTAATATGCGGGTGGGGTTGGGTGTTCTTTGTGAACTTCCCAACACGTACCCTCACCCCTTACTCAGAACCTCGGTTTCCGGATGCCCAAAACCGTTGGCGCACGAGAGTCATTCAATACACGGTATCCGATAATGTCGGTATCGGTATTAAATGCAAAGGGACGAGCCCAATAAACTCTGACATCGGAAATGAGCCGTATTTTGTACACGGCCCACTACGACATAGAGTGGGTTCGAACGGGCCCGAACTCCCACAAAGTTCGGTGGCGACTCCACGTCGATTTAAATTTCAATTCGACCCATCTCATATGGAGATTCATTCGCCTCCCCAAACCCGCGCGTGGCCGCGTCGGGGTGGACCTATATCATGTCCACAATTTGGCGACTCTGCCGGGGATTAACTGATGCGTGACTTACCATCGGCATCCTCAGGGTGAGACTCGAATAGAAATCGTTTGACTAGTACAATACGCGTTTTAGTTTTACGGTTCATGCATAACCCTATCTTTTCCTGGGCCGGTACTCGCGAGCGACGTCCCACTATACCGTGATGTACTCTAATATGGATATGTCAAAGGTGTCCATAGTCGATTCGAGTGGGTTTCACGGCATGTTCTAAGCTCAACTCGACTTAGAAAGTCCGTCCCGATCAACGTCTAGAATATGCGCACTGGTATAGACCCTTTATAGACCGACCGAGACTTAGTGTAAAGCATACATAGTGTCGTTATAATGCTTGCGTGGCTATATGTTACTTGGTTTCCGTGTCATTTTTTTCAAAACCGTCTTTTTCAAAAAAATTGCATCTTTTCCAAACTATCCAATTTCAAAACCCGGGACGTATACCGAATTTAGGACTTATGATTTTACTCAAAATAGCCTATTTCTAGCCGGTATTCTGCCCATTTCAAAACTCGAAAATATTTTCGAACCTTCAAAACCGTGGCCCGATATGTTTTCCGATTTTCTTTCAAAAAATCGGGCCCCTCCACCGTTTTTTTTTTTCGGATTTTCCAAAAATCCTCTCACAAAACCTTTCGCTTCTTAGGACTTTCCGTATTTAGCATGTGTCGGGTCTTGTCGTAAGTCGTCGAAGTCTTTAGCGTCGAAACTCTGTCGATCCTACATCACGAGTTTCTTCCCCATCCCAGTCCGCCTTATTAGACTAAGGCCCGGCCCACCTACGTAGGACATGCTCCTACAAAGGAGGGTCCGTCTACACAATTGAGTCTAAAAGTCTGGGGATGTCTCACGTGGACCTTCTTTCGAACAGGACTCGGCCCACCCGCTGAATCCTAAAGAAGGCCCACTTTTCACAAGTCACCCGTCTAGGTGTCTTTTCCGAGTCACTTCCCTTTTCAGTCTTGCTCGAGATGTACTTTCTATTCTGGGATTTGGGCTAGTTTCTGATTACGCGGTGTACTTACAGACATGCCACCCGAGACCAGACATCAATGCAAGATGGACGAACTGAAGGCTGCGCTGGCCAAGATCGAAACCCAATTAACTGCCATCCAGACCGACCAAACGACCTTTGTAACACCCGCTATTTTTCTAAGCATTTTTATTCTTTCTGTTAGGACTCCGTCCTAACTCGCTCTATCGCTTTTCGGCCTCATATTTCATCATTTTACTAAGCTCTATTTTTATTTTTTTTAAGTTCAATGATTTTAATTTTTAATTTTTAAAGATTTAATTCTTTCAAATCTATTTATTTGATTTTCTTCGTAAACTAATTTATTTTCCGCGAGGAATTCTATTTTTCTTCGATTTGACGTTTTTAAGCTTGCACTTAAGATTTTCCCCTTCCTAAAAATGTCTAAGCACATTTATATAATATTTTCAACTAAAATATATTTTTATTTACGAAAATTTAACCTCTTAACGATTTGGAGCGGCTCGGACTAATCAAGGACGAGTACGTGTTCGTTTTGAATATCGACTCAAGGTAACTTTAGGACGTTACTCGATTTTATATCTTATGTTTGAGTAGTAGTATGTAGTAAATATTTTAACTTCGGTTTTCTAATTATCATAAATAATTTATTACGAAGTATCATAAATAATTATTTTTCAACGTGAGGTTTACTCGAATTGCTTTGAAATGCTTTTAATAATTTTACGATCCTTATTTTTATCAATCTACAACTAATTTGGACTCATATTTTCCTTGTGTGGATCATGACTCCCATGTCACACACTACATTACATTTTTACTACATTTTATTTTATAACATGGATTAAGCTTTTAGATATTTTCTTTCTTCTCATTTATTTTGGGTGCATTAAGAATAAACTTTTCATCTCCATACACACTTCATTTGGCTGGTTTTTATCAAGTTAGTGTGGCCTTGTTTTCATCAATTTTAAAGTCTCATTTATGCATAAAGCTTTCATACTCTTTTATTCATTCATTCACCAATTTATTCAAGGCAAATAGTCTTCATTTCCTCTCCTTTGGACATGGTTTTCAGCAGTATTTCCAGCCAATATTTGTCTCAAAATCGAGTATTGATAGTCTCATTATCATCTCCAAATTAATCGTCTTTCTGTCTCCTTCGTTAAGGTATTAATCGATTTCATTTCCAATCGTTTTCACCTTGATTTTTCAGCGATATTATGGTATTTTCATACCACGAAATTCATGTTTTTTTTAGGCTTCCGAAGCGATCCCGCAGAAAACGAATATATCGTAAATTCGGAATTGGATTAGAGGTAACGTCGATGTTACTCGGTATTGCATGATTTTATTTGTGTAATTGCATGTATATAATTATAATTTTATTTTAACAATATATGTATGTCATAAAATCTGGAAAATTTTTAAAAGTTGAAAATTTGCGTGTTTCGGTATTTTTATCGCTTTTACAAGATTAACGATTAAATCGTCATATTAATTTGTAAAATCGCAATATTCGGCCTAAACATGTAATATATGTTTATATTCTGTAAAAATGATGTTTTTGATGATTTTTAATAATTTAGTATTTTTCTGATATTTTAGTTATCGATTATTGAATTATTACCGTTTACGAACAAAAATGATTAAAAGCCGATTTTTTGTTCTAATACTTCAACGTTTTATTTTAGTCTGATTTTTGAAGTGGTGAAACTTTCTGATGAAATAATATTTTCTGAATTTTTTCATAATTATTTGGAATTGTTAAGTGGATGACTTAATTAATCACTTTAAATCATCGTTTATCGTTAAAACCGTGTTTGTCGTTTAAATTCTCGATTTCTGGTCTTCGGTTTAAATCTGAAAAAAATTATGATTCTGATGATTTCATAATAAAATGTTGTTTTATGATTTTTAGTGCTTTAATAAAATGTTTGGAACGATAAGTTTTGTTAATGGAATCGTAAATTGTGAAAACGGGTTTTAAAGACGGTTTTGACGGGATTTATTAAATCTGGAATTTTTGGAAATCTGGAAAAATGGTAGATTCTGAAAAATCATGATTTTTAAGTTTAATAATAATTTTTGGATATTAATACTTAAATCGTTTTGTAATTACTATTTTTATTAATCGTTATTGTCGATGTTAAACGATTAACGAGAAAACCCATTAAAAATCGAGTTTTTTAGGATTCTGGAAATTTTCTTTTCTGGACAGAATGTTCATAAATATATTTTAACTATTTTACGTAATTTTTTTACTATTTATTAAAGTCTTTAACTAATAAGTATTGATTTTGGACAACTTGTGATTTATTGTTAAAATGCTTCGCCTTACCTAAAAGAATTATTTTTCCAGCCATTTTGGAAGCATTTAAATCTGAAACTTTGTGAGTTAAATCATCCCTTGACATACTCTTAATGTATCAAATGGTTTAATTAAATAAAAGACGTTAAAAGATTTAATTTGACATTTGCCGTAAAATCCTATTTATAATCGTATTGTCGAAACTAATAATAATTAGGGAATTTTAGTTTTGTAAATTTTGGAAATACCCTAATTAGTAGTATTTAAAATGTTTAAGACATTTCTAAATCATTTTATAAACACTTGTATGACGTTTCAATAATTTCATTAACTCAAATGTTCTCATTTTAAGAATTAATATTGTTAAGGCCGAAAGTACTAGTTTTATAAATCTATATCGTTTACTAAAAATGTTTTATTAGTATAAATTAATATTTTTGATAATTTGATATAATGCTATTTTTGTAAAGTTTCTAAATATAGAAGTTTCTAAATATAGAAGTTTCCTAAAATAGAAAGTTTCCTCTTTCAGAAAGCGCTCCTTTTTCCCTTTTGTTCTCTTATTATTATAATGATTATATCTCTTAAATATATCGATAGTGGGTTTGTTTTGGAGTTATGGAATAAGGACAAGTGTGAGGTTAGAGTAATATAATCTGGGGTTTACGTTTTTGCCATCAACTATAAGGCTGGTGTGTCTTTATGGGGCACACTGGTTGTTGAACCGAGCATATATGGTGTTCGGGAGTGTGTGTGTATATTTTCTTAGGCTCGTGCCTCGCAGTGTAAGACGCCGTCGGGTTGAACTGAGTATTTATGGTGCTCGGGAGGGGTCTACATATTATCTTAAACTAGAGCCACGCATTTATAAGTCGCCGTCCTATTATGGTTGAGTAGCCTAGTTAGAGACCGAAGTTTGATTTGTTTGAGCTAAGTTCTCGAAGCTAGTTTTAGTATTCTCCTAGTGAAAGTCTAGCCGTCAACACTAATTCTATCCATAACGCCATTTTGAATATTTTTATTATTATCGATATAATTTGGTTGCAGGTTGGCAAATGTTTTATGTTTTCTTCGGAAAACTCATTTTTATTATATTATTTCGATACGTGAAGTTTTTCACTGAAATCTTATTTTCATTATAATGTTTTACTGTTTTCATTTTTACTATTTTTCTATTGTAGTAATTACAGTTTTTAAAATCCTGTCATACGGCTGGGAGAACGTTGACGTTGCTCCTCACTGATTGTGGCTGTTATGTTTTAACATGGCAGGTATACATGTTTCGGGTGTGGGCTAGCGAGCAGTGTGGATCCTGCTTATTTATTTTAATAATTATGTCTTATGGATTGTTGAAACCCCTTTTGTGGATTGTTTTAAATTTTGGCCATTTTATTTAAGGCCTATTGTTTGACTTTACCATTTTAAATTTTCTAAGACATAGTTACAGAATGTTTTAATCCCGACTCTACAGTGTTTCCGCCACTGTATCGCGTTAGAATTTCTAGGGGATTACAGTTGGCATCAGAGCATCACTGATCCCAACGCTTACACCTGAAATAAGGGAAAATACCAGTAAATTATTTAAACAGTAAATAAAACAAATAATACTAGGAATGGGTAGAAACAAATAAGGACTTACTTGTTAAGTTTTTCCTGTTCCTGAAACTCAATGATTAGCATTGAATATTTGTTGCTTTTGTTGTAAGAAGATAAATGAACAAGATGTTGATAGGATGCTACTCCAGATCGGGACAAGACCTTCTTAGAACTCTCAACGCCTGCTGACTCGAGTGGACAACTTGGTGCTCCAAGAAAGATGTCGATGATGACTTTTAGCTCCGGTTCAGTTTAATTAAGCTACAGGCAAGATGATCAAGAGTAGATTCCTGTTCCACGATGTCGCAGTAGATCCAGATGGAGCGACCCATGACTTGCGTGCTCGTTCCTCTACAAGAAGATGAAGTAATCCATTCGGATCCCCTCGTGAACTCCGGAGGCCCGAAGATTCTCCTCTGGTTCAAGAATTTAGTAATATAGGGTCATCGACTCTTTTCTTCCTTTCTCTATTTCTTCTAATTCTTCACTTTTGTATTCTCTTCTTCATCCCCTTGGTGAATCCTTGTTATATTCTTCTACTCTACCATCTTTCTCTTGAGATTCTTTGGTTAGACCGAATTTTGTGTTAGTGAACCCGTGAAAAGTTATAGATGTTTGAGGTTTGGTCAACCCTTGTTACGTGGTTTGAGGATTGTGGGTTATACCTTGTTATCTATCTTAGTAAACTTTTGAGGATCGATCTGAATGATAATTTGTCGATTAATGGAATTAGGTTGGTACTTAAGATTTTGAACCTTGGGTTATAGGTTACTTGATTATTGGGAGGACTTAAAGTTGAATAATCTATTGAAGTAGTAAGAGTATATCATATTTTAATGGTTACCTAGTACCTAACCAAGAACCGAACTAAGTGTAACTGATAATATTACTTTGGGATTCTTACCTAATGCTTATTTGACGGATGCATCGTGAATATTTGGGATCATAGAGTATCGTTTAAAATGTTAGCCTGAGTGTTATGGTACCATTTAAGGTTTTCATTAATGTCGTTAGATATTTTTGTGGACATAGATTTCCCGTGTTTATTAAGGATTAGGTTGTTGCTCATGGTTTAAGGTCGTAACTTATGAACTTTGGAGTTGAGTGATCTAACCTGGATAAATTGTTGTTAACCTTGAAGAAGAGAAACATCTTGCACAATTAGAGGTTGAATCTATCGCGTTGTTTTGAGGAATACTTTAAGGTCAATCACCTTGATGGATTTACAGTTCAGAACCCTTAGACCAACGAGATTGTGGCTTCGTTGAGTTAACAAATATTTTAGTGGTTTGGCTTTTACGATATGAAATTTGATGGAATTCTTTGAAACCTTAGTCGAATGACGTGTTTGAAGATGTGAGTATCTGTCGTTACATGTCAGGCTGAGTGTGTTTAAGGTTTGGCGTACTTTACTAACCTCTGTCTATTGATGATGTTAAAAAAATATGTTGATGATCATTTTGAAGTTTTTGTGTCCGGACATTGTGGATTGGTGGATTTTATTTAGTGTTCCTTACTCGAAAAATTTGAAGTATACCTCGAGTTTAGACCTTATGAGCTTTGAATTTATGAGCCTTAGTGATTACAAGTTTGGGTATATTTTGATAACCGTTGGAATCTTAATTAATAGATTTGTCTAAATCATTTGTGGATTTTTACCGTACTAATAGAAATATTATATAAGTATGTAAGACTTAATTTTGGAGGCTATGGCAGTTGATAATTTTGGAGGTTGTAGATTGAGTAGGACCACCCTGTACCGATATTGGACTTAGCGTTATTTGATGGGTCAATTAGGAACCCGTGTTTGTGAGAGTCGTGCTAGGAATCTCGAGATGGTTAATTTCTTCTATAATCCTCGAGATGTCTGTTTGACTCTCAACTTCGTCCTTCTTTCTGCTTCTCTCGAACTCTGTTACCGTAACTGCTGCCAATCCCTTTGACCTTTATCGATTTTGAAGACTCTTATTTTAATTTATTGTTTATCCTTGTTCTATTTATCCGTTAACCATTTTTCGAACTTCCTATTTTATAAAAAGTTTGACTAGTTTAAAAGAAAATGGATTATCGTAAAATTTTAACATTTTGAGTTATAATTACAAGTTGTGAAAATCCCCGTTTTGTAAAAAGTTTGACAAACTTAAACTTTTCGGATATCGTGAAAAATATTTTTGAATTATAATTTAAGAACTTTATATTTCACTTTTGTTTTATCTTTGGCTGATATTTATATTTAGTTCTGTTTCAAAATGCCTTAATGATTTATTTTAAATTATTACGAAATTATTTCAATTTTTTTTTCAAGCGATCGGAATTTTATGAAGACTTTCATATTCCCAAAAACTTCGATTTCTATGTGATTATGACATAAAACGTTTTAACATTGTCGAAATTATTTTGTATGTTCAAATTTGATAACTTTTTTGAAAACTTTCACAATTACTTTGATAACCTTTCCGAAATTTTAACTTTTTGAAATTTGTTTCCGTTTTATTGTTGATGGACTTTTGAATCTGATATTGAAAATTTTTTATGACTGGTTCGATTTTTAATGACTACTTTTGATTTCTCATAACTAAATTTTGTTTCATCAGAAAGGAATATTATCGAATTTCTTAATCAAAATATTTTACTTTCATTTTGAAAATATTTTGCTTATCCTATTTCCTTCGAGTTTGTTTACAAATGTTATTTGACGTCATTGTTTTATCGAATAACTTTACTTTACGATTTCACTAATTAAAAGATTTTAAACTTCTGGTAGCTTAGCCCAGATTCCTTTCGAAATAAATATTTGCATTTGATTTCATATCACTTTGAAGGTTGTAAAATTTTCTTTTACAGCAAAATTTTTATGCGAAATTTGTATCCTCATGTTTTCGAGTGGGATAATCTTGATTCCTTTCTGCTTATTCTTAGTTTCGAGGACAAAACTTTCTTTTAGTGGGAAGGATTGTAACACCTGCTATTTTTCTAAGCATTTTTATTCTTTCCGTTAGAACTCCGTCCTAACTCGCTATATCGCTTTTCGGCCTCATATTTCATCATTTTACTAAGCTCTATTTTTATTTTTTTTAAAGTTTAATGATTTTTATTTTTAATTTTTAAAGATTTAATTCTTTCAAATCTATTTATTTGATTTTCTTCGTAAACTAATTTATTTTCCGCGAGGAATTCTATTTTTCTTCGATTTGACGTTTTTAAGCTTGGACTTAAGATTTTCCCCTTCCTAAAAATCTCTAAACACATTTATATAATATTTTCAACTAAAATATATTTTTATTTACGAAAATTTAGCCTTTAACGATTTTATTACGAAGATTCGTAAATAATTATTTTTCAACGTGAGATTTACTCGAATTGCTTTGAAATGCTTTTAATAATTTTACGATCCTTATTTTTATCAATCTACAACTAATTTGGACTCATATTTTCCTTGTGTGGATCATGACTCCCATGTCACACACTACATTACATTTTTACTACATTTTATTTTATAACATGGATTAAGCTTTTAGATATTTTCTTTCTTCTCATTTATTTTGGGTGCATTAGGAATAAACTTTTCATCTCCATACACACTTCATTTGGCTGGTTTTTATCAAGTTAGTGTGGCCTTGTTTTCATCAATTTTAAAGTCTCATTTATGCATAAAGCTTTCATACTCTTTTATTCATTCATTCACCAATTTATTCAAGGCAAATAGTCTTCATTTCCTCTCCTTTGGACATGGTTTTCAGCAGTATTTCCAGCCAATATTTGTCTCAAAATCGAGTATTGATAGTCTCATTATCATCTCCAAATTAATCGTCTTTCTGTCTCATTCGTTAAGGTATTAATCGATTTCATTTACAATCGTTTTCACCTTGATTTTTCAGCGATATTATGGTATTTTCATACCATGAAATTCATGTTTTTTAGGCTTCCGAAGTGATCCCGCAGAAAACGAATATATCGTAAATTCGGAATTGGATTAGAGGTAACGTCGATGTTACTCGGTATTGCATGATTTTATTTGTGTAATTGCATGTATATAATTATAATTTTATTTTAACAATATATGTATGTCATAAAATCTGGAAAATTTTTAAAAGTTGAAAATTTGCGTGTTTCGGTATTTTTATCGCTTTTACGGGATTTACGATTAAATCGTCATATTAATTTGTAAAATTGTAATATTCGGCCTAAACATGTAATATATGTTTATATTCTGTAAAAATGATGTTTTTGATGATTTTTAATAATTTAGTATTTTTCTGATATTTTAGTTATCGATTATTGAATTATTACCGTTTACGAACAAAAATGATTAAAAGCCGATTTTTAGTTTTAGTACTTAAACGTTTTATTTTAATCTGATTTTTGAAGTGGTGAAACTTTCTGATGAAATAAAATTTTCTGAATTTTTTCATAATTTTTTGGAATGGTTAAGTGGATGAATTAATTAATCACTTTAAATCATCGTTTATCGTTAGAACCGTGTTTGTCGTTTAAATTCTCGATTTCTGGTCTTTGGTTTAAATCTGGAAAAAATTATGATTCTGGTGATTTCATAATAAAATGTTGTTTTATGATTTTTAGTGCTTTAATAAAATGTTTGGAACGATAAGTTTTGTTAATGGAATCGTAAATTGTGAAAACGGGTTTTAAAGACGGTTTTGACGGGATTTATTAAATCTGGAATTTTTGGAAATCTGGAAAAATGGTAGATTCTGAAAAATCATGATTTTTAAGTTTAATAATAATTTTTGGATATTAATACTTAAATCGTTTTGTAATTACTATTTTTATTAATCGTTATTGTCGATGTTAAACGATTAACGAGAAAACCCATTAAAAATCGAGTTTTTTAGGATTCTGGAAATTTTCTTTTCTGAACAGAATATTCATAAATATATTTGTGGACATGACATAGGTCCACCCCGACGCGGCGAAGCACGGGTTTTGGGGAGGCGATAGAATTTCCATATGAGATGGATCGAATAGAATTTTAAATCGAAGTAGGAGTCGCCACCGAATTTTATGGTTATTCGGAACCATTCGAACCCACTCTATGTCGTAGTGGGCCATACTTAAAGCCTGGCCCATTTCCGATGTCAGAGTTTATCGGGTTCGTCCCTTAGCATTACGATACCGATGCCGACTTGAGCGGTTAGTCGTATATTGAATGACTCTCGTTGCCAATGGTTTCGGACATCCGGAAACCACGGTTCTGAGTAAGGGGTGAGGGTACGTGTTGGGAAGTTCAGTGAGAACACCCAACCCCGCCCGCACTTAGCGGCCTTTACTAAGATATCGTTCGGTTTTGTGTACACGCGTTAGTTCGACGATGAAATGATATGCAGAGATTATTTTCCTAAGACATGTAAGGAAAAATAAATAAATGGGTTGCTAAGTCGTTTAATGCATGTTAAACTACTAACGTCAAAGTTATTTTAGCATGTGAGTTCATTTTAGTCTAATAAAACGATAAAAAGAAAATGTGAGGATAATTTGCTACAAACACGAGAAAACGGGTTAGTAACGATTGACTAATAATAATAAAGCAAATAAATATATAAAATCGAGAATATAAAAATTAATCGAAATCTGAAAAATATTGTTTAAAACGTTGTTTTGTATAAAAAACGAAGTTCGAAAATAAAAAAAAAACGAGAAAGACGCATGTGGGCAGCCAGCCGCGCGACTCGCCCGAGACTCAGGCGGGTCGCGTGGCGGCCTGATTTCGAGGACGGTTTTCGGAAAATTTTTAATTAAATCGCGTACGAATATCGCATAATTCGTACTCGACTTAATATTCTCGATATTCGCTATATTCGATAGTCGACTATGAAATCAATATCAAATATTTAGAATAGTTTTAGAAAAGATATAAATTTAGAAATCGTTTCGTAAAATAATAAAAATAACGAACGAAAAACTAAAAACAGAACCGGATTACAGACTCGTGCGCGAGTCGCCTGGACCGGGCGCGACTCGCGTAAGGGTCTGATCGCTTTATATTTTTTTGTTCGAAAATCATTAGTTTTATAAATAGCGTACAAATATGAATTAATTTATACTCGGTTTATATTTTCGATATTCGTCATATTCGATATTCGATTATGAAATCGATATCGAATAGTCCGAATGACTTTAGAAAAGGTTTTGAAAAAGTTTGTTTTGAACAAAAAGTTTGAAAAGAGTTTTGAACGAAAAGTTTGTAAAAAGGATTTTGAACGAACAAAAAATATAATGAATTCGTCGAAATCTTAATATAATTCTTTTCGATATGATATTCGATTATAATGAATCGGTATCATATTTTAAGAATATTCGATAAAAAAAAATAGTTTTTTTTTAAGTAATATCGATATTAGAAAAATAGAAAAAAGACCGACGAAAGACCCATAAAAAACGAGAAAAAGAGAAGAGTCGGGTTTGATTTACACCCTCAACCTACATGCTTTGTTTTCTCGGGATAAGGCTCGTCGGGAAGTGGCTTAGACTCGGGAGCGTCGAGATGATGAGGATGAGTTAAGGTGTATCGGTTTGGGTGGTTTGGGACGTCGGGTTTGGCCGGCTTCGTCGAGGTTTCGAGGCTTCGAAAGTGTCGGGATTTGCTAACTATCGAGTTGTATGTAAACCGTGTTGTAAGGCTATTTTTTCGGTGTAATGGGTGTGTAAAAACCGTGTATATTGGCTGAAAAGTCGTTGTAATTGAGTCTGTTATGTGTTGGACGGGAGGTCCTATTTATAGGGAGTTTCCGACCTTGGTTTAGGAGAGTTTGAATACCGCCTAGGATAGGAAACGTAGGAGTTTGAGGGAAATAAGAATTCCGCTTTCTTGGCCAAGAAGAAAGGGATTTCGGCTGACTTGAGGAGTGTTTTGGCCGAGTGTTTTACACTCGGTCGAGTGTTTGAATCGGTTCTCGGATAGGATTCCTACTCGAGATCGAATTCTACCTTAAACGGAATTGTTTATTATTTTGTATGGCTGATTTTTGTAGTATTCGAGTTTAAACCGGATTGGTAGGGTGACACGGCAGATTTTATGCCTCGAAAAATATCTTTAACCGGGTTTTGACCCGGTCGCTAAAAGACGACTTTACCCCTGATGTCGGTTTCGACCCAAATTAGTGTTATTTGACTCGAAACGACCCACTGGGCCTGGATTTGAGGTTGGTTTTGTGAAATTTGTACTCCTTAAAAAGTCTAAACCAAATGTCCATGATTACAAGCCCATATCCGAGTCTGTCAAAGCACGTTTACGTCCTATCATCATCGGGTGTTTGGCGGGAACTACTATAGACACCTGGCGGTCAAAATGTGGGTGTCTACAGAGCCCCCACTCTGACTGATGCTTGGATAAGGCAAAAGTCAGAGTAGCTACCAGGTCAATCAAGGATTAAAACCTGGCAGACTTCCGATCGGGTCGTTTAGGGTCCATTAGACCTGCGTGAAGGGCTCGCCAGCCATAGAATAGAAATCATACCTGGGTTAATGCTGATAATGTCGCGGGAGCTTGCCTAGGAAGCTATGGGTATACCTGTTTGCAGATATATCCTGTCTTAGATTTGCGCGGGAGCTTGCCTTGGAAGCTATGGGCATATCTGTTTGCAGATATATCCTGAAAGATGTTGTTTGAGCTTTTCCACTGGGGAACTTAGAATTTCTGGGAGTCTTGGGTGTACCTTTATGTTGACATAATTTGTATGTAACATTTAGGTGAAACACTGACTCATGCTGAGGAAGAAATGATAAATTTTTTGAAATTTTTTTTTTTGAAATGGAGAATGCTGAATTTTTTTTTGGAAATTTGGAAATAAGGATGCTTGGGATGACTTTGATTCCTAATCGGATTCTGACACGGATTCCTGGAATTTCCTGGTTAGGCTTGTATGCCTAGGTGAAGGAGGGAAAATGGTAAAATCCTATTCCTGTGATGACTAGGAAGAGGGATATTCTTCATTATAAATAGAGAGCTTTGGCTTCTTATTTTTTACGGAAATTTCCCATGGTACCCTCGAACTATGTCACATTACACATGGTACCCCTGTTTTTAAGTTTGTTCACATGGTAACCTTGAGTTTTATAGTTTAGTTCCCGATTTGCCCTTACCGAAATTTTTGTCATGACGCCGTTAAATTCTTTCATCACTCCCAAATTTCCCATAGTCGTTGCTTTCCATTCAGGGGTACCATGGAAACAACTATGAAAAATTTAAGGGTACCATGGGAACAACTATGAAAACTTAAGGGTACCATGAGAACAACTATTAGAACTTAGGGATAACATGGGAACTCCTCTTTTTTTGAAGAAAAATAGTTGTTGAGTAATGTAATTAATTTTGGTCATAACTTAACGGCGTTATGACAAAAATTTGGGAAAGGTCAAATCGGGAACTAAACTATAAAACTCAAGGTTACCATGGGAAGAAACTTAAAAGCAGGGGTACCATGTGTAATGTGACATAGTTCGAGGGTACCATGGGACTTTTCCCTATTTTTTATATTCCCACCCAAATCTTTTCTTTTATCTCAAAATCCCTTAGACTTTTTAGGATAAAATTAAAGAAACTATTCTTGCGATGGGTATTGACCATTTGACCGCGATGCTTCATGCGTGGGCCCAGGATTTTCGAGATGAAGACAGAGTCCAGTTAACTCAAATGGGAATTGTGGCTTTATTCCCACTTCAGCGACTTAAGGTAGATTCACACTTCCTTGATGCTTGCTTAGCCTTTTGGGATACTACCTTTCATGTTTTCGCATTTCCTCGAGGAGAAATATGTCCTCTTCCTGAAGAGATAGCAGCTATTGGCGGGTGGTGCCCTAACGCTCGTCCTGCTATTCCCCCATTTTATCCTGACCCAAGGAAGAGGTTGAGGGATTTTCTAGGCTTGTCACGTGCCGAGACAGCTCGTATGGTGAAGGGAAATTCAGTTTCCCTATTTGACTTGGCTGACAAATTTATGGACCCGGTTGGTGCAAGAATTACTTCTACCCATAGGCGTAGGGCCTTTGCCTTTTGTATGCTGCATAGATATGCCTTCGAAGGTCGAATGGATGCTGACTCATGCTTAGGTGAGATCAGGCTAATCAGCATAGTTGACCAAATGGAGACAGGTCATAGCCCAGCTTGGCTGATAACTGGGGAGATTATTATGGGTCTTGACGCTAGGAGACTCGAACCAGGTCAGCAATTGACAGGGAGCATCCGTCTTTTGCAGGTATTTAATCATTTTTCTCGAACAATTGCTCGATTTCCGATTTTTGCGGTAATCTCGGAGTTTCCCGGAATTTTACGGAATTTTCAATTTTTCGATTTTTTTCGAAATTTTTTGATTTTGCCGAAATTTTCGAATTTTTCCAATTTTTACGAAAATTTTGATTTTTTTCGATTTTTTCGAATTTTTCGAATCTCGAAAGATTTTGACTTTTCGAAATCTTTGCAGATCTGGTTATCCGAGCGTCTGTCGATTATAGAGCCCCCGGTGAACATAGCCAAATATCGCAGCAGTCAGATCGGTTCAAGGTCTCGACGAATAAGATCAAGTCATCACATAGCTCAAAAATATTGGGATGAAGAGCTAACGTTCCATGGTGGGCCTTTGATCAGATGGAATGTCATCTGGTGGTTCCTTTCGAGGCTGACAGGGTTGGCTAGGAGAGACAAGGCCCGTTATCTGGTGATTTTGTCTTTGGACTGGACTGTCCATATCTATCCGGACCGTATTCTGAGACAGTTTGGTTCTTTTCAGGAGATCCCCGAGACTGAGGCAATTATTAGCGTTTCGATCCAATTGACGGACGCTATGTGTGACACGTGGCTTCAACGATGGTTTACCCGTGTCATGTGAACTATACCTCGCCCTTGTCAAACCACTTGGGTTTCTGAATCATATCGCAAATGGACTTCTGAGGAATCACAGGAGATCCGCAAAACTTTGAAGACTAAAGAAGCTCTTGATTTGGCCCACCGAGAATCGGCCAAAGACAACAGGCGGTTCTTTGAAGTGACTCCGACTTCCTTTGCTGAGCCAGGATCGGGTTCTAAATCAAAACCTAAGACTCAGACTAATGAGACCGGTGCTAGTGACTTGGAGGGAAGATTCGGACCGAGGCTAGCGGTCCGAGACAGGCTAGGTCCGCGTGACAACGAGGTGACCGGAGAGTCGAGTTTGAAGAAACGAGCCCGGGTTAAGGAGGTTCCCTTGGTGATTAGGGAGCGATCACCTCCACCTCGACGCCGATGGACCGAAAAGAAGGCTAAGGGCAAAGAAAAGGGAAAAATGCCCTAGTTTATATTATTTAAGTATTAGTATTATTTTTTTTTAATGTTTTTTTTTTGATTTTTTGTAATTTTATTATTACTTGAAAATAAAGAAAGGTTTATTAAAGAACCGTTCCTGTTTTTCTTTTCTCGATTGCAGTGGTTGTGCCCTTTTGAGGGGCTGCCTACGTATCCATAATAAATGGAATCAAACCAAACGTAGTTCAGACTGAATTAATTTGCAATTCCGAAATACATCAAGACTATTGGTTCAAGATGTTTGAAACAGTAGAATGAATAATTCTAGCTTTTGACTTGTCTTTAAAAGTTTGAAAAAGGTGTTTTTAATAAACTTTTGCAAATGACATTGAGAGAGGTGGGTTAAGGGTAGTAGCGTTTCAGCTGGTTCAGGTTAGTTGGGTTGACAAACTCGTTCCCGTCCAGATCTGTTAGCATTACTGCTCCACCTGATAGAATCTTCTTTACCAGATATGGCCCAGCCCAGTTAGGTTTGAATTTTCCCCTTGGGTCTACTGGTAATAAAGCTCGAACTGATTTGAGGACCAGATCTCCTTCTTTGATGTTTCTGGGCCTCACCCTTTTGTTGAAAGCCCGTTGGATTCTCTTTTGATAGATTTGAATATTATTGAGGGCACGAGATCGTCGTTCGTCTAAAAGGACTAGCGAGTCATATCGTGCTCGAACCCAATCAGCTTCAGGTACTTGACTTTCGAGTAGGATTCTGAGTGATGGCACTTCTAACTCAACAGGTTGGACTGCTTCCATGTCGTATGTAAGGTAATACGGTGTTGCCCCGGTCGCAGTACGAATCGAGGTTCGATATCCCCAAAGTGCAAATGGTATTTTGTCGGGCCAATCCCGGTAATTATCAGCCATCTTTTTAAGTAAGGTGACAATTGTTTTATTAGCCGCTTCTACCGCTCCATTGGAATGGGGTCGGTAGGGTGAAGATGTATGCCTTTGAATTTTGTACTTGGTCAGCAAGGCTGCTGTTTCGGCCTGAAAATGGGTCCCGTGGTCACTAATGAACTCATGAGGGATCCCATACCGGCATATTATCTTATTTTGAATGAACTTGGCAACATGGCTGGCGTTGAGGATACGATAGGACTCGGCTTCGACCCATTTGGTGAAATAGTCAATTGCTACCAAAATGAAGCAGTGTCCTCCGGTTCCCGAGGGGTTTATTTTCCCAATTATGTCGATTCCCCATGTTGAAAATGGCCATGGTGATGTCATGGTGTATAGCAGGGATGGCGGCATATGTTGTACATTGGCAAAAATTTGACAATTATGGCAATGTCTAACATATTGTTGACAGTCGGTTTCCATGCTATTCCAGTAGTAACCGAGCCTCATGATTTTTCGGACTAGCATTTGGGCGTTCATGTGTGGACCGCATTCGCCATCATGTACTTCAGCCATAACTTTTTCGGCGTTGGTTTTGTCGACACATCGAAGGAGAGCCCCCTGTGCTGTCTTTTTGTAGAGTTGCCCCTCGTCGGTGCGGATAAACTGGGTTGCCAGTCTTCGCAGGGCCTTTTTGGCTCGGTTGTCAGCTCCGGGTGGATATTCCCCGGTTGCTAGGTATGTCAACACAGTTTGATACCACGGCTCGGGATCAGGTATCTCGACTTCTTCGATGTCGTGGATATATGCTGGCTCGGATCGTCTTTCGACACAGATTGGCATACTGGTCATATGATCGGGGATATTTAGCAAAGATGCCAGTTTTGAGAGTGCATCTGCGAATTGATTCTCTTCCCGAGGTAGGTATATATACTCTACCTTGTGGAATTGTTTCTCGAGATCCCTTACTCGTGCCTGGTAGGCCATGAGATTAGCATTTCGAGTTTTCCATTTCTGGAGCGCTTGATTAATGACCAGGGGTGAATCACCGTGTACTCGGAGGTTTGTGACCCCTAAGTCGGCGGCGGCTTGTAACCCGTGGATACATGCTTCATACTCAGCGGCGTTGTTAGTGACGTCAAAGTCTAATTTGATGGATATGGGAGTATGTTCCCCTCTTGGTGAGATTAGGAGGATCCCGACTCCAAATTCTCGGAAATTGGATGCCCCGTCAAAGTACAAGTCCCATGCTTCGGTATCAGTGTGGAAAATGTCTTCGTCTGGGAAGGATGTAACAACCCGGTTCTTCCAATGACATTAATTAACAAGGCGGAAAATAATTAAGTCGTAAAAAGGGGTAAAAATAAAAAAAAACCGTTGACTCAATTGAGTCTTTTACCGATAAATGAACCGTTTGTTAAAATACAACAAGTGAAACCCGAATTACAAATTTCTAAATACAATAGTCTGACAAAATTTGTGTTACAAGATTTATAGATTGACACTCTCATCTGCTAAGTTGTATCTCTTGCACTCAAGCATGCACCCATGTCCAGTCTCGAGGGTTCGTCAACCTGAATGCATATTTAAATATACATGTCCCACTTAGTGGGAGTAACCTAACCGTCCTTCTAACACGGCCCCGAATAATCAATGTAGTATAACGTTTAGGTTATCTAATTAACAGATAAGCAGGCATGTCACATTACAAATCGACATGTATACAATGTGAGATACACATGAAGTGATTTCAGTTAACATGCGAATTTACATATATATAAGACACGTAGGTTATATAGAATAAAGTAATGCATACATCATATGCGTATCATGTGAATAGAATACAGTAAAGCATGGATCATGGATTCATAGAAGTGTCATGTGAAAATAAAGTAAGACATACATAATACAAATCGTATGAAACATAATATCCATCATAATCAATGTTCAGGAAAGACATATAACAAAACATCACTTCCCATTATCAAGCATTTAAATCACATCATTAGTCATAAGAGTATAGAACAATGAAGCATAATGTGATTTAGAAAACTGTAGTCATTTACTTTTAAAAACAATGGTTTCCTTTCACATAATGCACGGGACGTGACTACTAATGTCTCATGCACACTTAAGGCTTGCATCTCACCATAAGTGCGGATGGGAACATCAATCCCGCCAATCATATCGATACTAGGAGGTTTACATCTCACCCCTAGTGCTCAATAGGATCGAACACCTAAATTGACTCAGTTTAGTCGACTGACATACGGAGAAGAAGGACTGCAAGTGTATGGACTCAGAGGCCCCGCTAAACCGAACATGTCCCATACACTGCTAAGGCAAAGGTCGGAAGGTATTCCGCCCCCAAAGATATCCGATATAGAGAGTGAGAGCTGATCAGTGCCCTTGTCTATGTATGCGCACACACCCAATCCATACTCTTGGTCTCGGGAAAGAGAACCTTTACACAACCGAGCACCTCAATGGCAACTGGACGACTACTACTCTACCGACAAACTCAAAAAGAGTTGGCTGCCCATTTACTTCTTAGCATTTTCTCGCACCGGCAGGATGCATCATGGCCTCCCATGAGCAGTGACTCCGAGTGTCGTAGTCTACTTTCGAAGCTGTCTTCTATCGCATCGTCTTCTAAACTTTACCAAGATAGCGCCCAACACGAAACGTAGGCTGAATTTGGGTGTCTTATAAAGACAGAGTCTCTGGAATATCGAGCTCAGCGGTCATCGTGGGGCACATGTCTGATAACCAGAGGGATGAAACAATACCGGGTTCCATAAGGATGACCGGTCTGTGGGCTGTGTATTGACTCGAAACAAGTCCTTACAACATGGAATGGTGAAGAAGACTCAGAGGGTACTGCCAGGGCACATGTTCATTTTCACCATGATTGGTGTCGATAACATCGTTCGTGAAAACGTGTCTGATCACCAGCTTAGGTAACACACCGACTAGAAGTACGGTTGTTCCTATGGAATTTAAGTATGTCGATTTTAAGATTAACAAACATTATCAATCGTCGTAAAATTTATCTTAACTGATAGTTTTAGTATACTGATGTAAGAGATTTGGAACATTTTATTTGAGATATATTATTTGAAGTGTTCATTAGTTGAGATTTGATTAAAGATTCAATTATTTCTAAGTACATTATTTAAGATGAGTTCCTCTATCTTGACTTGGTCTATGTTGACTTAAAAAGCCAAAGTTTGACCAAGATGGACTAGTCAACCCTTAGTTTTGACTTAATCACTAATTAGTCCTTAAGTGCTCATTATAAAGTTTTAGTGTTGTTTTGCATATTTAAGCATTGTTTAACTTAGTATTTTTGGGTTATTCGTCTTTTAGTACTCTATACTTTTTGGGCACAAGTATTTAGTACATTTATTGTTCAAGTGTACGTATTTAGTATTTTTATACGGTTTCGTATTTGTACAAGTATACTCATCTCTTAAAGCCTATTTATACTTAGTAAAATATTTTCAAACACCAAATAAATCAATAATAATTATAAAAATCATTTTTTAACCTTATTAGGTATCATATTTCTCAAAACATAGAGTTTTACAAAAGTAAGTTTAAGTAATAACGAAATCGATAATATTATTAAGGATACTAAATGAGTCATTTTTCAAATGTTATTTTTAAGTTTCGATTTTCATACCCAACATACTTTTATAAGTTAAGTTTCCAGATATAAAGTCATTTTTCAAAAATAATAAGATTTATTATTTTTAACAAATTAAAAACTAAAACAGTACGATTTTCAATACTTTCTTTTAAATCGTTTAAAATACTTAAACGTCATTAAAGTAAACCAAAATTTTATTTTGGATACCTATAACTTTACATAACGTATACCCAGAAATTTAGATTAAAATACTTTATAAATATTCTTAAATAAAATATTCTTTCCAGATCTGACCCATTTTAGTACAAGTTTTATAAATGAAAATATATATGATGGATTTATATGAAATTTGACATACACATCTTAGACATCATCAGGAACGTAACATAATTTTTACAAGTCCAAATAAAACGTTTAACATCACAACACATATCATTTTCTCAGACAGTACATAAAATCATACAGTACCAGTATACAAAATAAATCATTACTAAATATATATTTTCATAAAAACTTAATTTTCATATTTTTATCATATTCTAGACATTCAGATCTACAACTTTCGTGAAGGAATTTAAGGCTAATTCGAAATATAATTTACACAGAAAAATCGTGAACATACATCATACATCACAGAATCCATTTCACAGCATGTATTGTTAAGTGATAAATCAACAAATAGTTAACTTTAAACTTGGTGATCTAATGATTTAGTCCTAAACATGATGTTATATGTTAGTTAGAGTCTAAATACTATACTACGAGATTTGAGGGCAAAGAAAAGTTAGGTTACCTATTAGCAATTTTCCGGATCAACTATGAAATCAAATATACAAAGATCGAAGCCCCCTTCCTCTTGCTCCTCTTCATGAATAAGTTAGAAGGACACACAAACAAAGTAAGTTAGTAAATATAATAGGAATAAGACTTAAAAATAAAGAGTATAAGGTAAGGAAAAGAAAGAGTATGTGCTCTTGAGATATGATGGTGTAAACACCTTAGAACTTAAAAGAACTTGTATGATTTTCTTTGGTTTTTAGATGGATCTTTGAAGGAGTGTTTAAGTGAGTGAATGGATGAGTAAATGAAGAGAAAATGGCTGGTTATAAGCACACAAGTCGTGCATTAGATGGGGGAGCAAAGGGTGGACAAGAACTTGACAATTACCAAAAGTAGCTAAGCATACTTTAAGAGGTACATACCCTATTTGGTGTTTTTGATTAGAAAAGCATATTTTGAGGCTTGGAATTTAAAGTGACGGTATGGCATGCCTTAGGGTGATGTTTTTGAGTTTATTTGGTCACACCATGGTTAGGAAAGAAGTACGGAAATCGAATGTCGAGAAACGATTCGTCGGGTGACGATTTTCGTAGTAAAGGAACTGTCCAGTACAATATTTTTATGATGAACTTATAAATTATAATTTTGAATATTACCATTGTGTAAATCTTGGAAAATTAATAAAGTTAGGCTTTTGAAACGCCTCAATCGGAGTTCGTATGAGAAAATAGGAACCGTTTTACGAAATCGCACAGAATTGCGATAACGATAGAAATTTCAGTTTTGCAAACACTGAAGTGAAATAGAAAGGTTCCAAAGGCACAAGAATTGAATATTACTATATAAAATAGTTTGTCGAGACTTGATTTATTAATATTAATCGTTATTATAAATAACTAAAATGGTCAAAGCACGGGGTGTTACAGACTACCCCCCTTAAGAAAATTTCGTCCTCGAAATTCATAACTACTAGGTTGGTACGATATATATTTCCTAAGGTTAGGCTAAGGTTTTCCTTTAAATATTTTTTTGGTGGTTCTTATATATCCATAGGGTATTCTCAAGTTCTCAAAAGTAGAACAATCTCGGGTCATTTCGAGATTTGGTTCACTATCGGCTCTAACTCCAAAACCAGATAATATCTAAATGCCTTAAAAACGATATAACATTTTTATTTTTTTGAGAAATGCTGGTTTGGCTTAAGGTATAAATCCATTAAAATAAAGGTTGTCCTAATTTCCATAAAATTTAAAAAAGTTTAGTAGTTTTGATCTCTTTAGGTTTATCTGGACTTTCACTCGTAAATCCTCCACTATCAATCATATCAAAATTCATGGTTCTCATGGCACTCTCAATATTTATCATCTAAATAGTTGATCTCCTAGGGTTTCTTAGTTCTTTCAGTGGTAAGCTCTTAGGTTAGTCCAAAACTCTTGTATTGATTTCTATAAAGTTTCTAAATTTTTTAAATTGTTTCCTTGTTTCTTGATTCCTCGATTGGTATGTTATTCCAAAACTTCAAATTGACAGTCTGTGGGTTTTGAAGTGTCCGTCATCATTACAATATTTTGGAGTTGTAATATTATCGTCCATCCTCCAAAATAGAAATAAGTCACCAAAATGTATATAGTTTTCCTAGGGATCCCCAAAATTATAGGTTATAAATCAGCTCAGGCAATCCTGAAACTTCTAGAGATCTGTTAAGGGTTGTTCACAATCTATTCCCCGAAATAGCTTTTGAAGTAAATAAAGGAAATCCTCAAATAATTTGATCAACGATCGTTCTCATACTTCTTTCGAACACATAATTCCACAGATACAAGGTAATGACATCTCGAACATCTCTCGTCCTCAAAGGCATTCTAACTTTGTTATAACAGGGTGGTTAAGATTTTGGATGGAAAATAAAGGTTAAGTCTTACAATAGGTTACCGCTCAAAATAGATTATGCGTAAGACACACACTGATAACTTGACTTAATAAAGTTCCAAGTCCTAAAAGTATTTTAAGGTCGGCAAGTGGTCAAGCAAAACAAAAACAAAAACTAGGTTAGCAACGCTTCAATCCAAGGTTCGCACATTGATCTCGTAGGTCTTCTTTGATGATATGGTCCCTGATCAGGTTCTGAAGTCTATGCTTCTTGATGATTTTCTTCTGGATCAACTTTGATTAGGCTCGCCATATTAAGAGTCTTTCTTCTATACGATCCTGGTGAAGTCGTTCTCTTGCTCCCAGCAGTTCCAACATTGCATCTACTCGTCTAAGTACTAAATCGTCAGGTCAAAGGTTAATAACAATATTCTAGTTGGTTGGGTTAATTCGATCGGAGATGCATAGAAAAGTTCAATGAAAGTATGTAGGAACAGTTGATCAATGAAGTGGGATTAGGTTTCACAAAAGGATGTATATGAAAAGAAGTGGTAAGTGAAACCAAAAATTGTCATTCGATTTGTCACGTAAAAGAGGTAAGGGAAGTGACACCCAATAAAACATTGTTCCAACTAACCAAGGGTTTCTCGTCCGATAGAAGGAACGAGAAGATAATTTGAGTTTATATCAGACAATTTCTAGCAAAGTTTGTTTTTCAAAGGAATGAGCAAGGTAAGGATCGAGATAGATACGTTATTGATGTACTCTTCAATGAGAAGAATAGAATTATTAGTGAGTTTTCAAATAACCTATGAGGTTTTAGATAACAGGCAAAGC
Source organism: Agrostemma githago (assembly GCA_958450325.1). Classification (NCBI taxonomy): domain Eukaryota; kingdom Viridiplantae; phylum Streptophyta; class Magnoliopsida; order Caryophyllales; family Caryophyllaceae; genus Agrostemma; species Agrostemma githago. The sequence continues at coordinate 19,338,947 of OY288241.1, read as the reverse complement.
CGAATTCAAGACCAAAAGGTCATGGTTGAAGATTTGCATAGGTTCTGTTGTGGTACGAAGTCGGGATAAGAAGTGTTACCACGACTCTAGATAATAATTCGAATAGAAACATATAGGATCATAATGGGAACATCACTGATCCATGAAAGGCTTAGTTTAAGGAGTAGCTGGAAAGTATTCCAAATGAAAATTAATATGGAGTGATTTAACTGATAATGGAAACAACACACCATCAATCAAGAACCACGTTAGATTGGGTCACTCATGTGTCTATTCTTCGTAATTTCATCATTCTACATTCCTTTCTAGTTAATCCTCAAAAATGTTTTTTTTTGTTCCTCTAGTTGTTTCTCTAACCTTTATATTTAGAAGTTTGGTTCCTTAAACTCTCGGCATATTATTCCTCAAGTAGTTCATTTGAGTATATCTCGCATAGGTATATATCTCCAATAGTATATAATAATGTCCTTTATTTGCTCAATTATACTGATTAACTTAATTCTTCCAGTTAACTCCCTGATAACCAGTAAGGTAGGATCCATAGGTGTTTCCATTCATCAAGGATTTTTCTCTAAATGTAACACAACCTTACATCTAATTTTGATTTAAACAATCCTAATAATTTTTATGAGGTTTCATCTATATCCTCGAATTAAAAAATTATAATTAACAAACCTACCCCACTCAAGTTACAAGTCCTCAGATAATCAGGTTCTCTATACAATCATTGGCTATTGACCTCGATTTACCAATTCTAAAGTTATTCATGATTTACCTAAGAGTCCATAAATCCGTTCAGTCAGAACTATGCATCTTATCATTGGATTACAAGTTTCATTCTTCAAAATTTTCATAAAATTCTCTTAGTCCTCAAAATAACTACTACATGCATTGTTAAATTCTATCCCTTAGTACTCTTCACTGATTCTTTTCCCAGATATCTTTTCATAAAGGTCAAAACTCTGTAGTTATTAGTAATAGTTACTCATCTACAAAACTCGCCTGTTGGCTAACATAATCCGCAAAAATATTGAAAATACGAAGGTTCTAAATTCCACAAAAAATTTGTATGACATAATTTCTCATCAAGTAGTCACTATGTATGTGAATTAGATTTCCATAAATGTCATTCTTTTTTTTATCTTTCCTTAGCCTACAACCTTAAATCTTCCAATCTTCTGTTATTCTTTAGTATCCTCAAGTTACAATCTCTAAACCTCTCAATCGTTGGTTAAAATTAAGAATTCTCAAAATCATTGAATCCAAGATCAACACTCAAACACATTAGTTGTTTCTCATCTTTTTCCAACCTCTTGTCATTCCAAAAATTAATAGGTTCCTATGTCCAACAATTATAGGTTGACTAAAAGGGTACACATTGGGTGATCCTAGTGTGGTTGGTTTGGAAGGATATTGGATACTTCAAGTACATTATACTGGTGAGAATCCTTGGTATAACTATGTCCATTCTGAGTGGTTTATGGGTTAATCGCGCTTCCACTGCACTCTGATAAGTTGTAACCATGGTTCATTCAAGACGTAGAAATATACTTAGAAAATGGGTTGACAGAATAAATATTTAAGAATTTTGAATTGGGTTGATAAGAATAGTAACTGAGAGTATTGAAGTTTATCTCCATAGTCAACGGTTATGACAAATTTGGAAATAGGAAATGGTAGCAAGGTAGGGATAAAAGACGATGAATATGTATGATGTCAGCATACATGCAGTTTGTATAGCAATCTAAAAGAATAAGAAGTAAGCTGAAGAAATGAGAAGGAAATAAGATAGAATGGTAAATATGAAAGGTTTCATCAGATAGGAATATTTCAGACTAAGTTTAACTGAGCAATAATATACGAAGGTGAAATAAGCGAAAGACTTCTTATCTAACTCAGGATGAGTAGTCGGACCTAAGAACTGGTTCACGAAGGGATCGAAATGAGTTTAGAAACAAAGGAGAAGGAATCAGTTGAGGTTAAAACTCCTTTAGAAAAGATTAGAAGTTTGTTCAAGAATAGTTCAAGGGTTAGGGTTTAAATGACTTTTGTCTATGCATCCTGATATAGGTTCAAATGTTGGATCTGATTGGTGAAAAAGTTAACCAAATAATAATAATAATGATGATGAAAGAGTAAAAGGTGTTCCTCGATTTATGATGGTATGGATGTTAGACATGAAGGAAAGCTTTGTATGTGATGTTTAAGAATTTGGACGGAAGGATTGAAGATAGTTCAGAATTGAACTCAAATCGTTGCTTGGTTAGATGAAGAAAGTGGGGGCAAAGGTAGAAAATAAGGATAAGCTAGAAAAATGAATTAGATGTGGTGTAAGATGTTACTGTGAAATGAATATGGGCAAGAAGGGTTCATTTCCATGACTACAATTTAGGCTAATAAACGATCTCCGATGTACGAGTTATATAGGTAAGTAGAGTCTCGGTCAAGTCTAAGTCGACACCTAAATAGGACTTGAGGACTACTATCTTACGTACGTCTGAACTTTATCTTTTTGTATGTTACATCTCGGCTGCATAACTTCACTTGATACATCAACATGGTCCAACTTGATTTTGCTACTATAGTTGATTTGGATGATGCGTCTATTTGTACTTGCAATGGTGTTCTACCAGTCTTGAACTGTCAATGGTTGCAAGTGCTTTATCTTGGTCATCGCATTAATCACAAGTAAATTAAAACTAGCCAGCAGGCTAAAAGTTAGTGCAATCACTCTACATTCAACTATGCAGATAGCATGAAAAAAAACAAGCAAAGGCCAAAACCTAAATCGGACGGTACGGTAATCCTCAGTAGTTCTACCCATCTAGACATTCTACCCAAGTATATTATTTGATCCTAGGGTTATGCTAGTGAATCTCTCATTTAGTGATCTTAAATGTTCTACATGTTTTAGACACTTTAGACACTCTAGACCCTTGTCATGAGCTCCAGGCGCGTTTCCTCGATAGGTGATGTAAATATGCATCGCACATAATTACACACGGTCTCAAGGTCGCTCTGATACCAACTGTAACAACCCGGTTCTTCCAATGACATTAATTAACAAGGCGGAAAATAATTAAGTCGTAAAAAGGGGTAAAAATAAAAAAAAAACCGTTGACTCAAGTGAGTCTTTTACCGATAAATGAACCGTTTGTTAAAATACAACGACTGAAACCCGAATTACAAATTTCTAAATACAATAGTCTGACAAAATTTGTGTTACAAGATTTATAGATTGACACTCTCATCTGCTAAGTTGTATCTCTTGCACTCAAGCATGCACCCATGTCCAGTCTCGAGGGTTCGTCAACCTGAATGCATATTTAAATATACATGTCCCACTTAGTGGGAGTAACCTAACCGTCCTTCTAACACGGCCCCGAATAATCAATGTAGTATAACATTTAGGTTATCTAATTAACAGATAAGCAGGCATGTTACATTACAAATCGACATGTATACAATGTGAGATACACATGAAGTGATTTCAGTTAACATGCGAATTTACATATATATAAGACACGTAGGTTATATAGAATAAAGTAATGCATACATCATATGAGTATCATGTGAATAGAATACAGTAAAGCATGGATCATGGATTCATAGAAGTGTCATGTGAAAATAAAGTAAGACATACATAATACAAATCGTATGAAACATAATATCCATCATAATCAATGTTCAGGAAAGACATATAACAAAACATCACTTCCCATTATCAAGCATTTAAATCACATCATTAGTCATAAGAGTATAGAACAATGAAGCATAATGTGATTTAGAAAACTGTAGTCATTTACTTTTAAAAACAATGGTTTCCTTTCACATAATGCACGGGACGTGACTACTAATGTCTCATGCACACTTAAGGCTTGCATCTCACCATAAGTGCGGATGGGAACATCAATCCCGCCAATCATATCGATACTAGGAGGTTTACATCTCACCCCTAGTGCTCAATAGGATCGAACACCTAAATTGACTCAGTTTAGTCGACTGACATACGGAGAAGAAGGACTGCAAGTGTATGAACTCAGAGGCCCCGCTAAACCGAACATGTCCCATACACTGCTAAGGCAAAGGTCGGAAGGTATTCCGCCCCCAAAGATATCCGATATAGAGAGTGAGAGCTGATCAGTGCCCTTGTCTATGTATGCGCACACACCCAATCCATACTCTTGGTCTCGGGAAAGAGAACCTTTACACAACCGAGCACCTCAATGGCAACTGGACGACTACTACTCTACCGACAAACTCAAAAAGAGTTGGCTGCCCATTTACTTCTTAGCATTTTCTCGCACTGGCAGGATGCATCATGGCCTCCCATGAGCAGTGACTCCGAGTGTCGTAGTCTACTTTCGAAGCTGTCTTCTATCGCATCGTCTTCTAAACTTTACCAAGATAGCGCCCAACACGAAACGTAGGCTGAATTTGGGTGTCTTATAAAGACAGAGTCTCTGGAATATCGAGCTCAGCGGTCATCGTGGGGCACATGTCTGATAACCAGAGGGATGAAACAATACCGGGTTCCATAAGGATGACCGGTCTGTGGGCTGTGTATTGACTCGGAACAAGTCCTTACAACATGGAATGGTGAAGAAGACTCAGAGGGTACTGCCAGGGCACATGTTCATTTTCACCATGATTGGTGTCGATAACATCGTTCGTGAAAACGTGTCTGATCACCAGCTTAGGTAACACACCGACTAGAAGTACGGTTGTTCCTATGGAATTTAAGTATGTCGATTTTAAGATTAACAAACATTATCAATCGTCGTAAAATTTATCTTAACTGATAGTTTTAGTATACTGATGTAAGAGATTTGGAACATTTTATTTGAGATATATTATTTGAAGTGTTCATTAGTTGAGATTTGATTAAAGATTCAATTATTTCTAAGTACATTATTTAAGATGGGTTCCTCTATCTTGACTTGGTCTATGTTGACTTAAAAAGCCAAAGTTTGACCAAGATGGACTAGTCAACCCTTAGTTTTGACTTAATCACTAATTAGTCCTTAAGTGCTCATTATAAAGTTTTAGTGTTGTTTTGCATATTTAAGCATTGTTTAACTTAGTATTTTTGGGTTATTCGTCTTTTAGTACTCTATACTTTTTGGGCACAAGTATTTAGTACATTTATTGTTCAAGTGTACGTATTTAGTATTTTTATACGGTTTCGTATTTGTACAAGTATACTCATCTCTTAAAGCCTATTTATACTTAGTAAAATATTTTCAAACACCAAATAAATCAATAATAATTATAAAAATCATTTTTTAACCTTATTAGGTATCATATTTCTCAAAACATAGAGTTTTACAAAAGTAAGTTTAAGTAATAACGAAATCGATAATATTATTAAGGATACTAAATGAGTCATTTTTCAAATGTTATTTTTAAGTTTCGATTTTCATACCCAACATACTTTTATAAGTTAAGTTTCCAGATATAAAGTCATTTTTCAAAAATAATAAGATTTATTATTTTTAACAAATTAAAAACTAAAACAGTACGATTTTCAATACTTTCTTTTAAATCGTTTAAAATAAATAAACGTCATTAAAGTAAACCAAAATTTTATTTTGGATACCTATAATTTTACATAACGTATACCCAGAAATTTAGATTAAAATACTTTATAAATATTCTTAAATAAAATATTCTTTCCAGATCTGACCCATTTTAGTACAAGTTTTATAAATGAAAATATATATGATGGATTTATATGAAATTTGACATACACATCTTAGACATCATCAGGAACGTAACATAATTTTTACAAGTCCAAATAAAACGTTTAACATCACAACACATATCATTTTCTCAGACAGTACATAAAATCATACAGTACCAGTATACAAAATAAATCATTACTAAATATATATTTTCATAAAAACTTAATTTTCATATTTTTATCATATTCTAGACATTCAGATCTACAACTTTCGTGAAGGAATCTAAGGCTAATTCGAAATATAATTTACACAGAAAAATCGTGAACATACATCATACATCACAGAATCCATTTCACAGCATGTATTGTTAAGTGATAAATCAACAAATAGTTAACTTTAAACTTGGTGATCTAATGATTTAGTCCTAAACATGATGTTATATGTTAGTTAGAGTCTAAATACTATACTACGAGATTTGAGGGCGAAGAAAAGTTAGGTTACCTATTAGCAATTTTCCGGATCAACTATGAAATCAAATATACAAAGATCGAAGCCCCCTTCCTCTTGCTCCTCTTCATGAATAAGTTAGAAGGACACACAAACAAAGTAAGTTAGTAAATATAATAGGAATAAGACTTAAAAATAAAGAGTATAAGGTAAGGAAAAGAAAGAGTATGTGCTCTTGAGATATGGTGGTGTAAACACCTTAGAACTTAAAAGAACTTGTATGATTTTCTTTGGTTTTTAGATGGATCTTTGAAGGAGTGTTTAAGTGAGTGAATGGATGAGTAAATGAAGAGAAAATGGCTGGTTATAAGCACACAAGTCGTGCATTAGATGGGGGAGCAAAGGGTGGACAAGAACTTGACAATTACCAAAAGTAGCTAAGCATACTTTAAGAGGTACATACCCTATTTGGTGTTTTTGATTAGAAAAGCATATTTTGAGGCTTGGAATTTAAAGTGACGGTATGGCATGCCTTAGGGTGATGTTTTTGAGTTTATTTGGTCACACCATGGTTAGGAAAGAAGTACGGAAATCGAATGTCGAGAAACGATTCGTCGGGTGACGATTTTCGTAGTAAAGGAACTGTCCAGTACAATATTTTTATGATGAACTTATAAATTATAATTTTGAATATTAACATTGTGTAAATCTTGGAAAATTAATAAAGTTAGGCTTTTGAAACGCCTCAATCGGAGTTCGTACGAGAAAATAGGAACCGTTTTACGAAATCGCACAGAATTGCGATAACGATAGAAATTTCAGTTTTGCAAACACTGAAGTGAAATAGAAAGGTTCCAAAGGCACAAGAATTGAATATTACTATATAAAATAGTTTGTCGAGACTTGATTTATTAATATTAATCGTTATTATAAATAACTAAAATGGTCAAAGCACGGGGTGTTACAAAGGACCAAGTGTCAGTGTATCCTTCTTCGGTTACGGGACTGTCGGCGAGAAATTTGACTACTATTCGTCCTTTGATGGCTTTCAGTGGTACGAATTTTAGGTCGAATTCTGCCAACATCAGGGTCCATCTTGATATCCTGCCATTGAGAATGGGCTTTTCGAAAAGGTACTTGATGGGATCCATTCTGGATAATACCTGTACCTCGTAGCTGAGCATGTAATGTCGGAGCTTTTTAGTGGCCCAGACCAAAGCTAAACATGTCTTTTCGAGCATGGTGTACTTACACTCGTACTCTAAAAACTTCTTGCTGATGTAGTATATGGCTCGTTCTTCGGAGTTGACTGTTTGAGCTAGCATAGCCCCCATGGTTATCTCTGTCGTGGTTAGGTATAGCGACAAAGGCAAACCGTGCTGAGGTGGCATTAGGACCGGTGGTGAGGCCAAAATTTCCTTGATTCTATCAAAGGCTGCTTGACATTTATCATCCCATAGTAACCGTTCTCCTATTTTTAGCTTCTTGAAGATTGGTTCACACACCATGGTTAGCTTTGAGATGAACCTGCTGATGTATTGGACTTTTCCGAGAAACCCTCTTATCTCCTTTTCGGTTTTTGGGGGCTGCATCTCGGTGATGGCCTTGATTTTGGCTGGATCGACCTCGATACCTCGATGGCTAACGATATGACCCAGTAATTTGCCAGATGTTACCCCGAAACTGCATTTCTGAGGGTTTAGCCTCATGTTGTATTTGCGCAATCGGGTGAAGAACTTTCTCAGGGCAGTGATGTGACCGTCCCTGTCTTTGGATTTGACGATCATGTCGTCCACGTAGACTTCCACTTCCTTATGCATCATGTCATGCAATAAGGTTGTGGCGGTTCGTTGGTAGGTGGCCCCGGCATTGATGAGACCAAATGGCATAACAGTATAGCAATAAGTACCCCAAGGTGTAATGAAGGTGGTCTTATCCATATCTTCTTTTGCCATTTTTATCTGATTATACCCCGCATACCCATCCATAAATGATAGAAGGGCATGATCTGCTGTGTTGTCCACCAGTATATCGATGTGTGGTAACGGGAAATCGTCTTTCGGGCTCGCCTTGTTAAGATCCCGAAAGTCTACACAGACACGAACCTTACCATCCTTTTTAGGAACTGGTACTATGTTTGCAACCCAATCTGGATACTCGGAGACTCGTATGAACCCAGCCTTGAATTGTTTATCGACTTCCTCCTTGACCTTGAGGGACCATTCGGGCCTCATGCGTCGGAGTTTTTGTTTAATTGGCTTGAACCCCTCCCTGATCGGTATGTGGTGCTCGGCTATTTCGCGATCGATTCCCGGCATGTCCTTGTAGGACCATGCGAAGACGTCTTTGAATTCTTGAAGGAGAACTATGAATTGTTGTTTCTCCTCGGGATCTAAGGATAGCCCTATCTTAAGCATCTGAGGTTCTAAGGTTGTTCCCACGTTGATGGATTCGGTTTCTTCGATTACCGGATTGCGGGATTCCCTTTGCTCTAGTTGCTCGATCAGGTGTGGAGGCAAGGATACCTGTTCGTCGGGCTTCTCAATGTCATTGCACATAAAATTTTTGAAATTGAGAAAGTTTTGAAAATGAGACAAGTCGTAAGCAGAACGGTTGTTATTATCGATCATAAATTGGGAAAAGAGCTCGAAAAGAGCTGCCATCTGATCACTAGTCAGTGGCGGGATAGGCGGGGTGCCCGGGACAGACCCCGGGGCACCAGGAGTAGTGAAAGGGAGAGGGGGAGTTACAGGATTGACCCTAGCACCAGACTCACTAGACTCAATCTTAGACTCTGACTCGGACTCCGACTCAGACTCAGACTCAGATTCTGGCATCTCTCCTTCCCCTGTGATCAGCTTGTAAGTCCTTCCTTGACTGTCAGACCATTTGACAGTTTTCCTCCAGGCTCTGGTTTCGGACCCGACTTCTGAGATTAGCTTAGACGGATCAAAGGTGCGACTGCGGAGAATGAGGCTGACTAGCTATTCCTTTGGTGTTGGAACCGCGAGGTCTTCTCCAAAAAGTAGCCCTAGCGCGGGCTCAGCATTCTTAGCATCTTCGGATTGGATGAGAGCAAAGATGTCGTCCGGTATGTAGTTGCAGTCCTGGGCCAAGTGGGTCCCAGGGCGTATGTTTGTGGGCCGATATAGGCCGGTCTGAACAGTCTCGAATACGGGAGTGACAAAGGTGACCTTACCGGTTTCAGTTTGGCCCATGTTTTCCGGAGTTAGGGTGCAGCCTAAGCCTGTTTGAGTCCTCCTATTGTCCAGAACTTCGAGAATTTTTCTTGCAGGGAGATCGGGCCTTGATGTAACCCCTGGTAAAAAGCCCAGATTCTGAAGCATCCGGTCGAGGTGGACCGTGAAATAAGGGCAGAAGAGATGGTCTTCTTCGATGGCCCCTATGAAGTCGAACCCCCAGAGATCGGTGCGGCCCGAGGTGTTGCAGTTAGCCACAGTCATAGGTGTGGCTTCTATAGTGATGACGGTGTCATGCAAAGGTAGCTTGATTTTCCGATGCAGAGTGGAGGATACAGCCCTGGTTGCATGGATCCAAGGTCTTCCTAAAAGAAGGTTGAAGGAAGAAGTCACGTCGATTACTTGGAACTCCAGCTCTTTCTCTATCGGGCCCGTTATGATAGTGAGTTTTGTAGCTCCGGCTACTGACTTTGGGCTTCCGTCAAAAGCCTGTATGGTTTGAGCTGTAGGAATGTAGTCGGCCTCGGTAATGCCGAGGGCTTTGGCGGTCCTCAAGGGGAGGACATTGACTGCTGACCCGTCGTCAATTAGAGTCATGGGCAGGTACTTTCCACGGCAGATAACCGTGATGTAGAGGGCCATGTTGTGGGCTGGCCCAAATGGTGGTAGATCAGCGTTGGAGAAGGTAATCAGTGGGCCTTCCTCTATGGATCTGCCCTTTAGGTGAGGCAAGACTGTGGCTACCATTTCAGCTGGAGTAGCCCTGGAGTCGATTTTGACTTGATCGAGGGCCTTAGTGAGTGCCTCTCGATGTTCCTGGGAGCTAACTAGGAGTTGCCATATAGAGAGGTCAACTCGAGTCCTGTTTAGCTGCTTGATGGTGGGATTTGTCGTGGATCCCGCCACCAATTATACAACCGGCTAAGACCTAGTGGGTAGCTAGGGTAAGTCGGGTCGTGTCCACGGAGACGGTATTGCAAGGTTTAGACTGAATCGGCCTAAAACAAGACTATGCTACCAAACAAACACAAAGGAATACTAATTGGTGAATTAAGATGGGAAGAGAAGAAAATAGACTAATGATGCTCTATGATGAACTAGACTATCAAATACTAACTAAACACAAGCAAACTAGCAAACTAAGAGAAATGCTAAACAATGCTAATGATCCAACTACTAACAACCTAAAGAAATGATGGCTAACTAACAAGATGAATCAAATATGGAAAAGAGGAGTGGGTTAGGTCGGGTTCATAAGTGTAGTAGGGTGACTTGGGTTGATTAAGGGTGTAGGTGCCTCTTAATTGCTAGGTTCGGTCCGGGCGATAGCAACTTAAAATGATGTCGAAGACAATGCTCGACATGTCCACACACAAAGCATACAATGGGTAGAAGAAGACTAGCATGAGAAGCATGGCCACTACAACTCATACAAGCATATCAACAAACACATGGTGTGCCAAATATATGACTAACAACAAAGATTCACCCTTTACCCCCAATCAAGCCCTAATCACCCATAATCTACCCTTAATCCCCCTACTAACCCACAAGTAAACTACTCACTCATGAACAAACTAACTACAACAATAAAAAGAGAAAACATCACCATAACCCTAACATACATCATCAAGAACAATAACAATCAATAACAACAACCACTAAGTAAAGATTCAAACTTGATTCAATAACAATAAGCAAGAGAAAAGAAAGATTATACCAACACTAGATGAAGGAAAAGATGAAATCTTGCATAAAAGAGAAACCCAAATAATCCCAAGGTTGTCAATCTTGGAGAAGTCTTCAAGTATCTTCTTAATACAAGCACTAATTAACTAAGATTAACTAAGATTAACTAAGGATTAAGGAGAGATTCAAACTAATATGAGGAACTAAATCTAGGGTTTATATGTTGTAGAGAGGCTTAAGAGAGGCTAAACTCGTGTAAGATCCGTAAACCATACAAGAGGGAAGTATTTATAGGGTTACAAAAGGAAGGAAGAAGAGACAAAAGTCACGCGGGCAGCAGCGGCACTTTCCCGATCGGGAATGGGCAATCCCGATCGGGAAACCTCACTTTCCCGATCAGGAAATCTGGGACCCGGTCGGGAACTCTTTCCAGTGGCTGTCTCCTTTGTGCACTTCATCCCGATCGGGTTTTAGGCCTTCCCGATCGGGATGGGTCTTGTAGGCCTCCAATATGATCTTTTTGGTCTCTCCTTGCTTAACATGGACCTCTCATCGATTCTCGGGACTCGGGATCGGGTCTCGGAGGCCCGGGATTGGGTCCCAAGGTCTCGGGGTCGATTCCAAGGCATCGAGTCATCGTTCCTTTATCTCGTTGGCTCCAAAATGTGTATGTATAGAGTCGGAATCGCTCCAACTCTTCCAAATCGGTCTCGGGAACCTGAAACGAACTAAAGGAAGCATAAGAAGCCCCTAAACCGCTCCCAAGGAGCGATTCTACAAGGAAAATGGGACCAAAACACTATGAAAATAGGCACTACAAACTACACTTATCAACTTCCCTCTAAAAGCGGTGGAAGAAGCACCGGTTTAGGACTCGAGGCAAGTGACAACGTTCCCAAGCTAGCAATACAAGCCAAAATGGACAAAACCCTAATAGTATGACGACAAAGCAATAAAAACGTTGGTAGCTTACCTCGGTTCCTCCTAACTTTCTAAAAACGTACTATGGGACGATCGGCGGAGTGGGAAGTGATGATCCACGGTGTTAGTCGACACTGTAGGTAAGTGAGACCCCGCCCCCTTTAGCAAAGAGCCAAGAGGGTCGTCCCATGTCCGAAACCGCCTAACTAGTCCAAGTAAAAAGGTGGAAATATGCAAAATGAGGGAAGACCGACTAATGCCGCTATCATCCTTCCTCGGGACTCGGTCCTTTGGTAGGCTCTTCACGGCAAAAGTAGGCAAAAGGCTTATTTTTGTGGGGTGAGGTTTCTATTTTTGTGGGACGATTTTCTTTTGGCATTTTCTCTTTTCTTTTGCATTTTTGTTTTGTTTTGCTATGCCAATTCTTTTTCTTCTTTTCTATTTTCTTTTTGGCTTTTGTGCCTTTTCTTTTTCTTCATTCTTTTCTTTCTTTCATTTTTTTTTCTTTCTTTTCTTTTCATTGCCACGTTTTGGCAAGATTTGGCTTTTTGGCATTTCTTATTATGACAAGAAAGAGAGGAATCAACGAGTTGCAAGTTTATTGTGTGGATATGTGTAGGAGGTAGGGTAATGGGAGAGTCGGGAGCGCGCTTTCCCTTCAAACCCACAAAAAGTGGAGAACTTGGACTAATCAAGTAATTCTAGACACGGTCACCTAGGGGGCGGGGCTCGGTAACCAAGGCCTTTTCACACCGTGGGTGGTCATAATGGTCAAAATGCAAATCCCGTAGTAAATCCCTAGTAAGCCAGGTGGACTCAAGGTAAAGGACCAACGAAATCATTGATTTAGGGTCATTCTACTAGATTAAAGTCCAAGACTCGATTTATACTACTAGAAAGGGAAAGTAAGCACTCACACACTAGCCTCTAAACCGGGTTTTCGAAAACCCATTACGCACAAGACACACAACAAAACACAAAGCAAAGACTCAACGAAAATGAAAGAAAAAGAAACAAAAAGGAACAAAACAAGAACAACACAAAACGAACACAAATAAAAACACAAACACCACCCCTATCTTCAAACAAGTCTCCGAATCCACCACAATCTTTACAAAGCTCCTCCCGAGCACACATAATCACAAAACTCCTTCAAACTCACAAGAAGCAAAGAGGGAAAAAGGGATGAAGAGATGTTACCAGAAGTCTTGAAAGCTCACCAAAGGTAATGGCGATTAGGCAACCTATAAGGAAAAGAGGGGGGGGCAAAACACGCACACAAAACAAATATACGACACAATGGCACAAGAAGAAAACACACAAAAGAAAAATCTTTTTGATTTTTGTGAAAATTTTTCAAATTTTTATGGATTTTAAAGATTTTTTCGAAAAACTACAAAAATGAAGCTAACTATGCTAGAATAACACTCCCCCACACTTAAGTCGAGCCATGTCCTCATGCTCGACCGTAGTGCACGGGAGCACAAAAGAAACTATGAAAATAAAACTAGAAATAAAAAAGAAAAGTGAAGAAAAGGGTAGAAAGCGTCCGGCCGGGGTGTAGTCAAGTCACCATGGGCCAAGACAAGAAAAAGATATGGATGGGGGAAGAAAATAAAAAGAAGGAAATAAAAGGAAATGGGAGGGGAGGACTAGGTGTAATCACGTCACCTAGCCCGGATTCCGCCTAAATCCGATTAAATCCTCAAAAAGAAAGAGTGAAAAACTTGGAAAATTTGGATTTTGAAAATGACTCTCGATGTAATCACATCATCGAGAGTCGGGAGCAAGCACACCAAGGCCTCGAAGGCAACCATGACACAAATGATAAGAGGGAAAGGGAATAAACCAAGAAGACAAGCGATAAAAACGGAAAAGAGAGGATAGTTGCCGTACCATACGGTTACCAACTCACTCGCTCCATCGTCTCATAAGTCGAAATAGGCACTTAGCTTGTCCATGTCGTCATTATTCCTCTCCAATTGCGATCCGGTTGCATGGTTGGGTCACAAATGCAAAATGAGGCGGGTTTGAAGTGAATAGAAAGTGAGGTGAAGACATGTATGTGAGGTGTAAGGGTCATACAATGAGGGTAAGGACATGTAGGGAGGTTGGGAGGGGGTATAAAGTGGTTGGGTGGTCTCAAACAATGAAGAAAAAAAAGCCAACGGAGGACAAGGGGCCCTTCCCGGTCGGGAAGGAGAAATCCCGATCGGGTTTTCCCCACCATCCCGAACGGGAAAGAAAAATCCCGATCGGGAATGGCTCACAGTAGCCAGTCTAACTTGCACCTCCAACCCGAATGGGAAAGAAAAATCCCGACCGAGTTTTGCCACTATCTCGAACTCCCAAAAGCTTGCTCCAAGCTTCAAAAACCGACTTCCCTTCATACAATACAAGTTCCAACAATGACCACTCCTCCCTAGGAGGCGTTTTCACTTCACACCTATCATAATAAACTCAAACAACACATCAAATCCCCTCCCTCACAACGCTCATCAATCATCCAAATGATCAAGAAATTCACAAAACCAAACAAATTACAAGAGAAAGAGATATATACAAAGAGACGGTTCTTGTGGAACTCCGTCAAACCAAGGTGGTACTTTCTTAAATCTTTTTCAACAACCAGGATTTCTTCCATCTCCATCAAGGGCACGAAGAAACAAGTCGAAGGCCCTAGCAAAGTCTTCAATCAAGCTCGAGATATAACCAACCACATACCAAGGCTCTTCATGGCCTTGCCTTGATGTTCCCGGGGCATCCCTATCTTCCAAGTTCAACGATTTGAACTTGTACTTTTGGTCTTTGGGGACATACCCAAACGTCCACCGGCCTTCATGAGGCCCCAAGGGAGGCTCATCTTCAACCTTTTTGCTCTTCAACTTGTCATTAAGCCCATGACATGGGCTCTCATCCTCCTCCAAATCGGAGTCATCATCCTCAAGTACATATGAGTACTTCTTCAAGCTTTGTCCCGGTTCTCCCCCTAGGTCGATGTTTTCCTTGGCTTGGATCATATTGCATGACTCATCGTTAGTAGGCGAAGTGTTACCTTGAAGGTCAAACACTAGCTTCTCCTCGCCTAACTCGAATGTGATCCTACCGTTCTTCACATCGATCATAGCACCGGCGGTATGTAAAAATGGGCGCCCAAGAATAATGGGAGTGATTTCATCTTCCCGCATATCGAGTACGATGAAGTCAACCGGAATGAAGAACTTACCGATTCTCACCGGCACATCCTCTAGCATCCCTAATGGCCGGTTGAATGAACTATCGGCCATTTGAAGTGTGATAGAGGTACTTTTAAGCTCCTTCATCCCAAGTCGGCAACAAATGGAGTAGGGAATGATGCTTACACTCGCACCTAAATCACATAAAGCTCTTTCGATCTTGTAGTGCCCTATGGTGAAAGGGATCGAGAACCTACCCGGATCCTTCAACTTTGGAAGCGTAGAACCTTGAATGAGCTCGCTCACCACCCTTGTGAACGCGATGGTCTCTTCCTTGTCGACGGATCTCTTCCTAGCCAAGATTTCTCGCATAAATTTTCCGTATGCCGGGATTTGGGTAAGTAGCTCGGTGAATGGGACACTCACATCCAACTTCTTCACAATGTTAAGGAACTTGTCATATTGAGAGTCTATCTTAGTCTTCATTTGCCTTGATGGGTAAGGCAACTTGACTTGGTATTTATTTTGCTCAATCGGGGTGGACTCTTCAAATGACACTTTCTTTTTACCCTTATCTTTAGCTTGCGGTGGGGTAAGCTTGTCTTGTTGAGGTTTCTCAACCTCCCACAAGACTTGCTCCTCCGTTGGGTTATCAAAGCTTGAGCTCTCTTGAGTTGGAGGTGTGACCTTTCTCGTCGGTTCTTGCATTGGCTCTTGCTCACAAGGGAATGGAGGGGGGTCATAAGATGTACCTCTCCTTGTGGTGATGGCATTGACATGCTCAAAAGTCGAAGTTACACCTTGAGGAGGTAATTGCCCTCTTTGTCTTGAGGAGCTTCCCGATGCAAGTTGTGCTACTTGATTCTCAATCATCTTCAAATGAGTTCTTGTCTCCTTGTTTTCATTTAAGATTTGGGCTATGATTTCTTGTTGTGACCTTTGCGTCTCCAATTGACTCCTTTGAATTTCCATCAATTGCTTTTGCATGTTGAAATCTCGAGGTGGGGGATTGTGGATTATGCGGAGTGTCGGTGATGGCTAGAGGAATGCCATAGTCATGAGTAGGAGACCGGCTCCTAGGCTTGCTTTGTTGTTGACGGTTCCCTTGGAACCCATGAGAATTGCCTTGATTAAGGCCTTGATTGTTGCCATGGTTGTGGTTTTGATAGCCTTGGTTGAAGTTCCCTTGTTGGAACCCTTGATTGTTGTTGAATGAACCTTGGTTACCTTGCTTGAAGTTGTTGAAAGGCCTTGGGTTGCCTTGGTAACCTTGGTTGTTGTCCCTTAAGGGAGGTGGAACATAAGGACGATGTTGTTGTTGGTGTTGAAACGCTTGTTGTTGAGGGACTTAATTGGAAGCTTGGTATTGATTAGAATGGGAAGTACCTTGCTTGAATGCTTGAAAGGCATTGCTCAATACTCCCTCTACAATTCATAGGGTCATGACCAACGATTCCACAAGTATCACACATGCCATAATAAGGGAAAGGAGGTGCAAAACTCAAAGCGTTCACTTCATGAATTGAGGCTTGGTTTGAGGAACCGATGCTTTGAACTTGGGTGAGGTGACCTTGAAGCTTCTTGTCAATGGATTCCATGTGTGTCTTCAATTGAGCCCCAAGGTCAATGCTTAATTGAGTTATAGCATCAACCTCATGCCTACCTCCTCGGTTTGCCTTCCTAGGCCTAGAGTATTGCGAATTATGCACCGCCATCTCTTCGATTCTCGCCCAAGTTTGGTCATCATCGACCTCGGTGAACCTACCATTGGAGCCCATATTAAGTATAGTTCTTGAGTCCTCATAAAGACCGTTCCAAAATTGTTGGACCAAGAACCATTGTGAAAGTCCATGATGGGGGCACGATCTAACCAAAGACTTGAACCGCTCCCAAGCTTCATATAAGCTCTCTTCATCCTGTTGTTGGAAACCGGTGATGGAGGCTCTAAGCAAATTAGTCTTCTCTGGAGGGTAGAAAGTTTGGTAGAATGCCAATGCAAGTTTCTTCCAAGTGTCGATGCCCATGGTTGCCCTATCGAGACCTTTAATCCATTGCTTCGCTTTCCCAATAAGAGAAAATGGAAATAAAACCCATCGGATTTGATCTTGCGTAACCCCGGGTTGAGAGATAGCGTCGCAATAATCGGAGAAGGTCTCCATATGTTGGTGCGGGTCTTCGGTGGGCAAACCACTAAATTGGTTCCTTTCCACAAGTTGGATGAAATGGGTCTTGGCCGTAAAATTTCCGGCATAAGCGGCCGGTAGAGCATTGGGTCCCGGCAAGACGTCTTCCGTAAATGTAGAGTGGGAGGAAAATTTCGGCATTATTGGATGTAAGGGAGAAGATGGTGTAGATGGAGTTGATGTAGATGTAGAAGGGGAGCTAGGACTAGAATCTCCAAAGGGATTGGTGAAATTCCCTTCGGCCGTCTCTCGATATGCTTCCTCACTATCGCTTCCTTGAGCTTGCTCTTGATGGGTATTGCTTGCACTTGGTTGAGAGATCCTAACCCGGTTAATCGTCCGTTGGCGAAAAGCTCGAAAAAGCCTCTCCGGCTCTGGATTAAAGAGAAAGGATTCGCCTCCCCGCCTAGGCATACACTACACACTAGAACAAACGTGAGAATACCTAGTGCTTTATGGGCACTAGGTAACGACAATAAGCAAGCACAACTAGAGACAAAGAGAAAAGAAAGCTAAGGAATCAAGAAAAACTAGAGAATATTCACAAGAGAAGATAGAAGGGCACAAAGGAGGGTAACTAAGTCTAGAAATAAGCAAACAAAGTCTAAACAATGCACCGTCCCCGGCAACGGCGCCAAATTGATGGTGGGATTTGTCGTGGATCCCGCCACCAATTATACAACCGGCTAAGACCTAGTGGGTAGCTAGGGTAAGTCGGGTCGTGTCCACGGAGACGGTATTGCAAGGTTTAGACTGAATCGGCCTAAAACAAGACTATGCTACCAAACAAACACAAAGGAATACTAATTGGTGAATTAAGATGGGAAGAGAAGAAAATAGACTAATGATGCTCTATGATGAACTAGACTATCAAATACTAACTAAACACAAGCAAACTAGCAAACTAAGAGAAATGCTAAACAATGCTAATGATCCAACTACTAACAACCTAAAGAAATGATGGCTAACTAACAAGATGAATCAAATATGGAAAAGAGGAGTGGGTTAGGTCGGGTTCATAAGTGTAGTAGGGTGACTTGGGTTGATTAAGGGTGTAGGTGCCTCTTAATTGCTAGGTTCGGTCCGGGCGATAGCAACTTAAACCGATGTCGAAGACAATGCTCAACATGTCCACACACAAAGCATACAATGGGTAGAAGAAGACTAGCACGAGAAGCATGGCCACTACAACTCATACAAGCATATCAACAAACATACATCGAGTCATCGTTCCTTTATCTCGTTGGCTCCAAAATGTGTATGTATAGAGTCGGAATCGCTCCAACTCTTCCATATCGGTCTCGGGAACCTGAAACGAACTAAAGGAAGCATAAGAAGCCCCTAAACCGCTCCCAAGGAGCGATTCTACAAGGAAAATGGGACCAAAACACTATGAAAATAGGCACTACAAACTACACTTATCACTGCTTCACAAGAGCCTTTTCAGGAGTTGGTTCTTCCGGAGCGGGCTCCACTTTGAGTGGCTCGGCAATGATGAGGGCTTGACTAGTGGCTAAGGCCTGGGACTTAACCTTCTGAATCTCCTCAGGCGTGATGGAGACGGCTTCCCCTTTGGTGAGGTAGACATCGTCTTCGTCATCGCACCAGATCCCGTTTATTTGTGGGATAAATGGAGAAATGAGGTGTGAGCAATCCACTATTTCCCCGGAGAAGATGGCGTGAGTGGCCAACGGGTTGTCCTTGTTGTTGGGTTTACCCCCGGGGAAAGGAATTTTCCCGCTTTCAATGAGATCTTGGATAAGGTGCTTCAGTTTCCAACATTTCTCGGTATCGTGCCCCTTAACACGATGATAGTGACAGTAGGCCTGGAGGTTGTAGGCCTTGGAGCGTCGTTCGACCGGGATATCAGGTGTTGGGCCTATCGGGGTGATCAGGCCTTTTGATGATAACCTCTGAAGGGTATTTTCATAGGTAGTGCCTATATCGGTGAATACCCGGGGAGTAGTAGTTTTCTGAGATGAGGTGTCGAGTGCATTTACCTCGTCAAAAATGCTACGAGTGGCGGGGGTAGTTGTGGGCTTGCCTGTCGATGAACTAGCCCCTTGGTATCCCTTGGTGGAGGCCTTAGTGAGGCTTTCCAATCTTAAATCATCCTCGATTCTCGTTCCCATTTCAGTTAGGACCGCGAAGCTAGGTATGATGGCGTACCGGAGATGGACCCGGTAAGCTGGGAGTAGGTTCTTGACAAAGGCTTCAACCAGTACTTTTTCACTGGGCCTATCGACCAACTTGACGCTTTCAGCCCTCCATCGTTGAAGGCATTTTGTGAATCCTTCTTTAGGTTTCTGAGCCATTACCTCCAGGGTGCGCATAGTGGTCTGGATTTCCATGTTGTCGGCGTAGTTCCGAGCGAATTCCGTTGCCACGTCATCCCAAGTTTTGTATTTCTTGGAATCGAGCCGATAGTACCAGGCTCTTGGGTGCTTCTCGAGAGAAGAAGCGAATAGGTGCTTGAACATGTTGGACTTAACCCCTTTAAGGGCCATGAACTCCTTGAAGGCCCGGATATGGTGGACCGGGTCTTCAGTACCCTCGAACATTGGCAGACCCGTCAGATTGAGATTGGTGGGCAGTTCATCGGTCAGTGGGGTGTAGATCCTAGCATTCTCCGTATGGATGGAGCTTTGGGTTGTCAGATGGACCTGTTCTTGCGGTTTGAGGACTGCACTGGCCAATGCGGCTAGAGGTCCGTCATCTTCGATCGGGGCATTGGGGGTTCCCTGTTCTACGGCACTAACCCGAGTAATGATAGCGATCTGGTCTTCCCGCATTTTCCTCAGTTGGTCTTGGATTTGGGCCAATGAGGTGGTCAATTCATCTATGGCTTTTTGCGCCATGGCTCGAGTGTGGGGTGACCTGTCTGTAAGGGCACCGCGTAATCAGTAACTGACCCAGATCTTAGAATCAAAAGTACATCCCAAGCGAGGAAAAGACTAGACTAGAAGAAGACTGGAGACTGACTTCTAGACGGATGACGCGTGAATGGTGGACCTTCCTTAAGATTCGGCAGAGTGGGCCTAGTCCTGTTCGAAGGAAGGTCTACGTGAGAATTCCCCAGACTTTAGACTCGAGTGTGTAAACGGGCTTCCCTTTGTAGGAGTCTGTCCTACGAAGGTGGGCCGTGCCTTGACAAGTAAGGCGGACTAGGATGGGGTAGAAACCCGTGATATAAGATCGACGGAGTTTCGACGCTATAGATTCTAACTTATGACAAGACCCGACACTGCTAAATACGGGAAGTCCTAAGAAGACAAGGGTTTTGAAAAGAGAACTTGAATTTGAAAACCGAGCAAAGTCAGATTGGAAGACCCGATTTTTTTGAAAACCGAGAGAGGGGTTATCGGGCCGAGATTTCGGGCATTTTTTTTTTTGAAAAGGTTTGGACAGCATACCGGCTAAAAATAGGCTATTTTGAGTCAAAATCATAAGTCCTAAATTCGGCAGCTTTCCGGGTTTTGAAAAAGTAGATGGGTTTGAAAAGATTTAAGTTTTTTGAAAATGACGGTTTTTGAAAAGACCAAAAGAGGATCAAGTAGCATGTAGTCATGGAAACAGTATAACGACGCCATGTATGCTCTTAGTCTAAGTCTCGGTCGGTCGAATAGGGTCTATACCAACAACGATCGCATTCTCGCAAATCAGGACGGACTTCCTAAGCCGAGTTGGTCTTAGAACCTGCCGTAAAACCCATGCGAGTTCCGCGATCGAAGTCTTTAGTGCATCCAAGTGGGAATGCACCATGGTATAGTGGGACGTCGGTCACAAGTAACCAGCCCGGGATAGAACGGGGTTATGCATGAACCATTGAACTAAAACGTGTACATTACTAATCGAACGATTTCTTTTCGAGTCTCACCCTGAGGATGCCGATGGTAAGTGACACATCAGTTAATCCCCAGCGGAGTCGCCAAATTGTGGACATGACATAGGTCCACCCCGACGCGGCGAAGCGCGGGTTTTGGGGAGGCGATAGAATTTCCATATGAGATGGATCGAATAGAATTTTAAATCGAAGTAGGAGTCGCCACCGAATTTTATGGTTATTCGGAACCATTCGAACCCACTCTATGTCGTAGTGGGCCATACTTAAAGCCTGGCCGATTTCCGATGTCAGAGTTTATCGGGTTCGTCCCTTAGCATTACGATACCGATGCCGACTTGAGCGGTTAGTCGTATATTGAATGACTCTCGTTGCCAATGGTTTCGGACATCCGGAAACCACGGTTCTGAGTAAGGGGTGAGGGTACGTGTTGGGAAGTTCAGTGAGAACACCCAACCCCGCCCGCACTTAGCGGCCTTTACTAAGATATCGTTCGGTTTTGTGTACACGCGTTAGTTCGACGATGAAATGATATGCAGAGATTATTTTCCTAAGACATGTGAGGAAAAATAAATAAATGGGTTGCTAAGTCGTTTAATGCATGTTAAACTACTAACCTCAAAGTTATTTTAGCATGTGAGTTCATTTTAGTCTAATAAAACGATAAAAAGAAAATATGAGGATAATTTGCTACAAACACGAGAAAACGGGTTAGTAACGATTGACTAATAATAATAAAGCAAATAAATATATGAAATCGAGAATATAAAAATTAATCGAAATCTGAAAAATATTGTTTAAAACGTTGTTTTGTATAAAAAACGAAGTTCGAAAATTAAAAAAAACGGGAAAGACGCATGTTGGCAGCCAGCCGCGCGACTCGCCCGAGACTCAGGCGGGTCGCGTGGCGGCCTGATTTCGACGACGGTTTTCGGAAATTTTTTAATTAAATCGCGTACGAATATCGCATAATTCGTACTCGACTTAATATTCTCGATATTCGCTATATTCGATAGTCGACTATGAAATCAATATCAAATATTTAGAATAGTTTTAGAAAAGATATAAATTTAGAAATCGTTTCGTAAAATAATAAAAATAACGAACGAAAAACTAAATAAAGAACCGGATTACAGACTCGTGCGCGAGTCGCCTGGACCGGGCGCGACTCGCGTACGGGTCTGATCGCTTTATATTTTTTTGTTCGAAAATCATTAATTTTATAAATCGCGTACAAATATGAATTAATTTATACTCGGTTTATATTTTCGATATTCGTCATATTCGATATTCGATTATGAAATCGATATCGAATAGTCGGAATGACTTTAGAAAAGGTTTTGAAAAAGTTTGTTTTGAACAAAAAGTTTGAAAAGAGTTTTGAACGAAAAGTTTGTAAAAAGGATTTTGAACGAACAAAAAATATAATGAATTCATCGAAATCTTAATATAATTCTTTTCGATATGATATTCGATTATAATGAATCGGTATCATATTTTAAGAATATTCGATAAAAAAAAATAGTTTTTTTTAAGTAATATCGATATTAGAAAAATAGAAAAAAGACCGACGAAAGACCCATAAAAAAACGAGAAAAAGAGAAGAGTCGGGTTTGATTTACACCCTCAACCTACATGCTTTGTTTTCTCGGGATAAGGCTCGTCGGGAAGTGGCTTAGACTCGGGAGCGTCGAGATGATGAGGATGAGTTAAGGTGTATCGGTTTGGGTGGTTTGGGACGTCGGGTTTGGCCGGCTTCGTCGAGGTTTCGAGGCTTCGAAAGTGTCAGGATTTGCTAACTATCGAGTTGTATGTAAACCGTGTTGTAAGGCTATTTTTTCGGTGTAATGGGTGTGTAAAAACCGTGTATATTGGCTGAAAAGTCGTTGTAATTGATGTCTGTTTTGTGTTGGACGGGAGGTCCTATTTATAGGGAGTTTTCGACCTTGGTTTAGGAGAGTTTGAATACCGCCTAGGATAGGAAACGTAGGAGTTTTGAGGGAAATAAGAATTCCGCTTTCTTGGCCAAGAAGAAAGGGATTTCGGCTGACTTGAGGAGTGTTTTGGCCGAGTGTTTTACACTCGGTCGAGTGTTTGAATCGGTTCTCGGATAGGATTCCTACTCGAGATCGAATTCTACCTTAAACGGAATTATTTATTATTTTGTATGGCTGATTTTTGTAGTATTCGAGTTTAAACCGGATTGGTAGGGTGACACGGCAGATTTTAAGCCTCGAAAAATATCTTTGACCGGGTTTTGACCCGGTCGCTAAAAGACGACTTTACCCCAGATGTCGGTTTCGACCCAAATTAGTGTTATTTGACTCGAAACGACCCACTGGGCCTGGATTTGAGGTTGGTTTTATGAAATTTGTACTCCTTAAAAAGTCTAAACCAAATGTCCATGATTACAAGCCCATATCCGAGTCTGTCAAAGAACGTTTACGTCCTATCATCATCGGGTGTTTGGCGGGAACTACTATAGACACCTGGCGGTCAAAATGTGGGTGTCTACAATATTTTAACTATTTTACGTAATTTTTGTACTATTTATTAAAGTCTTTAACTAATAAGTATTGATTTTGGACAACGTGTGATTTATTGTTAAAATGCTTCGTCTTACCTAAAAGAATTATTTTTCCAGCCATTTTGGATGCATTTAAATCTGAAACTTTGTGAGTTAAATCATCCCTTAACATACTCTTAATGTATCCAATGGTTTAATTAAATATAAAACGTTAAAAGATTTAATTTGACATTTGCCGTAAAATCCTATTTATAATCGTATTGTCGAAACTAATAATAATTAGGGAATTTTAGTTTTGTAAATTTTCGAAACACTCTAATTAGTAGTATTTAAAATGTTTAAGACATTTCTAAATCATTTTATAAACACTTGTATGACGTTTCAATAATTTCATTAAGTCAAATGTTCTCATTTTAAGAATTAATATCGTTAAGGCCGAAAGTACTAATTTTATAAATCTATATCGTTTACTAAAAATGTTTTATTAGTATAAATTCATATTTTTGATAATTTGATATAATGCTATTTTTGTAAAGTTTCTAAATATAGAAGTTTCCTAAAATAGAAAGTTTCCTCTTTCAGAAAGCGCTCCTTTTTCCCTTTTGTTCTCTTATTATTATAATTATTATATCTCATAAATATATCGATAGTGGGTTTATTTTGGAGTTATGGAATAAGGACAAGTGTGAGGTTAGAGTAATATAATCTGGGGTTTACGTTTTTGCCATCAACTATAAGGCTAGTGTGTCTTTATGGGGCACACTGGTTGTTGAACCGAGCATATATGGTGTTCGGGATTGTGTGTATATTTTCTTAGGCTCGTGCCTCGCAGTGTAAGACGCCGTCGGGTTGAACTGAGTATTTATGGTGCTTGGGAGGGGTGTACATATTATCTTAAACTAGGGCCACGCATTTATAAGTCGCCGTCCTATTATGGTTGAGTAGCCAAGTTAGAGACCGAAGTTTGATTTGTTTGAACTAAGTTCTCGAAGCTAGTTTTAGTATTCTCCTAGTGAAAGGCTAGCCGTCAACACTAATTCTATCCATAACGCCATTTTGAATATTTTAATTATTATCGATATAATTTGGTTGCAGGTTGGCAAATGTTTTATGTTTTCTTCAAAAAACTCATTTTTATTATATTATTTCGATACGTGAAGTTTTTCACTGAAATCTTATTTTCATTATAATGTTATACTGTTTTCATTTTTACTATTTTTCTATTGTAGTAATTACAGTTTTTAGAATCCTGTCATACGGCTGGGAGAACGTTGACGTTGCTCCCCACTGATTGTGGCTGTTATGTTTTAACATGGCAGGTATACATGTTCCGGGTGTGGGCTAGCGAGCAGTGTGGATCCTGCTTATTTATTTTAATAATTATGTCTTATGGATTGTTGAAACTGCTTTTGTGGATTGTTTTAAATTTTGGCCATTTTATTTAAGGCCTATTGTTTGACTTTACCATTTTAAATTTTCTAAGACATAGTTACAACGTGTTTTAATCCCGACTCTACAGTGTTTCCGCCACTGTATCGCGTTAGAATTTCTAGGGGATTACAACCTTGGCCACCCGTGTGAGTGCCGTAGAGAGGGTAGCCCCTATTGAAGGATTTGAGCCCACTGGGCCCATAGCTGAACTAATCAGCGTTGTTCGCAGGCTCGAAGAACAGGTTCACCTGTCAACGAACAACTCGATCCATACTGAAATGCTCGTTCCTATTCGCCTATAAATGACGAGCTACCTGCTAACCTCAACCTCACGGGAATTCCAATGTTTGAGGGTACTGAAAACCCGGTCCACCACATCCGGGCTTTCAAAGATTTTATGGCGGTCAAAGGGGTGAAGTCCACCATCTTTAAGCATTTATTCCTTTCCTCCCTTGAAAAGCATTCCAAGGCCTGGTACTACATGCTCGATTCCAAGAAATACAAGACTTGGGACGAAATGGTGACAAAATTTGCTCAGAATTACGTTGATAATACCGAGATCCAGACTACAAAGCGTACTCTGGAAGTAATGGCCTAAGAGCCCAAAGAAGGGTTCACCAGGTATCTCCAAAGATGGCGGGCGGAGAGTGTGAAGCTGGTTGATAAGCCCAGCGAGAAAGTTCTAGTGGAGGCTTTTGTCAAGAACCTCCTCCCTTCCTACCGGGTCCATCTCCGGTATGCGATGCTGTCATCCCCAATTTTGTCACCCTAACTGAAATGGGTACAAGGATCGAGGACGACTTACGGTTAGAGAGCCTGACTAAGGCCTCTACCAAGGGCTATCAAGGGGCCAGTTCATCTATGAGCAAGCCCACACCTGCAGCTGCAACCCGCAGCATTTTCGATGAGGTTAATTTGCTGGATACCTCATCAAAAAAGAATACTCCAAATCGGGTATTCACGGATATAGGGACTACCTATACCTATGCCTTACAAAGGCTATCTTCAAAGGGCCTGATCCAACCGATAGGCCCAACTCCCGAAATTCCAGTGGAGAAAAGGTCCAAAAGTTACAATGCCCAAGCCTACTGCCAATATCACGGAGGTAATGGGCATGAACAGAGAAATGCTGGAAACTAAAACATCCAATTCAAGATCTGATCGAGAATGGGAAAATACTGTTGCCCGGAGACAAGCCGAGTAACAAGGAAAACCCGTTCAGTGCCCATGCTATATTCACGGGAGAGGTAATTGACTGCTCTCACCTCATCTCACCCTTTATCCCACAAATTAACGGGATATGGTTCGATGATGAGGCGGATGTTTACCTAGCCAAAGGGGAAGCTGTCCCCATCACCAGTGAAGAGGTCCGAAAAGCTAAGTCCAAGGCCTTAGCCACTAACCACCTCGCCACAGCTGGGCGCTCTACTCCAACAACCGTGACTGAACCTGCCAGGACGGAATCCCCTCTTGAGGAACCAAGCAACAACATGACTCTGGTCCAGCAATTGAAGAGGGTTCGAGCTGACCTAACCATATGGCAACTTCTGGTTAGCTCGCAAGCACATCGGGAAGCACTGACTAAGGCTCTCGATGAGATCAAGGTCGACTCACAGGTTACGCCCACTGAAATGGTAGCCACTGTCGTGCCCTATCTCAAGGGCAAATCTAAAGAAGAAGGCCCACTCATAACCTTCTCTGAGTCCGATCTACCACCATTTGGGGCCGCCCATAATTTGGCCCTATACATCACAGTCATTTGCCGAGGGAAGTACCTCTCGATGACCCTAATCGTTGACGGATCTGCTGTAAATGTCCTTCCCCTAAGGACCGCTAGGGCCCTCGGCATCATAGATGCCGACTATCTCCCGACGGCACAAACTACCCAGGCTTTCGACGGAAGCCCAAAACCGGTTGCCGGGGCCGTTAAGTTGACTATAATAACGGGCCCAATCGAAAAAAAATTGGAGTTTCAGGTGATCGATGTCACCTCGTCCTTTAACTTACTACTAGGAAGGCCTTGGATCCATGCAATCAAGGCCGTATCCTCTACCCTCCACAGAAAAGTCAAGATGCCGCTTCAGGACGGTGTCATCACACTGGAGGCGACCCCCATTACCGTTGCAAGATGCAATGCTACGGGACGGGCCGACCCACGAGGATTTGATTTCGTGGGCATGATCGAGGAGAAATATCTCTTCAGACCTTACTTCACCACTAGCATCGACACGATGCTACAAAACTTAGGCTACTTACTGGGGGCTACCTCGAGGCCATATCTTCCAGCTGGGAAGATTATCGAGGTCCTAAATGATGGCGAATCATAGTTCGGATTGGGGTATACTATAACCCCATAAAACGTGGTCCGGGCCGGTATTCACAAGGCCACCAACATCCTCAATGGTACCTACTTGGGCCCTTATAGCCCAAAACTAACCGATTACTTTGTTACCCCAGTTTTCGGAGCTATTCAAGTGGGCCTCTACCAACCCACCGTCACATATCCTGAGACCAAAACGGATTGGGAATGCAATTTCATCCCTGATGATATATTCACCCTTGTCCAGGCCGAGTCCAAAGAAGGTGAAAGTAACTCCGAGCCCGTGCTGGGGCTCCTATTTGAAGAAGACAAGGCCGTCCCTGCTCCAAAGGATGATTTGGTCAACCTGATCCTTCGCAACAATCGGTTTGACCCAACCAAGCTAATCTCCGAAGTCGGTGCGGAAACCGGGAAAAGGGCCTGGAGAAGACCATCAAGTGGACCGACGGCCAGGGTCGGACCTACAAGCTAACCACCGGCGAAGGAGACATGCCGGATACTGAGTCCGAGTCCGAGTCAGAGTCAGAGTTAGAGTCGGAGTCTGAGTCCAATTCTAGAGGGTCTGGGGCTAGAGTCGAGTCTGTAACCTCTCTTGTAACACCCGCTATTTTTCCTAAGCATTTTTATTCGTTCCGTTAGGACTTCGTCTTAACTCTGTCACTTTTGGCCTCATATTTTATCATTTTACTAAGCGCTATTTTAATTTTTGAGCTTAATAATTTTTTATTTTAAATTTAAAGATTTAAAATTCTTTTAAATCCATTTATTTGGTTTCTTCGTAAACTAATTAATTTTTCCGCAAGGAATTCTATTTCTTTTCGAATTGACATTTTTAAGCTTGGATTTAAGTTATTCCTTTTTCCTAAAAATGTTTGAATACGTTTCTATAATATTTTCAACTAGTAAATATTTTTATTTACAAAAAAAAAATTAGTTGTTAATGATTTTTATTACGAAGCTTTGCGAATAATTATTTTCTTACGCGAGGTTTACTCGAATTACTTTGAAATGCCTTTAACTATTTTACGATTATACTTTTCATCAACTTATAAATTATTTGAGACTGTTTTCTTACATTTTGGACCGACTAAGCACTTGGTCACAAGTTTTATTACGTTTTATTTAAACGTTTCATTTTATCACGTTAAAACGTAAACGTAAGATAAATTTTATTTCATTCAATTGTAGCATTTGTGTCAAAACTTTTCATGCTCCCTTTCCTATCCATTTGGCCGGCCACTTTGACTATTCCCACCTAGTTTTCATCAAACTTTAAATCCCATTTTAATTAGAAAACCATCCATTTCTTTACTACCTTTCATTCTTTTATCAAAAGTAAAAAAAAATCAATCTTCATCCTCACTTTGGGCCGTGGCACTCACCTCTATTCTAGGATTATTTTTGCTTCAATTCTAGTCTTAATCGACTCAAATTCATCGTCAAATAATCCCCTTTCCGTTCTCTTCGTTAAGGTATTAATCCACGTCGTTTTCGATCAATTCTTACCTTGATTTTTATTAGTTTTCGCATGGTATTTTTCTGCCATGATTTTTGTGTTTGGTAGGATTTTTGGACGATCCCGAAGCCAACGAATATATCGTTGATTCAGACTTGGAGTAGAGGTAACGTCGATGTTACTCGGTATTTCATGAATTTAATTGAGTATTTGCATGTATATATTTTTATATTTTATTTTGGCAATATATGTATGTCATGGATTCTGGAAAAATTTTTAAAGTTGAAAATTTGCATGTTTCGATATTTTTATCGCTTTTAGGAGATTAACGATTAAATTGTTATATTAATTTGTAAAATCGTAATAATCGGCCTAAACATGTAATATATGTTTATATTCTGGAAAAATGTTATTTTTGATGATTTTTAATAATTTAGTATTTTTCTGATATTTTTGATATCGATTATTGAATTATTATCATTTTCGGACAAAAATGATTAAAAGCCGATTTTTAGTTCTAGTACTTAAACATTTTATTTTAATCTGATTTTTGACGTGGTGAAACTTTCTGGTGAAATAGAATTTTCTGAATTGTTTCATAATTTTTCGGAATTGTTAAGTGGATGAATTAATTAATCACTTTAAATCATCGTTTATCGTTAAAACCGTGTTTGTTGTTTAAATTCTCGGTTTCTGGTCTTTGGTTTAAAACTGGAAAAAATTTATGATTCTGATGATTTCATATTAAAATTTCATATTATGATTTTTAGTGCCTTAATAAACTGTTAGGAACGATAGGTTTATTAATAAAATCGTTAATTGCGAAAACGGGTTTAAATGACGGTTTTGTTGAAATTTGTTGAATCTGGGTTTTGGAAAAATCTGGAAAAATTTATATTCTGTAAAATCAGGATTTTAAAGTGTAATAATAATTTTTGGATATTAATACTTAAATCGTTTTGTAATTACTATTTTTATTAATCGTTATTGTCGAGATTGGACGATTAACGAGAAAACGCTTTAAAAAACCGAGTTTTTAGAATTCTGGAAATTTTCTTTTCTGGACAGAATGTCCATAAATATAAGTTAACTATTTTACGTATTTTTTGTACTATTTATTATAGTCTTTAATTAATAAATATTGATTTTCGGACAAATTGTGATTTATCGTTAAAATGCTTCGTCTTACCTAAAAGAATTATTTTTCCAGCAATTTTGAAAGTATTTAAATCTGAAACTTTAAGACTTAAATCATCCCTTAACATATTCTAAATATATTCAATGGTTTAATTAAATAAAAGACGTTAAAAGATTTAATTTGACATTGTCGTAAAATCCTATTTGTAATCGTATTGTCGTAACTAATAATAATTAGGAAATTTTAGCTTTTTAACTTTTGAAAACACCCTAATTAGTAGTATTAAAATGTTTAAGACATTTTTAATCATTTTAAAACACTTATACGATATTTTAATAATTTCATAAAATCAAATGAGCTTACTTTAATAATTAATATCGTTAAGGCCGAAAGTATTAGTTTTATAAACCTATATCGTTTACTAATTGTGGTATTAGTATGAACTAATATTTTCACTATTTTGATATAATGCTATTTTTAGTAAAGTTTCTAAAAATAAAAGTTTCCTAAAATAGAAAGTCTCCTCTTTTGGAAAGTGATTCTTTTTTTCCCTTTTGTTCTCTTATTATTATAATGATCATATCTCTTAAATATATCGATAATGACTTTGTTTTGGAGTTATGGAATAAGGATAAGTGTGGGGTTAGAGTAATACAGTCTAGGATGTACTGTTTTGCCATCAACTATAAGGCTGGTGTATCCATTTGGGATGCATTGGTTGTTGAACTGGATACATTTGGTGTCCAGGAGTATATGTGCATTGTGCCCTTAAGCTAGATATCGCATCGTGTTAGTCGTCGTCAGTTGAACTGGATAAATTTGGTATCCAGGAGGGGTGTATATTACTTAAGCTAGGACTTCGCATGATAAGTTGACGTCCTATTATGGTTGAGTTGCCTAGTTAGAGACCTTGGATCTTCGCTGCGTTTGAAGTTGGTGTCTGAGTTCTCGAAGATAGTTTTTAGTATATCCCTAGTGAAAGTCTAGCCTTGTGCACACTAACCGAATATCCATAACGCCATTTTGAATATTTTTATTGTTATCGATATAAATTGGTTTGCAGGTTGGCAAATATTTTTATGTTTCTTCGGAAATCCTTTTGATTAATTTGTTTTACGCTAAAGCTTATTTTAATATGCTGTTTTACTGTTTTCCATTTTTACTATTTTTCCTATATTAGTAATTACTGTTTTAAAATCCTGTTATACGGCTGGGAGAACGTTGACGTTGCTCCCCACTGATTGTGGCTGTTATGTTTTAACATGGCAGGTATACGTGTTTATTTTCCGGTGGGTGTGGGCTAACGAGCGGTCTTGGATCCTGCTTGATCTTTTTAATAATCATGTCTTAAGGATTGTTTAACTTCTTTATGGATTGTTTTAAATTTTAGCCATTTTTATTGTATGGCGCATGTTTGACTTTACCAATTTAATTTATTAAGACATAGTTCTGTGTGTTTTAATCCCGACTCTACAGTGTTTCCGCCACTGTATCGCGCTAGAATTTTTAGGGGATTACAGTTGGTATCAGAGCATCACTGCTCCCGACGCTTACACACCTGAAATTAGGGAAAAATACCAGTAAAATTATTTAAACAGTAAATAAAGATATTATTAGAAATTGGTAGAAACAGGTAAGGACTTAACTGTTAAGATTATCTGTTCCTGAACTCAATGATTAGCATTGATTTTATGTTGTTATTTGCGAACTTCAAGATGCCCGGAAGAGGTAACCGAAACAACAACAACAACAACAACAATGATAAAGGAGGTATCGAAGCTCTGGCTGACACGCTACGCAACATAGCGCAGGCCATGAACGAGATGAACAACCGGAACCAACAGAGGCCCTTCAGCTTCTCTCACGCAGCTGAAGGAATGGCTAAAAGCAGATTGGACTATTATGACGGTTCCGTGGATCCTGAAGTCATGAATTGTTGGTTTCGAGTGATGGAAAGGCAGTTTGGAATTTACTCCGCCCCCGAGAATCAGAAGGTGGGCCTAGCTGTGCTGTACCTGTCAGACGATGCAGACAGATGGTGGAGCCAGGTTGGCCCGACTGCACTTCAGACTCCAGGATTCAACTGGACTCAGTTCAAGACTCTCTTAGAGCAGAGATTTTATCCCGAGGAGCTGAGGCGTCAGAGGATGACTGAATTCAACACTCTAAGCCAGAATACCATGTCGGTTGAAGCTTACACCACTCGGTTCCACTTTCTGGCGAATTATGCTGGAGATTTGTTACCCAATGAGAATTCCCGAGCTTTCTTCTACCGAGGAGGACTTCGAGCCGATATCACTCTCAACATGCCCCGGAGTCTCTCAACTGTTAATGAGCTCTATAATGCTGCGCTTTACGCAGAGTCTTCAATCGAGCGGGTGAAATCTATGAATCCATCATCTGGTTATAAACGACCTTTCTCCCACTCTGAGAATAACCAAACCTCTTCTTCGAAGAAATTCCATTCTTCAGGAGGTCCGAAACACTTCCCTTGTTTTTTTTTCCTTGCTTTTCCACCCTCTATCTTTTATGGCGTTGAAATCCATCGTTGCCTACTTGTTGCAGACAATGATTACAAGAAGTCCAACTCCACGCCGTTGTTCGCAAACAAGAAGAAGAACATTTGTTACAAATGCAACAAGGACTACCACGCGGGATAAAACTGTGACGGTACTCCTTTCACATGCTTCACTTGTGGAGAACCTGGTCATCGCTCCTACAACTGTCCGAAGAAGACTGCTGCCGCTACTGCCACAGTCGCCGGTGCTGTTGCTACAACTAAGCGCAAGGGTCGTATCTTTATGATGAGCAGAGCCGATGCTGAAGCACACCCGGAGATCGTCACGGGTATGTTTTCAAACATCAATTCTTTTCTTCTTCTCGTGCCTTCTTCCCCCCTGTTGTAGGTGCATCCTACCCCGCTAATCTTATTCGTTTTAACTCCTTTGGTTCAGCTACCTCCCATCCCATGGACCACCCTTTGTTTTATTTAAAAACTCTCGCTTTGATTTATTGTTTACCCTTGTTCTATTTATTCGTCAACCATTTTTTTTAACCCCCAAATTTTTATAAAAAGTCTGACTAGCTTAAAAACTTTGAACTACCGTAAAATTGGAACATTTTGAGTTATAATTTCATATTGTGAAACCCCATGTTTTGTAAAAGTTTGACTATCTTAAACTTTTGAATATCGTTAAATATATCAATTTTGAATTTTAATTTAAATACTTTTTACTCCATTTTTTTTTTAGTTTTATCTTTGGTTGATGTTTATATTAAATTCTGCTTCCAAATACTTCAATTTCTAAAAGATTATTATGTAAAACATTTTAACATTGTCGAAATTATTTTGAATGTTCGGGTTTGATAACATTTTTGAAAACTTTCATAATTACTTTGGTAACATTTTTGAAACCTTAACATTTTGAATTTAGTTTTCGTTTTATTGTCGGTGAACTTTTGAATTTGTTATTCAAAATGTTTGATGAGTGCTTTGATTTTTGCCAACTACAAAATTTGATTTCTCAAAACTAAATTTTGTTTCATCATAAAACCGAAATATTGTCGAATTTCTTAATCAAATTGTCTTACTTTGTTTTGAACGTGTTTCGGCTACCCTATTCTCTTCGACTTTGTTTACAAAAGTTATTTAACGTTGTTATTTTACCAAGTAGCTTTACTTTACGATTTCATTAATCGAAAGGTTTTAAACTTCGGGTTGGTTAGCCCAATTCTTCTTGAAATAAATATTTGCCTTCGATTTCGTATCACTTTGAAAGTTGTAAAATTTTCTTTTAAACCAATTTTTTTTATGCGAAATTTGTATCCTCATCTTTTCAAGTAAGATGATCTCGATTTCTTTTCTGCTTATTCTTAGTTTCGAGGACGAAACTTTCTTTTAGTGGGGAGGATTGTAACACCCGCTATTTTTCCTAAGCATTTTTATTCGTTCCGTTAGGACTTCGTCTTAACTCTGTCACTTTTGGCCTCATATTTTATCATTTTACTAAGCGCTATTTTAATTTTTGAGCTTAATAATTTTTTTATTTTAAATTTAAAGATTCAAAATTCTTTTAAATCCATTTATTTGGTTTCTTCGTAAACTAATTAATTTTTCCGCAAGGAATTCTATTTCTTTTCGAATTGACATTTTTAAGCTTGGATTTAAGTTATTCCTTTTTCCTAATAATGTTTGAATACGTTTCTATAATATTTTCAACTAGTAAATATTTTTATTTACAAAAAAAAAATTAGTTGTTAATGATTTTTATTACGAAGCTTTGCGAATAATTATTTTCTTACGCGAGGTTTACTCGAATTACTTTGAAATGCCTTTAACTATTTTACGATTATACTTTTTATCAACTTATAAATTATTTGAGACTGTTTTCTTACATTTTGGACCGACTAAGCACTTTGTCACAAGTTTTATTACGTTTTATTTAAACGTTTCATTTTATCACGTTAAAACGTAAACGTAAGATAAATTTTATTTCATTCAATTGTAGCATTTGTGTCAAAACTTTTCATGCTCCCTTTCCTATCCATTTGGCCGGCCACTTTGACTATTCCCACCTAGTTTTCATCAAACGTTAAATCCCATTTTAATTAGAAAACCATCCATTTCTTTACTACCTTTCATTCTTTTATCAAAAGTAAAAAAAAAATCAATCTTCATCCTCACTTTGGGCCGTGGCACTCACCTCTATTCTAGGATTATTTTTGCTTCAATTCTAGTCTTAATCGACTCAAATTCATGTCAAATAATCCCCTTTTCGTTCTCTTCGTTAAGGTATTAATCCACGTCGTTTTCGATCAATTCTTACCTTGATTTTTATTAGTTTTCTCATGGTATTTTTCTGCCATGATTTTCGTGTTTGGTAGGATTTTTGGACGATCCCGAAGCCGACGAATATATCGTTGATTCAGACTTGGAGTAGAGGTAACGTCGATGTTACTCGGTATTTCATGATTTTAATTGAGTATTTGCATGTATATATTTTTATATTTTATTTTGGCAACATATGTATGTCACGGATTCTGGAAAAATTTTTAAAGTTGAAAATTTGCATGTTTCGATATTTTTATCGCTTTTACGAGATTAACGATTAAATTGTTATATTAATTTGTAAAATCGTAATAATCGGCCTAAACATGTAATATATGTTTATATTCTGGAAAAATGTTATTTTTGATGATTTTTAATAATTTAGTATTTTTCTGATATTTTTGATATCGATTATTGAATTATTATCGTTTTCGGACAAAAATGATTAAAAGCCGATTTTTAGTTCTAGTACTTAAACATTTTATTTTAATCTGATTTTTGACGTGGTGAAACTTTCTGGTGAAATAGAATTTTCTGAATTTATTCATAATTTTTCGGAATTGTTAAGTGGATGAATTAATTAATCACTTTAAATCATCGTTTATCGTTAAAACCGTGTTTGTTGTTTAAATTCTCGGTTTCTGGTCTTTGGTTTAAAACTGGAAAAAATTTATGATTCTGATGATTTCATATTAAAATGTATTATTATGATTTTTAGTGCCTTAATAAAATGTTAGGAACGATAGGTTTATTAATAAAATCGTTAATTGCGAAAACGGGTTTAAATGACGGTTTTGTTGAAATTTGTTGAACTGGGTTTTGGAAAAATCTGGAAAAATTTATATTCTGTAAAATCAGGATTTTAAAGTGTAATAATAATTTTTGGATATTAATACTTAAATCGTTTTGTAATTACTATTTTTATTAATCGTTATTGTCGAGATTGGACGATTAACGAGAAAACGCTTTAAAAACCGAGTTTTTAGAATTCTGGAAATTTTCTTTTCTGGACAGAATGTCCATAAATATAAGTTAATATAACAAGTATTTTTTGTACTATTTATTATAGTCTTTAATTAATAAATATTGATTTTCGGACAAATTGTGGTATTAGTATGAACTAATATTTTCACTATTTTGATATAATACTATTTTTAGTAAAGTTTCTAAAAATAGAATTTTCCTAAAATAGAAAGTTTCCTCTTTTGGAAAGTGATTCTTTTTTCCCCTTTTGTTCTCTTATTATTATAATGATCATATCTCTTAAATATATCGATAATGACTTTGTTTTGGAGTTATGAAATAAGGATAAGTGTGGGGTTAGAGTAATACAGTCTAGGATGTACTGTTTTGCCATCAACTATAAGGCTGGTGTATCTATTTGGGATGCATTGGTTGTTGAACTTGATACATTTGGTGTACAGGAGTATATGTGCATTGTGCCCTTAAGCTAGATATCGCATCGTGTTAGTCGCCGTCAGTTGAACTGGATACATTTGGTATCCAGGAGGGGTGTATATTACTTAAGCTAGGACTTCGCATGATAAGTCGACGTCCTATTATGGTTGAGTTGCCTAGTTAGAGACCTTGGATCTTCGCTGCGTGTGAAGTTGGTGTCTGAGTTCTCGAAGCTAGTTTTTAGTATATCCCTAGTGAAAGTCTAGCCTTGTGCACACTAACCGAATATCCATAACGCCATTTTGAATATTTTTATTGTTATCGATATAAATTGGTTTGCAGGTTGGCAAATATTTTTATGTTTCTTCGGAAATCCTTTTGATTAATTTGTTTTACGCTAAAGCTTATTTTAATATGTTGTTTTACTGTTTTCCATTTTTACTATTTTTCCTATATTAGTAATTACTGTTTTAAAATCCTGTTATACGGCTGGGAGAACGTTGACGTTGCTCCCCACTGATTGTGGCTGTTATGTTTTAACATGGCAGGTATACGTGTTTATTTTCCGGTGGGTGTGGGCTAACGAGCGGTCTTGGATCCTGCTTGATCTTTTTAATAATCATGTCTTAAGGATTGTTTAACCTCTTTATGAATTGTTTTAAATTTTAGCCATTTTTATTGTATGGCGCATGTTTGACTTTACCAATTTAATTTATTAAGACATAGTTCTGTGTGTTTTAATCCCGACTCTACAGTGTTTCCACCACTGTATCGCGCTAGAATTTTTAGGGGATTACACCTCTTCCCTTAGCCACTTCCACTGGAGTCTCGGGGCCTGTCCCGAGACCACTCCCTATCCCGCCACTGACCAACCATCAGATGGCCGCTCTTTTCGAGCTCTTCTCAAAATTTACTATTAATAATAACGAAAACCGTTCTTCTTACGACTTGTCTTATTTTCAAAATTCTTTCAATTTCAAAAATTTCACATGGAATGAATTTTAGAAACCCGACGAACAGGTACATCTTCCTCCGCATCTGATCGAGCAGCTCGAACAAAGGAAGTCCTGAGATCCGGTGATTGAAGAAACCGAGTCCATTAATGTGGGAACCACTTTAGAGCCCCAGATCCTTAAGTTGGGCCTATCCTTAGATCCCGAGGAGAGAAAACAATTCACAGACCTCCTCCAAGAGTTCAAGGATGTCTTCGCATGGTCCTACAAGGACATGCCGGGAATAGATCGAGAAATAGCGGAACACCATATACCCATAAAAAATGGGTGTAAACTGGTAAAACAGAAACTCCGAAGAATGAGGCCCGAATGGTCTCTCAAGGTCAAAGAAGAAGTCGACAAGCAATTCAAAGCGGGCTTTATACAAGTGTCTGAATATCCAGGCTGGGTCGCAAACATCGTGCCGGTACCCAAGAAGGACGGCAAGGTGCGGGTATGTGTGGACTTCCGGGACCTTAATAAAGCAAGCGCAAAAGACGATTTTCCGTTACCACACATCGACATATTGGTGGATAACACGGCCGATCATGCCCTCCTATCATTCATGGACAGGTATGCCGGATACAATCAGATCAAAATGGCAGAAGAAGACATGAGTAAGACCACCTTCATTACACCTTGGGGTACTTACTGTTACACCGTTATGCCATTTGGGCTCATCAACGTCGGGGCCACTTATCAACGAACTGCCACTACCCTACTACACGACATGATGCATAAGGAAGTGGAGGTTTATGTGGATGACATGATCGTCAAATCCAAAGACCGAAGTGGGCACATTGCGGCCATAAGAAAATTCTTTACCCGACTACGCAAATACAACATGAGGCTAAACCCTAAAAAATGCAGTTTCGGGGTAACATCGGGCAAATTACTGAGCTATATCGTTAGCCAACGCGGCATCGAGGTTGACCCAGCTAAAATCAAGGCCATTACCGAGATGCAGCCACCAAAACCGAAAAAGAAATAAGGGGGTTTCTCGGGAAAGTCCAATATATCAGCTAATTCATTTCAAAACTAACCATGGTATTGTGAGCCCATTTTCAAAAAACTGAAGATTGGAGAACTGGTACTATGGGACGACAAATGTCAAACGGCTTTCGATAAAATCAAGGAGATTCTGTCTGCACCGCCGGTATTAATGCCACCTCAGCCTGGTTTGCCTTTGTCGTTATATCTAACAAGATCGAGACAGCCATGGGGGTTATGCTGGCCCGGACAGTTGATTCAGAAGAGCGGGCTATTTACTACATCAGTAAAAAGTTCCTAGAATACGAATGCAAGTATACAATGCTCGAGAAAACGTGCCTAGCTTTGGTTTGGGCCACTAAAAAGCTCCGACATTACATGCTTAGTCACGAGGTACATGTATTATCCAAAATGGATCCTATCAAGTACCTATTCGAGAAACCTATCCTCAATGGCAGGATGTCCAGATGGACTTTAATGTTAGCTGAGTTCGACCTCAAGTTTGTACCATTAAAAGCCATCAAAAGGCCGGGTAGTAGCCGAATTCCTCGCCGATAGCCCGATATCTGAAGAAGGGCTTACCGATACTTAGGCTTTTCCAGATGAAGACATATTCCATACTGACACCGAAACGTGGGATTTATACTTAGATGGGGCGTCCAACTTTTGAGGATTCGGAGTCGGCATTCTATTAATATCACCGAAAGGAGAGCATACACCGTTATCCATCAAATTGGACTTTGATGTGACTAACAACGCCGCCGAGTGTAAAGCATGCATTCACGGGTTACAAGCCGCCGCCGATTTAGGAGTAACAAACCTCTGGGTCCACGGTGACTCATCCCTAGTCATCAATCAAGCTCTCCAAAAATGGAAAACTCAGAACGCCAATCTCGTAGCTTACCAAGTGCGAGTAAGGGTTCTTGAGAAACAATTCCAAAAGGTGGAATATATCTATCTACCCCGAGAGGAGAATCAATTTGCAGATGCACTTTCCAAAATAGCATCCCTGCTAAATATACCAGAACATCTAACTAGCATGCCGATCTGCGTCGAAAGACGGTCCGAGCCGGCTTACATCCACGCTATCCAAGACATCGAGATAACTGACCCGGAACCTTGGTATCAGGCTGTCCTAACATACTTGACATCGGGAGAGTATCCTTCGGGAACTGAAAACCGGGCCAAGAAAGCCCTGCGAAGATTGGCAACCCAATTTGTTCGTACGGACGACGGACAGTTATACAAGAAGACCGCGCAGGGGGCTCTCCTCCTGTGTATCAATAAAGTGCAGGCCGAAAAGGTTATGCCTGAGGTACACGATGGTGAAAATGGCTCACATATGAATGGCAATAAGTTAGCCCGGAAAATCATGAGGCTCGGATATTATTGGAACACCATGGAAACGGACTGTCAGTCATATGTCAAACACTGCCATAACTGTCAGATCTTTGCCAATGTACAACATATGCCGTCATCTCAGCTATACACCATGACGTCCCCGTGGCCATTTTCGACATGGGGCATTGACATAATTGGAAAGGTTCACCCTTCCGGGACGGGAGGTCATTGCTTCATTTTGGTGGCCATCGACTATTTCACCAAATGGGGGGAAGCCGAGTCATATCGTGTCTTGAACGCCAAGCACGTGGCCAAATTTATCCAAAATAAGATCATATGCCGATACGGGATCTCACACGAGTTTATCAGTGATCACGGGACCCATTTTCAAGGTGAAACTGCCACGTTGCTGGCAAAATACAAAATTCAAAGGCATACATCTTCACCTTACCGACCCCAAACAAACGGAGCGGTAGAGGCGGCTAATAAAACAATTGTCACCATACTTAAAAAGATGGCTGAGAATTACCGGGATTGGCCTGATAAAATACATTTTGCTCTCTGGGCCTACCGAACTTCAATTCGCACCGCAACCGGAGCAACTCCATATTATTTGACATATGGAATGGAGGCGGTCTAGCCGGTCGAGCTAGAAGTACCATCCCTCAGGATTTTACTAGAAAGCCAAGTACCGGTTGACCTACTACCGGTTGACCCAAGAGAAAAATTCAAACCCAATTGGGCTGGGCCGTATTTGGTAAAGAAGGTCCTATCGGGAGGAGCGGTGATGCTGATAGACTTGGACGGGAACGAATTCGTCAACCCAACCAACTTGGACCAGTTGAAGCGCTATTACCCATAAGCCCAATCTCAATGTCATTTGCAAAAGTTTATAAAAATTCGTCGTTTTATAAATTTTCAAAAATTATAGGCAAATCAATAAGCTAGGATTATTCATCCTACTGTCGGATATCTTGAACTAATAGTCTTGGTGTATTTCGAAAAAATTGCAAAAAAATCTATTTTTGATGAACTACGTTTGGTTTGATTCCGCTAATTGTGGATACGTAGGCAACCCCTCATAAGGGTACAGCCACTGCAATAAACGAAAAGACGGGAAAGGTATTCACTAATATGTCTTTTATTAAAAAACCCGATAAACTTGAGAAATTCAAAATTACACCAAAAAAAAACGTCAAAAACGGCAAACACAAAAAAAACACACACCACAAAAGTAGTAATAATATTTAAATAATAAAACTAAGGAGGCTAATGTTCATGCATTTTGCCCTTTCCCTTATCCTTTGGGTCGCGTGGAGCCCAATGTCGCCGGGGCGGGGGCGAGCGTTCCCGAATCCCAAGGGGAACCTCCTTAGCTCGAACCCGTTTCTTCGACAGCGGGTCTTTTGCTTTTGTCGCTGGTCCAAGTCAAGCCCGCATGTGCTTAGGTAGTCTGTCTCGTGGGCCAAGTCGGTCCTGCACTGCCAGTCTCGGGCCAAGTCTCCTTTCCAAGTCAGTCTGGGGACCCACTTTCCCCCGTGCACCTCTAGCACCAGACCCTTCAGCTCGAGTCCTAGACTTTTTTCTCTGACCTGACATCAGACGACCAGGGTAGCCGGAGTGTCTCCTTCGTCAAAGAAGCCCCTATTGTCTTTAACTTGCTCCCTTCGCAGCAGGTCAAAAGTCTCATCAACCTTCAAAGCAGCTCGGGCCTTTGCGGAATCAGCTTTGGTCCACTTCACATAAGAATCTGAAATCCAAATTGAATGAAGAGATTTGAGGATGGGCCAAGTATGCCGGGTATACCATGTCCCTCGGGTCCAAGCCTGTCCAAAAATAGATGGGCCACCACGGCACTACCCATCGAATCAACGGACCGCTGTGAAAAGACAATACCTCAACCCAATACTTCTGAGTAATCTGGCGAGAAAAGTCTATAGCCCACCTCCTTGTCATCACCTGATTATGATGATAGTTGCTCGCGTCAAGTGGAGGATCTATCACTGATAACCTCTCATATAGCCAAATCTGGAAAAAAGGAAGCGAAAATATGAGTTCCCGGGACGAAACAGGCGTCCGCCTAAGGGCACTCGATCGAGTGCCTAGGGGTCACTCAATCGAGTGGTACCTCTGGTAACGAACAGGGGGCTTTTTATGAGGGTACTCGGTCGAGTGCCGGGGTGACTCGAGCGAGTGCCCACTGTAGCGAGAAAATCAAGAAAATTCAAAAAAATTCAAAATCAAGGAAAATCAAAAAAATCCGAAGCAATATACCTGCAATAAACGCGTGCTCCCGGTCAGTCGAACCGACGAATCCCTCTTACGGTTGTCTAGGCCTTGGATAATTTCACCCGTGATAAGCCAAGCCGGATTATGCTCCGTCTCCATCAGATCAATCACGATCAAGAGGCGGGCGTTACCTATGCATGACAATAAGTCCATATGACCTTCAAAAGCATAAACGTGAAGCATACAAAAAGAAAAGGCCCTACGGCTGTGAATCTGTCTCACCCGGACATCATGAGGGTTCATAAATTTCTCAGCCAAATCGATCAAAGAAATATTACCATCCTCCATCATGCGAGATACTTCATTATGGGAGAGTCCCAAAAATTCTCGAAGCTTCCTTCTTGGGTCATAAACCGAAAACGAGATGGCAGGTCGGAGTATCGGGTTCCATCCTCCACAGCAGCAATCTCCTCGGGTAAGGGACAAACCTCTCCTCGGGGAAAGGCAAAGACATGATATGTATCGTCCCAATAGGACAAACAAGCATCGAGAAAGTAGCGATCAACTCGCATCTGACGGAAGGGATACAACTGAGTGATACCCGTCTGATTGAGAGGCACCCTATCCGTGTCCCTAAAGCATCGGGACCATTCTTGCAGCATCACGGTCAATCGATCGATTCTCATGGTTAAAATTCTTGAAAGGAATAAAGAAACTTTCTTTTTGAGAAGGGGTGAATTGTGAGGAAGTTGTGAAGAATATCAAAGACAAGGGAGGGATATTTATAGCATTAGCTCCACAACCCTCTTTCAATATCTTCCTTACACAGAAGTTTCCTAATTCTAACGGGATCAACATACAGGCCTCGTCTCGAGATTCCCTAATCTTAGCCCGGGAATTAGTCATCCCGAGTTTCCTAATTCCACAAATTTCAAAAAAAAAAATTTCAAAAATTTCAAAATTTCAAAATTCAAAAAATTCAAAATTTATTCCCCAGCGCGAGTCATACTTTCACCTACGTGTTGCATTTATGTGACTGCTACAGGTACAAATCAAGACTTTAGAGGCAAGCCCGCACAACTCACATATCTCCCCAGCGGAAAGCCCAAGGCGACATTTCACACGGGATGGGCCCATATATAGGCGCACCCAGGGCTTATACGACAAGTCCGATTCCCCACGGAGTCATCATCATCTGCTCAGGTATGATTTCTGTTTTATGGCTGGCGAGCCCTT
Source organism: Agrostemma githago (assembly GCA_958450325.1). Lineage (NCBI taxonomy): Eukaryota > Viridiplantae > Streptophyta > Magnoliopsida > Caryophyllales > Caryophyllaceae > Agrostemma > Agrostemma githago. Next base: position 19,295,920 of record OY288241.1, on the reverse strand, counting down.
CACGCGAGTCTAATGGACTATAAACGACCCGATCGGAAGTCTGCCAGGTTTCAATCGTCGATTGGCCGGGTAGCTACTCTGACTTTCGCCTTGTCCAAGCCTCAGTCAGAGTGGGGGCTCTATAGACACCCGCATTTTGACTGCCAGGTGTCTATGGTAGTTTCCAAAAAACACCCGATGATGATCGAACGCAAACGTGTTTCTACGCGCTCGGATATGGGCTCGAAACCATTAGTGACTGGCTTAGGCATTTACGGAATAAAAATCTCACAAAACTGACCTCAGATTCAGGCCCAGCGGGTCGTTTCCAATAAAATGAGACTAACTTGGGTCAAAACCGTCACCGGAAATAAAACCGACTTTTAGCGATTGGGTCAAACCCTGGTCAAAGCCGTTCCGAGACATACAAAACAACCATTCAAATGTCATAAGACCAGTCCAAATACAAAACCCACAAAATATCCCAACCACAGTCCAAAAAACCGGCCCTTTGCGCTGCGGCTGACCCACTTGATCGAGTGTCAGCCCACTCGATCGAGTGGCCTCTCAAGCTAGCCCGAATGCGGTCACTTGGGCCACTCGACCGAGTCCAGGGGCTACTCGGTCGAGTAACCCTAGACGGGGGTGCATAGCAATGCCTATATAAGCACCCCCTTGCATGCAAAATTGATCATCTTTTTCACCCTAATCAAATCCTAAAAACCCTAATCCTTTACACACAAACCCTAACCCTAGCATCTAGGAATCCGAACCCCAATCACCATAACTTAACTTACATCTCGATACTCCCGTGCTAGCCACAACTAACGAGTCCCGTCCGAGAACAAGAACATGTAGGTTGAGGGTGCAACATTCCCATTCTTCTCTTTTTTTTCTTCTTCTCGTCGTCCGTTCGTCCCGATTATCATCTTTTTTTCGTTTTTTTATTTTATTATTGCATCTCTAATATCGATAGTATTATTAGTATAAAACATTAAAATACTTGTGAATTTGTGTCGAGTGCGAATGATGTCAGGATAAGAAAACCCGAATATACAAGGGTATTGCACCCAGCGTTGCCGGTCGCTTATCCCGACACCCCTAGCACTTGATTATTGAAGCAAGTCAATTTAAACACTAGTTTTTTTTACTTTTGTCCGCATTGTCATCAAACGCATATTTCATCAATTTTCAAAACTATTTTCAAAACGAGTACTTTTTTTCAATTAGGGTCGAAACCCGTTGACGCGGATCCGACATCACATAATCCCTAGGGATTCGTTACGATGTCGGGAAGCCGAGGGAATTAAGTCTTTCAATTCATGTAAAGTGTCTGTCTACTAGATGCGATACCAATTCAATAATTGGATGTCGAATCTAAACGATTTAGTCAAATAATTTAGCTAATACGATTTTCCGTTGATGCTTAAAATAGATGTCATTAATTTGATAAGAATGCGACACTATAAACGAGGAGGAAATTTATATCGTTTTAGTTAACTTAAACGACTAATAGCAATTTTTTTAGTTCAGCTCTAATATTCTATATCGATTCAATAATCGAACGTCGATATGACGAGTATGTGTAGACACCCGCATTTTGACTGCCAGGTGTCTATGGTAGTTTCCAAAAAACACCCGATGATGATCGGACGCTAACGTGTTTCTACGCGCTCGGATATGGGCTCAAAACCATTAGTTGTTGGCTTAAGCACTTATGGAGTACAAATATCACAAAACTGACCTCAAATTCAGGCCCAGTGGGTCATTTCCAGTCAAACAAGACTAATTTAGGTCAAAACCGACACCGGAAATAAAACCGACTTTTTTACGATTGGGTCAATCCCGGTCAAAGTCGTTCCGAGACACACAAAACAGCCATTCAAACATTCAAAAAGTGTAGCCCAAACACAAAACCCATCAAATACCAAAGCCACGGTCCAAAACACTGGACCCGCGCGATCCAGCTGAGCCACTCGATCGAGTGCTCAGTCCACTCGATCGAGTGGGCCCTCATCCAAGTCCGACTGCTGGTACAATGGGCCACTTGACCGAGTCCAGGGGCTACTCGGTCGAGTAACCTTAACTGGGGTACATAGCCAAGCCTATATTTACACCCCATGCAACACACAAATTCATAACTTTTTGCAATTCTAATTCTACCCTAATCAAACCCCAATACTACACTAGCAAACCCTAAACCTAGGTTTAGGAATTCCAAACCCTAACCACCAGAACTTAGCCTACATACTCGATACTCCCGTGCAAGCCACCACTACGAGTTCCGTCCGAGCATAAGAAACATGTAGGTTGAGGGTGCAAAACCCCGCTCTTTCCCTTCTCTTGTTTTTCGCGTGTCGTTTTCGTCGTCATTGTCGTTTTTTATCGCATCATAATATCGTTAATATCGCTAGTATTAAAACACTAAAATACTCGTGAATTTGTGTCGAGTGCGAAGGATGTCAGAATAAGGAAACCCGAATATACAAGTGTACTGCACACAGCGTTGCCGGTCGCTTATCCTGACACTCTAGCACTTGATTATTGAAACGAGTCAACTTAAACAATATTTTCTCGTTTTCGTTCGCATCGTTATCATAAATAATCGCATACTTCATCGATTTCCTAAAACCTTTTTCGAAACAAGTGTTTTTTTAGGGGTCGAAACCCGTTGACGCGGATCCGACATCACATAATCCCTAGGGATTCATTACAATGTCGGAAAAGCCGAGGGAATCAAGTCGAGTTTGTTTAATTCAAGTGTCGGTCCGTCAGATTCGATACCAACTCCATAGTTGGATGTCAAATCTTAACGGGTTAGTCAAATGAATTAACCAACGCGGTTTCTATTGATGCTAAAATAATTGTCATACAATTCGTTAGAATAACGGCATTATTAAACATGGAGGAAATCTATTTATATCGCGATGGTTAATTTAAATTGACTTATAGCAATTTTTATCTAGATCTAACTATTTCATATCGATTCAATGATCGATTATGGGATACGACGAGTATCAAATTTAGAACCGGGTACAAATAACACAATATTTATACCCGATTCGACAAAATCATCAAATTAGCAAAATCAAAAGCAATTTCGGAATTATTAACAAAATTGCGAGCGAACACTGGTTCGTACAGGGGGCACTCGATCGAGTGCCTAGCCCACTCGGTCGAGTGGCACCCCAAAAACGAGACAGAAGGTTCTGGCAACCTCCACTCGGTCGAGTCTCGAAATGACTCGATCGAGTGGCGACATACTCGGTCGAGTTCACCAATAACTCGACCGAGTAGGGCATAAAAAACGGGACATAACCCTTTTCAGGGGTCCACCCGGTCGAGTCCCTCAATGACTTGGTCGAGTGGCCCTTTATCACGACAATATCGTGAGTCCTATAGTGTCATTCGAGTCTCGTTATTGCTTTTTATGACTTAGGTCAACACGTGCCTAATCCATCACGTGAAGCATCACCTTTTCGAAACCATGCATCATCATATTTATGTCATTCCATATTCTAGCAAACCGTTAATACTGTTATACCGTTACTAACCGTTTGTTACTTTTCTTGTTGATTTATTGTTCGTTTTATTGTACGAAATGAACCCGCATGCTAAAATACAACTTTGACGTTAATTTTTGTTGCATTAAATCGACATAGAAACCCTTTCAATTTTTCACATGCTTAGGGAAAACAGTGTTTGCATAAGCATTTCCATCATTTAACTAACGCGCGTATTCAAAAATCATTCGATATCCTAGTAGAGGCCGCTAATGTGCGGGCGGGGTTGGGTGTCCTTAGTGGGCTTCCCAACACGTACCCTCACCCCTTACTCAGAACCTCGGTTTCCGGATGCCCGAAACCGTTGGCGCGCTAGAGTCATTCTATACACGATAACCGGTAGTGACGGTATCGGTATCGCAATGCAAAAGGACGAGCCCAATAAACTCTGACATCGGAAATGGGCCGTATTTTGTACACGGCCCACTACGACATAGAGTGGGTTCGAATGGGCCCGAACTCCCACAAAGTTCGGTGGCGACTCCACTTAGATTTAAATTTCAATTCGATCTATTCTCATATGGAGATTCATTCGCCTCACCAAACCCGCGCGTGGCCGCGTCGGGGTGGACCTATGTCATGTCCACAGTATGATACATATGAATCGAGCATAAATCTTATAATATTTATGCCCGATTCAACAAAGTCATCAAATTATCCAAATCAAAAGCAATTTCGGGATCGATAACAAATTGCAAAGCGAACCCTGGTTCGTACAGGGGGCACTCGATCGAGTGCGTAGTCCACTCGGTCGAGTGGCACTCCAAAAACGAGACAGAAGGCTATTTTGACAACCGCTCGGTCGAGTCTCGCCATGACTCGATCGAGTGGCCGTGCACTCGGTCGAATTCTCGCCTAACTCGGTCGAGTGACGTCTCGAAATCTGGACAGAAGCTTTTTCAGAGGTCCACTCGGTCGAGTCCCTCAATGACTCGGTCGAGTGGCCCCTTTATCACGTCAAACCGCGAGTCCTACAATGCCATTCGAGTCTCGTTAACGCTTTTTTATGACTTAGGTCAACATGTGCCCAATCTATCACGTAAAATATTACTTTTCAAAAACTATCCATCATCTTATCTACGTCATTCCATTATTCGCAAACCATTATTATGGTTATACCGTTACTAACAAGTTTGTTATTTTCTTGTTGATTTATTTTCATTGTTTATTTTATTGTACTAAAATGAACTCGCATGCTAAATTAAACTTCGACGTTAGAATTAGTTGCATTAAATCGACATAAAAACCCACTCCATTATTCGCATGTCTAGGGAACATATTGTTGTCATAACATTTTCATCGTTCAACTAACGCGCGTATTAGAAAGTCATTCGATATCTTAGTAGAGGCCGCTAATGTGCGGGCGGGGTTGGGTGTTCTTTGTGAACTTCCCAACACGTACCCTCACCCCTTACTCAGAACCTCGGTTTCCGGATGCCCGAAACCGTTGGCGCACGAGAGTCATTCAATACACGGTATCCGATAATGTCGGTATCGGTATCAAATGCAAAGGGACGAGCCCAATAAACTCTGACATCGGAAATGGGCCATATTTTGTACACGGCCCACTACGACATGGAGTGGGTTCGAACGGGCCCGAACTCCCACAAAGTTCGGTGGCGACTCCACTTCGATTTAAATTTCAATTCGACCCATCTCATATGGAGATTCATTCGCCTCCCCCCAAACCCGCGCGTGGCCGCGTCGGGGTGGACCTATGTCATGTCCACAATATATATATATATATATATATATATATATATATATATATATATATATATATATATATTATCGTGCTATAATAAATGGATTAGGGAAGGAGTTTCTTGAGTCCTTTGATTGTGATGAAGTGGTGCATCTATATGACGATTATAAGTTGCACATCGATTGTGAATCGAGTTTTGTATTTTTGTTCAATATTTTCGGGTAGGGAATTGTTCCTAAGGAAAGAGATTGGTGTAATTGTTTAACCCAAATAGCAATTATGAATTGTAATATGATTATAAATCAAAATATGGATTTTTTAAAACTTGTTTCATGCAAAATTCACTAAAAACAATTGAATAATTAAGTCATACGGTGCATGATTATTATTGTTTGTGACTTGTTTGATTAAAACTGACAGGTCGCCTTGTAAGTTGACCTAGTTGCATGGTTAGGACCCATAATGTATTTAATTCCTCGCACAAGTATTAAGCACTGCCTTTCGAGAACTAACCAATACAACAAGTTCATATCATTGGTTGAAGTGACTTTGTAAGTGGTGCTTTATTTTCCGATGTGTGTGTACCCATAGGTTTAGTTTGGTATGCTTAACATGTAAGAATATTTTATGATATAATAATATTATGGGATATGCAATATATCTTTCCTATTATTATGCTAATATTTCTTCCTCATAATTATGGTCTTATTGGAAATCAGGATCTTATAGAGATATGCTATCACAATAATATCGGACTAAATAAGGAGTTTTTCCATATTTACTCAACCTTGATGGAAGGTCGAGATTACCGTAATCTAAAACCCTAATAGGAAACAGGTCTTCTCTCTGCCTATATAATGGAGTCTTTACCATCAGAAACTCCATATGATGAATGAAAACGTAATGCATGAATGCGTATTATTAAGGTCAAACAACACTTATTACGTTATTGGACAAGAGGGAGAAACCATACCTATTAATTATGAAACCGTGCCTGTTATCATTATTTGAAGATCATATGAAGACATATTATTATTATTCGAAGCCTTATTATTATTCGAAGTTGTCTTATTATTTATGAAGTCGTTCTATAGAGATCTAATATCGTTCATATTAGATTTCGATTTATTCCGTAATTAGGTATGTTTTAATCTCGTCTTAATTAATCTTTTGTGACCTTCATGTTGTTCAAATATTTATGGGAATTATGTTTTATTTATGTCATGTTAATAATATGCTAACATGTGGTATCAGAGCTTAGGTTATTGAACTCATGATTGTCCATTAATTAAGATTATTATTACAGAATAATGACCTATTATACATTATAGTATAATAGTATGTGAAATTACTTGTGTTCCGTTTTGCGACTGATTTTATGTAATCACCTTTTGTTACTACTCTATAATAGTCTACACAAATAATTCTCCTTCAAGTGTGTACATGTATAGTATGCAAAGCAATTGTAGATTACAAAATCACACAACTATGATGCTAAGTAATTGTTTGTTATATGCATGTCAAATTGGTTTATGTTTTTCCTAGTCCCATTATGTTATTCATGCAATTTGTTTAACTACCTCATCGATTTGTACTACTCGTATATATTATGTGTATATACGTAAATTAGGTTTAATTGTTGATGGTCTTTATGGATTTGGTAATATTAAGTTCAAGTGATTTTTCCATATTCAATTCGATCATGTAATGTTTGATGATGAGTAGTTATCTCCTGAATTTCTTACCACGACAAAGTTCTTATTATTTATATGGAATTAATGAAAGTTTAACCTGAAATTGATATCATTATTGTCTTGATTATTCTGTTAAACTGATTTTGTCATGATTATATGATTTACTATATGCATATTGATTAGTGTATAGATTAAAGTTTTAATATGAAGTGAATTAAAATTCTATTTTTGAGAAGTAATTCCATGATAATTTGATAATGAATGATGATATACTCCGTATGATTATGAGTTACTGAAACATGGTTTCACCTTATTGTTTATGCTCATTCGATATAATTATTCGTTTGACAAATAATGATTTATGATAAGTTATAATTTCATACTTTTTTGGTTTTAGATAATGTAAATATGAAATTCTTATGGCTAAATTTCACCGCAGTGAATTTACAACTCAAGTTCAATTTTGACGTAATATTGTCATTATATCGCTCACACATATAAAAATATATATATTTACCCACAGGTAGATTATATTGACATGTGTAACATTCTATAGTCATTATATCGTTCACATATAAAAATATATATTTACCCGCAGGTAGATTATATTACCATGTGTAACATTCTATTTATTTAAATATTTTAGTGACTACCCACAGGAGCACTATTATTAAAGATGTGTTGTTTCACATATTAAAGTCTCATATTATTTATGTTGTCTCATTTTATCACAACTAAAATTTACCTAATCAAGTGCAATCTTATGATAATTCTGTTGTTGAGCTTAATTAATGGAACAAACTACTCTGAATGAAAAGAGTAATTTAAGTTCATCTTGAAGTTGATCAAACCGGAAACTTGTCTTCGCAAAGACAAGCCGACTGACTTAACTTCTGAAAGTAATGCTCAAATTAAATATTTCTCCATGAATTTTGGGAGAGATTTGATAGATTATGCATTTTATTCCTGTGTTGGATGATTGGAACCAACATTAAGACTTAGGAATTCATTGTATGGACTGAAACATATATTAAGACAATGCTCCTAAAGTTCGATAAAATCATTTCAGATTTTAAAGAATATATCGTTGAATCTATGTATAAATCTCAAGATCAGTGGGAGTAAGTTCATATATTTGATTCTATATGATGATATTTTATTAGTCATAAACGATCTTGGTTTATTACATAGAACCAAGACTTATGTATTGAAATGGCTAAATAATATCCTTATGCATGGTTGGGAATTTAATGTATGTTCAGGTAAACCTGACATTATCGATGCTCACATATAGAAAATTAGATCACCCACAGGTGACTAGTTATTCTGATTCAGATTTTGGGGATGTTATAACAAAAGGCACTGTACTCACAATTGTTTTATACCTCCACCATGGAAGATGAATATGTGGCTTATTATGAGGCTTTAATAGGAGCATGATTGCATAATTACCGTGATAATAATGAAATTGCAATCTTTTTCTAGCTCCATAAATGATATGATATCTAAGGGATCAAAACACATGAACCTTAAATATCCTTTACCGAAGCAAGATGTTAGATCACAAAATTAATGAGATCTCTTAACGATTCTACACTTGCAATAATAAAATTATTTCTGTTTTCTAATGTGTATACATTTATTATTGGATGAATAATAACGGAAATATAGTCTTTTTAAGACATTATGTGGACCATTACGTTAAACTCCACTTATGACCTAACTGTTCAATTCGTTGATGTAGTGGTACATGGAAGTAATCATGTTGCAGATTGACATGTGCACGCCATGACTCTCTTTAATGATTGAATTAGTCAAGGTACTTATGAACACCAATTTAAAATATATGTTTTAGCATATGATGCGCAACTTATATATTCTCTAAAGAACATTACAGATGTTCTAATCGACCAAGTGGGAGACTGTAAGAATATTTTATGATATAATGATATTATGGGATATGCAATATATCTTTCCTATTATTATGCTAATATTTCTTCCTCATAATTATGGTCTTATTGGAAATCAGGATCTTATAGAGATATGCTATCACAATAATATCGGACTAAATAAGGAGTTTTTCCATATTTACTCAACCTTGATGGAAGGTCGAGATTACCGTAATCTAAAACCCTAATAGGAAACCGGTCCTCTCTCTGCCTATATAATGGAGTCTTTACCATCAGAAACTCCATATGATGAATGAAAACGTAATGCATGAATGCGTATTATTAAGGTCAAACAACACTTATTACGTTATGGGACAAGAGGGAGAAACTATACCTATTAATTATGAAACCGTGCCTGTTATCATTATTTGAAGATCATATGAAGACATATTATTATTATTATTATTCGAAGCCTTATTATTATTCGAAGTTGTCTTATTATTTATGAAGTCGTTTTATAGAGATCTAATATCGTTCGTATTAGATTTCGATTTATTGCGTAATGAGGTATGTTTTAATCTTGTCTTAATTAATCTTTTGTGACCTTCATGTTGTTCAAAGATTTACGGGAATTATGTTTTATTTATGTCATGTTAATAATATGCTAACATAACATTGCTATCAAGTCAGACTTGGGCTTTGTGTTGAGACAAATAGGAGGATCAGGTGAGTCCATCTCTTAAAATTGAGTTCGTAAGTCTTCACTAATCTCTTTGATTAGAGGGAGATGAATGGTTATGCTTTGTTTGGGTAATTATAACAACTAAGTGATTTTTTTGTACATTTTTCCTTTACTCTCTCTCTCCTTAATTTATTTATCATTTTATCCCTCTCTTATTAAAAATAATTATCACCTCTCTTCTCACACAAGTTCCTTTACAATTAAGTTTTTTCATTTTAAAAAAATAGATTTATTATTATATAGAACTAAAATAAAATAAAAATTACCGCCTCTTTTCTCCTCTCCTTAATTCATTTTGTATTACTCTTATTATATATAATTGTTACTCTAGCTAAAGTTTGGTGAAACTCTAACCAACATCATTCAAATATGCTTGAATTAATTTTGGAATTATATGCCTCAATTTTTCCAATTGTTATACACACTATTTTTGATTGAAATATTTGTTGTATCTTAAATCTCACATCATGGTAAATTGAATAAACTCAAAACTATTACATATATGTCACTGTGTTACTACAGAGTTTGTTCAGTGAAACTTTAACCTTGTCATTGTGTTACTTTAACAAGTTACTATAACTCCAAAAGGATTGATCATTTATGTCATTTTGTTACTCTAACCTTGTCATTCTGTTACTTTAACCATGTCACCGTGTTACCTTATGCATGTCATTCTGTTACTCTAACATTATCAATGTGTAACTCTAACAAGCAAAATATGTGCTTCCTAATGAATGTGCATGATGCTCTTTCCTAATAAGTTGTCTATTATGTTTCTTTAAAATAGGAAACACTATCTTTATTTCTTTTAAATTAAGCAATTAATGAAATGATCTCATCCATCCATTTTATCGTCATCCAATGGACGAGAGAATGGCTTAGGCCAGGGACTCAATATTATAAAGGAAGTCGACCAATCTTCACGATAACCAATCGATCTCTATGTTACGTGTTGGAAATATGGTATCAAATTAATCTGAAATAGAGCAAGATTATTGTATAGAGAGTTGTAGAGACAAAACAGGATAATAGATAAATAATTACGAATAAGTCAATATAAAATAATACGGAGTAATAAAATAGCTTATCTGGATAAAGGACGGTTGTGGCGAGATAAGTCACTGTCCTAAAGTCGAATTTGCCCCGTACTCTACACACGGTTTTCCATGACAATCGACCCCTAGGATTACACAACCTTTGCGATTTCGGTGTAGACGGAAATGCAAATTGAATCTTGCCCCGAACGTTGCCAAATAACTTCTTTTAGGTGAGTAGAGAACGAGTTTTGTATATAGATATATAAGAGACATTTTTTGGTGTATTTTTTGTGAGTGAATGAAGATAGTATATATAGTATTATTGGAGGAGAAAACAAAGTTGGTTCATCGAACCAACACGTTGAGAATCAAGTAATCAACACGGTAGACCGCATAATCAACAATAGAAGATTACACCAATTAGACTTGGAAATTGTGTCGACTTAACTCTTTTGAAGCACACAAATATCCAACAATACTCCACATGATTCAAAAGAGAATTTAAAAAGGAAAGAAGAAGCAAATTGGCAATAGAAGTTTACCGTTGAGATGTCAATGTCTTTCGACTTGAATTGACACCCAGTGAATACAATTTTCCTCAAACCGTCATCTTAGGTGGACTGTTGCACCTTGATCCATAGATGAAGTTGGTGAGAGGTCATTGCTCATTTACTCAAACCTCAAATCAAGGCAAGTGTTCGCGACTTTATTCATATGTCCATGAACGTAAATTAACAAATTTTCTTTTACTTGGACTTGTCCAACTACCCCCACATTTTTCTGAGTACTTCATGGGCACTCTAGAGAGGTCCTAGCCAGAATGCCTCTCGTAGGGGGGTGGGCAACGCCCCCCACACTCACATAGGCAAGTTCATCAAGTTTGAGTGTCACACAAACCACCCACGAATGAACTATGAACTTTTTAAGAGCCATAAGCTCAACCTTACACGTGTGACAGTACATACACAATCAATCAATGCTATGACGAACAACAAATTTAATAACAAGAATGGTTTGTATCATTACACTTTGAGATCCATGTGACTTCGTTTGACCGCATTGAACTTAGCGGTACTAAGTTGGGTATCCATCACACTTCACTCTTTAATTTGCTTTTTAAACCCATTCCTGATGCTGTCACCAAAACAACTCAAACAATGGTCATTGACAAGAGGATCTAAATATCCTCTCGATTTAATGTATTCTCAAGAAACCATATACTCTTGTGGTATCAAACACATCGTTGATCACCATTTCACAATGCCTCAATATTTGGCAATTCGCTACCTCAATGTAGCTTTTGATACGATGGATTTTATATCTCCCCCAAAATTGAAAATTTACTGATCGGCATCTTTGCCACTCAGCTCATTCACCTGACAATTTAACAATTTGAAGTTTAGATTTCATTATACTTTAATATGCAAATATGACATAGCAATCAATAGCAACCTAATCTTGACACTATTAAAAGTACTGCACTTTATATTAACTCAATACACAATTTCCATGCAAATTTTGAACAAATCATGGAATCTAAATCATAAGAACATAACTACATCTGAATCCATCTCATGATTCAAGATAGTTTCACACAAGCAAAAAATGTATTCAACTAACTTGCTTAAGTAAATTGAAGAAACTACATCATCCTGATCAAGTCTCTCAATTTAATGATAGACATAAATTCGTCATAATCAACCTTCCCTTCTTTACAATTGACCACTATCCATAAACGTTGGTCAATAACCAACAAATATTATCAACATGCATGTGATATATTTACGAATTAGCACAATTGTAACCCGCGGTTTTATGTAACAATACTTGTGAAACCCTTTGTAAACCACATTTGATCAAACTCAAATAATGTAGCCAAATATAATACCAATTTCATTTAAAAATTAAATGAGTGTAAAAACTATGCATGAATTACGTTTAATCCAAAATCAAAATTTCATGCTTAAAACTAGCTTTTATGACGAATATCGTTCTCATAAGTCTTATATTAGACCCATGTCCAAAAAGGAAAGCAATCAACAAAGAACTCACATACATACTTGACTTTCTCAAATTTGAACTCACACAATTGTAGACACCCACATTTGGCGGCTAGGTGTCTATAGCGGTTCCCAAAAAACACCCGATGATGATCGGACGCAAACGTGCTACACACTCGGATATGGGCTCAAAACCTTTAGTTTCTGGCTTGGGCTTTTTACGGAGTGCAAATCTCACAAAACCAACCTCAAATTCAGGCCCAGCGGGTTGTTTCCAATCAAATAAGACTAATTTGGGTCAAAACCGACACCGGAAATAAAACCGTCTTTTTAGCGACTGGGTCAAACCCTGGTCAAAGCCGTTTCCGAGACACAAAACAACCATGCAAATATCAAGAATTCAACCCAAATACAAAATCTTCAAAATATTCCCGTCCAGCTGACCCACTCGATCGAGTGTCAGCCCACTCGATCGAGTGGGCCTCCAATAGGCCCACTGTCGCCTTCTAGCTAGGCCACTCGATCGAGTCCATCAGGGCACTCGATCGAGTAACCCTAGACGGGGGTGGGGGAGAACTCCTATATATACACCTCCTTTGCAACCCCTTCAAAAGACATTTTTAAGAACACTTTTCATACACAATTTTTCAGAATTCTATCTACTACTCTTCAACCCTATCATCTAGGAAATACAACCCTAAAACCACCATAACTCCATCTACATAATCTCGAGCTCACGTGCCTAAGCCACAACTATACGAGTCCTGTCCGAGAATACAAAGCATGTATGTTGAGGGTGCATAAATCCCGATTTCTTCTTTCTTCTTCTCTTCTTCTCTCGTCTTCCTCGTCTTTTTTTTTCGTCTTTTTTTTCGTTTTTTTATTATTTCTAATATCGTTATTATTACTAGTATTAAAACAACCAAAATATTCGCTAATTCGTGTCGAATACAAAGAATGACGGAATACGGAAATTCGAATACAAGGGTCTCGCACCCGATGTGGCCGGTCGCTTATCCCGACACCCTGAGTATTTGATTGTTGAAGCGGATCAACATCAACAAGTTCGTTTTAATTTATCGCGTCGTTAGTCTTATCGCAATAATCAATAAAATCACGTATTCACCAAATTTCTAAAACTATTTCGAATCGAACGCGTTTAAAGGTGATATTAGCATAAGACCCTTCTAACCCTATTACGGGTAGTAACAATGGTAGAGCCCTCTCGAGGAGCGTTGCCCTAAACACTCAAAGGCATGATGGGATCGCAAATACTCCCCTTTAAACGCGTCCGGTCCCTTTTTTAGGTTAGACTGAAACCTGTTGATGCGGATCTGACATCACATAATCCACAAGGGTTAATTACGATGTTGAGATGCGAAGGAAATCTATTTTCGGATCTAGTCAAACAAGCAAAATATATTTCTTTAGATGCGATACCAACTCAATAGTCGGATATCGTATCTAAACGAATTAGTCAATAAATTTAACTAATGCGAATTCGTTGATGCTAAAGTAGTGGTCACATAATTCGAAAGAATTAATTATTGCACTATAAACGCGGAGATATTTTATTTCGTTTTAGTTTAATTTAAACGACTTACAACTTTTTTTAGATTACGCTCTAAATATTCGATATTGATTCCATAATCAAATATCGGATACGACGAGTATCAAAATCCGAATCGAGCACAAATCATACGATATTTCTGTCTGATTTGACAAATTAGCGATTTTCCAAAATCAAAAAACAATTTTGAAATTTACGACCAATTGCGAAACGAACCCTGGTTCGTACAGGGGGCACTCGATCGAGTGCCTAGCCCACTCGATCGAGTGGCACCCCAAAACCGAGGCAAAATAGCTTTTTGAGGACCACTCGGTCGAGTATCTCAATGACTCGATCGAGTGGCGACCTACTCGGTCGAGTCTCTTAGTGACTCGGTCGAGTACCCCTCAAATTTTGGGCAGAATACTTTTTTTCGAGACCACTCGGTCGAGTCCCACAATGACTCGGTCGAGTGGCTTTTATCACGTCAAAATGTGAGCCCTTAACATATTTCGAGCCTTATGAAATATTTTTATGACTTCGGTCAACACGTGTCAAGTCAATCACGTGTCATACTACCTTTTCAAAACTCATCCATCATATCTCGTTACATCATTCTATATAATTCCATACTATACGCAAACCGTTATTATCGTTATTACCGTTACTAACTTGTTTGTTTATGTCTTTTCGATTTATTTCCGTTATTCGTTTTATTCTACTAAAATGAATCTCGCATGCTAAATACAACTTTGACGTTAATTTTAGATGTATTAAATCGACATAGCAACTTATTCTAATTTTCGCATGTTTAGTCAAAACAATGTTTGCATATCATCTCATCGTATCACTAACGCGCGTATTTCAAAATCAAACGATATCTTAGTAGAGACCGCTACTGTGCGGGCGAGGTTGGGTGTTCTTTGTGAACTTCTCAACACGTACCCTCATCCCTTACTCAGAACCATGGTTTCCGGATATCCGAATCCGTTGGCACACGAGACTCATTCAATACACGGTACTCGATAATGTCGGTATCGGTATAAAAATGCAAAGGGACGAACCCAATAAACTCTGACATCCAAATGGGCCGTACTTTGTGCATGGCCCACTAAGATATAGAGTGGGTTCGAACGGGCCCGAACTCCCACAAAGTTCGGTGGCGACTCCACTTCGATTTAAATTTCAATTCGACCCATCTTATATGGAGATTCATTCGCCTCCCAACACCCGCGCGTGGCCGCGTCTGGGTGGACCTATGTCATGTCCACAACAATCAACAACAAATTATGTTGGAGATACAAATTCAATCTTGCAAATATAACTACATAAACATAATACAACCATAGAAGTGTCTCAACAATACCAACGTGAGAACCATGACCAACTTTTGTAATACATTCTCACAACTCATTGTTCATGCATATAATTTCATTCAACATATTCATAAAAATTGCTCATTGACATAAATGACATCATCAAACTTTTTTAGAATGTTACTTATTTCAAAATAGTGTGATTAAACCATCACAAAATTCTTGGAAAAGATTATCACTTCCCCCACATGTTGGCACGTCATATAAAAGTGACAACATAAAACTAAAGGAATAAATTAAAAACTCATAAACTCACTTCGGAAGTTATTATACGTACACACATTTAAAAAAAACGTCTTACTCAACTCCCACAACTATTGGTTACTCGTTAACACAAAATTATCATAACCAATTTAAAGAATTATAACTCAAAGTTATAAATTATCATAATAGTGCAAAATACTACTAAGTTCATTGTCATAATGATGATTAAATATAGGTAGGAGGCTGAAGTCGTGTAAAACAAACAAATATTTTCATCTCAATTGTACTTCTTTCTCTAATGTGCGAATTTAACGACCACTAAGTGAAGCTAATAAGCAAAAGACCATTTGAGCCTTTGTTTTAGATGACGACGCAGAACAACTAGTGTTTCCTCAAAAACGGAAATAAAACAAAGGCTGAACTTACAAAGAAACATGAAAAACTGTTAGCATAATTATCACTTTAAACACTTTTGACTACTTAAAACTCAAACTCATTCCACTCTTTCAAAGTTTGAAAAAACCTTTACAAACAACTATTTACTGATATTTACACTAACATTGAATTCATGAACAAAAATAATTGCACATCAAGCACATAAACGTTACCTCTCGATGTCATTTACTCATACTTCGTAGAATTGAGACAATAATAGACATTTTAATAGATTATGAACACACATCACACAATAAATAAAGATATACAGAGTATATTATACATGGAAGCTGCTTAACAAAACAAAGTGCACGACAATTAATATGATTAAACAAAACTACTCAACTACACATGACAAATGTGCAATCAATATGCACGACAATTAGTTCTGTTTTTTTTTTCAAAAAATGAAAAAAATTGTAATCCTCTATAGATTCTAATGCAATACAGTGGCGGAAACACCGTAGATTTGGGATTAAAACACACTGATGTTCTATATTTTACAGAAAGAACGGTCAGTCAATACAAAAGTCACTTTTTACAAAAGGGCTAAAAATAAAAATTCTCCAAATGGGTTTAACAATCCATAAATAAACATAAATCAAGCGGAGTAGGATCCACGCCACTCGCTAGCTCACACCAAACCCCGGAACAAATAATACCTGCCATGTTATAAACATAACAGCCACAATTCAGTGGGGGGAGCAACTCAGGCAGTTCTCCCAGCCATATTACATAATATTAAAGCATAATTACTATTATATCAAAATAGTTGAAAATGGAAAACATTTAAAATGATACGGTAAAATAATTCGAAATGATTGCCAACCTGCAAATCAATGTCAATCAATAACAATAACGGCGTTATGGAAATCAATCAGTGTAACGGAATAGACTTTCACTAGGATCATACTAAACTAGGTTCGAGAATTCAGTAAAAACAAATTAGACTTCAGTCTCTAACTAGGCAACTCAAATTATAACAGGACTGCGTGCAGCGAGGTCCTGGCTTAAGTAATGTACACCTCTCCTGGACACCAACTGCAATCCAGTTCAACCCGACGGTGACTTACATGATGCGATATCTAAGTTTAAGGTCAAAATATATACACATTCCTGAACACAAACCATGCTCAGTTCAACGACCAATGTGTCTCAACATAGACACACCAACTTTATAGTTGATGGCAAAACGTATAACCTAGACTGTATTACTCTACCCGTACACTTGTCCTTATTCCATAACTCCAAAACAAAGTCGTTGTCATAATTCGATAGGATTATCAAAGCGTTCTTGAAAAGAAACTTCCTAATTTGGGAAACTTTTTTCAAAAATTAACTTTCCAAAATAGGTATTATTATAATTAAAAATCGTTTAACATTTAAATTATATAAAATAGTTATATTAGGCCTCGAGACATAAACATTATACTTATTTTATAAATATATATTTAATGATCAAAAGTCAACGAAAGTCAAAATCATAATAATTTCTCAAAAGGTTGAAATATAAGTAATTAAAAGTATTAAATTACAAATTTACAGATTTTCAGGAATAGCACTGTCTTACTATAATATTCGGAATTAAATCATTAAAAATCAAAACAACGTAAGACCAGTGGGGTTGAAAACTTTAGATACATATTTACAACTTTTATTTCTGGAGAAAATCCAAATTCCAAATAAAACATGAGTTTTTATTTGTATTTTCACAAACTGACAGAATTCGACACCCGATGGTATCTCATTAATAAAATACGTTTAATAATTTATTTTAAAGCAAAAACAATTGAAAACATTAACCAAACTTTTCGAAGTTTATGTAGGTAAATTACCCAAATTAAATTCAAAGTGGATCAAAGGTTTTAAATTAGGTTTACAACAACTGACAGATTCGCGGACTATTTTGACATCTGTTCGTAAACATTTTATTGTGACCAAAATACTTGGATTTATTTTGCTAAAAGTTACAGACATGTTATAGACTTAAAATAAACAGTAGTCTCTTTTCAAACTTTTCGAAAATAAAGTATTTAAACAGGTGTAATAAATCGTTCAAAAACACTAATCGATTCTCAAACATGCAGTAATTATGTTATAAATAATAGAAACTTTCACTTTGCTACTTTATATTAAAATCACGAAAATTCATAAATAAAGTCTTATTTGTATATTTTAGTCTCGGCCTTATAATACTTTTAGAAGATCCGATGTGAAATAAATTGAGAAGATTAAAAGCGATAGAAACACGTAATCGATTTAAGCATATTATCGCAATATAATTAAAACATGTTTATTCGTATAAAAATTCGATTTTAAAACGATACTAGAAGAAACTACAACATATATATCATGCAATACCGAGTCATGCCATCATGTGTTACCTTCATTGAGATCCGAGCAAATTATAATAATCGTCCTCGTCGGAACTAGCACAATTGCCTACAAAATAATTAAACCAATGGTATCAAAACCATATTAAGTTAATAAAAATAGGAGAAACAAGACGGAGAACAAGAGTAATTAAATTACCCTTGGAATTGGAATAAACCGGGATGAAGAGAATGATCGGAATTGAGAAAAATACTAAAGAACAATTTACTATGTTGTACGTTCAATTGTTTTTTTTGTAGAGAAGAGCAGATGAGGGAGAACTGTATTGGTGTTTAAGAGAAGTTGGGAGAGCACAAACAGTCAGGAGAACGTGCAGCAGGAATAGGAGAGAAAAGAGGAGTCGGTTTTGACTTTCTCAACCGAACAACAAAAATATTCCAGTCCGATGAGGGAAACGGTCGGGTCTGTTACAATCTGAGCCCGATTCGCGCTTAAAATCGCAAATGGATCACTTTAAAAATAAAATAAAATAATAATAATAATAATAATAAGTAGACGGAACTCGTATAAGAACGTGTTTACGAGAAAGTAGTATTAAAATCACGTTTCAAAAATAATTATGTACGAAATCGCGTAGAAAAAGATTAAATAGCAATTTCTCAATATTAATAAAAATTCTTGCCAATGAGGTAATTAAAATGAGTTTCGAGTTTAAAATAAGAATTCAAGTTATTTAAAGATAAACTCGGGAATATAAACCGTCGAAACGGAAACTCGAATAGAAATGAAATGAGTAAATCGAATGAAAGGAAAGTAAGATACATTTTAAATATAAAAATGACTTTTCGAGGTAAATAGGATTTTACGTGTTCAAACGATTGAAAAATGAATCTGTTTTATTATTATTTAAGAAATACCTGTTAGATCGTAATCAAAATAAAATATTAATAAAATTTAATATATAAAAATCAAGGGTGTTACAACCTTCTCCACTAAAAAAAAGTTTCGTCCCCGAAACTTACAGAAACACGAAAATATAACACAAAACAAAGTTATTTCACTTGAACAAAATGAGAATGCTTAACTCGCATTAAAATCTTTATTTAAAAAGGAAATTTTAAAACTTCAAACGAGGTATGAAGTCGAATGCACAAATTTATCTCAAGATTAACTGGGTTAGGTTAAGCTACCCGAAACTTGAAAACTTTTCAAATTATTAAAAACGCAAGGTAAAGTTATTTGATAAAATAATGATGTTTAAATAACATTTTTAAACGATCTTGAGGGAAAAAAGAGTACCCAAAACATTTTCAAAAGAACAGTAAAACAATTAGTTTAAGAAATTCGGCAAATCGATTTAAGACAAAATAAAATCAGAATTTGAGAAATCGAACTTTGCGTTGGGAAATCTCGAACCAGTCATTAGATGCTTCCAATAACAGATCCTAAAGTCCACCAACAAAAATAAATGAAAGCCCGAATTTATGAAATTATTTTCAAAAGTTAAATTTACTCAGACAATCCAATTGTCGCAGAAACACAAGTATTTGTAATTAACTAAAATATTCATAAAACTCTTATCATCCGAAAATTAAAGATTTGAAATAATTTCGAATTAATTTCAAACAAGTTTTTAAGATATTTTAAAAATAACTAAATATAACTTCAACCAAAAACGAAAAAGCAAAATTTTTAAAGCTTAAAATTGAAACTTAAAAAAAAAGATAACTCAAAAGTTTAAATTAGTCAAATATTTTTCAAAACGGGGAGTTTAGTTAAAAATTTCAGGATTAAATCGAAACAAAAAATTTCAAGCTCGATAAAGGGGAGAAGGGATAGCAACAGCAGTTGGAGGAGTAGAATTCGAGAGAGGCGGAGGTGAGGACGAAATCGAGAGTCAAACATAACTCTCAAAGATTATAGAGGAGTTTAAGATTCTCGAGACTTCTAGTACGACTCCCACAACTCACGGTTCTATTTCCACCAAATAATACTAAGTCCATTAATATCAGAAAGCTGGAATGTGTTACCCAATCTACAACCTCCAAAATTATCAAATACCACAATTCCCTATATGAAGTCTCACATACTTATTCAATCAACAGGGTAAAAATCCTCAAATGACTCAGAACCAAAACATGCTACCGAAATTCCATAAACCACAACACGATCAAACCAATTGACCAATAAGGCTGTAAAACTATTCAAGATTCACCAGATTATACTCGAGGTACATTCGATGGTACTCGAGTAAGGGACACTAAACAAAATCTACCAATTTAACAAAGCTCAGGTACTAAGTCCTCAAAAATGATTATACCAACATGTTTAACATCACCACATCACAAAAGGTATGAAAGTAAGCCAAACCTAGGCACACTCGACCTCAAATGTATTGACAGTCACTCACATTTTCAAGCACGCCATCTAAATAAGGTCTCTCAGAAATCCATCAATTTCTAATCGCAATGGTGCAACCAAAATATGTTTAATCACCCAACGAACCCACAATCTCGTTGGTGCACAGCTAACGAAAATTCCATTAGGATGATTGGCACTAAAGTATTCCTCAAAATGACACAATAAGTACAAACCGTGATTCTGCAAGATAATTCTCTTTCTCAAGATTAACAACAATTCATCCAAGTTTAGATCACTCAACTCCAAAGCTCATAGGTTATAACTTTCTCAGACTCAATGATCTAATCCATAAGAACCAAGGTTTAATCTATGTCAACCAAAATTTCTAAAGACATTAACGAGAACCTGAAATGGAAGCATAACACTCAGGTTAGAACTCTAAACGATGATCTATAACCTTAAAAGTCAACGACTAGTCCATTAAGTCAACCTTAGTTGGGAATCCTAAAGTAATATTACCAGTTACACTTAGTTCGGTTCTAAGTTAGGTACTAGGTATCCATCAAAATAAAATATAACTGTACTATCCAAAAACTTATTCTCTCTAAGTACTTTATATAATCGAGTAGATTATAATCCAAGCTCAACACTTAATTAAGGTACAATCCTAATTCCATCAATCAATTAATAACATTGAAAAAGTTCTTGCTTGCTTAGAAAATAGGATACAACTTACCACTCTCAAACCATGTACAAGTGGTTTACTAACCTCAAACATCTCTAACTATCACGGGGTTCACTAAGACAAGAGTCTAACCAGAGAATCTCAAGAGGATAGAGGGTAAAATGAGAGAATAAAACAAGGATTCGCCACGAGAATAAAGATTACCATTTATATGAGGAGGATTAGAAGAAGAAAAGAGAAACTGACAGGGAGAGCAGTGGCAGCCCATGGCCAGCAGGAATAACAACACGTGACAGTGTAGAGCAGGCCGTAGCAGTACAGCAACACAACAACATCAGTAAGGAGAAGAAGAATAAGAAAAGAAGTAAACGAAGAAGAACAATAAAAGAAGGGGAAGAAGAAGTAGAAATTGGGAGCATAGAACAAGGTTCCTAGACAATTAAGGTCTTAAAACAGAGAAGAGTCTTCGTATCTCCAGAGTTCACAAGGGAACTCGCTGGATCACTTCATTTTCTTGTAGAGAAACGAGCACATTAGTCTTCTTCGATCGCTCCATCTGGATCCAAACTGAAATGAAGTTCTGGGTAGAGTGAAATCACTTCTGGTTCTACTGCACCATCGCAGACTGAAATCTACACTTGATCATCTGGCCTGTAGCTTGAGCAAACTGAATCCGGACTGGAAAGTCACCATTGTATCTTTCTTGTAGCGCCAAGTCGTCCACTCGAGTCATCAGGTCTTAGAAATGCTAAGTAGGTGTTGTCCCAATCTGGAGCAGCATCACGTAAACATCTTGTCCAATCGTGTTCTTCTTGGACAAATAAAACAAACATTCAATGTTATTCATTGAGTTACAAGAACACGAGAACCTAACAGTTAAGTCCTCAATTTGGTTTCTACCCATTACTCACTATTATTCTATTAATATTCAAATCGTTTACGGGTATTTTTCATAAAATCAGGTGTGAGCGTCGGGACCAACGATGCTCTGATACCAACTGTAATCCCCTATAAATTCTAATGCAATACAGTGGCGGACACACTGTAGATTTGGGATTAAAACACACTGATGTTCTATATTTTACAGAAAGAACGGTCAGTCAATACAAAAGCCACTTTTTACAAAAGGGCTAAAAATAAAAATTCTCCAAATGGGTTTAACAATCCATAAATAAACATAAATCAAGCGGAGTAGGATCCACGCCACTCGCTAGCTCACACCAAACCCCGAAACAAATAATACCTGCCATGTTATAAACATAACAGCCACAATTCAGTGGGGAGCAACTCAGGCAGTTCTCCCAGCCATATTACATAATATTAAAGCATAATTACTATTATATCAAAATAGTTGAAAATGGAAAACATTTAAAATGATACGGTTGTTAACCTGCAAATCAATGTCAATCAATAACAACAACGGCGTTATGGAAATCAATCAGTGTAACGGAATAGACTTTCACTAGGATCAAACTAAACTAGGTTCGAGAATTCAGTCATAACAAATTAGACTTCAGTCTCTAACTAGGCAACTCAAACTATAACATGACTGTGTGCAGCGAGTTCCTGGCTTAAGTAATGTATACCCCTCCTTGACACCAACCGTAATCCAGTTCAACCCGACGGCGACTTACACGATGCGATATCTAAGTTTAAGGTCAAAATATGCACACTCCTGAACACAAACCATGCTTAGTTCAACGAACAATGTGTCTCAACATAGACACACCAGCTTTATAGTTGATGTCAAGACGTATAACCTAGATTGTATTACTCTAACAGTACACTTGTCCTTATTCCATAACTCCAAAACAAAGTCGTTGTCATAATTTGATAGGATTATCAAAACGTTCTTAAAAAGAAACTTTCTAATTTGGGAAAAAAAAAATCAAATATTAACTTTTCAAAATAGGTATTATTAATTAAAAATCGTTAAACATTTGAATTATATAAAATATATAAATATATAAGTAAACATTATAATTATTTTATAATTATACTTAAACATTATACTTATTTTATAAATATATATTTAATGATCAAATGTCAACGAAAGTCAAAATCATAATTATTTCTCAAGAGGTTGAAATATAAGTAATTAAAAGTATTAAATTACAAATTTACAGATTTTCTGGAATAGCACTGTCTTACTATAAAATTCGGAATTAAATCATTAAAAATCAAAACTACGTAAGACCAGCGGGATTGAAAACTTTAGAAACTTAGTTACAACTTTTATTTCTGGAGAAAATCCAAATTCCAAATAAAACATGGGTTTTTATTTGTATTTTCACAAACTGACAGAATTCGACACCCGATGGTATCTCATTAATAAAATACGTTTAATAATTTATTTTAAAGCAAAAACAATTGGAAACATTAACGAAACTCTTCAAAGTTTATGTAGGTAAATTACCCAAATTAAATTCAAAGTGTATCAAAGGTTTTAAATTAGGTTTACAACAACCGACAGATTCGCGGACTATTTTGACATCTGTTCGTAAACATTTTATTGTGACCAAAATACTTTGATTTAATTTACGAAATTTACAGACATATAATAGACTTAAAATAAACAGTAGTCTCTTTTCAAACTTTTCGAAAAGAAAGTCTTTAAACAGGAGTAATAAATCGTTCGAAAACACTAATCGATTCGCAAACATGCAGTAATTATGTTAAAAATAATAAAAACTTTCACTTTGCTACTTTATATTAAAATCACAAAAATTCATAAATAAAGTCTTATTTGTATGTTTTAGTCTCGGCCTTATAATACTTTTAGAAGATCCGATGTGATATAAATTGGGAAGATTAAAAGCGATAGAAACACGTAATCGATTTAAGCATATTATCGCAATATAATTAAAACATGCTTATTCGTATAAAAATTCAATTTTAAAACGATACTACAAGCAACTACAACATATATATCATGCAATACCGAGTCATGCCATCATGTGTTACCTTCATTTAGATCCGAGCAAATTATAATAATCGTCCTCATCGGAACTAGCACAATTGCCAACAAAATAATTAAACCAATGGTATCAAAACCATATTAAGTTAATAAAAATAGGAGAAACAAGACGGAGAACAAGAGTAATTAAATTACCCTTGGAATTGGAATGAACCGGGATGAAGAGAATGATCGGAATTGAGAAAAATACTGAAGAACAATTTACTATGTTGTACGTTCAATTGTTTTTTTGTAGAGAAGAGCAGATGAGGGAGAACTGTATTGGTGTTTAAGAGAAGTTGGGAGAGCACAAACAGTCAGGAGAACGTGCAGCAGGAATAGGAGAGAAAAGAGGAGTCAGTTTTGACTTTCTCAACCGAACTACGAAAATATACCAGTCCGATGGGGGAAACGGTCGGGTCTGCTACAATCTGAGCCCGATTCGCGCTTAAAATCGTAAATGGATCACTTTAAAAATAAAATAAAATAAAATAAAAATAATAATAATAACTAGACGGAACTCGTATAAGAACGTGTTTACGAGAAAGTAGTATTAAAATCACGTTTCAAAAATAATTATGTACGAAATCGCGTAGAAAAAGATTAAATAACAATTTCTCGATATTAATAAAAATTCTTGCGAATGAGGTAATTAAAATGGGTTTCGAGTATAAAAAAAATTCAAGTTATATAAAGATAAACTCGGGAATATAAACCGTCGAAACGGAAACTCGAATAGAAATAAAAATTAGTAAATCGAAGGAAACGAAAGTAAGATACGTTTTAAGCATAAAAATGACTTTTCGAGGTAAATAGGATTTTACGTGTTCAAACGATTGAAAAATGAATCTGTTTTATAATTATTTAAGAAATACGAGTTAGATCGTAAACAAAATTAAATATTAATAAAATTTAATATATAAAAATCAAGGGTGTTACAAAAATTGTCCAACGTATACCAAAACATAGTCCAAAAAAACATATTGTCATATTTCGACTTTAGATTGTTGGAAAATATGGTATAAAGTTGGTACCGAAAATAAGTACGATGAAAGTAATCCGAAATAAAGCAAGATTATTGTATACCGAGTTATAGAGACAAAATAGGATGATAGATAAATAATTACGAATAAGTCAATATAAAATAATACGGAGTAATAAAATAGCTTATATGGATAAAGGACGGTTGTTTCGTGACAAGTCACTGTCCTAAAGTCGAATTTGCCCCGTACTCTGCACACTGTTTTCCATGACAATCGACCCCCAGGATTACACCACCTTTGCAATTTCGGTGTAGACGGAACTGCAAATTGAACCTTGCCCCGAACTTTGCCAAATAACTTCTTTTAGGTGAGTAGAGAATGAGTTTTATATATAGAAATATAAGAGACATTTTTCGGTTTGTTTTTTGTGAGTGAATGAAGGTAGTATATATAGTATTATTGGAGGAGAAAACAAAGTTGGTTCATCGAACCAACACGTTGAGACGCAAGTAATCAACACGGGAGACCGCATAATCAACACTAGAAGATTACACCAATTAGACTTGGAAATTGTGTCGACTTAACTCTTTTGAAGCACACAAATATCCAGCATTACATAGTTAGGCAGGCAAGCTAATTTGAATTTTTGTGAAAAGCCAAGAGCTTTAAAAATAACCACTTAAACTGTCAAATCATCAATGCATGAAAATCTGCCTTCTAATTTAATTTTTTATCCTTTCTGAATTTGTTGCAGCAAGCCCTTTATTACAATCAGTTAATCATATTTGTGCCATTTGATTCAGTATAGCGAAAGGAGAAATCCCAAACCCAAATCAATAAAAATCTTCACCCCCTTCAGCTCTAGCCTCATTGGAGGATACGTATGACCCCGACTCACCAAATTATGCACAAACCAAGATTTGAAAGCATTGGCCATTGTGTATCTTTGCTAATGAATTATTCAAAAGTTCCAATTAGAAACTCGGATGATTTATTTCACCAATCTACTGTAAGTTTTCTTTATGGGGCTCGAATCACTTAGAATGTGGGAAGCTTAATAACAGTTTCAATTTTTATTATGTTGTCTTTGCAGGTTAAGATTATGTCTAAAGATGTTGCACCTTTTGAGTCCAAGTCCAAATCACTTAGTGTAAAGATAATTGATTGACTTTTTAAGACACACTCATTTGAGTTAGATGGGAAACATTATGTGTTTGATGGAAAGGAAAATTTGTGTCCCGATGACCATTTTAGAGCCTTTCCTTCTCCTAGTTTATACATTTAGTGTCAATTTTTATCAGAAGCCGAACTTCAAGAAGAAGCTTCCTGGCAAGATTCAGGGTGTCACTCGATCTAGTCACCCCAAGGTGGACTCGATGGAGTGCCCATCATATGGGTTCAACTAGACTCCTTAGAAGAGTGGGTTGACTTACCCTTTTGGGCCAAACGGAAGTGAAGAATGATGAATTAATGACCCACTTTATCGAGTCACCATCAGGTGGACTCGATCGAGTGCACCTGATCTGGGCCGTCAATTTTGTTTCTATTTTGACGAAACTTGGGTCAATTGCTTCGGGCCCAAGTGATGGAGAGGAAGTTTATAGTCAGTTTTTCTGATTTGTAGAGACTACTTTTGGAGGATCTGAGTTTTAAACTTATTTAGAATTCTCTAGAAAACCTAAACTTTAGTTTTACGCTCTTCGTTTTTGGATCTTCGCACATTCGAATTCTTCGGTAATCGTTACTCTTAATTTCAGTTTTAATTTTAGTTTTATTCTTATTCTTTGCTATTTGTCTTAATTTGTGTTTTAGCTATTTCTAGTGATTATCGTTCTCATAGTTTAGATCGCTTATCGTTATTAGCATAGAATTATCATCGTTCTTCGTAGTAATTCGTATTACTTTCATCATGTTTAATTGTAATTCATCCATTGTTAGTTTTATTATTTCTAGTACAAGTAACTAATCTTTATCTAGGGTTTAAGAGGGATCTACGTTTATTACGAGCATTCCTTAACTGCTTGTACCAGCAGTTAAGGCATGGAATGACCTGAGTACCATCTAGCATTCCAAATGGAGAATTACAAGCAGTTAAGGAATGCTAGATATAAACGTAGTTCCAAATGGAGAGCTCTTCAGGCATGGAATGACCCTGTCCATCCTAAGAGTAACACTCAGGTGAAAATTAGAGTGAAGAACTTGACCTAGAAGAAAGAAATAAAAATGAGGGGGCATCATTTAGCAGATGGTACGTACCTTTTCCATCTTAGCAATAAGTTCAATAGCCGTGGTATCAAGGAACTGCTCCACTTGATTATCAAAGACAACAAAATTACACTCTGTGTCGGTGAAATCTTGGACGACAAACTTCAACTGAAATCTGTGACAAATACTAAAATATTTAGAAATAGGAAAAGTTAAATTGCGGGGGGATAAATGATACATATAGCGAATGTTCAAGTATTAGAATTACTTTGAATTGCAGGTCATGTATCCATTTTTGCTTCCATCACACCCCGTGTTCTTGCAAACCCACCTACCCTTGTCGTTCTTCACTGTTTTCGTCCTGCAAGACCTGCAACTGCGGTAGTACCAACCCGCAGATGAATCTATGTCGACAATCGTTGCGACAGTGTAGAACGACCCAGCCTGGTTGTTAAGAAGTAAACACCGTAAAAAAATGGAAAGTTAGAAAAACAGCATGTCATAGCGACCCGTTTCAAAGCTTGGGTTCCTACCTTCTCATTTTCAACAATCTGTGAAATTGATAAAACACCGTCAACGGGCAAGTTGAAACTCTCTTCTTCACCACCTTCCTCGATTATTTGGAGAGAGTTGCTAGGGGCTTGGGATGATAGACTGAAAAGAAAGAAAGCTGTTATCACAATAAAGGTGCAAGATTTCAGAGTGTACAGTACAAATGAAAATGCAATCCTAAACCTCTCCTGAAAAGCCTCGACTTCGGGTATTGCTGGATTGATCTCAAAAGTTGTGGCGTTGAACGTGGTTTGCACAATCCAGGTATCTATCAAACGAACAACCAAAATATATATCAAATTAACTAAATACTCGCGTTAGAGGGGAGTAGATGACTTCAATAATGCAGAAGTAGCTTACTGTCAAACAACCTCGTCTCAAGACCTCTGAGAACAACAACTTTAGACTGTTGCGGGGACGGAAGAACTTGCAAAACCTCCAGAAGTTCGGTGGCATGAGGAGCCCATAGTGTACATTGAAGAACAACACCCCTGAAGTCAACCAAGAAAACAATAAGCGGTTGATGGGTCAAAGAATGAAAACTAAGTTACTTAATTACGAATTCAATAAGGGTACATACTCAATATCTTCAAGCTTAATTTTTCTGCACTTGTAAGCCCTCTTCGTTTCCTGCATTTGACCAATTTCGTACACCTTGCCAACAATATCTGCAAAACCAATCAACCATTACAAAACATGAAAAAGCTCAGAATTATTTTCAAACTGGACATTGTGTAAGTAAATGCAACCAAGAGGTAACATAATGGAGACCTATGTACTGATTCATTGGTACTTTGCCATTGACGATGTCATCAAACCTCGCAAAGCGGTATATGTTGAAAGGAATTGATGAACATTTGGGCAAATGAGTAACCCTTGTCGAGAATTCAACTTGGAGCCTGCAGGCATGGGAGATGGCCCGCTCCGATCCAGTGTTCGACGTCACGGTGAGACTGCGAATGTTATAAGCCTCCTTCACTATGAATTTGTCAATGAACATGCTAATCAAGGATTTCTTTATAGTAGCTTGGACTAAATCATTCTGATATATAAAAAAAAGCTAAAATATCAACAAAATAAAAAGCAAATGTATTACATCATAACCACTGTCTACAGCTATACATCAATACTACTTGGGAAACAACCTTCTCGTCAATAAGCAACAACTCATTTGAGTCGGTGACGGATTTGTCATTAAAATTTAGTCTATTCCATCGATTGATCACCCTGACATTTAGATCCTTCACTCGCACACCCTCACATAATGTTGAAATGGAGTCACGACGTAAAACAGACATGGTGGCTAAAGCGGGGAAAGATAACAGTAGTAATAGTAATAGAGCAGAGGAGTTCAGAAAAGATTTAATGGCTGATAGGGATCTGCACTTACCGGTTTGAATAGATATATATTACCTCTGGCGGAAGTAATTTAAAGGGCTTGTGGAGACGATGGGACGGGTTCAAATGGCATCACAACTTCCAGCGAGGAATCATTGAAGAAGATGAAGATTTTCGAGGGGGGGGGGGTGAATGGATGATTCATTTTCGAGGAGATGAATGATGGATGCGTTTTCGAGGAGGATGAGTAGAATGGATGATTGACGGAGATGAAGTGTAATTGATCAGGTTTCGAGAAGTGTTTGATCAATTGATTGATCAATAAATGAGGAATTGGGAAGACGAAGAGGCGCGCTGTTGAGGATCAATTAAGGGGGGACTGTGAAAGGTAGTATATTTTTTTTGTACTATTTTCTCACAGTCAGCGAAGTGGCCCAGTGGTGTGGTAAGTTGGGATTTGCCTTAGAGGTCGCGGGTTCGAAACCTGTCATCGGCCTTTTTGGTAATATTTAATACGGCTGCTGTGAGGCATAAAAGTGGGAAGTGGTTTCTGTTTTAATATATAGAGGATATTATACCCTTTTATATCGACCTAAACATACTCTCACGTACACAACTACACACCATTACTTTAAACGCCGCGCACCGTCAATTAGGATCCCCACCCTCGTTAACCCAAGCAAGAGGAAGGAAGAATAAGTCGAGTCGCACCATTGATAGGTATGTGTACATCGTCGTCCCCGTTCTACCGATTGTTAGTTCAACTTTAATGTCGAACTAGTAGCGGTCGGGAATTGTATTGTAGGTGTGGTGGTCGTAGTTGTTGTTGTGCCGGATCGTTCTATTCCCATTTCACTATCGTCGTATTGTTATTACTATCGTCGTTGTTGCTGCTCTAGTGTTGTTACCATTTTCGTAGGATTGGGGGTTGTTGCGTAGGATGATGTTACAGATGTTTGTGTAGTACTCTTGTTGGGGTTATGCTGTGTCGCGGGATAGTCATTGTCGCGGTAGTATGATTGTTGACGGTCTAGCACAGTTGTTGGAGTAGTGTAGTCATGTTGGCGGTTCGGGTTACTGCGTATGGATGTAATTGCGGAAGGCTTTGTAATGGTTGCTGAGGTGAACGTTGTCGTATAGTAATTAGTAATAATATAATAACAGTATTGATTCTGTTGATAGTGTGTTGTAGTATATTGGTTATATTAACAAGAATGATAGCTCGTGCGTCGTAGTATTGTACGTAGTAGTAGAATATAGAATAGCAATACTTCGATTTACGTTACAATAATAATATATATGTCGGAGTATCTTATCATAATAAGAATAGCAGTATAATAAGTAAGTTGTCGTAGTCGAATTTAATTAGAACGATATCGGTTCGTGTTATAAATCAAAAATACGTTACTATTAATATTAATTAATACAGGTATTACAAGTAAACTGAAACCAAAATTAAAAGTCACCGTCTCGATACCAAACCACACAACTGTAAAAACAGTAGTCAAAACCAAAAAACCAAGCAAAATATATTGTCACCACCTGTGTGTCAAGGTGCTACCCTTTTGCACGGTCTAGAGGTATCAGACGTACCTTAAACCTAATAGACCAACAGAACTCTCAGTTATAACCACCAAAAAGTTATACCAAAAAAATACAAATATGTTCAATATCCAAATATCACGAGTATTGTGAGAAATGCATCATTAATGAAATAGTTTACAAAACCGTATCACAAACATAAATCGAACCTGCTCTTTACTTAAAAAAGGTGAAAAGGGTAAAACGTTCTTAACTTCCAAGACGATCAATCCAAGCTATGATAATCCAAAAATTCTTTCTCTTGGAACCCACAAACTACTAATAATACAAATAATTTAATAATCTAATCTGACGGGTTCATATAGTTATCGACATAATCTATATGACCTTCTAAATCCCACGCTCATACGTAGCTACATAACATTTAGGTAAGACTAGCATCCAACTCATCCTAACTTATATACTCACTGAGTAACCTCAAACTATATGAGCATACCCATAACTACATGAGACTTTGACGCCACCACTTCTCTTATTCGTAAACAATTGAAGTAAGTGCGGAACTTATTTACTCATACATTCCATTCGACAAACACGACTAGAATGCACCACATACGACCATATTAGTACAACACTCCTCCATATTAGACCAAATTCCAAACCTTAAAACATGATTCAGGAACTCATAATATCTAATCTTAACCTAAAAGATCTGACTTACCCACATCCCGACAATGACGATAAGAAAATAACGAGACCATGATTTTTAGAAAACAAGGATCGATGTTGAAGATATTTAGACATGAATTACTCTTGTCCCAAAATTATAAGAAACAAAGGGATTAGTAGATTAAAATACTTAGGATCTTGATGAATACGGGTGCAAAAACGGATAGGTATAATCAAGGGATCAAAACCTGATGTTACGACGACAATCGAAGGGTTGCAAATCGAAACCAGGAAACAGAGGAAGAAGAAGTAGTAAGGCGGCAGAGAGGGCAAATGAAAGAAAATGAATGAATGAACAAAGGGTGGGTGGGATACGTAAATAGGTTTTAAAAGGGAATTTGTTTTTATTATTTATTTATTTGTGTTTGACTCGGAGTCCAACCTGAGACCAAGTTGGTTTATAAATACGTTTCATTTTTAAAATAGTCCAAAATCGATAAATTATAATAAGACCCAAAATACTTTAAATTTTATAATGATATGGAAAATACTTTTTTTTTTAAATCGGAAAATAACAGGGGTGCTACAGACTTCCCTTCTTAAAACAAAGCTTAAACTCATCACTAAAATAAAGTCACCAAATCCTAAAGTAACGCTTTATAAATGAGTCAGAAATAACTAAGTGTTACACTTGTCATACCCTGGTTGATTCATGTACGGGAGATGTGGTCTCATGGATTGGAACGCATTCACTGTCTCGAAACCCATGCACTCTTGTGCATAACGTCCCATGTTGCGACAATTCTCGCATACAACCTCGGACATAGCATTGATTTGGTGCATTCCCTCTTGTTGTTGTTGTTGTTGGGTCTTAGAAACCTCCATAGAATCAAACTGCTTAGTCAAAGTGGCTAGTTGGCTAGCTATGTCATCTGATGACTTGGAATCACCATTATTACCGCGGGTGCAACTCCGTGGATTTCCTATCGCGAGTGGCAAGTCGCCATCTCCTCAATCATTTTCCATGCTTTGACATTATTTTGGAACCTTCCAATAGCTGCAGAATTGATCTTAGCTCGGCACTCGTCATATAATCTGTTATAAAATTGATTGCACAAAACCATATCTCGAAACCATGATGTGGACACTCCTTGACTAGCTTCTTGAACCGCACCCACGCCTCATTAATGTTCTCGTGAGAGGTTTGTCGGAAATTAGTGATCTGACTCCTCAACATGTTGGTTTTTTGTGGCGTATAGTAGTGTTTGTAGAAGGCTAAGGCAAGCGAGTTCCAATCGTTAACTCCCTCAACTACGCGGTCTAAATACACAATCCAATCTCTTGCGGTGTCACGTAGAGAAAACATGAATAACTTCTCCATCACTTCCTCCTGAGTGACTCCAGCGGGGAGTGGAATGGTAGAGCAATAGTCGGTGAAGAATTTCATGTGCTTTGCCGGGTCTTCATCGGCATCTCCACCAAACTTATTTCGCTCTACCAATGTGATAAAGGCGGGGCAAATCTCAAAAGTACTGGTTGTGGCCGTAGGCCATTTCAACAGTTTCGGCAGGAAAGTCGGCTCCGGCTTAGAATGACTAGCAAGTTTCGGAGACATCTTGACTAGCGGTGTCTTGGTAACAATGATGAGATTATCCTCTTCAAAGAACTGTGATCCGGGTACGAACTCGTCGTCCGAAGTTTCCACCGATTGTGATTTTCTTGTCTCAGCGATCTCCTTGTAATATTTCCTAGACCTGCGGAAAGTTCTCTCTGGTTCAAGATCGTAGGGTGGTATGTAGCCTGAATTTCGAGAGGACCTGGGCATACGAGGAAACTACACGAAAAAAATGAGAAACAGTCTCAAGGAACTAAAGTACCATGAGACGAGAGTAATAAAAAATCTAGAACAATACAAGAAACTAAATAACACCGTCTCCCCGACAACCGCGCCAAAATTTGATAAGGGAAAGTCGTATCCCAATTCAAAGATACCCTAGGGCCCACTAACTAATGCAGATAGTGAATTAGGGGTCGACCACCAGGAGACGGGACTCAATTACTTGTTCTACGACCTAAACTTAAGACTACAAGTCATTGGTTTCTAGTTTGTTTGTTGAACTAAACAGTAAATAAATAAACGATGTAGTCTAGGGTATCAGGTTCACTAAGAATGTTAATCGGGTTTGGGAGATAACTAACACAGTCAATAATCGAACTGTCTAAGATGTAGGTCCAGTCGGTACTATACAAACTTTAGAGCTAAACTTAACCTGCGGTCGCTAGAATTAAGCTAGTCTACCCAAACTATCGTAACCTAATTAGTCTTTAACCCGGTCGGTGAAATGTCCTAATTGTTATACTAATCAATCAATCCTGGCCAGTAATCAATTAATCAGAGTTAAAACGATATTCGAGCAATAATCCATGCGATTAGAAACAAGTCAATTAACTATAACTCTCATAATAAACGTAGATCCCCCTTAAACCCTAGATAAAGATTAGTTACCCGTACTAGAAATAATTAAACTAACAATGGATGAATTACAATTAAACATGATGAAAGTGATACGAATTACTACGAAGAATGATGATGATTCTATGCTAATAACGATAAGCGATCTAAACTATGAGAACGATAATCAACAGAAATAGCAAAAACACAAATTAAGATAAATAGCAAAGAATAAGAATAAAACTGAAATTAAGAGTAACAATTACCGAAGAATTCGAATTTGCGAAGATCCAAAAACGAAGAGCGTAAAACTAAAGTTTAGGTTTTCTAGAGAATTCTAAATAAATGTAAAACTCGGATCCTCCAAAAGTAGTCTCTACAAATCAGAAAAACTGACTATAAACTTCCTCTCCATCACTTCGGCCCAAAGCAATTGACCCAAGTTTCGTCAAAATAGAAACAAAATCGACGGCCCAGATCAGGTGCACTCGATCGAGTCCACCTGATGGTGACTCGATAGAGTGGGTCATTAATTCATCATTCTTCACTTCCTTTTGGCCCAAAAAGGTAAGTCAACCCACTCTTCTAAGGAGTCCAGTTGAACTCATATGAGGGGCACTCGATCGAGTCCACCTTGGCGTGACACGATCGAGTGACACCCTGAATCTCGCCAGAAAGCTTCTTCTTGTAGTTCGGCTACTCATATCCTGCCTCGACTCTCATTCTTGTCTCGGCTATCCAGGTTATTTTCCTTGAATGCATCGAGAATGCACCTAACCTGCAAAATAACACAATAATTGGCAGTATCGACTTTCTGATAAAAATTGACACTAAATGTATAAACTAGGAGAAGGAAAGGCTCTAAAATGGTCATCGGGACACAAATTTTCCTTTCCATCAAACACCTAATGTTTCCCATCTAGCTCAAATGAATGTGTCTTAAAAAGTCATTCAATTATCTTTACACTAAGTGATTTGGACTTGGACTCAAAAGGTGCAACATCTTTAGACATAATCTTAACCTGCAAAGACAACATAAGATTGAAACTATTATTAAGCTTCCCAATTTCTAACTGATTCGAGCCCCATAAAGAAAACATACAGTAGATTGGTGAAATAAATCATCCGAGTTTCTAATTGGAACTTTTGAATGATTCATTAGCAAAGATACACAATGGCCAATGCTTTCAAATCTTGGTTTGTGCATAATTTGGTGAGTCAGGGTCATACGTATCCTCCAATGAGGCTAGAGCTGAAGGGGGTGAAGATTTTTATTGATTTGGTTATGGGATTTCTCCTTTCGCTATACTGAATCAAATGGCACAAATATGATTAACTGATTGTAATAAAGGGCTTGCTGCAACAAATTCAGAAAGGATAAAAAATTAAATTAGAAGGCAGATTTTCATGCATTGATGATTTGGCAGTTTAAGTGGTTATTTTTAAAGCTCTTGGCTTTCCACAAAAATTCAAAATAGCTTCCCTGCCTAACTATGTAATGTTGGATATTTGTGTGCTTCAAAAGAGTTAAGTCGACACAATTTCCAAGTCTAATTGGTGTAATCTTCTAGTGTTGATTATGCGGTCTCCCGTGTTGATAACTTGCTTCTCAACATGTTGGTTCGATGAACCAACTTTGTTTTCTTCTCCAATAATGCTATATATACTACCTTCATTCACTCACAAAAAACAAACCTAAAATGTCTCTTATATTTCTATATATAAAACCCATTCTCTACTCACCTAAAAGAAGTTATTTGGCAAAGTTCGGGGCAAGGTTCAATTTGCAGTTCCGTCTACACCGAAATTGCAAAGGTGGTGTAATCCTGGGGGTCGATGGTCATGGAAAACCGTGTGTAGAGTACGGGGCAAATTCGACTTTAGGCAATGACCTTTCACGCCACAACCGTCCTTTATCCATATAAGCTATTTTATTACTCCGTATTATTTTATATTGACTTATTCGTAATTATTTATCTATCATCCTATTTTGTCTCTATAACTTGGTACAATAATCTTGCTTTATTTCGGATTACTTTCATCGTACATATTTTCGGTACCAAATTTATACCATATTTCCAACAGTCTAAAGTCAAAATATGACAATATGTTTTTTTGGACTATGTTTTGGTATACGTTGGACAATTTTTTTTATTTTTTGAAAAAAAAAGAACTAATTGTTGTGCATATAGATTGCACAATTGTCATGTGTAGTTGAGTAGTTTTGTTTAATTATTATGCACTTTGTTTTGTTATGCAACAGCTTCCATGTATAATATACTCTGTATATCTATATTTATTGTGTGACGTGTGTTCATAATCTATTAAAATGTTTATTATTGTCTCAATTCTACGAAGTATGAGTAAATGACATCGAGAGGTAACGTTTAATATCAACATCAATAAACATCAATTCACAATCATAGCCAAAAATAGGATCACATCAATCAACAATCCCCACACACAATCCAACTCCAACACAAAAACACGACGCCAAATAATGATCCTAATCCTTACCCTTACCTCCAAACGCCATCTGCTTATGTCGCCAACTGCCATGATGTTTACTATTCGCCTATAGTACGATATATTATGGCCCCTTTTGTTTCTTGCGGCTTTTTTTTCTCTTTATTTTTTTTTTCTTCTCATTTTCTTTATTTATTTTCATTTTTTTTAATCCCTTATTTTGCCTAGGCCGCCCTTTCAGGTTTTCAACCTAGCTCTTTTTTCTTTTTTTTGGCTCACTTTTTCCACTCATAACCTCAATGTTGCCTCGAACGTGTGCCCTTGCAAATTTTCATTCTAGCGAGGCCTCCCATTTTTTTGCTTAAGTCGCCCTTTCGGGTTTTCGACTTAGCGGGATTCTTTTCCTTTTTTCTTTTTTTCTTTTTTTTTTCTTTTTTTTAAGAAAAATAATATATATACAAAAGTAAGTGAAAAATCCCTCCCCCATGCTTGAATCGAGCAATGTCCTCAGTGCGACAAAGACAAAAATAAAATAGGAAAGAGGGGACAAATCACCTATCAAGAAGAATCAAAGGAGTCACCGGAAGGTTGACGAGAGCCACTACGTGCCTCCCGACGACTGTTAATAGCACTCCTCTCAGTCGCCAACTCTGCATAAAATTGCTCTGAAGAGGAAGTGTACGTGTCAGGATGCTTAGCCGATAAGAACTTGTCGAAACCTCAACACAACTCTAGCACTTAGCTTCCCGCATAGCTAACCCTTGTTCCACTCGCCAATCATCGACCTCCAACCTCCACACATCGGACTCCCTAGAAGATGAAACATGTGTGAATGAGGGAGAGGGTCTCTCGGTCGCATTTCCGTCATCACGACCATCCGTATCATCATCATTTGACATCTCATCATCATTTTCTGAAACTCGACTTGCTACCCTTTTGTCTCCCGGCTCCAAGAGAGTAAGTGGGTCACGTGGTATATAAAAATCGACGGTCTTTGGCCCGATAGGAATAGATTGCTCCGTAGAACAAGACTATCGTAAGTAAGGTGAAGCTTTCGGACCACGTCGCCATAAAAAATAACCACGGACCACCGAATCTTGAAGCATAAATGTACGCTCCAATGTATCAAAATTGAGCAAATGACCTCCCGTCACCGGTATAACTGTGCTAGGAATAATGACTTCCAAATGTGTAAATATCAATGTAACCATGTCACCCATACTAATTTTTCCGTTAACAATCTTCTTACACTTAAGGCAGCTCGATACAAACAGGTCAACCCAATCAGGCACCATCGAAACTTTGGGCATACGTAAGCCATTTCAGTTTCCCCTCACCTTCACAATTTTTTCCCTTTTCTTTTTTCCTTTTTCCTTTTTTTTTTTTTTTCTTTTTTTCTTTACATAAATAAAATGGAAAAAAATACATACGTAACTTGGGTTGCCTCCCAAGAAGCGCTTGTATAACATCGTTAGCTTGATGCATGTTTTTGTAGCGCAATTCTTAGGAAGATGCAGTCAAAGCTCTTAGAAGACGATCATAAACCAGTGAATGCAAATTAGATAACTCTGAATAACAACATGTTAACCAAAAGACAAAGACCCCGCGAAAAGATCGTATGAACTTATCATACATTTTTGAGGAACTATTATCAATTTATCATGCATAAACACATTTGTCCATGTTAGAGACTGAAGTCCATCAAACTTTGTAGCATGAAGTTTTGAGGATGAGACATTATCCACATTATCACAAGGTAAAGGCACACTTTCATTAATAATCATCTTAGAAATTTCAGGAGGCCTATCTTTATCTGTTCCAAAACTATCACAAAGAGAAGGTGATCGACACCAAGCAAACTCCTTCATACTCACGGAATTAAAAGAGGGTAATGAGCTAAGACAAGGTGGAGGATAAAGGAGAGAAAAAGATGGAACCATATTAAGGGGATTATATTTGAAAGATGAATTTGAA
Source organism: Agrostemma githago (assembly GCA_958450325.1). Taxonomy (NCBI): domain Eukaryota; kingdom Viridiplantae; phylum Streptophyta; class Magnoliopsida; order Caryophyllales; family Caryophyllaceae; genus Agrostemma; species Agrostemma githago. The sequence goes on along the minus strand of OY288241.1, from coordinate 19,257,230 downwards.
GTACAACCATAAAGAGTGCTATTAGAATGGTTGTGAGGAACAAATTCCTCTCTATAATCACAATCCTTAACCTCCTCATCGGCCAAAAACCCCTCAATAGGATGGTAAATTTCACTCACGCTCCTATCATACTCAATACTATTATTTACAAGCTCACAATTATCACTAGCTTCCACATATATATTGTCTTTAACACACAACGAAAAAGGAAAATTTGGCTTACAACCGTCACGAGATAGCCAGCCATAGAATTTCAGTGCTTCATCAACAAACATGGAAGGAAAATTTCCATTAGAAAAGTTAAGCATTGATTGTGTACAACTGTTGATACCTTTCTCTATTGTTAGACATAGCTATTCGTCGCTAAAGCCATGACCATCCAGTGAGACAAGGTATTGTTTAAGTCGGTCAAGGTATGCCCAAAATTCTTCATCTTCATATTGTGGAAAACCGAGATAAAACATAATTAAATGAAAATAACGTAGTATAACAAATCAAAAATCTAAGCTAATATTAATCCATTACCTCCCCGGCAACGGCGCCAAAAACTTGTTACGTTTTATTTTTTAGTTCCCCAAGCGTACGGGTATTGTAGCATACGGGTCGATCTCAGCGAGGTGAATGATTAAGTACTAGCTAATTTCTGAATATAAGTTATCTACGTCGAATAAATCAGAATGGTGATTGTATAACTAATTTTAATAAACTACCACGGAAGGTAGTAAATCGAGATGAAATCAATAATTAGAAAGACCTAGGGCAATGGTTCACCATTAACATGGATTATCGATGCAATCAAAATGTGACACAACTTGTAGACACCCAGATTTGGACCTGGTGGCTGCAGAAGTACCCAACAAACACCCGATGACGGTAGAACTGCAACGCGACGCGGGTTCGCGATGTTTTAGCTAGTTTTTCTATAGAAGGGATCAAATAAATTACTCGGAAAAATTAAACTAACAAGATGGCAACCTTCATCGTGTCGTTACGGTCGTATAGACACTAATTAGAGTCAATTCTGACACCAGGACCCCGAGTTGGTCCCGAAACTCAAACCGAGTCAGCACCGCACCAAGTGAACTTCGGGATGCACACCCGAGGCCTACTAAACTCACGGCGCTAGGTCAAACCCGGGGAAACCTTAGTCCCCAATATACGTATTATACACCCATCTCTCGATTTTGGAAAGTATCAAAATCGTATCTTCAAAACACTGGGCGCCTCACCTCGCGCGCCAGGGTCTTCCCACGCCTGAACTGTAACACCCGCTATTTTTCCAAGCATTTTTATCCTTACCATTATGACTCTGTCATAATTCTGTCACATTTCGACCTTGCATTTCATATTTTTCCAAGCTCTATTTTCATTTTTGAGTTTAATGATATTTATTTTTATTTTTGAAGATTTTAACTCCCTTAAATTCATTTATTTGGTTTTCTTCGTAAATTAATTATTTTTCCGCGAGAAATTCTATTTTTCTTTGAATTGACATTTTTATGCTCGGATTTAAGTTATTCCTTTTCCTAAAAATGTTTAAATACATTTATATAATATTTTCAACTAAGAAATATTTTTTTTTACTAAAAATAAGCCATTTATGATTTTAATACGAAGTTTCATAAATAATTATTTTCGAACGCGCGGTTTATTCGAATTGCTTTGAAATTCTTTTGATAATTTTACGATTCCTATTTTTAAGCAACCTACAGTTAAAAGAAACACTTTTTACTCATTTTTGGACCGTGACATCCTTGGTCACACACTTTCACATTTTTTTTAACACTTGGTTTTATAACTTGATTAAGGCCTTAGATATTTTATTTTCCTACAATTATTTTTGGACTTATTGCAAGACTCTCACACTTCCTTCTTATTCATTTTGGCTGGTGGTTTTGGATGGATTTAACATATTTTTATCATTTTTAAAAGTCCACATTTATTCTCTCATCTCATCATTTTCTTTCATTCATTTTCATGCAACCACATTAAACAAAAATACTCTTCATTTCCTCCATATTGGCTGTAAGTTTCAGCCATATTTTCCAGCCAAACTTTGTCTCAAATTGAGTCTTGATCGTCCCATTTTCATCTCCAAATTAATCGTCTTTCTTTTCCCTTCGTTAAGGTAATAATCGATGTTATTTTCGATCGTTATTTACATTGATTCTTTTATTTTCTCATGGTATTTTTGTACCATGTATGTCATGTGATGTAGGATTCTTGGTCGATCCCGAAGCCGACGAATTTTTCGTAGACTCGGATTTGGAGTGAAGGTAACGTCGATGTTACTCGGTATTTCATGATTTTAATTGTGTATTTGCATGTATATATTTTTATGTTTTATTTTGGACAATATATATATGTCATAAAATCTGGGAAATTTTTAAAAGTTGAAAATTTGCATGTTTCGGTATTTTTATCGCTTTTACGAGATTAACGATTAAATCGTCATATTAATTTGTAAAATCATAATATTCGGCCTAAATATGTGATATATGTTTATATTCCATAAAAATGATGTTTTTGATGATTTTTAATAATTTAGTATTTTTCTGATATTTTAGTTATCGATTAATTGAATTATTACCGTTTACGGACAAAAACGATTAAAAGCCGATTTTTTGTTCTAGTACCTAAAAGTTTTATTTTAATCTGATTTTTGACGTGGTGAAACTTTCTGATGAAATAGAATTTTCTGAAGTTTTTCATAATTTTTCGGAATTGTTAAGTGGATGAATTAATTAATCACTTTAAATCATCGTTTATCGTTAAAACCGTGTTTGTCGTTTAAATTCTCGATTTCTGGTCTTTGGTTTTAATCTGAAAAAAATATGATTCTGATGATTTCTTAATAAAATGTGATTTTATGATTTTTAGTGCCTTAATAAAATGTTAGGAACGATATGTTTTATTAATGGAATCGTTAATTGTGAAAACGGGTTTAAAAGACGGTTTTAACGGGATTTATTAAATCTAGAATTTCTGGAAATCTGGAAAAAATATTAATTTCTATAAAATCATGATTTTTAAGTTAAATAATAATTTTTGGATATTAATACTTAAATCATTTTGTAATTACTATTTTTATTAATCGTTATTGTCTAGATTAGACGATTAACGAGAAAACGCTTTAAAAACCGAGTTTTAGGATTCTGGAATTTTTTTTCTGGACATAATGTCCATAATATATTTTAGCTATTTGAGTAATTTGTGTACTATTTATTAAAGTCTTTAATTAATTAATATTGATTTTTGGACAAATTGTGATTTATTGTTAAAATGCTTCGTCCTACCTAAAAGAATTATTTTTCCAACAATTTTGAAATGTTTAAATCTGAAACTTTAAGAATTAAATCATCCCTTAACATATTCTAAATATATTCAATGGTTTAATTAAATAAAAGACGTTAAAAGATTTAATTTGACATTTGCCGTAAAATCCTATTTATGTTCGTATTGTCGAAACTATTAATAATTAGGGAATTTTAATTTTATAAACTTTGAAAACACCCTGATTAGTAGTAATAAAATGTTTACGACATTTTTAATCATTTTATAAACAGTCGTATGATGTTTCAATAATTTCATAAACCTAAATGTTCTCACTTTATCAATTAATATCGTTAAGGCCGAAAGTATTAGTTTTATAAATCTATATTGTTTACTAAAAATGTTGTATTAGTATAAACTAATATTTTTGCTATTTTGATATGATGCCATTTTTAGTAAAGTTTCTAAAAATAAAAGTTTCCTAAAATGGAAAGTTTCCTCTTTTGGAAGGCGATCCTTTTTTCCTTTTTTTCTCTTATTATTATAATGATTATATCTTTTGAATATCGATAATGGCTTTGTTTTGGAGTTATGGAATAAGGATAAGTGTGGTGTTAGAGTAATACAGTCTAGAATGTACTGTTTTGCCATCAACTATAAGGCTGGTGTATCCATTTGGGATGCATTGGTTGTTGAATTGGTGTCCAGAAGTATATGTGCATTGTGCCCTTAAGCTAGATATCGCATCGTGTTAGTCGCCGTCAGTTGAACTGGATACATTTGGTATCCAGGAGGGGTGTATATTACTTAAGCTAGGACCTCGCATGATAAGTCGATGTCCTATTATGGTTGAGTTGCCTAGTTAGAGACCTTGGATCTTCGCTGCGTGTGAAGTTGGTGTCTGAGTTCTCGAAGCTAGTTTTTAGTACATCCCTAGTGAAAGTCTAGCCTTGTGCACACTAACCGAATATCAATAACGCCATTTTGACTATTTTATTATTATCGATATAATTTGGTTGCAGGTTGGCAAATGTTTTATGTTTTCTTTGGAAAACTTGTTTTTATTATATTGTTTCGATACGTGAAGTTTTTCACTGAAAGCTTATTTTCACTATAATATTTTCCGTTTTCCGTTTTTACTATTTTTCTATAATTGTAATTACAGTTTTAAAATCCTGTTATACGGCTGGGAGAACGTTGACGTTGCTCCCCACTGATTGTGGCTGTTATGTTTTTAACATGGCAGGTATATGTGTTTCCCTTCGGGTGGGCTAGCGAGCTGTTATGGATCCTGCTTGTTTTAATAAGATCATTGTATTATGGATTGTTAAAACCCTATTTATGGATTCTATTTTATTTATTTTTTATTTTGTAGCCATTTTTATTTTATGGCTTATGTATTGACTTACCATTTTTACTTAATTAAGACATAGCTACAGTGTGTTATAATCCCACTTCTACAGTGTTTCCGTCACTGTATTGCGTTAGAATTTCTAGGGGATTACATGAACCCAGGCGCCTGAGTCTTGGTGCGCCTGGACTCAGGTGTCTATATGGGTGACGAGGGCCGAAAACACCTATAAATACCCCTCCTCACCTCATTCATTCAACACAATTCACAACTCTTCTCTTCTCCCTCTACTTTCTCGCTAAGGGCTCGCACTTCGACACCCGAGGTAAACGATCCACTCGATCGTAGTTCCGAAAAAGCGACATCGACGCTTCTCTTCACCTTCGAGCACTCCACTCGATCCTGAGGTGCCTGTGTTCGACTAGCTATAGTCTAGTAACAAAGTTCTGCCAGATTAGCCACAGAATCAGCCAATAGTAACGGAGCTTTGCCGAAATAGCCGCAGGAAAGGGTCAACAGTAACGGAACTCTGTCGAAATCACTAGGCAAGCTAGGAGGATCCGCCTTCGAAGCCGAGTCGTCACTAGGTTGTCATCTAAACAAAACTTTACATTGCCGCACTTTCTTTTATTATGCACTACGACAATACTAGGCATGGACACTAGGTGCATTACATGTACAAAAAAAACACGTAACGTCCCAACTTCAACCGCAAACACTAAAATACACTAAATAGACCCAAGTAATTCCGAGATCCGTTCTCAACTATCTATGCATCGTGTCCCGTTTAGTGTATACTCCGAGGGTGCAACTCCTCACAATGTGATTTACTTGCATTCGCATTTACCGCTTTCGTATGATTTATCGATTTTATGACCTTATAATCGCATGTTAAATCACCTAACACGAAATTCAAAATGTGAAACAACTAAAATTAAACAAAGCGATGGTCGGGTTCCATATTAGTCTGGGTGCTCGCCTTACTAGGTTCGATGCATCTTTATTAATACCGAACCGACGCATCTTAAGCTGAATACCAGGTAAGGTATATCACGAGAACGACTAATATCCGTATTATCGCGTTAAAATTGACTTGCTAATACCTATAATATTAGTACTCTCTACACTCCTATGTGCATCTTTTCATGGCCTGCTTGTCACATGAAATCGCATGCAAAGAATGTAAACACAACTATTTTGACGACAAAACTTACTTGTCTTTAAACAACCGACGTAGCAAAAGGTATAGGGTGAAAGCAATGGATGTTACTGTACTTCCACCACAACAAAGAAACAAAGTTATCAACCCAGTGATTGATTAGTAGAGGCCGCTATAGTGCGGGCGGGATTGGGTGTTGACATCTATCGGATGTTGGCTTCCCAATACGTACCTTCACCCCTTACTCAGAATTGATGGTTTCCGGATGTCCGAAGCCATTGGCAATGAGAGTCATTCCAGGCATGAAGTGCTTAAGGGTACAAGTCTTTATCTTTAGGTCCCGTGCCCCTCAACTTTGAGCCGGCTAAGGATCAAAGTTGACTTGAACGGTTTCCGAGTCCCCATAATTGACTCGGTGGCGACTCCATAAATCGACAATGAATTCAGTTCACTAAAAAGGTCTCCTTACCAAACGAAGTGGCCTTTAAACATTTACAACCACGACTCGATCGATTCCAAACGGAAACACGGGTGCCTGCACCCGTCTAGTACAAGTCCGGATCGTCATCCGAATCGAGGTCCGAAACATCGCCCCGTACGCGAGATCGGACCGGCCCCCGACCGGGAGGGGGCCGCGTGGGTGGCCGCCGCCATATGTTGAAAAACCGGGTCAGTCCCGCGCGGGCGCGCGCGGGACGCCGGGTGGTGCGGACGGATGTCCACACAACTTTGTCAAATTACCGTCTTGGGTGAGACTAGCATTCCAATTTTAATCAATACTTTAAATTCTCTCTTGAGACATAGAAAGCCTATCTGTCATGTTAGAAATCTTATTCTCATGGCACGAATAAAAAAACTAGATGCATTAAGAATCGATACTAACATGTCCCAATTATTCCAATTCATTATTCTCATGTGAAAGTTCAAATCTTGTTTCGGTTCTCCAAATTAAAACCCGACTCTTGTCGTAATTAGAATTGAGTACAAATTAATCGATAAAGATACAAACTTTTAGGCATGATTCATATGAAAACATCCAACTCTCGTTGTAATGATAATCTAGACTCAAACCTAGCAATTCAAACTAATCAATCAATTATTAAAGACAACCGGAACAAACCCAATTAAATAATTCAACAAAGCGCGATTAAAATCAAAGCATCAATAACCCATATTATCGACTCACCGAGCCCTAGATAAAAGAACTACTCACAACTCATAATCAAACTAACAATCAACAAATAAGATAAATAAGATAAATAGTAGAGAATTAAGAAAACTTATTCTTGATTGATGAACAAAAGAATGAACAACCGTCTTCTTCAAAGTCTTGGAATAATAAAACTAAATTGCATAAATTAAATCTAATAAAATTGCATAACTTTGATGTATGTAGTCTAGGAATGATAAACTTGTTCTAATAAATATAAACATCCTATATAAGTAGGATAGAATAGAGGAAGATCAAGAGTCACATGCGGGTAGCTGTTCGCTAGTAGCGACACTCTGGAAGATTCATAATTTGTAAAAATTCTGATTATGCCTCTACTAGCGGCAGTTTTGCTCTTCGTCATACGCTACTAGCGGCACTTAAAGACTCCCTACTTGCGGCACTCTAGAACTATTTCATGTCTTAAGTTGTATTAGTTCACATCACTATATTAATTTGTAGACAAAATTATGTATGATATTTATATCTCGATCTCGAGAAGTTTCAAGGTCCTAAACGTTTTTATCACATATTTGACTGAGATATATTCTCGGTAAAGAATTATTAAACATGCCAATTGATCATAAGTAGAAACACTTTGACAATTTGACTATTCGGGAAAAGAACGTTAAGGTTATTTCGGATACTTTCTAGTGATGTTTGATCTTACATTAAAGATTGCACGATATGAAGGCTTAAATATGTATGGTGTATTAGGTGTGCAAAGTAAGATCTTGGGGTTTGGTAGAAGTATGATTATTCACACTCTTTCATAGATAACTCTCGAAATAATTTAGAATTGCAACTTGTTTTTTTGTGGATAAAGGTACAACAATACCATTGATTGATTATTGGGTAAATCATTTACACCTAAGGTATGTCCAACTAATTAAGAATATTTTTTCGGTTTAAGGTAATAGTTGGACTTAAGGATAATCAATAATTATTTTGTTGTATAACTTTATAAGAATTAAGGGTAATGTATAAAGTAATGATCCCACACACAAGTTCTAACTAATACATGTGAATTTATATATGTCATCAATAAAGTATTAAGTCATTCGACACTAAAGACATTTTGGAATTGTTTCATTACCTAAAAGTATAAAGCATATTAGTTTCAAGTGATTTTTTGTTACCCAAACAGACTCATTTGGTAATGAGACAGTAAGATGTGTCTCGTCAATAATGGCTATAAAGATAGTTGGCATATCCGGTTATATATATCTGGAGTTACATTGGATTAAAGGTAAAGACAGGTTTGTCAATGGTGACATTGATAACTCAATGTTGCTGATACTGGAAATATTGACTCGTTAGATTCAAGGTAAAGTTTCTGCAAATTAAGGTTAATAATCATCCAATGAAAACTCAAATAAGGTTTTCCAACAAAGAGCACATCAATCTACAATGATACCATCTCATTTGGATTTTTGTATGGATGTGGTACATGATTGTAGATACTCAAGATTCCGTGGGAGTATGAAAATATATCGTTTTAAACCCTTTCATTAAATTGGACTAATGCAGTCTCAATGATGTCCTTAAGGAAAAATTCATTTAGAATACACGGTATTACTTAAATCCATGTACTTTAGGATATTTTTCATGTGTCGTTTGAGTAATAAGGTATAACTAAACTTAGTTTGTACGTGTTTGGATATTGTGTACATTCTATTGTTTAATTGACAGATATTAAGAAAATTCAGTAGGATATTGAGATCCACTAAGAGCAGCCAAATATTGTTTGTCATTTATATTTGGAGCGAAACAATGTTATCACATATAGGAGATCGATTCAGGTTGAGATCATTCGGTATTTCAACTCCTATTTAGCTATGATTATTTGTCACAAGGCTGCGAATTAAGTTCGGTATAGAAAGATCATTTAAGTTTTTTGTGACAAAATGATGGTTATTATAGTTTCAAATAACAATACAAGTGATGTGTTGTTATAGATATGATTCAGAGTGAAAGGCGTCTATAATATGTTTGTATAAACTCTATTTTGGCGAATCCGCTTATTAAGGAATTACCACCCACGGTCTTTCTTGAGCATATTGCACAAATGGGTGTTTCGGTTATAAGAATATTCAGGTTAAGTGGGAGTTTGTCACATTAGACACATTATGGTATACGGTTATTCAGTTCTGCAGAAATAAGGTTTACAGTTTCCAGTTTAACTCTGTCTTATTTGGTTGATCTCACTAAGGTTTAAGGTGGACCAGTTGGAAATATGCATACTTGGATCACATTCAGTTGTTGTTTCGATGCCACACTCCTATACTAGATTCATGTCATTAATCATGTTTGCATATGTGATCATTGATGGGTCCTGTTACGATAAACTGTGGCAAAGGCCGCTTTGGTTCTATGCTCATATGATTAATGGACCGAATTGCATAAGACGGTTAAAATGTTTGATAGCACTATTGAGCTCATACTTATAATGAATACAATTTTCAGTGTCCTACTTTTACTAGTATATGACCCAAGTGGGAGATTGAAAGAAATTATGGGTCTAATACAATATATGTGGACAATATTATTTCTACCTATTGTATTTATTGGCTATCATTAAAGTTAGCCCAAATATGTGATCCGTCGTAGTAATAATAATACGTGCTTATTTATGTCTTATAAAGTATGGGTCGGATACTATAATAGTGTAGAGACCTATTAGGGCTTTAAGTGATGCATGATGGGCGTATCAACAAAAGCGACTAATATGGGTGATTAGGGTTTCACACCCCTCCCTATATATAGTCAGAGTTATGGTCCCTGACAGCACACTTTTGATCTAATCTCACATATATCCTATTAGTATGGAGAAACCCAAAGGCGAGTGTGTCTGTTAGAAGACTATAATCGGGTGATTCCCATTTCACCTCCCTTCTCCAATTAAGTCAGGTACGCTTCCGCTATTCAGTATATACTAATTAATTTAGTATGAAGTTTCAGTCTTGGGTTAGATTAAATCTAACACCGACAATGAAAACGGTCCCAAAATAATTTTGGGACTGCTAACAGTCCCAAATTATATAATACAGTTGCAAATTTGGGACCGCATTTTTAGTGGTCTCAATGTTTACTAATCGGTTGCAAATTTAGGACTGCATTTAATGATTGGGACCAATGTCAGTCTCAAACTTTTTTGGGACCGCCTTCTATGAGATGTTTTATTGCATTTCTGACGCATTTTCATTTTACTCCATTTCTCAAATCTACTATTCATTTGACGACCATTTTATCCCTTTTGCCCCGTCGATCATTTATGTTCTTCATATTCCAAACTCCGTCCTTCATCTTCTTCGATTAAGGTTCTTCATTCTAACTCCGTCAATGGTACTTTTTCTCTAATTATTCAAATTTGAGACCGTCAAGGCAATTTTGGGATCGACTTCGGTCTCAAATTTGGGACCGCTTATATAAATTTTGGACCGACTTCAGTCCCAAATTTGGGACCGCTTGACGCCATAGTCGGTCCCAAATTTGAGACCGAAAATAGAATTTGAGACCACTTTCGACGGTCACAAAGTTGGGACCGTTTTGCTTTTCGGTCACAAATATTGAATTTTGTTACCTGATTTTGCAACCGTTCATAGGAGGTCCCAAAGTTCCAAAAACAGTCCCAAAACTAAGATTTGAGACCACTTTTCAGTTTTGGAACCGCTTTTAACGGACCCAAAACTACTTTTTTCTTGTAGTTGAATAATGTCGGATGGATATAATAATTTTCTATATTATACATCTGTCTGATTGAGAGAGGATTTTATGGTAAATCTGTCATTCCTTTAAATGCATCTGGTACATCTGTCTTGTTGGAAATATGATATAACTAGTACCGAAAATAAGCTAATAAGGCCTCAAGTAGTAAGTAGGAACATTATTGAAGAGCTGAAAATGTATTTTAATAGTGTTCAGAAAGGGAAACTTACCAATAGAGATGAAACCTTCATCTCTAGAATGATGGATACATAATGTACATTTGATTGATTCATTTATTAATATACAACTTACATTTTCCCAAAAAAAGAGTACCAAAAATAAGTACGATCATATTGATGCGAGTACAACAAGATTATAATATATTGAGTCATAGAGACAAAATAAGATAATAGATAAATAAATACAAATAAGTTGATATAAAATAATAATGATATAGCTTATCTAGATAAAAAACGGTTGTGCCATGACAAGTCATTGTCCTAAAGTTGAATTTGCCCAGTACTCTACACATGGTTTTTCCATGACAATCGACCCCCAGGAATACACAACCTTTGCAGATTCGGTATAGGCGGAACTGCAAATTGAACCTCGCCAAGAACGTTGCCAAATAACTTCATTCTGAACGTAACAGAGATATAGAGTTAGATTGTAGGTAAAAAGAAATGTGTCATTGTTTTGTGTCCTTCTGAATTTTGGGGTATTGATTTATATAGTGGTAAATCAAGCATAGTAAATCACGATTTCAACATGGAGAATGATGTATGTGGGAGACTCCATAATCACTTATGGGAGACCACATGAGTCATGAATGAAAAATACACAACTAGTTTAGAAATACGTTCCAAGACTAATTCCTAGTATTTGCTTCTTTTGAAGCATCAAATCCAACAATTCCCCACATGATTCAAAATAAAATTTTTGGAAACAGAAGATACGGAGTAGTTGGCAACGGAGGTTTAGCGTTAAGATGTCAATGTCTTTCGGACTCAAATTGACACCTAGTGAATACAATTTTCCTTAAACCTTAGATGAAGTTGGTGAGAGGTCGTTGCTCACTTACTTAACCCCAAATCAAGGCAAGTGTTCGCAACTTCGTTCATCTGTCCATGAACGCCAATTAACAAATTTTACTTGGACTTGTCCAAGTGCCCCCACATTTTTCTCGGTACTTCATGAGCGCTCTAGAGGTCCAAGCCAAAAGGTCCCTCATAGGGGGGTAGGCAACGCCCTCCACACTCACATAGGCAATTTCATCAAGTTTGACTATTACGAAAACCACCCACGAATGGAGTATGAACTTGTTAAGAGCCATATGCTCAACCTTACACGTGTGACAGTACAAACACAATCAATCAATGCTACAACAAGTAACAATTTTAATAACAGGAATGGTTCATAGCATTACACTTCGAGATCCAAGTGACTACGTTTGACCGCATTGAACTTAGCGGTACTAAGTTGGGTATCCATCACACTTTACTCTTTAACTGCCTTTTTAAACCCATTCCTGACGTTGTGACCATCATGTACAACTCAAACAATGACCATTGACGAGAGGATCTCAATATCCTCTCGATTTAACATATTCTCGAGAAACCATATACTCTTGTTGTATCACACACATCGATGATCACCATTTCACAATGCCTAAACATTTGGCAATTTGCTACCTCAATGTAGCCTTTAATAATTATGATGGAGTTTATATCTCACCCACAATTGAAAATTTACTGAACGGCATCCTCGCCACTCAGCTCATTCACCTGACAATTTAATCAATTTCAAGCTTAGATATCATTATAATTTAATATACTAATATGATGTAACAATCAATAGTAACCCGCACTTGGTACTATTATAACTACATTTAATATTTACTCAATACCCAATTTCCATGCAAATTTTGAAACAAATCATGAAATCTCAATCATAAGAACATAACTACATCTGAATCCATCTCTTGATTCAAGATAATTGCCCACAAGCAAAAAATATATGCAATTCACTTGCTTAAGTAAATTGAAGAAACTACATCATCCTGATCACATCACGTCTCTCAATTTAATGATAGACGGAGATTTGCAATAATCAACCTTTACTTCTTTACAATTGATTACTAGCCAGAAACGTTGGTCAATAACCTACAAATATTATCAACATTTTGGACATGACGTAGGTCCACCCCGACGCGGCCACGCGTGGGTTTGGGTAGGCGAATGAATCTCGTGGTAAGATTGATCTCGGGTCGAAATTTAAATCGAAGTTGGAGTTGCCACCGAATTTTATGGGAATTCGGACCCGTTCGAACTCATTCTACACCAAGGCGTTTCGTGTACAAAACACGTCCCGCTTTTGGTGATAGAGCTTCTGAGTTCGTCCCTTTGCATTACGATACCGACGCCGAGTTATCGGATATCGTGCATCGAATGACTCTTGTGCGCCAATGGTCTCGGACATCCGGAAACCATGGTTCTGAGTAAGGGGTAAGGGTACGTGTTGGGAAGCCCACGAAGGACACCCAACCCCGCCCGCTCTTAGCGGCCTCTACTAAGATACCATTCGAGTTCGTGTACGCGCGTTAGTAAAATGACAAAATGATATGCAACCAATATTTTAGCTAAGCATGTGAAATACGTGTGAACTACGTAATTTTAATGCATCAAAATTATTGTCGAAGTTGTTTAGCATGTGATGTTAATTTAAGGCAATAAATGGCAAACCTCGAAAATAGAAAACTCGTAAATAATTTACAAATTACACGGGCGGAATACAACCCGGAATTTACAATACCACGAGCGATAAAATAATAATCGGAATATAAAACGGTAAGCATTAACTATAAACGGACCCGCAAATAGAAAATGTAAGCTAAACCGCAATTTGAATGGATGGACAAACTTCGATTAAATACACATTATATTGTGTATTAAACGGAGGACGGAGATTTTAATACGCGTTCGCGTGTGAGACCAAAGCGTGGTGCTAGCTCGATCCCGGTTCTCGATGCCTTGTCCCGACTTATCACATTAAAAGATTGGCGTCTTGATTAGTCATGCATCGGATACGACTAAGGAGTCGTCGACACAAAACTAATCGTGTAAGACATTAATCAAAGTCGTGAAAGTAAAATAAAATGTATGAGTTTTGAAAAAGGAATCACGTGATTCACTTTGCACGCGACGACTAAAGTCGTAAAAAAATAACAAGGCTCGGATGATGAGATAAGCGCTCGTTTTGCTTGGACAAAGAAGTCCACTCGACCGAGTCATGGCAAGGACTCGATCGAATGGGCATCTGTCAGACCTTCTGCCCAGTTTTTTGGGAGCTGCTTGATCGAGTAGCCTATGGCACTCGATCGAGTGCCCCTGTACGAGCTACTGCTCATTTCGAAAAGATTACAGTTTCGTTTTGTTTATTCAAAAATCGATGATCGGCCGAGTTACGTTAAAAGATTACGTGATTTAAACTCAACTCAGTTTTCGGTGCTATAATCGTGTGCTATACGATTATAAGACCGTCATCCGGATTTTATTGAAAATGTTGTTATTGGATCAAAATTTTTGATTAGTGACAAAATTGTCTCCCTCCGCGTCACGACATCGATACTAATCCTTATGGATTATGTGATGTCGATTTTCGGATCAATGGGTTCCGTACTAATCTCACAAATGGAATCGGATGCGTTCAAATACGTACGACCACGATCACGTTACGCCCTTGAGTGCTTGGGGCGGTGCTCCTCGAAAGGGTGCCACCTCCATCACGGCTCGTAAAGGGATTAAACGGACTTGTAGCGGTCGTCGTAGTCAAACGTGTTCAAATCCGACAGTGATATATATATATATATATATATATATAGTAGAGATCAAATAAGGTCACCATGTCTCAGTAAGTCTATATTAAAGTTACAGATGACATACGATAAAGTTGCATTTGTTTAAAATTGATATGTAACTATAACATTCGCTCTTTTATCACTTCAAGTGATAAAATGCAACTTTATCACTCATCTCGTGTAACTTTAAGCACCTTTTGTGTAACTTTAACACTGGAACTTATGATCTTAAAATAGTTGTTGACCTTATTTGAACCTACCTCTCTCTCTCTCTCTCTCTCTCTATATATATATATATATATATATATATATATATATATATATATATATATATATACACACACACGATACATAAATATGAGTGACGAAAATTGAAATGCAATAATATAAATGTTAGTGTTAGCGTACATAAGTAAAATGTTAGATTGCGATAAATAAAATATTAGTGTTAGTATATTAATAATAATAATAATAGTACATTGTGTGTGTGTGTGTGTGTATATATATATATAATCGAAAAGAAGAGAGAAAGGAGAAAGAGATGTCAGGATTTGAATTACACCCTCAACCTACATGCTTAATCTCGGAAACGAACTCGTAACGTAGCGGCGTGTGCGCGGGAGTGTCGAGAATGTAGGAGTTATGGTGTGATTGGTTTGGGAGAGGTTGCTCTCGAGTCTTTGACGAGTTTTGATCTCGGGATTTTGAATGTATTTGTGTGTGTAGATGATGGATGATTGAAAAGGTTGTAAGCTTGTAGTGTAAGGTGATTAAGGTTGTGAAATGTGGGATGATTAGGGTTGTGTAAGTGTTGTGTAAAAGTTGTGAATGTGGTGAATGTTATGGGTGATTGGAAGATGGTAAATGAATGAGTATGGGGGAGTATATATAGAGAATGTCCCGGTTTAGGGTCACTCGATCGAGTGGTGTAAGTGCACTCGATTGAGTGCCCGGTTCAGGAGCGGTTAGCCCGGTTCATAGCCTTACTCGATTGAGTGGGCCTGAATCACTCGATCGAGTGGGTCAAACCGGTTGGAGGCTTTTTAGGAAAGATTTGTTGACTTTTTTAAATTCGATTTGGTAGTTGAGGCTAGCTTCTAGAAGCGAATGTAGCTGATTTTATGTGTCGGATTCATCTTTGACCGGGTTTTGACCCGGTCGCTAAAAGACGGTTTTATTTCCGGTGTCGGTTTTGGCTCAAATTAGTCTCATCTTATTGGAAACGACCCATTGGGTCTGGATTTGAGGTCGGTTTTGACAGATTTGCACTCCGCTAAATGCCCACGTTGGATACTATTGATTCCGAGTCCGTATTCGAGCATACTAAGTCACGTTTACGTCCGATCATCATCAGGTGTTTTGTCGGGAACTGCTATAGACACTAGCAGGCAAAATACGGGTGTCTACAAAGCCCCCACTCTGACTGAGGCTTGGACAAGGTGAAAGTCAGAGTAGCTACCAGGCTAATTGAGGATTACGACCCGGCAGCCTTCCGGTCGGGTCGTTTATAGTCCATTAGACTCGCGTGAAGGGTTCACCAGCCATAAGAAAAGGGTCATACCTGTCTTGATGATGATAGATCTGTGGGGAGTCGGACTTGCTTTTGAAGTCCTAGGTGTACCTGTATTTGCTGTAATATTTAGGTGAAACACCGACTCACACTGGGGAGTAAAGTAGCTGCGCGGGGACTTGCTTCTGAAGTCTAGGGTGTACCCGTATGCCGACACATCACATCTTGGATGTAGCGTTCAAGTAGAAACACCGCCTTTGATGTTCCGTTGGGAAGCACCAGCTGGTACCTGAAATGTTAGATACATCGTCAGAAATATCAGGCATAACAGATAGCAAGATAGCATATAGGAAATGCAGTTAACATCTATAGACCGGCTTGCGCTGGGGAAAATGATTTTTGCTTCATTTTGAAATCGAAGTCCTGAAAGCAACTCACGTGCTAGGAGATAGGTCTTCAAAATTGAAAGGGTTAGAAAGTAAATTTGTTGTTTAAATAGACCGAAATTTGACCTTGTCGAAAAGGATTTTCTCAAATGGCTAAGTTTTGCAAATTTTAAAGTGAGAATTTGAAGAGAGAGGCCTACCGACAGACTCGACTCTGGACGTGACAAGACGAGTTGACAAACACGACTTGGACTCTCGAGGGGTTGGACCGTGACTCAGTAGAGGGTGGGCCACCTAAGATGACAAGACTCTTAAGTTGCGCCTATTCCGTAGCCTGAGCGAGTGGCAACACGGTCGAATGAACATCGAAATGGGAAAGATGTATGTGTTATTGCAATAGTATGTTATGAGACTGTTTCTGCAGGACTTAGCAGTGACAATGCCATAGTCCAGTGCTCTTTTGAATATTTTGTTCTAGGGTTCATTCCCAAAGTGGGTGTTGCTTCAAATTCTGACAGATTTTCGTCTTTGACTGAGCCGAGTACTAGGACACACTATAGAAAGGGGGCTATTTTTGAAAATCATTTGGATTATGCGAGCGGATGGGAGTATTCTGCCTAAGAGAAGCCCCCAAGACGACGAAGCTAGCTGTTGAGAACATGACAGTGTCGTGACCGGAATGATGATGCTTTTTGAATTTGTGTCAATGTGGGTGGTTGCGCCTTTGTTGAAAGGCTGCCTACGTATTCACGTGTAGTGAAATCAAAACAAGCCATAGTTCAGTGGATCGAAAGATATATTATGGTGCCTAGTTTATTAGGGCTTTGTGTGTAACTAGCCATAACAATGGTGTAGGCTAGGTGCATTCCCAATGATGTCATGATCAAAGGGCTAGAACAGTTAGGATATTGATCCTGTGACTGTGAGCGTTCTCCGGGGTAGCCCCCAGAGGTGGTGTGAACTATTTGGGCATGTTCTATGCCGACCGCAGGTTGAGTTCCCATGCTTGGGGCTGGTAACTGGTTTGGATGTTTTTCGAAAATGTGGAGCTAGGTCGTAAGTGGATTTGATGTTTTGACATCTGGAGCTTGGTTTTGTAGAGCTAAGGTTTCGAGGGTAAGGTATTGTAATGTGGTATGAAAGTGGGAAGTCGAGTAAAAAATGACTCAAACTTCGATTGGGATAGGTTTGATAATGCGGGATCGGATTTCCATGTCTGGCCCTAATGGTTAGGGTGTATCCTATGGAGCTTGAATCCTCAAAATTCCGGGCTGTCTCTAAGCCTAGGTATCGAGAAGGTCTTGAGGGTTGTAACGTGGGAAGGCTAAATGTGGTGTTATCTGAGGAGCCTGATTGTCACCCTTATATTTGATGGTATGGGCATCGATAATTTTTGAATTAACCGTACCCCGGGCAAGGGACTTTCACTTGGGTTGACCACTGACCATGGCCATGGTTTTTTGATTTTTTTTGTTGACCTCTTAGCCCCGGTCGTGGGATTCTTCATTTGAGTTGACCGTGCACCGGTCAAGGGATTGACCGTATCTGGTCAGGGGATGTTGAGGGGTTTTTTTTATGGCCGGCTCTTTTGTTTTGGGCCTTTTTCTTTTTCCTTGGACTTTTGATTTTTTTTGTCGAACTCTTTTTTTTCACAGTAATCCCCTTCTATGGTGTTGGCAATAGGCACGGGTATTCCTGGATCTGTGGTGTCCATTTGTGGGTGGATCTGGGGTTGGGCCTATCGATTGGATTAAGCCTTTGGAGCTAAACCTTTGTAAGGTGTAAGCATAGTTGGTGTTTGCGTGAGTGGAACTCGCGGTGGAATACTGTATAGTAAATATCGTGGTTTGGATCTCGGTATTGTCCTCATAATCCCGAGCAAGCTTGGTGGGAGCATTGTCCCAAGTTGTGTATTTTTGGCATCAAGTCTATAGAGCCACGATGCTTCTTTTACTTTTGGTCAGCCTAACGCCTAAGGTAAGGTCTGGTTAAACTTATTGGAGGGGTGTTTATTGTGGGAAATTGGCTTGCCTCCCGTCTTGAACCCAAACTAGGAAACTACCTAGATTTGTCATAGGATTCGATACCGCTCCTGCTAAGGGTAGTTATGTGGTTTCTACACCAGACATGGAACAGGTAAAGGCAAACACGGGTCTCACTTCCTTGCAGTCATTATAGATGTGCCTATAATAGTCATGTGCATGTGCTCACAGTGTATGTGTTCATCATGTTCTCGGAAACACATAGGGAAGCATATATGAGAGATCAAAAAGCTGATTTTATTGAATTTGAAAAGAGGACAGAATACAGTTGACTCTAACTTTGACTTTGAATTTGAAAGAAATAGAACATCCTAGAGTCGGACTCAGACTCGGACTTAAACCAAATCTAGACTCTCGGATGATGTAATCAGTAATCTTCGGCTTCTAAGGTCTCAAGTGGATGTCCAGTATAGCCTTCAGTAGAAGCTTCACCCAGATCTTCATTATGTCGAAGATCATCTTCAATCTTAGCGCCCATTTCGGTAAGCACCGCAAAGTTTGAAATGCCGTCATACCTAAGATGGACGCGGTAGGAGGGTAGGAGGTTGTTGATGAACGCCTCCACTAGTGTCTTCTCGCTGGGCTTGTCTACCAGCTTAACACTCTCAGCCCGCCAACGTTGAAGGTATTTGGTGAAACCCTCTGTTGGATCTTGGGCCATGACTTCTAAAGTCCGCATAGTAGTCTGAAGTTCAGTATTATCAAAATAGTTTTGAGCGAACTCGGTAGCCACATTTTCCCAAGTGGGGAATCTTTTTGTGTTTAGCCTGTAGAACCAGGCTTTTGGGTATTTCCCGAGGGATGCACCGAACAAATTGATGAACATGTCGGCTTTGACCCTCTTGATTGCCATAAATGCCTTGAAGGTTCGGAGGTGTAGTAATGGATCCTCCGTCCCTTCGAAAATAGGTAACCTCTCTAAGTTGAGATCCTTTGGTAATTTCTCACTAATGGGTGTATAGTCTCGGGAGTTTTCAAAACGAATGTTATTCCCTTGAAGGGCGTGAAACTGTTGTTCGACCTCACGCACCGTACTGATCAGTTTGGCAAACGACCTAGTATTTACCGACTCAGAGTTGAGGTATTGCCGTTCAATGACAGTTAAACGAGCATTCGTGGCCTCATGGTCGGTTCTTATGAATCCTATTAGGGTTTCAACCATGTCCTGCCAACTAACCAATGTCTCCAGCAAGGCCTTCATTTCATTAATGGTGTTTTCCATGTCCCTATTCCCGTTTGTGGGTGCCATACTCTGCGAGAATACCCACGTAATCCGAAATGTCGCTTCGAAACCCAAATACACCGAGGCATAGGAAATAGCGCGGGAGGAAAGACAACTCCGGTTTGACTCGGGTTAGACTCTCCTAAGACAAGTGCGTAGGGTACGATTCTCGGAGTGACTGTGATTAATTGCTCTGTCGGAGAATAACCTCCAAGTGAGACTAATGACTCTTATAGGACTCAGATGGTATGGCATCTAACTGACTCAAAAGTGGGGTACGTGTGACAACACGTGTAAGACATGACCCTTAGAGCAACCATGATAGATCGCTCTGCTGAAGGGTAGCCCCCGAGTGAGATTGAAGGTTTTGTTAAGACTCGAGTGTCAGACGAGTGAGCCTTACATGTGAGGACCACGAACCTTTTGTTATAGGGCTATGCCTTGTAAAAGGTTGACTCGGCCTCAAGGAAAGGCAGACGGGGTAAGGGAAGAAACTTGTGATGTAAGATCGGCAGAGTTTCGATGCTAAAGACCCTTGACTTGACTTGAATAAGGATGTGCCTGTGATTAGAGCAGACCCTTAAGTTAAAGGACTCTTGCATTGGGGTGACTCGACTAACGGATTAAAAGATGGGCGAAATTCCCTTAGGAAAGGTCGTGGGGACCGTCCTGTTGGAGGGAAAGATCGTGTGAGCGAGACTTTCTAGTTAGGACTCGAGTGTTTAGACGAACCTTCCATTTACGAGTGTATGACTCGTGTTGGTCGGTTGTGCCTTTAGGATAAGGCGGACAAGGATGGGGAAGAAACCCGTGATGTAGGATCGACGGAGTTTCAACGCTAAAGACCTTCGACGTATTATTAAAAGACCCGACACACGGATAACGGTAGGTCTTATAATAAGGAAGGTTTTGAAAAATGATTGAATTTTGAAAATTGAGAGGACGGTCCTGAAATTGGCAGTGGGCCAATAGGACCGGGCATTTTGAAATGTTAGAATGGTTGGGATTATATTCGCATTTTGAAAAAAAATGGGAGACGGTCTCGTCTTTTGAAATTGGCAACATGCCGACAGGACCGAGCTTTTTGAAAAGTTGAATATTTGGAATTTTGAAAAATTTGAATATCGAAAATAAATTTTCGAAAATTTTAAGATCGAAAATAAGATCCCGGGCAAAAAGGGTTATGCATGAATCATTAAACTAATGTGCGTACACTATTAATCGAACGATTTCTTTTCGAGTCTCACCCTAGGAATCCTGATGACTAGGGGTACATCAGGTATCCCCAGCGGAGTCGGCAAATTGTGCACATGACGTAGGTCCACCCCGACGGGGCCACGCGCGGGTTTGGGTAGGCGAATGAATCTCGTGGTAAGATTGATCTTGGGTCAAAATTTAAATCGAAGTTGGAGCCGCCACCGAATTTTATGGGAATTTCGGACCCGTTCGAACTCACTCTACACCTAGGCGTTTCGTGTACAAAACACGTCCCGCTTTTGGTGCTAGAGCTTGTGAGTTCGTCCCTTTGCATTACGATACCGACGCCAAGTTATCGGATATCGTGCATCGAATGACTCTCGTGCGCCAATGGTCTCGGACATCCGGAAACCATGGTTCTGAGTAAGGGGTGAGGGTACGTGTTGGGAAGCCCACGAAGGACACCCAACCCCGCCCGCTCTTAGCGGCCTCTACTAAGATACCATTCGAGTTCGTGTACGCGCGTTAGTAAAATGACAAAATGATATGCAACCAACATTTTAGCTAAGCATGTGAAATACGTGTGAACTACGTCATTTTAATGCATCTAAATTATTGTCGAAGTTGTTTAGCATGTGATGTTCATTTAAGGCAATAAATGGCAAACATTGAAAATAGAAAACTCGTAAATAAGTTACAACTAACACGGGCGGAATACAACCCGGAATTTACAATACAACGAGCGATAAAATAATAATCAGAATAGAAAACGGTAAGCATTAACTATAAACGGACCCGTAAATAGAAAATGTAAGCTAAACCGCAATTTGAATGGATGGACAAACTTTGATTAAATACACATTGTATTGTGTATTAAACGGAGGACGGAGATTTTAATACGCGTTCGCGTGTGGGACCAAAGCGTGGTGCTAGCTCGATCCCGGATCTCGATGCCTTGTCCCGACTTATCACATTAAAAGATTGGCGTCTTGATTAGTCATGCATCGGTTACGACTAAGGAGTCGTCGACACAAAACTAATCGTGTAAGACATTAATCAAAGTCGTGAAAGTAAAATAAAATGTATGAGTTTTGAAAAAGGAATCACGTGATTGACTTTGCAAGCGACGACTAAAGTCGTAAAAAAATGGCGAGGCTCAGATGATGAGATAAGCGCTCGTTTTGCTTGGACAAAGAAGTCCACTCGACCGAGTCATGGCCAGGACTCGATCGAGTGGGCATCTGTTAGACCTTCTGCCCAGTTTTTTGGGAGCTACTCGATCGAGTGCCCCTGTACGAGCTACTGCTCATTTTGAAAAGATTACAATTTCTTTTTGTTTATTCAAAAATCGATGATCGGCCGAGTTACGTTAAAAGATTACGTGATTTAAACTGAACTCGGTTTTCGGTGCTATAATCGTGTGCTATACGATTATAAGACTGTCATCGGGATTTTATAGAAAATGTTGTTATTGGATCAAAATTTTTGATTAGTGACGAAATTGTCTCCCTCCGCGTCACGATATCGATACTAATCCTTACAGATTATGTGATGTTGATTTTCACGTCAATGGGTCCCGTACTAATCTCGGAAATGGAATTGGACGCGTTCAAATACGTACGACCACGATCACGTTACACCCTATATATATACATAAATATGAGAGACGAAAATTGAAATGTAATAATATAAATGTTAGTGTTAGCGTACATAAATAAAATGTTAGATTGCGATAAATAAAATATTAGTGTTAGTATATTAATAATAATTATAGTACATAGTGTACATATATATACATATATATATATATATATATATAAAATCAAAAAGAAGAGAGAAAGGAGAAAGAGATGTCGTGATTTGAATTACACCCTCAACCTACATGCTTAATCTCGGAAACGAACTCGTAACGTTGCGGCATGTGCGCGGGAGTGTCGAGAATGTAGGAGGAGTTATGGTGTGATTGGTTTGGGAGAGGTTGCTCTCGAGTCTTTGACGAATTTTTATCTCGGGATTTTGAATGTATTTGTGTGTGTAGATGATGGGTGATTGAAAAGGTTGTAAGTTTGTAGTGTAAGTTGATTAAGGTTGTGAAATGTGGGATGATTAGGGTTGTGTAAGTGTTGTGTAAAAGTTGTGAATGTGGTGAATGTTATGGGTGATTGGAAGATGGTAAATGAATGAGTATGGGGGAGTATTTATAAAGAATGTCCCGGTTTAGGGTCACTCAACCGAGTGGTGTCAGTGCACTCGATCGAGTACCCGGTTCAGGAGCGGTTCGCCTGGTTCATAGGCTTACTCGATTGAGTGGGCCTGAACCACTCGATCGAGTGGGTCAAACCGGTTGGAGGTTTTTTACGAAAGATTTGTTGACTTTTTTAAATTGGATTTGGTAGTTGAGGCTAGCTTCTAGAAGCGAATGCAGGTGATTTTATGTGCCGGATTCGTCTTTGACCGGGTTTTGACTCGGTCGCTAAAAGGCGGTTTTATTTCCGGTGTCGGTTTTGGCTAAAATTAGTCTCATTTTATTGGAAACGACCCACTGGGCCTGGATTTGAGGTAGGTTTTGAGATATTTGCACTTCGCTAAATGCCAACGTCGGATATTATTGATTCTGATTCCGTATTCGAGCATACTAAGTCACGTTTACGTCTGATCATCAGCGGGTGTTTTGTCGGGAACTGCTATAGACACTAGCAGGCAAAATGTGGGTGTCTACATACAAACATGCATGTGATATATTTACGAATTAGCACAATTGTAAAGAGTGATTTCATGAAACACTTGTGAAACGCTTTATAAGCTATATTTGATCAAACACAGATAATGTTGTCAACTATGATACCAATTTCATTTAAAAACCAAAGGAGTGTCAAAGCTACATACGCATGAATTATGTATATCATTCTAATGAGTCTTATTAGGCTCATGTCCATGAAAGAAAGCTATCAACAAAGAACACATATACATACTGGACTATCTCAAATATATATGAACACACACAAGCAACAACAAATTGTGCTTTGGAGATATAAATTTCAATCTTTTAAATATAAATAAATAATAACATAATACAACTATAGAAGTGTCTCAACAATACCATCGTGACAACCATGGTCATCTTTTGTAATACATGCTCACAACTCAATGTTCATGCATATAATTTCATTAAACACATACATAAAAACTGCTCACTGATAGGAATGACATTGTCAACCTCTTTTAGAGCGTTACTCGTTTCAAAAAATAGTGTATTTAAAACCATCACAAAATTCTTTGGAAAAAATGTATGCACTTATTCAGCGATTTTCGCAGTTCCTCCACATGTTATCACGTCATACACAAGTGACAACACAATAACAAAAAAAAATGATCCGCCAAAGATATCGTCTTTCTTGCAAATTAAATGACAAAGAATAAGTAGAAAACTCATAAAATCATTTTGGGGAATTATTACGTACTGACGTCTTTATATAATCATCTATACAAATGATACGTATTTTCCAACCCCCGCAACTATTGGTACTCACCCAAACAAAATTATCATTTTTTAAAAACAAGAAAATTAATTAAAAAAACAATAATAAAAAAATAATAATGTAGCGGCTTTTGTCCAATGACCTCATAAGCAATTAACAAATGATACCCCACATTCACGACACACCGAAAGTACATAAAAAAACATCATGTCTATAGCCCAATACGGGGTAACATACTACATACTCCTAGTCACATACGGAGTATTTGATACGGTCTTGGATGACACCGATGAACTTGTTATTGACATAAATAATAATAGTTCGAAGGCGGGTTCGGATAACATTCCAAGAGTTCAATTGGCGTCAAACCAAGGAAATTGGATTGGGGAGTCAGTGGTCAAGTATGTGTGCTTAATCAATGGGTCCGAAGATAAGCACGATGGAGTTGTTTAGTCTGGTTCAAAGACGGTTTGATATTTAGCAATAAAGTTGGTATTTATTTATGCAATTTAAGTATGTTTATTAGGGGTGTTATGATAGGTAAGTTTTAGCCTAATTACGCCAATTTAAGAGACTTAATTAGGTACTTTATTACCTCATTATTTCAGCCGTTTCTTTAGTCTTGTATTTGAGGCTATTTAACGCCTTGTTTTTCCCATTAAGGGATCATCTAAAAAAACAACAAAACAAAAATCCTTCTTTTCGATTAATTGAAATTTCTTTGTTTTTATTCAACACGCTTGAGTAATTACTTGGTCAAACTCAATAGGTCTTGTGTTCCGATCGCATTGTCGAGCTATAGGTCTAGTTTGTCAAATATCCGTTTTATTTGTCCGTCAATCACCTCATGGGATCATACGATTACGGTTGGGTTGTACCTAGTGCATTAGAATCTCGTCGTGTGTTCGTCGTTCTAAGACTTCCGCTACCAACTCCTATCATTTGTGATATCAGGGCTCTGATTCTTAATTTCCTTAAGTTAAGACGGTCCTCGTCTTGTTCCTGTTTGTTGTGCTCTGTCTCAAACTTATTCAAAAAAATACTTTAACGAAAATTCAATGGGTGACTTGGACGACGATATGGTACCCGCTCAATTGCGAGACTTGTTGCGTGCAGGTGTCCGAACTGGACCTCGTTCCAAACCTGACGAGTTCAAGGTCACGGAACTTCCCGAGTTCACCGAAGGCACTAATCCAGAGAATTATCTGAAATGGGAAAGGAAAATCGAGCGTATGTTTGATTTCAAGGATCTTAGCGACGAGAAAAAGTGCAAGTACGCGATCCTGAGATTGGGAAAGAGAGCGTCATTATGGTTCGAAGGGCTGAAATCGAAGCGAGCTCGGGCTGGAAAGGGAAAGCTCACATCTTGGGGGGCCTGGAAACACAAACTCAGAAAACGGTATGTGCTAACGACTCATAGGTTAGCCTTGTATCGTAGAATCACGGAATTTGTGCAAGGGAAAATGACCGTATAGTATATTGATGAGTTTGAAAATCTAGCATTAATGGGTGAAATAGAAGAAAACGAAGAACAGAAAATGTCTCGTTTCTTACGTGGTCTAAACCGAAGTATTGCTAATATTGTTGAATTATACCCTTATGGAGGAATGATGGGGGGCCGAAAGGGGGCTCGAGTAACACCACGACCGAGTCAAGTCAAAAAAATCTAGTCGTCCCTATTTCTAACTCTAGTGCTAAGACTATGAATACCAAGGAAACGAGTCTTTCTAAAATCCGTTGTTTTAAATGCCAAGGATTTGGACACTACCAAAATGCGTGCCCAAATAAACGAGTCATAACGTTAATAGAGGCCCTTGATATGCGTAAGGAATTATTGGCTGAGAAAGAACAGTTAGGTGACATATTGAATTTGGATGGGTATGAAAGTGATGAGGATGATGCTAATATTGAAACTTACACCGCTCCCATCTATGATTGTGCCTTAGTTCTTCGTACTTTACAAGTTCAACCCACACCAATTGAGTCGGAACAACGTGATCAAATCTTTCATACTAAGTGTCGGGTGAAAGACAAGTGGTGTAGCTTGATCATAGCTGGTGGTAGTTGTACTAATGCCGCTTCAAATGAAATGGTAACGAAACTAGGGCTAGTCACGTCGGCTCACCCTAAACCGTATGCGTTGTATTGGTTTGATGATGGCAACAAGGTTAAGGTTACGAGACAAGTTAGAGTGGGTTTAACTATGGTTCTTATAACGATGAGGTCTTATGCGATGTCGTCCCAATGGATGCTTGTCATATTTTGTTGGGCCGTCCTTGGTAATTCGATCGTGACGTCGTGCATCATGGTAGACGCAACGAGTATGAGTTACGGGATAATGGGAAGAAGATCGTGTTCAAACCCATGGCCCCAAGCGCGGTCAGGTCAATGAGTATTAAGAAGAGTAAGAAACCAAACCTTACTGTGTTTGCTAGTGATCGTGAAGTAGAAAATGCTGTTGTTGAAGGTGAACGAGTTTATCTAATGGTAGCCAACAAGACACATAGAGATAGTGTATTCGATGGACGGATTGGAGGATTGCTAAAAGAGTTCCAGGAAGTTTTCCCCGATGATCTACCTCCGGAATTACCGCCTATTCGCGGAATCAAACACCAAATCGACCTTATCCCAGGAGCTTCCCTTCCTAACAAGGCCGCATATCGTTGTAATCCCGAGGAAACGAAGGAGTTACAAAGACAAATCGATGAGTTAATGAATCGAGGCTATGTTCGGGAGAGTCTAAGTCCGTGTGTCATCCCTACCTTACTTGTTCCAAAGAAAGACGGAACGTGGCGCATGTGTATCGACAGCGGGGCTGTCAACAACATAACTAACAAGTATCGGTTTCCAATTCCAAGACTTGACGATATGTTAAATGAATTACATGGCTCGGTGGTTTTTTCTAAAATAGATTTGAGGAGAGGTTATCACCAAATCCGAATGAGAGAGGGGGACAAATGGAAGACCGCGTTCAAAACTAAACATGGACTATATGAATGGACCGTTATGCCATTTGGTCTTATTAACGCTCCTAGTACCTTCATGAGACTAATGAATGAAGTGTTGAAAGCATTCTTAGGCAGCTTTGTGGTGGTCTATCTGGACGATATATTAATATATAGTCGCAGCGAGGAGGAGCATTTCGACCATCTTTGGAGCGTGTTCGAAACACTCAGGAAGCAACAACTATATGGCAAGAAAGAAAAATGTTCATTCTTTGTGGATAAAGTGATTTTCCTTGGCTATGTGGTATCTAAAGAAGGAGTATCGGTTGATCAAACCAAAATCAATGCTATCAAGTCTTGGCCATCTCCTAAACCCGTAAGTCAGGTTCGATCCTTTCAAGGTCTTGCATCATTTTACAGGAGATTTATTCGTGATTTTAGTACCATCACTAGCCCCATAACTGAGTGCTTGAAGAAAGGCGTATTTGCTTGGAACGAGGCAGCTCAACGTGCGTTCGAAGCAATAAAACAGAAGTTGTGTGAAGCACCGATCTTGGCACTTCCAGATTTTACACGACCTTTTGAGGTCGAGTGTGACGCCAGTGGAGTTGGCATAGGTGCTGTTCTCGTACAAGAAAAGCGACCTATTGCATATTTCTCGGAGAAATTGGGAGGTGCTAGACTAAATTATTCTACATACGACAAGGAATTTTATGCAATCGTGAGAGCTCTTGATCATTGGAGTCATTACCTTCGCCCGAGTCATTTTGTATTACACTCATATCATGAGTCGTTGAAGTATATCAATGGGCAGCAAAAATTGAATCCGAGACATGCTAAATGGGTTGAGTTCTTACAATCATTCCATTTCTCTTCGAGATATAAGGAGGGTAAGAGTAACGTAGTAGCTGATGCTCTTTCTCGTCGTTATTCGTTACTATCTGTGCTTGAGGTTCATTTGCTTGGGTTCGAAACATTGAAAGATTACTACGAGAATGATGTGGACTTTAGAGTAATGATCAGGGAGTGCAAATCTGGAGCAAATGGTGAATTTGTTATGCAAGACGGTTTCCCTTTCAAAGGAAACAGATTGTGCATTCCTAAGCACCCGGTTCGTGAACTATTGATTCGAGAAGCTCACGGAGGTGGTCTTGCTGGACATTTCGGGGTAACCAAGACATTGGAGGTACTCACTTTCATTGGCCCCACATGCAAGGTGATGTACAAAACGTGATTAATAAATGTGTAACTTGTCATGTCTCAAAGAGCACCTTTAAACCCGGTGAGTATATTCCATTACCGGTTCCTAGTCGACCATGGGAGGATGTGTCCATGGACTTTATTGTTGCTTTGCCTCGTACTCAAAGAAGTAAAGATGCAATTATGGTCGTGGTAGACCGTTTCTCTAGGATGGCCCATTTTGTGGCTTGTCACAAGACAGACAACGCGAGTAATGTTGGTGACTTATATTTTCGGGAGACACTTCATCCGCCTTCACGGAATTCCAAAAACGATCGTGTCCGATCGTGACTCAAAATTTTTAAGCTATTTTTGGAATACCTTGTGGAGGAAAGTGGGAACTAAGCTTTTGTTCAGTACGTCACACCATCCGCAAACCGATGGCCAAACCGAGGTAACTAATCGAACCTTGGGAACCTTGTTGCGTGGTCTGGTGAGTAAGACACAAAAAGATTGGGATTTGAAGCTGGCTCATGCCGAGTTCGCGTATAATCGTTCTCCAATGTATGCTACAGCTCACTCGCCATTCGAAGTTGTATATGGCGTAAACCCGTCCTTACCACTAGATCTTATTCCTTTGCTGAAAGATGAGTTGGTTCACAAAGATGCAGAATTGAAATTGAAATCCATGGTCAGGTTACACGAACAAGTTCGAGCCCGGATCAAAACTATCAATGAAGCTTATAAGCGTAAGTCTAACAAAAATAGGAAGCCTAGATTGTTCAATGATGGAGACCTGGTTTGGGTCAATTTAAGAAAGGAGAGGTTTCCGAGTAAGCGTAAGAATAAGCTAATGCCACGAGCGGAAGGTCCTTACAAGGTGATTGCAAGGATAAATGACAATGCATACAAGGTAGAGCTTCCGGGTGGCTATGGAGTTCATGCGACATTTAATGTGGGTGATCTTTCCCCTTACATAGCTGATGATGGGATTGCTGAATTGAGGACAATTCCGTTTCAAGGGGGAGGGGATGATACAGTCTTGGATGACACCGATGAACTTGTTATCGACATAAATAATAATGGTTCGAAGGCGGGTTCGGATAACATTCCAAGAGTTCAATTGGCGTCAAACCAAGGCAATTCGATAGGAGAGTCAGTGGTCAAGTATGTGTGCTTAATTAATGGGTCCGAAGATAAGCACGATGGATTTGTTTAGTCTGGTTCGAAGTCGGTTTGATATTTAGCAATAAAGTTGGTATTTATTTATGCAATTTAAGTATGTTTATTAGGGGTGTTATGATAGGTAAGTTTTAGCCTAATTAATCCAATTTAAGAGACTTAATTAGGTAGTTTATTACCTCATTATTTCAGCCGTTTTTTTAATCTTGTATTTGAGGCTATTCAAGGCCTTGTTTTTCCCATTAAGGGATCATCTAAAAAAACAACAAAACAAAAATCCTTCTTTTCGAGTTGAACTGAATGTGACTTGAACCTCATCTAGGTGCATTCAGATATCTTGATGAGATGTGGAGAATCTTGTAATCTTCACAAATATAACAGTGAATAAAAGGGAGATGCGGCTGACATATTTAATAGATTATGAATCTTGAATAAATGGCAAAGATGAACCAAAATGATTGTTTGCCAAAGTAGTGGAAATGCCGAGATCTTTCCTAATACATGAAGAATAAAATCAAGTGGATATTCCCTTAATCATGAAGATGTCGTGATCTCAAGAAATGGAAGGAAATCAAGCATCTCACAATTTTGGCAAGGATTTACTTAGTTGATATAGTAAATTATTTTCTAGTATTTGTTTCCCATTTATCGTAATATTATTTAGGAAATAATATCACTCGAGATATCGAGTTGATTTTCACACGTAGGCTATTTATATGCCACACGACAATAATGTAAGAGAAGAATTTGAATTATGAATTGACAAAAAAAACACGTTTGCATTTTGATCTTTTGATCATGGTGTTTACTAAATTCGAGAAGGTACTTCGAATTGGCGATAAAAGATTGGGCTCCAATCTCTTTCGTGATTAGTTCCGGGTTCAAGGTCGAACTACGGGATAAATATCCCTTTATATTATCGTTTATTTTGTTCGTCAATAAACTTCAAGGTTAAATTAACCTTTGTCTAAAAAAAATACAAAAACACGTTTTCATTGGAGCTTCCGCTTTTTAATTCGCATCACGAGTAATTGAAATTTCTTTGTTTTTATTCAACGCGCTTGAGTAATTACTTTGTCGAACTCAATAGGTCTTGTGTTCCGATCGCATTGTCGAGCTATAGGTCTAGTTCGTCAAATATCCATTTTATTTGTCCGTCAATCACCTCACGGGATCATACGATTACGGTTGGGTTGCACCTAGTGCATTCAAATCTCGTCGTGTGTTTGTCGTTCTAAGACTTCCGCTACCAACTCGTATCAGTATTATACATGATAGTTGTTTGCTTGTAGCACAAAAAATACGAACTGTAAAGACAATTAAACAAAATTACTCAACTACCCATGCAAATGAGTGATATGTACGACAATTACATCATAAACCAATTTCCCAATCATAAGAGTCATCACATATAAGACAACGAGTGTGAAGTTTTGTGAAATAAAACATGATCATTCACCTTTTCATAATATCATACAGTATATTGACGACAACCGATTACAATTCATGATGATAGAAAATTCAAACTCGCATAAATAGTTAAAGAAAGATAGATCGTAATTAACCTTTAAACTAATTATATAAAGAAATTTTGACTTTACAATGTTGGAAATATGATATAACTAGTACCGAAAATAAGTACGATCATATTGATGCAAGTAGAGCAAGATTATAATATATTGAGTTATAGAGACAGAATTAGATAATAGATATATAAATAGAAAAAAATTGATATAAAATAATAATGATATAGCTTATCTAGATAAAGAACGGTTGTAGCGTGAAAAGTCACTGTCCTAATGTCGAATTTGCCCCGTACTCTACACACAGTTTTCCATGACAATCGACCCTCAGGTATACACATGTACAACCTTTGCAATTTTGGTGTAGACGGAACTGCAAATTGAACCTCGCTAAGAATGTTGCCAAATAACTCTATTCCTAACGTAACAAAGATATAGAGTAAGATTGTAGGTAGAAAGAGATGTGTCATTGTTGTGTGTCCCTTTTTGTTTTGGGGTATTGATTTATATAGTGGTAAATCAATCACAGTTAATCACGATTTCAACATGGAAAATGATGTATGTGAGAGACTCCACTATCACTTATGGGAGACCACATAAGTCAAGAATGAAAAACGTAAAATTAGTATGGAAATACGTTCCAAGACTAATTCCTAGTATTTACTTCTTTTGAAGCATTAAATCCAACATGTCTAATCTGTTTGAGAGAGAGTTCAAGTCAAGGTGGAGATTTGTTGAATTATGACTTGAATCTGTTTAATTAGGTTTCTTAATTAATACTCCCTCCGATATTTTATATAAGTAGTTCCCACTTTTCGAGAAGCATACTTCTCTCTTAAAATTATGATTAAACAATATCAAATGTATACTCATATGAAAGCAGTTTTCAAGACAAATCTAATGATATTAATTTTTATAATTTTTTCGAAATACTTTTTTATATAATTGAAAGTCAAATGCTTATCTCGTATATATAAAAAATTGGAGAGAGGATCTGTATATATGTTGACACGACATAGTTCCACCCCGACGCGGCCACGCGTGGGTCTGGGTAGGCGAATGAATCTCGTGGTAAGATTGTTCTTGGGTTGAAATTAAATCGAAGTTGGAGTTACCACCAACTTTTATCGGAGTTCGGACCCGTTTGAACCAACTCAATACTTAGGCGTATCGCGCACAAAGCACGGCCCACTTTAGTAATAGATCTTATGGGGGTTCGTCCCTTTGCATATATACGATATCGATGTAGAATTACCGAATATCGTATATCGAATGACTCTCGTTCGCCAACGGTTTCGGGCATCCAAAAACCAAAGGCTCTAAGGGGTGAGACTACGTGTTGGGAAGCCCACAAAGAACACCCAACCCCGCTCGCACATAGCGGCCTCTACTAGGGTATCAATCGGTGTTCGTGTACGCGTATTAGTAGAACGATGAAATGATATGCAAACATTGTTTTAAGCTACGCATGTGAAATACGTTTTTAGCTACGTCGTTTAATGCATCTTAAGTATGTCGAAATTGTTTTAGCATGTGGGTTCAATTAGCAAACGGTAAATACCACGTAACGAAAATGAACAACTTTAAAATAAATTACAAATTACACGGGCGGAATACAGCCCGGAATTCACAATACTTGAACAAATCGCGATGATAAGAAATGGATTAGAAACGGTAAATGTAATCTATAAATGTAAATTAGAACTGTAAAGCAATTGATTGGACGGACTCTAATCAATTACACATTATGTTGTGTATTGACCGGAGGACAAAGGCCTTAGTACACGTTCGCGCATGAGACCGAAGCGTAATGCTAGCTCAATCCCGGGCCTCGGGGTCTTGTCCCGACTAATTCTAACAAAATAGGAATTGCCTCAACTTATCGGATATCAAAATCGACAAATGAGTCGTCGGTATAAGATTAGTCGTATGAGACATCGCTCAAAGTTGTAAACAAACGGAATGATGCTAAATTAGAAATGATATAATATATGGGTTTTAGAAGACAAATACGTGATTGATTTAGCACATATCGACTTAGAGTCGTAAATATGACTCGACGAAAGAGGCTTGTAGGGACCCCTCGATCAAGTCATTATGGGGACTCGGTCAAGTGCCCTTTGACGAGAAATCTCTGCCCATTTTTGAGGGGGGTCACTCGATCGAGTGACTTAGGAACTCGATCGAGTGCCCTCTGTAACGGGTGGCATGTTGTTTCTAAAACGTTTCTATTTTATGAATTTGTGATTTGAATTGAGAAATGGTCAATCTAATACAAATATCGAGCCCTTCCATGTGACGACGTCGTTGTCGGGTCTTACGAACCTTACGACGATCGGTTCACGTCATTAGGTTTTGCATTAAACCAGTTCTCGATGGCTCTTCATATCCGCCAGTCGATTATGGAATCGGCATCAAATGTTTTAGAGGGATGTTTATGGAATAGAGAATAATTAAACTAGAACTAGTATAGACCCCGTGCATATGCACGGTACATATGCAAATTTATTTTATAGGTATTCTAAAATTTACATATTAATTATTACATTACACAACTTTGTAATTTAGATTTAAGAGAATATTTAGAATTTGTTAAGTAATTAAGATAAATTAGTAAGTCAATAAAACATACAGTAATAAGCAATCAGCTGGAGTATACAGTATTTTTTATTACATGGAGCATATGTTATTCTTATATTTTCAAAGTCTCAATTTTCTACTTAAAACAAACATATGAATTAATATTAACAAAGAAAAATTGATGGGAGTGGTATCATCTTTGTGACATCTTCCGAAAATAGTACCACCTTTCAATAATCCGAAAATGATTCCACCTTTATATACTATCTTCTTTAAATAAAACCAAAAACCGGTTACCTGTTGAACAGGTTATACCCACACTTTATTTAAAAAGAAAAGGAAAAAAATAAAATCTATTAAAAAAAAGCAAGCAAAAATCCCCAATTCCAAAAATTATGCATATACCGTATCCCTCCTCCTCAACTCTTTATATGCATATTAAGAATAGGATTGTTTAGTTTTTGCAATGCAATTTTCATTTTTTATGAAAATTTTTGCTTTAAAAAATATGTAGTTTATTGTGTCTTGCCGTAATGACATCAAGCCGATAAACTACCGTCTATAAAATTCGACGTTTATATTTAAATCCAGGTCTAGGGCTGTTCAAAAAGTGGCCCGGACCGGCAAATCGGACCGTAAGGTCCGGGTCGGTCTGGACCGGGGCACATACCGGTCCGGTCCGCGGGTCGCCAAAAACTTGGTGACCGGTCCGCGGTCCGGTGCGGTCCACACATTTAAAAAAAGCAAATTTAGTGTATTTTTGCGGTCCGATCTTAAGAGGGTCCGGTCCGGGTTTCTTTGTTAACCGATCCGGTCCGCGAGTTTTGATTTTTGGGTTTGCCGATCCGCGGATCAATCCGGTCCGATCCGGGTTTGGACCGGTGAACACCCCTATCCAGGTCACATGACCTGCTATTACAAGTTACTTTTATGTGGATATTGTTTAAAGAAGATAGTATATAAAGGTGAAATCATTTTCGGATTATTGAAAGGTGGTACTGTTTTCGGAAGATGTCACAAAGGTGGTACTATTTCCATCAAATTTTCCTATTAACAATTGATTACTCATATGAGTAATATAATCTTAAATTGTTTAATAGCACATTTACAAAAGAGTAAATTAAAAATTATTCCCTTTTAAGATACCAATTTTAAAATTTACTCCCTTTTGAAATTTTCGCTAAAAATAACTCCCAAAATCTATCAAAAGATCAAAAATTGCTTCAAAATATAATTTTTGGACAAAAATGCCCCTAACTTTTTTTTCGCTATTACTTCACCTCACCCTCTAACCAAGGGCATTTTTGTCCTAAAAATAAAATTGGGAGCAATTTTTGAACTTTTGATAGATTTTGGGAGTTATTTTTAACAAAAATTTCAAAAGGGAGTAATTTTAAAAATGAATATTTTAAAAGGGAGTAATTTTTAATTTACTCTTTACA
The DNA here is from genome assembly GCA_958450325.1 of Agrostemma githago. NCBI lineage: Eukaryota > Viridiplantae > Streptophyta > Magnoliopsida > Caryophyllales > Caryophyllaceae > Agrostemma > Agrostemma githago. Next base: position 19,221,986 of record OY288241.1, on the reverse strand, counting down.
AAATACACTAATTCTATATTTTTTTAAATTGAAGAGAGATCATAATTGTACTTTATATTTCAGTGTGTGTATATATGTATATAGATCATAATTGTACGTTATATACTCTTGGAGTACAAATCATTATACTCCCTCCGATTTTTATTTATCTTCCCTGTTTCTTTATTGGGCTGAAAAACCCTTTCTCTCCTATTTCTATTTTGGACCATCAATATGTGGTATAGAATTACCTTACCTTTCTCTCTCATCCTTCTTCTCTTTTGAGCCACACATTCCTACACCCTTATTTTTCACCAAAAATTCAAATGGGAAGATAATAAAAATTCGGAGGGAGTACTATTAAGGGTACTCTAATATTATTACCCTTTAAAAATTATACTGACAAAGATACTCATAAATACACAATTACTCTAAAAAAATCATTAATATTATTAGTGTTTGTAAACTCTAATAAAATTCAGAATTTATGGCAAAATAATACGGAAAGATGCATGCGTATTGATATTTAGCATAATTATATGGATACTGTATATTACACATCTTAGACATAATTACTGGAAATTGATATGTAGCCTAAGTATCGATATTATATGAAACTTGATATGGAATGAAATATAACGTGATATAATAATTATGACATATATATGGATTGTTGATAAAATTTATGGAATAATATATGGAAAATAATATATATGCATATTATAAGGAATTTATGCACTATATATGGAATTTATGCATTACATGATCTGATATAATATAATTATTATGCCATAAATTCCCTCATGTAATCATATTATATCACGTTCACAACCGTCTTAATTACCAACAATTAAATGACCACCGCCTTTATTAGATAACGTGATATAACATTTGTTATTTATAATAAAAATAGAATAGCCCATAGAGATAAGCCAACCAATAAAAAACGTGATATGACCCAATTAAGAGTAGCCCAATAAGTGGCCCAACAAAGTAGGCGGGAAAACTTATTAGTTTTGTTATTTGGTTAGTGGAAAGGGGATGAATATCAAATCTCTCCGCGTCACGATGTCGTTGCCGGGTCTCATGGACCATACGACGATCGGTTCGACGTCATCGAATTTCATGCTAATTCAATTGTCGATAGCTCTTTTACGTGCGACATTCAATTACGGAATCGACATCGAGCCTTTAGAGCGATATTTTGAAAGTGACATCGAATACGCTCGATAATGAATTACCGCAATCACGTTATAATCCAATAGATTATGCGTACGTCATAGGGCGCACTAACCTTTAAGTGCCTAAGGCGGCGCGCCTTGAGGAGCGCCACCTTCAGTACGACTTGTTCGGGCATTATACGGACTTTAGGCGACATTCGTTATCGCAGGTATTCGATAGGAAAACTCGATTTGTCGTCACAAATATTAGGTCTTTTGCATTTTGACATCGTAGTTTGGCTTTTAAAGCGTACACCGATCGATTTAGCGTCATCGGACATTTGTTCGAATCGATTTTGAAAATTATTTTTCGTATAATATACACGGTATTAATATAAACAAAATGTAAAAATCGATAAATAAAAGTTAGATGTTAGGAACAATAGTTAAATGTTAGGAACAATAATAAAATGTTAGATGCGATAATAAAGTGTTAAGAACGATAATATAAATTTTAGATGTTAGCAGTTAGCAAACGAAATGAAAAAAGAGTTAGAGATTTGAAAATGGGATTGGTACACCCTCAATCTACATGTTAATAGTCTCGGAAAATGGCTCGTGGAGTATCATCGTAGACACACGATTTTGATTTGATTCATTTTGTACTTGGATGCAGCGTAAAGCTTGTTACGTTCTCGAGTTTCGACTTTGACCGGGTTTTGACTCGATCGCAAAAGATGGTTTTGCCCTCGATGGCGGTTTTGGCTCAAATTAGCTTTCTTTTATTGGAAACGACCCACTGATTCTGAATTTGAGGTCAGTTTTGAGAGATTTGTACCCCTAAGTGCCCACGTCGGATACTATTGATTCCGAGTCCCGTATTCGAGTGTATTAATGCATGTTGACGTCCGATCATCATCGGGTGTTCTGTTGGAGACTACTATAGACACAAGCAGTCAAAATGCGGGTGTCTACAAAGCCCCCACTCTGACTAAGGCTTGGACAAGGTGAAAGTCAGAGTAGCCACCAGGTCAATCGAGGATTACGACCTGGCAGCCTTCCGGTCGGGTCGTTTATAGTCCATTAGACTCGCGTGAAGGGCTCGACAGCCATAAGTAGAGGGTCATACCTGTCTTGACAATGATAGCTCCATGGGGAGTTGAACTTGCCTTCGAAGTCTCGGGCGTACCTGTATGGAGACACATAATATTCTGATTGTAGCATTTAGGTGAAAAATTTATTGATGAAGAATGCTCGAGATGACTCAATTCCTATACTGGGATTGAAGGAGCTGAAAATTGGATCGGGCCTGCGCGCGCAGGCATGTGGGCTAAGGTGGCCCGTTGCAGCTTGAGGTTTCCAGGGATTTTGTGTATGAATACGCGACCCTCCTGCTTCACTTATGCATCTTCACACCCATCCGCATATTCTTACTCTAAAACCCTCAAACTCTCGAGAGAAAGATTCGAATATCTGCCATGGGTCGCGAGAATTTAACCGCGCTGCTTCAGGCATGGTCCCAAAGCTTCAGGGACGATTCATCTAAATCAGAAGGGGATTTCTTAAGGTAGATTCACACTTCCTAGACGCTTGCTTATCTCTCTGGGACACGACCCATCATGTATTCGTTTTCCCTGGAGGGAAGGTATGTCATCTTCCGGAGGAAATAGCGGCTGTGGGCGGTTGGTGTCCTGTTGCCCATCCTGCTATCCCTTCATTCTATCCCGACTCCAAGAAGCAAGTTGAGGGAATTTTTTGGTTTTTCTCATTGCAAGGCAGACCGGATGGTGCAAGGAAATTTTGTTTCCCTGTTTGACTTGGCCGACAAATTTATGAAGGACACGAAGGATGTGAGAATCATTGCTTCTCATAAACGTAGGGCCTTCGTTTTTTGCATGTTGCATTGCTTGAAGGGCGGATGGAGGCCGACTCGTGCATGGACTAGACTCGGCTGCTCAGTATAGTAGACCAGATGGAACTGGTCATAGTCTGGCTTGGCTGATTACAGGGTAGATTGTCATGGGCCTCGACGCCAGGAAGGTCGATCCGGACCCACGATTGATGGGTAGCGTTCGCCTTTTGCAGGTATACGTCTCGCGTTTTTTTTTCTTGTAGACTTGGTATATAAGGGTCACTCGACCGAGTGACCTGACACTCGATCGAGTGCCTCTGGCAAAGAATACCCTTCTTGTTTTTAGGAGGGTCACTCGATTGAGTCAACTTGGAACTCGATCGAGTGCCCTCTGGCGGTCTTGATTTTTGCTTACGAAGACTTATCAACCTTGGCCTGTCAGGTTTGGCTGTACGAGCGGCTGTCGATTATGGAGCCTCCCTTAGACGTGCTCAAGTACCGTAGTAGTCGAGTCAACTCAAGGAAGCAACCCATAAGTCCGAGTCATGACATAAACCGGACTTACTGGGATGAGGAGCTCGTATTTCACGGAGGTCCCTTGATCAGGTGAAATGTTGCTTGGTGGTTCCTCTCTAAATTGATGGGGCTAGCCAAGAAGGATCAGTCCCAGTATCTGGTGGTCCTGTCACTTGATTGAACCGTTCATATTTACCCGGACCACATTCTGAGGCAGTACGGGTGGACGCAAAGGATTCCCTAGACCGAGGCTATAATCAGCGTACCGCTACAATTGACGGACCCGATGTGTGATACTTGGTTGCTGCGGTGGCACACACGTGTCATCTGGACCATACCCAACCCTTGCCATTCCATCTGGGTTTTTGAGTCATATCGGAAGTGGAGTTCTGAAGAGTCGGAAGAGGCTTGCAAGGTTTTGAAAGTTGATGAAGTCTTCGACCTCGTTCGCTGGGAGACGGCTAAAGATAACAGGGGGTTTCTATAATGATGGAGATACTCCTGCTACTTTGGTACATTTAGAGTCGGGTCTTAAGTCAAAAACTAAGACTCGAGCTTAGGACACCAGTGCTAGAAGCGTGTGGGAGCGACTGAGCCTCCAGACTGACTTGGAAAAGAGGCTTGGGCTCAGACTAGCGGCCAAGGATCGACTAGGCCCGCGTAATAGGCTACTCGAGCATGTGAGGGGCCGACTCGGGCCAACCACCGTGGCTGAGGACGCGCTCTCGAAGAAACGGGTCCGAGCTAAGGAGGTTCCTGTGGTGATTCAGGAACGCCCTCCTCAGTCTCGTCGTCAATAGACGGCCAAAGAGGTCAAGGATAAGGGGGTAAGGGCAAGATGTCCTGAATACCCGAGTCCTTAGTTTTATTATTTCATGAATAGTACTACTACTTTTGTAGTGTTGTGTGCTTTTGTATTTTGAATTTTGGATTTTCCGAGTTTATCGGGTTTTTTAGTAATAATAAAGGAAGTTCTACTAATTAAACCGTTCCTGTCATTTTTTCGTGATTGCAGTGGTTGTGCCCTAGTGAGGGTCTGCCTACGTATCCACAGTTAGTGGAATCAAACCAGACGTAGTTCAAGGTTTGTATAAATTGCAATCTCAAAATACCCCAAGACTAGTGGTTCGAGATGTGTATGCAGTAGGATAAATAATCCTAGCATATTGACTCGCATTTTTGAAAAGTTTATGTTTGAAAAGACAATTTTGATAAACTTTTGCGAATGACATTGAGAAACGATTAGGGGTAATAACGTTTCAGCTGGTCTAGGTTGGTAGGATTGGTAAAGCCATTCTCGTCCAAGTCTGTAAGCTTCACAGCACCTCCTGATAGAACCTTTTTCACTAGATATGGCCCGACCCAATTGGGTTTGAATTTTCCCCTCGGGTCAACTGGTAATAGAGCTCTAATAGATGTAAGGACTAAATCCCCTTCTTTGATATGCCTAGGCTTAACCCTTTTATTGAAGGCCCGTTGTATTGTCTTTGGGTATACCTGAATGTTATTGAGGGCAGGGGATCGCCGTTCGTCTAATAGAACCAACGGGTCATAACATGCTAAGACCCGATCCGCTTAATATACTTGGATTTCTAATAGAATTCTGAGGGACGGTACTTCCAACTCGACTGGCTGGACTATCTCCATCCCGTATGTCAGATAGTAGGGTGTTACACCAGTTGCGGTGAGGATTGATGTTCGGTATCCCCATAGAGTGAAAGGTATCTTATCGAGCCACTCTCGATAATTATCAGCCATTTTTTGAGTATGGTGATAATTGTTTTGTTGCCTGCTTCTACCGCTCCATTTGTTTGGGGACGGTAGGGCGAAGATGTATGCCTCTGAATTTTATGCATGGTTAGCAGAGCTGTCATTTCGGCTTGGAAATCAGTCTCGTGATAACTGATGAATTCGTGCGGGATCCCGTACCGGCATATGATTTTATTTTGGATGAACTTAGCTACATGCTTGGCGTTTAGAATACGGTAGGATTCGGCCTCGACCCATTTGGTTAAATAATCGATAGCTTCCAAGATGAAGTGGTGTCCACCTGAACCGAGGGATTTACCTTTCCAATTATGTCGATATCCCATGTCGAAAGTGGCCATGGCGACATCATGGTGTATAGCAAAGACGACGGCATGTGTTGCACATTGGTGAAGATTTGACAGTTATAGCAATGTTTTACGTACTGCCTGTAGTCGGTTTCCATATTATTCCAGTAATATTGGAGCCTCATGATTTTCGGACTAGCATCTGGGCATTTATATGTGGACCACATTCACCGTCGTGTATTTCAGCCATAACCTTTTCTGCCTTTATTTTGTCGATGGATAGGAAAAGAGCCCCTCGTGCGGCTTTTTATACAGTTGTCCGACATCCGTGCGTATAAATTGGGTAACTAGTCTTTGCAAAGCTTTCTTGGCCCGACCATCGCTTCCAGAAGGATATTCTCCCGTTGACATGTGTGTTAAGATAGCTTGATACCAAGGTTCGGGATCAGTTATCTCAATATCGTCAATGTTGTGGATATATGCCAGTTCGGACCATCTTTCGACTCAAATCGGCATACTGGTCAAGTGATCGGGGATATTTATCCAAGATGCCAATTTGGAGAGTGCATCTGCGAACTGGTTTTATTCCCGAGGCAGGTATATATACTCTACCTTTTGGAATTCTTTCTCGAGAATCCTTACTCGCGCCTGGTACGCCACAAGGTTGGCGTTCCGAGTTTTCCACTTCTGGAGCGCTTGATTGATGACCAAGGATGAGTCGTCGGGTACTCGGAGATTTGTGACCCCCAAATCGACGGCGGCTTACAACCCATGGATGCATACTTCGTACTCGACGGCGTTATTAGTAATGTCGAAGTCCAATTTGATGGAAACAGGGGGTATGCACCCCTTTCGGTGATATTAAAAGAATCTTGACTCCGAACCCTTGGAAGTTAGATGCCCCATCGAAATATAAATCTCATGTTTCTGTATCTGCATGAATATGTCTTTGTCTGGGAAAGACCAAGTATCAATATGTCCTTGTTCAGTCACGGGATTATCTGCGAGAAACTCGGCTATACTCGGCCCTTAATGGCTTTTAGTGGCACGAACTTCAAGTCAAACTCTGCCAACATTAGAGTTCACCTAGATATCTTGCCGTTGAGGATGGGCTTCTTGAAAAGGTATTTGATAGGGTCCATTTTGGACAATACTCGTACTTCGTAGCTGAGCATATAATGTCAGAGTTTTTTAGGGGACCATACTAGTGCTAGGCATGTTTTCTCGAGCATGGTATATTTCACTAGTAGAAAAATGTCAAATTGCTGCTCCTTATTAGAGGCGTTTTAGGTAATTAGCAACTAATAATTTTCCTTTTTTTTAGTAAAAATGGTTAAAGGAGTCCTTTTTAAAAAAAAAATTTAAAAATTGATGGTGCGGCGTCGATCTTCCAAAACTGACGCCTCACCATAAGAAAACAAATTAAATCAACTAAAAAAGAAAACTACATCCATCCAGTTTAACGTAAGAAATGAAAACCCACCTTCGCACAACCCCAACCTTCCATTTCGATTCCATAACCCTAGCCATCTACCGCTCCTCCTTCCTTTCTTCCCCTCGCCTGTTCCAGTTCGTCCTTCACCCATTTTCAGTCTTTTGTCTCGTCGGTCCTTGCTTATGTGTTTGCTCCACTGTCTTTGACCTGTTCTCGCTTCGCTCCTTCTTCGTCTTCCCCCTCGAAATCTCTCTGGTGGTTGCCTCGCCGGTCCTTGCCAAGGTTGTTGCTCCTTCCCCCCATTTCACCTCAATTTCATTCAGTTCCACTGTCACTAATTTAGGGTTATTAATTGAATTTCAGTTGTTGCAATTTTAGTCATTATTCTGTTGAGAAAGGTTGATAAAGATCTCAACTTTAGTCACTAATTTAGGGTTATTACTGAAGTTTAATTTGGTTGATCGATTTTTCTGTGTAATTCATAAATTTTGGATCGATTTCAAAGGTAATTTGAGAGCATGAGAATTGCCTCGACTGTACGAAGTAGCAAACTGCACCTTAATCTGCTAAATGTAAGAGAATGAAGGTCTAATCTTTCTCTTTATTTCTTCAAATTTTGTTTCAATTTTCGAATTCATTTTGATTTTTGAACAATTTTGTTGGATTTTGTTTACTTTCTAGGGTTCCTTTGTCTTCCTTTTCATGTTGTTATTAAGTTTCTTGGTGGTTTTGAATTCAGGATCTTATTCACTGCCTTTAATTTGATTAAATGATGTAACTCTATTTCTGTCTGCTGGACTCTTGAATTTCTGTAAGTTTGAGTTTCTTCACTTTCTAGAGTTATTGATTGGTGTACTCTGTTGTTCATGAACTTGGTTTAATTAAACGCTGTGATTTGATTCCGGCTTGTTCAATCCATGAATATATGTATGTGTACATATTGAATTGTTGGTTTCTAAAATTGTTACCGTACATATTGATTCATGGTTGTGAGATCATTTCATTTTAGACTAAGTACTTAAGTAGATGTTCGTATTTCTTGATTATATCGAACTTTCTTAGCAAACGCCTTTGTTTATGTAACCACACCTTTGTAATTGCATTGTTGCTTATTTTAAATGCCAGTGTGTAGGTAGAAGATAAAGAAATGAGGTATAGAAATAGTAGCAAATTGAGGCTTGGTAAGCAAAGTGAGGGGGAGGGGGGAGAAAGTAGGAAATGAGATGAAAGTGGAGAGTGCTAGCATTAATTTAGTAAGATCGTGAATTAGAGCCGACAGACGAACCCAAATCCTTTTTTAATGCAAGTGTTTATTGTCTTTTCGTGTTGCTTCAAGCTTTGCAACCTTACTTTTGACTTCTAACTACTAATCTCCCTTTAATTTACTTTCATCTCTTTCATTGCCTTTGTTCTTAATTAGCTTATTAATCACCATACAGATACAAACTCTATGCTCTTCTTTTTGAAATCAATCCACACCACCAAATACGATATATTCGGAGGAATAATACCGTTGTTTTAATCAATAGCCTCATTCGACGTGTTTCTCGGCCTTTTTGAAGATAAAGAGTAAAATATGATTTGTTTGATGAATTGGATCTGAGGGAATAATAGAGATTACGTGTCATTCATTTAAGCAACAAAAGCTAGACTATGATGCTGAAACACCTGATGAGGGAAACTTTCTTTGAGAAATGCTGTCACTAGTTTTTGCTTCATTATTATTTTCTTGTGCTTATAATTGTGCCGTGATTTCTCAGAGTACTGTCATAACAACTAGAAGGGTATTGGAGAGACTAGCTGTCTCTTACGTCTCACATAGAATGGCATGGAAACTTCTTAACCGTATGTCCGATCTAATAATAAACAAAGATTAGTGATGTTTCTTTCGCTGAATTATTTTTAAATCTTAAGCTTTCGGCATTCTTATTGATGACAATTGACATGGTGCTTAAGAAAATTAAAATCATAACCAAGACCCAAGTAAAATGGTTTATGATACTTTGTAGTTCATACACTTAATGATTTTTTTCCTGCAGATGCTCCAAAGTCTGCAATACGCAAGGCACAACGAGGGATGCCAACTACTACGTACATGTGTGCCGTCACGAGAACTACTTTGAGAGGTAAATTATGCAGTTTTTAAGTTTCTTATAAACTTTTAAATTGTATTTTAGCTTGCGACGTTACCTTTGATTTCTTCCTTTATTGAACTGGGTTATGATCAAGCAGCGCATTGCGTTGGCGTGGAAGCATTGTGGAAAATTTAAATACGAGTTGACATTTCTAGAACTCTCTACCGTTTGTTTAATTCTAGAGATGAGGTAGACGATGTGGATGTAAGAGAAGAACTACAAATCCTTAGTACCAAGATCTTTGGTGCTTCTGTGAGGTGTAGTGCTTCGTTGTTGTTTGCTTCCATTGGAGCAGGAATTGGTGCACCTGCATACGCCCTTCACTTGGTCAATGGGTTGGTAAGTGCTCCTATATTCCTATGATTTATTCCCTTACTAAAATAAAGGATTTTATTTACATGTCGCCGACTACTTTCATCATGCAAATTCATGGATAGCTAACTACATATCTGCACAACTTTTAAGCTGCTTTTTTTACCCTTTTCCGAGACACTACCAACTAACGTTCCATGGGTTGGTTGTCTTATTTGAGGAGTTGCTAAACTTATTTCTCCTTTTGTTCTCTATTTCTTTCACTTTTCTGTTAGGAAGGCCCATTTGTTTTCTATAATTTACATTAACAGTCATTCTTTCATTTACTTTTCAACACATTCTAACCACGAAAACACGTTTAATGGTGTAAGTTAGATAGAATAAGTGAGTCCTTTTGCATATGTACTTCGTGTGATTTAAAAGTTATCTTAAGGCCAGTAAAACATAAAACAAAAATTTAGGTTTTTATTCCATCTATGAACACCTTAAAAGTGAGGGTGTGCAATATGCCAATGAGAAACATAGTCATCAATAACGATTAATGATTGAGTTGATATTTGTTAGCTTACCTTATCTGTCTTTTGTTTCTTCTTTAAACCCAAAATTTATAGGTGTTAATCTTAGACTTCCTTACTTTTTGTTTGGTTCATAACTTCATATGTTGGTAGTACTTTTCGTCATTTGAGAATATAAAGAGTAAAATGTGATTTGTTTGATGAATTGGATCTAAGGGAATAATAGAGATTTACGTGTCATAATTTGATCAGCTTCATCAAAGCAACAAAAGCTAGATTATGATGCTGAAAAGATAAAATGGTGAATCAAGTGCAATTTATGTAGTAATCTACCGACAAAGATGGGTGCCATCAAGATGAAGATCATGACTCCGACTGTGGAGGCACCCGATGAGGGAACCTTAGGTGTCACTCCTTACCCAACCCAACTTTACTTCTGTCTGTCTCGCTTTCTCATTTGCGTTTCTGTAACCATTCTGTTCTCCGTTTTGTAGCAATCGAGTTTTACATGTCTCCCATTTGTTCTCCCATTGTTAGGTCTGGCACGCTGAGGCTGCTTCTGTTATATCTAAGTAGCTATCTGACACCATTCTCAGGCATTTTAACTTCTAATTCTTGCTTTTTACTCGTATTTCTTACTTTTGTTGACCTTCGCCTCCATTTGTATGTAAATTTCATTCCTGTTAATATGTCGATATGACATACGTGTAATCAATTAGTTAATATATGCAGTATGCGAGGTCTTTGTGGTTGTCTAAGTAAACTGCAGAACAGTGGCTAATATATTGCCTATATTATCTTCACTTTTTTGTTTTCCTAAAATTCTATAATATCTTGTATTGCTTCTAAGCTAGTGCGATAAGAATTAGAATGATTTTGTAATTTTAATTTCTTATATTTGCTTATTGTGCGATAAGAATATTATTGAAATTGTAAGTTGATGATAATAATTTAATTTTTTGATAAATGTTTTTATTTATTAATTGTAATTAATAAATTTATTTATATTAACATTAATTTATTTGTAAGTTGATGATAAATTTATGGAGTGCGTATGAGGCAGCACTACAATTTCCAATGTGCGGGCCCCCCGTATGAGGCATCATAGAAAACGCCTCAAATGGAGGGTTTTATGGAGCCTCAAATTAAATCCATGTTTTTCTACTAGTGTTTACATTCATACTCTAAAAGCTTTTTGCTGATGTAGTAGATGACTTGTTCTTCTAAGTTGACCATCTGCAGCAGCATAGCCTCTATGGCTGTCTTAGTCGTTGTTAGGTATAACGACAGAGGCAAACCAGGTTGAGGTGGCATTAAGACAAGCGGAGCAGACTGGATTTTCTTGAATTTGGAGTTTCCGTTTCTTCACTTTCAGCTTCTTGAAAACCTGTTCACATACCATTGTTAATTTGGAGATCAAACGACTAATATACTGGACTTTCCCGAGGAACCCCCTTATTTCTTTCTCAGTTTTAGGAGGCTTAATCTCGGTGATGGTTTTTATTTTTGCTGTATCGATCTCAATACCACGTTGGCTAACGATGTGACCTAGTAATTTGCCAGAGGTTACCCCGAAACTGCACTTTTGAGGGTTTAACCTCATGCTGTATTTGCGAAGTCAAGTAAAGAACTTTCTTAGGGCAGTAATGTGCCCGTCCCGGCTCTTGGATTTGACGATCATATCATCCACGTAAACCTGTACTTCCTTATGCATCATGTCATGTAATAACGTTGTAGCAGTTCGTTGGTAAGTGGCCCCGACATTAATGAGGCCAAACAGCATGACAGTGTAACAGTAACTACCCCAAGGTGTAGTGAAGGTGATCTTACTCATGTCTTCTTTTGCCATTTTGATGTGATTGTACCCAGCGTATCCATCAATAAAGGATAGAAGGGCGTGATCAGCGGTATTGTCCACCAATATATCAATATGCGGTAATGAGAAGTCGTCTTTTGGGCTTGCCTTGTTAAAATCCCGAAAATCCACGCATACGCGCACCTTACCGTCCTATTTAGGAACCGACACGATGTTCGCGACCCAGTCCGGATATTCGGACACTTTTATGAACCCGACTTTGAACTGTTTGTCGACTTCTTCTTTGACTTTGAGAGACCATTCGGGCCTCATTCTGCGGATTTTTTGCTTAACCGGTTTACACTCGTCTTTGATTGGTATGAGGTGCTCGGCTATTTTTCGGTCTATTCCCGGCATGTCCTTGTAGGACCATGCGAAGACGTCTTTGAATTCTTGGAGGAGGCTTGCGAACTTTTGTCTCTCCTCGCGATCTAAGGATAACTCTATCTTAAGCACCCGGGGCTCTAAGGTAGTTCCCACATTGATGGATTCGGTTTCTTCAATTACCGGATTCCGGGACTCCCTTAACTCTAACTGCTCGATTAGATGAGGAGGTAGGGGTACCTGTTCGTTAGGTTTCTCAATGTCATTGCATAAATATTTTCGAAACCAAAATTGCATTTAAAAAGAGATAAGTCGTAAGCAGAATGGTTGTTATTATTGATTGAAAATTTTCAAAATAGCTCAAATAGAGCAGCCATCTGATCAATGGTCGGTGGCGGGATAGGAAGAGCACTCGGGACAGACCCCGAGGCACCAACAGGAGTAACTAAAAGGGAGAGGGATTACAGGTTGGACTCTAGCACCGGATCCTCTAGACTCGACCTCAGACTCTGGCTCAGACTACGACTCGGACTCAGACTTAGAATCAGTAGCAGGCGTGTCCCCTTCACCGGCGACCAGCTTGTAGATCCTCCCTTGACTATTGGTCCACTTGACAGTCTTCCTCCAAGCTCTGCTTCCCATCTCAGAGCCAACTTCCGAGTTTAGCTTGGTTGGGTCAAACCTGCTGCTGCGAAGGATGAGCTTGACCAAGTCTTCCTTTTAGTCGGGGGTATCTTGTCTTCCCCGAATAGTAGCCCCAGCGCAGGCTCAGAATTGTCAGCACTTTTCCTTGGTTCCAACTAGATGAGCGTGACCACGTCATCCGGGATATAGTTGCAGTCCCGAGCCAATTGGGTCCCAGGATGCGCAATAGTTGGTCGGAACAGACCAACTTGGATGGCCCCAAATACCGGTGTGACGAAGTAGTCAGTCAGCCGTGGGCTATAAGGGCTTAATTGGATACCCTTAATGAGATTGGAGGCCCTCTCGATGCCTGCTCGGACAACATTCCTCGGTGTCACGGCGTACCCTAGGCCGAAGTGAGAGTCTTCGTCCTTTAGGACTTCGATAATCTTCCCAGCTGGGAGATATAGCCTAAAGGTAGCCCCCGAGAAGTACCCCAAATTCTGCAGCATCGTATCAATGTTGGTGGTGAAATAGGGCCTGAAGAGGTAGTCCTCCTCAATCATTCCCACAAAATCGAACCCCCAAAGGTCCATACCGAGGTAGCCCGTGGCATTGCAGCTAGCCATGGTCATGGTTGTCGCCTCTAGGGTGATAATGCTATCACACAAAGGTAACCTGATCTTACAGTGCAGGGTGGAGGATACAGCTTTGACAGCGTGGATCCACGGTCTTCCTAAGGCAAAATTGAAGAAGGAGGTGACGTCGATCACTTGAAACTCCAACTCCTTTTCTACCGGGTCCGTTATGATAGTTGATAAGTCGGTATTTATACGTGTTTTTACCTCTTTAATATTATTATTTTTATGTCGTCTTTCGTATTATTCGAATTAAAATGATTATTTTATATAAGTTGGGTTTATTATTAAACTTTTTATATTTTTGCGCTAAATTGAATTTTTAATATATATTTTAATTAATCAGTAATAACCCACTTAGATTAAGATTGCGAGACTACTAAAATCGTATGTATGTTTGCAGGTCTGTCTTAAGACGACAATATCTCACTCATACGATGTCGGAATAATGCGTCAAAATGCATTGGAAATCTAAGTTTGAGATGAAAAACTTTGTTGAAGAGACCAAAATCAAAATCCATCATCTAATGGGTCGAAACATAGCCAGAAGACAACAACAAGTAAAGTGCAATAAATTTCAAGACAAAAAAAAAGAAAGAAGAAGACATGAAGTTGTAAGAGCAAGATCAATTAATTAAGGAAAAAATAAATTCACTAAGACCAAATTAACACTATAAAAGAAGGCATTAGGGCTTTAATGTAAGATGGAGAACAAGGAGCCGCAAAACGCACACATAGGAATAGGGCGAAGGGCGAAGGCCTTCGCGGCCAAGGTCGATACAAATTCAACATATTGTAATGCGGGACGCGATCAATTCAACTCCTTACTTACCTAACGGTTGTATCTATCTATCTATCTTATTTATTTTATTTATCGTTTAATTAGTTACTTAGTTTAATCTTTCAGTTAATCGAACAAGTAATGTACCGATTATTGTCAATGAGTTATGAGATTACGTTATTGTTTTAACGTTTAATTAGTACTTTGATATTCGTATGAAATTCACGATTTGACTGTTGTTTTCATGTTTACTAATTTAGCCTGATCACCTAGACTATTTACATGATTCGATTGTTAAATTTATAGTGTTTAAAATTAGGTTGCAGCGTTCTGGTCTAATTTAAGTGTTAGAATTTTGTGTGATAATTGAGTTATGTTTAATTGCAGCGTTCTAGTTTTATATTATTCAATTGATGGGTATTCTTAATGGGACTAAATTTGTTAAGTTCATTCGTGCGTTCATGGTTAATTTGATAAATTTGGTTAGGATTAAACTTCCGTGCATTCACGGGGTTTAACGAGTCAAAACGATAAAACTGGTAATTTGCGTACGTTCATGGGATTAACTAGTTAACGATCTATTTGAGTATAATCAATTGAATCGATGATTAACTCGACTATATCATATATTGCATGTCTCAAATATTGTTATGATTAGTTACTTATTTATTGTTATGTTTTTACTTTATTATTATTATTTTCAAAACCAACAAAACCCCCCTTTTCTATATATCTATACTATTAAATAATAAATTTCCGAAGATAATAACGTCAGTCTCTGTGAGACTGACCTCTACTTACCCTATCTACCGTAGATTTAGTAGTGTTTATAAATTTAATTGTCACTGCGGAAACGACACGCATCAATAGTCAGCTTAACGGCCCCAGCTACCATCTTTGGGTTCCTATCAAAAGCCTGGATGATTTGAGCAGTCGCGATGTATTCAGCCTCGGTGATGCTGAGGGCTTTAGCGGACCTTAGGGGAATGACGTTGACAACGGACCCGTCGTCGATCAGGGTCATGGGGAGATACTTCCCGCGACAAATCACCGCAATATTTAGGGCTAAGTTATGGGAAGCCCCAAAAGTTGGTAGATTGGACTCGGAGAAGGTAATTAGCGGGCCTTCGTCCTTAGCTCTGCCTTTCAGGTTGGGCATGACAATAGCTACCATTTCAGTAGGGGTAGCGGTTGAGTCAATCTTGATTTGATCGAGAGCCTTATTAAGTGCCTCTCGATGTTCTTGTGAGCTGACTAGGTGTTGCCATATAGTGAGGTCAACTCGGGTTTTCTTTAGTTGTTTCACGGGAGTCGTATCAGTAGTTGGCTTCTCGAGAGCAACTTCCGCCCTGACTGATTCAGTGACGGTTGCCGGAATAGGGGTGTCCCTAGAGCTAGTAGCTTGATAGGGACGACCTGAGCGGGTGAGGTGGTTACTGGCTAGGACTTTAGATTTAGCTTTTCAGACTTCCTGACTGGTAATGGCCTAACGGGGACAGCTTCCCCTCTGACGAGGTATACATCGTCTTGGTCATCGAACCAGATCCCATTCACTTGTGGGATGAAGGGACAGATAAGGTGTGAACAATCCATCACCTCCCCGGTAAAGACGGCGTGGGAGCTGAAAGGATTGTCCTTGTTACTCGGTTTGTCCCCAGGCAATGGGATCTTACCACTCTCGATCACATCTTGGATAACATTTATTAACTTCTAGCATTTTTCGGTATCATACCCGTTGCCTTTATGATACTGACAGTAGGCTCTGGGCATTATAGTTCTTTGGAGTGCCGCTTGGCCGGAACTTCAGGAGTAGGGCCTATTGGTTGGATTAGGCCTTTAGAAGAGAGCCTTTGCAAGGCATAATTATAGGTAGTACCTATGTCGGTGAATACCTAATGTGTGCTAAATTTAGCCAGTTTTTCCTCTCATTTAAACTCGTTTTTCCTCCGTTTTGCGAGATTAGAGTGCGATTATCTCCCTATTTTTAGTCTTTCTCGCGTCAGCATCTCTCTTGTGCATTTCACGTGTTTTTGGTAGTTTTTCTATCTATTTTGATAGGTTTGCCACCGAGAGCATGTCCGAGCTTCCATGAGCACAAGAGAGTGGAATACCGTCCGAAAAGCAACACACAAAACCAAAAGTCCAAAAAATGAAACGACAAAGAGCGAAACCAGAAAAGAGGTCTAGGAAACCATCGGGTGAAGTTTCGCCCGATGAGATACCACCGGGCGAAGTTTCGCCCGACGACATTTCGACCTCCCCAAGGATCTTCAGGAAACTTTATTCACCAGGCGAAATGACCGGGCGAAACTTTCACCCATCGGGTGAAGTTTCGGCCGACGGTAAAGAGGCCCCCAAATGCAAAATTTAGAAGGAAGTTCACCGGGTGAAACGACCGGGTGATGTTTCACCCGACGGTAATGGCTCGTGAATGCCTATTATTCGCATGGTGAAGTTTCACCATGTGGAGATTCATTGGGCAAAAGTCTCATTGATGGAGCAAAAGTTTGATTTGGGCTTTGGTTTAGTGATCCATTAAGCTACTATATATATATATATATATAACTCTCTCTCTCTCTCTCTCTCTCTATATATATATATATATATATATATATATATATATATAGAGAGAGAGAGAGAGAGAGGTTCAAATAAGGTCAACAAAGCCTATATTAAAGTTACAGATGACATACAATAATGTTGCATTTGTTCAAAATTGATATGTAACTATAACATTCAGCATTTTATCACTTCAAGTGATAAAGTGCAACTTTAAGTGATATGCAACTTTATCACTCATCTCGTGTAACTTTAAGTATTTTTTGTGTAACTTTAACACTGGAACTATGAACATAAAAAAGTTGTTGACTTTATATATATATATATATATACCTAAGGAGATGCATATAACACTCCATTAGATCCTTTCATTAGCATCCTTCATCATCCATCACACTACATTAGCTTAGATAGAAAGCCATTCGATATTCAAAGTTTTCATCATCATCATCTAGCCTTAGATTCAAGCTTTTGTAATGAATTCTAGTTTTAATCTTGAAGTTCTTTGAAGATTATCAAAGGACTAGTGACAAATCTATTGTCCTCTTCATCAAGGCTTCTCCTTATTTTTATGCAATATTTTTTTTGGTAACATGTAATTTATATCATCAATGAGAGCAATTAAAGTTTTACAATCATTACCATACACACAAAAAACCGACTTCAGCTTACTACTCTAATCGTACTAGGCATTCAATCAAATAGCTAGCAAACCTACATTCTCAATCCAACGCCTATCAACGATCGAAACAATTCCTTTCATTCTTCCCTTAATTCGAATAGATACCTGCCTCTTGATATCAGCCGCTATGACTTCCGGGCGTGCTAAGATGGCTTCTATTCTACAAACATTCCTCTCATGCCAGACTCGATGCATTAGCGCCAAAATAACAACCACTATTATATGCTTCTTCATGACTGATTTGCATCTCCATTTCCTGCACCATTCCAAGCTCTTAGAATACGAAATTTCCACTTGGATCCATCTGGAAACAACCTGCAGACACCTTCTGCTGTAAACGCATTCAAATAGGATATGCTCATTCGATTCTTCCTTATCAGCACACATTTGCAGCTATACCAAACGAGAGTAATCTATCCTTTGTGAGGAGTCTTTGTTGCATGTACAACCATCCAAAGAAAGAATGTTTGAGGTATGCCATCCTACACCACACAACAGCCTTCCAATTAACTTTCATTCTATCCCCACAAAGCCAATTATATCCCCATTGGACCGTGTACTCCTTGCCTCCCAACCTTCCTTGCTGAAACGCCACTGCAAATTCCTCCTTAGTGGAGCAAATTTTCCTCCAAGTCCAGCTCGAAGCCGGGGAGGGGTGATAAGTCATCCAATCCCGCCCTTTAAGATAGATCGCATCCACCCATTTGATCCACAACCGATCTTTCTTATCAAATAACCACCAAGCAAACTTACCTACGCTAGCTTTATTCCAAATTTTTCCATTCACAATCTCTAATCCTCCTTGACTTATGCTTCGACAGCAGGCTTCTTACGATATCAACGGGGCCTTAGAGTAATCCTCATGCCCAACCCACAAATAATTCCGACATATATTCTCAATTCTCTTAATCACTCCACTTGGAATAATGAAAATCCTACACCAATAGTTATGGAGCTTAGAAAGGATAGATTTCACCAATACTAGTCTTCCTCCATAGCTCAACTTACGCACTCCCCATCCCCTTATGCGCCTCACTACTCTCTCCACAAGTACAGCACAGTCCCCGGCACTTATACGCTTGTAAGAAATGGGTACACCAAGGTACTTAAATGGTAATGACCCCTGCTCAAACCCAGAAATTCGAAGGAGGCGCGCTCGCATAGAAACATGTACTCCATTCATAATCATATCTGACTTTTGCTTATTAATCTCTAGACCAGAAGCTCTGCTAAACCATTCAAACGTCTTACTGATTATCCTTACAGAAGATTTGTTGGCGTAACAAAATAGAATAAGGTCATCAGCGAAGCATAAGTGTGTAAGAGTTGTCCGCTTACATAACGAATGATACCTGAAGTCAGCCTTCAAAGACATGACACTCATTAGCCTCGAGAAGTACTCCATACAAATATTAAACAAAAGGGGTGACATCGGATCACCCTGACGAATACCTCTACGCCCCGGGAAAAACCCAAACAGATTACAATTTTTTTTTAATGCAATTTTCATCTTCTTTATTGTTATCTTTCTACATTGTTGGTATATTTCTCTTCCTCTTCCTTTTCTCTAGATTATATTTTACTATTGTTCTTTCGTTATTGCATCGTTATCATTGATTTTACTTGCGTTGTTTTTAGATCGCTTTGTAGTTTCTTTTGTTGATCGTAATTTCCTTCGTTGTTTTAGTTTTATTTTCTCTAATTTTCATCCTTATGCATGTTTTATTATTCTTTCCATTGCTATTGCTTTTGTAGTTTTCTTCATGGATCTTGAGTAGTTATCTTCTTAGGGGGTTAAGGGAGGAAGATCTTGGGTAATATGAATTAAATAATTGTGGTTTGGTTGCATGCTTGTTGATTTATCATGCTTGAGGTTTTTGTGTCATTGTTGATTTAGTTTGGCCAACTAGATCGACCTTGACTCATTTCTATCTTTTGGAGAAACCCTGGGTAAGAGATCCCCCGATTTGCGACTTACCGTTTGTCAGGAGATCCGGGGTAGGAGTTACCTTCACTTGAGACTTACCCTTTTCCGCCGCAAAAGCGGGATCTAGACAAGTTGGGTGAAAAAATCAAAAGGTGGCATTCTCCCTCTATCGACTTTGTGACCGACCCATAAATCCGAGACTCATAGAACCCGATTTCCGATTCCCGACTCCCCCTAACACCTTTTCCTTATTGATTATTCTTCATCATTTATCGTATTCTAGTTTGACTCGACTCAACCCCCCCCCCCCCAATTAGACCCCAAACGCATCGCTCTTACTCGATTTTCTCATCGCCATCCCTGTGGACCGACCTCGACTTACCACGACTACATTTAATTGTTTTCGTGATATTTGCGTGTCATATAAGTATTGTTTAATCCCCTATCCTTCGTTAACGACCGATTCAGATTTGGGCGAGATCAAAATAGCGCCGTTGTTGGGTATGACAACTAGTTAATTGAGTTTTAGTGTATTTGTGTTTGGTTAATCGCTTTCATTTTTTTCCCTTCCCTAGTACCGATAGGTGCTAGGAGACTTATCATTTGTTGAGTTTAATGCCCAGGAATACGTCATCACCCTTGTGGTTCGATCCGGAGCCGGAAAGAACATTTAGAGCCTTGAGATTTCGGGTAAACAATTCAACAACTATCATTCCACATCCTTTGTTATCATCACCAAATCAAAATCCCATCCTACCACATACACCTCTTACACAAAATAACCCTTCCACCTCCTCTACTTCACAAAATTCACCACCAACCCCGCCATCACAAAGAACTCCACGACAACCACAACAAAATCAAAGCCCTCCAAATCTACCACCACCATCACCACCTCAACCAATGGCGACCTTAGGATCCCATTCCCAACTTACACATGAAGAGACCCCTTCACCGGTCGATTTCGGGGAGATCCCTGAAAATTATGAACTTAAAGCTTCTCTCACAAATGTTGTCCAACAAGATACTTTTCATGGTTTTTCCCAAGAAGATGCCCAAGAACATATTGCATCGTTTAAGGAGAAACTAGTCGGGGTCCGATTAAATGGGTTAAAATCATGTCAACTTCACGGACTATTATTCCCTAAGACCTTGCGAGATGGAGTTCGAAGATGGCTTCATGGCCATCCGGATAACACCTTTACATCATGGACTCAATTATCCAATGCCTTCTTGGAGAAATATTATCCACCGTCAAAAACTAACCAATAACGCATGGAGATACAAACTTTTAAGCAAGATGAATTTGAAAGCATAAGCAAAGCTTGGGTGCGATTTAGAGATGTACTTCGTAAATGTCCTCACCACAGAATGCCCGATTGGCTAACAACTCAAACTTCTTAGAACACCCTTTCATCGAGAACCAAGGAAAACCTCAACTTGGCCGCCGGAGGAGATTTCTCTTCCCTTACCGATGAGGCATCAAAGAGTCTTATTGAAAAGATGGCAAGAAGTGATTCTAGAGTGGGTCAATCGAGGGATTCTAGGAAGAAGGTTGAAGTGAAATCTTCTAAGAGTAACAATGAATTGAAACTTGAAGCTAGAATTGAAGAATTGACAAAGAGAATGGATGCCATGAACTTTAAACCAACTCCTAGAGGCATGTACCAAATTCAAGGGAGTGTTCCAACAAGGCAACCATCTCCATCTAAACAAGAACCAACAAGGGAAACTCAATGCGATCATTGTGGCAACTATGACTATGACTCAAGTTCTTGTATTCCAAATGAAGAAAAATATTTTGAGAAGCCAAATGAAGTACAAGCTATTCAAGTGTATGGGCAAAGACCTCAATTTGATCACTATTCCAATACTTACAATGTCGGCACGAGGTTCCATCCCAACTTTTCTTATGGGAATCAAAATGTTCAAAACTCGATGCCGTGTCCCCAAGGGAGTCAACTGAGGCCTTCCAATCAAAGCCAACAAAGGCCCTTTAATCAAGGTCCTCCAAATATTCCTCCATACCTACCTTCTCATCAAAGGAGTAATTTCAATCAACAAGGAGGTAATTTCCATGTTCTAAAAAATTATCAAAATCAACAAGGGAACAATTTCAATCAAGGATTTAACCAAGGTTTTCAAGGTAACTACCAAGGAAACGAAGGCTACAATCAACAATCTTACAATCAACCTTCTCAATCTTATGGTCAATCAGGCAATTGCCAATATGGTCAAGGGGGAGGTCCATGGGATAACACTAATGAATTACAAAGAGCCATTGGGCACCTATGGAATGAGAAGTTATACACTATGGCAAGGCTAAAGGTTTGGGAATCCCAAGAAGCATCGAAAGCCTTGGCCGCCCCAATTTATCCACCCCATGGATTGCCCGGGCAACCCCAAAACCCGAGAGACCCTCGACACCAAGCAAATGCTGTCATATTGAGAGGTGGCAAAGAACTCAAGGCCTCATATAAAAACTTGAACATCATAAGCACCACAACTAAAGTCAATCAACAAAGTTCACCACAAGCCGCAACCCTCGCTTCCCCCAAACAAAATCGGGCAATACAAGCGAAATTTGATATTCCTGAGAACGCGGAGGTAGAACAAATAGAATTAAGAGAGCTTAGAAGGAATAAAAAGGAGAAAATGGAAGCGGAAGAAGCTAAAAGAAAATAGGCAGAGCGTTTAGCCGAAGAAGAAGAATAATCTAATGTTCCACCGCCTCCCGCTTTTGTGTCGCCATTGTCTTTTCCCGAACGAGCTAAGCCACACAAAAAAATGCTCAATTTAGCCGCTTCATGGATATGCTAAAGAAAGTGGAGGTCGCTTTAACCTTCACCGAGATAATTTCTCAAATGCCCCTTTATTCTATGTTTTTGAAAGAAGTTTTGACTAAAAAGATAACCATAGAAGATAAAAAATGTGTCCATCTTACGGCATAATGTAGTGCCATTCTTATGAACCAAATGTCAAAGAAACAAGATGCCCCGGTAGCTTCTCCATCCCTTGCCGGGTTGGAAATGTTGTTGTTAACCGAGCTTTATGTGACCTAGGAGTTAGTGTTAGCCTATTACCTTATTCTATTGCCAAAAGACTTAGTGTGGGGGGAGATGAGATCCACAAGCATGTCGATCCAACTTGCGGATAGATCCGTCAAGTACTCACTTGGGATACTTGAGGATGTACCCGTGCAAGTTGTTAAGTTTTTCATTCCCTCCAATTTCGTCGTTATGAACATGCCCGAGGACACCATTACCCCCATTATCTTAGGTCAACCATTCATGGCTACCGATGGCACCATAGTTGATGTTAAGAACAGAAAGATATCTTTTAACATAGGGAACGAATCGGTAGAGTTTTCCCTTTCTCAAGTTCTTAAACAACCAATGATTGAACAAATGTATTCTATTTAAGTTATTGATAGTTTGGTTGAGTATAGCTCGAAATATAATGATAAGAAAGAAGAGGAACCACTTGATTCTTCATCTCTTGAAGAAGAAATCATGCATGAAAAAGAGGTAGAACCTCTACCGGTGGGTAAAGGTACGGTACCCTCTACTCTTAATCTTGAACTTTAGCCACTTCCCTCTTCCCTCAAATATGCCTTCCTTGAAGGAACTTGTTATTCCGTTATTGTCAATGCCACACTTAATAGTCCTCAAAACTTTTGGTTGATTTAAGGAAACACAAAAAGGCCATCGGGTAAACCATCGATGACCTCCAAGGCATAAGTCCAAACGTTTGCACGCATAGGATCATCCTTGATGATGACCACCGCCCTTTGGTTGAGGGTCAACCTCGTTTGAACCCCACCATGAAAGAGGTTGTCATGAAGGAAGTCTTCAAATTGTATGAGGCTAACATTATATACCCTATAACCAGAAGTAAATGGGTTAGCCCCGTACAAGTTGTGTCGAAAAAAGAAGGAATGATGGTTTTGAAAAGAGAAAAAGGAGTTTTAATTTCTACTAGGATTATTACCGGTTGGCGCATGTGTATAGACTTCCGAAAGTTGAACACAGCCACCATAAAAGACAATTTCCCCCTTCCCTTTATCGATCAAATGCTTGAATGATTAGCGCATCATTCATATTTTTGTTTCCTCGATGGTCACTTGGGATTTTTTCAAATTCACATTCACCCCGATGATCAAGCAAAGACTACTTTCACATGTCCTTACGACACCCATGTCTACCGTAGGATGCCATTCAAACTGTGTAATGCGCCGGGAATGTTTCAAAGATGTATGATGGCGATATTCTCTGATTTTATTGAATAGTCCGTGAAAGTTTTTATGAATGATTTTGGTGTCCATGGTACATCTTTTGATTCTTGCCTTACTCATCTTAATCAAGTGTTAGCTCGTTGTGAGGAGTATAGTCTTGTTTTAAATTGGGAGAATGTCAATTTATGGTCGAACAAGGTGTAGTCCTCGGTCATATTATTTCTAACAAGGGTTTCGAAGTGGAGAAGGCCAATGTTTCCGTGATAGAGAACTTGCCACCTCTAACAAATGTAAAGAGAGTGAGGAGTTTTCTAGGTCACGCCGGCTTTTATAGGCGTTTCATTAAGAATTTTTCTAAAACGGTCAAGCCTTTGACTTCTCTTCTTATGAAAGATGCACCTTTTGTTTTTGATAACTTCTGTTTTGAGGCCTTTTGCAGGATAAAGACCGCTCTCACCACCGCCCTAATTATCAAAGCACCCGATTGGAATCATCCATTTGAGATCATGTGTGATGCTTCCGATTTCGCCATTGGTGTCGTTCTAGGCCAACGTGTTGACTTGAAGTTACATGTGATATATTATGCAAGTAAAACCCTTGATGAAGCCCAATCGAGATATACCACAACCGAAAAGGAAATGCTAGCCGTTGTCTACGCCATGGAAAAATTTCAAATACATGTTACCGGTTCCAAAGTTATTATTCATACCGATCATGCGGCAATTCGTTATATCTTGTCCCAAAAGAGAGAAAATTCCGACTCTTTCGGTGGGTTCTCCTTCTACAAGAATTCGACATCGAAATTAAAGATAAATTTGGATCGAAGAATTTGGTAGCGGACCATCTTAGTAGATTAGCGGTTAAAGGAAGTGGTAGTGAAGACGATGGGGTACCCATCAATGAAGGGATGAGAGAAGAGTCCCCTTAATGGCCGTTGAAACTATTACACCTTGGTATGCAGATATCATCAATTTCTTTGTGTCTAACTACATTCCAGATGATTATTGAGAAAGAAACTACGATACGAAGCCGGCCGCTACTATTGGTATGAACCCTATTTGTTCCGCCGATGCATAGATGGCATCTATCACCGATGTGTTATGGCCGATGAAGGATTTGATATCGTGAAGCACCTCCATTCAACCTCTTATGGTGGACACTTGGCCATCCAAAAGACAATTCCCAAAGTCCTCCAAAGCGGGTTTTGGTGTCCTTCCATGTTCCAGAATATTCGAGCCTTCATTCTTACATGTGACGCTTTACAAAGATGCGGCAATATAACGAGAAGGAATGAGATGGCCCTTCAACCCATCCTAGAAATTGAATTGTTTGATGTTTGGGGCATTGACTTCATGGGTCCGTTCACATCTTCCTTCGGCAAAAAATACATCCTAGTTGCGGATGACTATGTCTCAAAATGGATCAAGGTCGTAGCTTCTCCTACCAATAATTCCAAGGTGGTAATTAAACTTTTCAAGAATGTGATTTTCCCGAGATTCGGTATGCCTAGAGCCATAATTAGCGATGGAGGCTCTCATTTAGGAAGGACACGTTTGGACACCTTCTTCGGAAATATGGTATCATGCACAAGATATCCTTAGCCTATCATCCACAATCAAATGGGCAAGCCGAGATTTCAAATCAAGAAATCAAGGGAATATTGGAAAAAGTTGTAAATACACATCGAAAGGATTGGTCATTAAAGTTGAATGACGCCCTTTGGGCATTAAGAACAGCTTACAAAGCGCCGATGGGAACCACTCCTTATCGACTTGTGTATCGCAAAGCTTGTCACTTGACGGTGGAACTAGAACACAAAGCAAATTAGGCTATTAAAGAGCTAAACTTTGACGAGAATGTTGTCGGAGATAATCGCATTCTCCAACTACAAGAATTAGAAGAGTTAAGACTTGAAGTGTACGAAAATTCAAAGATCTACAAGGAGCGAACACGCAAATGGCATGATTCTAGAATACTTCTTAAAGACTTCTCCGTTGGTGACAAGGTACTCCTCTACAACTATCATTTTAAGCTTTTTCCTAGTAAGTTTAAGTCAAAATGGTCGGGTCCATTCGAAATGACCAAGGATCAACCATATGGATCAATTGAGATCTCTAGCCCGGAAAACGGAAAATGTATGGTTAATAGGCAACGTTTGAAGATATACCATGCTGGTCACGTTCGTGAGACCTTTGCTACCATCAAAGTTGGTGAGCTCCCGTTTGGGAGTATTAATTAACCCCTCTCCAAAATCGAAGTAGATTTGATGGTATCCTTAACAAGCACCTTGTAAATATGTAAAATACTATGTCTTAATTAGTTTCGTTAGCTTTGAGCGGATGGATGAACTTGGATTTCATCTTGGAGCTTATATCTTGAAGCTTTTGGAAGAAGTTATGGAGCTAACTTCAAGACCACAAACATGTTTGTGGGAGAAATTGATATTGTAATGTGAGTCGTGTCATTATTTGAAAACTTTAGGTGATCGTTAAAGAGCCTTAAATTGGCAAGGCGGAAAAATGGATTATACAAGACCGCCGGGCGAAACTTTGCCCGGTGAGATATTTGAAGGTATTCCAATCCGTCGGGTAAATTTTCACCCGATGGAATTTTGCCACACCGTTGAGGGATTTGCTGAAAACTTGTCGTCGGGTGAAATTTCACCCGATGAGAATTTGACCGGGTGAATCTTCGCCCTACAAAAAAATTCCAGAATTTGCCAACACTGCCAGAACTGTCCAGAACCGTCGGGCGAAACTTTGCCCGATGAGAACTTCACCCGGCGGTAAAAAAGTTGCAGATTGAATTTTCACAAGAAAACTCGTTGGGTGAAACTTCACTCGACGCCTTAGCCGGATCACCTTTACCCATTTACTCACTACAAACTTCAACTCCCTCCTTCCCAAATATACACAAATATCTTTCCCTCCAAAACACAAACACCAAATATTTCCAATCAACCTTTCAAACTTTCCTTTCCCTCCTTAAACACCTTTATATATACCACTTTCACCTCATCACTCATATCATTAATACCACCTTCCATACCCCAACCACATTCATACCTCAATTCTATCTCACATTGGTGTATATTTTTTGGGGTTTTTTTGTAACACCCTCTATTTTCCTAGCAATTGTATCATTTTCGTTATGACTTCGTCATAACTCTGTCACATTTTGGCCTTATGTTTCATCATTATTCCAAGCTCTATTTTCATTTTTGAGTCTAATTTATTTTTATTTTAAAAGATTTTAATTCTTTTAAATCTATTTATTTGATTTTCTTCGTAAACTAATTATTTTTCTGCGAGGAATTCTACTTCTCTACGAATTAACGTTTTTAAACTCATATTTAAGTTATTCCTTTTCCTACAAATGTCTAGATATATTTATATAATATTTCCAACTAAGAAATATTTTTATTTACGAAAATTTAGCCTTTAGTTATTTTATTACAAAGTTTCGTAAATAATTATTTTCGAACGCGCGGTTTATTCGAATTGCTTTGAAATTCTTTTGATAATTTTACGATTCTTATTTTTAAGCAACCTACAATTAAAAGAAACACTTTTTACTCATTTTTGGACCGTGACACCCTTGGTTACTCACTTTCACATTTTTTTAACACTTGGTTTTATAACTTGATTAAGGCCTTAGATATTTTATTTTCCTACAATTATTTTTGGACTTATTGCAAGACACTTCACACTTCCTCCTTATTCATTTTGGCTGGTGGTTTTGGATGGATTTAACATATTTTTTTATCATTTTTAAAAGTCCACATTTATTCTCTCATCTCATCATTTTCTTTCATTCATTTTCATTCAACCACATTAAACAAAAATACTCTTCATTTCCTCCATATTGGCTGTGAGTTTCAGCCATATTTTCCAGCCATATTTTGTCTCAAAACGAGTCTTGATCGTCTCATTTTCATCTCCAAATTAATCGTCTTTCTTTTCCCTTCGTTAAGGTAATAATCGATGTTATTTCCGACCGTTATTTACCTTGATTCTTTTAGTTTTCTCATGGTATTTTTGTACCATGTATGTCGTGTATTGAAGGATCCTTGGACGACCACAAAGCCAAAGAATTTATCGTAGACTCGGATTTGGATTTGAGGTAACGTCGATGTTACTCGGTATTGCATGATTTTATTTGTGTAATTGCATGTATATAATTATAATTTTATTTTGACAATATATGTATGTCATATAATCAGGAAAATTTTTAAAAGTTAAAAATTTGCATGTTTCGATATTTTTATCGCTTTTACGAGATTAACGATTAAATTGTTATTTTAATTTGTAAAATCGTAATATTTGGCCTAAACATGTAATATATGTTTATATTCTATAAAAAAATATGTTTTTGATGATTTTTAATAATTTAGTATTTTTCTGATATTTTAGTTATCGATTATTGAATTATTACCGTTTACGGACAAAAACGATTAAAAGCCGATTTTTAGTTCTAGTACTTAAACATTTTATTTTAATCTGATTTTTGACGTGGTAAATTTTTTTGATGAAATAGAATTTTCTGATATGTTTCGTAATTTTTCGAAATTTTTAAGAGGATGTATTATTTAATCACTTTAAATCATCGTTTATCGTTAAAACCACGTTTGTCGTTTAAATTCTCGATTTCTGGTCTTTGGTTTAAATCTGGAAAAAATTATGATTCTGATGATTTCATAATAAAATGTAATTTTATGATTTTTAGTGCTTTAATAAAATGTTAGGACGATAAGTTTTATTAATGGAATCGTTAATTGTGAAAACGGGTTTTAAATGACGGTTTTATTGGAATTTGGTAAATCTGGAACTTTGGAAAATCTGGAAAATTAGTATATTCTGGAAAATGATGATTTTTAAGTTTAATGATAATTTTTGGACATTAATACTTAAATCGTTTTGTAATTACTATTTTTATTAATCGTTATTGTCGAGATTTGACGATTAACGAGAAAACGCTTTAAAAACCGAGTTTTAGGATTCTGAAAAATTTTCTTTTCTGGACAGAATGTCCATAAATATATTTTGGCTATTTTACGTCAATTTTTTACTATTTATTAAAGTCCTTAATTAATAAGTATTGATTTTTGGACAAATTGAGATTTATCGTTAAAATGCTTCGTCTTACCTAATAGAATTATTTTTCCAGCTATTTTGAAAATATTTATATGTAAAACTTTAAGAGTTAATTCATCCCTTAACATATTCTAAATATATTCAATGGTTTAATTAAATAAAAGAAGTTAAAGTATTTAATTTGGCATTTGCCGTAAAATCCTATTTATATTTGTATTGTCGAAACTATTAATAATTAGGAAATTTTAGTTTTGTAAATTTTGGAAACATCCTAATTAGTAGTATTTAAAATGTTTAAGACATTTTTAATCATTTTATAAACACTCGTATGATGTTTCAATAATTTCATAAACCTAAATGTTCTCACTTTATCAATTAATATCGTTAAGGCCGAAAGTATTAGTTTTATATATCTATATCGTTTACTAAAAATGTTGTATTAGTCTAAACTAATATTTTTGCTATTTTGATATGATGCTATTTTTAGTAAAGTTTCCTAAAATAAAAGTTTCCTAAAATAGAAAGTTTCCTCTTTTGGAAAGTGGTCCTTTTTCCTTTTGTTCTCTTTTTATTTATGAAGATTATATCTTTTGAATATCGATAATGGCTTTGTTTTGGAGTTATGGAATAAGGATAAGTGTGGAGTTAGAGTAATACAGTCTAGGAAGTACGTTTTTGCCATCAACTATAAAGCCGGTGTGCCCATTTGGGGCACATTTGGTTGTTGAACTGGGCGTAGTTTCGCCCAGGAGAGTGTGCATTGTGCCCTTAAGCTAGATATCGCATCGTGTTAGTCACTGTCAGTTGAACTGGATACATTTGGTATCCAGGAGGGGTGTATACTACTTAAACCAGGACCTCGCTGCACGCAGTCCTGTTATAGTTGAGTTGCCTAGTTAGAGACTGGATTCTGTTATCAGTTAAGTCTACAGTTCTCGAAGCTAGTTTCCATTATTTTTCCTAGTGAAAGTCTAGCCTTGTGCACACTAACCGAATATCCATAACGTCATTTTGAATATTTTATTTATTATCGATATAAATTGGTTTGCAGGTTGGCAAATATTTTGGTATTTCTTCGGAAACCTGTGGACATGACATAGGTCCACCCCAACGTGGCCACGCGCGGGTTTGGGGAGGCGAATGAATCTCCATATGAAAACGGATCTAATGGAAATTTAAATCGAAGTGGAGTCGCCACCGAACTTTGTGGGAGTTCGGGCCCGTTCGAACCCACTCTATGTCGTAGTGGGCCGTGTACAAAATAAGGCCCATTTTCGATGTCAGAGTTTATTGGGTTCGTCCCTTAGCATTTGATACCGATACCGTCACTACCGGTTATCGTGTATTGAATGACTCTCGTGCGCCAACGGTTTCGGGCATCCGGAAACCGAGGTTCTGAGTAAGGGATGAGGGTACGTGTTGGGAAGCCCACGAAGGACACCCAACCCCGCCCGCACTAGCGACCTCTACTAGGATATCGATTGACTTTCGAATACGCGCGTTAGTTAAACGGGAAAATGATATGCAAAGATTATTTTCCCTAAACATGTGAATGAAATTGAAAGGGTTTCTACGTCAATTTAATGCAATTTGATTCTAACGTCAAAGTTGAATTTTAGCATGTGGGTTCATTTTAGTACGATAAAATAGACAACCAAAATTGACAAGAGAAACAATAAATCCGTTAATAACGATATAACGGTTTACGAAAGTGTTGAATTGTGTAGAATGATGTAAAAGAGTTACTGCATGGTTTTGAAAAGATATTTCACGTGATTAATTAGGCACGTGTTGACTTAAGTCACGAAAAACGATTGACGAGACTCGAAGGTGATGTGTAGGACTCACGGTTTAACGTGATAAAGGGCCACTCGATCGAGTCATTATGTGACTCGACCGAGTGGACCTCTGAAAAAGGTTCTGTCCGGGTTTTATGACCCTACTCGACCGAGTTATTGACCAACTCGACCGAGTACATCGCCACTCGGCCGAGTCATTGTGAGACTCGATCGAGCAGAGGTCGTAAAAGACATTCTGTCTCGTATTATGGACCCTACTCGACCGAGTTATTGACCAACTCGGTCGAGTACGTTGCCACTCGATCGAGTCACTATGAGACTTGACCAAGTGGAGGTCGAAAGAGCATTCTGCTCGACTTTTGTGATGTCACTCGATCGAGTGGCCTAGGTACTCGGTCGAGTGGCACCTGTACGAACCAGGTTCGCTTGCAATTTTATTGTCGGTTTTGAGAATGCTTTTGATTTTTGATGATTTGATGAATTGGGCATAAATATTGTGGAATTTATACTCAATTCTGAAATTACATAATCGTTGTATTCCATATTCGATTACTGAATCGATATGGAATACTTAGAGTGAAGATAAAAAGGAATTGCTTTGAGTCGCTTGAATTAACTATCGCGATAGGGGTAGATTTCCTCCGCGTTTGATAATGTCGTAATTCTAATGAATCGAATGACAATTATCTTAGCATCAATAGAAATCGCGTTGGCTAATCTGTATGACTTGATCGTTAGATTCGACGTCTCATTATGGAATTATTATAGAATCTACGAGATTGACACTGTGCTAGAATTGAAAGACTTGATTCCCTCGGCTTTTCCGACATCGAAATAATTCCCTCGGGATTGTGATGCCGGATCCCCGTCAACGGGTTTTGACCCTTAAAAATATGTGTTTTGAAGGAGGTTTTTAGAAAATCGATGCAATATGCGACGCAAACGAAAATAAACGAATTATTGTTGAAATTGACCCGTTTCAATAATCAAATGCTAGGGTGTCAGGATAAGCGACCGGCAACGCTGTGTGCAGTACACTTGTATATTCGGGTTTTCTTATCCTGACATCCTTCGCACTCGACACAAATCGACGAGTATTTTAATGTTTTTTGATACTAAAGATATTAGCGATACTAGTATGTGAATAAAATAAATTAAAAAAAGACAACGGCGACGATGAAACGACGCACGACGCGAGAAGAAAAGAGAAAAGGGAAGAAACGGGGTTTTGACACCCTCAACCTACATGTTCCTTATGCTCGGACTGGACTCGTAGTGGCGGCTTGCACGGGAGTTTCGAGTATGTAGGCTAAGTTGTGGTGGTTTAGGTTTGCCTCCTAGGTACTAGGGTTAGGGCTTGAGTGTAGTATTAGGGTTGAGTAGTTGATTAGAGTAGAATTAGGGTAGAATTAGGTCAAGAAAAGTTGTTCAAGTTGTGTTGCATGGGGTTACTTATATAGGCAAAAGCAAGGCACCCGGCTAGGGTTACTCGACCGAGTAACCAGCTGACTCGGTCGAGTGGCCCAGTGCGTCAGCCGTCGGGCTTGAAATAGGCCCACTCGATCGAGTGGGTGGGGCACTCGATCGAGTGACCCGGCTGGGTCGCGCGAGTCCATTGTTTTGGGCCACGACTTGGGTTTTTGATGGGTTTGTGTTTGACTTGGACTTTTGATGTTGTGAAGGGATGTTTTGTATGTCTCGGAGATGACTTTGACCAGGGTTGACCCAATCGCTAAAAAGTCGGTTTTATTTCCGGTGTCGGTTTTGGCCCAAATTAGTCTTGTTTGACTCGGAACGGTCCGCTGGGCCTGGATTTGAGGTTAGTCTAGTGAGATTTGTACTCCATAAGTGCTTTAGCCAACAACTAATGGATTTGAGCCCATATCCGAGCGCGTAGAAACACGTTAGCGTCCAATCATCATCGGGTGTTTTTTGGGAAACTAACATAGACATGTGGCAATCAAAATGCAGGTGTCTACAGAGCCCCCACTCTGACTGAGGCTTGGACAAGGCGAAAGTCAGAGTAGCCACCAGGCCAATCGAGGATTGAAACCTGGCGGACTTCCGGTCGGGTCGTTTATAGTCCATTAGAGTTGCGTGAAGGGCTCGCTAGCCACAAGCTAGGAGTCATACCTGAGCTGATGATGATAACTCTGTGGGGAATTGGACTTGTCGAATAAGTCCCGGGTGCGCCTGTATGTAGACCCATCCCGTGTTATTCCGGGAAAATGCCACCTAGGGCCTTCCGTTGGGGAGATATGGTGGGTTGCACGTCCCTGTTTGAGTCGTACCTGTATAAGTCACATAAAATGCATGCAACACGTAGGTAGTAAAATGACTCGCGCTGGGGAAAATTGATTTTTGAAATTTTGAAAATTTTGAAATTTTGAAATATGTTTGAAATTTTGACTCTTAAAGAAATTAGGAAAGTTCGGGATGAATATCTCAGTGCTAGTATCGAAACTAGGCTTGTGGGTTGATTCCGATTGGGATTAGGAAACCCTTGTGCATGAAAAGATATGGAAAGAGGTCTACTATAAATACCCCCTCAATGCCCTTGATTTTCTCACAATTCCATCCCAATTCACTCCCTTCTTAAAAAGAAAACCTTTTCATCCTTCTCAAGAAACTAGTCATGGGAATTGATGGATTAACCGTGATGCTGCAGGAATGGTCCCGGCGTTTCAGGGACGCAGATAGAGTAGCACTTAACCAGACGGGTATAACTCAGCTTTACCCGTTCCGTCAGATGGTGGTTGATCGTTATTTCTTGGATGCATGTTTGGCTTACTGGGACGACATATATCATGTCTTTGCCTTTCCTCGGGGCGAAGTTTGCCCTTTACCAGAGGAGATTGCAGCTATAGGAGGATGGAACCCGATACTCCGTCCCGCTGTCCCGTACTCGATCTATGATCTGAGGAGGAAGCTTCGAGAATTTCTAGGGCTTTCTCACAACGAGGTAACCCGCATGATGGAAGGTGATAATATATCTCTGATCGACTTGGCTGAGAAATTTATGAATCCTCTTGATGTTCGGGTCAGACCGGCTTACAGCCGTAGGGCTTTTTCTTTCTGCATGCTCCACGTATATGCTTTCGAGGGTCACATGGATTTGCTATCCTGCATGGGAAACACCCGTCTTTTGACCGTAGTGGACTTGATGGAGACTGAACACAGCCCGGCTTGGCTGATCACAGGCGAGATTATCCAAGGATTGGATAACCGCAAGAGGGACTCATCAATTCGTCTTACCGGGAGCACCCGATTGCTGCAAGTATGTTACTTTGCATTTTATTTTTTTCAATTTCTCGATTTTTTGTTTTTTGCGAACTTTTTTTTTTTACTGCAGGGGGTACTTGATCGAGTCACCCTGGCACTCGATCGAGTACCCTCGATAAAACTCTCCTGATCTGTCTTAGAATGTGCCACTCGATCGAGTCACCTTGGCACTCGATCGAGTGCCCTCGTAAAAGCCCCGTGTTTGTGTTCAGGGGTACCACTCGATCGAGTGTCCTAGGCACTCGACCGAGTGGCCTTAGGCGGACACCTATTTCGCCTCGGGAAATAATGTTTTTGTTTCTTTTTGCAGATTTGGCTATATGAGAGGCTATCAGTGATAGATCCTTCCCTTGATGCGAGCAACTATCGTCATAACCAGGTGATGACGAGGCGGCGGGCCATTGACTTTTCTCGTCAGATTACGCAAAAGTATTGGAACGAGGTTTTGTCTTTCCATGGTGGTCCGTTAATTCGATGGGTAGTTCCGTGGTGGCCCATCTATCTTTGGACCAGCTTGGAACCGAGGGATAGAGCCCGTTATCAGGTGATATTGTCTTTCAGGCAAACGGTTCATCTTTATCTGGATCGCATACTAAGGCAGTATGGATGGACCCAGCGAATCCCTGAAGTCGAAGCAGTTGTGAGTGACCCTACCCAACTGACTGATGTAATGTGTGATACCTGGATGCAAAGATGGTACACACGGCACACCTGGCCCATCACCAAATCTCGCCACTCGATCTGGGTTTCAGACTCTTACACGAAGTGGACCAAAGCAGGCGATGCTAAAGCCCGAGCTGCTCTGAAGGTTGATGAAGCTTTCGACCTGCTGGGAAGGGAGCAAGCTAAGGACAACAGGGGCTTTTTTGACGAAGGAGACACTCCTGCTACCCTAGTCCGTCTTATGTCAGGACAAAAGAAGAAGACCAAGACTCAAGCTGGAGGGTCTAGTGCTAAAGGTGCTTGGGGGAAGGTGAGCCTCCAGACTGACTTGAAAAGGAGACTAGGGCCAAACCTACCCGTGCAGGACCAACTTGGCCCACGGGATAGATTACCCGAGCACGTGCGGGCTCGCATTGGACCAAAGACTGTGGTAGAAGACCCGTCATCGAAGAAACGGGCTCGTGCCAAGGAGGTTCCACTTGTGATTCGGGAACGTTCGCCACCACCTCGAAGACCTCAGGCTCCACGCGACCCGAAGGACAAAGGGAAGGGCAAAATGCCCGGATATTAGTCTCCATTATTATTATTTTTGGGTGTGATTTTTTTGTGTGTGTGCCGTTTTTTTTTTGTAATTCCCGAGTTTATCGGTTTAATAAAGACGTATTAAAGAATATCGTTCCCGTCTTTTCGTTGATTGCAATGGTTGTACCCTTTTGAGGGGTTGCCTACGTATCCACGATTAGCGGAATCAAACCAAACGTAGTTCAAAATTGATTTGATTGATTTTTACAATTTTCGAAATACATCAAGATTATTAATTCGAGATGTGCGACAGTAGAATAATTAATTCTAACTTATTGACTTGTCTATAATTTTTGAAAATTTATAAAAAGACAAATTTTTATAAATCTTTTGCAAATGACATTGAGATGGGGTTTATGGGTAGTAGCGCTTCAGCTGGTCCAAGTTGGTTGGGTTGACAAATTCGTTCCCGTCCAAGTCTGTCAGCATCACCGCTCCTCCTGATAGGACCTTCTTGACTAAGTATGGCCCAGCGCAATTGGGTTTGAATTTACCCCTTGGGTCAACCGGTAGTAAGGCACGAACCGATTTTAGGACCAGATCCTCTTCTTTGATGTTTCTGGGCGTAACCCTTTTGTTGAAAGCCCGTTGGATCCTCTTTTGATATATTTGGATATTGTTGAGGGCCCGTGATCGCCGTTCGTCTAGAAGGACTAGCGAATCGTATCGGGCTTGGACCCAATCTGCTTCGGGTACTTGACTTTCAAGTAAAATCCTGAGGGATGGTACCTCTAGCTCGACCGGTTGGACCGCTTCCATTCCGTATGTCAAGTAATACGGGGTTGCTCCGGTTGCGGTGCGGATCGAGGTTCGATATCCCCATAGGGCAAAGGGTATTTTGTCGGGCCAGTCCCGGTAATTCTCAGCCATCTTTTTAAGTATGGTGACAATTGTTTTATTGCTCGCTTCTACCGCTCCATTTGTTTGAGGTCGGTAAGGCGAAGATATATGCCTTTGAATTTTATATTTTGCCAGCAATGCGGCAGTTTCAGCTTGAAAGTGGGTCCCGTGATCACTGATGAAGTCGTGAGGGATCCCATACCGGCATATGATCTTATTCTGGATAAACTTGGCCACGTGCTTGGCGTTCAAGACACGGTATGACTCGGCTTCGACCCATTTGGTGAAGTAGTCGATGGCCACCAAAACGAAGCAATGACCTCCCGTCCCGGAAGGATGCACCTTTCCAGTTATGTCTATACCCCAAGTCGAAAATGGCCACGGTGATGTCATGGTATATAAGAGGGAAGATGGCATATGTTGTACATTGGCAAAGATCTGACAGTTATGGCAGTGTTTGACATACAACTGACATTCTGTTTCCATGGTGTTCCAATAATACCCGAGCCTCATGATTTTGCGAGCTAGCATATGGGCATTCATATGCGGGCCGTTATCACCGTCGTGTACCTCGGCTATTACCCTTTCGGCCTGTATTTTGTCGATGCATAGGAGGAGAGCCTCCTGTGCCGTCTTTTTGTATAATTGCCCGTCGTCCATGCGAACAAATTGGGTTGCCAATCTCCGCAGGGCTTTCTTGGCCCGGTTTTCAGTTCCCGGGGGATACTCTCCCGTTGCCAAGTAGGTTAGGACTGACTGATACCAAGGTTATGGGTCGGCTAGCTCGATGTCTTGGATGGCGTGTACATACGCCGGCTCGGATCGTCTTTCGACACAGATCGGCATGCTGTTTAGGTGATCCGGGATGTTCAGTAGTGATGCTAATTTGGAAAGTGCATCTGCGAATTGATTTTCTTCCCGGAGCAGGTAAATGTATTCTACCTTTTGGAATTGTTTCTCTAGAACCCTTACCCGTGCTTGGTAAGCCACGAGATTGGCGTTCCGAGTTTTCCATTTTTGGAGAGCCTGATTGATGACCAATGATGAATCACCGTGGACCCGAAGGTTTGTTACCCCTAAATCAGCGGCGGCTTGCAACCCGTGAATGCATGCTTCGTGTTCGGCTGCGTTATTGGTCACGTCAAAGTCCAATTTGATGGATAAGGGAATATGTCTTCATCAGCAAAGGCCCAAGTGTCGGTGTGGTCCTCTTCAGATATCGGGCTATCGGCGAGGAACTCGGCTACTACCCGGCCCTTGATGGCTTTTAATGGTACAAACTTGAGGTCAAACTCAGCTAACATTAAAGTCCATCTGGACATCCTGCCATTGAGGATGGGCTTCTCGAACAGATACTTGATAGGTTCCATTTTGGACAGAACATGTACCTCGTGGCTCAGCATGTAGTGTCGGAGTTTTTTAGTGGCCCAAACCAGAGCTAAGCACGTCTTTTCAAGCATTGTGTATTTGCATTCATATTCGAGGAACATTTTACTAATGTAGTAAATAGCCCGTTCTTCTGAATCAACTGTCTGGGCCAGCATAGCCCCCATGGCTGTCTCGATCGTTGTTAAGTATAACGACAAAGGCAGGCCGGGTTGAGGTGGCATTAATACCGGCGGAGCAGACAGTATCTCCTTGATTTTGTCAAAAGCCGTTTGACATTTATCGTCCCACAGTACTCGTTCTCCTTTCTTCAGTTTTTTGAAAATGGGCTCGCATACCATGGTCAATTTTGAAATGAACCGGCTGATGTATTGGACTTTCCCGAGAAACCCCCGTATTTCTTTTTCGATCTTGGGTGGCTGCATCTCGGTGATGGCTTTGCTTTTAGCTGGGTCGACCTCAATGCCACGTTGGCTAATGATATGACCCAGTATTTGCCCGATGTTACCCCGAAACTGCACTTTTGAGGGTTTAGCCTCATGTTGTATTTGCGCAGTCGCGTAAAGAATTTTCTTAGGGCCGCAATGTGCCCACTCCGGTCTTTATATTTGACGATCATGTCGTCGACGTAGACCTCCACTTCTTTATGCATCATGTCATGTAGTAAAGTAGTGGCGGTCCGATGATAAGTGGCCCCGGCATTGATAAGCCCAAATTGCATAACGGTGTAACAGTAAGTCCCCCAAGGTGTAATGAAGGTGGTCTTACTCATGTCTTCGTTTGCCATTTTAATCTGATTGTACCCGGCATACCCGACCATGAATGACAGAAGTGCATGATCGGCCGTATTATCCACCAGTATGTCGATGTGTGGTAACGGAAAATCGTCTTTTGGGCTTGCCTTGTTGAGGTCTCGGAAGTCTACACATACCCGCACCTTGCCGTCCTTCTTGGGTACCGGCACGATGTTTGCAACCCAGTCTGGATATTTAGACACTTGTATAAAGCCTGCTTTGAATTGCTTGTCTACCTCTTCTTTGACTTTGAGAGACCATTCGGGCTTCATCCTTCGGAGTTTTTGCTTTACCGGTTTGCACCCATCTTTGATGGGTATTCGGTGTTCGGCTATTTCCCGATCTATACCCGGCATGTCCTTGTAGGACCATGCGAAAACATCTTTGAACTCTTGGAGGAGGTTTGTGAACTGTATTTTCTCCTCTGGATCTAAGGATAGGCCCAACTAAAGCATCTGGGGCTCTAAAGTGGTTCCCACGTTGATGGACTCGGTTTCTTCGATTAACGGATCTCGAGACTCCCTTTGTTCGAGCTGCTCGATCAGATGTGGAGGTAGAGGTACCTGTTCGTCGGGTTTCTCAATGTCATTGCATATAAATTTTTTGAAATTGAGAAAATTTTGGAAATAAGACAAGTCGTAAGCAGAACGGTTTTCGTTATTATTATTAATGGTGAATTTTGTGAAAAGCTCGAAAAGAGCGGCCATCTGATCGTTGGTCAGTGGCGGGATAGGGAGAGGTCTTGGGACAGGCCCCGAGACCTCAGTGGATAAGGGAAGAGGGGTTACAGACTCGACTCTAGCACCAGACCCTCTAGACTCGGACTCAGACTCCAACTCTGACTCTGACTCAGACTCGGTATCCGGCATGTCTCCCTCGCCGGTGGTCAGCTTGTAGGTCCGTCCTTGGCCATCCGTCCACTTGATGGTCTTCCTCCAGGCCCTTTTTCCTGTATCTACACCAACTTCGGTGATTAGCTTAGTTGGGTCGAACCCATCGCTGCGGAGGATCAGATTGACCAAGTCATCTTTTGGAGCAGGGACGGCTTTGTCTTCTCCAAATAGGAGCCCCAGCACGGGCTCGACGTTGTTTTCCCCTTCCTTGGACTCGGTTTGAACGAGGGCAAATATGTCATCGGGGATGAAATTGCATTCCCGAGCCGTTTTGGTCTCGGGATATGCGATTGTGGGTTGGTAGAGGCCCACTTGAATGGCTCCGAAGACTGGAGTGACGAAGTAATCAGTTAACTTCGGGCTATAAGGGCCTATGTAAGTACCCTTGAAAATGTTGATGGCCTTGTGAATACCGGCCCGAACCACGTTTTCTGGGGTTATAGCATACCCCAACCTGAACTGGGACTCACCGTCGTTTAGGACCTCGATAATCTTCCCAGCTGGAAGATATGGCCTTGAGGTAGCCCCCGGTAAGTATCCTAAGTTTTGTAGCATCGTGTCGATGCTAGTTGTGAAGTTAGGCCTAAAGAGATACTCTTCTTCGATCATGCCCACGAAATCAAATCCTTGTGAGAGTTCGGGCCCGTTCGAACCCACTCTATGTCATAGTGGGCCGTGTACAAAATATGGCCCATTTCCGATGTCAGAGTTTATTGGGTTCGTCCCTTAGCATTTGATACCGATACCGTCACTACCGGTTATCGTGTATTGAATGACTCTCGTGCGCCAACGGTTTCGGGCATCCGGAAACCGAGGTTCTGAGTAAGGGGTGAGGGTACGTGTTGGGAAGCCCACAAAGGACACCCAACCCCGCCCGCACTAGCAGCCTCTACTAGGATATCGACTGACTTTCGAATACGCGCGTTAGTTAAACGGGAAAATGATATGCAAAGATTATTTTCCCTAAACATGTGAATGAAATTGAAAGGGGTTTCTACGTCAATTTAATGCAATTTGATTCTAACGTCAAAGTAGAATTTTAGCATGTGGGTTCATTTTAGTACGATAAAATAAACAACCAAAATTGACAAGAGAAACAATAAAAGCGTTAGTAACGATATAACTGTTTACGAAAGTGTTGGATTGTGTAGAATGATGTAAAAGAGTTAATGCATGGTTTTGAAAAGATGTTTCACGTGATTAATTAGGCACGTGTTGACTTAAGTGACGAATAAAGATTGACGAGACTCAAAGGTGATGTGTAGGACTCACGGTTTAACGTGATAAAGGGCCACTCGACCGAGTCATTATGTGACTCGACCGAGTGGACCTCTGAAAAAGGTTCTGTCCGGGTTTTATGACCCTACACGACCGAGTTATTGACCAACTCGACCGAGTACATCGCCACTCGGCCGAGTCATTGTGAGACTCGACCGAGCAAGGGTCGTAAAAGACATTCTGTCTCGTATTATGGACCCTACTCGACCGAGTTATTGACCAACTCGGTCGAGTACGTTGCCACTCGATCGAGTCACTGTGAGACTTGACCGAGTGGAGGTCGAAAGAGCATTCTGCTCGACTTTTGTGATGTCACTCGATCGAGTGGCCTAGGTATTTGGTCGAGTGGCACCTGTATGAACCAGGTTCGCTTGCAATTTTATTGTCGGTTTTGAGATTGCTTTTGATTTTTGATGAATTGGGCATAAATATTGTGGAATTCATACTCAATTCTGAAATTACATACTCGTTGTATTCCATATTCGATTACTGAATCGATATGGAATACTTAGAGTGAAGATAAAAAGGAATTGCTTTGAGTCGCTTGAATTAACTATCGCGATATGGGTAGATTTCCTCCGCGTTTGATAATGTCGTAATTCTAATGAATCGAATGACAATTTTCTTAGCATCAATAGAAATCGCGTTGGCAAATCTGTATGACTTGATCGTTAGATTCGACGTCTAATTATGGAATTAGTATCAAATCTACGAGATTGACACTGTGCTAGAACTGAAAGACTTGATTCCCTCGGCTTTTCCGACATCGAAATAAATCCCTAAGGATTGTGATACCGGATCCGCGTCAACGGGTTTCGACCCTTAAAAATATGTGTTTTGAAGGAGGTTTTTAGAAAATCGATGCAATATGCGACGCAAACGAAAATAAACGAATTATTGTTGAAATTGACCCGTTTCAATAATCAAATGCTAGGGTGTCAGGATAAGCGACCGGCAACGCTGTGTGCAGTACACTTGTATATTCGGGTTTTCCTATCCTGACATCCTTCGCACTCGACACAAATCGACGAGTATTTTAATGTTTTTTGACACTAAAGATATTAGCGATACTAGTATGTGAATAAAATAAATTAAAAAAAGACAACGGCGACGACGAAACGACGCACGACGCGAGAAGAAAAGAGAAAAGGGAAGAAACGGGGTTTTGACACCCTCAACCTACATGTTCCTTATGCTCGGACTGGACTCGTAGTGGCGGCTTGCACGGGAGTTTCGAGTATGTAGGCTAAGTTGTGGTGGTTTAGGTTTGCCTCCTAGGTACTAGGGTTAGGGCTTGAGTGTAGTATTAGGGTTGAGTAGTTGATTAGAGTAGAATTAGGGTAGAATTAGGTCAAGAAAAGTTGTTCAAGTTGTGTTGCATGGGGTTACTTATATAGGCAAAAGCAAGGCACCCGGCTAGGGTTACTCGACCGAGTAACCAGCTGACTCGGTCGAGTGGCCCAGTGCGTCAGCCGTCGGGCTTGAAATAGGCCCACTCAATCGAGTGGGTGGGGCACTCGATCGAGTGACCCGGCTAGGTCGCGCGAGTCCGTTGTTTTGGGCCACGACTTGGGTTTTTGATGGGTTTGTGTTTGACTTGGACTTTTGATGTTGTGAAGGGATGTTTTGTATGTCTCGGAGACGACTTTGACCAGGGTTGACCCAATCGCTAAAAAGTCGGTTTTATTTCCGGTGTCAGTTTTGGCCCAAATTAGTCTTGTTCGACTCGGAACGGTCCGCTGGGCCTGGATTTGAGGTTAGTCTAGTGAGATTTGTACTCCATAAGTGCTTTAACCAACAACTAATGGATTTGAGCCCATATCCGAGCGCGTAGAAACACGTTAGCGTCCGATCATCATCGGGTCTTTTTTTGGGAAACTACCATAGACACGTGGCAGTCAAAATGCGGGTGTCTACAAAACCCTTTTGATTATTTTGTTTTACGCTAAAGCTTATTTTAATATGATGTTTTACTGTTTTCCTTTTTACTATTTTTCTATAATAGTAATTACAGTTTTAAAAGCCTGTTATACGGCTGGGA
This sequence comes from Agrostemma githago, assembly GCA_958450325.1. NCBI lineage: Eukaryota > Viridiplantae > Streptophyta > Magnoliopsida > Caryophyllales > Caryophyllaceae > Agrostemma > Agrostemma githago. The sequence goes on along the minus strand of OY288241.1, from coordinate 19,179,753 downwards.
GAACGTTGGTGTTGCTCCCCACTGATTGTGGCTGTTATGTTTTAACATGGCAGGTATACGTGTTCCGGGTGTGGGCTAGCGAGCAAGGTGGATCCTACTTATTTATTTTTATAATTATGTCCTATGGATTGTTCAAACCCCTTTTGTGGATTGTTTTAAATTTTGGTCATTTTATTTAAGGCCTATTGTTTGACTTTACCATTTTAATTTTACTAAGACATAGTTACAGTGAGTTTTAATCCCGACTCTACAGGTTTCCGCCATTGTATCGCGTTATATTTTATAGGGGATTACAGTTGGTATCAGAGCATCACTGCTCCCAACGCTTACACCTGAAAATAGGGAAAATACCAGTAAATTATTTAAACAGTAAATAAAAATATTATTAGAGATGGGTAGAAACAAGGACTTATTTGTTTAGCTTTCCTGTTCCTGAAACTCAATGATTAGCATTGAATATTTGTTTTATATGTCGAAGAAAATAATGAATGGACAAGATGCTGACATGATGCTGCTCCAGATCGGGACAAGACCTACTTAGCACTCTGAATGCCTGCTGACTCTAGTGGATAACTAGGTGCTCCAAGAAAGATGCCGATGGTGACTTTTTAGCTCCGGTTCAGTTTACTTAAGCTACAGACCATATGATCAAGAGTAGATTCAAGTTCCATGATCGTGCAGTAGACTTAGATGCGACTTCAGTTCACTTTGGATCTAGACTAAGCAACACAAGACTAGTGTGCTCGTGTCCCTACGAGATGAAGAAGATATCCCGCGAATTCCTTTGTGGAACTGTTTTGGTCCGAAGATTCCCCTCTCGTTTTAGATCTTAATCATCTGGAACCATTGATTCTTTTCTCCTTGCCTCTACTTCTTCCAACCCTTCTTATAAATTCTCGTCTTCATTCTTGAGATAACTCTTTGATTAATTCTCCTACGTTACCATCTTTCCTCTTGAGATTGTTTGATTTGACCGAATTCCGTCTCAGTGAACCTCGTGGAAAGTTATAGAGGTTGAGGTTTAGTAAACCCTTGTTACCTGGTTTGAGGATTGTGAGTCTACCCTATCTTCTAAGCAAGTAAGAAATCCTTGAGGATTGATTCGAATGACAAACTGTTGATTGATGGAATTTGGATGATACTTTAGACACTGAACCTTTGGTTATATGTTACTTTGATTATTTTTGAGTACTTAGAGTTGAATATATTTTTGGAGTAGTCAGAGTATATCATATTTGAGGGATACCTAATACCTACCCTAGAACCGAACTAAGTGTAATTGATAATATTACTTTGGATTCTTACCTAATGCTTATTTAATGGATGCATCACGAATATTTGGGATCATAGAGTATTGTTTAAGGTGTTAGCCTGAGTGTTGTGGTACCATTGAAGGTTTTCATTAATGTCGTTAGAAATTTTGGTTGACATAAATTACCCGTATTTCTTAAGGATTAGATCGTTGATCGTCATTTAAGGCTGTAACCTATGAACTTTGGAGTTGAGTGATCTAACTTGGATAAATTGTTGTTGTCCCTAGAGAAGAGAACTATCTTTCACAATCACTGTTTGGTTTTATTGTGCTGTTTTGAGGAATACTATAATACGGATCATCTTAGTGAGACTGTTATAGCCTTAGACCAACGAGATTGTGGCTTCGTTGAGTTAATAAATATTTTGGTGGTTTCGCTGATACAATATGAAATTTGGTGGAATTTTTGGAAACTTTAGCCCAATGACGTGTTTGAAGATGTGAGTGTTTGCGCCATTACCAATAGGTTTGAGCGTGTTTGAGGATTTGTTATACTTTCCCCAACTTCTTTACTTGTGGCATTATAAACATGTTGGTAATTTGAGGATTCTGTGCCCGAGCATTGTTATATTGGTGGACCTTGTTTAGTGATCCTTACTCGATAAATTTGGAGCATACCTCGAGTTCAAACCTTATGAGTCTTGAACTTAGAAGCCTTATCGATCAAGGGTTTGGGTATGTTTTGTTAACCGTTGGAATCTTAATTATGGATTTGATTCTAAAGCATTTGTGGATTAGTATCGTGTCGCTTGAACGATTGGATAGTCACGTAAGACTTAATTTTGGAGGCTATGGCAGTTGATAATTTTGGAGGTTGTAGATTGAGTAGGACCACCCTGTACCGATATTGGACTTAGCGTTATTTGATGGACCAATTAGGAACCCGTGTTTGTGAGAGTCGTGCTAGGAATCTCGAGATGGTTAATTTCTTCTATAATCCTCGAGAGGTCTGTTTGACTCTCAACTTCGTCCTTCTTTCTGCTTCTCTAGAACTCTGTTACCGTAACTGCTGCCAATCCCTTTGACATTTATCGATTTTGAAAACTCTTATTTTCATTTATTGTTTATCCTTGTTCTATTAATCCGTTAACCGTTTTTCGAACTTCCTATTTTATAAAAAGTTTTACTAGTTTAAAAAAAATGGATTATCGTAAAATTTTAACATTTTGAGTTATAATTTCTAGTTGTGAAAATCCCCATTGTGTAAAAAGTTTGACTAACTTAAACTTTCCGGATATCGTAAAAAATATTTTTGAATTATAATTTAAGAAATTTATACTTCACTTTTGTTTTATCTTTGGTTGATATTTATATTTAGATCTGTTTCAAAATGCCTTAATAGTTTATTTTAAATTATTACGAACTTATTTCAATTTTATAAAGACTATTATAAAGACTTTCATATTTCCAAAAATTTTGATTTTTATATGATTATGACATAAAATGTTTTAACATTGTCGAAATTATTTTGTATGTTCAAATTTGATAACATTTTTGAAAACTTTCACAATTACTTTGATAGCATTTCCGAAATATTAACATTTTGAAATAAGTTTCCGTTTTATTGTTGGTGGACTTTTGAATCTGTTATTAAAAAATTTTTACGATTGGTTCGATTTTTACTGACTACTTTTGATTTCTCATAACTAAATTTTGTTTCATCCGAAAAGGAATATTATAGAATTTCTTAATCAAAATATTTTACATTTGTTTTGAAAATATTTTGGTTATCCTATTTCCTTCGAGTTTGTTTACAAAAGTCCACATTTATTCTCTCATCTCATCATTTTCTTTCATTCATTTTCATTCAACCACATTAAACAAAAATACTCTTCATTTCCTCCATATTGGCTGTGAGTTTCAGCCATATTTTCCAGCCATATTTTGTCTCAAATCGAGTCTTGATCGTCTCATTTTCATCTCCAAATTAATCGCTTTTCTTTTCCCTTCGTTAAGGTAATAATCGATGTTAATTCCGATCGTTATTTACCTTGATTCTTTTAGTTTTCTTATGTTATTTTTGTACCATGTATGTCGTGTATTAAAGGATCCTTGGACGACCACGAAGCCAAAGAATTTATCGTAGACTCGGATTTGGATTTGAGGTAACGTCGATGTTACTTGGTATTGCATGATTTTATTTGTGTAATTGCATGTTGTGGACATGACATAGGTCCACCCCGACGCGGCCACGCGCGGGTTTGGGGAGGCGAATGAATCTCCATATGAGATGGGTCGAATTGAATTTTAAATCGAAGTAGAAGTCGCCACCGAATTTTGTGGTTATTCGGAACCATTCGAACCCACTCTATGTCGTAGTGGGCCATATTTAAAATATGGCCCATTTTCGATGTCAGAGCTTATCGGGTTCGTCCCTTAGCATTTGATACCGATACCGACATTATCGGATATCGTGTATTGAATGACTCTCGTTGCCAATGGATTCGGACATCCGGAAACCATGGTTCTGAGTAAGGGGTGAGGGTACGTGTTGGGAAGTTCACTGAGAACACCCAACCCCGCCCGCACTTAGCGGCCTTTACTAAGATATCGTTCGTTTTTTATGTACACGCGTTAGTCCGACGATTGAATGATATGCAAACATTATTTTCCCTAAGCATGTGAGAGAAAAATAAATGGGTTGCTAAGTCGTTTAACGCATGTTAAACTAATAACGTCAAAGTTATTTTAGCATGTGAAGTTCGTTTTAGTCTAATAAAACGATAAAAACAAAATAAATTGCTACAAACACGAGAAAACGAGTTAGTAACGATTGAATAATTTGAATAAAGGAGTAAATAAATAATATGCATGATTTTTGAAAAGATTTATGTCACGTGATTGATTAGCACGTGTTGACCGAGGTCGAAAAAAGCATTTATCGAAGTATGTCGCGAAAGTCGCTTTTTATGTAAGGTTAGAAAAGAATAAAAAATAGAAAAGCGAGGAAACGAAAGAAAAAGACTCGGCGGACCAGGCTGTTGCGCGAGTCGCCTGACAGGCACGCGACTCGCGTGGCAGTCTGTTCGGTTTTTTTTATGTTGTCGAAAATCGTTAATTTTTATAAATCGCGTACAAATATGGATTAATTTATACCCGATTCATATTTTCGATATTCGTCGTATTCGATATTCGATTATGAAGTCGATATCGAATAGTCGGAATGATTTTAGAAAAGGTTTTGAAAAAAGTTTGTTTTGAACGAAAATTAAAAACAAAGAATTTTGAACGAAAAAGATGTTAATTCTCTCCGCGTATAAAATCGTCGAATTTTGTTTAAAAAGATGTAACGATTTTATTAGCATCAACGAGAATTAATTAATTTTGTTCTTGTTAGATACGATATTCGATTAGAGAATCGATATCGTATTTTAAGAACTTTATAAAAAAATAGTTTTTGTAGTATCGATTATTAGAAATAAAAAATATGCGACGAACGACCCATATTAAAGTACGAAACGACCAACGACACGACTTGAAAACGAAAAATAACGAGGAGAAAGGAAGAGAAGAAGAGAAGAATCGGGTTTGATTTACACCCTCAACCTACATGCTTTGTTTTCTCGGGATAAGGCTCGTCGGAAAGTGGCTTTAAACTTGGGAGCGTCGAGATGATGTGGGATGAATTTGGGTGTGGTTTTGGACGTGTGATGGGACGGATTCGGCCGGCTTCTCGGGGTCGGATTCGTCGGTATTTTGGTGTTTGTATGAACGATGAATGTGTGTCGAGATTGATGAATAATTCTGAGTTTTTGATGAATGATTATGGATGTTAGTTCTCTGTCTTTTTGTGTGTGTCGTGAAGGTCCTATTTATAGGAGCAGAGGTTTAGGAGAGGTGTCTTGCTTGGACAACAAGAAACACCGGTTTGGATAGGAAACGTGAGAGTTTGAAAGGAACGAGAACTCGCCTTCTTGGTGAAGAAGGCAAAGGACTCGGCTGGTTTGGCTGATTTCGGCCGAGTGTTTGACACTCGGTCGGTAATTGCTTTAGTTTTTCGGATAGAATTCCACTTGAGATCGAATTCTACCTTTAACGAAATTGTTTAATGTTTTCGTAATTGATTTTTGAAACAGTTGGAGTCCAAACTGGACACGTGAGGTGTCACGGTTGGTCCGTGAGTCTTGGGAAATATCTTTGACCGGGTTTTGACTCGGTCGCTAAAAGACGGTTTTACCCCTGGTGTCGGAATCGACCCAAATTAGTCTCATTTGACTCGAAACGACCCACTGGGCCTGGATTTGAGGTTGGTTTTATAAAATTTGTACTCCGTAATAAGTCTAAAACAAATGTCCATGATTACGAGCCCATATCCGAGTCCATCAAAGCACGTTTACGTCCAATCATCATCGGGTGTTTGGCGGGAACTATTATAGACACCTGGCGGTCAAAATGGGGGTCTCTACACATGTATATAATTATAATTTTATTTTGACAATATATGTATGTCATATAATCTGGAAAATTTTTAAAAGTTGAAAATTTGCATGTTTCGGTATTTTTATCGCTTTTACGAGATTAACGATTAAATTGTTATTTTAAGTTGTAAAATCGTAATATTCGGCCTAAACATGTAATAAATGTTTATATTCTATAAGAAATATGTTTTTGATGATTTTTAATAATTTAGTATTTTTCTGATATTTTAGTTATCGATTATTGAATTATTACCGTTTACGGACAAAAATGATTAAAAGCCGATTTTTAGTTCTAGTACTTAAACATTTTATTTTAATCTGATTTTTGACGTGGTAAAACTTTTTGATGAAATAGAATTTTTTGATTTGTTTCGTAAATTTTCGAAATTTTTAAGAGGATGAATTAATTAATCACTTTAAATCATCGTTTATCGTTAACACCATGTTTGTCGTTTAAATTCTCGATTTCTGGTCTTTGGTTTAAATCTGGAAAAAATTATGATTCTGATGATTTCATAATAAAATATAATTTTATGATTTTTAGTGCTTTAATAAAATGTTAGGACGATAAGTTTTATTAATGGAATCGTTAATTGTGAAAACGGGTTTTAAATGACGATTTTATTGGAATTTGGTAAATCTGGAACTTTGGAAAATCTGGAAAATAAGTATATTCTGGAAAATGATTATTTTTAAGTTTAATGATAATTTTTGGACATTAATACTTAAATCGTTTTGTAATTACTATTTTTATTAACCGTTATTGTAGAGATTAGACGATTAACGAGAAAACACTTTAAAAACCGAGTTTTAGGATTCTGGAAAATTTTCTTTTCTGGATAGAATGTCCATAAATATATTTGGGCTATTTTACGTAATTTTTGTACTATTTATTAAAGTCCTTAATTAATAATTATTGATTTTTGGACAACTTGAGATTTATCGTTAAAATGTTTCGTCTTACCTAAAAGAATTATTTTTCCAGCTATTTTGAAAATATTTAAATCTAAAATTTTAAGAGTTAAATTATTCCTTAACATATTCTAAATATATTCAATGGTTTAATTAAATAAAAGACGTTAAAGTATTTAATTTGGCATTTGTCGTAAAATCCTATTTATATTTGTATTGTCGAAACTATTAATAATTAGGAAATTTTAGTTTTGTAAATTTTGGAAACACTCTAATTAGTAGTATTTAAAATGTTTAAGACATTTTTAATCATTTTATAAACACTCGTATGATGTTTCAATAATTTCATAAACCTAAATGTTCTCACTTTATCAATTAATATCTTTAAGGCCGAAAGTATTAGTTTTATAAATCTATATCGTTTACTAAAAATGTTGTATTAGTATAAACTAATATTTTCGCTATTTTGATATGATGCTATTTTTAGTATAGTTTCCTAAAATAGAAGTTTCCTAAAATAGAAAGTTTCCTCTTTTGGAAAGTGGTTCTTTTTCCTTTTGTTATCTTATTATTTATGAAGATTATATCTTTTGAATACCGATAATGGCTTTGATTTGGAGTTATGGAATAAGGATAAGCGTGGGGTTAGAGTAATACAGTCTGGGAAGTACGTTTTTGCCATCAACTATAAAGCCGGTGTGCCCATTTGGGGCACATTTGGTCGTTGAACTGGGCGTAGTTTCGCCAAGGAGAGTGTGCATTGTGCCCTTAAGCTAGATATCGCATCGTGTTAGTCGCCGTTAGTTGAACTGGATACATTTGGTATCCAGGAGGAGTGTATACTACTTAAACCAGGATCTCGCTGCACGCAGTCCTGTTATAGTTGAGTTGCCTAGTTAGAGACTGGATTCTGTTATGAGTTAAGTCTACAGTTCTCGAAGCTAGTTTCCAGTATTATTCCTAGTGAAAGTCTAGCCTTGTGCACACTAACCGAATATCCATAACGCCATTTTGAATATTTTATTTATTATCGATATAAATTGGTTTGCAGGTTGGCAAATATTTTTGTATTTCTTCGGAAACCCTTTTGATTATTTTGTTTTACGCTAAAGCTTATTTTAATATGATGTTTTACTGTTTTCCTTTTTACTATTTTTCTATAATAGTAATTACAGTTTTAAAATCCTGTTATACGGCTGGGAGAACGTTGGCGTTGCTCCCCACTGATTGTGGCTGTTATGTTTTAACATGGCAGGTATACGTGTTCCGGGTGTGGGCTAGCGAGCAGTGTGGATCATGCTTATTTATTTTTTATAATTATGTCCTATGGATTGTTCAAACCCCTTTTGGGGATTGTTTTAAATTTTGGTCATTTTATTTAAGGCCTATTGTTTGACTTTACCATTTTAATTTTACTAAGACATAGTTACAGTCTGTTTTAATCCTGACTCTACAGTGTTTCCGCCACTGTATCGCGTTAGATTTTATAGGGGATTACATTTTTGAGGAGGTGAAGAAAAGCTTTTCGGAACAATCTTGCAAATTTCATCAAGGAAACAAGGGCAAGATGAGCCGCTTGGAAACAAGGTACGCCTTCAACTTCTAAATCTTCTAAATCTACTAATTTACCTCGTCTTAAAACCTCGTTATCTCATACCTTCTCTGAAAAGATCTTTCAGAGTACTAGATGGCCTTTTCCACACACAATGACCAATTTGAGTATTGTAGACGATATTAAAGAGTTATCGTCTCGAACCGGAACTAGTGAACTCCTTGGCCTTGCGACCTTTACATACAAAGAATAGACTTGTGAGTTCCTAGGAACCTTTGCCCTTGACAACCCGACCACACCAAGAGTGATCAAGTTTCGATTATTCGACAAACCTCATAGACTGACCATTCCCGAGTTCGGCCTCGCGTTAGGCCTACCCTCATCGGGTACCGGACTTAGTGAACTCTCGACAAATATTCAAGAATGTGTGTCTAGGAGAGACTTTTGGAAACGTATATCATGTTGTAAAAGGGGTTACTCGGCCAATTTCTCTTATCCCTCCGAGATTCGCAACCCCGCAATTCGCTACTTTTGCGAAATTATCTCCCAATGCTTGGTACCCTCGGCCGATAACATTTATTCTCTTAATGTGTGTGTCTTGCAATTGATTTTAGACTCTTTAGTCGGTAACTCGAATTCCTTAGACCTACACATTGTTGTGGCGTTACATTTTCAACGCATCATCGATACCCAACACCCCTCCTTAGATTGTGGAGGTCTTGTGACGGTAATAGCGAACAAGTTGGGGTACTCGACCGACCACCTCACTCCGCTAGACAATTTTCCATTTGGCTTGACGAGTCTTATTTCCCTACTTGGATTTTTCATGTACCCCATCATTGCCTCGTCTATATTAGCCATGGACGTGCTTTAATTGTACTCAACACACACTGAACCACCATCCTCATTCACCACAATTGGGATCTACCTCTAGGACCCGGTGAATTTCGACAGACAAAGACTGAGTCGGGAGGAAGGGGAGTTTGGGAGTACGCGCACTATACATTGCCCGAAGGTCGTACGATCTACGACCTTTGTGAGATTGAGTCAAATTACGCCCTCGCTTAGCGATGGTCCGGAGTAGTTTTCTCCCGAGGCGTCTTCCGAGGGTATGCCGTACTACCCTGGGTCTCTCAATCCTTCGTATGCATCTGATGACTATTTGTACTACACCCTCTCGGTAGGCGGTGTGGTCGGTGTGTGCAGGTGGGTAGGTGAGTCTTTATGAGTCTATAATTGCACGTAGTTGGGTTGTTTACGGTTCCTATCCCTTTATCTAGTTGTCATTGTGGTTGATTATTTATCTCTAACAAATTTTGCAAGCTGTCCCATTGATTGTTGTGGCCGACGCGGCCTTGGTATTGCTCCTGATCTTAGGCGATGTAATTATGCCATTGACCAATTTGAAAATCCAAATTCTTTTCATCTTTCTCAAATTTTTCCTATTTTTATTCACTCCAGGCTAGGTGACGCGATTACACCTACGCACCATTTTTCACCCTTTCTTTTAACTTCCCTTCTTCTATTTCATTTTCGGTTTCTTAGCCACTGGCGAGGGTCTAGGTGACGTGATTACACCTAGGCCCACCACCCTTTTATCTTTTCTTTTTGTTTATTTTCTTTTCCCCAAAAATTTTGAAAAATCCCAAAAACGTTTGAAAAATCACAAAATCCAAAAAGATTTTTCTTATTTTTCCTTTTTCCGTCTTTTTTTATCTTTCCCCTTCTTGTCCATTGAGGGCAATGTACACTTTTTGTGTGGGGCGGGATCTACTATCTTTTGTTTTTCAAAAATCTTTCCAAAAACCATAAAAATTTGAAAAATTCTGAAAACCAAAAATATTTTCCTTTCCTTTTTTCTTTTCTTTTCCAATTTTCGTTATGTTTTCATGTCCTTTGTATAGTCTTGTTCTCCACTCTTACAGGTTAATCACCACCTTGATGGCACAAGATGAAGTGATCATGGAAGCAATCCGCTAGGTAACTTCTTTCCTCTTCGCTTCCTTCTTTACTTTTGTAGAGGAGTAGGTTGTTGCTATTGAGAGGCGCTCGAACAGATGAACATTTTGAATTTGTGGTTGATATTGTGCTTGAATGAGTATGGAGTACGGAGTACCTGACTTTACTCGTGTTTTCCTTTACTTGCTTTTTCTTTTTCTTGTGTACTTTTTGATTTTGTATAGTGTGTCTAGGATTAAAAGTTTTCGAAAACCTGATTACGAAGTTATTACAAGAGTCTACATTCCATTTACTAAAAGAAATAAGGCATCGGTCGTCCATAAATGGCCAGTGTTTATGGACGCCTTTTGAGGACGGGCGTTCCTTGCCGGATGCCTAGCTGTGGAAGCCCAGAGAGGTCGCCTTTTTTTAAAGCAGCGTCCACAGGTAGACGCCAAAAATGGGCGTCCACCGTGGAGTTTGAATGTGAACGCGAAAACCTGTAGACACCCAGATTTGGACCTGGTGGCTGCAGGAGTTCCCGACAAGCACCCGATGATGATTGGACTGCAACGCGACGCAAAATTGCGATGTTGTAGATAGTTTTCTATAGAAAGGATCAAATAATTACTCAAAAAAATTAATTTAACATCAAGACAGCCTTAGACGTGTCATTACGGTCACGTCGACACTAATTAGAGTCAATTCCGACACCGGGACTTCGAATCGTTCCCGAAATACACAAAGTCAAACTCGAGTCAACACATCGGGCCGAGCGAACCTCGGGATGCACACCCGAAGCTCACCTGGCGCAATGACGCGCTAGGGTTAAGGGGAAGACTTAATCCCGAAGATAATGATTTATACACATCTTCTCGGTTTTGGAAAGTTTCAAAAGCGTATCTTCAAAATCTCAGGCGCCTCACACCAGGCGTCCTAAACCTCGTGCGCACAACCACAGGCGCCTGAGTTCTGGTGCGCCTGGACTCAGGCGTCCGTCAGGGCGATTTGAAATGCACGAGCAACTATAAATACCCCCCTCATTTCGCTCATTCAACACACAATTCACGAGTTCGTGCCTACTTCTACACAACTCGCTCTCCCCCTCTTCTTCTAAACTTAGGTTCGCACTCCGACCCTAAGTAACGATCCACTCGATCGTTGTCCCGATAAGCGAATCGACGCTACCTCGCACCTTCGAGCACCCCACTCGATCCCGAGGAGCCTGCGCTCGACAAGCTAAACCCGAGTCTAGCAGCGGATGCTCTGCCGGATTAACCGCAGAACCAGCCGTAGTAACAGAACTCTATCAAAATCACCACAAGGCAAGCTAGGAGAATCCGCCCTCGAAGTCAAACCGTCACTAGGTTGTCATCTAAACAAAACTTTACATTTCTGTACGTTTTATAATGCACTACGATAATGTAAAACGTGGACGCTAGGTCCATGGCACGTTATAAACGTAACGTCCCAACTTCAACCATAAACATTAAAACACCCTAAATAGACCCGAGTAGTTCCGAGATCCGTTCTCAACTATCTATGTATCCTGTCCCGTTTAGCGTATACTCCGAGGGTGCAACTCCTCACTATGTGATTTACTTAAATTTGCATTTACCGCTTTTGTATGATTTATCGCTTTTATGACCTTATAATCGCATGCTAAATCACCTAACACGAAATTCAAAACATAAACAAGCTAAAACTGAACAAAGTGATGGTCGGGGTCCGTATTAGTCCCGGTGCTCGCCATACATGGCTCGACGCATCCCTATTAATACCGAGCCGACGCATCTTAAGCAGAACACCGGGTAAGGTATGCCACGAGAAAGACTAATATCCGTATTATCACGTTAAACCTGATTTGCTAATACGTATAATATTTAGTACCCTTTACTCTCCTATGTGCATCTTTTCATGGCTTACTTGTCACGTGAAATCGCATGCAAAGAATGTAAACGCAACTACTTTGACGACAAAGCCTACTTGTCCTTAAAAAACCGACATAGCAAAGACATAGGGTTAAAATAATGGATGTTACAGTACTTCCGCCACAACAGAGGAACAAAGTTATCAGCCCACCGATTGATTAGTAGAGGCCGCTATGTGCAGGCAGGATTGGGTGTCGATGTCTAGCAGACGTAGGCTTCTCAATACGTACCCTCACCTCTCACTCAGAATCGACGGTTTCCGGATGTCCGAAACTATTGGCAATGAGAGTCATTTCAGGCATGGAGTGTTTAAGGGTACAAGTCTTTATCTTTAGGTCCCCGTGCCACTCAACTTTGAGCCGGTTATGGATCAAAGTTGGCTTGAACGGTTTCCGAGTCCCCGTAATGGACTCGGTGGCTACTCCACAAATTGGCAACAAATTCGGTTCACTAAAAAGGTCGCCTTACCAAACATATCGGCCATTAAACATTCACAACCACGACTCGATCGATTCCAACGGAAACACGAGTGCCCGCACCTGTCTTGTACAAGTCCGAATCATCATCCAAATCGAGGTCCGAAACATTGCCCCGAACACGAGAGCGGACCGGCCCCCGACCGGGAGGAGGCCGCGTGGGTGGCCGCCGCGATGAAACCGAGTCCATCCCGCGCGGGCGTGCGCGGGGCGCCGAGCGGTGTGGACCGACGTCCACAGTTTGGCGACTCCGCTGGGGATTTGGAAACAAGTTTCCAGCAGTGGTGTAACTCGAACGAGGTTGGTGAAGCTCATTTCCTAGTTCCCTATTGTGGTCACTACAGGTTTTGGCCCTAAAAAGCCCACCCTAACCGATATTAGGACCAATCAACCTCTTCGGGGTAAGATCCTTACGGACACGTGGAGATACCCTCGGTTGACGCTCCGGCCGTCCAAGGTTACCATGTATTTCGTGGATATACCAAACGAGGGGTTCTAAGCAGACGGGATGACACTCACCTCCCCGGGTGACCTGTCGACACCTAAGCAAAGACTATTCATGGGCGGTACCCTACCCTAACCTACCCGTGTCTGCATCCTGCATGAGTGTACGCACCCCTAGCTATGTGTAGCGTGTTTGAACAACCCAAATAAAACATTAAAATGTGGAATCAACCACGACAACATATTCAACCCCACCCAACTCTGTTTTCAAAAAAACAACATCTTCTTTTCAAAACTACATTTTAGGCGCCGATACTCCAGCCAAGTCAAAGCTATTTTCAAAAACAAAAAAAAAGAAAAAACACTTTAGCACCGTCACCATAACGGATTTTACACCCATTCCTTTAAAAAAAAACTCTCTTGAGCACCATCGCCTTGGCCAAAATAAAAACTGGTCATTTTCAAGCAACGACGAGGACCGTTAACATCGCCAAATTCTCAATCAATGGGACGAGGGCACCTAAAGCGGTTACATCTTTTTTTTTCAAAAAATTTTTTTTCGCACATACCGTTAACACAACCGAAATTTCAATTAACGAAGTCAACGAAACCAAAACGGTTACACCCTCAAAATACTTTTCACAACACACTACCACCCCCGTCGAAATGCCAGTTAATGGAGTCGACAAGCGTGGGTCACCCATTTTAAAAGTTTTAAAAAAAAAACAGACACTTTCACTACCTAAATTCTGTAATAAGGATTTGGTCACACCTTCAAAGCACCATCACAGACGCCACGTTCTCTCACGAGCACCGTCTACACCGCAAATGTCAGTTTAACTGACTAATAGTAGTCTCGACAAAAGCACAATATTATCATTTTCAAAACCGGTTCCTTTAGAACTGCGCTTCCTTTGTAAAAGAACCATTTACACTTTTGCTATCGTCGAGTCCTCGACGCTCACATAGTAACACCTTTTCACATCACAAAAGATGTCACTAAACCATCGTAATACCAATTTTATGAAATTTCACTTTAAAAAAAACAGAGGTTTTATTTTCAAAACCCATCCGTTTTCCAAAGCATCAAAACTCTTTGATTCCGAGCCGGGATCGAGATCAATTCCTTGCATCGTACACCGTGTGATTAAATGTTTGTGTTAATTACTATGATCGCCTCAATTCGAGATCTTACATTTTCGGTCCTCTCTTCTCGAGAAGTCCTCTTCTTTAAAATCTCACCCTCGAGATTTGTGTCAAATCGTCTCGTTACAGAGGCATAAATCCATTAGGCGTTTCGCCGAATACACCAATTGTCTAAAGCACCCGAGTCCCTAATTCGATGACCGCAAATACACGCGCGAGTCAAGGGTCTCATCTCCGTGTCACTCAGCCAAGAGCATTCCTTGAGTCTCTAAGTCGTCTGGGGGATTCAGCCTCATCCTCCTGTTTCGTTCCGAAAACTCAGAAATTGCATCAAGCGGCAACGAAAATAGCATCGACCAACTCAACGCCCTGATGAACGTAGTCCATGGCGTCCTAGGGCTAGTGTCATCAATTTCTTCCTCCATCGATGATGTCAGGCGTCGCCTCGAGACCCTGGAAGGACCCTAGAGAAAACCCCATGAGAGACCAGTAGGGCGAGAACTGGTACTCAGTGGAGACCCGTACGTCGAATATACCAATCTCGCACATCCCACCGAACCCACGACCCTTCGTCAACCCTTTAGGCAATTCACGGAGTTAGGAGAGTCCTATGTTGACGCCCTCAGGAAGTTACAGGAGGCCTGGTTGTTATGGCCAATAGGACCTACTCCAGGCCCACCCGTAGAAAAGAGGGGGGCGGCTTGGAATCCAAATGCCTATTGCCTATACCATCAGGGTCGGGGGCATGAGACCCAAACGTGCACTGAGCTCAAACATGAAATGCAAGACTTGATCGATAAGGGAGTCTATGTCCCCGTAGGAGGTCTTCGGAGGAGGACTAGTTCACGATACCAAGCTCATCAAGAGGGTGACCCGCATGAGCGCCGAGAGTCCAACCAACGGAGGTTCTTCTAGGGGAGTGTGAAGTCGGTCTTAGCTGGAGTCTAGTTCATCTTAGGGCCTAGACTTAAATAATAATAAATGTTTCTTTTTTTATCGAGTCCAGAAGGTGTGAGGGACCTGCCTTCCACCTCCCCACCCACCCCAAACAAAATCACGGGCACCTAGCCCGCCTCTTATATCAATAAAACAGTTCCTTCTTTTACAAACATGCCTCGACAATTGTTTGATTTCTTTTATAATGCACTTTCTTGCTAGAAACTCGATACTATGCCATTTATCGATAACAATTAATTAAAGCGTAAGGGCTACAACACATTACAATAAATTGTCACTTGCGCCACAAGTTATGTCACGGTTATTTGTTATTCGTGGCTAATTTTTATCTAGCCACGTGAAAATTTTGATTCACTACCTAAGGAAAAAAACATGCCACGGGACAATTTTTCCCGTAGCTAAAATTCACTTGCACCACGAATTTTATTAAAGTCGTGGCCAATAATCACTCTTGCCACGAAAGTTTCCACACCCGTGGCAAAAATATATTTAGCCACGAATTTGTTCTGTGGCAAATATTTTTTAGCCACGATGTAATTAACTTCCATGGCAAAATTATTTTCTAGCCACTGATGTAATAAACGCATGTGGCTAATGTAGTTCTTCAAATTTTAATAAATTGCTTTCAAGTTAAGCCAAGTGTCAAATTTTGATCTTAAAAAATTCATTAATATTTAAACTTATAGATAATATGAAAGTAAATAAAAATATTAAATTTGAAAATATTTTATTACTCAAAACAAAATTGTTATTCTTTTATTTAGTTTTAAAAAAAATTGATTGTTTGTAAAACAAAATACAAGTAAAGAAAACTTTGGTTGTCTAATTTGTTGATTTTTAAATAAGAATAATTTTTGAATTCATTGTTTTCTCTTAATTTGACAATATATTTAAGTAAAATTACATAATCTTAGGTAGACTTTTGAAAGACTAGATGACATTTAAATAGTGTAATATATGCTAGCTAATATGCGGCGTACATAGCATATCAAGTAAAAATAAGTATGTGATTTATCATCCATCGTTGACATGTCTAATATTGTTTGAGACTCTTTCAGTTTTACCACTTAATTAATTAATTAATTATTTATTTTCACATGTATTAAACCTCTTTGGAAGACAAAAAAACATAAAAAGAAAGTGACCGAGCATGACTCATAACCGCAACTTTCGAGCGCAGTATTTTTTTTTCAAATTATTGATTTATTTCCTTACAATATTTTCAGTGTGAAAAAAATCGTTTTTTTAATTCGTATTTAAGATTTCTAATCGATCAATATTTTTTTATGGAATTAACTTCGACTGCGAAAATAATGATTATTTTTGTAAATTAATTGTTTTCAAGTTGTTTTGTTTCGAAGAAAGATTAATGTTTTGAAAAGTCGTACCTAGGTTTAGTAATCAGTCAAAATTATTTTTCAAAAAAAGAGAGGTATAATTGAGAAAAACAAATAATTAACAAATACATGTAAGAAAATCTAATAATTAAGAACTACTAGTGAGAAAAAAAAATATTAATTTATCATCAACTGTCTAATTCAATAAATATTTTGTAATATTATTTGGAAGATATTTTAAAAAATGAATATAAAACAAAATTAATTTAATGGAAAAAAAATCGGGTAAAACTTAAGGTAGAGAAGAGGAAACTCGATGAGAATAAAAACTGATGAAATAAAATAACGACCGATAGTTCAACGTAAATAAAATATCTAATTAAGTCAATAACGAAAAGAAAAAAACATATCGAAAGAACTAGCAATAAAAAAACGTGAAAAATTGAAATTAAAATACAAATATTGATAAATTAATGAAATCATGAGTCCGAAAGTCAATTTCGAAAATTGATTTTTTTTTTTCCCGGAATAATTTTTTAATCATAAATAGTAAATCATTGGGGAAAAAACAGTTAATTACTCAAAAGTAAATGTAGTTTGTGAAAAAAAAATCATTTTAAAGGAGTTTAAACAATGATTACTTCAACAAAGTTTAAATTCATTTCTGGTAGCTGGCCATAAGAACTCCACAATTAAGCGTGCTTGAGTGAGAGTAGTCTTAGGATGGGTGACCTCCTGAGAAGGCTCTTCGATGCGTGCGACTGGTGAAATTAAATGATATTGAAATGACTCAGTGTGCGACTGGTGAAATTAAATGATATTGAAATGACTCAACTATAAAGTTAGTAATTGTATAACCCATGGCAAAAAGTTAATTCTAGCCACGGAAGACTCTATGGCAATAAAATCAATACTTGCCATGGTTTTTTTTCCATGGCTATTTGTTTGCCACGGCCACTTGCGCCACATATGGTTTTTCTGTGGCAAAGTATTTTAGCCACGAAAATTTAGCACTTTTACCAAGAATTCTGCCGTGGCCCAAGTGCTTATTTGTAGTAATGACAAACGGCCCACTTAACTTCACCCTAAAAAGAGATCAGAAGCAATTACCCTAAGCTCAACCCACGATAGACTCCCTAACCAAAGAACACAACATAAGAAACCTACGCAACCAATAAACAATAGGTAACCACACACCCATCTCAGTCAAATTAGACTTCCCCGTTACCAACAACGCAGCCGAATACGAAGCCTGCCTAATGGGGCTGAAAGCCGCCGTAACTTTAGGAGTTAAAAACCATAGAGTACACGGAGATTCATCCCTAGTAGTCAACCAAGCCACGGGCACCTGGAAAGTCTATAGCGAGAGCCTAGCCCTGTACCAAACCGAAATAGAAACAATATCCCGGGAGTTCACCGAAGTCAACTTCGTACACATACCCCGCGAAGAAAACCAATTCGCTGACGCCCTATCCAAGCTAGCCTAACTAAAAAAACATGTCCGGCTACCTCTTCTCCACCCCTATCTGCGTAGAAAGGAGTGAACAAACCGCCTACATCCACAACCTCAAAACCGACGACGTCCCCGAAAAACCCTGGTACAAAGCGATTCTAGACTTTAAAACCGACGGATCGTACCCACCCAACACAAACGCCAAAAACAAAAGAGCCCTACGAATACAATCCGACCATTACGTCCTAAACTAAGGACTACTATACAAACAAACCCCAAAAGGAGTCCTCCTTAGATGCATAAACAAAACCCAATCCGAGAAACTCATGGAAGAAGTATATGACGGGAAATGCAGACCCCACATGAGTGCGCACCTATTAGCCCGAAAAGTAATGAGACTAGGCTATTACTGGGTTACCCAAGAGGTAGACTGTCGACGTCACTTCCGTCACTGCCACAACGGCTAAATATTCGCCAACATCCAACACCTACCGCCATATTCACTCCACTCCATAACAACACCCTTGCTCTTCTCTACCTGGGGAATTGACATCATAGGAAAGGTACACCCATCTGGAACCGGCGGACACTGTTTTATACTGGTGGCCGTCGATTACTTTACCAAATGGGTAGAAGCAGCCTCTTACACCATATTAACCTCCAAACATGTAGTCAAATTCCTACAAAATAACATCATCTGCCGCTACGGCATACCCCAAGAAATCATCAGTGATCAGAGGGCTCATTTCAGGGCTGATACCCAAAAACTCCTAGACAAATACAAAATCCAAAGACACAAATCCTCACCCTATAGACCTCAGACAAACGGGGCCGTGGAGGCTGCAAACAAAACCATTACCACAATCCTTAAGAAAATGATAAACAACTACCGGAATTGGTCAAATAAAATATCCTTCGCATTATAGGGATACCGAACCTCCTACCGAACACCCACCGAAGCCACACCCTACTACCTAACTTACGGCTCCGAAATCGTGCAACCGATAGAGTTAGAAATACCATAGTTAAGGATACTAAACGAAAGCGAATGGAACCAAAAACGTTACGATGAGCTCGTACTCCTAGACGAGCGTAGAATACATGCCATGTCCAACGTGCAAGACTACCAACAATGCATACAGCAAACCTTTAACAAACGAGTGAAATCCCGAAACATACTTGAGGGAGATTTAGTAGTCAAATCCATCAGAGCACCCCTTCTCGTCGATCCTAGTGTGAAGTTCAAACCAAACTGGGCGGGCCCCTACCTCATCAATAAAATATTCATGGGGGGCGTCGTGATCCTTACTGACCTAAACGGTCACGAGTTCTCAACCCCAACCAACATGGACCAACTCAAACGATACTATCCCTGAACTCCCCAACAACCTCATCCTGATCTCCGACCTAGGGTGAAAACCCACGCAAAACGTTTAAAAATAAGTCGCATCGATAATTGGCATAACGAGTCTAAAGTAAAATCACTCACATCTAGAAAGAACTACGAGAATGGTTTGATTCCGTCTAAACATGGATACATAGGCAACCTTTCCACGGGTACAACCAACAAAAATGACAAAACCGATTACTCGATTAACATGCAAACCGTTGCCTTTTCCCCGCGTTCCGGTTAACGAGTGATTTCAATGACGAAGCACAAACGACGAGCCGAGGACGGGGTGTAAACTGAAAGGGCGCCCCGGGCAAAATAAAGAAACGAGTTGTGAGCCGTCGTAAAAAAGAATTAAAAAAAATGATGAGCCGAGGACGGGGTGAAAACCCGAAAGGATGCTCCGGGCAAAATGAAGAATCGAGTTGCGAGCCGTAAAAAAAAAAGAGCAAAAAAAAGAAACAAAACAAAAGGTAAGCCGATGACGGAGTGAAAACCCAAAAGGGCGCTACGGGTAAAATGAAGAATCGAGTTGCGAGCCACCACAAAAAAAATGGTAATAAAAAAAATGTTCTTCTCATTAATAAAAAAACAGTTAAATCGAGCCTTTGTCGAGGCCCTTTACATCGAGCATCCGAAATTCGGCTACCCCGGGAAATGACAACGTGTCAAACCCTACAAAAAAAACTAGTACTAATACGCCACATAATATCAATTAATAGAACATAGTACAAAACGGTTGGGCTCTACCAGTCCAACTTCCTTCTCCCATCGCCATCCGGGTGTGCTTGTTCGGGTCCTTCACCATCGACCCCTCCTAACGCAAGCTTCTACCACCCTGGCCAAAGGCGAGCTCAGTCAATCACACTTCCTCTCATCACTCACATTTTCAATATGGGTCTCTTCGGTCTTAGCCCGTATAGATGAACTAACGGCACAAAGATCGGTAACGCTCTCTTTGGTCAGGCACTTAGTGACGTTACCTTGAGTCGCCTCCTTATCCTCTAGCACCGCGGTCTTCCTAACCCTTGACTTGCTCTGTCCTGACGGGTGTTCATAAACCCCCCGCCGGAAAGAAGTAACATCGGTCGATCGAGCGCTCTCTATAACAACGGGACGTGAAAACTTCTGTTCCCAAGATAATTTAAATTCCCTGAGAGAAATTTCCATCCACGAATCAAACTTAGGAATACCCCTAATAACCTCCGAGATGGTTGGCCTCACCCCCATTTGGCGCGACAATCCGCTCGGGTAAATATAAATCACATCCCTTAAGGATAATATCTGCATAGCCTGAGTCGAGAATGAGAAGGGAAACCCGGCCCGTCCACCAATATGCCACCACGGGACTGTCCACCTGATGTCCACTCGCCCATTAGCCTGCAAATAGGAATGCCATCCTTCTTCCGTGTAACCATCGTTCCATGCTTGCACCATCTTACGACCCGTGAAACCCTTATGGCTATAACCCTTGAGGGACCGAGGAGGGTCGACTACACCAAGCCTCTCTTGTAGCCAAACCTGCACAAACCGCAACACAATGTCACACTTTCGAATTAAGACAAGCTTCAAAAAAAACAACACCCCCATATATACCTGCGAAATGATCCTAAACCCCCGAAAAGGAGCCTGATGCAGTCGGGCACGAGCATCGAGACCTGGGATAAGCTCGCCCAAAATGTGTAAAGAAGGTGATCGCCCATGTTCCACCCCAATACAACATCCATAACCCAAGGATTACCCCAACCCTCATGCACTAACGCGTCCTCAAAAAGATAGTAACAAGCCACCGCAATATTAAAAACCCTCCTACATGCTAGAGGTGAAATATCATGAGAACCCGTCTGTAAGAACGTCCTAAAAAGCAACTCTAGGTAAATACCATCTCTCCCGAAGAAAACTTTAACCTCCTCTAAAGAAGAAAGGTCCAAAAAGTGACGAAACCGTTCCACAAAAGCATCATCTTCGTAGGGCACACGGGGTCGAACCGAACACCAACCGCCTATAATGTCCAACTCCACGGGAAAGGGACCAACCTTACCTCCGGGGAAATCAAAAACATGACTTTTTACGTCCCAAAAATTAGAGCATGCTAACAAGAAGTCATCTTGTACCTTAACCTGCCTTAGCGCGATAACCATGGACAAACCATCACTTGGGCAAACCTTGAGGTCACATTTCTTAAAACGACCCATCTACTCGGTTAAAAGATCCCCAAAACCCGACATGACTCGAAATAATACAAGAAAGCTATAGACACACTATAGGTATTTTAGTATGTCTAAAACAAGCACCCATAACCCGCATATATAGCCCTAATCCCACAACAATTAGGAAACTACAAAAATTTCTATAAACGGGAGTTGGACCGCCCGAGACCAGGCGACGAAACACCAGGCCGCCCGAACCCAGGCGACCCGGAACCCAACCACCCCAACCTAGGCGCTTGGGCCCCAAGACTTCAGCCCCGACTTACCACAACAATCGCCACCTGACAGCCCCAGACATCAGGAACGACCTCCCGAAAGCCAAAATACCCGCGCAAGAGCAACGAGGTCGCACGGACAACAAATTTCACCCGTCAGATCCACCAGACTTAGACGTCTTTTCATTTTTTTTTTTATTTTAGGGAGATAAGCTACCCCACCTAGGCGTGTTGTAGCCTTTGACGGCATTGTTAATTCGCGGCTGTAGCCCAGTACGGTATTGCCATGAATATACAAAAAGTGGTCTAACTTTTTTTAAAAAAAAAAGTAGTCTACCCCTTTTGTTTTCGCCTCATTCTAAATGTGAATGTCGAGACGACTGCACTTGTCTCCCAACGCACTCAGTCGAAACATGTTAATTTCTTACATTTCGCACGTCTCGAGTCAAACATTTTTAATCGACGTACAACTTCATCCAACTCCCAGCTCAAACTAACAACACATTTCAAAAATTCCAAAAAACCTTTTTCCTACTCTCACGCTACCCTAACGTATTTAAAATATCTTAAAACTATGATGAGATAGCAAACAGACCGAACTTGAAATGATTACTTGTCAGTATAAGTTAATATTTCACAAAACAAAAAACGCAAGACTAACAAATCAATCCGAATACTAAAAGTCTTAAAAAAATATACAAAATATACAAATCCATTCATAAGGCGAATTCATAAACTAGGGAGGACCTCTATAGGCTGCGCCTATAGCTACCACGAACTCACCAATGTTGTCATCAAAACCGAGGTCCTCCAAAACAAAGGTAGGAGACTCACTACCATCCATCCCCGACAGCATATCTACAGCAGCTATCTCGGAAATCCCTCCAACATCCTCGGGGGTACCCGCAGCATGACCCTCAGCCTCAACCTCCCTCTCCATCTCAACCCCTAGCCAAGCCTCGCCCTACGCCAAGGACTCGCCCTGAGACCGAGCTAACCGCTCCTTAAGCTGGGCAATCTCGTTGTCCCAGGATCGCAGGAGCTGTCGCAGCCTAGCCCCTTCCGCCTCGACCTCGGTCCCCCGAGTCTTCAGCTGCCCCACCATGTCCGGGGTATCCTGCAAATACACCTATACCTTAGGAAAACATACAAACAGCCTAGAAAACCAACCCAAGGTACATATACTCACCGATCGAGATCCTGAAGTATCACGGGACACCCTCGACGCATAGGCCCGAAAGCAGTTGGCAGCCTACCACAACCGCTGGTGGCAAGCCGACGAAACCTAAGAGGAAAAAAATAGACGAGTTAGCCAAACAAAACCTAACCCTTAGAACCCAAATCTAAGACAAAAACCAAAACTTACCCGGTATACCCGGTTACGCCACTCTATCGCAGCGTCCATCTTTTTGGCGGAACACAAGAGGAGAGGCTCTGTGAAGGCTACCTCGGCTGCATCGACCCTAAGCAGCATCAAGGGGAAGTCTAGTGCTGAACAGCATTAGCCGAATCGGCCAGCTAGAGGAAAAGCGAACCGGTCAAGGAGCAAGTAAACATAAAGCCATTGAACAAAACGAGCCTTAAAATAAAAATCGAGTACTCACCACGAGGCGGTGGCAAGCTAGCCGCTGGCTGACATGAGATAGATAGAAAGCGCCAGGCACTAGTAGCGCATCACCTCCTTCTTCATCTCTACCTCGAGGACCTCTGCGGCGGTCGGTGGTCTAAACATGGTCCGGGGAGGATCAACCGGCACCCTGAAATCGTCATACAAACACTAACGCACCAGCCATTCGCCCAGATACCTCACCGGGCGAAACAACGTAGGAAGGAGCATCCTCCTGTAGCTCGGGGGCCTCAGTTCCATCGCCACATACGCAGGCACACCCTCGTAATCGGCCCAAGAACGGGCCACAAACTACACAAACAAAATCGACGCCTCAATAATTCTAAACCTAGGGGGCTACTAAATAAAACAAGCCGTAAGATGGAAACTTACATCCTCAAGGCACAGCTTGTTCACCAGCACATTCTCCGACGGGTAGTGACTCGTCGTACTCTTGACCTAAGCTAGTCTCTACTCGATCCCCCCCGGGAACCTAACCGGATGAGCTCGCACCATCTTAGGTGACAATCGAGAGAAATAGGAATAGATCCAAGCTTGCAAAACCCAAAGAAAACATCATTAGCAAAACCAAAGCGGAGTGAGCAAAACCCGAGAAACGAATACAGAATCAATAACTAACCTCCAACACGAGACCTGGGACCACGATGGGCAAAGTCGAGCCTGAATTCACCATTAGTGGCCTCACCATGACTTGCAAGTAGCGGGTTATCTCCGCGAAAGCCGCGGTTACCCAATCAAAACGTCCCAGCTGATCTAAATCAGCTAGGAAAGGCAAAATCCTAGTACTAAACCTCTCGCCCTTATCCGAGAGTGGGTCGATCCTAGGAAGTACCACAACCACAGACGGGCATCTTGCACCGGTATGTTAGGTGCTCGACCCTCTAATACTGTCACCCTCTCAAAGTGGTCGGTAATATGCGAACTCACCAGAGCATGAGGCGTACTATAAGCCTCACGCTCCAAACAATCCCCGATCCATCCACGAACCTGTGGACATGACATAGGTACACCCCGACGCGGCCACGCACAGGTTTGGGCGGCGAAATGTTTGCCATGTGAGATAGTTTTCGGGTTGAAATTTAAATCGAATTGGGAGTCGCCACCAACTTTGTGGGAGTTCAGGCCCATTCGAACCCACTCTATATTCCGGTGGACCGGTACACAAAGTACGGCCCACTTCGATACTAGAGCTTGTGGGGTTCGTTCCTTTGCATTACGATACCGATGCCGAGTTTTCAGGTATCGTATATCGAATGACTCTCGTGCGCCAACGGTTTTGGACATCCGGAAACCGAGGTTATGACTAAGGGGTGAAGGTACGTATTGGGAAGCTCACAAAAAAAAACCCAACCCCGCCCGCACATAGCGGCCTCTACTAAGATATCGATCGGTTTTTTAATACACGCGCTAGTAATCCGAAAAAATGTTATGCAAACAACGTTTTACGAGATATAAAAACTTAATGGGTTACCACGTTATTTTAATGCATCTTGATTCACGCCAAAGTGATTTAGCATGTGATATTCATTTAAGTGCGATAAATGTAAACATCGAAAATAAAAGCTCGTAAATAAATTACAAATTACACGGGCAGAAATACAACCCAGAACTCACAATACAACAAGTGGATATAAATAGGGATTAGAAAGGGTAAACATCGACTATAAACGGACCCGTAAATAGTAAATATAAGCTAGATCGTAAATTGAAGAAATGGACGAACAACGATCATGTACACATTATATTGTATATTAATCGGGGGGACGAAGACTTTTAATACGTGTCTTGCCCAAGCGTATGGGACCCAAGCGTGAAGCTAGCTCGATCCCAAGTCTCGTAGTCTTGCCCCGACTTATCACCGTGGATTAGGAATGTCTCGACTTATCGAGTATCGGATACGACTAAAGAGTCGTCGATATTAGATTAGTTGCATGAGACACCACTCAAAGTCATAAGAATGATGAAAATAAAATAAAATATGATGTATGGATTTTGAAAAGGTTAACATGTGATGGACTTGACACGTGACGACTAAAAATTCGTAAAAAGAATTTGATTAGGCTTACTTTATTTAGAAGGCTCACGGTTGAGCGTGATGGAGGCCACTCGACCGAGTCATGGGAGAGACTCAATCGAGTGCCCTTCGTGAGGACCCGCTGCCTGTTTTTGAGGGGGTCACTCGATCGAGTGAGGTATGGCACTCGATCGAGTGCCCCTGTACGAGGAAAGACTCGTTTTGTTGAAACGACCCGTTTTGCGATTTTATTGTTTTGAGTCAAGATGTAATTATACTAAATATAAACATTGTTCGATTTTTATTAGTTTAACTCTCAGAGGGCTCGCTATACTCGACGTTCGGTTATAGAACCGACATCTAGTATTTAGAGCGAATTTTACAAAATTGAATTTGACCGGACTAGAACGAATATTAATTCCCTCTGTGTCATAATGTCGTAATCAATCCTTTCGGATCGTGCGACAATTAATTCGGCATCAACAGGTTTCGTTCTAATCCAAAAATGGCATCGAACACGTTTACCTACGCGTTACCGCGATTGCATTATGCCCTTAAGTGTTTAGGGCGGCGCTCCCCGAAAGGGCACCACCACTGTTACAACTTGTAAAGGGATTAAACGGACTTGAGGCGGAAACCTTAATTAAACGTGTTAGATCCGAAAGCGGTTTATATATTTATATATACACGGTACTAATATTATGATGAGATGGAATAAACAATAATTGAAATGTTAGGTGTTAGTAATGCGATGCTAAAATGAAATAAATAAATAAAAAGCGTTCGTTTTAGGGGTTGATTCGCTTCAAACAACCAAATATTTGGGGTGACGGGATAAGCGACCGGCAACATCGAGTGCAATACTCTTGTATTCGTGTTTCCTTATCCCATCATCCCTCATATTCGATACGTAATAGACGAATATTTTAATGGTGTTAGCGGTTAGTAATATTAAATAATAAATAGTATATACATATATATATATATATATATAAAAAGAAACGGAAAAGAAGAAGGGAGAAAGGAATGTCAGGATTTGAATTACACCCTCAACCTACATACCTTAGTCTCAGAATACGGCTCGTCTAGTAGCGTCAAAGGCGCGGGAGCGTCGAGATATGTAGGCAAGTTATGGTGTGTATGACTAGGGAGAGGATTTGACGAGTTTTGCTCCCGCTGTTTGACGAGTTTTGATCTTGGGATTGAATGTATGTATGTATGTGTATGTGTATGAGTGCCTAGAACTCAAAGTGTAAAGGAGGAGGTAGAAATGAGGTAAAAGGTTAAAACATGCTAAGGTTGAATGGTGAAAAAAGATGTAAAAAAGTTGTGAAATGAATGTTTGATAAAGGGGTATTTATAAGGAAGACCCCAATTTAGGGTCACTCGATCGAGTGGTATAAGTGCACTCGATCGAGTGCCTAGGAGCGGTTTGGCCGGTTCACAGGCTCACTCGATCGAGTTGGCCTGAACCACTCGATCGAGTGGGTCAAACCAGATGGAGGGTTTTTAGGAAGGATTTTTACCCCTTTTTTGAATTGATTTTGTTGACTAATTTGTTTTGATTTTGCTTTTGACTTTGAACATAGATATATGCATGGCTGGTTGTGTCTCAGGATTCGACTTTGACCGGGTTTTGACTCGGTCACTAAAAGACGGTTTTATTTCCGGTGACGGTTTTGGCTCAAATTAGTCTTATTTTATTGAAAACGGCCCATTGGGCCTGAATTTGAGGTCAGTTTTGTGAGATTTTTACTCTGCTAAAAGCTCATGCCAGATACTATCGATTTCGAGCCCATATTCGAGCGCATTAAAGCACGTTTACATCTGATCATCATCGGGTGTTTTGTCGAAAACTGCTATAGACACTAGCAGGCAAAATGTGGGTATCTACAGAGCCCTTACTCTGACTGAGGCTTGGACAAGGCAAAAGCCGAGTAGTCACCTGGCCAATCGAGGATTACGACCTGGCTGCCTTCCAGTCGGGTCGTTTATAGACCATTAGACTTGCGTGAAGGGCTCGCCAGCTATAAGATAGAAATCATACCTGAGTTCTGTTATCTGGGATAGCTCCGTGGGGACTTGCTTTTGAAGTCCTGGATGTGCCTGTATGCAGACACATCCCATCTTGGAGCAGCGGTGGGACTTGCTTCGGAAGCCCTGGGTGTACCTGTATGCAAACACATCCCATCTTGGATGTAATATTCCAGGAGAAACACCGCCTTGGGCTTCCGCTAGGGAGTAAAGGAGCTGCGTGGGGACCTGCTTCTGAAGTCCTGGGTGTACCTGTTTGCAGACACATCCCATCTTGGACGGAGTATTCCAGACGAAACACAGCC
This sequence comes from Agrostemma githago, assembly GCA_958450325.1. Classification (NCBI taxonomy): domain Eukaryota; kingdom Viridiplantae; phylum Streptophyta; class Magnoliopsida; order Caryophyllales; family Caryophyllaceae; genus Agrostemma; species Agrostemma githago. Next base: position 19,152,082 of record OY288241.1, on the reverse strand, counting down.
TTTGATGTTCCGTTGGGAAGCACAAGCTGTTACTTGAAATGTTAGATACATAGGCAGAAATAGCAAATATAGAAAATAGCAGGACAACACATAAGAAATGCAGTTAGCATCTATAGACTGGCTTGCGTTGGGAAAAGTGATTTTTGCTACATTTTTGAAATCGAAGTCCCGACAGCAACTCACGTGCTAGGAGATAGGTTTTCAAAATCAAAGGGTTAGAAAAGAAATTTGCAGTTTATATTGATCGAAATTTTGACCTTGTCGAAAAGGATTTTATCAAATGGCTAAGTTTTGCCAATTTCAAAGTGAGAATTTGAAAAAAGAGGCATACTGACAGACTCGACTCTGGACGTGACAGGACAAGTTGACAGACACGACTTGGACTCTCGAAGGGTTGGACCGTGACTCGGTAGGGGGGTGGGCCACCTAAGATGACAAGACTCTTAAGCTGCGCTATTCTGTAACCTAGGCGAGTGGCGACACGGTTGAACTTCAAAATGGGAAAGATGTGTTATAGTGGGATTGCAATAGTCTGTCACGAGACTGTTTCTGCAGGACTTAGCAGTGGCAACACTGTCTCTTTTGAATTTTTTGGTTTCGGGGTACGTTCCCAAAGTAGGTGTTGCTTCGAGTCCCTGATAGATTCTTGTCTTTGACTGAGCCGAGTACTAGGATACACTGTAGAAAGGAGGCTAGATTTTTGAAAGTTTTTTGGATTTTGTGAGTGGATGGAGAGCTTCTAACTAAGAGAAGCCCCCAGGACGACAAAGCGAACTGTTGAGAACATGACAGTGTCGTGATAGAAATGATGGTGCTTTTGAATTTGTGTTAATGTGGGTGGTTGTGCCTTTGTTGAAAGGTTGCCTATGTATTCACGTGTAGTGAAATCAAACCAAACCGTAGTTCATGAAATTGGAAGATATGTTATGGTGCCTAGTTTATTAGGGCTTTGTGTGTAACTAGCCATAGGGATGGTGTAGGCTAGGTGCATTCCTAATGATGTCTTAATCAAAGGGCTAGAACAGTTAGGATGTTGATCCTGTGACTTTGAGCGTTCTCTGGGGTAGCCCCCAGAGGTGGTGTGAACCATTTGGGCATGTTCTATACCGACCGCAAGTTGAGTACCCGTGCTATAGGCTGGTAACTGGTTTGGATATTTTTGAAAATGTGGAGCCAGGTCGAAAGTGGCTTTGATGATTTGGAATCTGGAGCTCGATTTTGTGGAGCTAAGGCTTCGAGGGTAAGGTATTGTAATGTGGTAGGAAAGAGAGAAGTTGAGTAAAAATGACAGGAACTTCGATCGGGGTAGGTTTGATAATGCGGGATCTGGTTTCCATGTCTGGCCCTAATGGTTAGGGTGTATCCTATGGAGCTTGAATCCTCAAAATTTCAGTTGTCTCTTAGCCAAGGTCTCGGGAAGGTCTCTTATTTGATGGTATGGGCATCGATATTTTTTTAGTTGACCGTACCCCGGTCATGGGACTTTCACTTGAGTTGACCACTAACTACGGTCATGGATTTTTGAATTTTTTTGTTGGTTGACTTCTTAGCCCCGGTCATGGGATTCTTCATTTGAGTTGACCGTGCCCCGGTCAAGGGATTGACCGTCTCTGATCGAGGGATGTTGAGAGTTTTTTTTTTCATGGCCAGCTCTTTTGTTTTGGCCTTTTACTATTTTCCTTGGACTTTTGATTTATTTTTTTTCCAACTCTTTTTTCTCTGTTTTTTTTTTTGTTTTTTTTTGTCAGATTAACGCCTAAGGTAGGGATTGGTCAGTCTTATTGGAGGGGTGTTTATTGTGAGAAATGGGCTTGCCTCCCGTCTAGAACTCAAACTAAGAGACTACCTAGATTTGTCATAGGATCCGATATCGCTCCTGCTAAGGGTAGTTATGTGACTTTCTATGCCAGACATGGAACAGGTAAAGGAGAACATGGGTCTCGATTCCCTGCAGTCATTATAGATGTGCCTATAATAGTCACGTGTATGTGCTCACAGTGTATGATGGTGTTCATCATGTTCTCGGAAACACATAAGGAAAACATATATGAGAGATAAAAAAAGCTGATTTTATTAAAATGTGAAAAGAGGACAGAAAACAGCTGACTCTGACTTCGAAATTGAAAGAAATAGTATATCCTAGACTCAGACTCAGACTCAAACTTAAATCAAATCTGGACTCTCGGATGATGTCGTCAGTAATCTTCGGCTTCTAAGGACTCAAGTGGATGTCCAGTATAGCCTTCGGTAGAAGCTTCACCCAAATCTTCTTTATGTCGAAGATCGTCTTCAATTCTAGTGCCCATTTCGGTAACCACCGCAAAGTTTCAAATGCCGGCATACCTAAGATGGACGCGGTAGGAGGGTAGGAGGTTGTTGATTAACGCCTCCACTAGTGTCTTCTCGCTGGGCTTGTCTACCAGCTTAACACTCATAGCCCACCAACGTTGAAGGTATTTGGTGAAACCTTCTGTTGGATCTTGGGCCATGACTTCTAAAGTCCGCATGGTAGTCTGAAGTTCAGTATTATCAGAATAGTTTTGAGCAAACTCGGTAGCCACATCTTCCCAAGTGTGGAATCTTTTTGTGTTTAGCATATAGAACCAGACTTTCGGGTATTTTCTGAGGGATGCGCCGAACAAATTGATGAACATGTCGGCTTTGACCCCCTTGATTGCCATAAATGCCTTGAAGGCTCGGAGGTGTAGCAATGGATCCTCCGTCCCTTCGAATATGGGTAACCCCTCTAAGTTGAGATCCTTTTGTAGTTTCTCATTGATGGGTGTATAATCTCGAGAGTTTTCAACGCGGATGTTGTTCCCTTGGAGGGCACGGAACTGTTCCTCGAGCATACGCACCGTGCTGATCAGTTTGGCAAATGACCCAGTATTTACCAGCCCAGAATTGAGGTCTTGTTGTTCAATGACAGTTAAATGAGCATTCGTAGATTCTAGGTCGGCTCTTATTAACCCTAGTTGGGTTTCAAACATGGTCTGCTTACAAACCATTGTCTCTAGCAAAGCCTTCAGTTCAGCAATGGTGTTTTCCATGCCCCTGTTCCCAATTGCTGGTGCCATACTCTGCGAGAATACCCACATAATCAGGAATGTTGCTTCGGAACCCAAATACTCTAAGGCATAGGAAATAGCGCGGGAGGAGAGATAACTCTGGTTTAACTCGGGTTAGACTCTCCTAAGACAAATATGTAGGGTGCGATTCTCGGAGGGACTGTGGTTAATCGCTCCGTCGGAGAATAGCCCCCAAGTGAGACTAAAGACTCTGATAAGACTCAGATGGTGTGGCATCCAAATAACTCAAAAGTGGGATACGTGAGACAACACGTGTAAGACATGACCCTTAGAGCAACCGTGATTGATCGCTCTGCTGAAGGGTAGCCCCCGAGTAGGATCGAAGTTTTGTTAAGGCTCGAGTCTCGGACGAGTGACCCTTAGACGTAATAATCACAAAACTTTTGTTATAGGGTTATGCCTTGTAAAAGGTTGACTCGTCCTGTAACACCCGTTATTTTATTAATAAAACCAACTTTTATTACGATTATATCGTAACTCTATACTCTTTCCATCAATTTGGATATCAATTCCTATCTCTTTTATATCAACCGTAAATTATTTGACCCGAATCGAGTCCAATATTAAGTCTTTTGGAGCTAGTCAGTTTTGGTGACTTTTGTTTACTCGTTATAATATTATTAATCTTGGTTAATCTATCTTCTTTTTACTAATGTGTTAGTTAGCTAACTACTCTCCTACTCCTACTCCAACTTTTACGTGAGCTAGCTTGGAGGTGAGTAGGAAATCAAACTCTCACTTCCTTTTATTTGATGCACGTGCTTGTGGATTAACCAAGCACACAGTATACGTAACACTTTCACTTGGTTTTATATATTATCATATATGATCACATTCTTTCATTCTTAATTAAGTGTTATTCATTCCAACCTACGTAAACTTGTTCACCCTTCTTTTCCTCTTCACAAAAGCGTGACGGTGATCTAGCAAATTTATCCTTTTATTCTCACACAACTGTTCTCCGCTCTTAGCTTGCTTCTTGTCCTTCGTCGTTACGTTCTAAACTCGGGTAATTCAATTACTCTTAATCCGCGTAGTTATTAATTTGTAGAATAGATTTTAAATGGTCGTAACACCATATATATAAATATGCCGTTTTGTAGGCTATCTGGAGGATCCCGAGGCGGACGAGTGCATTGTCGATTCAGATATCGAAGACTAAACAAGGTAACCATGATGGCACGACTCGGTATTGCATGATATATATGTCGTAGTTGCTTGTAGTAATGCTAAAAATCATATTTTTACTATTAGACCTATTTTACTACGAAGTATATTATTATGATAATAGTTTTAATCGATTTCTCACATGTTGTTTCTATCGTTTTTAATGTTACCATTCGCATGCTATAATTTGTCGTGCATCGAATCTACTAAATTATTTTAAGGCCGAGACTAAAACGTACAAATAATAAGTTATTTATTATATTTCGTGAAATTTTAGTATAAATTACCAAATTGGAGGTTTTTATTGTTTTTAACATAATTACAGCATATTTCAGAATCGATTAGTGTTTTTGTACGATTTATTACTCATGGTTATATATCTTATTTTCAAAATTTTTAAAAAGAGACTACTGTTTATTTTAAGTCTATTATATGTCTGTTAAATTTCGTAAATTAATTTCAAGTAGTTTTGTTACAACAAATCGTTTATGAAACTGTGACGGATTAGTTCGCGAATCTGTCACTTGTTGTAAATCCTAATTAAAAACCTATTATAAACTTTGAATTTAATTTTGGTAATTTACTTACATTAACTTTAAAGAGTCTAGTTAATGTTTCTAATTGGATTTGTTTTAAAATAAAATTTTAAACGTATTTTATTAAAGAAATACTATCGGGTGTCGGATTCTGACAGTTTATAAAACTACGAATAAAAAACCCTGAAATTTCGATTTTCTCCAGAAACAACAGTTGTAGTTAGGGATGGCAATGGGTCCGGGACCCTGCCCGGACCCGCCGAGTCTTACCCTAATGGGTCGGGTATGGGTCTTCTTTTTTTTAGACCATGTGGGTACGGGTCGGGTATGGGTCCTTAAAAAAAACTCGGGTCCTGTAAGTTGAACCCGGACCCGACCCTTGGACCCGTTAAAAAAACAAAATTAAAAATAATAACTTACTGGACCAGGGGGCTGGGTACTATCTCTTTCAAGTAATTGTTCTTTTTTTCAAATAGTAATGTTAGTATTATACTGTAAAGTTTATGTCTGTAATTGTGGAGCGTTCAACTTTGTTTAAAGTTACTAACTTACTATCGAGGTTTTACTTTGCCATTTACGTGTACGGTTACAAGTCATACACCCGTTTTATTCATTTATTTGTTTTTTTATTCACTGTGAATGATATTTTAATTAAATACAAAAAAAATTGAGACAGAGGGGAATATATTTTAAAAATTATGCATATCGGGTCCGGACCCGAGGGGTCCGGGTAAGGGTCTTAAAATTTTGGACCCTTACGGGTCCGGGTCCTGCCGGACCGGACCCAGACCCGACCCATTGTCATCTCTAGTTGTAGTTAAGCTTTAAAAGTTTTCAACCTCACTAATCTTATATCGTTTTGATTTTTAATGATTTAATTATGAATTTTATAATAAGACAGTGCAAATCTGAAAAAATCTGTAAATTTGTAATTTATTACTTTTAATTACTTAAACTCCAACCTTTTGAGAAATAATTATGATTTTTACTTTCTTTTGACTTTTAATCGTTAATTAAACATTTATTGAATAAATATAATGTTTATGCCTCAAGGCCTAATATTAAATATTTTATATAACTCATATGTTAAACGATTTCTAATTATAATAACACCTATTTTGGGAAAGTTACTATTTGAAGAAAGTTTCTATCTTTGGACGGTTACTATTTTGGGAATATTTAAGATATCTTCGGATAAAATACTTATAATGGTTTGAATGTGAAATAATGTTGGAAATGAGAAGTTACAGTATATAAGTCTAGGATATGTTGGTTGTTAACATCAACTATATGGTCAGTGTATCTGCGACAGGGATACATTGATTGTCGAACCGGGTATCGTTTATGCTCAGGAGTCATGCGCATGTACTTAGGCTAGGACCTCGCTGAACGCTGTCCTATTATAGTTTGAGTTGTTTGGTGAGAGGGCTTAGGAGTCGCTTCGTGGGCACTGAGTTCCTTAACTAGTGAGGCTTAGGAGTCGCTTCGTGGGCACTGAGTTCCTTATCTAGTGACACTTTGGTGTTGTTTTGACATATCTCTAGTAGTAAAAGTTGTACTGATCATCGGTTTTATATTCCGTTGTTCGTTTTGACGCCGTTAAGCTGTAGAATTATTTTCTGGTTTTTAATCTATTTTAATATATAATGTTTTCAGTTTGAATCTATTATCTTATATTATGCTTCTATTGCTTATATATTATGTAATATGACTGGGAGAACTGCCAGAGTTGTTCCCCACTGAATTGTGGCTGTTATGTTTAAAATGGCGGGTTATCTGTTTTGCGGGATCGGGTTTAAGCTAGCGAGTAGTCATGATCCTACTCATTTATATTATTTTTTTTTTGTGGAAGTGTAAGTTGTATATATTAATTGAAAAATATATACATCAAGTGGACATTATCCTAGAGATAAAAGCGCTATCTCTAGTACTAAGACTTCCTTTTTTGATGTTCGTAAAATACAATTGAAGCTCCTTCTTAATATTTTTAACTACTATTTGTGGCCTTAACAGCACTCCTTCCATCCTGCTCTTGTTCCTTTGTTCCCATATATTGTAGATATATAGCGGCATTAATCACACTATTCGCGATGTCTCGCTGGAGTTTGGTTCCTCTCACTCTGTACCGCCAGTCATTACTCACCCGTGGTTGAAATTTCTGCTCTGTCCATTTTGTAAGCATTGCCAGTATCTCGTTACTGTATTTGCATTCACAGAACAGGTGCTCGAGGTCTTCATCCTGCAAACCACAAACACAGCATATCGTATCTTCTGTCAGGTTCCATTGCTGCAATTTTTTTTTGGTGTTCATAGCTCCGTGTTGGTATATCCAAGCTATTACTCTATGCTTCGGGATAGTCCATTTGTTCCACACGATTCTATGCCATTTCACTTCCTCTTCCTTTTCTCGCATCCATTGATAGCCCTTATCTGTAGTATACGGATTATTATCTGTCTATTCCCCGTCCTCAATGGCCCTTTTCAATCTCTCCTTCACCTTACAAATTCGTTTCCATCCCCAAGATGCGTCAGATGGGGGGTAATAATGTAGCCATTGCTGTCCCTTGAGATAAACCGAGTGTATCCACGCAACCCATAGCTTACTTGGGTGTTTCGCAACCCACCAGACCAGTTTGCCTATTGCCGCTCTATTCCAGTTTGCACATTGGATCAAATTAAGCCCTCCTTCCCTGAACGGGACACATTTTTTTTTTCCAAGAGACGAGTGGTGCCCTCGAGTATGCAGTCCCCCCTTCCCACAGGTAAGTCCTACATATTCCTTCAATTTGTTTGATTATACCCGACTATATTATTATTATTAATGTTGTTTCGTTTCATGGATTGTTTTACCGGATTTTGGAAGTTTTATTTTCACCCATTTAGGAAAAGTGGCATTTGTTTCAGACTTACCTTTTGATCATACAATAATTTATTAGACATTAATGTGTTTCAATCCCATCGACAGTGATTCCGCCACTGTTTTGCATTAGAATTTCTAGGGGATTACAGTTGGTATCAGAGCATCACTGCTCCCGACGCTTACACTTGAGCTTTGGCAAAATATTAATAAATAGATGAGAAAATAACAAACCACTTAAGTAATAGAAGGGTAGAAACCAAATAAGGACTTGTTTGGTAGCTTGTTTGTTCTTGATAACTCAATGACTAGCATTGATTAAATGATTACTTGTTTTGTCCCCGAAGAAGATGGCTGGACGTGGATGTGGACGTGAGGCTGCAAACCAGGATGAGATTAACCTCGCTGTTCTCAACTCGCTGAACACGTTGATGGAGAGGACCCAACACTTGCGCCCTGGGCAACGTCCTTTCAGTTTCCATAAGGCGGCAACGTAGATGGCTAAGAGCAAGCTGACCTTTTATAATGGTGTCGTTGATCCCGAGAAGATGACACTCTGGACACGTCAGATGGAACGCCAGTACGAGACTCACGAGGTACCGACGCAACACAAGGTAGGCTTGGCAGTTCATTACTTGGAGGGTAAGGCCGACCGCTGGTGGACTTTAGTTGGACCCAATGCTCTCCTTACTCCTAGATTTGGGTGGCAACATTTCAAAACCTTGCTGTAAACAAGATTTTATCCTGAGGAGCTGAAGCTCGGGAAGCTGTTGGATTTCACATCACTTGAGCAAGGTTCAAAGTTGAAGGTGCAAGAGTATAATGACCTATTTCATGAGCTAAGCCACTATGCCACAGATTTGCTACCAAACGAGGCTCAAAGAGTGTTCTTCTTTAGGAGAGGTTTGAGACCAGACATTTCTCATACTATTCCTCGCGATGCTGATATAGTAGAGAAGATATACAATGCTGCACTATGGGCTGAGAAGTCCCTAGAACGAATGAAAGACGTTGCAGCTCCTGTTTCTTCTGGCTATAAAAGGCCTTTCACTTATTCCTATTCTTCTAATGCTAGTTCTGCTAAGCGGTTCCAACCAAGTGGAGGTCTGTCCGCATCTTTTCTTCTTAATCCTTCTTTTCTCCCCTCTTTTGTGTTAGTATTTGTTGCTAACTATCTCTCAAAGGTGTTGGTTCTAAGAAACCGTTTACCCCGGGATGTTTTGAGAAGAAGGATATGACCTGCTATCTGTGCAAGAAGGCTTTCCACCCAGGTAAGAACAGTGATGGATCGGTGATCACATGCTATGTCTGCAAGGAGGTTGGACACAAGACAAACCAGTGTCCTAAGAAGACAACCGAAACTACTGCTAATGCTACTGCCTCTAGTGCTGTGGTTGCTCCCCATCGTAAAGGCCGTTTGTTTTTGATGAGTCGAGCTGAAGCTGAGGCAAATTCCGATGTTGTTACGGGTATGTTTTTTATTTTTGGTTTTCGAGCTTCTATCCTGTTCGATACTGGTGCATCTGTGTCTGTTATATCTCCTAGTCTTGCTGTCAAAGCTTCTTTAGTATCCAGCCCAGCTGAATCTATCTGTATATCCTTACCTTCTGGAGAAATCCTTTCATCTGCCAAGGCATATGTGGATGTCCCTCTCTTGTTTGCTGATGTGGTATTCCCTACTACATTACTCTAATTTCCTCTGGCTGAGTTCGACGTAATCCTCGGTATGGATTGGTTGGCTCTTTATGATGCAAGATTACTATATCGAGACCATAAAATATCTTTGAAAGGTCCTGATGGTGCTCGTATCACGTATCGAGGTGGCAGACGTCAAGAGGGTATTAAGATTATATCCGCTATGAAGATGCTGAGTTTACAGAGAAAGGGTTGTCAAGTATTCCTATGCTCTGTGACTGAAACTCTGGAGCTACCTAAACTTGAAGAGGTACGCATTGTGAGTGAATACCCCGATGTATTTCCTGAAGAATTACCTGGTATTCCCCCAGAGAAAGATGTTGAATTCACCATCGAAATCGTACCAGGTACTGGACCAATTGCTAAAGCTCCCTATAGAATGGCTTCTGCTGAATTGCAAGAATTGCGCAAACAGCTTGATGAAATGATTGAGAAGGACTTTATTCGTCCTAGTTCTTCCCCGTGGAGTGCTCCTGTACTGTTTTTAAAGAAGAAAGACGGTACTATGAGGCTATGTATTGACTACCGAGAGCTCAATCGGGTTACAGTCAAGAACAAGTATCCTTTACCTAGAATTGATGATCTGTTCGACCAGTTGAAAGGTGCTTCTGTGTTTTCCAAAATTGATTTAAGGTCTGGTTATCATCAGATCCCAGTTCGAGAGTCGGATATTCCAAAAACTTCTTTTAGTTAGAGGTACGACCACTACGAATTCAAAGTTATGCTGTTTGGACTAACTAATGCCCCTGCTATCTTTATGGATCAGATGAATAGCACATTCCGTGAGTATTTGGATAAGTGTGTCGTTGTCTTTATTGATGGCATCCTGATTTATTCCAAGTTTGAGGATGAACACGTTTAGTATTTAAGAATCGTCCTAGGCATCTTGAGAAGTGAAAAGTGGTTTGCTAAATTCTCTAAGTGCGAGTTCTGGCTACCTGAAGTTGCCTTTTTGGGTCATGTAGTCACGAAAGACGGTATCAAGGTTGATCCAGCTAAGATTTCGGCCATTGCTGATTGGAATAGCCCCTCTGATGTTGGTGAGACCCATAGTTTCTTGGGCCTTGCAGGCTATTACAGGAGATTTGTGCAAGATTTCTCGAAGATAGCTCGTCCAATGACTCAGTTATTAAAGAAGGAATCTAAGTTTATTTGGTCTGAAGCCTCTGAAGATGCTTTTCTCGAGCTTAAAAAGAGACTGACTCCTGTTCCAGTTTTGACCCTGCCTGACGAAGGTGTTGGTTTTGAAGTATTCTGTGATGCTTCCAAGTTTGGTTTGGGTTGTGTCCTTATGCTGGGTGGTAAGGTGATCACTTATGCCTCCAGACAATTGAAAGTTCATGAGGTGAATTACCCTACTCACTATTTGGAGTTGGTTGTTGTTATTCATGCTCTCAAGATTTGGAGACATTACCTATATGGAGTGAAGTGCAAGGTACATACCGACCATAAGAGCCTACGATATCTCTTTACGCAGAAAGATTTAAATGTGAGACACAGACGTTGGGTTGAATTGGCCAGTGACTTTGGTTTGGAACTGGTCTACTACGAGGGGAAGGCTAATGTTGTGGCAGATGCCTTAAGCAGAAAGAATATTCATTCCCTTGTTTCTCATCCTTGTCTACCTAAAGAGTTGGCTCGTAAGTTTGACAAGCTCACAATAGGTGTGGAGATGGACAGTGATGATGAGTGTATTAGTGCCCTAGTTGCTGAACCTGCTTTATTCCGAGAGATCCATGAGAAGCAGTTGTCGGATTCATTTATTGCTGGTATTCGAACCAAGATGGGTCTAGGTAAGGCCGTTGACTTTGCTGAAGATTCAAATGGTGCTTTGAAGTTCAAGGATCGTTGGGTCATTCCTGCTGATGAGAAATTAAGGAAGCAGATTCTAGATGAAGCTCATAAGACTCCCTATTCGGTGCATCCTGGAGGTGATGAGATGTACAAAGACCTGAAGCTGCAGTTTTGGTGGCCATATATGAGAGACAATATTGCTACTTATGTAAGTAAATGCTTGACTTGTCAACAGGTGAAGTTCGAGCATAAGATACCTGGTGGTTTGCTACAACCATTACCTGTGCCTGAATGGAAATGGCAGTGTATTGCGATGGACTTTGTCTTGGCAATGCCTAGAACCGTTAATGGAAGAAACGGTATTTGGGTAATAGTCGATCGTTTGACCAAGTGTGCACGCTTTGTTCCTATTCGTGATACCTGGAGTTTGGAAAGGCTTGCTGAAGTATATGTTGTTGAGGTGGTTCGACATCATGGTGTGCCATTAGAAATCGTGTTTGATCGAGACCCGATATTATGTTCTAAGTTCTAGAAGGCTTTGCGGAGTGCTTTGGGAAGTCAGTTGTTGATGAATACTGCTTTTCATGTTGCGACTGACGGCCAATCTAAGAGAACTATTCAGACTTTGGAGGATATGCTCCATGCTTGTGTCCTAGATTTTTAAGGTAGTTGGGACCGACAATTACCGTTGGTTGAGTTCTCCTACAACAACAGTTATCATGCTTCTATCAAGATGGCTCCGTTTGAGGCACTTTATGGTCGAAAGTGTCGTAGTCCTGTGTGTTGGGATGAATCTCGAGAAGTGAAGACTTTAGGACCTGATTTCTTAGCCGAGACTGTGGATGCGGTGCAGTTAATTCGTTCCAGGATGAAGGCTGCTCAAGATCGTCAGAAGTCTTATACTGATATGCGTCGAAGACCCCTTGAGTTTGAAGTTAGTGACCTAGTATTTTTGAAAGTCTTGCCGATGAACGGTGTGAAGAGATTTGGGATAAAGGGTAAGCTTAGCCCTAAGTTTGTTGGACCATATCCCATAGTAGAGAAAATCGGTGTTGTGGCATATAAGCTGGAATTGCCTGCTTCTATGGGTAAGGTGCATGATGTGTTCCATGTCTCTCAGTTGCGTGGATATGTTAGTGATCCCGAACATGTGCTGAAACCTGAGGTCCTCGAGTTAGAACCAGATCTGATTTACGAGGAGAGACCTATTCGTATCACCGATAGAAAGGAGAAACGACTAAGAAATAAGGTTGTTCCCTTGGTTAAAGTTCTATGGAGGTGTAATCGCTTTGAGGAAGAGACTTGTGAGACCGAATCTTCAATGTTAACCAAACATCCCCATTTGTTTGAGTAAGGTATACTCATTTCCTTTCAGCTCTCTTTTCGTTCCTACAAGTTTCGGGGACGAAACTTTTTTTTTAGTGGGGAAGATTGTAACACCCGCTATTTTATTAATAAAACCGACTTTTGTTACGATTATATCGTAACTCTATACTCTATTCCGTCAATTTCGATATCAATTCCTATTTCTTTTATATCAACCGTAAATTATTTTAGACCCGAATCGAGTCCAATATTAGGTCTTTTGGAGCTAGTCGGTTTTGGTGACTTTTGTTTACTCTTTATAATATTATTAATCTTGGTTAATCTATCTTCTTTTTACTAATGTGTTAGTTAGCTAACTACTCTCCTAATCCTACTCCAACTTTTACGTGAGCTAGCTTGGAGGTGAGTTGGAAATCAAACTCTCACTCCCTTTTATTTGATGCACGTGCTTGTGAATTAACCAAGCACACATTATACGTAACACTTTCACTTGGTTTTATATATTATCATATATGATCACATCCTTTCATTCTTAATTAAGTGTTATTCATTCCAACCTACGTAAACTTGTTCACCCTTCTTTTCCTCTTCACAAAAGCGTGATGGTGATCTTGCAAATTTATCCTTTTATTCTCACACAATTGTTCTCCACTCTTGCTTCTTGTCCTCCATCATTCCGTTCTAAACACAGGGTAATTCAATTACTCTTAATCCGCGTATTTATTAATTTGTAGAATATATTTTATATGGTCGTAACACCATATATATATACCGTTTTGTAGGGTATCTGGAGGATCCCGAGGCGGACGAGTACATTGTCGATTCAGATATCGAAGACTAAACAAGGTGACAATGATGGCACGACTCGGTACTGCGTGATATATATGTCGTAGTTGCTTGTAGTAATGTTAAAAATCGTTTTTTTACTATTAGAGCTGTTTTACTACGAAGTATATTATTATGATAATAGTATTAATCGATTCTCACATGTTGTTTCTATCGTTTTTAATGTTACCATTCGCATGCTATAATTTGTCGTGCATCGAATCTACTAAATTATTATAAGGCCGAGACTAAAACGTACAAATAATAAGTTATTTATTATATTTCGTGAAATTTTAGTATAAATTACCAAATTGGAAGTTTTATTGTTTTTAACATAATTACAGCATGTTTCAGAATCGATTAGAGTTTTTGTACGATTTATTACTCATATTTACAGATCTTATTTTTAAAACGTTTTAAAAGAGACTACTATTTATTTTAAGTCTATTATACGTCTGCTAAATTTCGTAAATTAATTCCAAGTAGTTTCGTCACAACAAATCGTTTATGAAACTGTGACGGATTAGTTCGCGAATCTGTCAGTTGTTGTAAAACCTAATTTAAAACCTATGATAAACTTTGAATTTAATTTTGGTAATTTACGTACATTAATTTTAAAGAATCTAGTTAATGTTTCTAATTGGATTTGTTTTAAAATAAAATTTTAAAGAAATACTATCGGGTGTCGGATTCTGATAGTTTATAAAACTATGAATAAAGACCCCTGTTAAGTTAGGAATTTCGATTTTCTCCAGAAACAAAAGTTGTAGTTAAGCTTTTAAAGTTTTCAACCTCACTGATCTTATATCGTTTTGATTTTTAATAATTTAATTATGAATCAATATATATTATTAAAGCAGGAACTTTTCGAGCGATATGATTGGTCGGAGTTTTTTAAATTATTTAATAAAAAGTTTTAATATATTTATTAATTTAAAAAAGAATATAGAAATTTGTATAGGATAAATTAATCCTACTCCACCTCAGATTTAAGCAATATTAGATTCGTATAGGAAAAAACAATCCTACTACACCTAAGATTAAAAAAACTACTACTATATAAACATTCAATTATCACCTCAAAATACTACAAAAATTTAACAGAAACCGCGTGGAACGTGTAGTCAGTTCTATTTGACGAATTTCAAATATTTACGAGTATTTATTTATTCACCTTATAATCAATATTAGAAACTCTAAAAATATAAAATTACGATAATTTTGTTGTTTACATATATATATATAAAACGGTAAAAATTATCTCACATTGAAAAATTATAATAACGAGACGTGATTATAATAAATAAGAGGCATCATTGGTCATTAGGTAAATTTTTTAAAAAAATTGAGTCTCATAAGTATTGTATTTTTTGCTCGAAAAAATGTCAAAGTAAGTTTTAATGTGTTTTGTCGAGACGCGTTTTGCACCATCAATATCAAATATACATTAGCAAAAAATATAAAAGTTTGATATTTATAATATATACTCGTAAGTCATAACGACTAAACACACAAGATCTCACGTGAGTACGTGACTATATTCCCTCTTATAGATTGTCAAGAATATTGAAGATTTTCTTTATTTGTGAATAATGTCAAAAACAGAAGTGTGACTAAAATTATCTCACATCGATAAACTATAATCAGGTGATGAAAATTTATTATATAAATAAAAGTAATCACTCGTCTTTAGATATCAACCAAAAAAAATTTGAGTCCTAAAAAGAGTTATTAAGACTAATAATTTAAGTAAAATTATCCACATCGAAAAATTATAATACTCTGTAATAAATTGATGAAATTATATTATATAAAATAAAAGTAATCATTTGTATTTAGATATTCAGAAATAAAAAAAAAATAGTTCTAAAAAGCGTTCTTTAAGTTATAAACTTAAGTAGATTTATCTGACATCGAAAAATTATGATGAGGTGATGCAATTCTACATCATAAATAAGAGAAATCATTCGAGTTGAGATATTAACCAAAAATCTTTGAGTCCGAAAAGAGTTTTTGAAACTATAAACTTAAGTAGAATTATCTCACTTTGAAAAATTATGATGAGGTAATAAATTCTACGTATTATATCATTATTAAATAAGAGAAATCATTCATTTTTGGATATTAACCAAAATTTTGTTGAGTCTTATAAGGCTATAAATTTAAGTAGAAATATCTCGCATCGGAAAATAATAATAGCTGATGGAATTCTATTACTGAGTATAGTAATAATTCGTCTGTAGATATTAATATGAAATCTTTTGAGTTCTAAAAATTACTATAAACTTAAGTAAAATTATTTCACATCGAAAAATTATGATGAGCTGATGAAATTCTATATCATAAATAAGAGACAACATTCGTTTTTGGATATTAACCAAAAAAAATTGGGTCTTACAACAGTTCATAAGGTTATAAATTTAAGTTTAAGCAAGATTATCCCACATCGAGAAATTTTAATGAGGAGATGAAATTCTACTATATAAATAAGGGCTATGTTAAATACAATCTTTAAGGTTGTTTCTATGCCTTTAATACCTTCCCAACTTGGTATAAATTTAAAAATTAAATAATGAACTACATATATATCGATGCAATTAATACAACTATTAAGAATTTATTCGTTTCCTCTTTTACACTCTTAGACGTAATCCTAAGGGCTATATTTATCATTTCCCTATAAATAAAAGTAATCATTCATCCTTATAAATCAACCAAAAAAATTTTGAGTCCTAAAAAAGTTCTTAACACAATAAATTTAAGTAAGTTCTTAACACAATAAATTTAACTAGCAATATCACACATAGAAAAATTACAATAAGTTGATGGAGTTCTATTATGGAGTATATAATTATGAGTAATCATTCGTCTTTAGTTATGAACCTAAAATCTTTTGGATAACGGAGTAGTTTTTTAAGACTATAAACTTAAGTAAAATTATCTCACACATAAAAAAATTATGATGAAGTGATGAGATTCTATTTCATACATAAGAGAAATCATTCATTTTTAGATATTAACCAAAAAATCTTCTGAGCTCATAACAGCTCTTTAAGACTATAAATTTAAATAGAAATATTCCGCATCAAAAAATAATACGAAGTAATAAGTTGATGGAATTCTATTCCTCCGTATATAATTAAGAGTTTTCATTTGTCTTTAGATTTCAACCTAAAATCTTTTGATTGAGTTCTAAAAAGAGTTATGAAGAGTACTACGGAGTATAACTCTAAGTTGAATTTTCCAAAATTGAAAAATTATAATGAGGTGAGAAATTTTATATCATAAATAAGATAAATCGTTCGTTTTTAGATAATAATAAAAAAAATTGAGTCTTATAACAACTCTTAGCTTAAGGTTATAAATTGAGGTAAGATGAACCCACATCGAGAAGTTGATGAAATTTTATTATCTAAATAAAAGTAATCGTTCGTCTTTAGATATAAAAACATAAATCTTTTGAGTTATAAATATAGTTCTTAATAACATCGAAAATTTCTACAAATGTAAGGAATGAATATTGTTACGAATATGTAACTGAAAATGTATTTGTGTCTGAGTACTTAAAAATCGGCCCGTGCACCGCACGGGCTTTCCAACTAGTTTTATAGTAAGACAGTGCAAATCAGAAAAATCTGTAAATTTGTAATTTATTACTTTTAATTACTTAAACTCCAAACTTTTGAGAAATAATTATGATTTTTACTTTCTTTGACTTTTAATCATTAATTATACGTTTATCTAATAAATTTAATGTTTATGTCTCAAGGCCTAATATTAAATATTTTATATAACTCATATGTTAAACGATTTCTAATTATAATAACACCTATTTTGGGAAAGTTACTATTTGAAGAAAGTTTCTTTCTTTGGAAGGTTACTATTTTGGGAATATTTAAGATATCTTCGGATAAAATACTTATAATGGTTTGAATGTGGAATAATGTTGGAAATGAGAAGTTACAGTATATAAGTCTAGGATATGTTGGTTGTTAACATCAGCTATATGGTCAGTGTATCTGCGTCAGGGATACATTGATTGTCGAACTGGGTATCGTTTATACTCAGGAGTCATGCGCATGTACTTAGGCTAGGACCTCGCTGAACGCAGTCCTATTATAGTTTGAGTTGTTTGGTGAGAGGGCTTAAGAGTCGCTTCGTGGGCACTGAGTTCCTTAACTAGTAAGGCTTAGGAGTCGCTTCGTGGGCACTGAGTTCCTTATCTAGTGACACTTCGGTGTTGTTTTGACATATCTCTAGTAGTAAAAGCTGTACTGATCATCGGTTTTATATTCCATTATTCGTTTTGATGTCGTTAGGCTGCTGAATTATTTTCTGGTTTTGAATCTATTTTAATATATAATTTTTTCAGTTTTAATCTATTTTCTTATATATATTATGCTTCTATTGCTTATATATTATGTAATATGGCTGGGAGAACTGCCTGAGTTACTCCCCACTGAATTGTGGCTGTTATGTTTTACATGGCAGGTTATCTGTTTTGCAGGATCGCGTTTAAGCTAGTGAGTAGTCATGATCCTGCTCATTTATATTATTATTATTAATGTTGTTTCGTTTTATGAATTGTTTTACCGGATTTTTGAAGTTTTATTTTCGCCCTTTTTAAGAAAAGTGGCATTTGTTTCAGACTTACCTTTTGATCATACAATAATCTATTAGACATCAGTGTGTTTCAATCCCATCGACAGTGATTCCTCCACTGTTTTGCATTAGAATTTCTAGGGGATTACACGACCTCGAGGAAAGGCAGATGGGGTAAGGGAAGAAACTTGCGATGTGAGATTGGCAGAGCTTCGACGCTAGAGACCCTTGACTTAAAAAAGATGACCCCGGGATTAAGGTAGACCCTTAAGTTAAAGAATTCTTTAATTTTAATGACTCGACTAACGGATTGAAAGACGGGCGAGATTCCCTTAGGAAAGGTCGTGGGGACCGTCCTGTCAGAAGAAAAATCGTGTGGGACTTTCTAGTTAGGACTCGAGTGTTTTTGACAAACCTTTCATTTACGAGTATATGACTCGTGTTGGTCGGTTATGCCTTTGGGATAAGGCGGACTAGGATGGGGAAGAAACTCGTGATGTAGGATCAACGATGTTTCGACGCTATAGACCTTCGAAAAATTATGAAAAGACCCGACACACGTATTACGGTAGGTCCTATAATAAGGAAGATTTTTGAAAATGGTTGAATTTAGAAAAATTTGGAGTTTGAAAAATTGGGAGGACGGTCCTGACTTTTGAAATTGGCAGCATGTCGACAGGACCGGGTTTTTGAAATATTGAAATGGTTGCAAATAATTTCGCATTTTGAAAAATTGAGAGACGGTCCTGTCTTTTGAAATTGGCAGCATGCCGTCAGGATCGGATTTTTGAAAAGTTGAATATTTGGAATTTTGAAAATTTGAATATCAAAAATGAATTTTCGAAAAATTGAAAAAAATTAAAAATGGGATCCCGAAGATTTGAAAAAAATCGAAAACGGCGTCTCGAAGATTTGAAAGTTGAAAAGGAATCTCGAAGATTTGAAAGTTGAAATGGAATCTCGAAGATTTGAAATTTGAAATGGAATTTTGAAAATTCGAAAATCGAATAGGGATCGAAAATTCGAATATTGAAATGGACATCATGTCGGCTAAAAAAAATAGGGTTATTTTGAGTCAAATCTTAAGTCTAAATTTCGGCAGCATCCGAGTTTTTTGAAATTTGGATATTTTGAAAAGATGCATTTTTTAAAGGATGGTTTTTTGAAAACGACACCGAAACCAAGTAGCACATAGTCACGCAAGCATTATGACGACAGCATGTATGCTTTACACTAAGTCTCGGTCGGTCGAAATAGGGTCTATACCAGTGCGCATGGCCTTTTCGAGAATCGGGACGGACTCTCTTACCAATTTGGACAAAGACGTGCCGCGAAACCCATACGAATTAGCCATGAACACCTTGATGTAACCAATTTGGAATACATCGTGGTAAAGTGGGACATCGGTCGCCAGTACCAGCCCGTGTAAAAATGGGGTTATGCATGAACCGTAAAACTAACGCGCGTATTGTACTAACCGATCGTTCAAACGACACGATATTAATCCACAATCGTTTTACAATCTAATCTCATCTATTAAAATTCCAATGGTCATCAAAACACACCCAAACTTGCGATCGATAAGGTTCCTAAGTCCAAAACTCATAAAGTTCGAACTCGAGGTATACTCCAAATTTTCTCGAGTAAGGAACACTAGACAAGGTCCAACAATTTCATATCATAACAACGAAACCACCAAAATATTTATTAACTCAACGAAGCCACAAACTCGTTGGTCAAAGGGTTTTGAACTATAAATTCATCAAGATGATTCGCATTAAGTATTTCTTAAAACAACGCGATAAATCCAACCTCTAATTGTGCAATATGTCTCTCTTCTTCAACGATTTAATCCTTAATAAATACGGGTAATCTATGTCAACCAAAATTTCTAATGATATTAATCAAAACCTTCGATGGTACCACAACACTCAGGTTAACACTTTAAACAATGCTCTATGATCCCAAATATTCACGATGCATCCATTAAATACGCATTAGGTAAGAATCCCAAAGTAATATTATCGGTTACACTTAGTTCGGTTCTAGGTTAGGTACCAGGTATCCATCAAATATGACAAACTCTTACTATTCCAAAATATATTCAACTCTTCATACTCCAAAATAATCAAAGTAACCTATAACCCAAGGTTCAGTGTCTAAGGTATCATCCTAAATCCATCAATCATCAAGTTGTCATTCAAATTAATTCTCAAGAACCTCTTACTTGCTTAGAAAATAGGGTAGGCTCACAAACCTCAACCAGGTAACAAAGTGTTTACTAAACCTAAAACATCTATATCCTTTCACGAGGTTCACTGAGGCGGCAATCGATCGAACCAAGAATCTCAAGAGAAAAGAGGGTAAAGTGGGAGAATTAATCGAAGATTTATAACCAGAATGAAGACGAGAATTATAAGAGAAGTATTAGAAGAAGTAAAGGCAGGAAGAAAAGAATCAACGATCCTAAATAAGTAAGATTTAAAAGGAACGGAGAATCTTCGGACCTCTAAGGTTCACAAAGGAATTCGCGGAGTATCTTCATCATCTCGTAGGGAACGAGCACACAACTCTTTGGTCGCTCCATCTGGATCTACTGCCACATCATGGAACAGGAATCTACTCTTGATCATTTGGCCTGTAGCTGGAGCAAACTAAATCTGAGCTGAAAGGTCACCATTTTGTAGCACAAAATTGTCCACTCGAATCAACAGGCGTTGAGAGTTCTAAGCAGGTCTTGTCCCGATCTGAAGCA
Source organism: Agrostemma githago (assembly GCA_958450325.1). Classification (NCBI taxonomy): domain Eukaryota; kingdom Viridiplantae; phylum Streptophyta; class Magnoliopsida; order Caryophyllales; family Caryophyllaceae; genus Agrostemma; species Agrostemma githago. The sequence goes on along the minus strand of OY288241.1, from coordinate 19,131,436 downwards.
GCATCCTATCAACATCTTGTTCATTCATCTTCTTCCAGACAGAAGCAACAAATTTTCAATGCTAGTCATTGAGTTACAAGAACATATAAACCTAAGAGTTAAGTCCTTATTTTGATTCCTACCCATCTCTCACTAATATTCTTTTAATGTTCATATCATTTACGAGTATTTTTCCTAAAATCAGGTGTAAGCGTCGGGAGCAACCTGGCTCTGATACCAACTGTAATCCCCTAGAAATTCTAACGCAATACAGTGGCGGAAACACTGTAGAGTGGGGTTAAAACAAACTGACAAACTATATCTTATTAAAAGAAATGGTAAGTCAATACAAAGGCCTCTTTTTACAAAAGGGCTAAAAAAAAATTCTCCAAACAGGTTAATACAAATCCATAAATAAACATGAATAGAGAAAGAGTAGGATCCACGCTACTCGCTAGCTCACACCCAAAACCCAGCAGCAAATACCTGTCATGTTATAAACATAACAGCCACGTCAGTGGGAAGAAACTCGGACGTTCTCCCAGCCATATTATACCTAATGGAAAAATAATAGTATTACTATCTCAAAATAATTAAAATGGAAAACATTAAGTGATATAATAAAAATAAGATTTCGGAGAAAACTTAAATATTGGAACAATAAAAGCGGAACAAGTTTTCAGAAGAAAACTTCAAATATTTGCCAAACTGCAAACCAAAATGTATCGATAATAATAAAAATATTCAAAATGGCGTTATGGATAGGATTAGTGATAAAGGCTAGACTTTCACTAGGAGGATACTAAAAACTAGTTTCGAGAACTTAGTTCAAACAAATCAAACTTCGGTCTCTAACTAGGCTACTCAACCATAATAGGACGGCGACTTATAAGTGCGTGGCCCTAGTTTAAGATGATATGTACACCCCTCCCGAGCACCATAAATACTCAGTTCAACCCGACGGCGTCTTACACTGCGAGACACAAGTTTAAGGTCAAAATGTTCACACACTCCCGAACACCATATATGCTCGGTTCAACAACCAGTGTGTCCCATAAAGACACATCAGCCTTATAGTTGATGGCAAAAACGTAAAACCCAGAATATATTACTCTAACCTCACACTTGTCCTTATTCCATAACTCCAAAACAGCCATTATCGATATATACAAGAGATATAATCATTATGAATAATATGAAGAAAAAGGAATAAACATTTTATATGAAAAGGGAAATTTCCTTTTAAATAGAAACTTACTAATTTTAGAAACTTACTTAAAATAGAAATATTGTTGTAGGAAATACGTAAGTTATTAAAATTAGTGAAATGTATAAAAATAGCATTTCTAAAGAAATTAATATTTTATTATTATCGTCGTTATTGTAACTTTATTATATTTCTAAATTCATTACTCAAAATATAAATAAAATATAATAAGTCATTTTATAGTATTTTATAAATAATTAGAAAATCGAGTTAAAACTATGAGTTTTAGAAAAGAGACGTTTTATGAATATGAAAACAAAAGTAATTGAGTCGTCGAACTTTATAAATGAAATGAAATTTACGAAGAATTCAAATTATTTTTAACAGATAGTTTTTATTAATAAATAATACGGATTTTAACAAAAATAGTCAATCGGAAACAAATAGGAAATCATTAGTGAAAATAGTCTCGTCTAAAAATATATTTAAAACAAAATCGACTATTTTCTCATTTGTTAGAATGAATCGTAAAACGAAAAGTAATTTATTAACAAGTATAAATATTTCGATTAAAATATAAAAATACGATTTTGAGTGAAAATTATTAATTAACGAAATATGGCGAAAATATGAAATCGATATTATTTAGTTACTAGTGTCACGATATCCAACAAAATATTATAACGATCATAAAATAACAAAATTACTAACGATTGATAAAACGATGTCGAAAACTTGTAAATAAATTTATAAGGCATATGATTTAAAAATAATATTTAGCAATAATAAATAGCTAAAATTAGAAAACCGAAGTTAAAATACTTACTACATACTACTACTCAATCATACGATATAAAATCGACTAACGTCCGAAAGTTACCTTGAGTCGATATCCGAATGCTCATGTACTTGCCTTTCTTGATGATTTCAAACTCCAACCGTTCTTACACTTGTCTAACAAAAGGACTTCGGGGCTCCGACGGACATCGAGACAAAAGAAATAGAAACAAAGAAATCGGATTAAGGATCGAAGGAAACGAATGACGAGAACAATAGAATAGGAGGACGGAAAAAGAGGCTCGCGAATCAGACATAAGACGGAAAGGAATATATCGAAATAGGAATGTGAAGCCTCAATGGAACCGAGTCGATAAACATGGTAACGAATCGATATGGATAAGCCTGAAATCGACTCATTACTACAGTACGAAACATACACAACGGAACACAATTACGAAAGTCGACTAGTAAGAATTACGACAACAAAACGGAATCAGACGAAGGAGAAAAGGGAAGAAAAACAAGGGACAAAGAGGAAGCAGGCAGAACAGCACCCAAAGGTCACACGAAATAGCAGCGTCATCAATTATTAGGAACGATTAACGACAACGCAGCAGCCCGCCAACAAACAGGAACGACAATAATATCAGCAGCAGCACAAACGAAGAACACAAGAGGAAGAAAGGGAAACGAAGAAGGAAAGTAAAATAAGAGCAGAACGGTAGGTGAAGTAGTAGTATCGTAACAGCAGAACAACAACAGCATCAACCGTAAGAAAAGAACAGGACAACGAACATCAATCGGCTGAACAAACGAGGACGAAAAAAAAAAGAAACAGAGGAACGATGAAATGAAACGACAATAGATTCGTAATGGGTAGAAGAGCGCACAATCAGCGAATAGAATATGAACTCGAGGAAGAGAAACGGACCACAAAATAGACGCACAAAACGAGGATCAACAAGACAGCAGGAACAGCACACTTGCAGCAATAATAACGATCAACAGGACAGTAACTCACGCACCAGAAGCAAAATGCAGTAAAAGAATAAGGAAAGAAGGACGGAAATGAAGAAGGAACGAATAGCAGGGATTAGGACAGCAACAGAAATACGACAAAAACGAACTGAAAAGAAAGAAGAACACGAGATCGAACTTGAATATCAATATCAGGAGAAGAATGATAATAGTACATCCACAACAACAGCATAACGACAATGCAACGAAAAGGGAGGAAAAAAACAAATGAGGAGAAGGATAAAACAAACAAGGAAGAATCAATACCAAACCGAGGAATCCGGGAAGTGCAGCAGCAGCCACGAACAAACAAAAAGACGACACCAGCGTACAACAACAGAACGCAACAGCAGTAAAAACGAATATAACAGGCACGAATCAGAAAAAAATTGATGAAGAGGGTAAGGATTAGGACGAAGAATGAAGGTGATGGATAGTAACAGTGGCTGCTGAAAGAATCAATACGGAGGGATGAATGAAAAGGTGGAGGGAACCGACTTAAAGGGGAAGAATGAGGAGGCAGAGAAAAGTAACAGTGGAATGTAAACAAGCAATAGTGATGTGAGATACGTTGAATGTGAGTGAAACGGTGGAAGAGTAAAAGGGAAAGGATCCAGGTGGTCCCCAAAACACAATTAAAAGTTGGATAAGGAAAACGGAGTTAGCACAAAACGTAAAGGAACTAAAAGTGCCAAGTCAAAAGTCGACCCACCCATCAAACCAAAACCGGGTTGAAAAAGTAAATAATTTGACCCAATAAGAAAACGAGAAAATATTATATTCTCGGGGAAAAGTAATAAAATATTCGAGACGGAAAAAAAATGAAGTTTAAAGAAATAAATAATTAGACGATCAAATAGTATTTCCCGATAAATAATAAATTTTCGATAAAGTGAATTAGATTGATTTCTCGAGGAAAGGAAATAAATATTTTGACGAAACTTAAAATAAATGAGCCTCGAGCCGAAAATAGAAAATTCGAGCTTAGATATAAATAAGTAAAAAGAATTTAGAATTTAAGTCGTCGAAATAGACTTTCGATAAGAATTAAATTAAATGTATAAAATAAATCGAGATAAAAATAAAACTTACGTTTTAAATATAAGAAGATTTTCCGAGACAAATAGAACTTTATGAGTTTGAAACGATTAAACGATAAATTCGTTTTACAATAATTTTTGAGAATTACGAGTTCAATCGTGAATAAAATAGAAATACAAATATAATTTTAAATTAATTTAATTTATAAAATCAGGGATGTTACAATCTTCCCCACTAAAAAGAAGTTTCGTCCTCAAAACTTATAAAAACATAATCGAAATCGAAGACAAATTTATTTTTCAACATAAGTTGGGCTCAGAACCCGAAGTTTAAAATCATTCAATTTAACAAAATCAAAAGTTAAAAATTATTCGACAAAATAATGACGACAAACAACATTTGTAAACGAACTCGAGGGGGAGAGTACCCAAGTATCTTCAAAGCAACAGTAAAATGTTTCGATTAAGAATTTCGACAATATTTTGTTTTAAGACCAAACAAAACTTTTAGAAATCAAATTCTATAGTTAGTAAATGAAAATTGAACCATTCGTCAAACATTTTCAGTAACAGATTTTAAAGTTTATCGATGATAAAATAAAAATTTAGACATATCAAGTTTTTCTAAAATGTCAAACCGTTTCACATAATAATCTTATAAAAATCCAAAATATTTACAATTATGAACGTTTTCAAAAAACCCGATCACACGAAAATCAAAATTAAAATTTTAAATAATTTTGAAATACTTTAAAATAAATTATTAAGACCCTTTTGAAACATGACCAAAATAAAAAAAAATGAAATACAAAGTTTTGAAATTTATAACTCAAAATGTTAAAATTTCATGAAAATCAAAATTGTAGATTAGTCAAACTTTTTGTAACACAAGTTTGGGGAAAATAATAAATGGATAAATAGAGTCAAGGTTAACAAATCGAAACAGAAATACCCAATAAAGAAGTCAAAGGGATTGGCAGAATAAGAAGTAGCCGGATATAAGAAAAGTTAAGGGGAGGAACGAAATTGAGAGTCAAATAGAGCTCTCAAGGATAAGAGAATAAATTAACCATCTCGAGATTCCCGGTACGACTCCCACAACACGGGTTCCTAATTTCCATCAAATAATACTAAGTCTAATATTAGGCATTAGGTGGTACTACTCAGTCACAATCTCCAAAAATGTCTTACGTGATTATCCAATCGTTCAAACGACACGATATTAATCCACAATCGTTTTACAATCTAATCTCATCCATTAAAATTCCAACGGTCATCAAAACACACCCAAACTTGTGATCGATAAGGTTCCTAAGTCCAAAGCTCATAAAGTTCGAACTCGAGGTATACTCCAAATTTTCTCGAGTAAGGAACACTAGACAAGGTCCAACAATTTCATATCGTAACAACGAAACCACCAAAATATTTATTAACTCAACGAAGCCACAAACTCGTTGGTCAAAGGGTTTTGAACTATAAATTCATCAAGATGATTCGCATTAAGTATTTCTTAAAACAACGCGATAAATCCAACCTCTAATTGTGCAATATGTCTCTCTTCTTCAACGATTTAATCCTTAATAAATACGGGTAACTATCTCAACCAAAATTTCTAATGATATTAATCAAAACCTTCGATGGTACCACAACACTCAGGTTAACACTTTAAACAATGCTCTATGATCCCAAATATTCACGATGCATCCGTTAAATACGCATTAGGTAAGAATCCCAAAGTAATATTATCGGTTACACTTAGTTCGGTTCTAGGTTAGGTACCAGGTATCCATCAAATATGACAAACTCTTACTATTCCAAAATATATTCAACTCTTCATACTCCAAAATAATCAAAGTAACCTATAACCCAAGGTTCAGTGTCTAAGGTATCATCCTAAATCTATCAATCATCAAGTTGTCATTCAAATTAATTCTCAAGAACCTCTTACTTGCTTTGAAAATAGGGTAGGCTCACAAACCACAACCAGGTAACAAAGTGTTTACTAAACCTAAAACATCTATATCCTTTCACGAGGTTCACTGAGGCGGCAATCGATCGAACCAAGAATCTCAAGAGAAGGGTAAAGTGGGAGAATTAATCGAAGATTTATAACCAGAATGAAGACGAGAATTATAAGAGAAGTATTAGAAGAAGTAAAGGCAGGAAGAAAAGAATCAACGATCCTAAATAAGTAAGATTTAAAAGGAACGGAGAATCTTCGGACCTCTAAGATTCACAAAGGAATTCGCGGAGTATCTTCTTCATCTCGTAGGGAACGAGCACACAACTCTTGGGTCGCTCCATCTGGATCTACTGCCACATCATGGAACAGGAATCTACTCTTGATCATTTGGCCTGTAGCTGGAGCAAACTAAATCTGAGCTGAAAGGTCACCATTTTGTAGCACAAAATTGTCCACTCGAATCAACAGGCGTTGAGAGTTCTAAGCAGGTCTTGTCCCGAACTGAAGCAGCATCCTATCAACATCTTGTTCATTCATCTTCTTCCAGACAGAAGCAACAAATTTTCAATGCTAGTCATTGAGTTACAAGAACATATAAACCTAACAGTTAAGTCCTTATTTTGATTCCTACCCATCTCTCACTAATATTCTTTTAATGTTCATATCATTTACGAGTATTTTTCCTAAAATCAGGTGTAAGCGTCGGGAGCAACCTGGCTCTGATACCAACTGTAATCCCCTAGAAATTCTAACGCAATACAGTGGCGGAAACACTGTAGAGTGGGATTAAAACACACTGACAAACTATATCTTATTAAAAGAAATGGTAAGTCAATACAAAGGCCTCTTTTTACAAAAGGGCTAAAAAAAAAATTCTCCGAACAGGTTAATACAAATCCATAAATAAACTTGAATAGAGAAAGAGTAGGATCCACGCTACTCGCTTGCTCACACCCAAAACCCAGCAGCAAATACCTGTCATGTTATAAACATAACAGCCACGTCAGTGGGGAGTAACTCGGACGTTCTCCCAGCCATATTATACCAAATGGAAAAATAATAGTATTACCATCTCAAAATAATTAAAATGGAAAACATTAAGTGATATAATAAAAATAAGATTTCGGAGAAAACTTAAATATTGGAACAATAAAAGCGGAACAAGTTTTCAGAAGAAAACTTCAAATATTTGCCAACCTGCAAACCAAAATGTATCGATAATAATAAAAATATTCAAAATGGCGTTATGGATAGGATTAGTGATAAAGGCTAGACTTTCACTAGGAGGATACTAAAAACTTGTTTCGAGAACTTAGTTCAAACAAATCAAACTTCGGTCTCTAACTAGGCTACTCAACCATAATAGGACGGCGACTTGTAAATGCGTGGCCCTAGTTTAAGATGATATGTACACCCCTCCCGAGCACCATAAATACTCAGTTCAACCCGACGGCATCTTACACTGCGAGGCACGAGTTTAAGGTCAAAATGTTCACACACTCCCGAACACCATATATGCTCGGTTCAACAACCAGTGTGCCCCATAAAGACACACCAGCCTTATAGTTGATGGCAAAAACGTAAACCCCAGAATATATTACTCTAATCTCACACTTGTCCTTATTCCATAACTCCAAAACAGCCATTATCGATATATACAAGAGATATAATCATTATGAATAATATGAAGAAAAAGGAATAAACATTTTATATGAAAAGGGAAATTTCCTTTTAAATAGAAACTTACTAATTTTAGAAACTTACTTAAAATAGAAATATTGTTGTAGAAAATACGTAAGTTATTAAAATTAGTGAAATGTATAAAAATAGCATTTCTAAAGAAATTAATATTTTATTATTATCATCGTTATCGTAACTTTATTATATTTCTAAATTCATTACTCAAAATATAAATAAAATATAATAAGTCATTTTATAGTATTTTATAAATAATCAGAAAATCGAGTTAAAACTATGAGTTTTAGAAAAGAGACGTTTTATGAATATGATAACAAAATTAATTGAGTCGTCGAACTTTATAAATGAAATGAAATTTACGAAGAATTCAAATTATTTTTAACAGATAGTTTTTATTAATAAATAATACGGATTTTAACAAAAATAGTCAATCGGAAACAAATAGGAAATCATTAGTGAAAATAGTCTCGTCTAAAAATATATTTAAAACAAAATCGACTATTTTCTCATTTGTTAGAATGAATCGTAAAACGAAAAGTAATTTATTAACAAGTATAAATATTTCGATTAAAATATAAAAATACGATTTTGAGTGAAAATTATTAATTAACGAAATATGACGAAAATATGAAATCGATATTATTTAGTTACTAGTGTCACGGTATCCAACAAAATATTATAACGATCATAAAATAACAAAATTACTAACGATTGATAAAACGATGTCGAAAACTTGTAAATAAATTTATAAGGCATATGATTTAAAAATAATATTTAGCAATAATAAATAGCTAAAATTAGAAAACCGAAGTTAAAATACTTACTACATACTACTACTCAATCATACGATATAAAATCGAGTAACGTCCGAAAGTTACCTTGAGTCGATATCCGAATGCTCATGTACTTGCCTTTCTTGATGATTTCAAACTCCAACCGTTCTTACACTTGTCTAACAAAAGGACTTTGGGGCTCCGACGGACATCGAGACAAAAGAAATAGAAACAAAGAAATCGGATTAAGGATCGAAGGAAACGAATGACGAGAACAATAGAATAGGAGGACGGAAAAAGAGGCTCGCGAATCAGACATAAGACGGAAAGGAATATATCGAAATAGGAATGTGAAGCCTCAATGGAACCGAGTCGATAAACATGGTAACGAATCGATATGGATAAGCCTGAAATCGACTCATTACTACAGTACGAAACATACACAACGGAACACAATTACGAAAGTCGACTAGTAAGAATTACGACAACAAAACGGAATCAGACGAAGGAGAAAAGGGTAGAAATACAAGGGACAAAGAGGAAGCAGGCAGAACAGCACCCAAAGGTCACACGAAATAGCAACGTCATCAATTATTAGGAACGATTAACGACAACGCAGCAACCCGCCAACAAACAGGAACGACAATAATATCAGCAGCAACAGAAACGAAGAACACAAGAGGAAGAAAGGTAAACGAAGAAGAAAAGGAAAATAAGAGCAGAACAGTAGGCGAAGTAGTAGTATCGTAACAGCAGAACAACAACAGCATCAACCGTAAGAAAAGAACAGGACAACGAACATCAATCGGCTGAACAAACGAGGACGAAAAAAGAAGGAAACAGAGGAACGATGAAATGAAACGACAATAGATTCGTAATGGGCAGAAGAGCGCACAATCAGCGAATAGAATATGAACTCGAGGAAGAGAAACGGACCACAAAATAGACGCACAAAACGAGGATCAACAAGACAGCAGGAACAACACACTTGCAGCAATAATAACGATCAACAGGACAGTAACTCACGCACCAGAAGCAAAATGCAGTAAAAGAATAAGGAAAGAAGGACGGAAATGAAGAAGGAACGAATAGCAGCGATTAGGACCGCAACAGAAATACGACAAAAACGAACTGAAAAGAAAGAACACGAGATCGAACTTGAATATCGAAATCAGGAGAAGAATGATAATAGTACATCCACAACAACAACATAACGACAATGCAACGGAAAGGGAGGAAAAAAAACAAATGAGGAGAAGGATAAAACAAACAAGGAAGAATCAATACCAAACCGAGGAATCCGGGAAGTGCAGCAGCAGCCACGAACAAACAACAAGACGACACCAGCGTACAACAGCAGAACGCAACAGCAGTAAAAACGAATATAACAGGCACGAATCAGAAAAAAATTGATGAAGAGGGTAAGGATTAGGACGAAGAATGAAGGTGATGGATAGTAACAGTGGCTGCTGAAAGAATCAATACGGAGGGATGAATGAAAAGGTGGAGGGAACCGACTTAAAGGGGAAGAATGAGGAGGCAGAGAAAAGTAACAGTGGAATGTAAACAAACAATAGTGATGTGAGATACGTTGAATGTGAGTGAAACGGTGGAAGAGTAAAAGGGAAAGGATCCAGGTGGTCCCCAAAACACAATTAAAAGTGGGATAAGGAAAACGGAGTTAGCACAAAACGTAAAGGAACTAAAAGTGCCAAGTCAGAAGTCGACCCACCCATCAAACCAAAACCGGGTTGAAAAAGTAAATAATTTGACCCAATAAGAAAACGAGAAAATATTATATTCTCGGGGAAAAGTAATAAAATATTCGAGACGGAAAAAAAATGAAGTTTAAAGAAATAAATAATTAGACGATCAAATAGTATTTCCCGATAAATAATAAATTTTCGATAAAGCGAATTAGATTGATTTCTCGAGGAAAGGAAATAAATATTTTGACGAAACTTAAAATAAATGAGCCTCGAGCCGAAAATAGAAAATTCGAGCTTAGATATAAATAAGTAAAAAGAATTTAGAATTTAAGTCGTCGAAATAGACTTTCGATAAGAATTAAATTAAATGTATAAAATAAATCGAGATAAAAATAAAACTTACGTTTTAAATATAAGAAGATTTTCCGAGACAAATAGAACTTTATGAGTTTGAAACGATTAAACGATAAATTCGTTTTATAATAATTTTTGAGAATTACGAGTTAAATCGTGAATAAAATAGAAATACAAATATAATTTTAAATTAATTTAATTTATAAAATCAGGGGTGTTACACTCGGTCGGTCGAAATAGGGTCTATACCAGTGCGCATGGCCTTTTCGAGAATCTGGACGGACTCTCTTACCAATTTGGACAAAGACGTGCCGCGAAACCCATACGAATTAGCCATGAACACCTTGATGTAACCAATTTGGAATACATCGCGGTAAAGTGGGACATCGGTCGCCAGTACCAGCCCGGGTAAAAATGGGGTTATGCATGAACCGTAAAACTAACGCGCTTATTGTACTAACCGAACGATTTCTCCTCGAGTCTCACCCTGAGGATCCCGATGACAAGTTGTACATCGTCTTCCCCAGCGGAGTCGCCAAATTGTGGACATGACAAAGGTCCACCCCGAGGCGGCCACGCGCGGGTTTGGACGGCGAAATGTTTCCAATGTGAGATAGTTCTCGGGTTGCAATTTAAATCGAATTAGGAGTCGCCGCCGAACTTTGTGGGAGTTCGGGCCCATTCGAACCCACTCTATATTTCGGTGGACCGTGCACAAAGTACGGCCCAGTTCGATACTAGAGCTTGTGGGGTTCGTCCCTTTGCATTACGATACCGATGCCGAGTTTTTGGGTATCGTATATCGAATGACTCTCGTGCGCCAACGGTTTCGGGCATCCGAAAACCGAGGTTTTGAGTAAGGGGTGAAGGTACGTGTTGGGAAGCCCACAAAGCACACCCAACCTCACCCGCACATAGCGGCCTCTACTAAGATATCGATCGGTTTTTAATACACGCGCTAGTAATCCGGTAAAATGTTTTGCAAACAATGTTTTACGAGATATAAAAATTGAATGGGTTGCTACGTCATTTTAATGCATCTTGATTCACGTCAAAGTGATTTAGCATGTGATGTTCATTAAAGTGCGATAAATTTAAACATAAATTATAAATTACACGGGCGGAAATACAACCCGGAATTCACAATACAACAAGTGGATATAAATAGGGATTAGAAATGGTAAACATCGACTATAAACGGAACCGTAAATAGTAAATATAAGCTAGACCGCAAATTGAAGAAGTGTTCGAACTACGATCAAGTAAACATTATATTGTGTATTAATCGGAGGACGGAAACTTTTAATACGCGTTTAGCGTATGGGACCCAAGCGTGAAGCTAGCTCGATCCCAAGTCTCGTAGTCTTGCCAGACTTATCATCGTGGATTAGGAATGTCTCGACTTATCGAGTATCGGATACGACTAAAGAGTCGTCGATATTAGATTAGTTGCACGAGACACCACTCAAAGTCGTAAGAATGATGAAAATAAAATAAAATATGATGTATGGATTTTGAAAAGGTTAACACATGATGGACTTGACACGTGACGACTAAAAAGTCGTAAAAAGAATTTGATTAGTTTTACGTTATTTAGGAGGCTCACGGTTGAGCGTGATGGAGGCCACTCGACCGAGTCATGGGAGGGACTCGATCGAGTGCCCTTTGTGAGGACCCGCTGCCTATTTTTGAGGGGGTCACTTGATCGAGTGAGGTATGGCACTCGATCGAGTGCCGCTGTACGAGCAAAGACTCGTTTTGTTGAAACGACCCGTTTCGCGATTTTATTGTTTTGAGTCGAGATGTAATTATACTAAATATAAACATTGTTCGATTTATATTAGTTTAACTCTCGGAGGGCTCGCTATACTTGACGTTCAATTATAGAACCGACATCTAGTATTTAGAGTGAATTTTGCAAAATTGAATTTGACCGGACTAGAACGAATATTGATTCCCTCCGCGTCATAATGTCGTAATCAATCCTTTCGGAACGTGTGACAATTAATTTGGCATCAACGAGTTTTGTTCTAATCCCAAAAATGGCATCAAACACGTGTAACTACGTGTTACCACGATCGCGTTATGCCCTTAAGTGTTTAGGGCGGCGCTCCCCGAAATAGCGCCACCACTGTTACAACTTGTAGTGAAGGGATATTTATAAGGAAGACTCCGATTTAGGGTCACTCGATCGAGTGGTGTAAGTTCACTCGATCGAGTGCTTGGTTCAGGAGCGGTTTGGCCGGTTCACAGGCTTACTCGATCGAGTTGGCCTGAACCACTCGATCGAGTGGGTCAAACCGGATGGAGGGTTTTTAGGAAGGATTTTGACCCCTTTTTTGAATTGATTTTGTTGACTAATTTGTTTTGATTTTGCTTTTGACTTTGAACATAGACATATGCATGGCTGGTTGTGTCTCAGGATTCGACTTTGACCGGGTTTTGACTCGGTCACTAAAAGACGGTTTTATTTCCGGTGACGGTTTTGGCTCAAATTAGTCTTATTTTATTGAAAACGGCCCATTGGGCCTGAATTTGAGGTCAGTTTTGTGAGATTTTTACTCTGCTAAAAGCTCATGCCAGATACTATCGATTTTGAGCCCATATTCGAGCGCATTAAAGTACGTTTATGTCCGATCATCATCGAGTGTTTTGTCGGAAACTGCTATAGACACTAGCAGGCAAAATGCGGGTGTCTACAGGACCTCATTGTTATCTAGCTTAGGGCCTTTGGCAGCCCATCTAATCACCTCTGGACTCCAGGGTAAACCCGTAATTACCCCGAAGTCCTCCAAAGTCATCCCGACCTCCCCAAAAGGCATGTGGAAAGTCGAGGTAATGTCATGAAAGCGATCTATCATTGCTTTAATCACCATAAGGTTGCACTTGGTCTTGCAACCTACCAACCGGGCCCAATGTCCGACCACGGGACCCAAAGCCGTCCTCGTGATAATCTCCTATGCCGCGGGGCTAAGCTTCTGAGAATAGATCTCTAAGCATGTCGTAAAACCCGAGAAGGTCCTCATCGGACCTGGGGGCTGCAAACCGAGTTAATACAAGCATAAACAAACCAAACCAAATCAACCAAAACCAAAATTCAAAGCCTAAACCAATAAACACGAGTCGAGATACTCACCATACCGTGCTCGATACGGTGAGAGATGTGCAAATCAGGGTGAAACAACAACTGATGGCAGTCCCAGTCCCGAGCCCAAAGAACGTCCTCATAACCAACCTCCTCATCCCCGTGCGCGGGATCCAGAACGTGAGCCCTCCTAGCAATCGTCTCAGGCAGCCTACGCCTTGTAACTCTATCAAAGTCGGCCTCATTTATGGCCCCTAGATCACGACGCTGCGAGTGAACGCTTCGTCGTCTCCTACAAATCCCGCGGGGAGTCAGTGAGCTCGTCCCAGCGACCTCACCACCGGTGCCAGTCGAAGGAGCTCCCTCGTGACGCTCGGTATCATCTCTAGATGCAAAACCAAGCAAAAACGCAAAAATACATGCCTCAGGTCAGACCAAAGCAGCTCAAACGGGTCAAAATAAGGTCAAAATTTTGGATAGAGATATCAAAATTCCGAAAAGCCCACTATCCCCCATTTTTGTTCCCGGTCACAATAAAAGTGGTTTCGGCAAAATCCGACATTGTTACGGTACTTTTTGGTCTGTCGTAAGTCACAAAAAACCTCACAGAGTTCCCTAGAGGGCATTCCAACATGCAAAAGCCGACATGGGAGTCAAACATAATGTCACAATCACTAATCGAGCAAGATTATGAAGGGCAAGTACGGGAATAATCGGGAAAGCGATACCTAAACCCTAGTATCTTGACTTTACCCCCATGGGAGTCCATTAATGCACCTCAAAACCTCCTATCAAGCTTATAACTACCCTAACAAGCTCTATTCAACCTTAATTTAACAATGGGACCGAGAACAAACATCGAAACCTGGCAAATTCAAAATGCCCAAATCGAGTTTCTTGGGTTTTTAACGAAATCGATCCGTAATCAACCAAATTAAGCAAAATCGACAATAGGCGAGTAAGGAACGCTTACCCGACGTTGACATAATTGTTTGTGGCAAAAATCGAGACAGAAATCGGTTGAACAAATCGAGAGAGCAAGATTGAGTCGAGGGGGAGCGCGCGTTTGATTTTTGGAACGAATGATTCATTCTTTTATTCTTCGTTGACTTTAAATGGGTCTGACCCACAAAAGCCCAGGCGCCCCGGGTCAGGCGTCTGTATTCCGAATCGCTGGGGGCTAGGCGTCCGAGTTTTAAGGCGCAACTTGACGCGCGTCCGACTATTCGGCTCGAGACTAATACGAGAGCAAACGAGACATGGTATCTAATACTCGCAAAACACGCACTCATAAACCAAGCAAAATAAACAACGACAAGACAATTTACTAACCGTAACCGGTAAAGCAAGCTTATAAACACTCTCTAACCGAAATCTGCCCAGCGCAAAAAATAAAACAACAACAACAAGCATAAAAAACCTCGACTAACGAGAATACTCACACTCGAGCACATGATAAATCAAGCAAAATAAATCTGAGCGAAGCAAACAAATCCGAACAAAGCAAGACGAATCCGAAGAAAGCAAAACAAATCCGCAAAGCAAAATTAATTTAACTAAAATAAATGAACATCTGCGAATCTTTAAGCCTAACGAGTCGCTAAACAATTTGAAGGCAATTCGAGCCTAAAGAGTCGCAAAGCGCTCTGAAGGCAGTTTAAAGTCTAACGAGTCGCTAAGCGCTCTGAAGGCACTTTAAAGCCTAACGAGTCGCTAAGCGCTCCGAAGGCAATTCGAGCCTAACGAGTCGCTAAGCTCTTTAAAGGCATTTTAAAGCCTAACGAGTCTCTATGCGCTCTGAAGGCATTTTAAAGCCTAACGAGTCGCTAAGCGCTTTGAAGGCAATTCAAGCCTAACGAGTCTCTATGCGCTCTGAAGGCAGTTTAAAGCCTAGCGAGTCGCCAAGCGCTCTGAAGGCAATTCGAGCCTAACGAGTTGCTAAGGGCTTTGAAGGCAATTTTAAGCCTAACGGGTCATAGACCTCCTGAAGGTAATTCAAGCCTAACGAGTCGCTAAGCGCTCTGAAGGCAATTTTAAGCCTAACGGGTCATAGGCATCCTGAAGGTAATTCGAGCCTAACGAGTCGCTAAGCGCTCTGAAGGCAATTTTAAGCCTAACGGGTCATAGGCATCCTGAAGGTAATTCGAGCCTAACGAGTCGCTAAGCGCTCTGAAGGCAATTTAAGCCTAACGGGTCATAGGCATCCTGAAGGTAATTTGAGTCTAACAGGTCATAGGCATCCTGAAGACAAAACCAACACCTTTTAATTTTCGAGCCTAACGGGTCATAGGCATCCTGAAGGCAGACCTTCTTAATTTTCGAGCCTAACGGGTCATAGACATCCTGAAGGCAAACTTTTTAAATTTTTTCGAGCCTAACGGGTTATAGGCATCCTGAAGGCAAACCTTCTTAATTTTTTAGCCTAACGGGTCATAGGCATCCTGAAGGCAAACTTTTTTTTAATTTTCGAGACTAATGGATCATAGGCATCTTGAAAGCAAACGTTTTTAATTCTCGAGCCTGACGGGTCATAGGCATCCCGAAGGCAATTTAAGTTCGAGCGGATACATACACACTCGAACATTTTCTTTTATCCTCGAGCCCGATGGGTCATAGGCATCCCGAAGGCAATTTAAGTTCTAGTGGATACTTACACACTCGTACATTTTCTTTTTAATTCTCGAGCCCGACGGATCATGGCATCCCGAGGGCAATTTAAGTTCGAGTGGATACTTACACACTCGAACATTTTCTTTTATCCTCGAGCCCGACGGGTCATAAGCACCTCGAAGGCAATTTAAGTTCGAGTGGATACTTAAACACTCGAACATTTTCTTAACTTTCGATCCCGACAGTTCATAGGGATCCCGAAGGCAATTTAAGTTCGAGTGGATACTTACACACTTGAACTTTTTTCTTTTATCTTCGAGCCCGACGGGTTATAAGCATCCCGAACGCAATTTATGTTCGAGTGGATACTTACACACTCGAACATTTTTCTTTTATCCTCAAGCCTAACGGGTCATAGGCATCCGGAAGGCAAACCTCTTGATCTAAGTCTAATGGGTCATAGGTATCATGAAGGCAAACTTTTTTAAATCTAAGCCTAACGAATCATAGGCATTCTGAAGGCAAAAAAAATAAGTATTCTTGAGCCTAACGAATCATAGGCATTCTGAAGGCAAAACAAACTTTTCATGACCAACGAGTCTTAAGCATTCGGAGGGCAATCCGAAGTTGAGCGGATTCTCACACATCCAAAAATCTAAGCCCATGAACATAACGAACCCAAAACGAGATAGCAAGCACAGACCCGAGCTCCGACAGGCAACCGCAGGCGAGGATATTTGGTATGATTTCTAAGCCTTGGCTGGCGAGCCTCAATACGTAATCCAATGGACTTAAAACGACCTGACAAGACAGCCACAAGGTCGTAATCCTCGATTGACCTGGACGGCTATACTTTGACTTTCGCCTTGTCCAAGCCCCAGTCAAAGTGGAGGTTTCTGTAGACACCCAGATTTGGAGCTGGTGGCTGCGAGAGTGCCCGACAAACACCCGTTGACGATCGGACTTCAACGCGACGCGAGATTGCAATGTTTTAGATAGTTTTTCTATAGAACGGATCAAATAATTACTCGGAA
Source organism: Agrostemma githago (assembly GCA_958450325.1). Classification (NCBI taxonomy): domain Eukaryota; kingdom Viridiplantae; phylum Streptophyta; class Magnoliopsida; order Caryophyllales; family Caryophyllaceae; genus Agrostemma; species Agrostemma githago. The sequence goes on along the minus strand of OY288241.1, from coordinate 19,114,187 downwards.
AAATTAATTTAACATCAAAACAGCCTTAGTCGTGTCATTACGGTCGCGTCGACACTAAGGCCCTGTTCTCCTGGACTTATAATGATTGAACTTAACTTAACTGAACTAAAAGTGTCTGAACTGAACTGAATGAGTCTGAACTGAACTGAACTGAACTGAATGGGTCTGAACTGAACTGAACTGAATGGGTCTGAACTGAACTGAGCTGAATGAGTCTGAACTGAACTTAACTTAACTAAAATGAATAAATAATAATAATAATAATAATTAACAATAATTGTTATTATTATAATTATACTAAATATTATTATTAATGACAAATAATAATAATAGTAATAATAAAATAATAAATAATAAAAGTAATTAATAAAAGTAATAAATAATAGAAATAACTAATAATAGAAATAATTAATAAATAATACTCCCTCCGAGTTCCTATTATTGTCCCAAAAGGTTTTGGGGTGAAAAATAAGGAAGGGAAAATGAGTGGTTGAAAAAAGAAGAAAAAAGAGAGAGAAATGAAAGAGTAATTGTAAACCTCACATTAATGGCCTAAAAAGAAAAGTGAGACAAAAATCAAACTAAGCCCAAAAAGGAAAGTGGGACAATAATAGGAACTCGGAGGGAGTAAATAATAATAATAATAACTAATATAAATAATTATTATAATTAATAATTATTATTATTAAAGATTAATATTATTAATATTAAGTAATAAATAACATTAATAATATTAATACTTAATAATAAAAATAAAAATAATTAAATTAATTAATTAAATAATATGAATATTAATTATTAATAATAATACTATACTAATAATTAATTATAATAAATAATAATAATAATAATAATAATAATAATAATAATAATAATAATAATAATAATAATAATAATAATAATAATAATAATAATAATAATAATAATAATAATAATAATAATAATAATAATAATAATAATAATAATAATAATAGTAATAGTAATTGTAATAGTAATAATAATAATAATAATAATAATAATATTATTATTATTATTATAAATATTAAGTATAATTAATATTAATATTAATATTAATTATAATATTAATATTAATAATATTAATAATAATAAGAAGAAGAAGAATAAATTAATTAATTTTAATTTTAATATTAAAATTAAAATTAATTAAAATTAAAATTAAAATTAATTAATAATTAATAATAATAATAATAATATTATTATTATTATTTAATACGGAGTAATATTAATATTATTATAAATGTGAAGTATTATTATTATTATTATTATTAATTATTAATTATAATATTAATATTATTATATTACGGAGTATGTATTAACAATAATAATAATAATATTATTATTATTATTATTACTATTATTATACTTAATAGAAATAATCATATTATTAATAATGTGTCTGAACTGAACTGAACGGAATGTGTCCGATTTGAACTGAATTGAACGGAATGTGTCTTAACTGAACTGAACTGAACTGAATTTGTCTTAACTGAACTAAACTAAACTGAATGTGTCTGAACTGAACTGAACTGAATTTGTCTGAACTGAACTAAAACTGTCTGAATACAAGTCCAAGAGAACAGGGCCTAAATAGAGTCAAATCCGACACCGGGACTCCGAAATACACAAAGTCAAACCCGAGTCAACACATCGAGCCGAGCGAACCTTGGGATGCACACCCGAAGCCCACTCAGCGCAATGACGTGCTAGGGTTAGGGGAAGACTTAATCACCAAGCTAATCAATTATACGCATCTTCTCGGTTTTGGAAAGTTTCAAAATCGTATCTTCAAAATCCCAGGCGCCTCAAACCAGGCGTCCTACACCTCGTGCGCACGACCCCAGGCGCCTGAGTTCTGGTGCACCTGAACTCATGCGTCCTTCAGGGTGATTTGAACAGCGCGAGCAACTATAAATACCCCTCTCATTTCGCTCATTCAACACACAATTCACGAGTTCGTGCCTACTTCTACACAACTCGGTCTCCCCCTCTTCTTCTAAAACTTAGGTTCGCACTCCGACCCTAAATAACGATCCACTCGATCGTTGTCCCGATAAGCGAATCGACGCTACCCCTCATCTTCGAGCACCCTACTCAATCCCGTGGAGCCTGCGCTCGACTAGGTAAACCCGAGTTTAGCAGCGGAAGCTCTGCCGGATTAACCGCAGAACCAGTCGTAGTAACAAAACTCTGCCGAAATCACCACAAGGCAAGTAAGAAGGATCCGCCCTCGAAGTCGAACCGTCACTAGGTTGTCATCTAAACAAAACTTTACATTTCTGTACTTTTTATTATGCACTACGATAATGTCAAACATGGACGCTAGGTCCATGGCGCGTTATAAACATACGTAACGCCCCAACTTCAACCATAATCACTAAAACGCCCTAAATAGACCCGAGTAATTCCGAGATCCATTCTCAACTATCTATGCATCGTGTCCCGTTTAGCGTATACTCTGAGGGTGCAACTCTTCACTATGTGATTTACTTACATTCGCATTTACCGCTTTCGTATGATTTATCGCTTTTATGACCTTATAATCGCATGCTAAATCACCTAACACAAAATTAAAAACATAAACGAGCTAAAATTGAACAAAGTGATGGTCGTGGCCCGTATTAGTCCCGGTGCTCGCCATACATGGCTCGATGCATCCCTATTAATACCGAACCAACGCATCTTAAGCAGAACACCAGGTAAGGTATGCCACGAGAACGACTAATATCCGTATTATCACGTTAAACCTGATTTGCTAATACGTATAATACTTAGTACCCTCTACTGTCCTATGTGCATCTTTTTATGGCCTACTTGTCACGTGAAATTGCATGCAAAGAATGTAAACGCGACTACTTCGACGACAAAGCTTTCTTGTCCTTAAACAACCGACATAGCAAACACATAGGGTTAAAACAATGGATGTTATAGTACTTCCGCCACAACAAAAGAACAAAGTTATCAGTCCACCGATTGATTAGTAGAGGCTGCTATGTGCGGGTAGGATTGGGTGTCGATGTCTAGTGTGCGTTGGCTTCCCAATACGTACCCTCACCCCTTACTCAGAATCGACGGTTTCTGGATGTTCGAAACCAATGGCAATGAGAGTCATTCCAGGTATGGAGTACTTAAGGGTACTAGTCTTTATCTTTAGGTCCCCGTGCCACTCATGGCTTGAACGGTTTCCGAGTCCCCATAATTGACTCGGTAGCGACTCCACAAATCGGCAACGAATTTGGTTCAATAAAAAGGTCGCCTTACCAAACATATCGACCTTTAAACATTTACAACCACGACTCGATCGATTCCAACGGAAATACGGGTGTCCGCACCCGTCTAGTACAAGTATGAATCGTCATCCAAATCGAGGTCCGAAACATCACCCCGAACGCGAGATCGGACCGGCCCTCGACCGGGAGGGGGCCGCATGGGTGGCCGCCGCGATGAAACCGGGTCGATCCCGCGCAGGCGCGCGCGGGGTGCAGGGCGGTGCGGACGGACGTCCACAAAACCATAACGTGGTCGTCCGTGTTTGGATGCCATATTTGAGCTATGGGCGGCTGAGAGTAGACGCCTCCCATTTCCATGGGCGTTCAAAAGTAGACGCCATATCGAAGAAAATGGCATCCAGTGGTAGACGCCTGGTGGCTGCGTAGGTACTGCACTAGTACCTGCGTAGCGTTCAAAATTAGCGTCGAGAAAGGGATGCCAATAATGGTCCTGGAAGACCATAAATATTCATTTACGGCCTATCCAAAATCTATCAAAAAAACAAAATTATGCAGCATTCACAACACGATTAATCACAACATATTCAATCAAACATCGCCGTCCACACCACCACGCCCACTTCACAGCACGCCATTGAAGACGAAATGACGATAATATAAATAAATAGTCACAAATCTGTCGTCAAAAAATTCAAGTACATACAAACTGAAGAGTTAACTACATAAAAGCTAGTTGGAAATCCTGGTAATCGTAAGTAGTTAATTAAGCTTACAAGCAACATCGATAATACATCAGGAAACTGGGAAGCTAGCAGAGGCACCTGAATTCCTACCACCCCCATTGAAGAGGTCTCTGTCATCTAGAGGATGAGGAGTAGGTCATCGATTGCAGTTGGCGAACAAAGTGCTCCACCGTTGAATTTCCTCACGCATCCTCCTAATCTCGTCGTTCTGCCGAGCCATGTGCTCTTTCATTTCTCGCTCTCTTTGGGCACCTTCCTGCTTGTCAGCCTCGTACCTGGACTGCAACTGGGTAAGAGCGGCGGGGGTGTACTCCATCTATGACGAGGTGCCGCTAACACGCTCCGAGGGAGGCGTGAAAAGCATAAGGTGTGCATTTCCTACGCCGTCCACACTTTCTTTCCTGTACCCGTCCACGACCTCAAAGAATGCAGCATTCGGGTCTTGGGTTGGGTCGGTACAGTTGGCGGTCTTCTCGACGTAAGCATCCTAAATACATAACAAACAAGTGTTAGCTCAGTTTTAGATATTATATGAACAACATGGTAAATTTATTACTTACCCAAATACCGGTTCCAGGTTCTAACATCACGCAAAGGACTGTATGCCAAACTTCTAACCAAGTCATCCTGTATATCTAAGGCTACTACATGCTCCATAAGCCACCTAGGAAACTTTTCATCATGCTTACCCTAAACATCATCAGCATTCACATTTGGGTTTGCAGCGACAAATTCGGCTACAAACTGCTTCTCATAAGGCTCTAAAATCTCACAGTTGGATAGTAGGTAAAGGTGAGCTCGATTGTATTTTTTTCATCTAACATTCTAGTACCCTCAACTGATGATGTTCCTTCCTCGTTCTTAAATTGAAAAAAATGAGGTATGTTAGGATCAATAACCACCTCGTTCGCAAGATTCAGATTCTTGGTTTTAGTATGGACATCTTTCTCAAAGTATAGAGAGCAGTAGTTCGCAATCTCCTCCGTTAAATAGGCATTACAAATAGAGCCCTCTACCCTAGCCTTGTTACCAATTTTTTTATTTAAATGATTAAGGGACCTACATGCGAAATATGAGCAAGTAAATTAGTAAATATTAAGTTTTAATTAAATAGAGTTATAAATGAAATTAATTTCAGGAGAAGTACCATTCAAATGGGTACATCCATCTGTATTTGACAGGTCCTCCAACCTTAGCTTCATAGGGCAGGTGTACATGTAGGTGCTCCATGGAGTTAAAGAAGGACGGTGGGAAGATCATCTCAAGTTTACAGAGTATCTGTAGAATTTGATCCTCTAGCCAAGTCATGTCCACAATTGATACTGTGGAGGAACACAAATCTCGGAAAAATTGAGAAATCTCAATTACAGAATTCCACAGCGTCGGTGGTAGAAGTTGTTTCAATGACACTGGTAGTAACCTCTCCATAAATAAATGGCAATCATGACTTTTTAAATCTTGCAACTTTAGATTCTTATGATCGGAACATCGCTTAAACTCTGAGGCATACCCATCAGGGAACTTCAACTTCTCTACCCACTTCAACAACACCTTCCTCTGAGCCTTGTCAAGGCTGTAGACGGCTTTGGGTTTGGACCCATCTCGTTTTATGTGCAGCTGTGGACGGTCACAAAACATTTTCACATCTCGTCGGGACCCTACTGTGTCACAAGTCTTACCGTGCACATCCATCACAGTGTTAATCAACTGCTCGAAAAGTTTTTCTCTATGTGCATCACATCAAAATTATGACGAAGTAACAAAGTACTCCAATATGGAAGGTCGAAGAAAATGCTTCGTTTAAACCAAACATTCTTCAACTTTTTCAGATCTTTGAACTCCTGGTCGGTTCCATCAACAGTGGACGGGCACTCGGAAATCAACTCCCACATTTCATATCCTGGGGAGTCGATCAGGTTCGTCATCAAGCACCACCTCACCCTTCTTTAATGCTCTCTTGTTCTTCCTATACGGGTGACCCTCTGGTAGAAACTGTCTATGACAATCAAACCAACTAATTTTACTAGAATTTGGAAGATAAAAAGCTTTGCTCCCACCCGGCCCATACAACAAGAACATGCTTTTTGACCCGCAGTAGATCACCCCAAGAGCATACCATATGCGGGAAAGTCGTTTATAGTCCACAACAAAGTTGCTTTCATCTGAAAGTTTTGACTCAAAGACACATCATATGTTTCCACCCCTACTTCCCACAGTTCTTTCAATTCCTCATTCACGAGCTGTAAGTAAACATCCAAATGATTTTTTGGGTTCTTTGGTCCGGGAACAATAAGAGATAGAAAGATGAAAGGTTGCTTTAAACTCAACCAAGGAGGTAAGTTATAAGGTGTGACCATCACAGGCCAACAGGAGTAGGACTTTCCAAATTGATCGAAGGTTGCGAATCCATCAATACACAACTCAAGCCTTACATTTCGGGGTTCTGCTGCAAATTAAGGGTAAATTCTATCAAAACGCTTCCACTCCTCACCGTCACTCGGATGGCACACCTTTCCCGGTACCCTAATGTCTTCTTTGTGCCACCTCATTTGCTCAGCTATGGTTTTGGTTGCATATAATTTTTGAAGTTTAGGTACAATTGGGAAATAAGTAAGCTGACTAATTGGTATCGGTTTCTTACCCCTACCACCACTTTTCCCTTTTCTACCCCTCAATACAATATCCCCCTCAAATGTTTTATACCTACCCTTACCACACCTTCTACATTCATCAAGCGTGGCATCATCCTTCCTAAATAACATGCACCCATCGGGACAAGCGTCAATTTTCTGATGCGGAAGTTGAAGACCTTTCACAACTTTTTTGGTAGTATAGAAAGTTTGGGTCATGATGTTATCTTTTGGGATTGCTCTCTCAAGTAAGGCGGCAAAACCGTCTACACAAGCAAAGGGTAGGTTAAACTCACATTTCAGACTCACTACCATGGATGCCACCTCTAACAAAGTAATATCGCACCCTCCATATAATGGCTTCTCGAAGCATCTAAATGTCGAAGAACGCTTTCACTCGTGGGTTAGGCTCTTGTGGGTTAGACTCTTGAGGGTCAGGTGAATTATCATTCGTATATGCGTTGTCGTCGTTGTTAAACACGTTACACTTGACAACATTGACAGGCTAAAGTCGTATGCCTTAAATTACAATTTATAATCACTTAAATCCGAATGCTAAAACAATAGTATAGTTGAAATAAGGGTCGAACCCACAAGGAATTGATTTAAATATAACTGCGTACTAATGTAGAACGATAATAAACTAATTAATTACAGAATAAATATGGGGGGGTTTGAATGATTGTCTAACAACTAAAACAATAATAAAGATGAAAACTTTAAATGAATCAATAGATTAAAAAGGTCTCGGGTCAAGTACAAATCCACAACTTAATCACAATTGATCATCGAAATCTTGTTCAAGTTATTATTCTTGACTACTTTATCGTGAATCGAATATTCTAATTCTCCTTACGAATAACTAATTAAAACGTATCCCGTTCTTAATCAACCCTAACTGTTAAACTACCTAAACAATCTAGTTCTAGATTTGATTCAACCGCAGCATTAATAAATAGAGAATTCGATAAAGAGATAAATAAACACATACAATCCAGTTGTGCTATAAATCTATGATAATTGCTCCTAAGTCTTAATATCAACGAATCCTGTTCAATAATTAAGTCTTAGATGTTACTTAGGTCAAGTTAATCAACAAATCATGTTCAATTAACAACACTAACAATAGAACGATGAAATAAATAACTAGTTGATCACTCTAGAAATCAATAACAAAATTCATATAATTAAACTGAGCAATTAATCAATAATCAAGAATAAAAATAAAAACTTTCAAACTCACAATCGATAATCAAGCGCTTCAATGTCTCGAACCGAGATGAGAAATTAGTTACACATAGAATTAGGGTTCATAATATTCAGTCTAATGTTACGTTCAACTGAAATAATAATATGATCTAAATTAATAATAATCTAAACTAATAGTGGTCTCATAATAATTAAGGTAAGTCTATTACTTACCATACTCTAATAATAAAATAAAATAAAATAATAATATTAATAAATAATAAGTTGAGACGGAATCCAACACGATTCAAGATCCGTCTTCAGTTCTCGAGCTTGTTCTTTCGATTCCTCGTTTTGGGCCCACCTTGTCTTCTTCTTCTTTTTTTCATTCACGACCCGAACCGAGAATCCTTAAATAGGCTTATAACAATGACATCATAAATATTACACCAACGGGACATAAAAACACCGATTTATTCAACTCAATTACACTTAAATCGTCATTATAACCATGGCTAAATACGATTTATCAAATATCCCCACGCTTGAACATTTACTCGTCCTCGAGTAAAACTCGAAGAATGCAAAAACAACAACCTGCACTTGTTCAAAACACATGGGTATAACATTATGCACATCGTTCCTCGCACGTCAACCATCAAACTCTCTCGTATACAAAACATCACCAACAACTACGATCATCAACTCGAATCATCCTGATCACGATAAAAGGTCATCAACATGTGAAAAGAAACAACAATAAAATTCTAACACCCCTTATCGCTCCGATCCTAAAACGGATCACATGTGCTACAAATGTCACTGGTGGTAAAAGATGTATACCACAATATTACACAACCCGCACATGTGATCAATCCTAAACACCTCTAATCGCCAAATAAAAACAATTACACCCAATCGCATAAACAAGGTGGAATCACTTCACTCTGCACCATGATTCTTGTCATCCTGACCAACTATCCTACCCAACCGACCTTCTATGTCACCCTTCTTGTGACGCCAACACCAAGAAATGGAGAAAGCAGTAATGATTTTTTTTCCTAATTCCCTCATTTTGCTTAGAGCATCCGCCCTTCCGGATTTTTACTCTAGCTATTCTTTTTTTTTCAACTCACACTACTCTTGTGGCACGCAACTCGATTTTTCTTTTTACCCGTAGCGCCCTTTCAGGTTTTCACTCCGTCCTCGGCCACATTCCCATTCTTGCCTAGGCGCCCTTTCGGGTTTTCACCGAGCCGGGTTTATTTCTTTTCATTCAATCTTTTTTCTTGAATTTTTTTTCTTTTTCTTTCATCATTTTTTTCTATCAAAAATCAACTCAAAGACGATTACAACAACGAGACAAATAGATTTCCCTTCCCCACGCTTATTCCGAGCATTGTCCTCAATGCGAGATTAAGGACACAAATATAAACAAAGATAACCAGGGAAAGGGTCTTGACCCTCGAAACGTCTTGTCCCAGCCATGGGATTGCACGACCTGCACGACCTTTCCCAATACATATTTCACTAGTAATATCCAAGTCTCCGTCTCACAAATTCGCAGTAGCTCATTTTGCACCAAAACAACAACAAGGCCAGAGTCAATAGTAGACTACAAACCGACACCCACACTTACAGTAACAACATCAACCCAGACCCATTCTGAATCGACAAAATCAGTCAACACAACCCACACTAAATCGAACACTAACCCGACATCGAATTGGCACGCAGCAACTAGAGCAACCAACGCTCACTAATTGCCATTAACACGCAGACCCAACAACAACTTGACATCAATCAAGCTACACTACCAAACTTGGCCACAAGAATACAGATCCAACGACAGAACCAACACTAAATCGACCAAAATCGGGGTCGACTTCAAGTCAAAGCAACTAGATAAGGCAGAAGTTGCATACCCGACCCTGATACCAATTCCTCCAAATAATGTTCCATGAGTGAAAATAAAACCCAACATCGACAATACCAAACGTCTGCCAAAACCAATTCGCGAAAGTTGCACGGAAAAACGGACACCAACGTTGACACTAGCTTACGCCCCCCTCTAAAAAGGTCAAAAAATGTCGAATTGAAACAACCCCAAATTCTAGGATTTTCAGGCAACTCGAAAGTGAGTTGTGACAATCGACGGACCTGGAACAACACAGAGACGGACCGAAGGCGACCGAACGAAGTCCGGCGCAGACACAGATGGACGGCAGTGACATCCCACGCAGACCGGACGACGCCTGACGGACTTGGAACTGGGATCGGACACGGACGACCGACGACGCGGACTGACGGACGACGCCACCAGCGGAACGACAGGCTGACAGAACGAACTGGAGTGGGATTAGAGAGAAAGAAAGTTTGAATTGACGGGATGAAGAGTTGTGGAATTTTGATTTGAGAATGAGTATTGGAGGGGTAGATTTTGCGCTGGAGTAAAAGGGAGATGAATGGTGGATGAATTGAATAGAGATTAGGTTAATGAATTTGAGAAATTAGAAGAGAAGGAAAGGGGATTCAGGAGAGGAAGAAGAAGGAGAAATCCTATTTGTTTCGTGTTTTTGTATTTTTTGATTTTTTTAATAGAAAGAAGACCCGTAGGGAGAAGAAAAGTGCACGACTCGCACGGATCCTCTGCGACTCGCCCCGATCGCGGGAAATTCGTCCCAAAAGATGATTTTCTTCAAATTTCCTTTGATTTTTTAGTACTCCGTCATGCTAGTCGTCCCACCCTCATGCTAGTCGCACGAGATTATGAAAAATCCACTTTTTCTTCGTTCCTACAAGCACTAAAAATTAGAAAATACTTAAAATTAAAAATATAAATATAAACGACTCTACGAAAAATATGAAAAACAATTATTAATCTAATAATGAAACACGACCCTTAACAAATTACAAAAAAAACATACAGGACACGGGCTGCCTCCTGGAAGCGCTTTTGTTTATAGTCATTCGCTCGACTTGGATACGAGTTTAGGTAGAAAATGGTATATCAAGGAGATTGCTTCTCCCGACACCCGATTCATTACTCCTTGTATGCGTCAGCTTAAGCCTTATGCCGACTACATCTTTCACTTTTCCATTTTGACACCCGTAACACCGTTAGACCCTTACTTGAGCTCTTCCGAACCATCCATTAATCAAACCCCGACCTTGGTTTACCTTTATTCTGCTCCGCATCCTTACGCGACTCCCAAAGAATGACACACTTGGGTCCCTTAGAAGGAGATTCCTGCACAACATTAGACAAAAATTCCTTGCTAGAAGAGGTAGACGAGATCGGCTTAGGAACTGATTTCACCACTTTTTCTTGTGAGTTAGGAGATAAATGATTAAAAACATCTACACGACACAAGGTATTGTCTTTCGGGGAGTCAGAACTACGCTTATTTATGTCGAATTTCACGACCCTTCTCTCAAATTCCATACTCAGTGAACCATTAGGGACATCGATTTTTGTTCTCGCGGTCTTTAAAAAAGGTCGTCCTAGAATGATATGAGTTGCACTATAATCATGTTCCATGTCTAAAACATAAAAATCGACCGGGAAGACCAATTTAACAAGGACATTTTCTACAACTCCCTTAGGATGGACACTAGATCGATCCGCTAATTGCACTACTTTCCCGGTTCCCTTCATCAGACCAAGTCTAAGAGATTCGTAGATGGAAAGAGGGATGACATTAATAAAAGCTCCCAAATCTAACATAGACTTTTCAAACAAAGTATCTCCTATGGTGCAAGGTATAGTAAACATGCCCGGGTCGCCACATTTAGGGGGTAATTTCTTTTGATAAATAGCCGACACATATTCACTAACCTTCCCTTTCTTTGCTCCCTTCAACTTGTTATTCCTTTTAATAGTACATAATTCTTTTAAGAATTTAGCATATTTAGGAATACTCTTTAAAAGATTAAGAAAGGGAATGTTTACCTCGCACTTTTCGAATACCTCGTAGATATCTTTGTCGTGCTCATAACGACGGGTCCTCTTGAGGGCCTCGGGAAAAGGACCATCGGGTTCCGACACCGGTGTAGTAGGAGTAATCAACTCTTTCTCTTGCTTATTCGTAGTTTTCTCACCTTCCTCTATCACTAGCTCCTCTTCTTGAACCATAGCTTCCTTGGCCTTTCTCTCCGGCTTGTCGGCCTCCACTAATTATCTCTCGTTCCTTAAAGATATTGCACTCACGTTTTCCTTCGAAAGAATGGTTTGACTAGGTAATTTCCCCAAATCTCGAGCCTCCAACCTACCAATGGTGATCGCCATTTGGCCCATTTGAACTTCCAAATTTTGAATGCTAGCTTTGTTCTCCGTGTGATGTTGAAGAACCGTAGCCTGGAGATTGGACATTTAACTCGTAACCGTAGCTTGATTATCAACCAAGGCACGTATCATGTCTTTGGTGGACATTTGACTACTAGGTGTAGGTTTAGTAGGAACCGTGTTTGCAACTTGTTGCTTAGCAAAGAATTGTTGCTTCGATTGACCAACTTGATTTTCTTGAGTAATCGATTGATCTCATTGACGAGTTCTTCACCTCATATTCGGATGATCTCTCCATCCGGGATTGTAGGTATTAGAGTAGGGATCCCACACTTCGTTTACCTTCTCTTGACCTTCTTCATACATGTGAGGGCAACGCTCACTCGGGTGTCCCTCGGTAGAACATATACCGTACATCATAACTTGATTCGTTTTCCCCGACATCATATTTTGGACAAGATCCGTTAAGCTATCAACTTTATGTTCAAGACTCGAGGATGATGAATTACCTATGGCATTCACTCCCCGTTTGAGGAGCTTCCGAGAGAAATCCCGAGAACTTTCAGCTAGCTCCTGGATAACCTCGATAGAAGCATCCGAGCTCCTATTCACGATCGACCCCCCACATGCCGAATTCACCGTGCGGGCATCTTCCACACTAAGACCTCCACAGAAGTACATCACAAGGTCTTGAGGATTGTAGCCATGATAGGGGCATGTAGCACACAACTTCTTGAAACGTTCGTAATACTCGTACATCATCTCACCATCTCGTTGCTCCGCATTACTAATCTCCTTCTTCAACTGGGAAGCTCGAGATGCTGGAAAGTACTTTTCAAGAAAAACCTTCTTCATCTTTACCCACGTATCAATACTTTTTGGTGGCAAGTAATACAACCAATCCTTCGCAGCATCCTTCAACGAGAAAGGAAAGGCCCTCAGCTTAAGTTGTTCATCAGTAACGGTAGCCGGTTTCATACTCAAGCACACAATATGAAAATCCGACAAGTGCTTAATAGGGTCCTCATCACTTAAACCATGAAATGTGGGTAGTTGATGGATCAAACCCGACTTCAATTCAAAACTGGCATTCGCACCCAATGGTGGGTACGTAATGCACAAAGGTTGTTCTGCAAGGTCGGGTGCTGTCAACTGCTTAATCGTGTTGGCCATGGTATACAACTCGTCTTCGGATTCGGAAGAAACTTCAGTACTCACGGGAATAATAGGAATATCGTTATTCAACGCTAGATCCTCGAATTCCTGTGTTCCGATAACTATTGCTCCTTCTCCGATTCTTCGTGACCTGAAAAAGGTGTGTTCAATCTCTGAGTCGTAAGGTTTGAGGTTCAAGTTAGAAGAACGAGTATTATACGTAAACCACACAAAATAAATTAAAATAAAATAAAATTAGCTATAAGAAAAAGAAAATTGAAAACTACACTAAAAAACACAAAAATAATTAATACCGATTCCCCGGCAATGGCGCCAAAATTTGACAGGCTAAAGTTGTATGCCTCAAATTACAATTTATAATCACTTAAATTTGAATACTAAAACAATAGTATTGTAGAAATAAGTGTCGAACCCACAAGGAATTGATTTAACTATAACTGCGTACTAATGTAGAACGATAATAAACTAATTAATTACAAAATAAATATGGGGGGTTTTGGATAATTGTCTAACAACTAAAACAATAATAAAGATGAAAACTTTAAATGAATCAAATGATAAAAAAAAGTTCTTGGTTCAAGTACAAATCCACAACTTAATCACAATTGATCATCGAAATCCGGTTCAAGTTATTATTCTTGACTACTTTATCGTGAATCAAAGATTCTAATTCTCCTTACGAATAAAAAAATGTATCCCATTCTTAATCAACCCTAACTGTTAAACAACCTAAATAATCCAGTTCTAGATTTAATTCAACCGCAGCATTAATAAATAGAGAATTCGTTAAAGAGATAAATAAACACGTACAATCCAGTTGTGCTATAAATCTATGATAATTGCTCCTAAGTCTTAATATCAACGAATCATGTTCAATAATTAAGTCTTAGATGTTACTCAGGTCAAGTTAATCAACAAATCCTGTTTAATTAACAAAACTAACAATAGAACGATGAAATAGATAACTAGTTGATAACTCTAGAAATCATAACAACATTCATATAATTAAATTAATCAATAATCAAGAATAAAAATAAGAACTTTCAAACTTACATCGATAATTAAGCGCTTCAATGTCTTGAGCCGAGATGAGAAATTAGTTACACATAGAACTAGGGTTCATAATATTCGGTCTAATGTTACGTTCAACTGGAATAATAATATGATCTAAACTAATAATAATATATACTAATAGTGGTCTCATAATAATTAAGGTAAGTCTATTACTTACCAAACTCTAATAATAAAATAAAATAAAATAATAATACTAATAAATAATAAGCTGAGACGGAATCCAACACGATTCAAGATCCGTCTTCAGTTCTCGAGCTTGTTCTTCCGGTTCCTCGTTTTGGGCCCACCTTGTCTTTGTCTTCTTTTTTTCATTCACGACCCAAACCGAGAATCCTCAAATAGGCTTATAACAATGACATCATAAATATTACACCAACGAAACATAAAAACACCGATTTAGTCAACCCAATTACACTTAAATCGTCATTATAACTATGACTAAATACGACCCATCAAACATCAACTATCATCCCTCTCAACCCCCCCCCCCCCCCCCAGATCCAACAACATGATGTGGGGGTGGGGTGCGGGGGTTGAGAGGGATGATAGTTGATGTTTGATGGGTCGTATTTAGTCATAGTTATAAATGGAGGGACCGGTTCCATGTTCCTACTGGAAGCGACACGATCTCTCTGTCTCTATTGTTGTAAGAACTACAGAAGGACGTTGAAGGTGGGGACGACTTTGGCAGGCTGTTTGTTCTGTACAGCATGTCTATTTTTCTTAATCCAACGTCGAATTATTCTGTTGACCTGAGTCTGCTGAGGTGCGTGGAGAACGTAGAGCAGATCAGAAATTATGATTGGTGCACGCTTTTATTGGATGGGCTTGCTGCAACCTGTCAATATTATGTTCTTCGGAAACCGACATACCTGCTCGGTTGTCTGCCGTTCCTGATGATAACATACTTTCAGCGTTTCCAATACCGTGATCGTCGTTGCCCGTACGATCTACCGCTAATCAAGCACTGGGACAGCGAGCGGATGCTAGAGAGGTTGTTGGGGGAATTTGTTGGGGGTGGGCTTGGCCGGCTTACCAAGTCAAAGGTGAAATACCCCCGTTGTGTACTTGAGGAGGTGGTGGACGAGGAGTTGGTGGATGACGTGGTGCCGCTGAGGATAACGAATTTCCGGCAAACCGATGCCCCAAAATCAGCCGCGCACAAGGATGCAAAGTCCATAACCATTGAGCTAGCAGATGGCGACGAGGATGACGCTGAACTAAAAGCTAAGGCGGTTGACGTAAGTAATAATAATCTTTATCAATAAATTGCCTGTTATATGTCTGTGTTCAATGAATCTGTTATTACTGTAGTTACTGTAGTTGCCTAAGTATGTTACTTTAACTTTCAACTCCTATTACTCTAGTGTGTATCATGTGTTACTTTAAGGTATCCAGTTACTTTTTTAATCTTGAAGATGTGCTAATCTGAGCATGAATATGTGTTACTTTAATGCTGACAACATGTTACTTTAATGCCACAGATGTGTTTCTTTTAACTCGAACCATAAGTTACAGCCTTCCCTCCAGATTAACACTTTTTGTTTACTTTTGATACAGGAGGTACATGAATTGTACCTCATGATGGCAAGGAATGCAGTTGCATTCCATGATTGGTGGATCTCAGCCGCTTCCAAACTGAGAAGAATAACATCGGGCAAACCACTGAACGATGACCCGTTCCGTCACAGGCCTCTCAAGCCTTCTGGAGTGGAGAAGAGCTCCACCGGATGGTCAATGAAGTGTGCGAGGCGTACGCACGTGCAAAGAACGCGACGACCAAAGGCCCCGTATTCACAGGCCAGCTCACACAACCGGTAGGTGCGAGAGTGTGTACAAATGTGACTGGGGACGAGGATGTTGGGACTGGGGATGAGAATCGAGGCGGTCGTGACTTCGAACTTTACACAACAGCGGAGATGGTTGAGGCTGTTAAAGGTGGTTCGGAGGACAGTGACCACCGACCTGATGAAGATAATGTTATTGAGCATTTGTGGGTGGAAGTTGATGGACGGAAGGTTTTCCATCCTTACTTTCTCCACTCTGAAAAACCTTTGGAATGCATGCAAGTTATTGATGAGAAACTTGGATGGTCGTATGAGTATGGGACCCCCGAACCAGACCAGCTAATTGTATCGGAATTTCTGGTCAGAAACAGTAGGGTGTTCAGGTCCGTTTTGTGTGTTCGGAAAGACGTAATGGATTACGTCTTTTATAACAATGAAAAGTACAGTGCAGAGTAAGTTTTCTACAGTGATCAACGTCCTTTACCTTATTCTTTTTCTCTTCGTTATTTTTCATCGATTGTCACATAATTCATTCGTATTCTATCAGTGAGATGCTGGTAAGGGTCGATGATTTCTTCAACATACCTCGTGACGAGTTGTCGACACTCCAGCCGGGGCAGCAGCTGTCAAACGCTGTCATCGATAGCTGGTGCATATTGCTTAACCAGCTGGACTATATTCAGACTGCACCGTGTCCAACATCACGCTGCTTCTTTGGCGTTAGCCACAGCGTAAGCTTGTCTCTATTATTTTGATCATAATAATACAACCAACAGCTAGTGTTGCTAACATATCTTTAAAGAACATTCTTAATAATTGTCCTTTTTCATAATTGTCCTTCATTACTGTCAATGTTACTTCAATACACAAACGAGTGTTACTGTAAGGGGTGTATACTGTTACTTTAATAAGTCATGATATCCATAACTAGTGTTACTCTTAGACATTAATTCTGTTACTCTAACACAAAACAAGTGTTACTGCAAGGCTTTCACATTGTTACTTTAAATAAGTAACGTGTTACTCTGTCTTATTGTCTTGACCATGAATTGTTACTTCAACATGTGTCATGCAGAAGACAGTAATGAAACTGTCGAAGGCCATAAAGAGTGGTGGAAAGGTCGACATCGGCGATGACTTGTTCAACTTTTGGGATATTTGGACCGAAGTAAATAAAGACATCTTACAGCTAGACTCTGACTTGGTACGTCTATATGAAACACTCACACGGGTGGCCCTTAACTACAACTCTTTAACAATAATCGCTAATCACTGTATTACCAAATAACAGGTCTTCATCCCGGTACTTTCCAACGACAACGACCACTACAGTTGTGCGTGTATCAACTTCCTGTCAAAGCAGATTGAGTACCTCAACAACAAGAGTTACGAAGGGTAGGATTTCGAAAGCCTACCATACGTCGGTATGGCGAAAATCGCAGTAAGTGTACTTATGTTAAATATATTCGGACATCATTCTATACACCAGGACACACATTGTCAGTTGTCAGTCCTTATATGTCTTTTTTGTATAATCAAGGCTGTGGAATTGGGAAAGTACATGGCCAAAAAAGGTATCGCAAAGGGATCGGCTGTCGCGGAGTTCCCTGTTGTCAACGTCCCATTCGCATGGCAGGGTAGAGGGTTCTCGGCGAACGACTGCGGTGTGTATCTCATGATACACATGATGTTGTACCGAGGGAAAGTGTTCGACTGTTGCCCAGGCACAATGGAGGCGAACAACCTGTTCAGAGCGGAGATTGCAGCAACCATGGTCCTGTGCGATATCAATAAGGACAGAGACGAGGTTATAGCGAGGGTGAGGGAGTTCTTAAACGATAAAGTGAACATCGCCATCGAGAGAACAATATCTGGTGTTGCGGGGTCTACCGGGGAAACCGTCAAGAGGACAGGCGAGGCAGATTATGAGGAACGACCGCCGAAGAAGAGCCTACTATCGACTCCTGACCCTACAACCCCGGTCGCAGAAACGATGCCTGAATCTAAGTTGTCAACGCGGACTAGATCTGTCCTGAAGAGCCGAAACCATGGTGAGGGTGACGGACTTGGATGCTCAATTGACTGCGGCGACGAAGATGCGGACTCCCCTATGTTGTCACCATTTCTTGCGAACAACAAGACGTTGTTAAGCCATATCGCCATCCGTCGCAAAAACGTCGTGGACTACTGCCTTGTGGAGCTTGCAACACTAGATAATTGGTATGCAGTTACTGTAACATCAATAATCGGTGAATATTAAAACAGATTTTTTGATTGGGTATTTTTTTTTTCGTTCAGCGAGGAAGTTGCAAACTATTCATTCCTGGCTTCAATTGAGCGGAGTGACATACGTTAAATTTTACCGGGTCAGAAAATGGCGTCTTGCATCGTCGAATGTTGGTCGATGCTGTTGAACAGGCTTTCATCTCCCGTCACTAATTCGGTCGAGACACCCACGACGGCATACTTTGGTATACGACAAGAAGGTACGCATTACTGTTGCATCTGCTTGCATATATAATTATCACCATTGTTCTAGGAGAACACATGTTCCTCACATAAAGTTTTGCTTGAGAGCCAAGTTCATAATGTATCAACACATGTATGGAGTTATTTTAATGATGAAAGTGCGTTACTGTAATGCATAAGACGTGTTACTTTTTAATACACATTTGGTACGTTCAATTGTTTATATGTGTTACTATAATTCGCACTTTTTGTTACTCTAGTACTTTCTTTGTGGTACATTAATTCTTTGTTGTTACTTAAATATTGTGTTACTTTAAAGCATTGTTGGTGTTACTGTAATACAGAAAACGTGTTACTTTAATCTGTATCCTTTTTTGTATATTTATTCTAGTAGTCTGATACGTAGTGAATGTGTAACTTCAACATGCTCTGATTGGAAGACTTCTATACAGTTGGACATAGTCTGAGACACATTGAATATGTTTGTAGGACTGCCTTTATGGGATGATTGATGATTATGAAGACGGCCCATCCACGCAGGCAGTGGACATCTTGATGTCCCATCTCGATCTTTTTAGAAGGAAGTGTGGTCGTTCTCTTAACTTGGAAGCTGGTCTTACCTTTGTTCCGATCAACATCAATGAGTACTACTCATGCGTGTGCATTAACCGTAAGGATAGGACAATAGATCTCCTTGACCGCCAACGTTACACGAACTTCCAAGAAACAAAATTGTACAAGGCCGCAAAGTTAATTGTTAGTGCTCTTCTTCCGATCAGTATATGTATGCTAGTAGTTGTTATTGCACACGGCCATCAGTTTTTCTCCTAATAACGTCGCTGTGATGCTCACAGGTGTCAACAATTCGCGATTATCTCGACAAGCTCAAAGTCCCTGATGCATCTGATATCGTTACTTACGAGTTTAGAGAGGTCAAGTTTAAGTGGCAGAAAGCAGACGCAACTTGGGACGAGTCGGGAATCTTCCTTATGATGCACATGTTGATGTACGAGGGCTATACATTCCACCACATAGACCTCGAGAGGAAGGTCAACAGACGATATTTGGTGGTCCAACTTGCAGCCACACTTCTATTGGCAGACAGGAACAAGGTGCGGTCGCGATTGTTGGAAAACGTGGACAAGTATACGGACGCGAGACAAAATATCATTGACGGTGTCAAGGTCAATAGCAAGACAACAAAGGGCCGAAAAAAATAATTTTTTTACTGAATCATGCCACCTCTTTTCTAACTACGAATTAATGGTTTTGTATTGTTTAGATACTTGTCTAATTGCATTGGTATTTTGACTATAAGCAATGGAAAGAAGCTGTTAAACTCTGCTTGTATTACTATAGGGATTACTTTAGTTAAACTCTGCTGGTATTACTCTTCTGTAAATATTACTCTAATGAACAAAATAATGTTACTCTAGGAGATCAATGGTGTTATTATGATGATATTACAGTCAATTCCAGAAGCCTTATAAATTGTTTTTTTAGGTACAAATGTTGGTACTTTTGTATTGTTTAGATACTTGTCTGATTGCATTGGTATGTTGACTATCAGCAATGGAAAGAAGCTGTTAAACTCTACTTGTATTACTATGGGGATTACTTTAGTTAAACTCTGCTGGTATTACACTACTGTAAATGTTACTCTAATGAACAAATTGTGTTACTCTAAGAGATCAATGGTGTTATTATAATGATATTACAGTCATGTGATCAGTTACTTTTCCAAAAAACCACATGTATTAAATAAAATGTATTGTTAATTGCAATGTAGCACAACACTATGTGTCAAAAAATCCGTACGGCATTAGTTTTTCGTGTGACCAGGAAAAAAAAAAAATTCTTAGAATGACAAAAAAATCGAGTATTCTCAAAACACTTGTTCCTCCTCTTCGTCCTCCTCTGTGTCATCTTCAGTTTCTTCTCCTTCGATGTCTTCATCTACTTCGTCCTCCTCATCCTCATCATTGTGTGGTTTAGTAGGCTGTTTAGGGGGTCGTGCTGCATACGGATTTGGACAGTTTCGTTTGTCATGGTTCGCCATCTGTTTGTAGTTATTGCACATGCGTTTCGGCTTTCTTGAAAGTGCGACCTTCTTTTCCTTGCTTGATAACATCCGCTTTCCGCTGCCCTTTGTCTTAGAAATCTTTGGGGGGAGTATCGTGATATTGTCAGAGGTCGTACACCCGAGCATATTTTCCATTTCCAGAGTCTTGCCAACATTTCCCCCACCAGAAACTGGCTGCCTCTCCAACCTAAACTCCCGAATTAATCCGCACAAGCTTTCCACATCTGCCTTGTCTCCTGCCTATAGAAGTCCCATGGTCTCATGGATTTCCGACCACAATTTCGACATCTCTATCTATTTTCCGTCGATGATGTCAATGTCTTCGCCGTCTAATCCTTCATCACTGATTTGAGCAGTGCGAACAGCCTCCTTTGTCCACCTTTTGGTTACCATGTTTTCGGGTATAGTGGTCAGCCCTTTTGATGAATATATCCAGATTACGTGTCGACACAGTATCCCTCGTAAATTAAACAGCTGATATGTGCAGCTTGATTCACACGTACCTGGAAAGATGACGACGTATTAATGTGACATTGCACCCGCAAAACAATGCGTCAATAACAATATTTTATCCATCTTTTCAATAAGCGAAGACAACAATTATAATGGAGGTAATGGCGTGCAAAATGTAATGGAGGGCAGAATGAGTTACTTTTACGAATGTGAGGTGTTACTTTAATGCATGTTCAGTGTTACTTTAAGCATTCACAACGCAGATGTCCAAATGCTATCATCCGTTACTGTAACTCAATATATATATTACTGTAAGGACTGACTTGTGTTACTTTTATAACAACTCTGCTATCACATGAACCAAATGTCAGCGCATGAGTGAGTTTAAGCAGTACCTGATATATACCAGACCGTAAACTCTTTATCTCGTGTATCATCCCTCACCAGTGTCTCCTCTATCCCGTCCTTCACAAGGAAGCCCCTCACGCTGCAAGTGCCCACAGAAAATTTCACCTCCTCCTGGAATTCTTCAAATGCGGCGTGGGTGTAAATTTTAGCAGCGTGATGTTCAATTGGCAGGTGGGTTGCTGTTTTTGGAGAGGCTTGAACATTGTCGTTGTTGAGTTTTTTTTGTGTATACCGTTGTTGGTCCATGGCGCTCTCGAATCGCATCCAGAATTCGACCAACGTCCTCGATTTTTGTTCGAATCTTTTGAAGAAACTGTTCTCACTCTCCGACCTTTACGTTGTTTGCATTAAGCCGCCCATCTTTAAATCCCTGCAATGTGCCATCACCCACTGCTCCCTAATGGAGAATGTAGTTGAAAACCACTCGACATCACTCCCATGGTACTCCTCCATTATGTCACGCCACTCCGCGTCGAACTCATCTCCATCAATATCCACATCCCATACTATAGCATTCAATCTCTTCAAAAAAATCCTGGTAGTCACTCCGCGATGCACCGTATTTTGTAGGGACCTTGTTCAAGATATGCCACATACAGAAACGGTGTAGCGCCGTCTTAAACATCCCTCACGGCTGGTATAATACCCGGATCTTGGTCGGTAATAATATACACCGGCTCCTTACCTCCCATTGATGTCAGAAATCTCTCAAACACCCAGACGAACGACTCATAATCCTCGTGCACTATAAGAGCCCCAGCAAAAGTTACCAATCGTTTGTGATGATCATTGCCGGTGAACGGCGTGAATATCATCTTATATTTGTTCGTCCCATATGTCGGGTCGAACGAAACTGCATCCCCGAATAACTGGTAGTTTCGCCGCGCCTCACCGTCAGCCCAGAAAACCTTGCTCACACTCCCATCTTCATCCAGGTCGTAGTCGAAATAGAAACCCCTCCTATTCTTAGCCATGTCTTTGAAACGATAGATGAATAGCTGACCGTCCCTCTCATGTAGGAAGCACTTTATATCTCTTCCCCAGTTTTTGAAGTCAACCAAGCTCGCACCCACGTTTGCGAACCCCTCCACCTGCTCCTTGCACATGTTGTACGTCCGTGTTGCGCCGATATTCAGCTGAAAATAAGAATCAAGCGTTGTGACAATTTAACATTAGTACACCAGTTGTGTTACTCTTATTCTTAAGTATTGTTACTCTATAGGTTCACTGGTGTTACTCTAGCAAAAGTAATTAGATTATGCACACACTGGACTAATTCAGTTGTGTTACTCTAGCAAAAAAACGGTGTTACACCTATCTTACTCAAATGTTATTCTATAAAAGAAATTGTTTTACTCCATACCCGCGAATTGTTCAAGATCAGTTGCTTGTGGTACTTTGTCAGGTTCCTCGACAGCTTTTGGAATTCTCTGTCTTTTGGTGAGATCCAGTTCGTGGTTGTGGCCGATGTGGAACCTATCAATCCTGAGAATGCCTCCTTTATTGAACAGCCTGATACTTGCCTTGCACCCGCAACGACGGACTTTCGTCTTCTTTTTAGGCGCAGCTGCATTGTTAACAGCTTTCACAGCCTCAGGTGTATTGTTAACAGCTTTAACAACTCCTCCCCCAGCTGCATCGTTAACAATTTTCACAGCCGCAGGTGTATTGTTAACAGCTTTAACGGATTTCGTGAAACCCTGTCTGTTGCAGACTAGGAGCTTTGACTTTATCTCACCACCGTGCCATCGCTTTGTTGTATACCTTCTTACATCAAATCCGCAAGCCAGTGCGTAGATTTTGTAAAATTCCACTGCCTCTTCAATTGTTCTGAATACTTACTTCATGTACGGAGTGAAAGCCTCACCCACATCTCTGCACCATTCTTGTGCATTCGGTTCTTAGCAAGCGCTACCTGCACAAGATTAAACAACGTTACACAATTGAGACATATGTGTTACTTTAATTCATTAGTTGTGTTACTCTAACTAACACAGTACGTTACTTTAACATCATTATCAAAACCTTTTTTCTAAAATGACCGGTGTGTTACTGTAATTGCAATTAAGTGTTACTGTAACTCAGAAGGTGTGTTACTTCAATGACGTTTCTGCGTTAATACAAAACAAAACGGTAGTATCAATGAAGCATACGTTAAATCTGGAATCTGAGTTAAAACGAGAGCGATGAACCACTGTTATTAACCCACTATTAATAAAATGAATAAAATCTCACCTTTTGCACTGTTGTCCTGTGCGTTTGCTTCTTTGCCAATGCCACCTGCACCCAATTAAACAACGTTACACCAATGAAACCAATGGGTTACTGCAATTAATAAGTTCTGTCACTCTTATAAGTACAGAGTGTTACTTTAACATCATCATCAAAACCCTTTTTCTAAACGTTAAGTGTGTTACTGTGATTGCAATTAAGTGTTACTGTAACTCAGACGGTATGTTACTTCAATGATGTTTCTGCCTTAATACAAAATTAATCAACGTTACACTCATGCAACTATTGAGTTACTTCAATTAATAAGTTGTGTTACTCTAACTAGTACAGTATGTTACTTTAACATCATCATCTAAATCCTTTCTCTAAACGTTCAAAGTGTTGCTATAATTGCAAATAAGTGTTACTGTAACTCAGACGGTATGTTACTTCAATGACGTTTCTGCCTTAACATCCAAATCGACGTCAGAAAATAACGCAACAATGAAATTAAATCTCACCATAGCAACAATGAAATAACGCAACAATGAAAGTAAAAAATAACCCAACAATGAAATAGCAACGAAAGCAATATCAACATCCAAATTGACGTTAAAAAATAGCGCAACAATGAAAGTAATAGCAACAATGAAAATTAACGTCAAATTATTATTGAAACTCACCATTGTTATACTCTATTGATTGCTTATCAATTGTTGAAGAAGATGATGCTGTCATTGAATCCATTGTAACGCGTTTTCGTGCACAATATTGATTGAATGAAGGATGAACGTGATGAAGAAAGGGTTTTTTTCTCACGGTTGAATTAATGAATGAATATGATGAATGAACGTGATGTAGTGGATTATTGTTTCCTAAATCCTTGGGAGCTATTTTAGGAACGTAAATCTTCCCTTTTTTTTCTTTTTTTTTTAATGCAATGAATCTTGTCCATCCATCCTCATCCCATCCAACGGATGGGATGAGGACTCATGGACTCATATAGAGCAAAGGACTCATAAGAGCCTTACTCTCTCTCTCTCTCTCTCTCTCTATATATATATATATATATAGTTAACCTAAGGAGATGCATATAACACTCCATTAGATCATTTCATTAGCATCCTTCATCATCCATCACAATACATTAGCTTAGATATTCATTGTTTTCATCAATCTTCATCTTCATCTAGCTTTAGATTCAAGCTTTTGTAAAAAATTCTAGTTTTAATCTTGAAGTTCTTTGGAGATTATCAAGGGATTAGTGACAAATTCATTGTCCTCTTCTTCAAGTCTTCTTCTTATTTTTATGCAATCTTCATCTTCTATATTGTTATCTTTCTCCATTGTTGATATATTTCTCTTCCTCTCCCTTTTTTCTAGATTAGATTTTACTATTGTTCTTTTGTTATTCCATCGTTTTCATTGATTTTACTTGCGTTGTTTTTAGATCGCTTTGTAGTTTCTTTTGTTGACCGTAATTTCCTTCGCTGTTTTAGTTTTATTTCCTCTAGTTTTCATCATTATGCATGTTTTTGTTATTCTCTCCATTGTTATTGCTTTTGTAGTTTTCTTCATGGATCTTGAGTAGTTTTCTTGTTAGGGGGTTAAGGAAGGAAGATCTTGGGTAATATGAATTAAAGAATTGTGGTTTGGTTGCATGCTTGTTGATTTATCATGCTTAAAGTTTTTGTTTCATTGTTGATTTAGTCCGGCCAACTAGATCGACCTTGACTCATTTCTATCTTTTGGAGAAACCCGGGGTAAGAGATCCCTCGATTTGAGACTTACTGTTTGTCGGGAGATCCGAGGTAGGAGTTACCTTGACTTGAGACTTACCCTTTTTCACCGCGAAAGCGGGATCTAGACAAGTTGGGTGAAGAAATCGAAAGGTGGCATTCTCCCTCTATCAACTTTGTGACCGACCCATAATTCCGAGACTCATAGAACCCAATTTCCAATTCCCAACTCCTCCTAACACCTTTTCCTTGTTGATTAATCTTCGTCATTTATCGCATTCTAGTTTAGACTCGACTCAAAAACCCACAATTAGACCTCAAACTCATCGCTCTTACTCGATTTTCTCACCGCCATCCCTCTGGACTGACCTCGACTTACCACGACTACATTTAATTATTTTTGTGATATTTGCGAGTCATATAAGTATTGTTTGATCCCCTATTCTTCGTTAACGACCGATCCAGATTTGGGCGAGATCAATACCCAGGGTGGGGTATTCTTCTTGGATGAGGCATCTACTAGATTGACCTCATTGAATATGCTGCGGGCTGCAGCTGGGGCCTTAGCAGAGGAGGAGACCCCTTGCTAATCTTTGCTAGAGGCTTTGGTTAGGCCCTCTAGCCTTAGGTCGTCTTCAATTCTCATACACATTTCAGTAAGGGTGGTGAAATTGGGTATGACAGCATACCGGAGACGGGCCCGGTAGGAGGGGAGGAGGTTCTTCACAAAGGCCTCCACCAACGTTTTCTCGCTGGGATTATCAACCAGCTTAACACTCTCGGCCCTCCAGCACTGAAGGTATTTATTGAACCCTTCTTTGGGCTCTTGGGCCATAACCTCTAAGGAGCGCATAGTGGTCTGGATCTCGATATTGTCAATGTAATTCCGAGCAAATTTTGTAACCACATCATCCCAGGTTAGGTATTTCTTCAGGCCTAGCCTGTAGTTGGGTGCTGTGATACTGAGGGTTGGGATGGCGGCTGGCTTCGGTTGGTCAGCTTAGCAGATGTACAGCGACAACTCTCTCTCAACTGTTGCTTAACCTCCTGCCGGCTTCTTCCCCTCTAGGGGCCTTGTCGTCCACTGTGTGGATGACATTGGTTTCCCTCCTCCTTTCGGGTTTGTTCTTGTCTTTGTCATTATTGTTGTTGTTGTTACTGCTGCTGCTACTGCTGTTGCGCTGGGTCCTTGATTCATAAGCCACCAACGAGCCTCGGCATATGAAGCCTTCGATTTCATCCTTCAGGTTACGGCACTCCACAGTTGTGTGTCCTTTCTGGTCATGAAATGCGCAATACTTGCTTTGATCACTCCTGGGTCCAACCCTCACCGGCTTAAGGTTTCCCCATTTCCCATTGTGCTTCTGTATGTTGAAGATCTTCGCTCTCGGCCGGTTAAGCGTGTCGTAATGCTCGAACCTTGGTATATAGGCAGTCTTCTCTTATTCTCCTCTCCTCACGGCTTCTGCTCCTTCTGGAAAACTTCTTATCGTCTGCCGGGCTCGCGGCCCTCTCTTTGGGAGGACGACAAGTTCTTTGCGGCGACAGATCTTCGTGCTGCTTCTTGTACTCTTCCTAGTTCATATACCCTGCCGCTATTCGTCTGACTTCTACCAACGACGTTAGTCTCTCGCGTAGCAAGTGGCTTTTAAGTAGGCCGTCGAGCATGGTGTGAGTCAAGGTGCAGACAGTCGTTGATGCGTCCACGGTTCTTATTTGCTGGTATTCCAAGTCATAATTGTCTTCTTCGGACCTTAACGCAATATCATGAGGTCTACCGTCACGATCTGCCGACGACGGTTGTCGGCATATTGGTCGACGAAGACCGTGCCGAGTTCTTTGAAGGTATGAATGGACTCCCTTGGTAGCCCTCTGAACCATAACTAGACGAAGCCGGTGAGGGTGGTGGGAAAAACCCTACACCAAACGGCTTCGTCGAGCTCGTACATGGCCATATAGCTCTCATATGCCGCCAGGTGGTCTTCGGGGTCTGTTGTCCTGTCAAATTGAATGTTCGGCACTTTCACCCTTGGCACTGAGCACTCCGTCACCTCTGGGTGGAATGGCGACACTGTGGGTCGTCCCTTCCACGAGGTTCTCTTAGCAAGCGGTGTCGTCCACTTCGACTCACCCTCGAGATCTCTAGGCGTTATGTACATTCTCCTATTGAAGTGGTGGGTCATCGAGGCGGCTTGCTTCGGGGACGCACTCCTGTGGGTGTATTCGCTAACTCTATCGGCTATCTTGCTCGTCAACCGTGTGAATACTAAACCGCATCCGTCGGGGATATCAGGCATGTTTCTCTCTTCCCTTTCGCCCAGCCGATCCCTTAGGGTTCTGGCAGGTTTGCCATCTCTCTCCCTCTGGCCGAGCCGGTGATGGAACATTCTCTAAGGGCTATGGCTTCTCGTGACCTTCCTGGAGTTAGGGTCCAGCCTATGGTGCATGGTGGGGATATGACGTCTGCTCCTCTCTCGCCTTCTCTCCTCCGGGGGAGAGTCGGCGACCCTTCGCCTTGCGCTAACGATGGGAGTCAGAACACCTTGCTCTTCCCCCACATGGTGGGCCAATGGTCCAAGAGGCATATATCCATGTCTCCTCTTGTTTCGTTCGATTCTTTCATGGGCTAAGCGCTCACACTTCTCCAGGTACTGTTATTTTCTTTCGTCAAAGGTCAGCGGCTCAGGGAACAGCTCCCTAGGCGAGACGTTAGCCCTCTAGGAGGCTCTGATGACGGTCTCTGGGGTTATCCGAACTGGGGCCGCGACAGCGACAACCCTAGGGGCGGATGCCTTCAGGAATGCTGCAAAGAGATGCTGAGCGGCGGACAGCTGCTCGGGTGTGAACATGTCTATCGGCGCGTGGACTGAGGCTATCATTAGAGGTGAGCAAAAAAAACGAACCGAATTTTAAAACCGAAACCGAACCGAAAATCGAATTTAAAAACTCGGAAATCCGGGTTTTGTTGGAGGAAAATCCGGTTCGGGGCCCGAACCGGTTTTAAAGACAGAAAAACCGGTTCGGATTCGGTTCATGAAGTTAAAAATTCGGGTACCCGATTTTTAAACCGGTTTACATTTAAAAAAAACTGAGCAACTCAGTAAGTAAGCTACGCTCTCCTAGTCTCCTCCTCAACTCCTCATTCAACAACTCAAACCCTAAATTCCAAAATCATGCCGCATCTCCCTCTCTTACTCTCCATCTCTCTCCAGTCTCCAGATTTTGTCATCCATCAATCATCACGCCTCAACTTCAATTTCCTCAAGCCTCAACTTCATTCATCTCAAATCTCGGTAATATTTCTCAAATCCCAGTTCCTCATTTCGTTTTTTTGTTCATTTTGTCTATTTCTATGTAGATTTTTTTGTATTATGTTAATTTTAATAGTTTATTTTTGTTTAATTAGACTTTTTAAATTTTCTAATTTTTTGGTTTCATTTTTATAAAAAAAAATCGTGTACTGTATTTAGTTTTTTTTCTCTTTATTTTCATTTTCTGATTTTTGGTTTTGTTTTTATTTTTCTAAAAAAAATTTCGTTCACTGTATGTAATTTTTATATTTCTGTTTTTTTTTCTTTTTTTTCAGTTTTTGATTTTTTTTTCGTTTTTTGTGGTCTGCAAAACCGTTTAAATATGCATGAATTTTTATATTTTCTTCTGTGAGATGTATTTTCAGCTTAAAGCACTAATTTTTGTTATTGTTATTGTTTTGTACTTTGTAGATGTCTTCCAGATGTACTGATAACGAAGGGGTTGAACGATTAATCAACTTGGAGGATAATATAGATGAAAATGGAGCAGACACTTCTAATCATCAAGGTTTGAGGAGTAAAACTAAAAGTAGTACAAAACCGCCAAGGGCGCCCAAAACTTAAACTGCACGTGAGGGTGCCCCTATCCTCCATAAAAGAAAGAACTCCTCTCAGGTTTGGAATCACTATGTACAAAGTAGCGATCCCGAATATGCTAAGTGCATTTATTGTGATGCTTTGATTAAATGTCCTTCTTCAAATGGAACAAGTAGCTTAGGTAATCATGCTAATAGATGTTCCAAACTTCCGGCTAATTTGGATAAGAAACAAAAGATGATTTTTTTTTTTGAAACTATCACCAAAGTTAAGGAGGATGGTTCCATCGAAACAATTAGTATTCCTAATTTGTGGAAATTTGATCAAGAAACTTGTAGGAAATCACTTGCAAAAATGATAATTGTGGATGAATTACCCTTTATATTTGTGGAAAAAGAGGGGTTTCAACAATTTTGTTCAAACATGAATCCTTGATTTGCTATTCCTTCACGGTTCACCGTTGCTAGAGATTGCTATGGGTTATTTATTGAGGGAAGGAAAACCTTGCTTGATTTCTTTGGTAGACTATCTTCTAGGGTTTGTCTTACCACTGATGCTTGGACTTCGGGTCAAACCTTAGGTTACATGTGTCTCACAGCTCACTTTATTGATGATAATTGGACTTTGCATAAAAGAATCATCAATTTTTGTCAGACGGTTTCGGGTCATACTGGGAAAATAATTGGTAAAACTATTGAGAAATATTTGTCTGAGTGGAACTTCAAAAACATATTGACTATAACTGTGGATAATGCTAGCTCTAATGATGTTGCGGTTGATTATTTGAGAAGAAAGTTCAACAATTCTGAATGTGATGTTATGGAAGGGAAATATTTACATATGAGATGTGCGGCTCATATCTTGAATTTGGTTGTTAGAGATGGTTTGAATGATCTCTCAAAAGCGATTTTGAAAGTTCGGACCCTTGTTAAGTATGTGAGATCTTCGCCCGCTCGGAAAGAAAAATTCAATCCTTGTATTTTGGAAGAGAGGATAGAGTGTAGCAAACTTGTGTGTTTGGATGTTGAGACAATACGGAATTCTACTTATTTGATGCTTGAGATTGCAGTGAAATATAAGAAGGCATTTGGTTGTTTGTTTATGAAAGATTCTAATCTTCAGAAAGAAATGAAAAAGGTTGGTGACGATCTTACGAATGATGAGTGGAAACAAGTGTCTTACTTCTTGCCTTTCTTGAAAATTTTCTATGATGCTACATTGAAAATGTCCGCTACTCGTTATGTCACTAGTAATTCCTATGTTGAGGTGATATTTGGAGTTGGTGAAGTGCTTTCCCAACATCTTGTTCATGAAGATGAAGGTGTTAAACAAATGGCTCGTCAAATGAAGTTAAAGTATGACAGGTATTGGGGTAAGATTGAGAACTTAAATTTGTTCTTATTTGTCTCCGTTATGCTTGATCCAAGATGTAAGTTTGTTTATGTGGAGTGGATGGTTCACTCCGCATATGGTGTTGAGAAATGAGCTCTTTTGGCTGCGAATATTAAGTATTTTTTCAAGATCTTTTTTTGAATTTTATGCTTTATCTACGCCTCAACCTTCATCTAGTCCTTCTAGTTCCTCTACCTCGACTAATAATTTACCACAAACTCAAAATCAAGAAGGTACATTTAACTTTGGTGATCTTATGGGGAATAAATTTGAAAGGGAAAGGGTGGTGGAGAAAGTGAGAATAAGGTAGAATGGGAGAAGTATTTGGAAGATGCTAAGGAAAGTAGACAATCATCTCATAACATTTTGCAATGGTGGAAAGATAACCGAAAGCGATATCCTATACTTGCGAAGATGGCTAAAGACGTACTAGCTATTCCGGTTTCTACCATGGCTTCGGATCGGAGTCGGCTTTTAGTACGGGAGGTCAAGTTCTTGATTCATTCCGCACTTGTTTAAATCTTAGAATGGTTGACGCTCTTATATGTGCCCAAGATTGGCTTCGAACTTCTCGCACTCCACTTATTATTGAAGAGAGCTTAAATGAAATTGATGACTTGATGAAAGGCAAAATTTACTTTATTATTATTATTCATATAATTTATTATTCATTGGCTTCGAACTTCTCGCACTCCAATTATTATTGTTAGTATCATTTTATTTTGAACATTGTAGGTATGGAAGATTTGATGTTGCATCAACCTCTCATGGTGATTGATGAAACCGAAGGTTGAAGACTAGGAAGAATGGTGGAATTATGTTATTTGGAAAGTTGGAAGTATTGAACTATTTGGATTTGGATATGTAAATTTAAAACTTTGTATGCCTTGTAATCTTGTTTGGACTTTTTATGCTCTTGTGACTTGTTAGATCATTAGAGACTAGATTATTAAAGACAATGAAGGTAAGAACTAAGAATATCATATTTTAAATTTTGTAATTGTGGCTTGAAATCCGGGTTGCAGAAACCGGATCAGAATTAGGTTAGAAAAAACGGTTCAAAAACCGGTTTATAGAGTAGTTGCTTTAAATTCTAGGAAACCGGGTCAGAGAAACCGGAACGGTTTAAAACCGGTTCGGTTTCGGTTCAGATAATGTAAAAAAAACACCAGGTACCCGGTTAAAACAGGGTCGGTTTCGGTTCGGCAAATTCTGGATTTTGAAAACCAAATCGAATACCCAGTTTTGCTCAGCCCTAGCTATCATAGCCGACGTGGAAGCTTCCACCATCGGCTCCTTCCCTTTGTCAGCGCTTCTTGGCTGCGCGCCCGGGGAGGAGATCTCTATCGGCTCGAGATTGGCGCCCGTGCCGGCTTCCCTAGGGGTGGTAGTTGTGCCTTGATTAGTCATGTCTCGATGTTTTGATTGATTTTTTTGAGAGTAGGAAAACATTTTTGTTCAAGCTTCCCCACAGACGGCGCCAAATTGTTTGAGGATCCAAACTATCTTCTTCTCAGCTAGTGTTGGCCGACTGGGTGCTCCCTAGCCCACTTTCTTGACTGGTCTGCCGTCTGGTCACTGCACAGACAACACACAAGGGCCTCGGAGGGTATCTGAGGTTGCCACTCCGACGCTCAAGTCAGTGGTGGGATTTGGTGTGGATTTAAGTCTAAGTATGAATCTTTACCTCTATTCTAGTGAGATAAATGTGATAGGTTCATAACCCTCTAATCAGACTCCTATAATTAGTTACTAAATTACTTGTTAATTTAGTATATAAAGATCTAGTTACATAAAACAAAGAGGAAATTATGGGTGTTCGGGCCAAAAATTTGCACCTTCAGAATGAAACGTGGCGTGAAGCGAGTGGACGGTCAAAAAGTCAAAAGTCAAGGGTCAATAACAAAAGGGTCCACGGTTCACGGATGAAAAGTCAAGGTCAGAAACTAAAAGACGGAGGTCAAAATAATCGGAAGACGTCAAACCAAACAAACACGGGACAAAACAAAATAATGGGTCAAATGAAGCATGAGACAAATAAAACGATGGTCCACTTAGTCAAGAAGGCCCAACACATGGAAGGTAAAATTCAGCCCACACCTAGAGAGAAGGAGGCAACAAACACTCCTACAAACCAGGAAACTCTCCTGCTGAGCAGGAAAGAATCCAGAAGAAGATTGTAACAGCTGAGGAGAGTTAAAGGGCCAAATCTCAAGTAATTAAGAAGGGATTAAATGAAAAGATTCTGGTGGATAAAAAAGGCAACGGTCAACAGCAACATAAAGGGAAGGAGGAGAGTAATGAGTTGACTGTAACAGCCATAACGGTCACTTGGCATTGAAGAGCAATAATTGCTCTACATTAAAGGGGCCATAAAGACACCAGAGGAGGAGGGGCCATATATAAAGGAAAGAGAGAAAGAGAGAAAGAGGAGAGGGACATTCAAGCACACCATCTCAAGTGAACGTAATAGCAAGCAATCATAGTCCAAACTATTGCGAAAAATTACTTATATTTGTATTCTTTTCCTCATTCTTCCGCCATTCATAGTAAAACTTTGGTGGGATTCCGACTCCCCCCGCGGTTTTTCCCACATCGGGTTTCCGCGTCACCAAACTTTGTGTGTTGTTATTTTCTTTCGTTGTTCTCATTCTCTATTTTTGTCTCGATTTCACCAACCCGTAGTTATAGGACGATCGCTTTGACCCGCAACTTAAATCGTAGACCCGGTATATTTTTTACCAAAACAATTTGGCGCCCACCGTGGGGCAAAGTGATCATTTCCTATAAGCCAAACCCTACCGTGAAGCAAACTCGTGTCACCATGACCGGATCCGGCCAAAGTTTGTCCAGCAGTCAAGGAGCGTCAACTCAGCCCATTGGAGGAAGGTTGTCCCCAGGATCAGCAGAGCTGGTTTTCACACCCCTCACCTTGGGCATTCCCACCAGCCAAGCGGTGAAACCCACGTTGCCGGTGTCTAGGCCCCCTCCGACGCCTAAAACCTATGGGGTCACCAGCTCCTCCAAGGCCAGGAAGGAAAGCGTACCAACCAGAACCTTGACTCCAGGAGGATTCGTAGAAGAAGCTCCCAGTGGAGCGGGGTCACCAGAACTGATGCAGAGTATGCTCCAGGGAATCAATGCTCTGCGCCAAGCAGTAGAAACCCGGCAGAAGGACAACCAAGATATCAAGGCTCGGATCTCGGCAGCAGACAAGACCCCAGTTGCATCGCTCCAGATGTCACCAGAGATGCTGCCTCTGATGCCTAGGGGAGAACCCAGCACCCGTAGGGAATCAGCAGCTGGCAGGAAGACCACCAGAGAGGTCCCTTCAGAGTTGGTCACCAGACTGGAGCTAGGATTGGCTCCACCAAGCCCGGTTATTGAACCCCAAGAGTTGGGTTACTTGACCAATGGCCCCACACCCGGCAGATCTCCTACCGCAGGTAACTTTCTCTTCAACATCGAAAGTCGAGAGACTAACTCACTATCTTCTGCAGGCACCCCTGTCCACTAGACGCCAGAATGGCAATTTGTAACTCCACCAGAGATGACCACCTTATCCAACAACCAGCCCTCTGGAGGAATGTGGACAACGCCTACCCTCAACCAGCAGGCGTCAGAGTGGCAGCCCAGATCCGTGACAGCATCAGCACCTTTACCTCCTCCTCCTAGTAGTCAACACCCTGGAGGACCTTATGCAGGGAGTACTCCTTTCAACTTTTCTCCTCCTGTCTCTAACCCTTTTCCAGGAACAATCCGCACAGCAGATCAGCAACGCCAGGAACTGAAGGAATTGAGGGACCTGATCAACAAGATTCCTGGAATGCCACGCCCCTGGAGAGAGCAGCTAGGGACAGCTACGCAGATTCACCCTTCATCGACGATCTATCCTGTGTTGTTGTACCCAAGGGCTTCATGCCACCAGCCATGACGCTTTATGATGGCACTGCAGACCCCCTAGATCACATCAACCAGTACAAACAGAAGATGATGGTGGTGACCGCTACGGGGCCCCTGAAGGAAGCCTGCATGTGCAAAGGGTTTGGCTCCACTCTGTCAGGAGCAGCCCTCCATTGGTTCGTCGGTCTGCCTAACCGAAGCATCACCTCCTTCGCTGACCTGGTCAATGCCTTCAACCAGCAGTTCGCCAGCAGCAGAAAACCAGAGAAGCAGACCAGTGATTTGTATCGGGTAGTGCAGAAGTTTGAAGAATCTACACGTGACTTCCTCAACAGATTCAACAAGGAGAAAGTCACCATCCCCAGATGTGATGTGCCCACTGCCATAGAAGCCTTCCGCCAAGGGCTCCACCAGGATTCAGACCTCTATAAAGACCTCACAAAGTACCCATGTGCCACATTCGAGGATGTGCAGACCAAGGCGATGGCAGCCATCAGGCTAAAAGAAGATTCAGGCCCCAGAAGGGCTGCGTATGGTCATGTCACCAGAAGGGCGCCAGCAGAAAAGAGGGGTGAAAGATCAAAGCCCTATGACAGGAACGTGAGCAAAATTTCTGAGGAGAAAGACTGGAAGGACAATCCAGGATTGCCACCTAAAGTAAGTGAGTATGGGTTCTCTACCAACCTTGATGGGGTGCTCAAAGCTCTGAGGGAGTTAGGGCGCAGAGTCAGGTGGCCCAGGAGACAGGAGTACACCAATGACCGAAGAGACACCAGCAAGAGGTGCGAATTCCACGACGACATTGGACACCATACCGATGAGTGCGTCCAGCTCAGGAGGGAGGTTAAGTTCCAATATGATCAGGGGAATCTGGATCACCTCATGTCCAGAAACTCTAGCAGAATAAATGCAGCAGATCAGGTATTGCCTTCTCCACCTCCAGTATGTACCAGAATTGTCAATGTGATCACAGGAGGATCTGAATTATGCGGACTGACCTACTCAGCAGCCAAGAGACGTGCCTCTCAGACCAGAGGAGACAGACCCGAGCACTCCTGCAGAATCAGTTGCAAGGATCTTCCAGCTGTCACCTTTGACGAAACTGACGCAGAAGCTACTCCAGAGATGCACCATGACGCATTAATAATTACTCTCTCCATAGGGAATTGTACCGTGAAGAAGATTCTGGTGGACACTGGGAGTTCAGTCAACCTCATCATGCTGGAAACTCTCCAGAACATGGGGTTTAGCGAGAAGGATCTAATGAGGAAGACGGTTCCCTTGGTGGGTTTTAGTGGTGAGACCAAGCATTCTATGGGAGAGATCACCATTCCTACCTATGCCGGAGGAGTGAACAAGCAAGTACGGTACCTAGTCATTGATGAACCCTCCACCTACAACGTGATTCTAGGAAGGCCTTGGATCCATGAGATGAAGGCAATCACCTCAACCTACCACCAGTGCCTGAAGTTCCCTACACCCTGGGGAGTGCAGAAGATCAACGGAGACCAAGGAGAGGCCAAGGATTGCTACAGGGTAGCCCTTAAGAAGACGGCAAGCCCCCCAGCATAGCAATTACAGAGCCTTCATCTGCCTCTGCAGGAGTACGTAGAGCCACCTCAGGCGGAGTTGGATGAAGTCAACTTGGACAAGCAACATTCAGAGCGAAAAGTGTTAATCAGATCAGAATGCACAGGTAATATCCGCCAAAAACCTCATTGAATTATTAAAAACTAACATGGATTGTTTTGCTTGGTCGCATGATGATATGGTAGGTATAGACCCCAGCATTATAACCCATAGGCTAAGTGTGGATCCCAGCTACAAGCCAGTCCAGCAGAAGAGGAGGAAGTTTGCCCCAGAAAGAAATCAAGTCATAAATTAGGAGGTGGACAGTCTGCTGGCTGCTGGAAAAATCAGGGAGGTGAAGTACCCAGAGTGGTTGTCTAACGTGGTGGTGGTCCCAAAGAAGAATGGCAAGTGGAGGGTGTACGTCGATTTCACCGACTTGAACAAAGCATGCCCGAAAGATCCATTCCCCCTACCACATATAAATGCCATGGTAGATGCTACAGCAGGCCATGAGATGCTAACCTTTCTTGATGCATGGAGTGGGTACAACCAGATCAAGATGCATCCAGCAGACCAGGAGAAGACAGCCTTCAGGTCTAAGAGGGGTATATATTGTGACAATGTAATGCCTTTTGGTCTGAAGAATGCAGATTCCACCTACCAGAGACTAGTCAACAAGATGTTCAGGAGACAGATTGGGACACTATGGAGGTATATATTGACGACATGGTCGTCAAGTCAAAGCAAGCTTCGCAACATACAACGCACTTGGAGGATACCTTCAACACCTTGAGGGAATACAAGATGAAGTTAAATCCTTCAAAGTGCACATTTGGAGTGTCATGTGGGAAGTTTCTGGGGTACATGGTGACCCAGAGGGGAATTGAAGCTAGCACAGAGCAGATCAAGGCCATCCTCCAGCTGGAATCCCCACAGAAGCCAAGAGACGTGCAAAGGCTGACTGGAAGAATTGCTGCTCTGAGCAGATTTATCTCCAGGTCTTCAGATAGATGTCGGCTGTTCTATGATATCCTGAAGAAGGCCCAAAGGTTTGATTGGACAGCAGAGCACGAGAAGGCGTTCAGCAACCTGAAGCACTACCTCAGCACTCCACCTCTGCTGTCAAAACCAGAACCTGGAGAACCACTCTTCCTGTATTTATCAGTAACCGAGGTAGCAGTCAGCGCGGTATTAGTACGTGAGCACGAAGGAGCACAATGCCCAGTATATTATCTTAGTAAGTCTCTGCTTCCTGCAGAGACCAGGTACACATCCCTTGAGAAACTCGTACTTGCACTTGTTACAGCATCTTACAAACTTCGACCTTATTTTGAATCACATGCTATTTCCGTAATAACAAATTATCCACTAAAAACTATTATGAGAAAACCTGAGTTATCAGGGAGAATGGCCAAGTGGTCTATACACTTGAGCGGCTTCGACCTGAAATTTGTCCCCAGAACAGCGATAAAGTCCCAGGCGTTAGCAGACTTCATATCCGACTTCAGCCCAGCAATGCAGACCCAGGCAGAGAAAGACATCCTCCTCCTTGAGGAGGACAAAGGCGAACAGGTGTGGAAGCTAAATGTAGATGACGCCTCCAACATGCAAGGATCTAGAGCAGGATTAGTTCTGAAGTCTCCTCAGGGGGATCTCATAGTCCAAGCAGTACGGTGCGAGTTCCGAACAACAAACAACGAGGCAGAATATGAAGCTCTAATCTTGGGTCTCCAGCTGGCTCTAGACCTCAAAATCAAGCGTCTGGAGGTTCGTAGCCTTCTCAATCAACCAAGTCCCTAGGGACCAGAACGTGGAAGCGGACGCCCTAGCCACCCTAGGGGCAACCTTCAAACCAGGCGTAGTTTCCGCCATACCCATTGTCCATGTACTGGAGCCAGCAGTTTGGACAGGCACACAGGAACACCAGATGCTGAGGCAGGAGAACAATTCACCAGACCAGGGATTGTGGCTGCAGGAGGCAGGAGTCTGCAGCACCTCAGCAGAACAAGAAAGAATCCCAGACTGGAGAAAACCCTACCAAGAATGGCTGCAAAATGATATCCTGCCAGCAGACAAGAAGGAAGCCCAGAGTTTTAGGATGAAAGCGTCCAGGAGGCAGAGGTGGTTATGCATGACCTCCACAGTGGTGAGTGTGGAAATCATGCAGGGGGCAAGAGTCTATCCAACAAAGCACGCCGCCAAGGTTACTACTGGCCGACAATGCGCAGGGACGCGAGGGAATATGTTAAGAAATGTGACGCCTGCCAGAGACATGCACCGGTCAATCACCAGCCAGCAGAGCCGTTGCACCCAGTAATTTCTCCCTGGCCCTTCATGAAATGGGGGATGGATATTGTTGGCAAGCTACCGAGAGCCCCAGGAAACAAGGTTTTTATGTTGGCCATGACTGACTACTTCTCCAAGTGGATAGAAGCAGAAGCATTCCCTCAGGTGACTGAGAAGCAGGTTATATCCTTCATAAAACGTAACATTATCTGCAGGTTTGGCATTCCTTCATAGATCATCTGCGACAACGTATCCCAGTTTATTGGCAACAAGATGGAGGCCTACTACGCCAGGTGGAACATCATACTAAGAAAGTCTACCCCCAGAAACCCTCAGTCTAATGGTCAGGCGGAGTCTAGCAACAAAATTGTGATAGACAACCTAAAGAGGAGGCTGGAGGAGGCAGGGGGCAGATGGGCAGAAGAACTCCCCTTGGTGCTGTGGTCTGACAGAACTACACCCAAGGTGGCTACTACAGAACTCCCCTTTCAGTTTGGTCTTTGGTGCTGAGGCGGTCATCCCTTCAGAGGTGAGAGTGCCTACTCATAGATACGGATGCATAACCGAAGACAGGAACCAGGTAGAGATGGCAAGCAGCTTGGATACTATAGATGAGCTGAGAACCGATGCTCAAATAAGGATGGCCTCCTACAGACAAACAGTCGCCAGAAGTTACAACAAGAATGTCAGAGCCAGAATCCTGCAGGAAGGAGACCTAGTCCTCAGAAAAGTCTTCCAGAACACCAGGAATCAACGAGCAGGAAAATTCGCCTACAATTGGGAAGGACCCTATCAAGTGGAGAAAGTAGTTGGGAACGGAGCCTACCGACTTATGACCATGGAGGGGAAGATCATCCAAAAGCCATGGAACATCGTACACCTAAAAAAATACTTCTTCTGAGTGGGCCACAGCCGCCAGCAATCTGAGCCACTGCCGCCAGAAACATGGGCTACAGCCGCCAGAAACGTGGCATCTATTCTGCCAGGTGCACCTCCACCAGAACCCAGGTTTAATCTTTTCAAACCTCGCAAACACGTATTTCAATTTTCCTATCATTCTTTTGTTTTCTTTTCTTTCTTTTAGCAAATTCAAAAAATTTCCCGCATATTTAAATCAGATAAAATTTTGATTTCCTTTTTACGTGTGTCGTCAAAATTCAATTTTCTTTAGCATTAAGGTTTGATTTTCTTATTGCGTACATTTTCGAAATTTAATTTTCTCTCTCCATATATTTTCGAAATTTGATTTTTTGCTTCCACATATGTCTTCAAATATTGTGTTCCCTATCTTTGCCAAATTTTTGTCAGTTTTTTCAAACTGAGTACTGGTGACTAATCTGGTGGAGTGTACAATTTCTACAGAGGGCGTGCGTCTGTGACTAAGTGCCTACAACCGGGACATTACAGTCTCCTGCGCCACTTATCACCCACGCAAAGCGTGGTACCTCCGACTGAGTGGGCGAACTAAACCCCAGGCCACCACTATATCAAAGGTCGACCATACAAACATAAGGCATGCATACAACAGAAGGTAGTTAGACAAAACTACAACAAACGATTACAATCAAACGCAAACAACCACGATCAAAAGCAAACGATTACGATCTTCTGTTAAGGCACGAAGTGCCACAAAATACTAACACACTTCGCTCCCCTGAGCAAAGGCGAAGTCATTACAGAATTTTTTGCAAACACTAACAAATCGGAAGTTCATGCCATGCAGGATTCACAGGCCGAAAACAAAGGAGGAGTAACATCACTCCAGCAGAACTTGGTCCACAGCCTGGACATTCTCCTCTGGTGGAGACGGAACTGTAGCAGATTCTTCTGCAGAAACCTGGGTCTCTGATGAACAGCAACAGAATCTCCCCCAGGGTCATCAACGACATCCTGCTGGTCCACGCTCTCTTGCCCATCAGCCTCCTGATCAGCAATGAGAAATCAGCGGACTCCATCAGATCCTCCGCCTCCACATCAGAAAGAGCATCCAGGTCAGGCGCCACAGGAAATTCCTCATCCAGTCACTTCTTCTCTACAACCAGATTCCTCCGCCAACAATCTGCGAACCAAGTCCAACTCCTTCAGAGAACCTTCTTCTATCACAGACCTGGGACCAGGAAGTAGCATATGATCCAGGAAAGTCATATCCTCTGCAGACTTACCAAAGCCTTCAGGAAATTTGAGCACCACTTCAGCAGAAACCTCATCAACGGATCTGGGGGCGGAATAAGAGGTAGACTTAGAAAGGTCTGCCACCAGAGGTCCACTCTCTGCAGGAGTAATTTCTAAGAGAGGGGACAGATCACGCCTTCTCCTAGAACCAGCAAGGCCAGCTGAAGCAGAGCCAACTGCCTACAACTGGGGCAAGCGGAAATTCCCGCCTAAGATGAGCTTAGTCGGAAATTTGGGAGCATTTGTTCGGGCCAAAAATTTGCACCTTCAGAATGAAACGTGGTGTGAAGCGAGTGGACGGTCAAAAAGTCAAAAGTCAAGGGTCAATAACAAAAGGGTCCACGGTTCACGGATGAAAAGTCAAGGTCAGAAACTAAAAGACGGAGGTCAAAATAATCGGAAGACGTCAAACCAAACAAACCCGGGACAAAACAAAATAATGGGTCAAATGAAGCATGAGACAAATAAAACGATGGTCCACTTAGTCAAGAAGGCCCAACACATGGAAGGTAAAATTCAGCCCACACCTAGAGAGAAGGAGGCAACAAACACTCCTACAAACCAGGAAACTCTCCTGCTGAGCAGGAAAGAATCCAGAAGAAGATTGTAACAGCTGAGGAGAGTTAAAGGGCCAAATCTCAAGTAATTAAGAAGGGATTAAATGAAAAGATTCTGGTGGATAAAAAAGGCAACGGTCAACAGCAACATAAAGGGAAAGAGGAGAGTTATGAGTTGACTGTAACAGCCATAACGGTCACTTGGCATTGAAGAGCAATAATTGCTCTACATTAAAGGGGCCATAAAGACACCAGAGGAGGAGGGGCCATATATAAAGGAAAGAGAGAAAGAGGAGAGGGACATTCAAGCACACCATCTCAAGTGAACGTAATAGCAAGCAATCATAGTCCAAACTATAGCGAAAAATTACTTATATTTGTATTCTTTTCCTCATTCTTCCGCCATTCATAGTAAAACTTTGGTGGGATTCCGACTCCCCCCGCGGTTTTTCCCACATCGGGTTTCCGCGTCACCAAACTTTGTGTGTTGTTATTTTCTTTCGTTGTTCTCATTCTCTATTTTTGTCTCGATTTCACCAACCCGTAGTTATAGGACGATCGCTTTGACCCGCAACTTAAATCGTAGACCCGGTATATTTTTTACCAAAATAATGGGCACAATAAGAAAACTCCTTTTCTTATTGTTCTTGAGCTTATTATATAATGGATGATCCTCCTAAACTTGAATCTCCAAAGTAGAAGATCTCCTTCTAGTTGCACCAAGATTCAACCCAAATAATCACCACTATTATTAACTAGATAATAATAGTGATAAAACTACACCAATATTATAAATATTACTACTATAGTAATAGTAAAGAATATTAGTGCATGAGAGTTTTAGAGAAATAATGCAAGTGCATGAAAAACAAGAGGTTCTAACAACCAATAAGAGAACCAAATGTTCTCTTTTATTGACCCTTTGGTCGGCCACCTTGGGCAAGGGAAGGCCACTTGCACTCTTTATTTATTGCATGCTTACATGGGTAATGTAATGTAATTATTATGTTTGTGGCGTGCTTGCATGCACATAGAAAACAACCACCAAGGCTCAATTTCCTATGTGTGCCGTGTGCATGTTTACAAAATGGGTCCGATTTATTTTTGTCATTTGTTTTACAAATGCTTATGTGTGACATGATTAATTATCTTATATAATTGATCACATCTGATGGGAGTCGGTAGCCTGCTATGGGTCACCCGCTATTTGGGCCCCAAGATGGCCCGACCCAGGAATGGAAGAGAGCCTGCCCTGCATGCCACCAAACGAGGGGTCGATAAACTCTCCAAGAAACCCGCCTGCCCGGCAGAGCCCTGCCGCCAGCCAAACAGGGCAGTCAAGCCCCCCTGCCTGCTGGCTCCCAGGGTGCTCCCACCTTCAGCAGGGGCAGGGGGAAGCCAGGGGCCCTTTCGTCATTTTGCCTAAGGTAAAGGGGAATGAGTGGATAAGGTGAATCCACCTGTCACCCTCTCGTCCACTCGTTCTTCCCTCTCCTCTTCTCTTTTCTCTCTCTTGTGGGAAGGTATAAATACTCTCCCATTTCCCACATTAAAGGGGTTGGATTTTCTCTCTCTAGACTCTCACTCTAAAAACGCCACCTAGCTCCTCACGAACTAGGTTCATTAAGGCATTCCACTGACTGACTTAGGCATCGGAGAGGCTTCTCTCGGACACCTCCGTGGCCCTGTGCGTTCACTGTGCAGGGAGAAGGCCATCTTCGCCGGGAAAGTCCGGCCACCGGAGTGTGAGAAAAGAGAGGATAAAGAGATTCAAGTGTTCAATATCCGAGCAACGTAATAATCGTAAGACCCGAATCCGAAGTCGGGTCTATTGTTTCCATAACCGGAACAATTTGGCGTCGTCAGTGGGGAACAAGAAATCGGTTGTGCTCACGAGTTTCCCACTAAAATCAACCGCAATCAATCAAACAAAATGCCTGAAATCATAGAGGCCAGTTCTGGGGCGGGTCCGACGGTACCACCGGTGATCCCCCTGTATGGCATGCCTACACCTGGGAGAACACCTACTGCAACAATCCCAGGGGTAGGACGAGCAAACCTTCGCGGAGCGCCTGATGGAGAAACTGCAGTTACAGCTGGGCAGGGTAGCCATCAAAGGCCTAATTTGAACCTCACCCCTACTCAGGTTGCACAAACTGCGGCTTTCTTTTCAGCGATGCTAAATCAGGAGTTCACTCCCGAAGACCTGGTTGGCAGGATCGCGACCACCCCCAGGCAGCTTCACTTTGAAAATGGAGGAAGAGCCGGGGGCACGAAGCGAACCGCTGCCAGGAACATTCAGAGGAAAGCAGTAAGGATTGCTCAAGGATATCAGCATGCTCAGAAACGCATTGTCAGCAACCAAGAGCAGCCTGTTCAGCAACAAGCGTTTTCTATACACACCACCGAATCCACAGCTGCCAGGGAGAAGAGGGGTCTGTCCCAAGACCTCCAGGATCGAATGAGGCACAGGGAGCCTGCATCTAAGCGTCTGGGGGAGAAGCAGGGCGGAGTCTTCTCTAGGTTGACGCCAGCGGCAGAACCACAGCCGGTTCTAGGGTTGTCTCAGAGCCTGCAGTCCAGACTCAACTAGGGCGGCCACTTGGGTCAAGGCATCGTCAGGACGACAACCTTGACCTGCCCCAGAAGAAACGATCCAGACGCCCCTCCCCAGACAGGGAGGACGAAGCTATGAGTAGGCGGCCACCCAGGCATCGCACCCCCAGTGCAGGAAAACCGACCCCTGGAAAATGTGATGACCACGGTTACCACTCTAGGGGGAAGTAGGTCACGAGTGGTGGGCAGGCCCACCAGAACTCCTCTCCACCCTGATGT
This sequence comes from Agrostemma githago, assembly GCA_958450325.1. Taxonomy (NCBI): domain Eukaryota; kingdom Viridiplantae; phylum Streptophyta; class Magnoliopsida; order Caryophyllales; family Caryophyllaceae; genus Agrostemma; species Agrostemma githago. The sequence continues at coordinate 19,070,128 of OY288241.1, read as the reverse complement.
GCAGGAGTATCTCATCCCAAAAATCAAAATGCCCTCCGTCAAGTTCGACGGGACCTCAGATCCAAAAGATCACCTAGCAGCTTATGAAAGTCACATGGGCATGTACGATGTGGACGATGCAGTCTGGTGCAAAGTCTTCCCAACCACCCTTGTTGAACTAGCGCAGGGATGGTTCAGGGACCTTCGACAGGGTTTGATCAGCTTCTTCATAGATCTGGCTGAAGCCTTCTTTGACCAATATGCAGGGAACAAGAGGCGCCGGCTAACCCGTTTTGACCTAATGACCCTCAGGCAGAAGAAGGGAGAAAGTGTCAGGGAGTATTTGAAGAGATTTGACTTGTCCTACCAGCAGGTCAAAGAGATTGATGACTCAACTGCGGCGTATACGCTAACCATCTCGTTACTCCCAGGAGAGATGAAAAACCAGATGATCAGAGCTCAGCCTGAGACCCTAGCTAAGGCTCGAAAAATTGTGGAAGGTTTTATTCTACAGAAAGAGTTCCACAGCCTGCCGGATACCCCCGCAGGGCCTTCCAAGCCGCAGGGGGGACCGCAGGGTGGACGCAGCAAAGCTGAAGTAGGGAAGCAGAGAGCTGAGGAAGGAGACACCCCCATAAGGGAGCACGTGGCTTACCAGCCTAGATTTGACAGCTATACAGCTCTCAACAAATCCAGGGCAGAAATCTTTGAGCTGGAAAAAGAAACAGCCAAATGGAATCGCCTAAGTAAGCCACGCAGCCCGAAGGGGATCCAAAGAAATTTTGTACGTTCCACGACTATGTAAGACATACCACCAAGGAATGCCGCCACCTGAAGGATGAGATTGAGAAACTCATCAGGAATGGCTGGCTGAGTAACTATGCAGCAAGGAACAAAGTCCAGAAAGAGACGGTGGAGAAGCCTGAGGGCTCAGTGCAGAGCCGCATGCTAATCCACGTAGTGTCAGGGGACGCAGAGGGACAGACAAGCAGAAGAAGCCAGAAAAGACAAATCTGTGAGTTACGAAATCAAATCTGCTACGCTGAAAGGGCAGAAAGTCCCAAGGGAGTAACCCTGTGCATCACCCCTGATGATGCAGGGCGAGTAATATACCCCCACAGTGACCCTTTGGTACTGTCCCTCGAAATCAGCAAACACATCGTGAAAAGATGCATGGTAAACACTGGCGCGTACACAAACCTCTTGTATTAAGACGCCTTTGAGAAGATGAACCTAGAAAAGAGGTACCTCAGGCCTGCCCCTGGATCGCTGTATGGGTTCAGTGGAGCAGGCGTGCTTCCCATGGGGATCATAGATCTGCCAGTAACATTTGGGGAGGGAGCCTCCGCCAGGAATGTCAGGGCGTCATTCGTTGTGGTAGACGCAAAGTTTGCATACAACGCCCTGATAGGCAGAGCCACCCTAGACGAAATTGAAGCTGCCATATCAATCAGGGCCCTAACTATAGCCTATGTGACAGACTTCCGCATGGAGAGAAAAGTGCACGGGGACCAAGAGTCGGCCAGACAATGCTATTCTGTGGCCCTGCAAACCCACGAAACCGAAACAAAAGGAAAAAGAAAGGCTGACAGTTCCCCCAGCAGGGAGGGCGAGATTCCAGCTGACCAGCAGGCAGCTGACCACCTTGAACCTGGGGGGGAAGCATGTTGGTGGACCTGGAACCAGAGAGACAAGTCCTGATAGAGGCTGACCTGGAAGAGTCCTACCAAGCAGAGCTGATCAAGGTCCTAAGGAGTAACAGGGATGTGTTCGCCTACTCGGCAGATGAAATGCCGGGGGTCGACCCAGCTTATATCGTTCACAGGCTGAATGTAAGCCCGGAGGCCCGCCCTGTGAAGCAGAAGAAGAGAAATATGTCTGCACAAAAGGACCTGCCATCAAGGAGGAAATAGAAAAACTTTTAAAGGCAGAATTCATAGAAATCTGCGACTACCCTGAATGGCTAGCAAATGTGGTAATGGTAAAGAAGTCCTCGGGGGCATGGAGGATGTGCGTGGACTTCACAAACCTCAACAAAGCTTGCCCGAAGGACTGCTACCCCCTTCCAAGGATAGACCAGCTGGTAGACGCCACTAGTGGGTACTCCATGCTGAGTTTTCCGGATGCTTTTTCAGGGTACCATCAGGTGTATCTTTGGCAGCCTGACAGGGTGAAGTGCGCCTTCATCACCAGCTATGGCACTTACATGTATAAAGTGATGCCATTCGGACTCAAGAACGTAGGCACAACCTACCAACGACTAGTCGACAAAGTTTTCGAAAATCAGAAGGGTAGGAACCTGGAGGCCTACGTCGACGACGCCATCGTGAAAAGTAAAGGGGACAAGAAGCACCTGATGGATTTGCAGGAGACTTTCTCCTCCCTGCGAACCTACAAAATGAAACTCAATCCTAAGAAGTGTACATTCGGAGTTCGTTCTGGAAAATTCCTGGGCTTTTTGGTCAGCGCCAGGGGGATAGACGCCAACCCTGAAAAGGTTCAGGCCGTCTTGGATCTTCCGGAACCCAAAACAATAAGAGACATTCAATGCCTGATTGGCAGGATGGCTGCCCTGGCACGCTTCATCGCCAGGTCAGCAGACAAATCAACCCCATTCTTTAAAGTGTTAAAAGGGAACAAACAGTTCAGATGGGAAGATGAGCAGAGAGAGGCTTTCGAGCAGCTCAAGGAGCATTTGAAGAAACTCCCCACCCTAGAAAAACTAGTGGCGGGGGAGAAGCTTTTCCTCTACATCGCTGTAACGAATTCAACGATAAGCGCGGTTATCTTAAGAGAAGAGGCAGGGTCCCAGCAACCTATATACTTTTGTAAGTCATGCCCTGGGGGCAGTAGAAAAGAACTACCCAGTGGTAGAAAAGGCAGCCTACGCAGTCGTCATTGCAGCCCGAAAGCTCAGACCATACTTTGACGCGCACCCTGTCGTGGTACTGACCGACCAGCCGCTGGAGAAAGTGCTGGAAAAATTCGAGAAGTCTGGGAGACTGCTGAAATGGGCCATTGAATTGAGCGGGCTAGGAATATCTTACCAACCCAGGGCAGCCATCAAGGCGCAGGCCTTGGCAGATTTTCTGGCCGAGTGCTCTCATTCGGAAGAAGACGATCCCCCCGCCGGAGAATGGATGGTATATACATATGGATCCTCCACAGCAACGGTACAGGGGCTGGGGTCGTATTGACCAGCCCTGAAGGAGTGGACTTCGAACATGCTCTCAGGTTCACCTTCCCTGCATCCAACAATGAAGCCGAATATGAAGTCGTTCTCGCAGGCATTAATTTGGCCAAAGCCGCAGAAGCAGAGCGAGTTGTCTTAGCAACAGACTCCCAGCTCATCGCTAACCAAATTATTGGAGAATACAAAGCTAGAGATCAAGCGATGGCCGCATATCTGGATAAGATGAAGCAGGGATTGTCAGGGCTCAAGTCCTATGAAGTCAGGCAGGTCCCCCGGTCCCAGAATAACCGGGCGGACGCCCTGTCAAAATTGGCCAGTTCCTGCCTGCAGGACATACGAAGGTCGGTCTGGGTGGACGTGGTCCAGGAAAAATCTACCACCCCCCGCCAACCAGTCAACGTCGTTGAAAAGATTGGATGACCCCAATCATCCAATTCAAAAAACACGGAACTCTGCCATCTGACCCTGCTCAAAGAAGGAAGACGCTGGTGAGAGCCGCGTGGTTTGTGCTGATAGGCGAAGACCTGTACAAGAAATCATTCTCCTCACCCCTGCTCGAATGTCTGGGGGCAAGGGAGGCTGCAGAGGTCCTAGATGACATCCACTCGGGAATCTGCGGTCATCATATAGGAAAGAAGTCCCTGGCCCACAAGGCCCTGAGAGCAGGATATTACTGGCCAACCCTGCTAGCTGACGCAAAAGATTTAACTCGAAGGTGCAGGAAGTGCCATCTCTTTGCCCCATCGATTCACGCCCCAACCCAGGAACTCAGGCCAATTCTGTCTCCCATCCCCTTCGCCCAATGGGGAATGAACATATTGGGCCCCTTCACTGTTGCGACTGGGGGCAGGAAACTTTTAATTGTGGGGATCGATTATTTTACCAAATGGATCGAAGCAGAGGTAGTACCAAACATCACAGAGCCTGCGGTCAGGAAGGTAATCTGGAGGAACATCATAACCAGGTTTGGCCTGCCAAAAATGCTAGTATTCGATCACGGAAGGCAATTCGACAACGATCCTTTGAGAATTTGGCTGGAAGGCCATGGCATAGCAGTCGCCTACTTTGCTGTCTGCCATCTCCAAACCAACGGGCAGGCTGAAGCTGCCAATAAACAAATCCTGAACGGACTCAAGAAAATGGTGGATGAGCTTAAAGTCAGATGGGCAGACGAGCTGCCAAGCATACTATGGTCAATCAGGACTACCCGAAAAGAATCCACGGGTCAGATCCCCTTTGGCCTGGTATATGGGGCAGAGGCCCTGCTCCCCATAGAGGCACGGATCCCCACCCTGCGATCTCAACAGTATAACAGGGTGGACAATGAAGCAGCAATGACTGAGGCCCTGGACCTAGTCAACGAATTAAGGCAGGAGGCTAGCATGAACATAGCCGCTTACCAACAACGAATGAGGAGGGCGTACAACAAGAAGGTAAATGAAAGGAGTTTCCAAGTAGGGGACTTAGTCTTAAGAAAAACGCAGGTAGTGGGAAAATCGCGGGAACACGGAAAACTGAGCGCCAACTGGGAAGGCCAATATGAGGTAACCCAGATTAAGGGGCCAGGCACCTACAAAATCGCCAATCTTGAAGGCCAAGAACTGGCCGCCCACTGGAATGCGGACACCTTAAAAAAGTACTACGTCTAATGCTAGGGAAGCATAAGTAATTCTCTTTCGAAAAATTGGCGGAGGACACTCAGAATGTAATGTCGACGGCTCCGACCACAGTTATTTTAAGAGTTTTTTAACAAGAAATGAAAAGTCCGATAGTTTATACTCGTTGTTTGTTTAAAATTTGCATTTTTTCACACACAAACGAGCAGGGGGCAATAGGGGGAGGCCCCCCTGTTGCTAAAACCAAGGGAAATGGACCCTCCAACAAAAGTTTTTTTAAGTCCCCCGGCCTACCTCTGGGCAGGCAGGGGGCAGGCCCCCTGGACTTCGACCAGAAGCCAGGATCAGGCCGGGCCCCACGCGCCAAAAGAACAAGGACTGGGGGCAACCCCCCAACCTTGTATAAAAAAGGCAAAGCCCCCTGCCTACCTCTGGGCAGGTAGGGGGCAGGCCCCCTGGACATCGAACAGAAGCCAGGGTCAGGCCAAGCCTCGCACGCCAAAAGAACAAGGACTAGGGGCAACCCCCCAACCTTGTATAAAAAACGCAAAGTCCCCCTGCCTACCGATGGGCATGCAGGGGGCAGGCCCCCTGGACTTCGAACAGAAGCCAGGGTCAGGCCAGGCCTCGCACACCAAATGAACAAGGACTGGGGGAAACCCCCCAACCTTGTATAAAAAACGCAAAATCCCCCTGCCTACCTCTGGGCAGGCAGGGGCAGGCCCCCTGAACTTCGACCAAAAGCCAAGGTCAGGTCTAACTATAAATAGAGAAAGCAGGCAAAGTAGAAACAAAACAGATGCATCCATAAACAAATAAAAGAGTTTTTGACAAAGAGAATACTAAGAATCCAGAAACAAAGAGAAGTTAAAATATTACATCAAATAAGGCAGCCGACCACACCAGGGCTCGGCGTGCAAAAAAATTAAATGTCAGCGAGGGTGCAAAGGCGCAATAGGATAGGGGCAAGAGCCCTCAGAGGACGACTGTCTTGCATGTTAAACATTGGTAGCATCTTGGCTAGGGCCAGTAGCCTCGTCAGGCGGCCTATTTGCCCGAGCTTCGTTCTTGGTGGCATAAAGACCTCGGAAGGTGTCCTCATTAAAATCAGGGAACATTTCCCTAATAACTTCCATGACAAGCTCCAGGGAAGAAGAGGCTCCATCTTGAAAGCTCGTTTCCACTACGACATCAGCTTCCTGCAGAATGGCATCCTTCTCCTTCTGCCATTCCCCGCCCTTTACCTTCAAGTCATCCTGGGCCTTCTTGAAGTCTGAATCAGCCTTGGACAGACGCTCTTCCAGGTCAACTACCCTTCTTTTGGTATGCTCCAGCTCAGCCAACGCGTTTTTAACCTGCTCCACTTCCAGCCTGCTCTCTTTCAGCTCCACCTCCAGTTTAGACGCCTCCCTCATAGCTTTTTCACCATGAGCCTTCCACTGGCTCGCCTGACCCTTTGCCTCCTCCAAATCACCCTCTTGTTTCGCCAGCTGGTCCTTCAAATTGGTGATAAGGGTGATGTCCCTTTCAACCATAGCCAGGCGATCTGGGGGAGGGAGTCCAGGGGTAACAGCTAGCTCTTCATCACTCAGACGGCTAAGGGCCGCCAGCTCAGCAGAAGCTTGAAGCACCCTGGATGTACGCTGTATGTACTGGATCACCTGATTAGTAGTAGAGGTTACAGATTTGCTGAGGCGATCCGCCAAAACAGCACCGGAGTCTGAGAGCAGGGCAGAGACGTCTAAATTGTCGCCAGCAGTATAGTGGAACTCCGTATTTTCCTCTGAAAAGAGGATGCCAGGGACATCGCGAGCAGGGCATTTGGGGTCAGGAATGTCGACGTCGGCCTCTAAATCGACCACATGCGTAGCACCTGAAGGCTCTCTGTTCCTCCTTCTCCTGCTCTCCAGGGGAACACTCTCCCCGGTTTCTTCAAGGTTAACAGGTCGTGATCCCAGGGGAGTATGAGTCCCTGCAGGGGAATCACCCTACTTGCCGGCTGGAGAGGGGGTGGCTTCCGAGGTAACCTCCATCTCCACACCCCGAGCATCAGAAAGAGGAACCGTCGGCTTGGCAGGCGGTAGCCTCGGAGGGAGAGGAAGCCTTGTTCGGCTGGCGGAGATGCTCTTCACGTACTTCATCAAGTTTTTCTCACCCTTCTTGTAGCTGGAAGGAAGGGATGGACGCTTTGAGACAATGGTGAAGTTTTCGTCTAGACCGAGGTTCCTTACCTCCTTCCTTGACCAGAGACGAGTGGCAAGATCTGCAGGGCAAAAGAAAATCAATTAGAAAAATATAGAAAGGTAGAGCCTAAAGGAAATGATGCCAATAGTCCCTGAACTACCTCCTTCAAGGCAAGGAATCAGACCCACTTGGCCCAAATATTTATCAGTGGCTAAGAGCTCCGCATGAGGAAGCCAGAAACCAGGGCCACATACGCCTGATTTATCTACAATAGCAACAAACTTCTCAACCAGCCCTTGGTCCCCTTTATTCAGTTTCACCTCCAGGGCCTTCCCCCCAACTCTCGGGTGATATTCCTCGCGGGTTTCAAGGCGGGTATAGACATGATTCCTAATGTGTCTAGGAATCCGCCACTCTGAAACACTGTGCACATACAGGAAGTTGCTCTTCCAGTCCTTCGGACTGTTCAGAGCTGGCCAGACTGGAGTATATCCCTTCTGCCTTTGGATAGACCAATATCCAGGGGAGCCCCCTCCCCCAGAAGAGGACACCATCTTCAGTCCGACCATATATCTCAGAGCGTTGATTGAAGGCTCCTCGCCATGAAATAGGCAGGTCCACGTGTAAGCTATTAATGATCTAACCGCCACAGCGGTCAACTGAGCTATGGCCACATTCATCCTCCTAAAGGTCTCCTCCAAGAAGGGGTGCAAAGGGAAACGTAGGCCAAATTCTAGACATTTGTGGTAGACGGCTATGCAGCCGTCAGGGGGGCAACATAGAGTATCCTTCTCTCCTGGGACAACAATGGTGTAAGTTTTCAATTGCCCAATTGCCCCAGCAGCATTCTTCGCCAAGATCAAATCCCGGTTCTTGGACTCGGGGTAAGTTTTCAAGGGGACCTGGTACTTGGCCTTATCTAAGTAATAAATTTTGCCCGCTTCCCTGGGGACAAGTGGGCCGGCAATTCTGGAAGGATCAATTTCCATTGCCTCGTCGTCGAAGTCGACGACGTCGAAAGGGGCAGGCTCAGGAGAATTAGCATCTTCACTACTCTCCGAGCGATTTTCTTCGATCATCCTAACACCAGGCCTCCCAGAGGAGGAGGCAAGGTCGGCTCTACCCTCTTCCCTACCCCCCGCCCTCTCAGTCGACGGGTCGGTAAATGTAAGAATGCGAGCGCGGTGACTAGGCGTAATGATTTAAGAAGAAGGAAAAGCGAGGAAATGAAAAAGACGAGGACTTAGGACAGGATTCTAACCTAAAAACGACGATTGCTGGTTGAAATTCCGAGAAAGAAAGCTCCTCAGTCTAAAGAACGCTTTCGGCAGCGAAGGAGTATGAAGAAGGGTTTAGGTTTTTCAAAAAAGCGTAAAAGAAAGAAATGGGGGGAGTAAGAGTGCTTTTATAGGCTGGGGTAAATGAAGAGTCCCCATCCTAAAAGACTTCCCCAGAAAGTATCCCCACGTGTCACGTTTTCAGAAACTGACCACCCATCACTTCCCAAGAAAAGCCTCAAAAAGGTAAAAGATGTCAGAAGGTTAATCATTCCATGACGTCACCCCTTCCTTCAAAAAAAAAAAAAAAACACACATAAAAAGCTTGTCTGATCTTCCATTAATTAGAAAAGGCCCGAAAATGGGCAGTTACAAATTCAGAAGACAGAAAAGTAAAGTACAAAAGGAGCCTGATATTCTGGCTCAGTCAACCAGCCAGCAAATCCAAAGCAGGCCTAATCATCATCTAAATCTGGGGAGTAATCTCCAGGGCTGTCATCATCTAAAGCGGACCCCCAGTCCCAGTCATCTGAGTCCTTGAAAGGGTCATCAGGGCCATCATCTTCGCCCTTACCAGAAGAATAGCCCTGGCCCTCACTGTCTTCAGAGTCACGGCTGCTTGCGTCCCAATCATGGCCAAAAGGGACAGCCCTGGCATCATCAGAAAAACCACGGTCCACCCTCCTCACGAGAGGAGAGGAAGGGCCTGATTCTGGAGAAGAGGTCAATTCAGGGCAGTTGGGGTCAAACTGCTCTGGATGCAGCCAAGGGAAGCACCTATGGCATCCCCTGTCATAGCAGCCCCCTGCCCGGGTGCAATATCCTGAAGGACGATCAGCAGATGGGGAAGACCTCCCAGGGCGTTTGCCGGCCTTGGAGAGGGCCTTCCTCTTAGCAGCCCGTTGAGGGAGGGAGCTCTTCCGTCTACAACAGCGAAGAATTTGGTGAGCCCGCCTAGAATACTTCAGTCAACGACGCCCTCTGAAAATGAGGACCTCCACATAAACTCCGCAGCGGAAGACTGTTTTCTTGACCCAAGACATTGGCTCTTTTCTTTTTTGTAGAGAGAATAGTGGAGAGGTTGAAGATGAGGCGTGAAAATGGGAAAATCAGAACTTATATAGGAGCAAAAGCAAGCCATTAATGGCGCTCCAACCACCTCTGTAAGAGGGAGAGCCAATCATCAAATTGGCACGCTGTCCAAAAATCCTCTTTACAAGAGAAGTAATCATGAGCAAAGACATTCCAACTCTTTTCATGCCCAATGCGGTTGAGTTTCTTCCCTCGGGAACATGCTGCGCATTAAATGCTAAGTTGCTCAAAAGAGTCAACCTCTCATCCCAATCAAGAGATCGCCTGCCAAAGGGAGCCCTGCTTCCCCTTAGCCGGCGAGGGCAAATTGATGGGGGTCGGTAGCCTGCTATGGTCACCCGCCATTTGGGCCCCAAGATGGCCCGACCCAGGAATAGAAGAGAGCCTGCTCTGCAGGCCACCAAACGAGGGGTCGATAAACTCTCCAAGGAACACGCCTGCCCGGCAGAGCCCTGCCGCCAGCCAAACAGGGCAGTCAAGCCCCCCTGCCTGCTGGCCCCCAGGGTGCTCCCACCTTCAGCAGGGGCAGGGGGAAGCCAGGGACCCTTCCGTCATTTTGCCTAAGGTAAAGGGGAATGAGTGGATAAGGTGAATCCACCTGTCACCCTCTCGTCCACTCGTTCTTCCCTCTCCTCTTCTCCTTTCTCTCTCTTGTGGAAAGGTATAAATACTCCCCCATTTCCCATATTAAAGGGGTTGGATTTTCTCTCTCTAGACTCTCACTCTAAAAACGCCACCTAGCCCCTCACGAACTAGGTTCATTAAGGCATTCCACGGACTAACTTAGGCATCGGAGAGGGTTCCCTCGGACACCTCCGAGGCCCTGTGCGTTCACTGTGCAGGGAGCAGGCCATCTTCGCCGGGAAAGTCCGGTCACCGGAGTGTGAGAAAAGAGAGGACAAAGAGATTCAAGTGATCAATATCCGAGCAACGTAATAATCGTGAGACCCGAATCCGAAGTCGGGTCTATTATTTCCATAACCGGAACAACATCAAATAAATAATATACTCTTAACTCTTTAAGTAGTATATTACTTTTATATCAATATATAATTGGTCCCATAATAATAATCATTTGGCTAAATTTACAACTCCTTGTAAATATTAATAGCTAATTACCACTACCCCTAAAAGGATACAAAACCTAAACTAATTTAGTAATTAACTTTTAAATACTAAATTAAGTCTTATTTAATCGTATTATAATAAGACGTAAAATTTACTTAGTCAATTATCGTATAATAGACTAATAAACTTAATCGGATTGAGTTCAAAACTCTATCTCCAATAAATAACTCTCATTACCAAGCATATATCAAATATATACGCAAGGAGCTAATTAACTGTATCAAATACAAATAATTAGTTTTCTATTTGGGTCTCAAACTATAGGTGTGACCGAAAGGGATCAGTTGATCACCGTCGTCATACGACAATAACGTCTAACTTTAGTCAGCTGAGCGTTATCGATTTACGTTAATCAACTGACGTGGAGTATCAATGTGCTAATTATCCTAAGTATATTCCGTCCATGAGATTTGATATATAAATGCACTATTGTGGAGGACACTTGCTCCAACAATCTCCCACTTGTCCGATACAAGTTGTGCATGTAGCCACTATATTGCGGAGGACTCTTACTCCATCAATATCATTCTCCCACTTGTCTACACAAGTTGTGTGCTACCGATTCTCTTGTCTCTTTGATGTCACATCCTCCCACTCATCACAAGGTGTCTTTCAGGTCGCACTTGTGATTTAATTATAATTAAAGTCGTTTTCTCGATCTGGAGAATAACTGTCTGACCGGAAAATTTACCATAGATATATTTTCGAGCGTGGCCACGCATTTCCAGTTACTTCTCCTCGAGTGGCCCAAGGATTTTTGTACCCAACGTGGGTGGACAATTCCTGTTGACCCATCTTATACTGTATAATACAGATCACCATGACCCATAAGATGTCCATCAGCCTCCTTTCACGGTACGACCTTGGACAACAACCAAAGCCAATCGGAAACTGCACCGACTCAGATAAATGGTCACCAGTCTAAAGAATCAACTCATAGGAAAAAAATAGAAATCCCCGCCACGACCAGGCCTCAACTATTTTGATAAGGGACTATATTGTGGTCACTGCCCGGCAGAGTGACAATCAGTCTGCCTATGTAAATGACCAGTCATCTCCATGACCCCATGGTCTTGAACTAACCATCGATCAACTTAGAATCTCGTCACTTGGAGTCGTCACCTCATTAAGTGACAAGGGACCAAGATACTATGTTCAAATGTTCACTTGAATAGGGTTCAAGATTGTCTCACAATCCATTCGAATGAACAAAGTATAATATTTAGTCAAACTAAATAAAAGAGTTCATATTGAAATTCGAACAGTGAATGCTATTATCAGAAATGTAAAAATTGCTCTAATATCCAATTACATCTTAGATAACTAAAGAAAATCTGGGACTTCTTTCAATCCCATTGCAACAACATGACCATCATGTTTAGCCTTTAAAAGAGGCTTGGTTAAAGGATCAGCGATGTTATCGTCTGTCCCAACCTTACAAATATCGATTTCCCTTCTTTCCTCGATATCTCTTATCACGTGGTATTTCCTAAGTACATGTCTAGACTTATTGCTAGACTTGGGCTCTATTACTTGAAAAATAGCCCCGTTGTTATCACAATATATGGTGATAGGATCTTTGACGGAATGGACTACTCCTAGTCCTTCCAAAAATTGACGAATCCAAATAGCTTCCGAAGCTGCGATGTACTCAGCTTTAGTTGTAGAGTCCGCGGTGACACTTTGCTTGGAACTCTTCCAGCTAACGGCTCCTCCATTCAACATATAAACATACAAATCATCCCTATCGGATTGGAAATCGGCATCCGTGTAACCTCTTACACGTAACTCAGTATCCCCTCCAAACACTAAGAACGAATCCTTAGTCTTTTGCAAGTACTTAAGGATGTTCTTTATGACTGTCCAGTGACTTTTACCTGGGATGGCTTGATAACGACTCGTCATGCTCAAAGCATACGAAACATCGGGACGAGTGCACATCATGGCATACATGATTGATCCCACAGCGGAAGCATATGGGATCAACTTCATGTGTTCAATATCTTCGGATGTGGTAGGACACTGTGACTTGCACAAAATGGTACCTTGACTCATGGGAAGAAAGCCTCTCTTAGAGTCTTTCATTTTGAATCTATCAAGAATCTTATCTATATAAGCTTCTTGACTTAATACCAACATCCTTTTGGACCTATCTTTATGGATCCGAATACCCAAAATGCGTTGTACATTTCCCAAATCTTTCATTTGGAAGTGTTTTCCAAGCCACTCATTTACAGAAGCAAGCATCGGAACGTCATTCCCGATAAGAAGTATGTCATCCACATACAAGACAAGAAAGGTTACCTTACTCCCACTAAACTTCATTTACAAACAAGGTTCCTCGACACTTCGAATAAAACCATACTGTTTGATAACATTATCAAAGCGATGATTCCAACTTCTGGACGCTTGCTTAAGACCATAAATGGATCTCTTAAGCTTGCATACCTTCTTAGGATTAGATGTATCTACAAAACCTTATGGTTGTGTCATATACACTTCCTCTTCTAGAATCCCATTCAAGAAGGCGGTTTTGACATCCATTTGCCAAATCTCATAATCATGAAATGCGGCAATCACTAAGATAATCCTAATGAAGTGAAGCATTGCGACTGGAGCAAAGGTTTCGTCATAGTGAAGACCATGAACTTGAGTAAAACCCTTTGCCACCAATCTAGCTTTGTAGATATTTTTATGTCCATCTATGCCATTCTTGATCTTAAAGATCCATTTACACTGAAGAGGTCTCACCTTTTCAGGTAAATTAACCAAATCCCATACTTGGTTTTCGTGCATAGAGTCCATTTCGGATCGTATGGCTTCAAGCCATTGCATGGAATCACGACTAGATATGGCCGCCTTGTAGGTTGTAGGTTCGTCACTTTCGCAAAGCAACACATCTAACGCATCTTCCTTGACAATACCAAGGTATCGATCAGGTGGATGACTAACCCTCGTGGATTTCCTAGGTTCAAAGGGCACAACAACCGTGTCCGAGGAGGAGGGAACGCTTTCCTCCACTTAATTCTCGGTATGTGGCTCTTGGACTTCATCAAGTTCAAATTTTCTCCCACTCTGTCTTCTAGAAATGAAGTCATTTTCTAGAAAGACAGCGTCACGAGCAACAAACACTTTGTTTTCGTGACGATTGTAGAAGTAATAACCTTGTGTTTCCTTTGGATATCCAACAAAAAGACATTTGTCGGATCTGGGTGCGAGTTTGTTGTCAGACTTGTTCTGAACATATGCTTCACAACCCCATATTCTCATAAACGACAAATAAGGAACCCCTCCCTTCCATATCACATATGGTGTCTTATTGGCTGCTTTAGTCGGGTTTCGATTTAGTGAAAATATTGCGGACAAAATGGCAAAACCCCAAAATGAATCAGGAAGCTCAGTGAGACTCATCATGGACTGAACCATATCTAATAAAGTTTGGTTTCTCCTTTCGGCCACACCATTCAATTGTGGTGTGCCAAGAGGAGTCCATTGTGATACTATGCCACAATCTTTTAGGTGTGAATCAAATTCATTATTTAGGTATTCACCACCACGATCGGATCGTAGTACTTTAATCTTTTTATCCAGTTGGTTCTCTACTTCACATTGAAACTCCTTGAACCTTTCAAAAGCATCACTCTTGTGCCTCATTAAGTAGACATACCCATATCTACTTAAGTCATCGGTAAAAGTGATGAAGTAGTTGTAACCACCCCTAGAGTTGATAGTCATTGGGCCAGACACATTGGTATGTATAAGGCCCAATACCTCACTTGCTCGTGTTCCTTTACTTGAGAAAGGATCACGAGTCATCTTGCCTAAAAGGCAAGACTCGCATACATCATAAGATTCGTAATCAAATGGTTTGAGAAGTTTCGTTGAAATAAGCCTCTTTATGCGTCGTTCGTTTATGTATCCTAAACGACAATGCCAAAGGTAGGATTAATTAGGTTCACCTGTTTTGAGCTTCTTGTTTTCCACATGACATACATCGTTAACATTATCTAGAATATAAATACCTCCGATAGACGTAGCTTTACCATAAACCATGTCATTAAATGAAAAAGTACAACAATTGTCCTTAATCATAAAGGAAAAACCTTCTGTATCAAGTACGAAAATGGAGATAATGTTCTTAGTTAAAGTTGGTGCAAAATAACAATTATTCAAATACAACTCAAAACCACTTGCTAGAGTGAGTACATATGTTCCTACGGATATAGCGGCTACTCTAGCTCCATTTCCCATGCGTAGATCCACATCACCCTTGGCTAGTGCTCGCACGTGCCTCAGCCCCTGTACATGATTACAAGGTGAGAACCACATCCGGTATCTAATACCCAAGTGGAAGTGCAAGTATAGTTAATGTCTATCATATAGAGAGAAGTGAGGACAATACCTAACGGAGTCTCACTCTCGTTTTTCTTGCTCTTCAAATCCTTCAAATATTTGGGACAATTGCGCTTCCAATGTCCCTTGCCATTACAATAATTGCAATCGGCATTGGCATGTTTGTTAACCTTAGCCTTAAGTTTGCTATTCACAATAGCTTTCCCTTTATTCTTGTCTTTTCCTTGTTTCTTGAATTGGGTCTTACCTTTGTTTTTACCCTTTTGAACCCCAAGGTTTAGATTCTTCATTTTCATGGAGAGCATGTCTCTCTTCTCACTCCCACTAACCTCCATGTCCCTCTCCGCTTGGTTGAGGATTGCATGGAGCTCTTGGAAACTCTTGTCCATGCCATGCATATTATAGTTCACCCTAATTTGAGAGAACTTGGAGGGGAGTGAGTGAAGAATGCGACCTATCGCAAGCTTCTTGGAAATGCTACACCCTAGACGCTCTAGAGTGTCAATATGCTCAATCATCTTGAGCACATGAGGGCCAACTTTTTGACCCTTTTTTAGCTTACTCTCGAAGAATCTTATCATAGCCTCATATTGGCGAATATCTGGCGATTGAGAAAAAGTCGTCGTAACCCTTGAGAATATCTCATATGCATTAAGGGTAATGTATTGAAGCTTGAGTTTTGGAGACATTGAACATATCAAGATGTTCTTGATATCGTTAGATATCTTTAAAAACTCCTCATAGGCGGTCCTTTGTGCCTCGGTGGCTCTATGACCGGGTTCATTGGGTGGTGGCTCGTCCAAGTAACGAAGGACGTTGTCGGACAACGCCGCACCTTTTATGGTAGACTCCCACTCGATGAAATTACTTTCATCGTCTTTCAAGATACATTTGTCCATAACGGACCTAAGCCAAGAATCTTTTCCGAGTTGAATGGTTGCATTGGTAGCCATAGCGAATTATAAACACTACAGCAAAGTTTAGGAAATATTAACATTCATTGTTATATAATTTACTTGTAAAACAATTTTGACAAGTCACTCATATAATGACCCCTCACGAAATTATATAAGTGATTCCGAGACCCGCATTTAGATAAGAACTAACATCGCATGCAATCCTTATGTAAAAACGGTAAGTCATTACTTGACCAATTCTACCTTAGAACTCTCGGTTGACGGATTTCAACCAAATCCATCTCCTAGCCCCGGAATAACTATTATTCCGTTGAGTCCAACCCAATCTTGGCATGTGATCTTATCGCCCTACTTACCCAAGGTAAAAAGGGGTCCACGTTGTGGTTGCTCTAATGAACAAGGGGTTCATAGGTGCTTTAATTGGTAAGGCTAAATCTCAATTCTTACTATGCATGTGAGAGGTCTTGTCAATATTAAGTTACTAATCACTTATAAGTGAACTAAGTTGGTGATTACGTAAATTGGTGAATTGACAATCGGTGAATAAAATGCATGATTCGCAATTTTGGCATGAGCGAATATAAAGCAAGCATCAAACAAAATAAATCCTAGTATGGTCATCTAGCTAATCTAATTAACTAGACTATTACAAAATCGGAAACCAACTCCTTGGTCCCTGGCCTCTTCAATGAAACACTTCCAAAAGGCACCGTCTTTTTGACCACCGTCTTGGGTAATCTCCCTCTTCATAATAATTAATTACAAATGATGCAAATGAATACATAGCAATTCCTATTATACATTTGTATAAATAAAACTATTAATTATTACAATCGGGGTAATCTCCGTCTTCATAATAATTAATTACAAATGATGCAAATGAATACATAGCAATTCCTATTATACATTTGTATAAATAAAACTATTAATTATTACAATCGGGCGATACGAGATCGCAATTAATAACAACCAAATCGATATTCCCTTTCATTACGGGTAATACCGATTAAAACATTATGCCATACTAGGTACAAACTTGCAAAATAATCAATAAAATGACATTCATTCATTCAGCAACATTAAAATAAATAAAATGCTGTAAAAATCATGCCAAAATCGCCCTACTATTTATCAAGTTCATCCTAGCTCGGTTTTTATGGAATTTATCGATTTTTAACCATTAAAAATCATTAATCAACACTTAATTCTCAATTAAGCTCAAACTAATTTTCCAAACCAATTTGGAAATTTCAAGAATTAATCTCCACTAATTTGAAAAATAAAAATTAGTTTGAATTGATTTAATTTGCTAATTTAATCGGTTGTTCCGGTATGGAAACAATTAAACCCGACTCCGAGTTCGGATCTTAATTAACATAATTGAAGTTCAAAGTGATCGATTTAAGTCTTCCTTGACTCTCCCCTTCCTCCTTACTCCGATGGTCGAACTTTCCCAGCGGAGATGGTCTGCCCTTGCACAGAGAACACATAGGGTCCCGGAGGTATCCTAGGGAACCCTCTCCGATGCCTAAGTCAGTCCGTGAAATGCCTTAACGAACCTAGCTCGTGAGGAACTAGGCGGCGGTTTTTAGAGTGAGAGTCTAGAGAGAGAATTTCCAACCCCTTTCTTGTGGGAAATGGAAGAGTATTTATACCTTCCCACAAGAGAGAGGAAGTAGAGAGAGAGTGAGAGAAGGGGTGGATGAGGGGGTGACAAGTGGCTTCACCTCATCCACTCATTCCCCTTTACCTTTAGGCAAAATGACGGAAGGGCCCTTGATTTCCCCTACTCCTGCTGGGCATGTGAATACCCAAGAACCAGGAGGCAGGGAGTACTGGTTGCCCTGCTCGGCGGGCGGTGACGCCCTGTCGGGCAGGTTGATGCCTTGGAGTGATGGCTTCTCGCTTCATGACCTGCCTGGTAGGTCCTTCTTTATTCCCGGGTCGGGCCACCCTGGGACTCAAATGGCGGGCGACCCGCTTGCAGGCTTCCGACTCCCATCAATTTGCCCTCGCCGGTTAAGGGGAAGCAGGGTTCTCCTTGGCAGGCGATCTCTGGGATGGGAGGTTGACTTCTTAGCATTTAATGCGTTGCATGTTCCCGAGGAAGGAAGCTCAACTGCATGGGATATGCAAAAAGTCGGAATGTTTTTCGGCTCATGATTACCTCTTGCAAAGAGGATTCTTGGGCAGCGTGCCTCCTCAGTGATTGGTTCTTCTCTTTACTGAAGTGGTTGGGGTGCCATAAATGGTGTGTTTTACCCTTGTATAAATTCCAATCCTTACCACTTCTTACGTTTCATCTTCAACCCTTCTTTTAGCTTTATTTTCTCTTATAAGAACAATGTCTTGGGTTAAGAAAACAGTTCCTCTCTGCGGGGTTCGTGTGGCTATGTTTCGCTTTAAGGGGTTTTGGAGATTAAGATATCCAAGGGCTGATTTTCTGGCCCTGCGTCGCAGTGGGCGACTTCGGCTTCGCTCTTCTCTGAATACTAGGAGGAGAGCTGCCAGAAGGAAAGCTGCCAGGATAGGCAAGCGTCCTATCCAAACTTCATCTCCACCTGGGCCCATGATTGGGCGCTGCTCTGGCTGCTTTGATCGGGGGTGTTATACGTGCTTCCCCTGGCTACACCCCGAGCAATTCGTTCCTAACTGTCCTGAGTTTAACTCATCCCCTGAGTCGGGCCCTTCTTCCCCTGTGAAGAAGACGGGTTGTGGTTCTTGTGATGATGTTAGGACGGTCCCTTATGGTAGGGACTGGGATATCAGCAGTCATGATTCCGGGGATAGTGAAGGCCAAGGCTACTCCTCCGACGGTGGAGAGGACTTCCCTACTGATCCTTTCAAGGACTCAGACGATTGGGACTGGGGATCAGCTTTGGATGACTGCAGCCCAAGGAATTACTCGGGTCCTGATGATGACTAGGTCTGCTCAGGGCTTGCAGGCTGATTAATTGGGCCAGAGAGTCAGGCTCTTTTCTGTACTTTTTATTTGCCGTTGAATGTAACTTGCCCATTTTGGGCCTTTTTTCTCAATGAATGAAAAAATCAGGCTGTTTGGTTACGTTTTTGTTGCTCTCTTTTTTTTTGAATGAATGCGGGGATGACGTCATTGGGTGACCAGCTCTTCTGACACCCTTTGCCTTTTCGAGGCCCTTCTTGGGAATAGGTGGGCGGTTGTTGTTTCAAAATGCGACACGTGGGATAGTTCTTGGGGAGGTATTGTTAGTGGGGCGGCCCTTCAGCTTCCTGGGCTTATATAAGCCCCTCTCCTTCCCCTATTTCCCTTTTTCACATTTTTTAAACTCAAAAACCCTCTTCATTCCTCCACTGTTTGAGAACTCTTTTCTCAAGACTGAGAAGCTTTTCCCGTCGGATTTTCAAGCGGCGATCATGTAACACCCCTGATTTTATGAATAAAATTAATTTAAAATTTTATTCGTATTTTTTTTTGTTTACGATTTAACTCGTAATTCTTAAAATTATTATAAAATGAATTTATCGTTTAATCATTTCAAACTTCTAAAATGCTATTTGACTCAAAAACTCTTCTTATATTTAAAACATATTTTTATTTCTGTTTCGATTCATTTTATACATTTAATTTAATTCTTATCGAAAGTCTATTTCGGCGATTTAAATTCTAAATTATTTTATTTATTTATATTTAAACTCGAATTCCTATTTTCGGCTAGAGTTTCATTTATTTTAAATTTCATCAAAATATTTATTACCTTTTCCTCGAGAAATCAATTTAATTCATTTCGTCGAAAATTTATTATTAATCGGAAAATACTATTTCGTCATCTTTATTTCTATAAACTTCATTTTCGACTCGAATAATTATTTGTATCTTGAGAGACGTTATTTTACTTAATTGGCGACCCGATTATTTACTAACTTATTGACTCGATTTTTATTCGATTCGTGCGTCAGCCAACTTATCGATGCGGAATTTGTTTAATCCGTATTTCTAACCCGATTCATTTAATTAGATGATTCATCCCTTTACCGATTTCATTTGGTACGTGTCCCCTTGCAATTATTACACACACACCCCCTATCTCTTTGTTTATCCCCCTTCTTTATTCTTTCACCGTTTCAGTTTTTTTTTGTCTTTCTCTCATTCATTCCCTCAACCGCATCATCTCCTCTCCATCCTCTTCATCTCCATCGACTCAATCTTTATCCTTCGTAGGCCTTAATCACCTTTCAGCATCTTATTTTCGTCCAACCTTGCTCTCATCGCCATTTGAGTGTTGTTGTGGCGTTTATCGTTTTTTTTTCTTCCCCTGTCCGTTTTCCGCCTCTGTTTTCTTTCGCTCGTTGTTTTCCATGTTATTAAGTAATGGTAATCTCCTCTTCTTCTTCTTTCTCATTCCTCTTTCTGTTTCGTATTTGCTACTGTCGATACTGCTGCTCTTAAGTTTCGTTGCTGCTGTTGTTTTCCGTATTGCTGCTGCTGTCACGCTTGTCACGATTTTTGCTGCCGTTTTACTTAGTCTTCTCCTTCTTCATCGTTTTGTTGTTTGTTGTTGTCATCGTTTTGTGTGGGTGTATTGATATTGTTTCGGCTCTCTTTTTCGATCAAACCACACTCATAATCACCCATGTTTCCTCAGTTTGATATCGGGTTTGTCATTAATTGGCGTCCCTCCACTCTTCATGTTGTTTCATTACATTTTTGCTCGTTGCTTGTTGCTTTGCCGTTGCGCGCTGCTGTTTGTATCTTTTTCTTCCCTTCCTTTTCCCCTTTGTCCCTTCAGTCTTTTTTTTTTCTGTTTCGGTTCTACTGCCTGCTGCTGGAGTCGTTGTTCCCGTGCCTTGTTTGTCGGTTTCCCCCGATTTTCTTCTTCCTTTTGTTCTTTGCTGCTGCAGTTGCGTTTTGCCGCTACTGTTTGGTCACGTTTACTGCTACCCGCATTTTCCTTCTCTCCGTTATCGTCCTTTGTCCGTTTCCTCTCGTTTTTCTTCATTCTTTTGATGCTATTGTCGCATTGTTTGGTTCGATGTGCTGCTAATTGGTTCCGCTGTTGCTGCTGCTTTTCGTTATTGTTGGTGTTGTTGTACTCTCTCTGTTGATCTGCTGCTCTCCTTTTCGATTCCACCTTCTTCTCATTTTTCTTTCTTTTTCTTTCTTCTGTGCTCGTGTCTGCCACTGCTTTTGATGTATCGCTGCTGTTGTCGACGTATGTCTTCACTGCTGCTGTACTAGCGGTCCTACAACTTGGAGCATAAGGACGACATTCCTATGACGCTTGGGTAGATCAAGAAGGACGTGTACGAGTTCGTTTTGGGTGTCGACTAAAGGTAACTTTAGGACGTTACTCGATTCTATATCGTATGTTTGAGTAGTAGTATGTAGTAAATATTTTAACTTCGGTTTTCTAATTTTAGCTATTTATTATTGCTAATAATATTAATTTGTAAAAATTGTATGTCTTATTATACTTTACAGTTTTCGATATCGTTTAATAAATCGTTAGTAATTTTATTATTTATAATCATTATAATATTTTGTTGGTTATCGTGACACTAGTAACTAAATAATGTCGATTTCATATTTTATCTTATTTTGTTAATTTATAATTTTCACTTAAAAATCGTATTTTTATATTTTAATCGAAATTCGTATACTTGTTAATAGATTAATTTTCGTTTTACGATTTATTCTAATAAACGAGACAATAGTCAATTTTGTTTTAAACATATTTTTAGTCGAGACTATTTTCACTAATAATTCTCTATTTGTTTCCGATTGACTATTTTTATTAAAATCCATATTATTTATTAATAAAAACTATATGTTAAAAATAATTTGAATTCTTCGTAAATTTCATTTCATTTGTAAAGTTCGTCGACTCAATTAATTTTGATATCGTTTTTCTTAAAATATCTCTTTTCTAAGGTCTATATTTTTAACTCGATTTCCTAATTATTTATAAAATACTATATATTGACTTATTAAATTTTATTTTTTTTAGTAACGAATTTAGAAATATAATAAAGTTACGATAACGACGATAGTAGTAAAATGTTAGTTTCGTTAGAGACGCTATCTTTATACATTTCACTTATTTTTAATAACTTACGAATTATCTATAACAATATTTCCATTTTAAGTAAGTTTCTAAAATTAGTAAGTTTCTATTTATAGAAAGTTTCCCTTTTATATAAAATGTTTATTCCTTTTATCCTCATACTATTTTTTATTGATTATATCTTTTGTATTTATCGATAATGGCTGCTTTGGAGTTATGGAAGAAGACAAGTGTATGGGTATGGGTAGAGTAATACAGTCTAGGGTATACGTTTTGCCATCAACTATAAAGCTGGTGTGTCTATGTTGAGATGCATTGGTCTTTGAACTGAGCATGGTTTGTGTTCAGGAGTGTGTATATTTTGACCTTAAACTTAGATATCGCATCGTGTAAGTCGCCGTCGGGTTGAACTGGATTACGGTTGGTGTCCAGGAGGGGTGTACATTACTTAAGCCAGGACCTCGCTGCACGCAGTCCTGTTATAGTTTGAGTTGCCTAGTTAGAGACCGAAGTCTAATTTGTTTTGATTAAGTTCTCGAAGCTAGTTTGAGTATTATCCTAGTGAAAGTCTATTCCGTTGCACTGATTGATTTCCATAACGCCATTTTTGAATATTATTATTATCGATTGATATTGACTTGCAGGTTTGCAAATGCTTTAAGTTTCGCTGAAAACTTATTTTTATTATATCATTTTAATGTTTTCTCATTTTAATTATTTTGATATAGTAATACTATTATTTTTCCATATGATATAATTTGGCTGGGAGAACGTCCGAGTTACTCCCCACTGACGTGGCTGTTATGTTTATAACATGATAGGTATTTGCTGCTGGGGTTTGGGTGTGAGCTAGCGAGTAGGGTGGATCCTACTCTTCCTTCATTCATGTTTATTTATGGATTTGTATAAACCCGTTTGGAGATTTTTACTTTTAGCCCTTTTGTAAAAAGAGGCCTTTGTATTGACTTACCATTTTTTTTTATTAAGATATAGTTTGTCAGTGTGTTTTAATCCCAACTCTACAGTGTTTCCGCCACTGTATTGCGTTAGAATTTCTAGGGGATTACAGTTGGTATCAGAGCATTGTTGCTCCCGACGCTTACACCTGATTTTAGGAAAAATACTTGTAAATGATTTGAATGATAATAAAATATTAGTGAGAGATGGGTAGAAACCTAAATAAGGACTTGACTGTTAGGTTTATATGTTCTTGTAACTCAATGGTTAGCATTGAATATTTGTTTCTTTTGTCTGGAAGAAGATATTAGTGATGCTGCTCCAGATCGGGACAAGACCTGCTTAAAACTCTCAATGACTGTTGGCTCGAGTGGATCAGTTGGTGCTCCAAGAAAGATGCCGATGGTGATTTTTCAGCTCCAGTTCAGTTTGCTTAAGCTACAGGTTAGATGATCAAGAGTAGATTCCTGTTCCTTGATGTTGGAGTAGATCTAGTTAGAGCGACCCAAGACTTGAGTGCTCGTTCCTCTACAAGAAGATGAAGTAATCCTTTTAGTTCCCCCGTGAACCTTGGAGGTCCAAACTTCCCCTTCTCGTTTAGGTCTTATCATCTAGGTCATTGTTTCTTTTCTTCCTTCCTCTACTTCTCTTATTTTATCTCTTATATTCTCATCTTCATTTTGCTTGATGAATCCTTGTTCTATTCCTCTATTGTACCATCTTTCTCTTGAGATTCTTTGGTTAGATCGAATCCTGTCTTAGTGAACCCGTGTTATAGATATTTGAGGTTTAGTAAACCCTTGTTACCTTATTTGAGGATTGTGATTCTACCCTATTTTCTATGAAAGTAAGAATGAGGATTGAGTTGAATGGTATTTGTTGATTGATGAAATTAGGATGATACTTTAGACATTGAACCTTGGGTTATAGGTTACTTGATTATTTGGAAGACTTAAAGTTGAATAATCTTTTGGAGTAGTAAGAGTATGTCATATTTGATGGATACCTAGTACCTAACCTAGAACCGAACTAAGTGTAACTAATGATATCACTTTGGATTCTTACCTAATGCTTATTTGATGGATGCATCGTGAATATTTGGGATCATAAAGTATTGTTTAAAATGTGAGTTGTGGTACCATCAGGGGTTTTCATTAATACCGTTAGAAATTTTGGTTGACATAGATTACCCGTGTTTCTTAAGAATTAGGTCGTTGATCGTTATTTAAGGTTGTAACCTATGAACTTTGGAGTTGAGTGATCTAAACTTGGATTAATTATTCTTAACCTTGAAGAAGAGAAACATATTGCACAATTAAAGGTTGAATTTATTGCGTTGTTTTGAGGATTACTTAATGTCAATCATCTTAATGGATTTATAGTTCAGAACCCTTAGACCAACGAGATTGTGGATTCGTTGAGTTAATAAATATTTTAGTGATTTCGCTGTCGATATGAGATTTGATGGAATTTTCAGAAGCCTTAGTTGAATGACGTGTTTGAAGATGTGAGTGTTTGCGCCATTACCTATAGGTTTGAGCGTGTCTGAGGATTTATTGTACTTTTCTCTACTTCTGTACTTGTGGCATTATAAATATGTTGTTGATCATTTTCGAGGATTTTGTGCCGAACATTGTTAAATTGGTGGATCTCGTTTACTGCTCCTTACTCGAGAAATTTGGGGTGT
Source organism: Agrostemma githago (assembly GCA_958450325.1). Lineage (NCBI taxonomy): Eukaryota > Viridiplantae > Streptophyta > Magnoliopsida > Caryophyllales > Caryophyllaceae > Agrostemma > Agrostemma githago. The sequence goes on along the minus strand of OY288241.1, from coordinate 19,045,704 downwards.
ACCTTGAGTTCAGACTTTATGAGCTTTGGATTTAGTAACCTTATCGATGGCAAGTTTAGGTGTGTTTTGTTGACCGTTGGAATTTTAAATTATGGGTTTAGATTCTAAAGCCTTTGTGGATTAGTATCATGTCGTTTGAAGATTGGATAATCACGTAAGACATTTTTGGAGATTGTGACTGAGTAGTGCCACCTAGCGCCTAATATTGGACTTAACGTTATTTGATGGAAATTAGGAACCCGTGTTTGTGGGAGTCGTACCAGAAATCTCGAGATGGTTAATTTCTTCTCTAATCCTTGAGAACTCTCCTTAACTCTCAATCTCGTCTTCCCCTAAGCTTTCCTTAAATTCTGCTATTTCTTCTTTGGCCAAACCCTTCGACTTCTTTATCGGGTTCGAAAATTTTTGTTCCAATTTGTCTTTGACTCTGACTCTATTTATCCGTTTGCCATTTTCCCGAACTATTGTTATGAAAAGTTTGACTAACTTACAAATTTTGATTTTCATGAAATTTTAACTTTTCGAGGCATAATTTTAAATTTTAAAACTCTTCGTTTTGTAAAAACTTTGAGCAACTTAAACTTTTCGGCTATCGTGAAATTTTAACATTCTGAGTTTTAAATTTCAAAACTGTGTGCTTTGTTTTTGTTTTATTTTTGTTGAAAACATATATATAGTCCTGTTTCAATGCCTTAAGATTTTATTTTAAAGTGTTTCGAGATTGTTTCGAATTTCAATTTTCAAGCTTGTGTAAATTTTACGAAAATTTTCATAATGACTAATATTTTAATTTCTATAACATTATTAGGTAAAACGGTTTAAAATTTTTCGAAAAACATCGTATGTCTAAGTTTTTGTTTTATTTTCGATAGACTTTAAGTCTGTTTTTGAAAATGTTTGACGACTGGTTCGATTTTTATTTGCTGAGTACAAAATTTGATTTCACAAATTTTTGTTTGGTCTTAAAATAAAATATTGTCAAATTTCTTAATCAAAACGTTTTGCTGTCGCTTTGAAAATATTTGGTAACTCTCCCCCTCGAGTGCGTTTACAAATATTATTTATCGTCATTATTTTATCAAATAATTTTTACTTACGATTTTATTAATTTAAACGAGCTTAAACTTTGGGAATTGAGGCCAACGCTTCTTGAAATAAATTTTGTCTTCGATTTCGATTTCATATCACGTTAGAAATTGTCAAAAAACAAAAACAAAAATTATAAAAATATATATATATATATATATATATATATTTAAACCGAGATTGTGATGCGAGTTAAGCAATTACCTTGTGTTCAATCATTATAACCTTGTTTTCCATCTATTAGTATGTTTTGTTAGTTTCGAGGACGAAACTTCTTTTTAGTGGGGAAGATTGTAACACCCCTGATTTTATGAATAAAATTAATTTAAAATTTTATTCGTATTTTTTTTGTTTACGATTTAACTCGTATTCTTAAAATTATTATAAAATGAATTTATCGTTTAATCGTTTGAAACTTCTAAAATGCTATTTGACTCAAAAACTCTTCTTATATTTAAAACATATTTTTATTTCTGTTTCGATTCATTTTATACATTTAATTTAATTCTTATCGAAAGTCTATTTCGGCGATTTAAATTCTAAATTATTTTATTTATTTATATTTAAACTCGAATTCCTATTTTCGGCTTGAGTTTCATTTATTTTAAATTTCGTCAAAATATTTATTACCTTTTCCTCGAGAAATCAATTTAATTCATTTCGTCTAAAATTTATTATTAATCGAGAAATACTATTTCGTCATCTTTATTTCTATAAACTTCATTTTCGACTCGAATAATTATTTGTATCTTGAGAGACGTTATTTTACTTAATTGGCGACCCGATTATTTACTAACTTATTGACTCGATTTTTATTCGATTCGTGCGTCAGCCGACTTATCGATGCGGAATTTGTTTAATCCGTATTTCTAACCCGATTTATTTAATTAGATGATTCATCCCTTTACCGATTTCATTTGGTACGTGTCCCCTTGCTATTATTACACACACACCCCCTATCTCTTTGTTTATCCCCCTTCTTTATTCTTTCACCGTTTCAGTTTTTTTTTTTGTCTTTCTCTCATTCATTCCCTCAACCGCATCATCTCCTCTCCATCCTCTTCATCTCCATCGACTCAATCTTTATCCTTCGTCGGCCTTAATCACCTTTTAGCATCTTATTTTCGTCCAACCTTGCTCTCATCGCCATTTGAGTGTTGTTGTGGCGTTTATCGTTTTTTTTTCTTCCCCTGTCCGTTTTCCGCCTCTGTTTTCTTTCGCTCGTTGTTGTCCCTGTTATTAAGTAATGGTAATCTCCTCTTCTTCTTCTTTCTCATTCCTCTTTCTGTTTCGTATTTGCTACTGTCAATACTGCTGCTCTTAAGTTTCGTTGCTGCTGTTGTTTTCCGTATTGCTGCTGCTGTCACGCTTGTCACGATTTTTGCTGCCGTTTTACTTAGTCTTCTCCTTCTTCATCGTTTTGTTGTTTGTTGTTGTCATCGTTTTGTGTGGGTGTATTGATATTGTTTCGGCTCTCTTTTTCGATCAAACCACACTCATAATCACCCATGTTTCCTCAGTTTGATATCGGGTTTGTCATTAATTGGCGTCCCTCCACTCTTCATGCTGTTTCATTACATTTTTGCTCGTTGCTTGTTGCTTTGCCGTTGCGTGCTGCTGTTTGTATCTTTTTCTTCCCTTCCTTTTCCCCTTTGTCCCTTCAGTCTTTTTTTTTCTGTTTCGGTTCTACTGCCTGCTGCTGGAGTCGTTGTTCCCGTGCCTTGTTTGTCGGTTTCCCCCGATTTTCTTCTTCCTTTTGTTCTTTGCTGCTGCAGTTGCGTTTTGCCGCTACTGTTTGGTCACGTTTACTGCTACCCGCATTTTTCTTCTCTCCGTTCTCGTCCTTTGTCCGTTTCCTCTCGTTTTTCTTCATTCTTTTGATGCTATTGTCGCATTATTTGGTTCGATGTGCTGCTAATTGGTTCCGCTGTTGCTGCTGCTTTTCGTTATTGTTGGTGTTGTTGTACTCTCTCTGTTGATCTGCTGCTCTCCTTTTCGGTTCCACCTTCTTCTCATTTTTCTTTCTTTTTCTTTCTTCTGTGCTCGTGTCTGCCACTGCTTTTGATGTATCGCTGCTGTTGTCGACGTATGTCTTCACTGCTGCTGTACTAGCGGTCCTACAACTTGGAGCATAAGGACGACATTCCTATGACGCTTGGGTAGATCAAGAAGGACGTGTACGAGTTCGTTTTGGGTGTCGACTAAAGGTAACTTTAGGACGTTACTCGATTCTATATCGTATGTTTGAGTAGTAGTATGTAGTAAATATTTTAACTTCGGTTTTCTAATTTTAGCTATTTATTATTGCTAATAATATTAATTTGTAAAAATTGTATGTCTTATTATACTTTACAGTTTTCGATATCGTTTTATAAATCGTTAGTAATTTTATTATTTATAATCATTATAATATTTTGTTGGTTATCGTGACACTAGTAACTAAATAATGTCGATTTCATATTTCGTCTTATTTTGTTAATTTATAATTTTCACTTAAAAATCGTATTTTTATATTTTAATCGAAATTCGTATACTTGTTAATAGATTAATTTTCGTTTTACGATTTATTCTAATAAACGAGACAATAGTCAATTTTGTTTTAAACATATTTTTAGTCGAGACTATTTTCACTAATAATTCTCTATTTTTTTCCGATTGACTATTTTTATTAAAATCCATTTCATTTATAAAGTTCGTCGACACAATTAATTTTGATATCGTTTTTCTTAAAATATCTCTTTTCTAAGGTCTATATTTTTAACTCGATTTCCTAATTATTTATAAAATACTATATATTGACTTATTAAATTTTATTTTTTTTAGTAACGAATTTAGAAATATAATAAAGTTACGATAACGACGATAATAGTAAAATGTTAGTTTCGTTAGAGACGCTATCTTTATACATTTCACTTATTTTGAATAACTTTCGAATTATCTATAACAATATTTCCATTTTAAGTAAGTTTCTAAAATTAGTAAGTTTCTATTTATAGAAAGTTTCCCTTTTATATAAAATGTTTATTCCTTTTATCCTCATACTATTTTTTATTGATTATATCTTTTGTATTTATCGATAATGGCTGCTTTGGAGTTATGGAAGAAGACAAGTGTATGGGTAGAGTAATACAGTCTAGGGTATACGTTTTGCCATCAACTATAAAGCTGGTGTGTCTATGTTGAGACGCATTGGTCGTTGAACTGAGCATGGTTTGTGTTCAGGAGTGTGTATATTTTGACCTTAAACTTAGATATCGCATCGTGTAAGTCGCCGTCGGGTTGAACTGGATTACGGTTGGTGTCCAGGAGGGGTGTACATTACTTAAGCCAGGACCTCGCTGCACGCAGTCCTGTTATAGTTTGAGTTGCCTAGTTAGAGACCGAAGTCTAATTTGTTTTGACTAAGTTCTCGAAGCTAGTTTGAGTATTATCCTAGTGAAAGTCTATTCCGTTGCACTGATTGATTTCCATAACGCCATGTTTGAATATTATTATTATCGATTGATATTGACTTGCAGGTTTGCAAATGCTTTAAGTTTCGCTGAAAACTTATTTTTATTATATCATTTTAATGTTTTCTCATTTTAATTATTTTGATATAGTAATACTATTATTTTTCCATATGATATAATTTGGCTGGGAGAACGTCCGAGTTACTCCCCACTAAGGTGGCTGTTATGTTTATAACATGACAGATATTTGCTGCTGGGGTTTGGGTGTGAGCTAGCGAGTAGCGTGGATCCTACTCTTCCTTCATTCATGTTTATTTATGGATTTGTATAAACCCGTTTGGAGATTTTTACTTTTAGCCCTTTTGTGAAAAGAGGCCTTTGTATTGACTTACCATTTTTTTTTATTAAGATATAGTTTGTCAGTGTGTTTTAATCCCAACTCTACAGTGTTTCCGCCACTGTAGAGCGTTAGAATTTCTAGGGGATTACAGATCACCATTTATAGGTTAGAATCTCGCCCCTAAAACCCTTTTCTTTTTAATTTCTTCACATCTTCTCTTCCTGAATCAATGTCTCGCGCTCGTATTCTTACTTTTATCGACCCGCCGTTTGAGAGGGCAGAGGGTGGAGAGGAAGGTTGGACTAACCTGGCCTCCTCTTCTAGGGTTAGGTTTACCGGGGAGGATTATTCTGAGGGAGAGGATGCCAACTCCCCTGAACCTGCCCCCTTTGACGTCGTTGATTCCGACAACGAGGCCCTGGAGATAAACCCTTCTAGGATAGCTGGTCCCCATGTCCCTAGGGAGAAGGGGAGGATATATTATCTAGATAAGGTCAAGTACCAGATCCCCTTAAGGACTTACCCTGAAGCCAAAAATCGAGATCTAATTTTGGCACTTAACGCTGCTGAGGCCATTGAGGACTTTTACAATTTTGGGGAGGGGTATACAATTGTGATTCCTGGGGAGAAGGACACAGTGTGTTGTCCCCATGACAGCTGCATAGCCGTCTATCACAAAAGTTTAGAGTTCGGCCTGCGATTCCCCCTGCACCCTTTCCTGGAGGAGGCCTTCAGGAGAATGAATGTGGCCATAGCTCAGTTAACAGCCACTGCGATCAGGTCGTTAATATTCTACACTTGGACCTGCATCTTCCATGGAGAGGGACCCACTATTGATGCCCTGCGTTATATGGTGGGGCTGCAAATGGTATCCTCGTCAGGGGGGGATGGCTCCCCTGGATATTGGTCTCTTCAGAGGCAGAAGGGCTACACCTTAGTCTGGCCGGCTTTAAACAGCCTGAAAGACTGGAAAAACAATTTTTTATATGTACGCAGCGCTTCTGGGTGGAAGATTCCCAGACACTTTAGAAATTACATCCATACTCGCCTGGAAACTCGTGGGGAGTACCACCCAGGCGTTGGGGGGAAGGCCGTGGAGGTAAAATTAAACAGGCTGGACGAGAAAGTGATCAAGAAATTTGCGGCTGTCACTGATAAATCTGGCGTTTGTGGCCCTGCCTTCTGGCTTCCTCACGCAGAGCTCATTGCTACGGATAACTATTTGGGCCGCGTGGGCCTGATTCTTGGCCTTGAAGAAGGTAGTTCAGGGATTTTTACCGGCCTTGTTGTTCTGTTTTTCAATGTTTCTTCCTAACCGGTTGTTCTTTTGCCCTGCAGATTCCAATTCTCGCCTCTGGTCGAGGAAGGAGGTAAAGAGGCTTGGCTTGAACGAGGATTTCTTGATTATTTCAAAGTGCCCCTCCCTTCCTTCGAGCTACAAGAAGGGTGAGAAGAATCTAATGAGGTTTGTGAAGAGTCTTTCAACCAGCCGAAGGCTTCCTCTTCCTCCAAGGCTGCCGCCTGTAAAGCCGACGGCTCCTCCCTCCGATGTTCAGGGTGCAGAGGCAGAGGTCACCTCAGAGGCCACTCCTTCCCCTGCCGGCAAACGAGATGATTCTCCTGCGGGGACCCACACCCCCCAGAGATCACACTGATTAGTGTAGTTTGTAGTGCCTATTTCGTAGTATTTTGGTCCCATTTTTTTCTTGTAGAATCGCTCGTTGGGAGCAGTTTAGGGGCTTCTTATGCTTCCTTTAGTTCGTTTCAGGTTCCCGAGATCGATTTGGAAGAGTTGGAGCGATTCTGACTCTATACATACGCATTTTGGAGCCAACGGAGTAAAGGAACGATGATTCGATGCCTTGGAATCGACCCCGAGACTTTGGGACCCAATCCCGAGCCTCCGAGACCCGATCCCGAGTCCCGAGAATCGATGGGAAGCCCATGAGAAGCAAGGAGGGACCAAAAAGTTCATATTGGAGGCCTACAAGACCCATCCCGATCGGGAAGGCCTAAAACCCGATCGTGATGAAGTGCACAAGGAAGACGCCCACTGACAAGCAATCCCGACCGGGTCCAAGAATTCCCTATCGGGAAAGTGAAGATTCCCGATCGGGATTTCCCTTCCCGATCGGGAAAGTTCCAGCCTGGTTCCGCGTCTTTTCTTTTGATTCCTTCCCACTTGTAACCATATATATACTTCCCTCTTGTATTGTTTAGAAGGGCTACCTTAGTTTAGACTATCTTAAGCCTCTCTACATCACATAAACCCTAGATTAAATTCTCCTCTCATTAGTTTAATCTTCCTTTAATTCTTAGTTAATCCTAGTTAATTAGTTCTTGTATTAAGAAGGTGCTTGAAGACTCATCCAAGATTGACAACCTTGGAGATTATTTGGGTTTCTTATTTATGCAAGATTTCATCTTTTCCTTCATCTAGTGTTGGTATAATCTTTCTTTACTCTTATTCTTTGTTATTGAATCAAGTGTGAATCTTTAATTAGTGTTTGTTGTTATTGATTGTTATTGTTCTTGATGATGAATGTTAGGGTTATGATGTTGTGTTCTCTTCTTATTGTTGCTAGTTTTTCTTTGATTATGAGTGAGTAGATTACTTGTGGGTTAGTAGGGGGATTAAGGGTAGAACATGGGTGATTAGGATTTGATTAGGGGTAAAGGGTGAATCTTTATTGTTAGTCACATACTTGGCACACCATGTGTTTGTTGAAATGCTTGTTTGAGTTGTAGTGGCCATGCTTCTCATGCTAGTTTTCCTCTACTCATTGTTTGTCTTGTTTGTGGTCATGTTGTAGAATGTTGGGGATAGTCTAAGTTGCGAGAGCCCGGACTTACCTTGACATCGGTCTAAGTTGCGAGAGCCCGGACCGACTCTAGCACTAGGAGACACCCATACCCATAACCAACCCGATCACCCTACTATTCTTATGAACCCGACCTAACCCACTTCTTTCCATATTTGGTTCATCTTATTAGTTAGACTCATTCTCTTAGTTTGCTAGTTGGCTTGTGTTTGGTTAGCATTTGATAGTCTAGTTCATCATAGTTCATCATTAGTCTACTTTCTTCTTCTCCTCTCATCATAATTCATCAATTAGTAGCTCTTTGTGTTTGTTTGGTAGCATAGTCTCGTTTTAGGCCAATTTAGTCTAAACTTTGCAATACCGTCTTCGTGGACACGACCCGACTTACCCTAACTACCGTTAGGTGCTAGCCGGTGAATACTTGGTGGCGGGATCCACGACAAATCCGCACCATCAATTTGGCGCCGTTGTCGGGGACGGTGCATTGTTTAGACTTTGTTTGCTCATTTCTAGACTTAGTTACCCTCCTTTGTGCCCTTCTATCATCTCTTGTGAATATTCTCTAGTTTTTCTTGCTTTCTTAGCTTTCTTTTCTTTTTGTCTCTAGTTGTGCTTGTTTATTGTCGTTACCTAGTGCCCATAAAGCACTAGGTGTTCTCACGTTTGTTCTAGTGTGTAGTGTATGCCTAGGCGGGGAGGCGAATCCTTTCTCTTTAATCCAGAGCCGGAGAGGCTTTTTCGAGCTTTTCGCCAACGGACGATTAACCGGGTTAGGATCTCTCAACCAAGTGCAAGCAATACCCATCAAGAGCAAGCCCAAGGAAGCGATATTGAGGAAGCATATCGAGAGAGGGCCGAAGGGAATTTCACCAATCCCTTTGGAGATTCTAGTCCTAGCTCCCCTTCTACATCTACTTCAACTCCATCTACACCATCTTCTCCCTTACATCCAATAATGTCGAAGTTTTCCTCCCACTCTACATTTACGGAAGATGTCTTGCCGGGACCCAATGCTCTACCGGCCGCTTATGCCGGTAATTTTACGGCCAAGACCCACTTCATACAACTTGTGGAAAGGAATCAATTTAGTGGTTTGCCCACCGAAGACCCGCACCAACATATGGAGACCTTCTCCGATTATTGTGACGCTATATCTCAACCCGGAGTCACACAAGATCAAATACGATGGGTTTTATTTCCATTTTCATTAATTGGAAAAGCGAAACAATGGATTAAAGGTCTCGATAGGGCAACCATGGGCATCGACACTTGGAAGAAACTTGCATTGGCATTCTACCAAACTTTCTACCCTCCGGAGAAGACTAATTTGCTTAGGGCCTCCATCACCGGTTTCCAACAACGGGATGAAGAGAGCCTATATGAAGCTTGGGAGCGGTTCAAGTCTTTGGTTAGATCGTGCCCCCATCATGGACTTTCACAATGGTTCTTAGTCCAACAATTTTGGAACGGTCTCTATGAGGACTCAAGAACTATACTAAACATGGGCTCCAATGGTAGGTTCACCGAGGTCGATGATGACCAAACATGGGCGAGAATCGAAGAGATGGCGGTGCATAATTCGCAATATTCAAGGCCTAGGAAGGCAAATCGAGGAGGTAGGCACGAGGTTGATGCTATAACCCAATTAAGCATTGACCTTGGGGCTCAATTGAAGACACACATGGAATCCATTGACAAGAAGCTTCAAGGTCACCTCACTCAAGTCCAAAGCATCGGTTCCTCCAACCAAGCCTCAATTCATGAAGTGAATGCTTTGGGATTTGCACCTCCTTTGCCTTATTATGGCATGTGTGACACTTGTGGAATCGTTGGTCATGACCTTATGAATTGTAGAGGGAGTATTGAGCAAGTGAATGCCTTTCAAGCATTCAAGCAAGGTGCTTCCTATTCTAATCAATACCAAGCTTCCAATCAAGTCCCTCAACAACAAGCTTTTCAACACCAACAACAATATCGTCCTTATGTTCCACCTCCCTTAAGGGACAACAACCAAGGTTACCAAGGGACCTCGAGGCCTTTCAACAACTTCAATCAAAGTAACCAAGGTTCATTCAACAACAATCAAGGGTTCCAACAAGGGAACTTCAACCAAGGCTATCAAAACCACATCCATGGCAACAATCAAGGCCTTAACGAAGGCAATTCTCATGGGTTCCAAGGGAACCGTCTACATCAAGCAAATCAAAGCAATCAACAACAAAGCAAGCCTAGGAGCCGGTCTCCTATTCATGACTATGGTACTCCATTAGCCCTCACCAATACTCCGCATAATCCATCATCTCCACCACGGGGATTCGATATTCAAAAATCTATGATGGATATGCAAAAGAGTCAAATGGACATAACAAGAAACCATCAAGAGCTCTTTGCTTATATTCAAGGGGAAAACGCGACAAGAGATGCCCGTATGAAGATGCTTGAAACTCAAGTATCTCAACTTGCTTCGGGGAGTTCCTCAAGACAAAAAGGACAACTACCTTCTCAAGGCGAAACACCGAAATTTGAGCATGTAAATGCCATCACCACAAGGAGAGGTACATCTTATGAATCCCCTCCATTCCCTAGTGAGCAAGAGCCACTGCAAGAACCGACAAAGAAAAAGGCATCTCCAATGCAAGAAAGCTCAAGCCTTGATAATCCAATAGAGGAGCAAGTCTTATGGGAGGTTGAGAGACCCCAACAAGACAAGCTTCCTCCACTTCAAGCAAAAGACAAGGGAAAAAAGAAAGTGTCATTTGAAGAGTCCACCCCGGTTGAGCAAAATAAATACCAAATCAAGTTGCCTTTCCCATCAAGGCAAATGAAGACTAAGGTAGATTCTCAATATGACAAGTTCCTTAGTATTGTGAAGAAGTTGGATGTTAGTGTCCCGTTCACCGAATTACTTACCCAAATCCCGGCATATGGAAAATTCATGAGAGAAATCTTGGCTAGGAAGAGATCCGTCGACAAGGAAGAGACCGTCGCGTTCACAAGGGTGGTGAGCGAGCTCATTCAAGGTTCTACGCTTCCAAAGTTGAAGGATCCGGGTAGGTTTTCGATCCCTTGCACCATAGGCCATTACAAAATCGAAAGGGCATTATGTGATTTGGGTGCGAGTGTAAGCATTATTCCCTACTCCATTTGTTGCCGACTTGGGATGAAGGAGCTTAAAAGTACCTCTATAACGCTCCAAATGGCCGATAGTTCATTCAACCGACCATTAGGGATGCTAGAGGATGTGCCCGTGAGAATCGGTAAATTCTTCATTCCGGTTGACTTCATCGTGCTCGATATGCGGGAAGATGCAATCACTCCCATTATTCTTGGACGCCCATTTCTACACACCGCCGGTGCTATGATTGATGTGAAGAATGGTAGGATCACATTCGAGTTAGGCGAAGAGAAGTTAGTGTTTGACCTTCAAGGTAACACTTCGCCTACTAATGATGAGTCATGCAACATGATCCAATCTACTAAAGACATCGATCTAGGGGGTAAACCGGGACAAAGCTTGAAGGAGTACTCGTATGTACATGAGGATGATGACTCCGATTTGGAGGAGGATGAGAGCCCATGTCATGGGTTTAATGACAAGTTGAAGAGCAAAAAGGATGAAGATGAGCCTCCCTTGGGGCCACATGAGGATAGATGGACGTTTGGGTATATACCGAAGGATCGAAAGTACAAGTTCAAGCCATTGAACTTAGTAGATCGGGATGCCCCAGGAACGTCGAGACAAGGTCATGAAGAGCCTTGGTTTGTGGATGCTTATGTTACTAGCTTGATTGAAGACTTTGCTAGGGCCTTCGACTTGTTTCTTCGTGCCCTTGATGGAGATGGAACTAGTTTTGGGTGTTGAAAAAAAGAATTGAAGAAAGTACCACCTTGGTTTGACGGAGTTCCACAAGAACCGTCTCTTTGTATATATCTCTTTCCCTTGTAGTTTGTTTTGTTTGGTGAATTTCTTGATTATTTGGATGATTGATGAGCGTCGTGAGGGAGGGAATTTGATGTGTTATTTGAGTTTATTGTGATAGGTGTGAAGTGAAAATGCCTCCTAGGGAGGAGTGGTCATTGTTTGAGTTGCAAGCTTTTGGGAGCTATAGAGGGTTAGGAGACTCTTCCCGGCCTAGAAGAGCCAAACCCGATCGGGATTTTTCCTTCCCGTTCGGGTTGGAGGTGCAAGTTCGAATGGCTACTGTGAGCCATTCCCGATCGGGATTGTCCTTTCCCGGTCGGGATGGTGGGGTAACCCGATCGAGATTTGTCCATCCCGACCGGGAAGGACCCCCTGTCCTCCTTTGGCCTTTTCTTCGTCTTTTGAGTCCACCCAACCATTGTATACCCCCTCCCAACCTCCCTACATGTCCTTACTCTCACTATATGACCGTTGCACCTTCTTTGCACATTTTGAAATCATCTTCTCTTCACTTAAAACCGACTTTCACATCAAAACCCGCCTCATTTTGCCTTTGTGCCCCAACCATGGAACCGGATCGCAATTGGAGAGGAATAACGACGACATGGACAAGCTAAGTGATTATATTGACTTATGAGACGATGGAGCGAGTGAGTTGGTAACCGTATGGTACGACAACTATCCTCTCTTTTCCGTTTATATAGCTTCTCTTCATTTGTTTATTCCCTTTCCCTCTTATCCTTTGTGTCATGGTGGCCTTCGAGGCCTTGGCGTGCTTGCTCCCGACTCTCGATGACGCGACCACATCGAGAGTCATTTTAAAATCCAAATTTTTCAAGATTTTCACCTTTTTGTTGGATTTAGTCGGATTTAGGCGGAATCCGGGCTAGGTGACTTGATTACACCTAGCCCTCCCCTCCCATTTCCTTTTATTTCCTTCTTTTTATTTTCTTCCCCCATCCATATCTTTTTCTTGTCTCGGCCCATGGTGACTTGACTACACCCCGGCCGGACACATTCTACTCTTTTCTCCATTTTACTTTTTGATTTTTAGCTTTATTTTCGTAGTTTCTTTTCTTTTTTTTTTGTCTCTCCGCACACTACGATTGAGCATATGAGGACATTGCTCGGTTTAAGTGTGGGGGAGTGTTATTCTAGCGTAGTTAGTTTTATTTTCGTAGTTTTCCCAAAAAAATCTTTAAAAACCCTAAAAATTTGAAAAAATTTCACAAAAATCAAAAAGATTTTCCTTTTGTGTGTTTTCCTTTTGTGTCATTATGTCGTATATTTGTTTTGTTGTGTGTTTTGCCTCCCCCTTTTCTTTATAGGTTGCCTAATCGCCATTAGCTTTGGAGAGCTCTCAAGACTTCCGGTATCATCTTTACCCCTTTTTCTTCTTTACCTCTTGCGGAGTTTGGAGGAGATTGTGATGTTGTGTGCTCGGGTGGAGCTTTGTAAAGTTTGTGGGTGATTTGGCGATTCGTTTGGAAGCTAGGGGTGGTGTTTATGTTGTGTATGTGTTCGTTTTGTGTTGTTCTTGTTTTGTTGCTTTTGCTTCCTTTTCTTTCGTTTTCGTTGAGTCTTTGTTTTGTGCTTTGTTGTGTGTCTTGTGTGTAAACCGTTTTCGAAAACCCGGTTTAGAGCCTAGTGTGTGAGTGCTTACTTTCCCTTCCTAGTAGTGTAAATCGAGTCTTGGACTTTAATCTAGTAGAATGACCCTAAATCAATGATTTCGTTGGTCCTTTACCTTGAGTCCACCTAGCTTACTAGGGATTTACTACGAGATTTGCATTTTGATCATTATGACCACCCACGGTGTGAAAAGGCCTTGGTTGCCGAGTCCCGTTCCCTAGGTGACCGTGTTCGGAATTGCTTGATTAGTCCAAGTTCTCCACTTTTTGTGGGTTTGAAGAGGGATCGCGACCCCCGACTTACCCATTTACCTATCTCCCACACATGTCCACACAATAAGTTGCAATTTGTTGAATTCTCCCTTTCTTGTCATACAAAGAAATGCCAAAAAGCCAAATCTTGCCAAAAGGGGCAAAGAAAAGAAAATGAAAGAAAATGAAAGAAAGAAAAGAATGAAGAAAAAGAAAAGGCACAAAATCCAAAAAGAAAATAGAAAAGAAGAAAAAAAAGAAGAATGGCATGGCAAAACAAGGCAAAAACGCAAAAGAAAAGAGAAAATGCCAAAAGAAAACCCGATTCACAAAAAAATAACCCCTACCTCTCAAAATAAGCCTTTTTCCGACTTTTGCCGTGAAGAGCCTACCAAAGGACCGAGTCCCTAGGAAGGATGATAGCGGCATTAGTCGGTCTTCCCTCATTTCGCATGTTTTTCACTTTTTACTTGGACTAGTTAGACGGTTTCGGGCATGGGACGACCCTCTTGGCTCTTTGCTAAAGGGGCGGGGTCTCACTTACCTACAGTGTCGACTAACACCGTGGTTCTTCACTTCCCACTCCGCCGATCGTCCCGTAGTACGTTCTTAGAAGGTTAGGAGGAACCTAGGTAAGTTACCAACGTTTTTGTTGCTTTGTCGTCATACTATTAGGGCTTAGTCCACCTCGGTTTGTATTGCTAGCTTGGGAACGTTGTCACTTACCTCGAGCCCTAAACTGGTGCTTCTTTCACCGCTTTTAGAGGGAAGCGGTATTTCTTTTCTTTTGGGTGCAACCTTTTGTGTGTTTGTTTGTGTGTTTGTTTGTTTATGTGTTTTCTGTCCGGTTGCACCCACAGTTTTGTCGCAAGACCCGACTTGCCTTGCGGAGTGCACTTTTCCTCTAAGTGCACTCGCGTGAGTTGAAAGGGCGTAGGGTGCGCTAATACTCATTCGGCTAGTATAGTAGTTAGTATGTGCTTACTCGAGGGCGAGTAAGGGTTAAGTGTGGGGGAGTTGATTAGTGTAGTTTGTAGTGCCTATTTCGTAGTATTTTGGTCCCATTTTTTCTTGTAGAATCGCACCTTGGGAGCGGTTTAGGGGCTTCTTATGCTTCCTTTAGTTCGTTTCAGGTTCCCGAGACCGATTTGGAAGAGTTGGAGCGATTCCGACTCTATACATACGCATTTTGGAGCCAACGGAGTAAAGGAACGATGATTCGATGCCTTGGAATCGACCCCGAGACTTTGGGACCCAATCCCGAGCCTCCGAGACCCGATCCCGAGTCCCGAGAATCGATGGGAAGCCCATGAGAAGCAAGGAGGGACCAAAAAGTTCATATTGGAAGCCTACAAGACCCATCCCGATCGGGAAGGCCTAAAACCCGATCGGGATGAAGTGCACAAGGAAGACGCCCACTGACAAGCAATCCCGACCGGGTCCAAGAATTCCCGATCGGGAAAGTGAAGATTCCCGATCGGGATTGCCCTTCCCGATCGGGAAAGTTCCAGCCTGGTTCCGCGTCTTTTCTTTCGATTCCTTCCCACTTGTAACCATATATATACTTCCCTCTTGTATTGTTTAGAAGGGCTACCTTAGTTTAGACTATCTTAAGCCTCTCTACATCACATAAACCCTAGATTAAATTCTCCTCTCATTAGTTTAATCTTCCTTTAATTCTTAGTTCTTGTATTAAGAAGGTGCTTGAAGACTCATCCAAGATTGACAACCTTGGAGATTATTTGGGTTTCTTATTTATGCAAGATTTCATCTTTTCCTTCATCTAGTGTTGGTATAATCTTTCTTTACTCTTATTCTTTGTTATTGAATCAAGTGTGAATCTTTAATTAGTGTTTGTTGTTATTGATTGTTATTGTTCTTGATGATGAATGTTAGGGTTATGATGTTGTGTTCTCTTCTTATTGTTGCTAGTTTTTCTTTGATTATGAGTGAGTAGATTACTTGTGGGTTAGTAGGGGGATTAAGGGTAGAACATGGGTGATTAGGGTTTGATTAGGGGTAAAGGGTGAATCCTTATTGTTAGTCACATACTTGGCACACCATGTGTTTGTTGAAATGCTTGTTTGAGTTGTAGTGGCCATGCTTCTCATGCTAGTTTTCCTCTACTCATTGTTTGTCTTGTTTGTGGTCATGTTGTAGAATGTTGGGGATAGTCTAAGTTGCGAGAGCCCGAACTTACCTTGACATCGGTCTAAGTTGCGAGAGCCCGGACCGACTCTAGCACTAGGAGACACCCATACCCATAACCAACCCGATCACCCTACTATTCTTATGAACCCGACCTAACCCACTTCTTTCCATATTTGGTTCATCTTATTAGTTAGACTCATTCTCTTAGTTTGCTAGTTGGCTTGTGTTTGGTTAGCATTTGATAGTCTAGTTCATCATAGTTCATCATTAGTCTACTTCCTTCTTCTCCTCTCATCATAATTCATCAATTAGTAGCTCTTTGTGTTTGTTTGGTAGCATAGTCTCGTTTTAGGCCAATTTAGTCTAAACTTTGCAATACCGTCTTCGTGGACACGACCCGACTTACCCTAACTACCGTTAGGTGCTAGCCGGTGAATACTTGGTGGCGGGATCCACGACAAATCCGCACCATCACACACCCTGCCAACTCTGAAGGAACTGAGGAGAGCGTCCCCCTGGAATGCAAGAGGAAAAGAGGTAGAGAACCCTCTGGGGCTGCTCATGTGGTTGACCTGGAGACCGACGTTTAGACCCCTGAGCCAAAACGCCCTGCTCGTGAGATTCCAGGCACTCTCTTCTCAGAGGAGAACACGGAATTCCACTATACTGCGGGCGATAGTGTGGATGTCTCTGCCCTGCTTTCAGATTCTGGGGCCGTCCTGGCAGACCGCCTTACCAAGTCTGTGACTTCCACCTCCCATCAAGTGATTCAATATATTCAGCGCACTTCCAGGGTTCTACAAGCTTCGGTTGAATTGGCGGCTATCAGCCGCCTGAGTGATGAGGAGCTGATTGTCAATCCTGGGGTTCCCCCTCCTGATCGTCTGGCCATGGTGGAAAGGGATGTCACCCTAATCGGCAACTTGAAGGATAAGTTGACGAAACAGGAAGGTGAGATGGAAGAAGTGAAGGGTCAGGCGACCCGATGGAAGCTTCAGGGGGAAAAGGCCATGAAAGAAGTGTCGAAGCTGGAAGCGGATTTGAAAGAGAGCAAGCTGGCGGTGGAGCAGGCAAAGAAGTCTCTGGCTGAAATGGAACATACAAAAAGAAAGGCAGTCGACCTGGAGGAGCGCTTGTCGAAGGCTGACTCAGAGCTTAAGCAGGCTCAGGCTGATCTGAAGGTCAAGAGCGAAGAATGGCAAAGGGAGAAAGATACCATCCTGGAGGAGACTGAAATCGCAGTGGATACAAGTTTTCAGGATGGGGCCAACTCTTCGCTGGAACTCGTCATGGAAGTAATCAGGGAGATGTTCCCTGATTTCGATGAGGAAGCCTTCAGAAGCCTTTACTCCATCAAGAATGAAGCTCGGGCTAGCAAGCCGGCTGAAGAAACTGCTGGTGCCAGTAAGGATGCCCCCAACGTTTGATGTGCAGGGGCTTTGCCCTCTCTTCTTGCTTTGAGCCTTTATCTTTTGATAACTTTTAACTTTTGCGCCCGAGTTATGATGGGTCGGCTATCTTTGTAATTTTTAATCCTATTGGATCTTTTTAATGTTTTTGTAAAAACACTTGAATCTATTATGAATGTCTTTTATTTCAGCCTGCTTTTTCCTTTTTCAAAGGTACGACCTGACTTTTGCCTTAGTTTGAAGCTCAGGGAGCTTGCCCCCTGCCTGTCCAGAGGCAGGAAGGGGTTTTTGATGTTTTTTCATACAAGGTTGGGGGGTTTGCCCCCAGTCCTTGTTATTGGCGTGCGGAGCCTGGCCTGACCCTGGCTTCTTATTCGAAGTCCAGGGTGCCTGCCCCCTGCCTGCCCAGAGGCAAGGAGGGGTTTTGGCGTTTTTTATACAAGGTTGAGGGGATTGCCCCCAGCCCTTGTTTTTGGCGTGTGAAGCCTGGCCTGACCCTGGCTTCTTATTCGAAGTCCAGGGGGCCTGCCCCCTGCCTGCCCTGGGACAGGGAGGGGTTTTGGCATTTTTTATACAAGGTTGGGGGGGTTGCCCCCAGTCCTTGTTTTTGGCGTGCGAAGCCTGGCCTGACCCTGGCTTCTTTTTCGAAGTCCAGGGGGCCTGCTCCCTGCCTGCCCAGGGGCAGGGAGGGGTTTTGGCGTTTTTTATACAAGATTGGGGGGATTGCCCCCAGTCCTTGTTTTTGGCGTGCGAAGCCTGGCCTGACTCTGGCTTCTTATTCGAAGTCCAGGGGGCCTGCCCCCTGCCTTCCCAGGGGGCAGAAAGGGGTTTTGGCGTTTTTTATACAAGGTTGGGGGGATTGCCCCCAATCCTTGTTTTTGGCATGCGAAGCCTGGCCTGACCCTGGCTTCTTTTTCGAAGTCCAGGGGGACTGCCCCCTGCCTGCCCAGGGGAAGGGAAGGGTTTTTGCGTTTTTTATACAAGGTTGGGGGGATTGCCCCCAGTCCTTGTTTTTGGCGTGCGGAGCCTGGCCTGACCCTGGCTTCTGTTCGAAGTCCAGGGGGCCTTCCGAGGGGTAGTCAGGGGGATTGAAATTTTTCTTGGGGGGCCTATTTTCCTTAGTTCCAGCAACAGGGGGGCCTCTCCCTATTGCCCCCTGCTCGTTTGTATGTGAAAAACTGCAAATTTTTAACAGGCAACGAGTATGGATTGAAAGCTTTTAATTTCTTTGGGATTTGCTATAATCATTTGTGGCAGGAGTCGTCGACAATTCTGTTTTGACCGTCCTCCGCCGGTTTTTCTTTAACAAGTAAAATAAAAAAGCTATCTAGCTTCCCATTTTTAAACATAGTACTTCTTTAGGGTGTCTATATTCCAGTGTGCGGCTAACTCGTGGCCTTCGAGGTTGGCGATCTTGTAGGTACCTGGCCCCTTAATCTGGGTTACCCTGTATGGGCCTTCCCAGTTGGCGCTTAGTTTTCCATGTTCATGCGTTTTTCCTATCGCCTGCGTTTTTCTTAGGACTAGGTCTCCCACCTGGAAACTCCTCTCATATACCTTTCTGTTGTATGCCCTTCTCATTCTTTGTTGGTAGGCAGCTATGTTAATGCTGGCCTCCTCCCTGACTTCATGGATCAGGTCCAGGGCCTCAGCCATTGATTTTTTGTTATCTGCCTGATTATATTGTTGGGATCTCAGAGTTGGTATCCGGGCTTCTATGGGTAACAAGGCCTCTGCTCCATAGACTAGGCCAAAGGGTGTCTGGCCTGTAGACTCCTTGCGTGTGGTTCTGATTGACCATAGAATACTTGGCAATTCGTCTGCCCACCTACCTTTAAGGTCATCTACCATTTTCTTTAATCCATTCAGGATCTGCTTATTGGCAGCTTCAGCCTGCCCATTAGTTTGTGGGTGGCAGACAGCGGAGTAGGCGACTGCTATTCCATGCCCCTCCAGCCAGGTTCTCAGGGGGTCATTGTCAAACTGCCTTCCGTGGTCGAACACCAGCATCTTTGGTAAGCCAAATCTGGTTATGATATTCCTCCAGATGACTTTTCTAACTGCAGGTTCGGTGATGTTAGGGACTGCTTCAGCTTCGATCCATTTGGTAAAGTAGTCAATCCCTACTATTAAGAACTTCCGACCTCCGGTAGCTACAGTAAAAGGGCCCAGTATGTCCATTCCCCATTGAGCGAAAAGAATGGGGGAGAGGATCGGCCTGAGCTCCTGGGCTGGAGCATGGATTGAAGGGGCAAAGAGTTGGCATTTTCTGCATTTTTGAGTCAGATCTCTTGCGTCTGCTAGCAGGGTCGGCCAGTAGTACCCTGCCCTCAGGGCTTTGTGCGCCAGGGACCTTCCTCCTATGTGGTGCCCGCAAATTCCTGAATGAATGTCGTCTAGAACTTCTTCCGCCTGCCCTGCCCCCAGACATTTGAGTAGGGGTGAGGAAAACGACTTTTTGTATAAGTCTTCTCCTATCAGTACAAACCATGTGGCCCTTGCCAACGTTTTTCTCTTTTGAGCGGGGTCAAGTTGTAAGATTCCATGTTTTTTGAATTGGATGATTGGAGTCATCCAATTTTCTGGGTCATCCTCTTCAATGATATTACCCGGCTGATGGGAGGTGGTAGATTTTTCTTGGACCACGTCCACCCAGACTGATCTTCGTATGTCTTGTAAGCTTGAGCTGGCCAGCTTTGATAGGGCGTCTGCCCGGTTATTCTGGGACCGGAGGATCTGCCTGATTTTGTAGGACTTAAGCCCTGACAGCTCTTGCTTCACCCTTTTCAAATACGTGGCCATAGCCTGGTCTCTTGCTTCATACTCTCCATTGATTTGGTTGGCGATGAGCTGGGAGTCTGTTACCAGAATTACCGCTCTGCTTCGGCGGCTTTGGCCAATTTTATGCCTGCAAGGACGGCCTCATACTCGGCCTCGTTGTTAAATGCAGGGAAGGTGAACCTGAGAGCATGCTCAAAGTCCGTTCCTTCGGGGCTGGTTAATACGACCCCTGCCCCTGCACCGTTGGTCGTGGAAGATCCATCCGTGTACACTACCCATTCTCCAGTGGGGGGATCATCTTCCTCTAAGTGGGAGCATTCGGCCAGGAAATCCGCCAGGGCCTGCGCTTTTATGGCCGCCCTGGGCTGATAAGATATTCCTAGTCCGCTTAACTCGACGGCCCATTTCAGCAGTCTTCCTGATTTCTCGAATTTTTCTAAGACTTTTTCCAATGGTTGATCAGTCAACACTACGACAAGGTGTGCTTCGAAGTAAGGTCTGAGTTTTCGGGCTGCAACGACGACTGCGTATGCTGCCTTCTCAACCATAGGGTAATTCTTCTCAGCTGCCCCCAGGGCATGACTCACAAAGTATATGGGCTGTTAAGAGCCTGCTTCCTCTCTCAAGATAACCGCACTTACTGTCGAGTTGGTGACGGCGATGTAAAGGAAAAGTTTTTCCCCTGCCACTGGTCTCGCCAGGGTGGGAAGTTTTTTCAAGTGTTCCTTTAGTTGTCCGAAGGCTTCCTTTTGCTCATCCTCCCACTTAAACTGTTTGTTGCCCTTCAAGACCTTGAAGAATAGTGTTGATTTATCTGCTGATCTGGCAATGAAGCGTGCCAGGGCAGCCATTCTGCCAATTAAGCGCTGGATATCCCTAATGGTCTTCGGTTCTGGAAGGTCCAAGACTGCCTAAACCTTTTCAGGGTTGGCGTCTATTCCCCTTTCATTGACCAGAAAACCTAGGAATTTTCCGGAGCGAACCCCGAATGTGCATTTTTTAGGGTTGAGCTTCATCTTGTAAGCGCGCAGGGAGGAGAAGGTTTCTTGTAAGTCTGTCAAGTGTTGATTGTCTCCCTTCCTTTTTACTATTGCGTCATCGACGTAGGCCTCTAAATTTCTACCCTTCTGTTTTTCAAAAACCTTGTCTACTAATCGTTGGTAGGTGGCGCCTGCATTCTTCAGTCCGAAGGGCATCATTTTGTACATATAAGTGCCATGACTGGTGATGAAGGCACACCTTACCCTGTCAGGCTGCCACAAATACACCTGACGGTATCCTGAGAAGGCATCCAGAAAGCTTAGCATGGAGTACCCACTGGTGGCGTCTACCAACTGGTCTATTCTGGGAAGGGGATAGCAGTCTTTTGAGCAGGCCTTGTTGAGGTTTGTGAAGTCCACGCACATTCTCCATGCGCCCGAGGACTTTTTCACCATTACGACGTTTGCCAGCCATTCAGGGTAATCACATATTTCAATGAAATCCGCTTTCAAAAGTTTTTCTATCTCCTCCTTTATGGCTAGGTCTTTCTCTGTTGACATGTTTATTTTCTTTTGTTTGACGGGGCGGGCCTCCAGATTCACGTTCAGCCTGTGAACGATGTGAGCTGGGTCGACCCCTGGCATTTCGTCCGCCGAGTAGGCGAATACGTCCATGTAATCTCTTAGGACCCTGATTAGCTCCGCCTGGTAGGACGCCTCCAGATCAGCTCCTATGAGGACTTGTCTGCCAGGTTCCAGATCCACCAGCATACTTCCCCCCCCCCCCCTCCCCCCCAGGTTCCAGGTGGTCAGCCGCCTGCTGTCTACCTGGGATCTCACCCTTCCTGCTGGGGGAACTGTCAGCTTTCCTTTTTCCCTTTCTCTCAGTTTCATGGGTTTGGAAGGCCACTGAATAGCACTGCCTAGCTGACTCCTGGTCCCCATGAATTTTCCCTTCCATGCCAAAATCTGTTACATAGGCTACAGTCAGAGCCCTGATTGATATGGCTGCTTCGATTTCGTCCAAGGTAGCTCTACCTATCAGGGCGTTGTATGCAGACCTTGCGTCTACTACAACAAATGAGGCCCTGACATTTCTGGCGGAGGCTCCTTCCCCAAATGTTACGGGCAGGTCGATGACACCCATGGGAAGTACACCTGCCCCGCTGAATCCATATAAGGACCCAGGGGCTGGCCTCAGGTGACTCTTTTCCAGGCCCATCCTCTCGAATGCGTCCTTGTACAGTAGGTTGGTATAAGCTCATGTGTCTACCATACATCTTTTTACGATGTGGTTGCTGATTACTAGGGACAGTACCAGGGGGTCGCTGTGGGGGTATATTACCCGCCCTGCATCCTCTGGGGTGATGCTCAGGGTCGCGCCCTTGGGACTCCCTGTCCTCTCAGCATAGCAGACTTGGTTTTGCAATTCACGGATCTGTCTTTTTTGGCATCTCCTACTTGACTGGCCCTCTGCGTCCCCTGATATCACATGGATTATCATGCGGGTTTGCGCCGAGCCTTCAGGCTTATCTGCCACCTCTTTCTGGCTCTTGTTTCTCGCTGCGTAATTGCTCAGCCATCCATTTCTGATAAGCTTCTCAATTTCGTCCTTCAGGTGGCGGCACTCCTCGGTGGTGTGCCCCACACAATCGTGGAATGTGCAAAAAAATTTCGGATCCCCCTTTGGGCTGCGAGGCTTGTTGGGACGATTCCATTTTGCTGTCTCTTTTTCCAGTTCGAAGATCTCTGCCCTGGATTTGTTAAGGGTTGTGTAACTATCGAATCTGGGTTGGTATGTTGTGCGTTCTTTTCTAGGGGTATCCCCCCTCTCCTCCTCATCTTTCTGTCTGTTTTGCTCGTTCCTGCTGCGTCCACCCTGCGGTCCTCCCTACGGCCTGGTTGGCCCTGCGGGGGTATCCGGCAGGCTGTGGAATTCTTCTTGCAATATGAAGCCTTCGGCGATTTTCCTGGCTTTGGCCAGGGTCTCAGGCTGAGCTCTGATCATCTGATTCTTCATCTCCCCCAGGAGCAGTGAGATGGTCAGAGCGTATGCTGTCGTTGAGTCGTCGAAATCCTTGACCTGCTGGTAGGACAGGTCAAATCTCTTTAGGTAATCTCGGACACTTTCCCCTTTCTTTTGCTTCAGGGTCATCAGGTCAAACCGAGTGAGACGGCGCCTCTTATTTCTTGTGTATTGCTCTAAGAAAGCTTCAGCTAGCTCGATAAAGAAACTGATCGACCCCTGACTAAGGTCCCTGAACCATCCTTGTGCTAGTCCAACCAGGGTAGTTGGGAAGACTTTTCACCAGACTGCGTCATCTACGTCATACATGCCCATGTGGCTCTCAAAGGCTGCCAAATGATCTTCTGGGTCTGAAGTTCCGTCGAATTTGATGGAGGGCATTTTAATCTTCGGGATGGGGTACTCCTGTACGTCAGGGTGAAGTGGTGTTTTGGTGGGTCTGCCTACCAATCGTGACCTGCTCCCCCCAGAGTGGTAACCGTAGTCATCCCATCTTCCAGGGGTCGATTTCCTTGTACTGGGGGAGTGGTGCCTTGGTGGCAGCCTGCTTATAGCCTCATCTTCCCTATCAGGGGTGGGATGCCTGGTTCTTTTTCTTTGGAGCTGGTCAAGGTTGTCGCCCTAGCGATACCTTGGCTCGAGTGGTTGCCCCCGGTTGAGCCTGGACTGCAGACTTTGAGATAGCCCTGGAGTTGGTTGTTCCTCTGCTGCTGGCGTCAACCGGGAGAAGACTCCACCCTGCTTTTCTCCCAGACGTTTGAATGCAGGCTCTTTATGCTTCATTCGGTCTTGAAGGCCCTGGGATAATCCCCTTTTTTCTCTGGCAGCCGTGGACTCCGTAGTGTGTATGGAGAATGCTTGTTGTTGAGCTGCTTGCTCCTGATTGCCGGTAATACGTTTCTGGGTTTGCTGGTACCCCTTGGCCACTTTTAGTGCTTTCCGCTGGATGTTCCTGGCGGCGGTTCGCTTCGTACCCCTGGCACCCTCTCCACTCTCAAAGTGAAGTTGCCTGGGAGTAGTAGCAATCCTGCCAACCAAGTCCTCTGGAGTGAACTCTTGGTTAAGCATCGCTGAGAAGAAGGCTGCAGTTTGCAAAACCTGGGCAGGGGTGAGGTTTAAATTAGGCCTTTGATGGCCAACCTGCCCAGCTGCGACTGCAGCGCCTTCTTCAGGTGTCTCACGAAGGCTGGAACGTCCTACCCCTGGGATTGTTGCAGCGGGCGTTCTCCCAGGTGCAGGCATTCCATATGGGGGGATCACCGGTGGTACCGTCGGACCCGCCCCGGAGCTTGCCTCTATGATTTCAGGCATTTTTGTTGTGAACGATTGTGGTTGATTGTTGTGGGTAATTTCGTGGGTACAACCAGATCTTCCCCACAGACGACGCCAAATTGTTCCGGTATGGAAACAATTAAACCCGACTCCAAGTTCAGATCTTAATTAACGTAATTGAAGTTCAAAGTGATCGATGTAAGTCTTCCTTGACTCTCCCCTTCCTCCTTACTCCGATGGTCGAACTTTCCCGGCGGAGATGGTCTGCCCCTGCACAGGGAACACACAGGGTCCTGGAGGTGTCCGGGGGAACCCTCTCCGATGCCTAAGTCAGTCCGTGAAATGCCTTAACAAACCTAGCTCGTGAGGAAATAGGCGGCGGTTTTTAGAGTGAGAGTCTAGAGAGAGAATTTCCAACCCCTTTCTTGTGGGAAATGGAAGAGTATTTATACCTTCCCACAAGAGAGAGGAAGGGGAGAGAGAGTGAGAGAAGGGGTGGATGAGGGGGTGACAAGTGGCTTCACCTCATCCACTCATTCCCCTTTACCTTTAGGCAAAATGACGGGAGGACCCTTGATTTCCCCTACTCCTGCTGGGCATGTGAATACCCAAGAACCAGGAGGCAGGGAGTACTGGTTGCCCTGCTCGGCGGGCGGTGACGCCCTGTCGGGCAGGTTGATGCCTTGGAGTGATGGCTTCTCGCTTCATGACCTGCCTGGTAGGTCCTTCTTTATTCCCGGGTCGGGCCACCCTGGGACTCAAATGGCGGGCGACCCGCTTGCAGGCTTCCGACTCCCATCATCGGTAAATGGCAATTTTATGAAATAAATTCAAATTAAATCATAAAACATATAAAAATAAAAATAAAAAATTTTCTACATTCTGGAACATTTCCAGGAACTGAAAAATAAAAATTAAAAAAAAAATTCCATAAAAATTTCGAATAAATTTGGGAACAAATAAATGCATGTTTATCGATTTTTATCCAATAAAAAACAATAAACATCCCAAAAGGACAAAATAAATATTAAAATTTTACAAATATGTCCTTAAACATATTATGAAATGTACAAAAAATTATCATGCCCAAAAACAACATGCAACTATTTTTAGTTAACTTTTAACAAAAAATAGGCATATAAACTCGATTTTTAAGGCAAAAATGATTATAAATTAGCAAATTAATTACAAAAAACACCAAAATCGATCACAACCATTTTGAGGTCAGTAGGTATGCATGTACCTAAAAGTTTTGTGTGAAACATATTTTTACACAAATTTTCGGTTTTTACAAAGTTATCATATAACCCGAAAAATGTCAAAAAATCGACATGCATGCAACAACAAAGCTCTGATACCACTTGATGGGTTCATAACCCTCTAATTAGACTCCTCTAATTAGTTACTAAATTACTTGTTAATTTAGTATATAAAGATCTAGTTACATACATGTGATAAAAATGACAAAATTAGATACAAGAAGAAATTTCCTTACATAAACAAAGAGGAAATTATGGGCACAATAAGAAAACTCATTTTCTTATTGTTCTTGAGCTTATTATATAATGGATGATCCTCCAAAACTTGAATCTTCAAAGTAGAAGATCTCCTTTTAGTTGCACCAAGATTCAACCCAAATAATCACCACTATTATTAACTAGATAATAGTAGTCATAAAACTACACCAATATTATAAATATTACTACCAGGGGCGTCTTAAACCAAATGGAGGCCCGGTACTCTACAAGAATTTGAGGCCCAAAAATTTACAAAATACGATTAAACTTTATAAAGATATTACTGTATTAACTTTAAATTACACAAGAGAATACCGATAAAATAATACTGTAATCAACACAATTTAATAGTTTAAGTCTTGAAATGAATCCACCATCGAATTCATGAACACAGCTTGCAAAAAAATAAGGACTAAAAAATATTACCCCGTATGAATTATGGAGTAGTATTAAACTTAAGGAGTATAATAATAGTAATAAAATCAAGCTTAAATTTATTAATAAGTTGACTAAAAACTAAAATCCAATACCAATCTCAATATAAATCAGTGAAGATTAAAAACACTATTAATTATAGAACCTCAAATTGACAACAAGAAATCAATCAATAAAAGATTTAAAACAGACTAAAGAACCAAATCTACATCAAGAAAACTCCATCAAAACCAAATCGGAATTTTTAGAAAGGATTAATTGTGGAAGAGATTAAGATGAATGGAGATATACTTTTCTGGCACTCAGAAAATGATGAAGATATACAAGGAGTATAGAGTAAGAATGTAGGAGGATGAAAATTAGTTGGAATATAATTAGAGAACTGATTTTTAATTGATTGTGTTAGGGGAATCCAAACACCATATGGGGAAGAAGAGATGAGCCCATTTCAATGTTTCATGCAGTTAATGCACACTGTAACTGACAGTTAAGGCACACAGTGTACGTAGCTCTTTTTTTTTTTTTCTGGAAACTGCAGCATGAATTGGGCCCAAATTTTAGGATGCCCAGTTCGCCCGCTCCGCTTGAACTGGGCCTTAGCTGCCCCTGATTACTACTATAGTAATAGTAAAGAATATTAGTGCATGAGAGTTTTAGAGAGATAATGCAAGTGCATGAAAAACAAGAGGTTCTAACAACCAATAAGTGAACCAAATGTTCTCTTTTATTGACCCTTTGGTCGGCCAGCTTGGGCAAGGAAAGGCCACTTGTACTCTTTATTAATTGCATGTTTACATGGGTAATGTAATGTAATTATTATGTTTGTGGCATGCTTGCATGCACATAGAAAACAACCACCAAGGCTCAATTTCCTAAGTGTGACGTGTGCATGTGCACAAAATGGGTCCATTTTATTTTTGTCATTTGTTTTACAAATGCTTATGTGTGACATGATTAATTATCTTATATAATTGATCACATCAAATAAATAATATACTCTTAACTCTTGAAGTAGTATATTACTATTATATCAATATATAATTGGTCCCATAATAATAATCATTTGGCTAAATTTACTACTCCTTGTAAATATTAATAGCTAATTATCACTACCCCTAAAAGCATACAAAACCTCAACTAATTTAGTAATTAACTTTTAAATACTAAATTAAGTCTTATTTAATCGTATTATAATAAGACGTAAAATTCACTTAGTCAATTATCGTATAATAGACTAATAAACTTAATGGATTGAGTTCAAAACTCTATCTCCAATAAATAACTCTCATTACCAAGGATATATCAAATATATACGCAAGGAGCTAATTAACTGTATCAAATACAAATAATTAGTTTTCTATTTGGGTCTCATCCTATATGTGTGACCGAAAGGGATCAGTTGATCAACGCCGTCATACGACAATAACGTCTAACTCTAGTCAGCTGAGCGTTATCGATTTACGTTAATCAATTGACGTGGAGTATCAATGTGCTAATTATCCCAAGTATATTCCGTCCATGAGATTTGATATATAAATGCACTATTGTGGAGGACACTTGCACCAACAAAATGCTCTCTTTTGTGCTTATTTTGTGAACCCTTGGTTAGTGGCATGTGGTCTTGTATTTATAGGCATATGAGGAAATCCTCACACCCTGACGGCAGGCTTGCCGTCCAGGTGTACTTCTCGGTCGACGAGGTCCAGACGAGACCCACGGGTACTGGGGCCTCTAGGGCCCTAGGCAGCCGGCAAGGTCTGGGATGGGGGAGATGGCCGGCTAGGTCTAGTCGGCCAGAAGTCGACCCCCATCAACTACGCTTACATTCTGTACTTTATCATTAACGATATTAAAAACAATCCTCATTTATCTCTATCTTTTTTTTGCCATCTAAGACATAAATACAGAGGAATCGGCATTTAATGCTCATGCATGGCAGCTAAGTCATGGACATCCTTGTTAAGACCCCTAGGAATGTAAGAAACATAAACACAATGAAAAGATAAGAAAAATTCTGAAGATGGTCGACAATCCTGCAAATCTCGGGCGAGACGTCCATCAAATAGTCAATTTCCAGAACACGGGAAAGACAATCATTTGAGAGATTAAGGTGAAGAATCCCTTGGGAACGTGCCCAGAGTGTAGCCGGATGAAGGGCAAGAGCCTCAATGTGAAGGGGTGTCGCGGCTCGAAATTTAGTGGATTCCCGAGCAAGAAAGACCCCAGCATCCGATAGATCAACCCATCCCCCCCCCCCCCCCCCCAACCTTACTGCAATCCTTCCATGTCACAGTTGTATTAATGCGGATCATAGAGCTGTCCACATCAGTGTTTATGTCTTAAGAGGAAGACCATGCTAATATCAATAAGTTGAGAAAGTCGAGAATCTTGTGAGGGATCAAATTCCAAGCGTGTGTCCGTTTCAGCTACCACCACAAACTGGGCCTTAAGGAAGGTCATGAGTCCATGGTCAGAGAGTAGCATTCCTTGGAACTAGTTTTGTTACGGACAAGACAAATTGTCTAGAGGGTAAAAACAAAAAGAGTGACCCGATACCGGTCATTGTCAAGATTCCAAATATAAGAGATCCAGTCGACGATCCAATGCCTAAGGTCAAGGTGTGCCGACATATCTGTTCTTATGCCCAGGTCGAATCCTATCTACATTTGAGAGAAGATGGAGCAATCGCGAAAAAGGTGATTGAAGCTTTCAGTAACATGCTCAGAGTTCCAAAGAGGGCAACCAGAGGAGAATCAAAACTCTATAAATAGAGTTATCCTCATTCATTTGAGGATTGGAAAATTTCTGAAGCAAATGATCAAGAGAGAACAAGACACAAGTCACTACAAGCCTCTCCATCAAATCCGTCGCAAGCAGTCAACAAGAACGACAAATCATACCGCCTGCTCAGAAGATCCAAGACAAATTCAAACATTCAAGGGAGATTCAAGTTATCGCGATCCTCTCAACAACATCAAGCAACACCGCACACAAAACAGTACAAGTCATCCACACTATAGTTGTTCATGGGACGTACTGCCCGATTGGCCCGTCCCGTCCGACCCAAATTTTTAGCGGGCTTGGACACAACATTTTCAAAAATATACAAAGGCCCGGTCCACGAACCCGTCCCAAACCCGTTAACCCGCTTGTTCGTGGGCCAAAATTTCACACTTAGCCCGGCCCGTGTCCGACCCGAACCCGCAAATGATCACCTCTAATCCACACACGTGTCCCTTACGATGCATTAGAATCAGAGGATATGATACATGAGAGATTGTACGCGTACTTTTTATAACAATTAATAAATTTATTTGTTTCCTTGTTTTGTATTTCAGTTAGCTGCGATACAAAGTTTGTCGTTACAAACTTTAGGGGTACCATGTATGTTTATAAATGTGTACAGATATCATATAGAAAAGCTAAAAAACGGGGGTGCCATGCATGTAGAAAATCCCTAATTATAAATATAAAATAAACATATATTTAGAATTATTATAATTAAAATTTATTAAAATTAAAATGTACTTCCTTTGTCCCTTAAAGATTGCCTCATTTAATTGAAATACTACTTCTCACATATAATGAGGGAATGGGGTAATCTTTAAGAGACGGCGAAGGTTGTATAATCTAAAACAACTAGCCCAAACGAGCTTCCGAGTTGAGCCTTATAGAGCTCGGGTTCGGTTCGGATTTGAACATACTTGGCTCGACTCGTTTTGACCGAGCTTGAGCGGAGCTTTGACCGAGCCGATTCCGAGGACTCTACGAGTCGGCTCTTATCATTTACACCCCTACTTGAGCCTATGGAGCAAGATAAGGTCTTTAAGCAACTTCGTAAGTATGAAAATTAAAGATATGTCGGGGGCTCCTTGATGGAAACTCTGTATGTTTAACATGTAACTCCTTGATATGTGTATGTCTCCTCATTAACGATTTGGGACAATATAAACCATCGAGATGGGATCAATACGTTTTATATCTTGTAATCCAACAATGGCCGAGGGTACATATGGCTCTCCTTTTTGCGACAAAATGAGATTCATCCAAAGGACACCTACACGGCTACACGTACCGTGACTACACATCATCACCTCTATTAACTGTCTCGCCCTTCATGAGGCTATATATCCTGGATTCGGAGCATCAACTTCAAGCCCTAGAAAGTGTTATTTTAGATTTAATTTCCCTCCAAATTAGACTAGTTATCATTATTTTTCCTTGTACTATTTCCCTGTACGTCTTCATAAGCATGCCCACAGAATAGTCGGTGATGCACGCCACCATTGTTAAACCTTGTTTTTACAGCTCGCCAAAATCCAAAAAAGGTATATCATGTATGGAAAGAAATACTCCCTCCGTTCCAACCATTTGTATACATTTGGGTTTTTAACACTATTTATAAGTGATGAGAATCTTCAATATAACTTATAATATATAAGATAAAAGATAGTCATGTAATATCTTGTTTAAATCGTCTAATAAAATACATTATGAATATCAAATTTTTATAATTTTTAGTAACACGTAACTAAAGATATAAACAAAAGAAAACGAGTATCGATGTACGTGCATAAAGCAAACGTATACAAATGGTTGGAACGGAGGGAGTAGAAATTACACAAATTCTTGTTTTCTGTTACATATGTATGACATGTCAAATATTATTCATATGAATGAGTTAATCTAACGAAGACAAACCATTTGCTATTCCAGTGACATTTTGATTTTTGAATGATTTTTGACCCATTATTACCTTGTGATAGATACACCTGTCACAAGGGATACCGACTCAAAAAATTAATGGACCTGTTTTAATAGTGTACATATACATACGTAGGTGATTAAATTTGTAATGATTTGGTTTGTCAAGGGATTATCATTATCTTCTACAGCCAGGTGTTATAATGGAGATGTCTAGGCGTCTAGCTTAATGCAACGACAAGGAATCTTTGTTACCCGAATTTGTTCGAGTTCCTCTTCTTGTATGTAATTAAAGCATTCCTAACTGCTCCTTAAGTTTATAACCACCATTCTGTAACATACTCCTACTTATTTTATTTAACAAACAAATAATCGTCCTCCTTTTATTTGTTGATTATTTATAACCATCTTACATGCATCAATTATTTATTTATTCACCAATTTTTGTATTATACGATTGCGTAAATGTAATGAAGAAATATGGATGACAGAAAGAGACAAAACCTACTCCCAAAAACAAATCCTAAAAAGGGGTATTGAATTGGAGAGCCATTGGTGGACCATTGCCAGCTTAGCTTGGTTAAAGTATCGTGTTTTTCAATGATACTCCTTTCTCTTGCCTAATTTACACCCTTCATTAGTATAACATGAATACTGCTGCCATTGCATTGATTAGGAAACTATTTGAACGATGACACTACTTCAACGAATTGAATGACCATCAAGTTTTAGGGAATAGTTAATTCTATCCATTTAATTCTTTACTTAGACGTGGACTTCTTTTTGTGAGGAAAGAAGATGAGTCAATGTAAACAATTGGATAGATGAGAATGAGTAATAATATATACTTTCCCGTATTCAAATAATTGACGTTCTCACTTTTCGAGATGCTCACTTTTCTCCTAAATATTCCCAAAATATATACTCCCTCCGTATCTATATGTTCGTCCACTTTGTTTAATACTCACTCCGAGTTCCTATTATTGTCCCAAAAGTTTTTTGGGTGGAAAATAAGGATGCATAAATGAGTGGATCAAAAAAAAAATAGGAGACTAACTGTGAACCACATAAGTGGGACAATATTAGGAACTCGGAGGGAGTATATAGGTGGAGTATTATATTAAAAGTGACGAACATATAGATACGGGGGGAATAATTCGTACTCTCTCCCATCAAGTCCAATCTTTACACTTACTATAAACGGATCATCCAATCCAATTTTTACATTTATTTCATAGCAAAAACTTTACTCTACAATCCTCTATTCTTGCTATATTTACACAAAACAACATTATTTTTTTACCCATTACTCTCTCCTTCTTCTTGAATTAGCTCTAGACCTAGCAAAACTGATCCAACTCAAATGACCCGACCCGAATAAGTCAACCGAACCTGACCCAGCACTCGAACAGAGGACCCGAATTTGACCCGAACTGACCCGGACATTATTATAGAAAACGAGTGATATTCTTAAAAAAGTTGAAAATAGCAAACCCGAAAATGACCCAAACCCAAAGTGACGCGTCCCGACCCAAAGTCAACCCGATTTTAATAAGCCGAAAGAGACCCGACACGTTGACCCGTTTTGTCAGGTCTAATTAGCCCCATATTCCTTTTATGAATTTTTTTAGTCAACTTCCTTTCCTCTTACCGTAGAAGATAATTTATCCTTCATTATAGATAGCAATGTATGGAGGATAATAGGATATGTACATTTATGGAAGAGGATAAAAAATGGAGATGAGAGAGAAGATAAATGAGCAATTACAAAGAAGAAGAAAGGAAAAAAAGATGGAATAAGAGACTAGAGAGGCAATCACAATGGGTAATTCTTACCCTTGATAAAGTTTGTCCATTGTGGACAAAAGTTCTTACTGTACTAATTTTAAGAAATTGGGTTCTTATATAAGAAACAAGTTTGTGTTCATTCCAAAAAAATTGGTCAATCCTGTTAGTGAAGACATTCATTAGCATGTCATTAGTATGACATTAGTGCATAACTATACATCTTCCCATCATTAGTATTACCTATGTAGGTTCATCGAATCTGGTTGTAAGGTTTCGGTATTTATACCGAGTTTTGTAATTGGAATAAGATGAGCACTCTACAATTCTACATGGTATCAGCGTAAATCGATCCCTAAAATTTCCTTCCGCTTGCCACAACCTCGTGCTTTTAACCGCCGGCCGGAGATGGCTTTCTTATTTTTCCATCTCCGGCGGGTACTTAGTGTCCTCCATTTATATTTTCTTATGTCATGTCTACGTTTTTTTCCCTTCAATAATACTCTCATGGTGTGAAATCCTTAGTCCATCCCACCGATGCAACATTCTGCCATCTCTATCCATTCTTCATCCCATGTTATATTTTTAGTAATAAATAATAATACCCTCCGTATCGATTTTCATATTATGTTGTCGCCGATGTGTTCTTCGTTGATTCGATCCTCGCCAATACCGCTCTCACCTTTGTCGTTGTTTCGACAACCGCCGCCGCACTAAACCTCCACCCCATCCCATCATCGCCTTCTCTGTGTCCGTCTCAGGTTCGCTCCAGCAACCACCCCTGCCCACGGGCCGGGTGGTCTGACTCTGCCGGCTACGACCCGCATGGCCAACCAGCCGACACTGGATCGAAGAGCCCGGTCGGGTGTTTTATGTTTCGGTTTAGTCGTTTTTTTTCCTTTTATTTTATACTGTTGAGCTTTGCTCCAGTTTGTGGTGCTTTACGGGTTGTCACGCTCCCGTACATCATTTTTTTTCTTTTCTTTTTAATTTATACTGTTGAGCTTTGCTCCAGTTTGTGGTGCTTTACGGGTTGCCACGCTCCCGTACACCGTTTTTTTATTTGTGTCACAACCTGCCGTTTCGGCCTCGTGCACCATTAGTTTTGTTAGCGTTTTTATTTTATTTTCGGCATGCGCGAAAATTCTAGACATACACAAGGGGCATAGCTGCGGTTACGACATCAAAAAGTCAACTTGGTTCATCTTCGGCAGCATCTATAATTATCTCTTGGTCCAGTCAAAGCGTCCGTAAACTACCGTTTTGACTGAGGGGGCGTGTTAGTGAAGACATTCATTAGCATGTCATTAGTATGGCTTTAGTGCATAACTATACATCTTCCCATCATTAGTATTACCTATGTAGGTTCATCGAATCTGGTTGTAAGGTTTCGGTATTTATACCGAGTTTTGTAATTGGAATAAGATGAGCACTCTACAATTCTACAAATCCTTGTATATGACATGCAACAACTTACAAACCTAAAATTCTAGGCATGACTACTTTTTAACCAAGAACTTTAATTAAAGTTCTTCCATTGTAGATTAAAGTTCTAAGTTTATTGGGTTTGTCAAAATATGACATGACATGGACAAACTTTATATAAAGTTTGTCCATTGTGATTGCTCTAAGGTTGGTTTACGATTGATTTACCTACAACATTTAACATTGGAGAAAGAACAATAAAAGTTAAATGAAAGAATAAATAAAGATATTTGAGTTAAACAATGCCTATATAGTTCGGATTATTTCCGTTAAATTTTCCAAAAAACATAATAATCGTATTACATACTAAACCCTAAATCCTAAACCCCTCTATCAATTTTATAATTTCCTACTTTCCTCTTTTGATCGTCATCTTTAAACTTCATGTTTGAAATATTTTCTTTTTAGTTTGAAATGTGTGGTCATTAGATATTGACCTCACATTTTTTTCTCAACTTTTATTTTCCACCACATAATCATACCGCCTTAATCTTGGAGCCACCTACGCCATGAAGTTTGAAGATGGATGGAGAGAGTACTTGGTAGTAAAGTCGTAACTATTTAAATAAATTTCTCATTTAAAACTCGTGTTACATTAAGTTGGTCTACTGAGAGACGGTCTTTTGTTAAGTTTATTGAGAGATCAATTACAAATGAAGATAACAGTGATACCAAGCCAGGTACGCCTAACCTAAAAGAGTATACAAATATAAATGGGTACGATTGTTATAAAAAGTGTTACAAACAAAATTGTCATTTACATGTACATCTAATCATAAAATAGGTACGAATAAGATTAAAAGTGGTATTGACAATTGTTCTCTCAATAACTTATAAAGAGACCGTCTCTCCCAAGATTTGTGTTGGTTCAAAATGTAAAGTTCACTAAATCGTCATACGTGACATTAAAAAAGTTTAATGTCTTAGTGTTATTCTTTTCATCTCAATTCTTTATTTACTCTACATTTTATGTTAACAAAAAATTATTTCAATTAAAGATAAACAAATGCAAACAAATACGGAGTATTTGAAATACATTCAATAATATTTTATAGTACTTCCTCTAATTTTTTAGGATTTCCCTACTATATATATCAAGAAGCGAGGGGAAGTACATTTGTTTTGGTTAAATGGTGAAGGTAGAGCATTGTTTATGTGAGCTATACATCAAATCACCAAACCTCATCCATCCAAGGTTGTACACATTTAAAATCACAAGCATTAATTTTCCATTGATTTTTTTTAGGGACACAAACATTAAATTTACACACACACCTCTCCTACATGAATTAATGAATAGCTCCCCTCCCCTCCTCTCCCCTCCTTCCACCTCCAAGGCTCCAATACATACCTTCATCCTCCTATTGTTTTCATTTTATTTAAAGACCAACTAACAATACCCACTTCACACTCCTTCCTTAACTCTTTCATTCATACACCCTCATCTCTTTTCTTAACTTATTCCACACCTCTGTTTTTTAATTTTTAGGGGGGTAGATAAGAAATAATAATATCAGAAAAAATGGCAGGTGAAATTTAGACAACCCATTTTTGACTACCACCATTCTTCAACTCAATTTAATGCACTTGATTGTTTCCTTAAATCCTTGCATATCTATCTATCTATCTACAAAAAAGAAAGAAAACAGGGGAAATTAATAATGAAGTATATGAGATCAGGAAGCTTCAGAAGGATGTTTTCTTTTGGAAGAAGAAGTAGTAGATGTAGCTTAGAAGAAGATTCATGTTTTATTGAAGAAGATGAAGAAAAACCTGACTGTTCTCCACTTTATTCATTACATTCACAGCCTTCTCATAAACCCTCTTGGAAATGTTATTCCTTTGATGAAATTTTTGTTGCTACTAATGCCTTTTCCTCAGGTTCACTTTCTCTCCTATATACTGTCCATTCCTTCCTTAACTAATTTTAGCATTCTGACAACATCCAAGAATCTTACAAATAAAATTTCAAGGCATGATAGGTGGACATTCGAGTGAATTATTTGATTTTATGGAATTACTCTACCATTTAGAAAACTCGTTCCAAAACCTTCAAATTCTCGTACCACCTCTCACTAAGTTAGCGAGAGACACAAGTTAAAACAAAAAAATAGGACCCACCATTACGTTAGGTTAAATAAAACCTTCTCTTTTGATGAAAGTTGAAATAAATAATTGAGCTGAGGAAGAGTGTTTGTAATATCCTATTAAGTGGAGTAATAATTGTAGGGTGTGATGAACAATAATGATGGATGTTTAGATATAGATGAAGTTGTAAAAATAATAAAATAATATAGGTAGTACGTGAATGAACATGAACAGATAATATGGTGGGAAAAGGAGGGTATGCAGAAGTGTACAAGGGAGTATTGAAGGATGGGAAAATGGTAGCAGTGAAGAAGTTGATGAACAAAGCAGCAGGGAATGAAGAGAGGAGGGAAAGAGAGTTCTTAAGTGAAATTGGTACAATTGGACATGTCTACCATCCCAATGTCTCTTCTCTCTTAGGCTGTTGTCTTGACAATGGCCTTTACCTTCTTTTCCCCTTTTCTCCTTGGGGCTCCGTTGCTTCTCTTCTTCATGGTATCTAACTTATCCTATCTACCTTTAATTTACTTACTCGTATTTTATCTATCACACCATCTCATGTCAAAGCATTTCTTTCTATATAAATTTTCTTTTATTATTAATCAATAATAGCTAGGCGAACACCTTTTTTCATGACATTATACTGGAATTTGCAGTAAGATTAAGGCTTTAGAGACAAGTACCATTGATGAGAGTACGTAAAACTCTCCTCGTGTCTAGGCACCGTTCTTTATGGTTTAAATTAAACCAAACTATACCAATAACAATTTTTCCTTATTTTAAGTAAAGAAATTCACTGTTAATATTAAACTTTTATTTATTTTAATACTCGTACAATTATTGCAAAATGAACTTAATAGGGGTGTATTGAAGAGCCTAAAACTAATAACCAAGTGATGAGCTGAATATAAGTTGGAGAAAACAGGTCTTTATATGTTTGCTAATTTCAAATACGAGTAATAGTGTGTTACTTCATTCATTTCCGTTTTTTGACATTATTCACGACTCATTTTTTTTATTATTATCGACAATCTATAACATAAAATATATAAATATATCCATTTAATGAACAATGTTTAAATATATCCATTTAATGAACAATGTTTAAATATATCCATATATAGATGAAGATGTATGTCTTTTCATATCAAAGATTCTAGACAATCTAGTGTGTAATGAACGATATTTAGAAAGATGTAAACAAAATAAAATGTGCATCAATAAACTTGAAAAGCAAATAAAACCAATAAAATTGAATGAAGGGACTACTTGTTTTAATATTTAAATGTCAAAATAAGTCCTCATATCTACCTTTAAATAAAATGCATATACGAGTAGATATTAATAGCAATATAAGGAGTAAATATTACTTCGTATTTATAGTTGATAATGTGTCGATATATATTTTAATCATTTAGTCTCCCTTATGAATGTTATGATGGACTATCCGTCATATTCTTATAATAGGTTAAATAATAACCATTTAGTTAAGTAAGGACAAAATATTAACACTTTTCATGTGGTTTGTTTTTTATCTTTTCTAACTAAATGAATATTATTTCACCCATCATACTAATATGTCGGATAACTTCATCACAAATCAGAATTTACGTTTTTTAATATGTTGGTGATAATATAGATGCAGGAAGTCCTCCAATGGAATGGAAAGTGAGATACAAAATTGCACTTGGAACAGCCAAGGGATTGCATTACTTGCACAAGGGATGCCAAAGGAGAATAATTCATAGAGATGTTAAATCATCTAATATACTGCTAACTCAAGATTTTGAGCCTCAAGTACGTTCACCTTACTTATTA
Organism: Agrostemma githago; assembly: GCA_958450325.1. Classification (NCBI taxonomy): domain Eukaryota; kingdom Viridiplantae; phylum Streptophyta; class Magnoliopsida; order Caryophyllales; family Caryophyllaceae; genus Agrostemma; species Agrostemma githago. The sequence continues at coordinate 19,007,748 of OY288241.1, read as the reverse complement.
TTAAGCCCCACTTATCTCATTTGTCATTACGCTCATGTAGATGGGCCTATTTCATTCCACAAACAACCACCAAAAACCAATGCAACAAGCAAGCTTAAATGATAGTCATTGGCTATATATATTAAGAACAAAAAGAATAATTAACGAACGTATTTGCACCGAAAACTAAAATAAAATGTCACATGCATTTCATCGCATTACAGTAGAGTTGAAGAGGAAATTCAAACCTAAAGCTTATTCGTATTATTCACAATATGTTAGTCATTGAATTAAGATATTTTGACATTTAATTACTCTTCTTTAGGAGGGGTGTCCATCTCAAGAATGACTTATTTGATATAATCGATAGTTTCGTGGTTAATATATTGATTTTACAGATTTGTGACTTTGGGCTAGCAAAATGGCTTCCAACGCAATGGACTCATCATTCAATTGCTCCAATAGAAGGGACAGTTGGGTACGTACGAATTTCTTCACAATCAAAATGAGTACTCGATCACTTGGTTCAATCTAGTCCATATATATACACTACGCCACCCGTGACCCTTATATTATTTTGTCCTCATCTTCATACATCCGTTTCCATTAATTATACGCAAACCCCCATATGCTAATGTCTTATAATTGTGCCATATATGTTGAATGTCCTACCTACATAACTCTAGTTCTTTTTAACTATATCTCATTTTCTCGAACAGACTATTATATCAGGTAAGTAATCATAATGGATAAACTCAAAATAAATTAAAGTTTTTCATTGTCATGTGTAGTAAGTTTTTGACAAACTCAATATTTCCTCTCATTCATTCAATTCTTTACATGAGTTCACATTTTCTTCTCACAAAATGAAGTTCATATAAAGAATTGAATGGATGAGAAAGATAATGTTTAGAATTTTTATTAACAAGGGAAGAACTCTAAATAAAGTTCTTACATGAGATAATTAAATAAAAATAAATAAATAAAATAAATAGCACTCCCTCCATTTTCTCCCTTCTACATTAAGTCGTCGGCATTTCAGTCAGATCGTCGGCGTTTTATACGTGATTTTACTCTTTTATCCTTCTTTAATTATGATTAATGATATTAATTATTTTACTTACTTAATTATCGTCGTCAGAGTAATTATTATTTACCGATTACCTTAAGATTATAGTTTTGATAATTTTTGACGGTTTATGAGACACGTGTCATTTGTAAGTATGTGTGTGTGTGTATATATATATATATATATATATATCGATTTTTTAGTACTTTATATTTTGTAAGTGATTTTTTTAGATCGATTAGTTTCATTATAATTGTGATTATGTTGATAGTTTAGTCTCCCCGTAGCTAGCCTGTGGTTAAGTAATCAATGAAATATTCGATTTTAGTTGTTATGATTTGACGTATTCAATTTTATACATCTCTATCGTTGATTTCCGTACAAATAATAATAAAACACGAAAAACGTGCCGGACGTCCAAAATTGACGCCCCTGCGACCAGTCAGGCGTCAAAAATTGACGCCATTGACGCCCCCGCGACCAGTCAGGCATAAAAAATTGACGCCATTGACGCCCCCGCGACCAGTCAGGCATAAAAAAAAAGTTGCTAACAAGGCTTGACGCTCCTATCGTTGATTTCCGTACGAAAAATAATAAAAAAAACATGAAAAACATGTCGGACGTCCAAAATAGACACAACAAGGCTTGAACCCACAACCTCTAAAACATAAAAGAGACTTTTTACCACTAAACTAATTCAACATTATTGATAATCCTTACTAAAATATTATCTATATTTGATTCAACATTGTTGATATTACCAATTCAGCAGGGTTATATATGAATTATTAATAATATTAGTTTTGTGATGGGTTGGGGGAGGATATATAATATGACATACTTCGTAACATAATAAAATGACGGTTTTAAATAAAAAATCGTTTCATTAACACGATTAAATTTTTTGATTTCATTAACAAAGTTAGTGAATGTAATTAGGGAAGGGCGTTGTTGTTTTTTCACATTAAAAAGCGTCGACGACCTGACTGAAATGCCGACAACCTGAAGCAGCACTCAATTTTCTTGAACTAGCTCCACTTCTCTTTTTTGTGAGGGAAAAAGTGGGCCAATAAAGCTAATTCAAGAAAACACATGGAGTAATTGTACAACTTTTTCTTGGATTCAATACAAACTTATTCTTATTTTCAAATCAAATTTGTCCAACTTTGAACAATTTTTTTTTCACAGTAGACAAACTTAACAAAACAATCACAAGCAGAAGAACTCCCATTGTGATTTCTTTAATACCAGAGTATGTTCTTTCGGAAGGAAAGTAATGTTTGACCTTAATTGATACTCCCTCCATATCCAAATAATTGTTATTCTCACTTTTCAAGATACTCGCTTCTTTTTTCAATACCTCTCAAAATATATAACTAAATATACTGATATGTATGCTCATATCAAAACTCTTTTTGTAAAAAAATTTATGGTGTAATTTTTATAATTTTTCAGTCAATATATTTTTGTAAAAATTGAATTCAAAGGGCACCTCGTAAAATGAAAACGACAATTATTTGAATACGGATGGAGTATTATTGTAAAGTGTAAATGAGTATAAATTAAATACATTTACACGAGATATTGTTCTAACGATATACTAGCCTAATTATATATACAGGGTACTTACCAAATGAATGATATTGACTTTTGATTAAAATATTTATCACAATGAATATAAATGTCAAACAAATTAATGAGACAAATGGATTAACATTTAAGAGAATAATATATAATTTACATCAATATTTTAACGTCAGCTATATTATATAGTTACATATAGGTTAGTTACAAGTTCGTTAGTTAGCATAGTTAGTTACAAGATCCTAGCTAACTTTATTCTATATACTCATGTAATCATACCATAATGTATTACCTTAAGCTTCATCAATAATAAACTCTCATATTTGATATGGTATAGAGCTCTAGATTAGGATTCTCGAGAATTTTCTTCAGTTTTCCGCAAAAATTACACAATCTCTTACATTCAATCAAGTACACTCTGGTTCTGGAAATCTTTCTTGAACAATGTCGAATAATAACACAAACAACTCAAGGAGGAGCAAGTGTGCATTCTCGAGAGATCATTGTATGGCCTTAAACAAGCGTCTAGACAGTGGAATAAGGAACTCACAAAGTACTTGCAACAAGTGGGGGTTAAACAGTCTAAGCAAGATTACTCTCTTTTTAGAAAGTATGACACCAATTTTGCAGAATTTTGCAACAGTTCTCATCATCACTGGCAACAGTTCTAAAGAGGTTTCCAGATTCAAAATTAAAGTGGATTAGATTCATCTTTTTCAATAAAAGACCTAGAACAAATGAGGTATTTTCTTGGCCGAGAAGTATCCATAAATAGTTCAGGACTCATGATCAATCAAAAGAAGTATATATCTTAGATATATTGAAAGATATTAATATGGAAAATTGCTCAGACACACAGAGTTTTCCATGCCAAGAGGACTTAAATTGTCAACAAATGAAGGGGGCATATTGCAGAAGCCTGAGCAGTACAGAAGGCTAGTTGGGAAGTTGCTATATCTTAATTCGTCAAAGCCAAATATTTCATATTCAGTACAACATCTTAGCAAATTTCTTAGCCAACCCAGACTCCATCTCTTACTTACAAGCAGCCACACATGTTCTGGGATACCTTAAAACAACTATGAACATTGACCTGGCCTCTTCTACCTTGCTCACTCAAATATGACCGTGACAACATTCAAAGATGTTGAATTGGCTTCAGTGTACCTTTACTTGCCGTTCTCTCACTAGTTTTTCTATCTTTCTAGCTAGGAAATTCCTTAATTTCTTGAAAAAAATAAGAAATAGAAAACAGTGAGCAAAAGTTCAGCAGAATCAGAGTATAGAAGTCTCTCTTATACATCATCAGAGTTGGTTTAGGTGTGTAAGAGTATATAAACATTTCTGAGCCTACAACCATAGCCTTAAGGTTTTGGTTGAGTTTGTTTCATAACATGGTGACAACATTCTACTGGATATGAGAGTACATATTCCTAAGCCAATTCCTTATTTGTTTTGTGATAACAAAGCCGCCATTCACATCACTCATCAGAACCCGATCTTCCATGAAAGGATCAAGCACCTCAACATTGATTGTCATTATGTGCGAGATAAACCAGAAGAAGGTTTCAAATTAACAAAGTATGTCAACACAAGATCACAACTAACTTTAAAGCCCTTGGAGCATACTAAAACATGAGTTTCTTTCCAGCAAGCTTGGACTAGTTGGTCTAGATCAAATACCAAGTCCAGCTTGAGCGGGGTGTATATATATATATATATATATATATATATGTAGCTATAGTATATAGTTACATATAGGTTAGTTACAAGTTAGTTATTTAAGCATAGTTAGTTACAAGATCCTAACTAACTCTACTCTATGGCCTTGTTTGGTTGCCTCGTAAGATCATGGGAAGTAGAACTTCCCATGAATTGCAAAATATTGAAGTTGTTTGTTTGCCTCAACTTCCCACATATGGAGGAAGTAGAACTTCCGGGGAAATGACTTCCTACATAAATGGAGGAAGTTGCTTACCGACACCCCCTCGGTAACTGCAATTCCCATGAATTGATTTCCCACATAGGTAACCAAACATTTTTTTAGAACTTCCCGTGATTTAGGAACGGGAGTTTATTTCGCATGATTTTGTTCTTCCCATGAATTTTCACCTCCCGCATCAACCAAACGAGTCCTATATATACTCATGTAATCATAGCATAATATATGATCTTATGCTTTCATCAATAATATACTTATGGAGGAAGTCCTATATATACTTATGCTTTCATCAACACACCCCACAGTCGAATCAAAAGATTTACAAATGTTGGAAATTTGTCCATGGGGGTGTGAATTTCGTCCTCTGTGATACAGATTCGTTGATCCCTCTATTCGAGAAGTACAAAAGGTATGAGGAAAATCAATGTTCGTAAGTCTACATACTGGTATGGTGCATGGTGCAGCGTATGCTGGATTATTTCGTACAATTTGGTAAACTGACAAAAGTTATCACTTAAAAAATGATCTCAGATGTATAAATTCTCTCCCTGATGCTTGTATGTAGAAACACTTTTATTTATCTAACAATGATCTTTGTTTGGGAAGAGAATATTTTGCTTGATTTTTACAAATTTGTACGAATATTTGATTGATTTTGATGTCTTTTACAAGTATTGTGTGAATGAATTGATCTTTTACTCAAACAATTAACAATTAACAAATCCAGGTAACACAAATTATTTCTTATGAACAAAGTAACCTTCTCTAAACCCTTCTCCCTCCTCCAAAAAAAACTAGCCTCCAAAAAAAACATGGAGTTACTACCATTAATGGTTGTAGGCCCCCAATTTTAATTAGTTATATCGTTTTAATATTAGTATTATTAGTATTTTAGTTATAATAAGTACTCTCCTTTTGGAGAGTTTCGTCCCCATCAATTGATGGGTTTCACTCTCTCTTCTAGGAGAAAAGTTGAATCTATTATAGTAGAGAGGACGCGGAAGATCAGTACCATAATCGTTCATCATGTAGTATCTCAATTTATGTCAGACCGGCGGCTATAATCTATTAGGTTAGATGAAATTGATTCTCGTCAAAACCTTGGAAGATCTAAAGACCTTCTTGTGAAAAGCTGTATCATTGAACAACGATGGGTTGAAAGATGATGGGCAGAAGCGGAGATCAAAATCTTAGTGAGAGATCTTTATTTTAACGAGAATTTATTTTACTCAAATTTTATAGTATTGTATTCGTTCAATTTCGATATAAGTTGTAGATGTCGTATGACTTTTTATTATGATCTATTCGCTAAAAAAAAAACAATTAACAAATCCATATATAGAAAAGAACACAAGGTAAAAGAGTGTGCATAAGATATGAATGATATGATGATCCAAATTAAAAGAAATTAATCTCTCTTTTTGTTGTTGTTGCCTACTTATGCATACTTGGCACCAGAATATTTTTCTCATGGGATAGTTGACGAGAAAACAGATGTTTATGCATTTGGGGTCCTCTTGTTAGAGCTGATTTCTGGCAGGAGACCCGTGGATTCTTCTCATCAAAGTTTACGCACTTGGGTACGTTACACATTTCTCTAAATACTCCAACTTTTGTTCATGAAAAACTCCAATTCAATTTGTGTTTCTTTTAGTTACTTTACCTACTAACGTATGTACCTCACGCAAGTATGTATATATAACTGGCCTGGTGCGGGTAAAACTAGCCTCAGTTGGAATGCTACTCGTATGTTTTTCTTTTTTGATGACGAGAGAAATCGTAACCGTTACTTTTGATGCGCAAACCACGCACACTCACTAAGTCAACCTTAGGGCTGCCACAGACTCGAAATTTGGCAGGCAGAACCTCAAACCATACTCGTATGCATGGTTTAACTAACGTGTTAGTGGATAAAATCATACTCCCTTCTATTACCCATGATCTTCCCTCTTTTTAAGAATTAATTAATTAAGTAAGAAAAATGTGGAGTATAAAGTGAAAATATGGTGTGATTTGTGAGTAAAAAAGAATTAAAAATGATTAAAGAATAAAAAACAATTAAAATACAACTAAAAAAAAGGAAGATGAGTGGACTAAGCCAAAAAAAAGGAACATCATGGGTGATAGGAAGGAGTAAATTTTAACTGTATCGGTGGGTCTCATTCATCCATTAACACGCAAAAGCTAACATTAATTAATAACCAATACGTACATGCAAATTATACTTTCATGATTTTATAAGTTTTTGTCCTATTCTTATTTTCTCCGAAGTTGTTTTTTACTATAAGATTTCTTACAGCAATATCAATTGTGTATGATAAAGAAGTTTCATACTCTCTGATTTTTATTTATGTTTCTATTTGACTTTTGGGTGAAAAAAAATGGTGTAAAAATGTGTGACTCAAAAGAAAAGAAGAATGAGAGAGAAACGTAAGGTCAATTCTAGACCACATGTTGATGGTCCAAAATAGAAATAGGGAAGAAATGATCTTTCAGCCCAATAAGGAAACAAGGAAGATAAATAAAAATCGGAAGGAGTATCATTTAAGGAGTTCTTTATTGAATTGAAGAGAAAATATTATTGATAACTTAATTGAATTAAAGTTCGTACAGAGTATTTATGCTAGCACATGATACAAAGATTACAGTATCGAAATCCTATCAAACTGATTACAGATTAATATTAACTACCTAAGTTACAAGATATGAAAAACCAAAATACACAACTTGACTGTTATAGCAAAATAACGAAATACAGAAAATATTATTCTAATACGCTCCCGCAAGATGCATGGACTAGCCCGGGGCAAGGTCAATCTTGGAAAGTAGGCGCTCAAATCGGGGGCGGCCAAGCGGTTTCGTCAACAGGTCTGCGAGCTGGTCATCACCGGGGATATGTTGTACCCGAAGAGTTCCATTTTGGACACGTTCTCGAACAAAATAGTAAGATAGGGCAATATGTTTCATTCGGGAATGAAACACGGGTTTTGCAGCGTAGGAAGTGGTACTCAAGTTGTCACAGTAAATTACAGGAGAAATAGTTGTGCGAATAGCATGTTCACTCATAAGAGAAGTGATCCAAGCAATCTCGGCCGAGGTTGCAGCGACAGCACGATACCCGGGCTCAGTAGTAGACAGCGTGATCCCTTGCTGCTTCTTGGAGGAGCATGAAATGGCATTGCGGCCAAGGTAGACAATAAAACCGGAGGTTGATATGTAATCTCGTTTGTCACCGGCCCAATTAGCATCACTAAATGCATGAAGGGGAGACGCGTGTGTGCGATAGATAGGCAACCTGTGGGAGGTTGTCCTATTCAAGTATCTTAGTAGATGCTTTAAAGCCTGCCAATGCGATGACCGTGGTGCTTGCACGAATTGAGCAAGATGGTTGACAACGAAAGAGACATGGGGACGTGTGAGAGATAAGTATTGTAAACTACCAAGGATGGCACGATACTTGGTGATATCGGGAAGGGGATCGCCCTCGTCACAGTGAAGGCGAATGTCAGGAGCAAGGGGAGTGGGACACGGTTGGGAGTCAGACATTTGGTATCTGTCAAGGATGTCCCGTATATACTTAGATTGTGAGAGATGAAGGCCATAAGATGTGGGTTGGACTTCAACTCCAAGGAAATAGGACAAAGGTCCTAGATCTTTAATAGAAAAAAGCGTAGCGAGTGAGGTGATAAATTTTTCTATGGTCAGGGAAGACACTCCTGTGACGATGATATCGTCCACATAGACAAGGAGGTAAAGTGGGCGCTCTTAACAAAGAGCGACGGGTTGGAGAGTGAGCCTCGAAACCCGATAGACGCGAGGCGCTTGTTTGAAGTCGTAAATGGCCTTCGAAAGACGACACACATAATCAGGGCATGACGGATCAGAAAATCCCGGGGGTTGAGACATAAAAACTGACTCGGACAGATGACCTTGTAAGAAGGCGTTATTTACGTCGAGCTGACGAAGGGGCCAGCTCTGTGATACAGCAAGAGACAGTAAAATACAAATAATATTGGGTTTAACAACAGGACTAAAAGTTTTGGAGTAATCGATACCTGGTCGCTGATGAAATCCCTTGGCCACGAGTTGAGCTTTAAATTTGTCGATGGTATTTTCGAGTTTGTATTTGATACGGTAAACTCATTTACAGCCGATGACATTGTGGTACGGCTCCCTAGGGACCAGAGTCCATGTTTGATTATGGACTAAGGCATCGTATTCCGCATCCATGGCGGTGCGTCAGCGAGGGTCGAGTAAGGCTTGTTTTGTGGTGGATGGAAGAGAAGAGACAGTCATGGTATGGGCATATTTAGGATTTGGTTTGACGATTTTGTTTGTAAGACGAGTTAAAATTGTGCGAGTCGGTGGTGGGGCAAGTTCAGGCTCAGAGGGCGGGATTGGTTGTGCCGGAATGGATGGGGAGATAGGGATTGCAGGGGTGGTGGGAATATTAGAGTTTACAGGGTATTTAGGGGTTTCAGGGGAGGTGTTATTAGGGGGAGTGAAGGTATTAGGTAGAGGGTCACGTAGGAGAACAGGAGGGGTAGATGTGGGAGGTTGTAGAAGAGTTTTATTTAAATTGCACCACTGATCTGGGTTATACGGAGTACTGGGGATGTTTTTTTTTTGTAGGAGGGGAAAGTGGATTCAATAAATTTTACATGACGAGACGTAGAAACTCGAAGTGTGATGGGATCGAGACAATGATAGGCACGTGGGGGGTGTTATTAGGGGGAGTGGGGGTATTAGGTAGAGGGTCACGTGGGAGAATAGGAGAGGTAGACGTGGGAGGTTGTAGAAGAGTTATTTCCAAATTGCACCACTGATCTGGGTCATACGGAGATCTGGGGATGTTTTTTTTGTAGGACGAGAAAGTGGATTCAATAAATTTTACATGACAGGACGTATAAACTCGAAGTGTGATGAGATCGAGACAATGATAGGCACTTTGTGTGGCCGAGTTTCCGATAAAGATACACGGGACAGAGCGAGGAGAAAGTTTATTGGATGAATATGGGCGGAGCTATGGATAACATAAGCATCCAGAACTCCGTAATTTTGTGTAATTTGGCTCGGAATTAAAGAGTGAGACAAACGGAGAGCGATTGTGAAGGGTGGAGGTGGGAAGACGATTAATGAGGTAAGCTGCGGTGGTGAAGGCATATGACCAAAAAGTGGAGGGTACGTGAAAGAGGAGAGCAAGACCCGTCTCAATAATATGACGGTGGCGGCGCTCGGCAAATTCATTGTGTTCGAGAGTATGAGGGGGAGATGTGAGGTAGGAGATACCTTCATTAGTGATAAAAGGAGTGAGTTTAAGGTATTCTCCACCATTATCGGAATAAAGACGAACAATTGGACGATTAAAATAATTTTCAACGAGGGCACGAAAACGAGAGAAAACTGAGGCCGTGTCGGATTTTAATTTAAGTGGATAAAGCTAAATGCAGTGCGTAAAATGATCGACAAAAATAACGTAGTATTTGAAATTGTCGATAGACGGGATTGGAGAAATCCATAAATCCGAGAAAATTAAATGTAATGGAGCAGAAGAAGTAGGCGACGTAGCATTAAATGATAATTTGTGACTTTTACTACTGTCACAAGAATTACAATGTTGGAATGACGAAAAATTTAAATTTAACGAGCAAAATAGTTTATTCGTAATAGCTATAGAAGGGTGCCCAAAACGGTGGTGCCAGTCAAGGGGACCCGAGGTTGTGCTTGAAAATGCGTGAGGCGGAGTCGGAGTCCAGTGACAGATGCCTGAGTCAAGTTGACCGTGAAGTACCAGACTGCTCTTTGTAGGGAGCTTAAAGAGAGAAAGAATGAGTGAATTCAACAATTAGATTATTATCGACACAAAGACGAGAAATTGATAAAATATTGTGGGATATGGAAGGAAAGTAAAGAACATTAGTAAGGACAAGAGTAAAAGAGGGAGAAATAAGGAGAGAACAAGAACCTATGTGGGAGATGGGAAGATTCGATCATCATCAATAATGAGTTCATCGGCCCCGTCATTGGGTGCATGAAGGGAAAGGTTATTAAGATCGTTAGTAATGTGGTAACTAGCACCACTGTCAAGTAACCAAGAGAGTTGGGTAGTGGACGTAGCAACCGTGGCCGTGTTGGCCTGATTGGTACGCGGATTACGGGTGGCAGCAGTTGGTTGTTGTTGTGGTTTATGCAATGTTGGGGAAGTCGCGAGCGAATTTACGACACGGACCGTAGAGATAGTGACCTCGAATACCACAATATTGACAACGACCTTTATACGGGATCGTAGGTTGGTCAGTAGGGTGAGGGGCGACTAGAGTGGGAAGAATGCCGGGGTTGGTAGTCGGGGGCTGGTTGGGGTGGAATGAGGGTGGTGGACGGTTGGTTGTGGGTCGATAATGTGCTGCAAGTGCAGTAGCAAGTAAGGGAGTAGTGTTTGTTTGGTCAGGTTGATATATGAGATTCAGTTCATGGTGTAGAAACTTCTCGTGGAGAGCTTCTATAGAGATCGGGTCATCTCGAGCACGAACGCCCTCAATGACGGCTTGGTAGGCTTTGTAGGGGAGTCCACGGAGGATTTTGTCGACAACATCCTTCGTGTCAACGAGTTTACCTAGAAGGGCTAGGTCATTAACACATGTAGTAATGGAGGTGATATATTCGGTTATAGTTTTGTCGCCTTTGGATATATTATCCAGGCGATTCTTTAGTTGGAGTCGATGACCCCGGGATGGGTTAGCATAGGTTTTTGTGAAGTGAGGTCCAAACATCATGGGACGTTTTGGCCTTATTGATGAGGGAAAAGACGTCGGACTCAAGGGTACCAAGTAGGGCCCCTTTGAGGGAGTGGTCTTTGACGGAACAAAGTAAAATAGACAGGATTGGGTTTTTCCTTACCGGCATCGGACTTACCTTCAATGCCAGCAATGGTGAGAGGAGGGGCGGGGTGAGTACCATCGACAAACTTCAGCGGATCGAAACCAATGAGTATATCATTGACCTGGGTACGCCTGTTTTGATAATTTTTGGGTGTTAGTTTGGTAACTTTGGTTACGAAAGCAAGGGTGATAACGAGGAAAGGAATATTGGGTTCGTGAGGCTCTGATACTATATTGAATGGAAGAGAAAATATTATTGATAACTTAATTGAATTAAAGTTTGTACAAAGTATTTATGCTAGCACAGGATACAAAGATTACAGTATCAAAATCCTATCAAACTGATTACAGAATAATACTCCCTCCGTCCTTTATGTTTCTTCCCGCTTTTTAAGACTTGTAAGGAGTATTATATTGAAATGGGAAGAAACATAAAGAACATAGGGAGTATTAACTACCTAAGTTACAAGATATAAAAAACCAAAATATACAACTTGACTGTTATAGCAAAATACGAAATACAGAAGATATTATTCTAATATTCTTTAACCATTGTTCCATACAATAAAGAGCTCCTTATATGAAATCGGTTTCTAAAGTAAGAAAACGATTTCATGTAGGAAAAATAGAGGAAAAGAGGGGATTCCATAAAAAATAAGAAACTTTTACTATGGAGGATAATTAAGAAGTTTAATAATGAGTATTAATTTGGGTGGATGTGTCAACCAAAAAGTTTGGTACGGAACATTAATTATTGCTATTGCCCTTACAAAAACAAATGTTACGGAGTAGTTGATAGGTTGGAGAAGAGTGATTACTACAGTATTAAAATGTTTAATTATTGTCATTTGCATTGAATTTGGACAAATAATGTCGATTTTTCTTGAGGGTTCTAGGTAGAGCTGACAATCGATCATTGCATGCCCTAACACAATAACACAACACTAACCCAATAAGATGTACTCCCTCCATCACCGTTCTCGCGTAGGATCCTAGACAAATTTTTTGGGGCTTTCACTTTTTTTCATTGTATTTATGTTTCCTTTATCCCACGAGGCCTAAACAAGGAGGCTCATGTCTTAGCGAACATGAGTTGTAAATGTTAGACTCAACTTTCTTTCTTTGCTGACAAAAAAAAACAAAAAAAAGATGTACTGTAATCAGTTTGTCGGGTCTAGTTTAATTTTGGACCGACTTTTTGGTTTATTGTGATGGTGGGATGAATCAACTAGGAGAAATTAATATGTACTGTATATATTACGGAGTAGAATATTATGTAATAATAGTAGGGAGTACTAATAATGTAATTAAACGATTATTATAGGCAAAGCCTATTCTGAAGAGAGGGGAGGTAGAAAAATTGATTGACCCAAGGCTCGGAGAGGCGTATGATGTGTTGGAAATTAGTCGATTAGCCTTTGTTGGATCTATCTGCATTCGATCCTCAACCACTTGGAGACCTACCATGAGTGAGGTACGTACCCTCTTTATTCTCTATCAAAAAGTGAGTACATTCATACGTCATTACTACATTTCGTCGTCGGCATTTCAGCCATGTCGTCGACACTTTATACGTAAATTTACTCTTTTATCCTTTCATAATTATGATTAATGACATAAATTAAGTTTCTTAATTAATGTAATTAAGTTTATTTAGTTTAAGTTTTCTTTTCATGCATGTCTATTCCAATATTATTTTTAGATTGTTTGTTGAAGCAATAATGCTTCGTAAGTACATGCTATAACAAAACAAAAAATGAAATTATAGTAAGTACATGAACGAACTAACAAGCACTCATTTGAAGAAAGTGTATTATGAATAGAAAGTCCGAAATTAATTAAAGGGAGTAGTAACGATTTTGATGATTAGTGAAGTTTCTATACAAGTAAAGCAGCTTTATTGTTTTTTACTTAGGCGTATTTTAATCAAATGACAACAAACGATCGATACGGAAAGAATATTTAGTAATATACGTCTGTCTGTTGACCTTTATATGCTACTCCATCATATAATTGTATCGATGTATCACTAAAAGGATGTACAATACACATTTAATCGATTTAGGTGTAGGATCGCTGTCGTAAATAACTCCGATCTGTACTATATATAGGTATTGGAAATCATGATGAGCGAGGTGATAGATAAAGAGAGATGGGAAATGCCAGATAATGAAGGGCAGAAGCAAGAAGAATTATGGGATTTTGAAGATCTTGAGTGTGAGTTTGACGATACTTCTTCATTCTCCACATCCTTGCATGATTATTCAATATCTACCGGAAGCTCATAGTGTTGATCCAGCCAACTGGAAAGAACTCACTTGACATGTAAATATATATTTGGATGGAGAGTGGAAACATTATTAGGACAAAAGATCATTGCATTAGTTTAGACTAGGTAATCCTAATTTGTATCGTCTTCGCCTTTTGTACATCTAAATAAATTCTTTTATAGCGATGGTTGGTTAGACTATATATCATGGACAAGATCGAAATGAATGAATCAAGACATTATTTGTTGTTGGCAAAAAAAAGATGTTATGTGTCCATCTTTCTAACGTATTCGGAAAACTACGTGCACATATTAGTACACATTTGTAAAACTGTTGGAATTCCGTGACTCGGGAGGCACCATCATGATCGAAATCTACAAGAAACACAAAACCAGAACAATGAAAAGAAAACGGTAACTTGAATATCTATGTAGAATCGTGAACGAAATCACTTTCCTTCAAGAATAATCGATCTTATATATAGTGCCTCGGGTTACACGATTTCCTTGTGGGATAAGACTACAAGAATCACACTCTAATTCCAACACTTAAAGTTTCGAATAACTTATGGAAAATGAGAGATATATCTCTACAAAGAAGAAGAGAATAAGACCGCATAGCCTCTCTGGTTTTTGGTTTCCATTTCTCGTTTATAGTATGTCACCATGATCAAGTGTGCAAAGATACCCTCTTACTTGTGAAAACATACCCACTCAAAACATAAGTGCATGACCAATTCAAGACGCTTGGAAATGAATTAATCACAATGTCACACGTCAAAATATAGATAAGAAAGCATTTGGTAAGGAAACCACCAAAACCAACTGCCCGAAAGGAGAGTACACGCCCCGATTGCTCGGGATTGTATACTCCGAACGAGGTTGACCTGCATTCACACAAGCATTGACAGAAACGAACACACATTCACTTGATCATTCATACAAACCGCAAACTTGTTTTATACTTAGGCAAGCATGCACTCCGCACTCCCGACTCGTCATATAGATTAACCGAGTTCACCCTTCTTTGTAACTAAACCCCGACTACACCAAATGAAACAATGATTAACTCAATTAATCAACATTCCTCCCCCATTTGAGTGTAATCCTTGGTTCAGCAAAACCGACAACAACCAACTCATGCATCATGGCAATATCATGAATATTGAATTACCACTTAGTATAATTACATATGCCAGATATTCGGTGTATCGGGTGTGTCTAAGCATTGAACCCCTTTACCCATATTGAAGACGTGAAGATAATCATACACATAAGGTGAAAACTCCATTAGTAAAACCGACACTAATTAACAGACCTCGTGTCCATATCCTATGAACGCAAATAGGGAATCAACCCGAACTTCTTTGAAGCGACCAAACTTCATGCCTCACATAGGTGAATCTTTTATCATGAACCCACATTGACACTTTATCAAAGATTCATTAAAAAGATTTCACTTCACCCTATACACGCAGGTAATAGCACACACTTTCGGGACAAATAATCACGTGCTCAAATTTAAGATAGTAGGTCTTCTACATTGAATTCTGCCTCTAATGTCGTATTAGAGGGGAATTAGGTACCCTACCACCAAAAATTTATAGGGTTTAACCATCCCGATAACAGACTTTATGCCAAGTCCCTAGTTGATCGTTGATCAAAGCGATCCACTAGAAAAAAAACCTTAGAGATCTCATAAAACAATCAAAGTAACCAGGTTTGTGATAGTAAAGATACTGTGTTATTTCTTAACATCCGGTTCTGCAGTCACCATTTTCAGTTAACTATAAACTTAGCCAAAATAACATCACTATCATAAACAAGAGCAACACCGGTCTAATACTTGAAAGAAACTTGATAAGTGTAGTTTGTAGTGCCTAGTTTGTTGTGTTTTGGTCCCATTTTCCTTGTGGAATCGCTCCTTTGGGAGCGGTTTATGGGCTACTTATGCTTCCTCTAGTTTGTTTCAGGTTCCCGAGACCATTCATGAAGAATTGGAACGATTCTGACTCGTTTCATACACTTTTTGGAGCCAACGAAGTGAAGGAACGATCGCTCGATGCCTTGGATTCGACCCCGAGACCTTGGGACCCATTCTCGAGCCCCTTAGACTCGATCCCGAGACCCGAGAATCGATGAGAAGCCCATGAGAATCAAGGAGGGACCTTAAAGATCATATTGGAGGCCTACAAGACCCTTCCCGGGCGGGATAGTGGCCTTCCCGACCGGGAAGGGGTGCACAAATTGAACAACGCCTGTTTTGGGGTCGTCCCCGACGGGACCACTTCGTCCCGGACGGGACCACTTCGTCCCGGACGGGATGAGGCAGCTGTAGCCCGCACTTGCTTCTTTTCTTCTCCTTTGTTCTTGTAACCCTATATATACCCCCCTCTTGTAATCTTATGTGATGTTCTTCATTACCCACTAAACCCTAGACTACTTTAGACTAAATTAGCTTAGATTATTGTAGATTAGTCTTTAGTTTATCGTTAATCTTAGCAATTAGTCCTGTATTAAGGGAATTCTTCAAGATTCATCCAAGATTGACAACCTTGGGAGATTGTTTTGGGTTTTTCTCATTAATGCAAGTTCTTATCTTTTCATCCTCTTGTTAGTAGGTATAATCTTCTTATTCTCTTTACTCTTAATCTTGTTTAATCTTTCAAGTTTCAATCTTTTCTTATTGTTCTTGTTCTTGCTAGTTTCATAATGGATGTTTTGTTATTTGTGTTGTTTCCTCTTGATAGTGTTAGTATTAGTTTTACTATGTGTGAGTAGACTTTTGTGGGGTTAGTAGGGGGATTATGTGTTGATTATGGGTGATTAGGGTTGATTGGGGGTAAAGGTCAAATTTTTGTTACTAGTCACATATTGTGCACATGATGTGTTTGATGAAATGCTTGTTAGAGTAGTAGTTGCAAATGCTCCTCTTGCTTGTTTTATTCTTCTCATTGGGTGATTGATTTGTGGTTGAATCCTTGTGTATTGGGTAATATCTTGCATGAGTATTCGGGTTTTGTCTTAGACACGAGAGTGCGGACATTGGCCTTGACGCGAGAGCGCGGACCGACCTTAGTGACTAGGTGAAACCTACACCCTCGATTACCCAACCATCCTACTACACTTATGAACCCGACCTAACCCTACTCTTTCCTTGTTTGATTTCTTTAGTTCGATAGATTCGTTTAGCCTTAGTTGTTACCCCTAGCTTAGTCATAGTTATAGTTCATTCCCTTCTTATCGTTCTACTTTAGCTTAGCCTCGAGACCTAGTCAAGTTCTTAGGTAAAACTTAGTCGAAACCCTCTATACCGTCCCCGTGGACTCGACCCGACTTGCCCTATCTACGTGTTAGGATTAGTTGGTTATTATTTGTTGGTAGGGATCCACGGCAAATCCCTCCCATCAAAAATCTTAGTTCATTTTCTTTAGCAACCAAGCCTATACACCGGCTATAGCAAGATGACACTGCGAGTTCCAATTCCAAAATTTAATTTGTAATGCGAATTTGTTTCTTGGAAACCATAACTCAATAGTGTCCCCCCAAACATATAAACACTATCAATTATAGAAACAACCATCTACAACCATAGCTCAATTTGAATATACAACACTCCTTCAAAACCGAAGGAGAACCAAAATAAGACAAACCAAATTAATGGCTATCTAAAATATTTCACACTTGATTAATTGCTTTGTCAAAGATGAGTATTAGTTTAACCACTTTACACACTCAACTCTAACTGACTATGCGATCAAGCTCTTGCGAAAACCCGAGTTGTGAAACTCGACCCATAGGAGAACAAACTAGAGAATAGTTACATACTCTCACCCTTGATCCTAAAACCAAAGATCATATTTACCTCCCCCAAGTCATTCATAGAAAGACATGACGAACAACCACCTCTTACAAGGCCTTATATCTTTGATCTATGCCACATATCAACTTAGGACCTACAACAAATGACTACTCCATAACCAGACTTGTCAAAGTTGTACATTCAATGATATTTGATTTCCAAGTACATGACTAACCACCATGACTCCGTAAGCTCACCATGGTTATCATAAACCAACATTACCGAGATTATGAAACAAAATCAATCGCAAACCTACGACATAAACTGATGAAACAATATAATAACTGGGCAACATTATTAAATAAACAATAAAAAAAACATTGATTAAAGTAACATCTATCCAAAATATGCCAATACGAGTTCCTCTCACGATTATATCCAAAGTGAGACTCGTCAACAACTTGAATTTTTATGCTTCCATAAGAGTGAGTGTTCACATTCCCTTAAATAAACCAGGCTACCCAAGCAATCAAATATCATCCCTATGTACGCCTAAACTATCAATACACCATTCTTTCAAACTACATATGCGAACCATATATTACTGCTAAAAATTCTGAATTTACGTGTGTTCCGGTTACGGAAACAATTAACCCGGCCTTGGATCCGGGCTGTATGATTGAATCACTGGTGAACAATTGATCGATTGATTTCCTTAAGATCTCTCCTTCGTCTCACTCCCTTGGTCGGACCTTCCCGGCGGAGTAGGCCTGCTCCCTGCACAATGAACGCACAGGGCCCCGGAGGTTGTCCGAGGGAACCCTCTCCGATGCCTAAGTCAGCCCGTGAATGCCTTAAGAAAACCCGGTTCGAGAGGAACTAGGCGGCAATTTTAGAGTAAGAGTCCTAGAGAGAGAAAATCCAACCCCTCTCATGTGGGAAATGGGGAAGTATTTATACCTTCCCACAAGAGAGAGAAGTGGGAGAGGAATGGTTGGATAAAGAAGTGACAAGTGGCGTCTTCTCATCCACCCATCCCTAATTACCTTTAGGCGAAATGACGGGAGGGCTCCTGGGGGTACTGACCCTGTCGACCAGGGACTTCCCCAGGGCAGGCGGACTTCGGGCAGTGGCTGCTAGGCTCCAGCAGGCTGGGATGGCTTATGGTCCCAGCAGTCGACGGCCATCCTTAGCGTTTGATGCTTCTGTTTCAATTTCTTGCTAGGGACTGGTCCTTTGAGCTTTGACAGGAATCATCCCAGGGCCTGCCCAGCAGGCGGTTTACTTGACAGGCGGCCGACCCCAATCAATTGGCCTTCGCCAGTAGGAGGGAAGTAAGGCTTTTCTTCTGCTGGCGATTCTCGCTTGGAGGGAGGTTGACTTCCATGTCTGCCACAACATTTAATGTTTTGCGCTTTCCCAAGGGACGTAGCGCTGCTCACGTCAAGTAAGCAAAGAGTTGAGAGTGCCTTTTGCAATGATTACACTTCTCCTCTAGGTGGATTTTTGGGAACCGTGAAGAGTTTCCGATTGGTGGCTCTCCTTCCAGGGCGGTTGGAGTGTCTTTAATGCCGTGTTTTCTCTTGTATAAAACCCCAGCTTCCTCCACTTTTCTGCTTAGCTTATCTTCAATCCTTCCACTTTCTTCGTCTTTAATCATGGTTTGGATTAAAAAATTTGTAACCCGCCGTGGAGTTAGATATGTTAGTTTTATCTTTAGAGGGTTTTGGAGGCTCCAATATGTTCGTGCTGCGTATCGAGCTGTCCGCCATAGTCGCCGTTCACGGCTTTATTCCCGTCGGACGGGTAAGAAGGCTTCTGCTAGGAGGGGCAAGCGCCTCAAGAGGTCCTCACCTCCTGCTGCGCCTAGGTTTAGGCGCTGCCCCCAGGGAGGGGGCTGTTTTGACAGGGGATGCCACGAGTGCTTTCCGTGGCTGCACCCCGAACAATTTTACTCCAACCTTTCTGACACTGATTCCTCCTTGGCGTCAGGTCCCTCTTCGCCTGTGAAGAAGACAGGCTGTCGCACCTGCGACGAATCCCGGGCCGTTCCCTTTGGCAGGGACTGGGAGGACAGCAGCCATGACTCTGATGACAGTGAGGGTCTTGGTTGCCTGAGCGACAAGGATGAAGACAGAGCTCCTGATGATCCTTTCCAGGGTTCCCCAGACTGGGATTGGGGCTCGGATCTCGGGAGTCCAGGCAGTCCTGGGGATTATTCCCCAGATTTGGACGACGACTAGGCCTGCGTAGCAGGGTGTTTGGTTTCTGTCAGGCCGGAATTTTTGGGCCTTATGTATTTTTCTTTTCGTATCTGTCTCAAGATGTAACTTTCCCCTTCTTGGCTAATGAAATGAAAGTTAATCAGTTTTTTTTTTTTTTTTTGAATGCTAGAATGACGTCGTTGGTTGGCCTTTCTTTCTGCCGTTTTTAACTTCTCGAGGCCCTTCTTGGGAAGGGCGAACAGTCCGTGTCCAGTGTGCGACACGTGGGTGACTGTTGAGGCTCTTGTCAGGGGATCGCCTTTTGGGCTTCTTGGGCTTTATATAAGCCCTTCTTCCCCTTCATTCTCTTCTTTTACCTTTCTTGACATCTCAAACTCCTTATACTTCCTGAATCTTCTTCGTTTTGCCGAGCATTTCTTCGAGGAGCAAGGAATACCTTTTATCACTGTCTTCGGCGACTTTATCGGCGTCTTTAGGTTAGAACTTCTTTAAATCTCTCCTCTTTTTTCCCTTCCATAGCCAATATGTCGCGAGTTCGTCCCCTTTCTTTTAATTCTTTGCTCGGGGGAACTAGTGGCGGCGACGGTGGCCGACGTGACATAGCTTCTTCCTCCGGGGTCGGCCCCAGGGAGGAGGACGATTATCACAGGGGGGAGGGTGCTGAGTCACCCGAGCCAGCTCCCTTTGATGTGGTTGACTCTGATGACGAGGCCCTGGAGGTGGATCCTTCCAGGGTCGCCGGCCCCCTCATCCGCAGGGAGAGGGGGAGGACCTACTTCTTGGACAAGGAAAAGTATGTGGTCCCCCTAAAGACCTATCCTGAGGCCAAGAACAGGGACCTGATTTTGGAGATTAACGCTGCTAAGGCCATTGAACAATTTTATAATTTCGGGGAAGGGTACACGGTTGTAGTCCCTGGGGAAAAGGACACCGTGTGCTGTCCCCCAGAAGGATGTGTGGCCGTCTACCATAAGGCCTTGGAATTTGGCCTGCGATTCCCGCTGCACCCCTTCCTGGAGGAAACCTTCAGGAGGATGAACGTTGCTATCGCCCAGTTGACTGCAACTGCCATTAGATCCTTAGTAGCTTACACCTGGACCTGCCTTTTCCATGGCGAGGGGCCTTATATTGACGCCCTTCGTTTCATGGTCGGTCTTCAAATGGTGTTCTCATCTGGGGGGGATGGCTCCCCTGATTATTGGTCTCTGCCGAGGCAGAAAAAGTACGCCTTGGTCTGGCCGGCTATGAGCAGCCTCAAAGACTGGAAAAATAACTTTATATATGTCCATAGCGCGTCAGGGTGGAAAATTCCTAGACATTTTAGGAACCATGTCCACACCCGCATGGAGACGCGCGAGGAGTATCACCCACGTGTTGGGGGGAAGGCTCTGGAAGTCAGGCTGAGCGGGAAGGAGGAGATTTTGGTAAAAAAGTTTGAGATTGTGGTGGATAAACATGGGAACTTTGGCCCTGCTTTCTGGCTCCCCCATGCGGAGCTCATCACGACAGACGAGTATTTGCTTCCCCTGGGCCTGATTCCTGGCCTTGAAGGTAGTTCTAGGGATTTTTTGTTGTCACGATTTTCCAGAGACTTTATTTCTCCCTGCTTTTTAGATGACCGCCTTTCCCTTTTTGCAGATTCCTATACTTGGCGCTGGACCAAGAAGCAGGTCAGGAGGTTGGGCCTGAGCGAGGAATTGGACATTCTTTCAAAGCGTCCTCCCCTTCCTGCAAACTTTAGGAAAGGAAGCAAAGCCCTCATGAAGCTTGTGAAAGACTTTGCCGCTGGTCGAAGATTACCTCTCCCACCCCGGCTGCCTTCGTCGAAGCCGGCGACTCCTACCCCTAGCATCCATGAGGGGGAGGCGGAGGTTACTTCAGGAGCTACTCCTTCCCCCAGTCGGAAACAGGGTGCCTCTCCGGCTGGCCCTCGGATTTCGCAGGGAACGCAGCCTGGAAATTCCGAGGGGACTGGGGAGAGTGTTCCTTTGGAATTGAGGAGAAAAAGAGAGAGGGAGGCTCCCAGTGCTGACGTGGTGGACCTGGAGGCGGATGTTACCACTCCTGAGGCGAAGCGTCCTGCACGTGAGCCTTCAAGTACTCCCTTCCCAGAGGAAAATGCAGAGTTCCACTACACGGCTGGTGACAGTGTGGATGTGTCAGGCTTGCTTTCTGACTCCGGAGCCGTCTTGGCCGACCGCCTTACAAAAATGGTGACCTCAACTTCTCATCAAGTGTTCCAATATATCCAGCGTACCTCCAAGGTTATGCTGGCGTCTGTGGAACTGGCGGCTCTCAGCCGCCTGAGTGATGAGGAGCTGACAGTTACTCCTGGGGCTCCTCCTCCCGACCGCCTGGCCATGGTAGAAAGGGATGTCTCCTTGATAAGCTCCTTGAGAGATAAGATGACAAGGCAAGAGGGAGAGTTAGAGGAGGACAAGAAGCAGGCTGGTCAATGGAGGCTACAGGGGGAAATGGCTGTGAAGGAGGTTGCCAAGCTAGAGGCTGATCTGAAGGAGAGCCGGCAGTCGTTGGACCGAGCCAATCTATCTTTGGCCGAGATGGGGCATTTAAAGGGGAGAGTGACTGACTTGGAGGAGCAGCTGTCAAAGGCGAAGTCGACTTTTGAACAGGCTAAGGGGGAATGGACGAAGGAGAAAGAGACCTTGGCTGAGGAGACTGAGGCTGCAGTGGACGCCAGCTTCTCGAGCGGTGCCAACTCCTCTCTGGAGTTGGTAATTGAGGTGATAGGGGAGATGTTCCCTACCTTTGATGAGGACTCCTTCCGGAGTCTCTTTTCCGCCAAGAATGAAGCTCGGGCGGCCAGGCAGCCTGAGGCAGATGCCGACGCTCACCAGGATGCTGCGTGACGCCTCTTCTCTCTTCTTATAAAAGCTTTTATCTTTCCGCGCTGTGCCAGTGCTTATGGCCATCTTGTTTGTAATATTTGCCACTTTGTTTTTTCTTCTTTAACTCTGTAAAGACCCTTCCACCCTTCATGGGTTTTGTTTGTGGAATATTTCTCTTTGCTTTTTATGGCAAACTGTTTTAAAATTCAGGGATCCTTTCCTTGTTTGTTTAACCGCGCCTGTCACAGCATGTCCCTGGCTTCGTTCGAAGTCCAGGGGGCCTGCCCCCTGCCTACCCAGGGGTAAGCAGGGTGGCTTTCGCGTTTTTTATACAAGGTTGGGGGGCCTGCCCCCAGTCCTTGTTGTCTGGCCTGCCCCTGGCTTTTCGTTCAAAGTCCAGGGGGCCTGCCCCCTGCCTGCCCAGAGGTAAGCAGGGTGGCTTTTGCGTTTTTTATACAAGGTTGGGGGGCCTGCCCCCAGTCCTTGTTAGTCTGGCCTGTCCCTGGCTTTTGTTCAAAGTCCAGGGGGCCTGCCCCCTGCCTGCCCAGAAGTAAGCAGGGTGGCCTTTACGTTTTTTATACAAGGTTGGGGGGCCTGCCCCCAGTCCTTGTTAGTCTGGCATGTCCCTGGCTTTTGTTCAAAGTCCAGGGGGCCTGCCCCCTGCCTGCCCAGAGGTAAGCCAAACCGTCTCCATCTGAGACAATTTGCCCGTGATAATCCAATTAAGTCTATTGAAGAACACATTTTTTATTCGTTTAGCAACTAAATCAGGTCAAACTAAAGTACCATCAATCATCGCCTTATTCCGTTGAAGCCACACGTTATAAACAACAGCCGCCACAACCGTGCGACTGTAGACACCCAGATTTAGACCTGGTGGCTGCAGAAGTGCCCGGCAAACACCCGATGACGATAGGACTGCAACGCGTCACAGGTTTGCGATGTTGTAGGTAGTTTTCCTATAGAACGGATTAAATAATTACTCGAAAAAATTAAAAACTAACATGATGGCAGCCTTAGTCGTGTCGTTACGGTCACATAGACACTAATTAGAGTTAATTCCGACACCGTGACCCCAAGTCGGCCCCGAAACTCGAACCGAGTCATCACCGTGTCAAGCGAACCTCGGGATGAACACCTGAGGCCCACTAAACCCACGGCGCTAGGTCAAGCCGCGGGAAGCCTTAACACCCAAGAAATATATTATACACCCGTCTCACGGTTTTGGAAAGTATCAAAACCGTATCCTCAAAATCCCAACCGCCCCACCCTACGCGCCTGGGTCTAACTACGCCTTAGCCCAGGCGCCTGAGTCCTGGTGCGCCCCTGCTCAGGCGTCCATGTGGGCGACGAGGGCCGAAAACACCTATAAATACCCCCCTTCGCCTCATTCATTCGACACAATTCATTCTTCTCTTCCCCCTCTAAACTCTCGTTAAGGGCTCGCACTCCGACACCCGAGGCAAACGATCCACTCGATCGTAGTTCCGATAAAAAAGCGACATCGACGCTACTCCTCACCTTCGAGCACCCCACTCGATACCGAGGTGCCTGTGATCGACTAGCTCAAAATTAGTAACGAAGTTCTGCCGGATTAGCCGTAGAACTAGTCCTTAGCAACGAAGCTCTGCCGGAGTAGCCGCGGGAAGGTCAAACGGTAACGGAGTTCTGCCGGAGTCACTAGTCAAGCTAGGAGGATCCGCCTGTCGATCGAGTCGTCACTAGGTTGCCATCTAAACAAAACTTTCCATATTTGTACTTTCTATTATTATGCACAACGACAACACTAGATGTGGGCGCTAGGCCCACAAGCATCTACTAAAATACATAACGTCCCAACTTCAACCACAAATACTAAAACACACTAAATAGCCCCGAGTAATTCCGAGATCCGTTCTCAAAATTATCTATGCATCGAGTCCCGTTTAATGTATACTCCGAGGGTGCAACTCCTCACTACGTGATTTACTTACATTCGCATTTACAGTTTTTCGTATGATTTATTGCTTTTATGACCTTATAATCGCATGCTAAATCACCTAACACGGAATTCAAAACGTAAAATAACTAAAACTGAACAAAGTGAGGGTCGGATTCCGTATTAGTCCAGGTGCTCACCTTATTGGGTTTGACGTATCTCTATTAATACCGAACCGACGCATCTTAAGCAGAATACCAGGTAAGGTATACCACGAGAACGACTAATATCCGTATTATCATGTTAAAACTGATTTGCTAATACTTATAATATTAGTACTGTCTATTCTCCTACATGCATCTTTTCGTGGCATGTTTGTCACGTGAAATCGCGTGCAAAGAATGTAAACACCACTACTTCGACGATAAAACTTAATTGTCCTTAAATTAGCGACGTAGCTAAATATAGGGTTAAAACAACGAATGTTACAGTACTTCCACCACAACAAAAGAACTAGGATATCAACTCACCGATTGATTAGTAGAGGCCGCTATAGTGCGGGCGGGATTGGGTTTTGACATCTATCGGATGTTGGCTTCCCAATACGTACCCTCACCCCTTACTCAGAATCGATGGTTTCCGGGTGTCCGAAACCATTGGCAATGAGAGTCATTCCAGGCATGGAGTGTTTATGTAATCCCCTAGAAATTCTAACGCGATACAGTGGCGGAAACACTGTAGAGTCGGGATTATAACACGCTGTAACTATGTTTTGATAATATTTAAATGGTAAAGTCAAACATTAGGCCTTAAATAAAATGGCCAAAATTAAAACAATCCATAAAAAAAGGGGTTTGAACAATCCATAAGACATAATTATTAAAAATAAATAAGCAGGATCCACACTGCTCGCTAGCCCACACCCGGAACACGTATACCTGCCATGTTAAAAACATAACAGCCACAATCAGTGAGGAGCAACGTCAACGTTCTCCCAGCCGTATAACAGGATTTTAAAACTGTAATTACTATTATAGAAAAATAGTAAGAAAACGGAAAACAGTATAACATTATAATGAAAATAAGTTTTCAGTGAAAAAACTTCACGTATCGAAACAATATAATAAAAATGAGTTTTCCGGAGAAAACATAAAACATTTGCCAACCTGCAAACCAAATTATATCGATAATAATAAAAATATTCAAAATGGCGTTATGGATAGGAGTAGTGTAGACGGCTAGACTTTTACTAGGAGAATACTAAAAACTAGCTTCGAGAACTTAGTTCAAACAAATCAAACTTCGGTCTCTAACTAGGCTACTCAACCATAATAGAGCGGCGACTTATAAATGCGTGGCTCTAGTTTAAGATAATGCACACCCCTCCTGGGATTACCTGTCACCCAGTTCAACTTATGACGACGACTTACTGCGAGGCCTAAGCTTAAGGTCAAAATGTACAAAACTCCCGGGATACCTGTCACCCGGTTCAACAACCAATGTACCGATTCCTGATACACTAGCCTTATAGTTGATGGCAAAACCGTAAACCCTAGAATATATTACTCTAACCTCACACTTGTCCTTATTCCATAACTCCAAAACAAAGCCATTATCGATATTCAAAAGATATAATCAATATAAATAATATGAGGATAAAAGAAGTAAACATTTATATTCTAAAAGAGGAAACTTTTTATTTTAGGAAACTTATATTTTTAGAAACTTTACTAAAAATAGCATTATATCAAAAAAGTGAAAATATTAGTTCATACTAATACCACATTTTTAGTAAACGATATAGATTTATAAAACTAATACTTTCGGCCTTAACGATATTAATTATTAAAATAAGAACATTTGAGTTTATGAAGTTATTGAAATATCGTACAAGTGTAAAAAATGATTAAAAATGTCTTAAAATTTATTAATACTAATCAGGGTGTTTTCAAAATTTACAAAGCTAAAATTCCCTAATTATTATTAGTTACGACAATACAATTACAAATAGGATTTTACGGCAAATGTCAAATTAAATTTTTTAACGTCTTTTATTTAATTAAACCATTGAATATATTTAGAAATGTTAAGGAATGATTTAACTCTTAATGTTTCAGATTTAAATATTTTCAAAATAGCTGGAAAAATAAATCTTTTAGGTAAGACGAAGCATTTTAACGATAAATCGTAATTTGTCCAAAAATCAATACTTATTAATTAAAGACTTTAATAAATAGTACAAAAATTACGTAAGATAGTTAAAATATATTTATGGACATTCTGTCCAGAAAAGAAAATTTTCCAGAATCCTAAAACTCGATTTTTAAAGTGTTTTCTCGTTAATCGTCTAATCTCGACAATAACGATTAATAAAAATAGTAATTACAAAACGATTTAAGTATTAATATTCAAAAATTATTATTAAGATTAAAAATCATGATTTTCCAGAAAATACTATTTTTCCATATTTCTAAAAATTCCAGCTTTAATAAATCCCATCAAAATCGTCTTTAAAACCCGTTTTCACAATTAACGATTCCATTAATAAAACTTATCGTTCCTAACATTTTATTAAAGCACTAAAAATCATAAAAATACATTTTATTAAGAAACCATCAGAATCATAATTTTTCCACATTTAAACCAAAGACCAGAAATCGAGAATTTAAACGACAAACACGGTTTTAACGATAAACGATGATTTAAAGTGATTAATTAATTCATCCACTTATCAATTCCGAAAAATTATGAATAAATTCAGAAAATTCTATTTCATCAGAAAGTTTCACCACGTCAAAAATGAGATTAAAATAAAATGTTTAGATACTAGAACTAAAAATCGGCTTTTAATCGTTTTTGTCCGATAACGGTAATAATTCAATAATCGATATCAAAAATATCAGAAAAATACTAAATTATTAAAAATCATCAAAAACAACATTTTTCCAGAATATAAACATATATTACATGTTTAGGCCGATTATTACGATTTTACAAATTAATATAACAATTTAATCGTTAATCTCGTAAAAGCGATAAAAATATCGAAACATGCAAATTTTCAACTTTTAAAAATTTTCCAGATTATAAGACATACATATATTGTCAAAAATGAAATATAAAAATTATACATGCAAATACACAATTAAAATCATGAATTACCGAGTAACATCGACGTTACCTCTAACCCAAATTCGAGTCGATTATAAATTCGTCGGCTTCGGGATCATTAAAAAATCCTTCAACACAAGAAAAGCATGGTGGAAAAATACCATGAGAAAACTAAGAAAATCAAGGAAAATAACGATCGAAAACAACATCGATTATTACCTTAACGAAGGGATCGGAATGACGATTAATTCGATGATGAAAACGAGATGATTATGACTCGATTTGAGACAAGAATTAGCCTTGAGAGGCTGCTGCATGCCATGACTAAGAGAGAAGAATGAAGGAATTTTGTTGTTGTTTAATTAGCAAAATGAATGAATGGGAAATTGATGGTTTTAAACATGAATGTTAATAAAACTTTTGATGAAAACTATGCTACACTCCCTTCCTAAAGCTGGCCAAAAGAGAGGAAGGAGAGTATGAAAAGTTTGTTCAATAATTTGTCAAATAAATGGGTAAGAAAAGCATTATCTTTACGTTTTAACATAATAAAACGAAACGTATAAAGAAAAACGTAGTAAGGGTGTGACAAGGAGGCGTGTCGGTCCAACACATGAGAAAAAGGTCCCAAATAATTTGTAAGTTGATAAAAAAATCGTAAAACCGTTAAAGGTATTTTAAAGCAATTCGAGTAAACCTCGCGTTAGAAAACAATTATTTACGAAACTTCATAATAAAATCTTTAATGGCTAAATTTCCGTAAATAAAAATAATTATTAGTTGAAAATATTATATAAATATATTTATACATTCGTAGGAAAAGAAATAACTTAAATCCGAGCTTTAAAACGTTAATTCGTAGAGAAGTAGAATTCCTCGCGGAAAAATAATTAGTTTACGAAGAAAATCAATTAAATAGATTTAAAAGAATTAAAATGATCAAAAATAAAAATAAGTATCATTAGACTCAAAAATGAAAATAAAGCTTGGGAAAAAAAATGATGAAACATAGGGCCGAAAAGTGACAGAATTATGACGAAGTCATAACGGTAAGTATAAAAATGCTAGGAAAAAATAGCGGGTGTTACAGTTTAAGGGTACAAGTCTTTATCTTTAGGTCCCGTGCCACTCAACTTTGAGCCGGCAAGGGATCGAAGTTGACTTGAACGGTTCCCGAGTCCCCATAATTGACTCGGTGGCGACTCCACAAATAGGCAACAAATTCAGTTCACTAAAAAGGTCGCCTTACCAAATGAATTGGCCTTTAAACATTTACAACCACGACTTGATCGATTCCCAAACGGAAACATGGGTGCCCGCACCCGTCTAGTACAAGTCCGGATCGTCATCCAAATCGAGGTCCGATACATCGCCTCGTATGCGAGATCGGACCGGCCCCCGACAGGGAGGGGGCCGCGTGGGTGGCCGCCGCCACACGTTGAAAACCGGGTCGGTCCCGCGTGGGGCGCCGGGCGGTGCGGACGGACGTCCACAGTTTTGCGACTCTGCTGGGGACTTGGAAACAAGTTTCCAGTGATGGTGTAACTTGAACGAGGTCGGTGAAGCTCATTTCTTAGTTCCTAGTTGTGGTCACTACAGGTTTTGGCCCTAAAAAGCCCACCCTAACCGATATCAGGACTAATCGACCTTTTCGCGGTAAGATCTTTAGAGACACGCGGAGAGATCCTCGATTGACGCTCCGGCTGCCTAACGTGTAACCCGCGGGATTAATAAGCGGATGGTCTAAACGGACGGTATGACACTCATCTCCCCAGATCATTGTCAATACCTAAGTAAAAACTATTCGTGGGCGATAGCCTACCCTAACCTACCCGTGTCCGCATCCTGCATGAGTGTACGCATTCCTAGTTATGTGTAGCGTGTTTGAACAATACAACCCAAATAAAGCACTAAAAATCTGGATTCAACCATGCCAACATATTCAACCGCACCCAATTCCGTTTTCGAAAATACTTCATCTTTTCAAAACGACCATTTAAATATCAATACTCCGATCAAATCGTGATTTCTAAAAAGGGAAAACATTTTTAGATACCGTTATCATGGCAAAATTTACACTCACTGATTTCAAAAAAAAATTGTTTTTATTGCCATCGCCTTGGCCAAATTAAAACCCGTCAACAACAATCACCGTTAATGCAACCAAAACTCCCAATTAATGGGGTTAAGGCCACCACGTGGTTACATTTTATTGCAAAAAAATTTTGTTACACACACACACCGTTAGCACAACCGAAGCTTCAATTAATGAAGTCAGGAAACTCAAAAAGTGGTTACACTTTCAAAACACCTTTTTACAACGCACACCCCCACCGTCCAATGCTAGTTAGTACAACCGACGAACGTGGGTCACTAATTTTTAAAAAGTTTTTTTTAAAAAAAGAGCGATAGTTTCTAACAAAACACTATTCACCGTTTAAATCCCTCACTAAGGATTTAGTCACACCTTTAAGGAGACTGTCATCAGACTTCACGCTCCATCACGAGCATCACGCACCCCGCGAGTATCGAACTAGCTAATTAATAGTAGTTTTGATAGAAGCATCTTGTAATTATTTAAAAAAAAAAAACGGTTCCCCTAACAGGAATGCACTCCTTTAAAAAAAAAATATTTACATTTTGTCAACATTTCCGATGCACACGCGTAGCAACGCACCTACACGCCACAAGCGATGTCGTCGCGCCATCGTTACACTATTTTCACAAACCATCGTTTTCAAAAATTTGCAAAACTGGTCGTTTTCGAAAGAAACTTACATCCAAATTCTTTGATCCTGAGCCGGGATCGTGATCAACCTCTTACGTCATACCACCGTGTGATTAACTGTCTGTGTTAGTTACTAGGATCGCTCCTACTTGAGGTCTTGCTTTTCGGGTCGTCTCATTTCGAGAAGTCCTCTTTAAACCTCACCACCGAGGTTTGTGTCAAATCGTCTCATTACAGAAAACTCCATAGGCGTTTCGCCGAATACACCAAGAGTATATAGCACTTGAATCCCTAAGCTAATGACCGCCTGCACACACGAGTCAAGGATCTCACTTCCGCGTCGCTCAATTAAGAGCGTTCCTCGAGTCTGTGATGGTAAGGATTTGTCGCGGGATCCCCACCGATCAAATAATTAACTGGCTATTCCTACGGTAGATAGGGCAAGTCGGGTCGAATCCACGGGGACGGTAATGTATAGCCTAGACTAGGTCGGCCCAAATACTAGACTAAGTCAACGAGCTAAGCTAGAGAATGATAAGAGGGGGGGGGGGGGGAAGGCTAGACTATGACTAAGAAGAACAACTAAGGAAAACGGGCTAGGATTAGGTCGGGGTCAAAGGGGTAACGGAATGGTCAAGGAAGAGCTAGAGCGAAGGAGGTAGTAGGGTGATCTAGGTTGGTCCGGGCTCTCGCAACTTAGACCGACCTAGAGGTTCCACCTAGAACCCATCTCGGCGACACACATGACAAACGGGGTTCTAGCGCGCTATGGCGGCCTAGGTCGAATCCGGGCTCTCGCTACTTAGACCGACCTAGGGGTCGTCCTCACCGGGCTCTCGCAACTTAATGAGGGAACCGAACCCACAACAAACTAACACCCACAAAAGAAAGGCAAGAAAAACAAGCATTCTCAACTACTTAGTCATTCAAGCATTCCAACAAACATGTGATATGCATCAAACCAAGAGGAAACCCAAATCTTCCACCAACATCTCCAACAATCCCTTAATCATCCATCAACACCCAAATCACCTTACTAACCCTAGCAACAATCTACTCAAACATATCTAATATTAAAACCAACACAAACAAGAAGAATCAAAACAAGAATCAAAACAAGCATAAACAAACTAGTGAAAAAGATGAACTAAGAACAATAAGATGAACAAAGATTAAAACTTGGATGAATAAACAAGATAAAGAGTAAAAGGAAGAAAGGATTATACCATACTAGTGAAGAGGAAAGATTGAAACTTGCATTAATGAAGAAAACCCAAAACAAACCACCAAGGTTGTCAATCTTGGATGGATCTTGAAGAATTCCCTTAATACAAGTACTAAACTAAGATTAAGAACTAATTACCGACTAATCTACTCTAATCTAAACTAATCTAACCTAAAATAGTCTATGGTTTAGTGGGAAGTGAAGAACATAAGCTTAACATAACAAGGGAAGAGTATATATAGGGTTACAAGTGGGAGGAATAAAAAAAGGAGGCGGAACAGAGACTGGGTCATTCCCGATCGGGAATGGGAAATCCCGATGGGGAAGAAATGATGGTCCCGATCGGGAATATGCGATCCCGATCGGGACGGTTTCACAGTGAGCGCCTCCCTTGCTCCACCTTTCCCGATCGGGTTGAGGCCTTCCCGATCGGGATGGGTCTTGTAGGCCTCCCTTAAGAGCTTTTTGGTCCCTCCTTGCCTCTCATGGGTTTCTCGTCGATTCTCGGGACTCGGGATCGGGTCTCGGAGGCTCGGGATTGGGTCCCAGGGTCTCGGGGTCGATTTCAAGGCATCGAGTCATCGTTCCTTTACCTCATTGGCTCCAAAAAGTGTATGTATTTAGTCGGAATCGGTCCAACTCTTCGTGATTGGTCCCGGGAACCTGAAACGAGCTAGAGGAAGCATAAGAAGCCCATAAACTGCTCCCAGGGAGCGATTCCACAAGGAAAATGGGACCAAAACACAGTAAAATAAGCACTACAAACTACACTTATCAACTCCCCCACACTTAACCCTTACTCGCCCTCGAGTAAGCACATACTAACTACTATACTAGCCGAATGGGTATTAGCGCACCCTACGCCCTTTCAACTCACGCGAGTGCACTTAGAGGAAAAGTGCACTCCGCAAGGCAAGTCGGGTCTTGCGACAAAACTGCGGATGCAACCGGACACAAGACACATAAACAAACAAACACACAAACGAACACATAATCGGTTGCACCCAAAGAAAAACAAATACCGCTTCCCTCTAAAAGCGGTGAAAGAAGCACCGGTTTAGGACTCGAGGTAAGTGACAACGTTCCCAAGCTAGCAATACAAACCGAGGTGGACTAAACCCTAATAGTATGGCGATAAAGCAACAAAAACGTTGGTAACTTACCTAGGTCCTCCTAACTTTCTAAAAACGTACTACGGGACGATCGGCGGAGTGGGAAGTGATGATCCACGGTGTTAGTCGACACTGTAGGTAAGTGAGACCCCGCCCCCTTTAGCGTGAGCCAAGAGGGTCGTCCCGTGTCCAAAACCGCCTAACTAGTCCAAGTAAAAAGGTGGAAAACATGCAAAATGAGGGAAGACCGACTAATGTCGCTATCATCCTTCCTCGGGACTCGGTCCTTTGGTAGGCTCTTCACGGCAAAAGTCGGAAAAAGGCTTATTTTTGTGGGGTTAAGATCTTTTTGTGAGACGATTTTCTTTTGGCATTTTCTCTTTTCTTTTTCATTTTTGCTTTGTTTTGCCATGCCATTTCTTTTTCTTCTTTTCTATTTTCTTTTTGGCTTTTGTGCCTTTTCCTTCTCTTCATTCTTTTCTTTCTTTCATTTTTCTTTCTTTTCTTTTCTTTGCCCTTTTTTTGGCAAGATTTGGCTTTTTGGCATTTCTTGACAATTAAGAAAGAAAGAAATCAACACTTTGCATTTTATTTGTGTGGGTATGTGTAGAAGGTAGGTGAATGGGTAAGTCGGGACGGGCCCTTCCCTTCAAACCCACAAAAAGTGGAGAACTTGGACTAATCAAACAATCCCAAACACGGTCACCTAAGGGACGAAACTCGGTAACCAAGGCCTTTTCACACCGTGGGTGGTCATAATGGTCAAAAGTGCAAATCCCGTAGTAAATCCCTAGTAAGCTAGGTGGACTCAAGGTAAAGGACCCACGAAATCATTGATTTAGGGTCATTCTACTAGATTAAAGTCCAAAACTCGATTTACACTACTAGGAAGGGAAAGTACACACTCACACACTAGCCTCTAAACCGGGTTTTCGAAAACCATTTACACACAAGACACACAACAAAACACAAAACAAAGACTCAACGAAAACGAAAGAAAAAGAAACAAAAGCAACAAAACAAGAACAACACAAAACGAACACATACATAACACAAACACCACCCCTAGCTTCCAAACAAATCACCAAATCACCCACAAACTTTACAAAGCTCCACCCGAGCACACAACATCACAATCTCCTCCAAACTCCGCGAGAGATAAAGAAGAAAAAGGGATAAGATGTTACCGGTAGTCTTGAAAGCTCTCCAAAGCTAGCGGTGATTTAAGCAACCTATAAGGAAAGAGGAGGTAAAACACACACAATACAACAAATACACGACATAAAGACACAAAAGGAAAACACACAAAAGGAAAATCTTTTCGATTTTTGTGATTTTTTTTTCAAATTTTTATGGTTTTTTTTAAAGATTTTTCGAAAAACTACAAAAATAAAGCTAACTATGCTAGAATATCGCTCCCCCCACACTTAAACCGAGCCATGTCCTCATGCTCGATTGTAGTGTGCGGAGAGACAAAAGAAAAGAAGAGAAACTACGAAAATAAAGCTAAAAATCAAAAATAAAGGTGAAGAAAAGGGTAGAAGGTGTCCGGCCGGGGTGTAGTCAAGTCACCATGGGCCGAGACAAGAAAAAGATATGGATGGGGGAGGAAATAAAAGGAAGGAAATTAAAGGAAATGGGAGGGGAGGGCTAGGTGTAATCAAGTCACCTAGCCCGGATTCCGCCTAAATCCGACTAAATCCTCAAAAAGAAAGAGTGAAAAACTTGTAAAATTTGGATTTTGAAAATGACTCTCAATGTAGTCACATCATCGAGAGTCGGGAGCAACCACTACCAAGGCCTCGAAGGCCACTAAGGTACCATGACTCAAGAGAAAGGGGGGCAAACAAGAGAAAACAAGCAATAATAGACGGAAAAGAAAGGATAGTTGCCGTGCCCATCGGTTAGCAACTCACTCGCTCCATCGTCTCATCGGTCAATATAAGCACTTTGCTTGTCGTCCTCATTGTCATCCCGCTTCGAACGTGAAAGTATCGCATGGTAGAGGTAGTAATGGTGCGAGGGGGTGGGATTTGATGTGAATATCGGTCTAAAGTGAGGAGGAAATGAGGTTAAGGTATGTAAATGAGGTACATGGGTGGTATGATATGAGAAAGGAAGGTAGGGAGGTTGGGCGGGGGTATATAATGGTTGGGTGGGCTTGAATGTCGAAGAAGAGGCACCAAAAAGGAGTAGGGGACCATCCCGGTCGGGATGGATGATCCCGGTCGGGAAGCCTCCTTCCCGATCGGGATGACACTCCAGTGGACTCGATTTTTGGCACCCTCATCCCGATCGGGACGGCCCCATCCCGGTCGGGATGACACACCCTTCCCGGTCGGGAAGGGTCTTCATGACTCCCATGACCCCAAAAACCGACTCCCTTACTCACGATCCAAGCTCTATCACTAACCACTTCTTTCTAGGAGTCACCTTCACTTCACCTATCACAATAAACTCAAAGTATACATCAAATTCACTCCCTCACACCGCTCATCAAAATACCAAATCAATTACAAGAGCTTCACAAAACAACAAAAATCAAGAGAAAAATCACACAAATACAAACACAAGTACTCTAAAGAGGAGAGGAGAATATACAGCATGACGGTTCTTTAGGAACTCCGTCAAACCTAGGATGGTGGACTCTCCTTCAACCGTAGCCCTCAAGGGCATGGAGTAGCAAGTCGAACGCGCTACCGACATCATAATGAAGGCCCAAGAAGCGCTCGAGCCTAGCTAACCTCCATGGCCTCCAAGGAGGAGGCAAGAAGTAGGAATCAAAAGACCCAATATCATCATTCATGTTGTCTTCGGGGTCTATCCATCCTACGAGCTTAACCGACCTCTTCCTCCCTAAGCATCGTCTCCAATCACAAGCAAGCTTCATCTCCAAGAAGCGAGGCACAAAAAGCGGTTTTGGCCTCATCTCCTCAATGCACACCCCCACACTTTCCTCAAGTTGTGGTTTCCCATCTTCATCATTCGTCCCCACGTCATCTTGGAGAAGAGGATCGAAACTTCTACCGGCGGTTTCAATCTCTTCCAAGTCCTTGCTTGGTTCACTAGCTAGGGGCTCTTGATGCTTAGTCGCATTATCGCACAAGGGCAACTCGAGGCTATCAACTTCACCCAACATCCTCACAAATTCTACCAACCCATATAACTCACCATCCTCCTCCAATTCCTCACCAATGTTGCCTTCACCAAGGGTCATCTCCTCATTCGTCTCTTTTTGGGTAGACGATTGAAGTTCTTCAAAGCAAATCTCTCTATCAAAGGGAACAACGTTGGCGGCTTCGTGATTAGGTTGCTCCTCTTTCTCAAGTGGGCACTCTTCATCTAATTGCGATGTTCGGGATAAAAACATTACGGTTTGAACCGATAATGCATTTACTCGAGCATCCCTCGCCTCGTTTGCCCTTCGAATTTGGACCCATAATTCATTTTGTGCAATTGAATGGCCGTTTCTTGGATGCTCCTTTGCATTTGAAGCATAGAATGAAACACCTCCGTGTTGGGTAATTGGTGATCATTGGGGTCTTTTAAAGCTCCTTGAAAATCTTGATGATGCCCAAGGGGTGGGGCATCATATTGTTGGTAGTGAGGTTGAGGTGATTGGTAGTATTGTGGGTCATGGGGTTCATATTGTGGTTGGGGTGGAGGGTAATATGGTGGGTTTTGGGGGTATTGGCTTCCATAAGGTGAATCTTGATTGAACATGGTGGGTTCACATTGATAACTCGAGTAATAGTCACCATGATCGTAGGATTGGTAATCGTTCACTTGTTGGTAGCCATTTTCATAACCTTGAAGTTCATACCCACTAGAGTCTTGATTACCCCAAGAAGCTTGATAGTGATAGGGGGACGTCATGTCATAGCTTTGGTTCATGGAAGGAGAGGAGTAGCTCATATCGGCTCCCGAGTATGTGGAGTTTAGATCAAACCCCATGCTTGCTCGAAAATCGTAGTCCATACCCGGTTGGAAACCTCTCACCCTAGCAACCGTCCGTTTAAGCGGCTCTAAGTTGCAAGAAGAAGATAGTCACCACCTCTAAGCACAAACTGTAGACTAGGAACAAACGTGAGAAGTCTAGTGCTTTTTGGGCACTAGACAAGAGAGAAATAAACCACACACACACAAGAAGCAAGGTAACAAAAAGAAAAAAGAAAAACACAAACACAAAGACAAAGTCAAGTAACTAGGAAAACAAAGTCTAAACTAGCACCGTCCCCGACAACGGCGCCAAATTGATGGTAAGGATTTGTCGCGGGATCCCCACCGATCAAATAATTAACCGGCTATTCCTACGGTAGATAGGGCAAGTCGGGTCGAATCCACGGGGACGGTAATGTTTACCCTAGACTAGGTCGGTGCAAATACTAGACTAAGTCAACGAGCTAAGCTAGAGAATGATAAGAAGGGGGGGGGGGGAAGGCTAGACTATGACTAAGAAGAACAACTAAGGAAAACGGGCTAGGATTAGGTCGGGGTCAAAGGGGTAACGGAATGGTCAAGGAAGAGCTAGAGCGAAGGAGGTAGTAGGGTGATCTAGGTTGGTCCGGGCTCTCGCAACTTAGACCGACCTAGAGGTTCCACCTAGAACCCATCTCGGCGACACACATGACAAACGGGGTTCTAGCGCGCTATGGCGGCCTAGGTCGAATCCGGGCTCTCGCTACTTAGACCGACCTAGGGGTCGTCCTCACCGGGCTCTCGCAACTTAATGAGGGAACCGAACCCACAACAAACTAACACCCACAAAAGAAAGGCAAGAAAAACAAGCATTCTCAACTACTTAGTCATTCAAGCATTCCAACAAACATGTGATATGCATCAAACCAAGAGGAAACCCAAATCTTCCACCAACATCTCCAACAATCCCTTAATCATCCATCAACACCCAAATCACCTTACTAACCCTAGAAACAATCTACTCAAACATATCTAATATTAAAACCAACACAAACAAGAAGAATCAAAACAAGAATCAAAACAAGCATAAACAAACTAGTGAAAAAGATGAACTAAGAACAATAAGATGAACAAAGATTAAAACTTGGATGAATAAACAAGATAAAGAGTAAAAGGAAGAAAGGATTATACCATACTAGTGAAGAGGAAAGATTGAAACTTGCATTAATGAAGAAAACCCAAAACAAACCACCAAGGTTGTCAATCTTGGATGGATCTTGAAGAATTCTCTTAATACAAGTACTAAACTAAGATTAAGAACTAATTACCGACTAATCTACTCTAATCTAAACTAATCTAACCTAAAATAGTCTAGGGTTTAGTGGGAAGTGAAGAACATAAGCTTAACATAACAAGGGAAGAGTATATATAGGGTTACAAGTGGGAGGAATAAAAGAAGGAGGCGGAACAGAGACTGGGTCATTCCCGATCGGGAAGAAATGATGGTCCCGATCGGGAATATGCGATCCCGATCGGGACGGCTTCACAGTGAGCGCCTCCCTTGCTCCACCTTTCCCGATCGGGTTGAGGCCTTCCCGATCGGGATGGGTCTTGTAGGCCTCCCTTAAGAGCTTTTTGGTCCCTCCTTGCCTCTCATGGGTTTCTCGTCGATTCTCGGGACTCGGTATCGGGTCTCGGAGGCTCGGGATTGGGTCCCAGGGTCTCGGGGTCGATTCCAAGGCATCGAGTCATCGTTCCTTTACCTCGTTGGCTCCAAAAAGTGTATGTATTGAGTCGGAATCGCTCCAACTCTTCGTGATTGGTCCCGGGAACCTGAAACGAGCTAGAGGAAGCATAAGAAGCCCATAAACCGCTCCCAGGGAGCGATTCCACAAGGAAAATGGGACCAAAACACAGTAAAATAAGCACTACAAACTACACTTATCAGTCTGTAAATCACCCAGTAATCCCCAACCTCATACTCCTCTCTCTCATCTAGGAATGGCGCCAAGTAGCAACGAAGGTAGCATCGACCAGCTCAATGCCTTGATGAACGTGGTCCATGGGATACTAGGGATAATGTCGTCGATTTCCTCCTCCATCGACGACGTTAGGCGTCGCCTTGAGACACTCGAAGGGCCCGAGAGGAAACCCCAAGGAGGACCGATAAGTCGAGAACTGGTGCTTAGTGGGGATCTATATGTCGAGTACGCCAGGCTCGCACGCCCTGTCGAACCTATAAGTCTCCGCCGTCCCTTTAGGCAATTCACCGAACTAGGGGAATCTTACGCTGAGGCCCTCCGGAAACTACAGGAGGCCTGGCTACTATGGCCGGTAGGTCCCACCCCGGACCCACCTGTAGAAAAGAGGGAAGCGGGTTGGAATCCGAACGCTTACTGCCTGTATCATGAAGGTCGGGAGCATGAGACCCAAGTATGCACCGAACTCAAACATGAAGTACAAGACCTGATTGACAAGGGTGTCTACCTCCCCGTAGGTTGTCTTCGGAGGAGAACTGGCCCCAAGTACCAAGAGAGTGACCCGCGCGAGCATCGGGAGCCCAACCAGCGAAGGTACCTCTAGAGGCATGACCGGTCTTAGCAAAAGTCTAGTTCGTCTTAGGGTCTAGACTAGAATAATAATAATAATAAACGTCTTGTCTCCTATTTTATCGAGTCCAGGGAGGTGCGGGGGAACATGTCCTCCACCCCCCTCCCCCCCAAACAAAATCACGAGCATCTAGCCCGTCTACTATTATCAATAAAACAGTTATCTTTTTTTTACAAACATGCCTCGACAATCGTTTAACTTTCTTTTAACAATTTGCTTTAAACGCTTAAAAACTCGACTTTATGCCAATTATCGATAACAACTGACTAAAATGCAAGGGCCACCACGAACAGCCCACTCAACTTCACCCTAAGAAGAAAATCGGAAATAACGACCTTAGGCTCAAACAGCCACTGACCAAACAACAATAAACTCGGAAGCAAATAGACCGCCGCCTGACCAGACTTACCAACAACACAGCCGAATACGAAGCCTGTCTAATAGGTCTAAAAGCAGCCATATCTCTAGGAGTAAAAAACCTTAGAGTCCACGGAGATTCATCCTTAGTAATCAACAAGCCACGGGTAATTGGAAGGTTTATAGCGAAAGCCTAACCCCATAACAAACTAAATTAGAAGCAATGTCTAAGGAATTCACCGAAATTGACTTCATACACATACCCCGCGAAGAGAACCAATTCGCTGATGCATTATCCAAACTAGCCTCGCTAATAAACATGCCCGATCACCTCTTCTCCATGCCTATCTGTGTAGAAAGAAGTGAACAACCAGCCTACATCCACAATCTCAAAACCTACGACACCACCGAAGAACCTTGGTACAAAGCAATCATAGACTTTAAAACCCACGGGTCGTATCCACTCGACGCTAATAGCAAAAACAAAAGAGCCTTACGAATACAAGCCACCCATTACGTCCTGAATCAAGGCCTACTGTACAAACGAACCCCACAAGGAGTCCTCCTTAGATGCATAAACAAAAACCAATCCGAGAGAGTCATGGAAGAGGTACATGACATAGAGTGTGGACCCCACATGAGTGCACACCTACTAGCCCGAAAAATAATGAGACTGGGTTATTACTAGATTACCTTAGAGGCAGACTGTCGACGCCATGTTCGACACTCCCACAATTGCCAAATATTCGCCAACATCCAACACCTACCTCCTTATCCTCTGCACACTATAGCCACACCCTGGCCCTTCTCTACTTGGGGAATAGACATCATAGGGAAAGTACACCCATCCGGGACCGACGGACATTGCTTTATTTTAGTAGTCGTCAATTACTTCACCAAATGGGTAGAAGCCGCCACTTACACCGTACTAACCTCAAAGCAAGTAGTCAAAGTCTTACAAAACAACATCATCTGCTGTTACGGTATACCTCACGAAATCATTAGCGACCAGGGGGATCACTTCAGGGCCGACACCCAAAAACTCCTAGACAAATACAAAATCCAAAGACACAAATCCTCACCCTATAGACCACAAACCGACGGGGCCGTAGAAGCAGCCAACAAAACCATCACCATAATCCTTAAGAAAATGACAGACAACTACCGGGATTGGCCAAACAAAGTCCCCTTCGCCTTATGGGGATTCCAAACATCCTATAGAACACCCACCGGAGCCACACTATATTACCTAACCTACGGTTCCGAAGCCGTCCAACCAATAGAGCTAGAAATACCATCATTGAGAATATTAGCCGATAGTGGTAT
Source organism: Agrostemma githago (assembly GCA_958450325.1). NCBI lineage: Eukaryota > Viridiplantae > Streptophyta > Magnoliopsida > Caryophyllales > Caryophyllaceae > Agrostemma > Agrostemma githago. The sequence continues at coordinate 18,966,846 of OY288241.1, read as the reverse complement.
CCCTGAGGAAGAATGGAACCAAAAATGGTACGACGAGCTAGTACTCCTTGATGAACGTAGGATACATGCCCTATCCAACGTACAAGCCTACCAACAACGCATCCAACGAGCTTTTAACGAGCGAGTGAAATCCTGAAACATACACGAGGGAAACTTAGTGATCAAATCCATTAGAGCACCTCTTCCCGTCGACCATAGAGGAAAATTCAAACCAAACTGGGCAGGCCCCTACCTCGTTAAGAAAATACTCTCGGGGGGCGCCGTGACCCTTACCGACCTAAATGGTCAAGAGTTCTCAACCCCGACCAATATGGATAAACTCAAACGATACTACCCATAAACACCCTGGAAACCACGTCCCGACCTCCGGCTTAGGGGAAAACAAAAAACCAATAACAAAAAAAAAAGAAGTCAAGTTTGCATCGATAAATGGCATAAACGAGTCCAAAGCAAAATCACTCACACTTTTCTAAAGAACTACGAACATGGTTTGATTCCGTCTAAAAGGGGATACGTAGGCAACCTGTTCCCCGGATACAAGCAAACAACCGAAAAAAAAACAACAACAAAAAAAATCGATTAATCGATTCATGTATAAACCGGGACTCTTTCTACGACCCGACCAACGAGTGATTTAAAATGACGAAGCACAAACGACGAGCCGAGGACGGGGTGAAAACCCGGAAGGGCGCCCCGGGCAAAATGAAGAAACGAGTTGCGAGCCGTTGTCAAAAAAAAATGACGAGCCGAGGACGGGGTGAAAACCCGAAGGGGCGCCTCGGGCAAAATGAAGAATCGAGTTGCGAGCCGTAAAAAAACAAAAAAAAGCAAAAAAAAAGAAAAATATACAAAAAAGGGTGAGCCGAAGACGGAGTGAAAACCCAAAAGGGCGCTCCGGGTAAAATGAAGAATCGAGTTGCGAGCCATCATAAAATCAAAGGAAAAAAAATAAAAAAATCTGCTTCTCATTAATAACAAAATTCGGTTAAATCGAGCAATTGTCGAGGCATCTACATCAAAAATTCGAAGTCCGGACATCCCGGAAGTTAACAACGTGTCTAAACCCCACAAAAACTAGTACTAATATGCCACATATTATCAACTAGTAGTACATAATATAAATGGCTGGGCTCTACCGGTCCAACTCTTTTTCACCCTTACCGTTCGGGTGTGATCGCTTGCGTTCTTTCTCCGCGATTTTCTGAAAGCAAGCTTCTAATGCCCTATCCAAACGTGAGTCCAGCAAATCCCACTTTCTTTGCTCTTTCACAACCTTAGTATGGGTCTCGTCGGTCTTGGCCCGTTCAGATGAACTGACTAAACTAGGATCAGTCCCGCTGTCTCAGGGTAGGCACTTGGTAACGGTCTCTCGAGTCACCTACTCGCCTCTTAGTGGTACTGTCTTCCTAGCTTTTGAGTCGATCTGCCCCGACGAGTGTTCACAAACCCTTCGCCGGATAGAAGCATTGTCAGTCGGTCGAACACCCTCAATAACAACGGGACGCAAGAATTTCTGCTCCCAGGAAATCATGAACTCCCTAAGCGAATTCCCCGTCCATGGGTCAGAAGTAGAGACAATTTCAGCATCCTTCGAAATAGAAAGTTGGACACCTATTTCATGCAGGCGACGTCCCGAGCAACCCAAGGATAGAAATTCAAACCTCCATTATCACCATGGCTATCATCCTCTACCCCGGACATCGGGAACGACCTCCCGAAGTTACTAAAACCCGTCCGGAAAACCGAAATACCCATGCAAGAGCTGCAAGAACGTGGATCTACCCGTCGGACGAACAAGACTTAGACGTTTTTTTTTTTAGGGGGATAAGCTACCCCACCTAGGCGTGTCGTAGCCTTTTAACGATTACCGTCGAGTCACGTCTGTAGCCTAACAAGGCAATATTACGAGTATGTAAAAAGTGGTCATGTAAAAAGTGGTCTAACTTTTTTCAAAAAGTGCTCGGATTTTAAATTCCGATTTCGTACTAAAGCTCATCTCCTAATATATACGGTCAAAACATGTTAATGTCCTACATTAACATTTTACGTCTCGTCCATCTCGAGTCAAAATATTTTAATCAACGTAATATCCGATCCGATTCCCGGCTCAAGCTAAAGCATTTCAAAACCCCCGAAAGAAACCATTTTCGTACTCTCATGCAACGCTAACGCACCCTAAACCGAGTCACATCGCAAAACGAATGAACGCAAAAGTGATTACTTGTCAATCTAGGTAAACAATTCGCCAAACGAAAACGCAAGACTAATCCAACCAATTCAAATACTAAGAATTTAAAACAAATATACAAAATATACAAATCCTTATAGAAATCGAGGCTAAGAAGGACCCCTAGAAGCCGCGCCGACGGCAATCACAATCTCACAAAGCTGGTCATCTAACCTTAGGTCCTCCAGGTCTATAAGAGGAGACTCACTACCGTCCATCCCCGACAGCATATCTAGAGTAGCTGTCTCGGAAATCCCTCCAACCTCCTCCGTAGCACCCGTAGCCTCAGCCTCCCTTTCGATCTGATGCCTAGCCTCACCCTGTGCTGAGGTCTCGCCCCGGGACCGAGCCAGCTGCTCCTTTAGGAAGGCGATCTCGTCAGCTCGAGATTGCAGGAGCCGTTGTGCCTCAACCTCTCTCGCCTCGAGCTCGGTCACCCGAGTCTCTAACTGCCCCACCATATCTGGAACATCCTGCAAATACACTTAAGCATTAGGAAAGTACACCAATAACCTAGAAAGCCACCTTAGTTACGTAAACTCACCGATCGAGGTCCCGAAGTGTCACGAGAAACCCTCGAGGCGTAGGCCCTGAAGCAGTTGGCAGCCTGCCACAACCGCTGATGGCAAGCCGAGGAAACCTGAGAGTGCAGCCATAGAGGTTAGGCGAACCGACCCTAACTCTTAGAGCCCAATCGAAGAACAAAAAAAACTCACCCGATACACCCGGTCACGCCATTCTATCCCGGCATCCATCTCCTCAGCAGAACACGGGGGGAGGGGCGCAGTAAAGGGTATCCCAGCCACATCCACCCTAAGTAGCGTCAGGGGAAAATCTGGTGGCTGGATTTCATCAGCTGGATTGGCCAGCTGAGAAGACAACAGATTGGTCGGTCAGAGGGCAAATAAACAATAAACCGCAAATTAAATCTCAGAACCAAAATTAGAACCTTACCACGAGGCGATACCAAGCTAACCGCCGGGTGACGTGAGACAGATAAGAGGCGCCAGGCACCCGGAGTGTATCGCCTCCCCCTTCGTCCCTGTCCTCAAGAACCTCTGCGGCGGTCGGTGGTCGAAACATGGTCCGGGGAGGATCAACCGGCACCCTGAAATCGTCATATAGGCACTGACGCACCAACCGCTCGCCCAGATACCAGACTGGGCGAAACAACGCAGGAAGGAGTATCCTCCTATAACTCCGAGGCCTCAGCTCCGCGGCCACATACTTCGGCACGCCTTCATAATCGGCCCAAGAACGGGCCACAAACTACACAAATGAAACCAACAACCCGATAAATCCCGAACCTTGGGGGCTACTGAACAAAATAGACCATAAAAGGAAAACTTACATCTTCAACGCGTAGCTTGTTCACCAACGCATTCTCCGACGGGTAATGGCTGATTGTGCTCTTAGGCTGAGTAAGCCTCCACTCGATCCCCGCCGGAAATCTCTTTGGGTGCACCCGCACCGTCTTAGGTGCCAAACACGAGAAGTAGGAGTACATCCAAGCCTGAAAGATCCCAAAATAACCTTAGCAAAACCAAGCCGAAACTAAGTAGAACTTCAAATACAAGAGTGAGAACAATAACTAACCTGCAGTATAAGGCCCGGACCCACAATGGGCACAGCCGAGGCCGACTCTATCGCCAGCGGCCTCACCATGACTTGCAGGCAGCGAGTCATCTCCGCGAAAGCCGCAGTCACCCAGTCGTAGCGCCCTAGCTGAGTCAGCTCAGCCAGAAAAGGCAGGATCCTGGTGCTAAACATCTCGTCCTTGTCCGAAAAATGGGTCGACCCTTGGAAATACCACAACCACAACCGGGCATCCTGCTCCGGCGTGTTGGGTTCCCGACCCTCCAACACCCCCACTCGCTCAAAGTGGTCGGTGATATAAGAACTCACTATAGCGTGAGGCGCACTATATGCCTCACGCGGTAAACAGTCCCCGATAAAGCCCCGCACCTCATCGCTATCTAGACTAGGGCCCTTGGTGGTCCACCTAATCCTATCTGGGCCCCAAGGCAGACCGCTAATCATCCTAAAGTCCTCTAGGGTCATCCCGACCTCCCCAAAAGCCATGTGGAAGGTCGAGGTAGTATCATGAAAGCGATCTATCATCGCCCTAATCACCATAAGGTTGCATTTAGTTTTGCAACCCACCAACCTAGCCTACTGTCCGACCAAGGGTCCTAGAGCGGTCCTCTCAATAATCCTCTTTACCGTAGGGGTCAACTTCTGAAAATAGATATCGAGACACGTAGTAAAGCCCGAGAAAGTCCTCATCGGACCTGGGGGCTGCAAACCAAAACAATGCAAGGATAAACGAAGGCAAACCTAGCTTAACCCGAGCAAAAAAAGAAAAGTCTGCGACACAAACCAATAAGCATGAATAGAACACTCACCAGGCCCCGCACGATGCGGTTAGAAATGTGACGGTCAAGGTGAAACGTCAGCTGATGACCGTCCCAGTCCCAAGCCCACTCGGGATCTTCATAAACAACCTCTTCGCCCTCCGGTGCAGGAGCCGGGGCATCAGCCCTCCTAGCAACCGTCTCCGGAAGCTTACGCTTATTCACTCTATCGAATTCAGCCTCATTAATAGACTCGGGATCGCGACGCTGTGACGAGATACTCCTATGTCTCATGCGAATCCCTCGGGGAGTCTGTGAACTAGCCCCGGCTACCTCCATACTAGCACTAGTCCTAGAACTAGCACCAACCGAGGAAGTTCCTTCTGGACGCTCGATATCATCTCTAGCTGTAACAAAAACAAAAAAGAAAAATGTAACCCTAGTCAGGCTAAATCAGCTTAAACAGGTCAAAGTAGGCTTAAAATTTCGGATTAGAACATCAAAATTCCAAGAAAGCCTCTAGCACACATTTTCGATCCCGGTCACAATGGAAGTGGTTTCGGGAAAACCCGGCATCATTACGGCACCTTTTGGCCCGTCTTAAGACACACGAAACCTCACGGAAGGTCTAAAGATCGTCCTAGCCCATAAGAATTGACAAGAGAGCTACTCACGTACTCATAAACACTATTTGAACAAAACTATGCAAAACAAATACGGGAATAATCAAGAAACGATCCTTAAACCCTAGCGTTCCAAACACATTCCCATAAGAGGCCATTGCCGCACCTCGAACATCCTTATCAAGATAATAACTACTTCAACAAGCTCTAATCAACCTTAATTCAACAACAAATTTGAGCACAAGCATCGAAACTTAGTAAATAAAAAACACCCAAATCGATTTTCTAGGGTTTTTCAACAAAACCAACTAATAATCAATCAAATCAAACAAAGCCGACATTAAGCAAGCAAAGAATACTAACCCGGAGTCGACATTGTCATAAATAGCGGAAACCGAAATGAAATTTAGCAAAGAAAAGTCGAGAAGGTGATTTGGGGCGAATGACTTGACGCGTTCAAGTTTTGTGTTGAATGAACGAGCGCCCCAATATTCGATTACTTAAACAGACCCGGACCACGAAAACCCGACCGCACCAGCTGACGCGCTTGAGTCCTGGCACGCTGGGGGCTGGGCGCCTGAGTCTTGGAGCGCTGAGGGATGCGCATCTAAACAGCCCGTTATAGACTAAAACAAACAAGTTCTTTTTTTTTGGTGAAATGTAAGTAGTGCATTCATCAAAAAAATTTACAAAGTAGCGCCATATTCTATACATCCGATATAATTACATCAAAAAAGACAAAGCAACTTTAATAACTGTATCCTATCTTACGAAGCCATACAAAATCGTCAGTCGTAAGATCATCGTGTGCCTTGAGCTTCACACGACCTCTTACTTCAGTTATAATCTGCTTCGCTACTACTTCAGGTCGCATCACAGCTTCTTTTATTCTCCCTTTATTTCTTTGGGTCCAGACATGGTAATAACAAGCAGCTAGCAAACTAGCCTGAATCTTCCATCTAATCGAGTCATCCTCATTGTCGAGGATACTTTGGAGCGTTGGGCTGTAACCAGTCATCTGAGCAATATGGCTGATCAATTTAGCACTGTAGGGGCATTCAAAGAACAGATGTGCGCAGGTCTCTTAATCATTCTGACAAATGCAACATTTATCATCCAGCAAATAACCAAAACTGCATAGCTTAACCTTAGTATTGATCCCTCATCGCATGATAAGCCAAGCAATAATCATGTGCTTTTACACATTCCAGGTATTCCAAATGAAAGAACACCAGAAAGGTCTAACAGGCAAGGGGTTAAGCCAGTCATACGCATCTCGAACAGTATAACCCTTAACCCCATGAGCCCATTGGTTGTTAATGAAGCCGTTCGTCAGCTTCTCTTTTACCTTGCAAACCGATTTCCATGCCCAAGGAGCATCCTTCGGGGTAATATAGTTGTGACAGTCACTCTGTTTAAGGTAGACCGTGGATACCCATTTTATCCATAGGCAATCCCGTTTCTCATAAACCCAATTGAAAAGTTTCCCAACCGAAGCAATGTTGCAGTCCAATGGTCTCTTAATACCGAGGCCCCCTACCGTCTTCAGCCAAGTGACTGTTTCCCATGTAACTAGGGGAACCCGCCTATAGTCCACACTCCCATCCCATAAGTAATTTCTACAAATCGCTTCAATTCGTTTAATAGTATACTTAGGGAGGAGGAAAATACTAGCCCAGTAGTTATACAGGGTATTAAGAACAAAATTAATCAAGGTAATCCAACCTGCATATGATAATTTACGGGCACCAAGACTCCTGACACGAGCAATAATTTTTTCAGTAAGAACGTCACATTAATTCATGTCTATTGAGCTTACCAGGCTGAACCGGGACTCCAAGGTACCGAAAAGGAAGATCTCCCTTCTTTATACGAGTGACCTCATAAACATCCTCAATATCCTGCTCCTTAACGCCACAAAAGAAAGCTTCCGACTTGTTATAGTTTATGGCCAACCCCGAAGTTTGCGAGAATGTCAAAATCGCTCGCATAAGAAGTATGATTGATGGCACCTCACCCTTACAAAATAATAATAGATCATCTGCAAAAACCAAGTGGTTAAGCCGGATTTCCTTACATTTAGGATGAAATTTAAACGGCCAATTAGCGGTCGCATAGGCAATGGTTCTCGAGAGGTACTCCATGCATAGCGTAAAGATGAGAGGCAATATAGGGTCGCCCTGTCTGAGTCCTCTTTTACCTCTGAAAAAACCAAAACTACTCCCATTCAGTACAATAGAGTAGGAGGTAGTGGAAATACATTGCATGATCAGGCTCACGAACTTTTGCGGGAAGTTCATTTTATTCATCAGGTCCTCCACAAACTTCCATTCGACCGTATCATAGGCCTTCTGTACGTCCAATTTAAACATACATCTAAGGGAGACATTTGTCCTAGAGTACATCTTGACAAGATCTTGGCATATGAGTACATTCTCTATAATCGATCTCCCCTTGATAAAAGCTCCCTGGTTCTCACTAACAATATGAGGAAGAACAGTTGCAAGTCTGTTGCATAAGACCTTAGAGATAATTCTATAGATCATATTACAGCACACAATGGGCCGGAACTGCGTAACTGTTTCGGGTCTATCACACTTAGGAATCAGTGTGATAGTAGTAGCATTAACTTGCTTTAAGAGTTTACCAGTGACGAAAAAATCAGTAATTGCCTCAGTAACATCATTCCCCACCTCTCCCAAGCATCTTTATAAAATGAACTCGAAAACCCGTCCGGTCCCGGAGCTTTTTCATTAGGAACTGACCTGAGAATCTTCTCAATCTCATCCCTGGTCACAGGTGCTAGCAATATGTGATGATGTGTAGCGTTACAAACAACCCCCTGTTGGATAATTACAGTCCGTACAGGCTCTACAGCAGGACTAGTTCCAAGCAACCCTCGATAGTAGTCTAGGAATGCTTCTTGAATACTTGCATTGTCCGTACAATTCACCCCATTCAGGTTTGTAACTTGAGTAATTTTATTCTTGATTAATCTCTGCCGAATAGCCTGGTAGAAATATTTGGTATTTGAGTCCCCTTCTTCAAACCAATTCGCTTTCGCCTTTTGCATTAAGAAACTGTCTCTAGCCTTAATCAAGACCTGTAACTCCGAGCTGATTCGTCTTTCCTCAGAAATTAGTGCAATCGTGGGAGAATTAGCAGCAATTTGCTACTGTATGTCCACTAGTTGACCTCTCATAGCCTGCACCTTCACTTCAACTTCTGAAAACTGAGCCCTGTTCAGCAGTTTAAGATCCTTTTTTAGCTCCTTCAGTCTCTTAACTAAGCAGTACATAAGCGTCCCTTGAACAGGTAACTCCCACCCATTAGCAATTGTCTTCTCAAATTGAGGGGCAAGGCTCCACATATGAAAGTATTTGACGCTCGCTCTCCTTCGTTCTTCTAACGCCCGTTGACTAACAGTACACGGGGTATGATCAAATAAGCCCTCAGGGAGAAAATGCGCTTGCGAGTCAGGAAACGACTCCACCCAATCCTCATTGACAAGAAATCTGTCTAATCTACTATATTTTCTAAACTCAACCTCTTGTTTGTTTGTCCATGTGAACCATGCTCCAGAGGCCTTAATATCACTAATACCACATCGATTTAAACAGTTCACAAACTCGTCCATGTCAATCTGCTTAGTTTGACCCCCCAAACTTTCATTAGGGTTGATAACAGTATTAAAGTCTCCACAAATTGCCCAAGGACCTCGTATAGCATCTGCAATATTCTCCAATTTTGACCACAATTCTCTCCTATCCCCTCCATCATTAAACGCATATACAAGAGTATAATAAAACAGCTGCCCAGAAGCCAAATGCCTGATTCTACTATGTATAATCTGAGGATTGTACTCCAAGGGGCAACATCATATAAGGACGGCTGCCACAACAACCACACTCTCCCTCCCGGGTGTAAATGCGTATTAGTCGAAACACACCATCCACTCAGCATAATATTCATGTCTCTATTACCATTTCTACTCTTTATTTGTGTTTCCAATAGGCCAAAAAGACCCACTCCTTTATTACGTAAAAAATAATTCACCTCTCTTTGCTTATTTACACTATTCAGTCCCCTAACATTCCAAAATCCGACATTCATTTGAATTGGTATTAGTAGGGGTACCTAAATTAACTTCATCCTGTTGGCGTGACTGACCTGGCTCAATGCCACCAGTACTTGAACTGATATTCACAACAGCAGCAGCATAAGTCTTGTTCCCAGGGTTCAGAACTGTTGTCTCCTGTCTATGTTGCGGATCCTTCAGAGGTTGCATTCCTTCTATCTTCTTTCTCCATACTCTTACCTGACCTGTAACAGGTGCAACCACTTGTCGACCCTTACGACAGTTCTGCACTTCATGCCCCAAATTCTTACATTTGGAACAGGAGGTGGGCTTCCACTCATACTCAATTTTAATAACCTTTGTGTCCCCTTTAGCATTCAGGAATTGTATCTTGTCATCAAATTTCTGACCAACTTGGACTTCAACTAGCGCTCTAGCAAATCCTAGTCGTGTCTTGTCTTTAGTCGCAGCATCCAATTGGATAAATTTTCCGGTTAATCCCACTAGCTTAGGCAAGACACTGCCCCGGTATTTCAATGGTAAAGCATGAAGTCTCACCCAAGTTGGAACTGTTTTCACATCCTCCTTCTGAAAATCGACATCAGGATGACATGGTTTGACGATAACAGGCTTATTATCGAACATGTGATATCCGGTCTGCAGGACAATGTTCCTTGTGTCTTCCTGTTTGAATCGAACTAGGAATATGCCATTTGGGTTAAACGAGATCTTGTCAATCCCATGTTTTCCCCATACACGTTGCACATATCCTTTAACAACCTCCCATGGCGGATTGGCCCCAAGGATATAACAGTAAACTGCATTAGTCCAGTATAATTCCTCCTCCTTGGTTTCGTCTTCAGTTATCTGTATCAAAGGGGACTCATTAGGGCTTTCAGCATTTTTGTCCTTGTTAGCTGACTCGGTCTTCTTCTTATTATGCCCTTGCTGGGTAATCCACATCCCGCTTGTGTTTTCGATCTCAACATTATCTCCCTTATCGAAATTTAGTCCAGGTATACCCTGAATTTCGTGCATAGGTCTCGTCTTTCCCACAACATCCACATCCGATCCTCGTACATCCTTAGAGCCACATCCTTAAAGCAAAAACCCTAAGAAAAAAAACAAACAAGTTCGATACACATAAAACATGCACCTACTAAGACAAGCAAAACAACAATAATGGAATGATCACTAATCAACATCGATAATACACTCTTGACAATAAAACAAGCATAAGAAACGCACTTAACCTAAACGCTGCACCCGGACGCGTAACAAAGCAAATCTAAACCCAACTATTCTTAATAGACTCTAAACAAATCTCAAATGCATAAACAAACCAAAGCAAAAGTGATAACAAACCCAAACAGAGTAAGACAAGCTGCAAAACAAAATTAACTAAGACAAACTCACAAAACAGGCATTTAACTAAAACGAATAAGCAAACAACATTTTGCCCGAGGGTCAGAGTTATCCCGGAGGCACAGCAACAACGATTTTGCCCGAAAGTCAGAGTTATCCCGGAGGCACAGCAACAACATTTTTGCCCGAGGGTCAGAGTTATCCCGGAGGCACAGCAATAACAATTTTTCCCGAGGGTCAGAGTTATCCCGGAGGCACAGCAACAACATTTTTGCCCGAGGGTCAGAGTTATCCCGGAGGCACTGCAATAGCATTTTTGCTCGAGGGCTCTTAGTTATCCTGGAGGCACAGCAATTTTTGTCCTAGGGGTCATAAGCATCCCGAAAGACAGCCGCTCGAGTGGAGACTAACGCCCTTGAGTAATTGATCTCATTTCGTTTTGTCCTAGGGATCAAAAGCACCCCGAAAGACAGCTACTCAAGTGGAGACTATCGCCCTCGAGTAGTTTATCTCATTTCGTTTTGTCCTAGGGGTCAGAGGCATCCCGAAAGACAGCTATTCGAGTGGAGACTGACGCCCTCGAATGGTTTTATATCACTTTATTTTAGTCCTAGGGGTCAAAAGCATCCCGAAAGACAACTATTCGAGTGGAGACCGACGCCCTCGAATGGTTTTATATCACTTTGTTTTTGTCCTAGGGGTCGTAAGCATCCCAAAGACAACCGCTCGAGTGGAGACTAACGCCCTCGAACGTTCTGTTCCATCAAGGGTTCACAAGCAGCCCAAAATATACTTGTGCAAATAAAAGCCAAGACAAATGTGCATCTTTTGTGCTTACACTTAATGCGTTGCTAGCGCGCAGTAACTGTAACACCCCTGAATTTATAAATCAAATTAAATTAATTTAAAATTATATTCGTATTTTTATTTTGTTTACGATTTAACTCGAAATTCTTAAAATCTATTATAAAACGAATTTATTGTTTAATCGATTCAAACTCCTAAAATTCTATTTGATTCGGAAACCCTTCTTATGTTTAAAACATATTTTTATCTATGTTTTGATTCATTTTATACATTTAATTTAATTCTTTTCGAAAGCCTATTTCGACGATTTAAGTCCCAAATTCTTTTGATTTATTTATATTAAAAATAGAATTTTCTATTTTTCCGTTCGAAGTTCATTTATATTAAGTTTCGTCAAAACATTTATTACATTTCCTCGAGAAATCAATTTATTTCACTTTATTGAAAATTTATCATTTATCGGGAAATACTATTTGATCGTCTAATCATTTATTTCTATCTGCTTCGTTTTCGTCTCGAGTACTTTATTTACTAATTTTATTTGATAGTCCGATTATTTATTAATTTTCTTAACTCGTTTTAAACCGATTCGTGGGTCAGTCCACTTGTCGTTACGGAATTCGCTTAATTCGTATTTCCGAACCGATTCATTTAATTAATCCCAACATTCAACCCACCTGTTTTATTTCTTATTCCCACATATACGTTCAACCCCCCTTACTCCTTATTACGTTGCCTTAATTATTTTTTTTCCCTTTTCTTTTGACTGCTTTCATTCCCTCTTTCCTATTTTTTTTACTCACCGCTTCACTTATCCTTTCCTTGGTTCCACATCTTTTTCTACGTTCTCTTCACCTTCAATCTTCCCAATCATTTTGTCATCCCCATCTGCTGTGTTTGCGTCTCCGTTCTATGTTTTTTTTTCTTTCTTTCCTTCGTCCTTCACCATATCCGTTCACCATCTTCATCTATTTTCCCCAATTTACGCCTCCCTTGTTTCGATGCTGCTATTGTACGCCGTTGCTGCTGCTGATTGGTTCGTGTGCGTGCTGCTGTTGTCGTCATGGTTGTTCTTCGACACGTCTACCCTCTTTCCTCCCCTGATTTCGTGCGTCTCTGCCCCATTTAAGGTCATTTTTGTCGCCCTTTTTCTGTCCTCGTTTTCTTCCTCTGATTCAGTTCGTCCTGCTGCTATTTGTTGCCAATTTCTGCCCATTATTCATCCATTTCTTGCTGGGTTTTACTTCAGTTATTACGTTTGTACCGTTGATGTCCGGTATCTATGTCACATTTTTGCGGTGGTGTTTTGTTCTTCGCTGCTCTATACTCGTTTTCTTCTTCTGCCTTTTCGTTCTGTCTTTCAGTTTTGCGGTTTCCGTATTCTTCATTTTCCTTTCTTCGCTCTTAATTTCTGCTGCTATTTCGTCATCTTTTCGTTGCTGCTGTTCTTTATGGACTTTCTTACTCGGTTCGTGTCGGTTCGTTCCTTCCGATGTTGTTGTTCATTGTCATTGTTGGTCTTGCTGTCCGTTGTTGTTGCTATTGATGTCGTCCGCGGTCGTATTTTGTTGTTATTGTTCATCTGCGTTGATGCCGTGTTGCTGTTCGCTATTCTTGGTAGCTAAGACTTTGTTTGTCTTCCTTTGTCCGTCTGTTCGATCGACTTGTGCTCGTTGGTTGCTGCTACTGTGATGTCACGGTTCTGGCCTTCTTCTTCTTTTTCTTCTTATCTCGTTCATCTTGTGGTGATCTTCCTCTGCTGTTGTTGTTATTCTAGTTGGTATTCATTCTTTCATCTCATGTTGTATCCATATCCCGCTTATTCTTCTCCATAGTTTGTCTATTCGGTTGTGTGTTATTTCAGGTCTTTATGTGATCATATGACTCGATTAAATTCAGCCGTCGTGTTGTACTTGACACGTTAATTCCTTTTCATCTTGTGTCAAATACCTTGTCTCATTCTTTTGTTTTGTCAATTCGATTCCTTTTTCGTGAAGCTGCTTAGAAAACTAGACGGTTCTTCAACTTGGAGCTTAATGACGACATTTCTACCGATTTGAAGCTTGGGTCGACCCAGAAGGACGAGTACGAGTTCGTTTCGGTTGTCGACTTAAGGTAACTTTAGGACGTTACTCGATTTTATATCGTATGTTTGAGTAGTAGTATGTAGTAAATATTTTTAACTTCGGTTTTCTAATTTTAGCTATTTATTATTTGCTAAAATATTATTTATTTTTAAATCGTTTGCCTTATCAATATTTTACAAGTTTTCGATATCATTTTATAAACTTTAGTAATTTAATTATTTACGATCGTTATAATATTTTGTTGGTTATCGTGACATTAGTAACTAAATAATATCGATTTCATATTTTCGTCATATTTTGTTAAGTTATAATTTTTGACTCAAAATCGTATTTTTATATTATAATCGAGATTTGTACACTTGTTTAATAAATTTATTAACGTTTTACGATTTATACTAATAAATGAGAAAATAGTCGATTTAGTTTTAAATATATTTTTAATCGAGAGTATTTTCACTAATTATTTCCGATTGACTATTTTTATTAAAATCCGTATTATTTATTAATAAAAGCTATTTATTAAAAATAATTTAAAGTCTTTGTAACTCTCATTTTATTTATAAAACTCGTTAATTCAATTAATTTTGATATCGTTTTCTTAAAACATCTTTTTCTAAAATCTATAGTTTTAACTCGATTTCCTAATTATTTATATAATACTCTATATTGACTTATTATATTTTCTTTATATTTTGAGTAACAAATTTAGAAATATAATAAAGTTACGATAACGACGATAATAATAAAATGTTAATTTCGTTAGAAATGCTATTTTTATACATTTCACTTATTTTAATAACTTACGTATTTTTCTATAAGACTTTCTATTTAAAGTAAGTTTCTAAAATTAGTAAGTTTCTATTTATAGAAAGTTTCCCTTTTTATCTTCATATTATCTATAATGATTATATCTCTTGTATATCGATAACGGCTTTGTTTTGGAGTTATGGTATAAGGACAAGTGTGAGGTTAGAGTAATATATTCTGGGGTTTACGTTTATGCCATCAACTATAAGGCTGGTGTGTCTTTATGGGGCATACTGGTTGTTGAACCGAGCATATATGGTGTTCGGGAGTGTGTGTACATTTTGACCTTAAACTCGTGCCTCGCAGTGTAAGACGCCGTCGGGTTGAACTGAGTATTTATGGTGCTCGGGAGGGGTGTGCATATTATCTTAAACTAGGGCCACGCATTTATAAGTCACCGTCCTATTATGGTTGAGTAGCCTAGTTAGAGATCGAAGTTTGATTTGTTTGAACTAATTTCTCGAAACTAGTTTTTAGTATTCTCCCGGTGAAAGTCTGACCTTCTACACTGAATATATCCATAACGCCATTTTGAATATTTTTATTATTATCGATACATTTTGGTTTGCAGGTTGGCAAATATTTGATGTTTTCCTCTGAAAACTTGTTCTGATTTTATTGTTCCAATATTTTAAGTTTTCTCCGAAAGCTTATTTTTATTATATCTTTCAATGATTTTCATTTTAACTACTTTGATATAATAATACTATTATTTTTCCATATGATATAATATGGCTGGGAGAACGTCCGAGTTACTCCCCACTGACGTGGCTGTTATGTTTATAACATGACAGGTATTTGCTGCTGGGTTTTGGGTGTGAGCTAGCGAGTAGCGTGGATCCTACTCTTTCTTCATTCATGTTTATTTATGGATTTGTATAACCCTGTTTGGGGAATTTCCTTTCAGCCCTTTTGTAAAAAGAGGCCTTTGTATTGACTTACCATTTCTTTTAATAAGATGTAGTGTTTGTCAGTGTGTTTTAATCCCGACTCTACAGTGTTTCCGCCACTGTATCGCGTTAGATTCTCTAGGGGATTACAGAAACACTCAAAATTAAACAAAACCTTTAAATAAACCGAAGAAGACAAAGCGCACGCACACAAAGGATCAAGAACAAGATATCAAGCAACGGCCCGGGCCCAAGCAAGCAACCACAAGCGAAGACGTCAGGTATGATTTCTAAGCTATGGCTGGCGAGCCTCAACACGTAGTGTACTGGACTTAAAATGACCCGACCGGACAGCCACCAGGTCGTATTCTTCGATTGACCTGGGCGGCTATACTTTAACTTTTGCCTTGTCCAAGCTTCAGTCAATGTGGGGGCTTCTGTAGACACCCAGATTTGGACCTGGTGGCTGCAGAAGTGCCCAGCAAACACCCGATGACGATAGGACTGCAACGCGACACGGGTTCGCGATGTTGTAGGTAGTTTTCTTATAGAACGGATCAAATAATTACTCGGAAAAATTAAAAACTAACATGATGGCAGCCTTAGTTGTGTCGTTACGGTCACATAGACACTAATTAGAGTTAATTCTGACACCGGTACCCCGAGTCGGCCCCGAAACTCGAACCGAGTCAGCACTGTGTCAAGCGAACCTCGGGATGAACACCCGAGGCCCACTAAACCCACGGCGCTTGGTCAAGCCGCGGGAAGCCTTAACACCCAAGAAACATATTATACACCCGTCTCGCGGTTTTGGAAAGTATCAAAACATTATCCTCAAAATCCCAACCGCCCCACCCTACGCGCCTGGGTCTCACCACGCCTTAGCCCAGGCGCCTGAGTTCTGATGCGCCCCAACTCAGGCGTCCATGTGGGCGACGAGGGCCGAAAACACCTATAAATACCCCCATCCGCCTCATTCATTCGACACAATTCATTCTTCTCTTCCCCCTCTAAACTCTCGCTAAGGGCTCGCACTCCGACACCCAAGGGAAACGATCCACTCGATCGTAGTTTCGATAAAAAAGCGACATCGACGCTACTCCTCACCTTCGAGCACCCCACTCGATACCGAGGTGCCTGTGATCGACTAGCTCAAAACTAGTAACGAAGTTCTGCCGGATTAGCCGCAGAACTAGTCCTTAGCAACAAAGCTCTGCCAGAGTAGCCGCGGGAAGGTCAAACGGTAACGGAGTTCTGCCGGAGTCACTGGTCAAGCTAGGAGGATCCGCCTGTTGATCGAGTCATCACTAGGTTGCCATCTAAACAAAACTTTCCATATTTGTACTTTCTATTATTATGCACTACGACAACACTAGATGTGGGCGCTAGGCCCACAAGCATCTACTAAAATACATAACGTCTCAACTTCAACCACAAATACTAAAACACACTAAATAGACCCGAGTAATTCCGAGATCCGTTCTCAAAATTATCTATGCATCGAGTCCCGTTTAGTGTGTACTCCGAGGGTGCAACTCCTCACTACGTAATTTACTTACATTCGCATTTACAGTTTTTCGTATGATTTATTGCTTTTATGACCTTATAATCGCATGCTAAATCACCTAACACGGAATTCAAAACGTAAAATAACTAAAACTGAACAAAGTGATGGTCGGGTTCCGTATTAGTCCAGGTGCTCACCTTATTGGGTTCGACGCATCTCTATTAATACCGAACCGATGCATCTTAAGCAGAATACCAGGTAAGGTATACCACGAGAACGACTAATATCCGTATTATCACGTTGAAACTGATTTGCTTATACTTATAATATTAGTACTCTCTACTCTCCTACATGCATCTTTTCATGGCATGTTTGTCACGTGAAATCGCGTGCAATGAATGTAAACACCACTACTTCAACGATAAAACTTAATTGTCCTTAAATAACCGACGTAGCTAAATATAGGGCTAAAACAACGGATGTTACAGTACTTCCACCACAACAAAAGAACTAGGATATCAGCCCACCGATTGATTAGTGGAGGCCGCTATAGTGCGAGCGGGATTGGGTGTTGACATCTATCGAATGTTGACTTCCCAATACGTACCCTCACCCCTTACTCAGAATCGACGGTTTCCGTATGTCCGAAACAATTGGCAATGAGAGTCATTCCAGGCATAGAGTTAAGGGTACAACTCTTTATCTTTAGGTCCCGAGGCACTCAACTTTGAGCCAGCAAGGGATCAAAGTTGACTTGAACGGTTTCCGAGTCCCGATAATTGACTCGGTGGCGACTCCACCAATCGACAACGAATTCAGTTCACTAAAAAGGTCGCCTTACCAAATGAATCGACCTTTAAACATTTACAACCACGACTCGATCGATTCCCAAACGGAAACATGGGTGCCCGCACCCGTATAGTACAAGTCCGGATCGTCATCCAAATCGAGGTCCGACACATCGCCCCGTATGCGAGATCGGACCGTCCCCGACAAGGAGGGGGCCGCGTGGGTGGCCGCCGCCACACGTTGAAAACCGGGTCGGTCCCGCGCGGGACGCCGGGCGGTGCGGACGGACGTCCACAGCGACCTGTCATCTTCTGAACCTGAGTACTAACAATTTTGATATTCAGCAGTTGTTCATCAATTCTTATCCTGACCCACTCCGATCCGTAATCATCTATAGAATTCTTTGACTGTAGCCACATTGAAAGAATAAATGCACAACAGTCTCAGGAGCATTCTCACACAAACAACATAGCTCTGAAGTACAGACTCCATGACTGTGAAGCTTAGCACTCGTATTAAGAGCACCCCAATATCCCAGCCACGTAACAAACTGGTGCTTGGGGTCGCCCAACTGCACCAAACCATCAGATACCACTCAACAACGTGGTTCTTGGCCCTCAGAAACTCATACACAGCTGCAACGGAGTACCCGTTACCTCCACCCTGCCACTATCCACCCGTGAACTGCAACTTCACTACCTTCTTTAACGTAAAAATCCTCTTCCATCCCCAAGAAACAGAAACCCCAGGTATATAAGACAACCACGGTTGGCCCTTTAAAGAGAAACGATGCACCCATAAAACCCATAGGCGATTTTGCTTTTCAAATAGCCAGGCCACGAGCTTCAGGATTGCTACTTCATTCCACTTCACAAGTTGTCGCAATCCCAAACCACCTTATGCTTTCGGATAACAAACCTTTTCCCACGCCACTAGCAGTACACGCTGATACGTCTCTTTTCCATCCCCTAAGAAATTCCTACATAGACCATCAATCTGAGCTAGTACACACTTAGGGATGATAAATATCATAGCCCAATACGTGTGAACTTAATTGGAAAGCACATACTGAACCAAGTTGTTACTCTATACAAACTTAAGACAATCAAATAGATTATCTCTTAACCTTGCCATAACATATGATCAATCTTTTACGACCTCTTAATATTAAACCATATTAAGAGTCCAATTCACCTATCAAAACATGTCAATGTTTAAATAAACATTTTAAAACCAAATATGTAAAATAAGCCAAGACATTACTGTCCATGTTTAAAGTAATACTTAACCTTCTTATAAATATTTATTTATAATTGTGGCGCCACAATATCATTGCGTTGTGGCGGATTAGCCAACACAAATCTGATAAGTGTGTTCTGTAGTGCCTATTTGTTGTGTTTGGTCCCGGTTTCTCTTGTGAAATCGCTCTTTGGAGCGGTTTCTGGGCTACTTATGCTTCTTCTAGTTCGTTTTAGGTTCTCAAGACCCTTCATGGAGAATTGGAACGATTCCGACTCGTTTCCTACACATTTGAAGCCAACCAAAAGAAGGGACGATCACTCGGTGCCTTAAATTCTATCCCGAGACCTCGAGACCCATTCCCGAGCTCCTTAGACTCGATCCCCAGCGCTGAGAATCGATGAGAAGCCTATGAAGAGCAAATGGGGACTTTTATGATCAAAATGGAGGCCTACAAGACCCTTCCCGGGTGGGATGAGGGCCCATCCCGGTCGGGATGAAGAGCAAACAAAGCAGCTCTTCTGATGAGCCATCCCGGTCGGGACCAACCATCCCGGTCGGGATCATGGAGTCATCCCAGTCGGGACCATCTCGTCCCGGTCGGGATCATCATCCATCCCGACCGGGAAGAGCAATAACACCGCCCGGTGTTATGCATGATCCCGATCAGGACCAGATCCTTCCCGACCGGGACCACTCCATCCCGGTCGGGACCACCACCTTCCCGGCCGGGAAGGAACAGCTGCAGCTCGTGACTCTTCTTTTTTTCTCCTTCACTCTTGTAACCCTATATATACCCCCCTCTTGTAATCTTATGTTTATGTGAGACATTACCCACTAAACCCTAGACTACTTTAGGTTAGATTAGCTTAGATTAGTTTAATCTCTCCTTAATTAGTTCTTAATCTTAGTTTAATCCTAGTTTCATCTTTGTAATATTGAAAACTTTTTGGGTTGATCTACTCTATTGACAACATTGGAGATCTTCTTTTGGGTTTATTTATGCAAAGATTCTACCTTTTCCTTTCAATTATGTTTGGTATAATTCCTCTTCTCTTTAATCTCTACTATTTAGTTTTCATTTGTGTTTATGTTTATTAATCTTCAATAATCCATTATGAATGTTCATGTTTATTTTTGTTTGATTATGGGTGTTGGGTTTACTATCTTGAACATGGGTGAGCAGTCATCTTGCTAGGATTAGTAGGGGAATTTGATGGTTTAATGGGTGATTAAGGGTTTGTTTAAGATGTTGGTGGAAGTTTTGGTTGCCTCCTAGTTTTGTGCATAGAACATGTTTGATGAAATGCTTGAATGACTTGTAGTTGCAAATGCATGTTTTCTTGCCTTCTTCTTGCGGTCTTGTATGTTGCTAGGTTGGGTTCTTGCGCGAGAGCGAGGAACCTCTAGGTCGGTTTAAGTAGCGAGAGCCCGAACTATACCTAGATAACTTGACTACCCCTTCACCTTAGCTCTTCCATGATCATTCCATCACCCTTGAACCCGACCTAATCCTAGCCCTTTTCCTAATAATTTTCCTCTTCTTCTTAGTTATTACTCCTTTAGTTAGTTGTATCTTTTAGCCTTAGTTGTTATACCTAGTTCGCTCCTAGTCATAGTTTATTCCCTTCTTATCGTTGTAGTTTAGTTTAGCCTCGAGACCTAGTCAAGTCTTTAGGTGGAACTTGGTCTAAACTCTCTTTACCGTCCCCGTGGACTCGACCCGACTTGCCATTTCTGCCCAGTTAGGATTAGTTGGCTTTACTTGTTGGTAGGGATCCACGGCAAATCCCTACCATCAATTTGGCGCCGTTGCCGGGGACGGTGCTAGTTTAGACTTTGTTTGCCTTTTTACTTGACTTTGTCTTTGTTTTTGTAGTTTTTTTGTTTTCTTTTGCTTCTTGTGTGTGTGAAGTTTATTTCTTTCTTGTCTAGTGCCCAAAAAGCACTAGACTTCTCACGTTTGCTCCTAGTCTACAGTTTTTGCCTAGAGGTGGTGACCATCCTCTTCCTTACGACTCAGAGCCGCATAAACAGACAGTTGCTAGTTTGAGAAGGTCCTCAACCGGGTACAAGCCACGATTTTCGAGCGAAACATGAGATTTGATCTAAACTCCCCACACTTAGAAGCCACCATGAGCTACTCCTCTCCCTCTATGGATCAAAGCTATGTCATGACGCCTCCTACCTACTATCAAGCTTCATGGGGTAATCAAGAAACCCGTGGGTATGAGTTTCAAGGACATGGAAACGGCTACCAACAAGTGAATGCTTATCAATCCTATGATCATGGTGGCTATTACTCAAGCAATCATTGTGAACCCACCATGCTTCATCATATTTCTTCACATGGAAGCCAATTTCCCAAAACCCACCATATTACCCTTCACCTCAACCACAATATGAGCCCCAAAACCCACAATAATACCAATCATCTCAACCTCACTACCAACAATATGATGCCCCACCCCTTGGGCATCATAAATATTTTCAAGGAGCTTTACAAGACCCAAATGACCACCAAATGCCCAACTTGGAGTTATATCAATTGATTCTTCAAGTGAAAAAGAGCCAAAAAGAAATGGCCATCTAAATGCAAAAGGTACAAAATGAATTCATGGCCCAATATCAAAGAGAAAACGAGGCGATGGATGCTCGATTAAATGCGTTAGCGGTTAAAACCGTAATGTTTTTAACCCGAACGTCACAACTAGATGAAGGGTGCTCACTTGAGCTAGAGGAGCAACCTAATCATGAAGTCGCCGATGAAGTTCCTTTTGGAAGCGAAACTTGCTTTGAAGAACCTCATTCGTCTACCCAAGAAGAGACGAATGAGGACATGACCCTTGGTGAAGGCATTATTGGTGAAGAATTGGAGGAGGTTAGTGGGTTGAATGAGTTGGTGGAATTTGTGAAGTTGTTGGGTGAAAATGACAAGCCCAAGTTGCCCTTGTGCGAGAATGTCGAAGAACATCAAGAGCCCCTTGGAAGTAAGCGATGCAATGATTTGGAAGAAATTGAAATCGCCGGTAGAAGTTTCAATTCTCTCCTCCAAGATGATGTGGGGACAAGTGTTGTTCCGGGACTTGAAGATGGGGAACCACAACTTGAGGAGGATATGAGGATGTGCAACAAGGAAGTGGAGCCAAAACCGCTTTTTATGCCTCATGTGAAGTATATGAAGCTTGCTTGTGTTTGGAGGCGATGCTTAGGGAGGAAGAGGTCGATAAAGCTCGTAGGATGGAAAGATCCCGGAGACCACGTGAAAGATAATATTGGGTCTTTAGGTGACTACTTCTTCCTTCCGACTTGGAGGCTTTGGAGGATAGCTTGGCTCGGGCACTCTTTGAGCCTTCATTACGATGTGGCTCGTGCATTTGACTTGCTCCTCCGAGCCCTTGATGGCTATGGCTAGGAACGAGGAGTCCACCATCCTAGGTTTGGCAGATTTCCTCAAGAACCGTCATGTTGTATATTCCCCTTTCCCTCTTCTCTTGTGTTTTTGTAATTGTGTTTGTGTGATTTGATTGTTTGATTCTAGGATTTGTTTTGTTTTGTGGAATTCTTGTAATTTGGAATTTTGTTGAGCGATGTGAGGGAGGGATTTTGATGGGTGTTTATTGAGCGTATTTGATAGGTTGATAGTATGAAGAGTAGTTGATGATAGAAGCTTGGATCTTGGGCAAGGTAATCGGTTTTTGAAGCTTTTGACAAGCTTTTGGGGACGAGATTCTAGGTCTCGTTGTATTGGTTCTCTTGTGGGTGAAGCTATCAAGGATAAGAAGGGTTAAAAGCTCATCCCGACCGAGAAGGAACCGTCCCGACCAGGAAGAAGGAACCATCCCAACCGGGAAGGATGTCATCCCGATCGGGATGAGTGTGCTGAAAAGTGGGTTCACTGGAGTGCGATCCCGACCGGGACCAAGTCCGTCCCGATCGGGAAGAAGTAATCCCGACCGGGATGGTGCCCAGCTCCTTCTTTTGCCTCTTCTTCGACATTTGAGCCCACCCAACCACTTTATTCCCCCTCCCAACCTCTCTACCTACCCTTGCACCTATCATATGACCCCTACACTTCATATACATACATTCATCTCATCTTCTCTTCACTATACACCGAGTTTCACGTCAAATCCCACCTCCTTATACCATTGCAAACCTAGAGCTTCTACCGCGCGATTCCATTGAGCATGAAGAGGAGTATCGATGATGAAGACGAGCATTGTACCGTAATCGACCATTGAGACGATGGAGTTCGTGAGTTGCTAACCGGTTGGTAGGCGACTTTCCTTCTTTTCCGTCTTTTATTGCTAGTCTTTACTCGTTTGTTCCCCTTCCCATTATCATATTTGTGTCATGGTGGCCCTCGGGGCCTTGGTAGTCTTTGCTCCCGACTCTCGATGATGTGACTACATCGAGGGTCATTTTAAAATCCAAATTTGCAAGTATTTTCACTTTTTCTTTGATTTCTCTTTCTTTTGTTTGGATTTAGTCGGATTTCGGCGAAATCCGGGCTAGGTGACGTGATTACACCTAGCCCTCCCCTCCTATTTCCTTTTATTTTCTTCTTTTTATTTCTTCCCCCATCCATATCTTTTCTCGTCTCGGCCCATGGTGACTTGATTACACCCCGACCGGACACATTCTACCTTTTCTCCGCTTTTCTTTTTGCTTTTTAGCTTTATTTTCGTAGTGTCTTTTCCTTTTAGTGTCTCCGCACACACTACAGATCGAGCATGAGGACATTGCTCGGTTTAAGTGTGGGGGAGCGATATCCTAGCCTAGTTAGTTTTATTTTCGTAATTTTTTCCGAAAAATCTGAAAAACCCCTAAAAATTTGAAAACTTTCATAAAAATCAAAAAGATTTTCTTTTGTGTCTTTTCCTTTTTGTGTCTTTGTGTCGTATATTTGTTGTATTGTGCGTGTTTCGCCTCCCTTTTCCTTGTAGGTACCTTAATCACCGCTAACTTTGGAGGGCTTTCAAGACATCCGGTAACATCTTTTTATCCCCTTTTCCCCTTTGTCTCTTCCGGAGCTTGGAGGAGATTGTGTGATGACGTGTGCTCAGGTGGAGCTTTGTAGAGTTTGTGGTTGATTTGGATGCTTATGTGGATGTCTCGAGGTGGTATTTGTTTTTCTTGTGTGTTTTCTTTCCTTTCTTTTGTTTTGTCCTATTTTGTCTCGTTTCATTTCATTTTCCTTTGACTTTGTTTTGTATTGTGTGGTTTGTGTCTAGTGTAGGGAAAAGGTTTTCGAAAACCCGGTTTTGAGGCTAGTGAGCAAGTGTTTACTTTCCCTTTCTAGTAGTATGAATCGAGTCTTGGACTTTAGTCTAGTAGAATGACTTTAAATCAATGATTTCGTTGGTTTCTTACCTTGAGTCCACCTAGTCTACTATGGATTTACTACGGGATTTGCATTTTGACCATTATGACCACCCACGGAGTGAAAAGGCCTTGGTTGCCGAGTCCCGTCCCTTAGGTGACCATGTTCGAAATTACTTTGATTAGTCCAAGTTTTCCCCTTTTTTGTGGATTTGAAAGAAGATCGCGACTTCCGACTTACCCATTTCCCTACCTTCTACACATTTTCCACCAATAAGTTGCAAATTGTTGAACTTCTTACTTGGTTGTGATTGAATGCTTACAAAACAAAAATTTGGTCAAAAGGGCAAGCCAAGAAAAGAAAGAAAAAGAAAAGGCACAACAAAAGAAAAAAAAATATACAAAAGAAGAAAAAGAAGGGGCATAGCAACTCAAAAGCCTAATGCAAAAGAAAAGAATGCCAAAGAAAATCGTCTCACAAAAAGAACTCTCACCCTCAAAAATAAACCTTTTTCCGACTATTACCGTGAAGAGCCTACCAAAGGACAGAGTCCCTAGGAAGGATGATAGCGGTAATTAGTCGGTCTTCCCTCATTTTGCAACCATATCCACCCTTTCTACTTGGACTAGTTAGGCGATTTTTGCGCACGGGACGACCCTCTTGGCTTATCGCTAAAGGGGGCGGGGTTTCACTTACCTATAGTGTCGACTAACTCCGTGGTTCATCCTTTTTCCATCCCGCCTATCGTTCCGTAGTACGTTCTTAGAAGGTTAGGAGGAACCTAGGTAAGTTACCAACATTTTTATTGCTTTGTTGTCATACTATTAGGATTTTGTCCATTTCAGTTTGTATTATTAGTTTGGGAACGTTGTCACTTGCCTTGAGTCCTTAACCGGTGCTTCTTTCACCGCTTTGTTGAAGGAAGCGGTATTTGTTTTATCTTGGATGCAACCGTTTGGTGTTTGTTTGTTTGTTTGTGTGTTTTCGTGTCCGGTTGCATCCACAGTTTTGTCGCAAGACCTCACTTGCCTTGCGGAGTGCACTTTTCCTCTAAGTGTACTCGCGTGAGTTGAAAGGGCGTAGGGTGCGCTAATACCCGCTCGGATTAGTAGTCTAGTTTCTTTTAGTTTTTTGTTAGTTTGTGCTTACTCGAGGGCGAGTAAGGGTTAAGTGTGGGGGAGTTGATAAGTGTGTTCTGTAGTGCCTATTTGTTGTGTTTGGTCCCGGTTTCTCTTGTGAAATCGCTCTTTGGAGCGGTTTCTGGGCTACTTATGCTTCTTCTAGTTCGTTTTAGGTTCTCAAGACCCTTCATGGAGAATTGGAACGATTTCGACTTGTTTCCTACACATTTGGAGCCAACGAAAAGAAGGGACGATCACTCGGTGCCTTAGACTCGATCTCGAGACCTCGAGACCCATTCCCGAGCTCCTTAGACTCAATCCCGAGCGCCGAGACTCGATGAGAAGCCTATGAAGAGAAAATGGGGACCTTTATGATCAAAATGGAGGCCTACAAGACCCTTCCCGGGCGGGATGAGTGCCCATCCCGGTCCGGATGAAGAGCAAACAAAGCAGCTCTTCTGATGAGCCATCCCGGTCGGGACCAACCTTCCCGGTCGGGACCATGGAGCCATCCCGGTCGGGATCATCATCCATCCCGACCGGGAAGAGCAATAACACCGCCTGGTGTTATGCATAACACCGCCCGGTGTTATGCATGATCCCGATCGGGACCAGATCCTTCCCGACCGGGACCACTCCATCCCGGTCGGGATCACCACCTTCCCGGTCGGGAAGGAGCAGTTGCAGCTCGTGACTCTTCTTTTCTTCTCCTTCACTCTTGTAACCCTATATATACCCCCCCTCTTGTAATCTTATGCTTATGTGAGACATTACCCACTAAACCCTAGACTACTTTAGGTTAGATTAGCTTAGATTAGTTTAATCTCTCCTTAATTAGTCCTTAATCCTAGTTTAATCCTAGTTTCATCTTTGTAATATTGAAAACTTTTTGGGTTGATCAACTCTATTGACAACATTGGAGATCTTCCTTTGGGTTTATTTATGCAAAGATTCTACCTTTTCCTTTCATTTGTGTTTGGTATAATTCCTCTTCTCTTTAATCTCTACTATTTAGTTTTCATTTGTGTTTATGTTTAGTAATCTTCAATAATCCATTATGAATGTTCATGTTTATGTTTGTTTCATTATGGGTGTTGGGTTTACTATCTTGAACATGGGTGAGTAGTCATCTTGCTAGGATTAGTAGGAGAATTTGGTGGTTTAATGGATGATTAAGGGTTTGTTTAAGATGTTGGTGGAAGTTTTGGTTGCCTCTTAGTTTTGTGCATAGAACATGTTTGATGAAATGCTTGAATGACTTGTAGTTGCAAATGCATGTTTTCTTGCCTTCTTCTTGCGGTCTTGTATGTTGCTAGGTTGGGTTCTTGCGCGAGAGCGAGGAACCTCTAGGTCGGTTTAAGTAGCGAGAGCCCGGACTATACCTAGATAACTTGACTACCCCTTCACCTTAGCTCTTCCATGATCATTCCATCACCCTTGAACCCGACCTAATCCTAGCCCTTTTCCTAATAGTTTTCCTCTTCTTCTTAGTTATTACTCCTTTAGTTGTTATATCTTTTACCCTTAGTTGTTATACCTAGTTCGTTCCTAGTCATAGTTTATTCCCTTCTTATCGTTCTAGTTTAGTTTAGCCTCGAGACATAGTCAAGTCTTTAGGTGGAACTTCGTCTAAACCCTCTTTACCGTCCCCGTGGACTCGACCCGACTTGCCCTTTCTACCTAGTTAGGATTAGTTGGGTTTACTTGTAGGTAGGGATCCACGGCAAATCCCTACCATCAAAATCCGACCCAACACCAAATTTTGCGTCGGCTAATCCGATGCTAGGCCGTCGAGTCAACACGTCAGTTGACATAGGTTGCGATGGATTAGCCGTCGCAAAATTGAAATCTGCGACGGCTAATCCGCCGCAAAGTTTTCTAACTTAAAAAAAAGACGCGACTTATCCCTAGATCCCCAAATCAGAAAATACCCTCTCCCCTTGATAAGTGATATTTTAGTAGTGATTTACCCTTACATTTTACCTTTTTTTCGACACGGTTTTGAGTGTTTTAATTGTCCTATAGCTTATTTTAGTATTTAATTAGTAATTTGTTGTTTTAGTTATAATTATCATTATAATTGTTATATTCCAAAATTTTGGTACTGCTTCTATCGTTATATCTTGTAGGTACCAAGTCGAGTGAATTAAAGTGAATGAAGCGGGTTAAGATGGATCGAAGACGAGTTAACAAGCTAAGTTTAAAACCAAGTCAAGATTATAAGCAGATTAACACGGATCGAGGAGGATAATAGCATTATTAACGAAAGGAATGAAACCCACGTACAACTACAATATAGATATAAGGGACGCATCAAGCCCAAGGAAAAAAAAGCAAGTACGCAGAGGCATGATTAATTAGAGGGGAGTTGGAGGATTTGGAAAAAAAAGGAGACGACATTAGATAGAGAAAATAGTCCGTAGAACTTTTTGATTAGTTTATATATAGTTGAGAACAAATTCTCTTCTTCTTAATTCCTTAGATTAATTCATATATGGTTTCTTCAAGTTTGATATAATTTTCTCCTTCTTTCTCTTGATTTTTATTATTTGAAGTTCATCGTTTAAGTTATTTTAGTTGTCGATTTCATCAACGTTTCAATCTTTATCCTATAATTATGCTTATATCATGTTTAATTTTAGTGGGTAGATTGATTAGATTAATTTCAATCATGTATGAGTAGTTTAATCTCAAAGATTAGGGTTAACTCGGTTCGACTTATTTGGGGTTTTGTCTCGAGTTAATTTAACTGTTGATTAATCGTTATTAATCTTCGTTGAACGTTATAATTACATGATTTTCTTGTCCTGGCTAGATTAGTTACTCCATTCAGTTAACCTAGACTTAAGATCGAGAGCCGAGTTTAAGTTAGACCTACGTTCATTGGGGTGGGTCGACCTAATAAGTAGCGAGAGCCCGCTAGGACCGTACTATGGTAGATAGAGACTCGAGAGAGCCAATCTTATGCCTATTACTGACCTTAATCAACTATTTTATGAGCCCGACAACTCCCCTGAGACAACCTTGCTAACCTTGACTGTAGTCCTTTTTATTATATTTGTTACCGTTTTCTTTTTTTTTGTTAGTTTAGTTCATTAGTTTATACTTATTCAACCCAAACCAAATTTCTCCGACTAAAACTTTAACTAGATCGAGACTTTTCATTTAGCTCACCACCCCTAAGGTCAACAACTTTTTTAAATTCATAAGTTCCAGTATTAAAGTTACACAAAAAGTGTTTAAAGTTTCACGAGATGAGTGATAAAGTTACACTTTATCACTTGAAATGATAAAAGTGCTGAATGCTATAGTTACATATCAATTTTGAACAAATGCAACTTCATCGTATGTCATCTGTAACTTTAATATAGACTTAAAAAAATTGTTGACCTTATTTGAAGCCCATGTGAAGCATGGAGAAACCTTAAAGATCATATTGGAGGCCTACAAGACTCATCCCCGACGGGTATGGCCTCATCCCGTCCTGGATGAGGTGCACGAATAGAGCTGCTACTATTTTAGCTCCGTCCCGGGCGGGACCAATCCGTCCCGGGCGGGACCATTCCGTCCCGGGCGGGACCAACTGCTAAAGCCCGCTTTTGTTTCTTTTCTCTCCCTTCATTCTTGGAACCCTATAAATACTCCACCTTTGTAATGTTTAAGCACCATACTTTACCCTAGATTGTTTTAGGCCTCTCTTAAGAATTCAAAACCCTAATTAGCCTCTTTTATTCCCTAGTTAATCTTTAGTTAATCTTAGTTTAATCTAGTTTAGATAATCTTGTATTAAGTGGGTTCTTGAAGATTTCTCCAAGCTTGACATCCTTGGAGTTGATTTGGGTTCTTGTTTATGCAAGTTTACATCTTTTTCTTCATTTGGTTATTGGTATAATCTTCTCTACTCTTGTTCTTGTTTATTTAATCTAGTTTCAATTTTTTTATATTGTTCTTGTTATTGTTCTCATTCTTCATTATGGATGTTTGGTTTGTGATGTTGTTTTCTCCTACTATTGTTAGTTTATTCTTGATAATGAGTGAGTAGTCTCCTTGTGGGTTAGTAGGGGGATTAAGGGTAGATTATGGGTGATTAGGGTTTGATTAGGGGTAAAGGGTGAATCTTTGTTGTTAGTCACATATTGGGCACTCTATGTGTTTGTTGATATGCTTGTGTGAGTAGTAGTGGCCATGCTTCCCATACTTGTGCTCATCTTCTCATTGTTTGTCTATTTTGTGGTTGTGTTGAGGTTAGTCTTAGATGCGAGAGCGCGAACTTACCTCGGGGTTGGTCTACGTAGCGAGAGCCCGGACCGACTCTAGCAATTAGGAGACACCTACACCCTTGACCACCCCAATTACCCTACTACACTTATGAACCCGACCTAACCCACTTCTTTTCATATTTGATTCAACTTCTTAGTTAGTCATCGGTTCTTCTAGTTTGCTTTTTAGTTTGATCTTTAGTTATTCCGTCTTAGCATTGTTTTAGTCTAGTCATTGTAGGTCCACTTCCTTCATCTCCAACCACCATAGTTCACCATTTATCGCTTCTTTTGTGTTTGTTTGGTAGCATAGTCTCGTTTTATGTGGACATAGTCTAAACCTTGCAACACCGTCTCCGTGGATACGATCCCGACTTACCCTAGCTACCCACTAGGAATAGCCGGTTATATTATTGACGGTGGGGACGTGACAAATCCCTACCATCAATTTGGCGCCGTTGCTGGGGATGGTGCATTGTTTAGACTAGTTTGCTTATAGCTAGACTTAGTTACCCTTCTTCGTGCTCTTCTATCATCTCTTGTGCATATTCTCTAGATTCTTCTTCTTTCCTTAGTTTTTACTTCTTCCTTTTCTCTTTGTCTTTCGATTGTGCTTGTTTATTGTCGTTGCCTAGTGCCCGAAAAGCATTAGGTGTTCTCACGTTTGCTCAAGTGTGTAGTGTATGCCTAGGGGGAGAGGCGAATTCTTTATCTTCAATCCAGAGCCAGAAAGACTCTTTAGAGCCTTTCGCCAACGAACGATTGGCCGGGTTAGAATCTCTCGACCAAGTACTAGCAATACCATTGAAGAGCAAGCTCAAGGGTTCGACTTTGACGAAGCATCTCGAGAGACGGCCGAAGGGATCTTCATAAACCCCTTTGGTTCATCTATCCATTCTTCTTCACCTAGTTCCCCGTCTAGTTCTACATCAACACCGTCTACACCATCTTCTCCCGCATATCCAATCATGCCGAAGTTTTCATCTCACTCTACATTTACGGAAGATGTCTTGCCGGGACCGAATACTCTACCGGCCGCTTATGCCGGAAATTTTGTGGCCAAGACTCAATTCATCCAACTTGTGGAGAGAAATCAATTTAGTGGTTTGCCCACCGAAGACCCGCACCAACACATGGAGACTTTCTCCGATTATTGTGACGTTATTTCTCAACCCGGGGTTACTCAAGATCAAATCCGTTGGGTATTATTTCCATTCTCATTACTTGGAAAAGCGAAGCAATGGATCGAGAGTCTTGATAGGGCAACCATGGGCATCGATACTTGGAAGAAACTTGCATTGGCGTTCTACCAAAAGTTCTACCCTCCGGAAAAGACTAATTTGCTTAGGGCCTCCATCACCGGTTTCCAACAACGGGATGAAGAGACCCTTTATGAAGCTTGGGAGAGGTTTAAGTCTTTGGTTAGATCATGCCCCCACCATGGACTTGCACAATGGTTCTTAGTCCAACAATTTTGGAACGGTCTTTGTGAGGACTCAAGAGCTGTTCTTAATATGGGCTCCAATGGTAGGTTCACCAAGGTCGATGATGACCAAACATGGGCAAGGATCGAGGAGATGGTGGTTCATAATTCTCAATACTCAAGGCCTAGGAAGGCAAATCGAGGAGGTAGGCACGAGGTTGATGCTATTACTCAATTAAGCATTGACCTTGGAGCTCAATTGAAGACCCACATGGAGAATATTGACAAGAATCTCCAAGGCCACCTCACTCAAATTCAAAGCATTAGTTCCTCCAACCAACACTCGATTCAAGAAGTGAATGCTTTGGGATTTGCACCTCCTTTGCCTTATTATGGGATGTGTGACACTTGTGGAATCATTGGTCATGATTCTATGCATTGTCAAGGAAGCGTTGAGCAAGTGAACGCCTTTCAAGCGTTCAAGCAAGGTGCCTCCTATTCTAATCAATACCAAGCTTCCAATCAAGTCCCTCAACAACAAGCTCTACAACTTCGTCCTTATGTTCCACCTCCCTTAAGGGACAACAACCAAAGTTATCAAGGCAACTCAAGGCCTTTCAACAACTTCAAGCAAAATAACCAAGGTACATTCAACAACAATCAAGGGTTCCAACAAGGGAACTTCAATCAAGGCCTTAATCAAGGCAATTCTCATGGGTTCCAAGGGAACCGTCAACAACAAGCAACCCAAAGTCAACAACAACAAAGCAAGCCTAGGAGCCGATCTCCTACTCATGACTATGGCATTCCTCTAGCCATCACCGATACTCCGCATAATCCACAATCTCCACCTCGAGATTTCAACGTTCAAAAATCCATGATGGATATGCATAAAAACCAAATGGAGATGGCAAGAAACCAACAAGAGTTCTATGCTTTTATTCAAAGGGATAACATGGCGAGAGATGCTCATACGAAGATGCTTGAGACCCAAATATCTCAACTTGCTTCGGGAAGCTCCTCAAGACAAAAGGGGCAACTACCTCCTCAAGGTGAAACACCGAAACTTGAGCATGTAAATGCTATTACTACGAGGAGAGGTACATCTTATGACTCCCCTTCATTCCCTTGTGAGCAAGAACCAATGCAAGAACCAACAAAGAAAGTTGCATCTCCGATTCAAGAAAACACAAGCAAGGAAGATCCAATGGAGGAGCAAGTCTTATGGGAGATTAAGAAACCCCAAGAAGACAAGCTTCCCCCACCTCAAGGAAAAGACAAGGGTAAAAGGAAAGTGTCGTTTGAAGAGTCCACCCCTATTGAGCAAAACAAGATTCAAATCAATTCGCCTTTCCCAACAAAGCAAATGAAGACTATGGTGGATGTCCAATTTGACAAATTCCTAGACATTGTGAAGAAATTGGATGTTAATGTCCCATTCACCGAGTTACTTACCCAAATCCCGGCATATGGAAGATTCATGCGAGAAATCCTAGCTAGGAAGAGATCCATCGACAAGGAAGAGACTATTGCGCTCACAAGGGTGGTGAGCGAGCTTATTCAAGGTTCCACGCTTCCAAAGTTGAAAGATCCGGGTAGTTTCTCGATCCCGTGCACCATAGGCAATTACAAGATTGAGAGAGCGCTATGTGATTTGGGTGCGAGTGTGAGCATCATTCCTTATTCCATTTGTTGCCGACTCGGGAGAAGGAGCTAAAGCGCACTTCCGTTACACTCCAAATGGCCGATAGTTCATTCAACCGACCATTGGGGATGCTAGAGGACGTGCTGGTGAGAATCGGGAAGTTCTTCATCCCGGTCGACTTCATTGTGCTTGACATGCCGGAGAATGCTATCACTCCCATTATCCTTGGGCGCCCATTTCTACACACCGCCGGTGCTATGATTGATGTGAAGAACGGTAGGATCACATTCGAGTTGGGCGAAGAAAAGATCGTGTTTGACCTCCAAGGAACCACTTCACCCACTAACGATGAGTCATGCAATATGATCCACGACATGGAAGACATCGATCTAGGGGTTGAGTTGGGACAAAGCTTGAAGAGCAATTCATATGAGCTTGAGGATGATGACTCCGAGATTGAGGAAGATGAGTGCCCATGTCATGGGTTTGATGACAAGTTGAAAGGCAAGAAGCAAGATGAGCCTCCCTTGGGGCCGCATGAGGACAAGTGGACATTTGGGTATATCCCGAAGGATCAAAAGTATAAAATCAAGCCATTGAAATAACAAGATCGGGACGCCCCGGGAACGCCGAGACACGGTCATTAGAACCTTGGTATTTGGATGCTTATATTACTAGCTTGATTGAAGACTTTGCTAGGGCCTTCGACTTGTTTCTTCGTGTCCTCGATGGAGATGGAATGGGCTATAGTGTTGTTGAAAAAGATTGAAAAATGCACCATCCTTGGTTTGACGGAGTTCCTCAAGAACCGTCTCTTTGTATATATCTCTTTCTCTTGTAATTTCTTTTAGTTTTGTGAAATTCTTGATTATTTGGATTGATTGACGAGCGATGTGAGGGAGGGATTTTGATGTTGTATTTGAGTTTATTGTGATAGGTGTGAAGTGAAAGTGTCTCCTAGGAAGGAAGGGTTAATCTTGGAGCTTGGATCGTGTGAAGGGGAGTCGGTTTTTGAAGCTTGGAACGAGCTTTTGGGAGCTATAGAGGGTTAGGAGACTCTTCCCGGCCGAGAAGAGGTCATCCCGACCGGGAAGGATGAGTCATCCCGACCGGGAAGGGTGTCATCCCGTCCGGGATGAGTGTGACAAAAGTTGGAGCTACTGGAGTGCTATCCCGACCGGGACGAAGGCTTCTCGACCGGGACTGGTAGGTCATCCCGACCGGGACCATCCATCCCGACCGGGATGGACCCCCTGTTCCTTCTTGGCCTTTTCTTCGTCGTTTGAGCCCACCCTACCACTTTATACCCCCTCCCAACCTCCCTACATGTCCTTACTCTCATTATATGACCCCTACACCTCATATACACATTTTCACCTCACTTTCTCTTCACTTTACACCGACTTTCGCACCAAAAACCCACCTCATTATACCTTTGTGCTCCAACCATGGATCCGTATCGCGATTGGGGAGGCATAACAACGACGACGACTAGCTACATGCCGACATTGATTTATGAGACGATGGAGCGAGTGAGTTGCTAACCGTATGGTACGGCAACTATCCTCTCTTTTCCGTCTTCTATAGCTTGTTTGCCCTTGTTTGTTCCCCTCCCCTTATATACTTTTGTGTCATGGTGGCCCTCGGGGCCTTAGTATTTGTTGCTCCCGACTCTCGATGATGTGACTACATCGAGAGTCATTTCAAAATCCAAATTTGCATGATTTTCACCCTTTTTGTAGGAATTAGTCGGATTTGGGCGGAATCCGGGCTAGGTGACTTGATTACACCTAGTCCTCCCCTCCCATTTTCTTTTATTATTATTTTTATTATTATTTCTTCCCCCTTACCATATCTTTTCTTGTCTCGGCCCATGGTGACTTGACTACACCCCGGCCGGACACTTTCTACCCTTTTCTCCACTTTTTTGATTTTTAGTTTTATTTTCTCAGTGTCTCTTCTTTTGTGCTCCCATGCACTACGGTCGAGCATGAGGACATTGCTCGGCTTAGGTGTGGGGGAGCGATATTCTATCGTAGTTAGTTTTATTTTCGTAGTTTTTCGAAAAATCTTTAAAAAACCCGAAAAATTTGAAAAATTTCTTAAAAAATCAAAAAGATTTTCTTTTGTGTGTTTTCCTTTTTATGTCGTTGTATCGTATATGTGTTTTGTTGTGCGTGTTTTGCCTCCCTTTTTCCTCTTAGGTCGCCTAATCGCCGCTAACTTTGGAAAGCTTTCAAGACATCCGGTCGGTAACGCCTTTATCCCTTTTTCCTCTTTACCCCTTATGATGTTCAGAGGAGATTTGTGATGTTGTGCGCTCGGGAGGAGCTTTGTAAAGTTTGGTGTTGGTTGGTGGCATGTTTGGAAGCTAGGGGTGGTGTTTGTTCCCTTTGTTTGTTTGTTTTATTTTGTTATTGTTTTGTTGCTTTTGCTTCTTTTTCTTTCGTTTTCGTCGCGTCTTTGTTTTGTGTTGTGTAGTTGTGTCTTGTGCGTAAACGGTTTTTGAAAACCCGGTTTAGAGGCTAGTGCGCAAGTGCTTACTTTCCCTTCCTAGTGGTATAAATCGAGTCTTGGACTTTAGTCTAGTAGAATGACCCTAAATCAATGATTTCGTTGGTTTCTTACCTTGAGTCCACCTAGCTTACTAGGGATTTACTACGGGATTTGCATTTTGACCACTTTGACCACCCACGTTGTGAAAAGGCCTTGGTTGCCGAGTCCCGTCCCTTAGGTGACCATGTTTGAAATTTGCTCGATTAGTCCAAGTTTCTCCCCTTTTTGTGGGTTTGAAGGGAAGGGCCCGTCCCGACTTACCCATTCACCTACCTCCTACACATATTCACCAAATAAATTTGCAAATTGTTGAAGTCTCCCTTTCTTGTTGCAAAGAAATGCCTACAATTCAAATCAAGCCAAAAAGGCAAAGAAAAGAAAGAGAAAGAAAGAAAAGATTGAAGAAAAAGAAAAGGCACAAAAAGCCAAAAAGAAAATTGAAAAAAAGAAAAAAAGAAATGGCATGGCAACACACAAAGCAAGTATGCAAAAGAAAAGAGAAAATGCCAAAAAGAAAATCGTCTCACAAAAAGATCTTAACCCCACAAAAATAAGTCTTTTTCCGACTTTTGCCGTGAAGAGCCTACCAAAGGACCGAGTCCCTAGGAAGGATGATAGCGGTAATGGTCGGTCTTCCCTCACTTTGCAAATATTTTCACCTTTTTACTTGGACTAGTTAGGCGGTTTTGGACAATGGGACGACCCTCTTGGCTCATGGCTAAAGGGGGCGGGGTCTCACTTACCTACAGTGTCGACTAACACCGTGGTTCATCCTTTTTCCATCCCGCCGATCGTCCCGTAGTACGTTCTTAAAAGGTTAGGAGGAACCTAGGTAAGTTACCAACGTTTTTATTGCTTTGTCGTCATACTATTAGGGTTTAGTCCATTTCGGTTTGTATCGCTAGCTTGGGAACGTTGTCACTTGCCTCGAGTCCTAAACCGGTGCTTCTTTCACCGCTTTTTAGAGGGAAGCGATATTTGTTTCTTTTTGGGTGCAACCTTTTGTGTGCCTGTTTGTTTGTATGTTTGTTTGTTTATGTGTTTTCGTGTCCGGTTGCATCCGCGGTTTTGTCGCAAGACCTCACTTGCCTTGCGGAGAGCACTTATCCTCTAGGTGTTCTCACGTGATTTGAAAGGGCGTAGGGTGCGCTAATACCCACTCGGCTAGTTTAGTAGTTAGTTTGTGCTTACTCGAGGGCGAGTAAGGGTTAAGTGTGGGGGAGTTGATAAGTGTAGTTTGTAGTGCCTAATTTGCTGTGTTTTGGTCCCATTTCCCTGCGGAATCGCTCCTTGGGAGCGGTTCATGGGCCACTTATGCTTCCTCTAGCTCGTTTCAGGTTCCCGAGACCATTCATGAAGAGTTGGAGCGATTCCGACTCAATACATACACTTTTCGGAGCCAACGAAGCGGAGGAACGATCACTCGATGCCTTGGATTCGACCCCGAGACCTTGGGACCCGATCCCGAGCCCCTTAGACTCGATCCCGAGACTCGAGAGTCGATGAGAAGCCCATGTGAAGCAAGGAGGAACCTTAAAGATCATATTGGAGGCCTACAAGACTCATCCCCGACGGGTATGGCCTCATCCCGTCCTGGATGAGGTGCACGAATAGAGCTGCTACTGTTTTAGCTCCGTCCCGGGCGGGACCAATCCGTCCCGGGCAAGACCATTCCGTCCCGGACGGGACCAATCCGTCCCGGACGGGACCAATCCGTCCCGGGCGGGACCATTCCATCCCGGGCGGGACCAACCCGTCCCGGGCGGGACGAGACTACTAAAGCCCGCTTTTGTTTCTTTTCTCCCCCTTCATTCTTGGAACCCTATAAATACTCCTCTTTTGTAATGTTTAAGCACCATACTTTACCCTAGATTGTTTTAGGCCTCTCTTAAGAATTCAAAACCCTAATTAGCCTCTTTTAATCCCTAGTTCATCTTTTGTTAATCTTAGTTTAATCTAGTTTAGATAATCTTGTATTAAGTGGGTTCTTGAAGATTTCTCCAAGCTTGACATCTTTGGAGTTGATTTGGGTTCTTGTTTATGCAAGTTTACATCTTTTTCTTCATTTGGTTATTGGTATAATCTTCTCTACTCTTGTTCTTGATTATTTAATCTAGTTTCAATCTTTTTATATTGTTCTTGTTATTGTTCTCATTCTTCATTATGGATGTTTGGTTTGTGATGTTGTTTTCTCCTACTATTGTTAGTTTATTCTTGATAATGAGTGAGTAGTCTCCTTGTGGGTTAGTAGGGGGATTAAGGGTAGATTATGGGTGATTAGGGTTTGATTAGGGGTAAAGGGTGAATCTTTGTTGTTAGTCACATATTGGGCACTCTATGTGTTTGTTGATA
The DNA here is from genome assembly GCA_958450325.1 of Agrostemma githago. NCBI lineage: Eukaryota > Viridiplantae > Streptophyta > Magnoliopsida > Caryophyllales > Caryophyllaceae > Agrostemma > Agrostemma githago. The sequence continues at coordinate 18,929,391 of OY288241.1, read as the reverse complement.
TGCTTGTGTGAGTAGTAGTGGCCATGCTTCACATACTTGTGCTCATCTTCTCACTGTTTGTCTATTTTGTGGTTGTGTTGAGGTTAGTCTTAGACGCGAGAGCGCGAACTTACCTCGGGGTTGGTCTACGTAGCGAGAGCCCGGACCGACTCTAACAATTAGGAGACACCTACACCCTTGACCACCCCAATTACCCTACTACACTTATGAACCCGACCTAACCCACTTCTTTTCATATTTGATTCAACTTCTTAGTTAGTCATTGGTTCTTCTAGTTTGCTTGTTAGTTTGATCTTTAGTTATTCCGTCTTAGCATTGTTTTAGTCTAGTCATTGTAGGTCCACTTCCTTCATCTCCAACCACCATAGTTTACCATTTATCGCTTCTTTTGTGTTTGTTTGGTAGCATAGTCTCGTTTTAGGTGGACATAGTCTAAACCTTGCAACACCGTCTCCGTGGATACGATCCTGACTTACCCTAGCTACCCACTAGGAATAGCCGGTTATATTATTGACGGTGGGGACGTGACAAATCCCTACCATCAATTTGGCGCCGTTGCCGGGGATGGTGCATTGTTTAGACTAGTTTGCTTATAGCTAGACTTAGTTACCCTTCTTCGTGCTCTTCTATCATCTCTTGTGCATATTCTCTAGATTCTTCTTCTTTCCTTAGTTTTTACTTCTTCCTTTTCTCTTTGTCTTTCGATTGTGCTTGTTTATTGTCGTTGCCTAGTGCCCGAAAAGCACTAGGTGTTCTCACGTTTGCTCAAGTGTGTAGTGTATGCCTAGGGGGAGAGGCGAATTCTTTCTCTTCAATCCAGAGCCGGAAAGACTCTTTAGAGCCTTTCGCCAACGGACGATTGGCCGGGTTAGAATCTCTCAACCAAGTACTAGCAATATCATTGAAGAGCAAGCTCAAGGGTCCGACTTTGACGAAGCATCTCGAGAGACGGCCGAAGGGATCTTCATAAACCCCTTTGGTTCATCTATCCATTCTTCTTCACCTAGTTCCCCGTCTAGTTTTTCATCAACACCGTCTACACCATCTTCTCCCGCATATCCAATCATGCCGAAGTTTTCATCTCACTCTACATTTACGGAAGATGTCTTGCCGGGACCGAATACTCTACCGGCCGCTTATGCCGGAAATTTTGTGGCCAAGACTCAATTCATCCAACTTGTGGAGAGAAATCAATTTAGTGGTTTGCCCACCGAAGACCCGCACCAACACATGGAGACTTTCTCCGATTATTGTGACGCTATTTCTCAACCTGGGGATACTCAAGATCAAATCCGTTGGGTATTATTTCCATTCTCATTACTTGGAAAAGCAAAGCAATGGATCAAGAGTCTCGATAGGGCAACCATGGGCATCGATACTTGGAAGAAACTTGCATTGGCGTTCTACCAAAAGTTCTACCCTCCGGAAAAGACTAATTTGCTTAGGGCCTCCATCACCGGTTTCCAACAACGGGATGAAGAGACCCTTTATGAAGCTTGGGAGAGGTTTAAGTATTTGGTTAGATCATGCCCCCACCATGGACTTGCACAATGGTTCTTAGTCCAACAATTTTGGAACGGTCTTTATGAGGACTCAAGAGCTATTCTTAATATGGGCTCCAATGGTAGGTTCACCGAGGTCGATGATGACCAAACATGGGCAAGGATCGAGGAGATGGCGGTTCATAATTCTCAATACTCAAGGCCTAGGAAGGCAAATCGAGGAGGTAGGCACGAGGTTGATGCTATTACTCAATTAAGCATTGATCTTGGAGCTCAATTGAAGACCCACATGGAGAATATTGACAAGAATCTCCAAGGCCACCTCACTCAAGTTCAAAGCATTAGTTCCTCCAACCAACACTCGATTCGAGAAGTGAATGCTTTGGGATTTGCACCTCCTTTGTCTTATTATGGGATGTGTGACACTTTTGGAATCGTTGGTCATGATTCTATGCATTGTCAAGGAAGCGTTGAGCAAGTGAACGCCTTTCAAGCGTTCAAGCAAGGTTCCTCCTATTCTAATCAATACCAAGCTTCCAATCAAGTCCCTCAACAACAAGCTCTACAACTTCGTCCCTATGTTCCACCTCCCTTAAGGGACAACAACCAAGGTTATCAAGGCAACTCAAGGCCTTTCAACAACTTCAAGCAAAATAACCAAGGTACATTCAACAACAATCAAGGGTTCCAACAAGGGAACTTCAATCAAGGCCTTAATCAAGGCAATTCTCATGGGTTCCAAGGGAACCGTCAACAACAAGCAACCCAAAGTCAACAACAACAAAGCAAGCCTAGGAGCCGATCTCCTACTCATGACTATGGCATTCCTTTAGCCATCACCGATACTCCGCATAATCCACAATCTCCACCTCGAGATTTCAACGTTCAAAAATCCATGATGGATATGCGTAAAAACCAAATGGAGATGGCAAGAAACCAACAAGAGTTCTATGCTTTTATTCAAAGGGATAACATGGCGAGAGATGCTCATACAAAGATGCTTGAGACCCAAATATCTCAACTTGCTTCGGGAAGCTCCTCAAGACAAAAGGGGCAACTACCTTCTCAAGGTGAAACACCAAAACTTGAGCATGTAAATGCTATTACTACGAGGAGAGGTACATCTTATGACTCCCCTTCATTCCCTAGTGAGCAAGAACCAATGCAAGAACCAACAAAGAAAGTTGCATCTCCGTGTAGACACCCACATTTTGACCGCCAGGTGTCTATAGTAGTTCCCGCCAAACACCCGATGGGCCAGGCTTTAAGTATGGCTCACTACGACATAGAGTGGGTTCGAATGGTTCCGAATAACCATAAAATTCGGTGGCGACTCCTACTTCGATTTAAAATTCTATTCGATCCATCTCATATGGAAATTCATTCGCCTCCCCAAACCCGCGCGTGGCCGCGTCGGGGTGGACCTATGTCATGTCCACACTCCGATTCAAGAAAACTCAAGCAAGGAAGATCCAATGGAGGAGCAAGTCTTATGGGAGATTGAGAAACCCCAAGAAGACAAGCTTCCCTCACCTCAAGGAAAAGACAAGGGTAAAAGGAATGTGTCGTTTGAAGAGTCCACCCCTATTGAGCAAAACAAGATTCAAATCAAGTTGCCTTTCCCAACAAGGCAAATGAAGACTATGGTGGATGTCCAATTTGACAAATTCCTAGACATTGTGAAGAAATTGGATGTTAATGTCCCATTCACCGAGTTACTTACCCAAATCCCGGCATATGGAAGATTCATGCGAGAAATCCTAGCTAGAAAGAGATCCATCGACAAGGAAGAGACTATTGCGTTCACAAGGGTGGTGAGCGAGCTTATTCAAGGTTCCACGCTTCCAAAGTTGAAAGATTCGGGTAGTTTCTCGATCCCGTGCACCATAGGCAATTACAAGATCGAGAGAGCGCTATGTGATTTGGGTGCGAGTGTGAGCATCATTCCTTATTCCATTTGTTGCCGACTCGGGAGAAGGAGCTAAAGCGCACTTCCGTTACACTCCAAATGGCCGATAGTTCATTCAACCGACCATTGGGGATGCTAGAGGACGTGCCGCTGAGAATCGGGAAGTTCTTCATCCCGGTCGACTTCATTGTGCTTGACATGCCGGAGAATGCTATCACTCCCATTATCCTTGGGCGCCCATTTCTACACACCGCCGGTGCTATGATTGATGTGAAGAACGGTAGGATCACATTCGAGTTGGGCGAAGAAAAGATCGTGTTTGACCTCCAAGGAACCACTTCACCCACTAACGATGAGTCATGCAATATGATCCACGACACGGAAGACATCGATCTAGGGGTTGAGTTGGGACAAAGCTTGAAGAGCAATTCATATGAGCTTGAGGATGACGACTCCGAGATTGAGGAAGATGAGTGCCCATGTCATGGGTTTGATGACAAGTTGAAAGGCAAGAAGCAAGATGAGCCTCCCTTGGGGCCGCATGAGGACAAGTGGACATTTGGGTATATCCCGAAGGATCAAAAGTATAAGTTCAAGCCATTGAACTTACAAGATCGAGACGCCCCGGGAACGCCGAGACAAGGTCATGTAGAACCTTGGTATTTGGATGCTTATATTACTAGCTTGATTGAAGACTTTGCTAGGGCCTTCGACTTGTTTCTTCGTGCCCTCGATGGAGATGGAATGGGCTATAGTGTTGTTGAAAAAGATTGAAAAATGCACCATCCTTGGTTTGACGGAGTTCCTCAAGAACCGTCTCTTTGTATATATCTCTTTCTCTTGTAATTTCTTTTAGTTTTGTGAAATTCTTGATTATTTGGATTGATTGACGAGCGATGTGAGGGAGGGAATTTGATGTTGTATTTGAGTTTATTGTGATAGGTGTGAAGTGAAAGTGTCTCCTAGGAAGGAAGGGTTAATCTTGGAGCTTGGATCGTGTGAAGGGGAGTCGGTTTTTGAAGCTTGGAACGAGCTTTTGGGAGCTATAGAGGGTTAGGAGACTCTTCCCGGCCGAGAAGAGGTCATCCCGACCGGGAAGGATGAGTCATCCCGACCGGGAAGGATGAGTCATCCCGACCGGGAAGGGTGTCATCCCGTCCGGGATGAGTGTGACAAAAGTTGAAGCTACTGGAGTGCTATCCCGACCGGGACGGGTAGGTCATCCCGACCGGGACCATCCATCCCGACCGGGATGGACCCCCTGTTCCTCCTTTGGCCTTTTCTTCGTCGTTTGAGCCCACCCTACCACTTTATACCCCCTCCCAACCTCCCTACATGTCCTTACTCTCATTATATGACCCCTACACCTCATATACACATTTTCACCTCACTTTCTCTTCACTTTACACCGACTTTCGCACCAAAAACCCATCTCATTATACCTTTGTGCTCCAACCATGGATCCGTATCGCGATTGGGGAGGCATAACAACGACGACGACTAGCTACATGCCGACATTGATTTATGAGACGATGGAGCGAGTGAGTTGCTAACCGTATGGTACGGCAACTATCCTCTCTTTTCCGTCTTCTATATCTTGTTTGCCCTTGTTTAGAGGCTAGTGCGCAAGTGCTTACTTTCCCTTCCTAGTGGTATAAATCGAGTCTTGGACTTTAGTCTAGTAGAATGACCCTAAATCAATTATTTCGTTGGTTTCTTACCTTGAGTCCACCTAGCTTACTAGGGATTTACTACGGGATTTGCATTTTGACCATTTTGACCACCCACGGTGTGAAAAGGCCTTGGTTGCCGAGTCCCGTCCCTTAGGTGACCATGTTTGAAATTTGCTCGATTAGTCCAAGTTTCTCCCCTTTTTGTGGGTTTGAATGGAGGGGACCGTCCCGACTTACCCATTCACCTACCTCCTACACATATTCACCAAATAAATTTGCAAATTGTTGAAATCTCCCTTTCTTGTTGCAAAGAAATGCCTACAATTCAAATCAAGCCAAAAAGGCAAAGAAAAGAAAGAGAAAGAAAGAAAAGATTGAAGAAAAAGAAAAGGCACAAAAAGCCAAAAAGAAAATAGAAAAGAAAAAAAAAAGAAATGGCATGGCAACACACAAAGCAAGTATGCAAAAGAAAAGAGAAAATGCCAAAAAGAAAATCGTCTCACAAAAAGATCTTAACCCCAAAAAAATAAGCCTTTTTCCGACTTTTGCCGTGAAGAGCCTACCAAAGGACCGAGTCCCTAGGAAGGATGATAGTGGTAATGGTCGGTCTTCCCTCACTTTGCAAATATTTTCACCTTTTACTTGGACTAGTTAGGCGGTTTCGGACAATGGGACGACCCTCTTGGCTCATGGCTAAAGGGGGCGGGGTCTCACTTACCTACAGTGTCGACTAATACCGTGGTTCATCCTTTTTCCATCCCGCCGATCGTCCCGTAGTACGTTCTTAGAAGGTTAGGAGGAACCTAGGTAAGTTACCAACGTTTTTATTGCTTTGTCGTCATACTATTAGGGTTTAGTCCATTTTGGTTTGTATCGCTACCTTGGGAACATTGTCACTTGCCTCGAGTCCTAAACCGGTGCTTCTTTCACCGCTTTTTAGAGGGAAGCGATATTTGTTTCTTTTTGGGTGCAACCTTTTGTGTGTTTGTTTGTATGTTTGTTTGTTTATGTGTTTTCGTGTCCGGTTGTGTCCGCGGTTTTGTTGCAAGACCTCACTTGCCTTGTGGAGATCACTTATCCTCTAGGTGTTCTCGCGTGTGTTGAAAGGGCGTAGGGTGCGCTAATACCCGCTCGGCTAGTTTAGTAGTTAGTTTGTGTTTACTCGAGGGCGAGTAAGGATTAAGTGTGGGGGAGTTGATAAATGTAGTTTGTAGTGCCTAATTTGCTGTGTTTTGGTCCCATTTCCTTGCGGAATCGCTCCTTGGGAGCGGTTCATGGGCCACTTATGCTTCCTCTAGCTCGTTTCAGGTTCCCGAGACCATTCATGAAGAGTTGGAGCGATTCCGACTCAATACATACACTTTTCGGAGCCAACGAAGCGAAGGAACGATCACTCGATGCCTTGGATTCGACCCCGAGACCTTGGGACCCGATCCCGAGCCCCTTAGACTCGATCCCGAGACCCGAGAGTCGATGAGAAGCCCATGTGAAGCAAGGAGGAACCTTAAAGATCATATTGGAGGCCTACAAGACTCATCCCCGACGGGTATGGCCTCCTCCCCTCCTGGATGAGGTGCACGAATAGAGCTGCTACTGTTTTAGCTCCGTCCCAAGCGGGACCAATCCGTCCTGGGCGGGGCCAATCCGTCCCGGGCGGGACCACTCTGTCTCGGGCGGGACCAACCCGTCCCGGGCGGGACGAGACTGCTGAAGCCCGCTTTTGTTTCTTTTCTCTCCCTTCATTCTTGGAACCCTATAAATACTCCTCCTTTGTAATGTTTAAGCACCATACTTTACCCTAGATTGTTTTAGGCCTCTCTTAAGAATTCAAAACCCTAATTAGCCTCTTTTAATCCCTAGTTAATCTTTAGTTAATCTTAGTTTAATCTAGTTTAGATAATCTTGTATTAAGTGGGTTCTTGAAGATTTCTCCAAGCTTGACATCCTTGGCGTTGATTTGGGTTCTTGTTTATGCAAGTTTACATCTTTTTCTTCATTTGGTTATTGGTATATTCTTCTCCACTCTTGTTCTTGTTTATTTAATCTAGTTTCAATCTTTTTATATTGTTCTTGTTATTGTTCTCATTCTTCATTATGGATGTTTGGTTTGTGATGTTGTTTTCTCCTACTATTGTTAGTTTATTCTTGATAATGAGTGAGTAGTCTCCTTGTGGGTTAGTAGGGGGATTAAGGGTAGATTATGGGTGATTAGGGTTTGATTAGGGGTATAGGGTGAATCTTTGTTGTTAGTCACATATTGGGCACTCTATATGTTTGTTGATATGCTTGTGTGAGTAGTAGTGGCCATGCTTCCCATACTTGTTCTCATCTTCTCATTGTTTGTCTATTTTGTGGTTGTGTTGAGGTTAGTCTTAGACACGAGAGCGCGAACTTACCTCGGGGTTGGTCTACGTAGCGAGAGCCCGGACCGACTCTAGCAATTAGGAGACACCTACACCCTTGACCACCCCAATTACCCTACTACACTTATGAACCCGACCTAACCCACTTCTTTTCATATTTGATTCAACTTCTTAGTTAGTCATCGGTTCTTCTAGTTTGCTTGTTAGTTTGATCTTTAGTTATTCCGTCTTACCATTGTTTAAGTCTAGTCATTGTAGGTCCACTTCCTTCATCTCCAACCACCATAGTTTACCATTTATCGCTTCTTTTGTGTTTGTTTGGTAGCATAGTCTCGTTTTAGGTGGACATAGTCTAAACCTTGCAACACCGTCTCCGTGGATATGATCCCGACTTACCCTAGCTACCCACTAGGAATAGCCAGTTATATTATTGACGGTGGGGACGTGACAAATCCCTACCATCAATGTATATGTGTGTGTGTGGTTGTGTATATATATATATATATATATATAAACCAAAAAAACTTATGTTTCCGGTACGTGCATGTGATTGTTATTTTTATTATATTATGTTATGTTATTATTATTATTATTATTATTATTATTTTTGTATTATATTATATTACTATAGCCGATCATTATGCACCAAAATCCGAGATGTTTGCTTCACGTATTAACCTTGGAAATTTGGAGGGTCTAGACTTTTATGTTGACCCAGGATTTATTGAGTTGGTGGAGCGGAATGCTTTTCACAGGTTTAAGAGTGAGGACGTGTATGGACTCCTTCAAAAGTTTGTGAATTATTGTAGTTTTGTGAGGAGGGGTGATTTGCCAATTGAGACAATATTTCTCATGCTTTTTCCCTTTTTCCTTAAGGGCGAAGCTTGGGAATGGTTATACTTACACTCTCCTAACACCTTTTTCTCCTGGGAAACATTTGCTCAAGCCTTTCCTAGGAATTACTTCCCTCCTGCGAAAACCGCCAAGTTTAGACAAGACATTCTTAACTTTGGACAGGGTGAGTTTGAGAGTTTGAGTGATTCTTGGATTAGGTTTATGAGCCTATTGAGAGCTTGTCCCCATCATGGCATACCACTTTGGCTTACTACATTGACATTATTTGATAGCTTGTTTCCTTCTCACAGAGATTTGATTTTTGGTGCATCTAACTGGAAATTCTATGATTTGGAAGTGGAAGACGCACATGCTTTGATTGCAAAAATAGCCAGTAGCCATGACCATCGGGCATTTGGGAGAGGACCACAACCTAGAGATGACCCACATATTCCTTCTTTGTTAAGTCAGAGGGTCGATTCTTACTCTCTTAGTGATGTGTATGATGCTAGTGTATGTCATGTTTCTCCTCCCTGTGTCAATGTGAGTGTTATACATGATATTCCATCTTCCCCACCCCTTGTGAACATAATTGATGATGAAGATGATGATTATGTGTATAATTTTCAATCCCACCGTGTGGACGCTGAAAATAAAGTGCAGGATTTCTCGTTGGGTAATTGTTTGAAAATCCTATGTTTGAGGATATAATTAATGTTGAAATGATGCAGAATCCTCTCTTTGACTTCATGGTATTAGAGGGGGCTAGTGATGATAATGATGCTCTCCTTGATTCATTACACTTTGACGCATCTCCATATGAATCTGTGGTCGACGATACATGGGATTGTGATGGGTTCTTTGAGAAACCTATTTTAGAGAAATTTGTTGAGGATGAATCTCTTTCACCTGTTGGTTGTCTTAATCTTATTTCTCTTAACCTTTCGTTTGAGCTCATGATAAGTGAGGAGGACTGTGACAGTTCTTTCCAGGAGATCGGTTTGATTTTAGACTTGTCTTTTATGGATACTATGGTGCAGAGCACTGAAGACAGAGACATTAACACCTCTCCTAGGAGGAGTGAAAGTGGTAAAATTGATTTTTTGAGTGGTTTTGGGGTATTATACCCTTCTATTGTGCAATTTGATTCTTATGACGAGCCTTGTGGTGAAATTGAGATATTCGATATGCACATCTTGCCTCACAAACCACTTATTGGCATTCTTACGTTCATTGTCTACTTCTGGTCATGCTTATTGATGTTGATTTATTATGACCGTTTTGCTGATGATTGGTCTAGCTTGTATGACAAGCTAATGAGGTATTTGACCTGTTTTTTAGGCAATTCACTAGCTTACTGACATATGTTGGTACCGTGTATATATGTTTCTTTGCTTGCTTTTTTATGTTTTTTTTTGTTTTGTTGCTTTCTGTTGTGTGCTAAATTTAGACCGTTTTTCCTCTCATTTAGACCCGTTTTTCTCTCGTTTTGCGAGTTTAGAGTGCGATTATCGCCATATTTTGAGTACTTCTCGCATTAGTGTCCCTCTTGTGCGTTTTACGTGTTTTTGGTAGTTTTTCTATCAATTTTGATAGGATTTGGCACCGAAATCACGATCGAGCTTCCACGAGCACAAGAGAAGGGAACACCGTCCAAAGAGTAAAGCACACAACTTAAAGTTCAAGCCATCCAATCAATCGACGAAGAATGAGACAAGAAAAAGAGGCTAGAAATATGACCGGGTGAAATTTCACCCGATGAAGTACCACCGGGCAAAATTTCACCCGACGGTAAATGTGTCTCCCCGAAGATTTTCCGAGCTTCTCCACGGGCGAAAATGACCGGGCAAAATTTCGCCCACCGGGTGAAATTTCACCCGATGGTGAAAGTGTCCAAAAATCGCGAAACTGGAAAAAGATCACCGGGTGAAACCAGCTGGTGAAATTTCACCCGAGGGTATTGGTCCGTGCACGACAGGGCAAAGTTCCACCTCATGAAGATTAAAGGGTGATTGTCTCACTAATGGAGCAAAAGTTGGATTTGGGTTTAGGTTAACAACCCATTAAGGCATTACTATATATATTACTACTCTAGTTAGTTGCCTATTACCTCTCCATTAAGCCAAGGAGGAAAGATGTGAAAAGGCATCCATTGGTAATAGTCTATAGTAATCTTAGTAGTAATCCTCCATAATTCTAGTAATTTGCATAGTAGTTTAATAGTAGATCTTCCTAGTTTCTCATCAACAATTATCTAGATTTCAAGTTTGTAGAAGATTATTCCAAGTTTTATTTGAAGATTTGTGGGGATTATTGAAGGATTAGTGACAAGTTCTTTATTTTCTTCATCAAAGATTCAATCTTTATTTATGGAATTCTCTTATTTATTGTAGATCTTCATAGTTGGTACATTTCTCTTCCACTCCCTAATCTTTAGATTTCATTTATGTTGTTCTAGATTATTCTCTAGTTATCATAGTTTCCTTAATTTCTCTAGATCTAGTTATTATGCATGGTTTAGTTAATTTCTCCCTTATTGATGATATGTTGTCTTCCACCATGATTACTGAGTAGATTTCTTGTTGGGGGGTTTAGGGATGAGGACTTGGATTATTTGAATCAAGGGATGTTGGTGGGTTGCTTGCTTGTTGGTTTATCTTGTTTATGGTTGTTGTGTCATTGTTGTTTAAGTCCGGCCAACTAGTCTGACCTTGACTCATTTCTATCAATATGGAGAAACTCGGGGTAGAAATTACCGTAAATTTGAGACTTACCCTTCTTTGCCACGAAAGTGGGTTTTTAGGTGGGTTGGGTGAAGAAACCGAAAGGTGGCATTCTCCCTTTATCAATGTTGTGACAAAAACTCGATCCCGACCTTCTTAGACTCCATTGTCCGAATCCCGACTTCCCCCTAACACCTTTCCCTAGATTGATCGCCCTCTAGCTACCTCCTCTGTTGTTCCTCTAGTGTAGACTCGATCTTTAGAAACCATCCCCTCTAGATTCCAAACACGCCGCTTTAAACTCGACAATACACTCCATTCCCTGTGGACCGACCGGCTTACCATGATTACTCTAGTAGTTTTTGTGTTATTACGAGTCTACAAATATTGTTCGACCCCCCGTCCTTCGCTAAACGACCGATCCGATTTGAGGAGCCGTCAAAATGGCGCCGTTGCCGGGGAACGACTAGTAGTTATTGTGTTTTTAGTTGTTGTGTTTAGTTCTTTTCTCTTATCCCTCTTCCCTAGTACCGTTAGGTGCTAGGAGTCTCACCTTTAATTGAATTTTTATGCCCAGGAATACGTCATCGCCCTTGTGGTTCGATCCGGAGCCGGAAAGGACTTTTAGAGCATTGCGATTTCAGGAAAATAACTCAACCACCATCATTCCACATCTTTCATTATCACCTCCTAACCTTAATCCCATCCTACCACATACACCTTCTACACCTTCTACATCACATAATCCCACTCCAAATAATCCTTCCATACCTTCCACTTCACAAAATTCACCACCATCACCAAAAACTCCACCACCAAATCAAAATCCATCCCCTCCAAATCATCCAAATTCGAATCCACCATCACCCCCAATCCAACAAATGACAACCTTAGGATCCCATTCCTAACTCACACACGAAGAAACACCTTCTCCCGTTGATTTCGGAGAGATTCCCGAGAATTATGAATTGAAAGCCTCTTTGACAAATGCGGTTCAACAAGATACTTTTCATGGTTTCTCCCAAGAAGATGCTCAAGAGCACATCGCTTCATTTGAAGAAAAATTAGTAGGAGCCCGTCTCAATGGATTAACTTCATGCCAACTGCATCGTTTATTATTTCCAAAGACCTTGAGAGATGGAGCTCGTAGATGGCTTCAAGGTCATCCCGCTAATACATTCATATCATGGGCTCAATTATCCAATGCCTTCTTGGAGAAATTATTTCCACCGTCAAAGACTAATCAATATCGCATGGAGATACAAACTTTCAAGCAAGATGAATTTGAAAGCCTAAGTGAGGCTTGGGAAAGATTTAGAGATCTATTGCGCAAATGTCCACACCATGGAATACCCGATTGGCTAACTACCCAAACATTTTATAACACCCTTTCATCGAGAACCAAGGAAAACCTCAATTCGGCCGTCGGAGGAGACTTTTCTTCCCTTACCGATGAGGCATCTAAGAATCTTATTGAGAAGATGGCAAGGAGTGATTCTAGAATGGGTCAATCGAGGAATTCTAGAAAGAAAGTAGAAGTGAACTCATCTAAGAGTTCTAATGAATTGAAACTTCAAGCGGAAGTTGAAGAATTGAAAAAGAGAATGGATGCCATGAGTTCTAAGCCTACTCCTAGAGGTATGTACCAAATTCAAGGGAGTGTTCCACCAAGGCAACCATCACCTCCAAAACAAATAACATGGGAAGTTCAATGTGATAATTGTGGCAATTATGGCCATGATTCTAGCTCTTGCATTCCTAATGAAGAAACTTATGTTGAAGAGCCAAATGAAGTCCAAGCTATACAAGTGTATGGGCAAAGATCTCAATTTGATCCCTTTTCTAATACTTACAATGCCGGCACAAGGTATCATCCCAACTTTTCTTATGGCAATCAAAATGTTCAAAATCTTACGCCACGTGCCCAAGGGAGTCAATCGAGGCCATTTAATCAAAGTCAACAAAGGCCCTTTAACCAAGGTCCTCCAAAGATGCCCCCATATATACCTCCTCATCAAAGGAGCAACTTCCATGTTCCCAACAATTACAACAATTACCAAAATCAACATGGTAATTATGGATACAATCAAGGGTTCCAAGGCAATTTCCAAGGAAATCAAGGTTACAACCAACAACTATCTAATCAACCCTCTCAATCTTATGGCCAATCAAGCAATTCTCAATTTGGTCAAGGAGGAGTTCCATGGGATAACATTAATGATTTAAGAGCCGTTGGGCAACTATGGAGTGAGCATCAAGATACAAAAGCAAGGCTAAAGGTTTGGCAATCACAAGAAGCAACAAAAGCCTTAGTCGCCCCAATCCATCTGCCTCATGGTTTGCCCGGGCAATCCCAAAACCAAAGAGACCCTTCACACCAAGCAAATGCCGTCATTTTGAGAGGTGGTAAAGAACTTGTGGACCCGTACAAGAACTTGAACTTGAACACCAAAAGCACCCCATCCAAAGTCAATCAACCAAGTGCACCACAAGCAACATCTCCCACTTCCCCCAAACAAAACTGGGGAATACAAGTGGAGTTTGATATCCTCCAAAATGCGGAGATTGAACAAAGAGAACAAAGAAAGAAGAAAGAGCAAATGGAAGCGGAAGAAGCAAGAAGAAAATAGGTGGAGCGATTAGCCGAAGAAGAAGAAGAAGAAGAATCCAATGTTCCACCGCCTTCTGCTTTTGTCCCACCATTGCCTTTTCCCGAACGAGCTAAGCCACATAAACAGAATGCCCAATTTAGCCGTTTTGTGGATATGTTAAAAAAAGTTAGAGGTAGCTTTACCCTTCACCGAGGTAATTTCTAAAATGCCCCTCTATTCTAAGTTTTTTAAAGAAGTCTTGTCTAAAAAGAGAACAATAGAGGACAAAGAATGTGTTCCTCTCACGGCCCAACGTAGTGACATTCTTATGAATCAAATGCCAAAGAAACTAGAGGATCCCGGTAGTTTTTCCATCCCTTGTCGGGTTGGGAATGTTGTTGTTAATCAAGCTTTATGTGACCTAGGGGCTAGTGTTGGTTTGTTACCTTATTCCATTGCTAAGAGACTTAGTGTGGGGGAGATGAAACCCACTAGCATGTCGATTCAACTTGCGGATAGGTCCGTCAAGTACCCACTTGGGATACTTGAGGATGTACTCGTTCAAGTTGGCAAGTTCTTAATCCCCTCCGACTTTGTTGTCATGGATATGCCCGAAGACACTATTACCCCCATTATTTTAGGTCGACCTTTTATAGCTACCGGAGGTACTATAGTTGATGTTAAGAATGGTAAGTTGTCTTTTAACATTGGAAACGAGTCGGTAGAGTTTTCCATTTCTCAAGCTCTTAAACAACCAATGATTGAACAAATGCATTCCATTGAAGTTATTGATAGTTTGGTTGAGTATAGCTTGATAGATGATGATAAGCAAGAAGATGAACCATTTGACTCTCTACCCTTTGAAGATGAATGTTTACATGAAGATAAGGTAGAATCACTACCGGTGGGTAAGAGTATGGTATCTTCTCCTCCTAATCTTGAACTTAAACCACTCCCCTCTTTTATCAAATATGTTTTTCTTGAAGGAACTAATTATCCCATTATTGTCAATGCCACACTTGATGGTCCTCAATTGGAAAAACTTTTGATTGTTTTGAGAAAGCACAAAAAGGCCATCGGGTATAGCATTGCCGACTTCCAAGGCATAAGCCCAAATGTTTGTATGCATAGGATCATCCTTGATGATGACCACCGTCCTTCGGTTGAGGGTCAACGTAGGTTGAACCCCACTATGAAAGAGGTTGTCATGAAGAAAGTCCTCAAGTTGTATGAGGCTAACATTATATACCCAATAACCGGAAGTAAATGGGTTAGCCCCGGACAAGTTGTTCCGAAAAAAGGAGGAATGACGGTTGTTAAAGGAGAAAAGGGTGAGTCAATTTTGACTAGGACCATTACCGGTTGGCGCATGTGTATAGACTATCGAAAATTGAACACGGCCACCATAAAAGACCATTTCACCCTTCCCTTTATTGATCAAATGCTTGAAAGATTGGCGCATCATTCTTATTTTTGTTTTCTTGATGGTCATTTCGGATTTCTTCAAATTCCCATTCATCTCGATGACCAAGAGAAAACAACTTTCACATGTTCCTATGGCACCTATGCTTATAGAGGATGCCATTCGGATTGTGTAATGTGCCGGGAACGTTTCAAAGATGTATGATGGCTATTTTCTCCAATTTTATTGAAAAATCTATGGAAGTTTTTATGGATGACTTTAGTGTCCATGGTACATCTTCTGATTCTTGCCTTGAAAATTTAGATCAAGTGTTGGCTCGATGTGAAGAGTATAGACTTGTTTTAAATTGGGAAAAATGTCATTTCATGGTTGAACAAGGCGTTGTCCTAGGTCATACCATTTCTAATAGAGGAGATGAAGTTGATAAGGCGAAAGTTTCCATGATTGAGAACTTGCCACCACCTACAAATGTCAAAGGGGTGAGGAGTTTTCTAGGTCACGCCGGCTTTTATAGGCGATTTATTAACGATTTTTCTAAGATTGCCAAGCCTTTAACTTCTTTGCTTATGAAAGATGCACCTTTTGTTTTCGATGACTCGTGTATTGAGGCCTTTTGCAGGATAAAGACCACTCTCACTACCACTCCAATTATCAAAGCTCCCGATTGGAATCTTCCATTTGAGATCATGTGTGATGCATCGGATTTCGCCGTTGGTGCCGTTCTAGGTCAACGGGTAGACAAGAAGCTACATGTTATTTACTATGCAAGCAAGACCCTAGATGAAGCCCAATCGAGGTACACCACAACCGAAAAAGAGATGCTTGTCGTTGTCTATGCCATGGGAAATTATGTTACCAGTTCCAAAGTCATTATTCATCCGATCATGCGACCATTCGATATATTATGTCCAAAAAGGAGACCAAGTCCCGACTCTTTCGGTGGGTCCTCCTTCTACAAGAGTTTGATATTGAGATTAAAGACAAAGCCGGATCGGAGAACTTGGTAGCGCATCATCTTTGTAGACTCATGGTTGGTAAAGGAAGCAATGAAGAAGATGATATACCCATCAATGAAGCTATGAGAGATGAGGCCTTAATGGCCATTGAAACTATTACACCTTGAAATGCCGATATCGTCAATTTCTTAGTATCTCATTATATTCCGGACGATTATTCCAAGCAAGAGAGAAAGAAACTACGTTATGCAGCCCAACGCTATTATTGGGACGAGCCTTATTTATTCCGCCGTTGTGTAGATGGAATTTACCGACGATGTGTTACGACCAATGATGGATATAATATTGTGAAGCACCTTCACTCGACATCTAATGGTGGACACTTGGCCAACCAAAAGACAATTGCCAAGGTTCTCCAAAGCGGGTTTTGGTGGCCTTTCATGTTCAAGGACATTCGAGCTTTCATTCTCACATGCGATGCTTGTCAAAGAAGTGGGAATATTACAAGAAGAAATGAGATGCCCCTTCAACCCATCTTAGATATTGAATTGTTCGATGTTTGGGGCATTGATTTCATGGGTCCGTTCACATCCTCTTTCGGTAACAAATACATTTTAGTAGCGGTTGATTATGTCTCAAAATGGATTGAGGCCGTAGCTTTCCCCCACCAATGACTCCAAGGTTGTAATCAAGCTTTTCAAGAATGTCATCTTCCCGAGATTCAGTATGCCTAGAGCCATAATTAGTGATGGAGGCTCTCATTTTAGGAAAGATACCTTTGAACACCTTCTTAGGAAATATGGTATCACTCACAAGATGTCCCTAGCCTACCACCCTCAATCAAATGGGCAAGCCGAGATCTCCAACCGTCAAATCAAAGGAATTTTAGAGAAAGTTGTAAATACACACCGAAAGGATTGGTCATTGAAATTAAATGACGCCCTTTGGGCATTAAGAACGGCTTACAAAGCGTCGATTGGAACCACTCCTTATCGTCTTGTGTATGGTAAAGCTTCTCATTTACCGGTGGAATTAGAGCACAAAGCCAAATGGGCAATCAAAAAGTTAAACTTCGACGAGAGTGTTGTAGGAAATAACCACCTTCTCCAACTTCAAGAATTGGAAGAACTAAGACTTGAAGCCTACGAAAATTTGAAGATCTACAAAGAACGAACTCGCCAATGGCACGATTCTTGAATACTTCGTAAGGACTTCTCCATTGGTGATAAGGTATTACTCTTCAACTCTCGCTTTAAGCTCTTCCTCGGTAAGTTGAAATCAAAATGGTCAGGTCCATTCGAAGTGACCAAGGTGCAACCATATGGAACAATAGAGATATCAAGCCCGGAAATCGGGAAATTTATGGTCAATGGACAACGTTTGTAGATTTATCATCCCGGTCACATTCGTGAGACCTTTGCTACCGTGAAGTTTGGTGAGCTCCCATTGGGGAACGTTGTTTAACCCCCTCTCGAAATTGATGTAGGTTCGGTGGTATCCTCAACAACCACCTTGTATATATGTATCATATTCTTTGAGTTTGTTAGCTTTGTTAGCTTGAGAAGAATGGTTGAACTTGGATTTCACCATGGAGCATTGTAGACACCTGCATTTTGCCTGCTAGTGTCTATAGCAGTTCCCGACAAAACACCCGATGATGATCGGACGTAAACGTGACTTAATACGCTCGAATACGGACTCAGAATCAATAGTATCCGACGTGGGCATTTAGCGGAGTGCAAATCTCTCAAAACCGACCTCAAATCCAGGCCCAGTGGGCCGTTTCCAATAAAATGAGACTAATTTGGGCCAAAACAGTCACCGGAAATAAAACCGTCTTTTAGCGACCGAGTCAAAACCCGGTCAAAGTCGAATCCCGAGACGAACCAGCCTCACATTATGTCCAAATACACAAAATGAATCAAGTCACAACAACCAAATCATTCAAAAAAAAGTCAACAAATCATTCCTAAAATATCTCGTCCTAATTGATCCACTCGATCGAGTGGATTGACCCACTCGGTCGAGTGGAGCCTCAAAAAACGGACCAGATTCATTTTCAAAGGCACTCGGCCGAGTGCACTAGGGCCACTCGATCGAGTGACCCTAGGTCGTGGGGTTCTCCTATAAATACCCCATCAACCTATCACATTAGGAAGACTTTTTCCATCATATTCTTCAGCCAACTTTACCTTCAAAAACCCTACATTTTTCAGCCATATCAAGTTACAAATCATCACCATTTTCGACATCACCATATACACATCCTCTCTACACACACATACAATCAAAAACTCGAGATCAAAACTCGCCAAAGACCCGAGAGCAACCTCTCCCAAACCAATCACACCATAACTCCTCCTACATTCTCGACACTCCCGCGCACACGCCGCTACGTTACGAGTTCGTTTCCGAGATTAAGCATGTAGGTTGAGGGTGTAATTCAAATCCCGACATCTCTTTCTCCTTTCTCTTTTCTTTTTGATTATATATATATATATATATATATATATATATATATATATATATATATGTATTATTATTATTATTATTATTATTATTATTATTACTAACCGCTAACACTAACATTTTAATTTCGTGTATACTAACTCTCTAATCTAACACTTTTATTTATCGCAATCTAACATTTTTTATTTATTGTATCTAACACCTAACATTTAATTTTAACGTTTACTAATTTTTATCCTTTCGTCATTAACATATTAATACCGTGTATATATATATATTTATATAATATTAAAATTCGGATCTTAACACGTTTGACTACGACGATCATCCAAAGTCCGTTTAATCCCTTTACGAGTCACGACGGAGGTGGCACCCTTTCGAGGAGCGCTGCCCCAATGTACTCAAGGGCATAACGCGATCGTGATTGCTCATAGTTGAACGCGTAAGACTCCATTTCCAAGATTAGTACGAGATCCGTTGGGGCGAAAACCGACATCACATAATCCTTTAGGATTAGTATCGATGCCGTGACGCGGAGGACTATAATTTCGTCATTAATCAAACTTTTCAATCACATAATAGCATATTTCATAAAATCCCGATAACGGTCTCATAATCGTATAATACACGTTTATGACATCGAGAACCGAGTTGAATTTAAATAATGCAATATATTTATTTAACTCGGTCAATTATCGAGTTCAAACAAATAAAAATGAAACGAGCCATGCCTCGTACAGGGGGCACTCGATCGAGTGCCATGGGCCACTCGATCGAGTTGGACCCCAAAAACTGGGCAGTAGCGGCTTCGAGTGTGCACTCGATCGAGTCCATGCCATGACTCGATCGAGTGGGTCCTATAGCCCAGTAATCCGAGAGCTTCAATGCAACATTCGAGCCTCGTCATTTTTTTACGACTTTTAGTCGACACGTGTAAAGTCAATCACGTAATTCTAATCTTCAAAACCCATGCATATCACTATCACTTAAAACGACTTTGATCGACGGTCTCGCACTATTAATCTTGTGTCGACGACTCTTTAGTCGTATCCGACACATGATTAATTTAGACTCTATTCCTCGATGTGATAAGTTGGGACAAGGCATCGGGATTCAGGATCGGGCTAGCACCATGCCTAGGTTCCATATCTCCGCCCTTTGCTTAATACGCAATATAATGCGTAATTAATCGAAGTTCGTCCATTTGCACAACTTACGGTCTAGTTTATATTATACTGGTCTGTTTCTAGTTAACATTTGCCGCTTATAATTCAATTATTCTATTTTATTGCTCGTTGTATTGTG
Organism: Agrostemma githago; assembly: GCA_958450325.1. NCBI lineage: Eukaryota > Viridiplantae > Streptophyta > Magnoliopsida > Caryophyllales > Caryophyllaceae > Agrostemma > Agrostemma githago. The sequence goes on along the minus strand of OY288241.1, from coordinate 18,909,643 downwards.
AATTCTGGGTTGTATTCCGCCCGTGTAATTTGTAATTTATTTACGAGTTTTCTATTATTTGATGTTTGCCATTTATTTATTTAAATGAACATCGCATGCTAAATCACTTTGACGTGAATCAAGATGCATTAAATGACGTAGTTAATCAACAACTCGCATGCTTAGCCCGAAAACGCTGTTTGCATATCATTTAATCGTTTTACTAGCGCGCACACACGAACACTAACGATGTCTTAGTAGAGGCCGCCATGTGCGGGCGGGGTTGGGTGTCCTTAGTGGGATTCCCAACACGTACCCTCACCTCTTACTCAGAACCTTGGTTTCCGGATGCCCGAAACCATTCGCCGCTACTAGATGGTTATCGGTTTCCGGAACCATTCGCCGAAAGATGGTTATCGGTTTCCGGATGCCCGAAACCATTGGCGCACGAGAGTCATTCTATATACGAAAGCCGGTTTAAACGGTATCGATATTGCAATGCAAAGAGACGAGCCCCATAAACTCTGAAATCGAAGCGGGCCGTACTTTGTGTACAGCCCATGACGACATAGAGTGGGCTCATATGGTTCCGAATAACCACAAAATTCGGTGGCGACTCCATTTTGACTTAAATTTCGAACCCGAGAACAATCTCACCACGAGATTCATTCGCCTACCCAAACCACCGCGTGGTCGCGTCGGGGTGGACCTACGTCATATCCACAATTTGGCGACTCCGCTGGGGATACATGATGTACCACATGTCATCGGGGTTCCTAGGGTGAGACTCGAAGAGAAATCGTTCGTATATTAGTGTGCGCGCATTAGTTTAATGATTCATGCACAACCCAATTTTGCCCGGGCCAGTTACTTGTGACCGAAGTCCCACTATACCACGATGCATTCCTACATGGGTGCGCTAAAGACTTCGATGGCGGAACTCGTCAGGGTTTTGCGGCATGTCCTAAGACCAAATCGGCTTAGGAAGTCCGTCCCGATTCACGAGAATGCCGTCGTTGTTGGTATAGACCCTATTTTGACCGACCGAGACTTAGTGTAAAACATACATAAGCGTCGTTGTAATGCTTGCTTGACTACATGCTACTTGGTTTCCGTGTCATTTTTTTCAAAAACCGTCATTTCAAAAAATGCATCTTTCCAAAAATACCAAATTTTGAAAAAACCCGAAATACTGTCCGTTTCAGGACCCGTCTTTTCAAAATATCCAACTTCAAAAACTCGGAATGCTGCCAAAATTTAGACTTACGATTGGACTCAAAATAGCCTATTTTTTTAGCCGGCATGCTTCCCATTTCAAATTTTGAATTTTCGATTCCCTTTCGATTTTCGAATTTTCAAAATTCAATTTCAATTTTCAAATCTTCGTGATGCCATCCGCGATTTTCAAATCTCCGAGATGCCGTTTTCGATTTTCAAATCTTCGGGATCCTATTTTCGATTTTCAAAATTTCGGAAATTTGTTTTTGATATTCAACTTTTCAAAAAACTCGGTCCTGTCGGCATGCTACAAATTTCAAAAGACGAGACTGTCTCCCAATTTTTCAAAACGTGAATTTACTCGCAACCATTCTAACATTTCAAAATGCCCAGTCCTATTGGCCCATTACCAATTTCGGGACCGTCTTCTCAATTTTCGAAATTCAATCACTTTTCAAAAACCTTCCTTCTTATAAGACCTACCGTAATCTGTGTGTCGGGTCTTTTCATAATTTGTCGAAGGTCTATAGCGTCGAAACTCCATCGATCCTACATCACGGGTTTCTTCCCCATCCTAGTCCGCCTTTTTCTAAAGGCATAACCGACCAACACGAGTCATACACTTGTAAGTGGAAGGTTCGTCCATACACTCGAGTCCTAACTAGAAAGTCTCACGCGATCTTTTCCTCTAGCAGGACGGTCCCCACGACCTTTCCTAAGGGAATCTCGCCCGTCTTTCAATCCGTTAGTCGAGTCATTCCAACTCTAGAACTCCTTAACTTAAGGGTCTACCCTAATCACAGGGCCACCCTTATTCGAGTCAAGTCAAGGGTCTCTAGCGTCGAAACTATGTCGATCCTACATCGCAAGTTTCCTCCCTTACCCGTCTGCCTTCCTCGAGGCCGAGTCAACCTTTTACAAGGCATAGCTCTGTAGCTAAAGGTTCGTGATCCTTACGTCTAAGGGTCACTCGTCCGACACTCGAGTCTTAACAAAACCTTCAATCTCACTCGGGGGCTACCCTTCAGCAGAGCGATCAATCACGGTTGCTCTAAGGGTCATGTCTTACGCGTGTTGTCTCACGTACCCCGCTTTTGAGTCACTTGGATGTCACACCATCTGAGTCCTACAAGAGTCCTTGGTCTCACTTGGGGGCTATTCTGCGACGGGGCGATTAATAACAGTCACCCCGAGAATCGTACCCTACTTACTTGTCTTAGGAGAGTCTAACCCGAGTCAAACAGGAGTTGTCTTTCCTCCCGCGCTATTTCCTATGCCTTGGCGTATTCGAGTTCCGAAGCAACATTTCTGATTACGTGGGTATTCTCGCAGAGTATGGCATCCACAACCGGGAATAGGGACATGGAAAACACCATTGATGAACTAAAGGCTTTGCTAGAAACAATGGTTAGTAAGCAGGCCATGTTTGAAACCCAACTAGGGTTCATAAGAGCCGACCAAGAGGCCTTGAATGCTCGTTTAACTGTCGTTGAAGAACAAGACTTCAATTATGGGTCGGTAAATACTGGGCCATTTGCCAAACTGATCAGCACGGTGCATGAGCTCGAACAACAGTTCCATGCCTCCCAAGAGAACAACATTCGTGCTGAAAACTCCCGAGACTATGCACCCATCAGTGAGAAACTACCAACAGATCTCAATCTAGAAGGGTTGCCCATTTTCGAAGGGACGGAGGATCCATTACTACACCTCCGAGCTTTCAAGGCATTCATGGCAATCAAGGGGGTCAAAGCCGAAATGTTCATCAATCTGTTCGGCACATCTCTCGGAAAATATCCAAAAGCCTGGTTCTATAGGCTTAATACAAAAAGATTCTCCACTTGGGAAGATGTGGCTACCGAGTTCGCTAAAAACTATTATGATAATACTGAACTTCAGACTACCATGCAGACTTTAGAAGTCATGGCCCAAGATCCAACAGAGGGTTTCACCAAATACCTTCAACGTTGGCCGGCTGAGAGTATTAAGCTGGTAGACAAGCCCAGCGAGAAGACACTAGTAGATGCATTCATCAACAACCTCCTACCCTCCTACCGCGTCCATCTTAGGTATGCCGGCATTTCAAACTTTGTTGTGCTTACCGAAACGGGCACTAGGATTGAAGACGATCTTCGACATAATGAAGATTTGGGTGAAGCTTCTACCGAGGGCTATACTGGACATCCACTTGAGTCCTTAGAAGCCGAAGACTACTAACAACCTCATCCAAGAGTCCAGATTTGATTTAAATCCGAGTCTGAGTCCGAGTCTAGGATGTTCTATCTCTCTCAATTTCAAAGTCAGAGTCAGAGTCAACTGTATTCTGTCCTCTTTTCAAAATTCAATAAAATCAGCTTCTCTATTTCTCATATAAGCTTCCCTTATGTGTTTCCGAGAACATGATGAACATCATCATACACTGTGAGCACATGCACGTGACTATTATAGGCACATCTATAATGACTGCAGGAACTGGCCCGTGTTCTCCTTTACTTATTCCATGTCTGGTATAGAAAGCCACAAAACTACCCCTAGTAGAAGAAGTATCGAATCCTATGACAAATCTAGGTAGTCTCCTAGTTTGGGTTCAAGACGGGAGGCAAGCCCATTTCCCACAATAAACACCCCTCCAATAAGACCGACCAATCCCTACCTTAGGTTTTAGTCTGACCAGAAGGAAAAAGAAACGTCGTAGACATGATGCCAAAAAAAAACCCAACTCGGGACGATGCTCCCACTAAGCCTGTTCGAAATTATAATGACAATACCGAGATCCAAATCACCATGCTTACCGTAGAGTACTCCACCGCAAGTTGCACTCACACAAACACCAACTATGCTTACACCTTACAAAGTTCTAACTTCAAAAGCCTAATCCAACTGATAGGCCCAACCCCGAATCCACCCACAACACTATAGGAGGGGATTACTGTGAAAAAAAAAAAGAAAAAAGAAAAAGAGTTGGACAAAAAAAAAATCAAAAGTCCAAGGAAAAAAGCAAAGGGCCAAAACAAAAGAACTGGCCATGATTATCAAAAAGAATTATCAACATCCCCCGACCAAAGCACGGTCAACTCAAATGAAGAATCCCACGACCGAGGCTAAGAGGTCAACCAAAAAAAACAAAAAAAATTCAAAAACCCATGACCATGTTTAACGGTCAACTCAAGTGAAATCTCCTTGACCGGGGTACGGTCAATTCAGAATCGATGCCCATACCATCAAATAGAAGGGTGACAATCAGGCTGGTCAGATAACACCACATTTAGCCTTCCCACATTACAACCCTCAAGACCTTCTCGAGACCTAGGCTAAGAGACAGCCCGGAATTTTGAGGATTCAAGCTCCATAGGATACCTCTAACCATTAGGGCCAGACATGGAAATCAGATCCCGCATTATCAACCTACCGCGATTGAAGTTCGAGTCATTTTTACTCGACTTCCCCCTTTCCTGCCACATTACAATACCTTACCCTCGAAGCTTTAGCTCCACAAAATCGAGCTCCAGATTTCAAAACATCAAAGCCACCTTTTACCTAGCACCACATTTCCAAAAACATCCAAACCAGTTACCAACCCCAAACACAGGAACTCAGCCTGCAGTCGGCATAGAACATGCCCAAATACTTCACACCACCTCTGGGGGCTACCCCGGAGAACGCTCACAGTCACAGGATCAACATCCTAACTATTCCAGCCCTTTGATCAAGACATCATTGGGAACACATCAACACACCTAGCCTACATCATCGCTGTGGCTAGTTACACAAAGCCCTAATAAACTAGGCAACATAACATATCTTTCAATCCACTGAACTACGGCTTGGTTTGATTTCACTACACGTGAATACGTAGGCAGCCTTTCAACAAGGGCACAACCACCCACATTGACACATATTCAAAAAGCACCATCATTCCTGTCACGACACTGTCATGTTCTCAACAGCTAGCTTTGTCGTCCTGGGGGCTTCTCTTAGACAGAAGACCTTCATCCATTCACAAAATCCAAATGACTTTCAAAAAATAGCCTCCTTTCTATAGTGTGTCCTAGTACTCGGCTCAGTCAAAGACGAGAATCTGTCGGGACTCGATGCGACACCCACTTTGGGAATGTACCCCAAAACCAAAAAATTCAAAGAGTACTAGTCTACAACACTGCTACTGCTGCAGTCCTCCTATAACGCATCTTTTCCGTTCCGATGTTCGACCGTGTTGCCACTCGCCTAGGCTACGGAATAGCGCAGCTTAAGAGTCTTGTCATCTTAGGTGGCCCACCCCCCTACCGAGTCACTGTCCAACGAGATGCCAAGTCGTGTCTGTCAACTCGTCCGGTCACGTCCAGAGTCGAGTCTGTCGATATGTTTCTCCCTTCAAATTCTCATTTTAAAAATTTGCAAAACTTAGCCAATTGAGAAAATCCTTTTCGACAAGGTCAAATTTCGGTCTATTTAAACTGCAAATTTCTTTTCTACCCCTTTCAATTTTGAAAACCTATCTCCTAGCACGTGAGTTGCTTTCAGGATTTCGATTTCAAAACTAAGCAAAAATCATTTTCCCAGCGCAAGCCAGTCTATAGATGCTAACAGCATTTCCTATATGCTATCTTGCTATATACTATGCTTGCTATTTCTGCCTATGTATCTAACATTTCAGGTACCTGCCAGTGCTTCCCAACGGAACATCAAAGGCGGTGTTTCTCCTGGAATGCCACATGCAAGTTGTCATGTGTCGGCATATGGGTACACCCAAGACTTCAGAAGCAAGTCCCTGCGCAGCTACTTTACTCCCCAGCATGAGTTGGTGTTTCTTCTGGAATGATACATCCAAGATGTGATGTGTCGGCATACGGGTACACCTATGACTGCAAAGACAAGTTCGAATCCTCACGTAGCTATCATCATCAGGACAGGTATGACCCTTTTCTTAAGGCTGGCGAGCCCTTCACGCGAGTCTAATGGACTATAAACGACCCGACCGAAAGGCTGCCAGGTCGTAATCTGCGATTGGCCTGGTAGCTACTCTGACTTTCGCCTCGTCCAAGCCTCAGTCAGAGTGGGGGCTCTGTAGACACCCGCATTTTGCCTGCTAGTGTCTATAGCAGTTCCCGACAAAACACCCAATGATGATCGGACGTAAACGTGACTTAATACGCTCGAATACGGACTCGGAATCAATAGTATCCGACGTGGGCATTTAGTGGAGTGCAAATCTCTCAAAACCGACCTCAAATCCAGGCCCAGTGGGCCGTTTCCAATAAAATGAGACAAATTTGGGTCAAAACCGTCACCGGAAATAAAACCGTCTTTTAGCGACCGAGTCAAAACCCGGTCAAAGTCGAATCCCAAGACGAACCAACCTCACATTATGTCCAAATACACAAAATGAATCAAGTCACAACAACCAAATCATTCAAAAAAAGTCAACAAATCATTCCTAAAATATCTCATCCTAATTGATCCACTCGATCGAGTGGATTGACCCACTCGGTCGAGTGGAGCCTCAAAAAACGGACCAGATTCATTTTCAAAGGCACTCGACCGAGTGCACTAGGGCTAGGGATGTCATTGGGTAGGGGCGGGTGCGGGGGATAGGTACCCCGCACCCGCACCCGCGACTCAAAAGTAATACCCGCACCCGCCCCACTACCCACCGCGGGTACAAAAGTTCTCACCGCCACCCGCTCTGCGGGTATACTTAGAAGACCCATCCCCGCCCCGCTATCCACCCATCACTCGCCTTTACCCGCCAAATTTGCGGGTATCCGCGATACACGCCAATAAAAATAAATAACACTCTCATTAACTTTTTGATTAACTAATGACATACAAAATTGCAAAATAAATGAAATCAAAGTTAATAATAAATTAAAGTTAAGTACAAACTTCATGTTACAAATTTTGTTTTTTCTTATAATATTATAGATTTAAGGCAGTGCGAGGGTAGAACGGTGCGGGTAGGCGGTGCGGGTATGGGGAGGTGCGGATGTGGGGAGGGTAAAATGTAAAAACCACCCCCGCCCCATTATCCATTGCGGGTAACATTTTCATTCCTCTACCCACCCCGCCACCCGCATAATCATCCCCGCACCCGCCCCAAGCGGTGCGAGTGCGGTGCGGTATCCGCCTTTCACCCGCGCCACTGACATTCCTAACTAGGGCCACTCGATCGAGTGACCCTAGGTCGTGGGGTTCTCCTATAAATACCCCATCAACCCGTCACATTAGGGGGACTTTTTCCATCATATTCTTCAGCCAACTTTACTTTCAAAAACCCTACATTTTTCAGCCATATCAAGTTACAAATCATCACCATTTTCGACATCACCATATACACATCCTCTCTACACACACATACAATCAAAAACTCGAGATCAAAACTCGCCAAAGACCCGAGAGCAACCTCTCCCAAACCAATCACACCATAACTCCTCCTACATTCTCGACACTCCCGCGCACACGCCGCTACGTTACGAGTTCGTTTTCGAGATTAAGCATGTAGGTTGAGGGTGTAATTCAAATCCCGACATCTCTTTCTCCTTTCTCTTTTCATTTTGATTATATATATATATATATGTATTATTATTATTATTATTATTACTATTATTATTATTATTACTAACCGCTAACACTAACATTTTAATTTCGTGTATACTAACTCTCTAATCTAACACTTTTATTTATCGCAATCTAACATTTTTTATTTACTGTATCTAACACCTAACATTTAATTTTATCGTTTACTAATTTTTATCCTTTCGTCATTAACATATTAATACCGTGTATATATATATTTATATAATATTAAAATTAGGATCTTAACACGTTTGACTTCGACGATCATCCAAAGTCCGTTTAATCCCTTTACGAGTCACGACAGAGGTGGCGCCCTTTCGAGGAGCGCCGCCCCAATGTACTCAAGGGCATAACGCAATCGTGATTGCTCATAGTTGAACGCATAAGACTCCATTTCTAAGATTAGTACGAGATCCGTTGAGGCGGAAACCGACATCACATAATCCTTCAGGATTAGTATCGATGTCGTGACGCGGAGGACTATAATTTCGTCATTAATCAAACTTTTCAATCACATAATAGCATATTTCATAAAATCCCGATAACGGTCTCATAATCGTATAATACACGTTTATGACATCGAGAACCGAGTTGAATTTAAATAATGCAATATTTTTATTTAACTCGGTCAATTATCGGGTTCAAACAAATAAAAATCAAACGAGCCATGCCTCGTACAGGGGGCACTCGATCGAGTGCCATGGGCCACTCGATCGAGTTGGACCCCAAAAACTGGGCAGTAGCGGCTTCGAGTGTGCACTCGATCGAGTCCATGCCATGACTCGATCGAGTGGGTCCTGTAGCCCAGTTGTAGACACCCACATTTTGCCTGCTAGTGTCTATAGCAGTTCCCGACAAAACACCCGATGATGATCGGACGCTAACGTGACTTAATACGCTCGAATACGGACTCAGAATCAATAGTATCCGACGTGGGCATTTAGCGGAGTGCAAATCTCTCAAAACCGACCTCAAATCCAGGCCAAGTGGGCCGTTTCCAATAAAATGAGACTAATTTGGGTCAAAACCGTCACCGGAAATAAATCCCGTCTTTTAGCGACCGGGTCAAAACCCGGTCAAAGACGAAACCGTCTCACAAAATCAGCCAAGTTCATTCTCAAAAACTGGCGCACAAAATCAGAATTCAAAAAGCAAATCAAATCCACAAGAATCAACTTCTTCCTAAAATGACTCGATTCACTTGATTCACTTGATCAAGTCTATAAATACTCCCCCCAACCCCTTTGCATTTTCAGTTTTGAAGGGCCTTGGCAACCCTCATTTACCCTACATTTTCTACCATAATCTACCTAAACACTCTACACTACAACCCCAAGCAAAACCATACAAAAAAACCGAGCCATTTGCCCTCGAAAAACCGGCGGCATACATACACACACACACATACATATTCAAAATCCCGAGATCAAAACTCGTCAAAGACACACACCATAACTCACCCTACATATCTCGACACTCCCGCGCTCCCGTCGCTATTACGAGTTCGTTTCCGAGGCCATTAAGCATGTAGGTTGAGGGTGTATTTCAAATCCCGACATCTCTTTCTCCTTTCTCTTTTCTTTTTGATTATGTATATATATGTATTATTATTATTATTATTACTAACCGCTAACACTAACATTTTAATTTCGTGTATACTAACTCTCTAATCTAATACTTTTTTAATTTATTGTATCTAACACCTAACATTTAATTTTATCGTTTACTAATTTTTATTCTTTCGTCATTAACATATTAATACTGTATATATATATATTTATATAATATTAAAATTCGGATCTTAACACGTTTGACTACGACGATCATCCAAAGTCCGTTTAATCCCTTTACGAGTCACGACGGAGGTGGCACCCTTTCGAGGAGCGCCGCCCCAATGTACTCAAGGGCATAACGCGATCGTGATTGCTCATAGTTGAACGCGTAAGACTCCATTTCTAAAATTAGTACGAGATCCGTTGAGGCGAAAACCGACATCACATAATCCTTTAGGATTAGTATCGATGTCGTGACGCGGAGGACTATAATTTCGTCACTAATCAAAATTTTCAATCACATAATAGCATATTTCATAAAATCCCGATAACGGTCTCATAATCGTATAATACACGTTTATGACATCGAGAACCGAGTTGAATTTAAATAATGCAATATTTTTATTTAACTCGATCAATTATCGAATTCAAACAAATAAAGGACACACGGCCAGACCCCCATGCGAGTCGCGCGCCGGTCAGGCGACTCGCGGGGAGGCCTGTTCGACCGAGTCCTCTTTCTCGTTTTCTCGCCTTTCTATCCTCTTCGATTCTTACATCAATAGGCGACTTTCGCGACATATTTCCATATTTTGAGGCTCGTCTTTTTTTACGACTTTTAGTCGACACGTGTAAAGTCAATCACGTGATCCTATTTTTCAAAACTCATGCATATCATATCACTTAAAACGACTTTGATCGACAGTCTTGAACTATTAATCTTGTGTCGACGACTCTTTAGTCGTATCCGACACATGATTAATTTAGACTCTATTCCTCGATGTGATAAGTCGGGACAAGGCATCGGGATTTGGGATCGGGCTAACACCACGTCTAGGTTCCATATCTCCGTTCTCCGTTTAATACACAATATAATGTGTATTTAATCGAAGTTCGTCCATTCACACGACTTACGGTCTAGTTTATATTTATTATATACGGGTCCGTTTCTAGTTAGCATTTGCCGCTTATAATTCGATCATTCTATTTTATTGCTCGTTGTATTGTGAATTCCGGGTTGTATTCCGCCCGTGTAATTTGTAAATTATTTACGAGTTTTCTATTATTTGATGTTTGCCATTTATTTATTTAAATGAACATCGCATGCTAAATCACTTTGACATGAATCAAGATGCATTAAATGACGTAGTTAATCAACAACTCGCATGCTTAGCCCGAAAACGCTGTTTGCATATCATTTAATCGTTTTACTAGCGCGCGCACACGAACACAAACGATGTCTTAGTAGAGGCCGCCATGTGCGGGCGGGGTTGGGTGTCCTTAGTGGGCTTCCCAACACGTACCCTCACCCCTTACTCAGAACCTTGGTTTCCGGATGCCCGAAACCATTGGCGCACGAGAGTCATTCTATATACGAAAGCCGGTTTAAAAGGTATCGATATTGCAATGCAAAGGGACGAGCCCCATAAACTCTGAAATCGAAGTGGGCCGTACTTTGTGTATAGCCCATGACGACATAGAGTGGGCTCGAATGGTTCCGAATTACCATAAATTCGGTGGCGACTCCAACTTTAACTTAAATTTCGAACCCGAGAACAATCTCACCACGAGATTCATTCGCCTACCCAAACCCGTGCGTGGCCGCGTCGGGGTGTACCTACGTCATGTCCACAATTTGGCGACTCCGCTGGGGATACCTGATGTACCACATGTCATCGGGGTTCCTAGGGTGAGACTCGAAAAGAAATCGTTCGTATATTAGTGTGCGCGCATTAGTTTAATGATTCATGCATAACCCAAATTTTTGCCCGGGCCGGTTACTTGTGACCAACGTCCCACTATACCATGGTGCATTCCTACATGGGTGCGCTAAAGACTTCGATGGTGGAACTCGTAAGGGTTTTGCGGCATGTCCTAAGACCGACTCGGCTTAGGGAGTCCGTCCTGACTACGAGAATACTATCGTCGTTGGTATAGACCCTATTTTGGCCGACCGAGACTTAGCGTAAAGCATACATAAGCGTCGTTATAATGCTTGTTTGACTACGTGCTGCTTCGTTTCCGTGTCATTTTTCAAAAACCGTCATTTAAAAAAAAATGCATCTTTCCAAAAATACCAAATTTTGAAAAACCCGAAATACTGTCCGTTTCGGGACCCGTCTTTTCAAAATATCCAATTTCAAAAACTCGGAATGCTGCCAACTTTTAGACTTACGATTTGACTCAAAATAGCCTATTTTCTAGCCGGCATGCTGTCCATTTCAAAATTCGAATTTCTGATCCACCATTCGATTTTCGAATTTTCAAAATTCATTTCGATTTTCGAATTTCAAAATTCCATTTCGATTTTTTTCAAATCCTCGAGATGCGATTCTCGATTTTCAAATCTCCGAGATGTCGTTTTCAATTTTCGAATCTTCGGGATCTTTTTTTCGATTTTCAAATTTTTGGAAATTTATTTTCGATATTCAAATTTTCAAAATTCCAAATATTCAACTTATAAAAAAAATACTCGGCCCTGTCGGCTTGCTGCCAATTTCAAAAGACGGGATCGCCTCAATTTTCAAAACGCGAAATTACTCGCAACCATTCTAATATTTCAAAATGCCCGGTCCTATTGGCCCACCGCCAATTTCAGGACTGTCCTCTCAATTTTCAAAATTCAATCATTTTTCAAAAACCTTCCTTATTATAGGACCTAACGTAATTCGTGTGTCGGGTCTTTTCGTAATACGTCGAAGGTATTTAGCGTCGAAACTCCGTCGATCCTACATCACGGGTTTCTTCCCCATCCTAGTCCGCCTTTTCCTAAAGGCATAACCGACCAACACGAGTCATACACTCATAAATGGAAGGTTCGTCTGAACACTCGAGTCCTAACTAGAAAGTCACACGCGATCTTTCCCTCCGACAGGACGGTCCCCACGACCTTTCCTAAGGGAATTTTGCCCGTCTTTCAATCCGTTAGTCGATTCATCCCAATTCAAGTCCTTTAACTTAAGGGTCTACCCTAATCACAGGGTCTATCCTTATTCAAGTCAAGTCAAGGGTCTCTAGCGTCGAAACTCTGCCGATCTTACATCGCGAGTTTCTTCCCTTACCCCGTCTGCCTTCCTCGAGGCCGAGTCAACCTTTTACAAGGCATAGCCCTGTAGCGAAAGGTTCGTGATCCTTACGTCTAAGGGTCACTCGTCCGACACTCGAGTCTTAGCAAAACCTACAATCTCACTCGTGGGCTACCCTTCAGCAGAGCGATCAATCACGGTTGCTCTAAGGGTCATGTCCTACATGTGGTGTCTCACGTGTGTCACTTTCGAGTCATTCAGATGCCACATCATCTGAGTCCTATCAGAGTCTTTAGTCTCACTTGGGGGTTGTCCTCCACCCGAGCATTCAACCACAGTCACCTTAAGGGGTACCTTACGTTCATCATACACCGGCATTCTTATGATGTCTTCTTCGAGTCGTACCTATGCTACGAACACCCGAGTCTCCTAAAGGTTTAGGTCGCCACGGTTGGTCCAAACACGTGACGCGGTCAAACACGGTCGCCCCATTTTCGGACTTACCCTCGTGCAGCTTGAGTCTCATCGTCGAGTCCAAGCCAGGGTTGTTACCTCGTCTAGGTCAACGTTCGAGTATCCCGGTCCAAGAGTCTTTGTCGACCCGTCACCCCGGGCCATGTCTAGTTTGACTCCCTCTCTTGCATTCGCGCAAAGTCGAGTTTTGGCGAGTCGTGGCACCTGTCGTTTCCTCCAATCAAGGAACTTACCAAAAAGAAACGACCAACCAAGTATCCGAAAGTCCGGATTCGATTCGAGTCTAAGTCTGAGTCCGAGTCTAGGATATCCTACATCCTCTTTTCAAAGTCAGAGTCAGAGTCAACTGTATTCTGTCTTCTTTTCAAATTCAATAAAATCAGCTTTTCTATCTCTCATATATGCTTTCCTTATGTGTTTCCGAGAACATGATGAACACCATCATACACTGTAAGCACATGCACGTGACTATTATAGGCACATCTATAATGACTACAGGAACTGAGACCCGTGTTTTCCTTTACCTATTCCATGTCTGGTATAGAATGCCACATAACTACCCCTAGTAGGAGCAGTATCGAATCCTATGACAAATCTAAGTAGTCTCCTAGTTTGGGTTCAAGACGGAAGGCAAGCCCATTTCCCACAATAAACACCCCTCCAATAAGACTGATCAATCCCTACCTTAGGCGTTAGTCTGACCAGAAGCAAAAAAGAAGCATCGTGACTCTATAGGCTTGATGCCAAAAATACCCAACTCGGGACGATGCTCCCACTAAGCCTGCTCGGAATTATGATGACAATATCGAGATCCAAATCACCATGCTTACCGTAGAGTACTCCACCGCGAGTTGCACTCACCAACTGGGCTTACACCTTACAAAGGTTTAGCTCCACAAGCCTAATCCAACCGATGGGGCCACCCCCATATCCACCCACAACATCAAAGAGAGGGATAGCCGTGAAAAAAAACTGGACAAAAAACAGAAGTCCAAAGAAAAAAAAAAGCAAAAGGTCGAAACAAAAGAGCTGGCCATGACCAAAAAAGAACTCTCAACATCCCTCGACCAGATACGATCAATCCCTTGACCGGGCCACAATCAACTCAAGTGAAGGATCCCACGACCGGGGCTAAGAGGTCAACCCAAAAAAAAAACAAAAAAATTCAAATACCCATGACCGTGGTCAACGTTCAACTCAAGTGAAAATCCCTTGACCGGGGTACGGTCAATTCAAAAATTATCAATGCCTATACCACCCAATAGGAAAGAGACAATCAAGCTGGTCAGCTAACACCACACTTAGCCTTCCCACATTGCAACCCTCAAGACCTTCTCGAGACCTAGGCTAAGAGACAGCCCGGAATTTTGAGGATTCTAGCTCCACATGATACACCCTAACCATTAGGGCCAGACATGGAAATCAGATCCCGCATTATCAAACCTACCCTGATCGAAGTCCGAGTCATTTTTACTCGACTTCCCCCTTTCCTACCACATTACAATTCCTTACCCTCGAAGCCTTAGCTCCACAAAAGCGAGCTCCAGATTTCGAATCATCAAAGCCACTTTCTACCTAGCACCACATTTCCAAAAAACATCCAAACCAGTTACCAACCCCAAACACGGGAACTCAACCTGCGGTCGGCATAGAACATGCCCAAATAGTTCACACCACCTCTGGGGGCTACCCCGGAGAACGCTCACAGTCACGGGATCAACATCCTAACTGTTCTAGCCCTTTGATCAAGACATCATTGGGAATTCACCTAGCCTACACCATCGCTATGGCTAGTTACACACAAAGCCCTAATAAACTAGGCACCATAATATATCTTCCAATCCACTGAACTACGTCTTGGTTTGATTTCACTACACGTGAATACGTAGGCAGCCTTTCAACAAGGGCACAACCACCTACATTGACACAAATATAAAAAAGCACCGTCATTCCTATCACGACAATGTCATGTTCTCAACAGCTAGCTTTGTCGTCCTGGGGGCTTCTCTTAGGCAAAAGACTCCCATCCACTCACATAATCCAAAAGACTTTCAAAATCTAGCCTCCTTTCTGTAGTGTGTCCTAGTACTCGGCTCAGTCGGAGACGAGAATCTGTCGGGACTCGATGCGACACCCACTTTGGTAATGTACCCCAAAACCAAAAATTCAAAGAACACTAGACTACAACATTGCCACTGCTGAGTCCTGCAGAAGCAGTCTCATTACAGACTATGACACATCCTTCCCATTTCGATGCATGTTCGACCGTGTTGCCACTCGCCTAGGCTACGAAATAGCGCAACTTAAGAGTCTTTTCATCTTAGGTGGCCCACCCCCCTCGAGAGTCCAAGTCGTGTCTGTCAACTCGTCGTCCTGTCACGTCCAGAGTCGAGTCTGTCGGTACCTCCTTCCTCAAATTTTTCACTTCAAAATTCTTGCTTTGAAATTTGCAAAACTTAGCCATTTGATAAAATCCTTTTCGACAAGGTCAAATTTCAGTCTATTTAAACTGCAAATTTCTTTTCTACCCCTTTCAATTTTGAAAACCTATCTCTTAGCACGTGAGTTGCTTTCAGGACTTCGATTTCAAAATGAAACAAAAACCATTTTCCCCAGCGCAAGTCAGTCTATAGATGCTAATTGCATTTCCTATGTGCTATCTTGCTATCTGCTATGCCTGCTATTTCTGCCTATGTATCTAACATTTCAGGTACCAGCTAGTGCTTCTCAACGGAACATCAAAGGCGGTGTTTCTCCTGGAATGCTACATGCAAGTTGTCATGTGTTGGCATACGGGTACACCCAAGACTTCAGAAGCAAGTCCCGTGCAACTACTTTACTCCCCAGCGTGAGTCGGTGTTTCTCCTGGAATGCTACATCCAAAATGTGATGTGTCGGCATACGAGTACACCTATGACTTCAAAGGCAAGTTCGACTCCCCACGGAGCTATCGTCATCAGGACAGGTATGACCCCTTTTCTTATGGCTGGCGAGCCCTTCACGCAAGTCTAATGGACTATAAACGACCCGACCGGAAGGCTGCCAGGTCGTAATCCTCGATTGGCCTGGTAGCTACTCTGACTTTCGCCTTATTCAAGTCTCAGTCAGAGTGGGGGCTCTGTAGACACCCACATTTTGCCTGCTAGTGTCTATAGCAGTTCCCGACAAAACATCCGATGATGATCGGACGCTAACGTGACTTAATACGCTCGAATACGGACTCAGAATCAATAGTATCCGACGTGGGCATTTAGCGGAGTGCAAATCTCTCAAAACCGACCTCAAATCCAGGCACAGTGGGCCGTTTCCAATAAAATGAGACTAATTTGGGTCAAAACCATCACCGGAAATAAATCCCGTCTTTTAGCGACCGGGTCAAAACCCGGTCAAAGACGAAACCGTCTCACAAAATCAGCCAAGTTCATTCTCTAAAACTGGCGCACAAAATCAGAATTCAAAAAGCAAATCAAATCCACAAGAATCAACTTCTTCCTAAAATGACTCGATTCACTTGATTCACTTGATCAAGTCTATAAATACTCCCCCCAACCCCTTTGCATTTTCAGTTTTGAAGGGCCTTGGCAACCCTCATTTACCCTACATTTTCTACCCTAATCTACCTAAACACTCTACACTACAACCCCAAGCAAAACCATACAAAAAAACCGAGCCATTTGCCCTCGAAAAACCGGCGGCATACATACACACACACATACATATTCAAAATCCCGAGATCAAAACTCGTCAAAGACACACACCATAACTCACCCTACATATCTCGACACTCCCGCGCTCCCGTCGCTATTACGAGTTCGTTTCCGAGGCCATTAAGCATGTAGGCTGAGGGTGTATTTCAAATCCCGACATCTCTTTCTCCTTACTCTTTTCTTTTTGATTATGTATATATATGTATTATTATTATTATTAATATTACTAACCGCTAACACTAACATTTTAATTTCGTGTATACTAACTCTCTAATCTAATACTTTTTTTATTTATTGTATCTAACACCTAACATTTAATTTTATCGTTTACTAATTTTTATCCTTTCGTCATTAACATATTAATACTGTATATATATATATATATATATATATATATATTTATATAATATTAAAATTCGGATCTTAACACGTTTGACTACGACGATCATCCAAAGTCCGTTTAATCCCTTTACGAGTCACAACGGAGATGGCACCCTTTCGAGGAGCGCCGCCCCAATTTACTCAAGGGCATAACGCGATCGTGATTGCTCATAGTTGAACGCGTAAGACTCCATTTCTAAGATTAGTACGAGATCCGTTGAGCGAAAACCGACATCACATAATCCTTTAGGATTAGTATCGACGTCGTGACGCGGAGGACTATAATTTCGTCACTAATCAAAATTTTCAATCACATAATAGCATATTTCATAAAATCCCGATAACGGTCTCATAATCGTATAATACACGTTTATGACATTGAGAACCGAGTTGAATTTAAATAATGCAATATTTTTATTTAACTCGGTCAATTATCGAATTCAAACAAATAAAGGACACACGGCCAGACCCCCATGCGAGTCGCGCGCCGGTCAGGCGACTCGCGGGGAGGCCTGTTCGACCGAGTCCTCTTTCTCGTTTTCTCGCCTTTCTATCCTCTTCGATTCTTACATCAATAGGCGACTTTCGCGACATATTTCCATATTTTGAGGCTCGTCTTTTTTTACGACTTTTAGTCGACACGTGTAAAGTCAATCACGTGATCCTATTTTTCAAAACTCATGCATATCATATCACTTAAAACGACTTTGATCGACGGTCTTGAACTATTAATCTTGTGTCGACGACTCTTTAGTCGTATCCGACACATAATTAATTTAGACTCTATTCCTCGATGTGATAAGTCGGGACAAGGCATCGGGATTCGGGATCGGGCTAACACCACGTCTAGGTTCCATATCTCTGTCCTCCGTTTAATACACAATATAATGTGTATTTAATCGAAGTTCGTCCATTTACACGACTTACGGTCTAGTTTATATTTATTATATACGGGTCCGTTTCTAGTTAGCATTTGTCGCTTATAATTCGATCATTCTATTTTATTGCTCATTGTATTGTGAATTCCGGGTTGTATTCCGCCCGTGTAATTTGTAATTTATTTACGAGTTTTCTATTATTTGATGTTTGCCATTTATTTATTTAAATGAACATCGCATTCTAAATCACTTTGATGTGAATCAAGATGCATTAAATGACGTAGTTAATCAACAACTCGCATGCTTAGCCCGAAAACGCTATTTGCATATCATTTAATCGTTTTACTAGCGCGCGCACACGAACACAGACGATGTCTTAGTAGAGGCCGCCATGTGCGGGCGGGGTTGGGTGTCCTTAGTGGGCTTCCCAACACGTACCTTCACCCCTTACTCAGAACCTTGGTTTTCGGATGCCCGAAACCGTTGGCGCACGAGAGTCATTCTATATACGAAAGCCGGTTTAAACGGTATCGATATTGCAATGCAAAAAGACGAGCCCCATAAACTCTGAAATCGAAGTGGGCCGTACTTTGTGTATAGCCCATGACGACATAGAGTGGGCTCGAATGGTTCTGAATTACCATAAATTCGGTGGCGACTCCAACTTTAACTTAAATTTCGAACCCGAGAACAATCTCACCACGAGATTCATTCGCCTACCCAAACCCCCGCGTGGCCGCGTCGGGGTGGACCTACGTCATGTCCACACCAGTAATCCGAGAGCTTTAATGCAACATTCGAGCCTCGTCATTTTTTTACGACTTTTAGTCGACACGTGTAAAGTCAATCACGTAATTCTAATCTTCAAAACCCATGCATATCACTATCACTTAAAACGACTTTAATCGACGGTCTCGCACTATTAATCTTGTGTCGACGACTCTTTAGTCGTATCCGACACATGATTAATTTAGACTCTATTCCTCGATGTGATAAGTCGGGACAAGGCATCGGGATTCGGGATCGGGCTAGCACCACGCCTAGGTTCCATATCTCCCCCCTTTGCTTAATACGCAATATAATGCATAATTAATCGAAGTTCGTCCATTTGCACAACTTACGGTCTAGTTTATATTATACGGGTCCGTTTCTAGTTAACATTTGCTGCTTATAATTCAATTATTCTACTTTATTGCTCGTTGTATTGTGAATTCCGGGTTGTATTCCGCCCGTTTAATTTGTAATTTATTTACGAGTTTTCTATTATTTGATGTTTGCCATTTATTTATTTAAATGAACATCGCATGCTAAATCACTTTGACGTGAATCAAGATGCATTAAATGACGTAGTTAATCAACAACTCGCATGCTTAGCCCGAAAACGTTGTTTGCATATCATTTAATCGTTTTACTAGCGCGCGCACACGAACACTAACGATGTCTTAGTAGAGGCCGCCGTGTGCGGGCGGGGTTGGGTGTCCTTAGTGGGCTTCCCAACACGTACCCTCACCCCTTACTCAGAACATTGGTTTCCGGATGCCCGAAACCATTGGCGCACGAGAGTCATTCTATATACGAAAGCCGGTTTAAACAGTATCGATATTGCAATGCAAAGGGACGAGCCCCATAAACTCTGAAATCGAAGCGGGCCGTACTTTGTGTACAGCCCATGACGACATAGAGTGGGCTCGTATGGTTCCGAATAACCACAAAATTCGGTGGCGACTCCATTTTGACTTAAATTTCGAACCCGAGAACAATCTCACCACGAGATTCATTCGCCTACCCAAACCCGCACGTGGCCGCGTCGGGGTGGACCTACGTCATGTCCACAAGCATTTATTTGGATGAAGATCAAGCCTTTGGAGGAGATATGGAGCTTATTTGAAGACCACAAGCATGTTTGTGGGAGATATTGATTATGTAATGTGAGTCGAGTTGAATCTCTAGGTGATTATGAAGAGCCATGAAATGGCAAGGCGGAAAACGAAGTAAACAAGATCGTCAGGCGAAATTTCGCCGGGTGAGACCTGACCGGGCGAAATTTCGCCCTACGAAAAATTTCCCAGATTTGCCAGAATTGACGAAAATACCGTCGGGCAAAATTTCGCCCGATGAGATTTTCACCGGGTGAAATTTCGCCCGGTGGAAAAAGAGTTGGCAAAATGATTTTCACGACGAAAATTCCTTTGAGTGAAATTTCACCCGATGGTGCTCGACCGGGTGAAATTTCACCCGACGACATGGCTGGTCACTTCTATCCTATTTACTCACTACAATTTCAATTCACTCCTTCACATTTACCACACATATTTTTTCCTCCAAAATTTTTACACCAAAATTTTACCACCCACTTTAAAACTTTCACTTTCTCTCCTCAACCACCTTTATTTATATCACTTTTACCTCACAATTCACTCCACATTTTCACCCTTCATAAAAACATCAAACCACCTTCCATACCTCAACCACATTTAAACCTCCATTCTCATAATTTCATCTCCATCCTTGGTGATTTAATTGTGGGTTTTGAAGAAGGTAAAGCTAAAGTTTTGGGAGCATTCTTGCAAACTATTATTATGAAGACAGGAGCTAAGCGAGCCGCTCGTAAACAAGGTATGACTTCAACCTCTACACTTTCTAAATGTTCTAAGCCTAAACTTTTACCTTGTCCTAATACCCCTTTGGCTCAAACCTTCTTTGAAATGACCTTTCAGAGTACTAGGTGGCCTTGTCCCTTCACAATGGAAAATTTAGGAATTGAGGACGATATTAAAGAGTTATCGTCTAGGACCGGAACTAGCGGACTTCTTAGTCTCATGGCTTCTACATATAAAGACTTGACTTGTGAGTTCCTAGGAATCTTTACTATTGATAATCCGACCGCACCAAGAATGTTTAAATTTAGATTATTCGGTAAACACCATTGTTTGACTATTTCTGAGTTTGACTTAGCTTTAAGCTTACCCTCATCAGGTACTGGACTTAGTGAACCTCCGAGCGATTTACAAGCTAGTGCGTCTAGAAGAGACCTTTGGAAGTGCATATCACGTGGTGAATGGGATTATGAGCCTAAATCAAACTTTCCCTCTGAAATCCGTAACACCGCAATTCGTTATTTCTCTAAAATACTCTCCCACTGCTTGTTACCCTCGATCGATAATATTATTAATCTTGATGTGTGTGTCTTGCAATTAATTTGTGACTCTTTGCTTGGTAACCCTAACCCCTTAAACCTACCACTTGTCGTAGCGTAGCATTTTCACCGTATTATTGTTGCCCAACGCCCCTTTGTAGACTGTGGAGGTCTTGTGACCTTAATTGCAAAAAACTTAGGTTATGCGACCAACCATCTTATCCCACTAGACAATTCCGTCTGGCTTGACGAGGCCTATCTACTCACTTGGATCTTTCATGTACAAGATCATCGCCTCGTCTCCATTAGCCATGACCGTGCTTTAATAGTCCCCAACGCACAACGAACCAATATCTTTAATTGCCACAATTGGGACCTACCTTTAGATCCCGGTGAATTCCGACTGAACACGAGACTGAGTTGGGAGCAAGGGAAGGTTGGAGTATGCACACTACACATTACCCGAGGGTCGTATAATCTACGACCTTTGTAAGTTAGAACCTACCAGGGGCATACAACCCTATCTCGGGTCTCCGACGGCTTCTTGCGCGTCAAACGACTACCCAATTTAGACCCTCTCCCGGATTCGGTAGTTAGTGTGGTGTGTGTGTGTTGTGTATGTGTGCGGGTTGTGTTGGTGAGTCTTTAATCATCTATAATTGCATGTCTTTGGATTAATTTCGTTCCTTGTTCCTTGTCCCTTCATTATTATAATCATTGTGATTGTTCTAACTCTAACAAAATTTGCAAGCTGTCCCACTGCCTGACTGTTGCGGCCGAAGCGGCCTTGGTTTTGCTCCCGGTCTTTTGGCGATGTGATTACGCCACTGACCCTTTTGAAAAATCCAAATTTTACTCATTTTCTCAAATTTTTCTTAATCCGGACTAGGTGACGTGACTACACCTACGCCCAATTTTTCACCCTTTAGTTTTAATTTTCTTTTCTTTCCATTTATTTCATTTTCATTTTCTTAGCCACTTGGCCATGGTCTAGGTGATGTGATTGCACCTAGGCCCGCCACTATTTTATAGCTTTCTTTATTTTTTCCTTTTTCTTTTCTAAAAAATTTCGAAAAATCCAAAAACATTTGAAAAATCATAAAAATCCAAAAAGATTTTTCTTTTCCGTCTTTGTCGATCTTCCCCTACTTGTCCATTGAGGACAATGTACAGTTTTAGTGTGGGGGAGGGATCTACTATCTTTTATTTTACAAAAACCTTTTCAAAAAACATAAAAATTTGAAAATTTTGAAAAATCAAAAATATTTTCCTTTCTTTCTCTTTTCTTTTCTCGTTTTTGTTATGTTTTCGTGTCCCGTGTATGGTCTTGTTCTCTACTCTTACAGGTAACCACCACCTTGATAGCACGAATTGAAGAGATTATGAAAGCACTCCGTTTGGTAACTTCCTTCCTTCTTTCTTATTTACTATTAGACGCTTTTGTAGAAGGAGTTAGGTTGTTGCCATTGGAGGCTCTCGAAGTTGAGCATTTGGGTGTCGTGGTTGATTGTGTGCTTTAATGTTGATGGAGTATGGAGTACATGACTTTACTTGTGTTTTCTTTTATTTGCCTTTTCCTTTTTCGTGTGTTTCTTTTGTTTTTGTATAGTGTGTCTAGGACTAAACTTTTCGAAAACCCGATTACAAACCTTTTACAAGAGTTTACATTCCATTGTAGATAACTCATTGTAGATTTTGGACCTTAATCTAGTAGAATGACTCTTAATCAATGAATTTGTTGATCCTTTAACTTGAGTCCACCTTTTCCACTAGAGGTTTACTTTGGGGTTTGCATTTGACCACCTTGACCACTCATGGAGGAGTTAGGCCTTGGTTCCCTCATCCTTTTTCTAGGTGACCTTGCTCGAGTGACCATTGCATCTTTAGTCCAAATCTCTTCCATCTCTTTGTGGTTATCCGGGAATGGCGCACGTTCTCGATTACCTATTTTCCTCCACCTATACATCACCACAATAAGTTTACACAAAAATAACCTCCAAGCTTGGTTTCAAACCACGTCAAAAAGCCAAAAAAGGGCAAACCAAAGCAAGAAAAAAAGGGCTCAAAAACATGAAAAACAAAGGAGAGAAAAGGAGCTTCAAAGCAAAAACATGAAAAACAAAGGAGAGCTTCATATCATCAAAAACGTCTCCTTCGGAAAAAAAAAGCCCTTTGATTGATTCGTCGCCGTAAAGTGCCTACTAGAGGACCGAGTCCCGAGGTAGGAAGATAGCGGTGATTAGTCGATCCACCCCAATAATTGTAAACACTCCACCTCTTTATTTGGGCTAATTTAGGAAATTCGAGTTTGGAACGACCCTCTTGGCTTAGCCAAAGAGAGCGGGACTGCACCTAGCTACAGTGTCAAACGAATCCATCGTTCACCTTTTCCACTCCATGTATCGCCCCGTCGTACCCCTTTAGAAGATTAGGAGGACCTGGCTAAGTTATCAACATCTTTATTGCTTAATTGTCATAGTATTAGGCTTTGGTCCTTGTTTACGTGGGTGATTTATCTTGGAAGTTTATTGTTGTTTTAGGTAAGTAATCGGTGTCTTCCCCCACCGTCTTGATGAGGGATTCGGTGTTTTGTTTTTGCTTTGGATGCGTCTATTCTTTCGTGTTATGTGTTTTTGTGTGTTCAGTCGCATCCAGCATTTTGAGCAAGCCCCAACTTGCCTTGCCTGGAAGTACTCTACCTCATGGGTATTTCGATGTGAGTTGAAGGGACGAAGCGGGCCCGTTAATTGCCCCGTATCGGCTTAGCATAGTCTAGCTAATAGTAGTAGTTGTAATTTCTTTTTGGGTCTTTGCTCGTGGACGAGCAACGGTTTAGTGTGGGGGAATTGTTGTGTGCTAAATTTAAACCGTTTTTCCTCCCATTTAGACCCGTTTTTCCCTCGTTTTGCGAGTTTAGAGTGCGATTATCGCCATATTTTGAGTACTTCTCGCATTAGTGTCCCTCTTGTGCGTTTTACATGTTTTTGGTAGTTTTTCTATCAATTTTGATAGGATTTGGCACCAAAATCACGATCGAGCTTCCACGAGCACAAGAGAAGGGAACATCGTCCAAAGAGTAAAGCACACAACTTAAAGTTCAAGTCATCCAATCAATCGACGAAGAATAAGACAAGAAAAAGAGGCCAGAAATATAACCGGGTGAAATTTCACCCGATGAAGTACCACCGGGCAAAATTTCACCCGACGGTAAATGTGCCTTCCCGAAGATTTTTCGAGCTTCTCCACCGGGCGAAATTTCGCCCACCGGGTGAAATTTCGCCCGATGGTGAAAGTGTCCAAAAACGCGAAACTGGAAAAAGTTCACCGGGTAAAACCACCGGGTGAAGTTTCACCCGACGGTATTGGTCCATGCACGACAGGGCGAAGTTCCACCTCATGAAGATTAAAGGGTGATTGTCTCACTAATGGAGCAAAAGTTGGATTTGGGCTTTAGGTTAACAACCCATTAAGGCATTACTATATATATTACTACCCTAGTTAGTTGCCTATTACCTCTCCATTAAGCTTAGGAGGAAATATGTGAAAAGGCATCCATTAGTAATACTCTATAGTAATCTTAGTAGTAATCCTCCACAATTCTAGTAGTTTACCTAGTAGTTTAGTAGTAGATCTTCCTAGTTTCTCATCAACAATTATCTAGATTTCAAGTTTGTAGAAGATTATTCCAAGTTTTATTTGAAGATTTGTGGGGATTATTGAAGGATTAGTGACAAGTTCTTCATTTTCTTCATCAAAGATTCAATCTTTATTTATGGAATCCTCTTATTTATTGTAGATCTTCATAGTTGGTACATTTCTCTTCCACTCCCTAATCTCTAGATTTCATTTATGTTGTTCTAGATTATTCTCTAGTTATCATAGTTTCCTTAATATCTCTAGATCTAGTTATTATGCATGGTTTAGTTAATTTCTCCCTTATTGATGATATGTTGTCTTCCACCATGATTACTGAGTAGATTTCTGGTTGGGGGGGGTTTAGGGATGAGGACTTGGATTATTTGAATCAAGGGATGTTGGTGGGTTGTTTGCTTGTTGGTTTATCTTGTTTATGGTTGTTGTGTCATTGTTGTTTTAGTCCGGCCAACTAGACCGACCTTGACTCATTTCTATCAATATGGGGAAATTCGGGGTAGAAATTACTGTAAATTTGAGACTTACCGTTCTTCACCGCGAAAGCGGGTTTTTAGGTGGGTTTGGTGAAGAAACTGAAAGGTGGCATTCTCCCTTTATCAATGTTGTGACAAAAACTCGATCCCGACCTTCTTAGACTCCATTGTCTGAATCCCGACTTCCCCCTAACACCTTTCCCTAGATTAATCATCACTAGCTACCTCCATCGTTGTTCCTCTAGTGTAGACTCGACCTTTAGAAACCACCCCCCTCTAGATTCCAAACACGCCTCTTTAAACTCGACATACACTCCGTTCCCTGTGGACCGACCTCGACTTACCACGATTACTCTAGTAGTTTTTGTATTATTACGAGTCTACAAATATTGTTTGACCCCCCGTCCTTCGCTAAACGACCGATCCGATTTGGGGAGCCGTCACTTTCGTGTGTAGGTATTATGTGAGCTTCCAGAAATCGACAATAGATGATGGGTACAAGAACAAGAATCTATGGTCACTTCAATCTAGTAAGTTCTTTACCCACTCTTTCTCTTTTCCCCCCTAGTTCTTGAACTTGAGGACAATGTCCGATTTAAGTGTGGGGGAGGATTTGTTGTTGGTTAATTGGAGTATTTTGTGTCAGTTTGTGTTTATTGAGTCGTAGTTTGTTGTTTTTATGTGTAACAAAAAGTGTCGAAAATACAAAAAGATTTTATTTTTTGTTTTTCACTCATTTTCTTTGATTTAGTCGTTTTTCTAACTTTTAACTTTTGTATAAGTAATAATTTTTAGACACTTAATCGTTGTAATTGTTCGTTATATATTAATCACTTTCCTATTGTAAGTCGCTCGAGGGTGTGTACTTCACTTGTTCCATTTTCCACCTCTCGTGATGTGATGTGACTCCAATTAACTTGTCTAGGTGATGGTGATCCAAGTGACTTCCATTTTTGCGATCCATTTTATTTATCATCTTTTATTAAGAAAAAAGCGTCGTCACAAATTTTGCTCGATCCTTCCACACAAAATAAGTGCTTGTTTGTAAGCACACAAAAAATCACCAAAAATGTCAAAAAGAAAGAAATAAGGGGGAGATGAAAAGAAAAAAATAGAAAAAAAACAGAAAAAGAAGAAAAACAATTATGATTCCTCCCCGAGTTAGTTATTTTTTATCTTATTTTTTAAAATTTTGGATCGTTTACTCTTGTCACTTGCGGTCATTAGAATGATCCTTGACTCTTTGAGTCGAGACAAGTTTTCTTTAGTCACTAACGTCTAACGTCATGAGAGTGCTCATTCCACCTCCATCGCATACCCTTGACATAGTAAGGACCGAAACCGAGGGATGTATAGTGTCGATTGCAACCGTTTTAGTGTTTGATTATCGTTGTTTATACCTGAGTTGGATTTTAGAATTTTAACTTTTGACTAGGAAACTTGTGATGTGTTTTTTTTCTTCGAATAATTAGTTTATGTCTCTGTTTGCTTTTCTAGCTATTTTTATTTAAGGGTCCTTAGCTTAGACTAGTGAGTTTACTCGACGACGAGTAAAGGTTAAGTGTGGGGGAGTTTGATAAGTGATATTTTAGTAGTAATTTACCCTTACATTTTACCTTTTAGTCGGCACGGTTTAGAGTGTTTAATTGTCATATATTTAATTAGTAATTTGTCGTTTTAGTTATAATTATCATAATAATTGTTATATTCCGTGATTTTGGTACTGCTTCTATCGTTATATCTTGTAGGTACGAAGTTCAGTGAATTAAAGTGAATGAAGCGAGTTAAGATGAATCAAGGACGAGTTAACAAGCTAAGTTTAAAACCAAGTCAAGATTATAAGCAGATTAACACTGATCGAGGAGGATAATAGCATTATTAACGAAAGGAATGAAACCCACGTACAACTACAATATAGATGTAAGCCACGCATCAAGCCCAAGGAAAAAAAAGCAAGTACACAGAGGCATAATTAATTAGAGGAGGGGTTTGAGGATTTGGAAAAAAAAGGAGAAGACATTAGATAGAGAAAATAGTCCGTAGAACTTTTTTGATTAGTTTATAGTTGAGATCAAATCCTTTTCTTCTTATTTCCTTAGATTAATAAATATACGGTTTCTCCAAGTTTGGTATAATTTTCTCCTTCTTTCTCTTGATTTTTGTTATTTGATGTTCATCGTTTGAGTTATTTTAGTTGTCGATTTCATCAAAGTTCCAATCTTTATGGTATAATTATGCTTATTTTATGTTTAATTTTAGTGGATGGATTGATTAGATTAATTTCAACCATGTATGAGTAGTTTAATCTCTAGGGTTAGGGTTAACTCGGTTCGTCTTATTTGGGATTTTGTCTCGAATTAATTTAACTGTTGATTAATCGTTATTAATCTCCGTTGAACGTTATAATTACGTGAATATCTTGTCCTGGCCAGTTTAGTTAATCAATTCAGTTAACCTAGACTTAAGATCGAGAGCCGAGTTTAAGTTAGACCTATGTTCATTGGGGTGGGTCGACCTAGTAAGTTGCGAGAGCCCGCTCGGACCATCCTGTGGTAGATAGAGACTCGAGAGAGCCTATCTTATGCCTATTACTGACCTTAATCAACTATTTTATGAGCCCGACAACTCCCCTAAGACTATCTTGCTAACCTTGACCCTAGTCCTTTTTATTATATTTGTAACCGTTTTCTTTTTTTGTTAGTTTAGTTCATTAGTTTATACTTATTTAACCCAAACCGAAAATCTCCGACTAAAACTTTAACTAGACTGAGACTTTTCAGTTAGCTCACCGTCCCTGTGGATTCGATACCCGACTTACCCTAACTACCCAGTTAGTACAGTTAGGTTCTTGTTTGATTGTGGGAATTCACGACAAATTCCTACTTCACCCCTTCTTACCAAAGGCGATCGCGCGAACCCCACCCCCTCCGGCGAAAGGTCCCTACGCTGGTGACCACACCCCCCGGCGACCCAAACCTGACCCCCAGATTAGAACCTAAACCCTAGGTTTCCCCTCCCCTCCCCTCTTCCGGTCGAACGCCGCCGCTGCTCCGGGGAACCGCCGGCGACTCCACCGCTCCTCTCATATATGATTTTCGATTTTTTTTTTTGGCTTGTGTTCTTGATATTGAGTAATTTTTATTAGTTGTGTTAGATTTGAAGATAATTGTGTTAGATTTGAGGATAATTGTTAATTATGTTAGAGGAGAATTGATAATTGTTAATTATGTTGTCAACTATGTTAGATTTCGTTTACTATAGTAGTAGTGGAGTATTAGTGGATATTTTGTTTATTAGTAGAGTATTTGGAGTATTAGTGGAGTATTTGGAGTATTAGTGAATATTTGGAGTATTGGTGGAGATGAGGATAATATTTGGAGTATTATAGTAGTAGTATTAGTAATAGAAATTCTGTTAGTGTAATAGTAATTGTTTCTGAGTTTGGTATAGGTCTCACATTAAATAATTGAAATGTTTATTGAACTATTTTACCTTTACAAAAGCTTGAAGTAGGGATGGCAACGGACCGGATCCGGACCGGATCCAGATCCAGATGCGCACCACTAGTAGCGGATTCGGATTCGGTCCGGATCCGACGGATCCCAAAAATGCAGATCCAGATCCAGATCCCGATTGGATCCGCGGATCCAATTTCTTAGTTAAATTCTACAAAAATTTTAATTAATACGTATTCGCGACCATATTAATTTTCATAATCTTACAAATAAATTCAAATATAAAGATTCGTAATTAAAGATTAATAAACTAAAAAAAAGTCTTAGAAATAACCAAAAAAACACAAATTAGAGTTCTAAGTTTTTTATTATTGTTAATTTTTTAATAAAACGGATTTGCGAATCCAGATCCGTATTTACTTATTAAGATCCAGATCCATATCCGTTTAAAAATAGCAGATCCGGATCCGGATCCATATCCAATGGATCTCAAAATTTAGGATCCATATCCGATCCGTGCGGACCGGATCTTGCAGATCCGGATCGGATCCCGGATCCATTGCCATCCCTAGCCTGAAGCGTTGGAGGATCCCCTTGTAAGACCTCTAGGGATTGGGCCGTCTTCCCGAGTCAAAACTTGGAAGTGATATTCAATTAACAGGTACAAGTTCCGTACGTTTAAAGAGGGTGTTGACGTTCCAAAATCGACAATAAGTAACGGCATCTTTGTGTCCTCTACCGACGGGTCAGAATATTATGGAATCCTAGTTGAGGTGATTGAGCTCGACTAGTGCAACGCCGACCAAAGCTGCAAGGCCGTACTGTTCAAATGTGATTGGATCGACAACTCTGCACATAGACTCAATGTTCATGAGTTGTACAAACTTGTGGATGTCGATCTGACGAGAAAACTGCGAGGACACAGTCCTTTTGTGTTGGCGTATCAAGCTGATCAAGTTTGCTACGCTCCTTACCCAAAGGGAAAAAAATACGAATTTGTCAGCGGTATTTAAGATCAAGGCAAGATGACAAGTTGAGAATCCTATCATCGACGACGACGTCTACCAAGAGAATGTAGTTGATAATAATCAACCAATATCATCTATTTTGATCGAAGACAATAACGTCAATGAGGAACAATATGAGGTGAATGTTGCTGGTACTGAAGGGGAGGATGAAGAATTTGCAGATCGGATTGCTCCTGAAGGAGAGGGTGATGAGGAAAAGTTGATCGTTGATGGAGATGATGGGGATGAAGTTAATAATGACTGGGATGACGATGAAGACGGGGAAGAAGGTTTATTTGAAGCGCACACCGATGCGGACAGTGATAGTGATGATAATTAGAGTACTTATAGTTCTTTGTAGTTCATTTAGTACAAGTTGTAATTTATTTCATTGTAATATGAAACAATTTTGTTAATCAATGAAATTCCTAGATTACGCTAAACTAATAATTGACTCTATATTTTAACTTTTCGTAAACATGTCTCTCGTAGAAGTGAATATGACAGGTAATAGTGAAGTCATTCGGGTTACGGGTAGTGGTAGCCGTAGTAACGCAACCACTATGGAGGAAGACGAGCCTGTCCACGGAGTGGATGATATACAGGAAGTTGGAGCAACGGAGTACGTGTCAACGGCTTCGAAGCCGTACCTTTCACGGCGGCGTGTTCCGGGCGTGACTTGGTGAGTTTCTATTGTTATACGCAAGTGTTTTATTTTATTTCGTTCATTTGTCTGCTTAACATCCGAAATTACTAATACAGGTGGGAGGAGAAACAGTACTCTCAGTACTTGCGTGATTCTATAATCATGTCGTACATGTCTACCCCGGGAGTATACCAAAGTTGGACAGAGGCGCCCCAGCGAGCGAGGGATGACATGTACACGCACTTCACGGTAATTGCCACATTTGTCATTCAAAATTGTACATCCTACGACTTATGTATTAAATTATAACAAATTTGATTCTGGACAAACAGAGGAGAGTGCGTATAGACTTGGAGTACGACCTGAGATCCGACTACGAGCGTCGGATAAAGAAGCGAATAACAGACATATTCCAGAGAGCGATTTCCCGGGCTCAAAAGCCGGACTGGATTCCGAAAGAGAAGTGGACGGAGCTGAAACGGAAGGCCGAAGACCCAGAATTCAAAAAGAAGAAGGTAGTGAAGAAGGCGAACCGCCGATGTGGGCCGGCGAACGGAGTCGCCAAACCCACCAGCTGGCTTGGTAGTAGGAGCGCAGCAACTACTTTCAAGCAAATGGTAAGTGTTTAGAAGATAAGTAATCAATTTAATTATGTTCAATAAATTTTGGCTCAATAATTGCTGAAAGTTCTAACACTTCTTTTTTTGAAGGGCACAACCGCAAACCCGGTCCAGCTTCTCGAGAAGACAAAGAAGGGGAAGGACGGGAAGTGGATAGACCTCCGAGCACCGGAGCTGATTGTGAGTACTTGCACTACACGTTTTCAAAAATTAATACTCCTATCAGAAATTATGATGTCAAAGTATATGATTGTTTTCTGTTGTAGCAATCATGTTTCCTATTGCTGTTTCAGGAGAACTTTGACAAAGCGGTGGAGGAGGCGCGAGCGTCCGATCAGAAACCGAACACCTTACGGATCTTCCACGATGTCGCGGGCGGCTACAACCAGAAGCGACGCTTCTGGGGGATAGGCAGCGCGACGAAAGATCGCTTTTGCCCCTACTTGAGTCGTGGTAAAGGCTCATCCGCCGACACTTACTTCCCCACCGCCACCTCCCAAGAACGTAGAGCTAACGAGCGCACTGAGGAAAACTTGAAGAAACAAGAAGAGTGCCTACATACGTTGGAAGAGACAATAGGATCACAACATAAGAGGTTGGAGGAGCAGGACAAGTTCATAGAGATGATGAGGGAAAGGGGGGTTATGGAGAATGAAAGTTGCAGCGGTAGACCATGTACTAGCGGGCGCGGTGACAACAATGACGATGGTCATCCCTTTGGGTCTTCGCAGCTTTAGCCTATTGCTTAGGTAGTCCGTCTTCTCTTTGGAAATTTTTTAGGTTATGGTTATGTATATATTTCTAAGTCACAAACTCCTAGACAGAACTGTGAACCTAGCACACGTTTGTAATATATTTTCATTTTCTATATAAGTATTATGGTTTAGATTTGTTGAGTTTTGTGGAGTTCTGTGAAGAAGATATGTATATGAGCTTTGATTGGAGTTTTGGGTGAGTTTTGTGGCGGATGTGCTGCTGCTGTGGTTGTTTGTAGGAGTTGTATATATGTATTGCAGGTTGTTTGTTTGTTGCGCATTTGGGGAGCTAAAAACAAACGGAACCACATTTATATAAATGAATATTGCGTCGGAATATCCGACGCAATTGGGGAGCACATACACGAAGTGTGCGTCGGTTTAGCCGACGAAAATCAAACACAAGCATCGGAATAGCGTCGGATTAACCGACGTTAAAATACATTCCCTGACGCCAACTGCGTCGGATTATCCGACGCAAACTTAGAACAACGTCGCCATTACGTCGGATAATCTGACGCAAAAGCCAACCAGTCAACGCCTGTTGCGTCGGATTATCCGACGCAATGAGGGTTGACTGGATCGTTTGACCCTCAATTGGTGCGTCGGATTATCCACGCTATGGCGACGCAAAGGTCTTTGCGTCGGATTTGTCGACGCAAAAAAACCCTTTTTGCATCAAAAAAATGCGGGGGAGTTTTGCGTCGACTAGTCCGACGTAAGGACAAATTTGCGTCGGATTTGGCCTATTTGCATCGAACAAGTCCGCTGCAAACTGGGTTTGATTTTTGTAGTATATTTCCACCATGCATAAGAAGCTTAGAACTCGAAGTCAAGAACTTCCACGAGAAAACTTATACAAAACGATTTTGACAAAACAGAAGCGAACCATGCATAATGGATAATGAACTCAACCATATACACCACCATAAAGTAGGAAAAGACGACACAAACATTGCATGATGCAACAATCATGGCAAGTTCAAACAAAACAATTATTTCTTACACTTATCCATGTCAAATACTCACATTGTCACCATATTCCATTCCATTCCGTCATTCGATAACTGTACCACGTACCCGATCACCGTTTCTTACGTACCAATTTTGATCACTAACGAATTATTCTTGAAGATTGTTGGAACTCCGGGACTCGGGAGGTACCATCATGATCGAAATGTACAAGAAACACAAACCGAAACAACGAAAGGAAAAGGGTAACTTGGATATCTATGTAGAATCGTGAACAAAATCACTTTCCTTCAAGAATAATCGACCTTGTACTGCCTCGGGTTACACGATTTCCTTGTGGGATAAGACTACAACAAGAATCACACTCTAATTCCGACACTTAGAATTTTGAGCAATAACTTATGGAGAATTGGAGATATATCTCTACAAAGAAGAAGAGAATAAGACCGCATAGCCTCTCTGGTTTTTGGTTTCTATTTCTCGTTTATAGTATGTCACCATGATCAAGTGTGCAAAGATACCATTTTACTTGTGAAAACATACCCACTCAAGATCAATTCAAGACACTTGAAAATGAATTAATCACAATGTTACACGTCAAAATATAGATAAGAAAGCATTTGGTAAAGAAACCACCAAAACCAACTGATTTCACACGATTTTTGGTTTCTATTTCTCTTTTACACTTGTATACTCCGATCGAGGTTGGCCTGCATTCACACGGGTATTGACGGAAACGAACTGATGTGTGTCAAATTTGGACCATTTTTCCTTTCATTTAGACCCATTTTTCCTCCATTTTGCGAGACTAAAGTGCGATTATTGCCTTATTCTTAGTCTTTCTCGCATTAGCGTCTCTCTTTTGCATTTCACGTGTTTTTGATAGTTTTTCTATCTATTTTGATAGGATTCGTAACCAAAGGCGTGTTGGAGCTTCTACGAGCACGAGAGAGGGGAATACCGTCTGAAGAGCAACACACAAAACTAAAAGTTCAAGCAATCCAATCAAACGGCAGAGAAAGAGACCAGAAAAGAGGTCAGGAATCCACCGGGTGAAGTTTCACCCGATGAGATGTCACCAAACAAAGTTTCACCCGACGACATTTTTACCTCTCCAAAGATCTTCAGAAAACTTCCACCATCGGGCGAAATGACCGGGCGAAACTTTCACCCATCGGGTGAAGTTTTGCCCGACGGTAATGAGGCCCCCAATCGCATAATCTGGAGAAGAACTTCATCGAGTGAAACCACCGGGTGAAGTTTCACCCGGCGGTATTAGCTCGTGAATGGCAATCGATCACATGGTGAAGTTTCACCATATGGAGATTCATTGGGCAAAAGTCTCACTAATGAAGCAAAAATTGGATTTGGGTTTTAGTTTAAGTGATCCATTAAGACTGTGTATAAATACTTAACCCTAGATTTCATTTAGGACAATTTTCATTATCTTCTTTATCATCTTTTTAGGAGGCTTCAATTAGTTAGATCTTCATCTTTTGTGTTTCCATAGAAAAACTTTAAAATTAGATCAAGATTACTCTTTTGGTTTATGTTAATTCTTCATTTTGGTAATCAAGTTATATCCTTTATTGAAGATTCGGTTTTTATTGAAGATTAAAGGGGTTTTGTAATCCCCTAGAAATTCTAACGCAATACAGTGGCGGAAACACTGTAGAAGTGGGATTATAACACACTGTAGCTATGTCTTGATTAAATAAAAATGGTAAGTCAATACATAAGCCATAAAATAAAAATGGCTACAAAATAAATAAATAAATAAATAAATAAAATCCATAAAAAGGGTTTTAACAATCCATAATACAGTGATCTGATTAAAACAAGCAGGATCCATAACTGCTCGCTAGCCCACCCGAAGGAAAACACATATACCTGCCATGTTAAAAACATAACAGCCACAATCAGTGGGGAGCAGCGTCTACGTTCTCCCAGCCGTATAACATGATTTTAAAACTGTAATTACTATTATAGAAAAATAGTAAAAATGGAAAACAGTAAAACACATTATAATAAAAATAAACTTTCAGTGAAAAACTTCACGTATCAAAACAATATAATAAAAATGAGTTTTCCGAAGAAAACATAAAACATTTGCCAACCTGCAACCAAATTATATCGATAATAATAAAAATATTCAAAATGGCGTTATGGATAGGAGTAGTGTAGACGGCTAGACTTTCACTAGGAGAGTACTAAAACTAGCTTCGAGAACTTAGTTCAAACAAATCAAACTTCGGTCTCTAACTAGGCTACTCAACCACAATAGGACGGCGACTTATAAATGCGTGGCCCTAGTTTAAGATGATATGTACACCCCTCCCGAGCACCATAAATACTCAGTTCAACCCGACGACGTCTTACACTGCGAGACACGAGTTTAAGGTCAAAATGTTCACACACTCCCGAACACCATATATGCTCGGTTCAACAACCAGTGTGCCCCATAAAGACACACCAGCCTTATAATTGATGGCAAAAACGTAAACCCCAGAATATATTACTCTAACCTCACGCTTGTCCTTATTCCATAACTCCAAAACAAAGACATTATCGATATTCAAAAGATATAATCATTAAAATAATAAGAGAACAAAAGGAGTAACCATTATATTCTAAAAGAGGAAACATTCTATTTTAGGAAACTTCTATTTTTAGAAACTTTACTAAAAATAGCATTATATCAAAATAGTGAAAATATTAGTTCATACTAATACCAATTTTTGGTAAACGATATAGATTTATAAAACTAATACTTTCGGCCTTAACGATATTAATAATTAAAGTAAGAACATTTGAGTTTATGAATTTATTGAAATATCGTACAAGTGTATAAAATGATTAAAAATGTCTTGAAATTTTTAATAATACTAATCAGGGTGTTTTCAAAATTTACAAAGCTAAAATTCCCTAATTATTATTAGTTACGACAATACGATTACAAATAGGATTTTACGGCAAATGTCAAATTAAATCTTTTAACGTCTTTTATTTAATTAAAACATTGAATATATTTAGAATATGTTAAGGGATGATTTAACTCTTAATGTTTCAGATCTAAATATTCTCAAAATAGCTAAAAAAAAAATCTTTTAGGTAAGACGAAGCATTTTAACGATAAATCGTAATTTGTCCAAAAATCAATACTTATTAATTAAAGACTTTAATAAATAGTAAAAAAAATTAAGTAAAATAGTTAAAATATAATTATGGACATTCTGTCCAGAAAAGAAAATTTTCTAGAATTCTAAAACTCGGTTTTTAAAGCGTTTTCTCGTTATTCGTCTAATCTCGACAATAACGATTAATAAAAATAGTAATTACAAAACGATTTAAGTATTAATATCCAAAAATTATTATTAAGCTTAAAAATCATGATTTTCCAGAAAATATTATTTTTCCAGATTTCCAAAAATTCCAGCTTTAATAAATCCCATCAAAACCGTCTTTAAAACCCGTTTTCACAATTAACGATTCCATTAATAAAACTTATCGTTCCTAACATTTTCTTAAAGCACTAAAAATCATAAAAATACATTTTATTAAGAAACCATCAGAATCATAATTTTTTCCAGATTAAATCAAAAGACCAAAAATCGAGAATTTAAACGACAAACGCGGTTTTAACGATAAACGATGATTTAAAGTGATTAATTAATTCATCCACTTAGCAATTCCAAAAAATTACGAAAAACTTCAGAAAATTCTATTTCATCAGAAAGTTTCACCATGTTAAAAATAAGAGTAAAATAAAATGTTTTAGTACTAGAACTAAAAATCGGCTCTTAATCGTTTTTGTCCGTAAACGGAAATAATTCAATAATCGATAACTAAAATATCAGAAAAATACTAAATTATTAAAAATCATCAAAAACATCATTTTTATAGAATATAAATATATATTACATGTTTAGGCCGAATATTACGATTTTACAAATTAATATGACAATTTAATCGTTAATCTCGTAAAAGCGATAAAAATATCGAAACATGCAAATTTTCAACTTTTTTTAAAAATTTTCCAAATTATATGACATACATATATTGTCAAAAATGAAATATAAAAATTATACATGCAAATACACAATTAAAATCATGAAGTACCGAGTAACATCGACGTTACCTCTAACCCAAATTCGAGTCGATTATAAATTCGTCGGCTTCAGGATCAACCAAGAATCCTAATTCACATGACATACATGGTACAAAAATATCATGAGAAAAACTAAAAGAATCAAGGTAAATAACGATCGGAAATAACATCGATTATTACCTTAACGAAGGGAAAAGAAAATCGATAATTTAGAAGATGAAAATACGACGATCAAAGCTTGATTATGGATGAAAATGGCTGCTGAAAATGGGCAGGAACACCAGCCAAAAAGAGAGAGAAAGAAGAGGTTTTTGTTAAAATAAAATTGATGTAAAAATGAATAAGAAAAATATGAAAGGATGGTGGATGAATGAAGCATTAAAATTGATAAAAACAATGTGAATGTAGTCTTAAAATTTCAACCAAAATGAATGTGATGGTAGCATTAAAAGTTTGTAATTTAAGCATGTAAATCAATTAAAGAGAAAAATATCTTTTTATTTAAAGTTTAAACATAAAGTGTTATGTAAATAAAAGTTGTAATCAAATGTGTTACTACATGGTGTCACGGTCCAAAATGGTCTCTTTTTAGTTGTAGGTTGATAAAAATAAGGATCATAAAATTATTAAAAGCATTTCAAAGCAATTCGAGTAAACCGCACGTTTGAAAATAATTATTTACGAAACTTCGTAATAAAATCATTAAAGGCTAAATTTTCGTAAATAAAATATTTCTTAGTTGAAAATATTATATAAATATATCTAGACATTTGTAGGAAAAGGAATAGCTTAAATCAGAGTTTAAAAACGTTAATTCGTAGAGAAGTAGAATTCCTTGCAGAAAAATAATTAGTTTACGAAGAAAATCAAATAAATAGATTTAAAAGAATTAAAATCTTTCAAAATAAAGAAAAATACCATTAGACTCAAAAATGAAAATAGAGCTTGGAATAATGATGAAACATAAGGCCAAAATGTGACAGAGTTATGACGAAGTCATAACGGAAATGATAAAAATGCTATAAAAAATAGCGGGTGTTACAGGTTTTACAAGGGTTTAGTGACAAGACTCCTGTTTGGTGCCTTGAAGCTTCTTCTTTTATTATTATTTTATTCATCGTCTTACTTTGAATTATTCTTCATTGTTGGTATCTTTATTTCCTCTCTCCCTCCTTCCTAATTAGTTTTTTCTTTAGTTTCTTCTTGCTTTATTGTTTACAATTTGGTTTCTTTATGTCTATGTTATTAAAATCTTCATTGTTGCATTAGATTCTATTTCTTGTTATTTCTAGTATGAGTTATCTTAGTTCATTTCCCTTGTTTATTTCTCTTACTTGTTGATTTTATTATGAATATTAAGTAGATTTTAGTTAGGGGGTTAGGGGAGGATGAACTTGGGCTTCGTGGGCCATTGATTTAAGGAGATTGTTGCATTTTATGGTGATTTATCTTGTATGAGATTGTTGTGCTTTTGTTGACTTAGCCTGATCAACTCAGTTAGCATCGACTCACCCTCACCAATATGGGGAAACTCGGGGTTTGGGTAATCTTGTCTTGAGACCGTAGCTTTCTTGCCGCGAAAGCGGGTTTTAGTTAAGGTTGGGAAGGGAAACTGAAAGGTGACTCCACCTTTATCGACCATGTGACATTTCCCGCGAATTTTAGACCCTTATGCCTAGTTTTGATTTCCCGACTCCCCCTAACGCCTTTTCTATCATTGTTTCTCCGTTCTAGTTATTTGATTTGTCTACTTAGTTTAGTCTACCTTATTTCAAACCCTTCTACTAGACCCCAAATGCATTGTTGTCACTCGATTAGCATCACCCTCCCTATTGACCGACCTGGACTTACCACGACTACATTCATTGTTTTTGTGTTAATTGCTAGTCTGATAAATATTGTTTGATCCCTTGTCTATCGTTAACGACCGATACTGATTTAGGCTGAGATCACGAACACACATTCACTTGATCATTCATACAAGCCGCAATCTTGTTTTATACTTAGGCAAGTGTACACTCCGACCTCCCTCCTCGTCATATAGCTAAACCAAGTTCACTTTTCTTTGTAACTAAACCCCAACTACACCAAATGAAACAGTGATTAACTCAAATCACCAACAAAAACAAGATCATAACATAATGCTCGGGTTTTCAGAACTTATATTATGTTCATTATTTAAAAATAAAACAACAATAAGGTTATCGGATCAAGATAGAAAGGCAAGTTCGTATATTAGTCACGAGCATCTATACCCGCTCCATTGACACGTCTGCAGAGCTCCAAAAACCGTGGAAATATACATATATACGAGCTGCAGGACGCAGAGTGACAACAAGTTATATTTGCGCTCTTGCAAAAAAAACATAAAATGAAAATAAAATATAAAAAATCACGATTATGAAGTCTGTCATCGACGAAGATGAATGGACCCTTTCCTTTGATCATGAAACCAATGGACCAAGAAATCCACCAAAAAGATCAATCTCTCAACTAATTTCCTATTCATATTCGCTTTCAAGCACCGTCTTCTGATGAATCCAGACCAAACCCAACGCAAAATCCCTAACCGATTAACAAAGGCCATTATTACCTCAAGCAAAACCCACACCTGACGTCCTGACTAGTATCTATCATTCTATCCCAAACTATAGAGCAAGATATCTCATAAAGGAGATCTAATAGAACTGAAAGAAGGAATTAGAAACAATTACTCGTATATTTAAGGTAGAGTAATATTAGAGTTGTTCAAATGTGGGTTCAGAGTGGACACGAGCCGGCGTAAAAGCTTAAAGACAAAAGTGGACGGGCGGGCTAAACTAACAGGCCCAAATTATATGTCCTTACCTGCCTGTTTATAGAGAATAAAACGGCCCATGGGCTACCAGCCCACACATTTAAGTTACCAGAATGGAGTTTGAATGTCTGATGCTCAGTTAACGTCATTTGGAAGTTGGAAGTAGAGATGGTAACGGACCGGATCCGGACCGGATCCGGACCGGATCCGCATGGATCCAGATCCAGATCCGCACCCCTAGTAGCGGATCCGGATCCGGTCCAGATCCGGATCGGATCAACGGATCCAATTTCTTACTTTTTTTTTTAATGAAGGATAAGTATATTAATAAAGAATGTGTATCGTTACAAAAAAAGTAACCAAATGACTACATCAATTTATGTAGCCATCTAGCATCCTTAGGACTAATTGGGTATTTCAACTTACACCTTACTCTATTTCTCACATCTTTCATAATGCTGTTAGTCGTAACCTGAGGCATAGAAACAACACCTTCTAATCTACACACATTTCGTTGTCTCCAGATGTGATAAATCGAAGCGTTGACCAAAGCACGCAGTATGTTGCACTGAAGTTTCGAGCCCCTCAGCTTCGTCGCCCAAACTAGTCCACCGTTGCTCGGTAACCTTTTCATGACCCATTCTCCCCAGATTCCCATGACCTTCCTGCTCCAGCCACAACCGAAGAACAAATGGTCAATGTTCTCCGGATGGGCCTCGCACAAGAAGCATAAATCCGAATTAGTCACCCCAAATCTCAAGAGTTTCACTCTCGTGTTCAAAGCCCCCCGATGTACAAGCCACGCAATGAAGCTATGCTTAGGATCACTCCAATTACTCCACACTAGTCTCCACCACAAGACAACCGGTTTATGACCCCTCAGTTCCTCATACGCCTTAGAAATCGAATAAAGTGTATCCGAACCATGCCATTTCCCATTCACGAACATATGCTTTATCTTCTCCTTTGCCTGACATATCTTCCTCCACGTCCATGTGACATCAGCATGAGGCTGATAGTCACGCCATGATGAACCTTTCAGATACACACTATTCACCCATCTAACCCATAATCGGTCCGGCTGGTCAAAAACCCAAGATGCCAATTTCGCCACCGTCGCCTCGTTCCAAGTCGTCAATTCCTTCACCCCCAGCCCGCCTTCAGGCTTTGGACAACATAACTTCTCCCAACTCACTAAGACCCGGCTTGAGCCCTCCACGCCACCCTCCCAAAGGAAACTCCGACACGAAGACCCAATTCGAGCCATAATAAGTTTCGGGATTATGAAAACCATAGCCCAGTAATTGTGAAGCTGTGACAACACGGACTGAACCAAAGTCAATCTACCCGCATAGGACAACTTACGCGCCCCAATACTCGTCACTCTCGCCATGATTCGGACCACCAGTTTCTCACAGTCAATCTTGCCTAGTTTGGTACTCTGGATAGGCAGACCAAGATAGCGAAACGACATAGTACCCTCCACACATCCCAAAAATTGGAGAATAGCAGCCTTTCTATCCTCATCAACTCCTGCAAAGTAGGCGTGGGATTTACCCACACCAATACTCAACCCGGAAGCCTTACTAAAAGTCGCAAAAGCCCGCCACAAGATCTCCATCGAATCATACTTTCCTTTACAAAAAAGGAGTAGATCATCAGCAAAGAGCAAATGACTGAGCTTCAACGCTCCACATTTCGGGTGAAACCCAAAGTTCTTCTCCGTCGTCACGAAATCCATAAGTCGAGTAAAATACTCCATAATATTCTACAAATTTTTTGATTAATAAGTATTTGCGACCATATTAAATTTTCATAATCTTACAAATAAAATCGAATAGAAAGATTCATAATAAAAAATGAAGAAACTAAAAGAAAAGTCTTAGAAATAACAAAAAAAAACACAAATTAAAGTACCAAGTCACACACAATTTTTTTTAATAAAACGGATTTGCAGATCGAATCCGGATTTACTTATTAAGATCCAGATCCAGATCCAAATCCGTTTAAAGATAGCAGATCCGAATCAGGATCCATATCCAACAGATCTCAAAATTTAGGATCCATATCCAATCCGTGCGGACCGGATCTTGCGGATCTGGACCGAATCCCGAATCCATTGTCATCTCTAGTTGGAACACCATTTATTTGTCTGGCACGAACCATCAACGAGTTGCTTCTGATGCTAATGACTAGAGTGCTATTGATGAACGAACATATCCAGGTGATATCATCGTTGGGTTGCTGCATTTGTTTCAAATCTTGGTTGTCGCCCCATCGTCACACAAGCTCTAATTATTTATAGCTACATACATAGCTCAAATTCCGTTTCCTTTCTCATTTTGAAAATAAATAGTAGATGAAAACCAATAACTTCCCTATCAAAGAAAAAAAAGATCGGTCATCGGCCACAATGTCTTTGACTTTCCTGATTTACTCCATACCAAGTATTTCTTGAGACAGATATATTGCGCTTACTGTCGATGAAGATTCAACACTTGCACTTCCAATAGAAATACTATTAACACTAATAATACTTCAAAAGATAAAAGTTTAACTAAAATTACACTGCAATTTCAACGATTACATAAATAACATACAAATCGGAACTGCCGTACTATGACAATGCATAAGGGAACGTGAATCCCATGATACATGAACAAACCAGAAAACTCAGCCACTCGCAACTTTACTAATATAATATGATACAGTTGCAAAAGGAGAAACTCTTCATGCTCCGCTCCAGTTATATGAACCCTGCAATAACAATATTGGAACAGTTCACTTAACTTGTTCCCAAACAGAATATGTACTTTCCCTATAATTTAGATATCTTTAAACTGCATCCGTTGGAGACTAGATATCTTCAAGTTGCAACTTTTGGAGACTAGTTTTAAAGTAGATAGACAAACTACCCATCCAACATTTTCTATTGTGGTAATTTATCAAGGTCGAATTACTAGAATACAAAAAAGTAGCAGAACGAGTACAAATAATAGTCCAACACCCGAGCCAAAAACAAAGGGACTAGAGACCAGTCACCAATCAGAGCTCAATACAAAAAAAAACAAAAACAAAAAAAACTCGAGTATCGAAAAGCACCTAAAATCATCACCAAGTGAAAACTATAGACTTACCGATAAACCTTCTCTAATGGCACCCACTCGCACCCACTACGTAAGTAGGTTAGGCACAAAGAGTAAAAAAAGAGTTATGGTAAACTATGACCTTCTCTTGTTTCTCAAGGTTTGCCACTTTTTTTACTGGGATATCAAAGAAATGGGAATAATAACGAGTTGCAGGGTCGACGTTTAAACCTGCCGTACATTATTGGTGGTTCACGCAGTTTGGCTCTTGCTAGAAACTTCTTTTGTCAACACATCTCCTTTCTCCTGAAATGGGAAACAGAAGTTCTTAGTTTATGATGGTATCATTACGGGACTATACAGCAATTTGCAGCAGAATGAGTCCTCAAGCAAGTTACTATAACAATACAAGAGCCAAGAGACTTTACCATGTTATTAACGAAGTCAAAGACCCACTATTCTATGGTTCTGTATTAAAGAGGAATAAAGCTAAAAGGCTTAAGTTACCTTAATTTGAAGAGGCGCCAGGCGCCCCAAGGCGATAAGGTGCAAAGTGCAAAGCGAATGTTCGTGCTTTTGGATGTGAGGCGCCCTATTTTTAGTAACAAATTGGTATTTTCTAGATAAATTTTGGCAAATAACACCGTTTTTAGGAGTTCACAGGTTGGCAAACATGTAAAGGGCTAAAAGTTGGGAATAATGGGAAAATGAAAGGGAATGACTAAAGATTCTGCGGGGAAAAGATATGAAACTGTCTGCATGTCGATACATATCGGAGAATCAGATACAACATTTTTGGGCGGCGTTTTCAATATTTCGGACTAAAATGAATTATCGAAGTGTCATATCGTATACAACAAGATACTATCGAAGTGTCATATCGTATCCAACAAGATACGCGTCGCATATAGGATACGGCAGCTAAGTGAAGTAACATAGATATGGAAAAGTGCGTAGAGGTAATAAGTCTTGTCAAAAAGGTGCATTGATGTGCTAGCTAGTGCCTCATCCAAGGCGCACCTTAGGCACACTTTTTTAAACTAAGTTGATTATAAATCCAACAACACTAAATGCTCGTAAAAATATTTCACTTCTTCATGTTATGTAAACTATCTCTATTTTCTTTAGCAGTTAATTTGAGCTTTTATTTCATGAAACAGGTACGAAGTACTAGACACAAATTTCAATTTGAGTTACCCGGGAATAGCAACTTTTCGAGGTGTAAAGCTTCGAACATATGATCTCCCTTATCCAAGCACTTCCAAAAGCCTTCAAGGCATTATCTTTTGTTGTGAATCAAATGCTCAATACTAGCTCAGATTCACAGTCAGAACATGGTAAATATGTTTGGGCTTGAACCACAGTACAACTAAAAAAATGGAAGACCATTTGGTGACAAACTTACTGCCTAGAGCAATTGCAACTACCAACTAGAGTAGTAATTAAAGAACGAGAAGATGATACATTGATACCCAGAGTCATGTGATGCTCAAAAAGCGCCCAATAAAGACTAGAAACAAACTAAGCTTGATGGGGTATACGGTACACCAACACACTCTGTAAATATTACTCCCTCCATCCATTTTTTTCATGGGGGAGGTGGAACAAAAATTAAGGAAGGAC
Organism: Agrostemma githago; assembly: GCA_958450325.1. Taxonomy (NCBI): domain Eukaryota; kingdom Viridiplantae; phylum Streptophyta; class Magnoliopsida; order Caryophyllales; family Caryophyllaceae; genus Agrostemma; species Agrostemma githago. Next base: position 18,865,303 of record OY288241.1, on the reverse strand, counting down.
TAGAGTATGTTGGAAAATGAAAGTTGAAAGAAGATGTGGGGTTAGAAATGATATTTACCATGAAAATTAAGCAAAAGAAGAAATTTTGCTGGTATGAAGTTTAAAGATTGGACAATCCTTTAAGGAAAATAGGAAGGTTAAAAGTAGATGGAGGGAGTATTAGGAAACACTGGAAAAAATATTACCGAAGATAACATTTTGTACGTCCAACTTAAACAATTTGGTTAAATGTCCATTTATTCTTTACTATGGAATACAAAGGCCACACATAATTCCCAAATGAGTATAGCAGCAGTCAATAATGAGGAATTCAGATTATCTTTTAACTTTCAATGAAAGCATTATTTTATGTAATGTGAAGTAACCAATGTTCCATGTAACAAAACAGTTGTTATTACACGAAACAAAGTTTGAGCCTGAAAATTACAGCGCAGAATCATTGACAAAAACATGTCAGCAATACAGTTCCTCGAAGGTTCCAATCTTCGACAAGGTAAATATGCATTGGATGAGTGCAACTGTTCCTATCCCGAGTTCTAGAGAACTAGTGACAAAAGAAAAGAATTGACAAGTGTGCCAATTATAGATGGTTTTTAGTGAGTCATTTGGTCTTGTACTCTTGTTCCATACAAGTATACAACCGTCCAAAGCCTAAGCAAAATCTATGAGACTTAAGTGGAAATGGGATATAGCCATTTCAATGGCATTAATGAAAATTCATACTCCGAATAACAATCCTTGATATAGTTCTCTCCACACTACTGAAGTTTGTAATTTTCTTAGAACGAACGCCTTCTAGTCAAAGCACTCAATGTAATATAGAGAGTAACGCAACGTGCAAAACTACTTGCTTTAAGAAAATAATCATAACCATGACTAGTTAAGCCTTGATTACTTTATATTCCCTCGGAACCAGAATAATGTTCCCTATTTCCCTTTTTCCTTTTTGAGATGAGTTGACCTTTCTTCCCTCTTTCCATTTTAAACCTATTTTATACCCTACTTTTGTAATAACCTTTATAAATAATTTATTCAATTCTTTATTAGTAATAATCTATTCATTCTATACTACCTCTCCCATCTTTATGAGTAATACTCTAATCATCCCTTAATTTTGGTGCAAAAAGGCAAAGGGTAAGTATTATAAAATTTGTTTCGGAGAGAGGTTTTAGAGAGAGGAAGGTTTGAAATTCTCCTTAGATTTCTGCAATGGCAAAATCTAAGAAGAAGACCAAAGCCTCTAGTAATGCACATAAGAACAAAGATATTAATTCATCAAATAATAAAACACAAAATATAGTAATATACCACATATTAACAATATACGGGACACAATTTTTACAACTGAAGCAATTGGAGAACCGTCAAAGCCTATATCTGCGTTTACCTTGGAGGATGAGATGCTGAGCAATGATGACTGTCAGAAGCTCCTAGCTCTTGGGAGGATGAAAGTAATTGGCATAAAGATACATCGGAAGGTACCTAAACCAAATATCCCCCGCGACCCTTGATGCATCTGGATATTGAGGATGTGCAGCCCAAACTAGATTACTGGGCTACTTCAATTTACTGCTACGTGCTTGGTGCGAACCCGCCTAGTCATGTAATGACTGGTTTTTTTAGGAGAATCTGGAAAGGTGCCATGATTGACAAAGTTGCAGCTAAATCCAATGGCATCTACATGGTAAGGTTTACCACTGAGGAAGCTAAGAATGTAATTCTGCAGTCGGGACCTCTCTTCTCTGATAGTAAGCCTCTTATTATTAAGGATTGGACTTCTGAGTGCAAACGAAAGCTGATGTTGATTTAGTCCCAATTTGGATCCGTATGTATAACCTTGACTTGAAATTCTGGGGACAGCCCTACCGAAAATTGCAGGATTAGTAGGCAAACCTCTGAGGTGTTACGCTGCTACTAAGGGAAAGGACTTCTTAGGCTATGCAAGATATATGATGTAGGTAAAAATGGGACAACCATTGCCGGATTGTGTGGATTTCTTGGATGAAAAAAGACATGAATATAGACAAATTATTCATTATGAGTGGAAGCCCATTAAATGTACATCTTGCCAGGGGTTAGGACATGATGCATTGGTTTGTGAAAAGCCTGCATAAAGGAAGAAGATAGTTCCAGGTAGGAACAATTGGCATTTGGGTGCCTGAAGAAACCGGAGGTGATTCTCCCTAGACTTGATCCTGATGTTATTGTTACTCCGCTTCCAAATTGGGTAACATTCTTCAGACTGCAACTCCTCGGATTATTACTAAACTGCACAAAATTAGTAAAAACCATAGCGAGAGGGTACCGTCCTTTAAAGAAGCTTTAACTCACTCGTTTAAAATGAATATATTGCACGGTTTTGGAAAGGGGTCCCAACAACCGCAACATCCTAATGGTTAACCTCAGCTTTTAGAATGTAAGGGGTATTAATAATAGGAATAAGCATTGAGACATTAGGCGTTTCTCGCAAGTTAATAATATAGGCCTATGTGGCTTATTAAAAACTTGAGTTAGAATAAGAATGTGGGTTATGTTCAAGAGGGAATTGGAAATCAATGGAGATATATTAATAATAAATATTGTGAGGGATAGGGGAAGAATATGGATTGTTTGGAATGAGGTGATATTTTCAGTGACTATTATTGAGGTGGAGGTGGAATTCATTCCTTTGGGATTTCAATTCCTATGCTCCGTAGTCTATGGATACAACAAGTTGGCTGAAAGAGAGCCTTTGTGGACTTCCCTTAAATAGATGAGTAGGCAAGGGGGTAGCCATGGCTTGAGATGGGAGATTTTAATAATGTGTTGCACTTTGATGAGAGAATTGGGTCTATAATTACCTCTAATGAAGTTAGAGAGTTTCAAGACTGTGTAGATGAATGTGGACTCTATGACTTACCTGTTCATGGTGCCTTTTATACTTGAAATAACAAGCATGAAGGGGACGAGAATGTCTTCAGTAAAATTGATCGTGTCATGGCCAATGATGAATGGATTTTGGTTGCCACACTTGGGAATATTTTCTTTTTGCCGGAGGGTCTATATGATCATAGCCCATGTGTTATCAAACTATGGGCATATGACGCTAGAAAACCACCTAGCTTTAGATATTATAACATGTGGGGGAAACATAGTGAGTTTCTCTCAATTGTAAAAGAATGTTGGGAACAACCTATTGAGGGGGTTAAGATGTTCAAACTTGTGAAAAGGTTGAAGGCACTTAAGAAACCCCTTAAAGAACTCAACAAGAATGCTTATGGTGATAATGTTGCAGCTGCTGCAGTGTCCCTGGAACAAATTCAAAGAGACCTCCATGCAGACCCAACGAATGTTGTCCTCTAGCAAGAAGAACAAGAACAGGCTGCTGCCCAGACACTACGCGAATTCAATGATGCGAGTCAGTCCTTCCTAGCACAGAAGGCGAAATGTTAGTGGCTAAATAATGGGGATGGTAACACCCATTTCTTCCATTATTTGATTAAGGCTAGAATGCTTAGGAATAAGGTGCTTGGCATGCATGATATGAATGGCGTCTTTGCAGGTATTGAAAATGCATTTATTCAATACTATCAGCAGCTTTTGGGGGAGTGTTTTGCAACAGTGGTGAAGGTCAATTACGCTGTTGTTAGGAGAGGGAGGACAATTACAACTGAGATGCAACATCAGCTCACGAATAACATCATTGAAGAGGAAATCAGGAGTGCATTATTCTCCATCGCACCTGATAAATCACCGGATGGTTTTTCGTCTCAATTCTATAGGGATGCGGACAATAATTGGTAAGGATGTGATAGCTGTAGTGAAAGATTTTTTTTGAGACTGGTAGATTATTACAACAAATCAATAGCACAAATCTTACTCTTGTTCCCAAGAAGAATAATCCTACTTCTGTGACAGAATTCCATCCCATTGCATGTTGTAATGTCCTCTACAAGTGCATATCGAAAGTAATCTGCAACAGAATGGCGGTGATGGCGGTGATTCTCCCTGATATAATCAGTTTGAATCAAAGTGCATTTATTAAGAATAGAGACATTGTTGACAATATCTTGATATGTTAAGATCTTGTTCGTCTATATAATCGAAAGAGTTGTTCACCCCGCTGTATGATCAAGATTGACCTCCGAAAAGCGTATGATACTATCGAATGAACCTTCATTGAAGATATGTTAAAGGCGCTTCGGTTCTTGGTGCAAATGATTAAATGGATCATGTTTTGTGTTAGCACTCCTACTTATACCATTTCCCTAAATGGGAGCCAATTTGGGTACTTCAAAGGAAAGAGAGGGATACGCCAAGGGGATCCGTTATCACCTTACTCTTTACTATATGTTTAGAATATTTGAGTCGTATCCTGACCTTAGTCATTACTAGGACTCAGTTCAAATTCCATCCTTTGTGTCGAGGTCTCAAGTTGTGTCACCTTACCTTTGCGAACGACTTACTTCTCTTCAGCAAAGGGACTACTGATTCAGTAACGATATTTATGTGAGCCTTGAAAAACCTTTGGCGAGGCTTCTGGTTTGTTTAAAGGTTAGTCAGAATATTTATATGAATGGAGTTGCTACTACTCAAGCCCGTGAGATGGTATTTCAGGTTTCAGAAGAGGCACATTCTCTTTTCGATACTTAGGAATACCTATCTCTTACAAAAGGCTCTCTAACTCAAAATGCAATATCATACGGAGTAGTTGATAAGATGGTGGCACGGATTCACAACTGGGCCAGAAAATTGAGCTACGGGGCAGATTAGTGCTTGTTAAATCCATTTTAACGCACCTGCAATCGTATTGGGCTCGCATTTTTCTCATTCCTTCGGGTATCATTAAGAAAATGGAAAGGATATGTCGCAACTATCTTTGGTCTGGGAAGGAGGATTTTAGTAAAATACCCTTAGTACTCTTAGTATCCTGGAACACTTGCTGTAAGAGTACCAAACATGGGGGATTAGGTATTATTGATTGCTATGCTTGGAATAAGGCAATGTTGGGGAAATGTGTGGTGGATTTATAGCAAAGAAGATCACCTTTGGATTAAATGGTACACCATATCTATATAAAGCATCAAGATTGGAAGCTTTATAAACCTAAATTGAACTCTAGCTGGACATGGAGACAAATATGTCATGTAAAGGATTTGCTTCACGATATATGTGACTCGATAGGCTGGAGCAATGGTGGCTATTCGATACAACAAGGTTATGATAGCATTATGGGTGTGAATTGCTCGGGTATATGCTGGTGTTGTGGAGATACGAGGGAATCAAATGAACATCTGTAATCAAGCAAGGATGGAATCTAGATTGATGCATCCGAACTATATGTTATAACAGGTTAAGGCAATTATCAAAGTTCGTCTTCAACATTGGCACTTTAGGAGTCAAGTAGCGAAGCATATCTTATGGCTTAGGGAGCATGAATTGTATTGAGTAATTGATTTTGTGGAATTCCTGTAGGATGCAAATTTTATTATTCAAATAAATGAGAATCATATTTCACCTTAAAAAAAGGCAAAGGCTAATTCCGAGTTGCATTGGAGATAGTCTTAAGAACGAACCCCATACTCAGATAATTATAGTACTTTGTTAGTTTCTTGCTGGATAACACAGCAAATAATGTTGACTATGTAGTGGCACCCAACAACCAAAGCATTACCATTACCATTATTATTATTATTATTATTATTATTATTATTATTAAATTAAATGAGGAATCAAGAAGAGGGTTGATGTGAAACAAGAGTTACAAAATACATACTCTCTCCGTCCCGATCATTTGTTGTCCTATTCTACCTTGAAGTGTCTCGATAAATTGTTGTTGTTTCTATTTTAGGATGACAAATTGATAAGCAATTTTATCATTCATAGTCAATTTAATCCACTTGTCATACCCCTTCCTTTGGTCTTTGTGCCAAAATCAAAGGACAACAATTGACCGGGATAGAGAGCGTAGTTTAGAATGAATTAATAAAAAGAAAGAGAGTAGAAGAGAAAGGGAAGGATGGTAAGGTGTAAGAGAAAGAGAGAGAGATACCATGGGGAGGGGTTGAGCTTGGTAATAATCATTCAAAGCCCACTGATATTTGGACTGATCTAACCCCAGCCAATTCGCCATGCACTCATCCACACTTGAATGCACTGATCATAAGTTTAAGTTTAAGTTTCCCATCATTCAATCCAACAATAATGAGTGATTGAGAAGGGTAGAGCATATATAGATAGATACCTTGGTGGAGTTTGGAGAGGGTGCGGCGGAGAAAGGCGAAACGATCGACGGGGGAGGTGGGGTACTGGATGGGGGGTGGTTGGACCACCTTCCTCGGGGTGTCGGGAATGGGGATCGCAACCGTGCCGCTCGGTGACGGCGATGGTTTGTGGCTCACCGCGGTACTGCTGGCTGTGGGTGTGGGTGTGGGTGTGGGTGTGGGTGTGGCGGGCGGGGTCATGAAGACGGTGTAAGGCCCGATCTTACCTATTGATGGAGGCGGCGGTGGTGGTGAGGTGCCTGCCCCTTCCTTTGCATGCGCCATTTCCGGAGAGTGAGAATGAGAGTGAGAGTGGGAACAGGAGTGCTGTCAAAGTGAAGTGAAGTCAAGTGTTCCACAGGTTGGTTGCACTTTCAATTTGAGGACAAGGGGAGTGACTCAAACAACACTCAAGTACTTCTTCCCCTTTTCGCTTTTCTTTTGCAAAATTTTCTTTTCATTAATATTTCATTTTCTCCCAAAAAAAAAAAATAAAAAAAAATAAAGGGACTTTTAAATGGTATGTCGTGTTTTTAGTTTTCTATATGGTACCCTACATTTTTATAATTACACGGTATCTCTCAGTTTTAATGTACTATATCTCTCTACCTTTTAATGACGTTTTTCGTCTTCTTTGACTTCATCTTTCCATTAGTTACTCCCTTCGAGTTCTTATTATTGTCTCAAAAGGATTTGGGGTGAAAAATAAGGAAGTGAAAATGAGTGGTTCAAAAAAAAAAAGGAAGAGAGAGAAATTGAAGATTAATTGTAAACCACACATTGATGGCCTAAAAAGGAAAGTGAGACAAAAATCAAACTCAGTCCAAAAAGAAAAGTGGGACAATAATAGGAACTCGGAGGGAGTTTATTGTTTTAACTATGCTTAATTGGTTATTTATGTTAATCTTATTATCACTCATTTTCTCTCAAACCTTTCCTTTTTGTATAAGTAATACAACTAACAAAAAAAAGAAAGTAAAAAAAGATGAAAAACGTAATTAAGGTTATAAAGACATAATACACTAAAGGTGAGGGTATCATGTGTGATTGCACGGATGTCGTATAGAAAAGTTAAAAACACGAGAATACCATATAGAACATTCCAAAGATAAAAAGAGATCGTCTCTCCTGCCTTATTAGGTAAAGAAGAGTATAAAAGGAGTGTGTTGACAGTTGACATTACCTCTTTTAAGCAATTCCGAAATGTTTAATCCTCATACATCCACCCCTTATTTCCAATCTTATTGGCCGAATTGTCTTATAAAAAATAAACGAGTATAACTTACTTTATTAGCGCAACATTCAAAGAATGCAATTAATTATGTTTTTCCAATGCTACTGACCGAATCTATGTATATATAGTTAAAAGGTTTTCTCCCTATTAATTTTTTTTCCCCACGTGACACATTTATTACCTTGTTTATTAATATTTTAGTTTAATTAAATTATTAAAATTTTAATATATTTAATTTTTTATTAATTAAATTATTAATTATTCCATAAAAAACTTTTCATTTGGCTTTATTAAATAATACTCCCTCCGATTTTTATTTATCTTTCATATTTCCTTATTGAGCTGAAACACCTTTTCTTTCCTATTTCTATTTTGGGCCATCCACATGTGGTCTAAAATTATCCTTACATTTCTCTCTCATCCTTCTTCTCTTTTGAGTCATACATTACTAAACCCTTATTTTTCACCAAAAACTCAAATGAGAAGATAATAAAAAATCGGAGGGAGTATTAATTAATTGGTTTTTTAAAATTTATTCTTATTATTTTTTTTATTAATTAGATTATTAATTGTTTCCTCAAGAAAATTTCATTTGTCTTCATTTAAAAAAAATATTAATTAAATTATTAATCGTTCATCAAAAAAATTTCATTTGCTTTTATTATTAAATTATTTATTTATTTAAATTTTAATTAATTACGTTAATAATTGGTTATTTTAAAAAATCATTTGTCATTCTTAAAAAAATATCATTAAATGATTTATCAAATTAAATTTTATTTTTAAACATTTTTATTGATTGAATTATTAATTATTTCATGAAAAATTTCGTTTGCCTTCATAATTAATTTTTTTTATTAACTAAATTATTATTATTTTGTCAAGAAAAATTAATTTGTCTTTGTTATTAAAATTTTATATTTAAATTATTACATTTATTTAATTTTTTTTTATTAATTGTCTAACGAAAAATCTTTTCATTTGTCTTGATTAAAAATATTTTATTTAATGATTTATTAAATTTTATATTAATTAAACAAATAGTTTTCATTTACCCTTACAATTAATTTTTTTTCTAATTACCTTATTCATTACATGCATGTGAAAAAAGAATATAAAGCAACGAAAGGATGACATAAAATATTTGGGAGTTTGTATCCACATTTCATTGAATTTATTTTTAAATGATTCTTTTAGTTTTTTTTATATAAAATGAATTTGTTGTTTCTCAACTTTAATTTTTGATAAACGTCATTTTAGTTATTATTTTACCCACATTATTTTACTTATTCGTGTCGATTTTGTGTACATAATCGTTATTATAGCTCATTATAAGTTATTATACGATAATAAGTGCTAATTAGTACTTTAGTTATAAATATCGTAATAAATGTTACTTCTCGAGAATTTGGTACTGCTTTGTCTCGTATGTATTTTATAGGTACCGTTTCAGGAGTAACCGAGTAAAACCGGGTCAATGAACAAAGCGGGTCAAGCAAAAGTCAAAGGCCTACTTGATCGGACTGTCTTGAAATGACGATATCTCACTTATACGACATCGGAATCAAGTGATTCAGGATGCGTTGGAAAGCTAAGTTCTAGACCTAAAAGTTTGTAGAAAGGAGTGAGACTCAATTCCATTATATCATTGGTCGAAATCGAGATACGAGGCAGCAGCTATTGAATGAAGGTGAAAGTAAGGCCCAAGCACCAAATGGAACCACGGACAGCCGACCCACATGGAAAGAGGGAGGCTGAATGGGCTGATTTTGGAGGGTGAAAGGAGGGTTTTAGGAGGGCAGGAAGAGAGGAACGAAAGGAGTAGAGTAGGAAAGAAGGGGAGAGAGGTCGTAGAGTAGCTTACGAGAGTAGGCAGTAGCTTAGAGTTTCTTACATGCTCTTCTCCATTTTTTTTCATTTTAATTAGTCTTAATCTATTTCATTTAGGTGTATTAGGTGTTAATTAGTTTGGGTTGATCTTCTACACTATATTCTTCTGAAATTTATGCAATTCCTCACTTTAATTTGGTATTTTCTCCTCTCTTTTTATTATTGTTCATCTTTATTGTTTATTAGTTTAAGTTAATTTTATTAAAGTAAATTAGAAATTACGCCCTTCAAAGATGCATTTATTAAAATTTACTCCCTTATGATTTTTTTTAAATATTTTACACCCAAAAAGATACAAAACTTCTAAATTTACTTGCAAATCACTACTCCGACTAGTTAATCCGGTGAGTTTGAATTATTTTGCTTGTTTCCTATTTTTATATCGAAAGTGCCCCTTTCTTCTTCCTACCCTTATTTTCTCCTTCCCTTATGCTCCCATTTAGTCTGCAGACTTGTAAAAAAAGTCTCCACAATTGATTGATGAATGGATGCTCGAGTTTTGAGTTTGGTGATTTTCTATTTGGGAATTTAGGGTTCTTCGGGAATTGGGACTGAAAAGAGTTGAGAAATTCAAAATGAGGATGAGGTGGGGTTGGGGAGGGGCGTACTATTAATGAAGAACATTTCGGTCAGTAAAATCATAAACTCATCGGAATAGTGATTTGCAAGTAAATTTTGAAGTTTTGCATCTTTTTGGGTGTAAAATATTTAAAAAAAATTCATAAAGGAGTAAATTTTAATAAACGCATATTTGAAGGGAGTAATTTCTAATTTACTCATTTTATTACTTAATTAGTTTAAAGTTTCTTTCTTTAATGTTTAATATAGTGATTAGAGTAATAAGTAACTTAATTAGTTTACTTTTAACCATGCTAGAGTAGTTTATTTCTAGGGTCGAGGAAGACTTGGTTTGTCTCGTTTTGTCGGTTTGTTGTGTGCTTACGGACTTTGTCGACTTATTGTTGGTATTCTCCCATTGATTGCGATTTTTGTATGATTTACTTGTCTTGACCACGATAGGTGAATTATATTGTGTCGAGCTTTCATTGGAGTGGGTCGACCTAGTAAGTCGTGAGAGCCTATTATTAGGACTGTCCCGGGTAGATAGAGACTCGAGAGAGACTCTTTATCTTTCCAATTACCGACCATAATTGACTAGTTTGTGAACCCCGATAATCCCCTTAAGACTATTTGACCTTGACCCTAACTCTTCTTGTCGTATTTCTCTTTATCTTATTGTTTGATTAGCTTAGCTTGACCGAGATCTTTATTCAACTAGATCGTCCCTGTGGAATTCGACCCGACTTACCCTCAACTACTTAAGTTTATGATTAGTTGGTTTTTACTTTGATCGATCGGGATTCGCGACAAATCTATCATCAAATTGGCATCGTTGCAGGGGACGATGCTTTGTTAGATATTTGTCTTAGTTTAGCTTCGGAGTTAGTCTTTTCTTATTTTTTTGGGAAAAAAAATTAATTAGTTGCTAGCTTATTTTGTATATACTTGTGTGTTTCCGTGTTTTCTTTTGACTTTTCTTGAATCTCTTCTTCTCTTTCTTATCTATAATGCCTTGTCTTGTCGACCATAGCAGACCAAACTCCGACTCTTGCCGCTCCCATTAATATTGAGGATTTTGAGGGTCCTTGCTTTGATATTGAGTCGTATTTTATTAATTTGGTGGAGTGGGATGCCTTTAGGCTTGAGAGTGAAGATGTATATGGTCTTCTTGAGAATTTTGTGGACTTGTGTTGTGTGTTTAAAAGGGATGGAGTTCCCCTTGACACCATTAAGCTGATATTGTTTCCCTTTTTCCTTAAGGATGTAGCTAAGAGATGGTTGTGCTCACACCCTCCTAACACATTCACCTCCTGGAACCCACTAGCCCTTGCATTTCTTCGAAATTTTTTCCTTCCCTCGAAGGTTGCCAAGTTTAGAGATGAGATTCTTAGCTTTGAACAAGGCGAATTTGAGAGTTTGGGTGAGTCTTGGGATAGGTTTAAGAGTTTATTAAGAGCTTGTCTAGTTCATGGATTCCCACTTTGCTTGCCTAACCACTTCAACCTTCCTTCAAGCTTTGCTTCCTTACCATCGAGATATAATCATCTTTTCATCCGAGAGAAAATTCAACGAGTTAAATGATGATGAAGTTTCGGGTTTAATTGAAAGAGTGACTAATGTCAATGACCAATGGGGATTTAGAAGAGTGAGACCTCAAGGTAGAGAACTTAGAGATGACTCGCCCATGCTTTCTTTGCAATATGTGTTAAGTGATAGGGCCGAGTCTTATTCCCTTGATAATGTGCATAATCTTATAATATATTAAATAGAAAGCAAAGCACTCTCCATGCTCTATTCAACAAATGCTCAATTCTAAGGTAGGACACTTGGCGCGATGCGATTGGGTAGGAATTGAAAAGACGGGAGTTGAATACATAAAGTCGATTATTATTAGTTAGGACCTTTCAACTTTTTTCTCATTCATTAGGTATATATTAAATAGAAAGCAAAGCACTCTCCATGCTTTATTCAACAAATGCTCAATTCAAAGGTAGGACATTTGGCGCGATGCGATTGGGTAGGAATTGAAAAGATGGGAGTTGAATACATAAAGTCGATTATTATTAGTTAAGACCTTTCAACTTCTTTCTCATTCATTACGTAAAATCCAAGGTGAAGAACTCATCAACTTCTTCCTCATTGATGATGTTGAATCCTAGGTAAAGCAATCAAAATCGGTTATTATTACTTACAACCTTTCAACTTCTTTCTCATTCATTAGCTAATATGGTGAAATGTAAGCTCTTTCAACTTCTTTCTCATTCATTAGGTAGAATCCAAGGTGAGAAACTCATCAACTTCTGATCTTCCTCATTGATGATGTAGAATCCTAGGTAAAGCAATCAAAGTCAGTTATTATTGAAACGTAAGCTCTAACTTCTTGCTCATTGATGATGTAGAATCCTAGGTGACAAGATTCCTCCAAATATTTAGTTAAGTAACATATTAAATAGAAAGCAAAGCACTCTCCATGCTCTATTCAACAAATGCTCAATTCTAAGGTAGGACACTTAGCGCGATGCGATTGGGTAGGAATTGAAAAGACGGGAGTTGAATACATAAAGTCGGTTATTATTAGTTAGGACCTTTCAACTTCTTTCTCATTCATTAGGTATATATTAAATAGAAAACAAAGCACTCTCCATGCTTTATTCAACAAATGCTCAATTCTAAGGTAGGACATTTGGCGCGATGCGATTGGGTAGGAATTGAAAAGAGGGGAGTTGAATACATAAAGTCGCGTTATTATTAGTTAGGACTTTTCAACTTCTTTCTCATTCATTAGGTAAAATCCAAGGTGAGGAACTCATCAACTTCTTCCTCATTGATGATGTTGAATCCCAGGTATAGCAATCAAAGTCGGTTATTATTACTTACAACCTTTCAACTTCTTTCTCATTCATTAGCTAATATGGTGAAATGTAAGCCCTTTCAACTTCTTTCTCATTTATTAGGTAGAATCCAAGGTGAGGAACTCATCAACTTCTGATATTCATCATTGATGATGTAGAATCCTAGGTAAAGCAATCAAAGTCGGTTATTATTGAAATGTAAGCTCTAACTTCTTCCTCATTGATGATGTAGAATCCTAGGTGACAAGATTTCTCAAAATATTTAGTTAAATAACAATGATAATGACACATTCAATTACGTAATGAATAAAATGATTCCTCTAAACATTTATTTTCACGTTACTATACTAGCCGCATATAAAATAGCCCATGCACACTACTCTACCGATACACTTTTTTAACACCCAAGCTAAAATACGCGACACAATATTGCAACAAAATAACCAAACCACAGACAACAAAGGAAACAAATAGCGCCAATAAGAACTACCATTGCAGGCTTGGTCTTCTCAAAGTCCAAATATCAGATAACAGCACAAGCCACAAGGATATGGCGCGTAACACCGAACAAAAACAGCCCCCATTATCGCTAGACATGGTGCTATTAGACAAAGAGGTGAGGTCCCAACCCTTCAATTGGACAACCATTTTGATTCCCTGTCTATTTTTGCCGGTCCTAAAAAATTGCTGAACATTTTGTTTTATCTCATTCTGGCCAAGAAAACCATATACTTGCGACAATACCTAAACGGTGGGTGACCTCATATGAATGCGTGCTGCAAGAGGGGAAAATTTACACCCTCCAACATTTTGAGGTGGCGCAAAATAATAGATCGTACAAATCAATAAAAGAAAACCCACACATCATCAAGTACACCCCTTTTACATCGATACAGGAGGATAAGGACCAAACTCAAAGTATTCCACTCCACAAATTCGAATTCCACCCACTCGACAAATTGGAAGAACGCAACAACAAAAATGATTATTTCATAGGCAAGTACACCGACACATGCACTATAAAATGCAACAATTTTACTATCTAAACACTCTATTTGCCTATTTACTCTTTTTAACAACATGGTGTAGACGTTGTTGGCTTCCTGAAAACGATCGAGGAGAAAAGGGAGGTGCTAACAAAAAATGGTCGGACACATTTACGTCATATACAAATACAAGATGAAAGGTACCTTCACCACCTTCACCACGCATATAGCTATGTGTAAAGTAACTAACTTACCGCAATGACTGCATGAAGGGAAAAAATAGTGAACGTGACTTTATGGGGTGATGCGTCTGACTACATTACAGAAGAAATTAGCCGGCAAAATGGACATGACATGGTCGTAGTCATCACATCTGCAAGGGTCATAAATTATGAAGGTAATAAACTTTTGTTTATCAACTTTTATCGTTCATCTTTTTGAATATATGTAAATTTATATGCTCGAGTCTGTCACATATGATTATCAAAACCATGATTTTCAAAAAAGTTGTTCACTACTCCGTATTGTGTGATATGAGAAAATAAGGCAACATAAACCTACGCCACTTCAATGCCAAGGAAAATGTACATGGAACATGTAACATGTGTATGTGGATGCACATATTTTATCACAGCAGCGTACTACCAGTACTTCTCTTTTCTCCTCTTTCAACCTTACTCCTACTCATCTACTACTACTGCTACTTCTGATTTCTACGTATTTCGGCTTAGCACTAAACAGTACTTCTCCATTCGTCTCGATTGTTTATAAACCCGTGGTTTAGTACAACTATACAAAGTCGAAAGGACAATAAAAAGGGGACGTAGGCTTAATATTATGTTATTAACTTAGTTAAAGTGTATAATCAAGCCAAATATTATAATGTCACTTAATATTATGTAGGTATTATGTTAACGGTTTTTCTAACATTTGTCTAATGGACACGCGTTAATATGTTATTAACATAAATATTAGGTAGAATAGGTACTCGTTGAATCTTGATTCGCAGTCACATAGAAACCATTTTAAACTAATTGGTTTTAAGTTTTTTATTGTTAGAAATCATATTAGTTAAATTGCTTTGATTTAATTACGGTTAGTCTAATCACATTTGACTGATCTTTTTACCTATAATAATGCCGCACATATCATACTTATTAACAAAGACTACAACACCGATGTAGGAGATTACCAATTACAATCCACATACGGGACCAAGGTCTTCCTCGACTTGGACTTGCCAGAGATTAGAATATTACTGCAAAGGTAACCGTTTGCCCTCACAATAAAAAAACGCACATGAACCATGTCCCCGATCTCACATATACTAGATTAGCCACATATTATTATTTGCGTTGCCATACCACCTTACAGGGACCAGGAACCCGTTCAAATAAGAGTCCTCGATGCTAAGGTCGCAGAAGATATGGTCACTTCAACCATTGCAGAGCTTCTACAAGCAGATGTCGACGATTAGGTAATGTCGACAGACATCGCATACCTACTGATATGATATACCATTGAACATTTTCGATTAAATGAAACAATTGGAACAGAATGAGGTATACAAATGCCACAGAACGATAACAGAAGTAAGAACAGATGTTGACTGGCGGTATCAGTCTTGCACATCATGCCCCGTTGGAATCAACGAGGACGGAAAGTGTCGCCAATGTAACGAACCAATACCCTACCCCAAACAAAGGTAAGAAAAAACACAAAAAATATAACTCACCATACGGTATGTTAAACCTATCTACTGCTCCTAGACAATATCACAAATATGTTAATACCTACAACACATGCACAGATTAATCACTACAATAGCGGACGAAATAGCATCGCATCTTTGGTGATTTTTGGGAGAGAAGCTGAGAAGATAGTCGGGAGACCAGTCGAAGCATTACTAACCCAATATGAAAAGGTACGCACAACAAATAACACACCAACTACTCGAACAAATTTTAACCGTTTTGTCCTAATAAGAGAGGGAAAAACAGGACGGGGGAAAGGAGAAAGTACGTCTTACATACTCCAACAATGTGTCGGGAGAGAATACACCATGAAAGTCAAGATTGGGATTACCAAATACAACTCCGAACGGGAACTAAAGTGTTAAAAGGTATTGCCGGCGCCGAAGGACCCTCAAACTCCAACCACAGTGGAAAGGGGGGACAAAAAAAAACAGAGGTAACAACAACAATTCTTACCCAAAAACACCAGCATCTTTTTACACACGAGACCTGATGGTAGGGATTTGTCGTGGAATCCCAACCGTCAAATAAAACCGGCAATACCTAACTTGGGTAGATAGGGTAAGTCGGGTCGAATCCACGGGGACGGTAAGAGGCGTATAGACCAAGTTCGCCCAAGTACTTGACTAGGTCAACGAGCTAAACTATAGAATGATAGAAGGGGAGAGAGCTAGACTATGACTAAGAAGAACAACTAAGGAAAACGGGCTAGGATTAGGTCGGGGTCAAAGGGGTAACGGAATGGTCAAGGAGGAAGTAGAGTGAAGGAGGTAGTAGGGTAATCTAGGACACACGACCTAGAGGTTCCTCATGGAACCCATCCGGCGACACACACGACAAAGGGAAGCAAGAAAACAAGCATTCCAACCTACTTAGTCATTCAAGCATTCCAACAAACATGTAATATGCATCACTCAAGAAGAAACCTCAAATCTTCCACCAACATCTCCAACAAACCCTTAATCGTCCAATTAACACCCTAATCACCCTACTAACTCTAGCAAGAACACTACTCTAACATTATCAAACTAATTCTAACATCAATAAGAAGAAACAACACAAACATCAAAACATACATAAACAAACTAGTGAAAATGATGAACAAAACAATAAACAAGAACTAAAGATTCAAACTTGATTGATAAACAAAGATGAAAAGAAGAGAAAAGAAGATTATACCATACTAGAGAAGATGAAAAGAAGAGATCTTGCATAAATGGAAGAAAACCCAAAACAAACATCTAAGTTTGTCAAGCTTGGTGAAGATCTTGAAGAATTCCCAAATTACAAGCATAAACTAAGATTAACTACTAATTACCGACTAATCTACACTAATCTAATCTAATCTAACCTAAAAATAGTCTAGGGTTTAATGTCTAATGTAGTGCATAAGCTTTACAAAACAAGGGAAGAGTATATATAGGGTTACAAATGGAAGGGAGAAGAAAGAAATGAAATGCGGGCATAGCTGGGTGGTCCCGACCGGGACGGGTCATCCCGACCGGGACGGACCCACCATCCCGACCGGGACGGCCTTGCAGTAGCTCCCTCAAACTCGCACTTCATCCCCGACGGGATGAGGTGCATACCCGTCGGGGATGGGTCTTGTAGGCCTCCAATATGACCCTTTTGGCTCCTCCTTGCTTCCTATGAACTTCTCATCGATTCTCGGGACTCGGGATCGGGTCTCGGGACTCGGGATTGGGTCCCAAGGTCTCGGGGTCGATTCCGAAGCATCGAGTCATCGTTCCTTTACTCCGTTGGCTCCAAAATGTGTACGTATAGAGTCGGAATCGCTCCAACTCTTCCAAATCGGTCTCGGGAACCTGAAACGAACTAAAGGAAGCATAAGAAGTTCCTAAATCGCTCCCAAGGAGCGATTCTACAAGGAAAATGGGACCAAAACACTACAAAATAGGCACTACAAACCACACTTATCAAGACCATATACCCAAACAACTCCAATGTTTTCGCAGGAGCAACCACAACAAGACAACTTAGAAAGTCAGCCTACAACAAAGTCCCGGTGAACACCTCAGCTAAAAATGAGAAGAGAAATATAGACAAGGAGTAAGTTAATTATTATTACGTACACCAACTACAAGCGATTTTTTACTTATATTTCAGTAACAGAATTTCCACACCAAAAATGACTTACAGCTTTGAAGTGACGGCGAAAGAACATCCGTAGCGAAGGAAACAATAGAGAAAAAGACGCCAAAAGTTGAAAAGACAAAATAGACCCTGACAGAGAAAAACACAGAAGAATAAGGGCATAATTTATGCAGATTACATATTGCAATTATTTTATAGTATAAATTTTTTTTAATGTCTGTTTCTTCCTTAGACTGGATCATGTCAACTTCTTTCGTTCTTTATATTTACATGTCATGCGTCTTTTAGTAGCTTTGATGATTCGATCTTCGCAACATCTGCTCTATTCACAATTACGACACCCTCTACAAGCACGCGCCGTGACAATCACATGGAAGTTAGACAAGTAAATTAGTAATCCCGTGCGGTGCACGGGCATGGCGACTAGTTCTCATAATTGTCAAGTTTCTCCTCCCTTTTATGGTGAATGTTATGGATGACATATCATCTACTTTTGCATCTTGTGGTGATTTGAGATATACTTTTAATGCATTTCCTTGTTCTTTTCCACCTCCTATTGATGAGGAGGAGGATGATTGTTTTAGTTGGTTTTTAGAATTTTGATTGTCGATTTGAGATTTTCTTAGTTGCCTTGTTGAGAGAGGTGACTCGTTTTGGTAGGGTCGACCATATTAAAGATTTGAGTTTTTTGTGCTTTAATGTTGGTCGTCTCGCAATTTTGGCAAGACCCCACTTGCCTGGTAAGGGGATACTTTTCTCATAGTATCTCGTTGTGAGTTGAAGGGATGGAGCGAGCCCGTTTATTGTCTCGTATTGGCTATTATGTTTTTATATTTTATTCTGTGAATAAGTGCGCTTTTGTCTTAGACTATTTAAGCTTACTCGAGGGCGAGTAAAGTTTAAGTGTGGGGGAGTTGATAAACGTCATTTTGGTTATTATTTTACCCATATTTATTTACTTATTCGTGTTGATTTTGTGTACTTAATCGTTATTATAGCTCATTATAAGTTATTATGCGATAATAAGTGCTAATTAGTACTTTAGTTATAAATATAGTAATAAATGTTATTCCTCGAGAATTTGTCACTGCTTCGTCTTGTTTGTATTTTATAGGTACCGTTTCGGGAGTAGTTGAGTAAAACCGGGTCAGGCAAAAGTCAAAGGCCTACTTGATCCGACTGACTTGAAATGACAATATCTCACTCATACGACATCAGAATCAAGTGATTCAGGATGCGTTGGAAAGCTAAGTTCGAGACCTAAAAGTTTGTAGAAAGAAACAAGGCTCAATTTCATTATATAATGGGTCTAAATCGAGATACGAGGTAGCAGCTATTGAATGAAGGTGAAGGTAAGGCCCAAGCACCAAATAGAACCATGGACAGTCGGCCCACTATGGAAAGAGAGATGCTGATTGGGCTGATTTTGGTGGGTGAAAGGAGGGTTTTAGGAGGCAGGAAGAGAGGAAGGAAAGGAGTAAAGTAGGAAAGGAGGGGAGAGAGGCCGTAGAGTTGCTTACGAGAGTGGGCAGTAGCTTAGAGTTTCTTACATGCTCTTCTCCATTTTTTTCATTTTAATTAGTCTTAATCTATTTCATTTAGGTGTATTAGGTGTTAATTAGTTTGGTTTGATCTTCTACACTACATTCTTCTTCATTTATGCAATTCCTCTTTTTAATTTGGTATTTTCTTCTCTCTTTTTATTATTGTTCATCTTTATTGTTTATTAGTTTAAGTTAAATTTATTGCTTAATTAGTTTAAAGTTTCTTTCTTTAATGTTTAATATAGTGAATAGAGTAATGAGTAACTTAATTAGTTTACTTTTAACCATGCTAGAGTAGTTTATTTCTAGGGTCGAGGAAGACTTGGTTTGTTTTGTTTTATGGGTTTGTTGTGTGTTTACAGACTTTGTCGACTTATTGTTGGTATTCTCCAATTGATTGCGATTTTTGTATGATTTTCTTGTCTTGGCAACTATAGGTGAATTATATTGTGTCGAGCTTTCATTGGTGTGGGTCGACCTAGTAAGTCACGATAGCCTATTATTAGGACCGTCCCGGGTAGATAGAGACTCGAGTGCTTATTATCTTTCCAATTACCGATCATAATTGACTTGTTTGTGAACTCTGATAATCCCCTTGAGACTAACTCATTGACCTTGACCGTAGCTCTTTTTGTCGTATTTCTCTTTATCTTATTGTTTTATTAGTTTAGCTTGATCGAGACCTTTATTCATCTAGACCGTCCATGTGGAATTCGACCCGACTTACCCTCGACTACCCAAGTTTAGAATTAGTTGGTTTTTACTTTGACCGATCGGGATTCATGACAAATCCCTATAATCAATTCTAAGACTAATTTTATCTTTTGCATTTTTTTTATCTAGAGACCTTATGCGAAGCCAATCGTCAAGTTTTCAATTTCTCACGATTCAGTCATTCATGTATAATGTTATATCTTTATTGTTCTTTATGACAGTTATGTTTATACGGAATTTTTTGTTGACTTTATTTAATGTCATGATTTTTTATTTATAAGAATAAACTTTTTCTTATGTTCAAAATGGAAATAACTATTTACAAAAATAATTCTTGTATGACTTCTCTTGGAATTCTATTGAATAAGAATAAATGAATTTCCAAAAAATTATGGAAAATTTAACAAAAATAATACTCCGTACGAACTACTGTGGTCCTTCCCATATTACTCTCAACCTTCTTTTAACCTATAAAAAACTAAACTTCACTATAATCATTCCAATTTTACATTGGATACTGTCAACCTTCACAGCCGGTTAGATTGACTTAGAAGCCCTCTTTCTTTTTCACTTTTTACTGCCAAACTTTCCACTTCATCTTCAACATGCTACCCTCACTATTCTACGCCACTTCATAATCGTAATTCGTAACCACTACCCGCGTTTCGACATTTCATTTGCTGCATTATGCGTATTGTAAGACTCTTAGTTTCATGTATATAGAACACTCCTCAATCGTTCTTCGTTCATCTATTTGGAACTTCTCTCGAATTTATAATGTGGTTCGCTTGAATTTATATTGAAGTTTTCCTAAAATTCATTTATTTACTACATCGTTCAATTATATGGTAGGAAACGAATCATAAGACCCGAACTCGATCTGACACCTGATGGAGGGATTTGTCGTCGACCCCAACACCAATTAAACCAACTAACCTAACTAGTAGCTAGAGGCAAGTCGGGTCGGTCCACGGAGACGGTAGAGAATAAACAAGAGTAAGCTTAGAGACAAGACAAAGTCACAAGAAACAATAGAGGAAGATATTTTTGAGTTCGGACAAGACTAGAAACTAAGATTAACATAAACTAAACAATTCAAAACTAAAGCAACAAACAACTAGAGCAATAGCTAAAATGAAGATGAATTCAAATAGGAAAAGGAGTAGGGTTAGGTCGGGTTCATAGACGTAAAAGGCTAGTGGGAAAAATGAGGGTAAGGGTATCACCTAATCACTAAGGCAAGTTTGTGCTCTCGCAACAAAAACAAACCCAATAATTCATGCAAGCTATTACCCAAAAGATGAAGAATCAATCACAAGTCAAGCAAACATCAAGGGGGAAGAAACAAGTAAGAGTAGCATGGCCACTACCACCCTAACAAGCAATTCATCATACACTTAACATGCAAAACAAGTGACAAACAATAAAGACTCAACCTTTATCCACACTTAACCCTAATCACCCACAATTAACATCTAATCCCCCTACTAACCCCACACTAATCTACTCACTCATGACTAAACTAAAACTAACATGAACAAGGGAAAATAACATAAAAGCCAACACATTCATTATGCAAGATAAAACAATGGAAAACAATAATCTAGAGACAAAGATTGAAACTTTAATGAAAAACTAAGATTAAAAGAGAAGAGACTAGAGAAATTATACAAACACAAAATAGGAAATGGAAAGATTAAAACTTGTATATATGATAACCCAATAACATCCACTAATGTGTCAATAGTGATGAAATCTTCAAGAGCTTCCCAAATTACACAAGTGTTCTAGGATTAAGCTAAAACTAGAGAAAGATTAAGGAGAGATTAATGTAAGATTAAGCTAATATAGTGTGCCTCTATCTAGGGTTTCGTGCCTAAAAAATTATAAGAGGAGGGTATATATAGGGTTTCATAAGTGAGAGAAATGAAACAATGAAGCGAGGTAGAAGCTGGGTCCTTCCCGACCGGGAAGGCGATGGTCCCGCTCGGGGAAGACCTCCCGTCCCGACCGAGATGGTGATGTTCTCGGTCGGGAAGGCTTCACAGTAGCCTCTGATCTTTGGCATGTTTCGTCTCGGCCGCGATGGGCTTCCCGGTCGTGGTGGGTGACTCCTTCTTGCTTTTTCTTGGTTCTATGGATACCTCATGACTCAAAATCAGTCCTTACGATGTAGAAATGGGCTCAAAAAAACCGCGATCTCGCCATACGAACCTAGAAACACAAAATATCACTAGAGAAGACATTAGTAGCACAAAAGCCGCTTCTAAGAGCGATTAAACTAAGGAAAAACAAGTAAAGCAAGAAGGAAAGACGATATAAATTAGGCATATCAACTCCCCCACACTTAACCCTTACTCGCCCTCGAGTAAGCATGAACTAACTAAATAACTAACTAGAAATTAGACTACTAGCCGAGTGGGTATCAGCGCACCCTACGCCCTTTCAATTCACGCCGAAGTGTCTATGAGGTAAAAACACTCCCCGCAAGACAAGTGAGGTCTTGTGACAAAAATGGTGGATACGCCTCGCACACAAAACAAACAAACACACAAACACACAAAAAGGGACGCATCCAAACTAAGAAAACACCGAATTCTTCATCAAAATGGTGGGAAGACACCGGACATGAACCCAAGGCAAGTGAAACATTCCCAAGTTAGATACACAAGATGAAAGGGACACAAATTCTAATAGAATGACGGCTAAGCAACAATTATATTGACAACTTGCCTAGGTCCTTCTAATCTACTAAAGAAAATCTACACCGGGACGATAAATGGAGTGGAATAAGAATGAACCCCGGAGCGTCGACACTGTAGGTAAGTGAAATTTCATTCCCCAAGCAAAGCCTAGAGGGTCGTCCCAAATTCAAAGTAACCAACTAGTCCAAACAAAAAGGTGAACATGCCAAGCAAAAAGGAAGATAACCGAATAGTCGCCGCTATCTTCCTTCCTCGGGACTCGGTCCATTGGTAGGCCCTTCACGGCGACGCATCGATAAGGATAAAGGCTTATTATTTTTGTTTTTGAGAATATTTTTGGGTTTTTGGGTTTTTTTTTTCATTATTTATTCTTTTTTTTGACTTGGGGCTAACGTTTTTCACTTTTGACTTTCTTTTTCTTCTCCCCTTAAGTCAATCAATTGAGGGCAATTTTTTTTTGCAATTTTCGTTTTTTTTCGAAGCCCTTTTCTTTCTTGATTGGCTTGCCCATGCTTGAAATTATAATAAAACTTGCCAATTTCATTTTGCAAAGCTTTTTTTTTGAGATGGTGGAATGGTAGGAAAATAGGTAAGTTAGGTGTGCACCCCTTCCTAACCCACAAAAAGGTGAAAAAATTCGGACTAGAAAGTGGTTACTTGTGAATAAGGTCACCTAAGGAAATGAAAACCGGTAACCAAGGCCTAACACTCCGGGGGTGGTCAAGGTGGTCAAATGCAAATCCCGGTGTAAATACTTAGTAGAAAAGAAGGACTCAAGGCAAAAGGTCAATATAATCATTGATTAAAGGTCATCCTACTAGAATAAAGTCCACAAATCAAAATGTGACGATAACTAGGGAATAAGAAGCACTTGCACCCAAATCACACAACCGGGTTTTCGAAAAGCTTTTACTACACCTAACACAAACTATACAAGACAAGGACAAAAGAAAGAGAAAACACACTAAGAAGGAAGAAAAAGAAAAATTAAACATGCAAAACACACACAAAATAAACAAACACCACCCCCAACAATCCAAGCAAGCTACTTGGTCAACCCAAACTTCACAAAGCTCCACCCGAGCAACCATCACCACAAATACAATCTCCAAACTCCGCAATCGGAAAAAGGAAAAAGAGATGGAGTGATATTACCGAATATCTCTAGAGCTTCCCGAAATTCATGGCCATCGAGCAACCTACAAGGAAAAAGAGAGACAAAACGCACACAAACGACAAATATACAAGACACGGACAAGAAGGAAAAATAAGGCACAAAAGAAAATATTTTTGAGATTTTTGAAAAAATTTCAATTTTTTAGGGATATTTTGGATTTTTTTCGAAAAATTACGAAAATAAAACTAAACTTAAACTAAACTATCGCTCCCCCACACTTAAACCGAGCAATGTCCTCATGCTCGATCGGTAGTGTGTGGAAGACACTAAAGAAAAGAAAAATAAAAATAAAGGAATTAAACGAAAAACTACACTAAAAATGAAGAAGAGGTAGAGGGTTTCGGACCTAGGTGTAATCACGTCACCTTGACCCGAGTCAAGAAAAGATATGGATGGGGGAAAGTTAAAAAGAAGATAAAAATGAAATGGAAGGGGAGGGCTAGGTGTAATCAAGCCACCTAGCCCGGATTCTGCCCGATTTCGACTAAATTCTACCAATTAATCTATAAAAATAATAAAATAAAATAAAATAAAAACTAAGTAAACTAAGGAGAAATTGTCATTTTTGATTTTCTAGTGATTCTTGACGTAATCAAGTCGTCAAGAACCACCGGGAGCAATCATCAAAAAGACCCCAAGGGCCACCAACTCACAATAACACGGGGGAAATAAAAAGGACGAGCATCAAAAACGGAAAAGAAAAGAAAATCGCCATACCAAATGGTTAGCAACTAACAATCTTCATCGTCTCAATAATCAAATTCATCACCATGCTCGTCATCATCGTTGTCGGTTTCATCCCCCTCCTCACTTTCATTGTTACCATTTTCATCTTCTTCTTCTCCTACTTCATCATTACCCACCCCCGCATTGGCATCAAAGGCATCCTCGGCCTCGAACTCCTCGCATCCATCATAGCACCACTACCACCTGGATTACCGTGGTTAGGAAAGAATTTGGGTCTATACCATGATGGAAGGTTGCCTCGCGGATCTATGTACCCCTGATGTGCTAGAAGGTGAAAGCCGGGGTACTAGGCATAGTAGTTATCTCTCCGCTGCTCATATTGCCCAAGATGTAGCTCATTAAGCATTACGGCCATGGATGCATCTGCCGGAGGCTGAGGATAGGTAAAAGGAGTGTAAGAGGTGTACACACTACTACAAAACTGGTCATAAACATCACTTAATAGACATGGGTTAAAAAATACCCTACATCTATTTTTAATAGACATAGGGTATTGAAAAAACCCATGTATATAAAGGAGAATATACATAGGTCCAAATCATAACCTATGTCTATAAATTATAAACATGGGTTAAAATAAAACCTATGTATATAGAATATGAATAGAAGTAGGTATACCAAAACCCAATGAATATTTGGGAATTAAGAAAATTATATTGGAATAAAATTTAACCGTCCCTAGAAAATTGAAGTCAGGCACAAGATTTAATTTGAGGATTACATTAAAGATTAAAGTAACAATAGATTATAACATACTATTAATTTGTAGTTTAATTGATTATGTTCTAATCAATTATTATTCGATATTATTACATCCCCATTGTATTTAATGTAACAACATTCCCAAGTTACTCGTCAATTCATCAGACCATTACTTCAACCAATTCTCCTCATCATCAATTCTCCTCACACTGAACCTCACATTCCAACAAAATCTATTATTATCGATAAATGAAAATCCAAACCCCCAATTATTCAACTCCTTAATTAAACCCTCACCCCTCCTCGGCTGCCGCCTCCTCACCATCACCTCCCTCCTCACCGTGTCAGCCATGGAAGCTTTCGAGAAACTTGAGGAAATTGGAGAAGGCTACCGGAAAGATCGTAGTGCTGGAGAAGCCTCGAGTTCCTTCCATTCGCTTCCCTTCCATAAACCTTTACTATGTCACTCATTCGGTTCAGATTGTTGACGCTTCCCTCCTTTTGTCGCCGTTAACCGTCGAGCCTTGCTGTCCATCGCTCTGTATCACCAGATCTCTTTCTATTTTTTTCCCTCTTGTAATCGGTTTGAACTCAATATATTTGTTTTATTTCGTTTAAATTGCTTTATTATTGTTATTTACTTGCAAATATGTGAAATATTTGTTTTGTTGTTGTCAATTGAATTCAATTTAGTGTTGTTTGGGTTAGGGCTAGATGAATTGGGGATTTTTTTGGGAGTATATGGATGATTTCTACTGTCTGAATAAACATTTTCTGAGTATTATTGAACTTTAAGATTTAACATATTAGTACGAGTATGAGTTAATTTAGTACTAATAGTGGTAGTTCAACCAAAAGCCTAACTTTAGATAATTGATTTGCGTGATGTATTACGCCTGATGTACCACATATTATGCCTTATTATGCCTGATGTATTATGAATAACCTTTTTCTCCTGTCAATCAACTGAGGTACAGAGTATTTATTACATTAAGTAGTCAGTTCTGATTTGTGTCCTAGTTTTTTTACATTTTCTTTAGATGGTAGAGGTCCTGTTAATCCCAAGGGTTGGGATTATTAATGTAACCTAATCAATTCACTCATAAGGCGAAGGTAATAGTTCATCGTCGTTTACTTGCATCTTAAGTGATTAAAACTGGTATATTACTCATAAACTTTTTCATTTCTCTTTGTATTAAAACTGGTATTAAAATTGGTATTACTCATTAACAAAACGGGTACACTCTTGAACCAGTTTACTTGCATCGTAAGTGATTCTCCACCCTCACTTTGAATTGCACAATGAAATATACAGATTCAAACATAAGACCACTTTAAACTCTTGAATCGCTGAGCTTGAAGATGCTACTACTACCTCTACACCATCACCCGTCTCCCTTATATTGAGTAGTTCAAGGCTAAAGATCCACCACCTTTCTTTTCGAAGGCGGATTGGAGGTTGACTCAGAGGTTGCAAGGTGGGAACTTGGTATTGGGTGGTATCGGTGTTAGGACAAAAGTTAATAGGGCTGAAAATGGGTTGGGAAGATCTTCCTTTCTTATGCCTTACGGGTTTAGCTCTAAGACAGAGAAGCACGAGGTGGAGGTGGAGAAGGGTCAGGGAACTGCTGATTGGGGTATAGATGTTTTTCCAGGTATTGGATTATGTGCTAGGGATCCGTCTCCGTCTTTTATTTTCTGTGCTCATACTGTTTTTCCGCAATTTTAGATTATAGGGGACCATTCTCGCATAATAAATATGTTGGATAGATTATTTTTCCGATTTTGTGTCTCTAGTTTTTCTCCTCAACCCTTACCTCGACCTTGACATTTGGTCAAAGTCAAATGTTTACGACTTAGAAATTAGAATAATGAACACATTTATCTTATCCTTTAGATGTGAACTATGGACTATGGATCTGATGCTCTGCTTTCTTTCTCCTTTCTTACAAGACATGTTGCTGTTTTTTGCAGCTCATATATGACACCATGAAAGGTGGAAATTCAGGAATATCTGGCTTTGAGGACTGCATTCGATGTTTCCCTCCTGAAGTTTTCTCAGAGAGGTAGGTTACATGCTTCATGGATGATATTATATTATTTTATCCGTATAAAGTTTATATTAGAGACCCCTCAATTGTGCTCCCAGGTTTGGAGTATGGACTGGTGGCGACGACATTTGGGTGGAATTATTAGGAAAAATGCATGTTTTAGCACGTTTACTAGCTCAGCTACGTCAAAAAGCTGATGAAGAATTGTTTTGGTCTCAAACTTTGCTCAGGTGATTCCTTTTGTTTATAGTTAGCAACTAACTCACATGCTTGCTGCAAAACCTAGTTTTCCCTTGGCTAGAGTCTCGTCCATTTTACTTCTCTCTTTATAAAGCATATTTAGCTGATAATAGAGCTATATTTTAGACACTTGACCTCTTTGGCCAACTGTCATTAAAGAAGATATCCATTTTTAAGACTTGATGGGGCCACATCTATCAGCAAACGGCAAAAACTCCTCAATTGTTTTAATGGTCCTTCTAAGGTTCCTGTTTGCTAGACCATTTTCTTTTCTTTTCTTTTTTGTAATATGCTTTCATTTTCTAAAGGATGCTCAATGCCTTGCAAGACGAGTTTGCTTTTCTTTTAAGCAGTAAAGCCGGTGGTTGTGGACTAAATTTGATAGGAGGAAGTCACCTAGTCTTGTTTGATCCTGACTGGAACCCTGCCAATGATAAACAAGTAATACTTCATAGAAATTACTCATTGGATTCATTCAAATTTGCTTAGTACAGAGTATCACTTTTTCAAATATTTTAGACTCGGAATATTAATATAACTAGCTGTTTATATTTATCTGAATTCCGAGACTCGGTGTTTAAGGTAATGATACGAGTACAAGTTATTTGTCTACCTGCACGCAGACCTGTTTCTGGCTCCTCAGATAGGATCGGCCAAGAGGTTCAACTTGGACCTGGTAATTTTTCATTAGAAATTTACTGTCATGTTTTATCCCTAACTGATTTTTTGGCTGTCATGTGCGTTTTTACTATTTTGCATCTTGGAAGATTGAAATTTGTTTATGCAGACTTCTAACTAGTTTTGTTTATCTATATTTACATCTCAAGCTGATTTCTCACTGATGACGAGGTTGAATGACGTGTACTCTGAATTACCTGAATTTCAAAATGCCATACCCGCAAAGCAACCAAATGCCTGAGTGGCACAAAATCCTAGGTTTTTCCAGATATACTATTACTTTGTCTAGTTTGTTAAACAGTGCTTCTGGATAGTCGTACAGGGGAATTCTCCTCTATCAGCATTTGAACCCGACTGAGTTTACTTTGCTCCTCTACTGGCAGGTAGCAGATGTTGAATGCTGAAACGACATATACCAAGTTCACTGATTCATCTTTCAATTATCTGGTTTTCGGTAACCTATACTAGCTTGCAACTTGGACGCACTCCTCGTATTAATTAAGGTAAGACTTAAAACACCTTTTTCATTTGCTGCTATTTTTTTCCGAACTTTTTTACCGTAAATGATTTTTTAAGAAGCTGTCCTTTAATTAATAAGGACTTCGAGCACATGCGTATTTTCTCTACGTTAATCGAAGTGAAGTACTCGTTTTCAATTGTATTCTCGATTTTTTTTCTAAACTATATTGAAATTGTTGCAGAACTTCAAATGACTTGCCATATACTCCGTATTCACAAGAAGACGGTGATGAGGTTCACGATTTTTGGGCTAACTATTATTTTCAAAATTAGAAGTATGAAACATCCATATATTCTATGTATTAGCTAGAAAGATTGATTGTTGGAAGAAATTTAATTATTGGAACATCGCGTAATTATGTAGTTTTTTTTTTTTTTTTTTTTTTTCATTTTTCATTTTTTATGTTTTAGCTACTTATTTGTTTGGGATGATGACTAGTTTTATAAAATATGGAACGTTTTATCATTCAATTGGGTGTCATATAATTTATGAGATTTGTTTTGGTTTCGATTGTATTGCACTTTCTTATGAAAAATACGGAAAACGTCAATATGAGTGATGTCTATACTATGACAATAAACATAGGGCACACACATAACCCATGTGTATATTTAGAAATAGACATAGGGTGTACAAAATAACCCATGTCTATTATTTTTATAGACATGGGTTATTTCAGTTAACTTATGTCTAATATGACAATAGACATGGGTTATTAAAAAAACCGATGTCTATGTTTTAGATAGACATAGGTCGTACGCCCCATGTCTAAGTATTTGACAGTAGATGTCACTCAACTTAACATAGGTCGCAAAACCCATGTCTATCAGTGAAAAGATGTTTTGTAGTAGTGACGGAAGGATATCCACAAATGCCGGGGGTGAAGGATAGAATGGATGGGGTCGGGTAGCTTCTTGTTGATGTGGTTGTTGTGATGGTTGTTGTCGGGGCTCCACACTAGCACGTGTATGTGGCATACGGGAGGAAGAGGCACCATGATCACCTCCCGCACCGGGTATTAAAAAGTCAGGCTCTTGGACCGGGACGAGGGAGTGTGGCAAAGGCACAAGGGTCGGGAGCGTATTGCATGGTAAAAAGAAGTGTGCCCGACCCAAGGTATTCCATTGGTACCTTTTATGCTCCCTATCATAGGCAATCCATCTATGGAACCTAGTCAAACGGTCCTCATCTATGGTCGTGTCCCCTGGTACGGGGATCAACTCTTCCTCTCGAAAATGCTCGTCAACCGTCTTAGCCAAATGTGTTATGAGCCCCCCAAGAACAATCTCACCCACATGTTTCCCCGCCTTACTTATCTTTTGAAAATGCTTAGCTAAAGCAAGGGGAAGGTCGGGGGTAAATCTAGGTTGGCTCTTTACATTCAAGTAAGCCCCGAGTATGGTTAATTCTTGTTGGGTGAAAGTGCCCATTTCGTTCCTCCTAAATAAAGTACCCGCAATCAAGCGATGCCACAAACGTAGAACCGGGTGATGGACATGACGGCTAGACAACCGTCTAAAGTCGACAAGGGTAAGACCGGTTATGCTACGCCAAACATCGGCCTCATTAAATCCGGCGGGTATTTCATAATTAGAAGCAGAGGGAAGACCAAAAAGAGCACCAAATTGGGGGAGGGTGTAGTTGTAGAAGCCATTGTTTACTCTAAAAGCAACCCAGGGTGGATCGACTTTAGTATTCAGAGTAAAGCTACTAAGGAACTCTAATGTGAGTTGCCTATAAGTAAACTCATGCATATTATAAAGCAATTCCATCCCCATTCCCACAAATAATTGACGACTTTGCTCAAGAATACCGAGTTTTCTAAGAATAATTTTGCAAAAGAATCGAGTCGGTTCAAAAGGCTTACCGAGGAGCTTAGAGAATTGCTCCTTTTGTGACTCCGACCCAAAAGCAAGGTTGGGAAAATCCGGGTGGCATGGAATTTCCGGTTCCTCAACCTCGACCTCGACCTCGGCTCTTGAAGTTGACGCACTCTTTCTTTTCTTGCTGGTTACTCCTTCCCTTTTCTTCTATGTTCACCATTTTTGATGAAGAAACTCCAAATAGGCAAAACACCCAAATTCGATTTTCACCCAAAAATACTAGCTAGAACCCACAAAAAAATACCCAATAGAAGCTTGAAATTGGTATAATAGACTTCCAAAACAAACTTGAGCAAGCTTAATCGAGTATTGAAACAAAACTCCAAACTCGGATTTTGGGAAAATTGGGCACAAAAAACTCGATTTTTTTTTTCTCAGTTTTTGAGGGTTTAGAGGGTAGGAAATGGGCCTAAGATAGTTATTAAATTGATAGAAATCGATTTTGGAGTGTTTAGGAAGAGGATGTGATTTGGTAAAGTATTGGAGGAGTTTTGGTGTTTTGGTGAAATTGGGTTTTTTTTTGTTTTTTAGGTTGAAGATGAAGGTTGAAGATGATGGTTTGGTTTGGTTGTTTATGTGAGTTAGTATGGAGTTGGGGTGGGGTTTTGTTATGAGGGGGGACTTGGGGCGGGTCATGGTTAATGAGGGGGGGATTTGGGCTTGGAATTGTGAACAAGGCGAATTGGGCCCGCAGACTAGCCTTCCCGACCGGGATGGTGATGTTCCTGGTCGGGATGGCCTCACAGAAATTGGGGTTTTTGCCTCATCTCGTCCCGATCGAGAAGGTGACGGTCGCGATTGGGAAGACATCCCTTCTCGACCGAGAAAGTAACGGTCCCGCTCAGGAAGACCTCCCGTCCCGACCGAGAAGGTGATGTTATCGGTCGGGATGGCCTCACAGAACTTGGGCTTTGTGCCTCATCTCGTCCCGCCCGAGAAAGTAGTGGTCGCGATCGGGAAGCTGTCTCTTCCCGACCGAGATGGTGATGTTCTCGGTTGGGATGGCCTCACAGAACCCCAAAATTTTGTCTCAACTCGTCCAGCTCGCGATGGTATTGATCTCGGTAGGGACGGCGATGGTCATGGCCATAAAGCCTTCCTTCATTAATAGCATACCGAACCTTCCGCTCAAATAACAAATAATACCTCGGGATCCGAAATCCCGTCCCCAAAAGCTTATGCCAAGCTCAAAAACGACCTTCTAGCTCCCGTCTTCCTATAAAAATTCTACCGAGCCGAAACTTGGAGGAAAAATAGAAAACCGAGCAAGAAATACTTGATATTCATCATGGGAGATAATAGTAGAGCTTCTCTTGATTTGTAAATATTCAACTAAGCATCAAAGCTTCATCAAAGCTCCATAAATCAAAAATAAAATCGCTCCCAAGATCGCTTCAAGTATTCACCTCCAAAAACTCAACATAATAACCCATCAACCTTCAATCATCCTACACAACTCCATAATAATAATTAAAATCCCCTCCCTCACATCACTCACAAGAAAATATCAAATGACAATAGTTTCACACAAAAAATCTAAAAATGCAAGAAACATAAAATAATTCACAAAAATTAAAAGAAGAAAGGAAAAGATATTTACAACATGACGGTTCTTGAGGAACTCCGTCAAACCGAGCTTGTGTTGAGTGGTTAAGAGGGGATGGGTTGAAGGTAAAGAACCTCCACAGACCCCGTTCTTGCACTTTCATTGTATAGCTTGATTCTTTGACCGTTGACTTGGAACAATTCACCTTTCTCATTGCTTAGCTCGAAGTCCCCATACCGACCGACTTCCGTGATAGTGAACGGTCCCGACCAATGTGAACGGAGCTTTCCGGGAAACAATCTTAGTCTCGAATTGAACAATAATACCTTGTCACCAACTTGAAATGACCTCTTTATAATCCTCTTGTCATGCCATAACTTAGTGCGCTCCTTTTAGATCCGGTCACTCTCATAAGCATGTAGTCGGAATTCCTCCAATTCATGAACTTGAAGCAACCACTTCTCACCGACTAAAGAAGGATCGAGGTTTAGTTCTTTTATAGCCCAAAAAGCCTTGAACTCTATTTCAACCGGAAGATGGCACACTTTTCCATAGAGAAGCCTATATGGCGATGTGCCAATAGGTGTCTTAAATGCCGTTCGATAGGCCCAAAGCGTGTCATCGAGCTTCATGCTCCAATCCTTCCGATTTCTAGCAAAAACTTTCTCAAGAATCGATTTGATTTCCCGATTAGATATCTCCACTTGGCCACTTGTTTGAGGGTGATAGGCCAATCCGGTTCTATGTTGGACACCATATTTCAACAATAGAGCATCAAGGCGTTTTTCATGAAAATGGGTTCCTCCATCGCTTATAAGGGCACGGGGGACTCCAAACCGGGGAAAAATCACCCTCTTTAGAAGATTCATCACCACTCTAGCATCATTTGTGGGCGCGGCAACGGCTTCCACCCACTTTGACACGTAATCAACGACCACTAGAATGTAGCGATTCCTCTTCGAAGATGGAAATGAGCCTTGATAATCTATGCCCCATACATCAAATATCTCAAGCTCTAATATTCCCCTTTGTGGCATTTCATGCCTCCGTGATATATTCCCGGTTCTTTGGCATGCATCACATCGGGAGACGAATTCCCTCGCATCTTGGAACATTGTAGGCCAATAGAACCCGGATTGTAAGATTTTTGCAACCGTCTTGGAGGCACCATAATGTCCTCCATACGGGGATGAGTGGCAAGCATGCAATATATCTCCTTGTTCCCAATGAGGAACACACTTCCTATAGAGCCCATCGGCACATACCTTGAACAATAGCGGATCATCCCAAAAATATTGTTTGACATCATACAAGAACCTCTTCTTTTGTTGATAGCTCAAGTCCGGGGGAAGAACACCTCCCACAATATAATTTGCATAATCGGCGACCCAAGGAGGTTGATCCGACAATGTAGTGCAAACAAACATGATAGTATCATCCGGAAAGGAGTCATCAATGCAAATATTCACAAGGTCTTTAACTCGGAGACGAGATAGATGATCCGCCACCACATTTTTGGCCCCTTTCTTGTCACGAATCTCAAGGTCGAACTCTTTTAGAAGAAGAATCCAACGGAGTAATCGTGGCTTTGACTCCTTCTTGGCTAATAAATACTTCAATGCAGAGTGATCGGTGAAGACAATCACCGTAGAACCAAGAAGATAAGACCTAAATTTGGTGAGGGCATAGACGATGGCTAATAGCTCCTTCTCGGTTGTAGCATACCGAGCTTCGGTGTTGTCAAGAGTCTTGCTAGCATAGTAAATGGCATGTAGGGCTCTTCCTTCTCATTGGCCTAGTACGGCTCCTACCGCATAGTCACTTGCATCACACATCACCTCGAATGGTTTGGACCAATCCGGTGATCTAATGATTGGAGCGGTGATCAAAGCCTCTTTCAACCTAGCAAAAGCCTCATTGCAAGCATTAGTCCACACAAAAGGGGCGTCCTTCAAGAGGAGTTCGGTGAGAGGCTTGGCCAATTTTAAAAATTCTTTAATAAAACGGCGGAAAAAACCCGCATGGCCCAAGAAACTCCGAACTCCCTTGACATTCGTAGGCGGGGGCAAATGCTCAATGACTTGAATTTTTGACCCGTCTACTTGAATACCCCGATCTTTAATCAAGTGACCTAACATAATGCCTTAATTTACCATGAAATGGCATTTCTCCCAATTCAACACCAAATTCACTTCCTCACATTTCGCAAGCACTTTAGACAAATTCACCAAACATGACTCAAAGTCCTTACCATAAACACTAAAATCATCCCTGAAAACCTCAACAATAGACTCGATATAGTCCGAAAAGATGCCCATCATACACCTTTGGAAGGTGACCGGGGCATTACACAAACCAAATGGTATGCGTCTATATGCAAAGGTTCCATAAGGACAAGTGAATGTGGTCTTAGGTTGGTCATCCGGGTGAATCGAAATTTGGAAAAATTCCGAAAAACCATCTAGAAAGCAAAAGTGAGTGTGGGAAGCCAACCTTTCTAGCATTTGGTCAATGAATGGGATTGGGAAGTGATCTTTCTTTGTAGAATTATTGAGTTTCCTATAGTCAATGCACATTCTATAACCGGTGACACACCTAGTGGGCACTAGTTCATCTTTTTCATTCTTTATGACCGTGATTCCACCCTTCTTGGAAACCACTTGTATAGAACTCACCCAATTTGAACTCGAGATGGGATATATAATCCCGGCATCAAGGAGTTTCATGATTTCTTTCTTTACAACCTCTTGCATATTAGGATTGCGCCTTCTTTGTCCTTGGACACTAGGCTTAGAGTCATCTTCTAGGTGTATCCTATGCATGCAAAAGTCGGGACTAACCCCTTGTATGTCATCAAGGCTATAATCAATGGTGCTCTTATATTTCCTCAAAACCTCAGGCAAAGCATCCAATTGGCTAGATTCAAGCTTAGAGCTAACTATGACCGGACAAGACTTCATATCATCAAGAAAGGCATAACATAAATTAGGGGGAAGGGGTTTAAGATCAAGAGATTGTACCTCAACCGAGTAGATTCCACTAAGTGTAGCTTGATCTTTGACCCATTTCTTAGGAACAACTTCCTCCCCATCTAGAGCCTCTTTAAGTACACCCAAGTCTTCGTCCCATAGTCTATCTTTAGCTTTCTCAAGCTCCATTGTTAGGAGAGCTTCAAGAGGGTCTTTCACAAAGAATATCTTGGTAGCATCTTCAAGAACTTCATCGAGTATGTCGATTGCACAACAAGAGTCGTTGATATTTGGAGTCTTCATTGTGCTATGTAGATTGATGGGAGGGGATTTGTCGCGGGATCCCAACCGTCAAATAAATAACCGGCTAATCCTAACTGGGTAGATAGGGTAAGTCGGATCGAATCCACGGGGACGGTAAGAGGCGTCTAGACTAGGTCGGCCCAAGTACTTGACTAGGTCAACGAGCTAAGCTAAGCTAGAGAATGATAGAGGGGGAGAGAGAGCTAAGACTATGACTAAGAAGAACAACAAAGAAAACGGGCTAGGATTAGGTCGGGGTCAAAGGGGTAACGGAATGGTCAAGGGAGAGCTAGAGTGAAGGAGGTAGTAGGGTAATCTAGGTCGGTCCGGGCGGTCGCAACTTAAACCAACCTAGAGGTTCCTCATGGAACCCATTTTGGCGACACACATGACAAACGGGGTTCTAGCGTGCTATGGCCTAGATCGAATCCGGGCGGTCGCAACTTAGACCGACCTAGGGGTCGTCCTCACCGGGCTCTCGCAACTTAATGAGGGAACCGAACCCATAACAACTAACACCCACAAGGGAAAGGCAAGAAAAACAAGCAATCTAACTTACTTAGTCATTCAAGCAATTCATCAAACATGTCATATGCATTAACCAAGAGTAAACCCAAATCTTCCACCCACATCTCCAACAAACCCTTAATCACCCAATTAACACCCTAATCACCCTACTAACCCTAGCAAGAACACTACTCTAACATAATCAAACTACAACTAACCTAAACAAGAGGAAACAACACAAACATCAAAGCATACATGAACAAACTAGTGAAAATGATGAACAACAATCAAAGATTAGAACTTGAATTAAACAAACAAGAAAAAGAGTAAAAGGAAGGAAGGATTATACCAAACTAGTGAAGAGGAAAGATTGAAACTTGCATTAATGAAGAAAACCCAAAACAAACCACCAAGGTTGTCAAGCTTGGTGAAGATCTTGAAGAATTCCCTTAATACAAGTACTAAACTAAGATTAACCACTAATTACCGACTAATCTAAACTAATCTAATCTAATCTAACCTAAAGTAGTCTAGGGTTTGAAGAATATAAGCTAAGATGGTGCCTTAATACAAGAGGGGGGGTATTTATAGGGTTACAAATGGAAGGGAGAAGAGAAGAATGAAGCGCGGGGTAGCAGCAGGCCTTCCCGGCCGGGAGGAGGTGGTCCCGGTCGGGAGGGTGTCGGTCCCGGCCGGGAGGAGCTGGTCCCGGTCGGGATGGACCCAAAACAGGAGCATCCTCTTTTGTGCACCTCATCCCGGACGGGTTGAGGTCATACCCGTCGGGGATGAGTCTTGTAGGCCTCCAATATGATCTTTAAGGTTCCTCCTTGCTTCATATGGACTTCTCATCGATTCTCGGGACTCGGGATCGGGTCTCGGGACTCGGGATTGGGTCCCAAGGTCTCGGGGTCGATTCCAAAGCATCGAGTCATATTTCCTTTATCTCGTTGGCTCCAAAATGTGTATGTATCGAGTCGGAAATGCTCCAACTCTTCCAAATCGGTCTCGGGAACCTGAAACGAACTAAAGGAAGCATAAGAAGCCCCTAAATCGCTCCTAAGGAGCGATTCTACAAGGAAAATGGGACCAAAATACTACGAAATAGGCACTACAAACCACACTTATCATAGATCGAAGGATACTTTCTCATCTCCAATTTCCAAGGTTAGCCTCCCATTCTTCACATCTATTAGAGCACCCACCGTATGGAGAAACGGGCGTCCAAGGATGATGGGAATGTTGGCATCCTCGGCCATATCGAGCACTATGAAATCAACCGGAATAAGAACTTGCCTATGCGAACCGAAACATCCTCTAATATGCCTAGGGGCGCTTGATCGATCGATCCGCCATTTGGAGTGTAATGGCGGTGCACTTAAGCTCATTCATGCCTACCTTCTCACAAATGGAGTAAGGTATAACAACTCACACTCGCTCCCAAGTCACATAGAGCTCTCTCGATGTGTAGATTCCCCATATTGCATGGTATGGAGAAGCTTCCCGGATCTTTGAGCTTAGGTGGGGATGGTTGTAGGTACATCTCACTACATCCCCCCGTAAAGGCAATAATCTCGGGTTCTCCCAACGATCTCTTCCTAGACAGGATCTCCTTCATAAACCGAGCGTAAGTAGGCACTTGAGTAATCAATTTGGTGAAAGGAATGGTCTCTTCTAGGTTCTTCACAAGCTCAAGGAATTTCTCGAATTGTTTGTCCATTTTGGACTTGGCTTGTCTTGAGGGAAAAGGTAGGTTAAACTTAGTAGCGTCCCTCACTTCCTTAGACTTCAATTTCTCATGGTGAGCCTCTTTGGGTTTTGAAGAAGCTCCCTTACACTTGGATTTATCATGAGGAACGAAAGTAGATGAGGTCCTTTGTGAAGAAAGAATATTACCACCTTCATCTATGTCTTCAATGAGCACTTATTCCCCTAAGTCCGGAATTTCTTCATCACAAGAATCCTCAAGAGGTTGATCAACCTCTTCAAGTATAGGCCCCTCTCTTGGTTTTCCTCCATAGTCATCGGTTGAGTTTTCCACCTCTTTCGTAGCTTCTTGTTCATTAGGAAACAAGGAAGGATCATAAGATGCACCGCTCCTCAAAGTGATAGCATTTACGTTTTCAATTTTTGATGGTACGCCTTGAGGAGGTAGTTGACCTTTTTGCCTAGAAGAGCTACCCGAGGCAGCTTGAGCTAGTTGGGTTTCAAGCATCTTTACATAAGTATTCATTGCCTTGTTGTCCTTTTGAATTTGAGTGTAAAACTCTTGTTGGTTTCTTTGCATCTCCATTTGGTTTCTTTGCATCTCTTGATTACTCCTTTGCATGTCCAACATCGTCTTTTGCATATCAAAATCGGGTGTTGGAGCTTGTCGAGTGTGTGGAGCATTTGTGATGGTTAGAGGAAAGCCATAATCATAAGTAGGAGATTTCCTAGGCTTGGTATCTTGTTGTTGATTTTGGAAATTCCCTTGAGCTTGAAAATTACCTTGATTTTGACATTGGAAGTTACCTTGGTTTTGGTACCCTTGGAAATTACCTTGATTTTGGTACCCTTGGTTGTTGCTTTGAAAGCCTTGAGAGTTAGGATTACCATGGAAACCACCTTGTTGAGCTTGATTATTGAAGTTACCTTGATTGTTGAAGCTTTTTTTATTATTATAGGCACCTTGGTTTTGATAAAAATTTTGTTGTTGAAAGTTGTTGAAAGGCCTTTGATTGCCTTGGTAACCTTGGTTGTCTTGGTTACCCCTAAAGGGAGGAGCAACATATGCTTGTCTACCTTGTTGTTGGCCTTATTGAGCACCTTGAAAGACTTGAGGATTTTTGACATTTTGTGTCTTGTAAGATAAGAAAGGATCCTTGTGAGTGTTGGCATTATAGTAGTTTGAGAACGGGGTGCCTTGCTTGTATGCTTGGAAACACTCCTACAAAACATCAAATAGACAACTCCTAATAGACATCTAAGATTATTAACAACTGATGTATAATTTATAGACAACTGTTTTATTTTACAAACAGTTGTCTTTGTAGGGTTATAGACAACTGAACTTTATAAAAACAGTTGTCTATATATTATACAACAGTTTTTCTTAATCTCAGTTGTCTATTAACCTTTTACAGACCACTATCAATTGGTGGATACCCAACCCCAGATTATTAGCTTCTCAAGTATCTAAATAATAAACAATTGGAAGACCCTAAAATCTAAACAACTTAAACAAAATATTGAGCATGTGAAACCCAAAATCACTCACTGTCATTTTCGCCCTCCTTCACAAATGAAACCCTAAATCAAAAAATGATCCCTAAATCGAAAAACCCCTAATTCTCCGACAAACTCCCCAGACGCCTTCCTTCGCCGGTGAGTTATCTCTCCGTTCATCACCATTCACCCTCCTTCTTTATCGTTAATCATCATATGTATGTAAAATTGATATTCTCAATTGAATTAATAATGTTAGAAGCTAAAGTTTGCGTTCATTAAGGTAAAGGAGAATCCAGTTATGGTTATTTCTGTCAGAGAAAAGATTGTTCCGGAAGGAACTGATAGTAGTAGCAATAAAGTGATATCATAACTTGCTGATGTTAATTTGGAGAGTTCTGAGGCTGTTGATGATAATGACGATGTTGCTGAACCGTCTTCGGATGTGAAAGAAGGTGAGGAGAATTAGTTATGGAGTATTTTTTTATTGATTTTTAAGCGTTTTGATTTCCGTAGACTTATGGCTGTGTATTAGGGTTTAGGGCTGTCCACTTTTTAGGTCTACAGAGGTTTGATTAGAATAAGGAATGAATGAGCGTGATTTTTTTTGAATGAATAAGATAATGCACTGTTGACTTCAAGGATACAAAGAGGTACTCTTAAATTTGAATTTGAAGGTACAACTCCCCTCATTAATTACTGTCATATTAATTGAATCAGACCACTGTTGTAATGACTAATCAACTCTCTTTTCCTAATACAATTTGGTGTATATATGTAGAGTGTACTCATTCCGAGTTTCTCAACATGTAGCAGAGATATGGGTGATTCAAAGCATCAGAAAACCTGCAACAAAGGCGACATCTACTGCGCTCAACCTGCAAACTGTATAAGTGCATTACCTGACAGACTTCTGTGTAATATTCTGTCATCTCTGGCAACAAAAGCCACTGTGTCGACGACTGTACTCTCTAAGAGATGGCAGTATGTCCGGACTGGTGTCCCTGACTGAAACACCCCACATTGATTGAAGATGTCCTATTTATGAGCTTTGCTTAAAGGGATTTGAAGTACTACTCATATCAACAAAGTGCACTTTCTTTTCTGGTTTGCCCATGATAAGAACTCTGCAGTTAAGCGTGCTTGACTGGGAGCAATCTTAGGATGGGTGACCTCCTGGGAAGGTTTCCAGGATGCACATGAGTGAGGACAAAATGCGCTGGAAAGGACTCGTGTTGGTCTGTGGGACCAGTACAAAGCCTGGCGAGCTACCGCGGTTAACATTTCCGGCCCTAGGATTGGGCCGGGGTGTTACAAATGGTATCAGAGCAACCCTGCGACCGTGCATTTGGCACCTAGCGGGGGTGGATTCTGGGTCAGC
Source organism: Agrostemma githago (assembly GCA_958450325.1). Taxonomy (NCBI): domain Eukaryota; kingdom Viridiplantae; phylum Streptophyta; class Magnoliopsida; order Caryophyllales; family Caryophyllaceae; genus Agrostemma; species Agrostemma githago. The sequence continues at coordinate 18,824,795 of OY288241.1, read as the reverse complement.
GGTTATGCTGCCAGGCGCAACGAGGACGTTGCGTTCTTCAAGTGGGAGTGACTGAAACACCCCACATTGATTGAAGGTGTCCTATTTATGAGCTTTGCTTAAAAGGATTTGAAGTACTACTCATATCAACAAAGTGCACTTTCTTGGAAGGTTTCCAGGATGCACATGAGTGAGGACAAAATGCGTTGGAAAGGACTCGTGTTGGTTTGTGGGACCAGTACAAAGCCTGGCGAGCTACCGCGGTTAACATTTCCGGCCCTAGGATTGGGCCGGGGTGTTACACCCTGTGCTTGACTTTAATGATTTTCCTGTACCAACGCTAATTAACCGCTTCGACAAATAGCAGTATGTTTGCTACAAGAATTTCGTTAATAGGGTCTTACTTCTTAGTAGCGCGCCATGTCTAGAACGCGTCCTTTTGGAATTTCATGATGGGTTTTCACCTTCAAATGTCTATGAGTGGATGCGTACTCTTGCCATATAAGCTTGTTGTTTTGAAGTTAGAAGGTTATTTTGATGTCTCCTTGCCCTCTTCCGTCTATCTTCCACAACTCACAACACTCTTTCTTACCACTCTTCTTTTTGACGGTGCACCCGATCCTCTCAATACTTTTTTGTCTGGTTGCCCTATCATCGAGGAGCTGCGTGTTGATTTTTGAATCGTCTTCGGATATGAAAATGGTATTATGTAATGCTCCGAAGTTATAAGGAATGAATGAGCGTGAAACAATTGTAGCATACGTTATTCTCCTGTTCTATGTGTCTGGGCCTTTGATTTGTTTGGCGTGATCATGAGATAAATTTATTGTTAGTTGTCAAATTTACGAGATGTTTTTTGGCTTATGAAATCGAAATGTAGGAATTGTTGTACAACAGGATGTACAAATGAAAGAGTGTGTTGTACAGGTTTGTCTATTGGTTTTTCTTGTGGAACCTAGAATCTTTCGGGCTTTACAATCACATAGTTTATGTTGTTATGTGTGTCAAGATTACATAAAATGACTAGCTCTCGTTCTAAGCAGTGTCAAAGTTTGATGCTACTGTTGTTATATATGCAGTTGTGGTGTGATTCAAACGGGTCATTTCTTGGAATCCGGAGCTCCAAATGGATTATTCGGACTTTCTATGGATCCGGTTTCCCTGCCTAGTGTGTTAGCGAGACAAATTCTTGTTGCCAGTTCTTTCTCAATGTGTTTCAGCAGCGATGGTATAGGTAGAATCAGTTTCGGAGATAAAGGTGGTAAAAACCTGAGCGAAACTCCCATCATTCCTAATCAATTAAAGTAAGTCCCCTCCTCTTCAACCTCTATAAAACGATCACTAATTTATTAATAATAATAATTATCTATGTCCCTTCAAAGTGACACTAACACAACATTATATTGTGAACAATAGCGTGTACACGTCAACTTAACCTGTGTAAGTATGTGTACTCCGATTCATTCTCTGCCAACTTGGATGTTATTTTCGACACTGGCACTTCTTTTACACTACTGCCTGATCCTGTTAACGGTCTTTTAACTGAAAAGGCAAGTTTATTTTTTGTGTCTGCGTGAGTGGACTTGACCCATTTGACCTACCAGGTCTATGTGTGAGTCGAGTTCAGGAATCGATTTTGACACGTTTTTGTTTTTGCGCTTCAGTTTAACTCACAGGTGGAGGACAGAAGAGTGAAAGTACATCCAGACAGTGCCTTTCAGTTCTGCTATTTGTTGACGTAGGTATCCCCTCACCCTAAATTTTCTTTTTTGCTGACGGGATTCAAACTTGTACATTACCAACTGAACTAAGGTGTTTGTTCGTGGTTCACTCTGCTCAAAGCCGGATGAATGAACTGTTCCTGCTATTAATCTTACATTCAAAGGTGGAGACCGATTCTCTGTCGTTCATCCATGGATTACAATCGTTGAGGTAACTTTAATTTCTTGCTCATTTTATGTCCCATGTTCAGTGCCAAAACATTAGGAGTGTTAACTGTTAAGATTCTGACTCAATTCATGTGTTTCGGGTTTTTCTTTCGATCTCAAGGATGATACGCTATTCTACTGCTTGGCAGTCGTAAAATCAGATGAAGACATCTGTATAATCTAAGGTAATTAAGTGTGTGATTGTCAAGACTGTCACTGATATACCTCAGATACTGATTAGGCTTTGGATATACCTCAGATCAGGCTGCTGTCAAAAATAATTTCATTTGCTTCTGAGTCGGTTTTTTGACCTACAAGGTTATGTTTCTATTTGACTGGATGTAATTACATTTACACACGCTTTCATCTAGTTGTAAAGTTATGAGGGTGGACTTGGAAAGGAGACTGAATTGAGATAGTAGGGCTAGGGGAGGCGAAACGAGGTGACCTGACCTGATATAATAGGTATTGTCTTAAGTTAAATGCGTGCAACCCTTTCCTCCTACTGACAAAATGGGGTTGAACTGCACAGTTGAGCTATCTAATACAAGGCGGGATTAACTGAAATGTAATAGAGTATTTTATTTGGGAGGATAAAGCTCCAGAGGAAGCGACCTCAACAGATTAGGTAAAGATATGTACGAAGTATTTTATTTGGGTCATGTTCTTTTCATCTTACTTTTAGTTGTTTGAATTAATTAATTAATTAATTGTTTTGTACGGGTAGGAGATGAATTTGTAAATTGGGATATAGGCAACTATTTACGACTTACTCATTCAGTCTTGGTAATTTATTGTCCTTATTGTGTTAAAAATGTATGTGATGCATGATAAAGTGTGTGCGTGCCTAATTTGTACTAGCTAGTGATGAGATTGCAGGTGATCATTGGCAGGGAGATTGTGTAATGTATGGTTTCAATTCAGGTAAAGATCAACATCGACACAGGCACACAACTACGGCAAAAATAAAAAATTCTAAATAATTTTCGAGTTATATCTGACTATCTGTATGACGAATCTGCTATTTTAATAATATTTCAGGATCTCTCACCCAAGTTCCCAGTACAGGAAATGTGGAGGTGTCATTGAAGAAACTAAAATGTGAACTGTTCACATTCTCTCCGATCAGGGTCAGTAATCAGACATTGTTCCTCGTATATGATCTAAAAGCATGATTTATTTTATTTTATTTACATAATTCCTCACATAGGTTTTTGAGCAAGCTATCCAATTCGCTTCTATTGGATTATTGGACATGTATAACTCGGGCGGAGCAGTATTAGGTTTGGACTCAAATACCGGGAAGAGGGTCGTATTGTGAGGATCAAATTGTGGGGTTGTGACCACTTTGGAGTGTATTCAAGCAAAAAGCCGAGGTACTGTAGTGTTGACAAAAAGTTCTGTTGGATAATGGTTTGTACCTTTTGGATGTAATTGGATAATGGTTATATAGACGAGTTGTTATTATGTTGGATTATAGTATATGATTGTTTTTACCTTTTGGATGTAATTGGATAATTTTTTGTACCTTTTGGATGTTGGATTATATAAAAATGAAACTTCTTGTTCAATTTCATATGTTATTAATTTCTTATGTTTCGTTAATATATAGTTCAAATATGTATAACACCCACTAATTTCCTAGTGCCGTTAATTATTCTGTTGTGACTCCGTCATGACTCTATGTCAATTTCGTCTTCTATTTCCTTCATCTTTCTGAATTCTTATTATTTTTTTTAGTCAAATAATATTTATTTTTATTTTAAAAGATTTTAATTCTTGTAAACCTATTTATTTGATTTTCATTGTAAACTATTTATTTTTGCGCGTGAAGTTCTATTTTTCTACGAACTAACGTTTTAAGCTTGGAATTCAGTTATTTATTTTTCCTAAATATCAAAACACGTTTATATGATATTTCCAACTAAGAAATATTTTTATTTAAGAATATTTGACCTTTAATGATTTTATTATGAAGTTTCGTAAATAATTATTTTCCAACGCGCGGTTTACTCGAACTGATTTGAAATACCTTTAACAATTTTACGATTCATCTTTTTATCAACTTAGAAATTATTTGGGACATTTTCCCCATGTTTTGGACCGTGACACACCCATGTCACATTTTTACACTACAACTTTGTATACATTTCATTTTATGATGTTTAAGCCTTAGATATTTTATTTTTCTCACCCATTTATTTTTGGCCTTAAACACAAACTCTTCACACTCCCTTCCTCTCTCATTTTGGCTGATTTGTGCATCTATTATGACATAGTTTTCATCAAAATTTACTTATCATTTATGCTTTAGAAAACCATCCACTTTCTTATCATTCATTTAACAAAAAATTAAACAACATTTCCTCCCTTTTTCTCTCTTGGCTGAGATTTTCCAGCAGCTTTTCTAGCCAAATTTTGTCTCAAATCGAGTCTCGATCGTCTCGTTTTCATCTCCTAAATAATCATCATTCCGATCCCTTCGTTAAGAATTTTGGAATGATCCCGAAGCCGACGAATTTATAATCGACTCGAATTTGGGTTAGAGGTAACGTCGATGTTACTCGGTATTTCATGATTTTAATTGTGTATTTGCATGTATAATTTTTATATTTCATTTTTGACAATATATGTATGTCATATAATCTGGAAAATATTTAAAAGTTGAAAATTTGCATTTTTCGGTATTTTTATCGCTTTTACGAGATTAACGATTAAATCGTTATATTAATTTGTAAAATCGTAATATTCGGCTTAAACTTGAAATATATGATTATATTCTGTAAAAGTGATGTTTTTGATGATTTTTAATAATTTAGTATTTTTATGAAATTTTAGTTATCGATTATTGAATTATTACCGTTTACGGACAAAAATGATTAAAAGCCAATTTTTAGTTCTAGTACTTAAACCTTTTATTTTAATCTTATTTTTGACGTGGAGAAACTTTCTGATGAAATAGAATTTTCTGAAGTTTTTCGTAAATTTTTGGAATTTCTAAGTGGATGAATTAATTAATCACTTTAAATCATCGTTTATCGTTAAAACCGCGTTTGTCGTTTAAATTCTCGATTTTTGGTCTTTTGATTTAATCTGGAAAAAATTATGATTATGATGGTTTCTTAATAAAATTTATTTTTATGATTTTTAGTGCTTTAATAAAATGTTAGGAACGATAAGTTTTATTAATGGAATCGTTAATTGTGAAAACGGGTTTTAAAGACGGTTTTGATGAGATTTATTAAAGCTGGAATTTTTGGAAATCTGGAAAAATAGTATTTTCTGGAAAATCATGATTTTTAAGCATAATAATAAATTTTGGATATTAATACTTAAATCGTTTTGTAATTACTATTTTTATTATTCGTTATTGTCGAGATTAGACGATTAACGAGAAAACGCTTTAAAAACCGAGTTTTAGGGTTCTGGAAAATTTTATTTTCTGGACAGAATGTCCATAATTATATTTTAACTATTTTACGTAGTTTTTGTACTATTTATTAAAGTCTTTAATTAATAAGTATTGATTTTTGGACAAATTACGATTTATCATTAAAATGCTTCGTCTTACCAAAAAGATTTATTTTTCCAGCTATTTTGAAAATATTTAAATCTGAAACTTTAAGAGTTAAATCATCCGTTAACATATTCTAAATATATTCAATGGTTTAATTAAATAAAAGACGTTAAAAGATTTAATTTGACATTTGCCGTAAAATCCTATTTGTAATCGTATTGTCGTAAATAATAATTAGGGAATTTTAGCTTTGTAAATTTTGAAAACACCCTGATTAGTATTATTAAAATGTTTAAGACATTTTTAATCATTTTAGACACTTGTACGATATTTCAATAATTTCATAAACTCAAATGTTCTTACTTTAATAATTAATATCGTTAAGGCCGAAAGTATTAGTTTTATAAATCTATATCGTTTACTAAAAATGTGGTATTAGTATGAACTAATATTTTCACTATTTTGATATAATGTTATTTTTAGTAATGTTTCTAAAAATAGAAGTTTCCTAAAATAGAAAGTTTCCTTTTTTAGAATATAAATGTTTACTTCTTTTATCCTCATATTATTTATATTGAGTATATCTTTTGAATATCGATAATGGCTTTGTTTTGGAGTTATGGAATAAGGACAAGTGTGAGGTTAGCGTAATATATTCTAGGGTTTACGGTTTTGCCATCAACTATAAGGCTAGTGTATCAGGAATCGGTACATTGGTTGTTGAACCGGGTGACAGGTATCCCGGGAGTTGTGTACATTTTGACCTTAAGCTTAGGCCTCGCAGTAAGTCGCCGTCATAAGTTGAACTGGGTGACAGGTAATCCCAGGAGGGGTGTGCATTATCTTAAACTAGAGCCACGCATTTATAAGTCGCCGCTCTAATATGGTTGAGTAGCCTAGTTAGAGACCGAAGTTTAATTTGTTTGAACTAAGTTCTCGAAGCTAGTTTTTAGTATTCTCCTAGTGAAAGTCTAGCCGTCTACACTACTCCTATCCATAACGCCATTTTGAATATTTTTATTATTATCGATATAATTTGGTTCCAGGTTGGCAAATGTTTTATGTTTTCTTCGGAAAACTCATTTTTATTATATTGTTTTGATACGTGAAGTTTTTCACTGAAAGTTTATTTTTATTATAATGTGTTTTACTGTTTTCCTTTTTTACTATTTTTCTATAATACTAATTACAGTTTTAAGATCCTGTTATACGGCTGGGAGAACGTTGACGTTGCTCCCCACTGATTGTGGCTGTTATGTTTTTAACATGGCAGGTATATGTGTTTTCCTTCGGGTGGGCTAGCGAGCAGTTATGGATCATGCTTGTTTTAATCAGATCACTGTATTATGGATTGTTAAAACCTTTTTTTTATGGATTTTATTTATTTATTTATTTTGTAGCCATTTTTATTTTATGGCTTATGTATTGACTTACCATTTTTATTTAATCAAGACATAGCTACAGTGTGTTATAATCCCACTTCTACAGTGTTTCCGCCACTGTATTGCGTTAGAATTTCTAGGGGATTACAATATGTGTATTATGTAGTTCATATATACGGGCAATAGACAACTGTTGTTTTATAAAACAGTTGTCTATTAATGAATAGACAACTGTTGTAAAACGAATGTCTATACTTAGACTAATATACAACTCCAAACTACTCAACTGTTGTAAGTCAGTTGTCTATTGAAAAAGAAACAGTTGTCTATTTGATGTTTTGTAGTAGTTAAAGCATTCAATTGTTTCATATTACTCAAGCATTCATACGATTCATGTCCAAAAATCCCACAATTGTCACACATACCATGATTGGAAGGATTAAATGTAGAGTCCATAGCATTAACTTGGTGTATAGGTGATTGGGTGGAAGAACTTGTGCCTTGAGATTGATTAGCATGCCCTTGAAGCTTCTTATCGATAGCATCCATATGAGTCTTCAATTGTGCAGCTAAATCAGCTCTAAGTTGTATAATAGCATCAATGTCATGCCTTCCCCCTCTATTGGCCTTCCTAGGCCTAGAATATTGAGAATTATGGACCGCCATTTCCTCAATCCTAGCCCATGTTTGGTCAACTTCAACTTCGGTGAATCTCCCATTAGAACCCATGTTGAGTATGTGATAAGTGTAGTTTGTAGTGCCTATTTCGTAGTATTTTGGTCCCATTTTCCTTGTGGAATCGCTCCTTGGGAGCGATTCACAGGCTACTTATGCTTCCTCTAGCTCGTTTCAGGTTCCCGAGACCATTCGTGAGGAGTTGGAGTGATTCCGACTCAATACATACACTTTTCGGAGCCAACGAAGCGGAGGAACGATCACTCGATGCCTTGGATTCAACCCCGAGACCCTGGGACCCAATCCCGAGCCTCCGAGACCCGATTCCGAGTCCCGAGAATCGATGAGAAGTTCATGTGAAGCAAGGAGGAACCAAAAGGATCATATTGGAGGCCTACAAGACTCATCCCCGACGGGTATGCACCTCATCCCGTCGGGGATGAAGTGCGCTTTTAGAGGAGCCACTGCCAGGCCGTCCCGGTCGGGACCAACCCGTCCCGGTCGGGACCAACCCGTCCCGGTCGGGACCACCGGCCATCCCGCTCGGGATGATCCCGTCCCGGTCGGGACCGGCGAGCTGTAGCCGAACTTTCATTTTCCTCCCTCCTTCATTCTTGTACCCCTATAAATACTTCCCTCTTGTATTGTTTATGTATCCTACCTTAGTTTAGACTCTCTTAAGCCTCTCTACAAGTTATAAACCCTAGATTTAGTTCCTCACATTAGCTTAAATCTCTCTTTAAATCTTTAGTTAATTCTAGTTAATCTTAGTTAATTAGTTCTTGTATTAAGAAGATACTTGAAGATTTCACCAAGCTTGACAACCTTGGGATTATTTTGGGGTTTCTTATTTATACAAGATTGCATCTTTTTCTTCATCTTGTGTTGGTATAACTTTCTTTACTCTTGTTCTTTGTTATTAATTCAAGTTTGAATCTTTACTTAGTGTTGATTGTTATTGTTCATATTGTTCTTGATGATGAATGTTAGGGTTATGGTGTTGTTTTCTCTTTTTATTGTTGTAGTTAGTTTGATTATGAGTGAGTAGTTTACTTGTGGGTTAGTAGGGGGATTAAGGGTAGGATATGGGTGATTAGGGTTTGATTAGGGGTAAAGGGTGAATCTTTGTTGTTAGTCACATACTTGGCACACCATGTGTTTGTTGAATTGCTTGTTTGAGTTGTACTGGCCATGCTTCTCATGCTAGTCTTCTTCTACTCATTGTTTGTTTTGTGTGTGGACATGTTGAGAATAGTCATCGACATCGGTTTAAGTTGCGACCGCCCGGACCGAATCTAGCAATTAGGAGGCATCTACACCCTTGATTACCCAAGTCACCCTACTACACTTATGAACCCGACCTAACCCACTTCTTCTTCATATTTGATTCATCTTATTAGTTAGTCATCATTTCTTTAGTTCATTGTTTAGTTTGCGTTTAGTTGCTTCATTTAGCCTTGTTATAGTCTTGTTCGTTGTTAGTCCACTTTCTTCTTCTCCTCTCATCATAATTCACCAATTAGCATTTCTTTGTGTTTGTTTGGTAGCATAGTCTCGTTCTAGGCCGATTTAGTCTAAACCTTGCGACACCGTCTCCGTGGACACGACCCGACTTACCCTAACTACCGTTAGGTGCTAGCCGGTTATTTATTTGGCGGTGGGATCCACGACAAATCCCACCATCAATTTGGCGCCGTTGCCGGGGATTTGTGTCCCTCAACAACAAGCCTTTCAACACCAACAACAATATCGTCCCTATGTTCCACCTCCCTTAAGGGACAACAACCAAGGTTATCAAGGCAACTCAAGGCCCTTTAACAACTTCAAGCAAAATAACCATGGTACCTTCCACAACAACAATCAAGGGTTCCAACAAGGGAACTTCAATCAAGGCGGTTTCCAAGGAAACCAAAATTTCCAAAGACAACAAAACCACAACCATGGCAATAATCAAGGCCTTAATCAAGGCAATTCTCATGGGTTCCAAGGGAACCATCAACAACAACAAGCAACTCAAGGCAATCAACAACAAAGCAAGCCTAGGAGCCGGTCTCCTATTCACGACTATGGTACTCCATTAGCCCTCACCGATACTCCGCATAATCCATCATCCCCACCACGGGATTTCGACATACAAAAGCAAATGGTGGATATCCAAAGGAATACTCAAGAAATGCAAAAGAGGCAATTGGATACACAAATGTCACAACAAGGAGCCATTGCTCAAATTTTAATGGATAACAAGGAAATGAAAACTCACATGAAGATGATTGAGAATCAAGTAGCACAACTTGCATCGGGAAGTTCTTCAAGACAAAGAGGGCAATTACCTCCTCAAGGTGTAACTCCGACTTTTGAGCATGTCAATGCCATCACCACAAGGAGAGGTACATCTTATGACCCCCCTCCATTCCCTAGTGAGCAAGAGCCAATGCAAGAACCGACAAAGAAAATGGCATCTCCAATGCAAGAAAGCTCAAGCCTTGATAATCCAATAGAGGAGCAAGTCTTATGGGAGGTTGAGAAACCCCAACAAGACAAGCTTCCCCCACTTCAAGCAAAAGACAAGGGAAAAATGAAAGTCTCATTAGAAGAGCCCACCCCGATTGAGCAAAATAAATACCAAATCAAGTTGCCTTTCCCATCAAGGCAAATGAAGACTAAGGTGGACACTCAATACGACAAGTTCCTTAACATTGTGAAGAAGTTGGATGTGAGTGTCCCGTTTACCGAGCTACTTACCCAAATCCCGGCATATGGAAAATTTATGAGAGAAATCTTGGCTAGGAAGAGATCCATCGACAAGGAAGAGACCATCGCGTTCACAAGGGTGGTGAGCGAGCTCATTCAAGGTTCTACGCTTCCAAAGTTGAAGGATCCGGGTAGATTTTCGATCCTTTGCACCATAGGGCACTACAAGATCGAAAGAGCATTATGCGATTTGGGTGCGAGTGTGAGCATCATCCCTTATTCTATTTGTTGCCGACTTGGGATGAAGGAGCTTAAAAGTACTTCTATCACGCTCCAAATGGCCGATAGTTCATTCAACCGACCATTGGGGATGCTAGAGGATGTGCCGGTGAGAATCGGTTAGTTCTTCATTCCGGTTGACTTCATCGTGCTTGATATGCGGGAAGATGCTATCACTCCCATTATTCTTGGGCGCCCATTTCTACACACCGCCGGTGCTATGATCGATGTAAAGAATGGTAGGATCACCTTCGAGTTAGGCGAAGAGAAGTTAGTGTTTGACCTTCAAGGTAACACTTCGCCTACTAGTGATGAGTCTTGCAACATGATCCAAGCCACTAAAGACATCGATCTAGGGGGAGAGTCGGGACAAAACTTGAACAAGAACTCTTATGTACTTGAGGATGATGACTCCGATTTGGAGGAAGATGAGTGCCCATATCATGGGCTTGATGACAAGTTGAAAAGCAAGGAGAAGGATGAGCCTCCCTCGGGGCCACATGAAGACCGGTGGACGTTTGGGTATGTCCCCAAAGACCAAAAGTACAAGTTCAAGTCGTTGAACTTGGAAGATCGGGATGCCCCGGGAACGTCGAGGCAAGGCCATGAAGAGCCTTGGTATGTGGTCGGTTATATCTCGAGCTTGATTGAAGACTTTGCTAGGGCCTTCGACTTGTTTCTTCGTGCCCTTGATGGAGATGGAACTAATTTTGGTTGTTGAAAAAGAATGAAGAATGTACCACCTTGGTTTGACGGAGTTCCACAAGAACCGTCTCTTTGCATATATCTCTTTCTCTTATAATTTGATTGGTTTTATGATTATATGGATGATTATATGGATGATTGATGAGCGTTGTGAGGGAGGGAATTTGATGTGTTGTTTGAGTTTATTGTGATAGGTGTGAAGTGGAAGTGATTCCTAGGGAAGAGTGGTCATTGTTTGAGCTTGGATTGTGTGAAGGGAAGTCGGTTTTTGAAGCTTGGTACGAGCTTTTGGGAGATATAGAGGGTTAGGAGACTCTTCCCGGCCTAGAAGAGGTCATCCCGTCCGGGATGGAAGGCCCATCCCGACCGGGAAGGATGTCATCCCGTCCGGGATGAGGTGCACAAAAGATGGGCTCACTGACAGCTCATCCCGACCGGGACGAGGTCTTCCCGACCGGGATGAGACGGTCATCCCGATCGGGACCACCCATCCCGACCGGGATGGACCCCCTGTCCTCCTTTGGCTCTTTTCTTCGTTGTTTGAGACTACCCAACCACTTTATGACCCCTCCCAACCTCCCTACATGTCCTTACTCTCATTGTATGACCCTTACACCTCACATACACGTTTTCACCTCACTTTCTCTTCACTTTAAACCGACTTTCGCATAAAAAACCCCCTCACTATACCTTTCTGCCCCAACCATGGAACCGGATCGCGATTGGAGAGGGATAATGACGACGACGACTAGCTATGTGCCGATTTGACTTATGAGACGATGGAGCGAGTGAGTTGCTACCCATATGGTATGGCAACTATCCTCTCTTTTCCGTTTTTATAGCTTGTCCTTTTTTGTTTATTCCCTTTCCCTTCTACACTTTTGGGTCATGGTAGCCCTCGGGGCCTTGGTAGTTATTGCTCCCGACTCTCGATGACGTGACTACATCGAGAGTCATTTCAAAATCCAAATTTCTCAAGATTTTCACCCCTTTTGTAGGAATTAGTCGGATTTGGGCGGAATCCGAGCTAGGTGACTTGATTACACCTAGTCCTCCCCTCCCATTTCCTTTTATTTTCTTCCCCCATCCATATCTTTTTCTTGTCTCGGCCCATGGTGACTTGACTACACCCCGGCCGGCCACCTTCTACCATTTTCTTCACCCTTATTTTTGATTTGTAGCTTTATTTTCGTAATTTCTTTTCTTTTTCTTTTGTCTCTCCGCACACTACGATTGAGCATATGAGGACATTGCTCGGTTTAAGTGTGGGGGAGCGATATTCTAGCGTAGTTAGTTTTATTTTCTTAGTTTTTGGAAAAAATCTTTAAAATCCATAAAAATTTGAAATTTTTTCACAAAAATCAAAAATATTTTTCTTTTGTGTGTTTTCCTCTTGTGTCATTGTGTCGTATATTTGTTTTGTGTGCGTGTTTTGCCTCCCTTTCCCTTATAGGTGGCTTTAATCGCCGTTAACTTTGGAAGGCTTTCAAGACTCCCGGTAACATCTTATCTCTTTTTCTTCTTTACCTCTTGCGGAGTTTGGAAGAGATTGTGATGTTGTGTGCTCGGGTGGAGCTTTGTAAAGTGTGGATGATTTGGGGGCTTGTTTGGATGATCGGGGTGGTGTTTATGTTTTGTATGTGTTCGTTTTGTTTTGTTTTTGTTTTGTTGCTTTTGCTTCTTTTTCTTTCGTTCATTTTCGTCATGTCTTTGATTTTATGTTGTGCTATGTTGTGTGTCATGTGTGTAAACCGTTTTTGAAAACCCGGTTTAGAGACTAGTGTATGAGTGCATACTTTCCCTTTTTAGTAGTATAAATCGAGTCTTGGACTTTAGTCTAGTAGAATGACCCTAAATCAATGAATTCGTTGGTCCTTTACCTTGAGTCCACCTAGCTTACTAGGGATTTACTACGGGATTTGCATTTTGACCATTATGACCACCCACGGTGTGAAAAGGCCTTGGTTACCGAGTCTCGTCCCTTAGGTGACCATGTTTAGGATTGTTTGATTAGTCCAAGTTCTCCACTTTTTGTGGGTTTGAAGGGAAGGACGCTCCCCAACTCTCCCATTTACCTACCTCCTACACATATCCACACAATAAAATTGCAATTTGTTGAGTTCTCTCTTTCTTGTTACCCAATAAGGAATGCCAAAAAGCCAAATCTTGCCAAGAAAGGGCAAAGAAAAAGAAAAGAAAGAAAAATGAAAGAAAGAAAAGAATGAAGAAAAAGAAAAGGCACAAAAGCCAAAAAGAAAATAGAAAAGAAGAAAAAGAATGGCATGGCAAAACAAGGCAAAATTGCAAAAGAAAAGAGAAAATGCCAAAAGAAAACCCGATTCACAAAAATAACCCCTACCTCTCAAAATAAGCCTTTTTTCCGACTTTTGCCGGGAAGAGCCTACCAAAGGACCGAGTCCCTAGGAAGGATGATAGCGGCATTAGTCGGTCTTCCCTCATTTTGCATATTTCCACTTTTTACTTGGACTAGTTAGGCGGTTTCGGACATGGGACGACCCTCTTGGCTCATTGCTAAAGGGGGCGGGGTCTCACTTACCTACAGTGTCGACTAACACCGTGGTTCATCCTTTTTCCATCCCGCCGATCGTCCCGTAGTACGTTCTTAGAAGGTTAGGAGGAACCTAGGTAAGTTACCAACATTTTTGTTGCTTTATCGTCATACTATTAGGGTTTAGTCCACCTCGGTTTGTATTGCTAGCTTGGAAACGTTGTCACTTACCTCGAGTCCTAAACCGGTGCTTCTTTCACCGCTTTTAGAGGGAAGCGGTATTTGTTTTTCTTTGGGTGCAACCGATTATGTGTTCGTTTGTGTGTTTGTTTGTTTATGTGTTTTGTGTCCGGTTGCATCCACAGTTTTGTCGCAAGACCCCACTTGCCTTGCGGAGGGCACTTATCCTCTAGATGCTCTCGCGTGAGTTGAAAGGGCGTAGGGTGCGCTAATACCCATTCGGCTAGTATAGTATTTAGTATGTGCTTACTCGAGGGCGAGTAAGGGTTAAGTGTGGGGGAGTTGATAAGTGTAGTTTGTAGTGCCTATTTCGTAGTATTTTGGTCCCATTTTCCTTGTGGAATCGCTCCTTGGGAGCAATTCATGGGCTACTTATGCTTCCTCTAGCTCGTTTCAGGTTCCCGAGACCATTCATGAGGAGTTGGAGTGATTCCGACTCCATACATACACTTTTCGGAGCCAACGAAGCGGAGGAACGATCACTCAATGCCTTGGATTCGACCCCGAGACCTTAAGACCCAATCCCGAGACTCCAAGGCCCGATACCGAGTCCCAAGAATCGATGAGAAGTTCATGTGAAGCAAGGAGGAACCAAAAGGATCATATTGGAGGCCTACAAGACTCATCCCCGACGGGTATGCACCGCTTCCCGTCGGGGATGAAGTGCGCTTTTAGAGGAGCCACTGCCAGGCCGTCCCGGTCGGGACCAACCCGTCCCGGTCGGGACCACCGGCCGTCCCGGTCGGGATGATCCCGTCCCGGTCGGGACCGGCGAGCTGTAGCCGAACTTTCTTTTTCCTCCCTCCTTCATTCTTGTACCTCTATAAATACTTCCCTCTTGTATTGTTTATGTATCCTACCTTAGTTTAGACTCTCTTAAGCCTCTCTACAAGTTATAAACCCTAGATTTAGTTCCTCACATTAGCTTAAATCTCTCTTTAAATCTTTAGTTAATTCTAGTTAATCTTAGTTAATTAGTTCTTGTATTAAGAAGATACTTGAAGATTTCTCCAAGCTTGACAACCTTGGGATTATTTTGGGGTTTCTTATTTATACAAGATTGCATCTTTTTCTTCATCTTGTGTTGGTATAACTTTCTTTACTCTTGTTCTTTGTTATTAATTCAAGTTTGAATCTTTACTTAGTGTTGATTGTTATTGTTCATATTGTTCTTGATGAGCAATGTTAGGGTTATGGTGTTGTTTTCTCTTTTTATTGTTGTAGTTAGTTTGATTATGAGTGAGTAGTTTACTTGTGGGTTAGTAGGGGGATTAAGGGTAGGATATGGGTGATTAGGGTTTGATTAGGGGTAAAGGGTGAATCTTTGTTGTTAGTCACATACTTGGCACACCATGTGTTTGTTGAATTGCTTGTTTGAGTTGTACTGGCCATGCTTCTCATGCTAGTCTTCTTCTACTCATTGTTTGTTTTGTGTGTGGACATGTTGAGAATAGTCATCGACATCGGTTTAAGTTGCGACCGCCCGGACCGAATCTAGCAATTAGGAGGCATCTACACCCTTGATTACCCAAGTCACCCTACTACACTTATGAACCCGACCTAACCCACTTCTTCTTCATATTTGATTCATCTTATTAGTTAGTCATCATTTCTTTAGTTCATTGTTTAGTTTGCGTTTAGTTGCTTCATTTAGCCTTGTTATAGTCTTGTTCATTGTTAGTCCACATTCTTCTTCTCCTCTCATCATAATTCACCAATTAGCATTTCTTTGTGTTTGTTTGGTAGTATAGTCTCGTTCTAGGCCGATTTAGTCTAAACCTTGTGACACCGTCTCCGTGGACACGACCCGACTTACCCTAACTACCGTTAGGTGCTAGCCGGTTATTTATTTGGCGGTGGGATCCACGACAAATCCCACCATCAGTATGGCTCTAGAATCTTCATACAACCCATTCCAAAATTGTTGGACAAGAAACCATTCCAACAACCCATGATGAAAACAAGAACGAACTAAGGCCTTAAACCTTTCCCACGACTCATAGAGCCCCTCTTCGTCACGTTGTTGAAACCCCGTGATTGAAGCTCTTAATAAGTTGGTCTTCTCCGGTGGATAAAACTTTTGGTAGAATGCTAGAGCTAGCTTCTTCCATGTGTCTATACCTAGCTAGAGCCGCCGTGTTGAGACCTTTAAGCCATTGTTTTGCCTTACCAATCAAAGAGAAAGGGAAAAGAACCCACCGAATTTGGTCTTGGGTTATTCCCGCTTGAGAAATGGCATCACAATAGTCGGAAAAGGTCTCCATGTGTTGGTGTGGGTCTTCCGTAGGCAAGCCACTAAATTGACTCCGCTCAACCAATTGGATAAATTGCGTTTTAGCCACAAAATTTCCGGTGTATGTATCCCGTAAAGCGGTGGGACCGGGCAAAACATCCTCGGTGAACGTCGAATGTGAAAAGAACTTAGGCATGATGTGATGGATCGGTGATGACGGTGTTGAACTTGATGGAGATGTTGAAGGAGAAGTAGGAGATGATGAAGGAATAGATGTACCAAAGGGATTCAAGAAGTTCCCTTCGGCGGTCTCTTGAGGTGCTTCTTTTAAGTCGAATCCAAAAGCTTGCTCCTCGATGTTGTTGCTTGTACCCGGTTGGGAATTTCTAACTCTAGCAATTGTCCTTTGGCGAAAGGCTCTAAAGAGTCTCTCCGGATCTGAATTGAAGAGTAAGGAGTCGTTCCCTCCCCTAGGCATAAACTACACACTTGGAACAAACGTGAGAACACCTAGTGCTTTAAGGGCACTAGGTAGAGACAATAAACGAACACAACAAAAGACAAGGAGAGAAAAACACACAAAACGGTAACTAAGTCAAGAAAGCAAGCAAAAAAAGTCTAGACAAACACCGTCCCCGGCAACGGCGCCAAATTGATGGAGGGATTTGTCGTCGACTCCAACACCAATTAAACCAACTAACCTAACTAGTAGCTAGAGGCAAGTCGGGTCGGTCCACCGAGACGGTAGAGAATAAACTAGAGTAAGCTTAGAGACAAGACAAAGTCACAAGAAACAATAGAGGAAGATATTTTTGAGTTCGGACAATACTAGAAACTAAGATCAACATAAACTAAACAATTCAAATAAGATTAAACTAAAGCAACAAACAACTAGAGCAATAGCTAAAATGAAGATGAATTCAAATAGGAAAAGAAGTAGGGTTAGGTCGGGTTCATAGACGTAAAAGGCTAGTGGGAAAAACGAGGGTAAGGGTATCACCTAATCACTAAGGCAAGTTTGTGCTCTCGCAACGAAAACAAACCCGATAATTCATGCAAGCTATTACCCAAAACATGAAGAATCAATCACAAGTCAAGCAAACATCAAGGAGGAAGAAACAAGTAAGAGTAGCATGGCCACTACCGCCCTAACAAGCAATTCATCATACACTTAACATGCAAAACAAGTGACAAACAATAAAGACTCAACCTTTATCCACACTTAACCCTAATCACCCACAATTAACATCTAATCCCCCTACTAACCCCACAATAATCTACTCACTCATGACTAAACTAAAACTAACATGAACGAGGGAAAATAACATAAAAGCCAACACATTCATTATGCAAGATAAAACAATGGAAAACAATAATTTAGAGACAAAGATTGAAACTTTAATGAAAAACTAAGATTAAAAGAGAAGAGACTAGACAAAATTATACCAACACAAAATAGGAAATGGAAAGATTGAAACTTGTATATATGATAACCTAAGAACATCCACCAATGTGTCAATAATGATGAAATCTTCAAGAGCTTCCCAAATTACACAAGTGTTCAAGGATTAAGCTAAAACTAGAGAAAGATTAAGGAGAGATTAATGTAAGATTAAGCTAAAATAATGTGCCTCTATCTAGGGTTTCGTGCCTAAAAAATTACAAAAGGAGGGTATATATAGGGTTCCATAAGTGAGAGAAATGAAACAATGAAGCGGGGTAGGAGCTGGGTCCTTCCCGACCGGGAAGGCGATGGTCCCGCTCGGGAAGATCTCCCGTCCCGACCGAGATGGTGATGTTCTCGGTCGGGAAGGCTTCACAGTAGCCTCTGATCTTTGGCATGTTTCGTCTCGGCCGCGATGGGCTTCCTGGTCGCGGTGGGTGACTCCTTCTTGCTTTTCCTTGGTTCTATGGATACCTCGTGACTCGAAATCAGTCCTTACAACGTAGAAATGGGCTAAAAAAAACCGCGATCTCGCCATAAGAACCTTGAAACACAAAATATCACTAGAGAAGTCATTAGTAGCACAAAAACCGCTTCTAAGAGCGATTAAACTAAGGAAAAACAAGTAAAGCAAGAAGGAAAGACGATATAAATTAGGCATATCAACACCCGAACTTAAGACCCGAGTTTTACCCATATTCGAATTGACTAGGCTGAACCCGAACGACCCAAACCGGTAAGAAATGAATCACTATTTCTATAAAAGTGGAAAATAACAAACACGAAAATGATCCGAACCCAAAAGACACGGCTCGACCCGATTCTTTCGACCCGAAAAGTGACCCGATCCGAAGTCGACCCAACCCAACCCCGACCCAGTTGACCCGTCTGTCATGTCTGCGATTCAATCATCCAAATCAAACAACATTCGATCCGTGATTGTATAGCATAAAGCTAAATTTGACCGTTTCGAATATTTCTGAATTGGATGAATATGCTTCAACAAACTTGTTTTTGACTATAAATAAATCAATTGCTTATAAAAAAACAATTGTAATAAAATATTGGGGAATTTCAAGAAGATAATACTAGAATTAAAAGATATTAATGAAATGATTGTGTTAAATTGAAAAAATAAATGACGAGTGTGTAGGAAAATAGTGGGGCCCATAATTTGCCATTGCAAAGGAGTGTTAACCGGCAATTATGGGTACCAAAAAAGGGGAGTGTAAAAAAGATAAATGACCAACAAAGTTTAGTTTTTTATAGGTTAAAAGAAGGTTGAGAGTAATATTGGAAGGACCACAATAGTTTGTATTATTTTTGTTAAATTTTTCAAAAATTATTTACAGAAATAATATTTTGAATGTTAATTTGAAGTAACATATTATAAATTGTTAGAGTAATGCATTTAACATTTGAGTCTCAAACTAATTAATATTATTCAATATTTCAATTATCAAAACAATATAAAACCTAACTAAAGAGTTTCCTTCCTCATTAATTTTTTTTCTACATGAGAACAACATTACATGGTTTATTATATTTTTCATTTTATTAATTAAATTATTAATATTCTTGTTTTTATATGTTTTATTAAAAAGATTACTACATCTTATATTTCAAAAGTGATGATCTTCAAACATACATTTTTACGATATATGTTTAATTTGAAATATTACTCCATTTTCTTATTTTTGACATGTAAAATTTTTAGCATCTTATTTATATTTACACTAAATTTAACGGTTTAAAATTTGAAATTTACCCAAAAACTCGGTAAGAATATTATAATTAAAATGAGAAAGGTGTTTTCATATATCATGAAATAAAGAATACTACAAATTTTAAAATTTAATATAAGTAACTTGAATAAATTACTCGAAACTCTTCCATACACAATCTATTACTGATACGCTTAGTGGTTGAGTGCGATTTTGTTTGAGGGTTTCGGTATTTGTAAAACACTCTATTGTATTTGTCACTTTGATTAATACAAAGTGGAGATAACTATACTTTTTTTTAAAAAGAAATTAATTTTTTTATTGATTAGATTATTACTAACTGTTACATCAAAAACTTTTCAAATGTCTTTAATATTAAAAGTTTGATTAATTAAATTAATAATTGTTCATCAAAAACTTTTCATTTGTCTTTATTCAAAAAACATAAACATTATATATTCAGTAAATAATTAATTATTTCATCTTATTATTTGTTTATCAATAAAATACTTTTCATTTTGTATTTTATTCACAAAATATATTATTAAAAGATTTATTAAATTTTTATTAATTAAATTTATAATTTTTTCATAATTTTTTTCATTTGTCTTTATTAAAAAATATATTTTAAAAGGTTTGTTAAATTTTTTTATTAATTATTTCATCATAAACTGTTTGGACATGACATAGGTTCACCCCAACGCGGCCACGCGCGGGTTTGGGTACGCGAATGAATCTCGTGGTGAGATTGTTCTCGGATTGAAATTTAAATCAAATTAGGAGTCGCCACCAAACTTTATGAGAATTCGGGCACGTTTGAACCCACTCTATACTTGGGCGGACCATGCACAAAGCACGGTTCACTTTGATACTAGAGCTTCTGGGGTTCGTCCCTTTGCATTACGATACCGACGCCAAGTTATCGGGTATCGTATATCGAATGACTCTCGTGCGCCAACGGTTTCGAGTATCCGGAAACTGAGGTTCTGAGTAAGGGGTGAGGGTATGTGTTGGGAAGCCCACAAATGACACCCAACCCCGCCCGCACATAGCGGCCTCTACTAAGATATCGATCGGTTTTTTAATACGTGCGTTAGTAATTCGGTAAAATGTTTATGCGAACATTATCTTACTATACATATAATACGTGTTACTACGTCATTTAATGCATCTTGATTTATGTCAAAGTGGTTTAGCATGCGATGTTCATTTAAATGCGATAAATGGCTAACATTGAAGAAAAAGCTCGTAAATAAATTACAAATTACGCGGGCACCACGCGATAATAAAAATAAAGGATTAGAAACGGTAAATAATGACCATAAACAGACCCGTAGATAGAAAATGTAAGCTAGACCGTAAATTGAATGACTGGACGAACTTCGATCAAGTACACATTATATTGTGTGTCAATCGGAGGACGAAGACTTTTAATACGCATTTAGCGCACTGGACAAAAGCGTAGTGCTAGCTTGATCCCGGATTTCGTAGTCTTGTCCCTGACAGGGGTTAGTCGTATCCCTAATCAAAAGTACTCTAAGGTCACTAAATAATGTAGATAGCGAAGTCAGGGGTCGAACCACAAGGAGATGTTTATTCAATTGTTTATCCTAAGAATTAGATTCTAGATTATTATAGGTCACAATTTTGGTTGTTTGGTAAAGTAGAATTGAAACTAAATAACTAAGACGGAATAACAAGAAGGAAAAAGTCTAGTGTCTCAGGTTCTCTACGAATATTACTCGGGTCAGGAAGTCAATTAACAGGTCAATAATCGAACTACCTAAGGTGCATGTCCGGTCGGTACATTACAACCTTTAAATCTAAACTTAACCTGTGGTCGCTAGCATTAAGTCAGTTTACCCAAACTATCGTGGCCTAATTAGTTTTTAACCCGGTCGGCGGAAAGTCCTAATTTGTGATACTAATTAATTGAATTATGCATCAAACAATTAATCAGAGTTAAAAAGATATTCAAGCAATAGTTCATACGATTAGAAACAGGTCAATTGACTATAACCCTAATAATACGCGTAGATCCCCCTAAACCCTAGATGAAATCTAGCTACTCATATTAAGCATAATCAAATTAACGAAATACGAACTGCAATTAAACATAACGAAGGTGAATCGAATTAGTCTACGGAAAGGAATAATAAATCTACACTAGAAAACGATAAAGCAATACGAAGAATGAATTAAGACGAAAATTAAAGTAGAAACTGAAATTGACATTGAAATTAAGAATTGCAATACCGAAGAATTCCAGATCTAAGAATAGAGAGCAAGGTTCAATGTATCTCGCAAAGTAAACTAAACTAAGAAAACTAAATAATGAAAAGTGTGTAAAATAAGGTAAAAGAAAAAGTGTAGTAGAATTGAAAAGTGAAAGGAAGTCCTAACGTATGAGTCAGGAAACTGATTTAAAGAAAATCAGTTGGGCTCGAAAACAGGCCAAAATTCTAAGTCAAAATAAAATCGCGCAGCCCAGGTTGGGTGCACTCGATCGAGTGCCCTGATTGGCACTCTATCGAGTGATTCCCCAAAAAATGGCTAGTGGACTTCACGGAGTGGCACACGATCTAGTGCATCTGGGGCACTCGATCGAGTAGTGCTGTAGGTTACAACATTGCGCGCTCGACTTCAAACGGCTGTCATTTCTTCTTTACTTGTTCAAATCGAACGTGCGATATACCATTGGAAAGCTAAGAGAAAGATATTTCCAACGCCATTGAAATCACCTTGATTGAAGTTGTTGAAATCAAGATATGAACGTTTGAAGTTACCCTTGTGTAGGCGATCATTCTTTCATCTCGTTTGGTGTCTTTTCCTTCTTTGATCTTTGTTTCTTCGTGTATTCTGCATCTTCTTCTTTTGATTCTGTGCTTAGGTGTAAATTCTTCAATTATCGATTCCGTAATGCTCTGATTAGCTCCAAATGCATCAAAATTTACAAAATACACGCAAATACGGAAGTATCGACATTGAAAGTAAATTGCATCAGATCATTATTAACGAGTTAAGCACTAAAACCGAGACTAAACTAACAATTAGGGGATGAAAATATGTATATAAATAACACTCATCAAACTCCCCCAAGCCAAAGCTTTGCTTGTCCTCAAGCAAACCAAACACATAATACAAGAGAGGACAAGTGATGCGAAGCACGACTACTCAAAGCAAACTTACAATCATGCTCCTAAAAATCATCTTAAATCGGCAAGAAAACACGGGATGTCAAAGAATAAAACTAAATCAATAATCCTGTCGTGAATAAACGATCGCTTGCCAAACTTTCAACCTTGTGAGACCATCAATGTCGGACTTCCTCGCGGTTATTGCTCAACACTCATAAGAACGGGTGAGTATATAAATGTGAAGATAAGAAAGAATAAGAACACTCAGTCGACTTATGAAACATGCATGCAATCGAACATGAAATCAATCTCTCCAATCAAATACGTGTTCCACCAATCAGGACCATAGTACATGCCAAGGACTTACAAAGGGTAGCTAAATGGGTAAGGGAGGAAAATGGATTGTGCCTAAGCATGTATGGGAATGTCGAGCTAAAACCGGACACAGTCGCAGCTACACAATAAAAACTATCCATAAAAAACCTCAACAAATGACGTCGAACCACCAACTAGATACATATGTATATATATACACATATGTATGTATATATACATATGTATGTATATATATATATATATACATATGCATACATATATGTGTATATATATATATATATATATATATATATATATATATATATATATATATATATATATATATATATATATATATACATACAATATACATATGTATGTATATGTATATACATATGTATGTATATATGTACATACATATGTATATACATATACATACATATGTATATTGTATGTATATGTATATATATATATATATATATATATATATATATATATATATAGAGGCAGGATCCGGTACATTTGACAATTTTGGTACAATTTACCTCTTAATTGTGGCCATCAGAGGCAGGCTAAGATTTGATGTTTTTTCATTAATTAAAAACCTAATATTCCATAACAGTTACACATCCCCCATGCACGATTCCTTTGACAATTAAAAAAAGATTAATACTACGTATAACTGACACTACAATAAGAAAATTCTTTCAATTTCTTTAAAAATCTACATATCAATTTATTCAATCAAATTTCTGCATAAAAATGCCATCAATTTTTCGTTCAATTTATTCAATTAAACGAGTTCTTCGTTCAATTTTTTCAACTGAGCGAGGGATTATTGTAATACATAGAACTTCGTCAATTTTATTGGTTCTTAGCCCTTTATCCGTATGATAATATCTTGCGTAACATATATTTTACAGATCAATTTCTTCGTTTTGTTTTCCAATACACCCTGCTTTTCACTTTCTTCAACTAATCAATGGAGCAAGTTAAAATAATGGTTGTTCTACTATATAATAACTGCACTCCTATCATACAATAATTGGTCATTGTATAATACAATAACTGATCATTAGTGACTTAATTGACATGATGAATAAACATGATAATGATAATCAATGAATATGTTAGAATAACTATTGAACTACTTTACAATAACTAAAATCAAATAATAAAATAACTAGTGCTTGCATAACTCGTATCAATTTCTTCGTTCAATTTCTTAGCTAACATAGCTTCTTTTTGTTGCTTGTATCTGTGATAAAATAAATCAATATCGCTCTTCATAATCAAGCAATGAGTTTGAAAAGCCTGCAAATAGAAAACAAATGTACAATATGATTACAAGACATAATAGGATAAAACATATTCTAACGTTATTTAAGCATCAGAATAACTAAATTAACATTATAAAATAACTAAATTAATGCTATAAAATAATTGGATAAATACCTTACAATAATTGGATACACTCTACAATGATTATATTTGTGGTTTAGAATAACTGGATCGACACCTTACAATAAATAGACAAAAAAATTTTTTAGAATAATTTTGATAACTATGCTAAATATAATAACCTAATTAAAACATTAGAATAACTAACTGAATACTATAAAATAACTATAGAATAACTAAGTAGACAAAATGAGTGGAAGCATATTAGAATAAATAACTAAAATACTAAGTTAACACTATAGAATAATTAAATTAACTATATAAAGTAACTTGATAAACACATTACAATAACTGGATAAATACCTATAAGAGATGGCCTATCAGTTAGCTAATACTCAGGTATTTAAAATTGGCTGCCTGCACACTAACTTATACTCCCTCCATACCGCTAAGATCTTCTCAATTTATTATTATATCCCTCACAAATGAATAAAAGTGGGAAGATCTTAGTGGTACGGAGGGAGTACTCCGTAATTAGTAATATGCATAAATTTGATGAGATCAGTATTTTCCTTGAAACAACATCATCCTTTCTCAACTTCAATTCTTTCTCAACTTCAATTCATTCAGTATTATCATTTTTCATGGTAATCTAACTCAGTGTCCTGCCACACACCGCACAACGTCTCCAAACAATGTATTCCATACATAACATCTTTGAGCAAATGTCAGTTGTAAAATCACCTTAGATTGAATCCAGCATGAACTAGGCTCTAGCATTAAAAATCATTCGAAAAAACTACCTAAGCATCAAGCTCAATTACAGTAACATTGATGTTCAATTTGCTTCACAAAACGGCCAATTCTCTACGTAATTAACATAATCCCAGAAATCGACAACCTCAAATTCAAATCGAACAAGTATCGGTTGATCAAATAGCAATGAAACATGAAAATGATTGAAACCCTAATACAAGAAACGCATCGAAAAAAAACATACTGAATCAAACATGAGTAGTCAATTAAGAGATTGAACGAAACCCTAAAGATCATTCGATCGATAATAAAAAATCGACGTACCTAATTTGTTGATCGAGGAAAATCGATAACGATTGATCGAATTTGAGATGGGGGAGACACCAATTTAATTTTGTTCTTCCCAAATCTGCTATCTTCTCTAATTCTCTAATTTTACCTGAAAAGTGATCACATTCCAATTGATCGTAGAGATTGTAGTGTTGGGCATGAATTGAAGAGGAGCACTTCGTTTCTAAACTAGCAGCCTTTTGATTGCTTGAGGGATTTTGAAAGAAGCAGTAATAGGGTTTAGGTGTTGGTTTATTTGATGCTTACCCTTTGTATCAAGTTTTAATCGTGGTCATTGATGTAACTAAATCTAATGGTTGTGAAAGGTAGGTAAATTGTATGAAATTTGATATGGGTAAAAGATCCTAATTATATATATATATATTCAAGATTAGGTGTAAGAGGAATTTTGTTCATTCTATCAATTAATCTCTAGTTTCAATCTTTTCGACCATTCCCCGAAATGTTACAAGAAGCGTATATTTCATCATTTTTTTCCTTTTCTTTTCTTTTCAATTCATTTTCTTTTCTTTTCCATGCTTCTGTTTTGTTTTTTTTTTTCAAATTTTGCATAGGGGGAAGGCGAACACAAGTTTCCTGGCAGCAATTATGACTGCGTAGGCGGCTTTTTCGACCATTGGATAATTCTTCTCGGCTGCCCCCAGCGCATGACTTACAAAGTATATAGGCTGCTGGGCGCCTGCTTCTTCTCGTAAGATGACCGCGCTGACAGTTATATTGGTCACTGCAATGTAGAGGAAAAGTTTTTCCCCTGCCAGGAAACTTGTGTTTCCTTTCTCGAAGGCCTCTTTCTGCTCGTTTTCCCACTTGAACTGTTTGTTTCCTTTTAGTACCTTGAAAAAAGGAGTGGCCTTGTCTGCTGATCGGGCGACGAACCGTGCTAAGGCGGCCATGCGGCCCGTCAGGCGCTGGATGTCTCTAATGGTCTTGGGCTCAGGAAGGTCTAGAACTGCCTGAATTTTTTCAGGGTTGGCGTCTATCCCCCGAGAGCTGACCAAGAACCCCAGGAATTTGCCGGAGCGGACTCCAAATGTACACTTCTTTGGATTGAGTTTCATTTTGTAGGCGCGCAGGGAGCAGAAGGTCTCCTGCAGGTCCATCAGGTGCTCTCTGTCTTCTCTGCTTTTTACGATTGCGTCATCGACGTAAGCCTCGATGTTTCTGCCTTTTTGTTTTTCAAACACTTTATCAACTAACCGCTGGTATGTAGCCCCTGCATTTTTAAGCCCGAATGGCATCATCTTGTACATGTAGGTGCCTGAACTGGTGATGAACGCGCACTTCACCCTGTCCGGCTGCCACAAGTATACTTGATGATACCCTGAAAAGGCATCTAGGAAGCTTAGCATGGAATAACCACTGGTGGAGTCTACCAGTTGGTCGATTCTGGGGAGCGGATAGCAGTCTTTCGGGCAGGCCTTGTTGAGGTTTGTAAAATCCACGCACATTCTCCATGCACCTGACGATTTTTTAACCATGACTACATTCGCCAACCACTCTGGGTAGTCACAGACCTCAATAAAGTCTGCTTTCAAGAGTTTGTCAATTTCTTCTTTGATTGCAGCGTCTTTTTCCGCGGACATGTTTCGTTTTTTCTGCTTTACAGGGCGAGCGTCCATGCTTACGTTCAGCTTGTGAACGATGCATGATGGATCAACGCCGGGCATCTCGTCTGCCGAGTAGGCGAATACGTCTTTGTTTTCTTTCAGCAACTTGACCAGTTCAGCCTGGTAAGATTCCTCCAGGTCAGCTCCTATTAGGACCTGCCTCCCTGGTTCTAAGTCTACTAACATGCTTTCGCCCCTGGCTCCAGGTGGTCGGGCGCCGAGTGCTCGGCTGGTATTTCGCCTTCCCTGCTGGGGGAACTGTCAGCCTTTCTTTTTCCTTTTCTTTCTTTTTCGTGTTCTTGCAGGGCCACAGAGTAGCATTGTCTGGCTGACTCCTGGTCCCCGCGTACTTTTCCTTCTAGTCCGAAGTCGGTGACATACGCTATGGTGAGGGCCCTGATGGAGATGGCTGCCTCGATTTCGTCCAGGGTGGCTCTGCCAATCAGGGCGTTGTAAGCAGATCTTGCATCCACAACAACAAAGGTTGCCCTGACGTTTCTGGCAGTAGAGCCTTCCCCAAAGGTTACAGGCAGGTCTATGACTCCTATAGGCAGCACGCCTGCCCCACTGAATCCGTACAGCGATCCGGGTGCGGGTCGTAGGTGCCTTTTTTCCAGGCCCATCTTCTCGAAGGCATCTTTGTACAGTAGATTTGTGTATGCGCCAGTGTCTACCATACATCTCCGCACAATGTGGTTGCTGATCTCGAGGGACAGCACCAAAGGATCATTGTGCAGGTACACTACGCGCCCTGCATCATCAGGGGTGATGCTTAAGGTCACTCCCCTTGGACTCCTTGCTTTTTCAGCATAGCAGATCTGGTTTTTTAGTTCACGCATTTGTCTTTTTTGGCCTCTTCGACTGAGCTGGCCCTCAGTGCCCCCTGAAATTACATGGATCACCATGCGGTTCTGCACTGACCCTTCGGGTTTTTCAGATACTTCCTTCTGAGACTTATTCTTAGCTGCGTAGTTGGCTAACCACCCGTTCCTGATTAGCTTCTCGATTTCGTCCTTCAGGTGACGGCATTCTTCGGTGGTATGGCCTATGCAGTCGTGGAAAGTGCAGAATTTCTTGGGGCTCCTTTCGGGCTGCGAGGTTTGTTCGGGCGATTCCACTTGGCAGTTTCTTTCTCCAGTTCGAAGATCTCCGCCCTGTATTTGTTCAGGGCAGTGTAACTGTCGAACCTGGGCTGGTAGACAGCGCGCTCCTTCTTGGGAGTGTCTCCCTCTTCTCTCTGCTTGCCTGGCTCATTTCTGCCACGCCCACCCTGCGGTCCCCCTTGAGGCTTTATTTGGCTTGCAGGGGTATCCGTCAGGCCGTGGAACTCTTCCTGCAGAATGAACCCTTCCGCAATTTTCCTGGCCCTGGCTAAGGTTTCTGGCTGGGCTCTGATCATCTGGTTTTTCATTTCCCCTGGAAGCAGGGAGATTGTCAGGGCGTAGGCGGCAGTGGGATCATCGATCTCCCTGACCTGCTGGTAGGATAGATCAAACCTTCTCAGGTATTCCCTCACACTTTCACCCTTTTTCTGCTTCAGGGTCATAAGATCGAAACGAGTGAGGCGTCTTCTCTTATTCCCAGCATATTGCTCGAGGAAGATTTCAGCCAACTCTATAAAGAACTTGATTGACCCCTGGCGGAGGTCTCTGAACCATCCCTGCGCCAGTCCCACCAAGGTGGTTGGGAAAACCTTGCACCAGATGGCATCATCTACGTCGTACATACCCATGTGGCTCTCAAATGCCGCCAGGTGATCTTCAGGATCTGTCGTACCGTCAAATTTAATGGTGGGCATTTTGATTTTTGGAATGGGGTATTCTTGTACCTCAGGGTGCAGCGGGGTTTTTGTGGGCCTGCCTACCAGTCGTGACCTGCTTTCCCCAGACTGGTTACCGTGAGAATCCCATTGCTTATGGGTCGGTTTCCTCGTACTGGGGGAGCGGTGCCTTGGTGGCGGCCTGCTTGCTACTTCATCCTCTGTTTCCGGGGAGATCTGCCTGGGTCTCTTCCTCTGAGAGTGACAGAAACTCTCACCCTGGTGGTACTTTGACCCGAGCGGTTGCCCTCGATTGAGCCTTGACTGCAGGCTTTGGGATAAACCAGGGGCTGACTACTCCCTGGCTGCCGGTGTTAGCCTGGAGAAAACCCCGCCTGGTTTCTCTCCCAAGCGTTTTGACATGGGCTCCCTGGGCCTCATTTGCTCCTGTAACCCTCGGGATAAGCCTCCCTGCCCTCCAGACGCTGATTCTGTTGTGTGAATGGAGAACGCCTGCTGGACAGGTGGCTCTGGATTGCCAGTAGTAATGCGCCTTTGCACATGCGCATACGCTTGAGCCGTCCTTCTCGCTTTCCTCTGTGCATTTCTGGCGACGGTCCGCCTCGTGCCCCCAGCTTCATCCCTGCTGATTGGGGATGGTTGCCTGGGAGCCGATGCGACCCTGCTTACCAAGTCCTCAGGAGTGAACTCATGGTTCAGCATCGCAGAGAAGAACGCGGCTGTCTGCGCCATCTGAGCTGGGGTCAGGTTAAGAGCGTGTCCTGGGTGTGTCCCCAACTCAGGTGTCACAGCAGCGTTAGATCCGCCGAGGAGACTGGTTCCCCCTACCCCTAAGATCGTGGTCGGAGGAACCCTCTCCGACTGCGGCATACCGTACAGGGGGGCCACCGGTGGGTCCGTCGGACCCGTTCCTGCACTGGCATCAATGATTTCTGGCATGATTGTTTTAGTTTTGTGATTATGAGTGGTTGATTTTAGTGGGTAACTCGTGAGCACAACCGTAAGTTCCCCACAGACGGCGCCAAGTTGTTCCGGTCACGGAAACAATTCACCCGGCCTTGGATCCGGGCTGTATGATCGGACTAATGGTGAACAATTGATCGTTTGATTTCCTTCAGCCTCCCCTTCCTCTCAATCCCTTGGTCGGACCTTCCCGGCGGAGTTGGCCTGCTCCCTGCACAATGAACGCACAGGGCCTCGGAGGTTGTCCGAGGAAACCCTCTCCGATGCCTAAGTCAGTCCGTGAAGTGCCTTGACGAACCTAGCTCGTGAGGAACTAGGTGGCGTTTTTAGGAGTAAGAATCTAGAGAGAGAAAATCCAACCCCCCTTATGTGGGAAATGGGTAAGTATTTATACCTTCCCACAAGAGAGAGGAAAAGAGAAAGAAGAAGAGGGAAATGAGTGGATGCTGGTGCGACACGTGGACTCACCTTGTCCACTCATTTCCCCTTACCTTAGGCAAAATGACGGATGGGTCCCCGTCTTTCCTTCGGTCCTGCTTAGGCGGGAGCGCCTTGGAAGCAGGCGGGAGGCCTGGTTCGCCCTGCCTGGCAGGCGGCCAGGCTGCGCCAGGCGGCTAAGGGATTAAGGCCATATACTTGGATGTTTCAATGAGTTTGACGGACAGTCTGCTGGGCAGACCTTTCCTCTTTCTGGGGTTGGTCGCCTTGGGGCCTGACTGGCAGGCGGCCCGAGGTAGGCAACCGACCCCCATCAGTTTCCAAGCTAGCAGTACAAACCAAAATGGACAAAACCCTAATAGTATGACGACAAAGCAACAAAAACGTTGGTAACTTACCTCGGTTCCTCCTAACCTTCTAAGAACGTACTACGGGACGATCGGCGGAGATGGAAAGTGATGAACCACGGTGTTAGTCGACACTGTAGGTAAGTGAGACCCCGCCCCCTTTAGCAAAGAGCCAAGAGGGTCGTCCCATGTCCAAAACCGCCTAACTAGTCCAAGTAAAAAGGTGGAAATATGCAAAATGAGGGAAGACCGACCATTACCGCTATCATCCTTCCTAGGGACTCGGTCCTTTGGTAGGCTCTTCACGGTAATAGTCGGTAAAAGGCTTATTTTGTGAGGTGTGAGGTTTCTATTTTTGTGAGACGATTTTCTTTTGGCGTTTTCTTCTTCTTTTGCATTTTTGCTTTGTTTTGCCATGCCATTCTTTTTTTCTTCTTTTCTATTTTCTTTTTGGCTTTTGTGCCTTTTTTTTCTTCTTTCTTTTCTTTCATTCATTTTCTTTCTTTGCCCTTTTGGCTTGATTTGACTTTTTGGCATTTCTTATTGCAACAAGAAAGATGACTTCAACAATTTGCAATTTTATTGTGTGGAAATGTGTAGGAGGTAGGGTAATGGGTGAGTCGGGAGCGCGCTTTCCCTTCAAACCCACAAAAAGTGGAGAACTTGGACTAATCAAACAACCTCAGACACGGTCACCTAAGGGACGGGACTCGGTAACCAAGGCCTTTTCACACCGTGGGTGGTCATAATGGTCAAAAGTGCAAATCCCGCAGTAAATCCCTAGTAAGCTAGGTGGACTCAAGGTAAAGGACCAACGAAATCATTGATTTAGGGTCATTCTACTAGACTAAAGTCCAAGACTCGATTTATACTACTAGAAAGGGAAAGTAAACGCTTGCTCACTAGCCTCTAAACCGGGTTTTCGAAAACCATTTACACACAAGACACACAACAAAACATAAAACAAAGACTCAACGAAAACGAAAGAAAAAGAAACAAAAGTAACAAAACAAGAACAACACAAAACGAACACAAATGAAAACACAAACGCCACCCCTATCTTCCAAATGAGCAACCAAATCAACCTCAAGCATTACAAAGCTCCACCCGAGCACACCGCATCACAATCTCCTCCAAACTCCGCAAGAGATAAAGAAGAAAAAGGGATAAAGATGTTACCGGAAGTCTTGAAAGCTCCCCAAGGCTATCGGTGATTCAAGTAACCTATAAGGAAAAAGGGAGACAAAACGCGCACAACACAACAAATACACGATACAGCGACATAAAAGGAAAACACACAAAAGGAAAATCTTTTTGATTTTTGTGAAAAATTTTCAAATTTTTATGGTTTTTTAAAGATTTTTTTCGAAAAACTACAAAAATAAAGCTAAATATGCTAGAATATCGCTCCCCCCACACTTAAACCGAGCCATGTCCTCATGCTCGATCGTAGTGTGCGGAGAGACAAAAGAAAAGAAGAGAAACTACGAAAATGAAGCTAAAAATCAAAGATAAAGGTGAAGAAAATGGTAGAAGGTGTCCGGCCGGGGTGTAGTCAAGTCACCATGGGCCGAGACAAGAAAAAGATATGGATGGGGGAAGAAAATAAAAGGAAGGAAATAAAAGGAAATGGGAGGGGAGGGCTAGGTGTAATCAAGTCACCTAGCCCGGATTCCGCCTAAATCCGCCTAAATCCTCAATAAGAAAGAGTGAAAAACTTGTAAAATTTGGATTTTGAAAATGACTCTCGATGTAGTCACATCATCGAGAGTCGGGAGCAATCACTATCAAGGCCTCGAAGGCCACTAAGGTACCATGACTCAAGGGGAAGGGAATAAACAAAGGAAAACAAGCAACAACAAAAACGGAAAAGAAAGGATAGTTGTCGTACCATAGGTTAGCAACTCACTCTCTCCATCGTCTCATAGATCAATATAGGCACTTGCTTGTCTTCATCATTGCTATCCCGCTTCAAGCTTGATAGAACCGCATGGTAGAGGTAGTAATGGTGCGAGGGGGTGGGATTTGATGTGAATATCGGTCTAAAGTGAGAAGGAAATGAGGTTAAGGTTTGTAAATGAGGTACATGGGTGGTATGATATGAGAAAGGAAGGTAGGGAGGTTGGGTGGGGGTATATAATGGTTGAGTGGGCTTGAAAGTCGAAGAAGAAGCACCAAAAAGGAGTAGGGGATCATCCCGGTCGGGATGGATGATCCCGGTCGGGATGATAAACCCTTCCCGGTCGGGAAGGGTCTTCATGACTCCCATGACCCCAAAAACCGACTCCCTTACTCACGATCCAAGCTCTATCACTAACCACTCCTTTCTAGGAGTCACCTTCACTTCACCTATCACAATAAACTCAAAGTACACATCAAATTCACTCCCTCACATCGCTCATCAAAATACCAAATCAATTACAAGAGCTTCACAAAACAACAAAAATCAAGAGAAAAATCACACAAATACAAACACAAGTACTCTAAAGAGGAGAGGAGAATATACAACATGACGGTTCTTTAGGAACTCCGTCAAACCGAGGATGGTGGACTCTCCTTCAACCGTAGCCCTCAAGGGCATGGAGGAGCAAGTCGAACGCGCTACCGACATCATAATGAAGGCCCAAGAAGCGCTCGAGCCTAGCCAACCTCCACGGCCTCCAAGGAGGAGGCAAGAAGTAGGAATCAAAGGACCCAATATCATCATTCATGTTGTCTCCGGGGTCTATCCATCCTACGAGCTTAACCGACCTCTTCCTCCCTAAGCATCGCCTCCAATCACAAGCAAGCTTCATCTCCAAGAAACAAGGCACAAAAAGCGGTTTTGGCCTCATCTCCTCAATGCACACCCTCACACTTTCCTCAAGTTGTGGTTCCCCATCTTCATCACTCGGCCCCACATCATCATGGAAGAGAGGATTGAAACTTCTACCGACGGTTTCAATCCCTTCCAAACCATCGCTTGGTTCACTAGCAAGGGGCTCTTGATGCTTATCCACGTTCTCGGACAAGGGCAACTCGAGGCTATCATTCTCACCCAACAACTTCACAAACTCTACCAAACCATCCAACTCACTATCCTCCTCCAATTCCTCACCAATGTTGTCTTCACCGAGGGTCATCTCCTCATTCGTCTCTTTTTGGGTAGACGATTGAGGTTCTTCACAGCAAATCTCTCTATCAAAGGGAACAACGTTAGCGGCTTCGTGATTAGGTTGCTCCTCTTTCTCAAGTGGGCACCCTTCATCTAATTGCGATGTTCGGGATAAATACATTACGGTTTGAACCGATAATGCATTTAATCGAGCATCCCTCGCCTCGTTTGCCCTTCGAATTTGGGCCCATAATTCATCTTGTTCTTTTTGTAATTGAAGGGCCGTTTCTTGGATGCTCCTTTGCATTTGAAGCATAGAATGAAACACCTCCGTGTCGGGCAATTGGTGATCATTGGGGTCTTGTAAAGCTCCTTGAAAATCTTGATGATGCCCAAGGGGTGGGGCATCATATTGTTGGTAGTGAGGTTGAGGTGATTGGTAGTATTGTGGGTCATGGGGTTCATATTGTGGTTGGGGTGGAGGGTAATATGGTGGGTTTTGGGGGTATTGGCTTCCATAAGGTGAATCTTGATTGAACATGGTGGGTTCACATTGATAACTCGAGTAATAGTCACCATGATCGTAGGATTGGTAATCGTTCACTTGTTGGTAGCCATTTTCATAACCTTGAAGTTCATACCCACTAGAGTCTTGATCCCCCCAAGAAGCTTGATAGTAATTAGGAGTCATCATGTCATAGCTTTGGTTCATAGAAGAAGAGGAGTAGCTCAAATCGGCTCCCGAGTATGTGGAGTTTAGATCAAACCCCATGCTTGCTCGAAAATCGTAGTCCATACCCGGTTGGAAACCTCTCACCCTAGCAACCGTCCGTTTAAGCGGCTCTAAGTCGCAAGAAGAAGATGGTCACCACCTCTAAGCACAAACTGTAGACTAAGAACAAACGTGAGAAGCCTAGTGCTTTTTGGGCACTAGACAAGAGAGAAATAAACCACACAAACACAAGAAGCAAGGTAACAAAAAGAAAAAAGAAAAACACAAACACAAAGACAAAGTCAAAGTCAAGTAACTAGGAAAACAAAGTCTAAACTAGCACTGTCCCCGGCAACGGCGCCAAATTGATGGCGGGGATTTGTCGCGGGATCCCCACCGATCAAATAATTAACCAGCTATTCCTACGGTAGATAGGGCAAGTCGGGTCGAATCCACGGGGATGGTAAGAGACGTCTAGACTAAGTTCGCCCAAATACGAGAATAGGTCAACGAGCTAAGCTAAGCTAGAGAATGATAGAAGGGGAGAAAACTAGACTAAGACTAAGGTGCCGGAGAAACAAACAACGAAACGGGCTAGGATTAGGTCGGGGTCAAAGGGGTAACGGAATGGTCAAGGAAGAGCTAGAGTGAAGGAGGTAGTAGGGTGATCTAGGTTGGTCCGGGCTCTCGCAACTTAGACTCACCTAGAGGTTCCACATGGAACCCATTTTGGCGACACACATGACAAACGGGGTTACTAGCGTGCTATTGCGGCCTAGATCGCATCCGGGCTCTCGCATCTTAGACCGACCTAGGGGTCGTCCTCACCGGGCTCTCGCTACTTAGTGAGGGAACCGAACCCACAAGCAAACTATTACCCACAAGAGAAAAGCAAGAAAAACAAGCATATGCACATACTAGTCATTCAAGCATTTCAACAAACATGTGATATGCATCAAACCAAGAGGAAACCCAAATCTTCCACCAACATCTCCAACAAACCCTTAATCATCCAATTAACACCCTAATCACCTTACTAACCCTAGCAAGAGTCTACTCAAACATAATCAAACTACAACTAACAAGAACAAGAGGAATCATCATAAGAAACAAACATACCTAAACAAACTCAATCAAACTAACAAGAACAAGAACAAACAATAATAAAGATTCAAACTTGATTAAAGAACAAAGATTAAGAGAAAGGAAAAGAGATTATACCATACTAGAAGATGAAAAGAAGAAGGAAACTTGCATAAATGGAAGAACCCAAAACAAACATCCAAGGTTGTCAAGCTTGAATGGAGATCTTGAAGAATTCCAAATTACAAGCACTAATCTATAATTAACGATAATCTAAAGACTAATCTACACTAATCTAATCTAATCTAACCTAAAGTAGTCTAGGGTTTAGTGGGAAGGGAAGAACCTCCGCTTTACAAAACAAGGGAAGAGTATATATAGGGTTACAAGTGGAAGGAAGATGAAAGAAAAGATGCGGAACAGCGACTGGGCGATTCCCGATCGGGAATGGGAAATCCCGATCGGGAAACTTCCATTTTCCCGATCGGGAATTCGTGAACCCGGTCGGGAATGCTTGACAGTGAGCAGCTATTCTTGCACTTCATTCCCGATCGGGTTTGGGGCCTTCCCGATCGAGATGGGTCTTGTAGGCCTCCCTTAAGAGCTTTTTTGGTCCCTCCTTGCCTCTCATGGGTTTCTCGTCGATTCTCGGGACTCGGGATCGGGTCTCGGAGGCTCGGGATTGGGTCCCAGGGTCTCGGGGTCGATTCCAAGGCATCGAGTCATCGTTCCTTTACCTCGTTGGCTCCAAAAAGTGTATGTATTGAGTCGGAATCGCTCCAACTCTTCGTGATTGGTCCCGGGAACCTGAAACGAGCTAGAGGAAGCATAAGTAGCCTATAAATCGCTCCCAGGGAGCGATTCCGCAAGGAAAATGGGACCAAAACACAGTAAAATAAGCACTACAAACTACACTTATCATACAGACAGCTGCCTTCTTCTCTGCAATGCTAAACCAGGAGTTCACTCCTGAGGACCTGGTAGGCAGGGTCGCAACGACCCCCAGGCAGCCACCCTCAATGAACAGGGATGGAGATGGGGGCACGAAGCGAACCGCCGCCAGAAACGCCCAGAGGAAAGCAAGAAGGACAGCTCAAGTATACGCGCAGGTGCAGAAGCGTATCACAACAGGCAGCCAAGAGCCACCTGTCCAACAACAGGCGTTCTCCATTCACACAACAGAATCCGCGTCTAGAGAGCAGAGGGGTCTATCCCAGGGATTGCGGGAGCGGATGAGGCACAAGGAACCTGCATCTAAGCGCCTGGGAGAAAAGCATGGCGGAGTCTTCTCCAGGTTAACGCCGACAGCCAAGGGACAGTCAGCCCCAGGGTTGTCCCAAAGCCTGCAATCTAGGCTTAACCGGGGGCAGTCGCTTGAATCCAGATACCACCAGGATGACAACCTCTGCCAGTCTCAGAGGAAGAGAC
Organism: Agrostemma githago; assembly: GCA_958450325.1. NCBI lineage: Eukaryota > Viridiplantae > Streptophyta > Magnoliopsida > Caryophyllales > Caryophyllaceae > Agrostemma > Agrostemma githago. Next base: position 18,788,077 of record OY288241.1, on the reverse strand, counting down.
CCAGACAAATCTCCCCTGAGGTAGAGGACGAAGCAGCGAGCAGGCCGCCACCGAGGCACCGCTCCCCCAGTACTAGAAAACCGATCCCTAGACAATGGGATATCCACGGTAACCAGTCTGGGGAAAGCAGGTCACGAGTGGTAGGCAGGCCTACAAAAACCCCTCTTCATCCTGATGTACAAGAATTCCCCATCCCAAAAATCAAAATGCCTACCGTCAAGTTCGACGGGACCGCAGACCCAGAAGATCATCTGGCGGCATTTGAGAGTCACATGGGCATGTATGACGTGGATGACGCAATCTGGTGTAAAATCTTCCCAACCACCCTGGTAGGACTTGCACAGGGATGGTTCAGGGACCTTCGCCAGGGATCGGTCAGCTTCTTTATAGAGTTAGCCGAGGCCTTCCTTGAGCAATATGCAGGGAACAAAAGGAGACGCCTCACTCGTTTCGATCTCATGACCCTGAAACAGAAGAAAGGCGAAAGCGTCAGGGAGTACCTGAAGAGGTTTGACTTGTCCTATCAGCAAGTCAGAGAGATCGATGATTCCACCGCTGCTTACGCCCTGACAATCTCCCTGCTCCCAGGGGAAATGAAGAATCAGATGATCAGGGCCCAGCCTGAAACCTTGGCCAAGGCCAGGAAAATCGCTGAAGGGTTTATTCTGCAGGATGAGTTTCACAGCCTGCCGGACACCCCTGCAGGCCAAGCAAGGCCGCAAGGGGGACCGCAGTGTGGACGTGGCAGAAACGAGTCAGGCAAACAGAGAGAAGAGGGAGACACCCCCAAGAAAGAACGCACAACATACCAGCCAAGATTTGACAGCTACACGGCCCTCATTAGGCCGAGAGCGTAAATCTTCGAGTTGGAAAAAGAAACAGCAAAATGGACTCGTCCAAACAAGCCGCGCAGCCCAAAGGGGGATCCCAAAAAGTTCTGCACGTTCCACGATTGCATAGGCCATACCACGGAGGAATGCCGACACTTAAAAGATGAAATAGAGAAACTTATAAGAAACGGCTGGCTGAGTAACTATGCAGCAAGGAACAAACCCCAAAAGAAGGCGGCGGACAAACCTGAAGGCTCAGCCCAAAATCGCATGATCATCCATGTAGTGTCAGGAGATGCAGAGGGGCGGACCAGCAGACGAGACCAGAAAAGGCGGATCCGCGAATTGCGGAACCAAATTTGCTACGCCGAGAGGGCACGAAGTCCAAGAGGCACTACCCTAAGCGTCACCCCTGAAGATGCAGGGAGAGTCGTGTACCCGCATAGTGACCCTCTGGTCTTAACTCTTGAAATTAGGAATCACATTGTCAAGAGATGCATGGTGGACACTGGCGCCTATACAAATCTCTTGTACAAAGACGCTTTTGAGAAAATGAATCTAGAAAAAAGACATCTGAAGCCGGCCCCTGGATCTTTGTATGGGTTCAGTGGGGCAGGTGTGCTACCCATGGGAGTTATCGACCTGCCGGTAACATTCGGGGAGGGGGCCTCGGCCAGAAATATCAGGGCATCATTTGTTGTGGTGGATGCCAAGTCTGCGAACAACGCCCTGATAGGGCGAGCCACCCTAGATGAAATAGAAGCTGCTGTGTCAATCAGGGCCCTCACCATAGCCTATGTGACAGACTTTGGCATGGAGGGGAAGGTCCATGGGGATAAGGAGTCGGCCAGACACTGTTACTCCGTGGCCCTGCAAACCCATGAGACAGAAAGGAAAGGAAAGCGAAAAGCCAAAAGCTCTCCCAGCAGGGAGGGCGAAATCCCGGCTGCCCAGCAAGAATCAGCCCACTTAGAGCCTGAAGGGGAGAGCATGCTGGTGGACTTAGAACCAGGAAGGCAGGTCCTCATAGGGGCCAACCTGGAGGAGTCCTACCAAAGGGAGTTAATTGCAGTCCTGAGAGAAAATAGGGACGTATTTGCTTACTCTGCAGATGAGATGCCAGGGGTCGACCCGGCTTTTATTGTTCACAAGCTGAACATTAATCCGGAGGCTCGCCCTGTGAAGCAGAAGAAAAGAAACATGTCCGTAGAAAAAGACGCAGCGATAAAAGAAGAAATAGATAAACTCCTAAAGGCAGATTTCATCGAAGTCTGTGACTACCCTGAATGGTTGGCAAACGTTGTGATGGTAAAAAAGTCGTCAGGTGCATGGAGAATGTGCGTAGACTTTACAAATCTTAACAAAGCCTGCCCAAAGGACTGCTACCCTCTGCCCAGGATAGATCAACTGGTGGATGCCACTAGTGGATACACCACGCTAAGTTTTCTGGATGCATTCTCAGGGTACCATCAAGTGTACCTCTGGCAGCCAGACAGGGTGAGGTGCGCCTTCATAACCAGCCATGGCACTTACATGTATAAGATGATGCCATTTGGGCTGAAGAATGCAGGCGCCACCTATCAGCGGTTGGTGGACAAAGTCTTTGAAAATCAAAAAGGGAGAAATTTGGAAGCCTATGTCGATGATGCGATTGTCAAGAGCAAGGGGGACAAGGATCATCTAACAGACCTTCAGGAAACATTCTCCTCCCTGCGGTCATACAAGAGGAAGCTGAATCCGAAGAAATGCACATTCGGGGACCGATCCGGAAAATTCCTGGGATTCTTAGTCAGCTCCAGGGGGATAGACGCCAATCCCGAAAAAGTTCAGGCGGTCCTAGATCTCCCGGAGCCTAAAACCATCACGGACACTCAGCGGCTTACAGGCAGGATGGCCGCCCTGGCCCGATTTATCGCCAGGTCGGCAGACAAGTCCACCCCCTTCTTCAAAGTATTAAAGGGCAACAAGCAATTCAAATGGGAGGATGAACAAAAGAAAGCCTTCAAACAATTGAAGGAACACCTGAAAAAACTCCCTACCTTGGCAAGACCAGTGGCCGGAGAAAAACTGTACCAATACATTGCTGTCACCAACACGACAGTAAGTGCAGTCATCCTAAGGGAGGAAGCAAACTCACAGCAACCCATCTACTTTGGGAGTCACGCCCTGGGGACAGCCGAAAGAAATTATCCTTTGATAGAAAAAGCCGCCTATGCAGTCATCATCGCAGCCAGAAAACTCAGACCCTACTTTGACGCACATCCCGTTGTGGTCCTCACCGACCAACCGCTGGAAAAAGTGTTGGAAAAGTTTGAGAAATCAGGAAGGCTGCTGAAATGGGCGATCGAGTTAAGCGGGCTGGGGATATCATACCAGCCAAGGACAGCCATCAAAGCACAAGCCTTGGCTGATTTCCTGGCTGAATGTTCCCATTCAGGGGAAGAGGAGCCCCCCGCCGAAGAATGGATCGTGCACACTGACGGATCCTCAACAACCAATGGTGCAGGGGCAGGCGTTGTACTGACCAGCCCAGAGGGAGTGGATTTTGAGCATGCGCTCAGATTCACCTTCCCTGCATCAAACAACGAGGCAGAGTACGAGGCTTTACTCGCAGGGATAAATCTGGCTAAGGCCGCAGGGGCAGAGCGAGTTATACTAGCAACTGACTCCCAGCTCATTGCTAATCAAATTAACGGAGAATATGAGGCCAGAGACCAGACCATGGCCACCTACCTTGAAAAAGTAAAACAGGAGTTATCAAGCCTGAAGTCCTATAAAATCCAGCAAATACTCCGATCACAGAATAATCGGGCCGACGCTCTGTCAAAGCTGGCCAGCTCTAGCCTGCAAGACATAAGGAGGTCGGTGTGGGTTGATGTTATGCATGAAAATTCCACCAGCGCCTGTCAGGCAATCAGCACCATGGAAGAGGGACAGGAAAGCTTGATGACCCCCCTCATCCAGTTCAAAAAGCACGGCGTCCTGCCACCAGATCCGGTACAGAAGAGGAGAATACAGGCCAAAGCAGCATGGTTCATAATCATTGACGAAGAACTCTATAAGAAATCTTTCACTTACCCCCTGCTCAGATGCCTAGGGGCAAACCAGGCTGCCGAAGTCCTAGAGGACATCAACTCAGGAATCTGTGGACATCACATCGGAGGAAGGTCATTGGCCCACAAGGCCCTCAGGGCAGGCTACTACTGGCCTACCATGCTAGCAGATGCTAGAAGCCTAACCCAAAAGTGCAGAAAATGCCAACTCTTCGCTCCATCAATCCATGTCCCAGCCCAAGAACTCAGGCCGATTCTATCTCCCATTCCTTTCGCCCAATGGGGAATGGACATACTGGGTCCATTTACCACGGCTACAGGGGGCCGAACATTTCTAATCGTAGGGATAGACTACTTCACAAAGTGGGTTGAAGCTGAAGCAGTCCCAAACATCACCGAGCCGGCGGTCAGGAAGGTCATTTGAAGGAACATTATAACAAGATTTGGCCTCCCAAAAACATTAGTATTTGATCATGGGAGGCAATTTGATAATGACCCCCTAAGAACCTGGCTAGAGGGGCATGGGATAGTCGTCGCCTATTCCGCCGTCTGCCACCCTCAGACCAATGGACAGGCTGAAGCCGCAAACAAACAGATCTTGAATGGACTCAGAAAAATGGTATATGACCTCAAAGGAAGATGGGCAGATGAGCTGCCGAGTATCCTCTGGTCAATAAGGACCACCCGAAAAGAGTCAACAGGTCAGACACCATTTGGTCTGGTATATGGAGCAGAGGCTTTGCTACCCATCGAAGTGCGAGTTCCTACCCTGCGATCTCAGCAATACAACCAGGCTGACAATCACGAAGCAATGGCCGAAGCTCTTGACCTGGTCCAGGAAGTTAGGGAGGAAGCCTGCACCAACATAGCAGCCTACCAGCAAAGGATGAGGAAGGCATACAACAAGAAGGTGCATGAGAGAAGATTCCAGGTAGGAGACCTGGTATTAAGGAAAACACAGGCTGTTGGAAAGTCTAGGGAACATGTCAAACTGAGCGCCAACTGGGAAGGCCCATATCAAGTAACCCAGATCTTGGGAACATGAACATACAAAATCGCCAACCTGACTGGCCAAGAGCTGAACGCACACTGGAATGCCGACACCCTAAAAAAGTACTATGTGTAACTAGGTCTTAAGAGAATCACGTCTGTAGGAAAAGGTACTGGCGGAGAACGATCAAAAAAGAAATGTCGACGGCTCCGACCAATCTTATATTTTTTCTATAAAAGAAATCATACTCGTTGTCTGTACAAGCTTGCGCTCAAACACACAAACGAGCAGGGGGCAATAGGGGGAGGGCCCCCTGTTGCCAGAACCAAGAAAAATGGACCCCCCAACAAAAATTTAAACAAGGAAAGGAGAGCGAGCCTGACACGCCAAACTAACAAGGACTGGGGGCAATTCCCCAACCTTGTATAAAAAACGCAAAAGCCCTCCCTGCCTACACCTGGGCAGGCAGGGGGCAGGCCCCCTGGACTCCGAGCAGGAGCCAGGGACAGGCCTGGCTACGCACAGTTAACAAGGATTGGGGGCAATTCCCCCAACCTTGTATAAAAAACACAAAAGCCCTCCCTGCCTACCTTTGGGCAGGCAGGGAGCAGGCCCCCTGGACTCCGAACAGGGGCCAGGGACAGGCCAGGCTACGCACAATTGACAAGGACTGGGGGCAATTCCCTCAACCTTGTATAAAAAACGCAAAAAGCCCTCCCTGCCTACCCCTGGGCAGGCAGGGGGAGGCCCCCCGGACCCCGAGCAGAGGCCAGGGACCGGCCAGGCTACGCACAACTAACAAGGACTGGGGGCAATTCCCCCAACCTTGTATAAAAAACGCAAAAGCCCTCCCTGCCTACCTCTGGGCAGGCAGGGGGCAGGCCCCCTGGACTCCGAGCAGGGGCCAGGGACAGGGCAGGCTACGCACAACCAACAAGGACTGGGGGCAATTCCCCCAACCTTGTATAAAAAACGCAAAAAAGCCTTCCCTACCTACCCCTGGGCTGGCAGGGGGCAGGCCCCCTGGACTCCGAGCAGAGGCCAGGACAGGCCAGGCTACAAACAACTGACAAGGACTGGGGGCAGCTCCCCCAACCTTGTATAAAAAAAAAGAACAAACCAGGAAAAGTATTCCATAAAAGACCCATGAAGGGTGGAAAAGTTTTTACAAAGTAACTAAGGCAAAGATCCAAGAGAACAGATATTACAGACAGCTGACCATGACAAAGGCTCAGCGCAGAAAATAAGACTATTACAAGAAAAAGCATCATGGAGCATCCTGGCTGGGGCCGGCAGCTGCCTCAAGTGGTCTGGCCGCCCGAGCCTCATTCTTAGCAGAGTAGAGATTCCGGAAGGCTTCTTCATCAAAAGCGGGGAACATTTCCCCAATCACCTCCATCACCAACTCCAGGGAAGAGTTGGCACCACTCACAAAGCTGGCATCCACCGCAGCCTCGGTCTCCTCTGCAAGGATCTTTTTCTCCTTCTCCCACTCTCCCTTGGCCTGTTCAAAGGCCGAGTCAGCTCTGGACAATTTCTCCTCCAAGTCAGCTACTTTTCCTTTCAGAGGCCCCATCTCAGCCAGAGAGAGGGTAGCCCGCTCCATTGACAAACGGCTCTCCTTCAGATCAGCCTCCAGCTTGGCTACTTCCTTCACATCCCTCTCTCCCTGAAGTTTCCACTGACCAGCCTGGTTTTTTGCCTCCTCCAGCTCACCCACCTGCCTTGCCAGCTTATCCTTCGAGTTGTTTATCAAGGTAATGTCCCTCTCCACCATAGCCCGGCGGTCAGGAGAAGGAGCCCCTGGTGTGACAGTCAATTCTTCGTCACTCAGGCGGCTGAGAGCCGCCAGCTCGGCAGACGCCAGCAAAACCTTAGAGGTACGCTGGATATATTGAAGCACCTGGTGAGAAGTTGAAGTCACGGACTTTGTGGGGCGATCAACCAAGACAACGCCAGAGTCAGAAAGTAGACCTGATACGTCCACACTATCACCAGCAGTATAGTGAAACTCCATGTTTTCCTCCGGAAAAGGAGTACTCGGAAGTTCGCGATCAGGACGCTTTTCTTCAGGGGTAGTAACATCCGCCTCCAAATCCACCACATCAGCTCCAGAAGGCTCTCTATCCCTCTTTCTCCTCAGCTCCAAAGGGACACTCTCCCCGGTCCCCTCAGAGTTTACAGGGCGCGCTCCCTGAGAAGTTCGGGGCCCAGCTGAAGAAACACCCTGCTTCTGACCAGGGGAAGGGGTGGCCCCTGAGGTGACCTCAGCCTCCCCCTCATGAATACTGGGAGTAGGGGTCGCCAGCTTTGATGATGGCAGTCGAGGGGGAAGAGGCAGTCTTCGACCAGCAGCGAAATCCTTCACAAGCTTCATTAAGCCTTTGCCCCCTTTCCTGAAATTCGCAGGGAGGGAAGGGCGCTTCGAGAGAACGACAAGTTCCTTGCTCAAGCCTAATCTCCTAACCTACTTCTTTCTCCAGCGCCAAGAGGCGGAAGCTGCAGAAAAGGAGGGGCAGTCAGCTAAAAAACAAAGAGAAATAAAGTCTCTGAAAAATCGCGACAGTAAAAACCCCCTAGAACTACCTTCAAGGCCGGGAATCAGGCCCAAGGGGAGCAAATACTCGTCTGTCGGTATAAGCTCCGCGTGAGGAAGCCAGAAAGCAGGGCCAAAAACGCCGTGTTTATCCGCGATAATTTCAAACTTTTTGATCAAAATCTCCTCCTTCGGACTTAGCTTAACCTCCAGGGCCTTCCCCCCGACGCCTGGGTGGTATTCCTCGCGAGTTTCTATACGGGTGTGAACATGGTTCCTAAAATGCCTAGGAATCCTCCACCCTGATGCGCTATGTACGTACAAAAAATTATTTTTCCAGTCCTTTAGGCTGCTCAAAGCCGGCCAGACCAGGGCATATTTCTTTCGTCTCTACAGAGACCAATAACCAGGGGAGCCCTCCCCCCTGAAGAGGATACCATTTGGAGACCAACCATGAAACGAAGGGCATCAATGTAAGGCCCCTCGCCATGGAAAAGACAGGTCCAAGTGTAAGCTATCAATGACCTAATAGCTGAAGCAGTCAGCTGAGCAATAGCAACATTCATCCTCCTGAAGGTCTCCTCCAGGAAGGGATGAAGAGGGAATCGCAGGCCGAATTCTAAAGCCTTGTGGTAGACAGCCACACAACCCTCCGGGGGACAGCATACCGTGTCCTTTTCCCCTAGGACTAAGACTGTATATCCTTCCCCAAAATTGTAGAATTGTTCGATTGCCCCTGCGGCGTTGCTTTCCAGAATCAAGTCCCTGTTCTTGGCCTCAGGGTAGGTCTTTAAGGGAACCAAGTACTTCTTCTTATCCAAGTAATAAGTCTTCCCACTCTCCCTACGGATGAGGGGGTCGGCAATCCTGGAAGGATCCACCTCCAGGGCCTCATCATCAGAATCAACTACATCAAAGGAAGCAGGTTCGGGTGATTCAGCACCCTCCCCCCTGTAATGGTCATCCTCTCCCCTGGGGCCAACCCCAGAAGAGGAGGCTAGGTCACGCCTATCACCGTCGCCATCCCCAGTCCTCTCAAGCAAAGAATTAAAATAAAGGGGGCGGACTCGCGACATACTGGCTATGAAGGGAAATACCAATGAAAGGGAAAGAAGGGGAAAGATTTAAAGAAAAGCTTCTAACCTAGAACGCCGATAGTCGCCGGAAAAAGTGACAAAAGATACTTCTTGTTCCTCACGAAATTTTCAGCAACGAAGGCGGTTTGGGAGTATGAGGGGAGTTATGAATTTCAAAAAGAGTAAAAAGAAAGAATGGAGGAGGAGAAGGGCTTATATAAAGCCCAGGAAGCCTAAAAGGCTACCTTTCTGACAAGACGCCCCCAACAACCTCTCACGTGTCGTGCGCTGAACACAAGCTGTTCACTCCTTCCCAAGAAGGGCCTCGAAAAATGAAAAATGTCAGAGGAATAGCCGACTGACAACGTCATCCCCGCATTCAAAAAAAAAAAGAGTAGTCAAGTTGCTCAGATCTTTTCATTAGCCTTAATGGAAAAAGGGCAAGTTACATATCGTGCCAGGCAAATAAAGAAAATACATAAAGCCTAAATTTCCGGCTCGACGCGCCTACGCCCTGCTAAGCAAGTCTAGTGATCGTCTAAGTCTGGAGAATGGTCTCCAGGGCTACTTTGACCCCCAAAATCCGATCCCCAATCCCAGTCTGGGGAGTCCTTGAAAGGATCATCAAGGAGTCCATCCTCATCCCTGTCGCTCAAACAGCCTAGACCCTCACTGTCATCGGAGTCTCGGCTACTGTCATTCCAATCCCTGCCATAGGGAACAGCCTGGGATTCATCACAGGTACGACAACCTGTTCTCTTCACAGGAGAAGAGGGGCCTGACCCCAGGGAGGAATCTGCGTCAGAGCAGTAAGGGTTAAATTGCTCAGGGTGCAACCACGGGAAGCATTCGTGGCACCCCCGATCAAAGCACCCCCCACCCTGAGGACAGTGCCTAAATCTGGAGGCAGCGGAGGGCGAAGATCTCTTAAAACGCTTGCTCGCCCTGATGGAAGCTTTCCTACCACTCCGACGAGAGTAAGGCCGTGAACGACGACAGCGGCGAATGGCCCGGTAAGCGGCTCGAGCGTACCAGAGTCTCCAAATTCCTTTGAAAAGAAAAAGGATAGTGCGAACTCCATGGCGAGTCACGATTTTCTTGATCCAAACCATGATTTAACGAAGAGAGTGGAGAAATTGAGGATGAGTTAAGCAAAAATGACGAGGAAAGCTGGGATTTATACAACTGAAAATGCAACATTAATGGCATACCAACTACCCTGGAAGGGAAAGCCACCAATCGCAAACTCTTCACGGTTCCCAAAAATCCATCAAGCAAAGAAGTATAATCATTGCAAGAAACCCCTCAACTCTTTATCTGACACAAACTGTGCTTCATTCCTCGGGAAGGTTCAAAGCATTAAATGCTGCAGCAAAAGTGAAAATAAGTCAACCTCCCTCCAAGCAAGAGTCGCCAGCCGGAGGGGAGAATTAATTTCCCCCCGGCTAGCGAGGGCCAATTGATTGGGGTCGGCAGCCTGAAACTAATAGCCCGCCAGGCAGGCTCCCAGAGGATTGCCCATTAACCCAGAAACCGACCCTGCAAACGGTCAAGGTAAAGCTCATAAAAGTGGGAAGTGCTAAGGAAAGCAACCGACCCCTGGGCCAGCAGGGTGACGCGGCCTGCTAGAGCCTAGCACTCACAGTTCAAAACCCGCCTGCCCCCTAGGGACATCTCCGCGGACAGGGCAGGGATCCCCAGGGGCCCTCTCGTCATTCTACCTAAGGTAATTGAGAGTGGGTGGATGAGAAGATGCCACTTGTCACCTCCTCATCCACCCATTCTCCTTCTATTTCCCTCTCTTGTGGGAAGGTATAAATACCCTTCCATTTCCCACAAGAAAGGGGTTGGATTTTCTCTCTCTAGAACTCATACTCTAAAATTGCCGCCCAGTTCCTCACGATCTGGGTTTCTTAAGGCATTCACGGACTAACTTAGGCATCGGAGAGGGTTTCCTCGGACAACCTCCGAGGCCCTGTGCGTTCTCTGTGCAGGGAGCCTGCCCAATCCGCCGGGAAGGTCCGACCGAAGGAGTAAGAGGAAGGAGAGTGTCAAAGATTGATCAGTGAACATTCAGAGCAACACCGAACGATTCAAACCCGAATTCCACGTCGGGTTAATTGATTCCAATAACCGGAACAGTAATGATATCAAAATTTATCAAATTCAGTGTGATCTTGCTGAGTGTAAGCAAAAAATCTGGTGAAACTATAATGGATTATTCTAGTAGAATGAAAAAATTATGGGATGACATTAATGATTTTGATGCGTTGCCCAATTGTAATTGTTCTGGGTGTAAATGCGATTTGAATGTTGTATTGCGTAAGTGATGTGCGTCAGATTGTCGCCTATCTAACACGATCAAACAAAATTTATAAACTCCAACTAACTACTACGTAGTAGCGGCAAGTCGGGATCGATCCTCAGGGACGGGCTAGGTAAAGTTGGTCAAGTCTAAGTCAAAAAGTGTTTGGAGTCTATTTTTGGGGTTTTTTGGGTTAAGTCTACACTAGTCTATACTAAAGAGCTATAAACTACGAAAGGATAATCTAATAAGGAAAAGGTGGTAGGGGGAGTCGAGATTCGGAAATTGGGATCTAAGAATCTCGGAATTGGGTTTTAGTCACAACGTTGTTAAAGGGAAAATGCCACCTTTCGGTTTCTTCATCCAACTTATCAATATCCCGCTTTTGCGGCGAAAAATGGTAAGTCTCAAGTCAAGGTAACTTCTACCCCGAGTTTCCCCATATTGATAAGAGTGAGTCAAGGTCGACGTAGCCGCGGTTCTAAGTCAACAAAGACACAAAAACATCGAAATTGATAAATCAACAAGCAAACAACTCACCAACATCTCTTAATTCAAATAATCCAAATTCTTCCTCCCTTAACCCCCTAACAAGAAATCTACTCACAATGCATAATGGAAAATAATAAAACAATAACTAAGGAGAAATCAACTAAACAAGCCTAATAATTAAATCTAGAGAAAAACAATAACTAAATTAAATCTAGAGATTAAATCTAGAACGAAATTAAATCTAACTAGAGATTAGGGAGAGGAAGAGAAATATACCGACTATGGAGGAAAACGATAATAATAAAGAGGATTGCAATAAAATAAGGAGAAGCTTGATGAAGATGACAATGGATCTGTCACTAACCCTTTGAAAATCTCCAAAAGAACTTCAATAAAAACTTGATTACACTAAAGATGAAGTCTTTACACTAATTGAAAAGAAAACTAATTAGATCTAAATAGGTGGAGATTTTTGGATTGTCACCTTCCAAAAATCTCCCTACTAATCTATATATTATATTAAAAGGAAAACAAAGCATTCTCCATCCTCCATTTCCCCAAATCTCAAAGCTAAAGCATGCTACGTGTCGCAATACTATTAGATGGAAGATGAAAAGGTATGAAGCTAAAGCAAACCACGTGTCGCGATACTTGGATGAAAGATGAAAAGGTATGAAGTGGAAGATGAAAAGGAGGAAGGAGTTATGGAGGAAGTTATGAAGTGGAAGATGAAAAGGTAGGAGTTAGGAAGTAGAAGATGAAAAGGAGGGGAGTTATGAAGAAGATGAAAATGTATGAAGTGGAAGATGAAAATGAGGAAGGAGTTATGGAGGAAGTTATGAAGTGGAAGTGGAAAAGGAGGGAGTTATTGTTGAAAGTTTAACACTTATAATTCACCACCTATATCAATGGATGCTTCCCTTCCCATTACACCATCCAAGTGTTTCCTGCAACAAGCATGATCAATTCCCACCCTATTATCGTTGAGAAATTAAATCGCATGATCTGAAGATGTATAGTCGTCGAGACATGAATCCAAAACAACCTCCACCCACCTACGTTCTATTTGATACGTCTTCCACATCAATGATACTCGGGTGTAGTAGTGAACGTGACTTTATGGGGTGATGCGTCCGACTACATTACAAAGAAAATTAGGCGACAAAATGGACATAACATGGTCGTAGTCATCACATCTATAAGGGTCATAAATTATGAAGGTAATAAACTTTTCTTTATCAACTTTTATCGTTCATCTCTTTGAATATATGTAAATTTACATGCTCAAGTTTGTCACATATGATTTCTCCGCATTCCGTCTTAACACTAAATAGTACTTCTCCATTCGTCTCGATGGTTTATATCCCCGTGATTTAGTACGACTATACAAAGTCGAAGGGACATAGGTAGGCTCCTCCTGTTAAGTTACAAACCTTTGCACGTGGAATTTTTCTCAAGTGGGATTACCAAATACTTACTCCCTAACAAAAAAAATAGAGTAATTGAAGGAACCGTACCATTATTACATTGGCTTAATTAAGATTATTCTTCCTGATACACAAGGTTAGGCAATTAGTTAGGCTGACTGTCTTGCTAATTATTAACAAATCTTTAGTTGGGTTGAGTTATATTCATTCAATTTCAATTACTTGCTTAAAGTTGGAATTTGGCTTACTTCAGTAGTATCTACTGTATCTCACTTCTCAGCTCACTAGTATGGCGGTATGAATGATGAATCTCTTGATTTTGACTAAAGATAGTTAAGCATTTGTAACTGCAAGTTTGGAGCTTAATTGAAACATCTGATGGCTATATACGCTAACGACTTTTCTAACATGTTTCTACTGAACACACGTTAATATGCTAATTACGTAAGAAATCACAGACTGAAATATTAACTCTTAATTACCATACCTAGACAACATAATGGTGATTCATTCCTTAATTAACATATTACCAAAAACCGATATATTAATTACTCCATCTACAATATTAGAATTCAAAATTGGTAAATTATTGTACGGATGCTATATATGAAGTTGGACTTATTAACTCTATAACTTTCAAGACGTTGTTTATTACTCCATCTACAATAGTTTCTCATGTATGTGGGACATTCTTGTGCCTTTTACATATCATACTTATTAACAAAGATTAAATTGAATGTGTGATATTAAATGCAAATAGTTGATATTAAGAATTAGTTTATGTCTTTTATTAAAAATTAGAATTAGTATTATAACTATAATCTTTATTATGATGTTGTCGTTGTCGTCATTATCGTTCTTTGTAGTCGGCACATTTTGATAATATTGGTAATCATTTTATAATATATTTGATATATCTTTTGTGATACAATTTTTTTTATTATATGACCTTAATTATCTATGGCCGGGCTAATCACATTTGACTAATTATCATACTTATTAACAAACATTACAACACCGGTGCAGGAGATTACCAATTACAATGAACATATGGGACCAAGGTCTTCCTCGACTTGGACTTGCCGGAGACTAGAATGTTATTGCAAAGGTAACCGTTTTCCCCCATTATAAAAATACCGCACATGAACCATGACCCCGATCTCACATACACTAAATTAGCACATATTATTATTTGCGATGCCATACCACCCTACAGGGACCAAGAACCCGTTCCAATAAGAGTTCTCGATGCTGAGGTCGCAGGAGATATGGTCACTTCAACCATTGCCGAGCTTCTACAAGCAGATGTCGGCGATCAGGTAATGTCAACAGACATCACAAGCCTACTGATATGATATACCATTGAACATTTCTGATTAAATGAAACAATTGAAACAGAATGAGGTATACAAATGGCACAGAACGATAATAGAAGTAAGATCAGATGTTGACTAGCGGTATCTGTCTTGCACATCATGCCCCGCTGGAATCGACGAGGATGGAAAGTGTCGTCAATGTAACCAACCAATACCCTACCCCAAGCAAAGGTAAGAAAAAACTCAAAAATTATAACTCACCATACAATATATTAAGCCTATCTACTGCTCCTAAACAATATCACGAATACGTTAATACCCACAACACAGGTATAGATTAATCACTAAAATAGCGGACGAAACAGCATACGCAACCTTGGTGATTTTTGGGAAAGAAGCTGAGAAGATAATCGGAAGACCAATCGAAGCACTGCTAACCCAATATGAGAAGGTACGCGCAATAAATAACACACCACCTATTCGAAGAAATTTTAACCGTTTTGTCTTAACAAGAGACCAAAAAACAGGATGGGGGAAAGGAGAAAGTGTTTGACATACTCCAACAATGTGTCGGGAGAGAATACACCATGAAAGTCAAGATTGGGATTACCAAATACCACTCCGAACGGGAACTAAAGTGTCAAAAGGTTGTACTGACACCAAGGGACCGTCCAACTCCAACCACAGTGTGAAGGGAGGGCAAAAAAACAGAGGTAACAACAACAATTCTTACCAAAGAACACCAGCATCTTTTTACACACAAGGCAATATACCCAAACAATTCCAATGTTTTCGCAGGATCAACCAACATAGGACGACTTAGAAAGCCAGCCTACAACAGAGTCTGGCCCTCCGGTGAACACCTCAGCTAAGAATGTGAAAAGAAAGATAGACAAGGAGTAAGTTAATTATTATTACGTACATCGTATCAACTACAAGCAATTTTCTAATTATGTTTTAGTAACAAAACTTACACACCAAAAATGCCTTACAGCTTTGAAGCGACGGGGAAAGAAGCATCCATAACAAAAAAAAACAATCGAGAAAAAGAGGCCAAAAGCTGAAAAGACAAAATAGACCCCGACAGAGAAAAACACAGAACCACCAAAGCATAACTTAAGAACATTACATATTGCAATTATTCAATAGTCTACGAATTTTTTTAAAGTCTTTTTCTACCTTAGGCTAGATCATATCGACTTTTACCGGTCTTTATATTTACATGTCATATATCTTTTCGTAGCTTTGATGATACGATATTCGCAACCTCTGTGCTATTCACGATTACGACACTCTCTACAAATAAACGCCGCAACCACCATAAGAAATTTTGACAAGTAAAATAGTAATCCCGTGCGGTGCACGGGCATGGCGACTAGTTAATCTACTAATAAGCTAATAATAATCTACTAATAATAATCTATTACTAATCTACTAGCTTAGGTAGTGTTTTGTTAGTGTGGTGGAATTGTTGCCCTCTCCTCAAATGAGGATTTACATATATATATAGAGGAGAGAAAAGAGAGAGTATCAAAACCCTAAGTAAACCCTAGGCCCAATAAGTGGCAGCCCAAATGCCCAACAACTAAACTTCACCTTATGATTCTCATTCGGTGAAATTTCGCCCTACGGTTTTGCATAACTAACCACCGGGCAAACCTTTGTCCTACGGTAATCCTGATTTCGCCCGATCACTTCATAGGGTGATAAATCACCCCACATCAACAACTTAACTCACCCCAAACATTTCAGTTTAATAACTCCGAGCTCCATTCAATGTCGGTTCCTAACTCGAACTCCGGATCTGGGTTGGGCCGGGTCGACACCGGAGTTGGTGTCGACGCCGGCGAAAGTTGTCGAAAAACAAAATCTGGGCAGAGTTGTAGGGTGAATGGAGGTAGGGGAACGGAGCTGCTGGCCGCGCGTCGCTGCTGGTTGCCGTCGTGGCTGCGTGCTCGCTGGAGAAGGGAAAGACGAAGGGGAGATGCGGTGGTGGTCGGCTCGACGCTGCTGCTGTTGTGCTCGCCGGCGAGGAGGAAAATGGAGGGGAGACGGCGGAGATCAGGCGAGTGAAGGTTGTGGCTGTCGTTGCGCTTCTGAGGCTGCCGGAGGTCGCTGTTGGTGGCGTCGAGCTGTTGTGTCGTTGGTGTTACGCGCCACTGGCAGTTTGGGATGGAGGTCTGGTGAGTGTGAGGGTCGGAGGTTGGGTTTGTGGTTTGTGTTCGCCGGAGATGGAGGATGGATGAAGGTGGTGATGGCTGCCGGTTGCTGACGGTGATAGTGGTGCGTGTGGTCAGGGTCTAAGGTGGTGTTTGGTGGTGCTGCTGGAGCTCAGGCGAAGCTCGCCGGAGGTCAGGCTAAGGTGGGTTAATGAAGGGAGGTTTGATTTGGGTAATGGGTCAAGGTCAAAGTCGGTTTGACCTTGATTAGGATATGGGTTGGATTGAATTAGGCAATTGGGTTAGGGGAATGTGGTTGGCTTGGGATAGTTGGGTTGGTTTGGGTGATTTGGTTGGTTGATTTGGGTAATGGGATAGGTGGAGGTATATGGAGGTTGGGTTGATTTGTGTTGGTGGATTTGGGTGATCAAAATGGGTGAGATGGGTTATGATGAGTCGGGTTTGTCTTGGGGTTTTACTCGATCTCTTGACTTGGCTCCTCTCGCTTCAGTACGCCTCTTTATTCACAAACACGTACCTAAAAGATAAAAACACGCAAAAGCAGTACCAAATTCTACGGAAAAGACGATAAATACGAAAAAACCAAATTCAAACTAGAAAATATGAAATATAGTAAAAAATGAGTTATATTGACGTTAAAGCGCACAAAATTGAGTCAAATACGAGTGAAAATAGGGGGTAAAACAGTCCAAATTTGCGTGTTATCAATTCCCCCACACTTAAACTTTACTCGTCCTCGAGTAACTCATTAGACTAATCTACGACCCATAAATAAATAACACGCAAAACAAAACACAAGAACGAAAAACAAACAACACAAACGGATCATAAGTTTTCAAATCAAAAGTCACGATTCTAAAATCCAACTAAAACATAAAATATGAATACTAAAATTACTAAATCGGTTGCAAAACTAATTATTACATATTTCTTGGCCTCGGTCCAAGTTATGTCGGGATGTGTGGCGGAGATGGAATGAGTACTCCCATGAAATTATCGACTAATGCATACAAGTCTCGGCCACTTGCAAAAACAAGGGCTAGGGTCGTCCTAATGGCCCAAGTGGCATAAGATGCGATCCAAAAATGGAAGATAAGAATATCAAAAATACTCGGGGGAGGAATCGTCTTTTTTTTTTTTTCTTTTCTTCATTTTCATTTTCTTTTCATTTTTTTTCATTTTCTTTCGTTTTCATTCTTTTTCTTTCTTTTTCTTCTTCTCCCCTTATTCTTTTCTTTTGAGTTTTTGAGAATTTTTCTTTGTAAGCACATTTTGATGTTTGAGTTCATTTGAATGGGAAATGGAATGCAAAACTCTATATCAATCATAATCAAACTCTTATTTGTGGAGTATTTTTGTGGAATGATGGATCGTAAAAGGGTAAAAGTCACTTGGGTTATAGTCACCTAGACAAGCATACAAGGTCGAAAATCACAACACGGGAGGTGGAAGGTGGACACAAGAGAAAGTACACACCCGAGCGACTTACAGTAGGAGGACAATCAATATATAATACTTAAAATCCACCAACAAGTAATAGAATAATCCATACTCTTTAAAGAAGTTGAGAGTTAGAAAAATGATTTTATCAAGGAAAACAAGCGAAACACGAAAACAAAAAATCTTTTTGGAATTTTTGGAATTTTTAGGATTTTTTAAGTTTTATCAAATGAAAACACAAAACAAGACACAAAAACAACAAACAAAACACAATGCTACAATCCATAACAACCACAAATAAAAACATAAATACTCCACCAAAGTATCCTCCAACAACAATATCAATCACAATCCTAAAGCAACGATGGATCGTCAATACAAACACACTCCCCCCACACTTAAACCGAACATTGTCCTCAATGTTCAAAATTAAATTAGGGAGGGAAAGGAAGGGTGGGTAAGAAATTACCTTTTAAAGCATAAGTTGTCCCCCACACTTGAACGATTCCGTGCTTCTTATCCATTTTCAGCCATTGTTGTTGTTTGTTGGAGGTATCTACAAGGAAAAACACACAAACATGCACACACATAAAAAGAACACAACAAAAGGTATTAGAATAAAAACTACTACTAAACTAAACTAAGCCTATACGGGGCAATTAACGGGCCCGCTCCGTCCTTTCAACTCACATCGAAATACCTATGAGGTAAGGTACTCCCATGCAAGGCAAGTTAGGTCTTGCTTAAAATTGAGGACGCAACTAAACTCTCACAGAACAAAAATGAACAAACACACAAATGAACGAACAAACAAACAAGGATAGTTGCATCCAAACAGGAAAACACCGAATCCCTCATCGAGACGGCGGGAAAGACACCGATAATTTACTCGAGACAAGTACAAACATTCCAAAGTTAGTTATTCAAGATGAAGTGGACTAAAGTCTAATAGGATGACATTAAATCACTAAAAACATTGATAATTTATCTAGGTCCTCTTAATCAACTAAAAGCGTACACCGGGGCGTTAAACGGGATGGAAATGAGTGAACCATGGAGTTAGTCGACACTGGAGGTAAGTGTAATCCCGACCTTTTCGCAAAAGCAAAGAGGATCGTCCCAAACCTAAAGATATCTTCAAGTAAGGTCACCTATAGGCATGGGATCCGGTAACCAAGGTCTTACGCCATGGGGGGTCAAGCTGGTCAAATGCAAACCCTGTTGTAAACTCCTAATAGAAAAAATGTACTCAAGCTAAAAGATCAATGAAATTTTTGTTTTAATGTCATTCTAGTAAAGTAAAGTTCAAAATCAAAATGAGTTACTAACAAGGGAAGGTGAACACTCGTAAGCAAGTCTCACAATCGGGTTTTTGAAAACATTTACCTAAACACATTAAACAAAACACAAAATAACATAACAAAAACAAAAACAAAATCAACTACAAGTAAAGCCAAGCACTTCAATCTTATTCAAATAGTCAACATAACCACAACCACCAATTCCAAAACGTTCACCAAGTGAACCTCCAAAGCATACAAGCCCATACTCCCATGTGAACAAGGGAAGGGGAGAAAAATAAGGGTAAAAAGGGATTACCAAAAGGTCTTCACTTTTTAATACCTCATGTCCTTATGCTATGAAGTGGGTGGTATTCCTGTAAGAAAGGAGAGATCAAGGTAATACAAGAAAGATACTAACTAGAATCCAACAAAAACTACTAGAAACAACACAATTACAACACGATTACAAATACACCACCAATCCTTCAACAAGATACAAGCAAACATCACAATCCACAATCCACAATGGAACAATCAAGCAGAATCTCTTCCAAACTTGATCGCTTCCAAATTCTTCATCATCTATCCATGTCGGCTTCTTGTTGGAGATTCCTACAAACAAAAACAAAACACAAAAGGCGTAAATATGAACAGAAAAAACTTGGGTTGCCTCCCAAGAAGCGCGGTTTTGGCTAGGACCGTCAAACCTTAAAGTTTATTTGTCTTCAGAGTGTAATCTCCACCATACCCATCAAGGGCTCGGAGGAGTAGGTCAAAGGCTCTAGAAGAGTCTTCAGAAGGGCTCATGTAGCCGAGCCAAGCTATCATGAGAAGCTTCCAAGTCGGAAGCGATAAGCAGTCTTCAAATCCACGATGCCCGCCGGGTTTGTAGTGGTCTCCCGGGTCTTTTCATTTCACAAGTCCAAGCGACCATTTCTTCCCAAAATACCTTCCACCATTCCAAAACTTCACAATCTCACCACTCAACATGAAAGGCGGTTCAGGAGCTATTTCCCCATTGTATATCCCCATATCTTCTTCAAGTTGCGGGTCCATATCCCTAAATCTTAAAACATCACTTGTCCTCATATCATCGTGAAGGAGAGATTCGAAACTTTTACCAGCGGTTTCAATTTCTCCTAAACCAAAGTTTAGCTCACTAGCAAAGGACTCGTAATGTTCTTCGACATTTTTGCACAAGGGCAACTTGATTTCACCATGATTCCAAGACTTAACAACATCTATTACCTCATTCAACTCATCCCAAAGACTCGTATCCTCGACATTCTCGATTGCATTTACCTTGTGGCAATTTTGGGATTCGAGTTCCTTGTTGGGAGTAAAAGTGGTGATCTCTATCCTTGATAACAAGATGTTGTCATTCTTATCGATATCTTCAAGGATCACTACTTCACCTTGAATGGGTTTCTTGGATTGCCTTTTGGGGTAAGGAAACTTGATGTCCATAGACTTTTGACCATTTTTCATCCCATCAATGAGGGTTGATTTTTCTTTAATAGCCTTGGTGAATGGCAAGGAGACTTCAACTTTTTCGATCGTGTCCACAAGTCGCTACACTTGATATTACCTTTGTGAACTTTATCTTGTTGCGGAAATGGTAAAGTTGGTGCATAGATCGATGGAGGTGGAACATTAGATTCCTTCTCCTCAATTGCTTGCTCGGTCACTTGCCTTCTAGCTTCCTTCAATTTTCGATGTTTTTCTTCGGCCTTTGCAACTAACTCAAATTCTTTTCGAATTCCCCGGCTTTGTTTGGGAGAATCGAGAGTAGTGGCATGTGGTGCTTTTTGTTGTTGCAAATTTGGGGTTGTTTTGGTACTCAAGTGATTATCGGGGTTTTCAAGCTCTTTCCCTTCCCTTTTGATAACAACATGGGTTTGGCATGGTGGATCCCTTGGGTGTTGAGGTTGATCGGGAAAGTCATGAGGTGGGTGCACGGGAGTGACTAAGGCTTTGGATGCTTGTCGAGATTTCAAGAGTTCGATCCTCGCCTTGTCTTTCGCATTTTCATTCATCAATTACTCTATTGTTCTTCGCAATTCATTTAATGCATTGTCCCATTGACCGCTTCCTTGACTTTGTTGATAATGACCTTGGTTGCCAAAGAATTGAGAGGGTCCATTGTAGCTTTGCTAGTGTAATCGTTTATGACCTTGATTACCTTGATAATTTGGGTTTCCTTGATACACTTCGTTGACTAAAGCCTTTCTCATATCAATGGCCGAACCATACCCTTGACCACTACCTTGACCATGTTGATAATTACCTTGATTTTCATAAAAAGGAGAGGGTTGATTATGTCTTTGAAAATTGAATCCTTGGTACCCTTGATTTGGCCCCTGGTTACCTTGATAATCGCATTGATACCCTTGATTGAACCCTTGATGCTGATAATTACTTCCTTGATTATGGCAATTGTTCCCTTGATTTGCACTTTGACTATGGAAGTCCCTTTGAACTTGATAGTTTCTACTTTGATTGTTGAAGTTTTCCTTTTGTTAAGGAGGCATATGTGGAGGCACTTTGACAGACCCTTGGTTGGAAAATGTTTGTTGATTAGAATAGAAGGGTCTTTGCTTTGGAGTACTCTTTGCATTCATAGCCTCAAGCTTCTTGGTTAGCTCTTCCTTTTCCAATTGGAGTTTCATTTAATTGGTCATAAGAGAATTTTCATCTCCCATCTTCTTAATAAGCTTGGCTCCAACTAACTTTTCTTTGGAAGAGCATACATGTTCAAAAGCATCTTCTTGAGGGAACTCATGGAAGGTATCTAGCTTTTCTTCATCGATCAAGGAATCTTTTAGTTCAAAATCTTTCGGAATAGTTCCATAGAAAACGGGGGAAGGAAAATCCTCGTGAGTGAGTTGTGAATGTGAACCAAAAGTTGTCATGTTGGCTTTTTGAAGGTTGTTTGGTGAAGGAAGTGATTTGGGAGGTGAAAGGGTTGGAGAATTTTCTTGTGGAGATGGTTTTTCTTGTGGATTGAAGGGTGGTTCTATGTTTGGAGTGATGAGAGGAGTTGTGGAAGGTGAATTTTGTGGAGTGAAATGTGTAAGTGATATGGATCTTGGTGATATGGATGGATTTGGAGGGGATGAAAGGTTAGTATGTATGGCTGGTGGTGTGAGGTACGGATGTCGAATCACCTTTATTGAGTAATTTCCCCAGAATTTCATAGCTTTAAATGTCATCTTTGGCTCGGGATCGAACCGAAGAGGCAATAACCTGTTCCTGGCAAACATACTGAAATAGAAAGTGAGTCTTGTTGCACCAAGTAGCACTAGGGTAGAGAGAGAACAGTGACCAAACAGAAAAAAGACTAAAACTCAACTAACTAATCGTCGTCCCCGGCAACGGCGCCATTTTGATGCGCGTTAGATTGTCGCCTATATAATACGATCAAACAAAATTTATAAACTCCAACTAACTACTACGTAGTAGCGGAAAGTCGGGATCGATCCTCAGGGACGGGCTAGGTAAAGTCAGTCAAGTCTAAATCAAAAAATGTTTGGAGTCTATTTTTGGGGTTTTTTGGGTTAAGTCTACACTAGTCTATACTAAAGAGCTATAAACTAAGAAAGGATAATCTAATAAGGAAAAGGTGGTAGGGGGAGTCGAGATTCGAAAATTGGGGTCTAAGAATCTCGGAATTGGGTTTTAGTCACAACGTTGATAAAGGGAAAATGCCACCTTTCGGTTTCTTCACCCAACTTATCTAGATCCTGCTTTCGCGGCGAAAAAGGGTAAGTCTCAAGTCAAGGTAACTCCTACCCCGAGTTTCCCCATATTGATAAGAGTGAGTCAAGGTCGACGTAGCCGCGGTTCTAAGTCAAGAAAGACACAAAAACCTCGAAATTGATAAATCAACAAGAAAACAACCCACCAACATCCCTTAGATCAAATAATCCAAATTCTTCCTCCCTTAACCCCCTAACAAGAAATCTACTCACAATGCATAATGGAAACTAATAAAACAATAACTAAGGAGAAATCAACTAAACAAGCCTAATATTTAAATCTAGAGAAAAACAATAACTAAATGAAATCTAGAGATTAAATGTAGAACGAAATTAAATCTAACTAGAGATTAGGGACAGGAAGAGAAATATACCGACTATGGAGAAAAACGATAATAATAAAGAGGATTGCAATAAAATAAGGAGAAGCTTGATGAAGATGACAATGGATCTGTCACTAACCCTTTGAAAATCTCCAAAAGAACTTCAATAAAAAACTTGATTACACTAAAGATGGAGTATTTACACTAATTGAAAGGAAACTAATTAGATCTAAATAGGTGGAGATTTTTGGATTGTCACCCTCCAAAAATCTCCCGACTAATTAATCTACTAATAAGCTAATAATAATCTACTAATAATAATCTATTACTAATCTACTAGCTTAGGTATTGTTGTGTTAGTGTCAAAACCCTAAGTAAACCCTAGGCCCAATAAGTGGCAGCCCAAATGCCCAACAACTAAACTTCACCTTATGATTCTCATCCGGTGAATTTTTGCCCTACGGTTTTGCATAACTAACTACCAAGCAAAACTTTGCCCTACGGTAATCTTGATTTTGCCCGATCACTCATAGGGTGATAAATCACCCCACACATCAACAACTTAACTCACCCCAAACATTTCAATTCAATAACTCCAAGCTCCATTCAATGTCGGTTCCTAACTCAAACTCCGGATCTGGGTCGAGCCGGGTCGACACCGAAGTTGGTGTCGACGCCGGCGAAAGTCGCCGAAAAACGAAATCTGGGCAGAGTTGTAGGGTGAACGGAGGCAGGGGAAAGAAGCTGTTGGCCGCGCGTCGTTGCTGGTTGCTGTCGTGGCTGCATGCTCGCCGGAGAAGGGAAAGACGAAGGGGAAATGCGGTAGTGGTCGGCTCGACGCTGCTGCTGCCGTGCTTGCCGGCGAGGAGGAAAACGGAGGGGAGACGGCGGAGATCAGGCGAGTGAAGGTCGTGGCTGTCGTTGCGCTTCTGAGGCTGCCGGAGGTCGCTGTTGCTGGCGTCGAGCTGTTGTGTCGTTGGTGTTACGCGCCACTGGCAGTTTGGGATGGAGGTCAGGCGAGTGTGAGGGTCGAAGGTCAGGTTTGTGGTTTGTGTTCGCCGGAGATGGAGGATTGATGAAGGTGGTGATGGCTGCCGGTTGCTGACGGTGATAGTGGTGCGTGTGGTCAGGGTCTAAGGTTGTGTTTGGTGGTGCTGCTGGAGCTCAGGCGAA
The DNA here is from genome assembly GCA_958450325.1 of Agrostemma githago. NCBI lineage: Eukaryota > Viridiplantae > Streptophyta > Magnoliopsida > Caryophyllales > Caryophyllaceae > Agrostemma > Agrostemma githago. The sequence continues at coordinate 18,763,894 of OY288241.1, read as the reverse complement.
GCTCGCTGGAGGTCAGGCTAAGGTGGGTTAATGGAGGGAGGTTTGATTTGGGTAATGGGTCAAGGTCAAAGTCGGTTTGACATTGATTAGGATATAGGTTGGATTGAATTAGGCAATTGGGTTAGGGGAATGTGGTTGGTTTGGGATAGTTGGGTTGGTTTGGGTGATTGGGTTGGTAGATTTGGGTAATGGGCTAGGTGGAGGTATGTGGAGGTTGGGTTGATTTGTGTTGGTGGATTTGGGTGAGCAAAATGGGTGAGATGGGTTATGACGAGTCGGGTTTGACTTGGGGTTTGACTCGATCTCTTGACTTGGCTCCTCTCGCTTCAATACGCCTCTTTATTCACGAACACGTACCTAAAAGACGAAAACACGCAAAAGTAGTACCAAATTCTACGAAAAAGACGATAAATACGAAAAAACCAAATTCAAACTAGAAAATACGAAATATAGTCAAAAATGAGTTATATTGACGTTAAAGCGCACAAAATCGAGTTAAATACGAGTGAAAATAGGGGGTAAAACGGTCCAAATTTGCGTGTTATCAGTAAGCGTCGCGAGGCTTATCAGGTACGGAGATTTCTTATGGGGCTTGAGTCATTTTATGCTACTGTCCGTTCTAATATTCTAGGAACCTCGCCCCTGCCCTCGATGCACCTAGTTTATTCTCGTCTTGTGCAAGAAAAGGAAGTCCATAGTGTGACTCAATCCTGAGCAGATGTTGTTGCTCCCATGGCTTTTGCAGTACGTGATAATGATTAAAGGAAGCAACAACATCAATCTAAGAACAACGGGGGTAGTTCTCGTACTCGTTATAAGTGTACCTTTTGCACCAAAGACGGGCACACTGAGAGTCGGTGTTGGGTGAAGCATGGATATCCGGCTGACCGTGACCTGCATCGTACTTTTGATCGTCCAGAGGAGGCCTCGACATCCAATTCCAACCTTAAGAAGAATGCTATTCTTGGTGAGAATCAAGCTGTCACTAATATGGTGCGATTACATGGTAAGATTTCTTTCACATGGATTATTGACACCGGTGCATCGACGCACGTTTGTCATGATGAAGGATTATTTGAATCTTGTGATTCCATTAATCCTATTAATATTGGTTTGCCTGATGGTTCGAGTTTGACAACTAGTAAGGCGGGAACAATCAAGCTTAATGATAAATTATTTCTTTACAATGTTTTACTTGTTCCGTCCTTCCAATGCAATTTGCTCTCAGTTTCACAATTGTTGTCATCTCAAAAGCTTTGTGTACAATTTACTAATTTTCAATGTGTGATACAGGACCTTGCCTTAACCATGGAGGAACCAATTCGTGTTACCTGACCATGGAGGAACACGGAGGAAATTGGTGTGGGTGAGCTTTCGGGTGGGCTCTTTTACCTGACCATGGAGGAACCAATTCGTGTTAATGTCGTGACTGGAACAGAAAGTGTTGAGTTGTGGCACCAACGGATGGGACATCCCTCACTTCGGGCAATGGAGCACCTTCCATCTTCTCTCGTTTTAATCGTAATTTCATTCTTTCCCCGTGTGACATTTGTTTTCGAGCAAAACAGACACGTACTCCTTTCCCGTTGAGTGATAATAAAACTGAACATTTTTTTGATTTAATTCATTGTGATGTTTAGGGGCTGTATCAACCCAATCGTGCGTGTGATTCTCGCTATTTTTTGTCTATTGTTGATGATTATTCGAGGTGTGTTTGGGTTTATTTGATGAAAACCAAGGATGAAGTCCCTCGGCTTCTTCGTGATTTTTTTTCCCTTATCGCCCGTCAGTTTAATTGTCATGTGAAAATTTTACGGAGTGATAATGGGACGGAACTTCGCAGGCTTCTTCCGTATTTTTGTGAACATGGAAAAATACATCAAACTTCCATGGTAAGAACTCCACAACAAAATGCCCGGGTCGAACGGAAACATCGACACATATAGAATGTAGCACGCGCTTTACGATTTCAAAGTTCTTTACCTCTGGATTTTTGGGGGGAATTTGTTTTGACAGCGGCATATTTAATTAATCGAACTCCCACTCGTATTTTGCAAAATAAAACACCAATTGAATTACTTTTTCAACGAACGCCCGATTTAAGTTTAATTAGTCTTTGGATGTTTATGTCATGCTAAAAATATTCATCCTAGTGATAAATTTGATTCTAGAAGTCATCGTTGCATTTTCCTTGGTTATCCATTTGGTAAGAAAAGGTGGCATTTATATGATCTTGAGACGGGTGTCTACTTTCAGTCTCGGGATGTTCACTTTATTGAGGATCAATTTCCTTTTGCTGTGGATGATGGCTCTTCTGTTTCATCTGATATGATTATTGATCAGACCGAGGATCTTGTTTTCGGTGGCTCTATCGTTCTTACAATTAGTTCACCCCGTGGTGTCGAGAGGGAGGTTTTTCATGGTTCCATAGAAACAGTTGTTACTAATGATATGATTTCTTCGGGTACATCCGAGGAAACGAGTGAGCAGCCCGACAACTTGCTACCTCATGGCACTACAGTTGCCGATAATTACATCGCAAGAGGTGATAGCAATGGTTATGATCTTATTGATGTTTCTGAAGAAGTTGATGGAGATACAAGTCACGTGACTATGGGTGAAGAAATGGGTCGTGATAGACGGGAAAAGTTTGACAACACTCGACATAAAGATTATGTGCGCTGGGACAAGATTACCGAACTTATTAACACGACATTGGTTCCTTTAGCCCAGTCACCCGCACCAAATTCCGTCACAGGTACTCTGTATCCTATTGCTAATTATGTTAATTGTAAAATATTTTCTCCTGCCAATCAGCAATTTCTTGCAGCTATTACTACCGAGACCGAGCCTACATTTTTAAAGATGCTATCCGTGACCCAAAGTGGAAGAAAGCAATGGAAGAAGAAATTGATGCATTAGAAGCCAATAATACTTGGTCGGTATAAGACTTACCACCAACTAAAACGGCTATTGGATGTATGTGGGTTTACAAGATTAAACGGAAGTCAGATGGGACGGTTGAACGATATAAAGCACGGCTAGTGATTTTTGGCAATCATCAAGTGGAAGGTATTGATTTTGTCGAACCATTTGCTCCTACCGTCAAAATGGTTACCGTTAGAATGTTTTTCACTATCGCTGCAATAAATAATTGGGAATTACACCAAATGGATGTACACAATGCGTTTCTTCATGGAGATTTATCTGAAGAAGTGTATATGCGACTTCCACCCGGTTTCAGCCATGGGTTGCAAGGAAAAGTTTGTAGGCTCCGTAAATCATTATATGGGCTTCGTCAAGCTCCACGATGCTGGTATGCTAAACTCGCCACTGTTTTGTTGTCATATGGATTTTATCATAGTCCGTCTGATCACTCTTTATTTTTCTGTTGTAAGGATGATATTGTTCTTAATATTCTTGTATATGTTGATGATTTGGTGATTGTTGGGAATAATGGTGCTGCTATCTCCGATTTTAAAATCTACCTAAGTCAATTCTTTCGTATGAAAGATTTAGGCAAGTTAAAATATTTTTTGGGTCTTGAAGTAGCACGTCATTCCAGTGATATTTTTCTCTGTCAACGGAAATACACCCTTGATTTATTAACGGAGATGGGACTTCTTTGTTCAAAGCCCGCTAATGTACCTATTGAGGAGAATCATCGTTTAGCACTCTCTTTGCAGCCGTTACTTACTGAACCCTCGAAGTATCGTCGTTTGGTGGGAAAATTAATTTACCTCATCCTTACTCGTCCTGAGATTAGTTATTTGGTACACATCCTTGCACAATTTATGCAAGCTCCATCTCAAGCTCACTGGGACGTTGTTTTGCGAGTAGTTCGTTATTTAAAAGGCAATCCTGGTCAAGATATTTTCTTACGAGCTAATGCTCCTACGGTGTTGGAGGCTTATTGTGATGCTGATTGGGCGAGTTGTCCAATAAGTCGTCGTTCCCTCACAGCATATTTTGTCTTTCTTGGAGGCTCGCCGATTTCTTGGAAAACTAAGAAGCAGACTACTGTGTCACATTCTTCTGCTGAAGCAGAATATCTTGCAATGGCTTCCGCTACATGTGAGATTATTTCGCTGAAAGGTTTGCTTCAAAGCTTTGGTATTGAACATTCCTCGCCTGTCTCCCTTCATTGTGATAGCCAAGCGGCTATACATATTGCTAATAATCCTGTGTTTCATGAGCACACTAAACACATTGAAATAGACTGCCATTTTGTTCAAGATAAGATTGTGCGAGGTACTATTGCTCCGTCTTACGTCAACACCACCTCTCAACTAGATGATATTCTTATGAAGGCTCTTGGGGGACCTCAATATCATTGTTTGCTGGGCAAGTTGGGCATTTCAAGCTTACATGCTCCAACTTGAGGGGGGGGGGGGGGGTGTTAGCGTAATATTATGTATAATTGACCAAATCATAGGATGATATTATGTAATATTTGGTGCATATTTACAGGATGTAGTTTAGGAAGTTTTGTTTGATTTTCCTTAACTTTAGGTAGTCTATGCTGTATATAATTCCTTGATTACGTTGAATGGAACACAACTTTAGCCTTCACAAATATTTCTCACATATTTTCTCTCAATTACTTTATATTGCTCTACGTTCTTAGGATAATTTTCTAATTAAATATAAGAGTTTTATGGTTCACCAATTTCTAAACCATTATCGTCTTCCCTGCAAAAAGTCATTATTCAAGCATCTATTTGGAGACTGATAATATACAAGTTCAAGAACACACTATCAATTGGACATGCTTACAATATTCGTTGCTTAACTGTTGCTAACAATATCGGGCTAGACAAGGCAACTTCTCATTCTTGCAGACTGCAGTTCGAATTTGTATCCAAGGTTGGAAATTTGCCTAATAATGTCTTTATTCCAACGAACCCTTACCGTTTTGCCAACTTCCATGACATTGTGTACGAGAGAGTTTCAACAACACACTACATGGGTGAGTATTATATTTTTTGAATGTTCGCTATGGATACATTATTTATCTTTTATATACTAACCACACGTTTTGTTCAGACATTGTTGGGAAACTATATGAAATCAGACCCTTGATTAAGACAAAAAATGGGTACAAGTGTCATCTACGAATTGGGTAAGAAATAGCCTCATTCAAGGGGTGAAAGTTCGAAATCAAGTTAGAGGTAAATGAAGATATTGAGAGAAGATGTAGTTATTTTCGTAGATGAAGATGACATGATGAAAACTAAGAGTGAAAATATTGAGAGGGGGTAAGTAAGAGAAATGTAGTTAGACTGAAATAAGTAAAGATAAGAAGATAATATATGAGTAAGTTTTGCTTATGACGGAACTATCCGTCATATTGGTATAACAGGTCAAATAATGATCGTTTAGACAAATAAGAACAAAGCGTAAGTACGACCCATGTGCTTTGCTTTTGTCTCTTTTCTTCTAAATGAATATTATTTGACCCGTCACATTAAAATGACGGATATGGTCGTCGCAAACAAGAATTTGTGATAATAAATACTTTCTCCATGTAACACCCGCATTTACTCAAGAGCCTTAGCAAGACATTCCCGAGTAAATAAAGGTGTTACCATCTCGGTTTCCCGAGGTAGTAGCTCATTACAATACAACATGGAGTATCAAACCGCCCATCTAATTTAAACATAACAACTCATTATCTATTACAACTTTACTTATATAGCGGAAGCTATACAATCTGTAAAAACGGGAATGCCTATGCATTCACCCGTGCTACGTCTGGACTCATAAGTCCCGCTCACCCCAATCTCGTACATGTATCCCAGCATCCAAACACATCACTATATACATAACCTGCATTATAGACCGCTCCCCAATTGATCGAAAATATCAATCGGATCATCACAGACACGTCACACATACACACCCGATCAGTTTACGATAACATTAAATAACATTAGTATAACCAACATCACAAACATCAATATAAGTATCATCATCATCATTCCTATTATCTATCGCGACCGCAGTCACGCCCCGTCAGTCCGAGTGTGCACACCCCTCCTAGGCTCTTCTAAAAGGAAATATCAGGGAAGGTCCCGAGATCAACCGGGCCTAGCTAGTCCTAGCTAGCTTCTCTCAATAGGCACACAGCCGAATCTCAACAGGCACACAGCCTCAATCTCAATATCATCATTATACCATTATATATATCATACAGCATGCATACATACAATATAAACTGAGTAAGGATAACCTTACCTACTTAGCAGGTCATCACCGCACCGGTAGTACAATTCACCACGGAGATTCTACGAAGTCCGGTCCTAATAAACTATTATATACTTAAAATTAATATTAATCCTAACGTAATTAAATTATAAAAGAACCTATACCGACCTAACTAGATTATAAGTTGAGACCGACCCAGGCTAACTAAATTACAAAATGAGACTGACCCCTTTATTATAATGACGCCCGTGAGTCAAGCCTTGAGTCCTTAACCGACCCGAGCAACAACTGGCCCTAACACCAAGTACGTACACCAAATCAACACCAATAAAAACATACGACATTAGTACGACATACGACTATAACCACAACACGCGACAATGAAACCAACGTACCGCAACAACCCGACCACCCGACTAACTAACAACCCCAACAAACAGCCCCCAACGGCTAACACCACGCATAGAACCTTGACTTGGTCATGCTACATAGGACACACCCATACAATCGATAACGATAACATACATCCCCGACTCCAAGACATACTAAAACAAGTGCGGCCGAGATGAGGTATTACCTGACGGACAAGGAAAAACAGGGGATAAGTAGGGTGGTGGTGGATGTAACACGGTCACGAAGGGACGACCAACAACAGTGGAGATGATAGCCAACGACCATCACTACGACTCGAATGATGGCGGTGATCACATGGAAGAGGAGGTTCGTCGGTGGTGGTTGATAACAAACGAAAAAGAGGAAGAGGAGTTTATCGGTGTGCGGCGTGACGGAAAAGACGAAGGGCAAGAAGTTAAGTAGGGCATGAATTAAAAAGGAAAAAGAGGGAGTGAGGGGAATACTATTTGTTTGATCACGAGTGGAATGGAATTGGATTTTAGGGTATTTTAAAATAAGAATATGATTAATAGTGAAATGGATTATGCTAAATGAGTATTAGAAACGGTTTAACAATTACATCCGAAGGGACACTCGGTTGACCTACTCAACTAAATAGACTACAATGGACTATGTCTTATTCTTCGAGACCCGACACACATAAAAGACGGGTATCAGGAAAATGGGTCAAACTAAATAGGTCAACCAATTATATATACTACTACCATTAAATGAGACCTAAATTAAATAGGAAACAACACTAATACAAGACGGGTATTACAATCTACCCTCCTTATAAGGAACTTCGTCCCGAAGTTCCGAATCCGACCAATAACAACACCTCTCGACTAAGGCTCCCACCATTTACACTTAATCGAATACCTCACATGACACATTGTATAACTAACTGTTGTACTTGTCTTACGTATAAATTAAATGATTATGATATACACGCACTTGAGACTAACGACAACCATTCCAACTTATTACGCAATGACTGACACATTCACTAAGCAAACATACAATAGGAAGACATGGGGTATGAAATTCTACCCTCTTTATAAGGAACTTCGCCTCGAAGTTCACTGATCTCCTACTCACGCTACCCAATACATCTTATATATGACAACACTATCTTGACACTAACGAGATCACTATTTCCTCGACCCTCTTATATAAGACGCTATTCAATCATCAAAGGACATCACAAGTAAACGTTTCAAAAGAATATACTTGTAACCCTGGCTAGGGGTGAGGAAGTTGGTGATATCGGGAATCGACTCATGCGATCCATTATAGCAATTTTCAATATATTTCTCATATACAAAGTATCACTTAGCTTGGTAATTTCACGACCTCCCACTCTTTTGGCATCATGCCTAATACAACAGCTCCTCGTGTTTCATCTATATTTCAAAAATTACTCACCCATCAACTCGTCACAAGTGGTCTTACTCCGCATTCCTCAACATTTCACAACATAAATTCTCTTTTTACTAATAACTTCAGGCATTATCACTTAGGTTTTTCTCGTGGTTCAACATAAGTACCAACAAACTAATTGCATACCCATCTCATATGTCACATTTCACATAGTTTCATAAAAACAGACCGCTTGTTAGTACCATTGTATTTTTACTCATTATACTTGTCATGACTCATTCACTTGTTGGCAAACAACAACTAGCACACTTGTAACTTTATAGACTTATGCGAACCCTCCTAAGATATATTTACATGCATGGACACCACTACTATCACCCAAGTAAAACGACCATTTCATACAAAGATGGTTTACCCAACACTCGGGACCTGACACTCAGCGACATGACACTTTACTGCATGGACTTGTGATCATAACGTTACTACCTTGTACTATACCCAACCTGCTGACATCGAAGCATAACTGATGACACAACGAATATATATATACCTTGGACCCCAAAATATTCATTATTCTAGACCCTTGTACCATCAGTATACCTAATCTTTATGTAATGTATCTTAATAGTTAATATCGTGACCCTCTTTCCACCGTATTTATATAATTACTCTGGCTGATACCGTGTAGACACCCACATTTTGACCGCCAGATGTCTATAGCAGTTTCCAAAAAACACCCGATGATGATCGGACGCTAACGTGTTTCTACGCGCTCGGATATAGGCTCAAAATCTGTAGTTGTTGGCTTAGGCATTTACGGAGTAAAAATCTCACAAAAATGACCTCAAATCCAGGCCCAGTGGGTTGTTTCCAGTCAAACAAGACTAATTTGGGCCAAAACCGACACCGGAAATAAAACCGACTTTTAGCGATTGGGTCAACCCCGGTCAAAGCCGTTTCCGAGACACATAAAAACAGCCACATAAACATCAAAAACTCAACCAAAATACAAAACTCATCTCGAGGTCCAAAATATTGGACCCGTGCGACCCAGCTAACCCACTCGATCGAGTGCTCAGCCCACTCGATCGAGTGGGCCCTCATTCAAGCCCGACTTCAGACGCTTGGGCCACTCGACCGAGTCAGGGGGCTACTCGGTCGAGTAACTCTAGACGGGGTACATGGGCAATGCCTATATATACACCCCCATGCACACATTTCAAGACACATTGATTCAACCCTAATAAAACCCTAATCTCACACTTGCAAACCCTAACCCTAGTACTTAGGAGACAAACCCTAAACCACCACAACTCAACTTACATCTCGATACTCCCGTTCTAGCCACAACTACGAGTCCCGTCCGAGCATAAGAAACATGTAGGTTGAGGGTGCCAAATCCCATCTTTTCTCTCTTCTCCTTCTTTCTCGCGTCATTCGTCGTCGTAGTTGTCGCTTTTTTATTTTTTTCTATCGTCATTATCGCGTTATAATATCGTTAATATCACTAGTATTAAAAAGCATTAAAATACTTGTGGTTTTGTAACACCCGCTATTTTTCCTAAGCATTTTTATTCTTTCCGTTAGGACTCCGTCTTAACTCTGTCATTTTTTCGGCCTCATATTTCATCATTTTAGTAAGCTCTATTTTAATTTTTGAGTTTGATGATTTTTATTTTAATTTTAAAGATTTTAATTCTTTTAAATCTATTTATTTGATTTTCTTCGTAAACTAATTATCTTTCTGCGAGGATTTCTACTTCTCTACGAATTAACGTTTTTAAACTCTGATTTAAGCTATTCATTTTCCTACAAATGTCTAGATATATTTATATAATATTTTCAGCTAAGAAATATTTTATTTACAAAAATTTAGCCTTTAATGATTTTTACGAAGTTTCTTAAATAATTATTTTCGAACGCGCGGTTTACTCGAATTGCTTTGAAATGCTTTTAATAATTTTATGATCCTTATTTTTATCAACCTACAACTAAAAAGAGACCTTTTTGGACCGTGACACCATGTAGTAAAACATTTGATTACAACTTTTATTTACATAACACTTTATGTTTAAACTTTAAGTAAAAAGATATTTTTCTCTTTAATTGATTTACATGCTTAAATTACAAATTTTTCATGCTACCATCACATTCATTTTGGCTGAAATTTTAAGACTACATTCACATTGTTTTTATCAATTTTAATGCTTCATTCATCCACCATCCTTTCATATTTTTCTTATTCATTTTTACATCAATTTTATTTTAACAAAAATCTCTTCTTTCTCCCTCTTTTTGGCTGGTGTTCCTGCCCATTTTCAGCAGCCATTTTTATCCATAATCAAGCTTTGATCGTCGTATTTTCATCTTCTAAATTATCGATTTTCTTTTCCCTTCGTTAAGGATTCTTGGTTGATCCCGAAGCCGACGAATTTATAATCAACTCGGATTTGGGTTAGAGGTAACGTCGATGTTACTCGGTATTGCATGATTTTATTTGTGTAATTGGATGTATATTTTTATATTTTTGTTTATGACGATATATATATATATATATATATATATATATATGTCATATAATCCGGAAAATTTTTAAAAGTTGAAAATTTGTATGTTTCGGTATTTTTATCGCTTTTACGAGATTAACGATTAAATCGTCATATTAATTTGTAAAATCGTAATTCGGCCTAAACATGTAATATATGTTTATATTTTGTAAAAATGATGTTTTTGATGATTTTTAATAATTTAGTATTTTTCAGATATTTTAGTTATCGATTATTGAATTATTACCGTTTACGGACAAAAACGATTAAAAGCCAATTTTTAGTTCTAACACTTAAACATTTTATTTTAATTTTATTTTTGACATGGTGAAACTTTCAGATGAAATAGAATTTCCTGAATTTTTTCATAATATTTCGGAATTGTTAAGTTGATTAATTAATTAATCACTTTAAATCATCATTTATCGTTAAAACCGTGTTTGTCGTTTAAATTCTCGATTTCTGGTCTGTTGTTTAAATCTGGAAAAAAAATGTGATTCTGATGATTTCATAATAAAATGTAATTTTATGATTTTTAGTGCTTTAATAAAATGTTAGGAACGATAAGTTTTATTAATGAAATCGTTAATTGTGAAAACGGGTTTTAAAGACGGTTTTAACGGGATTTATTAAATCTGGAGTTTTTGGAAATCTGAAAAAATGGTAGATTCTGGAAAATCATGATTTTTAAGTTTAATAATAATTTTTGGATATCAATACTTAAATCATTTTGTAATTACTATTTTTATTAATCGTTATTGTCGAGATTAGACGATTAACGAGAAAACCCCTTTAAAAACCGAGTTTAAGAATTCTGGAAAATTTTCTTTTCTGGACTGAATGTCCAAAAATATATTTTTGCTATTTTACGTAATTTTTGTACTATTTATTAAAGTCTTAAATTAACAGTAATGATTTTTGGACAAAATTACGATTTGTCGTTAAAATGCTTCGTCTTACCTAAAAGAATTATTTTTCCAGCAATTTTGAAAATATTTAAATCTGAAACTTTAAGAATTAAATCATCCCTTAACATACTCTAAATATGTTCATTGGTTTAACTAAATAAAAGACGTTAAAGTATTTAATTTGGCATTTGCCGTAAAATCCTATTTATGTTCGTTTTGCCGAAACTATTAATAATTAGGGAATTTTAATTTTATAAACTTTGAAAACACCCTGATTTGTAGTATTAAAATGTTTAAGACATTTTTATTCATTTTATAAACACTTGGAAGATATTTTAATAATTTCATAAACCTAAATGCTCTCACTTTGATAATTAATATCGTTACGGCCGAAAGTATTAGTCTTATAAATCTATATTGTTTACTAAAAATGTTGTATTAGTATAAACTAATATTTTTGATATTTTGATATGATGCTATTTTTAGTAAAGTTTCTAAAAATAGAAGTTTCCTAAAATAGAAAGTTTCCTCTTTTAGAATATAATTGTTACTCCTTTTGTTCTCTTATTATTATAATGATTATATCTTTTCAATATCGATAATGTCTTTGTTTTGGAGTTATGGAATAAGGACAAGTGTGGGGTTGGAGTAATATATTCTGGGGTTTACGTTTTTGCCATCAACTATAAGGCTGGTGTGTCTTTATGGGGCACGCTGGTTGTTGAACCGAGCATATATGGTGTTCGGGAGTGTGTGTATATTTTCTTAAACTCGTGCCTCGCAGTGTAAGACGCCGTCGGGTTGAATTGACTATTTATGGTCCTCGGGAGAGGTGTACATATCATCTTAAACTAGGGCCACGCATTTATAAGTCGTCGTCTTATTATGGTTGAGTAGCCTTGTTAGAGATCGAGGTTTGATTTGTTTGAACTAAGTTCTCGAAGCTAGTTTTAGTATTCTCCTAGTGAAAGTCTAGCCGTCTACACTAATCCTACCCATAACACCATTTTGAATATTTTATAATTATCGGTATAATTTGGTTCGCAGGTTAGCAAATGTTTTCTGTTTTCTCCGGAAAACTCATTTTTTATTATATTGTTTCGATATGTGAAATTCTTCACTGAAAGCTTATTTTTATTATACTTTTTACTATTTTCCGTTTTTACTATATTTCTATAATAGTAATTATAGTTTTAAAATCCTGTTATACGGCTGGGAGAACGTTGACGTTGCTCCCCACAGATTGTGGCTGTTATGTTTTTTTTAACATGGCAGGTATATGTGTTTCCCTTCAGGTGGGCTAGCGAGCAGTTGTGGATCGTGCTTGTTTTAATAAGATCAGTATTATGGATTGTTAAAACCCATTTTATGGATTTTATTATATTTTTATTTTGTAGCCATTTTTTATTTTATGGCTTATGTATTGACTTACCGTTTTTATTTAATCAAGACATAGTTAAAATGTGTTATAATCCCACTTCTACAGTGTTTCCGCCACTGTATTGCGTTAGAATTTCTAGGGGATTACAGGTTTTGTGTCGAGTGCGAAGGATATCGGAATAAGGAAACCCGAATATACAAGGGTATTGCACCCAGCGTTGTCGGTCGCTTATCCCGACACCCCTAGCATTTGATTATCGAAACAAGTCAACTTAAACAATAATATTTATTTCGTTCGCATCATCATTCAATCGTATATTTCATCAATTTTCTAAAAACTATTTTCGAAACATACTTTTTTTTATAAGGGTCGAAACCCGTTGACGCGGATCCGACATCACATAATCCTTAGGGATTTATTACGATGTCGGGAAGCCGAGGGAATCAAGTCTTTTAATTCAAGCATCGATCTATTAGATTCGATACCAATTCCGTAATTGGATGTTGAATCTAACGATCTAGTCAAATAAATTAACTAACGCGATTTTCGTTGATGCTAAAATAATTGTCATACAATTCGTTGGAATTGCGACACTATTAAACGCGGAGGAAATCTATTCATATCGTGCTAGTTAACTTTAAAGCGACTTAAAGCATTTTTTTTAAGTTTTCACTCTAGTATTCCATATCGATTCAATAATCGAATATGGGATATGACGAGTATCGAAGTTAAGTTTCGAGTATAAATTCCACAATATTTATGCCCGATTCAACAAACTCATCGAGTTATAAAAATCAAAGAGCAATTTCAAAATCAATAGTGAGTTGCAAAGCGAACCCTGGTTCGTATAGGGGGCACTTGATCGAGTGCCTAGCCCACTCGGTCGAGTGGCATCCCAAAAACCAAGACAAAATGCTTTTTCGACCTCCACTCGGTCGAGTCTCGCAATGACTCAATCGAGTGGCAACGTACTCGGCCGAGTTGGTCAATAACTCGATCGAGTAAGGTCTAAAATACGGGACAGAAGCTTCTTTCGAGGACCACTTGGTCGAGTCCGTCAATGACTGGATCGAGTGGCCTTATCACGTCAAGCCGTGAGTCCTACAAGGCCATTCGAGTCTCATTAACGTTTTTTATGACTTAAGTCGACACGTGTCAATCAATAATGTGAAACATCACTTTTTCAAAACCATGCATCGTCTTATTTACATCATTCCATATTGCATCATTCTACAAACCGTTATTATCGTTATACCGTTACTAACAAGTTTGTTATTTCTTGTCGATTTATTTTCATTGTTTATTTTATTGTACTAAAATGAACTCGCATGCTAAATTTAACTTCGACGTTAGAATTAGTTGCATTAAATCGACATAGAAACCCATTCAATTTTTCGCATGTCTAGGGACCATATTGTTTGCACAACATTTTCATCGTCCAACTAACGCGCGTATTAGAAAGTCACTCGATATCTTAGTAGAGGCCGCCAATGTGCGGGCGGGGTTGGGTGTCCTTTGTGGGCTTCCCAACACGTACCCTCACCCCTTACTCAGAACCTCGGTTTCCGGATGCCCGAAACCGTTGGCGCACGAGAGTCATTCAATACACGATAACCGGTAGTGACGGTATCGGTATCGCAATGCAAAGGGACGAGCCCAATAAACTCTGACATCGGAAATGGGCCGTATTTTGTACACGGCCCACTACGACATAGAGTGGGTTCGAATGGGCCCGAACTCCCACAAAGTTCGGTGGCGACTCCACCTCGATTTAAATTTCAATTCGATCCATTCTATATGGAGATTCATTCGCCTCTCCAAACCCGCGCGTGGCCGCGTCGGCATGGACCTATGTCATGTCCACATACCGTTTGACTTATTAACCACCAATATTGCGACATTCTAACAAGTGACTTAAACAACACCGTAATCTCATGATATGTCTTCATTATATCTCCCGACTCGATTTTATCACTAAGACACGTACTCCCAATCCATATTATGATAACTTCGTGTCACAGTTGTATCTTTAACAGGTTCGGACTCACACGCATGCACATATATATACTTAGAGAACGCATAAGCCGGCAATATAATCATAACGGCAAAGCAACAACACAACTGAACACTCTTAGATGACCACTTTAACAACTTCAAACCTTCATACGATTAGCAAGTGACATTTATTCCTCGTAATTGTAACAACCGACCAGATAATTTATGTATTATGCTTGCATAAGTTTTAAACTTAGACACTAACATACGACTTAAGACCAACAATCAACTCGTAGACATTATTAATATTCATTCCTCAAGGCATAAATTACTCATCGACATACACATAAGGACGGGAAACTCATCAGGGATGTACAGGATTAAGCCAACATTTGACTAGTTCACCAAGCATGTCCAAATTCTTTACATTATTACGATGACCGAAATATGAAATTAATGTCATGTTAATCGTACATAAGTTAGGTACTCGGTTTGTTGTTTGATGACTCGACCTTTCTTGACTTCTCGTTGGAACGACTTCACTTATTGGATACATGCGCCGACGATGTTCTTTATCACAAACTTAAGCGACTCATGACCATGACAAATTTATCATACAACAACACATTCCATAAGATCCACGTTAAGGCGATTACGTAACATGAACCGGTATGACCTCTCGTGGCCCAAATTTACTTTGAATTCATCATTAACATATAAGTCTAACTCTATTGCATCATACGATAAAGTAGACATTTTCAAATTAGTGCATTCACATGAACAAGACGAAACTATGACCATTTAGCGGACTTGGACATGTTTTCAAAATATTGCCGGCATGATAAAAAAATCATAGTTAAATAATCCTGCTCAAAATGGTGTACAACCAGTGAGGTTAGATTCGAAAGACAGCCCTCTACAACTTTCTAGCTAAAGCTATTTTCAAATTCTGAACATAACGATGATTTGCAAAATCATTTTCATGAACTGACAGATTTTGACCCAAAAAAAAAGATAGGTAAAAGGAGTTTCAAATCATTCATTTTTTTATAGCAAAACCAGGTTTCAACATCATCCAAACCCTTCAAAATGATCTCGATAAAATTTTCAATGATAATTTAATCTCTAAGTGAGATGTATAATAGAAAACTTGACCGCCGGCAAATAGATACTATGCACTTGGATTTACATCCCAAAATTTTACAGTGAAGAACTAGACTTAAAATAAATGTGAGTCTCTTTTCAAACTTTTGTGAAATAGGCAACATAAATAGGTGGACACAACTCAGTAACACATTGTTCACGTTAACGAAGGTATTTGAAGTTGGTCTGGCATTATCTTGACACGGTTAGCAAGCGTGTTTGTTTAGGTCATCAAAACAGAACTCAGTAAACACATTATCTAGGTTAGATGAAGTGATGTAAATGTGTATGTCATTAACTCAACACGGGTTTTTATGAATACTCAGATCATTTAAACCATCAAGAATAAAGATCAACAACAAGGTTTGACTCGGAACCTATCACATTGACAAGGAAGCATATAAACTCGGAACGAACACGAATATCCAAGTGACTTTGACAGAAATTCACAGTGATGAATACGACACCACATATATATCATTCAAATAATACGTGTACTCAAATTCAATTGTAAACAGAATTCGATTTCACACATTATCTTGTCAATCACGTTATATTAATCACGGTGAAATAGAAACGACACATATATATATATATATATATATATATATATATATTGTTGCTCCCCATAATCCATATACAACATACGCTTTCAAGAACCGATAATAGAGAATTTCATTTACGCCATTAAGAGAGAAAGATTAGGACAAATAAGGACTACTCGAATCAATATAAAACAAGTAACTCACATTAACTCAAAACAGACCTCAAGTATTCTTACATTGTTCGTCTATTAGTCTCATTGGCTCGTAGTTGATTCACATGCGACACAACTCCATTAACACACCAAGACACCATTAAACTTCTAGATACCGATCCTAGTTAACATGAAGGCAACTTGTACCTTACATTAGCAAAGAAACATATAATACTCGAAACAGAATGCAAGTGCCTAGGTACTTTTGAATAACATTCACATCACCACACACTTAAACCACGTAGGTCACCGACCCTTTGACATATTATAATACACATACCATCACCAGGTATCAACCTTCTTTACAGTAACATAAGACGACTGCAATATACTATTTATATGAGATAGACGCAGATTACGAACTCGTTTATCGCTTACGACACTACTACGTACGAACACCTAGGTACTGTATCCAACGTTACTACCAACCCTGCCTATGACCGTTCTCCCACTCAAGGATAATCGACACCTATCTTGACGTTACGTATTTTAACATATAACTCATATGGCCTCGTACTAATTACTAATTGCAATAACATGCTAAAACCATAACTACGTTAGTCACACCTCAACATATATAGTTCACTACGTCACATACGTCAAACAGCGCTACCACTTATCATAGGCAGTCATCACAAGATATTCATCGCGTCACAACGTATCCCTTCCTATTGTACCCCATCTCATTTCTTACACGCAGTTACCGGGTCAAAACCAAAAGGGTCGGGGTTTGGTATAAGGACGTCTTCTAAACCAGAGATTTTAAGTGGGCTCCTAATGGTTTATTACTGGGTTCATTTTATTTTCCTAGGTTCATTTATTTTAGGCTCCAAGATCGTTCGCTCTGATATCACTTTGTAACACCTCCATTTACTCAAGAGCCTTAGCAAGACATTCCCGAGTATATAAAGGTGTTACCATCTCGGTTTTCCGAGGTACTAGCTCATTACAATACAACATGGAATACCAAACCGTCCATCTAATTTAAACATGACAACTCATTATCTATTACAACCTTACTTACACAGCGGAAGCTATACAATCTGTAAAAACGGGAATGCCTATGCATTCACCCGTGCTACGTTTGGACTCATAAGTCCCGCTCACCCCAATCCCGTACATGTATCCCAGCATCCAAACACATCATGATATACATAACCTGCATTATAGACTGCTCCTCAATTGATCAAAAATATCAATCGGATCATCACAGACACGTCAGACATACACACCCGATCAGTTTACGATAAAATTAAATAACATTTGTATAACCAACATCACAAACATCAATATAAGTATCATCATCATCATCATTCCTATTATTTATTTCAACCGCAGTCACGCCCCGTCAGTCCGAGTGTGCACACCCCTCCTAGGCTCTCCTAGGAGGAAACATCAGGGAAGGTCCCGAGATCAACCGGGCCTAGCTAGTCCTAGCTAGCTTCTCTCAATAGGCACACAGCCACAATTTCAATAGGCACACAGCCGAATCTCAACAGACATACAGCCTCAATCTCAATATCACCATTATACCATTATATATAGCATACAACATGCATACATAAAACATAAACTGAGTAAGAATAACCTTACCTACTTAGCAGGTCACCACCGCACCGGTAGTACAATTCACCACGGAGATTCTACGAAGTCCGGTCCTAATAAAATATTATATACTTAAATTAATATTAATCCTAACGTAATTAAATTATAAAAGAACCTATACCGACCTAACTAGATTATAAGTTGAGACCGACCCAGGCTAACTAAATTATAAAATGAGACTGACCCCTTTATTATAATGACTCCCGTGAATCAAGCCTTGAGTCCTTAACAAACCCGAGCAACAACTGGCCCTAACACCAAGTACGTACACCAACTCAACACCAATAAAAACGTACGACATTAGTATGACATACGACTATAACCACAACACACGACAATGAAACCAACGTACCGCAACAACCCAACCACCCGACTCAACAACAACCCCAACAAACAGCCCCTAACGGCTAACACCACGCATAGAACCTTTACCTGGTCATGCTACATAGGACACATCCATACATTCGATAACGATAACCTACATCCCCGACTCCAAGACATACTAAAACAAGTGCGGCCGAGACGAGGTATTACCTGACCGACAAGGAAAAACAGGGGATAAGTAGGGCGGTGGTGGACGTAACACGGTCACGAAGGGACGACCAGCAATAGTGGAGACGATAGCCAACGACCATCACTACGACTCGAATGATGGCGCTGATCACATGGAAGAGGAGGTTCGTCGGTGGTGGTTGATAACAAACGAAAAGGAGGAAGAGGAGTTGATCGGTGTGCGGCGTGATGGAAAAGACGAAGGGGAAGAAGTTACGTAGTGTTAGATTTAATTTGACCGATGACTGAAACTTCATACTAAATTAATCGGTAATAAACTGTAATTAGCTATAGCGGAAGCGTACCTGATAATACTGATAGATTAACTTACGTCGGTCTTCTGGATTAGGTCTTCTAACAGACACACTCGCCTTTTGGGTTTCTCCATACCGATGGGATATATGAGAGATTAGGTCAAAGTGTGCTGTCAGGGACCATAACCCTAACTATATATAGGGAGGGGTGGATAAACCCTGATACCTATATCAGTTGCCTTTAGTGGATAAGCCCATCATATATCCCATAAAGCCCTAATGGGTCTCTACACTATTATTGTAATCCCCTAGAAATTCTAACGCAATACAGTGGCGGAAACACTGTAGAAGTGGGATTATAACACACTGTAGCTATGTTTGATTAAATAAAAATGGAAAGTCAATACATAAGCCATAAAATAAAAATGGCTAGAAAATAAATAAATAAATAAATAAAATCCATAAAAGGGTTTTAACAATCCATAATACAGTTATCTGATTAAAACAAGCAGGATCCATAACTGCTCGCTAGCCCACCCGAAGGAAAACACATATACCTGCCATGTTAAAAACATAACAGCCACAATCAGTGGGGAGCAACGTCAACGTTCTCCCAGCCGTATAACAGGATTTTAAAACTGTAATTACTATTATAGAAAAATAGTAAAAATGGAAAATAGTAAAACACATTATAATAAAAATAAACTTTCAGTGAAAACCTTCACGTATCAAAACAATATAATAAAAATGAGTTTTCCGAAGAAAACATAAAACATTTGCCAACCTGCAACCAAATTATATCGATAATACTAAAAATATTCAAAATGGCGTTATGGATATGAGTAGTGTAGACGGCTAGACTTTCACTAGGAGAATACTAAAAACTAGCTTCGAGAACTTAGTTCAAACAAATTAAACTTCGGTCTCTAACTAGGCTACTCAACCATAATAGAGCGGCGACTTATAAATGCGTGGCCCTAGTTTAAGATAATGCACACCCCTCCTGGGATTACCTGTCACCCAGTTCAACTTATGACGGCGACTTACTGCGAGGCCTAAGCTTAAGGTCAAAATGTACACAACTCCCGGGATACCTGTCACCCGGTTCAACAACCAATGTACCGATTCCTGATACACTAGCCTTATAGTTGATGGCAAAACCGTAAACCATAGAATATATTACTCTAACCTCACACTTGTCCTTATTCCATAACTCCAAAACAAAGTCATTATCGATATTCAAAAGATATAATCAATATAAATAATATGAGGATAAAAGAAGTAAACATTTATATTCTAAAAGAGGAAATTTTCTATTTTAGGAAACTTCTATTTTTAGAACCTTTACTAAAAATAGCATTATATCAAAATAGTGAAAATATTAGTCCATACTAATACCACTTTTTTAGTAAACGATATAGATTTATACAACTAATACTTTCGGCCTTAACGATATTAATTATTAAAGTAAGAACATTTGAGTTTATGAAGTTATTGAAATATCGTACAAGTGTATAAAATGATTAAAAATGTCTTAAAATTTTTAATAATACTAATCCGGGTGTTTTCAAAATTTACAAAGCTAAAATTCCCTAATTATTATTGGTTACGACAATACAATTACAAATAGGATTTTACGGCAAATGTCAAATTAAATCTTTTAACGTCTTTTATTTAATTAAACAATTGAATATATTTAGAATATGTTAAGTGATGATTTAAATCTTAATGTTTCAAATTTAAATATTTTCAAAATATCTGGAAAAATAAATCTTTTCGGTAAGACGAAGCATTTTAACGATAAATCGTAATTTGTCCAAAAATCAATACTTATTAATTAAAGACTTTAATAAATAGTACAAAAATTACGTAAAATAGTTAAAATATATTTATGGACATTCTGTCCAGAAAAGAAAATTTTCCAGAATCCTAAAACTCGGTTTTTAAAGCGTTTTCTCGTTAATCGTCTAATCTCGACAATAACGATTAATAAAAATAGTAATTACAAAACGATTTAAGTATTAATATCCAAAAATTATTATTAAACCTAAAAATCATGATTTTCCAGAATCTACCATTTTTCCAGATTTCCAAAAATTCCAGATTTAATAAATCCCGTCAAAACCGTCTTTAAAACCCGTTTTCACAATTAACGATTCCATTAATAAAACATATCGTCCCAAACATTTTATTAAAGCACTAAAAATTATAAAATTACATTTTATTATGAAATCATCAAAATCATATTTTTTTTCCAGATTTAATCATAGGACCAAAAATCGAGAATTTAAACCACAAACGCGGTTTTAACGATAAACGATCATTTAAAGTGATTAATTAATTCATCCACTTAACAATTCCAAACAATTATGAAAATATTGAGAAAATTCTATTTCATCAGAAAGTTTCACCACGTCAAAAATCAGATTAAAATAAAATGTTTAGGTACTAGAACTAAAAATCGGCTTTTAATCGTTTTTGTCCGATAACGGTAATAATTCTATAATCGATATCAAAAATATCAGAAAAATACTAAATTATTAAAAATCATCAAAAAAAATTATTTTTACAGAATATAAATATATATTACATGTTTAGGCCGAATATTACGATTTTACAAATTAATATGACGATTTAATCGTTAATCTCGTAAAAGCGATAAAAATATCGAAACATGCATATTTTCAACTTTTAAAATTTTTTCAGATTATATGACATACATATATTGTCAAAAATGAAATATAAAAATTATACATGCAAATACACAATTAAAATCATGAAATACCGAGTAACATCGACGTTACCTCTAACCCAAATTCGAGTCGATTATAAATTCGTCGGTTTCGGGATCATTCAAAAATCCTTCAACACAAGAAAAGCATGGTGGAAAAATACCATGAGAAAACTAAGAAAATCAAGGAAAATAACGATCGAAAACAACATCGATTATTACCTTAACGAAGGGATTGGAATGATGATTATTTAGGAGACGAAAATAGGACGATCAAAGCTTGATTATGGACGAAAATGGCTGCTGAAAATGGGCAGGAACACCAGCCAAAAAGAGGGAGAAAGAAAAGGTTTTTGCTAAAATAAAATGGAAGAATGAATAAAGAGGAAAATGTGAAGAGATATGGAATGAATGGTGACTTAAAAGTTGATGAAAACTAGGTACATTCACCTCAAAAATTTCAGCCAAGAGTGAATGTGAGAGGAGTGTGAAGAGTTTGTATTAATCCACCAAAATGAATGAAGAAAGAAATAAATATATAATGTTTAACATAATAAAATGAAGTGTATAAAAAAAATGTAGTAGGAGTGAGCCAAGGGGGGTCACGGTCCAAAATGTGGGAAAATGTCCCAAAATAATTTATAAGTTGATAAAAAGAAAATCGTAAAATTGTTAAAGGTATTTCAAATCAGTTCGAGTAAACCGCGCGTTGGAAAATAATTATTTACGAAACTTCGTAATAAAATCATTAAAGGTCAAATATTCTTAAATAAAAATATTTCTTAGTTGGAAATATCATATAAACGTGTTTTGATATTTAGGAAAAATAAATAACTGAATTCCAATCTTAAAACGTTAGTTCGTAGAAAAATAGAACTTCACGCGCAAAAATAAATAGTTTACAATGAAAATCAAATAAATAGGTTTACAAGAATTAAAATATTTTAAAATAAAAATAAATATTATTTGACTCAAAAAAAATAATAAGAATTTAGAAAGATGAAGGAAATAGAAGACGAAATTGACATAGAGTCATGACGGAGTCACAACAGAATAATTAACGGCACTAGGAAATTAGTGGGTGTTACAATGATAGTATCCGACCCATACTTTATAAGACGTAAATAAGCCCGTATCATTTGTATTATGACGGATCACGTATTTGGGCTCAACTTTAATATAGCTAATAAATACAATAGGTCCAAATAATGTTGTCCACATATATTGTATAAGACCCATAATTCTTACAATCTCCCACTTGGGTCATATACTAGTATATGTAGGACACTGAAAATTGTATTCATTATAACCGTATGAGCTCAATAGTGCTATCAAACATTCTAACCGTCTTATGCAATTCGGTCCATTAATCATATGTACATAGAACCAAAGCGGCCTTTGCCACAGTTTGTCGTAACAGGACCCATCAATGATCACATATGCAAACATGACTAACGACATGAATCTAGTATAGGAGTGTAGCATGAAAACAGCAACCAAATGTGATCCAAATATGCATATTTCCAACTAGTCCACCTTAAACCTTAGTGAGATCAACCAGATAAGACAGAGTGAAACTGAAAACTGTAAGCCTTATTTCTGCAGAACTGAATAATCGTATATCATAATGTGTCTAATGTGACAAACTCCCACTTAACCTGAATATCCTTAGAACCAAAACACCCATTTGAGTAATATGCTCAATAAAGACCGTGGGTGGTAATTCCTTAGTAAGCGGATCCGCGAGAATGGAGTTTGTACAAACGTATCTTAGACGCCTTTCACTCTGAATCGTTTCTATAACAACACATCACTTGTATTGTTACTTGAAACTATAATAACCGTCATTTTGCCACAAATACCTTAAATGGTCTTTCAATACCGAACTTAATTTGCAGCCTTGTGACAAATAATCACGACTAAATAGGAGTCGAAATACCGAATGATCTCAACCTGAATCGATCTCCTTTATATGATAAAATTGTTTTGCTCCAAATATAAATGACAAACAATATTTGGCTTCCCTTAGTGGATCTCAATATCCTACTGTATTTCCTTAATATCTGTCAATTAAACTATAAAAATGTACACAATATCCAAACATGTACCAAATGAGTTTAATTATACCTTATTACTTAAACACATGAAATATATCCTGAAGTACATGGACTTAAGTAATACTGTCTATTCTAGATATGAATTTTCCTTAAGGATATCAATGAGACTGCATTAATTAGTCTCATTTACTGAAAGGGTATAAAATTTGACATATTTTCATACTCCCACTGAATCTTGAGTATCTACAATCATGTACAACATCCATACAAAACCAAATGAGATGATATCATGATAGATTGATGTACTCTTTGACGGAAAATCTTATTTGAGTTTTCATTGGATGATTATTAACCTTGATTTGCAGAAACTTTATCTTGAATCTATGGAGTCAAGACTTCCAGTATTTGCAACAATGGGTGACAAACTTGTCGTTACCATTCATCCAATGTAACTCCATATATATCTAACCAGATATGCCAACTGTCTTTATAGCCATTATTGACAAGACAAACCTTACTGTCTCATTACTGAATGAGTCTGTCTTGGTAACAAATAACCACTTGAAACCAATATGCTTTATACTTTTAGGTAATGAAACAATTAATGAAATAATTTCAAAGTGTCTTTATCAGTCAAATGACTTAATACTTTATTGATGACATATATAAATTCACATGTATTAGTTAGAACTTTCAATGATTCGGTAACATGTTGAATGAATACTTTTCTACCGTTTCATCATCTAACTCTTACTCTCGAATGTATGCAATATATAAATCTGTTATTACACTGTAATATGTCAGTCCTGACATGAAAACAATGTAATCCTCTGAAACTGCATTCATTCTTCCCTTTGTGAATTTCTTTAATAACAATTGTTCTTGAGTTATTTGAGTTTGTTTTACTAAAATGATCTTACGATCCTTAATAATGAGACACAAGATCATTTCCATAAGTCTCATTTCTTCCCCCAAACTCAATAACCTCAATGAACCCATATTATCCGTTTTAAAGTAACTTGCGCGTGGGATCATTTCTTTATATGTTACCCTTAATCCTTATAAAGTTACACAACAAAATAATTATTTATTATCCTTAAGTCCAACTATTACCTTAAAACGAAAAACATTCTTAATTAGTTGGACATACCTTAGGTGTAAATAATTTAGACTATAATCAATCAAAAGGATTGTTGTATCTTTATCCAAAACCAACCTGCAATTCTAAATTTTCTTCTAGAGTTATCTAGGAAAGAGTGTGAATAATCATACTTCTACCTAGCCCCCAAGATCTTACTTTGCATACATGATCCACCATACATATTCAGACCTTAATTCATATAGTGCAATATTTAATGTAAGATCAAACTTCTCTAGAAAGTATCTGAAATAACCTTGACGTTATTATCCTGAATAGTCAATTTGTCAAAGTGTTTCCACTTATGATCGACATGACATCTTTAATCCTGTACCGGGAATATATCTCAGTCAAATATGTGATAAAAAGGTCTAGAGACTTGAAACTTCTCAAGATCGAGATATAAATATCTTACATAATTTTGTCTACAAATTAATATAGTGATGTGAACTAATACAACTTAAAACATAAAATAGTTCACATACTCTTATATATCAATTATAAGACATCCAAAGTCCTTTTGATATCTATTTTTTTCGTCTTTATTTCCCCTTCAATATGAGAATCCGAAGTAGAAGGGTCAATAATTTCATTTTTGACACAAAACTTTAATAATCCTTTTAATGTGTCATACCGAAAAGAAATTATTGTTCTTAATTCTTTATATCCACTGGAGTTTTAATGCAAGTCTTTAAATAATATTGCAATCTAAGCTATATAAAATTATCAAAAATGACAACTTTACCATTATTTGAATTAGGAAAATAAAAATTAATTATTTCTCAATGGACAATGAATCAAATTTGACCAAACAAAAAAATAATTGAACTCCATCAAAAGGCAGTACCGAAAATTTTCCAGATTCAAATAAAATAACAAGTCAATAGTGATAACTAAATTAGCTGATTGTCTCAAACTCAGATGATGATATGCCCCGAATAGATGAATCTTTCATCACCAATTGACATTAGATTCTTACTTCTACTCGCATTAATGTACTTATGTGAATGAAAAAACCAAATCCACCCACAAAACATAATTGGATATAATGAATAACCTTAGACGACAAATCTTAAATGAGAAGTGTACTTTTAACGACACGCGATGAGGTGTACAAACTGGTACTATATTCCTTAAGTGTCCATACTCGTAACAAGCCAACAACCTATAACTTTACCCTTATCTTGTTATTCTTTGAGTTGGACACTTACAACTTATTTAATAGAAACAATGTCCTTTAATATTTCCTTAATGTCGCATATTAAGCAATCATTAAACACATGCATTAAAATTTCTACTCTACAAAAAACACGTTAGTCCACACGATATTTTCATCCTTATGAGTAGCACAATCATACATTCTCAATGCTGTGTTAAGATTGCGACAACCCAAAATCAATATTTACATTCTCTTACCATTTATTTTAATAAATAGCGTTATCCGAATTGAGAATGTAACCTGAATATGACAGATATAATGAACAGTAATGTCAATTTGATGAACAAAACAATTGATTGGGGGTGGGTCGCCTGACAATCAACTGCCTGCTATGCAGGCCCCGGGACGATTCCTGTCGGAGAGTCGGAAGACCAACCCCCGGCAAGGACCGAGAACAAAGCATGAAAACGCTAAAGGTTGGCCGTCAGCCGCCGAGAGCGCAGGCCGATGCAGCCTGTCAGAGCTTGGCAGTCCCCTACTTGGAGACTGCCTGCCCTGGGGAAATCCTTGGCTGCCAGGGACAGGATCCCCAGGGGCCCTCTCGTCATTTCGCCTAAGGTAATTGGGAATGGATGGATGGGAAGCCGCCACCTGTCACTTTCCCATCCAACCATTCCTCTTTCTCTTCTCTCTCCTGTGGGAAGGTATAAATACCTCCCCATTTCCCACATGAAGGGGGTTGGATTTTTCTCTCTCTAGACTCTTACTCCAAAAAAACGCCGCCTAGTTCCTCACGAGCTAGGTTCGTTAAGGCATTTCACGGACTGACTTAGGCATCGGAGAGGGTTTCCTCGGACAACCTCCGAGGCCCTGTGCGTTCATTGTGCAGGGAGCAGGCCGTTTTCCGCCGGGAAAGTCCGATTTCAGGAGTGAGAGAAAGGGGAGATCAAGGGAGTCAAGCGACTAGTTATCCGTTACCGATTCAATTACATTACCCGGATTTTAAGTCGGGAGAACCGTTTCCGTAACAGGAACAATTTGGCGCCGTCTGTGGGGAACTTACGGTTGTGCTCACAAGTTACCCACTAAAATCAACCACTCATAACCACAAAATTAAACACAATCATGCCAGAAATTGTCGATGACAGTGCAGGAGCGGGTCCGACGGTCCCTCCGGTGACCCCCCTGTACGGAATGCCGCTGTCGGAGAGGGTCCCTCCTGCCACAATCCTTGGGGTAGAGGGAACCAATCCTCTCGGTAGATCTAACGCTGCTGCGACACCCGAGCTGGGGGCACGCCCTGGACGTGCTCTCAACCTGACCCCAGCTCAGATGGCGCAGGCAGCCGCGTTCTTCTCTGCGATGCTAGATCAAGAATTCACACCTGAGGACTTGGTAGGCAGGGTCGCATCGGCTCCTAGGCAACCGTCCCCAGTCACCAGGGACGAGGCCGGGGGCACGAGGCGGACCGCCGCCAGAAACGCTCAGAGAAAAGCGAGAAGAACAGCCCAAGTATATACGCATGTGCAGAGGCGCATTACCACTGACAAACCAGAACCACCTGTCCAGCAGGCGTTCTCTATTCACACGACAGAATCAGCGTCTGGAGGGCAGGGAGGCTTATCTCGAGGATTACAGGAGCGCATGAAGCCCAGGGAGCCCATGTCAAAACGCTTAGGGGAAAGGCCAGGCGGAGTTTTCTCCAGGCTAACACCTGCAGCCAAAGAACAGTCAGCCCCTGGCTTATCCCAAAGCTTGCAATCCAGACTCAACCGAGGGCAACCGCTCGAGTCCAGGTACCATCAGGGTGAAAACCTCTGCCACTCCCAGAAGAAGAGGCCCAGACAGACCTCCTCGGGAACAGAGGATGAAGCAGCTAGCAGGCCGCCGCCGAGGCACCGCTCCCCCAGTACGAGGAAACCAACCCATAAACAATGGGAATCTCATGGTAACCAGTCTGGGGAAAGCAGGTCACGACTGGTAGGCAGGCCTACGAAAACCCCGTTGCACCCTGAGGTACAAGAGTACCCCATTCCAAAAATCAAAATGCCCACCATCAAATTTGACGGGACGACGGACCCTGAGGACCACCTGGCAGCCTTTGAGAGCCACATGGGCATGTATGATGTAGATGATGCCATCTGGTGCAAAGTTTTCCCTACCACCCTGGTGGGACTTGCGCAGGGGTGGTTCAGAGATCTCCGCCAGGGGTCAATCAGATTCTTCATAGAGCTGGCTGAAATTTTCCTTGAACAGTATGCCGGAAATAAGAGAAGACGACTTACTCGTTTCGATCTCATGACCCTGAAACAAAAGAAGGGTGAGAGTGTGAGAGAATACATGAGAAGATTCGATCTATCCTACCAGCAGGTTAGGGAGATCGACGATTCCACCGCCGCCTACGCCCTGACAATCTCCCTACTTCCAGGGGAAATGAAAAACCAGATGATCAGGGCCCAGCCCTAAACCTTGGCCATGGCCAGGAAGATTGCTGAGGGGTTCATTCTGCAGGAGGAGTTCCATGGCCTGACGGACACCCCTGCAGGCCAAACAAAGCCTCAAGGGGGACCGCAGGGTGGAAGGGGCAGAGCTGAACCAGGAAAGCAGAAAGAAGAAGGGGACACTCCCAAGAAAGAACGCCCAGCCTACCAACCCAGATTCGATAGTTACACCGCTCTGAACAAATCCAGGGCGGAAATCTTCGAACTAGAAAAAGAAACTGCCAAATGGAACCGTCCAAGCAAACCTCGCAGCCCAAAAGGCGACCCAAAGAAATTCTGCACTTTCCACGACTGCATTGGCCACACCACCGAAGAGTGCCGTCACCTGAAAGATGAAATTGAGAAATTAATCAGGAACGGATGGTTGGCCAACTACGCAGCTAAAAACAAGTCTCAGAAAGAAGTGCCTGAAAAACCCGAAGGGTCAGTGCAGAACCGGATGGTAATTCACGTGATTTCAGGGGGCACTGAGGGCCAGCTCAGTCGAAGAAGTCAAAAAAGGCAAATGCGCGAACTGAGAAACCAGATCTGCTACGCTGAGAGAGAGGGGAGCCCAAAGGGAGTGACACTAAGTATCACCCCTGATGATGCAGGACGGGTGATATATCCGCACAGTGATCCTCTGGTGCTGTCCCTAGAAATCAGCAACCACATTGTGCGAAGATGTATGGTAGATACAGGCGCATATACAAATCTTTTGTACAAGGATGCTTTCGAAAAAATGGGCCTGGAAAAAAGGCATCTACGGCCTGCTCCCGGATCCCTGTACGGATTCAGTGGGGCCGGCGTACTGCCCATGGGCGTCATCGACTTGCCTGTAACCTTCGGGGAAGGTTCCGCAGCCCGGAATGTCAGGGCAACCTTTGTTGTTGTGGATGCAAGGTCTGCCTATAATGCCCTGATCGGCAGGGCCACGCTGGATGAAATCGAGGCCGCAATCTCCATCAGAGCTCTCACCATTGCGTATGTCACGGACTTCGGGCTGGAAGGAAAGATACGTGGGGACCAGGAGTCAGCCAGACAATGCTACTCCGTGGCCCTACAAGAGCACGAGAGGGACAGAAAAGGAAAAAGAAAAGCTGACAGTTCCCCCTGCAGGGAAGGCGAAGTCCCAGTCGAGCACCCGACGCCCGACCGCCTGGAACCAGGAGGCGAAAGCATGCTGGTAGACTTAGAACCAGGAAGACAGGTCCTGGTAGGAACAGGTTTGGAGGAATCCTATCAGGCCGAACTGGTCAAACTTCTGAGAAAAAACAAAGACGTGTTTGCCTATTCTGCAGACGAGATGCCCGGCGTTGATCCCTCATGCATCGTTCACAAGCTGAACGTAAGCATGGATGCTCGCCCTGTAAAGCAAAAGAAACGAAACATGTCTGCAGAAAAAGACGCAGCAATCAAGGAAGAAATCGACAAACTCTTGAAAGCAGACTTCATTGAAGTCTGCGACTACCCAGAATGGCTGGCAAATGTTGTCATGGTCAAAAAGTCGTCTGGAGCATGGAGAATGTGCGTCGACTTTACGAACCTCAACAAAGCCTGCCCGAAAGACTGCTACCCGCTCCCTCGGATCGATCAATTGGTAGACGCCACCAGTGGCTACACCATGCTAAGCTTCTTAGACGCCTTTTCAGGCTACCACCAAGTGTACTTGTGGCAGCCAGACAGGGTGAAGTGTGCGTTCATCACTAGTTCGGGCACTTACATGTATAAGATGATGCCCTTCGGGCTCAAAAATGCGGGAGCTACGTACCAGCGTCTGGTTGACAAAGTGTTTGAAAAACAAAAAGGCAGAAACATTGAGGCTTACGTTGATGATGCCATCGTTAAAAGCAGGGAAGACAGGGAGCACCTGACAGACTTGCAGGAAACCTTCAATTCCCTGCGCGCTTACAAAATGAAACTAAATCCGAAAAAATGCACGTTTGGAGTACGCTCCGGAAAATTCCTAGGATTCTTGGTCAGTTCTCGGGGTATAGATGCCAACCCTGAAAAAATTCAGGCAGTTCTAAACCTCCCTGAGCCCAAGACCATCAGGGACATCCAGCGCCTGACGGGACGAATGGCCGCCTTGGCACGATTCATAGCCCGATCAGCAGACAGAGCCACTCCTTTTTTCAAAATTCTGAAAGGAAACAAACAGTTCAAATGGGAAGGCGAGCAGAAAGAGGCCTTCGAACAACTGAAGGACCATCTTAAGAGGCTCCCTACCCTGGCAAGACCAGTAGCAGGAGAGAAACTCTTCCTCTACATTGCAGTAACTAATATAACTGTCAGTGCGGTCATCCTACGGGAAGAGGCAGGCACCCAGCAACCTATATACTTTGTGAGTCATGCACTGGGGGCAGCTGAGAAGAATTATCCGATGGTTGAAAAAGCCGCCTACGCGGTCATAATTGCAGCCAGGAAGCTCAGACCTTACTTTGACGCGCATCCAGTCATAGTCCTCACCGACCAACCCCTGGAAAAGGTGTTGGAAAAATTCGAAAAATCGGGAAGACTGTTGAAATGGGCAATTGAGCTGAGTGGGCTAGGTATCTCTTACCAGCCGAGAACAGCCATCAAAGCCCAAGCTCTGGCAGACTTTTTGGCTGAGTGCTCCCATTCAGGGGAAGAGGAAACCCCCGCCCAAGAATGGGTCGTATACACTGATGGGTCCTCAACGGCCAACGACGCAGGCGCAGGCGTCGTATTAACCAGCCCAGAGGGGACCGACTTTGAGCATGCTCTCAGATTCGTTTTCCCAGCATCAAACAATGAAGCAGAGTATGAAGCAGTACTCGCAGGCGTCAGGCTGGCTAAAGCCGCAGGGGCGGAACGAATTGTTCTAGCAACAGACTCCCAGCTCATCGCCAACCAAATCAATGGAGAATACGAGGCAAGAGACCAAGCAATGGCCGCATACCTAGAGATGGTAAAGGGAGAATTGTCCGGCCTAAAATCATATGAGGTC
The DNA here is from genome assembly GCA_958450325.1 of Agrostemma githago. Lineage (NCBI taxonomy): Eukaryota > Viridiplantae > Streptophyta > Magnoliopsida > Caryophyllales > Caryophyllaceae > Agrostemma > Agrostemma githago. Next base: position 18,732,234 of record OY288241.1, on the reverse strand, counting down.
AAACAAATTCCCCGATCCCAGAACAACAGAGCAGATGCCCTGTCAAAACTGGCAAGCTCCAGTCTGCAGGACATCCGAAGATCCGTATGGGTCGACGTTTTACACGAGAAGTCTACTGAACCCTGTCAAACGATTAGTGCCGTGGAAGAAGAGCCGGAAAGCTGGATGACCCCTCTCGTCCAGTACAAGAGGCACGGTATCTTACCGTCAGACTCGCTACAAAAAAGGAGGATACAGGCTAAAGCAGCCTGGTTCATATTCATTAATGGAGAACTCTACAAAAAATCTTTTACTTACCCCCTGCTTAAATGCCTACGTGCGGATCAGGCCGTTGAAGTATTGGATGATATCCACTCAGGGATTTGTGGACACCACATTGGCGGGAGGTCGCTGGCCCACAAGGCCCTCAGGGCAGGCTATTACTGGCCTACCATGCTGGCAGATGCCAAGAGCCTGACCCAGAAATGCAGAAAATGCCAACTTTTTGCCCCATCGATCCATGCCCCAGCTCAGGAACTCAGGCCAATCCTATCTCCCATCCCTTTTGCTCAATGGGGGATGGACATCCTAGGACCCTTCACGGTGGCCACAGGGGGCAGAAAATTCTTAATTGTCGCCATAGACTACTTCACCAAATGCGTGGAAGCTGAAGCAGTACCTAACATCACTGAGCCGGCAGTCAGGAAGGTGATCTGGCGAAATGTCATCACCCGGTTCGGGGTACCAAAAATGCTGGTATTTGACCACGGAAGGCAGTTCGATAATGACCCACTAAGAAACTGGCTGGAAGGCCACAACATCTTGGTCGCCTACTCAGCCGTCTGCCATCCTCAAACCAATGGACAGGCGGAAGCAGCCAACAAGCAAATTCTGAACAGCCTGAAGAAAATGGTGGATGACTGCAAAGGCAGGTGGGCTGATGAACTCCCCAGTATACTCTGGTCCATCAGAACGACCAGAAAGGAGTCTACAGGCCAGACCCCATTTGGCCTGGTATATGGAGCAGAGGCTTTATTGCCAATTGAGACAAGGATTCCCTCTCTACGTTCCCTGCAGTACAACCAGGCTGAGAATGAAGCCGCAATGGTTGAGGCCCTGGACCTGGTAAATGAGCTAAGAGAGGAAGCCAGTACCAATATCGCTGCCTACCAACAGCGAATGAGGAAAGCTTTCAATAGCAAAGTCCGACAGAGGAGCTTCCAGGTGGGCGAATTAGTTCTGAGAAAAACACAGGCGATTGGAAAATCAAGAGAGCATGGGAAGCTAAGTGCCAATTGGGAGGGCCCATACTAAGTAACTCAGGTTTTGGGTCCAGGCACGTACAGGATAGCCAATCTGGAGGGACAAGAGCTAGGCGCTCATTGGAATGCAGATACACTAAAGAAATATTACGTCTAAGCAAGAGTGTAGGCAATTTTCACTTTTACTAGAGTAAAAAGGCGGAGGACGATCAGAAATGTCGACGGCTCCGACCACCCCTATGTCAAGGAAAAAATTTTAAGAGATGAGAAAATGCAGATTTATACTCGTTGCCTGTTCACACTCGCGTCTTTCACACACAAACGAGCAGGGGGCAATAGGGGGAGGCCCCCCTGTTGCCAAAATTGGGAAAAGTGAACCCCCCAACGCAAACCAAAGAAAGCTACCCTGCCTACCTCTGGGCGGGCAGGGGGCAGGCCATACCAACAAGGACTGGGGGCAGGCCCCCCAACCTTGTATAAAAAACGCAAAAAGCTACCCTACTTACCTCTGGGCAGGCAGGGGGCAGGCCCCCTGGACTTTGAACGAAAAGCCAGGAGCAGGCCATACCAACAAGGACTGGGGGCAGGCCCCCCAACCTTGTATAAAAAACACAAAAAGCTACCCTGCTTACCTCTGGGCAGGCAGGGGGCAGGCCCCTTGGACTTTGAACGAAAAGCCAGGAGCAGGCCATACCAACAAGGACTGGGGGCAGGCCCCCCAACCTTGTATAAAAAACACAAAGAGCTACCCTGCTTACCTCTGGGCAGGCAGGGGGCAGGCCCCCTGGACTTTGAACGAAAAGCCAGGAGCAGGCCATACCAACAAGGACTGGGGGCAGGCCCCCCAACCTTGTATAAAAAACACCAAAAGCTACCCTGCTTACCTCTGGGCAGGCAGGGGGCAGGCCCCCTGGACTTTGAACGAAAAGCCAGGAGCAGGCCATACCTACAAGAACTGGGGGCAGGCCCCCCAACCTTGTATAAAAAACGCTGAGGAATCTCCCTTCCTACCCCTAGGCAGGCAGGGGGCAGGCTCCCTAGATTTTAAACAAAAAAACCAGGGGCAGGCCAAGCAAACAAAAACCCTCCTACCTACAGGCGGGTGGGTTGCAAATCAAACTCATGGAGAATCAAAATACACAAAAGCAAACAGAGAATTCACACATAAAAGAAAAAGTAGCGTCGAGGAAATACAAGACAAGTTTTCAAAGTTTTCAAGACAAATAGTTACAACCAGGGGTATGGCAGCCGGCCACCAAAGGGCTCGGCGCGCAAAAAGGCAAAGAAGTTAAAGCGTTAGCACAGGCGCAGCAGGAGACGAGCAAGAGCCCTCTGAGGAAGACTGCCCTCCATGTTAAGCAGGGGGAGCGTCTGGACCGGAAGCGTCTCCCTCAGACAGCCTACGCATTTGAGCTTCATCCTTAGCTGTGTAAAGGGCCCGGAAAGCATCTTCGTCAAAACCCGGGAACATCTCCCTGACAGCTTCCATCACAACCTTCAGGCAGGAGTTAGCACCATTAACAAAGCCCGCCGACACCGCCACTTCCACCTCCTGGAGAATCTCACCCTTCTCCTTCTCCCAGCCCTCGGTCTTCGTCGCCAGATCCTCGGTCTTCGCCGCCAAATCGCCAAGGGCCGTCTGCAGATCAGAGTTTGCCTTAGAAAGGCGCTCACCAAGGTCAACAACGCTCTTCTTAGCATGGTCCAGTTCAGCCAAAGCCTTTCTGGCCCGCTCCAGTTCAGCAAAGGCCTGATGTGCTCTCTTGGACTCCTCTCCCAGGCGAGACACCTCCCGTGTAGCCTTCTCGCTTTCAGACTTCCAGTGGATAGCCTGACCCCTGGCCTCTTCTAGCTCAATCTCCTTTTTCGCCAGCTGATCCTTCAGGCTGGCAATAAGAGCAACGTCCCTTTCAACTGCAGAAAGGCGGTCTGGGTTGGCTAGTTCCTCGTCACTCAGGCGACCAAGGGCGGCCAGCTCCGCGGAAGCCTGCATAATTCGGGAGGTGCGCTTAATATACTGGGTCACTTGACTGGCAGCGGACTTGACAGTTTTGAGAAGATGGTCAGTTAAAACCGCCCCTGAGTCGGAGAGTAGGGCAGAAATATCCTGGCTGTCACCCGCATTGTAGTGGAACTCAACGTTCTCCTCAGATAAAAGGGTGGCGGGGATCTCCGGAGCAAAACGCTTGGGTTCAGGCGTGGCAGTCTCCAAATCCACCACCTGGTCAGCGTTAGGGGCCTCCCGACTCCTCTTCCTGACCAGTGACCGAGGGGTACTCTCCCCGGTCTCCTCGGAGCCTGCAGCCCGCGGCTGCGAGGGAATCTGAATCCCTGCTGAAGGGCCCTCTTGTCTGCCAATAGGCGAAGGGGTAGCCTCAAAAGCAATCGCCCTCGCAGCTGGCGAGGGGGTAGCCTCAGAAACCGCCGTCTTGGCGGGCGTAACTCGAGGAGGAGGGGGAAGCCTTGGCCTACTGAATGACAGGCCCTTCAAATGCTTCATCAGATTCTTTTCGCCTCTCTTGAAACCAGGGGGAAGAGAAGGGCGGCTTTGGATAACAGTGAGGTGCTCGTCCAGGCCCAGGCGCCTCACCTCACCCTTTTTCCAGATAAAAGTGGCAAGAGCTGCAAGACAAACAAACAGGCTGTCAAGGCATTTTCAAAATAATAAAGAGTAAGAAGGAATCACCAGTGCTCCTGAACTACCTTTGTCTAGACCCGGATTCATGCCCAACCGGGTCAAATAATTATCAGTCGCTATAAGCTCCGCATGAGGGAGCCATAAGGTGGGGCCATACACCCCGTACTTGTTAGTATGGCCTGCAAAGTAGGCCATCAACTCTTTCTCCTTCTCCCTTAACTTAACCTCCAAGGCCTTTCCACCCACGCCAGGGTGATACTCCTCAGGGGTCTCCATCCTGGTGTGGACATGATTCCTGAAGTGACGAGGAATCTTCCACCCATGGGTGCTGTGTATGTAAAGGAAGTTGTTCTTCCAATCCCTCAAGCTGTCCATACCAGGCCACACCAAACAGTGTCCCTTCTGCCTCAAGAGGGACCAATAACCAGGGGAGCCCGTACTCCCAGAAGAAACCATCTGTAATCCCACCATAAATCGCAGGGCGTCGATAGAAGGCTCCATGCGGTGAAAGAGACAGGTCCAGACATATGAGATCAGCGCCCTGACAGCTGTGGCTGTCAGCTGGGCAACGGCGACGTTCATGCGCCTGAAGATCTCCTCTAAAGCAGGATGGAGGGGAAAACGAAGGCCGAACTCTAAACATTTATGGTAAACCGCTATGCACCCATCCGGAGGGTTGCATACAGTATCCTTTTCATTGGGGATAACAACTGTATACCCCTCCCCGAAGTTATAGAGCCGCTCAATCACGACGGCGGCGTTCTTGGCGAGGATCACCCCCCGACTTTTTGGGTCAGGGAAAGTACTCAGAGGGATGCGGTATTTAGTCCTGTCTAAATAATAAACCCTACCCTTTTCCCGACGAACGAGGGGACCGGAAGTTCGGGAAGGGTTAATTTCCAACGCCTCATCGTCCGAATCGACAGCATCGAACGAAGGGGGATCAGGGGAATTACCGCCCCCACTGTCCGCCGAGTACTCCTCCTCAAAATCAACCTCCTTAGAGGAGGAGGCAAAATCCATCCCTTCTCCCCTCTTTGATGGGTCGATAAAGGGCAAAATCCTTTCGCGGGTTCCAGACATGGCTACTCTAAAAAGATACGGAATAAAGGAAATCGAAGAGAGAAAAAAAAGAGTGGAGGATGAAAATCTGACCTAAGATCGCCTGACAGCACGCCGCAAGCCCGAGGAAAGAGGTCTCAGGGAAATGAGGGTGCAAGGTAGGGTACGATTCGTCAGTACTCCAGGGTTTTTGACAAGAGAGAGAATGAAAGAAGGATTGAAAAGGAAAAAAATGAAGGAATGAATAGCCGAGCGCTTTTATAGAGAGGAAGGCATGCCAAGAGTCGCCCAACCCTCAGAGGCTCACCCAAGGGCTACGGCCCACGTGTCGCCCCTAGGGGGGAGGTGCTCTAGACAGCTTCCCAAGAAGAACCTCGGGAAGACCAAAGGATGTCAAGAGGTTGGTCACCCTGTGACGTCCCCCTAAAAAAAAAATAAAAATAAAAATAAAAATCGCAACACATAAACGCACCGCCTGATCTTCATTTCATTAAAACCTTACAAAATAGAGTTACATCCTAAGACAGATACGGGAGGAAAAATACATGAGGCCCAAGAGTTTCGGCCTGACAGAAAAACAAAATGCCCTGCCACGCGGGCCTAGTCGTCCCCCAAGTCTGGGGAATAATCTCCAGGACTGCCTGGACTCCCGAGATCCGAACCCCAGTCCCAACTTGGGGAACCCTGAAAAGGGTCAGTGGAAGCCCCGTCTTCGTCCTCATCGCTCAAGCAGCCGAGACCTTCGCTGTCGTCAGAATCACGGCTGCTGTCTTCCCAATCCCTTCCAAAAGGGACAGCTCGGGACTCGTCGCAAGTGCGACAGCCTGTTTTCTGTACAGGCGAAGAAGGGCCCGATTCCAGGGAGGAATCTGTGTCAGAATTAGGGCCGAATTGTTCAGGGTGCAACCACGGAAAACACTCATGGCACCCCCTATCATAGCAGCCCCCTCCCTGGGGGCAACGCCTAAATCTAGGCGCAGCAGGAGAGGACCTCCTAGGGCGTTTGCCCATCCTGATAGAGGCCTTCTGACCCCTCCGGCGAAGGCGGAGTCGTGAACGGCGGCTTCGGCAAACAGCTAAATAAGCGGCTCGTGCATACCTAAGTCGCCAAAACCCTCTGAAGATAAAGGAAACGTGTTTGACTCCACGGCGAACTGCACTTTTCTTGATCCAAGCCATATTTAAAATGAAGAAAATGAAGAGATTGAAAGTGAAATGAAGCACAAATGATCAAGGAAGCTGCAGACTTTATACCAAGGAGAACTCCGCATTAATGAGCGCTCCAACCACCCTGGGAGGAGAGCCACCAATCAGGAACTCCTCACGGTTCCCCAAAATCCGCCCAGAAGAAAAGAGCAATCATTACGGAAGTATTCTTGCCTCTTGGCATTCCTGACAGAAACAGTACAAAGTTCCATTGGGAAGGCGCGGAGCATTAAATGCTGCGACAGACATGGAAGTCAACCCCCCTCCAAGCAAGAATCGCCAGCAGAGGAGAAGTCTCACTTCCCTCCTACTGACGAGGGCCAATTGATTGGGGGTGGGTCGCCTGACAATCAACTGCCTGCTATGCAGGCCCCGGGACGATTCCTGTCGGAGAGTCGGAAGACCAACCCCCGGCAAGGACCGAGAACAAAGCATGAAAACGCTAAAGGTTGGCCGTCAGCCGCCGAGAGCGCAGGCCGATGCAGCCTGTCAGAGCTTGGCAGTCCCCTACTTGGAGACTGCCTGCCCTGGGGAAATCCTTGGCTGCCAGGGACAGGATCCCCAGGGGCCCTCTCGTCATTTCGCCTAAGGTAATTGGGAATGGATGGATGGGAAGCCGCCACCTGTCACTTTCCCATCCAACCATTCCTCTTTCTCTTCTCTCTCCTGTGGGAAGGTATAAATACCTCCCCATTTCCCACATGAAGGGGGTTGGATTTTTCTCTCTCTAGACTCTTACTCCAAAAAAACGCCGCCTAGTTCCTCACGAGCTAGGTTCGTTAAGGCATTTCACGGACTGACTTAGGCATCGGAGAGGGTTTCCTCGGACAACCTCCGAGGCCCTGTGCGTTCATTGTGCAGGGAGCAGGCCGTTTTCCGCCGGGAAAGTCCGATTTCAGGAGTGAGAGAAAGGGGAGATCAAGGGAGTCAAGCGACTAGTTATCCGTTACCGATTCAATTACATTACCCGGATTTTAAGTCGGGAGAACCGTTTCCGTAACAGGAACAACAATATTCTCATATTTTGAATAAATTCAAACAGTATAGCATTTTTGCAGATTTAGCATTTAGCCGTTGGACATAAATTATTAACTAAGCATTGACACTATAATTAAATAATCATGATCAAATATTGACGATAAACTCATGTCGAATACTAAGCCTTCCTTTGGGCCGACTCAGTATACACATGAAAATACCGAATAATCGTCACATATTTATCACCCAAAATTATATATGTATTCGGCCAAATAATGGCCTTCCTTTGGGCCGACCATTATCCGCATGATTACACATACTACCAAACTTAAAAATCGAATGTTTGAATTTACTCTCCATTAAAAAAACTGTATGGACATAAGCCTTATGAGTGTCATAAACTTAACGACACTCCCTTAACTCGTAAATCAGTTCGTATATTGGCGTTCCCATCAAAACAAGATACCTAGCACAACATCTAATCTCATCTTTGGACGATAATTGGACTTGTAAGTGGTACTCTTGGTGTAGTAATCAAATATTAACAGTAAGATCATGTCAAATGTCAAGTCTTCCTTTGGGCGACTTAACATCTACACGAGAACCGAATAACTGTTACATATTTATCACCACAAGTATGATTGAATTTCGGCCAAATAATGGACTTCCTTTGGGCCGACCATTACCCGCGTGAAATTCAATCGCACACAATCGTCTAATTATTTAAACTATCTAATCTACACAATAGAGGTTACTTTGGCAACGTATTGTTTCGATCAAACAATCAAAAATATTTGACGTCTTATAAAAAACCAAATAGCCAATATTATTAAAACTGAAATTAAGTTCTTTTAAACAAAATTGTAATTAACAAGTGACTGAACCCTTAAATGATAAAAGAAATTATAACCCAAATTAGTTCTTTCATCATATAAGTCAACTTGTCAATTATAAATATGCGACAGTAATCGCAACCGAAATCCCAAACAGGTCCCAATTCATACATAAAAACACAGTATGCGATAATAATCAAACATACGAGATCATTATATATCATATGACTGAATACCAACAAAATAATGAACCACATGCAATCGATTTAAAAATAGAGACCTTACAAACTGAATAGTCAATCATAATGCTTTAATCTTTATATAAATTCATCAATTGCATAAAAAAAACATCCAAACATATATTCCGTATGTAATCAGTCATAATGTCACAAAATAAAATTATAATCCAAAATGTGATCGAGAGATATTACTAAATCAACGAACATGATTATAAATAAATCGCAAACATGAGTGATACACATAACCCACGAATAAAACAGGACCCGCGTACATAATACGTAAGAACAAAGTGACTCAGTAGTAAATACGACAATCAGACATATTACTTGAGTAGTTATCATGTTAAACCATACAGTTGGTAGGAGACATATCTTAATAGTGAGTTATATCAACCATCCTAATGTGTGATTGCATCACGGCACAAAAATCAATATTAGTGACTTTTACCATAAAAAATCATCCTGGAGGCAGACATGCATTACACAATTGCAAAAGTGTATTCACCGATTAAGGAACATGATAGATCGAAATAAAACATAATAAAATTTCTTACATAATACCGTATAATTCAATCAGTCCCAAATAATTAAGTATGAAGACGGCTCAGATACCACTTGTTAGATTTAATTTGACCCAAGACTGAAACTTCATACTAAATTAATCGGTAATAAACTGTAATTAGCTGTAGCGGATTAACTTACGTCGGTCTTCTGGATTAGGTCTACTAACAGACACACTCGCCTTTTGGGTTTCTCCATACCGATGGGATATATGAGAGATTAGGTCAAAGTGTGCTGTCAGGGACCATAACCCTAACTATATATAAGGAGGGGTGGATAAACCCTGATACCTATATCAGTCGCCATTAGTGGATAAGCCCATCATATATCCCATAAAGCCCTAATGGGTCTCTACACTATTATAGTATCTGACCCATACTTTATAAGACGTAAATAAGCCCGTATCATTTGTATTATGACGGATCACGTATTTGGGCTCAACTTTAATGATAGCTAATAAATACAATAGGACCAAATAATGTTGTCCACATATATTGTGTAAGACCCATAATTCTTACACGTAGGGCATCAATTGAAAAGGAAAAAGAGGGAGTGAGGGGAATACTATTTGTTTAATCACAAGTGGAGTGGAATTGGATTTTAGGGTATTTTTAAATAAGAATATGATTAATAGTGAAATGGATTATGCTAAATGAGTATTAGAAACGGTTTAACAATTACATCCGAAGGGACACTCGGTTGACCTACTCAACTAAATAGACTACAATAGACTACGTCTTATTCTTCGTTACCCGACACACATAAAAGACGGGTATCGGGAAAATGGGTCAAACTAAATAGGTCAACCAATTATATATACTACTACTGTTAAATGAGACCTAAATTAAATAGGAAATAACACTAATACAAGACGGGTATTACACTCCAAACCATTAAAAAGTTCTCACTTTCCTTTAAAGGAAAATTCACTTTGATTTTTTCACTTTAAAACTTTCTTTATTCATCAAATATACTTTCTTTTGATTGGTTACCTTATTGTGATTTGACTTCTTGAACCTCACTCAACAATTTATCACCTTACTTTATTGATTTTCTTAAGCAATGTGTCATTTATAACTAAAAAACGGTACATGTCATTTGCTCCAACTTGACACTTAATGCCTAATTATACGTTAATCATGGTTGAGACTGATTAATAGAGTTTAGGAGTACAGTTGATGATTGCTAATACGCAGGGGTGCAACTGGGAAAAGTGAAAACTTAGAGGGTACAAATGAGAATTTCCCTTTATTTTATGTATAACATTTAATACTCCATATGAACTAAAAAGTAGTCATCTAACCTTATACTCCCTCCATCCATTCAATCCTTTACCTAACACATTTCACAATTTTTAAGAAAAGTGTAAAAGTAAGGGTATTATTGGTAAATCAAATGATTTTATGGATCCACCAAACTTAAATTAAGAAAAGTGATGACATTTCGTGTAAATAGAGGAATGATATGAGGATTATGAGGTAATGTCTTTTGCCAAAAAATGAATATAAATAATTGATTGGATTGTCCATTTATAGGAAGTGTAAAAGAAATGTTTGGATGGAAGGGAGTAGATTATTAAACGGGTACCTCTAAGTGATAATAATCTTCCCTATTTCTTTTTTTTAGCTGAGTCACTCAATATTTTTTGGGATTTTCTACCTAGTAATACCATGTTTTTAACTTTTCTATATGATACTCCTACACTTTTATAATCATACATGATACCCCTCACTTTTAGTGTATTATATATTCATACCTTTAATGATGTTTTTCGTCTACTTTGACTTCCTCTTTCCGTTAGGATAAAGGGAAATTGGGAAAATGACTGGGGATGTAAAGGAAAATATTAGCATAGACAACTCCAGTAAACATGGTAAAAGCAACATAACTAGAGAAAAGAGGAAGTCAAATAAGACAGAAAACATCATTAAGAGTATGGAGATCTAATAAACTAAAAGTGAGGGTGTTATTTATGATTATAAAAGTGTAAGGGTACCATATAGAAAAACTAAAAACACGGAGGTAGCATGTAGAAAATCCATTTTTTTAAGTCATTCATTTGTGGTCTTGATTTACCATCACATTTCTCTGTCTTCCTCTTTCTTTTTTATATCACTCATTCTTTCACCCTTATTTTTGGTCAGAACAAAAGGTAAAAATTTTCTAACTCTGAGGGATTATTGATATCATATACGAGTAAATTATTGCAATGTCATGTACCATTTCATGAAGCATAATATTTTATTTTCTTATAACTTACTATAATTTTTATCATTCGTGATGATCCTATTTCAACATTTATTTAGAAAGTAAATTTCCACCCATTTTCTCTCAAATGAAAGTTTTGTCAATATTTGTATGTAAATGTCGTACCAATTTTTTCACGAAATTATTTCAGAGTTTTTTCGATACTTACACGGTTTATTTATTTATTTATTTTGCCAGCGAAGAAAAAGCATTAGATTACATGCTGTTTGGATTCTCGGAACCCATATTACATCCTTTATTGAAAATAAAAACGATAACACAAACAACTGATATTACAATAATAACGTTAAAATAAAGGCGTTGGGTGGTTGTAGTTAGATGTTGGTGAACGGAAGCATGGACATTAGTGTCTTCATCAACGTAATCATCATTGCTGTTGACTCTCAAATACCATCCACGCATATGAGTCGTATAGTGACGATGCCAAGATGCACTTACGCATTTCCGAAAAAGGTGTATAAAGAAACGAGTGAGAGCAAAGGGACGAGGTCTGCCTCCATTGGAGAAAATACTCCTACATCTTGAAGATCGAACCCTACAATCATAAGGCCCATTTCAAACTTCAAAAATTTTCAAACCCCCAAAATTGCGGCCCGATGTCACTTTTCCGATTTTCAAAAAGTCGGGCCATCCACCGGTTTTCTCGGATTTTTTCTGAAAAATTCCTTTTCAAAACTTTCCTCTTCTTAGAACTTCCCGTATTTAGCAGTTCGGGTCTTGTCATAAGTCGTCGAAGGTTTTTAGCGTCGAAACTCCGTCGATCCTATATCACGGGTTTCTTCCCCATCCCAGTCCGCCTTATCCTAAAGGCATAACCGACCAACACGAGTCATACACTCGTAAACGGAAGGTTCGTCTTAACACTCTAGTCCTAACTAGAAAGTCTCACACGATCCTTCCCTCTAGCAGGACGGTCCCCACGACCTTTCCTAAGGGAAGTTCGCCCATCTTTCAATCCGTTAGTCGAGTCATCCCAATTCAAACATCCTTTAACTTAAGGATCTACCCTAATCACAGGGTCATCCTTATTCAAATCGGGTCTAGGGTCTCTAGCGTCGAAACACTACCGATTTGACATCGCAAGTTTCTTCCCCTACCCGTCTGCCTTTCCTCGAGGCCGAGTCAACCTTTTACAAGGTATAGCCCTATAACAAAAGGTTCGTGATTCTTACATCTAAAGGTCACTCGTCCGACACTCGAGTCTTAACAAAACCTCGATTACACTTGGGGGCTACCCTTCAGTAGAGCGGTCAATCACGGTTGCTCTAAGGGTCATGTCTTACACGTGTTGTCTCACGTACCCCACTTTTGAATCACTTAGATGTCACACCATCTGAGTCCTTTTAGAGTAATCAGTCTCACTCGGGGGGCTACCCTTCAGTAGAGCGATCAATTACGGTTGCTCTAAGGGTCATGTCTTACACGTGTCGTCTCACGTACCTCACTTTCGAGTCACTTAGATGTCACACCATCTGAGTCCTTAGTCTCACTTGGGGGCTATTCTCCGACAGAGCGATTAATCACAGTCACTCCGAGAGTCGTACCCTACACATTTGTCTTAGGAGAGTCTAACCCGAGTCAAACTGGAGTCGTCTCTCCTCCCGCGCTATTTCCTATGCCTTGGTGAAATTGAGTTCCGAAGCAACTTTACTGATTACGCGGTATTCTTACAAACAGGCCACCGGTAACCAGACGCCAGAATATGCAAGAAACTTTGGACCAATTGGCAGCCTCCCTAGCTAAGCTTGAAGCCCGATTGACTGCTATCCAGACCGACCAAACAACCCTTGCCACCCATTTGAGTTCCATGGAGAAAGGGACTCCTAATGCTGGAACTGAACCCACTGGGCCCATAGTTGAACTGTTCAGCGCCGTTCGCAAGCTTGATGAACAGGTCCATTTATCTACAAACAACTCAATCCATGCGGAAAATGCTCGCTCCTACTCGTCTCTGGATGACGAGCTACCAGCCAACCTCAACCTTACGGGAATACCGATGTTTGAGGGCACTGAAGACCCGGTCCATCACATCCGGGCCTTCAAAGAATTTATGGCTGTCAAGGGGGTGAAATCCACCATGTTCAAGAAATTGTTCGCTTCCTCCCTCGAGAAGCACCCGAAAGCCTGGTACTACAGGCTCGGTTCCAAGAAGTACAAGACTTGGGATGATGTGGCAACAGAGTTCGCTCGGAATTACGCCGATAATACCGATATCCAGACTACGATGCGTATTCTGGAGGTTATGGCCCAAGAGCCCAAAGAAGGTTTCACCAAATACCTTCAAAGGTGGAGGGCCGAAAGTGTGAAGTTGGTAGACAAGCCCAACGAGAAGACACTAGTGGAGGCATTCATCAACAACCTCCTACCTTTCTACCGCGTCCATCTTAGGTATGCCGGTATTTCAAACTTGGCGGTGCTTACCGAAATGGGCATTAGGATTGAAGACGATCTTCGACATAATGAAGATCTGGGTGAAGCTTCTACTGAAGGCTATACAGGACATCAACTCGAGTCCTTAGAAGCCGACGACTAATGACAACATCATCCGAGAGTCCAGATATGATTTAAGTCCGAGTCTGAGTCTGAGTCTAGGATGTTCTATTTCAAAGTCAAAGTCAGAGTCAGAGGCAACTGTATTCTGTCCTCTTTTTTTCAAAATTCAATAAAATTAGCTTTTCTATTTCTCATATATACTTTCCTTATGTGTTTCCGAGAACATGATAAACACCATCGTACACTGTGAGCACATGCACGTGACTATTATAGGCACATCTATAATGACTGCAGAGACTGAGCCCGTGTTTTTTCTTTTACCTATTCCATGTCTGGTATAGAAAAGCCACAAAACTACACTTAGCAGAAGCGGTATCGAATCCTATGAAAAATCTAGGTAGTCTTCTAGTTTGGGTTTAGGACAGGAGGCAAGCCCATTTCCCACAATAAACACCATTTCAATAAGACTGACCAATCCCTACCTTAGGCGTTAGTCTGACCAGAAGCAAAAAAAAAGAAGCATCGTGACTCTATAGACTTAATGCCAAAAATACCCAACTCGGAACGATGCTCCCGGTAAGCCTGCTCAAAATTATGATGACAATACCGAGATCCAAACTACCATGTTTACCGTAGAGTACTCCATCGCGAGTTGCACTCACACAAATACCAACTATGCTCACACCTTACAAAGGTCCAGCTCCAAAAGCCTAATCCAACTGATAGGCCCAACCCCAGATCCACCCACAAATGGATGCCACAGATCCGGGAATACCTGTGCATATTGCCCACACCATAGGGGAAAAAAAATCAAAAGTCCAAGGAAAAAGCAAAAGACCAAAACAAAAGAGCTGGCCATGATCAAAAAGAATTCTCAAAATCCCCCGACCCAGTACGGTCAATCCCTTGACCGGGGCACGGTCAACTCAATCAAGAATCCCATGACCGGGGCTAAGAGGTCAACCAAAAAAATTCAAAAATCCATGACCATGGTCAACGGTCAACCCAAGTGAAAGTCTCTTGACTGGGTACAGTCAATTCAAAATTATCAATACCCATACCATCAAATAGGGGATAAACAATCAGGTTGGTCAGCTAACACCACATTTAAGCCTTCCCACATCACAACCTTCAAGACCTTCCCGAGACCTAGGCTAAGAGACAGCCCGGAATTCTAAGGATTCAAGCTCCATAGGATACACCCTAACCTTTAGGGCCAGACATGGAAACCAGATCCCGCATTATCAAACCTGCCCGATCGAAGTCCGAGTCATTTCTACTCGACTTCCCCATTTCCTACCACATTGCAATACCTTAACCTCGAAGCCTTAGCTCCACAAAATTGAGCTCCAGATTTCGAAACATCAAAGCCACTTACGACCTAGCACCACATTTCCAAGAACATCCAAACCAGTTACCAACCCCAAACACGGGAACTCAACCTGCGGTCGGCATAGAACATGCCCAAATAGTTCACACCACCTCTGGGGGCTATCCCGGAGAATGCTCACAGTCACAGGATCAATATCCTAACCATTCTAACCCTTTGATCAAGACATCATTGGGAATGCACCTAGCCTGCACCGTTAATATGGCTAGTTACACACAAAGTCCTATTAGACTAGGCACCATAATATATCTTCCAATCCACCGAACTACGGCTTGGTTTGATTTCACCACACGTGAATACGTAGGCAACCTTTCAACAGAGGCACAAACACCCACATTGACACACATTCAAAAAGCACCATTATCCCGGTCACGACACTGTCATGTTCTCAGCAGCAAGCTTTGTCATCCTGGGGGCTTCTATTAGACAGAAGTTCTCCATCCACTCACATAATCCAAATACTTTCAAAAACTAGCCTCTTTCCTGTAGTGTGTCCTAATACTCGGCTCAGTCGAAGACGAGAATCTGTCAGGACTCGAAGCAATACCCATTTTGGGAATGTACCCTAAAATCAAAAATCCAGAAGAGCACAGGACTACAAACAGTTCCATTACAGACTACTGCAAGTCCCGAATAGCATATCTGGCCCATTTTGATGTTCGACCGTGTTGCCACTCGCCTAGGCTACGGAATAGCGCAACTTAAGAGTCTTGTCATCTTAGGTGGCCCACCCCCCTACCGAGTCACGGTCCAACCCCTCGAGAGTCCAGTCGTGTCTGTCAACTCGTCCGGTCACGTCCAGAGTCGAGTCTATCGGTAGACCTCTCTCTTAAAATTCCTGCTTTGAGATTTGCAAAACTTAGCCATTTGAGAAAGTTCTTTTCGACAATGTCAAATTTCGCTCTATTTAAACTGCAAATTTCTTTTCTACCCCTTTCCATTTTGAAGACCTAGCCCGTGAGTTGCTTTCGCGATTTCAATTCAAAAAAAATTCAAAAAATTCAAAAACTTTCAAAACTTTCAAGAATTCCAAAAATTCAAAAAACTTTTTTCCCCAGCGCGAGTCATTTTCACCTATGTGTTGCATGCAAAGTTTTATGTTACTTATACAGGTACGACTCAAGCAGGGACATGCAACCCACTGTATCTCCCCAGCGGAAAGCCCGAGGCGGTATTTTCTCCGGAATGGCACGGGATGGGCCCACATATAGACGCAGCCAGGACTTATGTGACAAGTCCGATTCCCCACGGAGTTATCATCATCTACTCAGGTACGACTCGAGGCTTCAAAAGCAAGCCTGTACAGCTCACATATCTCCCCAGCGGAAAGCCCGAGGCGGCATTTCCCCCGGAATGGCACGGGATGGGCCCACATATAGGCGCACCCAGGACTTATGCGACAAGTCCAATTCCCCACGGAGTTATCATCATCAGCTCAGGTATGACTTCTATCCTATGGCTGGCGAGCCCTTCACGTGAGTCTAATGGACTATAAACAACCCGATCGGAAGTCTGCCAGGTTTCAATCCTCGATTGGTCTGGTAGCTATTCTGACTTTCGCCTTGTCCAAGCCTCAGTCAGAGTGGGGGCTCTGTAGACACCCACATTTTGACCGTCAGGTGTCTATAGCAGTTTCCAAAAAACACCCGATGATGATCGTACGCTAACGTGTTTCTACGCGCTAGGATATGGGCTCAAAATCTTTAGTTGCTGGCTTAGGCATTTACGGAGTAAAAATCTCACAAAACTGACCTCAAATTCAGGCCCAGTGGGTCATTTCCAATCAAATAAGGCTAATTTGAGTCAAAACCGACACCGGAAATAAAACTGACTTTACTCCGGTCAAAGCCGTTTCCGAGACACATAAAAACAGCCACATAAACATCAAAAACTCAGCCCAAATACAAAACTAATCTCGAGGTCCAAAACATTGGACCCGTGCGACCCAGCTAACCCACTCGATCGAGTGCTCAGCCCACTCGATCGAGTGGGCCGTCATTCAAGCCCGACTGCAAACGCTTGGGCCACTCGACCGAGTAGGGCAATGCCTATATATACACCCCCATGCACACATTTCAAGACACATTGATTCAACCCTAATAAAACCCTAATCAAACCCTAATCTCACACTTGCAAACCCTAACCCTAGTACTTAGGAGACAAACCCTAAACCACCACAACTCAACTTACATCTCGACACTCCCGTGCTAGCCACAACTACGAGTCTCGTCCGAGCATAAGAAACATGTAGGTTGAGGGTGCCAAATCCCATCTTTTCTCTCTTCTCCTTCTTTCTCGCGTCATTCGTCGTAGTAGTTGTCGTTTTTTTATTTTATTTTTATCGTCATTATCGCGTTATAATATTGTTAATATCACTAGTATTAAAAAGCATTAAAATACTTGTGGATTTGTGTCGAGTGCGAAGGATGTCGGAATAAGGAAACCCGAATATACAAGGGTATTGCACCCAGCGTTGTCGGTCGCTTGTCCCGACACCCCTAGCATTTGATTATTGAAACAAGTCAACTTAAACAATAATATTTATTTCGTTCGCATCATCATTCAATCGCATATTTCATCGATTTTCTAAATACTATTTTCGAAACATACTTTTTTTTATAAGGGTCGAAACCCGTTGACGCGGATCCGACATCACATAATCCTTAAGGATTTATTACGATGTCGGGAAGTCGAGGGAATCAAGTCTTTTAATTCAAGCATCGATCTATTAGATTCGATACCAATTCCGTAATTGGATGTTGAATCTAACGATCTAGTCAAATAATATAACTAACGCGATTTTCGTTGATGCTAAAATAATTGTCATACAATTCGTTAGAATTGCGACACTATTAAACGCGGAGGAAATCTATTCATATCGTGCTATTTACTTTCAAACGACTTAAAGCATTTTTTTAAGTTTTCACTCTAGTATTCCATATCGATTCAATAATCGAATATGGGATATGACGAGTATCGAAGTTAAGTTTCGAGTATAAATTCCACAATATTTATGCCCGATTCAAAAAACTCACCGAGTTATAAAAATCAAAGAGCAATTTCAAAATCAATAGTGAGTTGCAAAGCGAACCCTGGTTCGTACAGGGGGCACTCGATCGAGTGCCTAGCCCACTCGGTCGAGTGGCACCCCAAAAACCAAGACAGAATGCTTTTTCGACCTCCACTCAGTCGAGTCTCGCAATGACTCAATCGAGTGGCAACGTACTCGGCCGAGTTGGTCAATAACTCGATCGAGTAAGGTCTAAAATACGGGACAGAAGCTTCTTTCGAGGACCACTTGGTCGAGTCCGTCAATGACTGGATCGAGTGGCCTTATCACGTCAAGCCGTGAGTCCTACAAGGCCATTCGAGTCTCATTAACGTTTTTTATGACTTAAGTCGACACGTGTCAATCAATCACGTGAAACATCACTTTTTCAAAACCATGCATCGTCCTATTTACATCATTCCATATTGCATCATTCTACAAACCGTTATTATCGTTATACCGTTACTAACAAGTTTGCTATTTCTTGTCGATTTATATTCATTGTTTATTTTATTGTACTAAAATGAACTCGCAAGCTAAATTTAACTTCGACGTTAGAATTAGTTGCATTAAATCGACATAGAAACCCATTCAATTTTTCGCATGTCTAGGGAACATATTGTTTGCACAACATTTTCATCGTCCAACTAACGCGCGTATTAGAAAGTCACTCGATATCTTAGTAGAGGCCGCCAATGTGCGGGCGGGGTTGGGTGTCCTTTGTGGGCTTCCCAACACGTACCCTCACCCCTTACTCAGAACCTCGGTTTCCGAATGCCCGAAACCGTTGGCGCACGAGAGTCATTCAATACACGATAACCAGTAGTGACGGTATCGGTGTCGCAATACAAAGGGACGAGCCCAATAAACTCTGACATCGGAAATGGGCCGTATTTTGTACACGGCCCACTATGACATAGAGTGGGTTCGAATGGGCCCGAACTCCCACAAAGTTCGGTGGCGACTCCACCTCGATTTAAATTTCAATTCGATCCGTTCTCATATGGAGATTCATTCGCCTCCCCAAACCCGCGCGTGGCCGCGTCGGAGTGGACCTATGTCATGTCCACATACCGTTTGACTTGTTAACCACCAATATTGCGACATTCTAACAAGTGACTTAAACAACACCGTAATCTCATGATATGTCTTCATTATATCTCCCGACTCAATTTTATCACTAAAACACGTACTCCCAATCCATATTAGGATATTTTCGTGTCACAGTTGTATCTTTAACAGGTTCGGACTCACACGCATGCACATATATATACTTAGAGAACGCATAAGACGGCAATATAATCATAACGGCAAAGCAACAACACAACTGAACACTCTTAGATGACCACTTTAACAACTTCAAACCTTCATACGATTAGCAAGTGACATTTATTCCTCGTAATTGTAACAACCGACCAGATAATTTAAGTATTATGCTTGCATAAGTTTTAAACTTAGACACTAACATACGACTTAAGACCAACAATCAACTCGTAGACATTATAAATATTCATTCCTTAAGGCATAAATTACTCATCGACATACACATAAGGACGGGAAACTCTTCAGGGCTGTAACGGATTAAGCCAACATTTGACTAGTTCACCAAGCATGTCCAAATTCTTTACATTATTACGATGACCGAAATATGAAATTAATGTCATGTTAATCGTATATAAGTTAGGTACTCGGTTTGTTGTTTGATGACTCGACCTTTCTTGACTTCTCATTGGAACGACTTCACTTATTGGATACATGCGCCGACAATGTTCTTTATCACATACTTAGGCGACTCATGACCATGACAAATTTATCATACAACAACACATTTGATCCATAAGATCCACGTTAAGGCGATTATGTAACATGAACCAGTATGACCTCTCGTGGCCCAAATTTACTCTGAATTCATCATTAACATATAAGTCTAACTCTATTGCATAATACGATAAAGTAGACATTTTCAAATTAGTGCATTCACATGAACAAGACGAAACAATGACCATTTAGCGGACTTGGACATGTTTTCAAAACATTGCCGGCATGATAAAAAAAATCATAGTTAAATAATCCTGCTCAAAATGGTGTACAACCAGTGGGGTTAGATTCGAAAGACAGCCCTCTACAACTTTCTAGTTAAAACTATTTTCAAATTCCGAACATAACGATGATTTGCAAAATCATTTTCATGAACTGACAAACTTTGACCCAAAAAAAAAGATAGGTAAAAGGAGTTTCAAATCATTCCTTTTTTTATAGCAAAACCAGGTTTCAACATTATCCCAACCCTTCAAAATGATCTCGATAAAATTTTCAATGATAATTTAATCTTTAAGTGAGGTGTATAATAGAAAACTTGACCGCCGGCAAATAGATACTAAGCACTTGGATTTACATCCCAAAATTTTACAGTGAAGAACTAGACTTAAAATAAATGTGAGTCTCTTTTCAAACTTTTGTGAAATAGGCAACATAAATAGGTGGACACAATTCAGTAACACAATATTCATGTTAACGAAGGTATTTGAAGTTGGTCTGACATTATCTTGACACGGTTAGCAAGCGTGTTTGTCTAGGTCATCAAAACAGAACTCAGTAAACACATTATCTAGGTTAGATGAAGTGATGTAAATGTGTATGTCATTAACTCAACACGGGTTTTTATGAATACTCATATCATTTAAACCATCAAGAATAAAGATCAACAACAAAGTTTGAATCGAAACCTATCACATTGAAGGAAGCATATAAACTCGGAACGAAACACGAATATCCAAGTGACTTTGACAGAAATTCACAGTGATGAATACGACACCACATATATATCATTCAAATAATACGTGTACTCAAATTCAATTGTAAACAGAATTCGATTTCACACATTATCTTGTCAATCACGTTATATTAATCACGGTGAAATAGAAACGTCACATTTATATATACATTGTTGCTCCCCATAATACAAACAGGTCGACATAATCCATATACAACATACGCTTTCAAGAACCGATAATAGAGAAGTTCATTTACGCCATTATAAGAGAAAGATTAGGACAAATAAGGACTACTCGAATCAATATAAAACAAGTAACTCACATTAACTCAAAACAGACCTCAAGTATTCTTACATTGTTCGTCTATTAGTCTCATTAGCTCGTAGTTGATTCACATGCGACACAACTCCATTAACACGCCAAGACACCATTAAACTTCTAGATACCGATCCTAGTTAACATGAAGGCAACTTATACCTTACATTAGCAAAGAAACATATAATACTCGAAACAGAATGCAAGTGCCTAGGTACTTTTGAATAACATTCACATCACCACACACTTAAACCACGTAGGTCACCGACCCTTTGACATATTATAATACACATACCATCACCAGGTATCAACCTTCTTTACAGTAACATAAGACGACTGCAATATACTATTTATATGAGATAGACGCAGATTACGAACTCGTTTATCGCTTACGACACTACTACGTACGAACACCTAGGTACTGTATCCAACGTTACTACCAACCCTGCCTATGACCGTTCTCCCACTCAAGGATAATCGACACCTATCATGACCTTACGTATTTTAACATATAACTCATATGGCCTCGTACTAATTACTAATTGCTATAACATGCTAAAACCATAACTACGTTTGTCACACCTTAACATATATAGTTCACTACGTCACATACGTCAAACAGCGGTACCACTTATCATAGGCAGTCATCACAAGATATTCATCGCGTCACAACGTATCCCTTCCTATTGTACCCCATCTCATTTCTTACACGCAGTTACCGGGTCAAAACCAAAAGGGCCGGGGGTTGGTACAAGGACGTCTCCTCAACCAGAGATTTTAAGTGGGCTCCTAATGGTTTATTACTGGGTTTATTTTATTTTCCTAGGTTCATTTATTTTAGGCTCCAAGATCGTTCGCTCTGATATCACTTTGTAACACCTCCATTTACTCAAGAGCCTTAGCAAGACATTCCCGAGTATATAAAGGTGTTACCATCTCGGTTTTTCGAGGTACTAGCTCATTACAATACAACATGGAATACCAAACCGTCCATCTAATTTAAACATAACAACTCAATATCTATTACAACTCTACTTACACAGCGGAAGCTATACAATATGTAAAAACGGAAATGCCTATGCATTCACCCGTGCTACGTCTGGACTCATAAGTCCCGCTCACCCCAATCCCGTACATGTATCCCAGCATCCAAACACATCACGATATACATAACCTGCATTATAGACTGCTCCCCCAATTGATCGAAAATATCAATCGGATCATCACAGACACATCAGACATACACACCCGATCAGTTTACGATAACATTAAATAACATTAGTATAACCAACATCACAAACATCAATATAAGTATCATCATCATCATCATTCCTATTATCTATTTCGACCGCAGTCACGCCCCGCCAGTCAGAGTGTGCACACCCCTCCTAGGCTCTCCTAAGAGGAAACATCAGGGAAGGTCCCGAGATCAACCGGGCCTAGCTAGTCCTAACTAGCATCTCTCAATAGGCACACAGCCACAATTTCAATAGGCACACAGCCAAATCTCAACAGACACACAGCCTCAATCTCAATATCACCATTATACCATTATATATATCATACAACATGCATACATACAACATAAACTGAGTAAGGATAACCTTACCTACTTAGCAGGTCACCACCGCACCGGTAGTACAATTCACCACGGAGATTCTACGAAGTCCGGTCCTAATAAAATATTATATACTTAAATTAATATTAATCCTAACGTAATTAAATTATAAAAGAACCTATACCGACCTAACTAGATTATAAGTTGAGACCGACCCAAGCTAACTAAATTATAAAATGAGACTGACCCCTTTATTATAATGACGCCCGTGAATCAAGCCTTGAGTCCTTAACCGACCCAAGCAACAACTGGCCCTAACACCAAGTACGTACACCAACTCAACACCAATAAAAACGTACGACATTAGTATGACATACGACTATAACCACAACACACGACAATGAAACCAACGTACCGCAACAACCCGACCACCCGACTCAACAACAACCCCAACAAACAGCCCCTAACGGCTAACACCACGCATAGAACCTTGACCTGGTAATGCTACATAGAACACATCCATACAATCGATAACGATAACTTACATCCCCGACTCCAAGACATACTAAAACAAGTGCGGCCGAGACGAGGTATTACCTGACCGACAAGGAAAAACAGAGGATAAGTAGGGCGGTGGTGGACGTAACACGGTCACGAAGGGACGACCAACAACAGTGGAGACGATAGCCAACTACCATCACTACGACTCAAATGATGGCGGTGATCACATGGAAGAGGAGGTTCGTCAGTGGTGGTTGATAACAGACGAAAAAGAGGAAGAGGAGTTGATCGGTGTGCGGCGTGCTGGAAAAGATGAAGGGGAAGAAGTTACGTAGGGCATGAATTGTAAAGGAAAAAGAGGGAGTGAGGGGAATACTATTTGTTTAATCACAAGTGGAGTGGAATTGGATTTTAGGGTATTTTAAAATAAGAATATGATTAATAGTGAAATGGATTATGCTAAATGAGTATTAGAAACGGTTTAACAATTACATCCGAAGAGACACTCGGTTGACCTACTCAACTAAATAAACTACAATAGACTACGTCTTATTCTTCGAGACCCGACACACATAAAAGACGGGTATCGGGAAAATGGGTCAAACTAAATAGGTCAACCAACTATATATACTACTACTGTTAAATGAGACCTAAATTAAATAGGAAATAACACTAATACAAGACGGGTATTACACTCCAAACCATTAAAAAGTTCTTACTTTCCTTTAAAGGAAAATTCACTTTGATTTTTTCACTTTGAAACTTTCTTTATTCATCAAATATACTTTCTTTTGATTGGTTACCTTATTGTGATTTGACTTCTTGAACCTCACTTAACAATTTATCACCTTACTTTATTGATTTTCTTAAGCAATGTGCCATTTATAACTAAAAAAAGGTACATGTCATTTGCTCCAACTTGACACTTAATGCCAAACTTAACGCCTAATTATACGTTAATCATGGTTGAGACTGATTAATAGAGTTTAGGAGTACAGTTGATGATTGCTAATACGCAGGGGTGCAACTGGGAAAAGTGAAAACTTAGAGGGTACAAATGAGAATTTCCCTTTATTTTAGGTATAACATTTAATACTCCATATGAACTAAAAAGTAGTCACTTAACCTTATACTCCCTCCATCCATTCAATCCTTTACCTAACACATTTCACAATTTTTAAGAAAAGTGTAAAAGTAAGGGTATTATTGGTAAATCAAATGATTTTATGGATCCACCAAACTTAAATTAAGAAAAGTGATGACATTTCCTGTAAATAGAGGAATGATATGAGGATTATGAGGTAATGTCTTTTGCCAAAAAATTAATATAAAGAATTGATTGGATTGTCCATTTATAGGAAGTGTAAAAGAAATGTTTGTATGGAAGGGAGTATATTATTAAACGGGTACCTCTAAGTTATAATAATCTTCCCTATTTCTTTTTTTTAGCTGAGTCACTCAATATTTTTTGGAATTTTCTACCTAGTAATACCATGTTTTTAACTTTTCTATATGATACTCCTACACTTTTATAATCATACATGGTACCCCTCACTTTTAGTGTATTATATATTCATACCTTTAATGATGTTTTCCGTCTACTTTGACTTCCTCTTTCCGTTAGGGTAAAGGGAAATTGGGAAAATGACTGGGGATGTAAAGGAAAATATTAGCATAAACAACTCAAGTAAACATGGTAAAAGCAACATAACTAGCGAAAAGAGGAAGTCAAATAAGACAGAAAACATCATTAAGAGTATGGAGATCTAAATACACTAAAAGTGAGGGTGTTATTTATGATTATAAAAGTGTAAGGGTACCATATAGAAAAACTAAAAACACGGAGGTAGCATGTAGAAAATCCATTTTTTTAAGTCATTCATTTGTGGTCTTGATTTACCATCACATTTCTCTGTCTTCCTCTTTCTTTTTTATATCACTCATTCTTTCACCCTAAAAAAAGAACAACTCATTTAGTGCGTAATGTTCTTGCAGAATTGCAAGGTCACACACTTTCAGTTGTATAGTCACACTCATTATGCTGTATAGCCACACTCGTTATGTTGTAGAATCACGCAGCTGTAGAATACCTTGGGACTAAGGTATCATGCATTTAATCATCTTCATCTTCATGCTTGTTGTATTTTTCATACCTTCTTCTTTTGGTATTTATAAAATTATTCATCTTCATTATCCAAAAAAAATGAAGATTGAATATGGATGAATGGACGATTGTGACTTTCCTCAGTAACGACATTTTAAAAAACGAAAGTATTATTAATCACATACAAAAGTATTTAAACATTCATTAAATATTAAAATTTCATTCATGTTGGTTTCTTTTATAGTTGATTCATGTTTGTAAGGAGTGTGACTATACAACATGGCGAGTGTGACTATACAACATGGCGAGTGTGATTATACAAATACGTCCACTTTTGGGTACAAACCAATTGGTGCACAGCTGCGTGGTTTTAAAGGTGAAAAGATGAGTGATTTTGCCATAGACCTTGCATGATTACAAAACCAAGAAATAGCGATGAAAATATATTTACATTAGAAAAAGTCCATCCTTTACATATGGTACGTCAAACATAAAAACATTCTAACCTAGCAAACATCCTTTACATATAGTAAGTCCATCCTAAAGCAAACATTTTATCTCATACAAACACTCAAGAGCTTAATGGTGGTCTCCGGTACGTGCGCAACAATACGTTGTCCAATTACGTGGTCGGTCACTGTATCTTCCACGACCTTATTCTTCCCACCGCTCCTTTTACCAACATTCTTCTTTCCACTAGCCATTTCGTTGCGACAAAACACACAATAAATCTAAATCACACAATGAATATGACCATACAACTGAATATGTGACTACAATGACTGTACAGATGCGTGATTGTATAACATAATAAG
Source organism: Agrostemma githago (assembly GCA_958450325.1). Taxonomy (NCBI): domain Eukaryota; kingdom Viridiplantae; phylum Streptophyta; class Magnoliopsida; order Caryophyllales; family Caryophyllaceae; genus Agrostemma; species Agrostemma githago. The sequence continues at coordinate 18,706,209 of OY288241.1, read as the reverse complement.
TGTGACTGTACAACTTTAACTGTGTGACTATACAACATAATCAGAGTGATCCTACAACATAACGAATGTGACTATACAACTTCAACTGTGTGACTATACAACATAATCAGTGTGATCCTACAACATAATGAGTATAAATATACAACATACTGATTGCTACAAAACTAAAACCGTAAAATGGAAAATAAAAGCCTTGTAGTTCATTATATTTCAATAATCATTAGCAAAGTCACATTCATAATTAGAAAGGTGATTATACCTACGAATCAGAGGAAATTATTTACATTCATTAAATATTCAACCTCCATTCATCCATATTCAACCTTCATTTTTCTTTGTGGATAATGAAGATGAATAATTTTATAAATACAAAAAAAGGTATGAAAAATAAAACAAGCATGTCATGCTTGTTTTATTTTTCATACCTTTTTTTGTATTTATAAAATTATTCATCTTCATTATCCACAAAAAAAATGAAGGTGGAATATGGATTAAAATGAATAATGGATTAAAAAACTATTCAACCTCCATTCATCCATATTCAACCTTTATTTTTTTTTGGATAATGAAAATGAATAATTTTATAAATACCAAAAAAAAGGCTATGAAAAATAAAACAAGCATGAAGATGAAGATGAGTAAACGCATGATACCTTAATCCCAAGATATTCTACATCTTTGTGATTCTACAACATAGCGAGTGTGACTATACAACATAATAAGTGTGACTATACAACTGAATATCTGACTATAATGAGTGTACAGCTGCGTGATTCTACAACATAATGAGTGTGACTATACAACTAAAAGTGTGTGACCTTGCAATTCTGCAAGAACATTACGCACTAAATGACTTGTTCATCTTCATCTTCATTTTCAACATCTCCATCTTCAAGCTTCATTCATCCCACAAAAAAAAAACTTCATCTTCAAACTTCGTCTTGAAGATGAAGTTGTTCTTTTTTTGTGGATAATAAAAGAAGCATGAAGATGAAGATGAAGATGATCGACGTCATGAAAAATAAAAGAAGCATGAAAATGAAGATGATCGAATATGCACAAACATACGTTGGTATGATGATCGGAGTTGTTGACGGAGTATGGTCGGAGTTGTTGACGGAGTATGGTCGGAGCTATTAATGAAGCTTATTTGATGGAGTTTTCTTAGAGAGAGGTGAATTAAATTGGGAAAATGAATTGAAAAGAAGATTGGGAAGGGTAATAAGCGGGAGAGAGAGTAGAGGAGGGAAGTAATGGAGTGATTGATTTGGGGGAGGGGATGTTTGCGAACAAAGATAAAATTATTAAAACCTTTTTACGAAGGTCAGACCCAAGCTAGATAAATAACGAGACTCGATAAGAGTCGATTTAATCGTAACGAGACGGATAATGATAAGTGTAGGTTGTAGTGCCTATTTTGTTGTGTTTGGTCTCGGTTTCTCTTGTGAAATCGCTCTTTGGAGCGGTTTCTGAGCTAATTATGCTTCTTTTAGTTCGTTTTAGGTTCCCAAGATCATTCATGGAGAATTGGAACGATTCCGACTCGTTTCCTACACTTTTGGAGCCAACGAAGAGAAGGAACGATCACTCGGTGCCTTGGATTCGATCCCGAGACCTTGGGACCCATTCCCGAGCCCCGTAGACTCGATCCCGAGCTCCGAGAATCGATGAGAAGCCCATGAGAAGCAAGGAGGGACCCTTATGATCATAATAGAGGCCTACAAGACCCTTCCCGGGCGGGATGGGTAGCCTTCCCGACCGGGAAGGAGTGCGTGTTTACTGCTGCTGCTGTTGTGTCATCCCGACCGGGACGGGAGCTTCCCGACCGGGAAGGGTGTGTCATCCCGACCTGGAAGGAAGCATCTCGACCGGGACGGGCCTGCTGTAGGCCGCGTGACTTCTTTTCTCCTCCTTCACTCTTGTAACCTTATAAATACTCCTCCCTTGTATTGTTTAAGGATCTTACATGACATTAGACTATCTTAGAGCTCTCTACATTCAAAACCCTAGATTTAGTGCTCCTCTCATTAGCCTAATCTTTCTTTAAATTTTGTTAATCTTAGATTATCTAGTTAATTAGTCTTGTATTAAGAAGATTCTTGAAGATTCATCCAAGCTTGACAACCTTGGAGATTATTTGGGTTTCATATTAATGCAAGTTCTCATCTTTTTATCTCCTTCTAAGTTGGTATAATCTCTTCTCTCTTAATCTTTGTTAATCTTTCAAGTTTTAATCTATACCTATTGTTTATTGTTCTTCTTTGTTCATTATGAATGTTTGGATGTTTATGTTGATTACTCTTATTTATGTTAGTATTAGTTTGATAATGAGTGAGTAGATTCCTTGTGGGGTTAGTAGGGGGATTAAGTGTAGATTACGGGTGATTAGGGTTTGATTGTGGGTAAAGGTGATTCCTTTGTTGCTAGTCACATATTGGGCACACTATGTGTTTGTTGTATTGCTTGTGTGGGTAGTAGTGGCCAATGCTTCTCATACTTGTTCTCATCTTCTCATTGTGTATTCGATTTGTGGTTAAATGCTTGTGTTTTGAGTAGAATCTAGCATGAATGTTCGGGTCTAGTCTTTGACAGGAGACTGCGGACTTTGGCTTTGGCGCGAGAGCGCAAACCGACCTTAGTAACTAAGTGGCACCTACACCCTTGATTACCCAATCATCCTACTACACTTATGAACCCGACCTAACCCTACTCTTTCCCATATTTGATTCCTCTACCCCTTTAGTCGATCATCTTCTCTAGTTTACTTGCTTAGTTAATCTTTAGTTATTTCATTAGTTCATTTCATACATAGTACATTGCTAGTCCACTTTCATCTCCTCCAACCATCATAGTTAGTCAATTCTAATCATCTTTGTGTTTGTTTGTGACTTAGCCTTGTTTGTAGGTAGACTTAGTCTAGACACCTATAGCCGTCTCCGTGGATATCGACCCGACTTACCCTAGCTACCCGTTAGGTATAGTTGGATTCTACTTGATCGGTTGGGACCCACGGCAAACCCCACCATCAATTTGGCGCCGTTGCCGGGGACGGCGTTGTTTAGACTTAGTTTGCTTATAGCTTGACTTAGTTACCCTTCTTGTGCTCTTCTTCTATCTCTTGTGCATATTTTGTAGGTTTTTCTTGTTTTCATAGCTTTCTTTTCTCTTTGTCTTTCGGTGTGTTCGTTTATTGTCTTTGCCTAGTGCCCATAAAGCACTAGGTTTTCTCACGTTTGTTTGAGTGTGTAGTGTATGCCTAGGAGGGGAGGCGATTTGTTTCTCTTCAATTCAGAGCCGGAAAGACTCTTTAGAGCCTTTCGCCAACGGACGATTGACCGGGTTAGAATATCCCAACCAAGTGCTAGCAATACCAATCAAGAACAAGCTCAAGGATCCGACTTAGACGAAACACCTCGAGAGACGGCCGAAGGGAATTTCATCAATCCCTTTGGTACTTCTAGTCATTCCTCTCAACCTAGTTCTCCCTCTACTTCTACATCAACACCGTCTACACCATCATCTCCCGCATATCCAACAATGCCTAAGTTCTCTTCTCATTCAACCTTTACAGAAGACGTTTTGCCCGGTCCAACCGCTTTACCGGAGGCATATACCGGCAACTTTGTGGCAAAAACGCAATTCATCCAATTGGTCGAAAGAAGTCAATTTAGTGGGTTACCAACCGAAGATCCTCATCAACACATGGAAACCTTTTCGGATTATTGGGATGCTATCTCACAAACGGGAATAACCCAAGACCAAATCCGGTGGGTATTATTTCTTTTCTCTTTGATCGGTAAAGCTAAGCAATGGTTTAAAGGGTTAGACAAGGCGACTCTTGGTATTGGTACTTGGAAGAAGCTAGCCTTAGCTTTCTACCAACAATTTTATCCCCCGGAGAAGACAAATCTATTGAGAGCCTCTATCACGGGATTCCAACAACGTGATGAAGAAAGCCTCTACGAATCGTGGGAAAGATTTAAAGCCTTGATCCGTTCTTGTCCCCATCATGGGTTGGCCCAATGGTTCCTTGTACAACAATTTTGGAATGGTTTATATGAAGATTCTAGGGCCATACTCAACATGGGATCTAATGGAAGGTTTACCGAGGTCGATGACGATCAAACATGGGCTAGAATTGAAGAAATGGCGGTCCACAATTCCCAATATTCTAGGCCTAGGAAAGCAAATCGAGGGGGAAGGCATGAAATTGATGCCATCACACAACTAAGTGCCGATCTTGGAGCCCAATTGAAAACTCACATGGATACTATTGATAAGAAGCTCCAAAGCCACCTTAATCAAGTTCAAAGCACTAGTTCCTCCAACCAACACACGATTCATGAAGTCAATGCTTTGGGAGTTGTACCTCCTACAACTTATTATGGGATATGCGATATTTGCGGGATATTTGGACATGAGCCTCTAAATTGTCGAGGTAGTATTGAGCAAGTGAACGCCTTTCAAGCGTTCAAGCAAGGTGCCCCATATCCTCACATGTTTCAAGCTTCCCAACAACAATCTCTACAACACCGTCCATATGTTCCACCTCCCTTAAGGGACAACAACCAAAGCTACCAAGGTTATGTAGGCAACCCAAGGCCATCCAACAACTTCAAACAACATAACCAAGGTACCTTCAACAACAATCAAGGGTTCCAACAAGGGAACTTCAATCAAGGTGGTTTCCAAGGGAACCAACACTCCCAAGGACACCATAACTACAACCATGGTAACAATCAAGGCCTTAATCAAGGCAACTCTCATGGGTTCCAAGGGAACCATCAACAACAACAAGGATCTCAAGGTACTCAACATGAAAGCAAGCAAAGGAGTCGGTCTCCTATTCATGATTATGGCATTCCTCTAGCCATCACCAACACTCCTCATAACCAACAATCTCCACCTCGGGATTTAGATATACAAAAGCAAATGTTGGAGATGCAAAGAAGTCAATTGGGGACACAAAGATCCCAACAAGAACTTATTGCTCAACTTCAAAGACATAACTTGGCAAGAGATGCTCATATGAAGATGCTCGAAACCCAAATAGCTCAAGTTGCTTCGGGTAGCTCTTCAAGGCAAAAGGGGCAACTACCTCCTCAAGGGAAAACGGTGAAATTTGAACGTGTGAATGCTATTACCTTGAGGATTGGTGCATCTTATGACTCCCCCTTACTCCCTAATGAGCAAGAACCAATGAAAGAGGTTGTATCTCCACTTCAAGACAATTCAAGCTTGGGAAATCCAATGGAGGAACAATTTTTGTGGGAGATTGAGAAACCCCATGAAAACAAACTTCCCCCACTTCAAGGAAAAGACAAAGGAAAAGGGAAGATGTCATTTGAAAAGTCCAACCCTAATGAGCAAGACAAGGTGCATATCAAGTTGCCTTTCCCAACACGGCAATTGAAGACTAAGGTGGATGTTCAATACGACAAGTTCCTAGATATTGTGAAGAAATTGGATGTGAGTGTCCCTTTTACCGATCTACTTACCCAAATCCCGGCATATGGGAGATTTAAGAAAGAAATCCTGGATAGGAAGAGATCCGTCGACAAGGAAGAAACCATAGCGTTCACAAGAGAGGTGAGCAAGCTCATTCAAGGTTTCACGCTTCCCAAGTTGAAGGATCCGGGTAGTTTCTCAATCCCATGCACCATAGGCCACTTGAAGATTGATAGAGCATTATGTGATTTGGGTGCGAGTGTAAGCATCATTCCCTATTCCATTTGTGAGCGACTTGGGATGAAGGAGCTCAAGTGTACTTCTATTACACTCCAAATGGCCGATCGTTTACTCAACCGACCATTGGGGATGCTAGAAGATGTGCCACTAAGAATCGGGAAGTTCTTCAATCCGGTCGACTTCCTTGTACTTGACATGTTGGAAGATGCTATCACTCCCATTATCCTTGGGCGCCCATTTCTACATACCGCCGGTGCTATGATCGATGTAAAGAACGGTAGGATCACATTTGAGCTAGGCGACGAGAAGCTCATATTTGACCTCCAAGGCAACACCTCGCCTACTAATGATGAGTCTTGTAATATGATCCACGCCATGAAAGACATCGATCTAGGGGATGAGTCGGGTAAAAGCTTGAAGAACAACTTCTATGGAATTGAGAATGATGATTCCGAGCTTGGGGCGGATGAATGCCCATATTATGAGATTGAGGACAAGTTACAAGGAAAGAAAAAATTTGAGCCTCCTTTGAGGCCTTGTGAAGATGAGTGGAAGTTTGGGTATATCCCGAAGGATCGAAAGTACAAGTTCAAGCCGTTGAACTTAGTAGATCGGGATGCACCGGGAACTTCTAGGCAAAGTTGTGATGACCCTTGGAGTGGAGGTTGGTACTCCACGAGCTTAATCGAAGATTTCATGAGGGCCTTCGATTTGTTGTTTCGTACCCTTGATGGCGATGGAGTTATCCTTAGTGTTGTTAAAAAATTATTGAAGAATGCACCATCCTTGGTTTGACGGAGTTCCAAAAGAACCGTCTCTTTGTATATATCTCTTCCTTATCCTTTTGAGTTTTGTGAAATTCTTGTTATTTGGATGTTTGATGAGCGATGCGAGGGAGGGATTTTGATGGATGTTTATTGAGCATATTTGATAGGTTATAGTGAAGATGAAGTTTTGAGTGAGTAGTTGATAATAGAAGCTTGGATTTGGGCATGGGAGTCGGTTTTTGAGGCTTTTGACAAGCCTTTGGGGACGAGATTTTATATCTCGGTGTATTGGTTCTCTTGTGGGTGAAGCTATCAAGGATATGAAGGGCTAGAAGACTCTTCCCGACCGAGAAGAAGGCATCCCGACCGGGAAGGATGAACCATTCCGACCGGAAAGGAGCCATCCCGATCGGGATGAGTGTATCAAAAATCGAGTTTTCTGGAGTGTGATCCCGACCGGGACGGGAGCTTCCCGACCGGGAAGGGTGTTTCATCCCGACCAGGACCATCCATCCCGACCGGGATGGCTCCCTGCTCCTCCTTTTTGCCTCTTCTTCGGCATTCGATCCCACCCAACCACTTTATACCCCCTCCCAACCTCCCTACCTACCCTTGCACCTATCATATGACACCTACACGTCATATACATACATTGATCTCATTTTCTCTTCACTTTACACCAAATTTCACATCAAATCCCACCTCGTTATACCTTTGTACTTCAACCATGCGGCCTTATCAAGAATGAAGAGGAGTAACAATGACGAAGATTAGCTATGTGCCGTTATCGAACTTTGAGACGATGGAGCGAGTGAGTTGCTAACCGATCGGTACGATCTTTTCCGTCTTTTATTGCTTTTCTTCCTTTGTTTGCTCCCTTTCCCTTATACACTTTTGTGTCATGGTGGCCCTCGGGGCCTTGGTTGTCATTGATCCCGACTCTCGATGACGTGACTACATCGAGGGTCATTTCAAAATCCAAATTACTATATTTTCACTTTTTCTTTGATTTCTCTTTCTTTTGTTAGGAATTAGTCGGATTCGGGCGGAATCCGGGCTAGGTGACTTGATTACACCTAGTCCTCCCCTCCCATTTCCTTTTATTTTCTTTTCATTCTTCCCCCATCCATATCTTTTCTCGTCTCGGCCCATAGTGACTTGATTACACCCCGGCCGGACACATTCTACCTTTTCTCCGCTTTTCTTTTTGATTTTTAGTTTTGTTTTCGTAGTTTCTTTTCTTTTTAGTGCCTCCGCACACTACTGATCGAGCATGAGGACATTGCTCGGTTTAAGTGTGGGGGAGCGATATCCTAGCCTAGTTAGTTTTATTTTCGTAGTTTTTTTTCCGAAAAAACTTAAAAACCTCTAAAAATTTGAAAATTTTGATAAAAATAAAAAAGATTTTCTTTTGTGTTTTTTTTCCTTTTGTATCGTTGTGTCGTATATTTGTTGTATGGTGTGTGTTCCCCCCCCCCCCCCCCCCCCTCCTTGTAGGTAGCATAATCATCGCTAACTTTGGAGGGCTTTCAAGACATTCGGTAACATCTTTTTACCCCTTTTACCTCTTTGTCTCTTGTGATGCTTGGAGGAGATTGTGTAATGAAGTGTGCTCGGGTGGAGCTTTGTAGAGTTTGTGGTTGATTTGGTTGCTTATTTGGATGTTTCGGGGTGGTGTTTGTTTTATTTTTATGTTTGTTTTATTTTTTCTTGTTATGTTTTGTTTTGTTGTGTGTGTCTTATCTCTTTTCGTCCTTGTTGTGTCTTGTGTTTGTGTCTAATGTGTAAAAAGGTTTTCGAAAACCCGGTTTTGAGGCTAGTGCGCAAGTGTTTACTCTCCCTTCCTAGCTATATGAGTCGAGTCTTGGACTTTAGTCTAGTAGAATGACCCTAAATCAATGATTTCGTTGGTTTCTTACCTTGAGTCCACCTAGTCTACTAGGGATTTACTTCGGGATTTGCATTTTGACCATTATGACCACCCACGGAGTGAAAAGGCCTTGGTTGCCGGGTCCCGTCCCTTAGGTGACCATGTTCGAGGTTGTTTGATTAGTCCAAGTTCTCCATCTTTTTGTGGGTTTGAAGGGAAATCGCGACCCCCGACTTACCCATTTCCCTACCTCCTACACATTTTCCACAAATAAGTTGCAAAATTGTTGAAGCTCTTACTTGGTTGCAAGAAATGCCTACAAAATCAAGCCAAAAGGGCAAACCAAGGAAAAGAAAGAAAAATGAAAAGAGAAAAAGAAAGAAAAGAAAAGAAAGAAGAAAAAGAAAAGGCACAACAAAAGAAAAACAAAATACAAAAGAAGAAAAAGATGTGGCATAGGAACTCAAAAGTCAAGTGCAAAAGGAAGAATGCTAAAAGAAAACCCTCTCACAAAAAGAACCCTCACCCTCAAAAATAAGCCTTTTTTCCGACTATTATCGTGAAGAGCCTACCAAAGGACCGAGTCCCTAGGAAGAATGATAGCGGTAATGGTCGGTCTTCCCTCACTTTGCAACCTTATCCACCTTTTTACTTGGACTAGTTGGGCGATTTTCGACATGGGATGACCCTCTTGGCTTAGCGCTAAAGGGGGTGGGGCTTCACTTACCTACAGTGTGGACTAACTCCGTGGTTCATCCTTTTTCCATCCCGCCTATCGTCCCGTGGTACGTTCTTAGAAGGTTGGGAGGAACCTAGGTAAGTTACCAACGATTTTATTGCTTTGTTGTCATACTATTAGGGTTTTGTCCATTTCGATTTGTGTTACTAGCTTGGGAACGTTGTCACTTGCCTTGAGTCCTTAACCGGTGTTTCTTCACTGCTTTGTGGAGGGAAGCGGTATTTGTTTCTTTTTGGGTGCAACCGATTGTTGTTTGTTTGTATGTTTGTTTGTTTGTGTGTTTGTGTGTTTTCGTGTCCGGTTGCATCCACAGTTTTGTCGCAAGACCCCCCTTGCCTTGCGGAGAGCACTTGTCCTCTAAGTGTTCTCGCGTGAGTTGAAAAGGCGTAAGGTGCGCTAATACCCGCTCGGTTAGTAGTCTAGTTTCTTTTAGTCTTCAGCTAGTAGGTGCTTACTCGAGGGCGAGTAAGGGTTAAGTGTGGGGGAGTTGATAAGTGTAGGTTGTAGTGCCTATTTTGTTGTGTTTGGTCCCGGTTTCTCTTGTGAAATCGCTCTTTGGAGTGGTTTCTGAGCTACTTATGCTTCTTCTAGTTCGTTTTAGGTTCCCAAGATCATTCATGGAGAATTGGAACGATTCCGACTCGTTTCCTACACTTTTGGAGCCAACGAAGAGAAGGAACGATCACTCGGTGCCTTGGATTCGATCCCGAGACCTTGGGACCCATTCCCGAGCCCCGTAGACTCGATCCCGAGCCCCGAGAATCGATGAGAAGCCCATGAGAAGCAAGGAGGGACCCTTATGATCATAATAGAGGCCTACAAGACCCTTCCCGGGCGGGATGGGTAGCCTTCCCGACCGGGAAGGAGTGCGTGTTTGCTGCTGCTGTTGTGTCATCCCGACCGGGACGGGAGCTTCCCGACCGGGAAGGGTGTGTCATCCCGACCGGGAAGGAAGCATCCCGACCGGGACGGGCCTGCTGTAGGCCGCGTGACTTCTTTTCTCCTTCTTCACTCTTGTAACCTTATAAATACTCCTCCCTTGTATTGTTTAAGGATCTTACATGACATTAGACTATCTTAGAGCTCTCTACATTCAAAACCCTAGATTTAGTGCTCCTCTCATTAGCCTAATCTTTCTTTAAACTTTTGTTAATCTTAGATTATCTAGTTAATTAGTCTTGTATTAAGAAGATTCTTGAAGATTCATCCAAGCTTGACAACCTTGGAGATTATTTGGGTTTCTTATTAATGCAAGTTCTCATCTTTTTATCTCCTTGTTAGTTGGTATAATATCTTCTCTCTTAATCTTTGTTAATCTTTCAAGTTTTAATCTTTACCTATTGTTTATTGTTCTTGTTTGTTCATTATGAATGTTTGGATGTTTATGTTGATTACTCTTATTTATGTTAGTATTAGTTTGATAATGAGTGAGTAAATTCCTTGTGGGGTTAGTAGGGGGATTAAGTGTGGATTATGGGTGATTAGGGTTTGATTGTGGGTAAAGGTGATTTCTTTGTTGCTAGTCACATATTGGGCACACTATGTGTTTGTTGTATTGCTTGTGTGGGTAGTAGTGGCCAATGCTTCTCATACTTGTTCTCATCTTCTCATTGTGTATTCGATTTGTGGTTGAATGCTTGCGTTTTGAGTAGCATCTAGCATGAATGTTCGGGTCCAGTCTTTGACACGAGAGTGCGGACTTTGGCTTTGGCGCGAGAGCGCAAACCGACCTTAGTAACTAAGTGGCACCTACACCCTTGATTACCCAATCATCCTACTACACTTATGAACCCGACCTAACCCTACTCTTTCCCATATTTGATTCCTCTACCCCTTTAGTCGATCATCTTCTCTAGTTTACTTGCTTAGTTAATCTTTAGTTATTTCATTAGTTCATTTCATACATAGTACATTGCTAGTCCACTTTCATCTCCTCCAACCATCATAGTTAGTCAATTCTAATCATCTTTGTGTTTGTTTGTGACTTAGCCTTGTTTTTAGGTAGACTTAGTCTAGACACCTATAGCCGTCTCCGTGGATATCGACCCGATTTACCCTAGCTACTCGTTAGGTATAGTTGGATTCTACTAGATCGGTTGGGACCCACGACAAACCCCACCATCAGATAGCAAAGTTATAAAGTTTACGGGTGTTACATGCAGGCCAATCAAGCAAACATAAGACAACATGCCAACCAACCAAACAAACATCGACAAATAACGGAGGGTGGGGGAAGGGGACAAGAGGAGGGGAGGAACACCCATCAGCAGTAATCAATGATAGGGGAGGGGGCCGAAACGAGAACCAACCAGAGGGAGTCGGTTGCCGATGAGCGGGGGAGGGGGGAGAGGAAACGCCCCCGGCGAATGCCGACAACATGCGGGGGAAGGGTGATGGCTGACGGCAAGACTGGGGGACGACTGGACTTAGTCGGCGACGGTGAACAGACGGGTTAGCAATCGCCATAGACAACCAAAAAATAAGAGGAAATTACTGAACAATGGATGACGGAAGGTGGCCACAACCGACAACGAGATGGGGATGAGAGACTAAGGATAGAGGAAAGGGAGAAGGGTAGTATGATCAACCGGCCGGAGATAGGCCAAGAAGACGGTCAAATCTCCGACCAGGCAAGGAGATGGGGGGGAAGAAGACGGTCAAATCTCCGGCCGGACAAGGAGATCGAGGGGCTGAGAGGTGGTGGGGCGACAGCACAAAATTAGGGTTTGGGTTTTGTTTTTGGGGAAGAGAAATGGGAAGCTTTTAAGAGTAGGGGGCGTAAATTCGAAGTGGAGTTAATTAAAGTGCAAAGCTTTTACGGTTTATTCCTAATCAAATACCCTGTATTTCATATTAGATGAAAGGGTAACAAATATCGTACTTTTACGATAGACCCGTTGCAATAATTTTTAACACCATTGTAGTTATCAGAGGCGGCTAAGGCCCAGTTCAGGAGGTGCGGTTGAACTGGGCCTCCAAATCTTGGGCCCAAAATTTATATGTTGTGCTCAGATAAAAAAAAAAAGAGGAAAAAAGCAATAACTTTTACGGATAGTAATTGATAACTGAAGTGTGCATGTCTATTTTTCTCCTTCCCTAGGTGACCTTTGCTTTCCCAAGCTTGTATTCCATAAATAAATTTTCAATATTAAACTAAATTTTGATTATATATATCTCTCACTATTTCTTGAGTATATACTTATACGAGTAGGTTCAAAGATCTAATTTCTCACAAATTCAGTCATTGCAATTGTCCCCAAATTTGAAAACTATCAATCTATTTTTATTTTTTCACTTTCGGCTAATCAATTTTCTTTTTTACTTTGGTTTACTAGATTTGATTTATACGGAGTAAATTCTTGTTGATTCATTCTCTTCTTAGTGGCTTTACTTAAATGGTTATTTAACAACTTAAATTTGTTGGTTCATAGATGTGTTTCGACAAATTCTGAGTGATTTTTGTGCTTTGGTACTTCGATTCTACGACAAATGGTTGATTTTCACTTTGACAATTTGATTGATCATTTAACCTACAAGCCTTCAAGATTCTGCTAAGGGTTAATGCCTTTGTAGATTTAAATTTTCTTGATTTGTTGAGTTTGATTTTATGGTTATCTTTTATTGGTTTTATTGTTTTACTCGTATGATTTTCTTGTTGTCTCACTTATGTTGAAGGCCAACTTGTTTATTTTTATTTAGTTTATATCAAGGTTATTTTCAAGTAAAAATCACAAGTAGTCCAAGAGATTATGTTTCTTTATAATAAATGATATTATATCAAAATATTAATATTCCACTTTTATTTGTTAAATAAATTGGAAAAATGATCATATATTTATGTCTTGAAAAAAAAAGGTATTTTTTCGGGCCTCATACTTTTGTATTGCACCGGGCTTCCATTGGTTTTAAGACGCCCCTGGTAGTTATATCACACAGAGTACTAACTAAATTCATTTTAAATATATTTAATTACAAAAGCTGCCTACATAGGTACGGACTTTGCATGAGTGTTAAACTGTTACATGAAGCGCTTAGATGAGGTTCTCCTTCCTACAATGGTTAGGAGAAGAGGCGCAATACGTAAACTACGATGATCAAGATTGGAATGTCAAGTGATGGATTCAGTTACAGTAAAACCATGACTTTCTATGCAATTGTATCTTTACTATCGAGACTATCTGGCTGGTACCATACCCCGTTAAGGTGTCTGGTAGAGCTTACCGATTTCCGAGGGGAATCATCATGAACTTTCTGAACAAATTCATAAGGCGGCGAAGCAAAGAAGGGAAATTTGTCGTAGGTAACTCCCAACATATAATACAGACTGCTATGTAACCCAAAAAACTGTAAAACTAAACCCAACCTGTGGATGATCTGGAATTTCATGGCAATTTAATACGAGACCAAAAAAAGACGACATAATAATCATACACTAAGCTAGGAGCTGAGAAGCAGGCTTCAGCTTCAGTTTCTGTGGAGAACTCTGCACCTCCAAGCCCAGTAGTTGAAGGGATCTCGTGTTCTCGAACGAGGCGAGGCATCATGACACAAGTTGCACCATTTTTTCTCATTATATGACAGTACATTATACTTATAAGTTATAACAGAATATGTATATACACATTCAGAGTTCAAACCCCTGCTTATCTAGATTTTTGTTCTCTTTTCTTTTTTTCCCAATTACTATGCTAAAAGGCTTGCAGTAAAAGGAAGGATAATGACACTCCCAGTAGCAAATGACAGTCAAACTTTGATACAAACCTCAAATTCAGGGCTGGAATGTAGTGAATCTGAACAAAACAAGCAAAACCCAGATACCTTAAACCCCTATTTCTACCAGGCCTGATGTCTTTCCTGTAATTGGTCCTCAGGTTTAATGGTGCTTGCAAGTGACAGCTCATGAATATCGGTTAGCATCCAGTCTTCGCCTGTTTGACCGCCCAGAACTATAGCCCGTGTGCCCCCCACAACACAAGTACTATGTCCCCAAGCAAACCTTGGAGGTCGACCTGGTACATTTAGGATTCTCCAAGTGGGTTTCTCTTCGGTTGGGTCCAGAAGATAAAGCTGTGAAGCCGAATGAAGACCTGCCACCGACCCACCAAATACTAGGATTCTTCCCCCTGGGAGGCTCACTGCAACATGATCCAACCTAGGAGGTGGGGCCACACCTCCCGGATTTCCAGCACCAGGCATTCCACTTCCAGTAACGCACCGCCAACAAGGCTCGTCCTCACTCAAATCCATGGTGTAAACATCGCTTGAACGAAATCGAAGTGGCCCGCTCTTAGCTAAGCCCCCAAACATTAAGATTTTTCTCCCACCATAGACAGATAATGTGTGGCCAAGACGGGAAGGAGGGGCCCATGCCACCGGAATTTCTTGCCAAATGGGCTTGTCCATTGATATATCTAGCAAAAATGTGTCGCTCAGGAGTACACCAGAATCCGCACATCCACCAGAAACAATCAACTTCGTACCATCAAGTGTGCAAGAACTGTGCCATGACCTTGGAAGAGGTGGGCCCAATCCCGATATTTCACGCCAAGTTGGTTGCTTGGCATCCAAATCGAGGACAAAGACATCATTCAGAAGGCCCTGAGTTCCACAGCCTCCGAATACAACCAGGTTGGAACCATTCATACAGGACAGAGTATGACCCCATCTCCCCGGAGGAGGAGAGCTCACTTTGATATGCCGCCATTCTGGGTTGTTAGCATTTAAATCTAACACAAAAGTGTCATTCATTGGCTCCATGTTAACTCCCTCTCCACCAAATAAAACAACCCGATTCCCTACAGCACAAGCACTGAAGTTACACCTAGAAGGCTCGACCGCACCTCCGACTGTCACTTTCCTCCAAGCAGCTGCCTCAAGGGTCGTTAGCTCTCGGGCCAGCCGACCCCACCCAAGTCTCCTTGCACCAGGAACAGCTTCAAGAACACTGGTTGTTTCACTACCCCATGCATTCTGACACACCATTCTCCAAAGATCTTCATTTTTAGAAAGTGCATAAAGTCGCTTACAAACGGACCCCACAGCAGCGAAGTCTCGTGGAGTTAACAATGAAAATATCTTCAATGCAAGAACTTCATCCCCAAGCTGGAAAAGCCCGCAGAGGTCGAGACAAACATTTCGGTCCCGGGACTGAAGACGTTGAAATGTTGAAAGACTAGACCGAAATAGATCGGATGATTTAATTGATTCCTTCAATAAGCTAGGAGGCGGGCCTAAATCGACATTAGTGTCCGTGAGCAACTGAATACCAATAAAATGAGTTATGATTTCATCATCTCCACATATAGGCACCAATCGTAGTCTGTTTATTACAGGAGAACCATCTTTCCTGAAGTTCAATAGTTCACCTTGGAACTCAACCCCATCTTCCAGGCACCTCCTTATTTCTGAAACTACAGTAGAGTCTACTAATGGGTGCCTTCTTTTAGCAAAAGGGCCTCTACATTGCAGAAACCGGCTGTAACATACAGTAAATATACTTAATTCAGTAGTTAACAACTATTTATTGCAGAACAGAAACTATGACACACATAAAAAACATAGATAGCATAGATTTCCTCTTTATTTAATACTCCCTCCTACTCTTTGGAATTGCCCCATTTGAATAAAATATACCGCACATATGAATAAATAATGGGGCAATTCCTATGAATTGGAGGGAGTATTATGTTTCACCAATTTGTTGCCGTATAAATGGCAGAGAAACTCGAACCATAGTGGAGATGTGGAACACTCCCTTCATATCGAATAAGTCAATAACATAACATTTCCCCAACGCCTCAAGGGCTCCCGAAAATTGCAAAGTGTGGGGTGGGTGAGTTATACTTGTATTAGCAAGTAGCAACATAGAAAGGTTGGTTGGGATAGCCAAAAATGAAAGTTCGTTTAGAATATCAAATGATCAGTAATTCACTCGGAATAGTTGTCATTCCAAATAAAAAGCACATAAACCCAAAATCAGCAGAAAGCATATAAACCCTGGTAGAAAGAAAGAGATGTAAATCCAGGCATCACTTTTTCCTTATGCAGTGCTATGACCCCCTCACCCCAAAACCAGCCGTCCCACCCAGGGACAAATGTCTGTCGCCAAGTGACAGTTTTCCTAGGACCAAAATTGGCAAACAACTGATAATATTTGAAAATAATTGGATGAAACAGTGAGTGATTGAGTAGGATATTTAATGACGTCATGTCCTATTTCTCAAACAACACTGTATTTCAGTACGAACACTAAAAAGTTCAAAATTTAAAGAATTTTGTTTTGAAGATGTGCCCAATTGCCCATACACCTTTTTAGGGTGCCTGTGTCAACAAAAGATGGCATGCTCAGTCTGATATTTGCAGACGTCCCCGTGTCCAGGGTCCAAGTAAAGCAGTATAGAAGCAATTATACAACTTCAGGCAGATGACAAATAATACAATCAACCAAAAGCCACACAGCAGACAAGGGTGAAATTTCAAACTGATATGAAGTAAAAATATGGACAATTTTGGTAGCCTTGGAGGATGGGGTTTGTGGGCTGTGGCCACTCTAACTCTGAATACGGT
Source organism: Agrostemma githago (assembly GCA_958450325.1). Lineage (NCBI taxonomy): Eukaryota > Viridiplantae > Streptophyta > Magnoliopsida > Caryophyllales > Caryophyllaceae > Agrostemma > Agrostemma githago. The sequence goes on along the minus strand of OY288241.1, from coordinate 18,689,579 downwards.
CAAACTTTTCTGAGTAGCGCGAAAAAATCATGCAAGGTTCACCTATATTTTTTTAGCAAAATAAATATGGAAAAGTAACTGTAGCATAGGCGCATAGCTAATATCAGAAGAATAGCAAAATAAACATTGAAAAGTCGAATGGCACAAAAGTCTGAATAGAGATACACGGTCTTTGCTTCATTTTCATCAACATTTTTCAACCGCCTACAAAAAGGCTCCAGCTCAATGTAGGATAGGGGCTAAGACATACACAATGTCATAATTCTTAATACAAGAGAAAAGTGTCTTCAATCAAACATTGACCAAGAGAGGGACACTCATAAAAGACGCACTAAGCCATTTTGATTAAATACCTTATATGTAAAATAATTATTTTTTATCTACTGAAAATAAATGGGAAGTTTTTCCTTCGTAATAACAATACCCAAATGCCTCAATGCCTACTGTCTGTGACAGGATAGAAGGTGTGATATACACAGCCTGACTTCTAAGTTGTGGAGGGTGCTTGCAGATGACCCATAATTAAATTGCATTAACACTCTGCTAGTTTATGATACAAGCAGCACAGAGACTCTACTGAGAAAAAATAACTCTTCATGCTTCATATAAAGAAAAACACAGTTGTATCAGTATTTAAATATTTTGGTTACTATATTACCTAGCAGATAATCGGGTAGACAAATTTTGAGTGCTCACAAATGTGCTCACTCATACTACAATAGATAGTGAAGGTACCAAAAACCCTATCAGGTTTATTCTTTTTTGTTACAATTTAAAAGACCACAAAATTAATTGCCAACTTTCCATTGTATAACTAGACCTGAATGAATTAAATAATAAAACTCCCTCCGTATCAAAATTATTGTTTAGTTTCACTTAATGGTATCCCCGAAGTTATTGGCCAATTTTCCACCTTCAAAGTTGTTTTTTTTCCAAATCATTTTAGTGTTGGAAGGATTTACAATTTGGCTTGGAAGGAAGAAAATAAATCTCTCCATTTCCCTCCATCACAACTTACCAACTCTCTCCACCTCCATTTTGCTAACCAAACAAAGGTACACACCCTCCCTAAATCCCCCTCTCTTTTCCCTCCAAATCCCTCAATCAAAACATAGCCAAAATATTTCCACCGATGGTGAAGGGGTTTTGATTGGGCTTTGGAAAAAAAGGAAAATGGAACCCTTCTAATCCCTCCCATTCCATTTCTCTCCACCCTCATTTGTTAACCAACGAGGCATTTTCTTATCCCTTGTACCTTGTCCCCTGGCCCCTCCTCGCCCTTTACCTCCAAATCCCCTAATGCAAACAAACCCTTAGTCAGGAATTATTTAGAGACAACAATATAAGCACTGAAACACAAAACTACAGGTTGTGCAAAGAGCAGACAAAAAGGTTTACCAAAAGGTCTCTTTTCCTGTTAGACAGAAGAATTGTGTAAAGAGATAAGATGATCATGTTCCATCAATAATTCAATACAAAAAGACGCATAAAAATCTCACATCACATACCTGAATAAGAAACTCACAAGTCACGAACGAAAATAAATCAAATACAAGCCTAAAACGTAGATAATAGAGTCGACAAAAGGCACAACTAGCAAATGATGATCCTGTTACATCAATACAAAAAGAGAGGACAGAAATATTTACAAAATTGCTCATAGTTTCCAACCGGTTTAAAAAGCCTCAACCAGGGCAGTCTATAAGTCTATATGAAAGATGAGAGATAGACTAAATTGAACATCAACCCCTTAAGAATATTCTAGGCAAGAAATTTGGATTGATCAAAATTTCTAGATATAATTGTATACAGAATGTGAGGAAATCAGAAAGCATGCTCGATATAGTTCTATTCAGCCATAAGAAACACCAAGATGCTAGTGGACACATTTATGGTGCAATGACCAAGATTATGCAATGACAATCAAATGTAGATAAAGTCACTACTTCATACTCCCTCCACATTTTATTGCTCCTCCCATTTCATTAAAATACCCCTCACATATATTAAAGAAAGGGGAGGAACAATATGATATGGAGGGAGTATCTAATACCATTGCACTCACCCAATTTCCCCATGTATGAGTACCACGGTTAACTCTTCGATATCAAATGAAGCAAAAGGCTCACAATTTTTTGGCTCTGTATTATGATAGAATAAAGTAAAAAGGTGCTTCTTTTCCCCGTGAAATAACAATACATGAATCATGATGCAATTTCCGATGAAATTTTCATTTAGAATGATACCTAAACTGTAATCTGGTGTTGGACGAGTAGAAAGATGAGGGCTTTCTTAACAAACTATGGAAAAGCAGAAAATCTCACACCAGCATACAGATCACTGTGCTATAACAGCATGCCTTCAAATCTCCCAACAACAGTTTAAGCGTTTACAACCATGCTTTTCTGAGGATTAACACGCATAACACAAAATGCTCGTAATCCAAGTTTTTAATATCTAAGCAAGCACCGATTTGCTGCCATGTACAGCAACCAACATCAAAATTGCATTTACAAGTTAGAAGGGATAGACTACGCAAGTATGCAGGTGAATAGAACATCACTGAATCTCCTCCTCTCTTCAAATATAGAACAGAAAAACAACCAACATCAAAACTAAATACCACAACTAATATTTGTCCAATTTAATCACTTGTTTCCAATCTACTCTTTCCTTTCTCCACATAAAAAGTAGCACCAAAACTAAGCATATCTACAACAATTGTAAAAATACAATAAACCGCTACCAAATTAACTTAATATCAGAAGAAGAAAGCACTGAATAATCAGCCCCTATTTCCCGATAGGTTCACGAGTTCTAAGAAAGTCACCTCATGGTTATACTCATTACATATCCCCCATAAATCAGCCCCTTTTTCCTTCCCCATATATAGTACATTGGTTTATAAATACATCAGATCAGAGCTTTCCTTGAAAAATTGCTGAAACCCAAAACATATTTCTATCCATTATCAGTTTATTTAAAACAAAATCAGACCTCTCCTTCACTAAGAGAAAACACACAAAAGTACCCAAACAGTATCATATTTATGGCCAAAGTCCCAACACCAAGAAATGCTCAAATCAGCAATAAACAACCTTACAAAACCAGCGCAATCACTGCAAATAAGAAAGATTAGAAAGTACCAATTGCGACCAAGAACTTCTTCAGCTCGATATCCAGACAACATTTCGAAGACAGTATTCACATAAATGATTGGATGATCAGGCTCAAGCGCATCCGTTACAACAAAACCACACGGCGTCGTTTGGAGCAAATTTCCCATTGGAAAAGGGACCCCACCTCCATTATTAAGCAAAAAACCTCCAAATTCTTCTTCTTCTTCTTCTTCTAAACTTTCTTCGGAGCTACTATCCCACTCCATATTTCTCTCTTTCTTCAACAAACCCTAAATTTCCCTCTTCACTCACTACCCCATGAGTGAAATCAGCTAATTGAACTAAACAATTGAGAATTGTTTGAGATTAGGGTTTGTGAAAGATGATTGGTTGATTTAATTAGTGAAGGATTTAGGTTGATTATAGGAAGAGACGAAGAAAAGGGATAGCATCGATTGTTTGAATTGAGGTACTACAAAATCAGGGGATAAAATGGAGGAAAAAAGAAGGGAATTTTAGGGTGAAATTGGAAATTGGAAGAAGGGATATTTGTATTTCTGGGTTGTGTGCTTTACCGACTCCTGCACTTTAGTTTTGTCTCCGGTGGTGTATGTGAGACCATATAAAAATAAGTCCCTCTTATCCCTCACTAATTGTTTGCAACACTATGAATAGAGCCATAGAGGAGAGTAGATGACGGCAAAACAACCAAAACGAACCGTTGTATCTTAGTTTGGTGGTACGGAGAGCACAATATAGGAGTATACTCTAGGTTTTAAGTTCGATTTTCCCCCAAATTGTAATACGATTATATGCATTGAATTGAAATAAATAAAAAATGAAAGAGAGCATATTCCTTATTCGTCCTTGCATTTGAATTGGTTTCCTATATTACGCCACATAGCGTGTCAGCGTGATAGTAAAACTTAAATGGATTACAGTAAAACCAATCGGATCACTTTGAGTTAAATAATGACCAGTTTAACACAAAAAAGTGGTAACTATTTATCTGAAAGTGATAATTAACTAACCTAAAATAATCACTTTTTACCATGAATTGCAAATTGTTACTATTATTATATGGTAGAACGGTTGTACACAATAATTATTCTTGCTAAAAAGGTATGATATAGAAGGGTTTTATGATGTTGGCAACAAAAAATAAAAAGTAAGAACAACACTAAACTCGAGTAATAAGAGTTTTCTTACTCCAATCATGAGATCAGAGATTCGATTCTTACCCGCGACATAGTACGCTCATTTGAACAAAAAAAGTGAGTTATATACTTCTATACAACGAAAAAAAGGATTATACCTCCAGAGGTAGAGGAAAACTACACAACTTGCCCATTATGACTAGTCCATTATCTAAGATTTTGAGCTAACAAGTTGAACTTTCAAAATAAGTGCTTATTCAACTTCGTATTAAACACTTTGATCATTTTAAGTTATTTTAACATGTTTCAAATAATTTGGGATTATTTTTTCACAATTATTTCGAGATAAAAAGTGTATCCATGGGACACCGTTGATATATATTATGATGATAAAAGCTAAATTTTGTCTATGTGACAAACTTTTCAAACCTTTTGAGCTTCGTATGAAAGTTTATGAGCTTTTAATTAAAGTATCTGAGCTTAGTACGATCTAGTGCAATTTCAGCTTCGTATAGGATGCACACACTTTAGCATGATGTAAACTATAAGTTGAAAAATGATTTCAACCACAGACAACCTTGTTCAAATTATCATAACAAACAAATTAAACGAATATAGTAAGTTTGGAGTTACATCATCACTGATAATCCTCTTGCGTCATCAAAATTTCACGAAGACCTACGCGTGTCTATTACATGATGATTATTAGTAGACATAATTCATACATTGTCCCTCACTTTTCCTGCATTACTCGATGCCCGTTACGTGCGCAAGTCTCAACACCCTTAAATTTTTCACAAGCTCGACTACTTTGAATATCCATGCATCAAACTCCTCTTCCTAGTAAAGTTTTTCCCTTTCTTTGTCTTCCCCTTTGGATTTTATATTCCATCAACATCACCTCCCTCAACGTTAGAGAATTCGATGCTACCTAATACAACCTCGATCTTGCCTTTTGCCTTCTGAAAGCAATTTATGAACAAAAGGGGAATTAATTTTTTATATAAACTAACAATTATAAAAGTTGTGAATGATTGAAAACTTGAATTTCATTGATGAATGTACATGAATATATATAGTGATACAATGACTTGAAGCCTAAGCTAGGTACATAATCGTAATCTAAAGATATGATAGATAACTACCTAGAATAACAAATATACAATAAGCTAAAACAGGAGAAATATGAACAAAAAGATATGGGTAGAAGATACACGCTCTAACTAGAATTATTGTGATCAGGAACCGATATTGTACAAGATATCGTAATATTATTGATACGCTCCTGCAAGACGGTCGGTTGAGGAGTAAGACCAGTCTTGGATACGAGAGTAAGGAATCGGGGCTTGGGAAGCGCTTTCGTGAGGGCATTTGCAAGTTGATCTGAACCATTGATATGTTGGACATGGATGAGACCTTGCGTTCGCAAATAAAGTGAAACGAGATAGCAGTGTGCTTCATTCGGGAATGAAAAGCCGGATTGAAGGAGTAACTAGCTGCACCAAGGTTATCTGTAAAAATAATCGGGGTGTCGGATGGAGTAACACCAATTTCGTGAAGAAGACCACGGATCCAAATCATTTCAGCTGTAGTATCAGCCACAGCCCAAAATTCATCCTCAGTTGATGACCGAGACACCGCTCATTGTTTCTTGGAGGACCAGGCAATAAGATTCATACCGAGATATATGAGGAAACCAGAGGTGGAGACGTAGTCGTTTGTATCCCGAGCATAATCTGCGTCATAATAGGCATGAAGATGAACGAGACTTGATTTGAGAAGATGAATACCGTGATGAAGAATGCCATTGAGATATCGGAGGAGTCGTTTTAGAGCGGTCCAATGATCCAAGGTAGGATGGTTAAGGAACTAGGCTAATTTGTTGAATGAAAAGGCAATATTGGGTTGGGTAAATGAAAGGTATTGTAGGCTGTCGACGATGGCCCTATAGGTGGGCTCATCTTCGATGGATTCGTTGGGTTGGCAGGTTAAGGGTTTTTTGGGGGTGAGAGGGGTAGAGGCAGAGTTAGCATCTTGTATATTGTAGCGGGTTAAGATATCAGATATATACTTGGTTTGGTTAAGGTGAAGTCCGACAGAGGTGGGCGTTACTTCAATTCCCAAAAAATAGGAGAGAGAGCCAAGATCTTTCAATGAGAAACGAGTCGAGATGGCCTTAATGAACGAGGTAATGGTTGTCGGGTGAGGACCGGTAATAATTATGTCATCGACATAAATGAGAACGTAGAGACGTGTGTGTGATGTGTGTAAAATGAAAAGCGAAGTATCATAAATAGATTGAGTGAAACTAGAGGAGGTAAGGAACGTACGGAGCTTGGTGTACCAAACTCGGGGTGCTTGTTTAAGGTCGTATATCGCTTTTGTGAATTTGCAAACTAGAGGAACGCGTTGTTGACATCTAGTTGACGGATGGGCCAGGATTGTGTAACAGCTAAGGTAAGGATAAGACGGATAATGATGGGTTTGACTACTGGGCTAAATGTTTCAGAGTAGTCAATGCCATATCGTTGGTTGAAGCCTTTGGCAACTAGACGAGCTTTGTGTTTGTTGTGTGATCCATCCGGGTTATATTTGAGATGGAAGATCCACTTACATCCTATGACGTTGTGGGCTGTATCGGGAGGTACCGGTGTCCAGGTTCGGTTATTTTGTAAGGCATCAAACTCTGCAATCATGGCATTGCGCAATAGAGGATCAACGAGGGCCTGCTTGACCGTCTTGGGAGTGGTGTAATAAAGGATAAGTAAGGTTGCTACATTGGCAAGTTTCAGGTTGAAATAACGTGGGTTGGGCTTAGAGATGTTGTTGGAGAGACGTGTGGTAGGTCGAGCAGGGAGTCGAGGTGGAGAGCCGGGGCAGATACTAGAGGCGAGTCGGGGTTAGAAGAGGAAGAAGAGTCAGGTGACGCAGGGGTTTTGGCCTGGGAGGTAGATCGATGTGGGGTGGCGTGGTGGTAGGGGAGGTAGGGGTGGGCGACTGGGTAGTGGTGGTTGTGGGGTCGGTGCTGGGCAGAATAGGGACTGAGAACGGAGGGTGGCCGATGAGGGTATGGAAGAGGATGCTTGGGTGAGCCTAGAATAAGTAAAGTCCTTTTCAATAAAGCGGACGTGTCGTGAAGTGTATAATCTATTCGAGACGGGCTTGAAGCAGAGAAATGCACTTTGTGTAGGAGAGTATTCAAGGAAGACGCATTGTAATGAACGAAGGTCGAGTTTGTGTTGTGTGTATGGTCGTAACCAAGGGAAACATAAGCAACCAAAACTGTGAAGTTTGGTGTAGTTCGGAGGTGACTTAAAGTGTCGAAAATAAGGTCTTTCGTTTGTAATGTGGGTGTCAGAAAGCGATTAATTAATTAGGCCGCTATAGTAAAAGCAAATGGCCAAAATGAGATGGGAAGATTGGCGTGGGTGAGAAGGGAGAGCCCCGTCTCGATAATATGACCGTGACGACGTTCCGCAGCCATTATGTTCAGGCATTTGGGGTGGACTCGTGAGATGTGTGATCCTGTTATCGAGGAGAGACGGGGTGAGTTTTTGAAACTCTCCGCCATTGTCGGAGTAAAAACGCTTGACCAAGGTTTGAAAATACTTTTCAACTAAAGCTTTAAACCGATTAAAAGTGGTGAAAGTGTCAGATTTACGATGAATAGGGAACAACCAAATATAATGCGTAAAGTGGTCAATAAAAATAACATAATATTTGAGATTAACGGGTGATAGAACCAGGGCGGTCCATACATCCGAATAAATAAGATCTAGCGGCGCTTTAGACTCTAAACTTGAAACGAAAAATGGCAACTTGTGTGCCTTATTCATATGACACGAAATGCAAGGATGACAATAAGAAATAAGTAAATTAAGACTCTTATTGAGATGTCGTAAAGTAGTAGTATTGGGATGGCCAAGGCGATGATGCCATTCAGAGGAGGAAATGGACATGACATGAGCATGATGAGACGGTGTAGACGGTGTCCATTCATAAGACCCTTGATTAAGTTGGCTTTGAAGCAGAACCGCTCCTGTGGCTTGTGCCTTAATAACAACGGAAGATTATTGTGAGAATATAATAATAGCGTGATTATCGATATAAATTTGAAGAATGGAAAGAAATTACGGGAAATAGACGAAACACAGAGAACATTAGTGAAACGAAGTGTATGAAACGAGATAGGGATATAAAAGGAACCTATATGAGTGATCGGGAGAGCGTATCATCAGGTCCGTCGTAAGGAGAGTGGAGAACAAGAGTATAAAGATCGTTTGTGATGTGGTGAGTCGCACCGGTGTCGAGAAGCCGCGGGTATTATTGAGAGAGTGAAGGTACGAGTATTATTGGAGAAGGTACGAGCAAGGGTTGTCCATGCTTCATGGGATGTAGTAGCGTTGGTGATGAATGAGGCAACAGACGAGGACAAGGTACCGACAAGCGCTCTAAGGATGAACTGATCTTGTCGGGACCAAGAACCGTAAGCAGGGTTCGGTTTGGGAGTTGGTTTAGGGTCATCTTCGGTGGGTTTGGTTTTGTCGGGTAAGGTGGGTTCCGGGGATTTGATTGAGCCGTCAAGATAGCCAAAGAGTAAGAGGCCATTGAGATGAGCACGGATCTGAATGCTTATTGTTTGTAGGTGAGAGGATCGGTTAGTTGAACACAGTTTTTAAAGTGTATGACATATATATAGCGGTTTGGTGGGTTCGTCGGAGTTTTCGATTTGGGATGATGATGGGGCCATCGGTTAAGGGTGTGGGAACAGGGATGCGGATTATTGGATTGCAAAAGAACACTCTGATACCATAACAATTATATGAGTTGTGAATGATTGAAACTTGAATTTCATTGATGAATGTACATGAATATATATAGTCATACAATGACTTCAAGCCTAAGCTAGGTACATAATCGTAATCTAAAGATATGAAAGATAACTACCTAAAATAACAAATATACAATAATTGAAGCCAAAATAGGAGAAGTATGAACAAGAAGATATGGGTAGAAGATACATGCTCTAACTAGAATTATGTGATTAGGAACCGATACTGTAGAAGATATTGTAATATTATTGATATAAACAACCAATTATGTGAGTTGAGCAAGTGACCTAAGAAGTCGAGCTATTAAATAGGGAGATTGAGTTAATACAAAAAGAAGCCCAGGCCAATTTTTTGAGCTATAATGAAAACAACTCGAGCCAGAAAGAAATTACTCCCTCCGAGTTTGAATGATCTTCCCCTTTGTTTAATATATGTGAGGTATATTTTAATCAAAGGGGAAGATCATTCAGACTCGGAGGGAGTATAATGTAATATATAAAAAACCAAGCTAATTGTAATACTTGTGATGAATTATTGAGCGTATGAATAAACTTACTAAGCTATCATGAAAATAATTTGAGCTACGATTAAATATAATGTAATGTTTAAAATCCGAGCTTATTGTTATACTTTCTAAGCTAATCAATATACAGAGTAGTTACTACACATATTTTTAATTTGAGCTTGCTCATTAAATAATTAATCGATATCATAATAATTATCTGAGTTTCGTTATAAATTAATTGAGCTACCATATAAACTTTTCAATCAATATTTAACATTCAAAAATATTAAATAAAATTACAATAAATTATAGTATATTAGAAAACACAACAAATTTTGTACGGAGTATATTAAAAATCATGAAAAAATTTGTTGAGATAAAAAAGTTGCTCATTAAATAAATAACCGAGATCATAACTATCGTAGTTTAATCCTAAATAAATTGAGTTACCATATAAACTTTTCGAGCAATATTTAACATTTCAACGACAAAAATCTTAAATTTATAGACAAATAAAATTACGATTATTTATGGTATATGAGAAAAACCCAACCAATTTTAATTACTAATGCGTACAGACATATTAATATTACCATGTGTGGACACTGCCACCAGCGCGCGCAGCCGCGCGGACCATCACGACGGCCACCCACACGGCCCATCGGACGCCTGGGGTCCGGGCCGATCCGATCTCGCGTTCGGGGCAAAATGTCGGACCTTGATTTGGTTGATGATTTGAAATGTACTAGATAGACGTATGAGCGCATCTATGTTTTCGTTGAATCGATGGAGATGTGGTTGTAAACGTTTAAAGGTCGATTCATTTGGTCTGGCGACCGCTTTAGTGAACCGAATTTATTGCCAATTTGTGGAGTCGCCACCGAGTAATTTTGGGATACTCGGAAACCGTTCAAGTCAACTTTAATCCTTAGCCGGCTCAAAGCTGAGTGACATAGGGACCTAAAGATAAAGACTTGTACCCTTAAGCAATCCATGTCTAGAATGACTCCCACTACCAATGGTTTCGGACATCCGAAATCCGTAGATTCTGAATAAGTGGTGAGAGTACGTATTGGGAAGCCAACGTTCGATAGACGTTAACACCCAATCGCGCCCGCACGTAGCGGTCTCTAGTAATCAATCGGTGGGATGATAACTTCGTTCCAATTGTGGCGTAAATGCGATAACATCCGTTGTTTTAACCCTATTCCTTGCTATGTCGGTTGTTTTAGAGACAAGTAAGTTTGTCATCAAAGTAAGTGCTTTTACATTCTTTGCATGCGGTTCCACGTGACAAGCAGGCCATGAAAAGATGCACGTAGGAGAGTAGAGAGTACTAGATAGTATTTGTATTAGCAAATAAATTTTAACGTGATAATACAAATATTAGTCATTTCTCGTGGTATACCTTACCTGGTATTTTGCTTAAAGTGCGTCTGTGCGGTATTAATAAGGACGCGTAGAGCCACATGTGAGGTGTGAGCATCAAGATTAATACGGGACTAGACGACTGCTCATTTTGGTTAAGATTAATTTGTTTACGTTTTGGATTCGTGTTTGATGATTTAGCATGCGATTATGGTCATAAAAACGGTATATCATACGAAAGCGATAAATTGCACAATGTAATTGATGGGGGTCGGTTGCCTGCCTTTGGCCGCCTGCCAATCAGGCCCCGGGGCGACCAGTCCCAGAAGGAAGAAAGGTCTGTCCAGCAGCCTTTCCATCAAAATCACTGAAATCTCCAAGTGTGGCCCTAATCCCTTGAGCCATCCGCCAAACAGAGCAAACCAGGCTTGTCGCCTGCTTCCAGGGCGTTCCCGCTTGAACAGAACCGAAGGAGAGCCGAGGACCCATCCGTCATTTTGCCTAAGGTAAGGAGAAATGGGTGGACAAGGTGAGTCCACGTGTCGCGCCAACATCCACCCATTTCCCACCTCTTCTTTCTCTTTTCCTCTCTCTTGTGGGAAGGTATAAATACTTACCCATTTCCCACATAAGAGGGGTTGGATTTTCTCTCTCTAGACTCTTACTCCTAAAAACGCCACCTAGTTCCTCACGAGCTAGGTTCGTCAAGGCATTTCACGGACTGACTTAGGCATCGGAGAGGGTTTCCTCGGACAACCTCCGAGGCCCTGTGCGTTCATTGTGCAGGGAGCAGGCCATTTCCGCCGGGAAGGTCCGATCTAGGAAGTGAGAGAAAGGGGAGACCAAGGGAAATCAAACGGTCATTTGTTCACCATTAACCCGATTATACAGCCCGGATCCTAGGCCGGGTGAATTGTTTCCGTGACCGGAACAATTTGGCGCCGTCTGTGGGGAACTTACGGTTGTGCTCACGAGTTACCCACTAAAATCAACCACTCATAATCACAAAACCAAAACAATTATGCCAGAAATCGTTGATGCCAGTGCAGGAACGGGTCCGACGGTCCCACCGGTGACCCCCCTGTATGGTATGCCGCAGTCGGAGAAAGTTCCTCCTGCCATGATCTTAGGGGTAGGGGGAACCAGTCTCCTCGGTGGACCTAACACTGCGGTGACCCCTGAGCTGGGGACACTCACACGACACGCTCTTAATCTGACCCCAGCTCAGATGGCACAGGCAGCCGCTTTCTTCTCTGCGATGCTGAACCAGGATCTCACTCCTGAAGACTTGGTAGGCAGGGTCGCATCGGCTCCCAGGCAACCATCCCCTATCAGCAGGGATGAGGCTGGGGGCACGAGGCGGACCGCCGCCAGAAATGCTCAGAGAAAAGCGAGGAGGACGGCTCAAGCGTATACGCATATGCAAAGGCGCATTACTACTGGCGATCCAGAGCCACCCGTCCAGCAGGCGTTCTCCATCCACACGACAGAATCAGCGTCTGGAGGACAGGGAGGCTTATCCCGGGGATTACAGGAGCGCATGAGGCCCAGGGAGCCCATGTCGAAACGCTTGGGAGAAAAACCAGGCGGAGTTTTCTCCAGACTAACGCCTGCGGCCAAGGAACAGTCGGCCCCAGGCTTATCCCAAAGCCTGCAATCCAGACTCAACCGGGGACAACCGCTCGAGTCCAGGTACCATCAGGGTGAGAACCTCTGCCACTCTCAGAGGAAGAGGCCCAGACAGACCTCCCCGGAAACAGAGGATGAAGCAGCCAGTAGGCCGCCACCAGGGTACCGCTCCCCCAGTGCGAGGAAACCGACCCATAAACAATGGGAATCTCACGGTAACCAGTCTGGGGAAAGCAGGTCACGCCTGGTAGGCAGGCCCACAAAAACCCCGTTGCACCCTGAGGTACAAGAGTACCCCATTCCAAAAATCAAAATGCCCACCATCAAATTTGACGGGACGACAGATCCTGAAGACCACCTTGCAGCCTTTGAGAGCCACATGGGCATGTATGACGTAGATGATGCCATCTGGTGCAAAGTTTTCCCTACCACTCTGGTAGGACTCGCGCAGGGATGGTTCAGGGACCTCCGCCAGGGGTCAGTCAGGTTCTTCATAGAGTTGGCTGAAATTTTCCTCGAACAGTATGCCGGAAATAAGAGAAGACGCCTTACCCGTTTCGATCTCATGACCCTGAAACAGAAAAAGGGTGAGAGTGTGAGGGAATACATGAGAAGGTTTGATCTATCCTACCAGCAGGTTAGGGAGATCGATGATTCCACTGCCGCCTACGCCCTGACAATCTCCCTACTTCCAGGGGAAATGAAAAACCAGATGATCAGGGCCCAGCCAGAAACCCTGGCCATGGCCAGGAAGATTGCTGAAGGGTTCATTCTGCAGGAGGAGTTCCACGGCCTGACGGACACCCCTGCAGGCCAAACAAAGCCTCAAGGGGGACCGCAGGGTGGAAGGGGCAGAAGTGAGCCAGGCAAGCAAAGGGAAGAGGGAGACACTCCCAAGAAGGAGCGCACAGTCTACCAACCCAGATTCGACAGTTACACTGCTCTGAACAAATCCAGGGCGGAAATCTTCGAACTGGAAAAAGAAACTGCTAAATGGAACCGCCCGAACAAACCTCGCAGCCCAAAAGGAGACCCCAAGAAATTCTGCACTTTCCACGACTGTATAGGCCATACCACCGAAGAATGCCGTCACCTGAAGGACGAAATTGAGAAATTAATCAGGAACGGATGGTTGGCCAACTACGCAGCTAAGAATAAGTCTCAGAAGGAAGTGTCTGAAAAACCCGAGGGGTCAGTGCAAAACCGCATGGTGATCCATGTAATTTCAGGGGGCACTGAAGGCCAGCTCAGTTGAAGAGGCCAAAAAAGACAAATGCGCGAGCTGAGGAACCAGATCTGCTATGCTGAGAAAGCAGGGAGTCCAAGGGGAGTGACATTAAGCATCACCCCTGATGATGCAGGACGCGTGGTATATCCGCACAGTGATCCTTTGGTGCTGTCCCTAGAGATCAGCAACCATATTGTGCGAAGGTGTATGGTGGACACAGGCGCGTACACAAATTTGCTGTATAAGGACGCCTTCGAGAAAATGGGCCTGGAGAAAAGGCACCTGCGACCTGCCCCCGGATCATTATACGGATTCAGTGGGGCAGGCGTGTTGCCCATGGGAGTCATAGATCTGCCCGTAACCTTTGGAGAAGGCTCTACTGCCAGAAATGTCAGGGCAACCTTTGTTGTTGTGGATGCAAGATCTGCCTACAACGCCCTAATTGGCAGAGCCACCCTGGACGAAATCGAGGCGGCCATCTCCATCAGGGCTCTCACCATAGCGTATGTCACTGATTTTGGGCTAGAAGGAAAGGTGCGTGGGGACCAGGAGTCAGCCAGACAATGCTACTCCGTGGCCCTACAAGAGCACGAAAAAGAAAGGAAAGGAAAAAGAAAGGCTGACAGCTCCCCCAGCAGGGAGGGCGAAATCCCAGCCGAGCAACCGGCGCCCGACCACCTGGAGCCGGGGGGCGAAAGCATGTTGGTAGATTTGGAACCAGGCAGACAAGTCCTGATAGGAGCTGACCTGGAAAAATCCTACCAGGATGAACTGGTCAAACTGCTAAAAGAAAACAAAGACGTATTTGCCTATTCTGCAGACGAGATGCCCGGCGTTGATCCATCATGCATCGTTCACAAGCTGAACGTAAGCACGGATGCTCGCCCTGTAAAACAGAAGAAACGAAACATGTCTGCGGAAAAAGACGCTGCAATCAAGGAAGAAATTGACAAACTCTTGAAAGCAGATTTTATTGAGGTCTGTGACTACCCGGAATGGTTGGCGAATGTAGTCATGGTTAAAAAGTCGTCAGGCGCATGGAGGATGTGCGTAGATTTTACAAACCTCAACAAGGCCTGCCCGAAAGACTGCTATCCGCTCCCCAGAATCGACCAACTGGTAGACTCCACCAGTGGTTACTCCATGCTGAGCTTCCTAGACGCCTTTTCAGGGTATCATCAAGTATACTTGTGGCAGCCGGACAGGGTGAAGTGTGCGTTCATCAATAGTTCGGGCACCTACATGTACAAGATGATGCCATTCGGGCTCAAAAATGCAGGGGCTACGTACCAGCGGTTGGTTGATAAAGTGTTCGAGAAACAAAAAGGCAGAAACATCGAGGCTTACGTTGATGACGCCATCGTGAAAAGCAGAGAAGACAGAGAACACCTGATAGACTTGCAGGAAACCTTCTGCTCCCTGCGCGCCTACAAAATGAAACTTAATCCGAAAAAGTGTACATTTGGAGTCCGCTCCGACAAATTCCTGGGGTTCTTGGTCAGTTCTCGAGGGATAGACGCCAACCCTGAAAAAATTCAGGCAGTTCTAGACCTTCCTGAGCCCAAAACCATTAGAGACATCCAGCGCCTGATGGGCCGAATGGCCGCCTTAGCACGATTCGTCGCCGGATCAGCAGACAAGGCCACTCCTTTTTTCAAGATACTGAAAGGAAACAAACAGTTCAAGTGGGAGAACGAGCAGAAAGAGGCCTTTGAGCAATTGAAGGACCATCTTAAGAGGCTCCCTACCCTGGCAAGACCAGTAGCAGGAGAAAAACTTTTCCTCTACATTGCAGTGACCAATATAACTGTCAGCGCAGTCATCCTACGAGAAGAGGCAGGCGCCCAGCAACCTATATACTTTGTAAGTCATGCGCTGGGGGCAGCTGAGAAGAATTATCCGATGGTTGAAAAAGCCGCCTACGCGGTCATAGTTGCTGCCAGGAAGCTCAGACCTTACTTTGACGCGCATCCAGTCGTAGTCCTCACCGACCAACCCCTGGAAAAGGTGTTGGAAAAATTTGAAAAATCAGGGAGATTGTTGAAGTGGGCAATTGAGCTGAGTGGGCTAGGCATATCTTACCAGCCAAGAACGGCCATCAAGGCCCAAGCCTTGGCAGACTTTTTGGCTGAGTGCTCCCATTCAGGGGAGGAAGAAGCCCCTGCCCAGGAATGGATCGTGTATACTGACGGATCCTCGACAGCCAATGGCGCAGGCGCAGGCGTCGTACTAACCAGCCCAGAAGGGACTGACTTTGAGCATGCTCTCAGATTTGTTTTCCCAGCATCAAACAATGAAGCAGAGTACGAAGCAGTACTCGCAGGCGTCAGGCTAGCTAAAGCCGCAGGAGCAGAACGAATTGTCCTGGCGACAGACTCCCAGCTCATCGCCAACCAAATCAATGGAGAATACGAAGCAAGAGACCAAGCAATGGCCACATACCTGGAGATGGTGAAGGGAGAGTTATCCGGCCTAAAATCATATGAGGTCAAACAAATCCCCCGATCCCAGAACAACAGAGCAGATGCCCTGTCAAAACTGGCAACCTCCAGTCTACAGGACATCCGGAGATCAGTATGGGTCGACGTTTTACACGAGAAGTCCACTAACCCCTGTCAAACGATTAATACCGTGGAAGAAGAACTGGAAAGCTGGATGACTCCCTTCATCCAGTACAAGAGGCATGGTATCTTACCATCAGACTCGTTACAAAAGAGGAAGATACAGGCTAAATCAGCCTGGTTCATACTCATTAATGAAGAACTTTACAAAAAGTCTTTTACTTAGTCCCTGCTCAAATGCCTACGGGCGGATCAGGCCGCTGAGGTATTGGAGGATATCCACTCAGGGATTTGTGGACATCACATTGGTGGGAGATCGCTGGCCCACAAGGCCCTCAGGGCAGGCTACTACTGGCCTACCATGCTGGCAGATGCCAAGAGCCTGACCCAGAGATGCAGAAAATGCCAACTCTTTGCCCCATCGATCCATGCCCCGGCCCAGGAGCTCAGGCCAATCCTATCTCCCATCCCCTTTGCTCAATGGGGGATGGACATTCTAGGACCTTTCACGGTGGCCACAGGGGGCAGAAAATTCTTGATTGTCGCCATAGACTACTTCACCAAGTGGGTGGAAGCTGAAGCAGTGCCCAACATCACTGAGCCGGCGGTCAGGAAGGTGGTCTGGCGAAATATCATCACCAGGTTCGGTCTACCAAAGATGTTGGTATTTGACCACGGCAGGCAGTTCGACAATGATCCGCTAAGAATCTGGCTGGAAAGCCACAACATCTCAGTCGCCTACTCAGCTGTCTGTCATCCTCAAACCAACGGACAGGCAGAAGCAGCCAACAAACAAATCCTGAACGGCCTGAAGAAAATGGTGGATGACTGCAAAGGTAGGTGGGCTGACGAACTTCCCAGTATACTCTGGTCAATCCGAACTACCAGAAAAGAGTCTACAGGCCAAACCCCTTTTGGTCTGGTATATGGAGCAGAGGCACTATTGCCAATTGAGACAAGGATCCCCTCTCCGCGCTCCCTGCAGTACGACCAAGCCGAAAACGAAGCTGCAATGGTCGAAGCCTTGGACCTGGTGAACGAGTTAAGGGAAGAAGCCAGTACCAACATCGCTGCCTACCAGCAGCGAATGAGGAAAGCTTTCAACAGCAAGGTACGACAGAGGAATTTCCAGATGGGCGAGCTGGTTCTGAGAAAGACGCAGGCGGTTGGGAAGTCAAGAGAACATGGAAAGCTAAGTGCCAATTGGGAGGGCCCATACCAAGTAACTCAGGTTCTGGGACCAGGCACATACAAAATAGCCAACCTTGAGGGACAAGAGCTACATGCTCACTGGAATGCAGACACACTAAAAAAATATTACGTCTGAACAAGAATACAGGCAGTTTTTACTTTTACTAAAAAAGGCGGAGGACGGTCAAAAATGTCGACGGCTCCGACCACCCCAATGTCAAAAAGAAAATTTTAAGAGAAATGAGAAGATACAGATTTATACTCGTTGCCTGTTCACACTCGCGTCTTTCACACACAAACGAGCAGGGGGCAATAGGGGGAGGCCCCCCTGTTGCCAAAATTGGGAAAAGTGAACCCCCCAACGCAAATCAAAAGCCACCCTGCTTACCTCTGGGCAAGCAGGGGACATGCCATACTAACCAGGTCTGGGGGCAAGCCCCCAAACCTTGTATAAAAAACGCAAAAGCTACCCTGCTTACCTCTGGGCAGGCAAGGGGCAGGCCCCCTGGACTTTGAACGAAAAGCCAGGGACAGGCCAGGCTAACAAGGACTGGGGGCAGGCCCCCCAACCTTGTATAAAAAACAGAAGCTACCCTGCTTACCTCTGGGCAGGCAGGGGGCAGGCCCCCTGGACTTTGAACGAAAAGCCAGGGACAGGCCAGGCTAACAAGGACTGGGGGCAGGCCCCCCAACCTTGTATAAAAAACGAAAGCTACCCCGCTTACCTCTGGGCAGGCAGGGGGCAGGCCCCCTGGACTTTGGGCAAAAGCCAGGGGCAGGCCGTACTAACAAGGACTGGGGGCAAGCCCCCCAACCTTGCATAAAAACACAAAAAGCCACCCTGCTTACCTCTGGGCAGGCAGGGGGCAGGCTCCCTGGACTTTAAACAAATGCCAGGGGCAGGCCAAACTAACAAGGACTGGGGGCAGGCCCCCCAACCTTATGTAAAAGTGAAACAAACAGGAACCTTCCTACCTACAGGCAGGCAGACTGCGAATCAAATCCATGAAGAATCAAAATATACAAAAGCAAACAGAAAATTCACATATAAAAGAAAAAGTAGTGTCAAGGGAATACAGGACAAGAGTTTTCAAAACAAGTGATTACAACCAAGAGTACGGCAGCCGGCCACCAAAGGGCTCGGCGCGCAAAGAAGTAAGGAAATTAAAACGTTGGCACAGGCGCAGCAGGGGACGAGCAAGAGCCCTCTGAGGAAGACTGCCCTCCATGTTAAGCAGGGGGAGCGTCTGGGCCGGAAGCATCTCCCTCAGACAGCCTGCGCATTTGAGCTTCATCCTTAGAAGTGTAAAGGGCCCGGAAAGCATCTTCGTCAAAACCCGGGAACATCTCCCTGACAGCTTCCATGACAACCTTCAGGCAGGAGTTAGCACCATTAACGAAGCCCGCCGACACAGCCATTTCCACCTCCTGAAGAATCTCACCCCTCTCCTTCTCCCAATCCTCGGTCTTCGCCGCCAGATCGCCGAGGGCCGCCTACAGATCAGAGTTTGCCTTGGAAAGGCGCTCCCCGAGGTCAATAACGCTCTTCTTAGCATGGTCCAGTTCAGCTAAAGCCTTTCTGGCCTGCTCCAGTTCAGCAAAGGCCTGCTGTGCTCTCTTGAACTCCTCCCCCAGGCGAGACACTTCCCGGGTAGCCTTCTCGCTCTCAGACTTCCAGTGGATCGCCTGACCCCTGGCCTCTTCTAGCTCAGTCTCCTTTTTCGCCAGCTGATCCTTCAGGCTGGCAATGAGAGCAACATCCCTCTCAACTGCAGAAAGGCGATCGGGGTTGGCTAGTTCCTCATCACTCAGGCGACCAAGGGCAGCCAGCTCCGCGGAAGCCTGCAAAATTCGGGAGGTGCGCTTAATATACTGGGTCACTTGGCTGGTAGCAGACTTGACAGTCTTGAGAAGATGGTCTGTTAGAACTGCTCCTGAGTCGAAGAGTAGGGCGGAAACATCTTGGCTGTCACCTGCATTATAATGGAACTCAACGTTCTCCTCAGAGAAAAGGGTGGCGGGAATCTCCGGAGCAAGACGCTTGGGTTCAGGCGTGGAAGTCTCCAAGTCCACCACCTGGTCAGTATTAGGGGCCTCCCGACTCCTCTTTCTGGTCAGTGCCCGGGGGGTACTCTCCCCAGTCTCCTCGGAGCCTGCGGCCCGCGACCTCGGGGGAATCTGAATCCCTGCTGAAAGGCCCTCTTGCCTGCCAACAGGCGAAGGGGTAGCCTCGAAAGCAATCGCCCTCGCAGCTGGAGAGGGGGTGGCCTCAGAAACCGCCGTCTTGGCAGGCGTAACTCGAGGAGGAGGGGGAAGCCTTGGCCTACTGAATGTCAAGCCCTTCAAATGCTTCATCAGATTCTTCTCGCCTCTCTTAAAACCAGGGGGAAGAGAAGGGCGACTTTGGATAACAGTGAGATTCTCGTCCAGGCCCAGGCGTCTCACCTCCCCTTTCCTCCAGATAAAAGTGGCAAGAGCTGCAAGACAAACAAACAGGCTGTCAAGGCATTTTCAAAAGAAAAAAGAGTAAGAAGGAATCACCAGCATTCCTGAACTACCTTTATCTAGACCCGGGTTCATGCCCAACCGGGTCAAGTAATTGTCAGTCGCTAAAAGCTCCGCATGAGGGAGCCATAAGGTGGGGCCATACACCCCGTACTTGTTAGTGTGGCCTGCAAAGTAGGCCGTCAACTCCTTCTCCTTCTCACTTAGCTTAACCTCCAAGGCCTTTCCACCCACGCCAGGGTGGTACTCCTCAGGGGTCTCCATCCTGGTGTGGACATGATTCCTGAAGTGACGAGGAATCCTCCACCCATGGGTGCTGTGTATGTAAAGGAAGTTGTTCTTCCAATCCCTCAAGCTGTCCATACCAGGCCACACTAAACAATGTCCCTTCTGCCTCAAGAGGGACCAATAACCAGGGGAGCCCGTACTCCCAGAAGAAACCATCTGCAAACCCACCATAAACCGCAGGGCGTCGATGGAGGGCTCCATGCGGTGGAAAAGACAGGTCCAGACATATGAGATCAGCGCCCTGACAGCTGTGGCTGTCAGCTGGGCGACGGCGACGTTCATGCGCCTGAAGATCTCCTCTAAAACAGGATGGAGGGGAAAGCGAAGGCCAAACTCTAAACATTTATGGTAAACTGCTATGCACCCATCCGGGGGGTTGCATACAGTATCCTTTTCGCCGGGGACAACAACTGTATACCCCTCCCCGAAGTTATAGAGCCGCTCAATCACAACGGCGGCGTTCTTGGCGAGGATCACCTCCCGATTTTTCGGGTCAGGGAAAGTACTCAGAGGGATGCGGTATTTAGCCCTGTCTAAATAGTAAACCCTACCCTTTTCCCGACGAACGAGGGGGCCGGAAGTTCGGGAAGGGTTAACTTCCAACGCCTCGTCGTCCGAGTCGATAGCATCAAATGAAGGGGGGTCAGGAGAATTACCGCCCCCACTGTCCGCCGAGTGTTCTTCCTCAAAACCAACCTCACTAGAGGAGGAGGCAAAGTCCATCCCTTCTCCCCTCTTTGATGGGTCGATAAGGGGCAAAATCCTCTCACGGGTTCCGGACATGATTACTCTAAAAAAGATGCGGAAAAAAGGAAATCGAAGAGAGAAAAAGAGTGGAGGATGAAAATCTGACCTAAGATCGCCTGACAGCACGTCACAAGCCCGAAGAAAGAAGTCTCGGGGAGATGGGGGTGCAAGGTAGGATACGATCCGTCAATACTCCAGGGTTTTTGACAAGAAAGAGAATGAGGGAATGTCGAAAGAAAAGAAAGATTGGAAAAAAGTGAAAGAATGAATAACTGATCGCTTTTATAGAGAGAAAGGCATGCCAAGAGTCGCCTAACCCTCAGAAATTCACCCAAGGGCTGCGGTCCACGTGTCGCCCCTAGGAGGGTTTGCTCTAGGCGGCTTCCCAAGAAAAACCTCGGGAGGACCCAAGGGTGTCAGAAGATTGGTCACCCTATGACGTCCCTAAAAAAAAAAAAAAGAAAAAAAAGAAAAAAAAATCGCAACACATAAACGCATCGCCTGATCCTCATTTCATTAAAACCTTACAAAAGAAAGTTACATCTTAAGACAGATACGGGAAGAAAAATACATGAGGCCCAAAGTTCCGGCCTGGCAGAAATCAAACGCCCCGCCACGCAGGCCTAGTCATCGCCCAAATCTGGGGAACAATCCCCAGGGCTGCCTGGACTCCCGAGAGCCGAACCCCAGTCCCAGTCTGGGGAGCCCTGGAAAGGGTCATCAGAAGCTCTATCTTCATCCCTGTCGCTCAGGCAGCCAAGACCCTCGCTGTCATCAGAGTCATGGCTGCTATCTTCCCAGTCCCTTCCAAAGGGAACGGCCCGGGACTCGTCGCAGGTGCGACAGCCTGTCTTCTTCACAGGCGAAGAGGGACCTGACGCCAAGGAGGAATCAGTGTCAGAATTAGGGCCAACTTGTTCGGGGTGCAGCCATGGAAAGCACTCATGGCATCCCCTGTCGAAGCAGCCCCCTCCCTGGGAGCAACGCCTAAACCTAGGCGCAGCAGGAGGCGAGAACCTCCTAGGGCGTTTGCCCATCCTAACAGAGGCCCTCTGACTTCTCCGGCGAAAATGAAGTTGTGAACGGCGACTCCGGCGAACAGCTAGGTAAGCAGCACAAGCATATCTAAGCCTCCAAAAACCTCTGAAGATGAAAGTAACATGCCTAACTCCACGACGAGTTACACTTTTTTTGATCCAAGCCATGATTAAAGACAGAACAAAAATTGGAAATGGGTCATAAAAATAGTGAAGGAGGATGCAATTTATACGGAAAACAGAAACAGGGCATTAGTGGTGCCCCAACCACCTCTGCAAGGAAGAAAGCCAATCATCGAACTGGCACACTGCCCAAAAATTCTCTGTACAAAGGAGGGTAATCATAACGAAAGACGTTTTAACTCCCTGCGTGCTCAGAGGAATTAAAGCATGTTCCCTCGGGAACATGCGACGCATTAAATGCAAGTGCCCAAAGAGACAACCTCCCGTTGTCCCAAAGCAAGACGTCGCCTGCCGAGCAGGAACCCCGCTCCTCCTCAGCCGGCGAGGGCCAATTGATGGGGGTCGGTTGCCTGCCTTTGGCCGCCTGCCAATCAGGCCCCGGGGCGACCAGTCCCAGAAGGAAGAAAGGTCTGTCCAGCAGCCTTTCCATCAAAATCACTGAAATCTCCAAGTGTGGCCCTAATCCCTTGAGCCATCCGCCAAATAGAGCAAACCAGGCCTGTCGCCTGCTTCCAGGGCGTTCCCGCCTGAACAGAACCGAAGGAGAGCCGAGGACCCATCCGTCATTTTGCCTAAGGTAAGGAGAAATGGGTGGACAAGGTGAGTCCACGTGTTGCACCAACATCCACCCATTTCCCACCTCTTCTTTCTCTTTTCCTCTCTCTTGTGGGAAGGTATAAATACTTACCCATTTCCCACATAAGAGGGGTTGGATTTTCTCTCTCTAGACTCTTACTCCTAAAAACGCCACCTAGTTCCTCACGAGTTAGGTTCGTCAAGGCATTTCACGGACTGACTTAGGCATCGGAGAGGGTTTCCTCGGACAACCTCCGAGGCCCTGTGCGTTCATTGTGCAGGGAGCAGGCCATTTCCGCCGGGAAGGTCCGATCTAGGAAGTGAGAGAAAGGGGAGACCAAGGGAAATCAAACGGTCATTTGTTCACCATTAACCCGATCATACAGCCCGGATCCTAGGCCGGGTGAATTGTTTCCGTGACCGGAACAGTAATTAAATCACAATGTATGAGGACGGAGTTGCATTCTCAGAATGTACACTAAACGAAGTACGATGTGTAGACGATCAAGAATGGATCTTATAACGACTACTCAGATTTAATTTAGGTGTTTTAGTACTTGATGTTGAAGTTGTGGATGTTACGTAGTTTAGACGTGTTGGTCTTGACTGGCCGAACAGAAGTAAGACCTGTACACCACTTGGAGTGCAAGTGGTAGACACATCGTGGAATTAGTATCCACATAGGTCAGACTCGACGTTATCGAAATGCATAATTAAGGTGCGATATGTAAAGTTTGGTTTAGATGACAACCTAGTGACGATATCGACTTTGACGGGATGATCCTCCAAGCGTCTTGCGATGATTTTGGCATAGTTTTGCTACGGTGGGGCAAGTCGACGAGCCAACACAGGTGCCCTTTTTCGTTCTTGTCGAGTTAGAAACTCGAGGAACTACGAAGAGTAGTGTTGATTCGTGGAATGCGAATCGAGAAGAAAATAATCGAGTGGATCGTTCCTAATGTCGTGGACTGCAACGCTAAAGAAGAGTTGCAAGTTGTGTGCAGCTCGTGGAGGGGAAAAATTGATTGTTATGTTGTGTCAATTATGAGCAGAGGAGAGGGGTATTTATAGTTTTTCTCGTAGTTCAATCCGAGATTTCAGGTGCAGCACGTCGTGTGACCTGAAAATGAGGCGCCTAGCCTCAGGCGATGCAATTCTCAGGCGCCCCCCACCGGGCGACCGAGATTTTGAAGATCCGATTTGAAAAGTTTCCAAAGCGGAGTTATACGTGATCTTCGAGTTTGCTTGCGCGTTAATAATTTCATCCATTACCCTTGCGTGTGTGCCGTTTGGCTTCGGGAGCGCATCCCGAGGTTTGACTCGGCTTGACGCGCTGACCCGAGTTTAACTTTGCGTGTGTCGGGACCGATTTGGAGCCTCGGAGTCAGAATTAACTCTAGTTAGTGTTGACGCGACCGTAATGACACGAGTAAGACCGTCCTGATGTTGAATTAATTTTTTTCAGTAATTATTTGATTTATTCTATAGAAAAATCGTCTAAAACATCATAAAATTGTGTCATGTTGCAGTCCGATCATCCTCGAGTGTTTGTCGTGCATTCCTGCAGCCACTAGATACAAATCTGGGTGTCTACAGAAGCCCTCACTTTGATTGAGACTTGGATAAGGTGAAAGTCAAAGTATATCCTCCCAGGTTAATCGAGGATTATGACCTGGTGGTTGTCCGCTCGGATCATTTTAAGTCTATTGGACTACGTACTAAGGGTCCTCAGCCAAGGTTTAAAAATTATACCTGACCTCCTCGCCTGTGGTTGCTTGTTGATGTTTGATCTGGATTTACTTTGACTTGAGTTTGAAGAGTTATTGTAGTTGATTAGTGTTTAGATCTTCGGGCTTGACCCCATGTTTGAGTCTGTCCCTAGCCTTCGTAGTTGTATTCTTTGGATTAGGTTCCAATTATTCCTGGAGTTTGCATTTGTATTCTTTGGAATAGGTTCCTTTCTATCCTTGGACTTTGCATAATCGTTTTCTTTGGAACAGATCCTGTCTGTTCCTGGACTTTGCATATTATATTCTTAGGAATAGGTTCCATCCATTCCTGGTCTTTGCATATTGTATTCTTTGGAATATGTTCCATCTATTCCTGGACTTTGTTCATTGTATTCTTGGGAATAGGTTCCATCTATTCATGGCCTTTGCATATTGTATTCTTTGGAATAAGTTTCATCTATTCCTAAACTTTGTATATTGTTGAGTGGCTGTATAGTTTTTTTGTAGTTATTGTATTTGTATTTTGATCTTTCCTAGGACCGTTGCATAAACTCTTGGCAAGTGCATAATTGTGTTTGTATTGCTTCTTGCTCCTTTGTATTTAGAACTGGGGTTCGTGGTTTTCCGCTGGGGATGTAGGTTGGTTGCATTGGATTGGAGATTTGTTGGGGTAGTTGGTTTGTACTTGTGATTTTGTTGAAGGTTTTGCTATTTGCACTTGGTATTGCGAGAGTGGTTTGAATTGATGGGTACCGCTAGGGATTTTTCGTTGGTTTGCATAATGCACTGTGTCGGCTTTACGGGATGCTCTGCTGGGGATAGTGTAGTATTGGGTTGCTCTGTTGGGGATGATAATGCGGTTTGCAATTGTTTCTTTGCTAGTGGATGGGTACGCGTCCTTCGTGATCGGGTACTAAGGAAGGTGTCTGATTAACCCGATTTTGTCTTATGCTGAAGGGTTAGGCGCGAGCCTTCAGGTGGCCAAATACTAAGGCGCCTGTACTCCAGCGCTGTAGAAATGAGGCGCCTACAATGAGGCGGTTGAGATTTTGTTTTATTGACCCAAGATAAAAACGCGACTTGAAGGGCGATGGTTTCATTCGCTCAAAAATCCGACGCCTCTCCTTAATCGTCTCACATTTATTCTTTCGCCATTGTTACCGATTTCAAGCTCGATTTTCGCTCAATCTTGATAATGTCGACCCCAAGTAAGTGTTCTTTATTCACTATTGTCGATTTGAACTAGATTGATGCGATTTTGAATTGAATTTGCTTAAACCCTATAAATCGATTTGGGTGTTTTGTTCTTGCTATGTTTTGATGCTTGTTCTTTGTTTCCTTTTCGAATTAGAGTAGTATATAACTTGTAAGTGTAGTTATTTGCTTGAAATGAAAGTTTGAAGGTCCTTTAATGGCCTCCCATGGTCATATTTCAAAAATTAGAGTTTTAGGGATCGATTTCCCAGTTGTTCCCGTACTTGGCTCTTGTGAACTTGCTATTTTCTTGCTTGTGACATTGTGGGGAGCTTGTATGTCAATTTTCTGACCCGAAATGCACTCTAGGTCTCTTTGCGTGAGATTGTGAGGCTTACGATGGACCAAATGAGACCGTAACGATGCTAGATTTTACCGAAACCACTTTTATTGTGACCAGGGTTGAAAATAGGTGCTAGTGGGCTTTTTAGAAGTTTGATACCTTGCTTGAAAATTTTGAGCTCATTTTGACCCGTTTAGGTTGTCCTGACCTGACCTGAGAGGCTGAGATGCCTGTTTTGCTTTGTTTGACACTCAAAGATGGCACGAGACGTTCTCAGGAGGTCCCTATAGTTGACATGACCGGTGAGGCTTCCGGTTCGAGTTCCCTGACTTCTCGGATGGCCTATAAGAGACGTCGGAGTACCCTTTAGCCTAGGCTGGAGCCCGGGGCGATAAATGAAGCCGATTTTGATCGAGTAAAGAAACGTGTCTTGCCCGTGACGATCTAGAGGAGAAGACAGGTACCTTGGGCAGCTCTCGATGCTGAGGAGATAACTTATGTTGATCCCGTCTGGGCTAGGGATTGGAATGGACGACAATTAGTGCTCCGTCCAGATTTGCATGTGTCTAGCCGTACCATTAACGGCAAGGTGAGTACCTTTGATTATCTTCGATATTGATTTGTGTTTGATATTTATTTGTATTTGTAAGGTCTGCTTATACTTTCGTATCATCGTGATTTGCAACCCCCAGGTCCAATAAGGACCTTTTTGGGGTTTACAAAGTGTTTGGAGTTATATCTCAGAAGCTTAGCCCTAAGGCTAAGTAGTTGATCGTGAGGACGACCTTGGGTCCCTTAGTCGGGCATTGGGCTCGATTGGTCGGTTGCCAAACCAAGAGCAACCTGATTGTAATCCGAGCGATGGTGGATTGCTTTCATGACACGACCTCGACATTTCATATGTCGTTCGGAGAGGTTGGCATGACGTTCAAAGATTTTGGGGTGATCAGGTGGGCGCCGGAGGGCCCTAGGTTGGATAGTGCCAAGGTTATGGGTTGGATTGGGGACTGTCTCGAGCCTTCTGCTTGCGGCTCGCTCCAAGCCTTGGCCAGTTCTTATATCACCGACTAGTTTGAGAAAGTGACGATTTTGGAGGATCGGAAGCCCAACACGGCGGTGTAGGACGCCCGTCTGTGGTTGTGGTATTTCCTAGGTTTGACCCACTTCCCGGACAAGGGCAAGAAATTTAGTACTAGAATTTTGCCTTTCCTGGCTGACCTGAGTTAGCTGGGTCGTTTCGACTGGGTGACAGTGGGTTTCCCGGAGATGACTCGTTGTTTGCAAGCTATGGTGAGGCTGCAGAAGGTGGCCTCGAACACAGCCATACCCATCGTGGGTCTAAGTCTCGTGTTGGAGGTTAGTTACTTAACTTGTATTCGGTTTGGCTTTTGTTGGTTTCGTTTTGTTTGTTGACGATGTCTCGAGTTTTGCAGGCTTGGATCTATTCTTACTTTCCGTGTTTGGCACCCAAGACGGTGATGGTTTGCTCGGCCGGGATCGAGTGGAGGTTGGCTCAGACCAAGATGACTACTAGCCACTACTCGACGGAGAACGTGCTGGCGAACCAGATACGTTTCAAGGATGTAAGTTTTTCCTTAATTTGTTTTCTTAGGTAGCCCCAAGGTTAGGAATTTTGATATGCAATGTATATTTGTTTTTGCAGTTTGCGGCCCGTCCTTGGGCCAACTACGAGGGTTTGCTTGGGTATGTGGGGGCAGAGTTGAGGCCGAGGAGCTACAGGAGGATGCTCTACCCCGCGTTATTCCACCCGATTTGGTATCTGGGGGAGAGGCTAGTGCGCCAGTGCTTTTATGATGAGTTTAAGGTCCCGGTTGACCCTCTCCGGACCATGTTTAGGTCTCCGACTACGGCTGAGGCCTGTGAGGACAAGGATGGTGAGGGAAGCGAGGCGCCTCGTATGTGTCTCATGTTTGTCAGCGGTTGGCTTGCCACTGCATCGTGGTAAGTATTTGATTGTTCTTTGTTTGTTTTTGTTTCGTGGTTTAGGTTTGTCGTATTTTGAAATGTTGTTCTTTTGGTCTCGCTGGCTGATCCGACTGACGCTATTCAGCCCCCAGACTTCCCCCTGACATTGCTTAGGGTGGATGTCGCTGGGGTTGCCTTCACTGAGCCTCTTCCTCCCTACTCCTTGGAAGAGTTGGAGGCCGGGATAGGGTGGCGTAATCGGGTGTACAGGGTAAGTTTTGTTATTTTGCTTTGAAGTTGCTTTTATGGGTTAGGTTTTGTCGGCTAACTTGTTTGGTCATGTTATTCAGGTTTCGTCGGCTACCCATCAGCGGTTATGACAGGCTGCAAACCACTTTTGGGCCTACGCATCGGGGAGGGCTCCTGCCTCAGCTCGTGACACGTCTGGGCCTAGATCGGTAAGTGTTGTTTTTTTCTAGACGGTTTCAGGCTAGTTGTTTGTCTTGCCTTTTTGTTTTTTTTTCTAAGAAATAGTGTGCCTTTTATATGATGTTCTTGACCTGGTAGTGTAGTTAGGAGCGCGGGTAGCTGAGCTCGAGGCGGCTGAGCTCAGTATGATCCACTCTATGCAGGCTCGAGATATCGAGTAGTCGAGAACGCTAGGCTGAGGGAGCAACTGGCTCGGTTTCAGGGTAAGCCCTCGGAGCAATGCGAGGCTAGGGCGGAGGCTGAGATTGAGGTAGAGACTAGGGTAGAGGCTGAGGTAGAGACTAGGGTAGAGGCTGAGGTAGAGACTAAGGCTATGGCTGAGGATCGGGTTACAGGTGTTACTCAAGAGGTCGAGCCTACATGAGGGGTTCCCAGTACATGGTTGGCTACCGTGGATATGCTGGCTGGTCCGTTCAGCAGATGACGGGACGAGGTCTCCTACTTTTGATCTGGAGGATCTAGGCTTAGACGATAACATTGGTGAGCTTATACTAGCTATAGCAGCGGCCTCTAGAGGTCCTCCCTAGTTTGTAAACTCGGATTTTGTATCGGTTTTTGTATATTTGTATATTTGACCAAATCTTCTCGTGCTTGATCGGCTTGCTTTTGTTATGCTCCTAAAATGTTAGCTTTGATAACACGTAATCACGTAAACATTCCAAGGTTGATTTGCTTATGGTTGAGCCGCGTTTTAAGGTGTCTTAAATGCGTTAGGATTGAACGAGAGTGCAAAAATGTTTATCGGGATGCTTAAAATTTGTTAGTTTGAGCCGAGAATTGGATCAAGTAGAACGTCGATTAAAATATTTGACTTAAAATGTGCAAGGGACGTTCGAAACATCTATAAATGCTTTATGACTGGCATTTTGACAAAGTGTGCGTAATGTCGAAGGCGTGCATAATCGTGTTCGGATAATGACGCTTATTTACAATGCTGAATAAAAAAAAGTTGGACCACTTTTTATGCTTTATTTATAGTGCCGCTTAGGGCTACAACACGTATCGACAGTGCCGCACAGGGCTACAACACGCCTAAGTGGGGTAGCTTATCCCCCAAATAAAAAACTAAAAAAACGTCTAAGTCCGGTGGATCGGAGTAACGAAAGTGAATCGTCCGCTGAATTTCCGTTCTTGCACTGTGCGTAATTGTATTATGTTTGTGAGCCTTAGAAAAGGAGATGATTAGTTTAGGAGATCATTATCATCGCTCGAGGTTGTCGAATAGTAGCGGAGTGAGGCGCGACTCGTCGAGGGGCCTGAAACTCAGGCGTTGGCCTTCCAGCGTCCTGGTGTTCAGGCGCCTGGCCCCGGGCGACCGAGTTCTCAAGCGCCTGGCCTGGGGCGGCCAGGTTCTCGATTATGGAAATTTTTGTAATTTTTTTAATTGCGATGCTATTGTAGCTATATATACGGGTTATGGGTGTTCTCTTTTAGACACAATTAACATCCAAGTGTCTTGATAGCTGATCTCGCCCAAATCTGGATCGGTCGTTAACGATAGACAGAGAATCAAACAATATTTATCTGACTCGCAAATAAAACAAAAAAAATTAAATGTAGTCATGGTAGGTCGAGGTCGGTCCACAGGGAAAGCGATGTGTAATCGAGTGAAAGCTATGTGTATGGGATCTAATAGGGAGTTTTAGAGTCGAGTCTAGACTAAAATGCGATGAATAACAATTAGATAATCAAATAAGGAATATGTGTTAGGGGGAGTCAGGAATCGGAAATCGGGTTCTATGAGGCTCGGAATTGTGGGTCAGTCACAAAGTCGATAAAGGGAGAATGCCACCTTTCGATTTCTTCACCCAACTTAACTTGATCCCGCTTTCACGGCGAAAAAAGGTAAGTCTCAAGTCAAGGTAATTTCTACCCCGGATTTCGCGACCAATGGTAAGTCTCAAAATGAGGAATCTCTTAACTTGGGTTTCTCCCAATGATAGAAATGAGTCAAGGTCGATCTAGTTGGCCGGACTAAGTCAACAATGACACAAAAACCTCAAACATGATAAATCGACAACATGCAACCAAATCACAATCCCTTAATTCATATCACACAAGATCCTCCTCCCTGAACCCCTTAACAAGTAAACTACTCACAATTCATGAAGGTAACTACAAAAGTATTAACAATGGAGATAATAACATAAAAAAGCTTAATGATGAAAATAAGAGAAAATAAAACTAAGACAATGAAGTAAATTACGATCAACAAAAGAAACTACAAAGCGATCTAAAAACAACGCAAGCAAAATCAATGGAAACAGTGCAATTACGAAAGAGCAATAATATATCTAATCTAGAGATGACGGAGAGGAAAAGAAATATACCAACAATGGAGGAAAATAACAATAAAGAAGATGAATATTGCATAAAATAAGAAGAACCCTTGTTGAAGAGGACAATGAATTTCTCACTAATCCCTTGATAATCTTCAAAGAACTTCAAAAGAAAACTAGAATTCCTTACAAAGCTTGTATATAAATCTAGAGGAAGATGATGATTGACAAAAACTATGAATAACTAATTGTAGACACCCACATTTTGACCGCCAGGTGTCTATAGTAATTCCCGCCAAACACCCGATGATGATAGGACGTAAACGTGCTTTGACAGACTCGGATATGGGCTTGTAATCGTGGACATTTGGCTTAGACATTTTAAGGAGTACAAATCTCACAAAACCAACATCAAATCCAGGCCCGGTGGGTCGTTTCGAGTCAAATAACACTAATTTGGGTCGAAACCATCACCAGGGGTAAAACCGTCTTTTTGCGACCGAGTCAAAACCCGGTCAAAATTATTCCCCGAGACTTGCGGACCAACCGTGATAATTCACGTGTCCAGCTCGGACCATAACTCCACAAAAATCAGCCATACGAAAATAATAAACAATTCCGTTTAAGGTAGAATTCGATCTCAAGTAGGAATTCTATCCGGAGACCGATTCAGACATTGACCGAGTACCAAATACTCGGCCAATACACTCTCCAACCAGCCGGTCTTCCTCTCTTTCTTCCCTCACAAGAAAACGGAATCCTCGTTCTCCTCAGCTTCTTACTCAAGCGGTAATTCTAGCTCGAACAGGAATCCTATTCAAAAACCGATTCGAACACTTGACCGAGTGCAAAACACTCGGCCAAAACAGTACAAAACAGCCGTGTTTCCCTTTCTTCTTGGCAAAGAAAGCGGAATTCTTATTTCTCTCGAACTCCTACGTTCCCTATCCTAAGCAGTATTCAAACTCTCCTAAACCAAGGTCGGGAACTCCCTATAAATAGGACCTCCCGTCCAAACATAATAAACATCGAACATACATCAAAAAATACCGAAAAATCACAAATCTTCAGCAGCCAAAAAACGACATCCAAAATCCCGACGTAATTCTGAAATAATTCCAAAAATCTGACGAGACCGATCCCGTCCGAACCGGCCGAATCCACACCCCGCACATACACACAAAAACACTCCAAAAACCGACACCTTAACTCACCCGCATTATCTCGACGCTCCCGTGCCTAAGCCACCGTCCGACGAGCCTTATACCGAGAACACAAAGCATGTAGGTTGAGGGTGTAAACCAAACCCAATTCTTCTTCCTTTCTCCCTCTTTCTCACGTTTTTTTCTTCCTTTTTTATTATTTTCGTCGGTCGTTTCGTATTTTAATATGGGTCGTTCATCGCATATATTTTTCTAATATCGATATTATTTAAACTATTTTTTATCGAACATTCTTAAAATATGATATCGATTCTATATAATCGAATATCGTATTGAAAGGAATTATATTAAGATTTCGACGATTTCATTATATTTTTTCTTCGTTCAAAATCCTTTTTACAACTTTTCGTTCAAAAATTCTTTTTTCTTATTTTTCGTTCAAAACAAACTTTTTCAAAACCTTTTCTAAAGTCATTCCGAATATTCGATATCGATTTCATAATCGAATATCGAATACGACGAATATCGAAAATATCGACCGAGTATAAATTAATTCATGTTTGTACGCGATTAACGATTTTCGAACAAAAAAATAAAAAATCAGACCCGTACGCGAGTCGCGCCCGGTCTAGGCGACTCGCGCACGAGTCTGATCCAGTTCTTCTTTTTTAGTTTTTCGTTCGTTTATTTTTATTATTTTACGAAACGATTTCTAAATTTATATCTTTTCCAAAACTATTCTAAATATTTGATAATCAACTATCGAATATAACGAATATCGAGAATATTAAGTCGAGTACGAATTATGCGATATTCGTACGCGATTTAATCAAAATTTTCCGAAAACCGTTGTCGAAATTAGGCCGCCACGCGACCCGCATGAGTCTCGGGCGAGTCGCGCGGCTCTCGGCCCAAACGTGTCTTTTTCGTCCTTTTTTTTTATTCTTTCTCGAACATCGTTGTTTATACAAAACAACGTTTTAAACCATATTTTTCAGATTTCGATTAATATTTATTTTCTCGATTTCATATTTCTTTCCTATATTATTATTTCAATCGTTACTAACCCGTTTTCTCGTGTTTGTAGCAATTTATTTTCTCATGTTCTTTTTATCGTTTTATTAGACTAAAACGAACTTCACATGCTAAAATAACTTTGACGTTATTAGTTTAACATGCATTAAACGACTTAGCAACCCATTTATTTATTTTCCTCACATGTCTTAGGAAAATAATCTCTGCATATCATTTTATCGTCGAACTAACGCGTGTACACCAAAATTGAACGATATCTTAGTAAAGGCCGCTAAGTGCGGGCGGGGTTGGGTGTTCTCGCTGAACTTTCCAACACGTACCCTCACCCCTTACTCAGAATCGTGGTTTCCGGACGTCCGAAACCATTGGCAACGAGAGTCATTCAATATACGATTAACCGCCCAGTCGGCATCGGTATCGATATGCTAAGGGACGAACCCAATAAACTCTGACATCGGAAATGGGCCAGGCTTTAAGTATGGCCCACTACGACATAGAGTGGGTTCGAATGGTTCCGAATAACCATAAAATTCGGTGGCGACTCCTACTTCGATTTAAAATTCTATTCGATCCATCTCATATGGAAATTCTATCGCCTCCCCAAAACCCGCGCTTCGCCGCGTCGGGGTGGACCTCTGTCATGTCCACAATTTGGCGACTCCGCTGGGGATTAACTGATGTGTCACTTACCATCGGCATCCTCAGGGTGAGACTCGAAAAGAAATCGTTCGATTAGTAATGTACACGTTTTAGTTCAATGGTTCATGCATAACCCCGTTCTATCCCGGGCCGGTTACTTGTGACCGACGTCCCACTATACCACGGTGCATTCCCACTTGGATGCACTAAAGACTTCGATGGCGGAACTCGTTTAGGTTTCGCGGCATGTCCTAAGACCAACTCGGCTTAGGGAGTCCGTCCTCAGTACGAGAAAGCCATCGTTGTTGGTATAGACCCTATTAGACCGACCGAGACTTAGACTAAAAGCATACATGGCGTCGTTATACTGATTCTATGACTACATGCTACTTGATCCTTTTTTGGTCTTTTCAAAAACCGTCATTTTCAAAAAAATTACACCCTTTTTCAAATCCATCTACTTTTTCAAAACCCGGAAAGCTGCCGAATTTAGGACTTATGATTTTTGACTCAAAATAGCCTATTTTTAGCCGGTATGCTGTCCAAACCTTTTCAAAAAAAAAAAAGCCCGAAATCTCGGCCCGATACCCCTTTTCTCGGTTTTCAAAAAAAATCGGGCCTTCCAATCCGACGTTGCTCGGTTTTCAAAATCAAATTCACTTTTCAAAACCCTCTTCTTCTTAGGACTTCCCGTATTTAGCAGTGTCGGGTCTTAAGTAAGAGTCTATAGCGTCGAAACTCCGTCGATCTTATATCACGGGTTTCCACCCCATCCCAGTCCGCCTTACTTGTCAAGGCACGGCCCACCTTTGTAGGACTAACTCCTACAAAGGAAAGCCCGTTTACACACTAGAGTCTAAAGTCTGGGGAATTCTCACATAGACCTTCCTTCGAACAGGACTAGGCCCACTATGCCGAATCCTAAGGAAGACCTGCCATTCACGCGTCATCCGTCTAGAAGTCAGTCTCCGGTCTTTTTCTAGTCTAGTCTTTTCCTTGTTTGGGATGTACTTTTGATTCTAAGATCTGGGTCGGTTACTGATTACGCGGTGCCCTTACAGACAGGTCACCCCACCCTCGAGCCATGACGCAAAAAGCCATAGATGAATTGACCACCTCATTGGCCCAAATACAAGACCAACTGAGGAAAATGCGAGAAGACCAGATCTCCATCATTACTCGGGTTAGTGCCGTAGAACAGAGAACCCCCAATGCTTCGATCGAAGATGACGGACCCCTAGCCGCATTGGCCAGTGCAGTCCTCAAACTACAAGAACAGGTCCATCTAACAACCCAAAGCTCCATCCATACGGAGAATGCTAGGATTTACACCCCACTGACCGACGAACTACCCACCAATCTCAATCTGACGGGTCTGCCAATGTTCGAGGGTACTGAAGACCCGGTCCACCATATCCGGGCTTTCAAGGAGTTCATGGCCCTTAAAGGGGTTAAGTCCAACATGTTCAAGCACCTATTCGCGTCTTCTCTCGAAAAGCACCCAAGAGCCTGGTACTACCGGCTCGATCCCAAGAAATACAAAACTTGGGATGACGTGGCAACGGAATTCGCTCGGAATTACGCCGACAACACGGAAATCCAGACCACCATGCGCACCCTGGAGGTAATGGCCCAGGAACCTAAGGAGGGATTCACAAAATACCTTCAACGCTGGAGGGCTGAAAGCGTCAAAATGGTCGATAAGCCCAGTGAAAAGGTGTTGGTTGAAGCCTTCGTCAAGAACCTACTTCCAGCTTACCGGGTCCATCTCCGGTACGCCATCATACCTAGCTTCGCGGTCCTAACTGAAATGGGAACAAGAATCGAGGATGATCTAAGATTGGAAAGCCTCACTAAGGCCTCCACTAAGGGATACCAAGGGGCTAGCTCATCAACAAGCAAGCCCGCTACTACTGCTGCTACTCGTAGCATTTTCGACGAGGTAAATGCGCTCGATACCTCGTCCCAGAAAACTACCACTCCCCGGGTGTTCACCGACATAGGCACTACCTATGAAAATGCCCTTCAGAGGCTATCATCAAAAGGCCTGATCACCCCGATAGGCCCAACACCCGATATCCCGGTCGAACGTCTCTCTAAGGCCTACAACCTCCAGGCCTACTGTCACTATCATCGTGGTAAGGGGCACGATACCGAGAAGTGCTGGAAGCTAAAACACCTTATCCAAGACCTTATTGAAAGCGGGAAAATTCCTTTGCCCAGGGGTAAACCCAACAACAAGGACAACCCGTTGGCCACTCACGCCATCTTCTCCGGGGAAATAGTGGATTGCTCACACCTCATTTCTCCATTTATCCCACAAATAAACGGGATCTGGTGCGATGACGAAGACGATGTCTACTTCACCAAAGGGGAAGCCGTCCCCATCACGCCTGAGGATATTCAGAAGGTTAAGTCTAAGGCCTTAGCCACTAGTCAAGCCCTCATCATTGCCGAGCCACTCAAAGTGGAGCCCGCCCCAGAAGAGCCGACTGCTGAAAGGGCTCTTGTGAAACAACTGAACAAGACTCGAGTTGACCTCTCCATATGGCAACTCCTAGTTAGCTCTCAGGAACATCGAGAGGCACTCACTAAGGCCCTCGATCAAGTCAAAATCGACTCCATGGCTACTCCGGCTGAAATGGTAGCCACGGTCCTACCCCACCTAAAAGGAAGATCCATAGAAGAAGGCCCACTGATCACCTTCTCCAATGCCGATCTACCACCATTTGGGCCAGCCCACAACATGGCCCTCTACATCACGGTTATCTGCCGCGGAAAGTACCTACCTATGACCCTGATTGACGACGGGTCAGCAGTCAACGTCCTCCCCTTGAGGACCGCCAAAGCCCTCGGCATCACCGAGGCCGACTATATTCCAACAGCTCAAACCATTCAGGCTTTCGACGGAAGCCCAAAGTCAGTAGCCGGAGCCACAAAACTCACTATCATAACAGGCCCGATAGAGAAAGAGCTGGAATTTCAAGTGATCGACGTCACTTCTTCCTTTAACCTTCTTTTAGGAAGACCTTGGATCCATGCAACCAGGGCTGTATCCTCCACTTTGCATCGGAAAATCAAACTACCTTTGCGTGACACCGTCATCACTATAGAAGCCACACCTATGACTGTGGCTAACTGCAACACCTCGGGCCGCACCGATCTATGGGGGTTCGACTTCGTAGGAGCCATCGAAGAAGACCAGCTCTTCCGTCCTTACTTCACCGTCCCCCTCGACCGGATGCTTCAGAATATGGGCTTTCTACCAGGGGTTACATCAAGGCCCGATCTCCCTGCAGGAAAAATTCTCGAAGTTCTGGACAATGGGAGAACCCAAACAGGCTTGGGTTACACCCTAACCCCGGAAAACATGGGCCAAACTGAAACCGGTAAGGTTATCTTTGTCACTCCGGTGTTCGAGACTGTTCATACCGGCCTATATCGGCCTACTACCACACGTCCTGGGACCCACTTGGCCCAGGATTGCAACTACATACCGGACGACATCTTCGCTCTCATCCAATCCGAAGATGCTAAGAATGCCGAGCCCGCACTACGGCTACTTTTTGGAGAAGAACTCGCGGTTCCAACACCAAAGGAGGAGCTAGTCAGCCTCATTCTCCGCAGTCGCACCTTTGATCCATCTAAGCTAATCTCGGAAGTCGGGTCCGGAACCAGAGCTTGGAGGAAAACTGTCAAATTGACTGACAGTCAAGGAAGAACTTACAAGCTGATCACAGGGGAAGGAGAGATGCCAGAATCTGAGTCTGAGTCTGAGTCAGAGTCAGAGTCAGAGTCTAAGATTGAGTCTAGTGAGTCTGGTGCTAGGGTCAAATCCGTAACTCCCCCTCTTCCTTTAACCATTCCTGGTGCCTTGGGGTCTGTCCCGGGCACCCTGCCTATCCCGCCACTGACTAGTGATCAGATGGCCGCTCTTTTCAAGCTCTTTTCCCAATTTATGATCAATAATAACAACCGTTCTGCTTACGACTTGTCTCATTTTCAAAATTTCAAAAATTTTATGTGCAATGACATTGAGAAGCCCGACGAACAGGTATCCTCGCCTCCACACCTGATCGAGCAGCTAGAGCAAAGGGAATCCCGCAATCCGGTGATCGAAGAAACCGAATCCATCAACGTGGGAACAACCTTAGAACCTCAGATGCTTAAGATAGGGCTATCCTTAGATCCCGAGGAGAAACAACAATTCATAGTTCTCCTTCAAGAATTCAAAGATGTCTTCGCATGGTCCTACAAGGACATGCCGGGGATCGATCGCGAAATAGCCGAGCACCATATACCGATCAAGGAAGGGTTCAAGCCGGTTAAACAAAAACTCCGACGCATGAGACCCGAATGGTCCCTCAATGTCAAGGAGGAAGTCGACAAACAATTCAAGGCTGGGTTCATACGAGTCTCCGAGTATCCAGATTGGGTTGCAAACATAGTACCAGTCCCTAAAAAGGATGGTAAGGTTCGTGTCTGTGTAGACTTTCGGGATCTTAACAAAGCGAGCCCGAAAGACGATTTTCCGCTACCACACATCGATATACTGGTGGACAACACAGCAGATCATGCCCTTCTATCATTTATGGACGGGTATGCGGGATATAATCAGATAAAAATGGCAGAAGAAGATATGGATAAGACCACCTTCATCACACCTTGGGGTACTTATTGCTATACAGTTATGCCATTTGGTCTCATTAATGTCGGGGCCACCTACCAACGAACCGCCACGACTTTATTGCATGACATAATGCATAAGGAAGTGGAAGTCTATGTGGACGACATGATCGTCAAATCTAAAGACAGGGACGGTCACATCACCGCCCTGAGAAAGTTCTTCACCCGACTACGCAAATACAACATGAGACTAAACCCTCAGAAATGCAGTTTCGGGGTAACATCTGGCAAATTACTGGGTCATATCGTCAGCCAACGGGGTATCGAGGTCGATCCAGCCAAAATCAAGGCCATCACCGAGATGCAGCCCCCTAAAACTGAAAAAGAGATAAGAGGGTTTCTCGGAAAAGTCCAATACATCAGTAGGTTCATCTCAAAGCTAACCATGGTGTGTGAACTGATCTTCAAAAAGTTGAAAATAGGAGAACGGTTACTATGGGACGATAAATGTCAAGCAGCCTTCGATAGAATCAAGGAAATTTTGGCCTCACCACCGGTCCTAATGCCACCTCAGCACGGTCTGCCTTTGTCGCTATACCTAACTACGACAGAGACAGCCATGGGGGCTATGCTAGCCCAGACGGTCAACTCCGAAGAACGGACTATATACTACATCAGCAAAAAGTTTTTAGAGTACGAGTGTAAGTACACCATGCTCGAAAAGACGTGTTTAGCTTTGGTCTGGGCCACTAAGAAGCTCCGACATTATACGCTCAGTTACGAGGTACAAGTATTATCCAGAATGGATCCAATCAAATACCTCTTCGAAAAGCCCATCCTCAACGGCAGGATATCAAGATGGACCCTGATGTTGGCAGAATTCGACCTAAAATTCGTACCACTGAAAGCCATCAAAGGACGAGTAGTAGCCGAATTTCTCGCTGACAGTCCCGTAACCGAGGAAGGACACACCGACACTTGGTCCTTCCCAGACGAAGACATTTTCCACACTGATACCGAAGCATGGGAATTGTACTTTGACGGGGCATCCAATTTCCGAGGATTTGGAGTCGGGATCCTCCTAATCTCACCAAAAGGGGAACATACCCCCGTATCAATCAAACTAGACTTTGACGTCACTAACAACGCCGCTGAGTATGAAGCATGTATCCACGGGCTACAAGCCGCCGCCGACTTAAGGGTCACAAACCTCCGAGTACACGGTGATTCATCACTGGTCATCAATCAAGCGCTCCAAAAATGGAAGACTCGAAATGCTAATCTCGTGGCCTACCAGGCACGAGTACGGGATCTCGAGAAACAATTCCACAGGGTAGAATATATATACCTACCTCGGGAAGAGAATCAATTTGCAGATGCACTCTCAAAACTGGCATCTTTGCTAAATATTCCCGACCATATGACCAGTATGCCAATCTGTGTCGAAAGACGGTCCGAGCCAGCATATATCCACGACATCGAAGAAGTCGAGATACCTGATCCTGAGCCATGGTATCAAGCTGTGTTAACATACCTAGCAACCGGGGAATATCCACCCGGAGCTGACAACCGAGCCAAAAAGGCCCTACGAAGACTGGCGACCCAGTTTATCCGCACCGACGACGGGCAACTCTACAAAAAGACAGCACAGGGGGCTCTCCTTCGATGTGTCGACAAAACCAACGCCGAAAAAGTTATGGCAGAAGTACATGATGGCGAATGCGGTCCACACATGAATGCCCAAATGTTAGTCCGAAAAATCATGAGGCTCGGTTACTACTGGAATAGCATGGAAACTGATTGCCAGCTATATGTTAGACATTGCCATAATTGTCAAATTTTTACCAATGTGCAGCATATGCCACCATCCTTGCTTTACACCATGACATCACCATGACCATTTTCAACATGGGGAATCGACATAATCGGAAAGATAAACTCCTCGGGAACCGGAGGACACTGCTTCATTTTGGTAGCAATCGACTATTTCACCAAATGGGTCGAAGCTGAATCCTATCGTATCCTCAACGCCAGCCATGTTGCCAAGTTCATTCAAAATAAGATAATATGTCGATATGGGATCCCTCATGAATTCATTAGTGACCATGGGACCCATTTTCAAGCCGAAACAGCAGCCTTGCTAACCAAGTACAAAATTCAAAGGCATACATCTTCACCCTACCGACCCCAGACCAATGGAGCGGTAGAAGCGGCTAATAAAACAATTGTCACCATACTCAAAAAGATGGCTGATAATTATCGAGACTGGCCCGACAAAATACCATTTGCACTTTGGGGATATCGGACCTCGATTCGTACTGCGACCGGGGCAACACCGTATTACCTTACATACGGCATGGAAGCAGTCCAACCCGTTGAGTTAGAAGTGCCATCACTCAGAATTCTACTTGAGAGTCAAGTACCTGAAGCTGATTGGGTTCGAGCACGATATGACTCGCTAGTCCTTTTAGATGAACGACGATCTCGTGCCCTCAATAATATTCAAATATATCAGAAGAGAATCCAGCGGGCTTTCAACAAAAGGGTGAGGCCCAGAAACATCAAAGAAGGAGATTTGGTCCTCAAATCGGTTCGAGCTTTATTACCAGTGGACCCAAGGGGAAAATTCAAACCTAACTGGGCTGGGCCATATCTGGTAAAGAAGATTCTATCAGGTGGAGCGGTAATGCTAACGGATCTGGACGGGAACGAGTTTGTCAACCCAACTAACCTGGACCAGCTGAAGCGCTACTACCCTTAACCCACCTTTCTCAATGTCATCTGCAAAAAGTTTATTTAAAACATCTTTTTTTAAAAAAAAAACTTTTAAAGACAAGTCAAAAGCTAGAATTATTCATCTTGAACCAATAGTCTTGATGTATTTCGAAATTGCAAATTAATTCAGTCTGAACTACGTTTGGTTTGATTCCATTTATTGTGGATACGTAGGCAGCCCCTCAAAAGGGCACAACCACTGCAATCGAAAAAAAACAGGAACGGTTCTTTAATAAACCTTTCTTTATTTATAATAAAATTACAAAAAATCAAAAAAAAACATCACAAAATAAATAATATTAATACTTAAATAATAAAAACTAGGGCATTTTTCCCTTTCCTTTGCCTTTAGCCTCCTTTTCGGTCCATCGGCGTCGAGGTGGAGGTGAACGCTCCCTAATCACCAAGGGAACCTCTTTAGCCCGGGCTCGTTTCTTCAAACTTGACTCCCCGGTCACCCCGTTATCACGCGGGCCTAGCCTGTCTCGGACCGCCAGCCTCGGTCCGAGTCTTCTCTCCAAATCGCTAGCACCAGTCTCATTAGTCTGAGTCCTAGATTTTGACTTAAAATCCGACCCTGGCTCAACAAAGGTAATTGGAGTCTCTTCAAAGAACCGCCTATTAATTCTCGGCGGGCCAAGTCAAGAGCTTCTTCGGTCTTCAAAGCTTTACGGGCCTCCTGGGATTCTTCAGAAGTCCATTTGCGATAGGATTCAGAATCCCAAGTGGTTTGACAAGGGCGAGGTATAGTCCACATGACACGAGTAAACCAACGCTGTAGCCACGTGTCGCACATAGCGTCCGTCAATTGGATCGAAACGCTAATAATTGCCTCAGTCTCAGGGATTTCCTGAAACGAACCGAATTGCCTTAGGATACGGTCCGGATAGATATGGACAGTCCAGTCCAAAGACAGAATCACCAGATAACGGGCCTTGTCTCTCCTAGCTAATCCTGTCAGCCTCGAAAGGAACCACCAAACGACATTCCACCTGATCAAAGGCCCACCATGGAATGTTAGCTCTTCATCCCAATATTTTTGAGTTATGGGATGACTTAATCTTATTCGGCGAGACCTTGAACCGATCTGACTCCTGCGATATTTAGGTATGTTTACCGGGGGCTCTATAATCGACAGGCGCTCGGATAACCAGATCTGCAAAATTTTCGAAAAGTCAAAAACTTTCGAAAAATAAAAAAATCAAAAAATTGGAATTTTCGGAAAATTCGAAAAATTCGGAAAAATTCAAAAATTAAGAATTTTTGTAAAAATTCAAAAATTTCGGCAAAATCAAAAATTCGAAAAAATCCGGAAAATTGGAAATTCCGGAAAATTCCAAAAAATTCAAAATTACCGTAAAAATCGGGAAATCGGGAAATTTATCGGAAAAATGGTTAAAATACCTGCAAAAGACGGATGCTCCCTGTCAATTGCTGACCTGGTTTGAGCCTCCTGGCGTCAAGACCCATAATAATCTCCCCAGTTATCAGCCAAGCTGGGCTGTGACCTGTCTCCATTTGATCAACTATGCTGATTAGCCTGATCTCACCTAAGCATGAGTCAGCATCCATTCGACCTTCGAAGGCATATCTATGCAGCATGCAAAAGGCAAAGGCCCTACGCCTATGGGTAGAAGTAATTCTCTCACCAACTGGGTTCATAAATTTATCAGCCAAGTCAAATAGGGAAACCGAATTTCCCTTCACCATACGGGCTGTCTCAGCATGCGACAACCCTAGAAAATCCCTCAGCCTCCTCCTTGGATCGAGATAAAATGGGGGAATAGCAGGACGAGCATTAGGGCACCACCCTCCAATAGCTGCTATCTCTTCAGGAAGAGGACATATTTCTCCTCGAGGAAATGCAAAAACATGAAAGGTAGTATCCCAAAAGGATAAACAAGCATCAAGAAAGTGCGAATCTACCTTAAGTCGCTGTAGTGGGAATAAAGCCACAATTCCCATTTGAGTTAACTGGACTCTGTCTTCATCTCGAAAATCCTGGGCCCACGCATGAAGCATCGCGGTCAAATGGTCAATACCCATCGCAAGAATAGTTTCTTTTATTTTATCCTAAAAAGTCTAAGGGATTTTGAGATAAAAGAAAGGATTTGGGTGGGAATATGAAAAATAAGGAGCCAAAGCCCTCTATTTATAATAAAGAATATTCCTCTTCCTACCCATCACAGGAATAGGATTCTTACCACTTCCCCTATTTCATCTAGGCATATAGGCCTAACCAAGAAAATTCAGGAATCCGTGTCAGAATCCAATTAGGAATCAGAGTCATCCCAGTCACTCTTATTTCCAAACTTCCAAAAATTTTCAGCATTCTCCTTGTCAAAATTTTCGAAAAAAATTATCTTTTTCCCCAGCACGAGTCAGTGTTTCGCCTAAATGTTACATACAAATTATGTCAGCATACAGGTACACTCAAGACTCCCCGAGAATTCTAAGTTCCCTAGTGGGAAAGCTCCTGCGCAATTCTAAGACAGGATATATCTGCAAACAGGTATACCCACAGCTTCCTAGGCAAAGCTCCCGCGACATTATCAACATCAACTCAGGTATGATTTCTATTCTATGGCTGGCGAGCCCTTCACGCAGGTCTAATGGACCCTAAACGACCCGATCGGAAGGCTGCAAGGTTTTAATCATTGATTGACCTGGTAGCTACTCTGACTTTTGCCTTGTCCAAGCCTCAGTCAGAGTGGGGGCTCTGTAGACACCCACATTTTGACCGCTAGGTGTCCATAGTAATTCCCGCCAAACACCCGATGATGATAGGACGTAAACGTGCTTTGACAGACTCGGATATGGGCTTGTAATCATGGACATTTGGCTTAGACATTTTAAGGAGTACAAATCTCACAAAACCAACATCAAATCCAGGCCCGGTGGGTCGTTTCGAGTCAAATAACACTAATTTGGGTCGAAACCGTCACCAGGGGTAAAACCGTCTTTTTGCGACCGAGTCAAACCCCGGT
The DNA here is from genome assembly GCA_958450325.1 of Agrostemma githago. Lineage (NCBI taxonomy): Eukaryota > Viridiplantae > Streptophyta > Magnoliopsida > Caryophyllales > Caryophyllaceae > Agrostemma > Agrostemma githago. The sequence goes on along the minus strand of OY288241.1, from coordinate 18,645,467 downwards.
CAAAATTATTCCCCGAGACTTGCGGACCAACCGTGATAATTCACGTGTCCAGCTCGGACCATAACTCCACAAAAATCAGCCATACGAAAATAATAAACAATTCCGTTTAAGGTAGAATTCGATCTCAAGTAGGAATTCTATCCGGAGACCGATTCAGACATTGACCGAGTACCAAATACTCGGCCAATACACTCTCCAACCAGCCGGTCTTCCTCTCTTTCTTCCCTCACAAGAAAACGGAATCCTCGTTCTCCTCAGCTTCTTACTCAAGCGGTAATTCTAGCTCGAACAGGAATCCTATTCAAAAACCGATTCGGACACTTGACCGAGTGCAAAACACTCGGCCAAAACAGTACAAAACAGCCGTGTTTCCCTTTCTTCTTGGCAAAGAAAGCGGAATTCTTATTTCTCTCGAACTCCTACGTTCCCTATCCTAAGCAGTATTCAAACTCTCCTAAACCAAGGTCGGGAACTCCCTATAAATAGGACCTCCCGTCCAAACATAATAAACATCGAACATACATCAAAAAATACCGAAAAATCACAAATCTTCAGCAGCCAAAAAACGACATCCAAAATCCCGACGTAATCCTGAAATAATTCCAAAAATCTGACGAGACCGATCCCGTCCGAACCGGCCGAATCCACGCCCCGCACATACACACAAAAACACTCCAAAAACCGACACCTTAACTCACCCGCATTATCTCGACGCTCCCGTGCCTAAGCCACCGTCCGACGAGCCTTATACCGAGAACACAAAGCATGTAGGTTGAGGGTGTAAACCAAACCCGATTCTTCTTCCTTTCTCCCTCTTTCTCACGTTTTTTTCTTCCTTTTTTATTATTTTCGTCGGTCGTTTCGTATTTTAATATGGGTCGTTCATCGCATATATTTTTCTAATATCGATATTATTTAAACTATTTTTTATCGAACATTCTTAAAATATGATATCGATTCTATATAATCGAATATCGTATTGAAAGGAATTATATTAAGATTTCGACGATTTCATTATATTTTTTCTTTGTTCAAAATCCTTTTTACAACTTTTCGTTCAAAAATTCTTTTTTCTTATTTTTCGTTCAAAACAAACTTTTTCAAAACCTTTTCTAAAGTCATTCCGAATATTCGATATCGATTTCATAATCGAATATCGAAAATATCGACCGAGTATAAATTAATTCATGTTTGTACGCGATTAACGATTTTCGAACAAAAAAAATAAAAAATCAGACCCGTACGCGAGTCGCGCCCGGTCTAGGCGACTCGCGCACGAGTCTGATCCGGTTCTTCTTTTTTAGTTTTTTGTTCGTTTATTTTTATTATTTTACGAAACGATTTCTAAATTTATATCTTTTCCAAAACTATTCTAAATATTTGATAATCAACTATCGAATATAACGAATATCGAGAATATTAAGTCGAGTACGAATTATGCGATATTCGTACGCGATTTAATCAAAATTTTCCGAAAACCGTTGTCGAAATCAGGCCGCCACGCGACCCGCATGAGTCTCGGGCGAGTCGCGCGGCTCTCGGCCCAAACGTGTCTTTTTCGTCCTTTTTTTTATTCTTTCTCGAACATCGTTTTTTATACAAAACAACGTTTTAAACCATATTTTTCAGATTTCGATTAATATTTATTTTCTCGATTTCATATTTCTTTCCTATATTATTATTTCAATCGTTACTAACCCGTTTTCTCGTGTTTGTAGCAATTTATTCTCTCATGTTCTTTTTATCGTTTTATTAGACTAAAATGAACTTCACATGCTAAAATAACTTTGACGTTATTAGTTTAACATGCATTAAACAACTTAGCAACCCATTTATTTATTTTTCCTCACATGTCTTAGGAAAATAATCTCTGCATATCATTTCATCGTCGAACTAACGCGTGTACACCAAAATTGAACGATATCTTAGTAAAGGCCGCTAAGTGCGGGCGGGGTTGGGTGTTCTCGCTGAACTTCCCAACACGTACCCTCACCCCTTACTCAGAACCATGGTTTCCGGACGTCCGAAACCATTGGCAACGAGAGTCATTCAATATACGATTAACCGCCCAGTCGGCATCGGTATCGATATGCTAAGGGACGAACCCAATAAACTCTGACATCGGAAATGGGCCAGGCTTTAAGTATGGCCCACTACGACATAGAGTGGGTTCGAATGGTTCCGAATAACCATAAAATTCGGTGGCGACTCCTACTTCGATTTAAAATTCTATTCGATCCATCTCATATGGAAATTCTATCGCCTCCCCAAAACCCGCGCTTCGCCGCGTCGGGGTGGACCTATGTCATGTCCACACTAATGGGTTTTTTATCTAAGCTAATATGGAAATGGATGCTAATGAAAATGAATGTTCTAATGTAGTTGTGATGTAATAATGTAGTGGTCATGTGCATCTAACTAGGTTAGCTATATATATGTATATGTATGTATGTATGTATGTATGTATGTATGTATGTATATATATATATGTATATATATATATATATATATATATATATATATATATATATATATATATATATATATATATAGAGGTAGGTTCAAATAAGGTCAACAACTTTTTTAAGTTCCTAAGTTCCAGTGTTAAAGTTACACAAAAAGTGCTTAAAGTTACACGAGATGAGTGATAAAGTGCAACTTTATCACTTGAAGTGATAAAAGTGCTGAATCTTATAGTTACATATCAATTTTGAAAAATGCAACTTTAACGTATGTCATCTGTAACTTTAATATAGACTTAAAAAAATAGTTGACCTTATTTGAACCTACCTCTATATATATATATATATATATATATATAGAGTAAGGCTCTTATGAGTCCTTTACTCTATATGAGTCCATAAGTCCTCATCTCATCCATTGGATGAGATGAGGATGGATGGACAAGATGCATCCATTTAAAATAAAATAAAAAATAAAAAAGAGGAAGATTTACGTTCCTAAAATAGCTCCCAAGAATTTAGGAAACAATAACTCCCTTGATCACGTTCATTCATCATTCATCATTCATCACGTTCATTCATTCATTCATTCAAACGTGAGAAAAAAAAACTCTTTCTTCATCACGTTCATTCATTCAATCAATTCTGTGCTCGAAATCCCGTTACAATGGATTCAATGACCGCGTCATCTTCTTCAACCGTTGATAAACAATTGATCGAGTATAACAATGGTGAGTTTCAATATTTCTTTCACGTCAATTTTCATTGTTGTTATTGCTTTCATTGTTGCGTTACTTTTTAACGTCAATTTTAATGTTGATATTGCTTTCATTGTTATTTCATTCATCATAGTTTCATATCAATGGTTAGTTACTCTCTCGATTTGTATAGATTTCAGGTTTTTATGTTTCTTATTTAGGTTTTCCATGATATACACTGATACTATTGCATTGTTTTATATTAATGCAGAAACGTCATTGAAGTAACATACCTTTTGAGTTACAGTAACACTTAATTGCAATTTCAGTAACACACTGCACGTTTAGAAAAAAGGATTTTGATGATGTTGTTAAAGTAACGTAGTGTACTAGTTAGAGTAACACAACTTATGAATTGATATAACACATTTGTTGCACGTCAATTTTAATGTTGATATTGCTTTCATTGTTATTTCATTCATCATAGTTTCCTATCAATGGTTAGTTGCTCTATCGATCTTTATAGATTCCAGGATTTTATGTTTCTTATTTGGGTTTTCCATGATATACACTGACACTATTGTTTTGTTTTATATTAACACAGAAACGTCGTTGAAGTAACATACCTTCTGAGTTACAGTAACACTTAATTGCAATTACAGTAACACACTGAACGTTTAGAAAAAGGGTTTTGATGATGATGTTAAAAGTAACGTAGTGTACTAGTTAGAGTAACACAACTTGTGAATTGATATAACACATTTGTTGCATGGGTGTAATGTTGTTTAATTTTGTGCAGGTGGTATTGACAAAGAAGCGAACGCATAGGACAGCAGTGGAAAAGGTGGAATTTTACTCATTTGATTAATCATGGATTAATAACAGTGGTTCATTGCTCTCGTTTTAGTATAGATCCTAGATTTAACGTAAGCTTCACTGATATTATTGTTTTGTTTTCTGTTGAAGTAGACACGACATTGAAGCTTCACTGATACGGACTTCTAAGGGCAGAAGACAAGGCAAATGTGGAAAGCTTGTGCAGATTAATTCGGGAGTTCAGGTTGCAGAGACAGCCGGTTTCTGGGGGGGATATTGACAAAACACAGGAACTGGATTTTGTACACATTTTTTTACACATAGCGCTGTGCTACGTTGCAATTAACTATATATTTATTTAATATATGTGTATTTGGTTAGAGTAACATCTCATGTCTATTGGAGTAACATCATTCGTTAGTTACAGTAACAGACATAATGCATGAACGTAACTGAGGACAACAACGTTGTTTAAACAATTCAATACCAAAGTAACTGAGGATAACTTGGATTAGAACCATTCATTACCAAAGTAACAACATTCGTTTTTTTAAGAACCATATATAATGCGTCAGAGTAATTAATGATAATAACATTGTTTAACCATGAGACAAAGAATAACACCATTAATAACTTAGAGTAACATCATTTGTTCATTAAAGTAACAGTTATAATGCGTCAATGTAACACAATGATTATGAGACCACATTTGTATATTGTGTAAACTTCATTCATTCCCACAGTAACACCGGTCGTTAATTAGAGTGACAGGAACAATTAGTCAGGGTAACAGAGTTTAACAACATTGTTCCATTGGTGATAATCAAAATACTAATGTACATAACAAGTTTCGAAAACGATACAAAGCATTATTCGTAATTAGAAAAAAATGACATAATTCGTTAGACACGTTATTTTTTTCGACCCTTTGTTGGCTTGCTCTTGGGACCATCGATGATCTTTTGCCTCGCGTCCACATACTTATCTACGTTATCCAACAACCGCGATCACACCTTGATTTGTCTCCTCCTTTTGCCATCTGAAAAGTGCAATAATTATGTACAACTATTGTTACAGTTTAATCTGGTATATAAAATTAAAGTACAACTGATACGAGTGAAAGAAACACCATATGTACAGCTGATACGCGTTAAAGTAACACAAAGAAAGTGTTAGAGTAACATAGAGTGCAAATTAGAGTAACACGTCTACACAATTAAATGTATAAGATTACTAGCATTCAAAGTAACGCAAAGATGGGATTAAAAGTAACACGTCTTGTACATTACAGTAACACAGGGTCGTCTTTAAAATAACATCATACATGTGTAAAATTAACTGAACAACCCCTTACAGTAACACCTCAAGTTTATTACAGTAACTGAATATGCGCATTAGAGTAACATTTAATATATGTTAGACTAAGTATGAAGAGTAGAAGCATAGTATACGTATGAATTGAAGTAGGTGAATTCAATTAAACTCTACAGATGCATACCCAGATATCGCAACAATCTTTAGTGAAACCAATTAATTATAGGGCACAAACGCAACAAAGTAAATCAATCAATAATTAGCGAGAAAATTAATGAAATCAGATACGAATATAAACTAAACCTAGTTCTTTAGTACAACAATCGAGTATTAGCGAGTTACCTTGTATTATGCCGCCTGAAGATTATCTTTGCTAAAGTTAGAGAGTTGCTTCAATGTAGCCTTGCTTGAGTTGAAGACGAGAGGATAATGCGCGGGTGTGTTTTGAAAAGAAACGGAAGTCGAGTGATTGTGTTTGGGATGATGAAGGTGAAGGGTTTCAGTTAGGATGTGAATGAAAAAATTGAATGTGAGGAAAAAATTGAATGTGAGAAATTAACGTGTATTAGTGGTTAGAGATAATTAAGGGAGGAGAGAAGATTTTATTTTATTTTTACCAAAATATGTTAGTTATTGCCTTAATTACTAGAATCAATCACCACCATCCATCAACTCTAGATCAATGGTTGTAGATAGGACTCATGGACTCAAAAAAAAGAAGAGGACTCACTTGATCTCTACTCTATATATATATATATATATATATATATATATATATATATATATATATATATATATATATATATATATATATATATATATAGCTTAATGGATCCTTAAACCAAAGCCCAAATCCAACTTTTGCTCCATTAGTGAGACTTTTGTCCAATGAGTCTTCATATGGTGAAACTTCACCCTGCGAATTCTAGCCACACAAGAACCAATGACTTCCTTCTAGATTTAGCATTTAGGAACCTCTTTACCGTCGGGCGAAACTTTCACCCTGGTCATTTCGCCCGGTGGAAAAAGTTTTTTGAAGATCTTCGGGGAGGTTGATATGTCGTCGGGCGAAACTTTGCCCGGTGGTATCTCATCGGTGAAACTTCACTCGATGGTTTCCTTGACCTCTTTTCTTGTCTCCCTCTTCGTCGTTTGATTGGATGGCTTGAACTTTAAGTTTCGTAAGTTGCTTTTCGGATGGTATTCCACTCTCTTGTGCTCGTGAAAGCTCGGACATGCTCTCGGCATCGAATCCTATCAAAATAGATAGAAAAATACCAAAAACACTTGAATTACACAAGAGAGACGCTAAAGCGAGAAAGACTAAAAATATGGCGATAATCGCACTCTAATCTCGCAAAACGGAGGAAAAACGAGTCTAAATGGGAGGAAAAACGGTCTAAATTTAGCACACATCAAATCCCCCACACTAAACCGTTGCTCGTCCTCGAGCAAAGACCCAAAGAGAAATTACATGTTAATACTACTAGCTAGACTATGCTAAGCCGACACGGGGCAATTAACGGGCCCACTCCATCCCTTCAACTCACATTGGAATACCTATGAGGTAAGGTACTTCAATGCAAGGCGAGTTGGGTCTTGCTCAAAATGGTGGATGCGACTAAACACACTAAAACAATTAACACGAAAGAATAGGCGCATCCAGAGCAAAAATAAAACACCGAATTCCTCAACGAGACGGCGGGGAATGAAGACACCGATTACTTACCTAAAACAATCATAAACATTCCAAGATAAATCTCCCACATAGACAAGGACCAAAGCCTAATAGTATGACATTAAAGCAATAAATATTTTGATGACTTAGCTAGGTCCTCCTAATCTTCTAAAGGGGTACAATGGGGTGTTAAACGGAGTGGAATAAGTGAACCATGGAGTTGTTCGACACTGTAGGTAGGTGCAGTCCCGCTCTCTTCGACTAAGGCCAAGAGGGTCGTTCAAAACTCGAATTATCCAAATTAGCCCAAACAAAAAGTGGAAAAGTGTTTACAATTTTGTGGTGAATCGACTAATCACCGCTATCTTCCTTCCTTGGGACTCGGTCCTCTAGCAGGCACTTCACGGTGAAAAATCAATCAAAGGGTTTTTTTTGGAGAAGATGTTTTTGATGATACGATTTTGATAGAAGCTCATTTTCTCTCCTTTGGTTTTCATATTTTTGTGCTCTTTTCTCTTGCTTTGGTTTGCCCTTTTTAGCTTTTTCATGTGGTTCGAAACCAAGCTTGGAGGTTATTTTTGTGTAAACTTATTGTGGTGGTGTATAGGTGGAGGAAGAATAGGTAACCGAGAACGTGCGCCATCCCCGAATAACCCACAAAAAGGCGAAAAAAATTGGACTAAAGGTGCAATGGTCATTCGAGCAAGGTCACCTAGAAAATGGGACGTGGAAACCAAGGCCTAACTCCTCCATGGGTGGTCAAGTGCAAACTCCGAAGTAAACTCTAGTAGAAAAGGCGGACTCAAGCTAAAAGATCAACAAATTCATTGATTTAGAGTCATTCTACTAGATTAAAGTCCAAAATCTACAATGGGTTATCCACAATGGAATGTAAACTCTTGTAATAAGTTTGTAATCAGGTTATCGAAAACTTTTAATCCTATATACATTATACAAAAGCAAAAAGAACACAAGAAAAAGAAAAAACAAGTAAAAGAAACACACAAGTAAAGCCACGGCACTCCATACTCCATCGACATTCAAGCACAAAATCAACCACAACACCCAAAATGCCCATCTCTTCGAGAGGAAAGAAGTTACCTAGCGGGTTGCTTCCATAATCTCCTCGACTTGCGCTATCGAGGTGACGGTTATCCAGTAAGAGTGGAGAAAAAGAATATACAAAGGACACGAAAATGAGAAAAGAAAGGGAAAAAGGAAAATAAAATATTTTTAGTTTTTAGATTTTTTCAATTTTTTATGGTTTTTGGAAAGATTTTTGAAAAACAAAGGATAGTAGATCCCTCCTCCACACTAAAAATGTACATTGTCTTCATTGACAAGTAGGGAAAAGGTCGAAAAGGATGGAGAAAGAAAAATAAGAAAAATCTTTTTGGATTTTTATAATTTTTCAAATGTTTTTGGGATTTTTTCGAAATTTTTGGAGAAAGAAAATAAACGAAAAGAAAGCGATAAAAGGGTGGCGGACCTAGGTTTAATCACGTCACCTAGACCCTTGCCAAGTGGCTAAGAAAATGAAAGTAAAATAAAAGAAAGGAAGTTATAAGAGAAGGCAAAAAATGGGCGTAGGTGTAATCACGTCACCTAGCCCGGATTAAGCACAAATAGAAAAAATTTAAAAAAAATGAAAAGAATTTGGATTTTCAAATTGGTTAATGGCGTAATCACATCGCCTAAAGACTGGGAGCAATACCAAAGCCGCGTCGGCCGCAACAATCGATGGGACAACTTGCAAAAATTTGTTTGAGATAAATCAATCACAATGATAATGGGATAAAGGAAACAGGAATCGAACATAACCCAAGGACATGTAATTATAGACTCATAAAGACTCACCTACCTTACCCGCACCAAACACCCACCACACTATCTACCGACTCCGGGAGAGGATCTAGTCTGAAGGATCACCTCCGTACGATGGGCTAGGAGACCCATAGTAATAGGGCATATCCTCGCGGTGGATGGCTTGGGAGAAAACTTCTCAGGACCGTCGCTAAGCGAGAGGGCATAGTCAGACTCAATCTCACATAGGTCGTAGATCGTACGACCTTCGGGCAATGTGTAGTGCGCATACTCCCATACTTCCCTTCCTCCCGATTCAGTTTTTGTTAGTCAAAATTCATCGGGTCCTAAAGGTAGGTCCCAATCGTGGTGAACAAGGATGGTGGTTCGGTGTGTGTTGGGGACGATTAAAGCTTGTCAACGGCTAATATAGACGAGGCGCTGATGGGGTACATGAACAATCCATGTGGGGAAATAGGCCTCGCCAAGCCAAATTGAATCGTCTAGCGGGGTGAGGTGGTCGGTCGAATATCCCAATTTGTTAACTATTACCGTCACAAGACCTTCACAATCTAAGGAGGGGCGTTGTGTATCTATGATACGTTGGAAGTGTAACGCCATAACAATGGGTAGGTCTAAGGGATTCGAATTACCGGTTAAAGAGTCTAAAATCAATTGCAAGACACACACATTGAGAGAATAAATGTTATCGGCCGAGGGTACCAAATAATGGGAGAGAATTTCGCAAAAGGGAGAGAACAACAACACAACGCACAATAACGTCAATAACAGCAGCAAGCAGCCATAACAAAAACGATAGAAGCAGAGAAAATGCTAGAGAGAGAAAATCCTAGAAATTCTTTTTCTTGATTTCAGCAATGGCAGGATCAAAAAAGAGTAGATCTAGGACTAGTAAATCACAGAAAAAACCTAATAATAGATATCAATTTAATAGCACAAAAAATACTAGTAATACGTCAAATATTAGAAATCAAAGTAAGGAGAGTTTTCGAGCAACAAGAGATAAAGGGAAGGGAATTTTTCAAGATGAAACTGAAGATCTGGTAGAAGGCGAGGTGCTGTCTGAAGAGGATGGAGAAGCAGCTTTCACCCATCAGGAGCTGGAAGATATGGCTGCTGAGCGAATACCGGATCCGGGATGGCAAGAGGTAACATCACGGCATCATAATGGAGGGAATTCAGGGGGATTACACCTTACGTACGACGATGTGAAAGGTGAGCTTGACTTCTGGGTTAACTCTGTTGTGTGTTATGTATTGGGGGCGAATCCGCCATGGAATGTTATGGGGGGTTTCCTGAAGAGAGTATGGAATGAGGAGGATATTGAGAAGATTGCTTTTAAACCAAACGGAGTTGCATTGGTTAAACTCAAAACGCCTGAAAAACTTGAGCAAGTGTTGAGTAGGGGACCTATTTTCTTTGACAATAAGCCAGTAGTTGTCAAGAAATGGCTGCCATCTTGTAAGCTTGAGAAGGAAGAAATGGATAGAGTACCAATATGGATAAGATTGTATGGATTGAATATTAAGTTCTGGGGGGATGCACTCTTTAAAATAGCTGGATTAGTGGGAAAACCAATTCAAACTGATGTGGCAACGAAGGATAAGAATTTTATCGGGTATGCTCGGGTCATGGTAGAGGTGAAATTTGGTGAGACATTACCGGATAACATACGTTTTCATGATGAACTTGGCAATCTACAGAGCTTGAATGTTCACTATGAGTGGAAACCTTTTCAATGTACTAAATGTCAAGGAATAGGACATGAAACGAAAGACTGTCGAAAGGGGAAAGTGGTGAAACAATGGCGACCTAAGATTGATCCTGCTCAGAAACCTCCAGAAGTGACTCAGGAAGCACAAATTGCAGAAGTGACTGTGATACAGAATGAGTTGATTACCCAAGAGCCTGTGCAAGGGCTGATTGCCTCAATCACGCCGGCACGAGCTGTGAATAGGGTGACGCAGCAACAAAGAGGAGGGTTCATTGCTGGAAAATCCTTTTATGATGCGCTAAACTCATCCTTACATCAAAGTAATGGTAGAATTGTTGAGCTTGGACCTATTAATGAGACCATTGGACGTGATCCTAGTATGAGGGATCATGGCTAATATGGGATTCTGGAATGTCCGAGGAATAAATAACCCGATCAAACAAAAAGAAATTAGTTGGTTTTTACATAATAATAAGATTGGGTTATATGGGTTATTAGAAACAAGAGTTAGTAGTAATTCAATAAATAAAGTTCATAAGGGATTAGGTTTGCATTGGGAGTTAATTACAAATAATGAGATTTGCAATGGTGGACGCATCTGGATTTTATGGTTACCAGGTGTGTTCAAAGTCCAGGTTCTGAAGTGTGAGGAGCAGGTAATTCATATGTATGTGACATATATACCAAAGGATACAAGCTGGTGGGTCTCAATGGTCTATGGGAAGAACAGAGGTTCTGATAGACAACCTTTATGGGCGTCTATGAGAGAAATGAATAGGGTGATTGATGGTCCTTGGCTGGTGGTTGGTGACTTCAACAACGTGCTGGCAACTGATGAGAGGATAGGGTTTGTGGTGACATTAGCTGAAACACGGGAATTCCAGAGTTGCAATGATGAATGCGGGTTACGAGACTTGCCTGCTAGAGGTGCTTTTTTTACTTGGAATAATAAACATGAGCAAGGGGTAAGAACTTATAGTAGGATTGATAGGGTGCTTCGTAATGATGAATGGGTGATAGAGATGAACAACACGTCAATTCAATTCCTTCCCGAAGGATTGTATGACCACTGTCCGTGTTTAATTGACCTTTGGAATGTTGAGCATAAGAGGAAGGGTACCTTTAAATACTTTAATATGTGGGGAAAGGATGAGCAATTTCTTACATTAGTTGCTAACTGGTGGGCAAAAATGGTTATTGGAACACCAATGTATCAGTTGGTGAAGAAGATGTATAGTTTGAAAAAGCCTCTAAAGGAGCTCAATCGTGAATGTTTTTATAACATTGAGCATACCTCGGATATCGCTCTGCAACATCTGTTTGAAATACAGAAATTATTACATATTACACCTACTGATCATCAATTACAGGCTGATGAGAAGCTTGCAGCTGCAGCTTATAGGAGTCTTGAAGAAGCTAAGAGAAGTTTTTTAGCACAGAAAGCAAAATGCAGATGGATTGATGAGGGAGATGATAATACCTCTTATTTCCACAGTGTGATTAAGGGTAGGAGAGCGAGAAATAGGGTGTTTTTCATAAAGGATGAGATGGGTACAGTTTGGACGAATCCAGCAGACGTTGGAAGTGCATTCCTGAAACACTTTGAGGGGGTCCTGGGAATGAGTCAGGCTACTGAGGAAGTTAGTATGAGAATTATTCGTGGGGATAGGACTTTAAATGAGGATAGTGCTGCTAGGATGTGTCGAGAAGTAACAGATGAAGAAATCAAAGGAGCGCTATTCGATATTCCTTCTAACAAAGCCCCGGGTCCGGATGGGTTCACAAGTGAATTCTTTAGGGATGCTTTCCTAATTGTGGGTAAGACGGTTATTGATGCAGTAAAGGATTTCTTTAAGCATGGAAGGATGCTCAAGCAACTTAATGCTACAATTCTCACTCTCATACCGAAGAAGGAGAGGGCAGAATGTGTCACTGAGTACAGACCAATCGCGTGCTGTAACGTAGTATACAAGTGTATTACTAAAGTGATATGCAACAGATTGATGGAGGAAGTACCTAATTTGGTTAACATGAATCAGAGTGCCTTCATTAAGGGGCGAGATATTGTTGATAATATCCTTATTTGCCAAGACATAGTGAGGCTGTATAATAGGAAAGCTTGTTCGCCCAGGTGTATTATGAAAATCGATTTAAGTAAAGCGTATGACTCAGTGGAATGGGATTTTATACGACAAATATTGGAAGGATTAAATTTCGCCCCGATGATGATTCAATGGATAATGGAGTGCATCACTACTACATCTTTCACCTTATCATTGAATGGAGCTCAATTTGGTTATTTCTTGGGGAAACGCGGTCTACGACAGGGAGACCCAATGTCACCCATTATTTTCACATTATGCCTGGAATATTTGACAAGGATATTATCTGTTTCAGCTGATTGTGATGGATTCAGGTACCATCCGCTTTGCAAAAGGGTCAAATTAAATCATTTATGTTTTGCGGATGATATTCTATTATTTTGTCGAGGAGATAGAAAGTCTGTTTGGGTTATGATGAAAGCGTTTCAGGCCTTCTCGAGGGCGTCTGGCCTCAGAATCAACAAGAGCAAATCTGAGATTTTAATGAATGGAATCAGCAGTCAGAATGCTAGTATTTTGCTACGTATTACTGGATTTGCTCAAGGATCATTCCCGTTTCGGTATCTTGGCATTCCCATATCTTATAAGCGCATTGCACCTGGAGATTGCAATCGACTTATTGAGAAGATGGTGGAGCGGATTAGGGGATGGGGGGCTCGTAAACTGAGTTATACTGGAAGATTGGTCTTAGTAAAAGCGGTTCTTGCTCATGTCCAATCTTACTGGGCACGAATTTTTCTCCTGCCAAGTGGTGTGATGAAGAGGATTACGGCTATATGTCGTAATTATCTATGGGCAGGGCAAGAAAATTTTGATAAAGTTCCGTTAGTTGACTGGAACACCTGTTGTAGGGCTAAGAAGAATGGTGGATTAGGCATAATTGATGGAGTACTTTGGAATAAAGCAAGCATTGGGAAGTACACGTGGTGGTTAGCAACAAAGGCCGATCATTTATGGGTTAAATGGGTTCATGCCATTTATCTCAAAGGGACGCATTGGACTGAGTATAAACCGACTTACTCGAGTAGTTGGACGTGGCGGAAAATCTGTCAAGTAAAGGAGGTGTTTAAGGTTGCTTATATTGGAGAAGGATGGCTAAAGCATGATGGACAGTACACGGTGAGTGCAGGTTACAAATGGATGCAAGGGGATCAAAGCAAGGTGGATTGGTCGTTCTTGGTATGGAATAGGATGAATACACAGAAGCAATCCTTTATTGCTTGGTTGTATGCGCAGCAACGGCTCCTTACCACGGATAGAATGGTTAGATTTGGGATTGCAGTAGACCCGCTATGTGTGATGTGTGGAGAAATGGATGAAAACCATATGCATCTCTTCTTCTCGTGCACGTTCAGCAGGTTATGCTTGGAGTTGATACAGGAATGGCTAGAAATTGGGGAGGTTACGGGGCATATGATAAATTGGTGTCGAAAATGGAGACATCGATCACTTTTGTGGAAGCAAGTGGTTTATACTTGTTTGGTTGCTTTGATTTATCGTATTTGGCAGGAGCGCAATACAAGTCGGCTGCTAAAATATGTGCATCATCCGAGATATATTGTGCAGCAAGTAAAGCAAGAAGTTAAAGACCGGGTTAGGAGGTACAAGATGAGGATACCAACTATCATTGAGACTAGGCTATTGGGTCGTATCTTGTAATAGTGAATATGTTGGTTAGATCGTAGTTGTATGGGTCAAAATGTGAGTCATGGTATGTACAAGGAAATGATCGATATTTTATATATAATACTTATCTTTTACCAAAAAAAAAAAAAAAAAAAAAGAATTTCGCAAAAGGATGAATTTGCCGAGTAACCCGCTTTACAACGTGATATGCGCTTCCAAAAGTCTCTCCTAGACACACAAGCTTGGATGTTGCTCGAGGGTTCACTAAGTCCAGTACCCGATGAGGGTAGGCCTAGCGCGAGGCTGAACTCAGGAATAGTCGAACGATGAGGTTTGCCGAATAATCTAAATTTGATCACCCTAGGTGTGGTCAAGTTGTCAAGGGCAAAGGTTCCTAAGAACTCACAAGTTAAGTCTTTGTAGGTAAAGGTCGCAAGGCGAAGGAGTTCACTAGTTTCGGTTCCTGATGATAACTCTTTAATATCGTCAACGATACCCAAATTTGTCATTGTGTGGGGACAAGACCACCTAGTACTCTGAAAGATCTTTTCAGAGAAGGTACGAGATAACGATGTATTAAGACAAGGTAAATTAGTAGATTTAGAAGATTTAGAAGTTGAAGGCATACCTTGTTTACGAGCGGTTCGTCTTGCCCTTGTCTCCATAATGATAGATTGCAAGATTGTTCCGAAAAGTTTTGCTTCACCTCTTCAAAAAAAATCCGAAAATAATCACCAAAGTGGATGGAATGGAGGTATGAATGTGGTTGGGGTATGGAAGGCGGTGTTTTAGTGATATGAGGAGTGATAAGGTGAAAAGGAAAGTGGGGTGAAGGTGATATAAATAGAGGCGTTTGATGAGGGAAAGGAAAATTTGAAAAGTAGATTGTGAATTTGGTGTTTGTGTTTTGGAGGGAAAGTTATGTGGGTAAATTTGGGAAGGAGGGAATTGAATTTGTAATGAGTAAAGAGTGTAGGTGATCCGGCCCATGTTGTCGGGTGAAGTTTCACCCGGTCGTACACCATCTGGTGAAGTTTCACCCGACGGGTTTTCTTCGTGAAATTCAGTTTGCAAAAAATTTTACCACCGGGTGAAGTTTCACCCAGTGAAATTCTCATCGGGTGAAGTTTTGTTCGACGGTTTCTGGACAATTCTGGCAGTTTTGGCAAATTCTGGGATTTTTTTTCATAGGGCGTAGTTTCGCCCGGTCACATTCTCATCGGGTGAAGTTTCACCCGCGGTAAGTCTTCAGCAAATCTTATGGCGTGGCAAAATTCCACCGGGTGAAGTTTCACCCGACAGAAAACCTTCAATAATCTCACCAGGCGAAGTTTCGCCCGGGGGTCTTGTAAGCTCAATTTTTTCGCCTAACCATTTCATGGCTCTTCAATAATCACCTAAAGTTTCAAATAACGACACGACTCACATTACATAATCAATTTCCACAAACATACTTGTGGTCTTTAAATTAACCTCCATAACTTCTTCCAAAAGCTTGATCATCATCCAAATAATTGCTCCAAGATGAAATCCAAGTTCATCCATCCACCCAAAGCTAACAAAACTAAAAACACAAAGTATATGATACATATTTACAAGGTGGTTGTTGAGGATACCGCCAAACCTACTTAAATTTGAGGAGAGGGTTAAACAACGCTCCCACGAGGGAGCTCACCAAATTTCATGGTGGCAAAAGTCTCACGAACATGACCGGCGTGATAAATCTTCAAGCGTTTCCCATTAACCATAAATTTCTCGATTTCCGGGCTTGAGATCTCAATTGATCCACATGGTTGCACCTTGGTCACTTCAAACAGTCCCGACCATTTTGATTTCAACTTACCGGGGAAAAGCTTAAAACGAGAGTTGAAGAGTAATACCTTATCACCAACAGAGAAGTCTTTATGAAGTATTCTAGAATTGTGCCATTTGCGTGTTCGCTCCTTGTAGATCTTTGAATTTTCGTAAGCTTCATGTCTTAATTCTTCCAATTCTTGTAGTTGGAGAAGGCGATTATCTCCGACAACATTCTCGTTAAAGTTTAGCTCTTTAATAGCCCAATTTGCTTTGTGTTCTAATTCTACCGGCAAGTGATAAGCTTTGCCATACGCAAGTCGATAAGGAGTGGTTCCAATCGGTGCTTTATAAGCTGTTCTCAATGCCCAAAGGGCGTCATTCAACTTCAATGACCAATCAATTCGATGTGTATTTACAACTTTTTCCAAAATTTCCTTGATTTGTCGATTGAAGATCTCGACTTGCCCATTGGATTGAGGGTGGTAGGCTAAGGACATTTTGTGAGTGATACCATATTTCTGAAGTAGGTGTTCAAATGTATCCTTCCTAAAGTGAGAGCCTCCATCGCTAATTATGGCTCTCGGGATACTGAATCTCGAGAAAATAACATTCTTGAAAAGCTTGATTACCACCTTGGAATCATTGGTAGGGGAAGCTACGACCTCGATCCACTTTGAGACATAGTCAACCGCGACTAGGAAGTATTTGTTGCCGAAGGACGATGTGAACGGACCCATGAAGTCAATGCCCCAAACGTCGAACAATTCAATCTCTAGGATGGGTTAAAGGGGCATCTCATTCCTTCTCGATATATTACCACATCTTTTGCAAGCATCGCACGTAAGAATGAAGGCTCTAATGTCCTTAAACGTGGAAGGCCACCAAAATCCGCTTGGAGGACTTTGGCAATTGTCTTTTGGTTGACCAAGTGTCTACCATAAGATGTCAAGTGCAGGTGCTTCACAATTTTAAATCCTTCATCGGCCGTAACACATCGACGATAAATGCCATCTATGCACCGGCGGAACAAATAGGGTTCATCCTAATAATAGCGTCGGGCTTCATAACGTAGTTTTTCTTCTCTTGCTTTGAATAATCGTCCGGAATATAAAGAGACAGTAAGAAATTCACGATATCTACATACCAAGGTGTAATAGTTTCAATGGCCATTAAGGACTCGTCTCTCATTGCTTCATTGATGGGTATACCATCGTCTTCATTACCACTTCCACTAACCGCTAGTCTACTAAGATGATCCGCTACCAAATTATCCGATCCGACTTTGTCTCTAATCTCGATATCAAATTCTTGTAGAAGGAGAACCCACCGAAAGAGTCGGGACTTTGTCTCCTTTTTGGACATGATATAACGAATCGCCGCATAATCGGTATGAATAATGACTTTGAAACCGGTAACATATGTTCGAAATTTCTCCACGGCATAGACAACGGCTAGCATTTCTTTTTCGGCTGTGGTATATCTCGATTGGGATTCATCAAAGGTCTTACTTGCATGATATATCACATGTAGCTTCTTGTCCACCCGTTGGCCTAGAACGGCACCAACGACAAAATCGGAGGCATCGCACATGATCTCAAATGGAAGATTCCAATTGGTGCTTTGATAATTGGGGCGATGGTGAGAGCGGTCTTTATCCTGCAAAAGGCCTCAAGACACAAGTCATCAAACACAAAATGTGCATCTTTCATAAGTAAAGAAGTTAAAGGTTGGCAATTTCAGATTTTTTTTAATGAACCGCCTATAAAAGCCGGCGTGACCAAGAAAACTCCTCACCCCTTTGACATTAGTTGGGGGTGGCAAGTTCTCTATCATATTTTTTTTCATTTGTCTTTTTAAACAAATACACATTATTAATTAAATTATTAATTGTTTCATCTATAAAACTTTTCATTTGCTCATATTAAAAAACATACAAATTTTTTATTAATTATTTCATCAAAACTGCTTATTTACCTGTATTATTAATTTTTTTATTAATTAAATTATTAATTGTTTCATTAAAAAAATCATTTACCTTTACAAATAATCAAAAGCATTACGAGTATTAATTAATTACCCAATTGTTTTAAAAAAAATTCGCTTGCCTTCATTAAAAAACATAAATAAATACATTAATAAATGGAAAAATTGATGGGAATAGTACCACCTTTGTGACATCTTCCGAAAACAGTACCACCTTCCAATAATCTGAAAAGGATTCCACCTTTATATACTATCTTCTTTAAACAATATCCACATAAAAGTAACTTGTAATAGCAGGTCATGTGACCTGGATAAGGGTGTTCACCGGTCCAAATCCAGACCGGAGCGGATTGACCTGCGGATCGGCAAACCCAAAAATCAAAACCCGCGGACCGGATCGGTTAACAAAGAAACCCGGACCGGACCCTCTTAAGACCGGACCGTAAAAATACATTAAATTTGATTTTTTATAATGTGTGGACCAGACCGGACCGCAGACCGGTCACCAAGTTTTTGGCGACCCACGGACCGGATCGGTATGTGCCGCGGTCCGGACCGACCCGGACCTTACGGTCCGGTTTGCCGGTCCGGGCCAATTTTTGAACAGCCCTAGACCTGGATTTAAATGTAAATGTCGAATTTTATTGACGGTAGTTTATCGGCTTGATGTCATTACGGCAAGACACAATAAACTACATATTTTTTAAAGCGAAAATTTTCATTAAAAATGAAAATTGCATTGCAAAAACTAAACAATCCTGTTCTTAATACGCATATAAAGAGTTGAGGAGGAGGGATACGGTATATGCATATTTTTTGGAATTGGGGATTTTAGCTTGCTTTTTTTAATAGATTTTAGTTTTTTCCTTTTCTTTTTAAATAAAGTGTGGGTATAACCTGTTCAACAGGTAACCGGTTTTTGATTTTATTTAAAGAAGATAGTATATAAAGGTGGAATCATTTTCGCATTATTGAAAGGTGGTACTATTTTCGGAAGATGTCACAAAGGTGGTACTATTCCCACCAATTTTTCCTTAATAAATTGTTAATCAACAACAACTTTCAAAATTTTCTTACTCATTATACTTACATGATTATTTACAAATAAATAGTTGTCCACATTTATGAAATTTAATTTAAGTATTGTATTATAAATAGCGTATGAGAAAAGCTAAAACAACATTGAGTTGGTTAATTAGTACTTTCGCGGTATTTTTATGTTCTTAATGTATTAGCAAACAACTCACTTCGTTACCCATTTTAATCGCAGTTAAATATATTAGACCAATGATAATTAATGGAAGATGATACACTTACACGCGGCGTACGAGAATTTCATACACAGCGAACCATATCGCGCCACGTGTCAAATTTTTGTTAACCTAGGATGATTAGGATAGGGTTAAGTTAGTAATTTTACATCTTTAGCTAATTAATAACCTTAATCTAGTTAAGTCAATTTTAGAAACTTTTGTATTTTGTTTTTATTTTGCATTTTTTGATTTCTTGAAATAATTATATAATATTGTTAATATATTTTCGATTCATTTAAAATGTAAAATTAATTAATATGATTACAGTGATTTTTCAAAATCTTAATCTATTATTATATATATGTATAAAAGGAAAATATATTAAAATAACTAATTAAAATGTTCAAAATTTTTAAAGTAAATTCATGGAAATTTTATTTAAATTTTTTAATACGTTTATTTAGTATATTAATAATTAAAATATTTTCTATAATATATATATATATATATATATATATATATATATATATATATATATAGAAAAGGGATCAAGGGAGTTTGGTGAAAAGTGGGAAGTTGTGTTTTTTGCCCTTGATCTTGGCTTGAATGGATGGCTTAGATGGATGATGGGTAAAAAAAAAAGGAAAGGAGACAACACTGACAAGCAGCAGTGGAGAGAGGGAAGCAACCCTCCCCTCAATCACACTTCGTAGCAGTGGAGAGAGGGGAGCATCCTCTCTTCAATCAAACTTTCCCTTCTTCATTACTTCCCTCCTCTCCTTTTCAATTCATTTCCCTAATTCATTCATCTATCCCTAACAAAACTCCATCAAATGAGCTCCATTAATAACTCCGACTATACTCCGTCAACAACTCCGATCATACTCCATTTTTAACACAACATGACGGATAATTATACCAAGGTATGTTTATGCATAAACTTTGATCATCTTCATTTTTTTAGCTTCTTCTTCATCCTCATCTTCATCTTCGATCATCTTCGATCATCTTCATCTTCTTCAAACTTCTTTTTATTTTTCATATCTTTTTTTTTGGTATTTATAAAATTATTCATCTTCATTATCTAAAAAAAAGAACAACTTCATCTTTAAGATTAAGTTTGAAGATGAAGTTGTTCTTTTTTTGTGGGATGAATGGAGCTTGAAGATGAAGATGAACAAGTCATTTAGTGCGTAATGTTTTTGCAAAATTGCAAAGTCACACTCATTATACTGTACAGTCACACTCATTATGTTGTAGAATCACGCAGATGTACACCCATTGTAGTCACATATTCAGTTGTACAGTCATACTCATTATGCTGTATAGTCACACTCGCTATGTTGTAGAATCACGCAGCTGTAGAATACCTTGGGATTAAGGTATCATTCGTTGAATCATCTTCATCTTCATGCTTGTTTTATTTTTCATAATTTTTTTTTTGTATTTATAAAATTATTCATCTTCATTATCCAAAAAAAAATGAAGGTTGAATATGGATGAATGGATGTTGAATATTTAATGAATGTTTAGATATTTTCATTTTTTTAAAGTCATAGTCGTTCATTCATCCATATATATTCAACTTTCATTTTTTTTTTGGATAGTGAAGATGAATAATTTTATAAATACAAAAAAAAGGTATGAAAAATAAAACAAGCATGAAAATGAAGATGGTTAAACGCATGATACCCTAATCCCAATGTATTCTACTGCTGCGTGATTACAACATAATGAGTGTGACTATGCAACATACTGAGTGTGACTGTACAACTTAAAGTGTGTGACTATACAACTTAAATTGTGTGACTTTTTTCAGGTATTTTTTTATGTACATTCAAGTTTCCACGTTCGTCAAATCTCTACTTCCGAACCTCGATGATTTTCAGGTATTTGTTTTTATCTTTTTAGAGCATCTTTAAAATAATTAATCATCTTCATCTTCATGCTTGTTTTATTTTTCATTCCTTCTTTTTTTTGGTATTTATAATATTATTTATCTTCATTATTCACAAAAAAAATTGAAGGTTGAATATGGATGAAAGAAAGTTGAATATTTAATTAATGTTTAAATAATTTGCTCTGATTCGTATAGTCACACAGTTAAAGTTGTATAGGCACACTCATTATGCTGTACAATCATGCAATTGTAGAGTCATTGTAGTCATATATTCAGTTGTGTTGTGTGATTTAGATTTATTGTGTGTTTTGTTGCAGCGAAATAGTTGGTGGAAAGAGAAATGTTGGTAAAAGGGGCGGTGGGAAGAAGAAGGTCGTGGAAGATACAACGACCGACCATGTAATTGGACAATGCATTGTTGCGCACGTACCGGAGACCATCGTTAAGCTCTTGTGTGTTTATGTGAAATAAAATATTTGCTTTAGGATGAACGTACTATGTGTAAATGATGTTTGGTGGGTTAGAATGTTTTTATGTTTAACGTACTATATGTAAAGGATGGACTTAGTCCAATGTAAATATATTTTCATCGCTATTTTCTGGTTTCATAATTAATCACGCGAGGTCTATAGCAAAATCACTTATCCTTCCACCTGTGTGACTATATAACATAATCTATGTGACTATACAACTAAATTATACTCGTACTTATTTATACTTCAATCATCATTAGCAAAGATGATTACATACACTAATCACTGCAAGAATTTGTATGATTCTACAAAACAATGACTCTACAACTGCATGATTATACAGCATAATGAGTGTGACTATACAACTTTAACTGTGTGACTATACAACATAAACTGTGTGATCCTACAACATAATGACTGTGATCCTACAACATAATGAGTATGACTATACAACTTCAACTGTGTGACTATACAACATAATCTCTGTGACTATACAACTGTGTGATAAAAAGAAACCCTATATTACACACTATCAATCTTGCAACGCACCCATTCATCTCTAACTTTAATGAAATGTGACCTTTCTCAACAGCGACTGTTGAGAAATATAACAATCATAAATATAACAACCCTACAAAATACCAACAATAATAAATATAAAGAAACCACGCTCCAATGGTGTAAAATAACTAAACCCTCTACATCTCCATGCTCCAATGGTGCTGTTCCTTGAAGATTCGTATGTGCTCGAAAATGTCCAGTCGAAAATTTCTGTTCAACATGCAGGAGGTAAGATGAGTACATACATATATATTTGGTATCTTGCATTTGGAATTCCATTTTTTTGTTTGGTTTGTTAATTTGAAAAGTTATACAGTTGTAATGTTACAACCACACTCTATATGATGGACAGTCACATAGTTATAACGTGGTAGTCACACTTAATATGATAGACAGTCACACGTTGTATTATGTTATAACGTGGTTGTGACAGTCACACATAATATGATAGACAGTCACACTTAATATGATAGACAGTCACACTTAATATGTTATAACGTGGTAGTCTACAGCTTCAACTGTGTGACTATACAAATTATAACATTCATTAAATATTCAATCTTCATTTTTTTTGGATAATGAAGATGAATAATTTTATAAATACAAAAAAAAGTATGAAAAGTAAAACAAGCATGAAGATGAAATGATTGTGAAGGTATTCTACAGCTGAGTGATTCTACAACATAAAGAGTGTGACTATACATCATAATGAGTGTGACTATACAACTGAATATGTGACTACAATGACTGTACAGCTGTGTGATTCTACAACATAATGAGTGTGACTGTACAATTGAAAGTGTGTGGTCTTGCAATTCTGTAAGAACATTACGCACTAAATAACTTGTTCATCTTCATCTTCAACATTCATTCATCCCACAAAAAAAGAACAACTTCATCTTCAAATTTCATCTTAAAGATGAAGTTGTTCTTTTATTTTTGTGGATAATAAAGATAAATCATTTTATAAATACAAAAAAAAAGATATGAAAAATAAAAAGAAGCATGAAGATGAAGATGAATATGAAGATGATGAAGAAAAAGAAGCATGAAGATGAAGATGAATATGAATATGAAGATGATGAAGAAAAAGAGGCATGAAGATGAAGATGAAGATGAAGATGCAGATGAAGATGAAGATACCTTCGTATGATGATCGAAGTTACTGACGGAGTATATTGGGTTAAAAACGCAGTATGGTCGGAGTAGTTGACGGAGTATGGTCGGAGTAGTTGACGAAGTATGGTCGGAGTTCTTAATGGTGTGGTCGGAGTAGTTGACGGAGTATGGTCGGATTTCTTAATGGTGTGGTCGGAGTTATTAATGGTGATTATTTGTTGGGGTTTTGTTAGAGAGAGATGAATTGAGTTAAGAAATGAATTGAAAATGAGGGGATTGGGAAGTGTATGAGGGAAGTAATGTAGGAATTGATTTGGGTGAGGGGATGTTTCCCTCTCTCCACTGCTGCTATGTCAGTTCAATGTCTCCTTTTTTTTTTTTTTTAATAATTGAACCCCATCCATCCACCATCCATATTAAGATGAATGGATGGAGGGGATCAACACTAAGCAACTCTCCAAGAGTTACTAACTCCCCTGATCCCCCCTCTCTATATATATATATATATATATATATTTGTTCCGGTCACGGAAACAATTAACCCGGCTCTGGATCCGGGTTGTGTAATCGGATTGTTGGTAAGTAACTGATCGCTTGATTTCCTTCAACCTCTCCTTTGTCTCTCTCCCTTGATCGGACCTTCCCGGCGGAGTTGGCCTGTTCCCTGCACAATGAACGCACAGGGCCTCGGAGGTTGTCCGAGGGAACCCTCTCCGATGCCTAAGTTAGTCCGTGAAATGCCTTGATGAACCTAGCACGTGAGGAACTAGGTGGTGTTTTTAGGAGTGAGAGTCTAGAGTGAGAAAATCCAACCCCCTCTCATGTGGGAAATGGAAGAGTATTGATACCTTTCCACAAGAGAGAGGAAAAGAGGAGTGGGGAGAGAAAGAATGAGTGGATGGGAAATTGACACGTGGTTTTTCCCCATCCACTCGTTCTCTCTTACCTGTAGGCAAGATGGCAGAGGGGGCTTCTGGGGCCCCGGCCCTGCTCAGGGAGAAGGTCGCTTGGAGGCAGGCGAGCAGGTAGTGCCTGCACGCTCCTCACAGCCAGTTGCCTTACCCTACCGGGCAGGCGGTTTCCTTGTAGTTTTGCTTTACTGGGGGAATCCTGGTATCTTATCCCAACGGCCTGCTGGGCGGGCTCCTTGGTTCCTTGGACGGGGTCTTCATGGGGCCTGCTAGGCAGGTGGCCCGACGCAGGCTCTTCGACCTTCATCAATTGGCCCTCACCTGCTGGAGGGGAAGCAGGGTTCCCCTTTGGCAGGTGGACTCTTGGTGGAGGGGAGTTGACTTGTGTCTCTTACCAGTGCATTTAATGCGTTCGCGTATTCCCGAGGGGGAGTTTCTTCTGTCATTGGGCATGCCAAGAGTTTAATTGTTCCTTGG
Organism: Agrostemma githago; assembly: GCA_958450325.1. Taxonomy (NCBI): domain Eukaryota; kingdom Viridiplantae; phylum Streptophyta; class Magnoliopsida; order Caryophyllales; family Caryophyllaceae; genus Agrostemma; species Agrostemma githago. The sequence goes on along the minus strand of OY288241.1, from coordinate 18,620,759 downwards.
GTCATGATTGCCTCGTGCACCAAATGGATTTTTGGGCAGCGTGCTGGTGTGCCGATTGGTCGTTTCTCCTGTCAGGGTGGTTGGGATGTTATTCAATGCCTTGGCCTTCTTCCTTGTATAAATTGCATTTTCCTTCGCCATTTTCATGTCCCATCTCCAACTTTCCTTTCTTTCTTTGTCTTAATTATGGTTTGGATCAAAAAATTCGTGACTCGCCGTGGAGTTCGCCATGTTACTTTCATTTTTAGAGGATTTTGGAGGCTTCAGTACGCTCGAGCTGCTTATCGAGCTATCCGTCGTAGCCGTCGTTCATGGCTTCATTCTCGTCGGAGTGGCAGAAAAGTCCCTACTAGGTTGAGCAAGCGTCTCAAGAGATCCTCGCCCCCTGCTGCTCCCAGATTCAGGCGTTGCCCTCAGGGAGGGGGTTGCTTTGACCGGGGATGCCACGAATGCTTTCCGTGGCTGCACCCCGAGCAGTTTGACCCTAACTTCTCTGATACTGACTTCTCTCTGGCGTCAGGCCCTTCCTCGCCTGTGAGGAGGACAGGTTATCGCACCTGCGACGAATCCCAGGCCGTTCCCTTTGGCAGGGACTGGGAGGATAGCAGCCGAGACTCCGATGATAGCGAGGGTCTTGGTTGCTTGAGTGACAAGGATGGGGATGGAATCCCTGATGATCCTTTCAAGGATTCCCCAGACTGGGACTGGGGCTCGAATTTTGGGAGCCCAGGCAGCCCTGGGGACCATTCCTCAGACTTGGATGACGATTAGGCCTGCGTAGCAGGGTGTTTGGCTTTGTCGGGCCGAAATTTCTAGGCCCTTGTGTATTTTCTTTTCTGGTTTGGCACTAGATGTAATTTTCCCTTTTAAGGCTAATGAAATGAAATTCAGGCAATTTGTTTGTGTGTTGTATTTTTAATATTTGTTTATTACTTTTTTGTTTGAATGAAGAGGGGACGTCACAGGGTGATCAATCCTTTGACACCCTTTGGTCCTTTCGAGGTTACCCTTGGGAAACTACACAGGGCTGACTTCTGAGGGAGTGACGCGTGGACAGTAGTCTTTGGGCGGATTCCTAAGGATTTGGCGACTCTTTCTATGCCTTTTCTCCTATAAAAGTAATCAGTCACCCATTCTTCCTCTTTTTCCTTCTTCAATCTTTCTTTCCTCTTGAAATCTTCCTTTTCTCTTTTTCTGCAAAACCCTTTGGTGTTGACGACTCGTGCCCTACTTTGTACCCCCATTTCTCTGGGAGATTTCTCCTTCAAGCTTTCACCGCACCGGCAGACGATCTTAGGTTAGACTTTTGTCTTCCATTTCTTGCTTTTTCTTTTCGTTTTCTTGTTTTCCGCTTCCATTAGAGTTACAATGTCTAGAACTCGTGAGCGGATCCTACCTTTTACTGACCCATCAAGGAGGGAGGAAAGGGAAAAAGGTAGGGTGAATTTTGCCTCCTCCTCTAGGGAGGTTGGCTCTGGGGTAGTTGAGGAAGAAAATTCGGCAGATAGCGGAGATGGTAACTCTCCTGACCCTCCTTCGTACGACGTTATTGATTCGGATGACGAGGCACTGGAAATTGACCCCTCCAGGACCTCTGGCCCCCTTATTCGTCGGGAAAGGGGTAAGGTTTATTATTTAGATAAAGTCAAATACCGCATTCTCTTGAGTACTTACCCCGACCCGAAAAATCGGGACTTGATTCTTGCAAAAATTGCCGCCGGTGCGATTGAGCGGTTTTACAATTTCGGGGATGGGTACACAATTGTCGTCCCCGGCGAGAAAGATACCGTATGCAACCCTCCCGACGGGTGTATAGCGGTTTATCACAAGTGCCTGGAGTTCGGCCTTCGCTTTCCCCTTCATCCTTCCCTGGAAGAGATTTTCAGGCGTATGAATGTGGCCATCGCCCAGCTGACAGCCACGGCTGTCAGGTCATTGATTTCGTATGTTTGGACCTGCTTGTTCCACCGCGCCGAGCCTTCCATTGATGCCCTGAGGTTTATGGTCGGCCTACAAATGGTCTCTTCTGGGAGTGTGGGCTCCCCTTGATATTGGTCCCTTTTGAGGCAGAAGGGACATTCTTTGGTGTGGCCAGCCATGGACAGTCTGAGAGACTGGAAGAACAACTTCCTTTATGTGCAAAGTGCCCATGGGTGGAGGATTCCCCGTCATTTCAGGAATCATGTCCACACCAGACTAGAGACCCCCGAGGAGTATCACCCTGGCGTGGGTGGAAAAGCTTTGGAGGTGAAGCTGAGCGAGAAGGACAAGGAACTGACAGACTATTTTGCCGCTCATACTGATAAATATGGGATATATGGCCCTACATTATGGCTCCCCCATGCGGAGCTCATTGCTACTGATAAATACCTGACCCGGTTGGGCATGAATCGGGGTCTAAATGAAGGTAGTTCAGGAGTGTTGATGATTCTCCCTTACCCTTTTTCTTTTTAAGTGTCTTGACTGTTCGTCTGTTTGCCTTGCAGATCTTGCCACCTTCATTTGGAGAAAAGGGGAGGTGAGGCGTCTGGGTCTGACCGAGACTCTTACCGTCGTCCAAAGTCGCCCTTCTCTTCCCCCTGATTTCAAGAAAGGTGAGAAGAACCGGATGAAGCACCTGAAGGGTTTGTCGTTCAGCAGACCAAGGCTCCCTGCCCCTCCCAGATCAACGCCTGCAAAAACGGCGGTTTCTGAAGCTACCCCTTCCCCGGTTGCGAAGGTGATTGCCTGTGAGGCTACTCCCTCACCTGTTGGTAGGCAGGGGGGCCTTTCCACAGGGGTTCAGATTCCCTCGGGACCGCGGGCTGCGGGCTCCGAAGAGACTGGGGAAAGCACTCCCAGAGGGCTGATTAGAAAGAGGAGCAGGGAGGCTCCGAATGCTGACCAAGTGGTGGATTTGGAAACTGCCACGCCTGAACCAAAACGCTTCGCTCAGGGGGTTCCTGGTACCCTCTTTTCTGAGGAGAACGCCGAATTCCATTACACCGCCGGCGATAGCCAAGATGTTTCCGCCTTGCTTTCCGACTCCGGGGCAGTTTTGGCAGATCATCTCCTCAAGACCGTTCATTCTGCCACCAATCAGGTGACTCAGTACGTTCAGCGTACCGCCAGGATCATCCAGGCTTCTGCAGAGTTGGCGGCCCTTAATCGTCTGAGTGACGAGGAACTGGCTAACTCTGACCGCCTTTCTGCAGTCGAAAGGGACGTTGCTCTTATTGCCAGTTTAAAGGATCAGCTGGCGAAAAGGGAAATCGAGCTGGAAGAGGCCAGGAATCAGGCAATCCACTGGAAGTCTCAGAATGAGAGGGCTGTCAGGGAGGTTTCCCGCCTGGAGGAGGAGTCGAAAAGAGCTCAGCAGGCCTTCGCAGAGCTGGAGCAGGCCAGGAAGGCTTTGGCTGAGCTGGATCATGCTAAGAAAAGTGTCGTCGATCTAGGGGAGCGCCTTTCTAAGGCGAATTCAGATCTTCAGGCAGCTCTTGGTGATCTAGCGACGAAGACTGAGGAGTGGGAGAAAGAAAGGGATGAAATAATCCAAGAGGTGGAAACGGCCGTGTCGGCGGGTTTTGTGAATGGCGCTAACTCTTGCTTAGGGGTGGTCATGGAAGCTGTCAGGGAGATGTTCCCTGGCTTTGATGAAGAAGCTTTTCGGGCCCTTTACGCTGCCAAGGATGAGGCCCAGATGCGCAGGCTGGCTGAAGGGGCTACTACTTCTGGCCCAGATGCTCCCCCTGCTTAATATGGAGGGCAGTCTTCCTCTGAGGGCTCTTGTTCGTCCCCCGCTGCGCCTACGCTGATGCTTTGACTTCTTTATTTCTTTGCGCGCCGAGCCCTTTGGTGGCCGGCTGCCGTGTTTTGCTGTAATCACTTTTTTAGAAAAACTCTTATCCTGTGTACCCTTGCCACTTTATTCCTTTTTATGCAGATCTTTTTGTTTGTTTTTGTCTGCTTTCGTTCGGTTTCTCGTATGAGTTTGATGTACAGCCTGCCCCCTGCCTGCCCAGAGGTAAGCAGGGAGGTTCCTTAACGTTTTTATACAAGGTCGGGGGGCCTGCCCCCAGTCTTTGTTGATCCGGCCTGTCCCTGGCTTTTGTTCAAAGTCCAGGGGGCCTGCCCCCTGCCTGCCCAGAGGTTAGCAGGGAGGCTCTTCGCGTTTTTTTTATACAAGGTTGGGGGGCCTGCCCCCAGTCCTTGTTGATCCGGCCTGTCCCTGGCTTTTGTTCAAAGTCCAGGGGGCCTGCCCCCTGCCTACCCAGAGGTAAGCAGGGAGGCTTTTGCGTTTTTTATACAAGGTTGGGGGGCCTGCCCCCAGTCCTTGTTGATCCGGCCTGTCCCTGGCTTTTGTTCAAAGTCCAGGGGGCCTGCCCCCTGCCTGCCCAGAGGTAAGCAGGGAGGCTTTTGCGTTTTTTATACAAGGTTGGGGGGCCTGCCCCCAGTCCTTGTTGATCTGGCCTGTCCCTGGCTTTTGTTCAAAGTCCAGGGGGCCTGCCCCCTGCCTGCCCAGAGGTAAGCAGGGAGACTCGGATTTTTTGTTGGGGGGTTCATTTTTCCTAACTTTGGCAACAGGGGGGCCTCCCCCTATTGCTCCCTGCTCGTTTGTGTGTGAAAGCGCGAGTTTGAACGGGCAACGAGTATAAATCGGAAGCTTTCTCATTTCTTTATGAAACTTTTGACATTAGGGTGGTCGGAGCCGTCGACATTCTTTGACCGTCCTCCGCCATTGTTCTTAGCAAAAATAAAAACTATCTTTAGACCTGGTTCAGACATAATATTTCTTCAGGGTGTCCGCATTCCAGTGAGCATGCAATTCTTGTCCTTCAAGGTTGGCGATTTTGTATGTGCCTGGTCCCAGGATTTGAGTCACTTGGTATGGACCCTCCCAGTTGGCACTTAGTTTTCCGTGTTCCCTTGACTTTCCAACAGCCTGCGTTTTTCTGAGAACCAGATCACCCATCTGGAAATTTCTCTGGCGCACTCTCCTGTTGAAGGCTTTCCTCATTCGTTACTGGTAGGCAACGATGTTGGTACTGGCTTCCTCCCTTATCTCATTGACCAGATCCAAGGCCTCAACCATTGCAGCTTCATTCTCAGTCTGGTCGTAATGCAGGGAGCGCAGAGATGGGATCCTTGCCTCAATTGGCAACAGAGCCTCTGCTCCATATACTAGACCGAACGGGGTCTGGCCTGTAGATTCCTTTCGGATGGTCCGGATTGACCAGAGTATGCTGGGAAGCTCGTCAGCCCATCTACCCTTGAGGTCATCTACCATTTTCTTAAGGCCATTTAAGATTTGCTTGTTGGCTGCCTCTGCCTGTCCGTTGGTTTGAGGATGACAGACGGCCGAGTAGGCAACTGCGATGTTGTGGCTTTCTAGCCAGATTCTCAGGGGATCATTGTCAAACTGCCTGCCATGATCAAATACCAACATTTTTGGTAGGCCGAATCTGGTGATAATATTTCGCCAGATCACTTTTCTGACTGCCGGCTCAGTAATGTTGGGCACTGCTTCAGCTTCTATCCATTTGGTGAAGTAATCTATAGCCACAATCAGGAACTTCCTGCCCCCAGTGGCCACCGTGAAGGGTCCTAGTATATCCATCCCCCATTGAGCGAAAGGGATGGGGGATAGGATTGGCCTGAGTCCCTGGGCCGGGACATGGATTGACGGGGCAAAGAGTTGGCATTTTCTGCACTTCTGGGTCAGGCTCCTGGCATCTGCTAGCATGGTAGGCCAGTAGTAGCCTGCCCTTAGGGCCTTGTGAGCTAGCGATCTTCCTCCGATGTGATGTCCACAGATTCCTGAGTGGATGTCCTCCAGGACATCGGCAGCCTGGTCTGCCCCCAGGCATTTTAGCAGGGGGTAAGTGAAAGATTTCTTGTAGAGTTCTTCACCAATGATTATGAACCAGGCTGCTTTGGCCTGTACCTTTCTCTTTTGCGCCGTGTCTGATGGCAGGATACCATGCTTTTTGAACTGGATGAAGGGGGTCATCCAGCTTTCCGGCCCTTCCTCAACAGTGCTAATCGCCTGACAGGCGCTGGTAGATTTTTCATGCAAAACATCAACCCACACCGACCTCCGTATGTCTTGTAGGCTGGAGTTGGCCAGCTTTGACAGAGCGTCGGCTCGGTTGTTCTGCGATCGAGGTATTTGCTGGATTTCATAGGATTTCAGGCCCGACAACTCTTGTTTTACTTTCTCAAGGTATGTGGCCATGGTCTGATCTCTGCCCTCATATTCTCCGTTAATTTGATTGGCAATGAGCTAAGAATCGGTAGCCAGCGTAACTCGCTCTGCCCCTGCAGCTTTAGCCAGTTTTATCCCTGTGATTACAGCCTCATATTCCGCCTCGTTGTTTGACGCCGGGAAGGTGAACCTGAGCGCATGCTCAAAATCCACTCCCTCGGGGCTTGTTAATACGACGCCTGCGCCTGCACCATTGGCTGTTGAGGATCCATCAGTGTGCACGATCTACTCCTCGGCAGGGGGCTCTTCTTCCCCTGAATGGGAGCATTCAGCCAGAAAATCGGCCAAGGCTTGGGCTTTGATGGCTGTTCTTGGCTGGTAAGATATCCCCAGCCCACTCAACTCGATCGCCCATTTCAGCAGTCTCCCTGATTTCTCAAACTTTTCCAACACTTTCTCCAGTGGTTGGTCGGTGAGGACCACGACAGGATGTGCGTCAAAGTAGGGTCTGAGTTTTCTAGCTGCAATGATGACTGCATAGGCAGCCTTTTCTATCAGGGGGTAATTTCTTTCGGCTGTTCCTAGGGCGTGACTCACAAAGTAAATGGGTTGCTGTGAGTTTGCTTCCTCCCTTAGGATGACAGCACTTACCGTCGTGTTCGTGACAGCGATGTACAGGTATAACTTTTCTCCGGCTACCGGTCTTGCCAGGGTAGGGAGTTTCTTCAGGTGCTCTTTCAATTGCTCGAAGGCTTTCTTTTGTTCGTCTTCCCATTTGAATTGTTTGTTGCCCTTTAATATTTTGAAGAAAGGGGTGGACTTGTCTGCTGACCTGGCGATAAACCGGGCCAGGGCGGCCATTCTGCCTGTGAGCCTCTGAATGTCTCTGATGGTTTTAGGCTCCGGAAGGTCTAGGACCGCCTGAATTTTCTCAGGGTTGGCGTCTATCCCCCTGGAGCTGACCAAAAAACCTAGGAATTTCCCGGATCGGACCCCGAATGTGCATTTTTTCGGGTTCAGCTTCATCTTGTATGACCGCAGGGAAGAGAAGGTCTCTTGAAGATCTATCAGATGCTCCTTGTCCCCCTTACTTTTGACGATCGCATCGTCAACATAGGCCTCTAAGTTTCTCCCCTTTTGGCTTTCGAAGACCCTGTCTACCAACCGCTGATAGGTGGCGCCTGCATTCTTCAGCCCAAATGGCATCATCTTGTACATGTAGGTGCCATGGCTGGTTATGAAGGCGCACCTCACTCTGTCTGGCTGCCAGAGGTACACTTGATGGTACCCTGAGAACGCATCCAGAAAGCTTAGCGTGGTGTATCCACTAGTGGCGTCTACTAGCTGATCTATTCTGGGCAAAGGGTAGCAGTCCTTAGGGCAGGCCTTGTTGAGATTGGTAAAATCTACGCACATTCTCCATGCGCCTGATGATTTTTTTACCATGACAACGTTTGCCAGCCATTCAGGGTAATCACAGACTTCGATGAAGTCTGCCTTCAGGAGTTTGTCTATTTCCTCTTTTATTGCCGCATCCTTTTCTACGGACATGTTCCTTTTCTTCTGCTTCACAGGGCGAGCCTCCGAATTAATGTTCAGCTTGTGAACAATAAAGGCTGGGTCGACCCCTGGCATCTCGTTTGCAGAGTAGGCGAATACGTCCCTATTCTCTCTTAGGACCGCAATTAGTTCCTTTTGATAGGACTCCTCCAGGTCGGCCCCTATATGGACCTGCCTCCCTGGCTCCAAGTCCACTAGCATGCTTTCCCCCTCAGGCTCTAGGTGGACTGACTCTTGTTGGGCAGTCGGGATCTCACCCTCCCTGCTGGGAGAGCATTGGGCTTTCCGCTTCCCTTTTCTCTCTGTCTCATGGGCTTGCAGAGCCACGGAATAGCAGTGTCTGGCCGACTCCTGATCCCCGTGGACCTTCCCCTCCATGCCAAAATCTGTTACATAGGCTATGGTGAGGGCCCTAATTGATACAGCAGCTTCTATTTCATCTAGGGTGGCTCGGCCTATCAGGGCGTTATACGCGGATTTGGCATCCACCACAACAAATGACGCCCTGATATTTCTTGCTGAGGTCCCCTCCCCAAACGTGACAGGCAGGTCGATAACTCCCATGGGTAGCATGCCTGCTCCATTGAATCCATACAAAGATCCGGGGGCTGGCTTCAGGTGCCTTCTTTCAAGGTTCATCCTCTCAAAAGCATCTTTGTATAAGAGATTTGTGTAGGCGCCAGTATCCACCATACACCTCTTGACAATATGATTGCTGATTTCCAGGGTCAAGACCAGAGGGTCACTATGTGGGTACACGACCCTCCCTGCATCCTCAGGGGTGATGCTTAGGGTAGTGCCCCTTGGGCTGCCTGCCTTTTCGGCGCAGCAAATTTGGTTCCGCAGTTCACAGATCTGCCTTTTCTGGCTGCGCCTGCTGGTCCGTCCCTCTGCATCCCCTGATACTACATGGATGACCATGCGATTTTGGGCTGAGCCCTCAGGTTTGTCTGCCACCTCTTTCTGGGGTTTGTTCCTTGCTGCATAGTTACTCAGCCAGCCGTTTCTTATCAGTTTTTCTATTTCGTCTTTTAAGTGGCGGCATTCCTCTGTGGTATGACCTATGCAGTCATGGAACGTGCAGAATTTTTTGGGATCTCCTTTTGGGCTGCGAGGCTTGTTTGGACGAGTCCATTTATCTGTTTCTTTTTCCAACTCGAAGATTTCTGCCCTCGGCCTATTGAGGGCCGTGTAGCTGTCAAATCTTGGTTGGTATGTTGTACGTTCCTTCTTGGGAGTGTCTCCCTCTTCTCTCTGCTTGCCTGGCTCATTTCTGCCACGCCCACCCTGCGGTCCTCCCTGCGGCCTTGTTTGGCCTGCAGGGGTATCCGGCAGGCTGTGGAACTCTTCCTGCAGAATGAACCCCTCAGCAATTTTCCTGGCCATGGCCAAGGTTTCTGGCTGGGCCCTGATCATCTGATTTTTCATTTCTCCTGGGAGCAGGGAGATTGTCAGGGCATAGGCAGCGGTGGAATCATCGATCTCCCTGACCTGCTGGTAGGATAGGTCAAACCTCCTCAGGTACTCCCTTACACTTTCACCCTTTTTCTGTTTTAGGGTCATAAGATCGAAGCGAGTGAGGCGTCTCCTTTTATTCCCAGCATACTGTTCGAGGAAGATTTCGGCCAACTCTATGAAGAACTTGATTGATCCTTGGCGGAGATCCCTGAACCATCCTTGTGCGAGCCCTACCAGGGTGGTTGGGAAAACTTTGCACCAGATGGCGTCATCCACGTCGTACATGCCCATGTGGCCCTCAAATGCCGCCAGGTGGTCTTCTGGGTCTGTTGTCCCGTCAAACTTAATGGTGGGCATTTTAATTTTTGGAATGGGGTATTCTTGTACCTCAGGATGAAGTGGGGTTTTTGTGGGCCTGCCTACCAGTCGTGACCTGCTTTCCCCAGACTGGTTACTGTGAGTAACCCATTGTCTACGGGTCGGTTTCCTCGTACTGGGGGAGCGGTGCCTTGGAGGCGGCCTGCTTGCTGCTTCATCTTCTGTCTCAGGGGAGATTTGCTTGGGTCTCTTTCTCTGAGAGTGGCAGAGGTTCTCACCCTGGTGGTATCTAGATTCAAGCGGTTGCCCCCGGTTGAGCCTAGACTGCAGGCTTTGGGACAAACCCGGGGCTGACTGCTCTTTGACCGCCGGTGTTAACCTGGAGAAGACCCCGCCTTGCTTTTCTCCCAGGCGCTTTGACATGGGCTCCCTGGGCCTCATTCTCTCCTGCAATTCCCGGGATAGACCTATCTGTTCTCCAGACGCGGATTCTGTTGTGTGAATGGAGAATGCCTGCTGTTGGGCAGGTGGCTCTGGGCTGCCTATTGTGATACGCCTTTGCACCTGCGCGTATACTTGTGCCGTCCTTCTTGCTTTCCTCTGAACATTTCTGGCGGCGGTCCGCTTCGTGCCCCCAGCTCCATCCCTGCTTATTGAGGGTGGCTCGTTGGGGGCCGATGCGACCCTGCCTACCAGGTCCTCAGGAGTGAACTCCTGGTTTAGCATCGCAGAGAAGAAGGCGGCTGTCTGCGCCATCTGAGCTGGGGTCAGATTCAGAGAGTGCCCTGGGTGTGTCCCCAACTCAGGTGCTACAGCAGCGCTTGGTACGCCTAGGAGACTGGCTCCCCCCACCCCCAGGATCGTGGCGGGAGGAATCCTCTTTGGCTGTGGCATACCGTACAGGGGGGTCACCGGTGGGACCGTCGGACCCGCCCCTGTACTGGTGTCAACGATTTCTGGCATGATTAATTTGATTGTTTTAGTTTTTTCTGATTAGGAATGGTTGATTTTTGTGGGTAATTCGTGAGCACAACCGTTTTCCTCCCCACAGACGGCGCCAAATTGTTCCGGTCACGGAAACAATTAACCCGGCTCTGGATCCGGGTTGTGTAATCGGATTGTTGGTAAGTAACTGATCGCTTGATTTCCTTAAACTTCTCCTTTGTCTCTCTCCCTTGATCGGACCTTCCCGGCGGAATTGGCCTGCTCCCTGCACAATGAACGCACAGGGCCTCGGAGGTTGTCCGAGGGAACCCTCTCCGATGCCTAAGTTAGTCCGTGAAATGCCTTGATGAACCTAGCTCGTGAGGAACTAGGTGGCGTTTTTAGGAGTGAGAGTCTAGAGAGAGAAAATCCAACCCCTTCTCATGTGGGAAATGGAAGAGTATTTATACCTTCCCACAAGAAAGAGGAAAAGAGGAGTGGGGAGAGAAAGAATGAGTGGATGGGAAATTGACACGTGGTTTTTCCCCATCCACTCGTTCTCTCTTATCTGTAGGCAAGATGGCAGAGGGGGCTTCTGGGGCCCCGGCCCAGCTCAGGGAGAAGGTCGCTTGGAGGCAGGCGAGCAGGTAGTGCCTGCACGCTCCTTACAGCCAGTTGCCTTACCCTACCGGGCAGGCGGTTTCCTTGTAGTTTTGCTTTACTGGGGGAATCCTGGTATCTTATCCCAACGGCCTGCTGGGCGGGCTCCTTGGTTCCTTGGACGGGGTCTTCATGGGGCCTGCTAGGCAGGTGGCCCGACGCAGGCTCTTCGACCCTCATCATATATATATATATATATATATATATATATATATATATATATATATATATATATATATATATATATATATATATATATATATATATATATATATATATATATATATATATATATATATATATATATATATATATATATATATATATATATATATATATATATATATATATATATATATATATATATATATATAGGATTCTTTGAGGCAGCTCAACTCGCCGCACCCATTGAGGCCAAATCTCAACCATTAGATTAAAATCAAATTAAAGGCTAAGATTAAAACTGTAGACACCCACATTTTGACCGCCAGGTGTCAATAGTAGTTCCCGCCAAACACCCGATGATGATTGGACGTAAACGTGCTTTGATGGACTCGGATATGGGCTCGTAATCATGGACATTTGGTTTAGGTTTATTACGGAGTACAAATCTTACAAAACCAACCTCAAATCCAGGCCCAGTGGGTCGTTTCGAGTCAAATAAGACTAATTTGGGTCGAATCCGACACCAGGGGTAAAACCGTCTTTTAGCGACCGAGTCGAAACCCGGTCAAAGATTTTCCCGAGACACGTGAGTCAGCCGTGACACTTCACCCGGTTGATTCATGCTCAAATTCCTACAAAATTTCAGCTTCATTATTAAAAGCATTAAACAATTCCGTTAAAGGTAGAATTTGATCTCAAGTAGGAATTCTATCCAGAAACCGAATCAGACATCGACCGAGTACCAAATACTCGGCCAACACACCCCCAACCAGCCGAGATACCTTTTCTTCTTGGCCAAGAAAGCGGAATTCTCATGCTTCTCAAACTCCTACGTTTCCTATCCTAAGCGGTATTCAAACTCTCCTAAGCCAAGGTCGGGAATTCCTGTAAATAGGACCTCCCATTCGACACTTTAAACACATCACAACATCAGAAAAAACCGAGACACATAATTATTTTCATACATCCTCAATAGCTAGCAAATCCCGACACCTTTCCGAAGCCTCGAAGCCCCGACCACGCGTCAAGCCCGACGTCCAAACCACCCATCCAAACCGACACCCTAAACTCATCCTCATCATCTCGACGCTCCCAAGTCTAAGCCACTTTCCGACGAGCCTTATCCCGAGAAAAAAAAGCATGTAGGTTGAGGGTGTAAATCAAACCCGTTTCTCCTTCTTCTCTTCTTTTCTTCTCGTTTTTTATGGGTCTTTTCGTCGGTCTTTTTCTATTTTTCTAATATCGATATTATTAATATAAAAACTATTTTTGTATATCGAACATTCTTAAAAATATGATATCGATTTTCTATAATCGAATATTGTATCGAAAAGAATTATATTAAGATTTCGACGATTTTAAAAAATCGTTACATCTTTTTTTCGTTCAAAATCTTTTTTTGAAACTTTTCGTTCAAAACGAACTTTTCTTAAAACCTTTTCTAAAATTCATTCCGAATATTCGATATCGATTTCATAATCGAATATCGGATATGACGAATATCGAGAGCATAAATCGAGTACAAATTAATTCATATTTGTACGCGGTTTATCAAATTTTTGGAACAACGAGCGAAACCGGGACAGGCCCGCACGCGAGTCGCGCCCCTCACAGGCGACTCGCATATGAGTCTGAAACCCGCACTCCTTTTTAGCTTCTTTTCGTTCGTTTTTATTATTTTATCTACGAAACGATTTCTAAAATTTATATCTTTTCTAAAACAATTCCAAATATTCGATATTAATTTCGTAGTCAACTATCGAATATAACGAATATCAAGAATATTAAGTCGAGTACGAATTATGCAATATTCGTACGCGATTTAATCAAAAATTTCCGAAAAACCGTCTCCGAAAAACAGGCTGCCACGCGACCCGCCGGCGTCCCGGGCGAGTCGCGCGGCCGGCTGCCGACGTGCGCCTTTTTCGTCCTTTTTATTATTTTTTCGAGCCTCGTTTTTTATACAAAACAGCATTTTAACAATATTTTTCAGATTTCGATTAATGTTTATTTTCTCGATCTCGTATATATATTTATTTATTATTCAGTCGTTACTAACCCGTTTTCTTGTGTTTGTAGCAATTTATTTATTTCTTTGTTTTATTAGACTAAAACGAACTCACATGCTAAAATAACTTTGACGTTATTAGTTTAAACATGCATTAAACGACTTAGCAACCCATTTATTTATTTTTCCTCACATGTCTTAAGAAAATAATCTCTGCATATCATTCAATCGTCGAACTAACGCGTGTAAACAAAACCGAATGATATTTTAGTAAAGGCCGCTAAGTGCGGGTGGGGTTGGGTGTTCTCAATGAGCTTCCCAACACGTACCCTCACCCCTTACTCAGAACCGTGGTTTCCGGATGTCCGAATCCATTGGCAACGAGAGTCATTCAATATACGATCAACCGCTCAAGTCGGCATCGGTATCGAACTGCAAAGGGACGAACCCGATAAACTCTGACATCGGAAATGGGCCATGTTTTAAATATGGCCCACTACGACATAGAGTGGGTTCGAATGGTTTCGAATTACCATAAATTCGGTGGCGACTCCTACTTTGATTTAAAATTCAATTCGATCCATCTCATATGGAAATTCATTCGCCTCCCCAAACCCGCGCGTGGCCGCGTCGGGGTGGACCTATGTCATGTCCACAATTTGGCGACTCCGCTGGGGATTAACTGATGTGTCACTTACCATCGGCATCCTCAGGGTGAGACTCGAAAAGAAATCGTTCGATTAGTAATGTACACGTTTTAGTTCAATGGTTCATGCATAACCCAATTCTTTCCCGGGCCGGTTACTTGTGACCGACGTCCCACTATACCGCGGTGCATTCCCACTTGGGTGCACTAAAGACTTCGATGGCGGAACTCGCATGGGTTTTACGGCAGATTCTAAGACCAACTCGGCTTAGGAGGTCCGTCCTGATTTGCGAGAATGCGATCGTTGTTGGTATAGACCCTATTCGACCGACCGAGACTTAGAATAAAAGCATACATGGCGTCGTTATACTGTTTCCATGACTACATGCTACTTGATCTTCTTTGGTCTTTTTCAAAAACCGTCATTTTAAAAAAAAACTTACAAATCCATTTTTTTTTTTCAAAACCCGGAAAGCTGCCGAATTTAAGACTTATGATTTTGACTCAAAATAGCCTATTTTTAGCCGGTATGCTGTCCAAACCTTTTCAAAAAAAAGCCCGAAATCTCGGCCTGATAACCCTTTTTCTCGGTTTTCAAAAAAAAAATTCGGGTCTTCCAATCCGACCTTGCTCGGTTTTCAAATCCAATTTCCCTTTTCAAAACCTTCTTCTTAGGACTTCCCGTATTTAGCAGTGTCGGGTCTTGTCATAAGTTAGAATCCATAGCGTCGAAACTCCGTTGATCTTACATCACGAGTTTCTACCCCATCCCAAGTCCGCCTTATTTGTCAAGGCACGGCCCACCTTCCTCCGTTTACACACTAGAGTCCAAAGTCTGGGGAATTCTCACGTAGACCTTCCTTCGAACGGGACTAGGCCCACTTTGCCGAATCCTAAGGAAGGCCCACCGTCCACGGGTCATCCGTCTAGAAGTCAGTCTTCGGTCTTTTTCTAGTCTAGTCTTTTCCTTGCTCGGGATGTACTTTTGATTCTAAGATCTGGGTCAGTTACTGATTACGCGGTGCCCTTACAGACAGGCCACCCCACACCCGAGCCATGACGCAACAAGCCGTCGATGAATTGAAGGCCTCACTGACCAAGCTAGAGAACATGATCACGTCAATGAGAGGGGACCAGATCTCCATCCTCACCCGGGTAAGCGCCATAGAACAGGGAACTCCTAGTGGCAGTGTCGATACTACTGGGCCTTAAGCTGAATTGGCCAGCGCAGTCCACAAACTGCGGGAACAGGTCCATCTGTCGACCCAAAGCTCCATCCATACGGAGAATGCTCGGACCTACACCCCACTAACCGATGAACTACCCGCCAATCTCAATCTGACGGGTTTGCCAATGTTCGAGGGTACTGAAGACCCGGTCCACCATATCCGGGCTTTCAAGGAGTTCATGGCCCTTAAGGGGGTTAAGTCCAACATGTTCAAGCACCTGTTCGCTTCTTCTCTCGAGAAGCACCCAAGAGCCTGGTACTACCGGCTCGATTCCAAGAAATACAAAACTTGGGATGACGTGGCAACGGAATTCGCTCGGAACTACGCCGACAACACGGAAATCCAGACCACTATGCGCACCCTGGAAGTAATGGCCCAGGAACCTAAGGAAGGATTCACAAAGTACCTTCAACGCTGGAGGGCTGAAAGCGTCAAACTGGTCGATAAGCTCAGTGAAAAAGTGCTGGTTGAAGCCTTTGTCAAAAACCTCCTTGCAGCTTACCGGGTCCATCTCCGGTACGCCATCATACCTAGCTTCGCGGTCCTAACTGAAATGGGAACGAGAATCGAGGATGATTTAAGGTTGGAAAGCCTCACTAAGGCCTTCACCAAGGGATACCAAGGGGCCAGCTTATCAACTAGCAAGCCCACAACTACTGCTGCCACTCGTAGCATCTTTGACGAGGTAAATGCACTTGATACCTCATCCCAGAAGAATACCACCCCCCGGGTATTCACTAACATAGGCACCACCTATGAGAATGCCCTGCAGAGGCTTTCATCAAAAGGCCTGATCACCCCGATAGGCCCAACACCTGATCTACCGGTCGAACGACGCTCCAAGGCCTACAACCTCCAGGCCTATTGTCACTACCATCGTGGTAAGGGGCACGATACCGAGAAATGTTGGAAGCTAAAGCACCTTATCCAAGATCTCGTCGAGAGCGGGAAGATCCCTTTGCCCGGCGGTAAACCCAACAACAAAGATAACCCGTTGGCCACTCATGCCATCTTCTCCGGAGAAATAATGGATTGCTCACACCTCATTTCTCCATTTGTCCCGCAAATAAACGGGATTTGGTGCGACGACGAAGACGACGTCTATCTCACCAAAGGGGAAGCTGTCCCCATTACGCCTGAGGAGATTCAGAAGGTTAAGTCCAAAGTCTTAGCCACTAGTCGAGCCCTCATCATTGCCGAGCCACTTAGGGTCGAGCCCGCCCCAGAAGAGCCAACTCCTGAAAAGGCTCTTGTAAAACAGCTAAACAAGACCCGAGTTGACCTCTCTATATGGCAACTCCTAGTTAGCTCCCAGAAACATCGAGAGGCACTCATTAAGGCCCTCGATCAAGTCAAAATCGACTCCATGGCTACTCCAGCTGAAATGGTGGCCATAGTTCTACCCCACCTAAAAGGGAGATCCATAAAGGAAGGCCCACTGATTACCTTCTCTAATGCTGATCTACCACCATTTGGGCCAGCCCACAACATGGCCCTCTACATCACGGTCATCTGCCGTGGAAAGTATCTACCCATGACCCTAATTGACGATGGGTCAGCAGTCAACGTCCTCCCCTTGAGGACCGCCAAAGCCCTCGGCATTACCGAGGCCGACTACATTCCTACGGCTCAAACCATTCAGGCTTTTGACGGAACCCCAAATCAGTAGTTGGAGCCACAAAACTCACTATCATAACAGGCCCGATAGAGAAGGAGCTGGAATTCCAAGTGATTGACGTGACTTCTTCCTTTAACCTTCTCTTGGGAAGACATTGGATCCACGCGACCAGGGCTATATCCTCCACCTTGCATCGGAAAATCAAGCTACCTTTGCACGACACTGTCATCACTCTAGAAGCCACACCTATGACTGTGGCTAACTGCAACACCTCGGGCCGCACCGATCTCTGGGGGTTCGATTTCGTAGGGGCCATCGAAGAAGATCATCTCTTCCGTCCTTACTTCACGGTCCACCTTGACCGGATGTTGCAGAATCTGGGCTTTCTACCTGGGGTTACATCAAGGCCCGATCTCCCTGCAGGAAAAATCCTCGAAGTTCAGGACAATGGGAGGACTCAAACAGGCTTGGGCTACACCCTAACCCCGAAAAACATGGGCCAAACCGGAACCGGCAAGGTTATCTTTGTCACTTCAGTATTCGAGACTGTCCAAACAGGCCTATATCGGCCCGTCATCACACGCCCTGGGACCCACTTGGCCCAGGACTCCAACTACATACCAGACGACATCTTCGCTCTCATCCAGTCCGAAGATCCTAAGAATGCTGAGCCCGCGCTAGGGCTACTTTTTGGAGAGGAACTCGCGGTCCCAACACCGGAGGAAGAGCTAGTCAGCCTCATACTCCGCAGTCGCACCTTTGATCCATCTAAGCTAATCTCAGAAGTCGGGTCCGGGACCAGAGCTTGGAGGAAAACTGTCAAGTGGACTGACAGTCAAGGAAGGACTTACAAGCTGATCACAGGAGAAGGAGAAATGCCAGAATCTGAGTCTGAGTCTGAGTCGGAGTCGGAGTCAGAGTCTAAGATTGAGTCTAGTAAGTCCGGTGCTAGGGTCAGTCCTGTAACTCCCCCTCTCCCTTTAGCCACTCCTGGTACCTCGAGGTCTGTCCCGGGCACCCTACCTATCCCCCCACTGACTAGTGATCAGATGGCAGCTCTTTTCGAGCTCTTTTCCCAATTTATGATCAATAATAACAACCGTTCTGCTTACGACTTGTCTCATTTTCAAAACTTTCTCAATTTCAAAAATTTTATGTGCAATGACATTGAGAAACCCGACGAACAGGTATCCTTGCCTCCGCATCTGATCGAGCAACTAGAGCAAAGGGAATCCCGCAATCCGGTAATCGAAGAAACCGAATCCATCAACGTGGGAACAACCTTAGAACCTCAGATGCTTAAGATAGGATCATCCTTAGAACCCGAGGAGAAACAACAATTCATAGTTCTCCTTCAAGAATTCAAAGACGTCTTCGCATGGTCCTACAAGGACATGCCGGGGATCGATCACGAAATAGCCGAGCACCATATACCAATCAAGAAAGGGTTCAAGCCGGTTAAACAAAAACTCCGACGCATGAGGCCCGAATGGTCCCTCAAGGTCAAAGAGGAAGTCGACAAACAATTCAAAGCTGGGTTCATACGAGTCTCCGAATATCCAGATTGGGTTGCAAACATTGTACCGGTCCCTAAAAAGGATGGTAAGGTTCGTGTCTGTGTAGACTTTCGGGATCTTAACAAGGCGAGCCCGAAAGACGATTTCCCATTACCACACATCGATATACTGGTGGATAACACAGCTGATCATGCCCTTCTATCATTTATGGACGGGTATGCAGGATATAACCAGATAAAAATGGCAGAAGAAGATATGGATAAGACCACCTTCATTACACCTTGGGGTACTTATTGCTATACTGTTATGCCATTTGGTCTCATCAATGCCGGGGCCACTTATCAACGAACCGCCACAACTTTATTACATGACATGATGCATAAAGAAGTGGAAGTCTACGTGGACGACATGATCGTCAAATCCAAAGACAGGAACGATCACATCACCGCCCTGAGAAAATTCTTCACCCGATTACGCAAATACAACATGAGGCTAAACCCTCAGAAATGTAGTTTGGGGGTAACATCTGGCAAATTACTGGGTCATATCGTTAGCCAACGTGGTATCGAAGTCGATCCAGCCAAAATCAAGGCCATCACCGAGATGCAGCCCCCTAAAATCGAAAAGGAGATAAGAGGGTTTCTCGGAAAAGTTCAATACATTAGCAGGTTCAATTCAAAGCTGACCATGGTGTGTGAACCGATCTTTAAGAAGCTTAAAATAGGGGAACAGTTACTATGGGACGACAAATGTCAAGCAGCCTTCGATAGAATCAAAGAAATTTTGGCCTCACCACCGGTCCTGATGCCACCTCAGCACGGTCTGCCTTTGTCGCTATACCTAACCACGACAAAGACAGCCATGGGTGCTATGCTAGCTCAAACTCTCAATTCCAAAGAACGAGCCATATACTACATCAACAAGAAGTTTTTAGAGTACGAATGTAAATACACCATGCTCGAAAAAACATGCTTAGCCTTGGTCTGGGCCACTAAGAAGCTCCGACATTACATGCTCAGTTACGAGGTACAAGTATTGTCCAGAATGGATCCAATCAAATACCTCTTCGAAAAGCCCATCCTCAACGGCAGGATATCAAGATGGACCCTAATGTTGGCAGAGTTCGATCTAAAGTTTGTACCATTGAAAGACATCAAAGGACGAATAGTAGCCGAATTTCTCGCTGACAGTCCCATAACTGAAGAAGGACACACCGACACTTGGTCCTTCCCAGATGAAGACATTTTCCACACTGACACCGAAGCATGGGACTTATATTTTGACGGGGCATCCAATTTCCGAGGATTTGGAGTCGGGATTCTCCTGATCTCACCAAGAGGAGAGCATACCCCCGTATCCATCAAATTAGACTTCGACGTCACTAACAACGCCGCTGAATATGAAGCATGTATCCACGGGCTACAAGTCGCCGCCAATTTAGGGGTCACAAACCTCCGAGTACACGGTGATTCATCTCTGGTCGTTAATCAAGCACTTCAAAAATGGAAAACTCGAAATGCTAATCTCGTGGCCTACCAGGCACGAGTAAGGGATCTCGAGAAACAGTTCCAGAAGGTAGAATATATATACCTACCTCGGGAAGAGAATCAGTTCGCAGATGCACTCTCAAAACTCGCATCCTTGCTAAATATTCCCGATCATATGACCAATATGCCAATCTGTGTCGAAAGACGATCTGAGCCAGCATATATCCATGACATCGAAGAAATCGAGATACCTGATCCCGAGCCGTGGTATCAAGCTGTGTTGACATACCTAGCAACTGGGGAATATCCACCCGGAGCTGACAACCGAGCCAAAAAAGCCCTGCGAAGACTGGCAACCCAGTTCATCCGCACCGACGATGGGCAACTCTACAAAAAGACAACGCAGGGGGCTCTCCTTCGATGCGTCGATAAAACCAACGCTGAAAAAATTATGGCTGAGGTACATGATGGCGAATGCGGCCCACACATGAATGCCCAGATGTTAGTCCGGAAAATCATGAGGCTCGGTTACTACTAAAATAGCACGGAAACCGACTGTCAGCTATATGTTAAACATTGCCATAATTGTCAAATTTTTGCCAATGTACAACATATGCCACCATCCCTGCTATACACCATGACATCACCATGGCCATTCTCAACATGGGGAATCGATATAATTGGAAAGATAAACCCCTCGGGAACCGGAGGACACTGCTTCATTTTGGTAGCAATCGACTATTTCACCAAATGGGTCGAAGCTGAGTCCTATCGTATTCTCAACGCCAGCCACGTTGCCAAGTTCATTCAAAATAAGATAATATGCCGGTATGGGATCCCTCCCGAGTTCATCAGTGACCACGGGACCCATTTTCAAGCTGAAACAGCAGCCTTGCTGACCAAGGACTAAATTCAAAGGCATACATCTTCACCCTACCGACCCCAAACCAATTGAGCGGTAGAAGCGACTAATAAAACAATTGTCACCATACTCAAAAAGATGGCTGATAATTACCGGGATTGGCCCGACAAAATAACATTTGCACTTTGGGGATATCGAACCTCGATTCGTACTGCGACCGGGGCAACACCGTATTACCTTACATACGGCATGGAAGCAGTCCAACCTGTTGAGTTAGAGGTGCCATCACTCAGAATCCTACTCGAAAGTCAGGTACCCGAAGCTGATTGGGTTCGAGCACGATATGACTCGCTAGTCCTTTTAGACGAACGACGATCTCGTGCCCTCAATAATATACAAATCTATCAAAAGAGAATCCAACGGGCTTTCAACAAGAGGGTAAGGCCCAGAAACATCAAAGAAGGAGACTTGGTTCTCAAATCTGTTCGAGCTTTATTACCAGTAGACCCAAGGGGAAAATTCAAACCTAACTGGGCTGGGCCATATCTGGTAAAGAAGATTCTATCAGGTGGAGCGGTAATGCTAACGGATCTGGACGGGAATGAGTTTGTCAACCCAACTAACCTGGACCAGCTGAAGCGTTACTACCCTTAACCCACTTTTTTCTCAATGTCATTTGCGAAAATTTATTAAAAACATCGCTTTTCAAAACTTTTAAAGACAAGTCAAAAGCTAGAATTACTTATTCTACTGTTACAAGCATCTTGAACCAATAGTCTTGATGTATTTCGAAATTGCAAATTAGGTCAGTCTGAACTACGTTTGGTTTGATTCCATTTATTATGGATACGTAGGCAGCTCCTCAAAAGGGCACAACCACTGCAATCGAAAAAACAGGAACGGTTCTTTAATAAACCTTTCTTTATTTATTTCAAAAAAAAATCCGACAAATTCGGAGAAATAAAAAAAAATCGAAAAAATCAATAAATAATACTAATACTTAAATAATAAAAAACTAGGGCATTTTTCCCTTTCCTTTGCCTTTAGCCTCCTTTTCGGTCCATCGGCGTCGAGGTGGAGGTGAACGCTCCCTAATCACCAAGGGAACCTCCTTAACCCGGGCTCGTTTCTTCAAACTTGACTCCCCGGTCACCTCGTTATCACGCGGGCCTAGCCTGTCTCGGACCGCTAGTCTCGGTCCAAATCTTCTCTCTAAGTCGCTAGCACCGGTCTCATTAGCCTGAGTCTTAGTTTTTGACTTAGAACCCGACCCCGGCTCAGCAAAGGTAGTTGGAGTCTCCTCCTTGTCAAAGAACCGTCTATTATCTTTTACCGATTCTTAACGAGCCAAGTCAAGTGCCTCCTCAATCTTCAAAGTCTTACGGGTCTCTTCTGATTCTTCAGAGGTCCATCTTCGGTAGGATTCAGAAACCCAGGTGGTTTGACAAGGACGAGGTATAGTCCACATGACACGGGTGAACCATCGCTGTAGCCACGTGTCACACATAGCATCCGTCAATTGGATCGAAACGCTAATAATTGCCTCAGTCTCAAGGATCTGCTGAAACGAACCGAACTGTCTTAAAATACGGTCCGGATAGATATGGACAGTCCAGTCCAAAGACAAGATCACCAGATAACGGGCCTTGTTCCTCCTAGCTAACCCACGTCAGCCTTGAAAGGAACCACCAGATGACGTTCCATCTAATCAAAGGCCCACCATGGAATGTTAGCTCTTCATCCCAATACTTTCGATTTATATGATGGCTTGACCTTATTCGTCGGGACCTTGAACCAATCTGACAGCTACTATATCTGGATATATTCACTGGGTGCTCTATGATTGATAGACGCTCGGATAACCAGATCTGCAAAATTTTCGAAAAGTCAAAAACTTTCTGGAAAAAAATCGAAAATTCGAATTTTCGGAAAAATTCAAAAAAAAAAAAGAGAATTCAAAAAAAAATTCGGAAAAAAAAAGAAAAACCAAAAATTTTCGAAAAATTGGAAATTTCGAAAATTTCGGAGAATTCGAAATTTCGGGGAAAAATCGGGAAATCGGACGATTTTTTCGAAGAAAAGAAAAAAAACGGTTAAATACCTGTAGAAGACGGATGCCTCCTGTCAATTGCCGATCCGGGTCAAGTCTCCTAGCATCAAGGCCCATAATAATCTCCCCAGTTATCAGCCAAGCCGGGCTATGACCTGTCTCCATTTGGTCAACTATGCTAATTAGCCTGATCTCACCCAAGCACGAGTCAGCATCCATCCGACCTTCAAAGGCATATTTATGTAGCATACAAAACGCAAAGGCCCTACGCCTACGGGTAGAAGTGATTCTTGCGCCAATTGGGTGCATGAATTTGTCAGCCAGGTCAAATAGGGAAACTGAATCTCCCTTTACCATACGGGCTGTTTCAGCATGCGACAGGCCTAGAAAGTCCCTTAGCCTCCTCCTTGGGTCAGGATAAAATGGGGGAATAGCCGGACGAGCACTAGGGCACCAACCACCTATAGCTGCAATTTCTTCAGGAAGGGGACACATTTCTCCTCGAGAAAATGCAAAAACATGGTAGGTAGTATCCCAAAAGGCTAAGCAAGCATCAAGGAAATGCGAATCTACCCTAAGTCGCTGAAGTGGGAATAAAGCCACAATTCCCATTTGAGTTAGCTGAACCTTATCTTCATCTCGAAAATCCTGGGCCCACGCCTGAAGCATCGCGGTCAAGTGATCAATACCCATTGCAAGAATAGTTTCTTTTATTTATCCTAAAAAGTCTAAGGGATTCTAAGATGAAAGAAAAGATTTGGGTTAGAATATGAAAAATAAGAAGCCAAAGCCCTCTATTTATAATAGAGAATATCCCTTTTCCTAATCATCACAGGAATAGGCTTTATATCACTTTCTCTACTTCACCTAGGCATACAGGCCTAACCAGGGAATTCCAGGAGTCCGTGTCAGAATCCGATTAGGAATCAAAGTCATCCCAAGCATCCTTATTTTCAAAACTTTCCAAGAAAAAATTCAGCATTTTTTCTCTTCAAAAATTTTCAAAAAAATCATCATTTCTTCCCCAGCATGAGTCGGTGTTTCACCTAAGTGTTACATACAAATTATGTCAGCATGCAGGTACACCCAACACTCCCGAGAAATTCTAAGAAAGATCCCCCAGTGGAAAGTTCAGGCGACATTTTATATCTGTAAACAGATATACCCATAGCTTCGAAGGCAAGCTCCCGCGTAATTCTAAGACAGGATGTACCTGTAAACAGGTATACCCATAGCTTCCAAGACAGCTCCCGCAACATTATCAGCATCAACCCAGGTGTGATTTCTACCCTATGGCCGGCGAGCCCTTCACGCAGGTCTACTGGACTATAAACGACCCGATCGGAAGTCTGCCAGGTTTTAATCTTTGATTGACCTGGTAGCTACTCTGAATTTTGCCTTGTCCAAGCCTCAGTCAGAGTGGGGGCTCTGTAGACACCCACATTTTGACCGCCAGGTGTCTATAGTAGTTCCTGCCAAACACCCGATGATGATTGGACGTAAACGTGCTTTGATGGACTCGGATATGGGCTCGTAATCATGGACATTTGGTTTAGGTTTATTACAGAGTACAAATCTTACAAAACCAACCTCAAATCCAGGCCCAGTGGGTCGTTTCGAGTCAAATAAGACTAATTTGGGCCGAATCCGACACCAGGGGTAAAACCGTCTTTTAGCGACCGAGTCAAAACCCGGTCAAAGATTTTCCCGAGACACGTGAGTCAGCCGTGACACTTCACCCGGTTGATTCATGCTCAAATTCCTACAAAATTTCAGCTTCATTATTAAAAGCATTAAACAATTCCGTTAAAGGTAGAATTTGATCTCAAGTAGGAATTCTATCCAGAAACCGAATCAGACATCGACCGAGTACCAAATACTCGGCCAACACACCCCCAACCAGCCGAGATACCTTTTCTTCTTGGCCAAGAAAGCGGAATTCTCATGCTTCTCAAACTCCTACGTTTCCTATCCTAAGCGGTATTCAAACTCTCTTAAGCCAAGGTCGGGAATTCCTGTAAATAGGACCTCCCATTCGACACTTTAAACACATCACAACATCAGAAAAAACCGAGACACATAATTATTTTCATACATCCTCAATAGCTAGCAAATCCCGACACCTTTCCGAAGCCTCGAAGCCCCGACCACGCGTCAAGCCCGACGTCCAAACCACCCATCCAAACCGACACCCTAAACTCATCCTCATCATCTCGACGCTCCCAAGTCTAAGCCACTTTCCGACGAGCCTTATCCCGAGAAAACAAAGCATGTAGGTTGAGGGTGTAAAT
Source organism: Agrostemma githago (assembly GCA_958450325.1). Lineage (NCBI taxonomy): Eukaryota > Viridiplantae > Streptophyta > Magnoliopsida > Caryophyllales > Caryophyllaceae > Agrostemma > Agrostemma githago. The sequence continues at coordinate 18,595,782 of OY288241.1, read as the reverse complement.
CAAACCCGTTTCTCCTTCTTCTCTTCTCTTCTTCTCGTTTTTTATGGGTCTTTTCGTCGGTCTTTTTCTATTTTTCTAATATCGATATTATTAATATAAAAACTATTTTTGTATATCGAACATTCTTAAAAATATGATATCGATTTTCTATAATCGAATATTGTATCGAAAAGAATTATATTAAGATTTCGACGATTTTAAAAAATCGTTACATCTTTTTTTCGTTCAAAATCTTTTTTTAAAACTTTTCGTTCAAAACGAACCTTTCTTAAAACCTTTTCTAAAATTCATTCCGAATATTCGATATCGATTTCATAATCGAATATCGGATATGACGAATATCTAGAGCATAAATCGAGTACAAATTAATTCATATTTGTACGCGGTTTATCAAATTTTTCGAATAACGAGCGAAACCGGGACAGGCTCGCACGCGAGTCGCGCCCCTCACAGGCGACTCGCATATGAGTCTGAAACCCGCGCTCCTTTTTAGCTTCTTTTCGTTCGTTTTTATTATTTTATCTACGAAACGATTTCTAAAATTTATATCTTTTCTAAAACTATTCCAAATATTCGATATTAATTTCGTAGTCAACTATCGAATATAACGAATATCAAGAATATTAAGTCGAGTACGAATTATGCAATATTCGTACGCGATTTAATCAAAAATTTCCGAAAAACCGTCTCCGAAAAACAGGCTGCCACGCGACCCGCCGGCGTCCCGGGCGAGTCGCGCGGCCGGCTGCCGACGTGCGCCTTTTTCGTCCTTTTTATTATTTTTCGAGCCTCGTTTTTTATACAAAACAGCGTTTTAACAATATTTTTCAGATTTCGATTAATGTTTATTTTCTCGATCTCGTATATATATTTATTTATTATTCAATCTTTACTAACCCGTTTTCTCGTATTTGTAGCAATTTATTTATTTCTTTGTTTTATTAGACTAAAACGAACTCACATGCTAAAATAACTTTGACGTTATTAGTTTAAACATGCATTAAACGACTTAGCAACCCATTTATTTATTTTTCCTCACATGTCTTAGGAAAATAATCTCTGCATATCATTCAATCGTCGAACTAACGCGTGTACACAAAACCGAACGATATCTTAGTAAAGGCCGCTAAGTGCGGGCGGGGTTGGGTGTTCTCAATGAGGTTCCCAACACGTACCCTCACCCCTTACTCAGAACCGTGGTTTCCGGATGTCTGAATCCATTGGCAACGAGAGTCATTCAATATACGATCAACCGCTCAAGTCGGCATTGGTATCGAACTGCAAAGGGACGAACCCGATAAACTCTGACATCGGAAATGGGCCATGTTTTAAATATGGCCCACTACGACATAGAGTGGGTTCAAATGGTTCCGAATTACCATAAATTCGGTGGCGACTCCTACTTCGATTTAAAATTTAATTCGATCCATCTCATATGGAAATTCATTCGCCTCCCCAAACCCGCGCGTGGCCGCGTCGGGGTGGACCTATGTCATGTCCACAAAAACAACAACTCATACATAAAATTTTTTGATCAATTTTTTTTCCCGGGGAAAAAAAATTAATATTTTTGGGGAAAAAAAAAAAAATTTTTTTGGGAATTTTTTTGGAACTTTTTTTTTCCCGAAAAAAACAAATTTTGGAATTTTTTTTTCCAATTTTTTTTTTCCCGAAAAAAAAACATTTTTTCCCAAAAAAATAACCACATTTTCTGCCGGGCATTTTTTTCCGAAAAGAAAAAATATCCAAAAAACAAATCCCGAAAAAAATCATTTTTTTAATACTAAAATAAAATTGGTGTGTATAAAAATATTTTCAGTGTACATAATAACTGTTTTAGGGTATATAACATTTCTACTATATCAAATAATTAAGTACATATGACAATTATTTCAGTGTATATATGTTGATTAACTGGTGTACATAGTAACCATTTGAGTGTATATAACAATAACTATTTTACTATATATATTGAGTTCTTAAGTGTGTATATATATATAATGAGTTTAATAGCGTATATAATGAGTTTTTTTAGTGTATATAACAGATATTTTGATGTATGTTCCATTGTTTTCGGTTATTCCGGTGTATATTTATATATGTTGATTAATTGGTGTACATAGTAACCATTTAAGTGTACATAACATTTATTTTACTGTATATATTGAGTTCTTAAGTTTGTGTGTGTGTATATATATATATATAATGAGTTTAATAGCGTATATAATGAGTTTTTAGTGTAGATAAAAGTTATTTGGATGTATTTTCCATTGTTGATTAATTGGTGTACATAGTAACTATTTGGGTATATATAACAATTATTTTACTGTATATAATGAGTTTTTTAGTGTATATAACAATTATTTTGATGTATGTTCCATTGTTGATTAACTGATGTACATATTAATTATTTGGGTGTATATAACAATTATTTTACTGTAGATATTGAGTTCTTAAGTGTATATATATGCAGTGAGTTTAATAGCGTATATAATGAGTTTTTTTTAGTGTTTATAAGAGTTGTTTTGATGTATGTTCCATTGTTGATTAATTGGTCTACATAATAACTATTTGAGTGTATATAACAATTATTTTACTGTATATATTGAGTTCTTAAGTGTGTATATACATAGTGAGTTTAATAACGTATATAATGAGTTTTTTAGTGTATATAACACTTATTTGGATGTATGTTCCATCTAAATCTAATGGTCTAGATTGTGTCTCAATGGGTTTAAGGAGTTACCCTGCCTCACCGGAACCCGTCTATATATATATATAGGATCCTGTCCGAACCACAACTTCGGTGCTAACTATTGCTTACGGTCCGAACCCCACTTACACTTCTTTAATGCTCCACTTACACTTTAAAAATAGCAACAACAAAAAAAGTCCGACCGGTGAGGGCAGGGGGCCGGCCTGCAGGCCGCCGGTGCACAGGGGGTCGGTTAGCCGGCCTGACCACCCTTTTTTTAATTTTTTTTTGTATTTTTTTAAGTGTAAGTAGAGCCCCTAAAAGTGTAAGTGGAAGTTCAAAGAAGTGTAAGTGCGGTTTGCACCGTAAGGAAAAGTTAGCACCGAACATTGGTTCGCACCGGATCCCACTAACAATTATATATATATATATAGAGAGAGAGAGAGAAAGAGAGAGAGAGGGGTTCACATAAGGACACCCCTCCCTATAAGTACATAAGTCTTTTTTTAGCCCTAGGATGATGTGAGAATGGAGGGCTGAGATTTAACTTAGTGTAATTAAGGAGATTAGCACCCTCATTAACTTACCTGCTTTTACCTAATCACGTTCCCAATCCTTGCCTTTACCAAGAAAATCAATTTATTAATGTTCTCTCTCTCCTACACAGTTTAACTCAGTCAATTTGTTGATTTCTCCACCAAATTAATCACACGGAGCAAATCCCATCAGCGTGGTTCTTCATCTTCTTCGTTTCTGCTTGGAGTTTATATTATTTAAAGGCGGGAGCATGATGGTGGCAGTAGCTGTTGTAGCGGGGGTGAATTATACTGTAATTGTAGTTTTTGAAATTATTTGTCATCTGGATGGAGGATATGCAGATTGTTGTTGTTCCGACTGGTATGTTTGAAACCCTAATTTTTTTAATTTTGCTGTTGATTTTGCTGTTAATTTTGCGTTGGTATATGCGTTGTTAATTTTGTTGTTCAATGAGTAATTGTAATGGAGGAGTTGGGGTTTTGTGTCACCTGTTAATTGTCGTCGGAGTCGGGGTTTCTAATTGTCGTTGAAGTTTTGAAGATTAAAATACGGGTTTTAGAGGGGATGATTTTTTGAGGACTTCATTTTGTGTAGGTGATAGTCGTTTAGTTCAGATGCATATGAGGTGGATTGTTTACTAAAGTGTTAAATGTTACTCGTTGAAGTTGAAATTGTTTGCTATGCAGCAGCGGATGCTTTGGAGGGTGATGAAATTGAGGAGGTTGTGCCTCCTGTCCTTTACTGTAGGGACGTTGATAAGGACAAGACGCCTTATGTGGGGCAGGAATTTTCCGACGTCGATAAAGCTGTTGAGTTCTATCAAGCGTATGGCCTCGCTTGCGGTTTTGATGTCCGTAGGTGGTCAACGAAGAGGTTCCGTGATGGTACGTTGAAATCTCAGCTGGTAGTTTGCAGCAGAGAGGGTTTCACGTACGTCCCAAAGGCAGGTAACGGTGCAGCAGGAGGGGGAGGTTCCAGACGTAAGGCAGGTAGAAAGTGTAACAAATCTAATTCTAAGGTAGTTGGTTGTACTGGTAGGACGGAAAAAAAGTCGAAGAAGAGCGATGCAGGTAAATCCTGTGATGAAAATAATACGAGACGTCGGACCAAAGTGACAAGAGTTGGTTGCAATGCAAGAATCTTGTTGGCCGTAGTGAAAGGTGTTGTGGTTGTGAAGGGGTTCACTTGTGGCCATAACCACGAGCTATTCTCAGTTGCGGAGAGGGATTTTCAGAAAACGTCACGGCAGTTGTCGGACTACCACAAGCAGTTGATAATTGCTAACTCAAGAGTAAGGCGTTTTTTTTCCGTAATAATGTCAAACTTTCTGTACATTTATGTTAAATATTCTGTGGTGCGTGTATTATTTTGTCTTGTGTGCTGAAGTTACGTTGTTATGTCGTTGAATTTCTGAATTTGTGAGTCGTAATCAGGTGAAGTTACAGACATGAGGTGTTTGTGTAAATGAAGTTTGTAACCTATGAAGTTGAAATGACTTGTGTGTAGTATGGAAGTTCTTAGTCATGGACGTAAAACTGATGTGCTGAATTAGCAATTCTGTGTTGGGTGTTTTTTTTTCTCTGCTCGTGAAATGATTATATGCTCTGATGGCAGTTGAAAATTGGAGCGACACGAACGTACAATATGTGTAAGGAGCATGGGAATGGATTTGAGAATCTTGGTGCAAGTTTGACCGATTTCAAGAATTATGGGAGGGATGTGAAGTGTTTTCTTCATGAACGGGATGGGCAATTGTTCGTGGATAATTTTAAGGAAATGGTGAAGAACAGGGAAGGATTTTTTTTTTGACTACGAGTTGGCAGAAGACGGGAGTTTAAATAAAGCGATATGGGTAGACGCTCCCGCCAAAAGAAACTACGCAAAGTTCGGGGATGCTATGTCCTTTGATCCTACGTATGGGACGAACATGTACTCGATGATATTTACTCCGTTCACTGGTGTTGACAATCATAAGAAGTCTGTGACGTTCGGTGGTGCACTCATTGCGCGTGAGAACGAGGAGTCTTTCAATTGGGTTTTGAAACGGTTTTTAGACGCTATGGGTGGAAAGGAACCAGAATACATAATAACGGATCAAGACCCCGGGATTATAGCATCGGTTAAATCTGTTTTCAGAAAGGCGAAACACCGGTTTTGCATGTGGCACATAATGAACAAAGTCTCTGTGAAATATGGTTCGACGAGAAGCGATTACCTTGAATTCATACGGAAGCTGAATGAAATTGTGTGGGACGATGATATTGAAGCATCGGAGTTTGATGAGAGATGGATGGAAATAATGGAAGAACATGGACTGGTATATGTTGAGTAGTTTAAGAGAACATTTGCCATAAGAAGTCAGTGGGTAATGGCTCACTGCCGTGACATTCCAATGGGAACCGTTATGAGGACCACTCAAAGATCGGAGAGTGAGAATAGGTTTTTTAAGAGGTTTGAACAAAAATCGGGTACGTTGGTAGAGTTTTGGATGCGTTTTGAAAGCGCCATGGACCACCAAAGGCACACCCAAAAGAAACTCGACAGTGAAAACAGACACTCAAGACCTAAGACGGAGACACATGTTGCAATGGAGACCGATGGTGCTAAGTTGTATACCCATGAAATATTCAGTGAATTCCAAGATGAGGTGAAGTTCTCAATCAACACTTGCACGGTCCGTGGCTTCGAGGTGGTTAACGGGATTGAGATAACGAAGGTGAAGGATCAAATTAGGGGTAGAGTCTACGAAGTGCGTGTAAATCCAGGTGCGTTTGATAAAAGTTATTGTTACCTTTTTTTGAAGTTTCTATTTCGACGTTTAGAGTTACGTTATGTCTTGACTGAAGTTGAATTTTCCTCCTCAGAAAATGAGGACGCAAGATGCAGCTGTAAGCTGTTCGAAAGGCGAGGGCGTTTGTGTAGACATTTAATCTGGATTTTAACGCCCTGTGGACATAAGACTATACCGGCATCGTACGTATGCAGGCGGTGGATGGTTGACGCTGTGGGAGGAATGTTGGTGGATGATGGTTTTCTTCTCAATGGTACTGTAGACTTGATTGATGAGAAGCAGTTGGCAATGACGAAGTTGTGGTCGGAGATTCACGAAGCAGTGGGATTTGTTCGCGATAAGGGTAAAGACGAAGTTGAAAATTTATGGGAAGCGATACGAGCTTTTAGAGAGAGCGTGGGTGGAACTTCGGAACCTCTGACAAAACGACAGGAGTTGGCGAAATACCTTGGTTGTGCATCCACGTCTGAAGTGACGATATTGTCTCCGAAAATGTCGAAGAACAAAGGTAGTAGGAAGAGGATGTTGTCAACGAAGACCAAGGCGGCGGACCTGGCGAAGAGGCCGAAACGAATGTGTAAAAATTGCAAAAGAATGGCCCACCACGACAAGAGAAACTGCCGCAACCCCTTCTCCCAGAGTCCACCGTCGGATGAGGATTCCGCTGGTGGCAGTGACGAAGATCGATCGGACGACATTTTGTGATAACGTATTATGGAGGACTAGAGATCTCCCGTTATATATTAGACGTCTCCGATTCACCTCTTTCCTTTAGGTTTTTGTTCGTCAATGTACGCGAGTTATCTTAGTAACGTCTTTGTTGTATGTTTTAAACTTTAATGCCATGATATTGTCATTTTAACTGTGAATGTTCTTCACTTCAGTAAGTAGTGGTGTTCTCCATATTTGTATTTCCTAGTCCGTGTTTTTAAATACACAGAAGTTGAAGTTGAACGTGTAATAGTTTGAAGTGACATTATCGTAGTGTAAAAGTTGAGGTATGTGTTTTGCAAACCTGAGAATGAGGTGCCAGTGTCATAAACATTTTCGCAGTGAAAAACCGTTGTCCACCTTTTTTATGAAGTTTTAATGTGCACATTGAATTGTTGGAAGTAGGCTTCAGCAATTTTGGTAGAAGTGTTAAACTTGAACTGATAAGGCGATGTTTTTTTATTCTTGAAGTTCTGAATTGGAGAGCTACAATGAGGTGAAATTACCTGTTATTGAATTGTGTGTTTGGTTGAGTTGGAGTTACATTGTTAATTCTTTGAAGTTGTATAGTTGAAGTAAACGTGTGTGTAGACGTAGACCTTGTACAGCTCCACGGAAAAATGATACGTAAGCGAAATAGGCAATGTCGGAAGCAGAATAGGCAACCCACTGAATTTAAAATATTGACCATCAACAGGATAACTAGTTCTTGTCATACGGCCGCCAAAAATTACATGTTTCCGCAAAATTGATCCAACTCCGCATATACTAACATATAAGCGAAACTAGAAGTCGGTCTTTGTAGTAAATTAGTAGTTTTTTTATCAGAACAGCATAATGTTTTAAATGAAAAGACTAATCACACTTTACTTTTTTGTGTATTTTTTGATCTTCGGAGCAGCACGGATCTTTTCCATAGCACGTTTCACCTTAACGTCGGTTAGGATGCTGTCCTTGTTTGTGTTGAAGTCATCAATCAGCCTAGTGGTTCGTTTACGTTGTTTGTTGAAGTCTGACAATATGAGTGCAGTAATGACCTCCGCGACAAGGAATCTCCTTGCGACCTTGGATGGCATATCCTCATGTGACGGCATTTCACCATGGTACAGAAGCATGTGCATCAAAGTGAAGAGACCGGACTCCTCTCTGTTCACCACATTTTTCTTCCATTCCATTGCAACTTCTTTGATTTCAAAGGTGCAAACGAGGTCTCCCCCCTCAACCTTCTTGTCTTCTAAATAGTCACTCATCCCGGAAGCCTACAAAAGGGAAATTAGATATGCGGAATATGTTATGATTGAGAGAAATGTACATTCAAGAGTACTGTAGAAATATTGTACTTACAATTATGTAGGCAGCCTTGTATATGTCATAATTTTCAAAGTTGCTGTGTAGGTCATGGTCTAGCACATCAATCGTTCTGCTATTTAAGTTGACACAAATGCAGGCAAAGTACCCATGGAGGTTTACAGGAACAAATATTAGGTCAGCTTCCAAGTTCACAACTCCGCCGCAGTCATTAATAAATATGTCCCAGAACTTGAAAAGCTTGTCTCGTAGGCCGTCTAGTGGTGTGGCGTGGTCGAAAGTCTCAATGAGGTTGTTGATTACATCCTGTGGTGGAAATTGAGATTTTAGTAATCCGGTTCAAATTAAGTTGAGGGTTGAAGTTGAAGACTTTGATAGTTGAAGTGACGTTCGTGTTGTGTTGAAGTGAAAGTAATTGCTGTACAGACCTTGGTCTGAATTGTCGATGTAATGGAACTGAAGTTTAAAATTTTATAGAATGTTTTTTTGTTTAGACCTAAAAGTGATGTGCTGACGTAACAATGTTAAAGTGTCCCAAAAAGTGAAGTCATAGAAATGACGGTTGAAGTTATGTTATAAAGCTTCTGAAGTTGTGAATGTCGTGGTTAAGATTTGAAATGTTGGTGTACTTTCGTTGAAGTTACGTTCTTACAACTTTGAAGTTTTATATTTCACAGAATATAGTACGATAGCCATGAGGTGTACATTTAACTATAGTGTATAACTGTAGTTTATATCTATAAGGTTTTCATTTAACTGAAGTTTACAACCTTTGTAGTTGAAGTGTCGTGTGTGTAGTACTAAAAAGTGAGGTGGCGATGTGTTGAAGTTGAAGTTGAGAATATTGTGTACTGAAGTTGAAAATAATGTGGCAAGAGTTGAAGTTGCGAACATGGCAGGTGAATTTGTGTTATGTAAGTTCTGGAGTTGTGAAAACTAAATTAGTGTTGAAGTTAAGTTCAAGAATATCTGAAGTTGCGAATGTTGTGGTTAAGAGTTGAAATGTTGTTTTCGTGGGATGAAGTTACGCTCTTACAACACTGAAGTTACGTCGTTAAATACTTGAAGTTATTTGATATTTGCAACTAGGTGACGTTACATATATTTTATGTGCTGGTTTCGTGGATTTGAAGTTGCATTGTTGCAACTTTGAAGTTATATATTTCACAGATGAATATTTAATGGGGTTGAAGTGTCCTTATGTAAGTTCTGGAGTTGTGAATGTTGTGGTTCAGAGTTGAAATGTTGGTTTACTTCGCGTGAATTTAAGTTCTTACAACTTCGAAGTTTTATATTTCACATTTGAGGTTTTCATTTAACTGAAGTTTAGAACCTATGTAGTTGAAGTGTAGTGTGTGTAGTACTAAAAACTGAGGTGGCGATGTGTTGAAGTTCAAGTTGCGATTACTGTACACTGAAGTGTCCTTTTGTAGTTGTAATTTGGCACAAGTTGAAGTGTTGCGGACATGACAGTTGAAGTTGTGTTATGTAAGTTCTGGAGTTGTGAATGCTAAATGAGTGTTGAAGTTACGTTCTAGAATGATTTTTTGTTTAGACCTAAAAGTGATGTGATGACGTAACAATGTTAAAGTGTCCCAAAAAGTGAACTCATAGAAATGACGGTTGAAGTTATGTTATAGAGCTTCTGAAGTTGTGAATGTCGTGGTTAAGATTTGAAATGTTGGTGTACTTTCGTTGAAGTTACGTTCTTACAACTTTGAAGTTTTATATTTCACAGAATAGAGTACGATAGCCATGAGGTGTACATTTAACTATAGTTTATAACTGTAGTTTATATCCATAAGGTTTTCATTTAACTAAAGTTTACAACCTATGTTGTTGAAGTGTCGTGTGTGTAGTACTGAAAACTGAGGTGGCGATGTGTTCAAGTTGAAGTTGAGAATATTGTGTACTGAAGTTGAAAATAATGTGGAACAAGTTGAAGTTGCGGACATGGCAGTTGAAGTTGTGTAATGTAAGTTTTGGAGTTGTGAAAACTGAATTAGTGTTGAAGTTACGTTCAAGAATATCTGAAGTTGCGAACGTTGTGGTTAAGAGTTGAAATGTTGTTTTCGTTGGATGAAGTTACGCTCTTACAACACTGAAGTTACGTCGCTAAATACTTGAAGTTATGAATTTGATAGCAACTAGGTGACGTTACATATATGTTAAGTGCTGGTTTCGTGGATTTGAAGTTGCATTGTTGCAATTTTGAAGTTATATATTTCACAGATGAATATTTAATGGGGTTGAAGTGTCGTTATGTAAGTTCTGGAGTTGTGAATGCTAAATGAGTGTTGAAGTTACGTTCTAGAATATCTGAAGTTACGAATGTTGTGGTTAAGAGTTGAAATGTTGTTTTAGTGGGATGAAGTTACGTTCCTACAACTCTGAAGTTTTTTATTTCATAGCATTGTCAGAAGTTTTATAGTTTTAGTGCTGAAGTTACGTCGTTATATACTTGAAGTTATGAATTTGATCTTTGCAACTAGGTGACGGTGCATTTATTTTATGTGCTGGTTTCGTCCATTTGAAGTTGCATTGTTGCTATTTTGAAGTTATATATTTCACAGATGAATATGTAATGGTGTTAAAGTTGAAAATGTTGGCTAATGAAGTTGAAAATGTTGGCTACTGAAGTTGAAAATGTTGGCTACTGAAGTTCACTTCTGAAGTATTAAAATTATGAAGCTGATTATGTTACAAGGTGTACATATGAAAGTTGAAGTTATATTCATAAAGGTTTGAAGTTATAACTTTCATGGTTAAGAGTTGAAGTATTGCTCTAACAGTAGATAACTTTGAAATTTGGGAAAACTGAAGTATTTAATTTCGTTAAGACATATGAAGTTAAGTTCCGGAACTCCGTAATTGCTGAGTTGTGTTGTTCGCATTTATATAATAGTAAGCTAAATTTATGGTCTGCAGAATAGGCTTACCGAGTGTCGTATCCCCAAGTATGTCCTCTTTGGGAGATTTTCGTCAACTTCAACAGATGCGGATAGGCGACTTAGTAGTATTGACCAGCACTCCACCACGGAGGAATCCATGTCGGTGTCAGGGAGTATTGACAGTATATCCCTCTGAGTTAGCAGAGCGTCCTTCCCGTAATATGCCAGCATGTCACTGTAATTGAGAAAATGCGTAGTGATGTAGTCGTCGGCAGTGGTAAACAAATACAGTCGAAACATTGAAAAAAAAGGATGAGGGGAAAAAGTACTCGATTTTGTATTTGTAGTCGTGCAGTAGGCTGAAATCTGCCGCGTGCTTTCGTAAATTGGGGAGGGTGCTGAGTAGTTGCTGGTTGTCCCGGAAGAACTTTGACACAACGACGGCTTTTACGTCTACACAACGACGGCTACGTAAGGATGACATTGTGTTCTGATTTGGTGAGGCAGGTTGTGGGGATACGGGGGGCGTCGACTTCTCGATGCACGGTCTTTTCGATGACATCTCCGGACGTTCAGTCACTCTCTTCGATGACAATACCGTCTTCGAATTTGCGTTGGCAGCAGTCTTTTCTACATCTGGAATGTCGTTTTTCTGTCAAGGTTTGTATTGTCGACAATGTTCCCTGCATCACGTAAAAGGAAAAATGAAATAATTGTCGTCATTTATTTTACATACCAGTGTTGTCGGTTTGGGACGTACCACATGCAGCCTCAGGACCCAGATTTATTTTCTGTGGTGTATCGTCCGCAATGTCACGCAATACCTCCCTCAACACCGCGTCTGCCCCTTCATAATTCCCCTCGGGACCCGGAGTTTCCGTTGTTGTTTTTGTAGATGCTTCACCAACAAACGGTGCGTTGCCAGTTGACGTTTGGAAGCGCCTCGCTAGGTCACATACTTTGTCAACGTAACGGTGGAATTCTTCGTTCGCCCAGAACGACTGCGATGACTGCGATGGACCTGTCTGCAGCTCTCTAAAACGGGCCGCTGACACTACCATGATTCTGTCCGCTATTTCACGGACCACACCATTAAAAGCAACCGTGTTCCTCTCCATCATGACACATAGGCCATGTAGTTCCTACGCGTACAAGAGTGCAAATAACAAGTAATTATTACTTTACTGAAACTTCAACACCATGTAAATGTCACTTTGACTTTAACGGTATGTGACTTCAACAGTGTGTGTATTAAAGGAGGACAGCTGGGGAAATGTACGTAAATATTAAAGTAGGACTGACGAGATAATGTACTTACGTCCTCTGCCCGACCCGCCGGTACGCTGTCGTCCTCTAGCATAGGAGGCAGTTCCAGTTGGACGTATCTTTTCCCAAGATTCGGATCTGGGGGGTTTGTCGCCGTACACTGATCATTGTCATTGTCGGTAAATCCGGGCACGGTTATCACTTCAGCACCGTTCTGAAACGAGCGCGGATACGTAATATTGGACCAAACTTGCCTACCCAACGACCCTCCGAGCATTTCAGCGTCAAGCCTTTTCGCGAGTTTGGCATCGTCCCAATGCTTAATTAAGAGGAGCTCGTGGGGGCACGGTTCACCACGAAAATCAAACCTGGTATACGCAGGAAAAAACGTAGATATTAAAAGGAGGACAAAAAAAAGGAAGGCCTGTGAAGGCGGAAAGTACGTACACCAAACGAAAGGTATGAGAAACAAACCTGTCAAGGTATGTAATCATCAAAAACGGAATACAACCTCCAATAAACTTAGGATCACCCCTTGATTGGACCCCGGCCTGAACGATACCATTCAGAACGTACTTACACCAATCGTACTTTTTGATATCGTCAACTTTATCTACGGCCTTCACAAGCTTCAAGTCAAGTCCGTTGTTGGATGTTGGGCATAGGAAAGACGACATCGCAAATAGGACGAACATCTTGCAAAACAGATCACTGCCTAGTTTGTCCGCCATCATGTCCTTCACAAGGCCTCCCAACTTCACTTGACTAGAGGTACTTTTTACGTGATATCGGTTCCTCCAGAAATCCCTCAACGCTTTTACTTCATCACAATCGGAGTCTTTGTGTCGACCGGTGGGAACCACATTTACCTCGTACGGGCCACGCGGTAATAGAAAACAGTCTTGAACATCGTGTTTGGTGACACTGAACTCTTTGAACTGTGATGCCCTAAAAACGTGGGATCCATCATTAAAGGCTCCCATAAAGACCGAAACGTATGAAATCGGGTACCTGCAGAGTTTAAAATCCAACAACCCGCCAAAACCAATTCTACGAACCGCCTGTTTCTGTCTCTCATTAAGACTCGATACAAACTTCGCAAGCCTACGCCCCCTACACTTCACAGGAATGTTACCAACTTCTTCCTCCTCTTCTTCGTCGACCCCCACGACCTCGACAATCTCATTTCCTGATGCCATATAAGCTATGAACAAACATGCATACAAATTGATAAGCATGGTGAGGAAGTTGATAAAACTCGGAAACAGTGAACATAAAAAAAATACAAACATTACCCTGTAAAACCCTAATTTCGTTAACCCAGGAAATCGATAAGCTAATTTCGTAGACACTAATTTTCGCAATTAAACCCTAATTTCCCAAATTTCGCAACAATTATACCCAAATTGTGAACAATTAAACCTAATTTCGTAAACCCTAATTTCGTATACCCAGAAAAACTCAGATAACAGACCCAAAAATTAAACCCTAATTTCCCTAATTAAACTCGCAACAATTAAACCCTAATTTTGCAACAATTATACCCAAATTGTGAACAATTAAACCTGTGGACATGACGTAGGTCCACCACGACGCGGCCACGCGCGGGTTTGGGTAGGCGAATGAATCTCGTGGTGAGATTGTTCTCGGGTTCGAAATTTAAGTCAAAATGGAGTCGCCACCGAATTTATGGTAATTCGGAACCATTCGAGCCCACTCTATGTCGTCATGGGCTATACACAAAGTACGACCCACTTCGATTTCAGAGTTTATGGGGCCCGTCCCTTTGCATTGCGATACCGATACCATCTACATCGGTATCGTGTAAAGAATGACTCTCGTGCGCCAACGGTTTCGGGCATCCGGAAACCGAGGTTCTGAGTAAGGGGTGAGGGTACGTGTTGGGAAGCCCACTAAGGACACCCAACCCCGCCCGCACAATGGAGGCCTCTACTAAGACATCGTTCGTGTTCGTGTGTGCGCGCTAGTAAAACGATTAAATGATATGCAAGCAACGTTTTCGGGCTAAGCATATGAATTGTTGATTAACTACGTCATTTAATGCATCTTGATTCACGTCAAAGTGATTTAGCATGTGATGTTCATTTAAATAAATAAATGGCAAACATCAAATAATAGAAAACTCGTAAATAAATTACAAATTACACGGGCGGAAACAACCCGGAATTCACAATACAACGAGCAATAAAATAGAATAATTGAATCATAAGCAGCAAATGTTAACTAGAAACGGACCCGTATATAATAAATATAAACTAGACCATAAGTTGTGCAAATAGACAAACCTTAATTAATTACGCATTATATTGCATATTAATCAAAGGACGGAGGTTCGAGACCTAGGCGTGATTCTAACCCGATCTCGAACCTCGATGTCTTGTCCCGACTTATCACCTCGAGAAATGGAGTCTAAATTAATTATGTGTCGGATACGACTAAAGAGTCGTCGACATAAAATTAAAAGTGCTAGACCGTCGATCAAAATCGTTTTAAGTGATGTGATATGCATGAGTTTTGAAAAATAGGATCACGTGATTGACTTTACACGCGATGACTAAAAGTCGTGAAAAAAAAGGACGAGCCTCAAAATATGGAAATATGTCGCGAAAGTCGCCTATTAATGTAAGAATCGAAGAGGATAAAAAGACGAGAAAATGAGAAAGAGGGCTCGGCCGAACATGCCTCCCCGCGAGTAGCCTGACCGGCGCGCGACTCGCATGGGGGTCTGGCCGCGTGTCTTTTATTTGTTTGAATTCGATAATTGACCGAGTTAAATATAAATATTGCATTATTTAAATTCAACTCGGTTCTCGATGTCATAAACGTGTATTATACGATTATGAGACCGTTATCGGGATTTTATGAAATATGCTATATGTGATTGAAAATTTTGATTAGTGACGAAATTATAGTCCTCCGCGTCACGACATCGATACTAATCCTAAAGGATTATGTGATGTCGGTTTTCGCCTCAACGGATCTCGTACTAATCTTAGAAATGGAGTCTTACGCGTTCAACTATGAGCAATCACGATCGCGTTATGCCCTTGAGTACATTGGGGCGGCGCTCCTCGAAAGGGTGCCACCTCCGTCGTGACTCGTAAAGGGATTAAACGGACTTTGGATGATCGTCGTAGTCAAACGTGTTAAGATCCGAATTTTAATATTATATAAATATATATATATATATAAATATATATATATATATATATATATATATATATATACAGTATTAATATGTTAATGACGAAAGGATAAAAATTAGTAAACGATAAAATTAAATGTTAGGTGTTAGATACAATAAATAAAAAAAGCGTTAGATTGCGATAAATAAAAGTGTTAGATTAGAGAGTTAGTATACACGAAATTAAAATGTTAGTGTTAGCGGTTAGTAGTAGTAGTAATAATAATAATAATAATAATAATAATAATAATAATAATAATAATACATATATATACATAATCAAAAAGAAAAGAGAAAGGAGAAAGAGATGTCGGTATTTGAATTACACCCTCAACCTACATGCTTAATGGCCTCGAAAACGAACTCGTAATAGCGACGGGAGCGCGGGAGTGTCGAGATATGTAGGGTGAGTTATGGTGTGTATGAGTGCCTAGAACTCAAGGGTAATGAATGTTTGAAGGTTGAAGATGTAGTGTAAAATGTGATGTCGCTTAGGTTTTTTTGAAGTAGTAATGGATGAAAAAGTTGTGAATGTTGTGGTGAATAGAGGTAGAAGATGTAGGGTGAATGAGGTTTGCAAAGGCTCTCCTTAAACTCTCAAAGCTGAAAAATGAATGGGGTTAAGAGTGTATTTATAGAGTGAGTGAGTTGGGTGAGTTGAGTTAATTTAGGAAGGGTTGACTTTTGATTTGATTTTGCTTTTTGAATTCTGATTTGGGCGCCAGTTTCTAGAAGGTGAATTGGGCTGATTTGTGTGACGGGTTCGTCCTTGATCGGGTTTTGACCCGATCGTTAAAAGACGGGATTTATTTTTGGTGTCGGTTTTGGCCCAAATTAGTCTTATTTTGCTTGGAACGACCCACTGGGCCTGGATTTGAGGTCTGTTTTGTGTGATTATTACTCCGCTAAAAGCCCATGTCGGATATTATTGATTCCGAGCCCAAGTCGGAGTATACCAAGTCACGTTTGCGTCCGATCATCATCGGGTGTTTGTCGGAGACTACCATAGACACCTGGCAGTCAAAATGCGGGTGTCTACAGAGCCCCCACTCTGACTGAGGCTTGGACAAGGCGAAAGTCAGAGTAGCTACCAGGCCAATCGCATATTTTGACCTGGCAGCCTTCCGGTCGGGTCGTTTATAGTCCATTAGACTCGCGTGAAGGGCTCGCCAGCCATAAGAAAAGGGTCATACCTGTCTTGATGATGATAGCTCTGTGGGGAGTCGGACTTGCCTTTGAAGTCCTAGGTGTACCTGTATTTGCACATAATGTTTAGGTGAAACACCGACTCATGCTGGGGAGTAAAGTAGCTGCGCGGGACTTGCTTCTGAAGTCTTGGGTGTACCCGAATGCCGACACATGACAACTTGGATGTAGCATTCCAGGAGAAACACCGCCTTTGTTGTTCCGTTGGGAAGCACTAGCTGACACCTGAAATGTTAGATACATAGGCAGAAATAGCATGCGTAGCAGATATCAAGATAGCACATAGGAAATGCAGTTAGCATCTATAGACTGACTTGCGCTGGGGAAAATGATTTTTGCTTAGTTTTGAAATCGAAGTCCTGAAAGCAACTCACGTGCTAGGAGATAGGTTTTCAAAATTGAAAGGGGTAGAAAAGAAATTTGCAGTTTAAATAGACCGAAATTTGACCTTGTCGAAAAGGATTTTCTCAAATGACTAAGTTTTGCAAATTTTGAAGTGAAAATTTTAGGAGGGAGGTACCGACTAGCTCGACTCTGGACGTGACAGGACGACGAGTTGACAGACACGACTTGACTCTCGAGGGGTTGGACTGTGACTCGGTAAAGGGGTGGGCCACCTAAGATGACAAGACTCTTAAGCTGCGCTATTCCATAGCCTAGGCGAGTGACAACACGGTCGAACATCGAAATGGGATAGATATGCTATAGGGTGGCTGCAGTAGTCTGTAACGAGACTGTAACGACAGGACTTAGCAGTAGCAATGTTGTAGTCTAGTGCTCTTTGAATTTTGGTTTTGGGGTACATTTCCAAAGTGGGTGTCGCTTCGAGTCCCTGACGGATTCTCGTCTTCGACTGAGCCGAGTACTAGGACACTCTGTAGAATGGAGGCCAGATTTTGAAAGTCTTTGGATTTTGTGAGTGGATGAAGATCTTCTGTCTAAAAGAAGCCCCCTGGACGACACAGCTAACTGTTGAGAACATGACAGGGTCGTGACCGGAATGATGGTGCTTTTTGAACGTGGCGATGTGGGTGGTTGTGCCCTTGTTGAAAGGCTGCCTACGTATTCACGTGTAGTGAAATCAAACCAAGCCGTAGTTCATTGGATTGGAAGATATATTATGGTGCCTAGTTTATTAGGGCTTTGTGTGTAACTAGCCATAGCGATGGTGTAGGCTAGGTGAATTCCCAATGATGTCTTGATCAAAGGGCTAGAACAGTTAGGATGTTGATCCCGTGACTGTGAGCGTTCTCCGAGGTAGCTCCGAGAGGTGGTGTGAACTATTTGGGCATGTTCTATGCCGACCGCAGGTTGAGTTCCCGTGTTTGGGGTTGGTAACTGGTTTGGATGTTTTTGGAAATGTGGAGGTAGGCCGTAAGTGGCTTTGATGATTTGAAATCTGGAGCTCGATTTTGTGGAGCTAAAGCTTCGAGGGTAAGGTATTGCAATGTGGTAGGAAATGGGGAAGTCGAGTAAAAATGACTCGGACTTCGATCAGGGTAGGTTTGATAATGCGGGATCTGATTTCCATGTCTGGCCCTAATGGTTAGGGTGTATCCTATGGAGCTAGAATCCTCAAAATTCCGGGCTGTCTCTTAGCCTAGGTCTCGAGAAGGTCTTGAGGGTTGCAATGTGGGAAGGCTAAGTGTGGTGTTAGCTGACCAGCTTGATTGTCTCTTCCCTATTGGACGGTAAAGGCATTGATAATTTTTGAATTGACCGTACCCCGGTCAAGGGACTTTCACTTGAGTTGAACGTTGACCACGATCATGTGTATTTGAATTTTTTTTTTTTTTGGGGGGTTGACCTCTTAGCCCCGGTCGTGGGATCCTTCACTTGAGTTGACTGTGTCCCGGTCAAGGGATTGATCGTATCTGGTCGAGGGATGTTGAGAGTTCTTTTTTTGGTCATGGCCAGCTCTTTTGTTTCGGCCTTTTGCTTTTTTTCTTTGGACTTCTGTTTTTTGTCCAGTTTTTTTTTGGCTATCCCTCCCTTTGATGTTGTGGGTGGATATGGGGGTGGGCCCATCGGTTGGATTAGGCTTGTGGAGCGAAACCTTTGTAAGGTATAAGCCTAGTTGGTGAGTGCAACTCGCGGTGGAGTACTCTACGGTAAGCATGGTGATTTGGATCTTGGTATTGTCATCATAATTCCGAGCAGGCTTAGTGGGAGCATCGTCCCGAGTTGGGTATAGAGTCACGATGCTTCTTTTTTTTGCTTCTGGTCAGACTAACGCCTAAGGTAGGGATTGATCAGTCTTATTGGAGGGGTGTTTATTGTGGGAAATGGGCTTGCCTTCCGTCTTGAACCCAAACTAGGAGACTACCTAGATTTGTCACAGGATTCGATACTGCTCCTACTAGGGGTGGTTTTGTGGCTTTCTATACCAGACATGGAATAGGTAAAGGAAAACACGGGCCTCAGTTCCTGCAGTCATTATAGATGTGCCTATAATAGTCACGTGCATGTGCTCACAGTGTATGATGGTGTTCATCATGTTCTCGGAAACACATAAGGGAAACATATATGAGAAATAGAAAAGCTGATTTTATTGAATTTTGAAAAGAGGACAGAATACAGTTGACTCTGACTCTGACTTTGAAATGAGGATGTAGGATATCCTAGACTCGGACTCAGACTTAGACTCGAATCGTATCCGGACTTTCGGATGCTTGGTTGGTCGTTTCTTTTTGGTAAGGTCCTTGATTGGAGGAAACGACAGGTGCCACGACTCGCCTAAACTCGACTTTGCGCGAATGGAAGAGAGGGAGTCAAACTAGACATAGCCCGGGGTGACGGGTCGACAAAGACTCTTGGACCGGGATACTCGAACGTTGACCTAGACGAGGTAACAACTCTGGCTTGGACTCGACGATGAGACTCAAGCTGCACGGGGGTAAGTCCAAAAATGGGGCGACCGTGTTTGACCACGTCACGTGTTTGGACCAACCGTGGCGACCTAAACCTTTAGGAGACTCGGGTGTTCGTAGCATAGGTACGACTCGAAGAAGACATCATAAGGACGCCGGTGTATGATGAACGTAAGGTACCCCTTAAGGTGAATGTGGTTGAATGCTCGGGTGGAGGACAACCCCCAAGTGAGACTAAAGACTCTTATGGGACTCAGATGGTGTGGCATCTAAATGACTCGAAAGTGACACACGGGAGACACCACATGTAGGACATGACCCTTAGAGCAACCGTGATTGATCGCTCTGCTGAAGGGTAGCCCCCGAGTGAGATTGTAGGTTTTGCTAAGACTCGAGTGTTGAACGAGTGACCCTTAGACGTAAGGATCACGAACCTTTCGCTACAGGGCTATGCCTTGTAAAAGTTTGACTCGGCCTCGAGGAAGGCAGACGGGGTAAGGGAAGAAACTCGCGATGTAAGATCGGCAGAGTTTCGACGCTAGAGACCCTTGACTTGACTTGAATAAGGATAGACCCTGTGATTAGGGTAGACCCTTAAGTTAAAGGACTTGAATTGGGATGACTCGACTAACGGATTGAAAGACGGGTAAAATTCCTCTAGGAAAGGTCGTGGGGACCGTCCTGTCGGAGGGAAAGATCGCGTGTGACTTTCTAGTTAGGACTCGAGTGTTTAGACGAACCTTCCATTTACGAGTGTATGACTCGTGTTGGTCGGTTATGCCTTTAGGAAAAGGCGGACTAGGATGGGGAAGAAACCCATGATGTAGGATCGACGGAGTTTCGACGCTAAATACCTTCGACTTATTACGAAAAGACCCGACACACGAATTACGGTAGGTCCTATAATAAGGAAGGTTTTTGAAAAATGATTGAATTTTGAAAATTGAGAGGACAGTCCTGAAATTGGCAGTGGGCCAATAGGACCGGACATTTTGAAATATTAGAATGGTTGCGAGTAATTTCGCGTTTTGAAAATTGAGGAGGCGATCCCGTCTTTTGAAATTGGCTGCATGCCGACAGGGCCGAGTTTTTTTTTGATAAGTTGAATATTTGGAATTTTGAAATTTTGAATATCGAAAATAAATTTCCGAAAATTTGAAAATTAAAAATAAGATCCCGAAGATTTGAAAATCGAAAACGGCATCTCGGAGATTTGAAAATCGAGAATTGCATCTCGAGGATCTGAAAAAAAAAAATCGAAATGGAATTTTGAAATTTGAAAATCGAAATAGAATTTGAGAATTCGAAAATCGAATGGTGGATCGGAAATTCGAATTTTGAAATGGACAGCATGCCGGCTAGAAAATAGGCTATTTTGAGTCAAATCGTAAGTCTAAATTCCGGCAGCATTCCGAGTTTTTGAAATTGGATATTTTTGAAAGATGCATTTTTTGAAATGACGGTTTTTGAAAAATGACACGGAAACCAAGCAGCACATAGTCAAACAAGCATTATAACGACGCTTATGTATGCATTATGCTAAGTCTCGGTCGGTCAAAATAGGGTCTATACCAACGACGATAGTATTCTCGTAGTCAGGACGGACTCCCTAAACCGAGTTGGTCTTAGGACATGCCGCAAAACCCTTACGAGTTCCACCATCGAAGTCTTTAGCGCACCCATGTAGAAATGCACCGTGGTATAGTGGGACGTCGGTCACAAGTAACCGGCCCGGGCAAAATTTGGGTTATGCATGAATCATTAAACTAATGCGCGCACACTAATATACGAACGATTTCTCTTCGAGTCTCACCCTAGGGACCCCGATGACATGTGGTACATCAGGTATCCCCAGCGGAGTCGCCAAATTGTGGACATGACGTAGGTCCACTCCGACGCGGCCACGCGCGGGTTTGGGTAGGTGAATGAATCTCGTGGTGAGATTGTTCTCGGGTTCGAAATTTAAGTCAAAATGGAGTCGCCACCGAATTTATGGTAATTCGGAACCATTCGAGCCGACTCTATGTCGTCATGGGCTATACACAAAGTACGGCCCACTTCGATTTCAGAGTTTATGGGGCCTGTACCTTTGCATTGCGATACCGATACCATCTACATCGGTATCGTGTAAAGAATGACTCTCGTGCGCCAACGGTTTCGGGCATCCGGAAACTGAGGTTCTGAGTAAGGGGTGAGGGTACGTGTTGGGAAGCCCACTAAGGACACCCAACCCCGCCCGCACAATGGCGGCCTCTACTAAGACATCGTTCGTGTTCGTGTGCGCGCGCTAGTAAAACGATTAAATGATATGCAAGCAACGTTTTCGGGCTAAGCATATGAATTATTGATTAACTACGTCATTTAATGCATCTTGATTCACGTCAAAGTGATTTAGCATGTGATGTTCATTTAAATAAATAAATGGCAAACATCAAATAATAGAAAACTCGTAAATAAATTACAAATTACACGGGCGGAAACAACCCGGAATTCACAATACAACGAGCAATAAAATAGAATAATTGAATCATAAGCAGCAAATGTTAACTAGAAACGGACCCGTATATAATAAATATAAACTAGACCATAAGTTGTGAAAATGGACGAACCTTAATTAATTACGCATTATATTGCATATTAATCAAAGGACGGAGGTTCGAGACCTAGGCGTGATTCTAACCCGATCTCGAACCTCGATGTCTTGTCCCGACTTATCACCTCGAGAAATGGAGTCTAAATTAATTATATGTCGGATACGACTAAAGAGTCGTCGACATAAAATTAATAGTGCTAGACCGTCGATCAAAATCGTTTTAAGTGATGTGATATGCATGAGTTTTGAAAAATAGGATCACGTGATTGACTTTACACGCGTTGACTAAAAGTCGTAAAAAAAAGGACGAGCCTCAAAATATGGAATATGTCGCGAAAGTCGCCTATTAATGTAAGAATCGAATAGGATAAAAAGTCGAGAAAATGAGAAAGAGGGCTCGGCCGAACAGGCCTCCCCGCGAGTCGCCTGACCGGCGCGCGACTCGCATGGGGGTCTGGCCGCGTGTCTTTTATTTGTTTGAATTCGATAATTGACCGAGTTAAATATAAATATTGCATTATTTAAATTCAACTCGGTTCTCGATGTCATAAACGTGTATTATACGATTATGAGACCGTTATCGGGATTTTATGAAATATGCTATTATGTGATTGAAAATTTTGATTAGTGACGAAATTATAGTCCTCCGCGTCACGACATCGATACTAATCCTAAAGGATTATGTGATGTCTGTTTTCGCCTCAACGGATCTCGTACTAATCTTAGAAATGGAGTCTTACGCGTTCAACTATGAGCAATCACGATCGCGTTAAGCCCTTGAGTACATTGGGGCGGCGCTCCTCGAAAGGGTGTCACCTCCGTCGTGACTCGTAAAGGGATTAAACGGACTTTGGATGATCGTCGTAGTCAAACGTGTTAAGATCCGAATTTTAATATTATATAAATATATATATATATATATATACAGTATTAATATGTTAATGACGAAAGGATAAAAATTAGTAAACGATAAAATTAAATGTTAGGTGTTAAATACAATAAATAAAAAAAGTGTTAGATTGTGATAAATAAAAGTGTTAGATTAGAGAGTTAGTATACACGAAATTAAAATGTTAGTGTTAGCGGTTAGTAGTAGTAGTAATAATAATAATAATAATAATAATAATAATAATAATAATAATAATAATAATAATAATAATCTGCTCCAGCGGATTCGGAAATTCGCTTTATCACAAGATGCTGGAGCGCGTGCCGCAGTTCATATTTTCACTAGAATTAGCTTTGCAATCGCTAAGGGAGTGGGGGCCCAGATAGTATCTCGGCTTCCCTCTAACTTCTTGTAATTTGTTCTGGTGTTTAATGCAAGTTCCGTTTTTATAAAAAAAAATAAAAATAATAATAATAATAATAATAATAATAATACATATATATACATAATCAAAAAGAAAAGAGAAAGGAGAAAGAGATGTCGGTATTTGAATTACACCCTCAACCTACATGCGTAATGGCCTCGGAAACGAACTCGTAATAGCGACGGGAGCGCGGGAGTGTCGAGATATGTAGGGTGAGTTATGGTGTGTATGAGTGCCTAGAACTCAAGGGTAATGAATGTTTGAAGGTTGAAGATGTAGTGTAAAATGTGATGTCGCTTAGGTTTTTTTGAAGTAGTAATGGATGAAAAAGTTGTGAATGTTGTGGTGATTAGAGGTAGAAGATGTAGGGTGAATGAGGTTTGCAAAGGCTCTCCTTAAACTCTCAAAGCTGAAAAATGAATGGGGTTAAGGGTGTATTTATAGAGTGAGTGAGTTGGGTGAGTTGAGTTAATTTAGGAAGGGTTGACTTTTGATTTGATTTTGCTTTTTGAATTCTGATTTGGGCGCCAGTTTCTAGAAGGTGAATTTGGCTGATTTGTGTGACGGGTTCGTCCTTGACCGGGTTTTGACCCGGTCGCTAAAAGACGGGATTTATTTTTGGTGTCGGTTTTGGCCCAAATTAGTCTTATTTTGCTTGGAACGACCCACTAGGCCTGGATTTGAGGTCTGTTTTGTGAGATTATTACTCCGCTAAAAGCCCATGTCGGATATTATTGATTCTGAGCCCAAGTCCGAGTATACCAAGTCACGTTTGCGTCCGATCATCATCGGGTGTTTGTCGGAGACTACCATAGATACCAGGCAGTCAAAATACGGGTGTCTACAAAACCTAATTTCGTAAACCCTAATTTCGTATACCCAGAAAAACTCAGAAAACAGACCCAAAAATTAAACCCTAATTTCTCTAATTAAACTCGCAACAATTAAACCCTAATTTCCCTAATTTCGCAACAATTATACCCAAATTGTGAACAATTAAACCTAATTTCGCAAACCCTAATTTCGTATACCCAGAAAAACTCAGAAAACATACCCAAAAATTAAATCCTAATTTCCCTAATTAAACTCGCAACAATTAAACCCTAATTTCCCTAATTTCGCAACAATTATACCCAAATTGTGAACAATTAAACCTAATTTCGCAAACCCTAATTTCGTATATCCAGAAAAACTCAGAAAACAGACCCAAAAATTAAACCCTAATTTCCCTAATTAAACTCGCAAATTAAAAATTAACCCCTAATTTCGCAATTTAACTCCAAATTAAAAAAATTGCTTAGAGAAAGAACAGACCTTGAGCCAACAAGGTCTAAAATTTGGTGAGGGAGTTGATAAATCTCGGTTTAATTTTGCTAACTAAAAAATTAAACCACGAAATTCGTCAAATTAAAAAACAAATCGCAAGATTATACAACAAAACTTTGATTAGAGAAAGAAAAGACGTTTACCTGCGAAAAGAGAACAAATTGATCGAGAACCAACAATTAAAACGAGCGGATGAATATTGCTGATGATGAATGTACTTGAGCAAACAAACAAATTGATCGGGATGATGAATGATGAATGTTGCTGATGATGAATGTACGAGCGGATGAATGTTGCTGATGGAGTAGTGGAGTGGGAAGTGAGCGGGAGTATGGTTTAATTGTGTTGGGAAAGGAATGAAGGTGGGAATATTGAGGTAATGAAGGTGGGAAGAAAACGAGGAGTATTACTGATGAGCTTTTTTTTTTAAAATGATATCTTACTTCAATCTCAGCCATCCATCTTGAATTAATCCAATGGCTTATAATAAGCCTTATGGACTTATAAGAGGAGAAGAGACTTATATGATCCTTTCTCTCTCTCTCTCTATATATATATATATATATAGAGGTAGGTTCAAATAAGGTCAACTATTTTTTTAAGTCTATATTAAAGTTACAGATGACATACGTTAAAGTTGCATTTTTCAAAATTGATATGTAACTATAACATTCAGCACTTTTATCACTTCAAGTGATAAAGTGCAACTTTATCACTCATCTCGTGTAACTTTAAGTACTTTTTGTGTAACTTTAACACTGGAACTTAGGAACTTAAAAAAGTTGTTGACCTTATTTGAACCTACCTCTATATATATATATATATATATATATATATATAGAGGCAGGATCTGGTACATTGAGTGATTTTGCTACATTTTACCTCTTAATGATGACCATTGGATTTAATGGGATCAAGGGCTAAGATGTGCATATTTTACAATAATAGAATCTCGTACTCCATAACCGTTACACATCTTACCCATCTCCTTGATTCTTTGACCCAAAACAGAATCAAAATAAAAAAAATCAACGTAATATATGTTATTATATGCTTATCTACAAAAAAATGAATCAAATATAAAAATAAAAATCAATCTAATTCAATTTCGTTATTCAGCCTAATTCAATTTTGTTCTTCAATATATATTTTTCATTATTTCTTCTAGCTAGATGGCATTATACAATTGTAGAGTTTCTATATTTCTTGGTTAATCAATTTCAATTTTATAATTAGTTGTCACAATTCCTTTCGTTTATATAGACTTGAAACACATAATTTTGATCATTCTCCAGGTAATTGTAATATTTTGATAATTCTCGAGTTCTCAAGTTCTATGAGTTATTCCAATGTAGATACGTAGTTATTGCAATGTAGAAACTCAGTTATTATAATGAATAACTCTTGTTATTGTATTAAAATGAAATTCAAATATAATTAATTTTAAAAGAATGTTATTTGATTTGAGGTAGTTATTCCAATGTAGAAATTCAGTTATTGTAATAAATAACTCATGTTATTGTATTGTGATGAAACTCAAATATGAACATTTTTAAAATAATATTATCTGATTTTACGTAGTTATTCCAATATATTAACTCAATTGTTGTAATGAGTAACTCGTGTTATTGTATTGAGATGGAACATCTTGTGTATCATTGAAAGCGCACCCACCAAATAAACTTCACTGTAAGACAGAAAAAGGAGGTTAGTTACGTTAAAAGTACAAAAAAATAAAATTGAAATACAATAATTACATATGTGCAATAAAATAACTGTAAAAATACTATAAAATAATTGGTTGTAAAACACAGTAACTAATACTATAATGAAATAACTGCAAGAATAATATAGAATAACCGCAACAATAGTATAAAATAACTGGAATAACATAATAAAATAATTTGGTATTTCATAGAAATAATAATGTACCAAAAACAGAAATTCAAGCTGTGAAATAATGTGTAGTTATTTTATTGTTCATATTCAAGTATTTTATTGTTCATATTCAAGTATTTCATTGTTCATATTTAATCTTGTAATAAGAAATACATAAATTACCCCAATAATGTATCCTAGAATAATCACAAACAATACACATATTATTGGTGAACAATAACATGAAATAAACAAAAAATCGATACAATAAGAAACCCTAGAATTTGATAACACGAAATCAAATAACACGAAAGAAGCGATATTCAATTCAATACCCAGAACGAAATTAGAAACCCTAGAATTAATAACACGAAATCAATCCTATTAATGAATCAAGAAATTGATCGCGAAAAACTGAAGCGCATTGATGAAGATATGAAATCACGAAATTGAACAAAAATTTGATGATTGAAATCAAGATACAAAATTAATTGAACACAAAAAATTAATTGAAGAATTGTTTGTAAAACATTTATTAAAGGAAAAATAGATGAACGTAAAACAAACAACATAAGAGAAGGAGAAATAAGGAAGGGGAATAGTGAGAATAATTAGGGTTGGTTATGATCTCAAGTTTTAATCTCATCCACTAATCTAGTCAAATCCAATGGTTTAGAAAAGAAGGTAAAATGTAGGAAAACAAGGTGGATGTAAAAGATCCTACTTATATATATATATATATATATAGGAGGGCTCCAGTGTGGCAGCCTAAGTTCTTACACCTATAGAGGCACAATCTGGACCATTAGATTAAGATCTGATCAACGATCCATATTAACAGACTAAAAAACACGCCCTGTTCCTCTCCACCTTCTAAAACCCTATCATTTGAACACTACTACTTTCTCTCTCTACTCTGAAAACCTCTGAAATTCATTGCCGTGTAATTCTGCACCTTCAATGGCTAGTAATTCTGCATCTTCAATGGCGACTGATTCTTCATCATAGCGTCGAAAATTAGATACAAATGAAAATCCTTCAATTTCACCTTCAACTATTTCAGATTTAGGTCAGAAAAATTCTATTTATTCTAAAATTCAATTTCAGATTTTAAATCTGATTCTTAATTTATTTATGCCGTGATTCGTTTTTTGAATAAAGTGAATAGTCAAGAAACAACTATAACATGTTCGATGATGGGCGATTCTAATATATTAGGTAAAATATTTCATTAATTCATCTATTTTTCAATTTTAGTTTATATTACTTCATCAATTCAATTGCTTCAAGTTTTCATAGAAACGTATCTTATATTGTTTGGTTCATATTTAAAGCTGTTGCTTCTTTGATGTACACAACTTAATATCTGTTGTACATGTCAAAAATTGTTCATAGTTAAAGCAATTGTTGCTTTGATGTACACAACTTAATATCTGTTGTACATGTCGAAAAGTATTCATAGTTAAAGCAGTTGCTGCTTTGATGTACACAACTTAATATCTGTTGTAGTTGAGAATTGTTCATAAATAAAGCAGTTGCTGCTTTGATGTACACAACTTAATATCTGTTGTACATGTCGAAAAATGTTCATAATTAAAGCAATTGCTACTTTGATGTACACAACTTCTGTTGTACATGTCGAAAAATGTTCGTAATTAAAGCAGTTGCTGCTTTGGTGTAGATAACTTAGTATTTCTTGTACATGTTGAGAATTGTTCATAGTTAAAGCAGTTGCTGCTTTGATGTAGATAACTTAATATATGTTGTACATGTTGAGAATTGTTCATAGTTAAAGCAGTTGCTGCTTTGATGTAGATAACTTAATATCTGTTGTACATGTTGAGAATTGTACATAGTTAAAGTAGTTGCTGCTGTGATGTAGATAACTTAATATCTGTTGTACATGTTTAGAATTGTTCATAGTTAAAGCAGTTGCTGCTTTGATGTAAATAACTTAATATATGTTGTACATGTTGAGAATTGTTCATAATTTTGATGTAGAATTTAATATTATGTGTTAAATTTACATAGATACTCTCGAACCTAATTCTGACCAAGATTTGAAGATACCAAGTTGTTCCAAAGAATTGAAACCTTATGTGGGTCAAATTTTTCCGGGATTGGAAGAAGCATTTCAATTTTATTCCAAGTATGCAACTGCTGGTGGCTTCATTGCTAGGAAGAGCACTGGACGCACTAGTCGTGGTATCGTTAAAAAAAGTACATTGTCTGCAATAAAGAAGGTGAATATGAACATAAGGGACAACAGCAAAGAAGGGAGATAACAAGAATTCTTTGTATGGCCAGAATCATCTTAGACATAAAATCTGATGGGCGATATGAAATCACAGAATTTAATGAAGGACATAACCATTATTTGAACACACCTTCCACGATGATGCACCTTAAAAAGGCAAGGAAACTCACCATTTTGCACAAAAAGATGATCATTGACAACTCCATGGTGAACCAAGGTGCCGTTAAAACTTTCAGAATGTTCAAGCAGTTTGTAAAGGGTTATAAATATGTAGGTGCATCAAAGGTTGATTTTAAAAATTTTGGTAGAGATATAAAGAAGTTCATCAAGGACTATGATGGATAGATGTTCATTGAGATCCTTATGAAAAAGAAATCCCTCTGTGACTCCTTGTATTTTGACTTTGATGTTGATGATAAACAAAGGATCACTCGTTTATTTTGGGCTGACCCTATAATGATAAAGAACTACATGTTATTTGGAGATATGGTGTCTTACGATACTACATATAACATGAATAAGTACAAGATGGTCTTTGCTCCCTTCACGGGTATAGATCATCACAAGAAATGTGTCACATTCTAAAATCGTATAATAAGTAATACATTCTACCCTTTCCACTGTTTTTGAAATCATTCATCATTATTAATTAATTTTAAGATTATTACTCCTGTGTTGTGTGTTATTTTACAGTGAATACGTTGTACAAACTGATTGGATGAATGTAAGCCGCGAAGAAATGCAAGCATTGTTATTCCCAGATGAGCAATTATATGATATGGTAAAAAAATCTCAAACAAGTTTTAATCTTATAAATTCAAATGCTTCTAAATAAATCTAACAAGTTCCATTTTAATAGGCAATCGATTTGTATGGAATTTATACCACATTAGGAATGAGGGATATCTTATTCTTTCCAACAAAGTCATTGGTAAGTATATCAAATTGGTGTACTTATTTTCGGTATGTAAGGTTACAGTTGTATATTTGATGTTTATATTTTGTTTCAGGAATTAGACCCAAAGAACAGAAGTTCTCTGAGTACTGTGTACTGTACTGTATCATACTTGCCTGATGATGCCGAATTTGTGAGAAAGGTACACCCAATGATTATAGTATTAAAAGTTGACGATAATTAACTATAAAAACTCTGTTTATGACTGTAAAATGTGTAAATTTCAGATCTTTGTTCCAGTTCACATCCAACAACCGTTGCATTGGATTTTACTTGTCTGTGATTTACAAAAAGAAAAGAATTATGTCCTTGATTCAAAAAAGACAAAGTATTACAGAAAAAGGATAGACGAA
This sequence comes from Agrostemma githago, assembly GCA_958450325.1. Lineage (NCBI taxonomy): Eukaryota > Viridiplantae > Streptophyta > Magnoliopsida > Caryophyllales > Caryophyllaceae > Agrostemma > Agrostemma githago. Next base: position 18,565,627 of record OY288241.1, on the reverse strand, counting down.
GTTCAAAAAGTAGTGTACAATGTTTCAAACATTTTACAAAACTACTCTGGTTATGAACAAATTTTCGAAAGAATGGGAAAATTTCCAGTGGAAATGGTACAAAATGTAGCAAAGCAAAGCAATGGAAGTGATTGTGGTGTCTTTGTTATGAAATGGATAAAGGCATTGCATGACAACGAGAAATGGGGAAAACAAACATACTTTAGTGATATCACAGAATTTAGGCGTCAAACATGCTTAGATATTTTGAAGTGGGATAAGAACTATGTAAAAAATTTCAGTGTTAAGAAAGAGTATGGGATCTTATTTTAATTGTACGTAGACTTAGTTATTTTACTGTAATAAACAAGATCTATTAATATGAAAATGACAATCAATGGATTATCTGTTTATCATTGCATATGTTATGTACCCATCAAAATTCAAATATGTACAAGGAACATCTCTAAGATAACCTGGGACGAAATATGCACAGCTGTTATATAAATATGTGTTGTACATAGGAACCTTCACACAATAGCACATTCTTTATTTATTAAAGCAGGCACCATGCATAGTGACGTGGCGCTGCTCTTTGATGAGTATTTTGAAATACTCCATCCTCATGCATCCAACCTTTGTATGACAACTCTTCCGTGGGAAGCTAAATCATGCGGGTTCACAATTTGGGTCAAGCAATCCGAGCTTAACAATCTTTCTTTCACACACAATTAACCTGCCCACAATTACATCCTCATTAATCCTTAATCCTTGATCAAACAACTTACCCTAATCTGTAAAACCCTAATCTCAAATATCATATAATTCAAACCAAATAGAATTAAAACCTATCAGAGAATTAAAAACCTTAATTGACTATTGAATTAAAATGTTGCACTGTCTATCAAACCCTAATCTCAAATATCATATAATTGATAATTCAAACCAAATAGAATTAAAACCTATCAGAGAATTAAAAACCTTAATTGACTATTGAATTAAAATACTGCACTGTCTATCAAATCCTAATCTCAAATGTCTGCTGCGATTAACCCATCAATTGCTACTCTAATTCAAGACGTCATACTATTGAATATGGATGTTAGGGTCATATACAGATGACAGAGGTCTGACTTCAATGACAAGTCAAAGATCGATGGTGGTCGAGTTGCTACTAATTGATTCAAAGGTGATGTTATTTAACACAGTGTACATATACGAACAATACAATTCAGTTTATATAAATAAGCATTTATATAAACAATACAATTTCATAATCAGAGTGAATGTAATTTATATACGGTTACATAATCATATGGAATTATGTGTATATGGAATACAATTATTTACTCTCCGCCTTCTCGGAAATATATGCTTAGATATTGGAATTTTCAAGTCCATTTATATGTACACAGCAGTATTAGCATTTATATGTACATGATCATATATAAATATAAAAATTCTGAATGATAGTTGAATTACATGAACAATATTATTTAATAAAAATATTGATTGTAATTTATATACTACTAGTTTAATTTATATAGCATTTGTTATCCTTGACTTTCAAATTTCCGTCTCAGTCATCACGAGTATATAAGTATATATGTATATAATTATATATGCTATACCGTTGATATATATAAGCGCTTATATTAACAATACAATTTCATAATCATATATAATGATTATAATTTATATGCGATTGTAATTTCATTAAATACGATTGTTAATGTAATTTACTATAAGCATTTATATGTACATAAACATATATGAATATAAAAATTCTGAACAATTTCCTATCACATCTTACCATATATGTTCATCATTTTTAACATTCTACTATCGTCACGAGTATATATGTATATATGCATACATTGTGATGTTCATGAGAATATATTTCAAAAGATGAGAGATGAATAGACAACTAGATGTAATAAAAAAGAATGAAGCTAATCAATAGCTGCAGAAAAAATCAATCTAAGGGTAAGGTGGAGGCCGATCTTCTATTCCACCATCAACAATCCTCACCCACCACTCGAGGTCAAATTTATCACCCAAATAATAATAATAAAAAATAAAAAAAATTATGGGTTAGAGAATTAAAGGGAATCCACAATAACGATTTTGACGCACGGAGAGGGAGCATATTCAAATAATCGGCAAAAAGGGGATCAGTGTTTGATCAAGATCAAAAGTATGATTTCTTTAGGCATATGATTTATTCAAACAAATGAAATCAATAATGCATACTACTTCCTCATATCTATTCTCAGTGAAGTTGAATAGATCTGATAGTTTTTGTTATCCTACAATCTTAAACGATTAATTTGTTAATATGTTGCATTTTATTTGGATAACGAAGTAATATATTTTACGGAGTATATAACTTTATGTCAAATGTTCGGTAACCTTAGACGGAATAATTTATATTTCGTTAATAAAATTTATTCATTAAAACAAACGATTAGTCCTTACGCTTAATATTATGTTATACTACGTATGGCGCTAACTTTTTCAAACAATCGACTAATAGGATGTATACTCATCTGAGAACGTATTTTCCCGTCTCTTATTTTTTATCTATTAGAATTGCGAAACAACTATCGTGTAAATTGTATTTTACCTTCTAAAAGTCATTCATGACCACACGCATTATTCGTTCGTAGTGAAATGGTCTTCCTACGTGTATTAATATTGTGTGTAGGTAACAATTTTTTTTAATCTAATTACCACAAAATAAACGTAATAGCCCGTGAATTTTCACGGGCCATCAAACTAGTAAGTGTATATTCGATGTATATAAGCACAGATTCAAATATTTATGAATGTATTAAGATAACCTATGTACGCTACAGTTTACTTTATGTACACTTAAAGTAGTCATGTTTTACTATAAACTTATGTACAACATATAATATCTTATACAATTAGAATTTGATATTTAAGTAATTAATTTATGTTCGCTAAAATCTAAATTATGTACACTAAAAGTATTTATCTCTTATGTTTTCCAATAAACATATGTACAAAATATAATATCTTATATACTTAGAATTTGTCCTATTTTCAATGATCATAACTTGATTATAAATCAAATACTCGAACATTGTACTCCGTATCTTAACAAGAGCCCGTTTATTTAATTAAAGCCCATAAAAGAATACTCAAAATTGGTATCCGACCTACTTCATAACTACAAAAACACAAAATCGAAAAAGAAAAAAAGAAAAAAAAGAAAGTGGACTCTTAAGATCTTTCCGGATTATTTTCAACAATCCAGTACTGTAAGTTTATTCTAGCTTATCTTTTCCGATTATCTTCAACAGTGCGGTACTGTCTGTTATAGTGTTGTTTTTGAAACGATTTCTTGAAGATTGGTATAAAATAATACTCGTAGTATGCAATTATTTTCGATTAAGGTTTGAATACTGTCTTACTGCATTAGGATTCAAGTATCGATGATTATTCAACTTATGCAGATTAGGTACTCAGTTGTCTCTATTCTTATTTTTATTTGACGTTAATTAGGTTAACAAAAAAGATGAAAACAAATCAGGAAAAAACTGGAGCAAAGAGGGAAGCTACTCATCAGATCGAAGGTATATATATAAACTTATATTGAACCCTATACTCTCTGATCTATGTGTGCCTCAATGATGCATATTGATTTTTCATTATTTATGTATAGTTGCATGTAAAAAGAGACGGGTAGAAGTAAATGATGCTCCCAATTCTGATGATTCTAAGGATGGTAGTTTTCAGACACCGAAATCGAAATTACACTTACTGTCAGATGCAATTGTAGGTATGTACATTAGTTGTTTTAATTATCTGTTCATAGAACTTGAACTTGTAAGATATGCCCTCTATACATATCATTTCAATCTGTTTTCCTCACTCAAATTTACAGCTGTCATTATTAAGCCTACAAAACCTACAAAAACTAGAAAGAAGAGGGTTGTATGCGATTTTGAAGACAATAAGAATTACATCTTGGATTCAAGTAAAAGAAAGGGGAACAAAGCACGAACTGACGTTTGCAACAAAATAGTGACAAATGTCTCATACATTATTGAGAACTACTCCGGCTATGAACACATCACCAAAAAAATGTTGAAAAATCCAATGGAGTATGTCAAAACTGCAGTGCAACAAAGTAATGTATTTGATTGTGGTGTTTTTGTCTTGAAGTGGATAAATGCATTACACGACAAGGAGAAATGGACAGACAAGGATTATTTTGATGACATCAATGAATTTCGTCGTCAAACATGCATAAATCTTATGCGGTGGGATAAGAACTTTGTTAGGGATTTTACAGTTAACAGAAAATATAAGATTCTATTTTAGTTGTGTGTATGTAAACACTGGTATCTTAATATGGTTTTATCAGACTGTTATGGATTATATAAAGAATCAGTTATATAAACATTACTCCATGACAAGCACTTACATTAATGTCCTCGGATATACATAATAATGTCCTCAAATGGGTTGTGTAGATCTGATATAGAATTATGTACATAATGTCATCAGATGGGTTACGACATTCTTCTGCAAATAGTCAAAAACATAAAATGTACAGAGTAGTACTTTAGATGGGTTATGTCCTAAGATAAGTTATGTATATCTGATATAGAATTATGTACATAATGTCATCAGATGGGTTATGTACAACTAATATAGAACTATGTACCTTATATAATGATCTATATACTATACTTTGTAAATTGTCACAAGCACAACAAAATTATCCTATGACGTTCTTCTGTAAATAGTCAAAAACATAAAATGTACAAATTAGTACTTTAGATGAGTTATGTACAACTAATATAAAATTATGTACAATAGTGTTCTCAGATGGGTTATGTACATCTGATATAGAATTATGTACAATAATATCATCAGGTGAGCTATGTACAACTAATATAGAATTATGTATAATAATATCCTCAGAAGGATTATGTACAACTGATATGTAAATATATACATTACATAATGACCTATATACTATACTTTGTAAATTGTTACAAGCGCAACAAAATTTCTACTTTAAGATGTAACTAGATGAATTATGTACAACTAATATAGAATTATGTCTAGTGATGTCCTCAGATGGATTATGTACAACTGATATCAAAATATATACATTATTTAGTGACAAATATGTACATCACAAGTTATCAACGTAATTCAGCAGAGAATCAGTAGAGAATCTACGTAATTCTTGATAATCGATTGTCTAATTTAAAACAAATATATTAATTTCTTGAATCAGCAGGTTCATAATCAGTTTTCTTTAAATGAATTGTTCAGGATTACAATCAACTCTGCAAGTGAAAATGACGACAATCAAATCAAACATAGAAATCGTTGATAATCAAGCATAGAATTCCTTGATAATCAAGCACAGAATTCGTAAAATCAATTCTACGAACGAATTTACAAAGTGAACACAATGAAATCTGCAACTTAAATGATGATAATCAAATGATGAAGATCTGCAATTGAAATGATGAAAATGCTCGATTTTACGAGTGAGCACAATTAAATCTGCAAGTGAAAATGATGAAGATCAAACTATGAAGATCTGCAACGGAACTAATGAAGATGATCGAATGATTTGAATGAAAAAATAAACAAATTTCTAGAGAGAGAAAGTCGACTAATTCAATAGGAAAGGAAGGATATGGTGCGCGTTTGTTTTTGTGATCTGAATTTTGATCAAGCCTTGTCCGTTGATCTCAATCAGATCTAACGGCCCAGATTGTGCCTCAACGGTTGCAGGGAGTTAGGCTGCCTCAATGGATCCCGAATATATTAATATATAATGCCTCAATATTTATATATATATATATATATATAATGTAATTATCAAAAATTAAAAAACATAAATATTAATTTTTGAAAATTTTAATTAAGCTTCCAAAATATATTCACGTTTTTTATAATTAAAAAAACTATTATATATATATATATATATATGTCTATATTGTAAAAAGATTATACGGAAATATTTAGAAGATATATAGAAATATATAATGGATTGGAATGGAACTATGGAAGGGAATATTAATTAAGAATATTTCTTATGTGTTCGCATTGTAATTACTTTAGTTTGTTAACTTTTATATGTTTACCTTTTATATAGAGTAATCATATTATTTATCTTTTCGAAAATTTTAATATATTTACCTTTTCAAAAATTTTAATATGTTTTGTAATGGAGTATTATTTTTCAAAAATTATAATTATTAATTATTTGTTTTAATATATTTACCTTTTATATATTTACAAAATAATAGATTATGATTTTAAAAAATTACAAAATGTAATCATATTAAGTAATTTTACATTTTAAATGAATCAAAAATATATTATCAATATTATATAATTATTTCAAGAAAATGAAAATGCAAAAAAAAAATACAAAAGTTTCTAAAATCGACTTAACTAAATTAAGGTTAATAATTAACTAAAGGTGTAAAATTACTAACCTAACCCCAACTAATCACTCCAGGCTAACAAAAAGTTGACACGTGGCGCGATATGATTCGCTGTGTATGAAATTCTCATACACCACGTGTAAGTGTAGCCTTTTCAATAATTAACATCACAAGTCCGCGGTTACAGCCAACATAAATGAGATGCAACGTCTACATTAACGGTATAATTTCATGTCCACTTTCTATTGTCCGATGCAATAAATTTATGTATTGAAGTATAATACACGAAAGTAGTAATTAACCCCGTTAAATTTGGGCAATTGTGAGATTAAACCCATAAGTTTCAAATGTTGTAATTAGGTCCCAAAACTTTGAATAAAAGTGAAATTCGATTCAATAATTTTATTTTTAACATAAATTATATCATTAAATCATGTTATATATTAACTAATTGTACACTGAATAATTATTAATATTTTAAAAGCAATCAAATAATTTATTAACATAATTTTAAGAATGTTTAAAATTAATATACTATGTAATTCATATAATCTATGAGGTTACTTTTACAAATTTTTGAATTAATGTAATTCATTTAAATATTTTTTCCCCAAAATATGTAAAAATTACATACATTTTTATAAATATATAATTATTTTTACCGTATACTGAGAAAATGTATAAATAAATGTAGCTTTTGTTTTTAAGGTGCAATTTTAATTGAAAAATAAAAAACTTGGATTAAATTTCACTTTTGTCCAAAGTTATGAGGCTTAATTACTACCATTGAAACTTAAGGAGGTTAATCTCATCATTGATGAAAGTTAAGGGGGCTAATCACCACTTTCGCGAAGTACAATATTGACAATGACCACTTTTATGTATTGTATTTATATTTTCTAAAATTAACGCGATACTTGGTCGAAAATATATTAACATTAGGATAAAAATTAAAACAGATAAACTCGTGAATTTCACGGGAAACATAGCTAATTATAGTATGATTTGGTGAAAAGATGTTATTAATGGAGTAAAAGATGAGCAAATGAAAAAAGTGGAGCAGTTGCAGTTAGAGGGAAAGAAGAAAGGTACGGATATTGATTTTAGGTTTAGGTTAAATGAAAAAAAAGTGTAAATGACAAAGATATCCCTGATTGTCCAATAACATGATAACTCTAGAGGTATAATCCACTAATTGTTATATAGCCAACTAGCCTTATTTTCTTGAGTTTATCTCTTATATTCATCAAACTATGTGCTACTAATTACATTACACTTTTATTCTCTCATAGACTAAAGTTTAGGTTTAAGAAATATGGAGATATGTCATTAATACTCTTTGATTGATAAACTAGTTTTTGTACCTGTGCAACAATGCACGGGTTAGTGTAAGAAGATTATGTTTAGTATTCGGGACAGGCTAATGATGTATTTGGATTGAGAAAATTGGAGGAAATGGAGGGGAGGAATTTGAAGGGAGATGAAATTTCTTGTTTGGATAGCAAGTTGGGACGAAAATGAAGAGGAGGGATCCCCTCCAAGACAAATTAAAATCTTTCCTCAATAAGAAAGTGATTTATAAGCAAAATTTATCCAAACACCTACCTTCATCCCATACTCGCCCTTTCCCTCTTATTTTTTCATCCAACCTAAATAGGAAGGAAAGAGAGAGGGGAAGAAAGGAAGAGAAATGAATGGAAGCGAAAGAGTGTTATATATTGGTGGCCGATTAACATTAGAGGTCTAATAATATTTTATAGTGATACCGTCTCACATGGGAATTTATGCAATTTCGAAACACTACTAACTATCAACTTTTTCATTTAAAGTCTTTCACAATATTTAATATACAAATAGCCAAATATTTTGCTATTTAAAGGAGATTAAAAATTCGAAAAGAGGTTTTAATACTCCCTCCGTTCAAATCCAAAGGGTACGCTTACCTTTGGACACTATTCACAACTCAAGAGAATCGTTAATATTTTCGACAATCTATAAGAGAAAATATAGTCATGTTAAGTCTTGTTTGATTCGTCTTTATGAGTAGATTAAGAATATCGAATTTTTATAATTTTTGTTAATGTAAAATGAAAGATATTGACTTGATTGTCAAATGATATTGCATTTGTTAGTCTTTGCAAACCCACGTGTAACCGCCCTGAATATTTTAATTTATAAATGACATGTAACTTGAGAGTCGAGAATATCCATGATATGCTAGTAATAAGAATTTTATATATTAGACAATGTCATAAATTTTATGTAAAGAAATATGGAAAGGAAGATGAATATTAAGAGAGATCTTAATGAAGAAGTATTTCAGATGAGAGTTGACAATGAGGTGAAACGTATATATACTTCCAAAGAGTATAATACAATTTTGTCTTTATTTTAACCTTCTTAAAGGAAGTATTTGAGAAAACGAATGGTTGAGACACCACGTGGCAAAAACTACATAGTTTGGATTTCTAGTTTGGATTGCCTTTTTTTATAATATTATTATACAGACAGATTCATTATTCACACATAAAAATGTTATAATAACAATGAAAACCCATTTGTAGACACCCACATTTGGCTGCTAGGTGTCTATAGCAGTTTCCAAAAAACACCCGATGATGATCGGACGCAACCGTGTTTCTACGCGCTCGGATATGGGCTCACAACCATTGGTTTCTGGTTTGGGCTTTTTACGGGGTACAAATCTCACAAAACTGACCTCAAATTCAGGCCCAGTGGGTCGTTTTCAATAAAATAAGACTAATTTGGGTCAAAACCGACACCGGAAATAAAACCCACTTTTAGCGACCATGTCAAACCCCGGTCAAAGCCGCTTCCGAGACACAAAAAATAACCATTCAAGCATCAAAAGTCCAACCCAAAAACAAGACCCACAAAAATACCCAACTCAAGGTCCAAAACCCGGACCCCCGCGCTCCAACTGACCCACTCGATCGAGTGTCAGGCCACTCGATCGAGTGGGCCCTCAAATAGGCTCGGCTGCGTTTGTTTGGGTCACTCGACCGAGTCAGCGGCTTACTCGGTCGAGTAACCCTAGACGAGGGTGCATGGCTTGTCTATATATACATCCTCTTGCATGCAATCAAAACCCTAACTTTACACATTCTTTAAGAACCCTAATCAACCCTATACAACCCTAATCTCTACCCATCACGACTCATCATCTTCAACCCTAAACCCTAGCCTTTAGGAACCCTAAAACCACCATAAATTAACTTACATCAACCTCGATACTCCCGTGCCAAAGCCACAACCAAGCGAGTCACGTCCGAGACAAGAAACATGAAGGTTGAGGGTGCACAGTCCCGATTTCTCCTTTCTCTTCCTCTCTTTTTCTCGCGTTGTCCGTCCCGTCGTTGTTTCTTTTCGTTTTTTTATTTTATTTTCTTTCTTTTGTCGTCGCGTCTCTAATATCAATTATATTATTAGTATAAAACATTAAATTACTCGTCGATTCGTGTCGAGCGTGAGTGATGACGGGATAAGAATATCCGAATATACAAGGGTGTTCCACCCAGCGTTGCCGGTCGCTTATCCCGACACCCCGATCGCTTGATTGTTGAGGCGAGTTAACATCAACAATAATTTTCTTATTTCATCATTATCGTCGCATATTCATCGTTTTTTAACTTTTTTCAATAAATCATTTTTTTAAAATTAAGGTCGAAACCCGTTGATGCGGATTCGACATCATACAATCCGCAAGGATTTATTAAGATGTCGGGATGCGGAGGAAATCAAATTAAGTCTTTAATTCAAGCGTCATTCTTTAGATTTGATACCAATTCAATAATTGGATGTCGTATCTAAACGAATTAATCAAGTAAATCTAACTAATACGAAGTCATTGATGCTAAAAAATAAACGCGGAGACAATCTATTTCGTATTTGGTTGGTAAAACGATTTACAAACATATTTTTTAGATTTAATCTAAATATTCGATATCGATTCAGTAATCGAATAGCGGATATTATGAGTATCAAAGTACGAATCGAGCACAAATTGTATAATATTTTTGCCCGATTCATCAATTTTCCAAATTCAAAAAGCAATTTAGAAATTAACAACAAGTTGCGAAACGAACCCCGGTTAGTACAGGGGGCACTTGATGCGCGTCAGATTGTCGCCTATCTAACACGATCAAACAAAATTTATAAACTCCAACTAACTACTACGTAGTAGCGGCAAGTCGGGATCGATCCTCAGGGACGGGCTAGGTAAAGTTGGTCAAGTCTAAGTCAAAAAGTGTTCGGATTCTATTTTTGGGGTTTTTGGGTTAAGTCGACACTAAAAAGCTATAACTACGAGAAGCTAGTCTAATAAGGAGAAGGTGTTAGGGGAAGTCGGGAATCGGAAATTGGGTTTTATGAGCCTCGGAATCGGGTTTTAGTCACAACGTCGATAAGGGAGAATGCCACTTTTCGGTTTCTTCACCCAACCCACCTATACCCGCTTTCGCGACGAAAGGGTAAGTCTCAAGTTAAGGTAATTTCTACCCGGAGTTTCCCCATATTGGTAGAAATGAGTCAAGGTCGACCTAGTCGCGATTCTAAGTCAACAAAGACACAAAAACCTCAAAATTGATAAATCAACAAGCAAACAACCCACCAACATCCCTCAATTCAAATAATCCAAGTTCTACCTCCCTTAACCCCTAACAAGAAATCTACTCAAATTCGTAATGAAAACTACTAAAGTAATAACTTAGGAGAAATCAACTAAAACATGCATAATAACTAAATCTAGAGAAAAACAACAACTAAATTAAATCTAGACGAGAGATTAAATCTAGAATGAAATTAAATCTAACTAGAGATTAGGGTGAGGAAGAGAAATATACCGACTATTGAAGATAGACAATAAGGCAAAGAATTGCATAAATAAAAGATGAAGCTTGATGAAAGTGCCTTGGAATTTGTCACTAATCCCTTAATAATCTTCAAGAATCTTCAATAAAAGCTTGAATATAATAAAGTTGGAGTCTTTAGACTAATTAAAAAGGAAAATAATTAGATCTAAATAGGTGGAGATTTTTGGATTGTCACCCTCCAAAAATCTCCCTAATAATTAATCTACTAATAAGCTAATAATAATAATCTACTAATATAATCTACCACTAATTTACTAATAGCTTAGGTAATGTTGTGGTGGAGTGGTGAAATTGTGCCTCCCTCCTCAAGAACGAGGAGTTACATATATATATAGAGGAGAGAAAAGAGGGATCAAAACCCTAGTCTTCTAAGCCCAATAAGAGAAGCCCAAATGCCCATCAACTAAACTTCACCCTATCATTCCCATCCGGTGAAATTTTGCCCTGCGGCTTGACGAATTAATCCCACCGGGTGAAATTTCACCCGGTGAAATTTTCTTCTCATTTTGCGGTTTTTTGGCGCTTTTCTCCATCGGGCGAAATTTCACCCGGTGGGCGAAATTTCGCCCGGTGAACTTTTTTTTTTGTCCGAAATGTCATTCTGGGAGGAACACCGTCGGGCGAAATTTCGCCCGGTCAAATCTCATCGGGTGAAATTTTGCCCTGTGACTTCAGAGGGCTATAACTCTCTCGTTTGAACTCCGATTGGGGCGTGTGATATGTCGTTGGAAAGTTAAGAAGATAAGCTTTCACCTCCAACTGGAATCGCTTCGATCCGAGGTCTAGAACTCTAGATATATTCATTTGAAGTTCGACCTCTCCGGTGAAGATGCCCAATGGACTATTGTTTTTCCTTTTCGCTCAAGGTTTCACCTCTTGGGTTTGGACTTGGGGTTTGACTTGATCTCTTGACTTGCTCCTCAAGCTTCAATTCGCCTCTTTATTCATGAACATGTAACTAAAAGACAAAAACACACAAAAGCAGTACGAAATTCTACGAAAAGACGATAAATACGAAAAAACCAAATTCAAAATAGAAAAAAATACCAAATATAGTCAAAAATGAGTTATATTGACGTTAAAGCACACAAAATCGAGTCAAATACGAGTGAAAATAGGGGGTTAAATGGTCCAAATTTGCGTGTTATCAGCACTCGATCGAGTGCCTAGCCCACTCGGTCGAGTGGCACCCCAAAAACGAGGCAGAAGCTCTTTTTGGCCACCACTCGGTCGAGTCTCGCAATGACTCGATCGAGTGGCTTCTCACTCGATCGAGTTCTTCAATAACTCGATCGAGTGACGTCTAAAAAGCGGGACAAAACCTTTTTCCGAGGACTACTCGGTCGAGTCCTTCAATGACACGATCGAGTGGCCTTATCACGTCAAAACCGTGAGTTCCCCAATGCTTTTATAGTCTCGACAATACTTTTCTATGACTTCGGTCAACGCGTGTCAAATCAATCACGTGTCATACAACTTTTCAAAACCATGCATCGTGCCATTTAGGTCATTCCATATCATTCTATATTTTTGCAAACCGTTATTATCGTTATCATCGTTACTAATCGTTTGTTCTATTCTTGTTGATCTATTTCCGTTATTCGTTTTATTGTACTAAAATGAATCCGCATGCTGAATACAACTTTGACGTTAATATTAGATGCATTGAATCAACTTAGCAACCCATTCAATTATTCACATGTTTAGGCAAAAAACTGTTTGCATATCATTCCATCGTATTACTAACGCGCGTATTTCAAAATCAAACGATATCTTAGTAGAGACCACTAATGTGCGGGCGGGGTTGGGTGTTCTTTGTGAACTTCCCAACACGTACCCTCACCCCTTACTCAGAACCTCAGTTTCCGGATGTCCGAAACCGTTGGCGCACGAGAGTCATTCAATACACGGTATCCGATAATGTCGGTATCGGTATCAAATGCAAAGGGACGAGCCCAATAAACTCTGACATCCGAATGGGCCATACTTTGTGCAAGGCCCACTAAGATATAGAGTGGGTTCGAATGGGCCCGAACTCCCACAATGTTCGGTGGCGACTCCACTTTGATTTAAATTTCAATTCGACTCATCTCATATGGAGATTCATTCGCCTCCCCAAACCCGCACGTGGCCGCGTCGGGGTGGACCTATCTCATGTCCACAATTTGGCGACTCCGCTGGGGATTAACTTATGCGTGACTTACCATCGGCATCCTCAGGGTGAGACTCGAATAGAAATCGTTTGACTAGTACAATACGCGTTTTAGTTTTACGGTTCATGCATAACCCCATATTTTTCCGGGCCGGTACTGGTGACCGACGTCCCACTATACCGTGATGTACTCCATATGGATATGTCAAAGGTGTTCATAGTCGATTTGTATGGGTTTCACGGCATGTTCTAAGCTCAACTCGGCTTAGAGAGTCCGTCCCGATTCACGGATAAGCTATGTGCACTGGTATAGACACTTTATAGACCGACCGAGAGTTAGTGTAGAGCATAAATGGTGTCGTTATTATGCTTGCGTGACTATGTGCTACTTGGTTTCTAAGGTCGTTTTTTCAAAAAAAAACTGTCTTTTTTTCAAAAATACATATTTTTCAAAATATCCAATTTCAAAACCCGGGAAGCATACCGAACTTAGGATGTAATCCCCTAGAAATTCTAACACGATACAGTGGCGGAAACACTGTAGAGTCGGGATTAAAACACGCTGTAACTATGTCTTAGAAAAATTAAAATGGTAAAGTCAAACAATAAGCCTTAAATAAAATGGCCAAAATTTAAAACAATCCACGAAAGGGGTTTGAACAATCCATAAGACATAATTATTAAAATAAATAAGCAGGATCCACACTGCTCGCTAGCCCACACCCGGAACATGTATACCTGCCATGTTAAAACATAACAACCACAATCAGTGGGGAGCAACGTCAACGTTCTCCCAGCCGTATGACAGGATTTTAAAAACTGTAATTACTACTATAGAAAAATAGTAAAAATGGAAACAGTAAAACATTATAATGAAAACAAGATTTCAGTGAAAAACTTCACGTATCGAAATAATATAATAAAAATGAGTTTTCCGAAGAAAACATAAAACATTTGCCAACCTGCAACCAAATTATATCGATAATAATAAAAATATTCAAAATGGCGTTATGGATAGGATTAGTGATGAAGGCTAGACTTTCACTAGGAGAATACTAAAAACTAGCTTCGAGAACATAGTTCAAACAAATCAAACGTCGATCTCTAACTAGGCTACTCAACCATAATAGGACGACGACTTATAAATGCGTGGCCATAGTTTAAGATAATATGCACACCCCTCTCGAGCACCATATATACTCAGTTCAACCCGACGGCGTCTTACACTGCGAGGCACGAGTTTAAGGTCAAAATGTACACACACTCCCGAACACCATATATGCTCGGTTCAACAACCAGTGTGCCCCATAAAGACACACCAGCCTTATAGTTGATGGCGAAAACGTAAACCCCAGAATATATTACTCTAACCTCACACTTGTCCTTATTCCATAACTCCAAAACAAAGCCATTATCGATATATTTAAGAGATATAATCATTATAATAATAAGAGAACAAAAGGGAAAAAGGATCGCCTTCCGAAAGAAGAAACTTTCTATTTTAGGAAACTTCTATATTCAGGAACTTTACAAAAATAGCATTATATCAAATTATCAAAAATATTAATTTATACTAATAAAACATTCTAGTAAACGATATAGATTTATAAAACTAGTACTTTCGGCCTTAACGATATTAATTCTTAAAATGAGAACATTTGAGTTAATGAAATTATTGAAACGACATACAAGTGTTTATAAAATGATTTAGAAATGTCTTAAACATTTTAAATACTACTAATTAGGGTGTTTCCGAAATTTAAAAAACTAAAATTCCCTAATTATGATTAGTTTCGACAATACGATTATAAATAGGATTTTACGGCAAATGTCAAATTAAATCTTTTAACGTCTTTTATTTAATTAAACCATTGGATACATTAAGAGTATGTTAAGGGATGATTTAAATCACAAAGTTTCAGATTTAAATGCTTCCAAAATGGCTGGAAAAATAATTCTTTTAGGTAAGACGAAGCATTTTAATAATAAATCACAAGTTGTCCAAAATCAATACTTATTAGTTAAAGACTTTAATAAATAGTACAAAAATTACGTAATTAGTTAAAATATATTTATGGATATTTTGTCCAGAAAAGAAAATTTCCAGAAACCTAAAACTCGGTTTTTAATGGGTTTTCTCGTTAATCGTCTAACATCGACAATAACGATTAATAAAAATAGTAATTAGAAAACGATTTAAGTATTAATATCCAAAAATTATAATTAAACTTAAAAATCATGATTTTCCAGAATCCATTTTTTCAGATTTCCAAAAATTTCAGATTTAATAAATCCCGTCAAAACCGTCTTTAAAACCCGTTTTCACAATTAACGGTTCCATTAACAAAACTTATCGTTCCAAACATTTTATTAAAACACTAAAAATCATAAAATTACATGAAATCATCAGAATCATAATTTTTTCCAGATTTAAACCAAAGACCAGAAATCGAAAATTTAAACGACAAACATGGTTTTAACGATGAACGATGATTTAAAGTGATTAATTAATTCATCCACTTAACAATTCCGAAAAATTATGAAACAATTCAGAAAAATTAATTTCATCAGAAAGTTTGACCACGTCAAAAATTAGATTAAAATAAAATGTTTAAGTACTAGAACTAAAAATCGGCTTTTAATCATTTTTGTCCGTAAACGGTAATAATTCAATAATCGATAACTAAAATATAAGAAAAATACTAAATTATTAAAAATCATCAAAAACATCATTTTTACAGAATATAAACACATATTACATGTTTAGGCCGAATATTACGATTTTACAAATTAATATGACGATTTAATCGTTAATCTCGTAAAAGCGATAAAAATACCGAAACACACAAATTTTCAACTTTTAAAAATTTTCCAGATTTTATGACATACATATATTGTCCAAAATAAAACATAAAAATATATACATGCAAATACACAATTAAAATCATGAAATACCGAGTAACATCGACGTTACCTCTAATCCAATTCCGAATCTACGATATATTCGTTTTCTGTGGGATCGCTTCGGAAGCCTAAAAAAACATGAATTTCATGGTATGAAAATACCATAAGATCGCTGAAAAATCAAGGTGAAAATGATTGGAAATGAAATCGATTAATACCTTACACTACTACAATTTCCTTACTTTCTAGACGCTTTATGGTCGACACTTTTATAAGCGTCAAAACATTTTTGATTAAAAAACTGAAAAAATCCCAAACCTGAAATGCGCGCACTAATGCTGTACCAAAAGTTTCATCTCCCGCTCTCTCATCGAAAAAGAAGTGCCTTACCCTAATTAATTACTCGTAATATTTTAGTCAAAACCTAATTGTTGTCTTCCTCTGTTCAATCGCCTTTCCTATTCCCGATCGATTTCACATCAACCAACCTCTCAATCTCTCAATCTGCCGATCAACTAATCGATTAATCTCTCGTTGATCCTCAATTTCCCAATCAATTAGTAAGTTTCTTCAATCTCATGATTTAATTTTTATTTATTTTTGCAATTCTCCTTGGGAACCTTAATTGACCGAGTTCTTCATTATTTGCTTCATTATTCTTTCTTTTATTTTCGTGCTCTGGTTCACCACCGGCAATGGCATCGTAGCCGAAGTTGAAGAAAGGTATTAATCGAGTATCGAATATCGAATTGTTCGTTCAATCTTTATTTAATCGAGTATCAAATTGTTGTTTTGTTTGTATTACGCTGCTGCTACTCTTTTCCCTTCTTCGTTTTGCTACTACTGGTCAATGGTAATGTTGTTGTTTCTTCGTTATTGTTATTGGAGTCGTCTTGCATTGTTGATGTCGTGCTCTTGTGGCCGTATTTGTTTCTTCTTTTTCTACTCGATTTGCATATTTGCATATATTTGAACATGAAGATTTTGTTGGCACATGAACATGACGATTGTGCTGGTGAACATGAACATGAAGATTGAACATGATTTATTGTTTATTTTTGATGATACCTGAGCAGCAAATTTAGTTAATTGAGCTTGTGAGGAACACATTAACTGACCAGCTAATTAAAGCCTACATTAAACTGTAGTTTCGAATTAACTGAGCAGCTAATTAAAGCCTAAATTAAAGCCTGCTGTAGTTTTACCGGCAGTGCAGCCTTGTATCGAACTGTAGTGCAGCCTACACTTTATAAAATCGTAGATTGCATCCTGAACTGAACTAGCCTGGTAGAAATGCAACACATCAGGTATGTATTGTATAATTGTATTGCACAACTGATCTTTCTGATCATTTACTTTATATTTTGATAACTGATCGTTTTGTATATACTTTATTATGGTATTGTATTGTTATATCTAAGTGATGTTTCTGGATATGGAAAGGGTTGCGGAAATGTTAGCTATCTGATCTTTCACTAATCTTTCACTTACACTTTATTGTTACACCTTATTGTTATCACTTACACTTTATTGTTATGTATGTGCAACTCACTTCTTTAGTTTCGCTATAGTTTTGCAAACTTAAGTGCCTTTCGAAATGGATGGCCGCAGGATTATTCACCTTATCATCCCTTGAAAACAGCTTCTGAAGAAGAAGAAGAAGAAGAAGAAGAAGACTTCTCGTTTGATGATATGATTATTGACGTAGCAGAG
Organism: Agrostemma githago; assembly: GCA_958450325.1. Classification (NCBI taxonomy): domain Eukaryota; kingdom Viridiplantae; phylum Streptophyta; class Magnoliopsida; order Caryophyllales; family Caryophyllaceae; genus Agrostemma; species Agrostemma githago. Next base: position 18,547,538 of record OY288241.1, on the reverse strand, counting down.
GAGTCGTCTACTGTCAGTAGATTTGATTCCAAAGCAGGTTTGAAATCGGGTGAAGCATGGTTTTTGAAGATTGTGAGCAAGCAGATGGTTGGAGTATACATATCGGTTTAGGTTCGCAGTACGTTGAGGAGACATATCACCAATTTGAAGGTATCTCCTGTTGGAGTAAGCCTAATGGGTAACATGGAAAACAAGGTAATGCAACTTACTTCTATATATCACAACCCGCACGCGGCCATATCTAGCTACACCTCAACTTAGTTAGATACTAATGTATAATATTGTATTCATACATGCTGATACGTGCATATATGATATATCCACATATACATACAGGGATCTATTTCGGTGAGCATGTCGCTTTATCAGTCACGAATGTGCTTTGTTTGCTCCCACCTGGCCTCGGGTCATAATGATGGAGACCAGAACAGACGCAATATTGATGTCTATGATATCATTAGACGTACTCGCTTTATATCCATTATTGACAGTAGCCATCCAAAAATCATTCCTTCTCATGAGTAAGCATACCTTTCTTTATTTCCTTTTTCTATAAAGATGCATGTTTAACAGGGTTATATACTTATATAACATGCATGTATGAGGGTTTTGATTGAAATAACATTTTTTTTATCTGTGAGCATGCAGCCAAATATTCTGGTTTGGCGATTTGAACTACCGTCTCAACATGAAGGATTCAGAGATAAGAAAGCTTGTTGCTGGTAAGCAGTGGAATGAACTTATCGACCATGATCAGGTGAAAGCCTATTATATTTTTAAAAGGAATATAATGGCAAATATTATGGTCTGATCTGATGGTTAATCCAATTCTGGTGAATATAGTTGTTACAGCTTAGCAAAGAGCTCCATACCGGACACGTATTTGGGGGATGGAGGGAAGGAACAATAAACTTTCCACGTACTTACAAGTATGAAATTAATACCGATAGATACGTAAATTGAAAACCCAAACGAAGGCAATGAGAAGAGGAGATCACCGGCTTGGTGAGCGTACTCATCACTCAATCTCGAAGATCAATTATTCTTCTCCTGTCCCTAAGTTTGATCCTAGTCACAGTATGTCTCTTCTCTTCTTTTCGGTGTTTTGTATTTCGTTAAATTTTCAATTTGTCATCTGTAGATTCTGATTAACAGGTATTTGAAGGAATTTATCAACCGATGAATACAATTTTGTAAGGCTGTTTAGACTGCGGCTTAAGGATGATGAAAAATTGGACGTAGATTCAGATGACCTCAATCGGTTCAGCTGCTCATCGAGTTGCTCTGAAACTGGGTGAGACCTTGATGGTAAACTAATTGAACGAGCGTGGTGGACTGTGAAAGAAGCGATTTGTTATTTTTATTTTTTTTGTCGAAGCAAAGGTGAAGAAGAAGATCAATATCCAACTGTAGTTTGTTTGATGACTTCTTTTCCTTGCAAAGCCGTATTTATATGAAAACAAGCATAGACAGAAGGAATTTCGCAGTAAGTAGAATGAAGAAGTAACATGGTTTCTGTAGTTAACAATCACTTCTTTAGGCTATGTTTTTTATTCCTTCAACTATCTGTTAATCAACTCGATGAGCCCGAATTCCTAGCATTCAGTCTACTCCTATTAATTAAGAAATCCAATTTGTTTTGTCTATAATTCGTTGAGACGGAATTAATTACTACAATTTGCAGGGTTTAAAGGAAACAAGCAAGTAAGCAGACTGTTTGAGGGCGCTAATTTAACCTGAAAGTACTGCATTTTGATGGTCCGTTCACTCTACATTTAAACTACTTAAGGCTGCAGTTTTCATATTGATGTAGTTTCTGTAATCCAACGTTTAGTTTATGGATGAAACAAGAAGGGATTAGAGGAAAAGCAGGTGCATCAGCTCAAAAAATGGATGCTCTATATTTTGTTAAATGCTAGCTGCTATTGTCATGCTGATTAATATAGCCTGCCCGTGGTACTAAAACTAACGAAAGGTTTTTTTTAAATGATTGGACAACTTTAGATGGATTTTCTTATACTTTACCAGATTTCATTTAAGCTTGTGCTTGTAGGTTTTTGGGATCGGGTACGTATTTTTAACGATTTGAAGCCATGGTTTTCGATTACAGTATACCCGAGCTGGGTCTTTCACACATAACAAAAGGTAATGAGAAGAAAATAAGTGGAAGAATTGAAGTAGAGACTTGGTTGTTGTACATCAATTATGATGCCTGATCCATCAACCAGTTTTGTGTGTCGCTGAACTATTGTGAATTGTGATACCTGAACCCAAAAGCTCACTTCCGTATCAATTTTCTGGCTTACAATAGGCTGGTTTATTCCTCGTATTCACTTATACACAGTTTATATTAGTCCGAAAAGCAGTTGTCAGGTTTGTATTTGAGCTGAATTGTACGTTGATATAAACTGCATCATCACATCTGCAAGCTGTGAGTTCTTGTTGTTCTTGTCTGTGTTTTCCAGATGCAAAGACCAATGCAAATCTGCGCTCGAGTGAACTTAATTAAGCTGCACCTTTATTACTTTCAAGTACGTTTATCTCAGTTTGAAGCTATGTTTTAGTTGCTCCAACATGGATTTTATGTGATGCAGCCTACGTTTCGAATATGGCTGCTCAACTTCCTAGTATTGGGCTGTGTTTTCCATTCTATCATCACATAATTGAAGACCCATTTGCTTTTCATTTAGTCTTTGCAGCAACAGTGGAACTAATGGAACCTTTCCATTTTTAATTAGCTAACACGCGAGGCACTCACTCCACATATATACCCATTTATTTTGTCCTATTATCCACACATATCATTCATACTTGCCCATTAATTGACAGCTATCAAGCACAACAAAAGATCCTCACCCATTTCACGTAGTAGCTTGGGACAACATTATATTGAAACGTCATCGGTTGGGATCATTGCTGCCATAGGTAATTTACTTTGTTGTTATGTTCAATCAACTGCATTTTTTGTGAGTGTATCATATCAACCTAGTTTATTAGTTTGAAATTAAGAATCTTGTAGTATATATCATTGGGCTTAGGCAAACAAATCTTTTAGTTAATTGAGAGGATATTTGTTAATGCTAGTTTGTTTTTCATATATTCCCCACGTGAAATCTAATTGAATTGCATCTTCGAGTGATTTAAAATGTTAGAAATGTATGCTATTCGGGAATAAGTGAGACAAAAGGATATTATCAACATGTTGAAATGGCTCATAGTTTTTACTTGCTTCAAATTTTGGACATTAGAATTCGAGTTATTATCTTTTGTTTATCCTTGATCTTGTGTAAATTCCTATTCCTTATCAAACGTGTTGCAAAAGAGTGTAGGACGGAGGGCAAGAGATACCCACCAAAATATCGGAGTGTTATGTCATGCTAAAAAGTATTGAGTCCGTAGGATATATACTGTCAAAAATATTTTTACAACTTTAGATGAATGAACGAAAACAGGCCAGCCTCTTCAAACTAATGCTATACGTTGTAATTTTTTTTTAGCTGCCAATTTGAGTGTGATTTTAAGAAACTCGTTTAATTACTAGAATTTTCAACAATTTTCAAACATGATCTGATTTGACCTCTCTAATAGACATTATTATCCCTTGGTTTCTATATTATACAACCATTCATCTATAAGTATACTTTTCTTTTTTTACTTTTGTTTTCAGTATTAGCCAATGTCTTTCATCAGTTCCTTGACATCAGGTTTCTTCTTGTGATATCTTCTTTTTATGTAATCACTATATGTAACTACTGTACTCAATCATGTCAAAAGTTCTGTCTATTTATAAAACTTAAATTTCTATCTAAGTTGGGATGAAACGGGTGTTCTTATTGTGTCGTGGCCATAATTTAGCATGTAATTTGAAAGAGCATAAGCTAATTTGATATTTGGATGGAGTGAAATGTCTGCATGATTGAGGAGGAGACAACTCTAGCCGACCTAAATGTGAGTAATATTTTTTTAAGGGTGCACTAGTATGAAAAATTGATCTCTTCCTCCGCTGCTAAATGTGGATTAGGTAAAGGTGCAGTAACACATGACAACAGCTTGCAATAATGTCAAACATTAATCTCTTCCCCCACCGCTACCAGGTACATGGAATAATCTCTAAAGCAAATGGAAAGTAGGCCTTCATATTTCAGCTAAAACATGGACAAAGACAAGACATAAACTGGGCGCAGCCTGCTCTAACTTCAGCGAAGCACTTGTTCGTAATATGGGCATAATATCCCTACAACCTGATTTTGCACAATGAACAAATTGCTTTATATTGATTGAGGTGCAGCATCGGTAATATAGGAGTAGTAATGAAGCCGGATATACTCTTCAGAAAATAGAAGGAAGCGAGTCTGCTCAATTCAGGCATAGCATTCCCCATTCAACCTGCTACGAACCAGTTTATACTAAGTAAAAATGCAGTCTACATCAATGAATAAAGCATTTTGCAATGCCCCATTCAAATTGTTCGTTTTATGAAACTTTATTTAATTTGTTTGTGCTCTCTTGTTATAGTGATTAAAAATAAGCCCAACTCTTTGTGTATTATTGATATATATTCTGTAAAATTTAGAGTTGCTAAGACATAAATCTGCAATCGCAAACAGTTAAATGTCGGATTATATATATATATATATATATATATAGAGTGAGGATCAAGTGAATCCTTTTTTTTTATTTGAGTCCATGAGTCCTATTCTTATCCATTGATCTAAAGAGGATGAATGGTTGAGATTGTAGGTAGTAATTAAGGTAGTAACTACCATATTTTGGAAATAATATGAGAAAATTCTCTCTCCTCCCAAAATTACTGCCAACTGATATCTTCTTCTCTCTTATCTCATTCATTTTTTTTCATTCAAACACCCGCCTAACACAAAAACCCTTCACCTTCATCATCTCTCATCTCATTCAATTTTTTCACTAAACTCAAGCACACCCGAGCACTCAATCGCACAACTCAACTCAATCGCTCAACTCAACTCAATCGCTCACCTTCAACTCGAGCAAGACTATACTGAAGCAGCTTTCTAACTTTAGCAAACATAATGAACAAGGTGCGATCGCGATTGTTGGAAAACGTAGACAAGTATGCGGACGCTAGACAAAAGATCATCGACGCTCCCAAGAGCAAGCCAACAAAGGACCGAAAAAAATAACGTGTTTACTGAATCATGTCATCTCTTTTCTAACTACGAATTAATGGTTTGTATTCTTTAGTTACCTGTCTAATTACATTGGTATTTTGACTATCACCAATGCATTGAACCTGTTAAACTCTGTTACACTAACTAGTTGTACCTGTTACTCTAATTTACTGCTGGTGTTACTATGGGGATTACTGAAGTTAACCCAATTTTCTTTGGTCTCACAATCTGTGTGTTACACTGAAGCAATGTAAATGTTACTTTAATGAACAATTTATGTTACTTTAAGTTATTAATGGTGTTTGTACAATGATATTGCAATTAATTCCTCTGACGCATTATATATTGTTTTTTGAAGAACAAATGTTGGTACTTTGTCAATGAATGGAACCAATCCAAGTTATCCCCAATTACTTTGGCAATGATTTTGTCTAAACAACGCTATTGTCTTCAGTTACTTCAATGCATTGTTTCCGTTACTGTAACAGACGAATAGTGTTACTCTGACACACATGAGATGTTACTCTAACAAAAAAAACATGTATTAAATAAATATAGTGTTAAATGCACCGTAACACAGCGCTATGTGTAAAAAAAATTGTACAAAATTAGTTTTTCGTGTAAACCAGAAAAAAAGAAAAAATTCTTATAATGACAAAAAAACACGAGTATTCTCAAAACACTTGTTCATCCTCCTCGTCTTCCTCGGTGTCTTCTTCAGTTTCCTCTCCTTCGATGTCTTCATCTACTTCATCCTCGTCATCCTCATCATTGGTTGGCTTAGTAGGCTGTTTAGGCGGTCGTGCTGCGTACGGATTTGGACAGTTTCGTTTGGTTGGCTTAGTATACTTTCTCACATCAAATCCGCAAGCCAGCGTAGATTTTGTAAAATTCCACTGCCTCATCAATTGTTCCGAATACTTGCTTCATGTACGGAGTGAAAACCTCACCCACATCTCTGCACCATTCCTGTGCATTCGGTTCTTTGCCAATGCTTCGTGCAAGAAATTAAAAAATGTCACGCCCATGGACATAAGTGTTACTTCAACTCATAAGTTGTGTTACTTTAACCCTTAAAGGATGTTACTCCAACGTCAGCCCCAAAAACCCTTTTCAGTTACATGTTTGTGTTACTCTAATTAGAATTAGATATTACTGTAATTCATAACTTGTGTTACTTCAACGCCATGACTGCTTCAACATAAAGCAAACAATAATATCAGTGAAACAATAATATCAATGAACCATTGTTATTAATCCATGATTGATCAAATGAATCAAATTCTACCTTTTTCCAGTGTTGTCATGTGCGTTCGCATTTTTGGCAAAACCACCTGTACAAAATCAAACAGCGTTACACCCATGCAAATAATGTGTTTCTATAATTCATAAGTGGTGTTACTCTAACGTGTACAATACGTTACTCTAACCTCATCATCAAAATCCTTTTTCTGAACGTTCATTTGTGTTACTGTAATTGCAAGTAAGTGTTACTTTAATGCAGAAGGCATGTTACTTCAACGACGTTTATGCGTTAATTGAAATCAAAACAATAGTGTCAATGGATATCATGGAAAATCTGAATAAAAAGCATAAAAAGCCCTATAATCTATAAAGATCGAGAGAGCAAATAACCATTGATACGAAACTGTGATATCAAAACGCAATGACATAAAAAAAAACGCAAATTGATACGAAACTGTGATACGAAATGACAATGAAAGCACTATAAACATGAAAATCGACGTAAAAAAAACACAATTTGACACGATAAACCATTGATATTAAAACGCACATTGAAAGCAATATGACCATCGAAATCCATGAATAAAAATTGAATCAAAACGTGAATGAAATACTGAAACTCACCAATGTTATACTCGATCAGTTGCTTATCAACCGTTGAAGACGATGATGCGGTCATTGAATCCATTGTAACAGAATTCCGAGTACAAAATCGATGATTGAGCGTGAATGAAGAAAGTTTTTTTTTTTGTGTTTGAATGAACGTGATATGATGAATGAATGTGAATGATGAATGAATGTGATAGGGAGTTATTGTTTCCTAAATTCATGGGAGCTATTTAGGAACGTAAATCTTTTTTTTTTTTAATGGATGCATCTTGTCCATCCATCCTCATCTCATCCAATGGATGAGATGAGGACTTAGGGACTCACAAAGAGTAAAGGACTCATAAGAGCCTTACTCTATATATATATATATATATACACACATATATACATATATACATATATACGTATATACGTATATATACGTATATACGTATGTATACATATATATGTATACATATATACGTATATATGTATATATGTATACATATATATATATATATATATTACGGAGTATTAATATACTCCGTTTGTTATGTTTCTTCCCGCTTTATATGACTTGTAAGGAGTATTTAATTGAAACGGGAAGAAACATAAAAAACGGAGAGTACTTTATATGACACCATTCTTGACGCTTTTTCAATGTCAAACTGTCGATATGTGAATTTTATAATATTGTTTCTCGATTCTATTAACAGTAGAAAGTTTTGTGCATAGAAAACATGTTGGCAGTAAAAAAATACTGCGACATAGAAAAGTGTCGAGATTGCCAATTTTAAGTATACATGTAGTGACGCTACAAAGCGTCACCAATAAAATATTCAACATTTTAATGTGTCAAGAATGGTGACACAAAAATGTGTCGAGAATTCCTGACACCCAAAATCTCCACGCTTTGAAAAAGCGTCGAGAATTAAATTTGCGACACTTGAAAGCGTCGAGAATCTACCTTTAAAGCGTCAAGAAACCAAGGGATTTGTGGTAGTGTTAACGAAGGAGACAGAAAGGCGATTAATTTGGAGATGATGATAAGACGAAATGAAGAGTATTTGCCTTGAATAAATTGGTGAATGAATGAATAAAAGAGTATGAAAGCTTTATGCATAAATGAGACTTTAAAATTGATGAAAACAAGGCTACACTAACTTGATAAAAACCAGCCAAATGAAGTGTGTATGGAGTATGAAAAGTTTATTCTTAATTCACCCAAAATAAATGAGAAGAAAGAAAATATCTAAAAGCTTAATCCATGTTATAAAACAAAATGTAGTAAAAATGTAATGTAGTGTGTGACATGGGAGTCACGGTCCACACAAGGAAAATATGAGTCCAAATTAGTTGTAGATTTATAAAAATAAGGATCGTAAAATTATTAAAAGCATTTCAAACCAATTCGAGTAAACCTCACGTTGAAAAAGAATTATTTACGAAACTTCGTAATAAAATCGTTAAAGGCTAAATTTTCGTAAATAAAAATATATTTTAGTTGAAAATATTATATAAATGTGTTTAGACATTTTTAGAAAGAGGAAAATCTTAAGTCTAAGCTTAAAAACGTCAAATCGAAGAAAAATAGAATTACTCGCGGAAAATAAATTTGTTTACGAAGAAAATCAAATAAATAGATTTGAAAGAATTAAATCTTTAAAAATTAAAAATAAAAATCATTAAACTTAAAAAAAATAAAAATAGAGCTTAGTAAAATGATGAAATATGAGGCCGAAAAGCGACAGAGCGAGTTAGGACGGAGTCCTAACGAAAAGAATAAAAATGCTTAGAAAAATAGCGGGTGTTACAATCTTTCCCACTAAAAGAAAGTTTCGTCCTCGAAACTAAGAATAAGCATAATGAAATCAAGATTATCCCACTCGAAAACATGAGGATACAAATTTCGCATAAAAATTTTGCTGTAAAAGAAAATTTTACAACCTTCAAAGTGATATGAAATCAAATGTAAATATTTATTTCGAAAGGAATCTGGGCTAAGCTACCCAAAGTTTAAAATCTTTTAATTAGTGAAATCGTAAAGTAAAGTTATTCGATAAAACAATGACGTCAAATAACATTTGTAAACAAACTCGAAGGAAATAGGATAACCAAAATATTTTCAAAATGAAAGTAAAATATTTTGATTAAGAAATTCGATAATATTCCTTTCTAATGAAACAAAATTTAGTAATGAGAAATCAAAAGTAGTCAGTAAAAATCGAACCAGTCGTCAAAAATTTTCAATATCAGATTCAAAAGTCCATCAACAATAAAACGGAAACTAATTTCAAAAAGTTAAAATTTCGGAAAGGTTATCATAGTAATTGTGAAAGTTTTCAAAAAAGTTATCAAATTTGAACATACAAAATAATTTCGACAATGTTAAAACATTTTATGTCATAATCATATAGAAATCAAAGTTTTTGGGAATATGAAAGTCTTCATAAAATTCCGATCGCTTGAAAATAAAAAAAATGAAATAATTTTGTAATAATTTAAAATAAATCATTAAGGCATTTTTGAAACAGATCTAAATATAAATATTAACCAAAGATAAAACAAAAGTGAAGTATCTCAAAAATATTTTTCACGATATTCGAAAAGTTTAAGTTTGTCAAACTTTTTACAAATTGGGGATTTTCACAACTAGTAATTATAACTCAAAATGTTAAAATTTTACGATAATCCATTTTTTTAAACTAGTCAAACTTTTTATAAAATAGAAACTTCGAAAAATGGTTCACGGATAAATAGAACAAGGATAAACAATAAATTAAAATAAGAGTTTTCAAAATCGATAAAGGTCAAAGGGATTGGCAGCAGTTACGGTAACAGAGTTCGAGAGAAGCAGAAAGAAGGACGAAGTTGAGAGTCAAACAGACCTCTCGAGGATTATAGAAGAAATTAACCATCTCGAGATTCCTAGCACGACTCTCACAAACACGGGTTCCTAATTGGCCCATCAAATAACGCTAAGTCCAATATCGGTACAGGGTGGTCCTACTCAATCTACAGCCTCCAAAATTATCAACTGTCATAGCCTCCAAAATTAAGTCTTACATAATTATATAATATTTCAATTAGTACGGTAAAAATCCACAAATGATTTATACAAATCTATTAATTAAGATTCCAACAGTTATCAAAATATACCCAAACTTGTAATCACTAAGGCTCATAAATTCAAAGCTCATAAGGTCTAAACTCGAGGTATACTTCAAATTTCTCGAGTAAGGAACACTAAATAAAATCCACCAATTCACAATGTCCGAACACGAAAACTTCAAAATGATCATCAACATATTTTTTAACATCATCAATAGACAGAGGTTAGTAAAGTACGCCAAACCTTAAACACACGCAGCCAGACATGTAACGACAGATACTCACATCTTCAAACACGTCATTCGACTAAGGTTTCAGAGAATTCCATCAAATTTCATATCGTAAAAGCGAAACCACTAAAATATTTGTTAACTCATCGAAGCCACAATCTCGTTGGTCTAAGGGTTCTGAACTGTAAATCCATCAAGGTGATTGACCTTAAAGTATTCCTCAAAACAACGCGATAGATTCAACCTCTAATTGTGCAAGATGTTTCTCTTCTTCAAGGTTAACAACAATTTATCCAAGTTAGATCACTCAACTCCAAAGTTCATAAGTTACAACCTTAAACCATGAGCAACGACCTAACCCTTAATAAACACGGGAAATCTATGTCCACAAAAATATCTAACGACATTAATGAAAACCTTAAATGGTACCATAACACTCAGGGTAATATTTTAAACGATACTCTATGATCCCAAATATTCACGATGCATCCGTCAAATAAGCATTAGTTAAGAATCTCAAAGTAATATTATCAGTTACACTTAGTTCGGTTCTTGGTTAGGTACTAGGTAACCATTAAAATATGATATACTCTTACTACTTCAATAGATTATTCAACTTTAAGTCCTCCAAATAATCAAGTAACCTATAACCCAAGGTTCAAAATCTTAAGTACCAACCTAATTCCATTAATCGACAAATTATCATTCAGATCGATCCTCAAAAGCTTACTAAGATAGATAACAAGTTATAACTCACAATCCTCAAACCACGTAACAAGGGTTGACCAAACCTCAAACATCTATAACTTTTCACGGGTTCACTAAGACAAAATTCGGTCTAACCAAAGAATCTCAAGAGAAAGATGGTAGAGTAGAAGAATATAACAAGGATTCACCAAGCGGATGAAGAAGAGAATATAAAAGAGAGGAATTAGAAGAAATAGAGGAAGGAAGAAAAGAGTCGATGACCCTATATTACTAAATTCTTGAACCAGGGGAGAATCTTCGGGCCTCCAGAGTTCACGAGGGGATCCAAATGGATTACTTCATCTTCTTGTAGAGGAACGAGCACGCAAGTCATGGATCGCTCCATCTGGATCTACTGCGACATCATGGAACAAGAATCTACTCTTGATCATCTTGCTTGTAGCTTAATTAAACTGAACCGGAGCTAAAAGTCATCATCGACATCTTTCTTGGAGCACCAAGTTGTCCACTCGAGTCAGCAGGCGTTGAGAGTTCTAAGAAGGTCTTGTCCCGATCTGGAGTAGCATCCTATCAACATCTTGTTCATTTATCTTCTTACAACAAAAGCAACAAATATTCAATGCTAATCATTGAGTTTCAGGAACAGGAAAAACTTAACAAGTAAGTCCTTATTTGTTTCTACCCATTCCTAGTAATAATTTTTTTATTTACTGTTTAAATAATTTACTGGTATTTTCCCTAATTTCAGGTGTAAGCGTTGGGAGCAGTGATGCTCTGATACCAACTGTAATCCCCTAGAAATTCTAACGCGATACAGTGGCGGAAACACTGTAGAGTCGGGATTAAAACACGCTGTAACTATGTCTTAGAAAAATTAAAATGGTAAAGTCAAACAATCAGCCTTAAATAAAATGACCAAAATTTAAAACAATCCACGAAAGAGGTTTGTATAATCCATAAGACATAATTATTAAAATAAATAAGCAGGATCCACACTGCTCGCTAGCCCACACCCGGAACATGTATACCTGCCATGTTAAAACATAACAGCCACAATCAGTGGGGAGCAACGTCAACGTTCTTCCAGCCGTATGACAGGATTTTAAAAACTGTAATTACTACTATAGAAAAATAGTAAAAATGGAAACAATAAAACATTATAATGAAAAAAAGATTTCAGTGAAAAACTTCACGTATCGAAATAATATAATAAAAATGAGTTTTCCGAAGAAAACATAAAACATTTGCCAACCTGCAACCAAATTATATCGATAATAATAAAAATATTCAAAATGACATTATGGATAGGATAAGTGATGAAGGCTAGACTTTCACTAGGAGAATACTAAAAACTAGTTTCGAGAACTTAGTTCAAACAAATCAAACGTCGATCTCTAACTAGGCTACTCAACCATAATAGGACGGCGACTTATAAATGCGTGGCCCTAGTTTAAGATAATATGCACACCCCTCCCGAGCACCATATATACTCAGTTCAACCCGACGGCGTCTTACACTGCGAGGCACGAGTTTAAGGTCAAAATGTACACACACTCCCGAACACCATATACGCTCGGTTCAACAACCAGTGTGCCCCATAAAGACACACCAGCCTTATAGTAGATGGCAAAAACGTAAACCCAGAATATATTACTCTAACCTCACACTTGTCCTTATTCCATAACTCCAAAACAAAGCCATTATCGATATATTTAAGAGATATAATCATTATAATAGTAAGAGAACAAAAGGGAAAAAGGATCGCCTTCCGAAAGAAGAAACTTTCTATTTTAGGAAACTTCTATATTTAGGAACTTTGCAAAAATAGCATTATATCAAATTATCAAAAATATTAATTTATACTAATAAAAAAATTTTAGTAAACGATATAGATTTATAAAACTAGCACTTTCGGCCTTAACGATATTAATTCTTAAAACGAGAACATTTGAGTTAATGAAATTATTGAAACGTCATACAAGTGTTTATAAAATGATTTAGAAATGTCTTGAACATTTTAAATACTACTAATTAGGGTTTTTCCGAAATTTACAAAACTAAAATTCCCTAATTATGATTAGTTTCGACAATACGATTATAAATAGGATTTTACGGCAAATGTCAAATTAAATCTTTTAACGTCTTTTATTTAATTAAACCATTGGATACATCAAGAGTATGTTAAGGGATGATTTAACTCACAAAGTTTCAGATTTAAATGCTTCCAAAATGGCTGGAAAAATAATTCTTTTAGGTAAGACGAAGCATTTTAATAATAAATCACAAGTTGTCCAAAATCAATACTTATTAGTTAAAGACTTTAATAAATAGTACAAAAATTACGTAAATAGTTAAAATATATTTATGGACATTTTGTCCAGAAAAGAAAATTTCCAGAAACCTAAAACTCGGTTTTTAATGGGTTTTCTCGTTAATCATCTAACATCGACAATAACGATTACTAAAAATAGTAATTAAAAAACGATTTAAGTATTAATATCAAAAAATTATTATTAAACTTAAATATCATGATTTTCCAGAATCTACCATTTTTTCAGATTTCCAAAAATTTCAGATTTAATAAATCCCGTCAAAACCGTCTTTAAAACCCGTTTTCACAATTAACGATTCCATTAACAAAACTTATCGTTCCAAACATTTTATTAAAACACTAAAAATTTAAAATTACATTTTATTATGAAATCATCAGAATCATAATTTTTTTCCAGATTTAAACCAAAGACCAGAAATCGAAAATTTAAACGACAAACATGGTTTTAACGATAAACGATGATTTAAAGTGATTAATTAATTCAGCCACTTAATAATTCCGAAAAATTATGAAACAATTCAGAAAACTTTATTTCATCAGAAAGTTTGACCACGTCAAAAACTAGATTAAAATAAAATTTTTAAGTACTAGAACTAAAAATCGGCTTTTAATCGTTTTTGTCCGTAAACGGTAATAATTCAATAATCGATAACTAAAATATAAGAAAAATACTAAATTATTAAAAATCATCAAAAACATCATTTTTACAGAATATAAACACATATTACATGTTTAGGCCGAATATTACGATTTTACAAATTAATATGACCATTTAATCGTTAATCTCGTAAAAGCGATAAAAATACCGAAAGACACAAATTTTCAACTTTTAAAAATTTTCCAGATTTTATGACATACATATATTGTCCAAAATAAAACATAAAATTATATACATGCAAATACACAATTAAAATCATGAAATACCGAGTAACATCGACGTTACCTCTAATCCAATTCCGAATCTACGATATATTCGTTTTCTGCGGGATCGCTTCGGAAGCCTAAAAAAACATGAATTTCATGGTATGAAAATACCATAAGATCGCTGAAAAATCAAGGTGAAAATGATTGGAAATGAAATCGATTAATACCTTAACGAAGGAGACAGAAAGGCGATTAATTTGGAGATGATGATGAGACGAAATGAAGAGTATTTGCCTTGAATAAATTGGTGAATGAATGAATAAAAGAGTATGAAAGCTTTATGCATAAATGAGACTTTAAAATTGATGAAAACAAGGCTACACTAACTTGATAAAAACCAGCCAAATGAAGTGTGTATGGAGTATGAAAAGTTTATTCTTAATTCACCCAAAATAAATGAGAAGAAAGAAAATATCTAAAAGCTTAATCCATGTTATAAAACAAAATGTAGTAAAAATGTAATGTAGTGTGTGATGTGGGAGTCACGGTCCACACAAGGAAAATATGAGTCCAAATTAGTTGTAGATTGATAAAAATAAGGATCGTAAAATTATTAAAAGCAATTCTAGTAAACCTCACGTTGAAAAAGAATTATTTACGAAACTTCGTAATAAAATTGTTAAAGGCTAAATTTTCGTAAATAAAAATATATTTTAGTTGAAAATATTATATAAATGTGTTTTGACATTTTTAGAAAGAGGAAAATCTTAAGTCTAAGCTTAAAAACGTCAAATCGAAGAAAAATAGAATTACTCGCGGAAAATAAATTAGTTTACGAAGAAAATCAAATAAATAGATTTGAAAGAATTAAATCTTTAAAAATTAAAAATAAAAATCATTAAACTTAAAAAAAAATAAAAATAGAGCTTAGTAAAATGATGAAATATGAGGCCGAAAAGCGACAGAGCGAGTTAGGACGGAGTTACATAGGACTAATGATTTTACTCAAAATAGCCCATTTCTAGCCGGTATTCTGCCCATTTCAAAACTCGAAAATACTTTCGGACTTTCAAAATTTTGGCCTGATACACATTCCGATTTTCGAAAAAATCGGACCCTCCACCGAGTCTTCTCGGATTTTCGAAAAAATCCATTTTCAAAACCTTCATCTTCTTAGGACTTCCCGTATTTAGCAGTGTCGGGTCGTGTCATAAGTTGTCGAAGTCTTTAGCGTCGAGACTCCGTCGATCTTACATCACGAGTTTCCTCCCTATCCCAGTCCGCCTTATTAGACTATGGCAAGGCCCACCTACGAAGGACATACTCCTACAAAGGAGGGCCCATCTATACATTCGAGTCCAAAGTTGGGGAATATCTGACGTGGACTTTCCTTCGAACAGGACCCGGCCCACATAACCGGATCCTAAGGGAGGCCCACCTTTCACAAGTCACCCGTCTAGGTGTCTTTTCCGAGTCATTTCCCTTTTTAGTCTTGCTCAGGATGTACTTTCTATTCCAGGATTTGGGTTAGTTTCTAATTACGCGGTGTTCTTACTGACAGGCCACCCGAAACCAGACGTCAACGCAAGATGCAAGAAACCTTGGACGAATTGAAGGCCGCACTAGTCAAGATGGAAACTCAGTTGACGGCTATCCGGACCGACCAAACCACCCTCGCCACCCGTTTGAGTGCCGTGGAGAAGGGGACTCCTGTTGAAGGATCTGAGCCCACCGGGCCCATAGCTGAACTAATCAACGTTGTTCGTAAGCTTGAAGAGCAGGTCCACTTGTCAACAAGCAACTCGATCCATACTGAAAATGATCGCTCCTACTCGCCTCTGAATGACGAGTTACCCGCCAACCTCAACCTTACGGGAATACCGATGTTTGAGGGTACTGAAGACCCGGTCCACCACATCCGGGCTTTCAAAGAATTTATGGCTGTCAAGGGGGTAAAGTACACCAAGTTCAAGCACTTGTTCGCTTCCTCCCTCGAGAAGCACCCCAAAGCCTGGTACTACAGGCTCGATTTCAACAAATATAAGACCTGGGATGATGTGGCGACTGAATTTGCTCGGAATTACGCTGATAATACCGAGATCCAGACTACAATACATACTCTGGAAGTGATGGCCCAAGAGCCCGAAGAAGGGTTCACTAAATATCTGCAAAGGTGGAGGGCCGAGAGTGTGAAGCTGGTTGATAAGCCCAGCGAGAAAGTTTTAGTGGAGGCCTTTGTCAAGAACCTCCTCCCTTCCTATCGGGTCCATCTCCGGTATGCTGTCATTCCCAACTTTGCCACCCTTACTGAAATGGACACAAGGATCGAGGATGATTTAAGGTTAGAGAGCCTGACTAAGGCCTCTACCAAGGGATATCAAGGGGCCAGTTCATTTGTGAGCAAGCCCACACCTGCAGCTGCGACCCACAGCATCTTCGATGAGGTTAATCTGCTGGATGCCTCGTCCAAAAAGAATGCTCCGACACGGGTATTCACGGATATAGGGACTACATATACCTACGCCTAACAAAGGTTATCCTCAAAGGGCCTAATCCAACCAATAGGCCCAACTCCAGAAGTTCCCGTGGAGAAAAGATCCAAAAGCTACAATGTTCAGGTCTATTGCTAATATCATCGAGGTAATGGGTACGATACTGTAAAATGTTGGAAATTGAAGCATCTGATCCAAGATCTGATTGAAAGCGGGAAAATACCGTTGCCTGGAAACAAGTCGAGTAACAAAGAAAACCCGTTCAGTGCCCATGCTATATTCACTGGCGAGGTAATCGATTGTTCACACCTCATCTCCCCTTTTATCCCACAAATTAATGGGATATGGATCGATGACGAAGACGATGTCTACCTAGCCAAAGGGGAAGCTGTCCCCATCACTATTGAAGAGGTTAAAAAAGAGAAGTCTAAAGCCTTAGCCACCAACCACCTCGCCACCACCGGGCGTCCCACCCCAACAACCGTCACTGAACCTGCCAGGACGGAAGCTGACCCCGAGGAACCAAGCAACGACACAGCCCTGGTCAAGCAATTGAAGAGGGTTCGAACCGATCTAACCATATGGCAACTTCTGGTTAGCTCGCAAGCGCATCGGGAGGCACTTACCAAGGCTCTCGATGAGATCAAGGTCGACTCACAGGTTACCCCTACTGAAATGGTAGCCACTATCATGCCCAATCTCAAGGGCAAATCCAAGGAAGAAGGCCCACTCATCACCTTCTCCGAATTCGACCTCCCACCGTTCGGGGCCACCCATAACTTAGCCTTGTACATCACGGTGATCTGCCGGGACAAATATCTCCCCATGACCCTGGTTGATGACGGGTCCGCTGTGAATGTCCTTCCCTTAAGGACTGCCAAGGCCCTCGGCATTACCGAGGTTGACTACCTCCCGACGGCGCAGACTATCCAGGCCTTCGATGGGAGCCGAAAACCGGTTGCTGGGGCCGTTAAACTGACAATCATAACGGGCCCAATCGAGAAAGAACTGGAGTTTTAGGTGATTGGTGTCACCTCGTCCTTCAACTTGCTACTGGGAAGGCCTTGGATCCATGCAGTCAAGGCCGTGTCCTCTACCCTCCATAGAAAAGTCAAGATGCCTCTTCAAGATGGTGTCATCACACTGGAGGCGACCCCCATCACCGTGGCAAGCTGCAACGCTACGGGCCGGGCCGACCCACGAGGATTTGATTTCGTGGGAATGATCGAGGAGGAATATCTCTTCAGGCCCTACTTCACTACTAGCATCGATACGATGCTACAAAACTTGGGCTACTTACCGGGGGCTACCTCGAGACCATATCTTCCAGCTGGGAAGATCATCGAGGTCCTAAACGACGGCGAATCACGATTCGGCTTGGGGTATGTTATAACCCCGGAAAACGTGGTCCAGGCTGGTATTCGAAGGGCCACCAACATCATTAAGGGTACCTACTTGGGCCCTTACAGCCCAAAGCTAACTGATTACTTCGTTACACCAGTTTTCAGGGCTATTCAAGTGGGGCTATACCAGCCCACTATCACATATCCCGAGACCAAAACGGATCGGGAATGCAATTTCATCTCCGATGATATATTCACCCTCGTTCAAGCCGAATCCAAGGAATATGAAAACAACTTCGATCCCGTGCTGAGGCTCCTATTTGGAGAAGACAAGACCATCCCCACTCCAAAAGAAGACCTGGTCAACCTGATCCTTCGCAGCAATCGGTTTGACCCAACCAAGCTGATCTCCGAAGTTGGTGCAGAAACCGGGAAAAGGGCCTGGAGGAAGACCATCAAGTGGACCGACAGCCAAGGAAGAGTCAACAAGCTGACCACCGGCGAGGGAGACATGCTGGATACTGAGTCCGAGTCTGAGTCTGAGTCAGAGTCGGAGTTAGAGTCCGAGTCTAGAAGATCTGGTGCTAGAATCCAGTCTGTAACCCCTATCCCTTTAGCCACTTCCACCGGAGTCTCGGGGCCTGTCCCGAGGGCACTCCCTATCCCGCCACTGACCAACGATCAGATGGCCGCTCTCTTTGAGCTGTTCTCAAATTTTACTATTAATAATAATAACAAAAACCGTTCCGCTTACGACTTGTCTTATTTCCAAAATTCTTTTAATTTCAAAATTATTATATGCAATGACATTGAGAAACCCGACGAAAAGGTACCTCTACCTCCGCATCTGATCGAGCAACTCGAACAAAGGAATCCTGAGATCCGGTAATTGAAGGAACCGAGTCCATCAATGTGGGAACCACTTTAGAGCCCCAGATGCTTAAATTGGGTCTATCCCTAGATCCCAAGGAGAAGAAACAATTCACGGACCTCCTCCAGGAATTCAAGGACGTCTTCGCTTGGTCCTACAAGGACATGCCGGCTATAGATCGGGAAATAGCCGAACACCATATACCCATCAAAGATGGGTGTAAACCGGTAAAACCGAAACTCCGAAGAATGGGGCCCGAATGGTCTCTCAAAGTCAAAGAAGAAGTCGACAAGCAATTCAAAGCGGGCTTTATACAAGTGTCTGAATATCCAGACTGGGTTGCAAACATCGTGCCGGTACCCAAGAAGGACGGCATGGGTCGGGTATGTGTAGACTTTTGGGACCTTAATAAGGCCAGCCCAAAAGACGATTTTCCGTTACCACACATCGACATACTGGTGGATAACACGGCCGACCATGCCCTCCTTTATTCATGGACGGTTATGCCGGGTACAATCAGATCAAAATGGCAGAAGAGGACATGAGTAAGACCACCTTCATTACACCTTGGGGTACTTACTGTTACACTGTTATGCCATTCGGGCTCATCAATGCCGGAGCCACTTATCATCGAACCGCCACAACCTTACTACATGATATGATACATAAGGAAGTGGAGGTTTATGTGGACGACATGATTGTTAAGTCCAAAGACCGAAGTGGGCACATTGCGGCCCTAAGAAAATTCTTTACCCGACTACGCAAATACAACATGAGGCTAAACCCTCAAAAATACAGCTTTGGGGTAACATCTGGCAAATTACTTGTAACACCCGCTATTTTTCCTAAGCATTTTATTCTTTCTGTTAGGACTTCGTCTTAACTCTGTCACTTTTGGCCTCATATTTTATCATTTTACTAAGCTTTATTTTAATTTTTGAGTTTAATAATTTCTATTTTTAATTTTAAAGATTTAAAATTCTTTTAAATCCATTTATTTGGTTTCTTCGTAAACTAAGTAATTTTTCCGCGAGGAATTCTATTTCTCTCCGAATTGACATTTTTAAGCTTGGATTTAAGTTATTCCTTTTTCCTAAAAATGTTTGAATACGTTTATGGAATATTTTCTACTAAGATATATTTTAGTTACTAAAAACAAGCCATTTATGATTTTATTACGAAGCTTCGCGAATAATTATTTTCTTACGCGAGGTTTACTCGAATTACTTCGAAATGCCTTTAACTATTTTACGATTATACTTTTTATCAACTTATAAATTATTTGAGACTGTTTTCTCACATTTTGGACCGACTAAGCTCTTAGTCACAAGTTTTACTACATTTTATTTAAACGTTTCATTTCATCACATTAAAACGTAATCATAAGATAAATCATTTTCATTCATTGTAGCATTTATGTCAAAACTTTTCTTACTCCCTCTCTTATCCATTTTGGCCGGCCAACTATAGGTCTAGGTGCATTTTGGTTCCTCATTTTGAAGCCTTAATTTCATCCTTACCCTCTTTAAGTGTAGTAACATCCATCTCCTCCTTTACTACATTCATTTTTGCATTAACCAAAAATATTCATCCCTTTTTTCTCTCTTTTGGCCGGGTACTTCATACCCTCCTTGGGCTGATTTTTGCTCCATTTCGAGTCTCAATCGCATCATTTTTATCGTCATAATAATCCTCTTTCCGATTCCTTCGTTAAGGTATTAATCGACGTCATTTTCGATCAATTTTTACCTTGTTTTTTTATTAGTTTTCTCATGGTATTTTCTGCCATGATTTACGTGTTTGGTAGGATTTTTGGACGATCCCGAAGCCGACGAATATATCGTTGATTCAGACTTGGAGTAGAGGTAACGTCGATGTTACTCGGTATTTCAAGATTTTAATTGAGTATTTGCATGTATATATTTTTATATTTTATTTTGGCAATATATGTATTTCACGAATTCTGGAAAAATTTTTAAAGTTGAAATTTTGCATGTTTCGATATTTTTATCGCTTTTACGAGATTAACGATTAAATTGTTATATTAATTTGTAAAATCGTAATAATCGGCCTAAAAATGTAATATATGTTTATATTCTGGAAAAATGTTGTTTTTGATGATTTTTAGTAATTTAGTATTTTTCTGATATTTTTGATATCGATTATTGAATTATTATCGTTTTCGAACAAAAACGATTAAAAACCGATTTTTAGTTCTAGTACTTAAACATTTTATTTTAATCTGATTTTTGACGTGGTGAAACTTTCTGGTGAAATAGAATTTTCTGATTTTTTTCATAATTTTTCGGAATTGTTAAGTGGATGAATTAATTAATCACTTTAAATCATCGTTTATCGTTAAAACCGTGTTTGTTGTTTAAATTCTCGATTTCTGGTCTTTGGTTTAAATCTGGAAAAAATTATGATTCTGATGATTTCATATTAAAATGTATTATTATGATTTTTAGTGCCTTAATAAAATGTTAGGAACGATAGGTTTATTAATAAAATCGTTAATTGCGAAAACGGGTTTAAATGACGGTTTTGTTGAAATTTGTTAAATCTGGATTTTGGAAAAATCTGGAAAAATTTATATTCTGTAAAATCAGGATTTTAAAAGTGTAATAATAATTTTTGGATATTAATACTTAAATCGTTTTGTAATTACTATTTTTATTAATCGTTATTGTCGAGATTGGACGATTAACGAGAAAACGCTTTAAAAACCGAGTTTTTAGAATTCTGGAAATTTTATTTTCTGGACAGAATGTCCATAAATATAATTTAACTATTTTACGTAATTTTTGTACTATTTATTAGAGTCTTTAATTAATAAATATTGATTTTCGGACAAATTGTGATTTATCGTTAAAATGCTTCGTCTTACCTAAAAGAATTATTTTTCCAGCATTTTTGAAAGTATTTAAATCTAAAACTTTAGGAGTTAAATCATCCCTTAACATACTCTAAATATATTTGTTGGTTTAATTAAATAAAGACGTTCAAGTATTTAATTTAGTATTTGCCGTAAAATCCTATTTATAATTTTATCGTCGAAACTAATAATAATTAGGGAATTTTAGCTTTATAACTTTTGAAAACACCCTAATTAGTAATATTAAAATATTTAAGATGTTTCTAATCATTTTATAACACTTATACGATATTTTAATAATTTCATAAAATCAAATGTTCTTACTTTAATAATTAATATAGTTAAGGCCGAAAGTATTAGTTTTATAAATCTATATCGTTTACTAAAATGTGGTATTAGTATGAACTAATATTTTCACTACTTTGAAATGATGCTATTTTTAGTAAAGTTTCTAAAATAGAAGTTTCCTAAAATAGAAGTTTCCTAAAATAGAAAGTTTCCTCTTTTAGAATATAAATGTTTACTTCTTTTATCCTCATATTGTTTATGATGGATACATCTTTTAAATATCGATAATGGTTTGTTTTGGAGTTATGGAATAAGGACAAGTGTAGGTTTAGAGTAATATAGTCTGGGATGTACGTTTTGCCATCAACTGTAAGGCTGGTGTGTCTTTATGGGGCGCATTGGTTGTTGAACTGAGCATGGTTTGTGTTCAGGAGAGTGTATATTTACCTTAAACTTAGATATCGCATCGTATAAGTCGCGTCGGGTTGAACTGGATATGGTTTGTATCCAGGAGGGGTGTGCATTACTTAAGCCAGGACCTCGCTGCACGCAGTCCTGTTATGGTTGAGTTGCCTAGTTAGAGACCAAAGTCTAATTTGTTTTGACTAAGTTCTCGAAACTAGTTTTTAGTATTATCCTAGTGAAAGTCTAGATTCTACATTAATCCTATCCATAACGCCATTTTGATTATTTTATTATTATCGATATAAATTGATTTGCAGGTTGGCAAATATTTTTATGTTTCTTCGGAAACCCCTTTTGAATAATTTGTTCGACACTAAATCTTATTTTAATATGATGTTTTAATGTTTTCCATTTTTACTATTTTCCTATATTAGTAATTACTGTTTTAAAATCCTGTTATACGGCTGGGAGAACGTTGACGTTGCTCCCCACTGATTGTGGCTGTTATGTTTTAACATGGCAGGTATACGTGTTTATTTTCCGGTGGGTGTGGGCTAGCGAGCAGTCTTGGATCCTGCTGATCTTTTAATAATCATGTTTTAAGGATTGTTTAACCTCTTTATGGATTGTTTTAAATTTTAGCCATTTTTATGTATGGCGCATGTTTGACTTTACCAATTTAATTTTTTTAAGACATAGTTCTGTGTGTTTTAATCCCGACTCTACACTGTTTCCGCCACTGTATCGCGCTAGAATTTTTAGGGGATTACAGTTGGTATCAGAGCATCACTGCTCCCGACGCTCACACACCTGATATTAGGGAAAAATACCAGTAAATTATTTAAACAGTAAATAAAGATATTAGTAGAAATGGGTAGAAACAGATAAGGACTTAACTGTTAAGATTGTCTGTTCCTGAACTCAATGATTAGCATTGAATATTTGTTTTATATGTCGAAGGAGATGAAAGAACAAGTTGCTGATATGCTGCTCCAGATCGGGACAAGACCTACTTAGCACTCTCAACACCTGCTGACTCGAGTGGACAACTAGGTGCTCCAAGAAAGATTTCGATAATGACTTTTAGCTCCGGTTCAGTTTACTTAAGCTACAGGCAAGATGATCAAGAGTAGATTCATGTTCCATGATGTCGCAGTAAATCCAGATGGAGCGACCCATGACTTGTGTGCTCGTTCCTCTACAAGAAGATGAAGTAATCCATTTTGGATTCCCTCGTGAACTCGGGAGGCCCGAAGATTCTCTTCTGTTCAAGAACTTAGTAATATAGGATCATCGATTCTTTTCTTCCTTTCCCTATTTCTTCCAATTCTTCTCTTATATATTCTCATCTTCATTCTCTTGGTGAATCCTTGTTCTATTCTTCTATTCTACCATCTTTCTCTTGAGATTCTTTTGTTAGACCGGTTTTTGTCTCAGTGAACCCCGTGAAAGGATATAGATGTTTGAGGTTTAGTAAACCCTTGTTACCTAGGGCTTGAGGGTTGTGAGTTATACCTTGTTATCTATCTTAGTAAGCTTTTGAGGATCGATTTGAATAATAAATTGTCAATTAATGGAATTAGGTTGGTACTTTAGACTCTGAACCTTGGGTTATAGGTTACTTGATTATTTGGAGGACTTAGAGTTGAATATATTTTGGGGTAGTAAGAGTATATCGTATTTGATGGATACCTAGTACCTAATTTAACCTAGAACCGAACCAAGTGTAGCTAATAATAGAATTTTGAGATTCCTACCTAAATGTTATTTGATGGATGCATCGGGAATGTTTTACTGTTTAAATTGTTAACCTGAGTGTTGTGGTACCATAGAAGGTTTTCATTAATACCGTTAGAAATTTTGGTTAACATAGATTACCCGTGTTTCTTAAGGATTAGATCGTTAATCGTTGGTTAAAGTTGTAACCTAGGAACTTTGGAGTTGAGTGATCTAAATTGAATAAATTGTTGTTAACCTTGAAAAGGAGAAACATATTGCCATTAGAGGTTGGATTTATAGCGTTGTTTTGAGGAACATTTTGATGTCAATCATCTTAATGGATTTATAGTTCAGAACCTTAGACCAACGAGATTGTGGCTTCGTTGAGTTATTAAATATTTTGTGGTTGCACCATTACGATTAGAAATTTGATGGACTTCTTGGAAACATTAATCGAATGATGTGTTTGAAAATGTGAGCGTGTTTGCGCCATTACCTATAGGTTTGAGCGTGTTTGAGGATTTATTGTACTTCCCCAACTTCTGTACTTGTGGTATTATAAATATGTCGGTGATCATCTTTGAGGATTTCGTGTCCAAACTTTATTAATTGGTGGGTTTTAGTTAGTGTTCCTTACTCGAGAAATTTGAAGTATACCTCGAGTTCAGACCTTATGAACTTTGAATTACGAGCCTTAGTGATTACAAGTTTGGGTATGTTTTGATGACTGTTGGAATCTTAATTAATGGATTAGTCTAAATCGTTTGTGGATTCTTACCATACTAATTGAAAGATTATATAAGTATGTAAGGCTTAATTTTGGAGGCTATAGCAGTTGATGTTTTTGGAAGTTTTAGATTGAGAAGGACCACCCTGTACTGATATTGGACTTAGCGTTATTTGATGGGAATTAGGAACCCGTGTTTGTGGAAGTCGTGCTAGGAATCTCGAGATGATTAATTTCTTCCATAATCCTTGAGAGCCCCTTTTTATTCTCAACTCCGTCTTTCTTTCTGCTCCTCTTGAATTCTGTTACGGTAACTCCTGCCAATCCCTTCAACCTTTGTCGATTTTGAAAGCTCTTATTTTTAATTTATTTATCCTTGTTCTATTTGCCCGTTAACTATTTTTCGAACTCCCTATTTTATAAAAAGTTTGACTACTTTAAAAAAAAATTGGACTATCGTAAAATTTTAACATTTTGAGTTATAATTTCTAATTGTGAATTTGCCCGTTTTGTAAAAAGCTGGACTAATTTAAAAATTTTGATTTTCATGAAATTTTAACATTTTGAAGCATGATTTCAAATTTTTAAACTCCCCATTTTGTAAAAACTTTGAGCAATTTAACATTTTGGGTTATCGTGAAATTTAACATTTTTATTTTATAATTTAAGAACTATATACTTCACTTTGTTTTATCTTTGGTTGATATTTATATTTAGATCTATTTCAAAATGCCTTAATAATTTATTTTAAACTATTTCGAAATTATTTTAAATTTTTGATTTTCAAGCGATCAAAATTTTATGAAGACTTTTATATTTCCAAGTACTTCAATTTGTATAGAATTGTTATGTAAAACGTTTTAACATTGTCGAAATTATTTTGTATGTTCAAGTTTGATAACATTTTTGAAAACTTTCATAATTACTTTGATAACATTTTCGAAATTTTAACGTTTTGAGAATTGATTTTCATTTTATTGTTGGTGAACTTTTGAATCTGTTATTGTAAATGTTTGACGGCTGGTGCGATTTTTACTAACTACAAAATTTGATTTCTCCAAACTAAATTTTGTTTCATCAAAAAAAAAAAGAATAATATCGAATTTCTTAATCAAAATAGTTTACTTTTGTTTTCAAAATATTTTGGTTATCCTATTTCCTTCGAGTTTGTTTACAAATGTTATTTAACGTTATTATTTTATCAAATAACTTTACTTTACGATTTCATTAATCAAAAGATTCTAAACTTCGGGTTGGTTAGCCCAATTCTTCTTGGAATAGATATTTGTCTTCGATGCGAGCTAAGCATCCTCAACTCTTCGAGTAAGGTAAACCTCGATTTCCTATCTGCTTATTCTTAGTTTCGAGGACGAAACTTTCTTTTAGTGGGGAGGATTGTAACACCCGCTATTTTTCCTAAGCATTTTATTCTTTCTGTTAGGACTTCGTCTTAACTCTGTCACTTTTGGCCTCATATTTTATCATTTTACTAAGCTTTATTTTAATTTTTGAGTTTAATAATTTCTATTTTTAATTTTAAAGATTTAAAATTCTTTTAAATCCATTTATTTGGTTTCTTCGTAAACTAAGTAATTTTTCCGCGAGGAATTCTATTTCTCTCCGAATTGACATTTTTAAGCTTGGATTTAAGTTATTCCTTTTTCCTAAAAATGTTTGAATACGTTTATGGAATATTTTCTACTAAGATATATTTTAGTTACTAAAAACAAGCCATTTATGATTTTATTACGAAGCTTCGCGAATAATTATTTTCTTACGCGAGGTTTACTCGAATTACTTCGAAATGCCTTTAACTATTTTACGATTATACTTTTTATCAACTTATAAATTATTTGAGACTGTTTTCTCACATTTTGGACCGACTAAGCTCTTAGTCACAAGTTTTACTACATTTTATTTAAACGTTTCATTTCATCACATTAAAACGTAATCATAAGATAAATCATTTTCATTCATTGTAGCATTTATGTCAAAACTTTTCTTACTCCCTCTCTTATCCATTTTGGCCGGCCAACTATAGGTCTAGGTGCATTTTGGTTCCTCATTTTGAAGCCTTAATTTCATCCTTACCCTCTTTAAGTGTAGTAACATCCATCTCCTCCTTTACTACATTCATTTTTGCATTAACCAAAAATATTCATCCCTTTTTTCTCTCTTTTGGCCGGGTACTTCATACCCTCCTTGGGCTGATTTTTGCTCCATTTCGAGTCTCAATCGCATCATTTTTATCGTCATAATAATCCTCTTTCCGATTCCTTCGTTAAGGTATTAATCGACGTCATTTTCGATCAATTTTTACCTTGTTTTTTTTATTAGTTTTCTCATGGTATTTTTCTGCCATGATTTACGTGTTTGGTAGGATTTTTGGACGATCCCGAAGCCGACGAATATATCGTTGATTCAGACTTGGAGTAGAGGTAACGTCGATGTTACTCGGTATTTCAAGATTTTAATTGAGTATTTGCATGTATATATTTTTATATTTTATTTTGGCAATATATGTATTTCACGAATTCTGGAAAAAATTTTAAAGTTGAAATTTTGCATGTTTCGATATTTTTATCGCTTTTACGAGATTAACGATTAAATTGTTATATTAATTTGTAAAATCGTAATAATCGGCCTAAAAATGTAATATATGTTTATATTCTGGAAAAATGTTGTTTTTGATGATTTTTAGTAATTTAGTATTTTTCTGATATTTTTGATATCGATTATTGAATTATTATCGTTTTCGAACAAAAACGATTAAAAACCGATTTTTAGTTCTAGTACTTAAACATTTTATTTTAATCTGATTTTTGACGTGGTGAAACTTTCTGGTGAAATAGAATTTTCTGATTTTTTTCATAATTTTTCGGAATTGTTAAGTGGATGAATTAATTAATCACTTTAAATCATCGTTTATCGTTAAAACCGTGTTTGTTGTTTAAATTCTCGATTTCTGGTCTTTGGTTTAAATCTGGAAAAAATTATGATTCTGATGATTTCATATTAAAATGTATTATTATGATTTTTAGTGCCTTAATAAAATGTTAGGAACGATAGGTTTATTAATAAAATCGTTAATTGCGAAAACGGGTTTAAATGACGGTTTTGTTGAAATTTGTTAAATCTGGATTTTGGAAAAATCTGGAAAAATTTATATTCTGTAAAATCAGGATTTTAAAAGTGTAATAATAATTTTTGGATATTAATACTTAAATCGTTTTGTAATTACTATTTTTATTAATCGTTATTGTCGAGATTGGACGATTAACGAGAAAACGCTTTAAAAACCGAGTTTTTAGAATTCTGGAAATTTTATTTTCTGGACAGAATGTCCATAAATATAATTTAACTATTTTACGTAATTTTTGTACTATTTATTAGAGTCTTTAATTAATAAATATTGATTTTCGGACAAATTGTGATTTATCGTTAAAATGCTTCGTCTTACCTAAAAGAATTATTTTTCCAGCATTTTTGAAAGTATTTAAATCTGAAACTTTAGGAGTTAAATCATCCCTTAACATACTCTAAATATATTTGTTGGTTTAATTAAATAAAGACGTTCAAGTATTTAATTTAGTATTTGCCGTAAAATCCTATTTATAATTTTATCGTCGAAACTAATAATAATTAGGGAATTTTAGCTTTATAACTTTTGAAAACACCCTAATTAGTAATATTAAAATATTTAAGATGTTTCTAATCATTTTATAACACTTATACGATATTTTAATAATTTCATAAAATCAAATGTTCTTACTTTAATAATTAATATAGTTAAGGCCGAAAGTATTAGTTTTATAAATCTATATCGTTTACTAAAATGTGGTATTAGTATGAACTAATATTTTCACTACTTTGAAATGATGCTATTTTTAGTAAAGTTTCTAAAATAGAAGTTTCCTAAAATAGAAGTTTCCTAAAATAGAAAGTTTCCTCTTTTAGAATATAAATGTTTACTTCTTTTATCCTCATATTGTTTATGATGGATACATCTTTTAAATATCGATAATGGTTTGTTTTGGAGTTATGGAATAAGGACAAGTGTGGGTTTAGAGTAATATAGTCTAGGATGTACGTTTTGACATCAACTGTAAGGCTGGTGTGTCTTTATGGGGCGCATTGGTTGTTGAACTGAGCATGGTTTGTGTTCAGGAGAGTGTATATTTACCTTAAACTTAGATATCGCATCGTATAAGTCGCGTCGGGTTGAACTGGATATGGTTTGTATCCAGGAGGGGTGTGCATTACTTAAGCCAGGACCTCGCTGCACGCAGTCCTGTTATGGTTGAGTTGCCTAGTTAGAGACCAAAGTCTAATTTGTTTTGACTAAGTTCTCGAAACTAGTTTTTAGTATTATCCTAGTGAAAGTCTAGATTCTACATTAATCCTATCCATAACGCCATTTTGATTATTTTATTATTATCGATATAAATTGATTTGCAGGTTGGCAAATATTTTTATGTTTCTTCGGAAACCCCTTTTGAATAATTTGTTCGACACTAAATCTTATTTTAATATGATGTTTTAATGTTTTCCATTTTTACTATTTTCCTATATTAGTAATTACTGTTTTAAAATCCTGTTATACGGCTGGGAGAACGTTGACGTTGCTCCCCACTGATTGTGGCTGTTATGTTTTAACATGGCAGGTATACGTGTTTATTTTCCGGTGGGTGTGGGCTAGCGAGCAGTCTTGGATCCTGCTGATCTTTTAATAATCATGTTTTAAGGATTGTTTAACCTCTTTATGGATTGTTTTAAATTTTAGCCATTTTTATGTATGGCGCATGTTTGACTTTACCAATTTAATTTTTTTTAGACATAGTTCTGTGTGTTTTAATCCCGACTCTACAGTGTTTCCGCCACTGTATCGCGCTAGAATTTTTAGGGGATTACATTACTGGGCCATATCATTAGCCAACGCGACATCGAGGTCGACCTAGCTAAAATCAAGGCCATCACCGAGATGCAACCCCCCAAAACCGAAAAAGAAATAAGGGGGTTTCTCGGGAAAGTTCAATACATTAGCTAGTTTATTTCAAAGTTAACCATGGTATGTGAGGCCATCTTCAAGAAACGGAAGATAGGAGAACGAACACGGTGGGACGATAAATGTCAAACGGCTTTCGATAAAATCAAAGAGATTCTGTCTGCACCGCCAGTATTAATGCCACCTCAACCCGGTTTGCCTTTGTCGATATACCTAACAACGACTGAGATAGCCATGGGGGCTATGCTGGCCCAGACAGTCGATTCAGAAGAAAGAGCCATTTACTACATCAGTAAAAAGTTCCTAGAGTACGAATGCAAATATACAATGCTCGAGAAAACATGCGTGGCTTTGGTTTGGGCCACTAAAAAGCTTCGACACTATATGCATAGCCATGAGGTACATGTTTTATCCAAAATGGATCCTATCAAATACCTATTCGAGAAGCCCATCCTTAACGGTAGGATGTCCAGATGGACTTTAATGTTAGCAGAGTTCGACCTCAAGTTCGTACCATTAATGGCCATTAAAGGCCGGGTTGTAGCCGAATTTCTCGCCGATAGTCTTGTATCTGAAGAAGAACACACCGATACTTGGGCTTTTCCAGATGAAGACATATTCCATATCGACACCGAAACATGGGATTTTTATTTTGACGGGGCGTCAAACTTCCGAGGATTCAGAGTCGGGATTTTATTAATTTCACCGAAAGGAGAGCATACGCCGTTATCCATTAAACTGGACTTTGATGTGACTAACAACGCAGCCAAATATGAAGCATGCATTCACGGGTTGCAAGTCGCCGCTGATTTAGGAGTAACAAACCTCCGGGTCCACGGTGACTCATCCTTAGTCATCAATCAAGCTCTCCAAAAATAGAAAACTCGGAACGCTAATCTCGTAGCTTACCAAGCGCGAGTAAAGGTTCTAGAGAAGCAATTCCAAAAGGTATAGTATATCTATCTACCCCGGGAAGAAAATCAATTAGCAGATGCACTTTCCAAATTGGCATCTCTACTGAATATCCCGGAGCACCTGACCAGCATGCCGATCTGTGTTGAAAGACGGTCCGAGCCGGCCTATATCCACGCCATCCAAGATATCGAGATAACTGACCCAGAACCTTGGTATCAGGCTGTCCTAGCCTATTTGACGACGGGAGAGTACCCCACGGGAACTGAAAACCGGGCCAAGAAAGCCTTGCGAAGATTGGCAACCCAATTCGTTCGTACGAACGACGGGCAGTTATACAAAAAGACGACACATGGGGCTCTCCTCCTGTGTATCGATAAAGTACAGGCCGAGAAGGTTATGTCCGAGGTACACGATGGTGAAAATGGCCCGCATATGAACGCCCATATGCTAGCCCAAAAAATCATGAGGCTCGGATACTATTGGAACACCATGGAAACTGACTGTCAATTATATGTCAAACACTGCCATAATTGTCAGATTTTTGCCATTGTACAACACATGCCATCTTCCCTACTATATACCATGACATCACCATGGTCATTTTCAACGTGGGGGATTGATATAATTGGAAAGGTGAACCCTTCCGGGATGGGAGGTCATTGTTTCATTTTGGTAACTATCGACTATTTCACCAAATGGGTCGAGGCCGAGTCATATCGAATTTTGAATGCCAAGCATGTTGACAAGTTCATCCAAAACAAGATCATATGCCGATACGGGATCCCGCACGAGTTTATCAGTGATCACGGGACCCACTTCCAAGCTGAAACCGCTGCGTTGCTAGCGAAATATAAAATCCAAAGGCAAACATCTTCATCCTACCGGCCCCATACAAATGGAGCGATAGAAGCGGCTAATAAAACAATTGTCACCATACTTAAAAAGATGGCTGAGAATTACCGGGAGTGGTCCGATAAAATACCTTTTGCTCTTTTGGGGGTATCGGACGTCAATTCGCACCGCAACCGAAGCAACTTCATACTATTTGACATATGGAATGGAGGCGGTCCAACCGGTCGAGCTAGAAGTGCCATCCCTCAAGATTCTACTTGAGAGCCAAGTGGCGGAAGCAGATTGGGTACAAGCCCGATACGATTCGCTAGTTCTTTTGGACGAACGACGGTCCCGGGCCCTTAACAATATCCAAATATATCAAAAGAGGATCCAACGGGCTTTCAACAAAAGAGTTAGGCCCAGAAATATCAAAGAAGGGGATCTAGTTCTAAAATCGGTCCGTGCATTGCAACCGGTCCACCCAAGAGGAAAGTTCAAACCCAATTGGGCTGGGCCATATTTAGTAAAGAAGGTCCTGTCGGGAGGAGCGGTGATGCTGACAGACTTGGATGGGAACGCATTTGTCAACCCAACCAACTTGGATCAGTTGAAACGCTACTACCCATAAACTCTATCTCAATGTCATTTGCAAAAAGTTTATAAACATTCGTCTTTTTATAGATTTTCAAAAATTATAAGCAAGTCAATAAGTTAGGATTATTCATCCTACTGTCGCACATCTTGAACTAATAAGTCTTGGTGTATTTCAAAAAATTGCAAAAAAAAACTATTTTTGAACTACGTTTGGTTTGATTCCGCAAATTGTGGATACGTAGGCAACTCCTCAAAAGGGTACAACCACTGCAATAAACGAAAAGATGGGACGGTATTCACTAATATCTCTTTTACTAAAAAACCCGATAAACTCGGAAAATCCAAAATTACACCACACACGCACGAAAAAAAAAATGCCAAAAACGGTAATCACAAAAAAAAACACACACTACAAAAATAGTAATAATACTTAAATAATAAAATTAAGGAGACTAGTGGTCATGCATTTTGCCCTTTCCTTTATCCTTCACTACTACAAAACATAGAAAAGATTACGGTTCAAAAGCGTCCTTGAATAAGATTATAACCGTCATATAGGTCACCGTGATCGTTGATAATCAATCACGGTTTAAAGAGAGTCAAAACGTCTTCTTTGTTGTTATCAAGGATCACAGTTGAACTACAGAACCGTCATTGTTGTTATACTTCTAGAGCACGCTTTCTTTCTGAAACCGTCATCTTTGTTATTCTTCAGAAAGAGGACAATCTCTTGTCAAAACCGCGATCTTTGTTGCCCTTCTAAAACAATATGCTTTGTTGTTGTAACCGTCATCTTTGTAAAAAATATATATTTAACAAAATCACGATTGGTTTGTATCATACAGACCAACCGCAACATTGTTACATTGTTTGGTTTACCAATTTGTTTTCAATTATCTTGATCATATAATACATCCTACAATCCAATAGAGCCCAACATTGCATTCCGACAAATAAAGTTACAAAAGAAACCGCGATTCCATGAACTACAATACATACATACACTACAAAAATGAAGGGTCTGTCGCGGCGGAAAAATCCGCCGCGAATCAAGGAAATCCGACGCGAATTTAAGTTTGCGGCGGATTCCGCGACGCGAAAAACCGCCATTAATTTTGGACGCAAAGAGGGGCACGTGCGGCGGATTGGCCGCCGCATACTGTTTCGCGTGGGACATGCGGCGGAAATGGCGACACTAGGCAGGTCAAAGGGAACTTGAAGTCAAATGTTTAAACGTCGGAAATTGGATGGCTTGCGGCGAATTTTCCCACGCGAAAAAGGTGTGCGGCCAGTTTTGCGTGGGATTTTCCCCTGCAAAAAAATGGGTGTGCGTCTAGTTTTGCATGGGATTTTCCCTTGCAACAAATGGGTGTGCGTCCAGCTTTGCGTGGGATTTTCCCTTGCAACAAATGTGTGTGCGTCCAGTTTTGCGTGGGATTTTCCCTTGCAACAAATGTGTGTGCGTCCAGTTTTGCGTGGGATTTTCCCTTGCAAACTGGGTCTGTACGGCAATATCTGCTGGATATAGAACGTCCCCAAAACAGAAAATTGACCTGAAAAAAATAAAAGCACACAACGTGCAACCAAATGTGCTCCTCCCGAGCAAATTCCACATCGAATCTTTCACGCAGAAGCAGAACATGCTCAATGATCGAAAAGAAACTAATATATTACCGAGTCTACCTAATCCCAAGTTCACAAGTTCACAAGTTCACAAGTTACCAAGTTACCAAGTTACCAAATTCACAAGTCTACCTAATTCCGAAGTCAAGTTCACTAGTCTACCTAATCCCCAAGTTCAGAAGTCTACCTAATTCCCAAGAAACAAATATATATTCCGTTAACAAGTTCGAGGACTAGTAATTAGAAAATACATATTACCTAGTCTACCTAATGGGGCGGGTCTACCTCCATGTTACTACCAAATGCGTGACCATCGTCAGCGTTGTCGTCACGCCTCTGACCCCGTGGCATAGAACTGCAGCCTTCATCGGACATAGCGATCCTCTCCTTCAGCATCTCTATCGTCCTCCTCTGGT
This sequence comes from Agrostemma githago, assembly GCA_958450325.1. Lineage (NCBI taxonomy): Eukaryota > Viridiplantae > Streptophyta > Magnoliopsida > Caryophyllales > Caryophyllaceae > Agrostemma > Agrostemma githago. The sequence goes on along the minus strand of OY288241.1, from coordinate 18,513,206 downwards.
CCTGCATCTCGCGCTCATGCTGCAGCTGCTGTTCCTCCATTTTCTTCAAGTCCTCTTTCATTCTCATGTTCTCGGTCCGTTGCTGGGTGGCGGCTGTGGGTACGTACGAGTCATCAACCGCGGTACTGGTATGGTTCATGCACGGTTTGAACAGTTCTTTGGCTGCACTTCCAACCCCGAACACACGTTTCTTCTTGTTGAACCCCCCCGAGGCGTCATGGTATAAGCGAAACTCATCCACACGTGATATCGCCTCCCCTCCTTGGGACATTGCCTCTTCCCTCGCTTGTACAAATTTTTGCTGAAATGACATTCAAATGTTAAATTATATAGCTTAACACCAAATGATGAAGTTGAGATAATTTAATATGATTTGAATTCTATTGTCGGAGAACTTACGTCCACCTCCTCTGCAATGGGATCAACCCAAAGACCTTTCTTGTTCTTCTTTAACTTGTGAAGTAGCTGAATCGGGGTCGCATTCGGTCCCTTCGAAATAAAATGTCAGAACACGTACAAACCATGTTATATTGAACATAAAAAACTAATAATTTATTTTCATAACACATACCATTTTATTGAAAGCTTTTGTCGCGCTATTACGCCCTAGGCAGTTGGTCCCTTTCGCTACTCCGTCTTTGTTTCCGCCACGACGGTTCGCTTTGTTCACTTCTACTTTCTTCAGGAACTTAGGATCCATTGCCCTACGTTGCAGCTCCTGGTACTTGTTCTCCGGGATCCAAGTAGGCCTTTCCTTCGCCTTCATTGCTCTCTGGAAGATGTCGGAGAGACGCTTCTTGATCCTTACCTCGTACGCGTTTCGCAGCTCATAACCCGGATAGATCTTCACCCGTTTCTGTTTGCAAAAGACAAACAAATTATTAGAAAATTTACAAATTACTTAAATAGTTCAAGTATTAGCCCAAAAAAAAAACTCACTTCGAAGTGGGAGTACATGGCGTCCCTCGCCAGTTGAGGCGCCTCAGTCCAGTTCCTATAAACGCCAGGGGCGTTCATGTAAGTGCCGATGATGGACTCGCATAGGTATTTGACAATGTCGTCATCTTCCCACCTACAACGACAATTTAACGAGTTATATTCCATCGTAAATGAAAACATTAATACAGTACATGAATTCTTACCAAACGCCGTTTTCGTTCCGCGAAAGGTATTTCTTATCGGCATCCGGTATATCGTCGTTGTTCCCAGCACCTGCCATTATTACGTTTCCGCTACGAGAACCATAGTTGCAAAACATGAAAACACATTAACAATGTACAATACTGAAGGTACCTACACACAGAAAATGTAATACATTAACCAATCTATAATACGTACATCTGTTTGCTTAAAATGTTTTTAATTAGTTACAATGAAAATAAACAAATTAAAGTTACGTTATTAAAATGATAATGGACACTACTCATCGTCGCTACTATCATTCTCCTCATCCGTGTTCACTTCATTGAAACCGTCTTCCTCGATCTCATCATCATCCCATTCACTGTCCACCTCTTCCTCATCTGCTTCTTGAACAACCTGTTCCTCACCCTCATCCTCACTCTCACCCTTAGGCACGATCCAATTGTGAAACTCATCTTCTTCCTCTTCCTCTTCCTCGCCCCCATCCTCTTCACCGACGTCCCCTACTTGTTCCTCAATTTCATCAGTGTCTGAAACTACAATAGATGAAAGTGGTTGTACATTAGAAACGACATCCTCTTGGTATACGTTATCGTCGGTGATTGGGTTGTCAATTTGTGACCTCGCCTTGATCTTAAACACCGCCGACCATTGTGTATCCTTTTTTCCCTTTGGATAAGGGGCAAAGCAAATTTGATCGCTTTGGTACGCCAACACAAAAGGATTGTGCCCTTGCAGTTTTCTTGAGTGATTCACATCTACAAGATTGTATAACTTATGAACATTAACTCCTTGTGCGGAGTTATCAATCCAATCACATTTGAATAGTACGGGTTTACAGGTCCTGTCACTGTCAAAATAGTGGAGTTCAACCACCTCTTCTAGTGTTCCATAATAATCTGACCCTTCCGTGGAACTCACACAGACCCCGTTACTAATTGTAGATTTAGGGACGTCGACACCATCTTTGAAAGCACGAAACTTGTACCCATTCACTGAATAACGTTTCCAAGTCTTCACCCGTCAAGAAGGGCCAGTCGCAAGAGTTTTAATGAGGGGGTCGAGCAGCACTTCAGGCTTTCATGAAGATATAATAAGTCAATAAATTATTTTAATAAACAGTTTCGAGTAACTTAAAGTCACAACTATCATTTTCACGTACTTGATCTCGTAGCCAAGTGGAGAACAATGACTCATATTTGCTCCAAACTGCGTCACATGATCTAACCTCTTTGTATTCATGTTTAGGCTTCTTTCGCTCATCTAATCTCTCGTACATCCACTTCCTTTCTACTCTCTTCATTCTTTGTGAGGACAATATATATATATATGTGCATGCAAAGTACGTAGAAATTATTAAATTAGTTGAGCGTGGGGAAGAACATTCAACGACGCCTAATATTATGGACATTATCTACAGAACAATGTAAACCAAGTGCAGTCAATTGAACATGCTTTCATAAATCCATAAACCCATTTAGACATCATTTTGAAACAGTTTCACCACCTTGGGACCTTATCACTCCAACCTAAACCCATCCTTGTACGTTCCATGCCACTGATAAACACAAAATTTTGTTATGCCGATAAGAAAAAAATCCGGCAGCAATTCGCCCCAGTTCTCCAAATGAACTATGTGAAAATATGAAAAGTCCACATGTGCATTCGGAGAACAATGAGGGAATTGCCACAAGACTTTTTCTTATCGACATAACAAAATTTCGTGATTACCACCTAAGTGACATGAAAAGTACAAAGACAATCCCAAGACGGGGACTATTAAAGAATTACTCCTAACAAGTAATTCTTGAACGGGTACTAGGTAGGTCTGAGTAGATGTATAACATGTCTTACCAACAATACGTAACCTAAACTGTAAACAACAACAATCATGTATCAACACCCAACAAATTACTACTAGTAGTATTAGTAGTAGTATTAGCAGTAGAAGATTAGTAGTATTAGTAGTATTAGTAGTTGTAGTAGTAGAAGATTAGTAATATTATTAGTAGTAGTTAAGTAGTATTAGTAGTAGTAGATTAGTACTAGTGGTGGTAGTAGTAGTATTAGTAGTAGATTAGTAGTAGTAGTGGTAGTATATTAGTAGTATTAGTAGTAGCAGTAGAAGATTAGTAGTATTATTAGTAGTAGTTAAGTAGTATTAGTAGTAGTAGTAGTAGATTAATAGTAGTGGTGGTAGTAGTAGTATTAGTAGTAGTAGTAGTAGATTAATAGTAGTGGTGGTAGTAGTAGTATTAGTAGTAGATTAGTAGTAGTAAATTAGTAGTATTATTAGTAGTAGTTAAGTAGTATTAGTAGTAGTAGATTAGTAGTAGTATATTAGTAGTATTAGTGGTAGTAGTAGTAGAAGATTAGTAGTAGTTATGTAGTAGTTATGTAGTATTAGTAGTAGTAGATTAGTAGTATTAGTAGTAGTATATTAGTAGTATTAGTAGTAGTAGTAGTAGATTAGTAGTATTATTAGTAGTAGTTAAGTAGTAGTAGTAGTAGTACATTAATAGTAGTGGGGGTAGTAGTATTAGTAGTAGATTAGTAGTAGTGGATTAGTAGTATTATTAGTAGTAGTTAAGTAGTATTAGTAGTAGTAGATTAGTACTAGTGGTGGTAGTAGTAGTATTAGTAGTAGATTAGTAGTAGTAGTGGTAGTATATTAGTAGTATTAGTAGTAGCAGTAGAAGATTAGTAGTATTATTAGTAGTAGTTAAGTAGTATTAGTAGTAGTAGTAGTAGTAGTAGTAGTAGTAGTAGATTAATAGTAGTGGTGGTAGTAGTAGTATTAGTAGTAGATTAGTAGTAGTAAATTAGTAGTACTAGTAGATTAGTAATATTATTAGTAGTAGTTAAGTAGTATTAGTAGTAGTATATTAGTAGTAGTAGAAGATTAGTAGTTAAGTAGTATTAGTAGTAGTAGATTAGTAGTATTAGTAGTAGTATATTAGTCATATATATTTAAAAGACGTAATACACGTAAATAAATAAAGTAGATCATGTTAGTCTAACTTTTTTTTTTAAATTAAAACTGTACCTTTGAGGTTTATACTAATCAGCTATACCAGTCAAGAATGAAGGATGTTTGCTTAGTACTACTCCCTCATTACGTACAGTTGTTTCCTCATTATAGCTTACTCAGGCTCATGAACTACAAATAATGATGTTCAACAAAACTAACATCCACGATCAAGTACTAAACACAGCAAAATTTGAGCAACAGGGCAACAATACTAAACACAGCAAGTTGACCTCTAAATAAACCTAGACTACCTTTCGAATTTTGGTTTGTTTTCAAGGAAAACCGTAGTCAGCACATCACTTGTCTCAAGAGAAGCTCTCAACAACGCCAATCCCTGCATGATCAACTAACCTTTACTTCTACTACTACCATCATTACAACAACAATAACAACACTAACACAACCAATATTATTTCATACAAACCAACACTACCACCATTAAATTAACACAACCCACCACTCACACAAACTAACCCCAACACTAACACAACCAACAACAACAAACCACAACAATAACCAAATCAACAATAATATTAACAATAACAAATATTTTAAAAATTTAACAGTTTGAACATACTTTGATGGAGAAAAGACGGAAAAATGAACTGAAGATGAGGAGGGCGCGCGGCAGGGGGGAGGGCAACCCGGAGAACGCGACACAAGGGGAGGCGCGGTAGTAGAAGGGTGCGCCGGCAGTGGCGCCGGCAGAGGACGCCGTCGCCGGTGGGGAAGACGGGAAGGGGGAGGGGAATTGGGTAGATTAGGGTTTGGGGGAAGCGATTTGGGGAAATCGATTTGGGGAATCTGCATTGTGAGTGTGTGTCCGCGTCTTTTTTTTTATTATGTACGACCTTCTATGCGGCGGACAATCCCACGCATCATCCGCCGCATCTCGTCATTTATGCGTCGGATTGTCCGCTGCATCGTAGGATTAATTTTTTTAAACTAAACGGCACCCCTGCGTTAGTATAAGGTATACGATGCGGCGGATTATCCGCCGCATAATTGAGCGCGAAACTCATTTTTCTTTGGCGCCCTTACCCTGCGTCCATCTTGCGTAGGGTATTCCGACACAAGAGAGTCGCGTCGCTTAATCCGACGCGAATGAAAATCATGTGTCGGATAGTTGTCTGCCGCAAAACATCCGACGCAATTTCCCCTGTTTTTTGTAGTGATACATATATATACATACACACATATATATATATATATATATTACTCTTACAATATATATATATATATATATATATATATATATATATATATATATATATATTTCTCATACAAAAGAGTATAAATTGCTTTCAACAACTTCACACACATGAAGGTGACTGCAAGAACTTCAATATCTACCAGCAAAATACATATTCTTGCAAAATAAACTAAAATACATCAAAATAGCAACTTATAAGTGCATACTTTGCAAATCAGTGAATGCCACCAAAGTCAATCCACTCCAAGTGCCGGATGACTTCGGGTAGAAATTGCGGATACGCTGGAGAATGAAAAAAAAACATAAATGAAAGTTTGTCCAATCTTTGAGCTTCAAAGTACAACAACGATTTGGTTAGCATATCTCTATAATCGGTTGAAAGAACTCCATTAGTGGAGAGAGGGAAGCAACCCTCCCCTCAATCACACTTCGTAGCAGTGGAGAGAGGGGAGCATCCTCTCCTCAATCAAACTCTCCCTTCTTCATTACTTTCCTCCTCTCCTTTTCAATTCATTTTCCTAATTCAATTCATCTCTCCCTAACAAAACTCCAACAAATAAGCTCCATTAATAACTCTGACCATAGTCCGTCAACAACTCCGATCATACTCCATTTTTAACACAACATGACGGATAATTATACCAAGGTATGTTTATGCATAAACTTTGATCATCTTTATTTTTTTTAGCTTCTTCTTCATCCTCATCTTCATCTTCGATCATCTTCATCTTCTTCAAACTTCTTTTTATTTTTCATATCTTTTTTTTTTGGTATTTATAAAATTATTCATCTTCATTATCTAAAAAAAAGAACAACTTCATCTTTAAGATGAAGTTTGAAGATGAAGTTGTTCTTTTTTTGTGGGATGAATGGAGCTTGAAGATGAAGATGAAGATGAACAATTCATTTAGTGCGTAATGTTTTTGCAGAATTGCAAAGTCACACTCACTATGCTGTATAGTCACACTCATTATGTTGTTGAATCACGCAGCTGTACACTCATTGTAGTCACATATTCAGTTGTATAGTCATACTCATTATGTTGTATAGTCGCACTCGCTATGTTGTAGAATCACGCAGCTATAGAATACCTTGGGATTAAGGTATCATTCGTTGAACATCTTCATCTTCATGCTTGTTTTATTTTTCATACTTTTTTTTGTATTTATAAAATTATTCATCTTCATTATCCAAAAAAATGAAGGTTGAATATGGATGAATGGATGTTGAATATTTAATGAATGTTTAGATATTTTCATTTTTTTAAAGTCATAGTCGTTCATTCATCCATATATATTCAACTTTCATTTTTTTTGTGGATAGTGAAGATGAATAATTTTATAAATACAAAAAAAAGGTATGAAAAATAAAACAAGCATGAAAATGAAGATGGTTAAACGCATGATACCGTAATCCCAAGGTATTCTACAGCTGCGTGATTCTACACCATAATGAGTGTGACTATGCAACATACTGAGTGTGACTGTACAACTTAAAGTGTGTGACTATACAACTTAAAGTGTGTGACTGTTTTCAGGTATTTTTTTATCTACGTTCAAGTTTCCACGTTCGTCAAATCCCTACTTCCGAACCTCGATGATTTTCAGGTATTGTTTTTATCTTTTTAGAGCATCTTTAAAATAATTAATCATCTTCATCCTCATGCTTGTTTTATTTTTCATTCCTTCTTTTTTTTTGGTATTGATAATATTATTTATCTTCGTTATTCACAAAAAAAATGAAGGTTGAATATGGATGAAAGAAAGTTGAATATTTAATGAATGTTTAAATAATTTGCTCTGATTCGTTTGTATAATCATCTTTCTAATTATGAATGTGACTTTGATAATGATGATTGAAGAATAATTGATTGTATGGCTTTTATTTTCCATTTTACGGTTTCACTTTTGTAGTCACACACTTTAGGTTGTATAGTCACACTCATTATATTGTATAGTCACACTCATTATATTGTAGAATCACACAAATTCTTACAGTGATTAGTGTATGTAATCATCTTTGCTAATGATGATTGAAGTATAAATAAGTACGAGTATATATAATTTAGTTGTATAGTCACAGAGATTATGTTGTATAGTTACACTGTTGAAGTTGTATAGTCATACTCGTTGTGTTCTAGGATCACATTCATTATGTTGTAGGATCACACCTGTTCCTGTCACGGAAACAATTTACCCGGCCTTGGATCCGGGTAGATTAATTGGGTTAATGGTGAACGACTGATCGTTTGATTTCCCTCAGTCTCCCCTTTCTCTCACTCCCTTGATCGGACCTTCCCGGCGGAATTGGCCTGCTCCCTGCACAATGAACGCACAGGGCCTCGGAGGTTGTCCGAGGAAACCCTCTCCGATGCCTAAGTCAGTCCGTGAAATGCCTTGACGAACCTAGCTCGTGAGGAACTAGGTGGCGTTTTTAGGAGTAAGAGTCTAGAGAGAGAAAATCTAACCCCTTTCTTGTGGAAGAAGGTTGAGTATTTATACCTTTCCATAAGAAAGAGAAGTGGGAGAAGAATGGGTGGATGAGGAAGTGACAAGTGGAGGCTTCCTATCCACCCATTCCTAATTACCTTAGGGGAAATTACGGGAGGGCCCCTGGGGGGTTCTGACCCTGTCAACCAAGGTGTCCCCCAGGGCAGGCTGACTTCGTGCAATGGCCGTCAGGTTCCAGCAGGCTGTGTCAGCCTGTGGTCTCGGCGGCTGACTGTCATACTTAGCGTTTTGCGCCTGTCTTGTCTTCTTGCCAGGGACTGGCTTTTCGAACCTGGTGGGCGTGCCCCTGGGCCTTCCTGGCAGGCGACTGGTATCGGGCAGCCGACCCCAATCAATTGGCCCTCGTTAGTAGAGGGAGAGTAAGGCTTTCCTTCTGCTGGCGACCCTTGCTTGGTGGGAGGTTGACTTCCATGTCTGTTGCAGCATTTAATGTTTCGCGCCTTCCCAAGGAACTTCGCACTGCTCATGTCAGGTATGCAAAGAGGTGAGAGTGCTTTTGTAATGATTGCACTTCTCTTCTGGGTGGATTTTGGGGAACCGTGAAGAGTTCCTGATTGGTGGCTCTCCTTCCAGGGTGGTTGGAGCGTTCATTAATGCTGCGCTTTCTTTTGTATAAAAACCTCAGTTTCCTTTATCATTTGTGTTTCAACCCATCTTCAATCTTTCCGTTTTCTTTGTCTTAAACATGGCTTGGACCAAGAAAAGCGTAACTCGCCGTGGAGTCAGACATGTTACCTTCATCTTTAGAGGGTTTTGGAGGCTCCGATATGCTCGGGCCGCTTACTTAGCTGTTCGCCGGAGTCGCTGTTCACGACTTCATTTCCGCCGGAGGAGTCAGAAGGCCTCTGTTAGGATGGGCAAACGCCCTAGGAGGTCCTCGCCTCCTGCTGCGCCTAGGTTTAGGCGCTGCTCCCAGGGAGGGGGCTGTTTTGACAGGGGGTGCCATGAGTGCTTTCCATGGCTGCACCCTGAACAATTTTACCCTAACCTTTCTGACACTGATTCCTCCTTGGCGTCAGGTCCCTCTTCGCCTGTAAAGAAGACAGGCTGTCGCACCTGTGACGAATCCCGGGCCGTTCCCTTTGGCAGGGACTGGGAGGATAGCAGTCACGACTATGATGACAGCGAGGATCTTGGTTGTCTGAGCGACAAGGATGAAGACGGAGCTTCTGATGACGCTTTCCAGGGCTCTCCAGACTGGGACTGGGGCTCGGCTCTCGGGAGTCCAGGCAGCCATGGGGATTATTCTCCAGATTTGGGCGATGACTAGACCTGCGTGGCAGGGTGTTTGGTTTCTGTCAGGCCGGAATATTTTTTTTTTTTTTTTTTTTTGGGCCTTTGTATGTTTTCTTTTCTTTGCCGGGCACTGAATGTAATTTTCCTTTGTAAAATTTAATGAAATGAAATTCAGGCGACGCGTTTGTGTGCTTTTTTTTTTTTTTTTGACATTTTGTCTTTTGAGGCCCTTTTTCGGGAAGGATGAACAGCAGGTGTTCAGTATGCGACACGTGGACGACTATTGAGGGTTTTGTCAGGGGGCCGCCTTTTGAACTTCTTGGGCTTTATATACACCCTTCTCTCCCTTCATTTTCTTCTTTTACTCTTCTTTGATACTTCACACCCCTTAATACTTCTTGAATCTTCTTCGTCTGCCGAGCGTTTTTCGAGGAGCAAGGAACACCTCTTGTCACTGTCTCCGGCGACTTTATCGGCGTCCTTAGGTTAGAACTTTAAATCTTTCACTTCTTTTTTTCCCTTGCGTAGCCAATATGTCGCGAGTCCGTCCCCTTTCTTTTAATTCTTTGCTCGGGGGATCTAGTGGTGGTGACGGTGACCGACAGGATATAGCTTCCTCCTCCGGAGTTGGCCCCAGGGAGGAGAACGATTATCACAGGGGGGAGGGTGCCGAGTCACCCGAGCCAGCTCCCTTTGACGTGATTGACTCCGACGATGAGGCCCTGGAGGTGGATCCTTCCAGGGTCGCCGGCCCCCTCATCCGCAGGGAGAGGGGGAAAGCCTACTTCTTGGACAAGGAAAAGTACGTGGTCCCCTTAAAGACCTATCCTGAGGCCAAAAATAGAGACCTGATCTTGGAAAGTAACGCTGCTAAGGCCATTGAGCAATTTTACAACTTCGGGGAAGGATACACGGTTGTAGTCCCTGGGGAGAAGGACACAGTGTGTTGTCCTCCAGAGGGATGCGTGGCGGTTTATCATAAGGCTTTGGAATTTGGCCTGCGATTCCCGCTACACCCCTTCCTGGAGGAAACTTTTAGGAGGATGAACGTTGCCATCGCCCAACTGACTGCAACTGCCATTAGATCCCTAGTAGCTTACACCTGGACCTGCCTTTTCCATGGTGAGGGGCCCTATATTGACGCCCTTCGTTTCATGGTCGGTCTTCAAATGGTGTCCTCATCTGGGGGGGATGGATCCCCTGGTTATTGGTCTCTGCTGAGGCAGAAAAAATATGCTTTGGTCTAGCCGGCCGTTAGCAGCCTTAAAGACTGGAAAAACAACTTTATATATGTCCATAGCGCGTCAGGGTGGAAAATTCCTAGACATTTTAGGAACCATGTCCACACCCGCATGGAGACGCGCGAGGAGTATCACCCACGCGTTGGGGGGAAGGCTCTGGAAGTCAAGCTGAGCGCGAAGGAGGAAATTTTGGTAAAAAAGTTTGAGATTGTTGTGGATAAACGTGGGAATTTTTGCCCAGCTTTCTGGCTCCCTCATGCGGAGCTCATCACGACAGACGAGTATTTTCTTCCCCTGGGCCTGATTCCAGGCCTTGAAGGTAGTTCTAGGGATTTTTTGCTGTCACGATTTTCTAGGGACTTTATTTCTCCCTGCTTTTTAGATGACCGCCTTTCCCTTTCTGCAGATTCCTATACTTGGCGTTGGACCAAGAAACAGGTCAGGAGGTTGGGTCTGAGCGAGGAGTTGGACATTCTTTCAAAGCGTCCTTCCCTTCCTGCAAATTTTAGGAAAGGAAGTAAAGCCCTCATGAAGCTCGTGAAAGATTTTGCCGCTGGTCGAAGATTACCTCTCCCCCCCGGCTGCCTTCGTCGAAGCCGGCGACTCCTACCCCTAGCATTCATGAGGGGGAAGCGGAGGTTACTTCAGGAGCTACTCCTTCCCCCAGTCAAAAACAGGGCGCCTCTCCGGCTGGCCCTCGGATCTCGCAGGGAACGCAGCCTGCAGATTCCGAGGGGACTGGGGAAAGTGTTCCCTTGGAATCGAGGAGGAAAAGAGGGAGGGAGCCCCCTAGTGCTGACGTGGTGGACCTGGAGGCGGATGTCTCCACCCCTGAGGCGAAACGCCCTGCACGTGAGCCTTCTAGCACTCCCTTCCCGGAGGAAAATGTAGAGTTCCATTACACGGCTGGTGATAGTGTGGATGTATCAGGCTTGCTTTCTGACTCCGGAGCTGTCTTGGCCGACCGCCTTACAAAGATGGTGACTTCCACTTCTCATCAAGTGCTTCAATATATCCAGCGTACCTCTAAGGTTATGCTGGCATCTGCGGAACTGGCGGCTCTCAGCCGCCTGAGTGATGAGGAGCTAACATTTACCCCTGGGGCTCCTCCTCCCGACCGCCTGGCCATGATAGAAAGGGACGTCTCCTTGATAAGCTCTTTGAAAGATAAAATGACAAGGCAAGAGGGAGAGTTGGAGGAGGCCAAGAAGCAGGCTGATCAATGGAGGCTGCAGAGGGAAATGGCTGTGAAGGAGGTTTCCAAGCTAGAGGCTGATCTGAAGGAGAGCCGGCAGTCGTTGGACCGAGCCAATCTATCTTTGGCCGAGATGGGGCACTTGAAGGGGAGAGTGACTGACTTGGAGGAGCAGCTGTCAAAGGCCAAGTCGACTTTTGAACAGGCTAAGGGGGAATGGACGAAAGAGAAAGAGACACTGGCTAAGGAGACTGAGGCTGCAGTGGATGCCAGTTTTGCGAGTGGTGCTAACTCTTCTCCGGAGCTGGTAATGGAGGTGATAGGGGAGATGTTCCCTACCTTTGATGAGGACTCCTTCCGGAGTCTCTATGCCGCTAAGAATGAAGCTCGGGTGACCAGGCAGCCTGAGGCAGATGCTGACGCTCACCAGGATGCTACGTGATGCTCCTCTTTTCTTATAAAAGCTTTTATCTTTCCATGCTAAGCCGGTGCTTATGGCTATTTTGTTTGTAATATTCGCCACTTTGTTTTTTCTTCTTTAACCTTTGTAAAGACCTTTCCACCTTTCATGGGTTTTACTCGTAGAATATTCCTCTTCGCTTTTTACGGCCAACTGCTTTAAAATTCAGGGATTCTTTTCTTATTTGTTTAATCGCCTGTCATAGCATGCCCCTGGCTTTTGATCAAAAGTCCAGGGGGCCGCACCCTGCCTGCCCAGGGGTAAGCAGGGTGGCTTTTGCGTTTTTTATACAAGGTTGGGGGGCCTGCCCCCAGTCCTTGTTTAGCCTAGCCTGTCCCTGGCTTTTCGTTCAAAGTCCAGGGGGCCTGCCCCCGGCCTGCCTAGAGGTAAGCAGGGTGGCTTTTGCGTTTTTTATACAAGGTTGGGGGGCCTGGCCCCAGTCCTTGTTAGCCTGGCCTGTCCCTGGCTTTTCGTTCAAAGTCCAGGGGGCCTGCCCCCTGCCTGCCCAGAGATAAGCAGGGTGGCTCTTGCGTTTTTTATACAAGGTTGGGGGGCCTGCCCCCAGTCCTTGTTAGCCTGGCCCGTCCCTGGCTTTTCGTTCAAAGTCCAGGGGGCCTGCCCCCTGCCTGCCCAGAGGTAAGCAGGGTGGCTCTTGCGTTTTTTATACAAGGTTGGGGGGCTTGCCCCCAATCCTTGTTAGCCTGACCTGTCCCCGGCTTTTCGTTCAAAGTCCAGGGGGCCTGCCCCCTGCCTGCCCAGAGGTAAGCAGGGTGGTTCTTGCGTTTTTTATACAAGGTTGGGGGGCTTGCCCCCAGTCCTTGTTAATCTGGCCTGTCCCTGGCTTTTTGCCCAAAGTCCAGGGGGCCTGCCCCCTACCTGCCCAGAGGTAGGCAGGGTGGCGCTCGGATTTTTGCTGGGGGGGTCATTTTTCCTGATTTTTGGCAACAGCGGGGCCTCCCCCTATTGCCCCCTGCTCGTTTGTGTGTGAAGAACGCGAGTGTGAACAGACAACGAGTATAAATCTGAATATCCTTCATTTCTTTGTAAAATTGTAACATTTTTAGGTGGTCGGAGCCGTCGACACTCTTTTGACCGTCCTCCGCCGTTTTTTAGCAAAAAAAATAAAAACTATCCTTGCATTTTGTTCAGACGTAGTATTTTTTCAAAGTGTCTGCATTCCAGTGAGCATGCAGCTCTTGCCCTTCAAGGTTGGCGATTTTGTATGTGCCTGGTCCCAGAACTCGAGTCACTTGGTATGGACCCTCCCAGTTGGCACTCAGCTTTCCATGTTCTCTTGACTTTCCAATCGCCTGTGTCTTTCTCAGAACCAGTTCGCCCATCTTGAAATTCCTCTTTCGTACTTTGGTGTTGAAGGCTTTCCTCATTCGTTGCTGGTAGGCAACGATGTTGGTACTGGCTTCTTCCCTTAACTCATTCACCAGGTCTAGGGCTTCGACCATTGCAGCCTCGTTTTCCGCCTGGTCGTACTGCAGGGAGCGTAGAGAGGGGATCCTTGCTTCAATTGGTAATAATGCTTCTGCTCCATATACCAGACCAAACGGGGTCTGACCTGTAGACTCCTTTCTGGTAGTTCGGATTGACCAGAGTATGCTAGGGAGTTCGTCAGCCCACCTACCCTTGCAGTCATCCACCATTTTCTTCAGTCCGTTCAAAATTTGTTTATTGGCTGCTTCCGCCTGTCCGTTGGTTTGAGGATGACAGACGGCTGAATAGGCGACTGAGATGTTGTGGCTTTCCAGCCAGACTCTCAGCGGTTCATTATCAAATTGCCTGCCGTGGTCAAATACCAACATCTTTGGTAGACCGAACCTGGTGATGATATTTCGCCAGACCACCTTCCTGACCGCCGGCTCAGTGATGTTGGGCACTGCTTCGGCTTCCACCCACTTGGTGAAGTAGTCTATGGCGACAATCAAGAATTTTCTGCCCCCTGTGGCCACCGTGAAGGGTCCTAGAATGTCCATCCCCCATTGAGCGAAGGGGATGGGAGATAGGATTGGCCTGAGCTCCTGGGCCGGGGCATGGATCGATGGGGCAAAGAGTTGGCATTTTCTGCATTTCTGGGTCAGGCTCTTGGCATCTGCCAGCATGGTAGGCCAGTAGTAGCCTGCCCTGAGGGCCTTGTGGGCCAGCGATCTCCCACCAATGTGATGCCCACAAATCCCTGAGTGGATATCCTCCAATACCTCAGCGGCCTGATCCGCCCGCAGGCATTTGAGCAGGGGATAAGTAAAAGACTTCTTGTAAAGCTCTTCATCAATGAGTATGAACCAGGCTGCTTTAGCATGTATCCTCCTTTTTTGTGATGAGTCTGATGGTAAGATACCATGCTTCTTGTACTGGATGAAGGGAGTCATCCAGCTTTCTAGCTCTTTTTCCACAGTATTAACCGCCTGTAAGGGGTTGGTGGACTTTTCGTGTAAAACGTCGACCCATACTGATCTCCGGATGTCCTGTAGACTAGAGCTTGCCAGTTTTGACAGGGCGTCTGCTCTGCTGTTCTGGGATAGGGGGATTTGTTTGACCTCATATGATTTTAGGCCGGATAACTCTCCCTTCACCATCTCCAGGTATGTGGCCATTGCTTGGTCTCTTGCTTCGTATTCTCCATTGATTTGGTTGGCGATGAGTTGGGAGTCTGTCGCCAGGACAATTCGTTCTGCTCCTGCGGCTTTAGCTAGCCTGACGCCTGCGAGTACTGCTTCGTACTCTGCTTCATTGTTTGATGCTGGGAAAACAAATCTGAGAGCATGCTCAAAGTCAGCCCCTCCTGGGCTGGTTAGCACGACGCCTGCGCCTGCGCCATTGGCTGTCGAGGATCCGTCAGTATGCACGATCCATTCCTCGGCAGGGGTTTCTTCCTCCCCTGAATGGGAGCACTCAGCCAGAAAATCTGCCAAGGCTTGGGCCTTGATGGCTGTTCTCGGCTGGTAAGATGTACCTAGCCCACTCAGCTCAATTGCCCACTTCAACAATCTCCCTGATTTTTCAAATTTTTCCAACACCTTCTCCAGGGGTTGGTCGGTGAGGACTACGACTGGATGCGCGTCAAAGTAAGGTCTGAGCTTCCTGGCAGCAATTATGACTGCGTAGGCGGCTTTTTCGACCATCGGATAATTCTTTTCAGCTGCCCCCAGCGCATGACTTACAAAGTATATAGGTTGCTGGGCGCCTGCCTCTTCTCGTAAGATGACCGCGCTGACAGTTATATTGGTCACTGCAATGTAGAGAAAAAGTTTTTCTCCTGCTACTGGTCTTGCCAGGGTGGGGAGCCTTTTAAGATGGTCCTTCAATTGCTCAAAGGCCTCTTTCTGCTCGTTCTCCCACTTGAACTGTTTGTTCCCTTTCAGAATCTTGAAAAAAGGAATGGCCTTGTCTGCTGATCGGGCGACGAACCGTGCTAAGGCGGCCATGCGGCCCGTTAGGCGCTGGATGTCTCTAATGGTCTTGGGCTCAGGAAGGTCTAGAGCTGCCTGAATTTTTTCAGGGTTGGCGTCTATCCCCCGAGAGCTGACCAAGAACCCCAGGAATTTGCCGGAGCGGACTCCAAATGTACACTTCTTTGGATTGAGTTTCATTTTGTAGGTGCGCAGAGAACAGAAGGTCTCCCGCAGGTCTATTAGGTGCTCTCTGTCTTCTCTGCTTTTTACGATGGCGTCATCAACGTAAGCCTCGATGTTTCTGCCTTTTGGTTTTTCAAACACTTTATCAACCAATCGCTGGTATGTAGCCCCTGCATTTTTAAGCCCAAATGGCATCATCTTGTACATGTAGGTGCCTGAACTGGTGATGAACGCGCACTTCACCCTGTCTGGCTGCCACAAGTATACTTGATGATACCCTGAAAAGGCGTCTAGGAAGCTCAGCATGGAATAACCACTGGTGGAGTCTACCAGTTGGTCGATTCTGGGGAGCGGATAGCAGTCTTTCGGGCAGGCCTTGTTGAGGTTTGTAAAGTCCACGCACATTCTCCATGCGCCTGACGATTTTTTAACCATAACTACATTCGCCAACCATTCTGGGTAATCACAGACCTCAATAAAATCTGCTTTCAAGAGTTTGTCAATTTCTTCCTTGATTGCTGCGTCTTTTTCCGCGGACATATTTCGTTTCTTCTGTTTTACAGGGCGAGCATCCGTGCTTACATTCAGCTTGTGAACGATGCATGATGGATCAACGCCGGGCATCTCGTCTGCCGAGTAGGCGAATACGTCTTTGTTTTCTTTTAGCAGTTTGACCAGTTCAGCCTGGTAGGATTTTTTCAGGTCGGCTCCTATCAGGACCTGCCTACCTGGCTCCAAGTCTACCAGCATGCTTTCGCCCCCTGGCTCCAGGTGGTCGGACGCCGGGTGTTCGGCTGGGATTTCGCCTTCTCTGCTGGGGGAACTATCAGCCTTCCTTTTTCCTTTCCTTTCTTTTTCGTGCTCTTGTAGGGCCACGGAGTAGCATTGTCTGGCTGACTCCTGGTCCCCACGCACCTTTCCTTCTAGCCCGAAATCAGTGACATACGCTATGGTGAGAGCCCTGATGGAGATGGCCGCCTCGATTTCGTCCAGGGTGGCTCTGCCAATTAGGGCGTTGTAGGCAGATCTTGCATCCACAACAACAAAGGTTGCCCTGACATTTCTGGCAGTAGAGCCTTCTCCAAAGGTTACGGGCAGATCTATGACTCCCATGGGCAGCACGCCTGCCCCACTGAATCCGTACAGCGATCCGGGAGCAGGTCGCAGGTGCCTTTTTTCCAGGCCCATTTTCTCGAAGGCGTCCTTGTACAGTAAATTTGTGTACGCGCCTGTGTCTACCATACACCTCCGCACAATGTGGTTGCTGATCTCTAGGGACAGCACCAAGGGGTCACTGTGCGGGTACACTACGCGCCCTGCATCATCAGGGGTGATGCTTAATGTCACTCCCCTTGGACTCCCTGCTTTCTCAGCATAGCAGATCTGGTTCCTTAGTTCACGCATTTGTCTTTTTTGGCCTCTTCGACTGAGCTGGCCCTCAGTGCCCCTTGAAATTACATGGATCACCATGCGATTCTGCACTGACCCTTCGGGTTTTTCAGGCACTTCCTTCTGAGACTTATTCTTAGCTGCGTAGTTGGCTAACCATCCGTTCCTGATTAACTTCTCGATTTCGTCCTTCAGGTGACGGCATTCCTCGGTGGTATGGCCTATGCAGTCGTGGAAAGTGCAGAATTTCTTGGGGTCTCCTTTCGGGCTGCGAGGTTTGTTCGGGCGGTTCCATTTAGCAGTTTCTTTTTCCAGTTCGAAGATCTCCGCCCTGGATTTGTTCAGGGCAGTGTAACTGTCGAATCTGGGCTGGTAGACTGTGCGCTCTTTCTTGGGAGTGTCTCCCTCTTCCCTTTGCTTGCCTGGCTCACTTCTGCCCCTTCCACCCTGCGGTCCCCCTTGAGGGCTTGTTTGGCCTGCAGGGGTATCCGTCAGGCCGTGGAACTCCTCCTGCAGAATGAACCCTTCCGCAATCTTCCTGGCCATGGCCAGGGTTTCTGGCTGGGCCCTGATCATCTGGTTTTTCATCTCCCCTGGAAGTAGGGAGATTGTCAGGGCGTAGGCGGCAGTGGAATCATCGATCTCCCTAACCTGCTGGTAGGATAGATCAAATCTTCTCATGTATTCCCTCACACCCTCACCCTTTTTCTGTTTCAGGGTCATGAGATCGAAACGGGTGAGGCGTCTTCTCTTATTTCCGGCATACTGCTCGAGAAAGATCTCAGCCAACTCTATGAAGAATCTGACTGACCCCTGGCGGAGGTCTCTGAACCATCCTTGTGCGAGCCCTACCAGGGTGGTTGGGAAAACCTTGCACCAGATGGCATCATCTACGTCGTACATGCCCATGTGGCTCTCAAAAGCTGCCAGGTGGTCTTCAGGATCTGTCGTCTCGTCAAATTTGATGGTGGGCATTTTGATTTTTGGAATGGGGTACTCTTGTACCTCGGGGTGCAGCGGGGTTTTTGTGGGCCTGCCTACCAGTCGTGACCTGCTTTCCCCAGACTGGTTACCGTGAGATTCCCATTGTTTATGGGTCGGTTTCCTCGCACTGGGGGAGCGGTGCCTTGGTGGCGGTCTGCTGGCTGCTTCATCCTCTGTTTCTGGGGAGGTCTGCCTGGGCCTCTTCCTCTGGGAGTGGCAGAGGTTCTCACCCTGATGGTACCTGGACTCGAGCGGTTGTCCCCGGTTGAGCCTGGATTGCAGGCTTTGGGATAAGCCGGGGGCCGACTGTTCCTTGGCTGCAGGCGTTAGCCTGGAGAAAACTCCGCCTGGTTTTTCTCCCAAGCGTTTTGACATGGGCTCCCTGGGCCTCATGCGCTCCTGTAATCCCCGGGATAAGCCTCCCTGTCCTCCAGACGCTGATTCTGTCGTGTGAATGGAGAACGCCTGCTGGACAGGTGGCTCTGGATCGCCAGTAGTAATGCGCCTTTGCACATGCGCATACGCTTGAGCCGTCCTCCTCGCTTTCCTCTGGGCATTTCTGGCGGCGGTCCGCCTCGTGCCCCCGGCCTCATCCCTGCTGATTGGGGATGGTTGCCTGGGAGCCGATGCGACCCTGCCTACCAAGTCCTCAGGAGTGAACTCCTGGTTCAGCATCGCGGAGAAGAAAGCGGCTGCCTGCGCCATCTGAGCTGGGGTCAGATTAAGAGCGTGTCGTGGGGGTGCCCCCAGCTCAGGCATTACCGCAGTGTTAGGTCCACCGAGGAGACTGGTTCCACCTACCCCTAGGATCGTGGCAGGAGGAACTCTCTTCGACTGCGGCATACCATACAGGGGGGTCACCGGTGGGACCGTAGGACCCGTTCCTGCACTGGCATCAACAATTTCTGGCATGATTGTTTTAGTTTTGTGATTATGAGTGGTTGATTTTAGTGGGTAACTCGTGAGCACAACCGTAAGTTCCCCACAGACGGCGCCAAATTGTTCCTGTCACGGAAACAATTTACCCGGCCTTGGATCCGGGTAGATTAATTGGGTTAATGGTGAACGACTGATCGTTTGATTTCCCTCAGTCTCCCCTTTCTCTCACTCCCTTGATCGGACCTTCCCGGCGGAATTGGCCTGCTCCCTGCACAATGAACGCACAGGGCCTCGGAGGTTGTCCGAGGAAACCCTCTCCGATGCCTAAGTCAGTCCGTGAAATGCCTTGACGAACCTAGCTCGTGAGGAACTAGGTGGCGTTTTTAGGAGTAAGAGTCTAGAGAGAGAAAATCTAACCCCTTTCTTGTGGAAGAAGGTTGAGTATTTATACCTTTCCATAAGAAAGAGAAGTGGGAGAAGAATGGGTGGATGAGGAAGTGACAAGTGGAGGCTTCCTATCCACCCATTCCTAATTACCTTAGGGGAAATGACGGGAGGGCCCCTGGGGGGTTCTGACCCTGTCAACCAAGGTGTCCCCCAGGGCAGGCTGACTTCGTGCAATGGCCGTCAGGTTCCAGCAGGCTGTGTCAGCCTGTGGTCTCGGCAGCTGACTGTCATACTTAGCGTTTTGCGCCTGTCTTGTCTTCTTGCCAGGGACTGGCTTTTCGAACCTGGTGGGCGTGCCCCTGGGCCTGCCTGGCAGGCGACTGGTATCGGGCAGCCGACCCCAATCAACACCGTTTATGTTGTATAGTCACACAGTTAAAGTTGTATAGTCACACTCATTATGCTGTACAATCATGCAGTTGTAGAGTCATTGTAGTCACATATTCAGTTGCGTTGTGTGATTTAGATTGATTGTGTGTTTTGTTGCAGCGAAATAGTAGGTGGAAAGAGGAATGTTGGTAAAAGGGGCGGTGGGAAGAAGAAGTTCGTGGAAGATACAACGACCGACCACGTAATTGGATAATGTATTGTTGCGCACGTACCGGAGACCATCTTTAAGCTCTTGTGTGTTTATGTGAGATAAAATATTTGCTTTAGGATGAACGTACTATGGGTAAATGATGTTTGGTGGGTTAGAATGTTTTTATGTTTGACGTACTATATGTAAAGGATGGACTTTGTCCAATGTAAATATATTTTCATCGCTATTTTCTGGTTTCATAATTAATCACGCGAGGTCTATAGCAAAATTTCTTATCCTTCCACCTGTGTGACTATACAACATAATCTCTATGACTATACAACTAAATTATACTCGTACTTATTTATACTTCAATCATCATTCGCAAAGATGATTACATACACTAATCACTGCAAGAATTTGTGTGATTCTACAATATAATGAGTGTGACTATACAATATAATGAGTGTGACTATACAACCTAAAGTGTGTAACTACAACACTGAAACTGTAAAATGGAAAATAAAAGCCATACAGTCACTTATTCTTCAATCATCATTAGCAAAGTCACATTCATAATTAGAAAGATGATTATACATACGATTCAGAACAAATTATCTAAACATTCATTAAATATTCAACCTTCATTCATTCATATTCAACCTTCATTTTAATCTTCACAACAATACATTGTCCAATTACGTGGTCGATCGCTGTATCTTCCACGACCTTCTTCTTCCCACCGCCCCGTTTACCAACATTCCTCTTTCCACCAATCATTTCGCTGCAACAAAACACACAATCAATCTAAATCACACATACAACTGAATATAAGACTACAATGACTGTACAACTGCATGATTGTACAGCATAATGAGTGTGACTATACAACATAAACGGTGTGATCCTACAACATAATGACTGTGATCCTACAACATAACGAGTATGACTATACAACTTCAACTGTGTGACTATACAACATAATCTCTGTGACTATACAACTAAATTATAACATTCATTAAATATTCAACCTTCATTCATTCATATTCAACCTTCATTTTAATCCATATTTAATCTTCATTTTTTGGGATAATGAAGATGAATAATTTTATAAATACAAAAAAAAAGGTATGAAAAGTAAAACATGCATGAAGATGAAATGATTGTGAAGGTATTCTACAGCTGAGTGATTCTACAACAGAAAGAGTGTGACTATACATCATAATGAGTGTGACTTTACAACTGAATATGTGACTACAATGAGTGTACAGCTGCGTGATTCTACAACATAATGAGTGTGACTATGCAACTGAAAGTATGTGGTCTTGCAATTCTGTAAGAACATTACGCACTAAATAACTTGTTCATCTTCAACATTCATTCATCCCACAAAAAAAGAACAACTTCATCTTCAAATTTCATCTTAAAGATAAAGTTGTTCTTTTTTTTGTGGATAATAAAGATGAATAATTTTATAAATACAAAAAAAAAAGATAAGAAAAATAAAAAGAAGCATGAAGATGAAGATGAATATGAAGATGATGAAGAAAAAGAAGCATGAAGATGAAGATGAAGATGAAGATGAAGATGAAGATGAAGATGAAGATGAAGATGAAGATGAATATGAATATGAAGAAGATGAAGAAAAAGAAGCATGAAGATGAAGATGAAGATACCTTCGTATGATGATCGAAGTTACTGACGGAGTTTGTTGGGTTAAAAACGCAGTATGGTCGGAGTAGTTGACGGAGTATGGTCGGAGTTATTAATGGTGTGGTCGGTTATTAATGGTGATTATTTGTTGGGGTTTTGTTAGAGAGAGATGAATTGAGTTGAGAAATGAATTGAAAATGAGGGGATTGGGAAGTATATGAGGGAAGTAATGTAGGGATTGATTTGGGTGAGGGGATGTTTCCCTCTCTCCACTGCTGCTATGTCCGTTTATTGTCTTTTTTTTTTAATAATTGAACCCCATCCATCCACCATCCATATTAGGATGAATGGATGGAGGGGATCAACACTAAGCAACTCTCCAAGAGTTGCTAACTCTCCTGATCCCCCCCCCCCTCTCTCTCTCTATATATATATATATATATAAGTAGAGTATGAATCGGTTAGCACATCTACAATGCCTGCTGCAGCAGAGTATTCTCTTCGTCTAGATAAGTTAATTTATAAGCGCACCAATTAATCACAAGACCGACTAATATAATGGCATGTCTTTTACTACTTGATTTCATTTTTTGGTTAAACTAATCCAAAACAGCACAAAATGGTCAGTTGAGATACTTGTTAGAAAATTAGTTAATAATCACTAATTATTAGTTATTACCTGTATGTTACCCTGAGGTTAATAATCACTAATTTTGTTGCTAATCTTTCAACTAAGACCATGAAACAATGATCAAACACAATTACACATTAACAAAATACATGACGTCAATCATGAAAATACATTTATTACTCCTTTTGTCTAGCTTACACTTTCCACAAGTGGTGTCGTACCTAATATTTTACGTTTCCTCATTAGACGTGTTTCATGTGATCAGAATTTGATGTTGGACTTCTTAGTAATCCCTATTCTAGCTAATAGCATGCTTACATACAACATCAATTGAGACTCGTATTTAAGACTGTATTTAAGCATGCTAAGGCTCGTATTTAAGACTGTATTATAGATCAGAAGGGTCATGTTTGCATCATCATCATCATCTAAGTTTATTTAGCCAATTGAAAGTACCTTGCTCTCAATAACAAATTGATCTCTTAGAATGGAAGTCGAAGTTACCTTTTGTTCTTTTGGGTCTCTTGCTTATGGTATTCTTTGTCTCATAGGAGGCAGAAATCTGAAACAAACAATCATTGAAAGTGAAACATCAGTAAACACATAATAGTAAAGCTATTTGTATCAGTAAAGAAAGATTTGTTTGATATATAGTATTTTTTTAAGTCTCACTTTGGAATAAGAAAAAAAAGTACCCGACAATATTTAGAATAGAGAATTTGAATAAGTCAATTCCCATTCATATAGGTACTACACTAAAAGATTTGTGATAGCTTGGTAATAGACCTGTGCAGGTGTGCATGTATAATAAATGAAAACTCACCTCAACAGAACAAATACAAAAGTGAAATATTATACTATGCATCAAACAACTAAGGAACCTTCATGTTTGATCTTACGCTCAATTCCTTCTCTTACTGAAACTAACAAGACGACCTTAAGTATAATAAAGAATTACGGAGTAATTAACTTGCAATATCAAATTAGTTACGGAGTACTAAACACAATTCTAACTAACTTGACTCTAAAATGTACTTATATATCTGAAATTTTAAAGGAAATAAAGAAGTTACTACTGCAATTCTCGATCGAAGTATGGAAGGGATGATGGAAGTTTGAAGAATACTAAGAGGACGGAGTTGATGGGGGTGGGGTGGAGCAGTTAGTTAGACTTGTGCCTCCATCCCTTCGACTTATGATGGTGTATTAGTTAGAACTCAATAATCACTCATCACCTAAACTCGAATCTCCCAACTACGTTACTCTATAAAGAACAACACTTCTTTCAATCAAACAATAAATACTAGTAGTAATTAAGCGGTTGTCATTTAAAAAGAATGCTGCTATATGCTAGTATAATATTGTACTACAAAATACTGATGTTGGCTTAATTAAACTTGATGTTGAGGCGATGGTAATGCAACATCTCTACTCACACATTCGACTTTGTCCTTGAACAATCTTCTGTGTCTGTAGCACCACAGACTGAAGTTACACAGGCACACCCCAAACAAATAATACAATAACACATACAATCAACATCAACGCCATTTTCTCTTTATCAAACTCCTCCATTGATATGTATGATACAATTCAAGAATGTACTAAATTCTATGGTGAATGTTAATCCTTTATACAGTACTATAGTTTATACTATATGAATTTTATATACCTTAAGTTGAATAAAGCGTCGTAAACGGTGTCGTTAGCAATTCATAAACCAATGCACCAATGCTGCATAAAAAAACATCGAATCAAATTCCACAATCTATCAAACAAACAAATTAAACTACAAAAACAACAATTACACACATCAATTGAAAACGGTAATCGAATTGAAATACATACACGCTAAAAGTGCCGGAAATGATGTCGTTCGCAGATCGGAAGACCGATTCAATATCAAAACCTAAAGCGAAGAGAAACCATAAAAACTAAATCATGAGCAACCAGACCTAGGTGCATAAAACAGAAACTCCTTAACCTCCAATGTCCAAAATAAGACAAATAGGCAACAAAAAAACAATGTTTTAAGCAAGCTTCAATCAATAGAAATATATTGCTAACCAAAACTAGCTTTGCACACACCTTTTCAAATACTGCTTGTCTGTCTATCTCTAGCTTCGGCTAGATATACTGTCTTGTATGCTACTGTCTTAAAGAAGAATGATACGAAATCAATAAAAAATATTTAATGAAATGTAGATGAATTTCCAATGCAAATATCTTGGGAACCAATGCTAACCCCACAACTAATAATCAAAACAAACATTAGATCTTTCAACTTCAAAGAGGAACATCAAATAAATATGATTAAAAAACAATCACAGAAAACCCTAATTTAATCGTCATCAAACCCTAATAATTACTTATCATTAAAAATACAAAAAACAAAAAATACATCAATAAAAGGTATACTTATCATTAATTAACATAAAGATCATGATATAGCATCTTGATGAAAGAAACTGAACATACATATCTGGTGTTGGCAATGAACATCGGGATCTTATAATTGGCAAATCTTCATGTGTGAGAGTGACTTATGCGTTTGGTGGTCTTATAAGCAAAGTGAGGCCGGCGGTCAGCGGCCAGGTGATGGGGATGCGTGTTTGATGAGGGTTTAAGGGTGAGGAGTGCTGATTGAGTGATAGAGAGAACAGAAAAAGCTTTACCCGAGTATAGAGGCTCTTCTGGAATTGTTTTTTTATTTAGCTTTATTAACATTTATGTCGCTTTATGAAATAAACCAACCTCTCTGTCTATCATAGAGGTCGGTTTTCCTTCCCACCCGATTTCTTACCTAACAGAGTACGGTTATTTTGACCAACCGACCTCTTTGTTATACATAAGATCACACTTTTGTAGCTCAACCGTCCTAATTGTTAATTTTTTATCTAGAGCATGGTTCTGTGTGTGACCGTGCTCTAATAAGCGTCATCGTAGGGTAGAATTGTAGTAGTGCTTTGGGTCACGTGGAGTCCGAGGTCGCCGGGGCAGGGGCGAGCATTCCCGAATCACGAGAGGAACCTACTTAGCTCGAACCCGTTTCTTCGACAAGGGGTCTTCTGCCATTGTCACCGGTCCAATTCGAGCCCACCCGTGCTCGGGTAATCTGTCTCGCGGGCCAAGTCAGTCTTGCACTGCCAGTCTGGGACCAAGTCTCCTTTCCAAGTCAGTCTGGGGGCTCATTTTTCTCTGCGCACCTCTTGCACTAGACCCTTCCCTTTGAGTCCTAGTCTTCTTTCTCTGACCTGACATATGACGGACCAGAGTAGCTGGAGTGTCGCCTTCGTCAAAGAAGCCCCTATTGTCTTTAACTTGCTCCCTTCGCAGCAGGTCGAAAGCTTCATCAACCTTCAAAGCGGCTCGGGCCTTAGCAGTATCTACTTTAGTCCACCTGACATTGGAGTCTGAAACCCAGAGTGAATGAAGAGATCTGGGAATGGGCCAAGTGTGCCGGGTGTACCATCTTTACATCGAAGTATCGCACATCACATCCGTCGGTTGGGTAGATTCATTCACAACTCCTTCAACTTCTGAGATTCTTTGGGCCCAACTATACTGTCTTAGTATGCGATCCGGGTAGAGATGAATTGTCTGCCTGAAAGACAAGATTACCTGGTAGCAAGCCTTATCCCTCGGATCCAAGCCCGTCCAAACATAAATGGGCCACCATGGCACTACCCATCGAATCAATGGACCGCTATGAAAAGATAACACTTCATCTCAATACTTTTGAGTAATTTGGCGAGAAAAATCAATAGCATGTCTCCTCGTCATCACCTGATTATGACGGTATTTGCTCGAATCAAGGGGAGGATCTATGACCGATAGCCTCTCGAATAACCAAATCTGAAAAAAGAAACAAGAAATATGAGTTCTCAGGACAAAATAGATGTCCGCCTGAGGGCACTCGATCGAGTGACTGGAGTGCCTGGGGGTCACTCGACCGAGTGGTACTTCTGAAACCGGAACAGAAGGCTATTACGAAGGCACTCGATCGAGTGCCCGGGTGACTCGATCGAGTGCCCACTGCAGCAGGAAAATCGGAAAAATCCAAATAATCGGAAAATTGAGAAATTGAGAAAATCAGAAAAACCCGAAAAACCTGCAATAAACGGGTACTTCCAGTCAGGCGAACCGATGAATCCCTCTTACGGTTATCTAAGCCCTGGATAATCTCACCCATAATCAGCCAAGCCGGACTGTGCTCCGTCTCCATCTGATCAACCACGGTTAAAAGACGGGCGTTACCCATGCACGACAATAAGTCCATGTGACCTTCAAAAGCATAAACATGGGGCATACAAAAGGAGAAAGCCCTACGACTGTGAACCGGTCTGAACCGGACATCATGAGGGTTCATAAATTTCTCGGCCAAGTCGATCAAAGAAATATCACCATCCTCCATCATGCGAGACACTTCATTGTGGGAAAGTCCTAAAAATTCCCGTAGCTTTCTCCTTGGGTCATAGACCGAAAACGAGACGACAGGACGAAGTATCGGGTTCCATCCTCCCATAGCAGCAATCTCCTCGGGTAAAGGACAAATTTCTCCTCGAGGAAAGGCAAAAACATGATATGTATCGTCCCAATAGGACAAACAAGCATCGAGAAAGTAACGGTCAACCTTCATCTGACGGAATGTATACAGCTGAGTAATGTCCGTCTGGTTCAGAGCCACTCTATCCGTATCCCTAAAGCATCGGGACCATTCTTCCAACATCGCGGTCAATCGCTCGATTCCCATGGCTAAAATTCTTGAAAGAAATAAGGAGTTTTCTTTTGAAGAAAAAGAATTGTGAGGAGATTGTGAAGAAAATTAAGACAAGGAGGGGGTATTTATAGCATCAAGCTTTACAACAATCTTTCCATATCACTTTTCCACAAAAGTTTCCTAATCTCATTGGGTTTGCACATACATGCCTAGTCTCGGATTCCCCAATCTTAGCCCGGGAATTAGTCATCCCGAATATTCCCATTTTTTTCAAAAATTCCAAAATTTCAAAATTTCAAAAATTTCAAAAATTCAAAGATTCAAAAATTCAAATTTTTATTCCCCAGCGCGAGTCATATTTTCACCTACGTGTTGCATGCGAAAATTTATGTAACTGATACAGGTACGACTCAAGGCTTTGGAGGCAAGCCCGCATAACTCATATAACTCCCCAGCTGAAAGCCCTAGGCGTCATTTTCCCCGGAATAGCACGGGATGGGCCCATATATAGGCGCACCCAGGACTTATGCGACAAGTCCAATTTCCCCACGGAGTTACCACCATCGGCTCAGGTATGGTTTCTGTCTTATGGCTGGCGAGCCCTTCACGCAAGTCCAACGGACTATAAGCAACCCGACCGGAAGTCTGTCAGGTCTTAATCCTTAATTGGCCTGGTAGCTACTCTAACTTTTGCCTTGTCCAAGCCTCAGTCAGAGTGGGGGCTCTGTAGACACCCACATTTGGCTGCTAGGTGTCTATAGCAGTTTCCAAAAAACACCCGATGATGATCGGACGCAAACGTGTTTCTACGCGCTTGGATATGGGCTCACAACCATTGGTTTCTGGCTTGGGCTTTTTACGGGGTACAAATCTCACAAAACTGACCTCAAATTCATGCCCAGTGGGTCGTTTCCAATAAAATAAGACTAATTTGGGTCAAAACCGACACCGGAAATAAAACCGACTTTTAGCGACCAGGTCAAACCCCGGTCAAAGCCGCTTCCGAGACACAAAAAATAACCATTCAAGCATCAAATCCAACCCAAAAACAAGAAACACAAAAATACCCAACTCAAGGTCCAAAAACCGGACCCCCGCGCTCCAACTGACCCACTCGATCGAGTGGGCCCTTAAACAGGCTCGGCTGCGTTTGTTTGGGCCACTCGACCGAGTCAGCGTCTTACTCGGTCGAGTAACCCTAGACGAGGGTGCATGGCTTGCCTATATATACATCCTCTTGCATGCAATCAAAACTCTAACTTTACACATTCTTTAAGAACCCTAATCAACCCTCTACAACCCTAATCTCTACCCATCACTACTCATCATCTTCAACCCTAAACCCTAGCCTTTAGGAACCCTAAAACCACCATAACTTAACTTACATCAACCTCGATACTCCCGTTCAAAAGCCACAACCAAGCGAGTCACGTCCGAGACAAGAAACATGTAGGTTAAGGGTGCACAGTCCCGATTTCTTCTTTCTCTTCCTCTCTTTTTCTCGCGTCGTCCGTCCCGTCGTCGTTTCTTTTCGTTTTTTTTTTATTTTCTTTTCTTTCTTTTGTTGTCGCGTCTCTAATATCAATAATATTATTAGTATAAAACATTAAATTACTCGTCGATTCGTGTCGAGCGTGAGTGATGACGGGATAAAAAAAATCCGAATATACAAGGGTATTCCACCCAGCGTTGCCGGTCGCTTATCCCGATACTCCGATCGCTTGATTGTTGAGGCGAGTTAACATCAACAATAATTTTCTTATTTCATCATTATCGTCGCATATTCATCGTTTTTTTAACTATTTTCAATAAAACATTTTTTTTAATTAAGGTCGAAACCCGTTGATGCGGATCCGACATCATACAATCCGCAAGGATTTATTAAGATGTCGGGATGCAGAGGGAATCAAATTAAGTCTTTGATGGTGGGATTTGCCGTGGGTCCTACCAATCAATATACAACCAACTAATCCTAACGGTAGCTAGGGTAAGTCGGGTCGTGTCCACGGAGACGGTATTGTAGAGTCTAGACTAGGTCCACCTAAAACAAGGCTAAGTCACAAACAAACACAAAGAACTGATAATTGACAAACTATGATGGGAGAAGAGGTATGAACAAGACTAACAATGAACTAGCTATAACAAGAACTAATGAACAACTAAAGTTAACTAAACAATGAACTAGAGGAATGATAGCTAACAAAA
Organism: Agrostemma githago; assembly: GCA_958450325.1. Classification (NCBI taxonomy): domain Eukaryota; kingdom Viridiplantae; phylum Streptophyta; class Magnoliopsida; order Caryophyllales; family Caryophyllaceae; genus Agrostemma; species Agrostemma githago. The sequence continues at coordinate 18,484,165 of OY288241.1, read as the reverse complement.
ATGTTGAATCAAATATGGAAGGGAGTAGGGTTAGGTCGGGTTCTTAAATGTAGTAGGGTAATTGGGTGATCAAGGGTGTAGGCGTCTCTTGGCCACTAAGGTCGGTTTGCGCTCTCGCGCCAAAGCCAAAGTCCGCACTCTCGTGTCTAAGACTAGACCCAAATATTCATGCAAGATGCTACTCAAAACAAAAACATTCAACCACAAATTGAATACACAATGAGAAGAAGAGAACAAGTATGAGAAGCATTGACCACTACTACCCACACAAGCAAAACAACAAACACATAGTGTGCCCAATAAGTGACTAGCAACAAAGGAATCACCTTTACCCACAATCAAGCCCTAATCACCCATAATCCACACTTAATCCCCCTACTAACCCCACAAGGAATCTACTCACTCATAATGGAACTAACTATAACAATGTAAGAGAAATCAACATAAATAACCAAACATTCATCATGAACAAACAATAACAATAAGCAATATATAAAGATTCCAACTTGATGAATAAACAAAGAACAAAGTAAAAGGGAGAAGAGGATTATACAAAACTAGCAAAGGATGAAAAAACGATGAGAACTTGAATTAATAAGAAACCCAAATAAAACTCCAAGGTTGTCAAGCTTGGAATAATCTTCAAGAATCTCCTTAATACAAGACTAATTACAAATATTAACTAAAGATTAAAGGAAAATTAACTAGAGATGAAGAGAGGCTAATTAGGGTTTTGAATGCTTAAGAGAGGTCTAAAATAATCTAGGGTAAAGTAAGTTGCTTAAACAAAACAAGGGAGGAGTATTTATAGGGTTACAAGAATGAAGGAGGAAGATAAAAGAAGTCACGCGCAGCAGCTGGGCCATCCCGTCCGGGACGAGATGGTCCCGTCCGGGACGGAGTGGTCCCGACCGGGACGGGTTGGTCCCGACCGGGACGGGTCCAAAACAGAACCTACGCATTTTGTGCACCTCATCCCGGACGGGATGAGGTCCTTCCCGACGGGGATGGGTCTTGTAGGAATCCAATATGATCTTTAAGGTCCCTCCTTGCTTCTCATGGGCTTCTCATCGACTCTCGGGTCTTGGGATCGAGTCTAAGGGGCTCGGGATCGGGTCCCAAGGTCTCGGGATCGAATCCAAGGCATCGAGTGATCGTTCCTTCACTTCGTTGGCTCCAAAAAGTGTATGAAACGAGTCGGAATCGTTCCAATTCTTTATGAATGGTTTCGGGAACCTAAAACGAACTAGAGGAAGCATAAGTAGCCCATGAACCGCTCCCAAGGAGCGATTGAGCAAGAAAATGGGACCAAAACACAACAACTAGGCACTACAAACTTCACTTATCAACTCCCCCACACTTAACCCTTACTCGCCCTCGAGTAAGCGCAATCTAACTACTAAACTAGCCGAGCGGGTATTAGCGCACTCTACGCCCTTTCAACTCACGCGAGAACACTTAGAGGACAAGTGCTCTCCGCAAGGCAAGTGGGGTCTTGCGACAAAACTGTGGATGCAACCGGACACAAAAACACACAAACAAACAAACAAACATACAAACAAACAAGCAATCGGTTGCACCCAAGAAGAAACAAACACCGCTTCCCTCTAAAAAGCGGTGAAAGAAGCACCAGTTTAGGACTCAGGGCAAGTGACAACGTTCCCAAGCTAGCAATACAAACCAAAATGGACAAAACCCTAATAGTATGACGACAAAGCAACAAAAACATTGGTAACTTACCTAGGTTCCTCCTAACCTTCTAAGAACGTACTACGGGACGATCGGCGGGATGGAAAAAGAATGAACCACGGTGTTAGTCGACACTGTAGGTAAGTGAGACCCCGCCCCCTTTAGCGATGAGCCAAGAGGGTCGTTCCATGCTCAAAATCGCCCAACTATTCCAAGTAAAAAGGTGGATATGATTGCAAAATGAGGGAAGACCGATCATTACCGCTATCATCCTTCCTAGGGACTCGGTCCTTTGGTAGGCTCTTCACGGTAACGATCAGGAAAAGGCTTATTTTTGAGATGTGGGGATTCTTTTTGTGGGACGGTTTTCTTTTGGCATTTTTCTTTCTTTCGCATTTTTGCTTTGTGTGTTGCTATTCCATTTCTTTTTCATCTTTTGTATTTTCTTTTTGGCTTTTTGTGCCTTTTCTTTTTCTTCATTCTTTTCTTTCTTTCATTTTCTTTTCTTTGCCCTTTTGGCTTGATTTGAGTTGTAGGCATTTCTTTTTGCAACTAAGAAAGAGAGATTTCAACAAATTGCAAATTTATTTTTGGATATGTGTAGTAGGTAGGGGAATGGGTAAGTCGGGACGGGCCCTTCCCTTCAAACCCACAAAAAGGGGAGAACTTGGACTAATCAAACAATCTCAAACATGGTCACCTAAGAGATGGGACTCGGCAACCAAGGCCTTTTCACACTGTGGGTGGTCAAAATGGTCAAAATGCAAATCCCGTAGTAAATCCCTAGTAAGCTAGGTGGACTCAAGGTAAGAGACCAACGAAATCAATGATTTAGGGTCATTCCACTAGACTAAAGTCCAAGTCTCGACTCATACTACTAGAAAGGGAAAGTAAACACTTGCACACTAGCCTCAAAACCGGATTTTCGAAAACCGTTTACGCATTAGACACAAGTACACAACACAAAACAAAGACACGACAAAAACGAAAGAAAAAGAAACCGAAGGCAACAAAACAAAACAAAAACAAAACAAACACACAAAGAGAACAAACACCACCCCGAATTTCCAAATAAGCAACCAATCAACCACAAATCTTCACAACGCTCCACCCGAGCACACACCATCACAAATCTCCTCCACAGTCCACAAGAGATAAAGAGGAAAAAGGGATAGAAAGTCCTTCCAAAGTCAACGGTGATTAGGTGACCTACAAGGAAAAAGGGAGGCAAGCACAAACAACACAACATAATGACACAAAAAGAGAAAGGCACAAAAGAAAATCTTTTTTGATTTTTGTGAAAAAATTTCAAATTTTTATGGTTTTTAAAGATTTTTCGAAAAAACTACGAAAATAAAACTAACTACGATAGAATATCGCTCCCCCACACTTAAACCGAGCAATGTCCTCATGCTCGATCTTAGTGTATGGAGACACAAAAGAAAAGAAACTACGAAAATAAAGCTAAAAATCAAAAAGAAAAGTGGAGAAAAGGGTAGAATCTGTCCGGCCGGGGTGTAGTCAAGTCACCATGGGCCGAGACAAGAAAAGATATGGATGGGGGAAGAAATAAAAAGAAAGAAATAAAAGGAAATGGGAGGGGAGGACTAGGTGTAATCAAGTCACTTAGCCCGGATTCCGCCCAAATCCGACTAAATCCTACAAAAAGGGTGAAAATCTTGGAAATTTGGATTTTGAAATGACTCTCGATGTAGTCACGTCATCGAGAGTCGGGAGCAACAATTACCAAGGCCCCGAGGGCCACCATGACACAAAAGTGTACAAGGGGAATGGAATAAACAAAGGAAGACAAGCAATAAAAGACGGAAAAGAAAGGATAGTTGCCGTACCATGCGGGTAGCAACTCACTCGCTCCATCGTCTCATAGGTCGATATCGGCACGTAGCTAGTCGTCGTCATTGCTATTCCCCTCCAATCACGATATGGTTCCATGGTTGGAGCACAAAGGTACAAGGAGGTGGGTTTTGATGTGAAAGTCGGTGTAAAGCGAAGAGAAAATGAGGTAAATATGTGTATATGAAGTGTAGGGGTCATATGAAGGGTAAGGATAGGTAGGGAGGTTGGGAGGGGGTATAAAGTGGTAGGGTGGGCTCAAATGACAAAGAAGAGGCCAAAGGAGGAACAAGGCATCTCCCGGTCGGGATGGATGGTCCCGGTCGGGATGACATGCCCGTTCCGGTCGGGAAGCCCTCGTCCCGGTCGGGATGACACTCCAGAGAACCCGATTTTTGTCACACTCATCCCGATCGGGATGACATCCTTCCCGGTCGGGATGGTTCATCCTTCCCGGTCGGGATGCACTCTTCTCGGCAGGCCAGAGTCTTCTAACCGTTTATAGCTCCAAAAGCTCGTTCCAAGCTTCAAAAAACCGACTCCCCTTAGCACAATCCAAGCTCTAATAATAACTCCTCCTCTCTAGGATTTGTCTTCACTTCACACCTATCAAATGGGCTCAAAACATTCATCAAAATCTCTCCCTCACATCACTCATCAAAATACCAAATTACAAGAATTTCACAAAACCTAAAAATATTACAAGGAAGAGATATATACAATAGGACGGTTCTTTTGGAACTCCGTCAAACCAAGGATGGTGCACTCTTCAATTCTTTTTCAACAACACTATAACCAATTCCATCGCCCTCAAGGGCACGAAGAAACAAATCGAAGGCTCTTGCAAAGTCTTCAATCAAGCTAGTGGAATACCAACCTCCACTCCAAGGATCATCACATCCTAGCCCCGACGTTCCCGGGGCATCCCGATCTACTAAGTTCAATGGCTTGAACTTGTACTTTCGATCCTTCGGTATATACCCAAACGTCCATCTATCCTCATGTGGCCCCAAGGGAGGCTCATCTTTCTTCTTGTCTTGGCACTTGTCTTCAAACTCATGATATGGGCACTCATCCGCCCCAATCTCGGAATCATCGTCCTCAATTCCACAGAAGTCGTTCTTCAAGCTTTTACTCGTCCCATTCCCTAGATCGATGTCCTTCATGGCGGTGATCATTTTACAAGACTCATCATTAGTAGGCGAAGTGTTGCTTTGGAGGTCAAACACGAGCTTCTCGTCGCTTAGCTCAAATGTGATCCTACCATTCTTTACATCGATCATAGCACCGGCGGTGTGTAGAAATGGGCGCCCAAGGATAATGGGAGTGATAGCATCTTCCGGCATGTCAAGTACAAGGAAGTCGACCGGAATGAAGAACTTTTCGATTCTAATTGGCACATCTTCCAACATCCCCAAAGGTCGGTTGAGCGAACTATCGGCCATTTGGAGTGTAATGGAAGTACTCTTGAGCTCCTTCATCCCGAGTCGCTCACAAATGGAATACGGAATGATGCTTACACTCGCACCCAAATCACATAGTGCTCTCTCATTCTTGAAGTTACCTATGGTGCACGGGATCGAGAAACTACCCGGATCCTTCAACTTGGGAAGCGTAGAACCTTGAATAAGCTCTCTCACCACTCTTGTGAACGCTATGGTCTCTTCCTTGTCAACGGATCTCTTCCTAGCCAAGATTTCTTTCATGAATCTTCCATATGCCGGGATTTGGGTAAGTAAATCGGTAAATGGGACACTCACATCCAATTTCTTCACAATATTAAGGAACTTGTCATATTGGATATCCACCTTGGTCTTCATTTGCCTTGTTGGGAAAGGCAACTTGATTTGAATCTTGCTTTGCTCAATAGGGGTGGACTTCTCAAATGACACTTTCCCTTTACCCTTGTCTTTTCCTTGAAGTGGGGGAAGCTTGTCTTCTTGGGGTTTCTCAATCTCCCACAAGACTTGCTCCTCAATTGGACTTCCCCAAGATTGAATCTTCTTGAATTGGAGACATAACTTCTTTCATTCGTACATGCTCATTAGGGTGTGTGGGAGAGTTATAAGATGAACCACTCCTCGTGGTAATAGCATTCACATGCTCGAATTTTGCCATTTCACCTTGAGGAGGTAACTGCCCCTTTTGCCTTGAAGAGCTACCCGAAGCAAGTTGAGCTATTTGGGTCCCGAGCATCTTCATATGAGCATCTCTTGCGAAGTTATCCCTTTGAAGTTGAGTAATGATTTCTTGTTGGGTTCTTTGTGTCTCCAATTGACTCCTTTGCATGTTCAACATTGACTTTTGCATGTCGAAATCCCGAGGAGGAGATTGTTGGTTATGAGGAGTGTTTGTGATGGCTAGAGGAATGTCATAATCATGAGTAGGAGACCGACTCCTTGGCTTACTTTCTTGTCGGTTACCTTGGGTTGCTTGTTGTAGTTTATGGTTGCCTTGGAACCCATGAGATTTGCCTTGATTAAGGCCTTGATTGTTGCCATGGTTGTATTTTTGATGTCCTTGGTTATGTTGGTTTCCTTGGAAACCACCTTGATTGAGATTCCCTTGTTGGAACCCTTGATTGTTGTTGAAGGTACCTTGGTTATTTTGCTTGAAGTTGTTGAATGGCCTTAGGTTGCCTTGATAACCTTGCTATCCTTGATTGTTGTCCCTTAAGGGAGGTGGAACATAGGGTCGGTGTTGTAGAGCTTGTTGTTGAGAAACTTGATGGGAAGCTTGGTACATATTAGGATAAGGGGCACCTTGCTTGAACGCTTGAAAGGCGTTCACTTGCTCAATACTTCCCCGACAATGTATAGGCTCATGTACAACTATCCCACAAGTATCGCACATCCCATAATAAGGTGTATGAGGTACAACTCCCAAAGCATTAACTTCATAAATCGAGTGTTGGTTGGAGGAACTAGCGCTTTGAACTTGATTGAGGTGGCTTTGGTGCTTCTTGTCAATGGTCTCCACGTAAGTTTTTAATTGAGCTCCAAGGTCAATGCTTAGTTGTGTGATAGCATCGACCTCGTGCCTACCTCCTCGATTCGCCTTCCTAGGCCTTGAGTATTGGGAATCGTGGACCGCCATCTCTTCAATTCGTGACCAAGTTTGGTCATCATCCACCTCGGTAAACCTTCCATTCGATCCCATATTGAGTATGGCCCTTGAGTCTTCATATAACCCGTTCCAAAATTGTTGAACAAGGAACCATTGTGATAGACCATGGTGAGGGCAAGAGCGGATCAAGGCTTTGAATCTTTCCCAAGCTTCATAGAGGCTTTCTTCATCACGTTGTTGGAATCCCGTGATAGAGGCTCTCAATAAATTTGTCTTCTCCAGGGGATAGAATTGTTGGTAAAAAGCCAATGCTAGCTTCTTCCAAGTATCAATACCAAGAGTCGCCTTGTCTAACCCTTTGAACCATTGCTTTGCCTTACCGATCAAAGAGAAAGGAAATAGTACTCACCGGATTTGGTCTTGGGTTATGCCCGGTTGTGAAATAGCATCGCAATAATCCGAAAAGGTTTCCATGTGTTGATAAGGATCTTCGGTTGGTAACCCATTAAATTGGCTTCGCTCGACCAATTGGAGAAATTGAGTCTTTGCCACAAAATTGCCGGTATATGCCTCCGGTAAAGCGGTTGGACCGGGCAAGACATCCTCTGTAAACGTCGAGTGTGAAGAGAACTTAGGCATTATTGGATATGCGGGAGAGGACGGTGTAGATGGTGTTGATGTAGAAGTAGAGAGGGAACTAGGTTGAGAAGTACCAAAAGGATTTATGAAGATCCCTTCGGTATTGCCTTGAGGTTGCTCGATAAAGTCGGATCCTTGGGCTTGTTCTTCGTTGGTATTGCTAGCACTTGGTTGAGAGATTCTAACCCGGCCAATCGTCCGTTGGCGAAAGGCTCTAAAGAGTCTTTCCGGCTCTGGATTGAAGAGAAAGAATTTGCCTCCCCCCCTAGGCATACACTACACACTAGAGCAAACGTGAGAACACCTAGTGCTTTACGGGTCCAAAACAGAACCTACGCATTTTGTGCACCTCATTCCGGACGGGATGAGGTCCTTCCCGACGGGGATGGGTCTTGTAGGCCTCCAATATGATCTTTAAGGTCCCTCCATGCTTCTCATGGGCTTCTCATCGACTATCGGGTCTTGGGATCGAGTCTAAGGGGCTCGGGATCGGGTCCCAAGGTCTCGGGATCGAATCCAAGGCATCGAGTGATCGTTCCTTCACTTTGTTGGCTCCAAAAAGTGTATGAAACGAGTCGGAATCGTTCCAATTCTTTATGAATGGTTTCGGGAACCTAAAACGAACTAGAGGAAGCATAAGTAGCCCATGAACCGCTCCCAAGGAGCGATTGAGCAAAGAAAATAGGACCAAAACACAACAACTAGGCACTACAAACTTCACTTATCAACTCCCCCACACTTAACCCTTACTCGCCCTCGAGTAAGCACAAACTAACTACTAAACTAGCCGAGCGGGTATTAGCGCACTCTACGCCCTTTCAACTCACGCGAGAACACTTAGAGGACAAGTGCTCTCCGCAAGGCAAGTGGGGTCTTGCGACAAAACTGTGGATGCAACCGGACACAAAAACACACAAACAAACAAACATACAAACAAACAAGCAATCGGTTGCACCCAAGAAGAAACAAATACCGCTTCCCTCTAAAAAGCGGTGAAAGAAGCACCAGTTTAGGACTCAGGGCAAGTGACAACGTTCCCAAGCTAGCAATACAAACCAAAATGGACAAAACCCTAATAGTATGACGACAAAGCAACAAAAACATTGGTAACTTACCTAGGTTCCTCCTAACCTTCTAAGAACGTACTACGGGACGATCGGCGGGATGGAAAAAGAATGAACCACGGTGTTAGTCGACACTGTAGGTAAGTGAGACCCCGCCCCCTTTAGCGATGAGCCGAGAGGGTCGTTCCATGCTCAAAATCGCCCAACTATTCCAAGTAAAAAGGTGGATATGATTGCAAAATGAGGGAAGACCGATCATTACCGCTATCATCCTTCCTAGGGACTCGGTCCTTTGGTAGGCTCTTCACGGTAACGATCGGGAAAAGGCTTATTTTTGAGATGTGGGGATTCTTTTTGTGGGACGGTTTTCTTTTGGCATTTTTCTTTCTTTCGCATTTTTGCTTTGTGTGTTGCTATTCCATTTCTTTTTCATCTTTTGTATTTTCTTTTTGGCTTTTTGTGCCTTTTCTTTTTCTTCATTCTTTTCTTTCTTTCATTTTCTTTCATTTTCTTTTCTTTGCCCTTTTGGCTTGATTTGAGTTGTAGGCATTTCTTTTTGCAACTAAGAAAGAGAGATTTCAACAAATTGCAAATTTATTTTGTGGATATGTGTAGTAGGTAGGGGAATGGGTAAGTCGGGACGGGCCCTTCCCTTCAAACCCACAAAAAGGGGAGAACTTGGACTAATCAAACAATCTTAAACATGGTCACCTAAGAGACGGGACTCGGCAACCAAGGCCTTTTCACACTGTGGGTGGTCAAAATGGTCAAAATGTAAATCCCGTAGTAAATCCCTAGTAAGCTAGGTGGACTCAAGGTAAGAGACCAACGAAATCAATGATTTAGGGTCATTCTACTAGACTAAAGTCCAAGTCTCGACTCATACTACTAGAAAGGGAAAGTAAACACTTGCACACAAGCCTCAAAACCGGGTTTTCGAAACCATTTACGCAATAGACACAAGTACACAACACAAAACAAAGACACGACAAAAACGAAAGAAAAAGAAACCAAAGGCAACAAAACAAAACAAAAACAAAACAAACACACAAAGAGAACAAACACCACCCCGAATTTCCAAATAAGCAACCAATCAACCACAAATCTTCACAACGCTCCACCCGAGCACACACCATCACAAATCTCCTCCACAGTCCACAAGAGATAAAGAGGAAAAAGGGATAGAAAGGCCTTCCAAAGTCAACGGTGATTAGGTGACCTACAAGGAAAAAGGGAGGCAAGCACAAACAACACAACATAATGACACAAAAAGAGAAAGACACAAAAGAAAATCTTTTTTGATTTTTGTGAAAAACTTTCAAATTTTTATGGTTTTTAAAGATTTTTCGAAAAAACTACGAAAATAAAACTAACTAAGATAGAATATCGCTCCCCCACACTTAAACCGAGCAATGTCCTCATGCTCGATCGTAGTGTATGGAGACACAAAAGAAAAGAAACTACGAAAATAAAGCTAAAAATCAAAAAGAAAAGTGGAGAAAAGGGTAGAATGTGTCCGGCCGGGGTGTAGTCAAGTCACCATGGGCCGAGACAAGAAAAGATATGGATGGGGGAAGAAATAAAAAGAAAGAAATAAAAGGAAATGGGAGGGGAGGACTAGGTGTAATCAAGTCACCTAGCCCGGATTCAGCCAAAATCCGACTAAATCCTACAAAAAGGGTGAAAATCTTGTAAATTTGGATTTTGAAATGACTCTCGATGTAGTCACGTCATCGAGAGTCGGGAGCAACAATTACCAAGGCCCCGAGGGCCACCATGACACAAAAGTGTACAAGGGGAATGGAATAAACAAAGGAAGACAAGCAACAAAAGACGGAAAAGAAAGGATAGTTGCCGTACCATGCGGGTAGCAACTCACTCGCTCCATCGTCTCGTAGGTCGATATCGGCACGTAGCTAGTCGTCGTCATTGCTATTCCCCTCCAATCACGATATGGTTCCATGGTTGGAGCACAAAGGTATAAGGAGGAGGGTTTTGATGTGGAAGTCGGTGTAAAGCGAAGAGAAAATGAGGTAAATATGTGTATATGAAGTGTAGGGGTCATATGAAGGGTAAGGATAGGTAGGGAGGTTGGGAGGGGGTATAAAGTGGTAGGGTGGGCTCAAATGACAAAGAAGAGGCCAAAGGAGGAACAAGGCATCTTCCCGGTCAGGATGGATGGTCCCGGTCGGGATGACATGCCCGTCCCAGTCGGGAAGCCCTCATCCCGGTCGGGATGACACTCCAAAGAACCCGATGTTTGGCACACTCATCCCGATCGGGATGACATCCTTCCCGGTCGGGATGGTTCATCCTTCCCGGTCGGGATGCACTCTTCTCGGGAGGCCAGAGTCTTCTAACCGTTTATAGCTCCAAAAGCTTGTTCCAAGCTTCTAAAAACCGACTCCTCTTAGCACAATCCAAGCTCTAACAATAACCCCTCCTCTCTAGGATTCGTCTTCACTTCACAACTATCAAATGGGCTCAAAACATTCATCAAAATCCCTCCCTCACATCACTCATCAAAATACCAAATTACAAGAATTTCACAAAACCTAAAAATATTTCAAGGAAGAGATATATACAATAGGACGGTTCTTTTGGAACTCCGTCAAACCAAGGATGGTGCACTCTTCAATTCTTTTTCAACAACACTATAACCAATTCCATCGCCATCAAGGGCACGAAGAAACAAATCGAAGGCTCTTGCAAAGTCTTCAATCAAGGTAGTGGAATACCAACCTCCACTCCAAGGATCATCACATCCTAGCCTCGACGTTCTCGGGGCATCCCGATCTACTAAGTTCAATGGCTTGAACTTGTACTTTCGATCCTTCGGTATATACCCAAACGTCCATCTATCCTCATGTGGCCCCAAGGGAGGCTCATCTTTCTTCTTGTCTTAGCACTTGTCTTCAAACTCATGATATGGGCACTCATCCGCCCCAATCTCGGAATCATCGTCCTCAATTCCACAGAAGTCGTTCTTCAAGCTTTTACTCGTCCCATTCCCTAGACCGATGTCCTTCATGGCGGTGATCATTTTACAAGACTCATCATTAGTAGGCGAAGTGTTGCTTTGGAGGTCAAACACGAGCTTCTCGTCGCCTAGCTCAAATGTGATCCTACCGTTCTTTACATCGATCATAGCACCGGCGGTGTGTAGAAATGGGCGCCCAAGGATAATGGGAGTGATAGCATCTTCCGGCATGTCAAGTACAAGGAAGTCGACCGGAATGAAGAACTTTTCGATTCTAATTCGCACATCTTCCAACATCCCCAAAGGTTGGTTGAGCGAACTATCTGCCATTTGGAGTGTAATATAAGTACTCTTGAGCTCCTTCATCCCGAGTCGCTCACAAATGGAATACGGAATGATGCTTACACTCGCACCCAAATCACATAGTGATCTCTCATTCTTGAAGTTACCTATGGTGCATGGGATCGAGAAACTACCCAGATCCTTCAACTTGGGAAGCGTAGAACCATGAATAAGTTCTCTCACCACTCTTGTGAACGCTATGGTCTCTTCCTTGTCGACGGATCTCTTCCTAGCCAAGATTTCTTTCATGAATCTTTCATATGCCGGGATTTAGGTAAGTAAATCGGTAAATGGGACACTCACATCCAATTTCTTCACAATATTAAGGAACTTGTCATATTGGATATCCACCTTGGTCTTCATTTGCCTTGTTGGGAAAGGCAACTTGATTTGAATCTTGCTTTGCTCAATAGGGGTGGACTTCTCAAATGACACTTTCCCTTTACCCTTGTCTTTTCCTTGAAGTGGGGGAAGCTTGTCTTCTTGGTGTTTCTCAATCTCCCACAAGACTTGCTCCTCAATTGGATTTCCCAAGCTTGAATCTTCTTGAATTGGAGACATAACTTCTTTCATTGGTACATGCTCATTAGGGGGTGGGGGAGAGTTATAAGATGAACCACTCCTCTTGGTAATAGCATTCACATGCTCGAATTTTGCCATTTCACCTTGAGGAGGTAATTACCCCTTTTGCCTTGAAGAGCTACCCGAAGCAAGTTGAGCTATTTGGGTCTCGAGCATCTTCATATGAGCATCTCTTACCAAGTTATCCCTTTGAAGTTGAGTAATGATTTCTTACTGGGTTCTTTGTGTCTCCAATTGACTCCTTTGCATGTCCAACATTGACTTTTGCATGTCAAAATCCCGAGGAGGAGATTGTTGGTTATGAGGAGTGTTGGTGATGGCTAGAGGAATGCCATAATCATGAGTAGGAGACCGACTCCTTGGCTTACTTTCTTGTCGATTACCTTGGGTTGCTTGTTGTAGTTGATGGTTCCCTTGGAACCCATGAGAGTTGCCTTGATTAAGGCCTTGATTGTTGCCATGGTTGTAGTTTTGATGTCCTTGGTTATGTTGGTTTCCTTGGAAACCACCTTGATTGAGATTCCCTTGTTGGAACCCTTGATTGTTGTTGAAGGTACCTTGGTTATTTTGCTTGAAGTTGTTGAATGGCCTTGGGTTGCCTTGATAACCTTGGTATCCTTGATTGTTGTCCCTTAAGGGAGGTGGAACATAGGGTCGGTGTTGTAGAGCTTGTTGTTGAGAAGCTTGAAGGGAAGCTTGGTACATATTAGGATAAGGGGCACCTTGCTTGAACGCTTGAAAGGCGTTCACTTGCTCAATACTTCCCCGACAATGTATAGGCTCATGTCCAACTATCCCACAAGTATCGCACATTCCATAATAAGGTGTATGAGGCACAACTCCCAAAGCATTAACTTCATAAATCGAGTGTTGGTTGGAGGAACTAGCGCTTTGAACTTGATTAAGGTGGCTTTGGAGCTTCTTGTCAATGGTCTCCACGTAAGTTTTTAATTGAGCTCCAAGGTCAATGCTTAGTTGTGTGATAGCATCAACCTCGTGCCTACCTCCTCGATTCGCCTTCCTAGGCCTTGAGTATTGGGAATCGTGGACCGCCATCTCTTCAATTCGTGACCAAGTTTGGTCATCATCCACCTCGGTAAACCTTCCATTCGTTCCCATATTGAGTATGGCCCTTGAGTCTTCATATAACCCGTTCCAAAATTGTTGAACAAGGAACCATTGTGATAGACCATGGTGAGGGCAAGAGCGGATCAAGGCTATGAATCTTTCCCAAGCTTCATAGAGGCTTTCTTCATCACGTTGTTGGAATCCTATGATAGAGGCTCTCAATAAATTTGTCTTCTCCGGGGGATAGAATTGTTGGTAAAAAGCCAATGCTAGCTTCTTCCAAGTATCAATACCAAGAGTCGCCTTGTCTAACCCTTTGAACCATTTCTTTGCCTTACCGATCAAAGAGAAAGGAAATAGTACCCACCGGATTTGGTCTTGGGTTATGCCCGGTTGTGAAATAGCATCGCAATAATCCGAAAAGGTTTCCATGTGTTGATAAGGATCTTCGGTTGGTAACCCATTAAATTGGCTTCGCTCGACCAATTGGATAAATTGAGTCTTTGCCACAAAATTGCCGGTATATGCCTCCGGTAAAGCGGTTGGACCGGGCAAGACATCCTCCGTAAACGTCGAGTGTGAAGAGAACTTAGGCATTATTGGATATGCGGGAGAGGACGGTGTAGATGGTGTTGATGTAGAAGTGGAGGGGGAACTAGGTTGAGAAGTACCAAAAGGATTTATGAAGATCCCTTCGGTATTGCCTTGAGGTTGCTCGATAAAGTCGGATCCTTGGGCTTGTTCTTCGTTGGTATTGCTAGCACTTGGTTGAGAGATTCTAACCCGGCCAATCATCCGTTGGCGAAAGGCTCTAAAGACTCTTTCCGACTCTGGATTGAAGAGAAAGAATTTGCCTCCCCCCCTAGGCATACACTACACACTAGAGCAAACGTGAGAACACCTAGTGCTTTATGGGCACTAGGCAAAGACAATAAACGAGCGCTACCCAAGACAAAGAGAAAAAGAAGCTAAAGAAATTAAGAAAAAACGTACACAATATTCACAAGAGATAGAAGAAGAGCACAAGAAGGGTAACTAAGTCAAGCTAATAAGTAAACTAAGTCTAAACATGCACCGTCCCCGGCAACGGCGCCAAATTGATGGTGAGATTTGTCGTGGGTCCTACCGATCAATATACAACCAACTAATCCTAACGGTAGATAGGGTAAGTCGGGTCGTGTCCATGGAGATGGTATTGTAGAGTCTAGACTAGGTCCACCTAAAACAAGGCTAAGTCACAAACAAACACAAAGAACTGATAATTGACAAACTATGATGGGAGAAGAGGTATGAACAAGACTAACAATGAACTAGCTATAACAAGAACTAATGAACAACTAAAGTTAAATAAACAATGAACTAGAGGAATGATAGCTAACAAAAAGGATGAATCAAATATGGAAGGGAGTAGGGTTAGGTCGGGTTCTTAAATGTAGTAGGGTAATTGGGTGATCAAGGGTGTAGGCGTCTTTTGGCCACTAAGGTCGGTTTGCGCTCTCGCGCCAAAGCCAAAGTCCGCACTCTCGTGTCTAAGACTAGACCCGAATATTCATGCAAGATGCTACTCAAAACACAAACATTCAACCACAAATTGAATACACAATGAGAAGAAGAGAACAAGTATGAGAAAAATTGGCCACTACTACCCACACAAGCAAAACAACAAACACATAGTGTGCCCAATAAGTGACTTGCAACAAAGGAATCACCTTTACCCACAATCAAGCCCTAGTCACCCATAATCCACACTTAATCCCCCTACTAACCCCACAAGGAATCTACTCACTCGTAACGGAACTAACTATAACAATGGTAAGAGAAATCAACATAAATAACCAAACATTCATCATGAACAAACAATAACAATAAGCAATATGTAAAGATTCAAACTTGATGAATAAACAAAGAACAAAGTAAAAGGGAGAAGAGGATTATACCAAACTAGCAAAGGATGAAAAAAAGATGAGAACTTGAATTAATAAGAAACCCAAATAAAACTCCAAGGTTGTCAAGCTTGGAATAATCTTCAAGAATCTCCTTAATACAAGACTAATTACAAATATTAACTAAAGATTAAAGGAAAATTAACTAGAGATGAAGAGAGGCTAATTAGGGTTTTGAATGCTTAAGAGAGGTCTAAAATAATCTAGGGTAAAGTAAGTTGCTTAAACAAAACGAGGGAGGAGTATTTATAGAGTTACAAGAATGAAGGAGGAAGATAAAAGAAGTCACGCGCAGCAGCTGGGCCATCCCGTCCGGGACGAGATGGTCCCGTCCGGGACGGAGTGGTCCCGACCGGGACGGGTTGGTCCCGACCGGGACGGGTCCAAAACAGAACCTACGCATTTTGTGCACCTCATCCCGGACGGGATGAGGTCCTTCCCGACGGGGATGGGTCTTGTAGGTCTCCAATATGATCTTTAAGGTCCCTCCTTGCTTCTCATGGGCTTCTCATCGACTCTCGGGTCTCGGGATCGAGTCTTAGGGGCTCGGGATCGGGTCCCAAGGTCTCAGGATCGAATCCAAGGCATCGAGTTATCGTTCCTTCACTTCGTTGGCTCCAAAAAGTGTATGAAACGAGTCGGAATCGTTCCAATTCTTCATGAATGGTCTCGGGAACCTGAAACGAACTAGAGGAAGCATAAGTAGCCCATGAACCGCTCCCAAGGAGCGATTCCGCAAGGAAAACGGGACCAAAACACAATAACTAGGCACTACAAACTACACTTATCAGTCTTTAATTCAAGCGTCATTCTTTAGATTTGATACCAATTCAATAATTGGATATCGTATCTAAACGAATTAATCAAGTAAATTTAACTAATACGAAGTCATTGATGCTAAAAAATAAATGCGGAGACAATCTATTTCGTATTTGGTTGGTTTAAAACGATTTATAAACATATTTTTTAGATTTAACTCTAAATATTCGATATCGATTTAGTAATCGAATAGCAGATATTATGAGTATCAAAGTACGAATCGAGCAGAAATTGTACAATATTTTTGCCCGATTCATCAATTTTCCAAAATCAAAAAGCAATTTCGAAATTAACAACAAGTTGCGAAACGATCCCCGGTTCGTACAGGGGGCACTCGATTGAGTGCCTAGCCCACTCGGTCGAGTGGCACCCCAAAAACGAGGCAGAAGCTCTTTTTGGCCACCACTCAGTCGAGTCTCGCAATGACTCGATCGAGTGGCTTCTCACTCGGTCGAGTTCTTCAATAACTCGATCGAGTGACGTCTAAAAAGCGGGAGAACCTTTTTCCGAGGACTACTCGGTCGAGTCCTTCAATGACACGATCGAGTGGGGCCTTATCACGTCAAAGTCGTGAGTTCCCCAATGCTTTTCTAGTCTCGACAATACTTTTCTATGACTTCGGTCAACGCGTGTCAAATCAATCACGTGTCATACAACTTTTCAAAACCATGCATCGTGCCATTTAGGTCATTCCATATCATTCTATATTTTTGCAAACCGTTATTATCGTTATCATCATTACTAATCGTTTGTTCTATTCTTGTTCATCTATTTCCGTTATTCGTTTTATTGTACTAAAATGAATCCGAATGCTAAATACAACATTGACGTTAATATTAGATGCATTGAATCGATTTAGCAACCCATTCAATTATTCACATGTTTAGGCAAAAAACCTGTTTGCATATCATTCCATCGTATTACTAACGCGCGTATTTCAAAATCAAACGATATCTTAGTAGAGGCCACTAATGTGCGGGCGGGGTTGGGTGTTCTTTGTGAACTTCCCAACACGTACCCTCACCTCTTACTCAGAACCTCGGTTTCCGGATGTCCGAAACCGTTGGCGCACGAGAGTCATTCAATACACGGTATCCGATAATGTCGGTATCGGTATCAAATGCAAAGGGACGAGCCCAATAAACTCTGACATCCGAACGGGCCATACTTTGTGCATGGCCCACTAAGATATATAGTGGGTTCGAATGGACCCGAACTTCCATAAAGTTTGGTGACGACTCCACTTTGATTTAAATTTCAATTCGACCCATCTCATATGGAGATTCATTCGCCTCCCCAAACCCGTGCGTGGCCGCGTCGGGGTGGACCTATGTCATGTCCACACCATTTATCTAAGGGTGAGACGTTCACAATTTTTAATTGTTTATTTGTAAAGGAGACAATAAATTAGAGAAAAACAGGATAATGAGATATGCAATAAAAAGAGGGAACTCATTATCGGTTTGGTGCTATTTGAAAAAAAATTGGTGGTCGTTTCAAACTATTTAAGTTATGGTTAATGGATCCACCTCATCGTTTGTTTTAATTTTTTTTTGTAATGGCATACTATCGTACACCATGCTCTTCAAAGTGGTGCCAACTGACTCGAGGAAGGAAATTTTAATACCATGCTACAATAATATACCATTGTGGGGGATAACGGTATACATTGGAAAAATCACCGCACATTATATTCATCAACCATTTTTCAAATCCTACAAATTCATATACACACAAACTCATCCACAATATACATCATTCATCTGGAACAACTCATCCACAATACGACCCTTTTTCCACCTAATCAACAACTCAATCCAACAACAATCCTCGAATGTAACGTAAAATTTCAACGACGATATTCAATTAAGTAAAAGATTGACAACAATAACAAATTAACTAAAAGTTTAATGTCGTTCATTAACTAATAGCAAACCTATCTTCTAGCATTACGACCTCTTTTCCGCTCTGTTTATAATTCCCCGATGTCCGTGTCTTGGGTGGTCCGAGACGTCAATTATCTAACATTATTAACTAACAGTAAACCTTGACAGTCTTTGTAACACCCCGTATTTTTTAACATTCTAGTTATTTTTAATAACGATTAATATTAATAAATCGAGTCTCAACAAAATATTTTAAATAATATTCGAAAATTCAATTTTTGTGGCTTTGGAACTTTTCTATTTCACTTCACAGTTTGCGAAATTGAAACATCTATCGTTATCGCAATTCTGCACGGTTTAGTAAAATGGTTCCTATTTTACTCCGATTGAGGCATTTTGTAATCCCCTATAAATTCTAACACAATACAGTGGCGGAAACACTGTAGATTTGGGATTAAAACACACCGATGTTCTAAATTTTATAAAAAGAACGGTCAGTCAATACAAATGCTACTTTTCACAAAAGGGATAAAAATAAAAATTCTCCAAATGGGTTTAACAATCCAAAAATTAATATAAATTAAGTAGAGTAGGATCCATGTTATTCGCTAGCTCACACCCAAACCCAGCAGAAAATTACCTGTCATGATATAAACATAACAGCCACAATTCAGTGGAGAGTAACGACGACGTTCTCCCAGCCATATTACATGACATTAAAGCATAATTACTATTATATCAAAATAATTGAAATTAGAAAACATTTAAAACGATATAGTAAAATAATTCAAAATGATTGCCAACTTCTAAGTCAATATCAATCAATAATAGTAGCGGCGTTATGGATATGAATCAGTGCAACAGAATAGACTTTCACTAGGAGAATACAAAAAACTAGCTTCGAGAACTCAGTCAAAACAAATTAGACTTCGGTTTCTAACTAGGCAACGCAACCATACTAGGACAACGACTTATCAATGCGAGGTCCTAGCTTAAGTAAATATGCACACCCGTCCTGGAACACCAAATGTGCCCAGTTTCACCTTCCTTGTGGGTTCGACCCCTACTTTCACTAACTACTAGTTTGTGTTAGAAGTGGATAAATATTTTAATTTGGAGGCTCACGACAAGCCTAGCCAACTATTGGCGCCGTTGCCGGGGAATATACTTGTATATATGTAATTTCATATTTCAAAAAAAGAAAAAAAAAGGAGAAAAAAAATTGAAAATTTAAAAAAAAAAAGAAAAAGAAAAAAGAAACCCGGCTAGGTGAAAACTCGCAAGGGTGAGCGCCTAGGCAAAAATGGGTATATGGCCGAGGACGGAGTGAAAACCCGAAAGGGCGCTCCGGGTAAAATGAAGAAACGAGAAGCGTGCCATGAGAGTAGAAGTGAGGAATAAAAGCTAAATCGAAAACCCGCAAGGGCGGGCGGTTTAGGCAAAATGAGGGATTAAGAAAAAAAAGAAATCATTATTTTGATTACTATTTTTGCTATTTCTTCATGATTCGGGAGTCATAAGGAGGTTAGAAGGGTGATTCGGGTTTAGGATTATCTTAGAGTTGGAGTGATAAGTGGATGTCAACTACATGTTTTTATTCGTCAACCGTTTTTCTGTAGTTGGTGTTGTGATTTTTTGTGTGTGAGCGGGCATTGATTGTAGTATGGTCTTGGTGAATAGGTTATTTTACTCCTTTGACCATATATATTTTTTGAGAGAGATGTTATAAGGAGGGGGTGTGAGAGTCGAGAGTAGTTTTTGGTTGTATCAAGCTACCTACGCTTCGCTGTATAGACCTTGTGGCGGATCATTATTTTGATTTAATTTACTCGAGGACGAGTAAAGGTCTAAGCGTGGGGATGTTTGATTAGTCTAGTTTAGTAGGGATTAATAAGGGTCACTTAGTTGACTATTTTGAAGATTTGGGTGTGTTTTGACGGATTATTGTGTGCATGTCGTAATTGATGGGTTAATATAATAAATTGTGTAATTAGGTGGATTAAAGGGTGAAAAGTAATATGGGTTGTAATTGAAATGTTTATTGGGTTAAAGTGTCAACAATCCTTTGGAAGTGAAGACAAATCAAGCCCAAAGTGAAAGTGGAAGCTCAGACCAAGTAGAAGAAAGAAGTGGAGGATTTCTAAAATCCGCTGCCAGCGGATTTTCCAAATTCCGCTGCCAGCGGAATTTGTTGCCAGCGGATTTCCAAAAATCCGCTGCCAGCGGCAGAAATTTATGCATAGGATTCCTTCTTGTATTCTTTTTCGCATAGGATTCTTTCTCTAGTCTTTTGTTCTTCTTCTTTACTCACCTCTTTTATTCTTCTTATTCATTATGAGGCATTTTATGAGGCTTTATGAGCCGTTGATGAAGATGCTCCATTGATGACTATATAAAGAGGGGAAGTTCACCATCACATTCATCATCCAACACATCAATCATCACTTGTAATTCTCAAAAACACATACATTTTCTAGTTTATTTTGCAAGTATTTCTTTTGTATGGAGGGCTAAGTTCTTATTCTTGGAACAAGTAGTTGAAGCCTTTCAAGTTAGTGAATTGTAAGACTCATTTCTATTTTATTTTTATATTAGAATATCAAGTTTAATTTGCATTATTTCTTGGTTTGTTAATTCATCTTCTAGCTTGGTCACCTAGTTTTTGTTATATATAAACCATTGCCAGAATAGTTGAATGAATCTTTTGTTTGTTTAACTATATCCGAGTAGCAAATATAATTCACCAATTCGGATGCTTTTCATCGTTGTTGAGTTATAAGGATTAAACTTGTATGAAACAAAGTGATACCGCTTGAGTAATCATTCTTCATCTTTGCTAAATTTCATCGTTTTATTCTACATATTGATACGATTTAGACGGTTGATTTAAGTTGACAATATCGTAAGGGTTATCTGAGTATGCTTCTCATATCTTATAACTATTAATAAGTGGAATTGGAAGTCGATTAAACTTCATAGCTAAGTATTCTAATATAAATTGTAAAGTAGACGAGTCAATGATCAATCCGTTAAACTTGATGGTGGATATTGCTTGGTCCAAGTATTTTTCGCATATTTGTTACATCGGTTATTCATATTAATTTATTTAGCTAATTTATTTTATTAGTTTTTTTAGACTTAGAAACAACACATTAAAATCCCCCCATTTGGTTACTTTTATATAGATTTACACACACTTAAACGGCATAATCACCTTCCTTGTGGGTTCGACCCCTGCTTTCACTAACTACTAGTTTGTGTTAGAAGTGGATAAATATTTTAATTTGGAGGCTCACGACAAGCCTAGCCAAATTATGGCGCCGTTGCCGGGGAATATACTTGTATATACTTATATATATATATATATATATGTGTGTGTGATTTCATATTTCAAAAAAAGAAAAAAAAAAAGAGAAAAAAAAGAGAAAAATAAAATCGAAAAAAAATTGAAAATTTTTTTTATAAAAAAAGAAAAGAAAAAGAAAAAAGAAACCCGTCTAGGTGAAAACTCGTAAGGGCGAGCGCCTAGGCAAAAATGGGTATATGGTCGAGGACGGAGTGAAAACATGAAAGGGCGCTCCGGGTAAAATGAAGAAACGAGAAGCGTGCCATGAGAGTAGAAGTGAGGAATAAAAGCTAAATCGAAAACCCGCAAGGGCGGGCGGTTTAGGCAAAATGAGGGATTAGGAAAAAAAAGAAATCATTATTTTGATTACTATTTTTGCTATTTCTTCATGATTCGGGAGTCATAAGGAGGTTAGAAGGGTGATTCGGGTTTAGGATCATCTTAGAGTTGGAGTGATAAGTGGATGTCAACTACATGTTTTTATTTGTCAACCGTTTTTCTGTAGTTGGTGTTGTGATTTTTTGTGTGTGAGCGGGCATTGATTGTAGTATGGTCTTGGTGAATAGGTTATTTTACTCCATTGACCATATATATTTTTTGAGAGAGATGTTATAAGGAGGGGGTGTGAGAGTCGAGAGTAGTTTTTGGTTGTATCAAGCTACCTACGCTTCGCTGTATATACCTTGTGGCGGATCATTATTTTGATTTAATTTACTCGAGGACGAGTAAAGGTCTAAGCGTGGGGATGTTTGATTAGTCTAGTTTAGTAGGGATTAATAAGGGTCACTTAGTTGACTATTTTGAAGATTTGGTTGTGTTTTGACGGATTATTGTGTGCATGTCGTAATTGATGGGTTAAAATAATAAAATGTGTAATTAGGTGGATTAAAGGGTGAAAAGTAATATGGGTTGTAATTGAAATGTTTATTGGGTTAAAGTGTCAACAATCCTTTGGAAGTGAAGACAAATCAAGCCCAAAGTGAAAGTGGAAGCCCAGACCAAGTAGAAGAAAGAAGTGGAGGATTTCTAAAATTCGCTGCCAGCAGATTTTCCAAATTCCGCTGCCAGCGGAATTTCTTGCCAGCGGATTTCCAAAAATCCGCTGCCAGCGGCAGAAATTTAGGCATGGGATTCCTTCTTGGATTCTTTTTCGCATAGGATTCTTTCTCTAGTCTTTTGTTCTTCTTCTTTACTCACCTCTTTTATTCTTCTTATTCATTATGAGGCATTTTATGAGGCTTTATGAGCCGTTGATGAAGATGCTCCATGGATGACTATATAAAGAGGGGAAGTTCACCATCACATTCATCATCCAACACATCAATCATCACTTGTAATTCTCAAAAACACATACATTTTCTAGTTTATTTTGCAAGTATTTCTTTAGTATGGAGGGCTAAGTTCTTATTCTTGGAACAAGTAGTTGAAGCCTTTCAAGTTAGTGAATTGTAAGACTCATTTCTATTTTATTTTTATATTAGAACATCAAGTTTAATTTGCATTATTTCTTGGTTTGTTACACTACTACAAATGAGCACTTGGGCCACGACTGAATTCGTGGAAAAAGTGCTAAATTTTCGTGGCTAAAGTACTTTGCCACGAAAAAACCATCCGTGGCGCAAGTGGTCGTGGCAAACAAATAGCCACGGGAAAAAAAAAGTGTGGCAAGTATTGATTTTATTGCCACGGAGTCTCTCGTGGCTAGAATTAATTTTTCCACGGATTATCCCGTGGCTAATTATTTTTGTGGCGAAATATTTATTCCGGTGACAAAATATATAATAAATTAAATAAATTAAAAACCGTAAGAATTAAGGCCAGGAGATCACTCATCTTAACACTACTCTCACTCAAGCACGCTTAACTGTTGAGTTCTTATGGGCAGCTCCCATAAATGAAATTGAACTTTATTGACCTAATCATTGGTTAGAATTCTTTTAAAGTGATGTTTTTTTCAAACTACATTTTCTTCTGAGTAATTAATTTTTTTTCCCTTATGATTTACATATTATGATTAAAAAATTATTATTCCGGAAAAAAAAAATTCGAAGTTGATTTTCGGACTCATGATTCCATTAATTTATCGATATTTTTATTTTATTTTCTATTTTCCACGTTCTTTTATTGCTAGTTCTTTCGATATGTTTTTTTCTTTTCGTTATCGGTCGTTATTTTATATCATCAGTTTTTATATCCTCATTGAGTTTCCTCTAGCCTACTTCAAGTTTTACCAGAATTTTATTTTTTTATTAAGTATATTTTATTTTAAATTCATTTTTTAAAATATCTTCCAAATAATATTACAGAACAGCTACCGAATTAAACAGTTGACGATAAATTAATTTTTGATTTTCTTACTATTAGTCCTTAATTATTAGATTTTCTTACCTGTATTTATTAATTATTTGATTTTGTCACTTATACCTCTCTCTTTTTGAAAAATTATTTTTAACTTCTTATTGAACTTAGGCACGACGTTATAATACGTTAATCTTTCTTCCAAGCCAAACCACTTGAAAGACAATTAATTACAAAAATAATTATTGTTTTCGCGGTCAAAGTTAATTTCATAAAAAAATATAGACCGATTAGAATTCTTAAATATGAGTTTAATAAAGCGGTTTTTTTCACACTGAAAATATTGTAAGAAAATCAATAATTTGGACAAGAATCATGCTCAGTCACTTTTTTTAAAGTTTTTTTTGTCTTAAAAAGAAGTGTATTACATGTGAAAAAATTAATTAATTAAGCGGTAAAAATGAAAGAGTCTTAAATAATATTAGATGTCTTAATGATGGATGATCAATCACATACTAATTTTACTTGATATGCTATGTACGCCGCATTTTAGCAAGCATATATTACACTATGTAAATGTTAGTTGTCTTTCAAAAGTCATACTTAATATTATAAAATTTTAATAAAACATCTTGTCAAATTAAGAGAAATCAATTGCTTCACAAATGATGATTAATAAAAAATCAACAAATTAGACAACCAAAGTTTTCTTGTATTTCATTTTACAAAAAAGCTATTTTTTTTCTTAAAACTAAATAAAATAATACGAAATTTTTTTATTAATAAAATATTTTCAAATTTAATATTTTTTTTCTTCATATTATCTTTAGCTTTGAATTTTAATGAATTTTTAAGATCAATAATTGACACTCGGCTTAACTTGAATGTAATTTGATTAAAATTTGGAGAACCATTAGCCACATGCGTTTATTACATCTGTGGCTAAAAAATAATTTTGCCACGGAAGTTAATTATGTCGTGCCTAAATAATATTTGCCACTGAACAAATTCGTGGCTAAATATATTTTTGCCACAGGTGTGGCATCTTTCGTGGCAAGAGTGATTATTGGCCACGACTTTAATAAAATTCGTAGCGCAAGTGAATTTTTGCCACGGGAATTTTTTTTCCCGTGGCTAGGTAAAATTTAGCCACAAATAACAAATTTTCGTGGCGCAAGTGTCAATTTGTTGTAGTGTTAATTCATCTTCTAGCTTGATCACCTAGTTTTTGTTATTGATAACCCATTGCTAGAATAGTTGAATGAATCTTTTGTTTGTTTAACTATATCCGAGTAGCAAATATAATTCACCAATTCGGATGCTTTTCATCGTTGTTGAGTTATAAGGATTAAACTTGTATGAAACAAAGTGATACCGCTTGAGTAATCATTCTTCATCTTTGCTAAATTCCATCGTTTTAATCTACATATTGATACGATTTAGACGGTTGATTTAAGTTGACAATATCGTAAGGGTTATCTGAGTATGCTTCTCATATCTTATAACTATTAATAAGTGGAATTGGAAGTCGATTAAACTTCATAGCTAAGTATTCTAATATAAATTGTAAAGTAGACGAGTCAATGATCAATCCGTTAAACTTGATGGTGGATATTGCTTGGTCCAAGTATTTTTCTCATATTTGTTACATCGGTTATTCATATTAGTTTATTTAGCTAATTTATTTTATTAGTTTTTTTAGACATAGAAACAACACATTAAAATCCCCCCATTTGGTTACTTTTATATAGATTTACACACACTTAAACGGCATAATCACCTTCCTTGTGGGTTCGACCCCTACTTTCACTAACTACTAGTTTGTGTTAGAAGTGGATAAATATTTTAATTTGGAGGCTCACGAAAAGTCTAGCCAAATTTTGGCGCCGTTGCCGGGGAGGGCAATTATTTGTTTTTGTGTGTGTGTTTCTTGTAAATATTTATTTTAATTAAGGGTCTTCGTCTTTGTCATCTAAAATGAATTTGTGGTGTCCCCAACTTGATAATGAGTTACTACATCACTATTTTGAAAGGCTCACGGAGTATGTACTAGAACGTCCATATTTACATATGAGCAATGAAAGACTCTTGGTAAAGATTTATCATAACTTAATCTAGCAACTCAAATTGATTTGCAAGTTAAATGTGAGGGTTGATTTCTTGAGTTAAGTCATAGTGAAAAATGGGATATGGTTGATCTTTTGGTAATCGACGCTCGAGAATTAGAGATAAGCACTTTATTTCTTGAACTTCCCCAATATTTCGAGACTTCTCCAAGCCATGAGTCGATTTCTAGTGATGTGATTGAAAAAGAGTATCCTACTTCCCTTATCCATGATGACATTGCTCAACTTGATGATGAAGAAGAGGTAAGTGACTCACTTTTGTTGACTTTGTCACATGTTGAACCTGAATTTGATTTGTCATCGCCCACAGGTGAGGCTTATATATTATGGGATTTGAACGACACATTAGTAAGGAGTAGGGAAAAGGAAAACTTGTTTGAGATGACCCCGTTGGTGAAAGACCCATACCATGAATCCGTATTTATTTTTGATAATTTTTTAGACACGGATAATAACATTCTACATTCTTGTATATTCATGTGGGGTGTATGGTATCTTCTTATTATAAGCTTTTATAGAGTTTTCACTAACTCTTCTGCTAGCTTATTTGACCGTCTCTTAAGGGCACTAACTTGCTCCGATTTTAATATAAAATGGATTACTTTATAAAAGGGGTAGTGCTGTGTGACCCCATACATGTTCTTTATTGAATAAGCGTCGTGTGGGACATTAAACCAGCGCTTACAGGAGGCAACCCGGATTTTGCTATTTGATGCATTTGTTGTTTTTGAATAAGGTAGTTTGTAGATGAAGATAGACGGGGATCTAAGGAAAGCGATCAAGGGAATCCATCTTTTCGACCCAAATTGTGAAGAATTAATCCGTTCTCCCTATGTCGAGCCACGAAGTTAACTAAGGCGCTTGTCGGGAGGCAACCCGTCTTTTCTTTTCTTTTCTTTTTTAGTTGTTGTTGTTTTTCATTTTGTTTTATTTCCCGTTATTTTAGAATAATTTTAATTTTTCTAATTAATTTTGTTTTTCTATTTTGTAGGTACGATTCTCAGATATGAAAAATCGACGTAAGTCGATTTTATAACTCGAGTAAAAAAAAAGCAATCGATTGTTGGAAGCTGAAACCGACAACCCACAATAAATTAAATCGACCCGCAGTCAAAATAGCAGCAGCTACTCACGGCAGCTGGGCGCGGCAAATATTGGCCGCTGCGCACGGAGGCCAAACAGGAAGTAGCAATGTCGCCGTTGGTGAGGCTGAGTTGGTCGCTGGGCACGGCTGGGATGGTCGCTGGCCGCGGAAAATCGGCCGGTGGCAGCGGCAATGGCAAAGTCGTGTTGTTTTTACTGTGCTGGTTCACAGTAGTCGCTAGTGTTTCAATGTTGGTTCAGTGTGCTGTTTGCTACTGGTTCGGTGTGCTGGCTGTTGTTGGTTAGAAGTATGGTTGTTGTCGAGATGGTGTCGCGTCGGGGTGTTGCTGGTGGTGGTTCGGGTTCTATGCAGCAGGTACTTCGTTACTTCTATTTTTTTATTTCTTTTTCCTTACTCTACAACTTACCTTCATCTTCTATATTCTTAAATAATTACTGCAACTTTTTCCTCCCAAAATCTCATCAAAACTCATTCAATTTGATTCAATTTTGTCCCAAATCACTTATTTATCATTGCCCATTACAATTCCTATCATTTTAACACATAATTTTACCCAAAAAGTCAAAAAAATCGAGTTTTTCTGCCCTCGGGTTCCAAAATCGGAATTTGATTTTTTTTTTACCAATTGGATCAATTTCGATTCAAATTAATGCAAGGAGACCATCCATTCACTCTTTTTTCATCTTCCCGAGGTATAATTTGCATATTAATCTTTCGATTCTTCGAATTTTACCTCTTACCCACTGACTAGTAGCTTGAATTTTTCTTATTCTTGCTCAATTTTGGGTTTTTCTTTCTCCTCCTTGTGTTATTTGAATCACTTTGTGTCTTTGATATTTTTGTTGTGATGGTGTGAAAATTTGAGTGATTGAATTGGTGAATTGTGAGTGAATTGTGAAGTGTTTAAAAAAAATTAATTGAGTGAATTGTGAGTGAGATTTTGTTGATCATTACTTGAGAGATGGGGAGAGCTAAAAGAAAAAATTACTCCACTACCGTTTCTACACCACCACCAAAAAAATCCAAAACCGTCACTAAAAAAGCTCAACCGGTTAACTAAAGCTCAAGACCCAATTTGGGATAGATTATCTAAGAAGGAGATGAGGGGAACTCGATTTCTTTGTCGTTCTACTCTTGAGAAATTGGGGATGCTTGATGCCATGACCAAGCTAATGAAAAATGTGGGTTTAAAAGAATTTATGGAGAAGGGAGCTCATACTTATCGGAGGTATACATTTGAGTTCTTTACCACCATAGCGATTTCTAAAAAAAGCACTAAGCTTATACCCGCAATTAGCTTTAAATTGAACGGTAAAGCTCGTGAGTTAACTTATGAGAAGTTGAGGGAAGCTTTTGGTATTCGGGATATGTGTGAAAAGGAGTATGTGGGGGTGAGAGAGAGGGGGATTTGGTGGCAAGAGGTTACGGGGTTGCTTTTGGGTGATAAATCCGGTGAGTTGAGTTCAAGTATTCCTAACCCATGTCTTAGACTGGCTCATCGTTTGATTGTCAACTCATTCCTTTGTAAGGGGGAGCCTAATAAGCTTCCCCACTCTCATTTCGGTTACTTGAGGGCTATTATGCCGGATGGCGAAGGTGTTCCCGATTGGGTTGGTCTTTTTGTTTCATCTAGCATAGCTTTGGGTACTAAGGATGGGGGAATTATAAATGGTGGTGGGTTAGTCACTCTCATTATGAATTACTTGAATATTGAGGTGGCGGAGGAGGAGAATCCGTTACTTGATAATTACCTCTTTGATATTCCTTGTTTGATTCACGCTAAGATGTTACGACCTCGCATGAAGGTAAAAGGGTCTTATTATTATCGATGGGGGAAGAATCATGATTCTTATCTACAATTACCGAGACCCGAGGATGATCCTTTGGTCTATGGTGAAGTTTCGGAAGATTTCTTTGTTCCCCGAGATCGTGACATTGATGATGATGAGAAGGAGGAGGAGGAGGGAAGTGATGACGATGTTGAGAGTGAGGAAGATGAGAGTGATGAGGATGGTCAAGCTCATGAAAAAGGAGAAGGTGCTCGGGTGAAGAATAAAAGTGTGAATGAAGAGAAAAGTTGTGAGAAGAATAAGAGTATGGATGCTTTGGAGGGGGCGAATAATGAGTTAGAAGTGGATCGAGAAGCTTGGTTTACAAAGATAGATGCTTGGTGTGCCTCGACCGATGCTATGATTCATGACATGCGTGCACGGTTGGAGGAAACTCTTGCCGCTACTTTGGAGACTAGAAACTTGATGAGAACTTTGTCTCATGCTCTCTTAGCACGGTTCCCGGACGCTCGACCACCATCGTCTGAGATCCTTGGCGAGATTGAGGGGCAAGCTACCACCTCTAAGGAAGATGACATCGGGGATTCCCCCGACACTTGATTGCTTGGTATGTTCCTTCTTCTCATTTTCTATGTCTTTTTCTTTAATATTCCTCACATTGAGGACAATGTGGAGATTAAGCGTGGGGAGTGGAATATACTTGTATATATGTAATTTCATATTTCAAAAAAAGAAAATAAAAAGAGAAAAAAAAAAGAGAAAAAAAAAAGAGAAAAAAAAATCGAAAAAAAATTGAAAATTAAAAAAAAATGAAAAAAGAAACCTGGTTAGGTGAAAACTCGCAAGGGCGAGCGCCTAGGCAAAAATGGGTATATGGCCGAGGATGGAGTGAAAACCCGAAAGGGCGCTCCGGGTAAAATTAAGAAACGAGAAGCGTGCCATGAGAGTAGAAGTGAGGAATAAAAGCCAAATCGAAAACCCGCAAGGGCGGGCGGTTTAGGCAAAATGAGGGATTAGGAAAAAAAAAGAAATCATTATTTTGATTACTATTTTTGCTATTTCTTCATGATTCGGGAGTCATAAGGAGGTTAGAAGGGTGATTCCGGTTTAGGATCATCTTAGAGTTGGAGTGATAAGTGGATGTCAACTACATGTTTTTATTTGTCAACCGTTTTTCTATAGTTGGTGTTGTGATTTTTTGTGTGTGAGCGGGCATTGACTGTAGTATGGTCTTGGTGAATAGGTTATTTTATTCCTTTGACCATATATATTTTTTGAGAGGGATGTTATAAGGAGGGGGTGTGAGAGTCGAGAGTAGTTTTTGGTTGTATCAAGCTACCTACGCTTCGATGTATAGACCTTGTGGCGGATCATTATTTTGATTTAATTTACTCAAGGACGAGTAAAGGTCTAAGCGTGGGGATGTTTGATTAGTCTAGTTTAGTAGGGATTAATAAGGGTCACTTAGTTGACTATTTTGAAGATTTGGGTGATTATTGTGTGCATGTCGTAATTGATGGGTTAATATAATAAAATGTGTAATTAGGTGGATTAAAGGGTGAAAAGTCATATGGGTTGTAATTGAAATGTTTATTGGGTTAAAGTGTCAACAATCCTTTAGAAGTGAAGACAAATCAAGCCCAAAGTGAAAGTGCAAGCCCAGACCAAGTAGAAGAAAGAAGTGGAGGATTCCTAAAATCCGCTGCCAGCGGATTTTCCAAATTCCGCTGCCAGCGGAATTTCTTGCCAGCGGATTTCCAAAAATCCGCTGCCAGCGGCAGAAATTTATGCATAGGATTTCTTCTTGGATTCTTTTTCGCATAGGATTCTTTCTCTAGTCTTTTGTTCTTCTTCTTTACTCACCTCTTTTATTCTTCTTATTCATTATGAGGCATTTTATGAGGCTTTATGAGCCGTTGATGAAGATGCTCCATGGATGACTATATAAAGAGGGGAAGTTCACCATCACATTCATCATCCAACACATCAATCATCACTTGTAATTCTCAAAAACACATACATTTTCTAGTTTATTTTGCAAGTATTTCTTTTGTATGGAGGGCTAAGTTCTTATTCTTGGAACAAGTAGTTGAAGCCTTTCAAGTTAGTGAATTGTAAGACTCATTTCTATTTTATTTTTATATTAGAATATCAAGTTTAATTTGCATTATTTCTTGGTTTGTTAATTAATTCATCTTCTAGCTTGATCACCTACTTTTTGTTAGGAAAATTTAACGTGAATAATCCAAACTGTGATGTTCCTTCTTATATTACTCCAAATTATTGTTTAACTCAAAAAACTCTCATCTATTCCACCATTTAACTTTTATTGCCCTCCCTCCAATGTTTACCTGTTGTAGCAGGTAAACCAACCACAAACCCACCTTCCAATCTTCACTCTCTTATCCCATCTTCTTCTTTGTAAATTGTTCTTCATTTTCTTCCATCTCCATTTTTTCTCCTCTTCCATTTATGCAAACATCAATTGCATGTTGTCTTTTAATTATACCCATTACCCCCTTTGTCAATATGATTGTACATTTTGAAAGTCTTGTTCTGGAGGTTGTTTCGATACACATTTTTCAACATCATATTCATTTTCTCAAAATTTTCTATCTTGATGCCTTGTATTAAAATTTTAGTCAAACCTTTTATGCTTATTGCAATGGTTAGTGAATGATCAAGTCTGGACAACACCAAATCATCAGAGATATTAATTCAAGGCCTCAAGGGAGCGCTCATCATGGAGGCTAGTTAGATCTGGTAGAAAAATTGAACCAATTTGTCCCGGAAGATTGGGATTCAGACTTGGTTTCACCAATTTATCACTAAGTCAGTACCATCAGTATCCTATGTCTGAGTCAAACCAGGAAGTTATAATTTCAGTTGTTTAGGATATGTACATTTATGGAAGAAGAGAAAAAATGAAGATGGAAGAAGATGAAGAGCAATTTACAATATGGAATAAGAGAGTGAGTGAAGGTTGGAAGGTTGGAAGATTGGTTTGACCTGCTACAGCAGGTAAACATTGGAGGGAGGATAATAAAAGTTAAATGGTGGAATAGATGAGAGTTTTTTGAGTTAAACAATACTCTGGAGTAATATAAGAAGAGCCATCATAGTTCGGATTATTCCTGTTAAATTTTCCTTTTTGTTATTGATAAACCATTGCTAGAATAGTTGAATGAATCTTTTGTTTGTTTAACTATATCCGAGTAGCAAATATAATTCACCAATTCGGATGCTTTTCATCGTTGTTGAGTTATAAGGATTAAACTTGTATGAAACAAAGTAATACCGCATGAGTAATCATTCTTCATCTTTGCTAAATTCCATCGTTTTAATCTACATATTGATACGATTTAGACGGTTGATTTAAGTTGACAATATCGTAAGGGTTATCTGAGTATGCTTCTCATATCTTATAACTACTAATAAGTGGAATTGGAAGTCGATTAAACTTCATAGCTAAGTATTCTAATATAAATTGTAAAGTAGACGAGTCAATGATCAATCCGTTAAACTTGATGGTGGATATTGCTTGGTCCAAGTATTTTTCTCATATTTGTTACATCGGTTATTCATATTAGTTTATTTAGCTAATTTATTTTATTAGTTTTTTTAGACTTAGAAACAACACATTAAAATCCCCCCATTTGGTTACTTTTATATAGATTTACACACACTTAAACGGCATAATCACCTTCCTTGTGGGTTCGACCCCTACTTTCACTAACTACTAGTTTGTGTTAGAAGTGGATAAATATTTTAATTTGGAGGCTCACGACAAGCCTAGCCAACGATTTATACGCAAATCTCGTAAAAACGATTTAAAATAACGCAACATGTGAAAACTTACGATTTTAAAGATTTTGTTATTAAAAATGAGACATAAATCTATTGTCTAACAAAAATATAATTTCTATACATGCAACTACAACAATAATATCACATAATACCGAGTAACGTGTCAATGTTAACCTTAATCGAGATCCGAATCAATTAAATAATCATCTTCGTCGGATCTAGCACGATAGCCTACGAAATAATTAAACATATGGTATTAAAAACATATTATGAGTGAATAGAAAGAAGAAAACGAGATGAAGAACGAATAAGAGTAATTAAATTACCCTCGAGATCAGAAAGAATTAGAGATGAATTAGGATCGGATTGATGAACAAAAAGGAGGAAGTTTAACGTGAAACAGAAGAAATGGAAACTTGTGTTGGGAATAAAATAGACTAGCATAAGTGAGAATATAAGAACAAATTGGGAATCTAAAAGATAGGAATAAACAAGTCACAAGACTCTTAACTCAACTAGGAGACGAGATGGTTGAGATGGAAAGAACAAGCAACAAACCTATGTGATAAGTTTTCGATTAAAATAAATAGGATAAAAATAATATGTGGTGTTAACAAAAAGTGTCTGAAAATATTTTTCAATTCGATAAAAGAAGGTTCATAAAATAATATAAGCGTTTACGAAAAAAATCGGATTAAAACGCTTTAGAAAATAACTACTTATGAAATCGCGTAGTAAAATAATTAAACAACCATTTTTCGAAAATAAAATATTTTTGAGCAAGAAATTAATTATAAATGTAACAGAGCATTTTTAGAAAAGTAAATAGTTCAAACTCGATTTTAAAACTATTGTTCATAGAAAATATTATTCCTCTAAAATAATTAAACATGCTTGCGATGAAAAGAATTAAATGGGGTTTTCGAATAAAAATAGAAATAATTAAAATCCTTTTACAAAAAAAATAATTTTAGGCTCGATAATGAAAGAGACCTTGAAATGGGAAAAATGTAATTGGCGAAATATTACAGAGTTACGATATAATCATAACGGAACATATAACAAAGTTAGGAAAATTGCGGGTGTTACACGTTTCAAAAGCCTAACTTTACTATTTTTCCAAGATCTAAACAATATTAATATTCAAATTTTCAATTTCTAAGTTAATTAAAAAAAATATTGTACTGGACAACTCCTTTACAAGGAAAATCGTCACCCGATTAATCGTTTCTCGAATTTCGATTTCCGTACTTCTTTCCTAACCATTGTGTAACCAAAAAAACTCAAAATAATAGCCTCAAGCATGCTTGGACGTCACATTTGAGTCCAAGGTTCAAAGGATGTCTATCTAATCAAAAACACCATTTATAGTAATGGACCTCTTAAAGTATGATTAGCTACTTTGAGTAATTGTCGATTCTTTGTCCATCCCTTGCTCCCTCACGAAAGGCACGACCAAAACCACTTATAACCAGCCTAAAATGCTCATTAAAATCACCTACTCATCCCTCTAACATCCTTCTTTAACTCTTATCTAACACAAAATAAAAACATCAAAATATTTATTTCCAAGTTCCTACGGTGTTTACATCACCATACCTCAAGAGCCCATACTCTTTCTTTTCCTTACCTTATACTCTTATTTTTCAAGGTTTATTCCTAATATACTAACTTAATTTATTTATTTTGTGTCTTTATAACTTATTAATGAAGAGGAGCAAGAGGAAGGGCGCTTCGATCTTAGTATATTTGATTCAATAGTTGATCCGGAGAAAAGCTAATAGGTAACCTAACTTTTCTCTTCCCTCAAATCTTGTAGTATAGTATTTAGACTCTAAATAACATATAACATCATGTTTAGGACTAAATCACTAGATAACCAAGTTTAAAGTTAGCTATTTGTTGATTTATTACTTAATTATACATGCTGTAAAATGAATTATGTGATGTATGTTGTATTTACGATTTTTCTGGGTAAACTCCGTTTAGAATTAGCCTTACGTTTCTTCATGAAAGTTGTAGATTGGAATGCCTGGTATATAGAAAACATATGAAAAGTAAGTTTTACGATTGTTTTATATTTATTAATACTTGAATTCGTAAACTGGTATTGTCTGATTTTCTGTACCGTCTGAGTAAATAATATGTTTCCTGCTGCTAAAGATTTTATTTAGACTTAAACAATTATATGATGTTACTAACGATGTCTAGTATATGCATGTCAAATTTTATGTAAATCCAGCATCTATATTCTTATTTATAAAATTATACTAAAATGTGTTAGATCTGCAAAGACGAATTTATTTAGAGACATTTAGAAAGTATTTTAATATAATGTTCTTGGTTTAAGTTTGATGTGTCGTATTTATATAGTATATTTACCCCATTCCGTTGTCCTTTTCTCGGTCGGAATGCGCTCTTAGGGACCGTTTCTTCTAATATTTTACCTTGAGTGAGTGCTTTTGTAGATTTTGTGCAATGACAGGGATTTTAGCGCAATCGTACTCATATCTTGTTAGAAGAGCATTCCCGGGACATGACCCATATTACTAACTCGTCATTGAACGAATAAGCAAGAATCAATCCAAGAAGTCGGCCCAAGACCAAAGATCCGGCTCAATCTCCCACCAGCAAAAGGACGGCCGGCTGGTAGGAGACCGGGGGCTGGTTTGCCAGCCTGAAGCATTTTCTACATTGTTTTCGATTAATTCGAGTTTTAGTGTGTTAATTTGCCATGGACCTTGGCCCCTGTACTTGATAGGGGGCCGGCCGGCCAACCTACATGCATTACTGAGGGTTTCGCCTTATTTCTTTAAGTATGAGATTATGAACATATTATTATTATCTCATATTATTAGAACATTACCTAGAACTACGTGTGACCTTTAACATTCTTGGTTTTTCTCTTCGATCGTGTAATCTGATTCGGTAATTTCATTTATGCAATTTCTAGTATGTCATTTTAATCTTCATCATTTCTCTTCTAGTTCGTTCTAATTTCGTTAGTTTTGTTATCCTTGCTAGATTTTGTTGTCGCAATTAGTAACATTTCTCTACTAGATTTTATTTCCTTGTTTGTTCATGTTATTTCAATTTGTTATCTGGTATACCGTAGTTACTAAGAGTATTTGATCCTCTCGCTAGGGTCGAGACGAATCGATGAGTATTTCTTAGGTTTTGCCAGAGTTCGGATTGGGAGAGTTTGATGTGACGTATTGTAGATACCCACATTTTGCAGCCAGGTGTCTATAGCAGTTTCCGACAAACACCCGACGATGATCGGACGCAAACGTGCTTTAACGTACTCGGAAATGGGCTCGAAATCATGGATATTTAGCTTGGGCTTTTTAAGGAGTACAAATCTCACGAAACCAACCTCAAATTCAGGCCCAGTGGGTCATTTCGAGTCAAACAAGACTAATTTGGGTCGAATCCGATTCCAGGGGTAAAACCGTCTTTTAGCGACCGAGTCAAAACCCGGTCAAAGATATTTCCCGAGACTCGTGGACCGACCGTGACGCCACACGTGTCCGGTTCGGACTCCAATTCTACAAAAAATCAGCTACACAAATATTAAACAATTCCGTTTAAGGTAGAATTCGATCTCAAGCAGGAATCCTATCCGAAAACCGAATCAAACACTCGACTGAACTAGGATACTCGGCCGAGTAGCCTACCAACCAGCCGATTCCCTTTCTTCCTTCACAAGAAAACGGAATCCTCACACCCCTCGACTTCCTATATTTCCTATCCTAAGCAGTAGTTCTAATTCAAATGCACCTCTCCTAGTCAAGGTCGGGAATTTCCTATAAATAGCCCCTTGCATGACATATTATAGACACAATTTTTTCAGACACATTATTCACACACGATTAACTCATACAATCCCCGACATACAGATCATCGATCAACATTCAGAATTATTCACATTAATTATACACACCCATAAAGCTCCTTACACTTAGCATCGAGAAACCGATAGTACATCCAAAACCCGAAGGAAACCGGCCCCGATACCCGACACCCTTCACACGTCTCACGTCCAAACCAAGCCACCGCAACTCACCGACATCCACTCGACGCTCCTGTGCCCAAGCCACGTCCCGACGAGCTCTGGTCCGAGTAAACCAAAACATGTAGGTTGAGGGTGTACCAAACTCCACTTCTCTTTCTTATACTTTTCTCCTTCTCGTCGTCCGTTTTATTATGGGTCGTGTGTCGTTTTTTTTCTACGGGTCGTTCATCACTTTTTATTATTTCAAATATCGATATTACTAAAAACTATTTTCATATAAACAAACATTCTTAAAAATATGATATCGATTCTCTATAATCGAATATCGTATTAAAAGAATTACATTAATCTCGTTGATGATAAAAATCGTTACTTTTTTACAAAATACAACGATTTCAAACGCAGAGAGAATTAATATCTTTTTCGTTCAAATTCTTTTTTTACGAAACTTTTTCTAAAATTCATTCCGAATATTCGATATCGATTTCATAATCGAATATCGGATACGACGAATATCGAAAGCATAAATCGAGTATAAATTAATTCATACTTGTACGCGATTTATCAAATTTTCGAACAACGAGCGAAATCGGGACAGGCCCGCACGTGATTCGCGCCCCTCACATGCGACTCGCGTACGAGTCTGAAACCCGCACTCCTTTTTTAGCTTTTTTCGTTCGTTTTTATTATTTATTCTACGAAACGACTTCTAAAATTTATATCTTTCCTAAAACTGTTCCGAGTATTCGATATTGATTTCGTAGTCGACTATCAAATATAACGAATATCGAAAATATTAAGTCGAGTATGAATTATGCAATATTCGTACGCGGTTTAATAAAAACATCGAACTTTCAAAAACCGACTTCGAAACAGGCCGGGGCGCGAGCCGCGCGCACCCTGGGCGAGTTGCGGGCAACGATGGAAACGCGACCCGCTTTCTTCTTTTTTATTTATTTTTCGAACATCGTTTTTTATACAAAGCCGCGTCTTTTTAACAAATATTTTTCAGATTTCGATTAATATTTTCTCGATCTTGCATATTCATCATATTTGCTATATTATTTCTTCATAAACCGATACTAACTCGTTTGTTCATCTTGTAGCAAATTCATTCTTTTTTATCGTTTGTTTTATTAGACTAAAACGAATCTCGCATGCTAAAATACAACTTTGACGTTAATTTTCATGCATTAAACGACTTAGCAACCCATTCAATTATTCACATGCTTAGGAAAACAATGTTTGCATATCATTCATCGTTCAACTAACGCGCGTATTCAAAAATCAAACGATATCCTAGTAGAGGCCGCTAATGTGCGGGCGGGGTTGGGTGTTCTTTGTGAACTTCCCAACACGTACCCTAACCCCTTACTCAGAACCTCGGTTTCCGGATATCCGAAACCATTGGTAACGAGAGTCATTCAATACATGATATCCGATCAAGTCGGTATCGGTATCAAATGCTAAGGGACGAACCCAATAAACTCTGACATCGGAAATGGGCCGTATTTTGTACACGGCCCACTACGACATAGAGTGGGTTCGAACAGGCCCGAACTCCCACAAAGTTCGGTGGCGACTCCAACTTCGATTTAAATTTCTTTTCGATCCATTCTTATATGGAGATTCATTCGCCTCCCCAAACCCGCGCGTGGCCGCGTCGGGGTGGACCTATGTCATGTCCACAATTTGGCGACTCCGCTGGGGATTAACTGATGCGTTACTAACCATCGGCATCCTCAGGGTGAGACTCGAATAGAAATCGTTTGACTAGTACAATACGCGTTTTTGTTTTACGGTTCATGCATAACCCCATTTTTCCCGGGCCGGTACTGGTGACCGACGTCCCACTATACCATTGATGTAGTCCAAATTGGATATGTCAAAAGGTGTGCATAGCAGATTCGTATGGGTTTTACGGCATGTTCTAAGCTCAATTCGACTTAGGAAGTCCGCCCCGATTCTCGAATAGGCTATGTACACTGGTATAGACCCTTATAGACTGACCGAGACTTAGCTTAAGAGCATACATGGCGTCATTATACTGTTACCATGACTACGTGCTACTTGATCCACATCATCTTTTTCAAAAAACCGTCATTTTCCAAATTTGCATCCTTTTCAAAATATTCAATTTCAAAACCCCGGACATATACCGAATTTAGGACTTATGATTTTACTCAAAATAGCCTTTTCTAGCCGGTATTATGCCCAATTCAAAACTCGAAATTATTTTCGAAATTTTCAAACCTTCGCCCGGCCCACCTTTTCCGTTTTTCTCGAAAAAGGGCCGGTTCCACCCCGGATTTTTCGGGCTTTTCAAAAAATATCATATTTCAAAACTTCCTCTTCTTAGGACTTCCCGTATTTAGCAGTGTCGGGTCGTGTCATAAGCTGTTGAAGTCTCTAGCGTCAAAACTCTGTCGATCTTACATCGCGGGTTTCCCCCCTATCCCAGTCCGCCTTATTTTACTAAGGCAAAGCCCACCTACGTAGGACATACTCCTACAAAGGTTGGCCCAGTTTACACAATCGAGTCTAAAGTCTGGGAATGTCTCACGTGAACCTTCCTTCGAACAGGGCCCAACTCACATAGTTGGATCCTGAGGAAGGCCCACCTTTTCACAAGTCACCCGTCTAGGTGTCTTTTCCGAGTCATTACCGTTTTAGTCTTCTTCCTTTTCCCCTGCTCGGGATGTACTTTTCTTAGGATTCGGGTTAAGTTGCTGATTACGCGGTGTTCTTACAGACAGGCCACCCTTCACTCGAACCATGACGAAAGAAGCCATCGATGAGTTGACAGCGTCGTTGACCAAAATCCAAGATCAATTGCGACAAATGAGGGAGGACCAGATTGCCATCGTCACTCGGGTTAGTGCCGTAGAACAAGGAACCCCCAATGCTTCGATCGAAGATGACGGACCGTTGGCCGCATTGGCTGGCGCGGTCCAAAAGCTACAAGAACAGGTCCACTCGACCACCAGAAACACTATTCTCACGGAAAATGCCCGTATCTATTCGCCCCTGACCGATGAACTTCCCGCTAACCTCAACCTAACGGGCTTGCCAATGTTTGACGGAACTGAAGACCCGGTACTCCACATTCGGGCTTTCAAGGATTTTATGGCTGTTAAGGGGGTCAAATCGACCATGTTCAAGCATCTCTTTGCTTCCTCTCTGGAAAAGCACCCGAAAGCCTGGTACTACAGGCTTGATCCCAAGAAATACAAAACCTGGGACGATGTTGCAATGGAATTCGCGCGAAACTACGCGGATAATGCTGAAATCCAGAATACCATGCGTACTCTGGAAGTTATGGCCCAAGAGCCTAAGGAGGGTTTCACTAAATAACTTCAAAGGTGGAGGACCGAAAGTGTTAAGCTGGTGGACAAGCCCAGCGAAAAGGCACTAGTGGAGGCCTTTGTCAAAAACCTCCTCCCTGCTTACCGAGTCCATCTCCGGTATGCCATCATACCCGACATCGCCACTTTGACCGAAATGGGTACTAAAATCGAAGACGATCTAAGGCTAGAGAACCTTACTAAGGCCTCTACCAAGGGGTATCAAGGAGCCAGTTCATCCTCCAACAAGCCCGCAACCACAACGACGGCCCGAAGCATCTTCGACGAGGTTAACTCATTGGACACCTCGACCAAAAAGAATACTCCAAATTGGGTATTCAACAACATAGGCACAACCTATGCTAATGCCTTACAAAGGCTGTCTTCGAAAGGCCTAATCCAACCGATAGGCCCAACTCCGGAAGTTCCGTGGAAAAGCGATCCAAGAGCTACAACATTCAGGTCTATTGCCACTATCACCAAGGCAATGGGCACGACACTGAGAAATGCTGGAAGTTGAAGCATCTCATTCAAGATCTGATCGAAAATGGGAAGATACCACTACCCAGCGACAAGCCAAGTAACAAAAATAATCCTTTTGCTACTCATGCCATTTTTACTGGAGAGGTAGTCGACTGCTCTCATCTCATTTCCCCTTTCATTCCCGAAATCAATGGGATATGGAACGACGACGAAGATGATGTTTACTTGGCTAAAGGGGAAGCTGTCCCCGTCACCATCGAAGAAATCCGGAAAGCAAAAGCCAGAGCTCTGGCCGGCACACACACCATCACGGCCGGTCTCGCCACTCCGGAAACCGTCACTGAACCTTCCAGGACGAAACTCACTCCCGAAGAGCCAAACGCTGACACGGCCCTAGTCAGACAACTAAAGAGGGTCTGAACCGATATTACTATATGGCAGCTTTTGGTTAGTTCTCAGGAGCATCGGGCAGCACTTACTAGGGCTCTTGATGAAATCAAGGAAGACTCATCGGTTACCCCCACCGAGATGGTAGCCACTATCTTGCCACACCTCAAGGACAATTCTAAAGGAGAAGGCCCACTTATCACTTTCTCCGAGTCCGACCTTCCACCATTCGGGACCACCCATAACTTGGCCCTATACATCACAGTGATCTGCCGCAACAAGTATCTCCCGATGACCCTGATTGATGACGAGTCTGCGGTAAACGTCCTTCCCTTAAGGACAGCCAAGGCCCTCGGCATTACCGAGGCTGACTACCTTCCGACTGCACAAACTATCCAGGCTTTTGATGGGAGCCCAAAATCAGTGGCTGGGGCCGTTAAGCTAACAATCATAACGGACCCGATCGAGAAGGAGTTAGAATTTCAAGTGATCGATGTCACTTCATCTTTCAATATGCTACTCGGGAGACCATGGATTCACGCGGCCAAAGCCGTCACTTCCACTCTTCATAGGAAGGTCAAGCTACCTTTACAAGATGGGATCGTCACTCTCGAAGCTACTCTTATAACCGTGTCAAGCTGCAACACGGCAGGCTCATCTGACCCACAAGGTTTCAACTTTGTGGGAATGATCGAGAAAGAATACCTTTTCCGGCCATACTTCACTACTAGCATCGATACGATGCTACAGAATCTGGGTTGCCTACCAGGAGTCACATCAAGGCCCTATCTTCCAGCTGGGAAAATTATCGAAGCCCTGAACAACGAGCAATCTCGCCTTGGTCTAGGTTACACTATGGCGCCAGGATGCACGAACCAAACCAAGGCGGTCACGTTCGTCACTCCAGTGTTCGGAGCTGTTCAAATGGGCCTCTATCAGCCTACCCTCTCATATCCCGAGACCAAACTGGCTCAGGAATGCAATTTCATCCCAGATGATATCTTTGCCCTTATCCAGGCCGAATCAAAGGAGGGCTCAAGCAATACTGAGCCCATCCTAGGATTACTATTCGGGGAAGACAAGGTCGTCCCGACCCCTAAACAGGAGTTAGTCAGCCTGATTCTCCGCAGCAGCAGATTCGATCCAACTAAGCTGATCTCTGAAGTTGGTACCAACACTGGGAAGAGAGCTTGGAGGAAGACAACTAAATGGACTGACAGTTAGGGTCGAGTCTACAAGCTAACTACTGGTGAAGGAGACATGCACGGCGCCGAATCCGAGTCCGAGTCAGAGTCAGAGTCAGAGTCTGAGTCGAAGTCTAGAGGGTCCAGTACTAGGATCGAGTCTGTAACCCCTCTCCCTTCTTAAGTCACACCATCGGGAGCCCCAGAGTCTGTCCCGAGGGCTCTCCCTATCCCGCCACTGACCAACGATCAGATGGCAGCTCTCTTCGAGCTATTTTCAAAATTCACTATCAATAATAACGATAACCGTTCTGCTTACGACTTGGCTTATTTTTAAAATATTTTCAAAAATCTTACTTGCAATGACATTAAGAAACCCGACGAACAGGTACCATTGCCTCCGCATCTAATCGAGCAACTCGAGCAAAGGGAGTCCCGAAATCCGGTAATCGAAGAAACCGATTCCATCAACGTAGGAACCTCTTTAGAACCTCAGATGCTTAAGTTGGGCCTATCCTTAGATCCCGAGGAGAAACCACAATTCACGGATCTCCTCCAGGAATTCAAAGACGTCTTTGCATGGTCCTACAAGGACATGCCGGGAGTAGACCGGGAAATAGCTGAACACCGAATACCCATCAAAGACGGGTATAAGCCGGTAAAACAGAAACTTCGAAGAATGAGGCCCGAATCGTCTCTCAAAGTCAAGGAAGAAGTCGATAAACAATTCAAAGCGGGCTTTATCCAAGTGTCTGAATATCCAGACTGGGTTGCAAACATAGTACCAGTACCCAAAAAGGATGGCAAAGTCCGAGTATGTGTAGATTTTTGGGACCTTAATAAGGCCAGCCCAAAAGACGACTTTCCGTTCCAACACATCGATATACTGGTGGATAACACTGCTGACCATGCCCTTCTATCATTCATGGACGGGTATGCCGGATACAATCAGATCAAAATGGCGGAGGAAGACATTAGTAAGACCACCTTCATCACACCTTCGGGGACTTAGTGCTATACCGTGATGCCATTTGGGCTTATCAACGCCGGTGCCACTTATCAACGGACCGCCACCACTTTACTGCATGACATGATTCATAAGAAAGTGGAAGTCTACGTGGACGACATGATCGTCAAATCAAAAGACCGAAACGTGCACATTGCGGCCCTAAGGAAGTTCTTCACCCGACTACGCCGGTACAACATGAGGTTAAACCCTCAAAAATGCAGTTTCGGGGTAACATCAGGCAAGCTACTGGGCCACATTGTCAGCCAGCGTGGCATCGAAGTTGACCCGGGGATCAAGGCCATTACCGAGATGCAACCACCTAAGACCGAAAAGGAGATAAGGGGGTTTCTCGGAAAAGTCCAGTATATAAGCCGGTTTATTTCAAAGCTAACCATGGTATGTGAGCCCATTTTCAAGAAACTGAAGATAGGAGAACGAACACTATGGGACGACAAATGTCAAATGGCTTTCGATAAGATCAAGGAGATTATATCCTCTCCACCGGTGTTAATGCCACTTCAGCATGGTTTGCCTCTGTCGCTATACTTGAGAACGACCGAGACGACCATGGGCGCTATGCTAGCCCAGACGGTCGATTCCGAAGAACGGGCTATTTACTACATCAGTAAAAAGTTCTTAGAATACGAATGCAAGTACACAATGCTCGAGAAGACGTGTCTAGCTTTAGTATGGGCCACTAAAAAGCTCCGACACTACATGCTTAGTCACGAGGTACATGTGCTATCCAAAATGGATCCAATCAAGTATCTATTCGATAAGCCCATTCTCAACGGCCGTATATCCAGATGGACTTTAATGCTAGCTGAGTTCGACCTCAAGTTCGTACCTTTAAAAGCCATCAAAGGCCGGGCAATTGCAGAATTCCTCGCCGATAGTCCGATATCCGAGGAAGAACACACCGACACTTGGGCCTTCCCAGATGAGGACATATTCCATACTGACACCGAGACATGGGATTTGTATTTTGACGGAGCGTCCAACTTCCGAGGATTTGGTGTCGGGATTTTGCTAATCTCACCACAAGGGGAACACACCCCGTTATCCATCAAGCTAGATTTTGACGTGACTAACAACGCATCCGAGTACGAAGCATGCATTCACGGGCTGCAAGCCGCAGCTGATTTAGGAGTAACAAACCTCCGGGTCCACGGTGACTCATCTTTAGTCATAAATCAAGCCCTACAAAAATGGAAGACTCGGAACGCAAATCTCGTGGCTTACCAAGCACGAGTAAGGGTTCTCGAAAAACAATTCCAAAAAGTAGAGTACATTTATCTGCCTCGGGAAGAAAACCAGTTTGCAGATGCTCTCTCAAAATTAGCATCTTTACTGAATATCCCAGCACATCCGACCAGCATGCCCATTTGCGTCGAAAGACGATCCGAGCCGGCATACATCCACGCTATCCAAGATATTGAGATAACTGATCCAGAACCTTGGTATCAGGCTATTCTAACCTACTTAACGTCAGGGGAATATCCTCCGGGGGCTGAAAACTGGGCCAAGAAAGCTCTACGAAGATGGGCAACCCGGTTCATCCGCACAGATGATGGACAGTTATATAAGAAGACAGC
The DNA here is from genome assembly GCA_958450325.1 of Agrostemma githago. Lineage (NCBI taxonomy): Eukaryota > Viridiplantae > Streptophyta > Magnoliopsida > Caryophyllales > Caryophyllaceae > Agrostemma > Agrostemma githago. The sequence continues at coordinate 18,439,744 of OY288241.1, read as the reverse complement.
ACAGGGGGCTTTACTCCTATGCATTGACAAAACTCGAGCCGAAAGAGTTATGGCCGAGGTACATGATGGTGAAAACGGTTCGCATATGAACGCCCATATGTTGGCCCGGAAAATCGCGAGACTTGGTTATTACTGGAATAGCATGGAAACTGACTTTCAGTTATATGTCAAACACTGCCATAACTGTCAGATTTTCGCCAATGTTCAACATATGCCTTAATCCCTATTATATACAATGACATCACCATGGCCATTCTCAACATGGGAAATTGATATAATTGGGAAAGTGAACCCTTCCGGGACGAAAGGTCACTGCTTCATCCTAGTAGCTATCGACTATTTCACAAAATGGGTCGAAGCCGAGTCATACCGGATATTGAATGCCAAACATGTGGCTAAATTCATCCAAAACAAAATTATATGTCGATACGGGATTCCGCACGAGTTCATCAGTGATCACGGGACCCATTTTCAAGCTGAAACTGCCACTTTGCTGGAAAAGTACAAGACCCAAAGGCATACATCGTCACCTTACCGTCCCCAAACAAATGGAGCGGTGGAGGCAGCCAATAAAACAATTGTCACCATACTTAAAAAGATGGCTGAGAATTACCGGGACTGGCCCGACAAGATACCCTTTGCCTTATGGGGATATCGGACATCAATTCGAACTGCAACCGGAGCAACTCCATACTATCTGACATATGGAATGGAAGCAATCCAGCCAGTCGAGCTAGAAGTACCATCCCTCAGGATTCTGCTCGAGAGCCAGGTACCTGAAGCAGATTGGGTCCAAGCCCGATATGACTCACTAACCCTCTTAGACGAACGACGATCTCGGGCTTTGAATAATATTCAGATATATCAGAAGCGGATCCAACGGGCTTTTAACAAAAGGGTTAGGCCCAGGAATATCAAAGAGGGCGATCTAGTCCTAAAATCTATTCGAGCTTTACTACCAGTTGACCCAAGGGGAAAATTCAAACCCAATTGGGATGGGCCGTATCTAGTGAAGAAAATCCTTTCGGGAGGAGCGGTAATGCTAACAGACTTGGACGGGAACGAGTTCGTCAACCCAACAAACTTGGACCAGCTGAAGCGTTACTACCCATAAGCCTTATCTCAATGTCATTTGCAAAATTTATAAAATTATTCTTTTTATGAATTTTCCAAATTTTTAAGCAAGTCAATAAGTTAGGATTATTTATCCTACCGTTGCACATCTCGAATTAATAATCTTGATGTATTTCGAAAAATTGCAAAAAAATACTTCTGAACTACGGAAGGTATGATTCCATTAATTTTGGATACGTAGGCAACCCCTCAAAAGGGTACAACCACTGCAAAAACAAAAAGACGGGAACGGTATTCACTAATATGTCTTTTTATTATATAAGAAAAACCGACAAAACTCGGGAATTTCCAAAAAAAATACATCACAAAAAAAAAAATCACACCACAAAAATAGTTGTAATACTTAAATAATAAATTTAGGAGACTACTCGTACATTTTTCCTTTCCCCTTATCTTTCGGGTCACGTGGAGCCCGAGGCCGACGGGGCGGGGGCGAACGTTCCCTAATCACAAGGGGAATTTCTTTCGCTCGAACCCGCTTATTCGATTTCGGGTCTTCCACCACTTGCACCGGTCCAAGCCGAGCCCTGACGGGCTCGGGAAGCCTGTCTCGAGGACCAAGTCGGTCCTTAACTGCCAGCTTGGGCCCTAGTCTTCTTTCTAAATCCGTCTGGGGGCTCACCTTCCCCCGTGCACCCTTAGTACGGGACCCTTCAGTCTGAGTCCTAGATTTCCCTTTCTGACCTGCCGGAGTAGTATCCTCGTCAAAGAAGCTTCTATTATCTTTAGCATGTTCCCGCCGTAACAGGTCGAAGGCCTCGTCAGTCTTCAAGGCAGCTCGGGTTTTAGCTGAATCAACTCGTGTCCATCTCACATAAGAGTCAGATATCCAGATCGAATGAGGATTTCTAGGAACGGGCCAAGTAGCTCGTGTATACCACCTTTGCATCCAGGTGTCACACATTACATCCGTCAACTGAGTAGATTCACTCACGAGTGCCTCGATTTCTGGGATTCTTTGCACCCGACCATATTGTCTAAGTATGTGATCGGGAAAGAGGTGAATTGTCTGTCTAAAAGATAGGATTACTTGATATCTAGCACTATCTCGAGACTCCAAACCGGTCCAAACATAAATCGGCCACCATGGGACGGTCCAGCGGATCAGTGGGCCTCCATGGAAAGATAGCACCTCATCTCAGTGTTTTTGGGTGTTGAAGCGAGAAAAGGTAATGGTCCGTCTCCTCATCATTCCTTGCCTGGGTTGATACCGGTTCACGTCTAGGGGAGGATCCAAGATCGATAGCCTCTCGAACAGCCACAGCTGAAAAACCCGCAAAAAATCAAAATCGCGAAAAATTGTCAAAATCGCGTAAAAAAAAACGTGAAAACCGAGAAAACCGCAGAAACCGGGAAAATTGGGAAGAAACCGGGAAAATCAGAAAAACCAAAAAAATCAAAAAACCGGTATACCTGTAGAAGACGGGTACTCCCAGTCAGCCGGACTGACGGGTCCCTCTTGCGATTATCCAAACCCTGGATAATCTCTCCTGCAATCAACCAAGCCGGGCTGTGCTCCGTTTCCATCAGGTCAGCCACAGTGAAAAGTCTAACATGGCCCATGCAAGATAATAAATCCATATGACCCTCGAAGGCATAGACATGAAGCATGCAAAAAGTAAAGGCCCTACAGCTATGGACCGGCCTGACCCGGACATCATCTGGGTTCATGAATTTTTCAGCTAGATCGATCAAGGAAACGATATCTCCTTCCAGCATGCGGGATACCTCCATGTGAGAAAGCCCTAAAAATTCCCGTAGCTTCCTCCTTGGGTCAGAAATCGAAAAAGGGATAGCAGGGCGAAGTATGGGATTCCATCCTCCTGCAGCAGCAATTTCCTCAGGGATAGGACAGATTTCGCCTCGAGGAAAACCAAATACATGATAAGTATCGTCCCAGCAAGACAAGCAAGCATCCAAGAAGTGACGATCTACTTGCATCTGACGGATCACGAACAATTGGGTAACGCCATTCTGATTTAGGATGACCCTATCTGCATCTCTGAAATATTTGGACCACTCATGCAACATTCCAACTAATCGGTCGATTCCCATAATTGGATCTTTTAAAGGAAAGAATAAATTTCTCAGGGCTTGTTCTTTCTTTGTGGGAATTGTGGGAATTGTGAGAATTTATGAAGCAAGGAGGGGTATTTATAGCATAAAACCAAATTCTCCTCCTCACCTTAGGATTCCCAATCCTAGAGTATTTAGCATACAATCCTTATCTTGAGGTTTAGCTAAGTCATCCCGAGGATTCCTATTCCTTCTCAAAGTCAAAATTTTCTAATTTTCAAAGACTCCTACAAACTCAAAAATTCAAAGCTTTTCTCAAAAATTTTATTTCCCAGCGCGAGTCATTTTTCCTACAAATGTTGCGTGCAAAACTTTGCTACTTTGCATAAATATGTACAGGACGACTCAAACAGGACCATGCAATTCGCATAACTCCCCAGCGGCATTTAGCAAGATGAGCCCATACATTTCTGGTCTCCGGCCGGCGGGCCCTTTCACGCAGGTCTAATGGACCCTAAACGACCCGACCGGAAGCTACCAGGTTTTATTCTTTGATTGACCTGGTGGCTACTCTGACTTTCGCCCTGTCCAAGCCTCAGTCAGAGTGGGGGCTCTGTAGACACCCACATTTTGCTGCCAGGTGTCTATAGCAGTTTCCGACAAACACCCAATGATGATCGGACGCAAACGTGCTTTAACGTACTCGGAAATAGGCTCGAAATCATGGATATTTAGCTTGGGCTTTTTGAGTACAAATCTCACGAAACCAACCTCAAATTCAGGCCTAGTGGGTCGTTTCGAGTCAAACAAGACTAATTTGGGTCGAATCCGACACCAGGGGTAAAACCGTCTTTTAGCGACCGAGTCAAAACCCGGTCAAAGATATTTCCCGAGACTCGTGGACCGACCGTGACGCCTCACGTGTCCGCTTTGGACTCCAATTCTACAAAAAATCAGCTACACAAATATTAAACAATTCCGTTTAAGGTAGAATTCGATCTCAAGCAGGAATCCTATCCGAAAACCGAATCAAACACTCGACCGAACTAGGATACTCGGCCGAGTAGCCTACCAACCAGCCGATTCCCTTTCTTCCTTCACAAGAAAACGGAATCCTCACACCCCTCGACTTCCTATATTTCCTATCCTAAGCGGTAGTTCTAATTCAAATGCACCTCTCCTAGCCAAGGTCGGGAATTTCCTATAAATATCCCCTTGCATGACATATTATTGACACAATTTTTTCAGACACATTATTCACACACGATTAACTCATACAATCCCCGACACACAGATCATCGATCAACATTCAGAATTATTCACATTAATTATACACACCCACAAAGCTCCTTACACTTAGCATCGAGAAACCAATAGTACATCCAAAACCCGAAGGAAACCGGCCCCGATACCCGACACCCTTCACACGTCTCACGTCCAATCCAAGCCACCGCAACTCACCGACATCCACTCGACCCTCCTGTGCCCAAGCCACGTCCCGACGAGCTCTGATCCGAGTAAACCAAAACATGTAGGTTGAGGGTGTACCAAACTCGACTTCTCTTTCTTCTTCTCTTCTCCTTCTCGTCATCCGTTTTATTATGGGTCGTCTGTCGTTTTTTTTTCTACGGGCCGTTCATCACTTTTTATTATTTCTAATATCGATATTACTAAAAATTATTTTCATATAAACAAACATTCTTTAAAATATGATATCGATTCTCTATAATCGAATATCGTATTAAAAGAATTACATTAGTCTCGTTGATGCTAAAAATCGTTACTTTTTTACAAAATACAACGATTTCAAACGCAGAGAGAATTAACATCTTTTTCGTTCAAATTCTTTTTATTTACAAAACTTTTTCTAAAATTCATTCCGAATATTCGGTATCGATTTCATAATTTAATATCGGATACGACGAATATCGAAAGCATAAATCGAGTATAAATTAATTCATACTTGTACGCGATTTATCAAATTTTCGAACAACGAGCGAAATCGGGACAGGCCCGCACGCGAGTCGCGCCCCTCACAGGCGACTCGCGTACGAGTCTGAAACCCGCGCTCCTTTTTTAACTTTTTTCGTTCGTTTTTATTATTTATTCTACGAAACGACTTCTAAAATTTATATCTTCCCTAAAACTGTTCCGAGTATTTGATATTGATTTCGTAGTCGACTATCAAATATAACGAATATCGAAAATATTAAGTCGAGTACGAATTATGCAATATTCGTACGCGGTTTAATAAAAACATCGAACTTTCAAAAACCCACCTCGAAACAGGCCGGGGCGCGAGCCGCGGGCAACGCTGGAAACGCGACCCGCTTTCTTCTTTTTTATTTATTTTTCGGACATCGTTTTTTATACAAAGCCGCGTCTTTTTAACAAATATTTTTCAGATTTCGATTAATATTTTCTCGATCTTGCATATTCATCATATTTGCTATATTATTTCTTCACAAACCGATACTAACTCGTTTGTTCATCTTGTAGCAAATTCATTCTTTTTTATCGTTTGTTTTATAAGACTAAAACGAACCTCGCAAGCTAAATTACAACTTTGACGTTAATTTTCATGCATTAAACGACTTAGCAACCCATTCAATTATTCACATGCTTAGGAAAACAATGTTTTCATATCATTCATCGTTCAACTAACGCGCGTATTCAAAAATCAAACGATATCCTAGTAGAGGCCGCTAATGTGCGGGCGGGGTTGGGTGTTCTTTGTGAACTTCCCAACACGTACCCTCACCCCTTACTCAGAACCTCGGTTTCCGGATATCCGAAACCATTGGCAACGAGAGTCATTCAATACATGATATCCGATCAAGTCGGTATCGGTATCAAATGCTAAGGGACGAACCCAATAAACTCTGACATCGGAAATGGGCCGTATTTTGTACACGGCCCACTACGACATAGAGTGGGTTCGAACGGGCCCGAACTCCCAAAAAGTTTAGTGGCGACTCCAACTTCGATTTAAATTTCAATTCGATCCATTCTCATATGGAGATTCATTCGCCTCCCCAAACCCGCGTGTGGCCGCGTCGGGGTGGACCTATGTCATGTCCACACGTATTTATATAGTATATTTACCCCATTCCGTTGTCCTTTTCTCGATCGGAATGCGCTCTTAAGGGCCGTTTCATCTAATGTTTTACCTTGAGTGAGTGCTTTTGTAGATTGTGTGCAATGACAGGGATATTAGATCAATCGTACTCATATCTGGTTAGAAGATCATTCCCATGACCTGACCCATATAACTCGTCATTTAACGAATAAGCAAAAATCGATCCAAGAAGTTGGCCCAAGACCAAAGATCTAACCCAATCTCCCACCAGCAAAACGTCGGCTGGCCGGTAGGAGACCGGGGGCCGGTTGGTCGGCATGAAGCGTTTTCCACTTTGTTTTCGATTAATTCGAGTTTTATGTGTTAATTTGCCATGGGCCTTGGCCCCTGTACTTGACAGGGTGCCGGTTGACCAGTCTGCTTTCTCATTACTGAGGGTTTCGCCTCATTTCTTTAAGTATGAGATTAGGAACATTACCTAGAACAACATGTGATCTTTAACATTCTCGGCTTTTCTCTTCGATTGTGTAATCTGATTCGGTAATTTCGTTTTATGAAACTTCGAGTATTTCATTTTAATATTCATTGTTTCTCATCTAGTTCGTTCGAATTTCGTTAGTTTCATTATCCTTGCTAGATTTTGTTGTCTCAATTAGTAACATTTCTGTACTAGATTTTATTTCCTTCCTTGTTCATGTTATTCAATTTGTTATTTGGTACTCCCTCCGAGTTCCTGTTTTTGTCCCACTTTCCTTTTTGGGCTGAATTTGATTTTTGTCCCACTTTCTTTTTTAGGCCATCAATGTGTGGTTCACATTTAGTCTCCCATTTCTCTCTCTTCCTTCTTCTTTTTTGGACCACTCATTTCCCCTTCCTTAATTTTCATCCCAAAACTAAATGGGACAATAATAGGAACTCGGAGGGAGTATATCGTAGTTACTATGAGTAGTTAATCCTCCCGCTAAGGTCGAGGGAAATCGATGAGTATTTCTTAGGTTTTGCCATTTCGATACTAAACTTGTAATTATGCTATTGCCAATTTCGCATGTTATAAAGAATGATTAATTTCTTAAAGGTCACAACTTATTAATCTTATTTGGGAAATTCTAATTCATGTGCGAGAGCCGAGTTGGATTTAGACCACGCACTATTTGTAGGGAGTCTAATAAGTAGCGAAAGTCCATTAGGTCCTTCCTAGGCTCATACAGTTTCGAGAGAACGTATTATAGCCAACTAGCATGTTTACGTGTTTAATGTTGTTATCACATAATCGTCGAATGCTCATTGTGAACCTTTAGCTCTAGACATCCCGTTAATTGATTTATCTGTATTTGTGTTTATGCATGTTCTAGCCTTAGTCAACAAACAACCAAACCGTTAAAAACAATTTAGAATCCTCATAGCTATTATACAATTTGACCGTCTCCCTGTGGACTCGATACCCTACTTACCGCTAGCAACCGCTAGCTTCTTGTTAGTAGTATTAGGATTATCTTGATTGGTGATACGACTTTAGCCATATCAAAGTTACTTACATATTTAGGTATCTAAAATAAAAATTTAGTTCATTTTTCCGATGTTTAAGTATTTTAAAATATTTAAAAGAAAGTATTGAAAACCGTTCATTTTTGTTTTTAATTTTTTAAAAATAATAAACCTTCTTATTTTTTTTATAAAGAATATTTCACAAGATTTTATGGGATTGAAAGTGAGTGAAGAGTAAGTGTGGAGTAGCAGAGCGGTCTCTCCGACCCGTTTCCGAGAGTGTGAGTGGAAGTGAGTTTCTTATTGTCGTGAGCTAAGAAATTGGAGTTTGGGCATATGGTTGGATTTGACTCAATGACACCGACCCCTCATTTCATTTCTTGTTCCTTTTTCTCTTTGATAAGAACCACCGGCCTTGACATTTCTTCATTTTTCAACATAATATGTTATTGTTAGCTCCTACGCCCACAATGAGGACATTGTGATGTTTCAAGTGTGGGGTAGGGTGTTATGTATCCTTGTACTTGACGAAATCATGTGTGTTATTTTTTGAAAAAAAAATAGTGGCGGCCGAGGACAGAGTGAAAACTGGAAAGGACATTCCAGGCAAAATGAAGAAACGAGTTGCGAGCCACCACCCAAAAAAACTCGAAAATTGCAAAAAGACCACAAATATGAGCCAATTCTTCCTATGTTGATTATTTGGTGCCTATAAGAAGGGGTGATAATGAGGAGTTGGAAGGGTTATGATAGATTTTTCTTTTTGTTGGAGAAAATTTTATTCAAATTTGTTTTTGGGGATCTTTTTGCATGATCACACGATATGGAGATGATGATATTTGGTGACCGTGTGATCATGTTTCTCTTGGAGTGATAAGAAGGGAGACATAAGGAGAAAAAAGATGATGTTGAGAGATAGGGTGACCTCACTAGGTCTTGGGATAAGACCAAGGTGACCATTGTTACCTTTTTATGGAGACATAAGAAGGTAGATTTGGATAGAGCAACTTTGGGAAGGGGATTGAGTCTTCTTCTTTAGGAAGAAATAAAGAGGTCTTGTGAGTGAGTGTTCCCACATTCATTTTGAGCCTTTCTTGCTTTTCTTTTATTTTATGACGGAGTTGTTTCTTCTTAAGGGAGCCTTTAATGAAGGAAGAGGTGTGAGAGTAGTGTGATTAGTATCCCATGGTAATCATTTGAACTTAGGTTTTTCTTGTTGTTCTCGAGTTCACTCGGGATGAGTAAAGTTCAAGTGTGGGGTTAATAAGCACATATCATACCCTTCTTTTTAGGCTCATTTTGGTCCTTTTTGGGTCATTAATAATGTTAATTACACACATTTATAGTGTTGTGTATATTTGTACCCGTTTGGTGTTTTGTTATGTATTACGGTTTATATTATGGTTTGCAATGCTCGTAGTCACCATGTTCGCATATCGATCCTTCTTAGCCAAAGGAGCGGAGCCCAAAGACAGTTTGGCCCACTAACCAGACACTATTGAGTCAAGCAGTCCGAAAGCATCTTAACAAGTAGCGGAATTCTGTAGATACCCGGATTTATACCTGGTGGCTACTGGAGTGTCCGACAAACACCCGATGATGATCGAACTGCAATGCGACACAATTTTAGGATATTTCGGATGATTTTTCTATAGAACAGATTAAATAATTACTCGGAAAAATTAATTCTACATTTAGACGGTCTTAGTCGAGTTGTTTCGGTCGCGTCAACACTAGTTAGAGTCAATTCCGACTCTGAGACCCCGAATCGGTCCCGAAATGCAAAGTCAAACCCGAGCCAGCAAGTCAAACCCGAGTCGAACCCATGCGCGTGGTTCTAGGTTCCTTAGGAAGCAAGGCATTGCACAAAATATCTTGAGATTACATATCTTCCCACTTTGGAAAGTTTTCCAAATCTCAACCTCGAAAACTCAGTCGCAGCAGGTGTCGTGCCTCAGAAGCAAGTCGCACAAGGTTTCCCGCCTCAGAATCGAGTCGCACGAGGCGTCGCGCCCATGTGCTCGAATCCAGCCTTGAAGCAACTATATATACCCCACTCCCCTCAACAATTCAAGAGAATTCACTCTTCCAAGCTTTCCCGAATTCCTATTCGACAAAAGCAAAGAACAGCACACAATATTCAAGGCTCTCCCAAGTTCATTAACTCCTTGGTCCGCGAATAAATCGTTCCCTTTGATTTCTCCCCAGTTCATAATTCGTACGAGATTGACAAGGGGTTCGAATAAACAAAGAATCCTTATTCTTTGTAGTCTAATCTTTCTCGAGCATACTACTCGAAATCTCATTACCGCACACCACGGTATTCAAGTCGGAAGGGTTGAATTTATCTGGTTTCTACCAGAATTATTCAAGCGTTCCTACGCTCCACGAGATCGCCTACGCCAAACGGTCGTCACTAGGTTGTTTCTCTATCCCACACTATCACTTTCCTTTACATAAGGGTTGAGCTAGGCGGGTGCACTCCATCCAATTAGCTCACACCCGATGAGGATTCATAATCCACCTAATCGACACGTGCACCTACAGTTCCCATTCCAGGTATGGTGTACCAGCCTCGCTCCTGCTTGGTTCCCGTCACAGTGCATGTCCGACCGACACCCTAGACCAAACCGTCCAAAATACGTAATGTCTACAACTTCAACCCAAAATTACTAAAACAACTAAATCCGAGTAGTCGTTATGGATCCGTTTTTTATTGTCTACACATCCTATTTCGTTTAGTGTACATTGTGAGAGTGCAATCCTCCAAAACGTGATTTAATTATGTTCTCGGACATTTACCGCTTTCCTCGCATGATTTACCGCTTTTATGACCTTAATCGCATGCTAAATCACCTAAACGGAAGCTAAAACATAAACAACTAACATTAACCAGTGATGTGTGCTAAATTTAGCCCATTTTTTCCTCCCATTTAGACTCGTTTTCCTCCGCTTTTGTGAGATTAGAATGCGATTATCGCCCTATTCTTAGTCTTTTTTGCATTAGCATCTCCCTTGTGCATTTCACGTGTTTTTGGTAGTTTTTATATCTATTTTGATAGGATTCGTCTCCAAGAGCATGTCCAAACTTCCACGAACACAAGAGAGTGGATTACCGTCCAAAAGCAACACACGAAGCCTAAAGTCCAAACAATCAAACGACAAAGAGCGAAAACCCGAAAAGAGGTCAAGGAAACCATCGGGTGAAGTTTCACCCGATGAGGAACCACCGGGCAAAGTTTCGCCCGACGACATTTTGACCTCTCCGAAGATCTTCAGGAAATTGAACCCACCGGGTGAAACCATCGGGCAAAACTTTTACTCATCGGGTGAAGTTTCACCCAGCGGTAGTGAGGCCCCTAAATGCAAAATCTGGAAGGAAAGTTCAGAGGGTGAAACCACCGGATGAAGTGTCACCCAACGAAAATGGTTTGTGAAAGTCAGAAATTCGCAAGGCGAAGTTTCACCCTCTGAAGATCCATAGAGCAAAAGTTTCACTCAAAGTGCAAAAATCAGATTTGGGCTTGGTTTAGTGATCCATTAAGCTACTACTATATATAGTTTCACTTAATTAGACTACCACACAACCTTACATTAGAGATTTTATAAAACCATTAGACAACACTTAGGAGGCTACATAGTTTTTATCAATCTTCATCTTCTTCATCTAGCTTTAGTGTGGACATGACATAGGTCCACCCCGACGTGGCCACGTGCGGGTTTGGGGAGGCGAATGAATCTCCATATGAGAATGGATCGAATTGAAATTTAGGTCTATGTGGAGTCGCCACCGAATTTTGTGGTTATTCGGAACCATTCGAGCTCACTCTATGTCGTAGTGGTCCGTGTACAAAATACGGCCCATTTCCGATGTCAAAGTTTATTGGGCTCGTCCCTTTGCATTTGATACCAATACCGACATTATCAGATATTGTGTATTGAATGACTCTCGTGCGCCAACGGTTTCGGGCATCCGGAAACCGAGGTTCTGAGTAAGGGGTGAGGGTACGTGTTGGGAAGCCCACAAAGGACACCCAACCCCGCCCGCACATTAGCGGCCTCTACTAAGAATTCGAATGACTTTCCAATACGCGCGTTAGTTGAACGGGAAAATGATATGCAAAGATTATTTTCCCTAAACATGTGAATGGAATTAAAAAGGGTTTCTAAGTCAATTTAATGCAATTAATTCTAACGTCGAAGTTGAATTTTAGCATGTGGGTTCACTTTAGTAAAATAAAATAAACGACAAAAATTGACAAAAGAAACAAGCAAACTGTTAGTAATGACATAACGAATAATAACGGTTTGTGCAAATATCGAATGGAATTGAATGATGTAAACGAGCTGATGCATGGTTTGAAAAGATAGTAATACACGTGATTAATTAGGCATGTGTTGACCTAAGTCGTAAAATACTATCGAATTTAGAAAGAAGAAGAATGTTCGACTCACAGTTTTGGTCGTGATGAGGCCACTCGATCGAGTGGTCGATGGACTCGATCGAGTGAACCTCTAAAAAAGGTTTCTGCCTTGCGTTTCAGACCATACTCGGCCGAGTTATTGGCCAACTCGGTCGAGTACATGGCCACTCGACCGAGTCACTGTGAGACTCGATCGAGTGGGGGTCGTAGTAAGCATTCTGATCCGATTTTGGGGTGCCACTCGACCGAGTGGGCTAGGCACTCGGTCGAGTGCCCCCTGTACGAATTATAATTCATCCGCAATTTTGTATTGATTAAGAAATTGCTTTTGATTTTTGATAATTCAACGGTTTTACCGAATTGAGCATAAAAATTGTATGACTTATGCTCAATTCGAGCTTTTTATAAATCATCAATTTGATTGAACCGAATATAAATATTATTGAATTTATACCCGATTCTAAATTTAAATGCTCGTTATATCCCGTATTCGATTATTGAATCGATACGGAATATTAGAGCAAAAAATAAAGAAAAATGATTTGAGTCGTTTTAAGTCAATCAAAACGATATGAATTTCTCTCCGCGTTTGTAGCGTCATAATTACAACGTGACATCTACGTTAGCATCAATGAGAAATCGAATTAATTGAATTCAATTGACTAGATTGTTAGATTCAACATCCAACTATGAAATTGGTATCGGATCTAACGAATCGACACTTTGCGTAAATAAGAGGACTTGATTCCCTCAGCTTCTCCGACATCGAAATAAATCCCTAAGGATTGTGATGTCGGATCCACGTCAACGGGTTTCGACCCTTATTAAAAATACGTGTCTTGAAAAAAGGTTTTAAAATTGATGAATGCAAGATTAATGATGACGACAACGAAAAGAATAACGAATTATTGTTTAAGTTAACTTATCTCAATAATCAAATAGTCGGGGTACCGGAATAAGCGACCGTCAACGCTGTGTGCAGTACACTTGTATATTCGTGTTTTCTTATTCCGATATCCTTCTTATTCGACACAAATGGATAAGTATTTTAATGCTTTTATATTGATAGTATTATCGATATTATGATACAATGAACAAAATAAAAAAATAAAAAAAAGACGAAGAAAAGGAGGACGGACGACGAAGAGAGAAGGAGAAGAGAACGGGGTTTTGACACCCTCAACCTACATGTTCTTGTCTCGGATCGAATGCGTAACCGTGGCTTTAACACAAGAGTCTTCGAGGTGGATGAAGGTTAAGTTATGGTGGTTCGGGTTGTTGATTCCTAAAACTAAGTTTAGGGTTGCTAGTGTCGTGCTAGGGTAGAATTAGGGTTTAGTTTTAGGGTTGCAAGGGTGCTAAAGTTAGGGTTCGAAAAAAAAGTGTCTTGAAGGGTGTGCAAGGGGTTGCTTATATAGGCAAAGCTAGGGCACCCGGTTTAGGGTTACTCGACCGAGTAGGAGGCTAACTCGGTCGAGTGGCTCGATGAGTCTGCAGTCGGGCCTGAAACAGGCCCACTCGATCGAGTGGATGGGGCACTCGATCGAGTGGCCCAACTGGGTCGCGCGGGTCCGTTGACTTTGGACCGTGACTTGGGTTCTTGATGTTTGAAGGGTTGTTTGTGTTTGACATGGACTTTTGATGATGTGAGGGGCTGTTTTGTGCGTCTCGGAAACGATTTTGACCGGGGTTGACCCAATCGCAAAAAGGTCGGTTTTAATTCCGGTGTCGGTTTTGGCCCAAATTTGTCCTGTTTGACTCGGAATGATCCACTGGGCCTGGATTCAAGGTTGATTTTGTGAGATTTGTACTCTGTAAGTGTGTTAGCCAGCAATTAATGGATTTGAGCCCGCATCCGAGCGCATAGAAGCACGTTAGCGTCCGATCATCATCGGGTGTTTTTTGGAAACTACCATAGACACCTGGCAGTCAAAATGCGGGTGTCTACAGAGCCCCCACTCTGACTGAGGCTTGGACAAGGCGAAAGTCAGAGTAGCCACCAGACCAATCGAGGATTGAAACCTGGCGGACTTCCGGTCGGGTCGTTTATAGTCCATTAGACTCACGTGAAGGCTCGCCAACCACAAGATAGAAGTCATACCTGATCTATTGATAATACCTCCGTGGGGAGATGGACTTGTCGCATAAGTCCTGGGTGCGCCTGTATGTAGGCCCGTCCCGTTAAATGCCACCATTGGCTTCCGCTGGGGAGGTATAGTGGGTTGCACGTCTCCGTTCGAGTCATACCTGTATAAGTCACATAAAATGCATGCAACACGTAGGTAGCAAAATGACTCGCTCTGGGGAAAAATGATTTTTTGAAAACTTGAATTTTGAAATATTGAAAATTTGAGATTTTTTGAATTTTGGGAACTTTGAGATTTCCGACTCCTAACAAAGATTAGGAAAGTTCGGGATGGAGATTTCCGTGCTAGTATCGAGACTAGGCTTGCGGCTTGATTCCAATTAGGATTAGGAAATTTTCCTAAACAGTTTGCAAGGCTAATGTTATATATAGCCCTCTCTTGCTCTTGATTTCTCCATAATTCTCATCACAAATAAATCCCTTCTTTAAAGAAAGTCTCTTTATTTCCCTTAAGGCAAAAAGAAAATCTCTTTATTTTCTTAAGGAATTAGCCATGGGAATCGATAGGTTGACCGTTATGCTGCAGGAGTGGTCCCGTCGTTTTAGGGACACGAATAGGGTGGCTTTGAATCAAACGGGTATAACTCAGCTGTACCCGTTCCATCAGATGGTGGTTGATCGTTATTTCCTGGATGCATGCTTGGCTTACTGGGATGACATATATCATGTCTTTGCTTTTCCTCGGGGCGAAGTTTGCCCTTTACCTAAGGAGATTGCAGCTATAGGCGGATGGAACCCGGTACTTCGTTCAGCCGTCCCGTACTCGATCTATGACCCGAGGAGGAAGCTTCGAGAATTTCTAGGGCTTTCTCACAACGAGGTATCCCGCATGATGGAAGGTGATAAATTTTCTCTGATCGACTTGGCTGAGAAATTTATGAATTCTCTTGATGTTCGGGTCAGACCGGCTTACAGCCGTAGGGCTTTTTCTTTCTGTATGCTCCACGTATATGCTTTCGAGGGTCACATGGATTTGTTATCCTGCATGGGAAACATCTGTCTTCTGACCGTAGAAGATTTGATGGAGATTGAACACAGCCCGGCTTGGCTGATCACGGGCGAGATTCTCCAAGGATTGGACAGCCGCAAGAGGGACTCATCAATTCGTCTTACCAGGAGCACCCGATTGCTTCAAGTATGTTACTTTGCAATTTATTTTTTTGATTTTCGATTTTTTTTTTCCTCCGCGGATGGTTTGCTGCAGCGGGCACTTGGTCGAGTCACCCTGGCACTCGACCGAGTGCCCTCGTAAAAAGCCTCATGTTTGTGTTCAGGGGGTCCACTCGATCGAGTGTCCTAGGCACTCGACCGAGTGGCCTTAGGCGGACGCCTATTTCTCCTCGGGAACTCATGTTTTTGTTTCCTTTTTGCAGATTTGGCTATATGAGAGGCTATCAGTGATAGATCCTCCTCTTGATGCGAGCAACTATCGTTATAACCAGGTGATGACGAGGAGGCGGGCCATTGACTTTTCTCGTCAGATCACGCAAAAGTATTGGGACGAGGTTTTGTCATTCCATGGTGGCCCGTTAATTCGATGGGTAGTTCAGTGGTGGCCCATCTACCTTTGGAGTGGCTTAAACCCGAGGGACAGAGCCCGCTATCAGGTGATCCTATCTTTCAGGCAGACGATTCATCTCTACCCAGATCGCATACTAAGGCAGTATGGATGGACCCAGCGAATCCCTGAAGTTGAAGCAGTTGTGAGTGACCCTACCCAATTGAATGATGTAATGTGTGATACCTGGATGCAAAGATGGTACACACGGCATACTTGGCCCATTATCAAATCTCGCCACTCGATCTGGGTTTCAGACTCTTACACGAAGTTGACCAAAGCAGGGGATGCTAAAGCCCGAGCTGCTCTGAAGGTTGATGAAGCTTTCGACCTGCTGCGAAGGGAGCAAGCTAAGGACAACAGGGGCTTTTTTGATGAAGGAGACACTCCTGCTACCCTAGTCCGTCTCATGTCAGGACAGAAGAAGACCAAGACTCAAGCTGGAGGGTCTAACGCTAAAGGTGCTTGGGGGAAGGTGAGCCCTCAGACTGACTTGGGAAGGAGACTTGGCCCAAAGCTACCCGTGCAGGACCGATGATAAGTGTGGTTTGTAGTGCCTATTTTGTAGTGTTTGGTCCCATTTTCCTTGTAGAATCGCTCCTTGGGAGCGATTTATGAGCTTCTTATACTTCCTTTAGTTCGTTTCAGGTTCCCGAGACTGATTTGGAAGAGTTGGAGCGATTCCGATTCGATACATACACATTTGGAGCCAACGAGATAAAGGAACGATGACTCGATGCTTTGGAATCGACCCCGAGACCTTGGGACCCAATCCCGAGCCTCCGAGACCCGATCCCGAGTCCCGAGAATCGATGAGAAGTCCATGTGAGGCAAGGAGGAACCAAAAGGGTCATATTGGAGGCCTACAAGACTCATCCCCGACGGGTATGCACCTCATCCCGTCGGGGATGAAGAGCACGTTTGGAAGTGTCACTGCATGGCCGTCCCGGTCGGGACCAACCCGTCCCGGTTGGGATGATGGGTCCGTCCCGGTCGGGACCACCCAGTTCCAGCCGCGTCACTTTCTTTCTTCTCCCTTCCATTTGTAACCCTATAAATACCCCTCCTCTTGTAATCTTAACTGATGTTCTTCACTTCCCACTAGACCCTAGACTACTTTAGGTTAGATTAGAGTAGATTAGTGTAGATTAGTCGGTAATTAGTAGTTAATCTTAGTTTAGTACTTGTATTAAGGGAATTCTTGAAGAATCCATTCAATCTTGACAACATTGGTGGATGAATTTGGGTTTTCTTTATATACAAGTGTTCATCTTTTCCTCTTCACTAGTTTGGTATAATGTTCTATTCCTTTTACTCTTTATCTTGTTTAATTCATCCAAGTTTGAATCTTTGATTGTTGTATTGTTCTTAGTTCATCTTTTTCACTAGTTTCATTATGGATGTTTTGATTCTTGTTTTGATTCTTCTTGTTCTTGTTAGTTGTAGTTTGATTATGTTAGAGTAGTGTTCTTGCTAGGGTTAGTAGGGTGATTAGGGTGTTAATTGGGTGATTAAGGGTTTGTTGGAGATGTTGGTGGAAGATTTGGGTTTCCTCTTAGGTTGATGCATATCACATGTTTGTTGGAATGCTTGAATGACTAAGTAGGTTAGAATGCTTGTTTTTCTTGCCTTCCTTTGTCATGTGTGTCGCCGGATGGGTTCCATGAGGAACCTCTAGGTGAGTCTAAGTTAGATTACCTAGATTACCCTACTACCTCCTTCACTCTAACTCCTCCTTGACCGTTCCGTTACCCCTTTGACCCCGACCTAATCCTAGCCCGTTTTCCTTAGTTGTTCTTCTTAGTCATAGTCTAGCCTCTCTCCCTCTTATCATTCTCTAGCTTAGTTCGTTGACTTAGTCTCGTATTTGGGCGACCTTGGTCTATACGCCTCTACCGTCCCCGTGGATTCGACCCGACTTACCCTATCTACCGTAGGAATAGCCGGTTATTTATTTGATCGGTGGGGATCCACGACAAATCCTTACCATCAATTTGGCGCCGTTGCCGGGGACGGTGCTAGTTTAGACTTTGTTTTCCTAGTTACTTGACTTTGTCTTTGTGTTTGTGTTTTTCTTTTTTCTTTTGGTTACCTTGCTTCTTGTGTGTGTGTGGTTTATTTCTCTCTTGTCTAGTGCCCAAAAAGCACTAGACTTCTCACGTTTGTTCTTAGTCTACAGTTTGTGCTTAGAGGTGGTGACTATCTTCTTCTTGCGACTTAGAGCCGCTTTAACTGACGGTTGCTAGAATGAGTGGTTTCCAACCGGGTATGAGCTACGATTTTCGAGCGAGCATGGGGTTTGATCTAAACTCCACACACTCGGGAGCCGATATGAGCTACTCCTCTTCTTCCATGAACCAAAGCCATGACATGACATCCCCCTACCATTATCAAGCTTCTTGGGGTAATCAAGATGGGTATGATCCTCAAGGTTATGAAAATGGCTACCAACAAGTGAATGATTACCAATCCTACGATCATGGTGACTATTACTCGAGTTACCAATGTGAACCCACCATGTTCAATCAAGATTCACCTTATGGAAACCAATACCCCCAAAACCCACCATACTACCCTCCACCCCAACCACAATATGAACCCCATGACCCACAATACTACCAATCACCTCAACCTCACTACCAACAATATGATGCCCCACCCCTTGGGCATCATCAAGACACCATGTTTAATCAAGATTATCAAGATTATCATCAAGATTATCAAGATTATCAAGGAGCTTTACAAGACCCCAATGACCACCAATCGTCAAACTTGGAGTTGTATCATTCACTTCTTCAATTGCAAAAGAGCCAACAAGAAATGGCCATCCAAATGCAAAAGGATCAAGATGAATTCTTGGCCCAATATCGAAAGGAAAACGAGGCGTTTGATGCTCGATTAAATGCATTATCGGTTCAAACCGTAATGTATTTATCCCGAACATCTCAATTAGATGAAGGGTGCCCACTTGAGAGAGAGGAGCAACCTAACCATGAAGCCGCCGATGTAGTTCCCTTTGGAGGAGAGATTTGCTTTGAAGAACCTCAATTGTCTACCCAAAAAGTGACGAATGAGGAGATGACCCTTGGTGAAGGCAACATTGGTGAGGAATTGGAGGAGGATAGTGAGTTGGATGGGTTGGTGGAATTTGTGAAGTTTTTGGGTGAGATTGATAGCCTCGAGTTGCCCTTGTGCGAGAATGTGGATAAGCATCAAGAGCCCCTAACTAGTGAACCAAACAATGACTTGGAAGAGATTGAAACCACCGGTAGAAGTTTCGATCCTCTCCTCCAAGATGATGTGGGGACGAATGATGAAGATGGGGAGCCACAACTTGAGGAAAGTGTGGGGGTGTGCATTGAGGAGATGAGGCCAAAACCGCTTTTTGTGCCTTGTTTCTTGGAGATGAAGCTTGCTAATGATTGGAGGCGATGCTTAGGGAGGAAGAGGTTGGTTAAGCTCGTAGGATGGATAGACCCCGGAGACGACATGAATGATGACGTTGGGTCTTGGGATTCCTACTTCTTGCCTCCTCGTTGGAGGCCATGGAGTTTAGTTAGGCTCGAGCGCTTCTTGGGCCTTCATTATGATGTCGGTAGCGCGTTCGACTTGCTACTCCATGCCCTTGAGGGCTACGGTTGAAGAAGAGCCCACCATCCTCGGTTTGACGGAGTTCCTAAAGAACCGTCATGTTGTATATTCCCCCTTCCTCTTCCTTAGAGTACTTGTGCTTGTATTTGTGTGTTTTGTTTCTTGGATTTGTTTGTTTTTGTGGGATTCTTGTAATTGTTTTGGTATTTTGATGAGCGATGTGAGGGAGTGAATTTGATGTGTATTTTGAGTTTATTGTGATAGGTGAAGTGAAGATGACTCCTAGAAAGGAGTGGTTAGTGATAGAGCTTGGATCGTGAGTAAGGGAGTCGGTTTTTGGGGTCATGGGAGTCATGAAGACCCTTCCCCACCGGGAAGGGTGTGTCGTCCCGACCGGGATGGGGCCGTCCCGATCGGGATGAGGGTGCCAAAAACCGAGTCCACTGGAGTGTCATCCCGATCGGGAAGGAGGCTTCCCGACCGGGACGGGTATGTCATCCCGATCGGGACCACCCATCCCGACCGGGATGACCCCCTACTCCTTTTTGGTGCCTCTTCTTCGACATTCAAGCCCACCCAACCATTATATACCCCCACCCAACCTCCCTACCTTCCTTTCTCATATCATACCACCCATGTACCTCATTTCCATACCTTAACCTCATTTCCTCCTCACTTTAGACCGGTATACACATCAATTTCTACCCCACCATTACTACCTTAGCCATGTGGTTTTCATAAGCTTGAAGAAGGATGACAATGACGACAACAAGCAAGTACCTATATTGATCATTGAGACGATGGAGAGAGTGAGTTGCTATCCGGGCGGTATGGCAACTATCCTTTCTTTTCCGTTTTTTTTTATTGCTTGTTTTCCCCTTGTTTCTCCACTTCCCCTTTGTCATGGTGGCCTTCGAGGCCTTGGTTTTGGTTGCTCCCGATTCTCGATGATGTGACTACATCGAGAGTCATTTTCAAAATCAAAATTTTACAAGTTTTTCACTCTTTATTTTTGAGGATTTAGTCGGATTTAGGCGGAATCCGGGCTAGGTGACTTGATTACACCTAGTCCTCCCCTCCCATTTCCTTTTATTTCCTTCTTTTTATTTCTTCCCCCATCCATATCTTTTCTTGTCTCGGCCCATGGTGACTTGACTACACCCCGGCCGGACGCTTTCAACCCTTTTCTCCACTTTTCTTTTTGATTTCTAGCTTTATTTTCGTAGTTTCTTTTGTGCTCCCATGCACTACGGTCGATCATGAGGACATGGCTCGACTTAAGTGTGGGGGAGTGGTATTCTAGCATAGTTAGGTTTATTTTTGTAGTTTTTCGAAAAAATCTTTAAAATCCATAAAAATTTGAAAATTTTTCATAAAAATCAAAAATATTTTCCTTTTATGTGTTTTCCTTTTGTGTCGTATTTTTGTTTTGTTGTGTGTGTTTTGCCCCCCTCTTTTCCTTATAGGTTGCCTAATCGCCGTTAGCTTTGGTGAGCTTTCAAGACTTCCGGTAACGTCTCTTCATCCCTTTTTCCCTCTTTGCTTCTTGTGAGTTTGGAGGAGATTTGTGATGTGGTGTGCTCGGGAGGAGCTTTGTAAAGTTTGATGTTTGGTTGGTTGCTCATTTGGAAGCTAGGGGTGGTGTTTGTGTTATGTATGTGTTCGTTTTGTGTTGTTCTTGTTTTGTTGCTTTTGTTTCTTTTTCTTTCGTTTTCGTTGAGTCATTGTCTTGTGTTTTGTTGTGTGTCATGTGTAAATGGTTTTCGAAAACCCGGTTTAGAGGCTAGTGTGCGAGTGTTTACTTTCCCTTCCTAGTAGTATAAATCGAGTCTTGGACTTTAGTCTAGTAGAATGACCCTAAATCAATGATTTCGTTGGTTTCTTACCTTGAGTCCACCTAGCTTACTAGGGATTTACTACGGGATTTGCGTTTTGACCATTATGACCACCCACGGTGTGAAAAGGCCTTGGTTACCGAGTCTCGTCCCTTAGGTGACCGTATCTAGAATCGTTTGATTAGTCCAAGTTCTCCACCCTTTTTGTGGGTTTGAAAGGGGATGCGCAACCCCGACATACCCATTACCTACCTCCCACACATATCCACACAATAAATTGCAAAGTGTTGATTTCTCTCTTTCTTAATTGTCAAGAAATGCCGAAAAAGCCAAATCTTGCCAAAAAAAAAGGGCAAAAAAAAATGAAAGAAAAATGAAAGAAAGAAAAAAATGAAGAAAAAGAAAAGGCACAAAAGCCAAAAAGAAAATAGAAAAAAAGAATGGCATGGCAAAACAAGGCAAAAATGCAAAAGAAAAGAGAAAATGCCAAAAGAAAACCCGATTCACAAAAAGATCTTAACCCCACAAAAATAAGCCTTTTTCCGACTTTTGCCGTGAAGAGCCTACCAAAGGACCGAGTCCCGAGGAAGGATGATAGCGGCATTAGTCGGTCTTCCCTCATTTTGCATGATTTCCCCTTTTTACTTGGAGTAGTTAGGCGGTTTTGGGCATGGGACGACCCTCTTGGCTTTTAGCTACCCGTGCAGGACCGATGATAAGTGTGGTTTGTAGTGCCTATTTTGTAGTGTTTGGTCCCATTTTCCTTGTAGAATCGCTCCTTGGGAGCGATTTATGAGCTTCTTATACTTCCTTTAGTTCGTTTCAGGTTCCCGAGACTGATTTGGAAGAGTTGGAGCGATTCCGATTCGATACATACACATTTGGAGCCAACGAGATAAAGGAACGATGACTCGATGCTTTGGAATCGACCCCGAGACCTTGGGACCCAATCCCGAGCCTCCGAGACCCGATCCCGAGTCCCGAGAATCGATGAGAAGTCCATGTGAGGCAAGGAGGAACCAAAAGGGTCATATTGGAGGCCTACAAGACTCATCCCCGACGGGTATGCACCTCATCCCGTCGGGGATGAAGAGCACGTTTGGAAGTGTCACTGCATGGCCGTCCCGGTCGGGACCAACCCGTCCCGGTTGGGATGATGGGTCCGTCCCGGTCGGGACCACCCAGTTCCAGCCGCGTCACTTTCTTTCTTCTCCCTTCCATTTGTAACCCTATAAATACCCCTCCTCTTGTAATCTTAACTGATGTTCTTCACTTCCCACTAGACCCTAGACTACTTTAGGTTAGATTAGAGTAGATTAGTGTAGATTAGTCGGTAATTAGTAGTTAATCTTAGTTTAGTACTTGTATTAAGGGAATTCTTGAAGAATCCATTCAATCTTGACAACATTGGTGGATGAATTTGGGTTTTCTTTATATACAAGTGTTCATCTTTTCCTCTTCACTAGTTTGGTATAATGTTCTATTCCTTTTACTCTTTATCTTGTTTAATTCATCCAAGTTTGAATCTTTGATTGTTGTATTGTTCTTAGTTCATCTTTTTCACTAGTTTCATTATGGATGTTTTGATTCTTGTTTTGATTCTTCTTGTTCTTGTTAGTTGTAGTTTGATTATGTTAGAGTAGTGTTCTTGCTAGGGTTAGTAGGGTGATTAGGGTGTTAATTGGGTGATTAAGGGTTTGTTGGAGATGTTGGTGGAAGATTTGGGTTTCCTCTTAGGTTGATGCATATCACATGTTTGTTGGAATGCTTGAATGACTAAGTAGGTTAGAATGCTTGTTTTTCTTGCCTTCCTTTGTCATGTGTGTCGCCGGATGGGTTCCATGAGGAACCTCTAGGTGAGTCTAAGTTAGATTACCTAGATTACCCTACTACCTCCTTCACTCTAACTCCTCCTTGACCGTTCCGTTACCCCTTTGACCCCGACCTAATCCTAGCCCGTTTTCCTTAGTTGTTCTTCTTAGTCATAGTCTAGCCTCTCTCCCTCTTATCATTCTCTAGCTTAGTTCGTTGACTTAGTCTCGTATTTGGGCGACCTTGGTCTATACGCCTCTACCGTCCCCGTGGATTCGACCCGACTTACCCTATCTACCGTAGGAATAGCCGGTTATTTATTTGATCGGTGGGGATCCACGACAAATCCTTACCATCAACCAACTTGGCCCACGGGATAGACTACCCGAGCACGTACGGGCTCGACTTGGACCGAAGACCATTATGGAAGACCCGTCGTCAAAGAAACAAGTTCGAGCTAAAGAGGTTCCCCTCGTAATTAGGGAACGCTCGCCTCCACCTCGGCGACCTCGAACTCCGCGCGACCCGAAGGACACGGGAAAGGCCGGGGGAAGATGCCCGGATATTAGTCTCCTTATTTTATTATTTGAATATTACTATTATTATTTTTGTGGTGTGATTTTTTTTGGTGTGTATGCCGTGTCCGGCGTTTTTTTTTTCGTAATCGAGATAAAAAAACATATTATTGAACACCGTTCCCGTCTTTCGTTTATTGCAGTGGTTGTACCCTTTTGAGGGGTTGCCTACGTATCCACAAATAGCGGAATCAAACCAAACGTAGTTCAAAATTGATTTGATTGATTTTTGCCATTTTTCGAAATACATCAAGATTATTAATTCGAGATGTGTGACGGTAGAATAATTAATTCTAACTTATTGACTTGTCTATAATTTTTTGAAAATTTATAAAAAGACAAATTTTTATAAATTTTTGCAAATGACATTGAGATGGGTTTTAGGGGTAATAGCGCTTTAGCTGGTCCAAGTTGGTTGGGTTGACAAATTCATTCCCGTCCAAGTCTGTCAGCATCACCGCTCCTCTTGATAGGACCTTCTTGACTAAGTATGGCCCAGCCCGATTGGGTTTGAATTTACCCCTTGGGTCAACCGGTAGTAAGGCACGAACCGATTTCAGGACAAAATCCCCTTCTTTGATGTTTCTGGGCCTAACCCTTTTGTTGAAGGCCCGTTGGATCCTCTTTTGATATATTTGGATATTGTTGAGGGCCCGTGATCGCCGTTCGTCTAGAAGGACTAGCGAATCGTATCGGGCTTGGACCCAATCTGCTTCAGGTACTTGGCTTTCAAGTAAAATCCTGAGGGATGGTACTTCTAGTTCGACCGGTTGGACCGCTTCTATTCCGTATGTCAAGTAATACGGGGTTGCTCCGGTTGCGGTGCGGATCGAGGTTCGATATCCCCATAGGGCAAAGGGTATCTTGTCGGGCCAGTCCCGGTAATTCTCAGCCATCTTTTTAAGTATGGTGACAATTGTTTTATTGGTTGCTTCTACCGCTCCGTCTGTTTGAGGTCGGTAAGGCGAAAATGTATGCCTTTGAATTTTATATTTTGCCAGCAATGCGGCAGTTTCAGCTTGAAAGTGGGTCCCGTGATCGCTGATGAATTCGTGAGGGATCCCATACTGGCATATGATCTTATTTTGGATAAACTTGGCCACGTGCTTGGCGTTCAAGACATGGTATGACTCGGCTTTGACCCATTTGGTGAAGTAGTCGATGGCCACCAAAATGAAGCATTGACCTCCCATCCCGTCTCGGAAGGGGCCACCAAAGTAGTCGATGATTTTGCGGGCTAGCATATGGGCATTCATATGCGGGCCGTTTCACCATCGTGTACTTCGGCCATTACCTTTTCGGCTTGTATTTTGTCGATGCATAGGAGGAGAGCCCCCTGTGCCGTCTTTTTGTATAGTTGCCCGTCATCCGTACGAATAAATTGGGTTGCCAATCTTCGCAAGGCCTTTTTGGCCCGGTTTTCAGTTCCCGGGGGATATTCTCCCGGTGCCAAGTAGGTTAGGACAGTTTCATACCAAGGTTCCGGGTCAGTTATCTCGATATCCTGAATGACGTGGATGTAGGCTGGCTCGGACCGCCTTTCGACACAGATTGGCATGCTGGTCAGGTGATCCGGGATGTTCAGTAAAGATGCTAATTTGGAAAGTGCATCTGCGAACTGATTTTCTTCCCGAGGCAGGTAAATATACTCCACTTTCTGGAATTGTTTCTCTAGAACCCTTACCCGTGCTTGGTAAGCCACGAGATTGGCGTTCCGAGTTTTCCATTTTTGGAGCGCTTGATTGATGACCAGTGATGAATCACCGGGGACTCGGAGGTTTGTTACCCCTAAATCAGCGGCGGCTTGCAACCCGAGAATGCATGCTTCGTATTCGGCTGCGTTGTTGGTCACGTCGAAGTCCAACTTGATGGATAAGGGAGTGTGTTCTCCCTATGGTGAAATTAGCAGAATTCCGACCCCGAATCCTCGAAAGTTGGACGCTCCATCAAAATACAGATCCCATGTCTCAGTATCGGTATGGAATATGTCTTCATCAGGAAAGGCCCAGGTGTCGGTGTGGCCCTCTTCGGATATCGGACTATCGGCGAGGAACTCGGCTACTACCCGGCACTTGATGGCTTTTAAGGGTACAAACTTGAGGTCAAACTCAGCTAACATTAAAGTCCATCTGGACATCCTACCGTTGAGGATGGGCTTCTCGAACAGATACTTGATAGGGTCCATTTTGGACAGAACATGTACCTCGTGACTCAGCATGTAATGTCGGAGCTTTTTAGTGGCCCAAACCAACGCTAGGCACGTCTTTTCGAGCATTGTGTATTTGCACTCATACTCGAGGAACTTTTTACTGATGTAGTAAATAGCCCGTTCTTCTGAATCGACTGTCTGGGCCAGCATAGCCCCCATGGCTGTCTCGGTCGTTGTGAGGTATAACGACAAAGGCAAGCCGGGTTGAGGTGGCATTAATACTGGCGGAGCATACAATATCTCCTTGAGTTTATCGAAAGCCGCTTGACACTTGTCGTCCCACAGTACACGTTCCCCTATCTTCAGTTTCTTGAAAATGGGCTCACATACCATGGTTAATTTTGAAATGAACCGGCTGATGTATTGAACTTTCCCGAGAAACCCCCGTATTTCTTTTTCGGTCTTGGGTGGTTGCATCTCGGTGATGGCTTTGATTTTAGCTGGGTCGACCTCGATGCCGCGTTGGCTAACGATATGGCCCAGTAATTTACCCGATGTTACCCCGATGCTGCATTTTTGAGGGTTTAGCCTCATGTTGTATTTGCGCAGTCGGGTAAAGAATTTTCTTAGGGCCGCAATGTGCCCGCTTCGATCTTTGGACTTAACGATCATATCATCCACATAGACCTCCACTTCTTTGTGCATCATGTCATGTAGTAAAGTAGTGGCGGTTCGTTGATAAGTGGCTACGGAATTGATAAGCCCAAATGGCATAACGGTGTAACAGTAAGTACCCCAAGGTGTAATGAAGGTGGTATTACTCATGTCCTCTTCCGCCATTTTAATCTGATTGTATCCGGTATACCCGTCCATGAACGATAGAAGGGCATGATCGGCCGTGTTATCCACTAGTATGTCGATGTGAGGTAACGGAAAATCGTCTTTTGGGCTTGCTTTGTTGAGGTCTCGGAAATCCACACATACCCGCACCTTGCCATCCTTCTTGGGTACCGGCACTATGTTTGCAACCCAGTCTGGATATTCAGACACTTGTATAAAGCCCGCTTTGAATTGCTTGTCGACTTCCTCTTTGACTTTGAGGGACCATTCGGGCTTCATCCTCCGGAGTTTTTGCTTTACCGGTTTGCACCCATCTTTGATGGGTATTCGGTGCTCCGCTATTTCCCGGTATATACCTGGCATGTCCTTGTAGGACCATGCAAAAACGTCTTTGAACTCCTGGAGGAGGTCTGTAAATTGTCTTCTCTCCTCTAGATCTAAGGATAGGCCCAACTTAAGCATATGGGGCTCTAAAGTGGTTCCCACATTGATGGATTCGGTTTCTTCAATTACCGGATCTCGGGAGTCCCTTAGTTCAAGCTGCTCGATCAGATGTGAAGGTAGAGGTACCTGTTCGTCGGGTTTCTCAATGTCATTGCATATAAAATCTTCGAAATTGGGAAAATTTTGGAAATAAGACAAGTCATAAGCAGAAGGGTTTTCGTTATTATTATTAATGGTGAATTTTGTGAAAAGCTCGAAAAGAGCGGCCATCTGATCGTTGGTCAGTGGCGGGATAGGGAGAGGTCTTGGGACAGGCCCCGAGACCTCAGTGGATAAGGGAAGAGGGGTTACAGACTCGACTCTAGCGCCAAACCCTCTAGACTCGGACTCTGACTCAGACTCGGTATCCGGCATGTCTCCCTCGACGGTGGTCAGCTTGTAGACCCGTCCTTGACTGTCGGTCCACTTGATGGTCTTTCTCCAGGCCCGCTTCCCTGTATCTGCACCAACTTCGGTGATCAGCTTCGTTAGGTCAAAACGATCGCTGCGAAGGATCAGGTTGACCAAGTCGTCTTTCGGAGCGGGGACGGCCTTGTCTTCTCCAAATAAGAGACCCAGCACGGGCTCAAAATTGTTTTCATCCTCCTGGGATTCGGCCTGGACGATGGTGAATATATCGTCAGGGATGTAGTTGGATTCCCGAGCCGTTTTGGTCTCGGGATATGTGATGGTGGGTTCGTAGAGGCCCACCTGGATCGCCCCAAACACAGGAGTGACAAACTTGATTACATATGCCCGGCCCACGTTTTCCGAGCTCATAGTATATTCCAAACCGAGCCGAGACTCTCCGTTGTCCAGGACCTCAATGATCTTCCATGCCGGAAGGTACGGCCTTGAGGTGGCTCCGGGTAGGTAACCCATATTTTGTAGCATCGTGTCGATGCTAACGGAAGTAAGGCTTGAAGAGATATGCCTCATCAATCATGCCCACGAAGTCGAATCCTCGTGGTTCGGCCCGGTTTGTGGCATTACATTTAGCCACGGTGATAGGAGTAGCCTCTAGTGTGATGATGCCGTCCCGAAGTGGCATCTTGACTTTCCTATGTAAGGTAGAGGACAAGGCCTTGACTGCATGGATCCACGGCCTCCCTAGTAGTAGGTTAAAGGATGAGGTGACATCAATCACCTGGAACTCTAACTCTTTTTCGATCGGGCCCGTTATGATCTTTAGTTTAACGGACCCGGCAACAGGTTTTGGGCTTCCGTCGAAAGCCCGGATGGTCTGTGCCGTCGGAAGGTAATCGGCATCGGTGATGCCAAGGGCTTTTGCGGTCCTTAGAGGAAGGAAATTTACGGTGGATCCGTCATCGATAAGCGTCATCGGGAGGTATTTACCTCGGCAAATGACGGTAATGTATAGGGCCAGGTTATGATTGGGCCCAAATACCGGTAGGTCGGACTCGGAGAAGGTGATGAGTGGGCCCTCTTCCTTGGATTTGCCTTTGAGATAAGACATGATAGTGGCTACCATTTTAGATGGGGTAGCCTGTGAATCGACCTTGATTTCATCGAGGGCCTTAGTCAGTGCTTCCCGATGAGCTTGCGAGCTAACTAAGAGTTGCCATATGGTTAGATCATCTCGAACCCTCTTCATTTGTTGGACCAGAGCCGTGTCAGTGCTTGTTTCTTCAGGGGTAGATTCCGTCCTGGCAGGTTCAGTGACGGATGTGGGAATAGAACGCCCAGCTGCGGCGAGGTGATTGGTGGCTAAGGCTTTGGACTTAGCCTTTCGGACCTCTTCAAGGGTGATGGGGACAGCTTCCCCTTTGGTTAAGTACACATCATCCTCGTCATCGAACCATATCCCGTTGATTTGTGGGATATAGGGAGAAATGAGGTGACAACAGTCAATTACCTCACCGGTGAATATTGCGTGGGCACTGAACGGGTTTTCTTTGTTGCTCGGCTTGTCTCCGGGCAACGGGATTTTCCCGCTCTCGATAAGATCTTGGATCAGGTGCTTTAACCTCCAACATTTTTCGGTATCATGCTCGTTACCCCGGTGATACTGACAGTAGGCTTGGGCATTATAAGTTTTGGGCTTCTTCTCTACTGGAGGTTCTGCAGTTGGGCCTATCGGCTGGATCAGGCCCTTTGAAGATAGCCTTTGTAAGGCATAAGTATAGGTAGTCCCTATATATCTGTGAATACCCGATTTGGTGTATTCTTTTTAGATGAGGTGTCAAGCAGGTTTACCTCGTCGAAGATGCTGCGAGTTGCAGCTGCAGGTGTGGGCTTGCTTGTAGATGAACTAGCCCCTTGATAACCTTTAGTAGAGGCCTTAGTCAGGCTCTCCAGTCTCAAGTCATCCTCGATTCTCGTGCCCATTTCATTAAGGACAGCGAAGTTGGGGATGATGGCATACCGGAGATGGACCCGGTAGGATGGGAGGAGGTTTTTGACAAAAGCCTCCACTTGGGCCTTTTCGCCGGGCTTGTCGACCAGCTTCACGCTCTCGGCCCTCCATCTTTGCAAGTATTTTGTGAACCCTTCTTTGGGCTCTTGAGCCATGACCTCCATAGTACGCATTGTAGTCTTGATTTCAGTGTTATCGGCGTAGTTCCGAGCAAATTCGGTCGCCACATCGTCCCAAGTCTTGTATTTCTTGGGGTCGAGCCTGTAGAACCAGGCCTTGGGATGCTTCTCCAAAGAGTAAAGGAATAGGTGCTTGAACATGGTAGACTTTACCCCTTTGACCGCCATGAAGTCCTTGAAGGCCCAGATATGATGGACCGGGTCTTCGGTACCCTCAAACATAGGAATTTCCGTCAAGTTGAGGTTGGCAGGTAGCTCGTCATTCAAAGGTGAATAAGTACGAGCATTTTCGGTGTGGATCGAGTTGTTCGTCGATAAGTGGACTTGCTCTACGAGCCTACGAACAACACTGATCAACTCGGCTATGGGCCCAGTGGGCTCAGCTCCTTCAACTGGGGCCATTTTCCCCACGGCGCTCAGACGGGTAGATAACGTTGCTTGGTTAGCCTGAATGGAAGTCAGTTGAGTCTCGATCTTGGCTAGGGCATCTTTCAACTCTTCCATTTTGCGTTGATGTCGGGTTGCGGGTGGCTTGTCTGTAAGAACACCGCGTAATCAGAAACTAGCCCAGAAATCCCGGAATAGCAAGTACATCTCGAACAAGACTAAAAGAGGAAATGACTCGAGAAAAGACACCTAGACGGGTGACTTGTGAAGTGTGGGCCTTCCCTAGGATTTGGCGAGTGGGCCTAGTCCTGTTCGAAGGAAGGTTCACGTGAGACATCCCCAGACTTTTGACTCGATTGTGTTGACGGGCACTCCTTTGTAGGGATTTGTCCTATGTAGGTGGGCCTTGCCTTAGTCTAATAAGGCGGACTGGGATAGGGAGGAAACCCGTGATGTAAGATCGACAGAGCTTCGACGCTAGAGACCTCGACAACTTATGACATGACCCGACACTGCTAAATACGGGAAGTCCTAAGAAGAGGGAAGTTTTGAAAATTGATTGTTTTTGAAGAAGTCCGAGAAAACTCGGTTGAGGGCCCAATTTTCGAGAGAAACGAAAGAACATTGGGCCGCGGGTTTTGAAAGTAATTTTAAGTTTTGAATTGGGCAGCATACCGTCTAGAAAATAGGCCATTTTGAGTAAAATCATAAGTTCTAAATTCGGCATGTCCCGGGTTTTGAAATCGAATGTCTTGAAAAAGATGCAATTTTTGAAAAGTTGACATTTTTGAAAACGACTCGGAAACCAAGTACCACGTAGTCACACAAGCATTATAACGACGCCATGTATGCTCTACACTAAGTCTCGGTCGGTCTATAGGGGTCTATACCAGTGTACATAGTCTAGACGTTGATTGGGACGGACTCTCTAAGTCGAATTGAGCTTAGAACATCCCGCGAAACCCACTCGAATCTACTATGGACACCTTTTGACATATCCATATTGGAGTACATCAACGGTATAGTGGGACGTCGGTCACCACTACCGGCCCGGGAAAATATGGGTTATGCATGAACCGTAAAACTAAAACGCGTATTGTACTAGTCAAACGATTTCTATTCGAGTCTCACCCTGAGGATGCCGATGGTTAGTCACGCATCAGTTAATCCCCAGCGGAGTCGCCAAATTGTGGACATGACATAGGTCCACCCCGACGCGGCCACGCGCGGGTTTGGGGAGGCGAATGAATCTCCATATGAGAATGGATCGAATTGAAATTTAGGTCTATGTGGAGTCGCCACCGAATTTTGTGGTGATTCGGAACATTCGAGCCCACTCTATGTCGTAGTGGTCCGTGTACAAAATACGGCCCATTTCCGATGTCAGAGTTTATTGGGCTCGTCCCTTTGCATTTGATACCAATACCGACATTATCGGATATTGTGTATTGATTGACTCACGTGCGCCAACGGTTTCGGGCATCCGGAAACCGAGGTTCTGAGTAAGGGGTGAGGGTACGTGTTGGGAAGCCCACAAAGGACACCCAACCCCGCCCGCACATTAGCGGCCTCTACTAAGAATTCGAATGACTTTCCAATACGCGCGTTAGTTGAACGGGAAAATGATATGCAAAGATTATTTTCCCTAAACATGTGAATGGAATTTAAAAGGGTTTCTAAGTCAATTTAATACAATTAATTCTAACATCGAAGTTGAATTTTAGCATGTGGGTTCATTTTAGTAAAATAAAATAAACGACAAAAATTGACAAAAGAAAAAAGCAAACTATTAGTAATGACATAACGAATAATAACGGTTTGTGCAAATATCGAATGGAATTGAATGATGTAAACGAGATGATGCATGGTTTGAAAAGATAGTAATACACGTGATTAATTAGGCACGTGTTGACCTAAGTCGTAAAATACTATCGAATTTAGAAAGAAGAAGAATGTTCGACTCACGGTTTTGGTCGTGATTAGGCCACTCGATCGAGTGGTCGATGGACTCGATCGAGTGAACCTCTAAAAAAGGTTTCTGCCTTGCGTTTCAGACCATACTCGGCCGAGTTATTGGCCAACTCGGTCGAGTACATGGCCACTCGACCGAGTCACTGTGAAACTCGATCGAGTGGGGGTCGTAGTAAGTATTCTGATCCGATTTTGGGGTGCCACTCGACCGAGTGGGCTAGGCACTCGGTCGAGTGCCCCCTGTACAAATTATAATTCATCCGCAATTTTGTATTGATTTAGAAATTGCTTTTGATTTTTGATAATTCGACGGTTTTACTGAATTGAGCATAAAAATTGTATGACTTATGCTCGATTCGGGCTTTTTTTAAATCATCAATTTGATTGAACCGAATATAAATATTATTGAATTTATACCCGATTCTAAATTTAAATGCTCGTTATATCCCGTATTCGATTATTGAATCGATACGGAATACTAGAGTGAAAAATAAAGAAAATAGATTTGAGTCGTTTTAAGTCAATCAAAACGATATGAATTTCTCTCCGCGTTTGTAGCGTCATAATTACAACGTGACATCTACGTTAGCATCAACGAGAAAACGAATTAATTGAATTCAATTGACTAGATTGTTAGATTCAACATCCAACTATGAAATTGGTATCGGATCTAACGAATCGACACTTTGCTTAAATTAGAGGACTTGATTCCCTCAGCTTCTCCGACATCGAAATAAATCCCTAAGGATTGTGATGTCGGATCCACGTCAACGGGTTTCGACCCTTATTAAAAATACGTGTCTTGAAAAAAGGTTTTAAAATTGATGAATGCAAGATTAATGATGACGACAATGAAAAGAATAACGAATTATTGTTTAAGTTAACTTATCTCAATAATCAAATAGTCGAGGTACCGGAATAAGCGACCGTCAACGCTGTGTGCAGTACACTTGTATATTCGTGTTTTCTTATTCCGATATCCTTCTTCTTCGACACAAATCGATAAGTATTTTAATGCTTTTATATTGATAGTATTATCGATATTATGATACAATGAACAAAATTTAAAAAAAAACGAAGAAA
This sequence comes from Agrostemma githago, assembly GCA_958450325.1. Classification (NCBI taxonomy): domain Eukaryota; kingdom Viridiplantae; phylum Streptophyta; class Magnoliopsida; order Caryophyllales; family Caryophyllaceae; genus Agrostemma; species Agrostemma githago. The sequence continues at coordinate 18,406,620 of OY288241.1, read as the reverse complement.
AGGAGGACGGACGACGAAGAGAGAAGGAGAAGAGAACGGGGTTTTGACACCCTCAACCTTCATGTTCTTGTCTCGGATCGAACTCGTAACCGTGGCTTTAACACAAGAGTCTTCGAGGTGGATGAAGGTTAAGTTATGGTGGTTCGGGTTGTTGATTCCTAAAATTAAGTTTAGGGTTGCTAGTGTCGTGCTAGGGTAGAATTAGGGTTGAGTTTTAGGGTTGCAAGGGTGCTAAAGTTAGGGTTCGAAAAAAATTGTCTTGAAGGGTGTGCAAGGGGTTGCTTATATAGGCAAAGCTAGGGCACCCGGTTTAGGGTTACTCGACCGAGTAGGAGGCTAACTCGGTCGAGTGGCTCGATGAGTCTGCAGTCGGGCCTGGAACAGGCCCACTCGATCGAGTGGATGGGCACTCGATCGAGTGGCCCAACTGGGTCGCGCGGGTCCGTTGACTTTGGACCGTGACTTGGGTTCTTGATGTTTGAAGGGTTGTTTGTGTTTGACTTGGACTTTTGATGATGTGAGGGGCTGTTTTGTGCGTCTCGGAAACGATTTTGACCGGGGTTGACCCAATCGCAAAAAGGTCGGTTTTAATTCCGGTGTCGGTTTTGGCCCAAATTAGTCCTGTTTGACTCGGAATGATCCACTGGGCCTGGATTCAAGGTTGGTTTGTGATATTTGTACTCTGTAAGTGTGTTAGCCAGAAATTAATGGATTTGAGCCCGCATTCGAGCGCATAGAAGCACGTTAGCGTCCGATCATCATCGGGTGTTTTTTGGAAACTACCATAGACACCTGCTAGTCAAAATGCGGGTGTCTACATTTAGATTCAAGTTATTGTAAGGAATTCTAGCTTTAATCAAGAAGTTCTTTGGAAATCATCTAAGGATTAGTGACAAATCCATTGTTTTCTTCATCAAGGCTTCATCTTTATTTACATGCATCTTCATCTTTCTTATTCCTAGTTTTCTTCCATTGTTGGTATAATTATCTTCCTCTCCCATTTCTCTAGATTAGGTTATACTCTTACTTCTTTATTGCATCGTTTTCTTTGATTTTTCTTGCATTGTTTGTGGATCGTTTGGTAGTTTCATTTATTGCTTGAAGTTTCCTTCATTGTTGTAGTTTTAATTCCTCTAGTTTTCATCATTATGTATGTTGTTCGTATGATCACCATTGTTATTGTTTTTGCGATTCTCTCCCTGAAGTGTGAGTAGTTTCTTGTTAGGGGGTTAAGGGAGGAAGATTTTGGGTAATATGAATTGAGAATTGTGGTTTGGTTATCTATCTTGTTTAAGATTATTGTGTCCTTGTTGACTTATTTTGGCCAACTAGATCGACCTTGACTCACTTCTATCAATATGGGGAAACTCGGGGTAGGAGTTACCTTGACTTGAGACTTACCCTTTTCACCGCGAAAGCGGGATTTAGATAAGTTGGGTCGAGAAATCGAAAGGTGGTATTCTCTTTTTATCTACTTTGTGACCGATCCCATAATTCCTTGACTTGTAGAACCCGATTTTCGATTCCTCGACTCCCCCTAACGCATTTTTCTTATTGATTACTATTTGTCATTTATCGCATCATTAGTATAGACTCGACTCAAAATCCCCCATTAAGACCCCAAACGCATTCGCTATTTCTCAATCAACTCACTGTCATCCCTGTGGACCGACCTCGACTTACCACATCTAGATTTATTTATTTTATTGTTCTTTTCCGAGTCTTATAAATATTGTTTGATCCACTATCAAATCGCTAACGACCGATCCTAGATAGGCGGAGACCAACCAGACACATAAACGAGAGTCATTCCAGACATGAAGTGCTTAAAGGTACAAGTCTTTATCCTTAGGTCCCCATGTCACTCAACTTTTAGCCGACTAAGGATTAAACTGGACTAGAACGGTGTCCGAACTGCCATAATTGTTCGGTGGCGACTCCACATCACATTGTGAATTCGGGTCCACTAAATGGTCACCAGACCAAATGACCCGGCCTTTAAACATTTACAACCACAACTCGATCGATTTCAATGGAAACATAGATGCCCCCATACATCTATCTAGTACAACCCACAAATCGTTAACCAAATCGAGGTCCGACACATCGCTCCAAATGTGGGATCGGACCGGCCCCCCGAGGGGGACGTGTGGATGGCCGCTGCGGGTATATCCAACGCACAAGGGGCAGAGTCCATAGATTCCCGGATATGAGTGAAGAATAAAGGAGCGAATACAAGCAAGGAAAAACCGAAAATGAAGAGAGGAAGAAAATAAGCTGAAGTTGTTGATCAAACTGCCAGGCGTAGGCAGGCGAGAATTGGCGCAACCTGCTTATCATTAGGGCACAGTCTACGCATAGGTGTGGCGCAGTCTGCGCATTTCACTTGGCGTAGCCTGCGCAAATCCACTTAAACGCAGTTTTTGGATTTCTTTTCCACGAATCTCTGCCTCTTTCTTGGGCCTTTCAATTATGACGTAGGGTTTTGTGCCTTGGTATATAAGGCTATTTTACACATTTTGTAGGAACCTTTTTGCAACTTTTAACGTAGTTTCATAGTTTTCTTGGGGATCAAGTTTAAAACTTTTTCGTTAGTATTTTAGGCATGTTCTCATCTGTGAGGAGCTAATCTCCTCAATCATGGTGTAATTCCTGCGCAATTGTGTAGTTCCACTACTATTTTAAGACTTTCTTTTCCTTTTACTCATCTTAATATTATGAGATTCCTACTTTGCATTGTTCAATGGTGTTTAATATGTATTGACTAGGACCATATTTCGTTTCCTGGTATTATTCAGCACTTGCTTGTATGTATGAGAAGTTGTTTACCTATCTACACCCCAAGTAACACTCTTGTCATGATTTTGGTTTGTTATTTCCTCTTGATTGCCTTGATTAAGGAAGTTTCATGTTGTGAGTGTTAATTCATGTTTTGGTCAATATCTTACTCTCTTAAAGTGTTCTAAGTCCTACATGCATATTGACCGTTTGCTTAATGTGTGTGGGTGGACGAATATTCTATGTGTAATGTTATTGACCATAGAGTTGAACATTTGAGAAAATTGATGAGTATAGGATAAGATTGTCTTGCATGTGTATTAGGGTTATACATTTGTGGTAAGGATTGACGCCAAGATGCTTGCTTTATTATTGATTACAACTTTGTGATTATTGTGCTATTTGTCAGCCAAATCTCTAAAACCCCCCTTATTGTGTGTTAGATTAATTTCTTTCTTCTTTGTTCATCTTAGTACTTCTCTTAGATAGATGTTTCTCTTGAACTAGTCTAATTTAGTTTCATTAGAATTGCTTATCTTAGTTGTTTCGCCTTCCTTGTGGTTCGACACCCGTTGCTTACTACTTCGCTATGTTTTTACCCTTAGTGAATTGGTAGTGTGGACATGACATAGGTCCACATCGACGCGGCCACGCGCGGGTTTGGGTAGGCGAATGAATCTTGTGGTAAGATTGTTCTCGGATCAAAATTTAAATCGAAGTTGGGGTCGCCACCGAACTTTGTGGGAGTTCGGACCCGTTCGAACCCACTCTATACTTAGGCGTGTCGCATACAAAGCACAGCCCGCTTTAGTACTAGAGCTTATGGGGGTTCGTCCCTTTGCATAACGATATCGATGTCGAATTATCGAATATCATATATCGAATGACTCTCGTTCGCCAATGGTTTCAGGCATCCGGAAACCGAAGGATCTGAGTAAGAGGTGCGGGTACGTGTTGGGAAGCCTGCGAAGAACACCCAACCCCGCCCGCACTTAGCGGCCTCTACTAGGATATCGATCGTTGTTCATGTACGCGCGTTAGTAAGACGATGAAATGATATGCAAACATTGTTTTGAGCTACGCATGTTAAATACGTGTTTAGCTACGTCGTTTAATGCATCTTAAGTATGTTGAAGTTGTTTTAGCACGTGGGTTCATTTAAAAGCGATAAATGCTACGCAACGGAAATAAACAACTTGAAAGTAAACTAAAAATTACACGGGCGGAATACAACCCGAGATTCACAATACTTGAACAAATTGCGATAATAATAAATGGATTAGCAACGGTAAACGTAAACTATAGACGAACCCATGAATAGAGAACGTAAATAAAAACTGTAAATCGAATGATTGGACGAACTCCAATCATTTACACATTATGTTGTGTACTGACCGGAGGACAAAGGCCTTAGTACGCGTTAGCGCATGGGACCGGAGCGTAATGCTAGCTCGATCCTCGGGCCTCGAGGTCTTATCCCAACTTATCCTAGTGAAATAGGATTGCCTCGACTGATCGCATATCGGATACAACTAATGAGTCGTCGACATAAGATTAGTCGTATAAGACGTTACTCAAAGTCGCAAAAGAAATGAGACAATGATAAATTAGAAATGATATAATGTGTGGGTTTTGCAAGACAAATACGTGATTTATTTAGCAGGTATCGACTTAGAGACGTAAATATGACTCAACGGGACATTATATCGTCTTTTGGCCCTCGTTGGAGGCTTGTAGGGAGTCACTCGATCGAGTCATTATGTGAACTCGGTCGAGTGCCCTTTGAGACGAAAAATCCCTGCCCTTTTTTGAGGGAGTCACTCAATTGAGTGACTCAGGCACTCGGTCAAGTGCCCTCTATAAAGGGTGGCATGTTGCTTAAAACAACCCATTTTGTGATTTTGTGATTTGAATCGAGAAATGATCGAGCCAATACAAATATTGAGTCCTTCTGTGTCACGACGTCATTGTCGGATCTTATGGACCATACGGCGATCGATTCGACGTCACTAGGTTTTGTATTAGCACGATTCTCGGTAGCTTTTCATACCCGACACTCGATTATGGGATCGATATCGAACATTTTAGCGCGATGTTTATGGAATCGAGAATAAACGAGCTAAACATGAATATCAAACCCCTCCGTGTCACGACGTCGTTGCTAGGTCTCATGGACCATACGATGATCGGTTCGACGTCATCGGGTTTCACGCTAATTCAATTCTTGATAACTCTTTTACGCGCGACATTCGATTACGAAATCGACATCGGGCCTTTAGAGCGAACTTTTTAAAATGACATCGAATACGCTCGATAACGAATGACCGCGATCTCATTATAATCCGACGGGTCATGCGAACGCCATAAAGCGCCTTGACCCTCAAGCGCCTAGGGCGGCGCGCCTCGTGGGGCGCCACCTCCGGTGCGACTTGTTCGGGGATTATACGGACTTTAGGTAGCATTTATTATCGAATGTATTCGACCGAAAAACTCGATTTGTTGTCACAAATATTAGGTCCTTCGCGTTTCGGTGTCATAGTTTGGCTTTTTAAAGCCTATGACGCTCGATTTAGCGTCATCGAACGTTTGCTCGAATCGATTTTGAAAATAGTTTTTTTTATGTTATATAGTAATATACATGGTATTTAATATATAACAGAATATAAAAAAAACAATGAATAAATGTTAGATGTTAGGAACGATAAATGAAATGTTAGCTTGCGATGAAGTAAATGTTAGTAGAACAGAATTTAAAAGTTAGTAACGATGAATAAATGTTAGCATTGTTAGTAGTTAGTATACAACATAAATAAAGAGTTGGAGATTAGAAATGGGATTGGTACACCCTCAACCTACATGTTAATGATCTCGGAATACGGGCTCGTAAGTGTCGTCGTAGGCACGGGAGCAGTTCGAGTATGTAGAGTGAGTTAGGGTGTGCGACTAGGGAGACAGTATTCTCGTTTTTTTGGGGGGTAAGGTCTTGGGAATGTCTAGAGTGCAAGAGTGTATGGAGAACTCTTTAAAAAGCCAAAAAATGTGTGAAGGAAGAAGTGGAAAAGCCCCTTGAAATGGTGGAGCAAGGGGGTATTTATAGATTTTACCCCCCAACTTAGGGTCAATTGATCGAGTGAACCTGACTGAACTCGATCGAGGCCCCATTGAACGGGTCCTGATCGTTTTTTAGGGGGTCACTCGATCGAGTGGCCCTTAGGCACTCGATCAAGTGCCTTTAGACGGGTGAGCAAATTTAGGAAGGTTGTGATTTGTTTGACTTTTGGATTTGGTTTGTTTTTGACTTGATTCATTTTGTATTTGGATGCAGCGTAAGGCTTGTTTCATTCTTAGGTTTCGACTTTGACCGGGTTTTGACTCGGTCGCAAGACGGTTTTGCCCCCGGTGGCGGTTTTGGATCAAATTAGCTTTATTTTATTAGAAACAATCCACTGAGTCTGAATTTGAGGTCGGTTTTGAGAGATTTGTAATCCGATAAGTTCCCACGTCATATAATATTGATTTTGAGTCCCGTATTCGAGCATATTAATGCATGTTAACGTCCAATCACCATCGAGTGTTTTGTTGGAGACTGCTACAGACATGAGCAGGCAAAATGTGGGTGTCTACAGGTAGTAATTGGCAGTTATAAATTCTTTGCATAGTTGGGCTTGCCTAGTAAACGACCTAATCAAGATTTTACCTATCATGAGTCTCCTAGCACCAATAAGTGGTACTAGGGAAGAAAGAAATAAAATGAAAGTAGATCACCAAACACAACTAGAATAAAACTTAATCAATTAATCGTCGTCCCCGACAATGGTCCCTTTTTTAGTGTGGATTGTCGCATATCCACAATCAAACAATATTTGTACTCATCGTACACAAAACAAGTAATGTAGTGGTGGAAGTCGAGATCGATCCTAAGGACGAAACTTATAAGCAATTGAGTCTAAGTCTATGAGTGAATGAGGTTAATAAGGAGGTTTAGAATGATTAAAACTAAACTAGAATAAGACGATCTAAGCTAGCGAGGTTGGAATCAATAGAAGAAAGGTCTAAGAGGGTGTCGCGGAATCAAACAAGGGAAGCACAAAATAGGAATTCAAACATTTGACACAAGGATTAATAAAAGCTTAATTGACCTTTCGGTTTCTCTCGCTAACCTAAATATAACCCTCTTTCGCGACGCATATGCATGGTCTCTAACGAAAATAACTTAAATCTCGAGTTTCTCATGTCAATAAGGGTGAGTAAGGATCAATACTACCGGCCGATAGGACAACGACAACACAATAATTTCACGAAAGATAAGTCAACACAATAATTGAAGATTGGACGGACTCTGATCAGCTACGCATTGTGTTGTGTATTGATCAGTGGATAGACTTTAAGAGCATGGATCCTTGTTCCCTGGAACATAGGCGCATGAGACATGTAGAGTTGTTACGCCTGACTTTATGGCGTACATGACCTAAGCGTGATGCTAGCTCGATCCCGTTGCTGGGCTAATAAGAGCTCACGGTAATTGATTTAGCGTCAATGAGTGTGCGTTCTAAGTCTCTTTTGACAACTCCTAACTTTCGACTTTCTATTACGGAATCGATATCGAATATTTTGGAGGGTAAATAAATAATGTGTCGAAGACATACGACAGTCGATTCTGCGATCATGACATGGCCACTAGTTCAGACGTATGCCATTAGGCGCTCTGAACATTAGGCGCACGGGGCCTTGCGCTTCATGAATGAGGAGCTACAACCTTCGCGCCTGAATGAGTGGCTATTCGGACTTTGGGCAGAAACTTGTATCGAATGCATTCATTTTGAAACGATCTATCCGTTATAGCGAAGATTAGATCCTTTGCACTATTGACATCATCGGATAATCGCTCAAAATCGACAATGACTCATCATCGCAAACATTATGTCCTTTTCATCTCGGCATCATTGTTTGCAATTATGGCCTACGATGCTCGATTTAGCTTCCTCGGACGTTCACTCGAGTCATGTTTTAGAAAATAGTTTGAATGTTATGCATACACGATAGTAATAGTAGAAACGCGAGAATTAAGAGTTAGATGTTAGTATGCGGAAATATAAAAGTTAGAAGTTAGTAACGATAATTAAATGTTATTTGTTAGTATACAATAATCAAAAGTTAGTAAACGATAACAAAAGTTAGTAGTTAGAACGGAATGTAAAAGAAGTTGTTACACCCTCAATTTACATGTCAATGCTACGAAGTACGAACTCGTTTAGGTATCGCCATGGACACGGAGAGCCCTTTCGGTATGTAGGAGAGTTAAGGTATTTTAGAATTTGGGATTACCGAGCCCTTGTCAGGTGAAGGGCGAAATCTCAAAGATTGAAGACTTTTTTGTCTCGGTTTTCTGTCCTCGTCAAATGGTCAAGGGGAGGGTGTATATATAGAGGTGAGGAAGGTTTGAAGATGTGCTTGGGCGCTGAAACCTAGTTCAGGCGCGAGAGAACATGCGCTCTGATTCTCGAGCGCGGGAGCCCGTGCGCTTTAATTCTTAGGCGCGGGAGCTCCCACGGTTCAGTTCTGAGGTGTGAAAAGTTGCCCAAAATACGGGATTGACATCCATGTTAATTGGGGTATTATTTGATTGGTGTTGATTTGATTTGTATTTTGTATTTGGACCTGATGTTGTACTTTGGCTTGTTTCGGGTTTTCGGCTTTGACCGGGTCTGACTTGGTCAACAAAAGACGATTTTCCCCTGGAAGCGGTTTTGGCTCTAAGTAGCTTTATTTGATTTGAAACGACTCACTGAGTCTGAATTTGAGGTTGGTTTTGAGAGGTTTATACTCTGTACTATGCCCGAGTCTGATACATTGATTACGAGTCAACATCCAAGCGTATTGATGCATGTTAACGTCTGATCATCATCAGGACTTTGGCGGGAAACGGCTACAGACACAAACAAGCAAAATGTGGGTGTCTACAGATTCGTGATAAACATCATGACTCGAACGTAGAACAATGTATCTGATAAGTAACTAAACAACGATAACAAAATGAACATATAGCATAATGACTATAACCCTGTACTCGTTCTAAGGTTAAGGTCTAACGTGTATTGGTATTCAAGGTTAAGGTAATGTTACATTGACCGTGCCTACTAAAGTGAAGTTATATATATAACGTCAACCTGAAGGCGGTGTCATATGCATAGTATAACCACTATAACGTCAACTTCCCGTTAAGGTTACATTAACCTTGACTATAACCTTGTCATGTTACATTAACCTCATTGAGATTATAGTTTTGCGGTGGTGTTACGTCAACCTCAAGTGAAGAGGTATCGTAACTTCCCAATGAAGTTAAGTTGACTTAAAATAAGGTTATGTCAACCTTGCTATAACCTCGTGAAGTTATGTTATCTTCAATTATTATAACATACAATAAGGTTACATTAACCTCAAGTAAAGTCGTATAGTAACTTTCCGATAAAGTTACATTAACCTTAAATAAGGTTACATTAACCTTGAACATAACCTCGTGGAATCACTTAGATTGAGCCCCAATGAGACTAGCTATAATCCTGCATTGAATTTACCTTAACCTTAAGTGATGTAGTAAAGTAACATTCCAATAAAGTTACATTAACCTCAATGAATATTAGATAAACTTCAACTTTAACCTCAACATCGGATTATGATAGGATGAGTCATCTAGCATCTAGGATTTTAAACTCTAAAGACATAGTTGAAACAACCCTAGCATCTCCACATGGAGAGGCCAAGCGGGTCACGTACGAATGTTTAAGCGTCACAATGAATTAAACCTAACAGTTCCGATATAAGTGAAAACAATAATTATAGATCTAACGATGATAACTAATCATTCAATTAACATCCTAATTAAATAATAAGACTATCTAAATCATGCATAAAGACACAACACAATCAATCAAATCATGCTAAAAGTAAATCACGTGCCAAAAACCAAACCCAAACCTTAATTAAATACCACTAAAAACAACTACAAAAAACTAGCGTGAAAGGAATCGAAACTTACAAAATGGATGCAAAGAATCAATTAGCTTAGGCTTGAAAGATTGGATGAACAAAGCCTAAAGAGGGAAGGTGAGGCACGGAAATAGAGGCAAAGAGAGGAGTATTTCGTGGCCCAAAGAGAAAAAGAGGAGAGGAGTGAAACCTAGATTTAGGGTTTGCAAAATGAGGAAAAAATGAGGTGATCACCTAGTTTGCATATATATATATATATATATATATATAGACAATCATCATGAGTTGTACTTGCCTTGACCCAAAATCCAATCATACATCCAGATAGCCAAGCCCCACACACACACATATGAAGTGGGTCTTGACCCATTTCAAGCTTAATTCGTCGATAAAAGCAAAAGAACACGATTTCAGGATAACAAAATTGGAAAATAGAATATCCATATAGAAAAATTGAAGGAATTAAATTAAATAAATACTTTCGGATATAAAATATATAGAATAGAATTAGATAAATTATCCGAAAATTCAGGGTACTACAAAAACGCCGAGGGATTAATGGTCTCGACAACAAGTCGATGTGTGCTAATTAATCACTCGTTTCTTCATAATTCATTGTCTTACATTAATTCAATTTATTTTCCTTTTACGACTTATAAAGAACGTTGTATGATGCTAATTCGGTGTCATAGACTCTGCTAGTCGAACCACAACAACGATAATACGAAAAGCATATTGTTCGTAATGATAGTCGGGCAAGACATTCTAGTGCGCTTGGATCAAGCTAGCATTACTCTTCAGTCTTGGCTTCGGATAATTGGGACGCACCAGGTCCTGCACCCTAAGGCAAGGGCGCCTGGTACCATGTGCCTGTCTTTCATTAAATATGAAAATTAGTATTTATGTATTATATTTTAATAATAATTCAAATTTGTGTTAATCTTAATATTGAATATTAGAAAAATAATAAAATCAATCAATATCACTAAATTTTATACTCCCTCCGGACGCTATTTTTTGCTCCATTACCTCAATATTTGTGAGGAGTATTTTAATGAAACGGGACAAAAAATAGTGTCCGGAGGGAGTATCATTTAACGATAAAACCGTTATTAAAATAATAATTTTTTTCTGGAAGAGGGGTAGCTTAATTTTATTCATCCATCTCGAGGGGAAGATACCAAAGAAACTATATCCTACAAAGAAGCTGCCAAAAAATTAACCTTATACTCTCGCTAAAACAAAATGAGACTCATGGTTACAGCCTACATTGTAAAAGTCTAATACAGAGACCGTGTTGTCTCTATTTTGAGCTCAGGAATGTAAGGAGAAAAACAAGACCTGAAAATTGTGACAAGTTTGTTGCATCGTTCCTACCACTCTAGAGATCTGGGATGAGAGTAATAGGCGTATCTTTGTGAGCTCAAATAATCAAATTTTTATTTTATTAACAATAATTAATTACTAAAAATTAGTACTAGTAGTACATAAATTAGCAATTACTCTCATTTAAAATATAGTTATTTCATAAAAGTAATCCAAACTATTACCCACATTCTTAGAATAATCTCAAGTACATGTAATCTCATAATAATCCCAATTTTAAAAATCATATTCTCAAACTAGATTCATTGAATATTTACCTGTTATAACATGTTAAAAGTAACATGATGTTTCTCTCTTTTCTTTTGTCTTCGTTATCACCTTTATCACCATCATCAACCTCCATCAAAACCAACTCCGCCACCGATACACCATCATCAACTCCTCAACTTCATTTTTGCACCAACCAACTCCACCATTATCGATTCCTCCTTTTCCCTTGTGCGAGTGTGCGACAATCAAAACCAACTCCACCACCACTAAACCAAACCGACTGGAATCGTCCAGTTTGGTCTGGACAAGACCGGGCACATACCCGTCCGGTCTTCAGGTCTCCAAAAAAGTGATGTCTGGTCTCCGGTCCGGTCCACACTTTAAAAAAAATCAATTTAGTATATTTTCCCAGTCTGCCCGATCAAAACCCTATCTTAAGAGGTTTCGGTGCGGTCCGTGTCCCTTCTAACTGGTCCGGTCTTAGGGGTTTTTTGGGATGTCCGATCTTCGAGTCTATCCGATCCGGGTTTGGACGAGTGAATACACTTTTATGACTCTAGGAGGGTCTAAGGGACGGTTATGGGAAAGATTATTGTTAATTTTAGAGATAGTGACCGGTAAAATAAGTCACCAGTCATTTAGACTGTTAAGAGAGAACGATACCCAAAGTTCGGATTATTATGAGATTACATGTATTTGAGATTATTCTAAGAAAGTGAGTAATTGGTTGGGTTATTTCCATGAAATAACCCTTTAAAATAGTTATTCTCATGAAATAACCCTTTAAATATCCATTTTTAAAGTTACTGCATTTTATTTTAATACACCCAACGAAATGTCCACGTTTATAAATTGCTCCAAAATCTCTATTTGTATATTATTAGGATCAAAATGTACTTCGTTAAAGGGTGAGTATTGGTAACCGACAAACAAAAAAGTTACGTGTATTTTCGCCCTAAACACATACTCTAGTTTGCAGAAGTTTAAAGTTTGACCATAAGTTATGTATGTGATTTTTTTTTACAAAATGAAATAGGAGTATTATTAGAAAAGTGTATTTTAAAATCGAGTAATTGTTAATTTAAGCTAAGGATAATATTAGGTGGCCCTATTATTGGACAATGACGGAGTAGATAATAGTAGCCCTAATGTCTACCTATAATAAATATGTCATGTTGTAAAGATATCATTACTTAGAAATGGATGGTTTGCTTAGAATCAGATTGTTATCTTTGCATGCATGAGACGCTTGAATTTAAACACTACACTAATACCCAATGAATGAAATCAAGGACTATCGTTTTTTGTATTTTGATGCCCTAAGACCATCCCCATCCAACAACTTGACCTAGGTCAAGTTGGATGGGGATCATGCTAATCCACCATTAGTAATTGTATTATGATGACACTCCACCCAAATGCATGACTCAGTGTCATGGGATGACAGTCACGTTCATCTTTTAGTTGCGTCTTAAGAAATATTCTATTTTTATGTAGTGTACTTCATCTTTTAATTTGCTTCTTAAGAAATATTCTATTTTTATATAAGAGCCCAGGCCAACAACTTTATGACCTAGATCAGTAACTTTGTTAATAAAGTTCAACAACTTTATGACCTAGATCAGTAACTTTGTTAATAGAGCTCGGCAACCTTATGACCTACACACTAACTTTGTTAATAGAGCTCCGCAACTTTATGACATAGATCAATAACTTTTTTAATAGAGCTCAACCTCTCTTCTCCCCTCCTTAATTTGTTTTGTATTACTGATATTATATAGAACTGTTACTCTAGCTAAAGTTTGGTGAAACTCTAACGAACATCATTCAAATATGTCTGCATTAATTTCCGAATTATATGTCTCAATTTTTTCAATTGTTATATAAACTATTTTTTATGGAAATATTTATTGTATCTTAAATCTCACATTATGGTGAATTGTATAAATCCAAAACTATTACATTTATGTCACTGTGTTACTCCAGAGTTTGTTCAGTGAAACTCTAACCTTGTCATTGTTATGGGTGTAAACGAGCCGAGTTGAGCGCGAGCCTAGGGCTGCTCGGCTCGAGCTCGAAAAGAAAAAGGGGAGTCTCGGCTCGAGCTCAAGCTCGTCGAGCTTCAAAAATAAAGTCTCGAGCTCGAGCTCGTTAACTCGACTCGTGGCTCGAGCTCGACTCGTGGCTCGGGAAAAGGCTAGACTTCGGGCTCGAGTGGAGCTCGACTCGCGGGCTCGAGTTGAGCTCGACTCGCATGATGGGTTGGGCTGGAGCTTAAGTGCTCAACTTATTTGAGTTTTTGACTAATGAAACGGAAATTAAATCAATACATTATTGAAACGAAAATTTGACTTTTGACGGGATTTGAATGGTTTTGGGAATTAGGGTTAATTTGGTTTAGTAATATGAGTAAATTATGGTAACAACTAACAATATACGGGCAAAAATTTAAGGTAATATACTAATATGAGTAAATTATGATTTGATTTACGATTTACTTTTTTTTTATGATTAATAGGTATATTTGATTTAGGTAGCGGAAAGGAAACTCTAGCTTTAAAATAATATCGAACCGCTAGGGAGCTATTCGAGCCGAGCCAGGTCTTGCTCGGCTCGATTCATAAATGATCCGAGCTGAGCTCGAGCCCGAGCCGAGCTTATACGAGTTAAGCTTTGACCGAGCTTTGACCGAGCCGATCTCGAGCTGCTCGCAAGCTGTCTCGGCTCATTTACACCCCTAGTCATTGTGTTACTTTAACACCAAGTTACTGTAACTCCAAAAAGATTGATCATTTATGTCACTGTGTTAATCTAACCTTGTCATTTTGTTACTTTAACCATGTCACTGTGTTACTCTAACATTATCAATGCGTAACTCTAACAAGCAAAATTTGTGTTTCCTAATGAACATGATACTCTTTCATAACAAATTGTCTATTACGTTCCTTCAAAATAGGAAACAATATCTTTGTCTTTGTTTTAAATGAAGCAATTAATAAAATGATTTCATTCATCCATTTTATTGTCATACAATGGATGAGAGGGGGAGTTAGAGACTCAATATTAGATAAGAACTCATAAGAACCCCACTCTAGATCAGTAACTTTGTTAATAAAGCTCAGCAACTTTATGACATAAATCAGTAACTTTGTTAATAGAGTTCAACAACTTTAACTTATGACCTAGATCAACAACTTTGTTAATAGAGATCAGCAACTATATGACCTAGATCGGTAACTTTGTTAATAGAGCTCAGCAACTTTATGACCTAGATCAATAACTTTTTTAATAGAGCTCAACAACTTTATGACATAGATCAATAACTTTGTTAATAAAGCTCGGCAACTTTATGACAAAGATAGTAACTTTGCTAATAAAGCTCAGCAACTTTATGACATAGATCAGTAGCTTCATGTTAATAAACCTCAACAACTTTATGACATAGATCAGTAACTTTGTTAATAGAGTTCAGCAACTTTATGACCTAGATCAGTAACTTTGTTAATAACAACTTTATGACCTAGATCAGTAACTTTGTTAATAGAGCTCAACAACTTTACGACCTAGATCAGTAACTTTCTTAATAGAGCTCACCAACTTTATGACATAGATCAGTAGCATCTTTATGACTCAGATCAGTATCTTTGTTAATAGAGCTCAGCAACTTTATGACCGTTGATCTGATCTACACCCACACCCACATTTTCAGAACTAATATTCTATTTTTATGTAGTGTAGTTCATTTTTAATTGCGTCTTAAGAACTACGTTGTGTTTATGTTCCAACTAACCAACGACCATATTTTGAGAAAGTGATGCACTTTTAAAACACTTCAATTTTGAAATAACATTTCATAGTCAAATGATACACTTTATTAAAACATACACTAATACAACATAACATTAAACCATTTCTAATACTCCATAGAATCGGCATTAAACATTAAAATTAAACCTTAAACAATAAACAGTAAGATTGACATCACAACATTAATCCTCTTCGAAAGTAGAGCCCCCTGGTATACATCTTCCATATGATCGCAACATATATCGATCAAATTAAGCGTTTCTTGTGGAAGTAACAACCTTCCTCCACTACCACAAAGTTCAATCACAAATCGCCATTGGAAAACATTTTGAAGTCGCTTGAATGGAACCACATCACTCTTGAAACGTTCAAGTTCATCATATTTGATATGTACTGTATCTATACAAAATAATAAATAGTTTAGCCAAAATCATAATAAACATATGTTTTTTAAATAAAATTAAGAAATATAACATACACCTTTTGAAACAACTTCAGAGGGAACTGGGAATGAAACAGGAACAGTATAATTGGTAAGAACTCTATTTGTAGTAGACAATGTTGATTAAACGATCAAATAACATACGGGTTCCAGAAATAATTCGACCGATTTTCAATTGGTAGTCTCTAACATATTCAACATTGGTCATGGTTCTGGACATTTTTGGAGAGAGTTGGAATAAATGCAATTTTAGATTTAAATTTTAAAAAGAACCGTTGCACTAAAAATTGGAAACAAGTCGTTGTGATCGGGTTTGAAAAAAAAATCGTTTGATTCAAATTTTAAAAAGGACCGTTGCACTTAAATTTGAAACGAGTCGTTGGGATCAGGTTTGAAAAAGAATCGTTGGATTCAAGTTTTAAAAAGGGTCATTGCACTAAAAATTTGAAACGAGTCATTGGGATCAGGTTTGGAAAAAAATTGTAGATTCAAATTTTAAAAAGGACCGTTGCACCAAAATTTGAAAGGAGTCATTGAGATCGGGTTTGAAAAAAAATTGTTAGATTCAAATTTTAAAAAGGACCGTTGCGCTAAAAAATTGAAACGAGTCGTTGGCATCGGGTTTAAAAAAAATCGTTAGATTCAAATTTTAAAAAGAATCGTTTCTCTAAAAATTTGAAACGAGTCATTAGGATCGGGTTTGAAAAAGAATCCTTGGATTCAAATTTTAAAAAGGACCGTTGCACTAAAAATTTGAAACGAGTCGTTGGGATCGGGTTTGAAAAAGAATCGTTAGATTCAAAAAAAAAAAATGGTTTGGATAGATATCATTAGTTATGTGATAGATGATATCAAACCGAATATAACATTTTCAATCTTTCTAAATAATAATCACAGTATTTTAAGAATTATGGGTCTAATACAATATATGTGAACAACATTATTTGGATCTATTGTATTTAATTATTAGCTATCATTAAAGTTGAGCCCAAATACGTGATCCGTCATAATACAAATGATATGGGCTTATTTACATCTTATAAAGTATGGGTCAGATACTATAATAGTGTAGAGACCCATTATGACTTTATGTGATACATGGTGGGCGTATCCACTAAAGACGACTAATATAGGTCATCAGGGTTTCACCACCCCTCCCTATATAAAGTCAGGGTTATGGTCCCAGCACACGTTTAACCTAATCTCACATATATCCCATCAGTATGAATGAAGAAACCCCAAGAAGACCTAATCCAGAAGACCGACGTAAGTTATTTCTATCAGTATTATCAGGTATGCTTCCGCTACAGCTCATTACAGTTTATTACCGATTAATTTAGTATGAAATTTCAGTCTTGGGTCAGATTAAATCTAACAAGTGGTATCAGAGTCGTCTTCATATTGAATTATTTGGGATTGTTTCATGGATTCAGTTTACTCCGTATCTCTACGCGGTATTTTGTTCTTTACGGACTGTACATGTTATATTTTTCCTATTTATGCATGGTCTGTTTTTGATTTGATTGAACTTTGGCCACATGCTTTTAGATTCAGCCGTAAAATTTAACGGAGTACATGTGTGTAGACACCCGCATTTTGACTGCCAGGTGTCTATGGTAGTTTCCCAAAAAACACCCGATGATGATCGGACGCTAACGTGTTTCTACGCGCTCGGATATGGGCTCAAAATCATTAGTTGTTGGCTAATGCACTTACGGAGTACAAATCTCACAAAACTGACCTCAAAATCAGGCCCAGCGGACCGTTCCGAGTCAAGCAAGACTATTTGGGCCAAAACCGACACCGGAAATAAAACCGACTTTTAGCGATTGGGTCAACCCTTGTCAAAGTCGTTTCCGAGACGCATCAAAACAGCCATTCACAACGTCAAAAGTCCAAGTCAAACACAAACCCATAAAAAATCCAAATCCACGGTCCAAAACACCGGACCCATGCGATCCAGCTGGGCCACTCGATCGAGTGCCCAGCCCACTCGATCGAGTGGGCCCTATTTCAAGCCCGATGGCTGACGCACTAGGCCACTCGACCGAGTCAGCCACTTACTCGATCGAGTAACCCTAAACGGGTGCCCTTGCCTTTGCCTATATAAGCAACCCCATGCACACACAATTTAACGACTTTTTTTGGCCCTAATCAAACCCTAAACTTTACACACCTCGAAACCCTAATCCAAACTCTACTCTACACGGAGCAAACCCTAGCCCTAGCCTAGGAATCGAAACCCTAAACCTAGCTTTAGGAATTCAACACCCTAACCACCACAACTCACCCTACATATCTCGAAACTCCCGTGCAAGCCGTCACTACGAGTCCATACCGAGCATAAGAAACATGTAGGTTGAGGGTGCCAATTCCCGTTCTTCCTTTCTTCTCTTCCTCTCGTCCTTTTTCTCTTCTTTTTTTGTTTCTTTTTATTTAATTATCGCATCTGTAATATCGCTAATATCACTAGTATTATAAAACATTAAAATACTCGTGAATTTGTGTCGAGCGTGAGTGATGGTGGGATAAGAAAACCCGAATATACAAGTGTACTGCACACAGCGTTGTCGGTCGCTTATCCCATCACCCCGATCGTTTGATTATTGAAACGAGTCAACCTAAACAATAATTCGTTTATTTTCGTTTGCATCACATATTCATATCGATTTCAATAAGGGTCGAAACTCGTTGACACGAACCCGACATCACAATCTCTAGGGATTTATTTGATGTCGGAAGAGCCGAGGGAATCAAGTCCTCCAATTCAAGCATAGTGTCGATCCGTTAGAGTCGATACCAATTCCATAATTGGATGTCGAATCTAACGATCTAGTCAATTTGATTAACTAATGCGATTTTTTCGTTGATGCTAAAATAATAGTCATACAATTCGCTAGAATCACGAAATTATTAAACGCGGAGAAAATCTATTCATATCGCGATAGTTAATTCAAACGACTTAAAACAATCTTCTCTTATTTTCACTCTACTATCCCATATCGATTCAATAATCGAATATGGGATACGACGAGCGTTCAAATTTAGAATCGAGTATAAATTTTATAATATTTATGCTCAATTCATCAAGTCATAAAAATCAAAAGCAATCTCGAAATCGATAACAAAATTGCAAACAAACCTGGTTCGTACAGGTGCCACTCGACCGAGTGCCTATGCCACTCGATCGAGTGACATCACAAAAACCAAAACAGAATGTCTCTACGACCTCCACTCGGTCGAGTCTCACAGTGACTCGGTCGAGTGGCAACGTACTCGGACGAGTTGGTCAATAACTCGATCGAGTAGGGTCCCAAAATCTGGGCAGACCCTTTTTCAGAGGTCTACTCGGCCGAGTCCCTCAATGACTCGGTCGAGTGGCCCTTTTATCACGTCAACCGTGAGCCCTACACCGTTTTCGAGTCTCGTTAATCGTTCTTTTATGACTTAGGTCAACACGTTCCTAATCTATCACGTGAAACATCGTTCTTTCAAACCATGCATCATCATATTTACATCATTCAATATTTGCACAAACCGTTAATATCGTTATACCTTTACTAACCGTTTGTTATTTCTCTTGTCAATTTTGGTTGTTCGTTTTATTGTACTAAAATGAACCCACATGCTAAAATACAACTTCGACGTTAATATTTTAGTTGCATTAAATCGACATAGAAACCCTTTCATTTCCTCGCATGCTTAGGGAAAATAATCTTTGCATATCATTTTCCCGTTCAACTAACGCGCGTATTCAAAAGTCAATCGATATCCTAGTAGAGGCCGCTAATGGGCGGGAGGGGTTGGGTGTCCTTTGTGGGCTTCCCAACACGTACCCTCACCCCTTACTCAGAACCTCGGTTTTTGGATGCCCGAAACCGTTGGCGCACGAGAGTCATTCAATACACGATATCCGATAATGTCGGTATCGGTATCAAATGCTAAGGGACGAACCCAATAAACTCTGACATCGGAAATGGGTCGTATTTTGTACACGGCCCACTACGACATAGAGTGGGTTCGAACGGGCCCGAACTCCCACAAAGTTCGGCGGCGACTCCACTTCGATTTAAATTTCCATTCGATCCGTTTCATATGGAGATTCATTCGCCTTCCCAAACCCGCGTGTGGCCGCGTCGGGGTGGACCTATGTCAAGTCCACAATTTGGCGACTCCGCCGGGGATTAACTGATGCGTGACTTACCATTGGCATCCTCAGGGTGAGACTCGAATAAAAATCGTTTGACTAGTACAATACGCGTTTTAGTTTTACGGTTCGTGCGTAACCCATATTTTCCCGGGCCGGTACTGGTGACCGACGTCCCACTATACCATTGATGTACTCCAATGTGGATATGTCAAAAGGTGTCCATAGTCGATTTCAGTGGGTTTCGCGGCATGTTCTAAGCTCAACTCAACTTAGAGAGTCCGTCCCGATCAACGTCTAGACTATGTACACTGGTATAGACCCTCTTAGACCGACCGAGACTTAGTGTAAAGCATACATGGCGTCGGTATAATGCTTGCCTGACTACATGCTACTTAGTTTCCGTGTCGTTTTCAAAAACCGTCAACCTTTCAAAAATTACATCTTTTTCAAGATATTCAATTTTTCAAAACCCGGGCCGCATACCGAATTTAGGACTTATGATTTTACTCAGAATAGCCTATTTTCTAGCCGGTATGCTGCCCAATTCAAAACTCGAAATTACTTTCGAACTTTCAAAACCTGTGGCCCAATACTCTTTTCGTTTTTTTTCGAAAATTGGGCCCTCCACCGAGTTTCCTCGGATCTTCCAAAAACAATCCATTTTCAAAATCTTCCTCTTCTTAGGACTTCCTGTATTTAGCAGTGTCGGGTCATGTCGTAAGTTGTCAAGGTCTTTAGCGTCGAAACTCCACCGATCCTACATCGCAAGGCCCACCTACGTAGGACCAACCCCTACAAAGTAGGGCCCGTTTACACAATCGAGTCAAAAGTCTGGGGATGTCTCACGTGAACCTTCCTTCGAACAGGACTAGGCCCACTCGCCGAATCCTAAGGAAGGCCCGCACTTCACAAGTCACTCGTCTAGGTGTCTTTTCTCGAGTCATTTCCCTTTTAGTCTTGTTCGGGATGTACTTTCTATTCCGGGATTCGGGCTAGTTTCTGATTACGCGGTGCTCTTACAGACAGGCCACCCGAAACCAGACATCAACGTCAAATGGATCAACTCAAGGACGCGTTGGCCAAGATCGAGACTCAACTGACCTCCATCCAGGCTAGCCAAGCAACGTTAGACACCCGTTTGAGCGCCGTAGAAAAGACGGCCCCTGTTGACGGGTCAGAGACCACTGGGCCCATAGCTGAACATATCAGCGTTGTTCGCAGGCTCGAAGAACAAGTCCACCTGTCGACGAACAACTCGATCCACACCGAAAATGCTCGTTCCTATTCACCTTTGAATGACGAGCTGCCTGCTAACCTCAACCTTACGGGAATTCCGATGTTTGAGGGTACGGAAGACCCGGTCCATCACATCCGGGCTTTCAAAGACTTTATGGCGGTCAAGGGGGTAAAGTCCGCCATGTTCAAGCACTTATTCCCTTCCTCTCTCGAGAAGCACCCTAAGGCCTGGTTCTATAGGCTTGACCCCAAGAAATATAAGACTTGGGACGATGTGGTGACCGAATTTGCTCGGAATTACGCCGACAATACTGAAATCCAGACTACAATGCGTACTCTGGAGGTAATGGCCCAAGAGCCCAAAGAAGGGTTCACCAAATATTTGCAAAGATGGCGAGCCGAAAGTGTAAACCTGGTCGACAAGCCCAGTGAGAAGGTCCTAGTGGAGGCTTTTGTCAAAAACCTCCTCCCATCCTACCGGGTCCATCTCCGGTATGCTATCATCCCTAACTTCGCCGCCCTCACTGAAATGGGCACAAGAATAGAGGACGACCTAAGGTTAGAGAGCCTGACTAAGGCCTCTACCAAAGGCTATCAAGGGGCAAGTTCATCTACGAGCAAGCCCACACCCGCAGCTGCAACTCGCAGCTTTTTTGATGAGGTAAACCTGCTTGACACCTCATCCAAGAAGAATACACCAAATCGGGTATTCACAGATATAGGGACCACCTATACTTATGCCTTACAAAGGCTATCTTCAAAGGGTCTGATCCAACCAATAGGCCCGATGCCCGAGCTTCCAGTGGAGGAGAGGCCTAAAAGTTATAACGCCCAGGCCTACTGCCAATATCATCGTGGTAATGGGCATGATACTGAAAAGTGCTGGAAACTGAAGCATCTAATCCAGGATCTGATCGAGAGCGGGAAGATCCCGTTGCCCGGAGACAAGCCGAGCAATAAAGAAAACTCGTTCAGTGCCCATGCAATATTCGTCGGTGAGGTAATTGACTGTTCTCACCTCATCTCCCCCTATATCCCACAAATTAACGGGATATGGTTCGATGACGAGGATTATGTATACTTAACCAAAGGGGAAGCTGTCCCCATCACCCTTGAAGAGGTCCGAAAGGCTAAGTCCAAAGCCTTAGCCACCAACCACCTCGCCGCAGCTGGGCGTTCTATTCCTGCATCCGTCACTGAACCTGCCAGGACGGAACCTACCCTTGAAGAACCAAACAACGACACCGCTTTGGTCCAACAAATGAAGAGGGTTCGAGCTGACTTAACCATATGGCAATTACTAGTTAGCTCACAAGCTCATCGGGAAGCACTGACTAAGGCTCTCGATGAAATCAAGGTCAACTCACGGGTTACCCCTTCTGAAATGGTAGCCACTATTATGCCTTATCTCAAAGACAAGTCCAAGGAAGAAGGACCACTTATCACCTTCTCCGAGTCTGATCTGCCAGCGTTCGGGCCCAATCATAATCTGGCCCTATACATTACGGTCATTTGCCGAGGGAAGTACCTCCCAATTACCCTTATCGACGATGGGTCCGCTGTGAATGTCCTACCTCTAAGGACCGCTAAAGCTGTTGGCATCACCAATGCCGACTACCTCCCTACAGCACAGACTATCCAAGCTTTCGACGGAACCCCAAAACCGGTGGCCGGGGCCGTTAAGTTAACAATAATAACGGGCCCAATCGAGAAAGAGTTGGAGTTCCAGGTGATTGATGTCACCTCGTCCTTTAACTTACTATTAGGAAGGCCTTGGATCCACGCAGTCAAGGCCGTATCCTCCACTCTCCACCGAAAAGTCAAGATGCCACTTCGGGACGGCATCATCACGCTAGAGGCTACTCCAATTACCGTAGCAAGCTGCAATGCTACGGACTGGGCCGACCCACGAGGATTTGATTTTGTGGGCATGATCGAAGAAGAGTATCTCTTTGGGCTACTTACCAGGGGCTACCTCAAGGCCATATCTTCCAGCTGGGAAGATCATCGAGGTCCTGAATGACGGCGAGTCCCAATTCGGATTAGGGTATGCTATAACCCCCGAAAACGTAGTCTGGGCCGGGATCCACAAGGCCACCAACATTCTCAAGGGTACTTACATAGGCCCTTATAGCCCGAGGTTAACTGACTACTTCGTCACTCCAGTCTTCGGAGCCATTCAAGTGGGCCTCTACCGACCCACCATCACATATCCTGAGACCAAAACGGCTCGGGAATGCAATTTCATCCCCGATGATATATTTGCCCTCGTTCAAACCGAGTCCAAGGAAGGGGAGAACAACTCTGAGCCCGTGCTGGGGCTCCTATTCGGAGAAGACAAAACCGTCCCCACTCCAAAGGATGATTTGGTCAATCTGATCCTCCGCAGCGATCGGTTTGACCCAACCAAGCTGATTACCGAAGTCGGTAGAGACACAGGAAAAAGGGCGTGGAGGAAGACCATCAAGTGGACTGATGGCCATGGGCGGACCTACAAGCTAACCACCGGCGAGGGAGACATGCCGGATACCGAGTCTGAGTCAGAGTCTGAGTCCGAGTCTGAGTCTGAGTCTAGAGGGTCTAGTGCTAGAGTCGAGTCTGTAACCCCTCTTCCCTTATCCACTGAGGTCTCGGGGCCTGTCCCAAGACCTCTCCCTATCCTGCCGCTGACCAACGATCAAATGGCCGCTCTTTTTGAGCTTTTTACAAAATTCACCATTAATAATAATAACGAAAACCGTTCTGCTTACGACTTGTCTTATTTCCAAAATTTTGTCAATCTCAAAGATTTTATATGCAATGACATTGAGAAGCCCGACGAACAGGTACCTCTACCTCCACATCTGGTCGAGCGGCTCGAACAAAGGGAGTCCCGAGATCCGGTAATCGAAGAAACCGAGTCCATCAATGTGGGAACCACTTTAGAGCCTCAGATGCTTAAGTTGGGCCTATCCTTAGATCCAGAGGAGAGAAAACAATTCGCAGACCTCCTCCAAGAGTTCAAGGACGTCTTTGCGTGGTCCTACAAGGACATGCCGGGTATAGACTGGGAAATAGCGGAACACCGAATACCCATCAAAGATGGGTGTAAACCGGTAAAGCAAAAACTCCGAAGGATGAAGCCTGAATGGTCTCTCAAGGTCAAAGAGGAAGTAGACAAACAATTCAAAGCGGGCTTTATACAAGTGTCTGAATATCCAAACTGGGTTGCAAACATCGTGCCGGTACCCAAGAAGGACGGCAAGGTGCGGGTATGTGTGGATTTCCGAGACCTCAACAAGGCAAGCCCAAAAGACGATTTCCCGTTACCACACATCGACATACTAGTGGATAACACGGCCGATCATGCCCTTCTATCATTCATGGACGGGTATGCCGGATACAATCAGATTAAAATGGCAGAGGAGGACATGAGTAAGACCACCTTCATTACACCTTGGGGTACTTACTGTTACACTATTATGCCATTTGGGCTTATCAATGCCGGGGCCACCTATCAGCGGACCGCCACTACTTTATTACATGACATGATGCACAAAGAAGTGGAGGTCTACGTGGACGATATGATCGTTAAGTCAAAAGACAGGAATGGGCACATTGCGGCCCTAAGAAAATTCTTTACCCGACTGCGCAAATACAACATGAGACTAAACCCTCAAAAATGCAGTTTCGGGGTAACATCAGGCAAATTACTGGGCCATATCGTTAGCCAACGCGGCATCGAGGTCGACCCAGCTAAAATCAAAGCCATCACCGAGATGCAGCCACCCAAGACCGAAAAAGAAATACGGGGGTTTCTCGGGAAAGTCCAATACATCAGCCGGTTCATTTCAAAGTTAACCATGGTATGCGAGCCCATTTTCAAAAAACTGAAGTAGGAGAACGGGTACTGTGGGACGACAAGTGTCAAACGGCTTTCGATAAAATCAAGGAAATTCTGGCTGCTCCACCGGTATTAATGCCACCTCAACCTGGCCTGCCTTTGTCGTTATACCTAACAACGACTGAGACAGCCATGGGGGCTATGCTGGCCCAAACAGTAGATTCATAAGAACGAGCTATTTACTACATCAGTAAAAAGTTCCTCGAATATGAATGCAAATACACAATGCTCGAGAAAACGTGCCTAGCATTTGTTTGGGCCACTAAAAAGCTCCGACATTACATGCTTAGTCACGAGGTACATGTATTATCCAAAATGGACCCTATCAAGTACCTGTTCGAGAAGCCCATCCTCAATGGCAGGATGTCCAGATGGACTTTAATGTTAGCTGAGTTTGACCTCAATTTTGTACCGTTAAAAGCCATCAAAGGCCGGGTAGTAGCCGAGTTCCTCGCCGATAGCACGATATCTGAAGAGGACCACACTGACACTTGGGCCTTTCCTGATGAAGACATATTCCATACCGATACCGAGACATGGGATTTGTATTTTGATGGAGCATCCCACTTCCGAGGATTTGGGGTCGGAATCCTGCTAATTTCACCACGAGGGGAACACACCCTCTTATCCATCAAATTGGACTTTGACGTGACCAATAACGCAGCCGAATACGAAGCATGCATTCACGGGTTGCAAGCCGCCGCTGACTTAGGGGTAACAAACCTCCGAGTCCACGGTGACTTATCGCTGGTCATCAATCAAGCACTCCAAAAATGGAAAACTCGGAACGCCAATCTCGTGGCTTACCAAGCACGGGTAAGGGTTCTAGAGAAACAATTCCAAAAGGTAGAATACATTTATCTGCCCCGGGAAGAAAATCAATTCGCAGATGCACTTTCCAAATTAGCATCTCTACTGAACATCCCGGATCACCTGACCAGCATGCCGATCTGTGTCGAAAGACGGTCCGAGCCGGCCTACATCCATGCCATTCAGGATATTGAAATAACCGATCCGGAACCATGGTATCAGTCAGTCTTAACCTACTTGGCAACGGGAGAGTATCCTCCGGGAACTGAAAACCGGGCCAAGAAAGCCCTGCGGAGATTGGCAACCCAATTTGTTCGCACGGACGACGGGCAATTATACAAAAAGACGGCACAGGGGGCTCTCCTCCTATGTATCGATAAAGCACAGGCCGAAAAGGTTATGGCCGAAGTACAAGATGGTGAAAATGGCCCGCATATGAATGCTCATATGCTATCCCGAAAAATCATGAGGCTCGGATATTACTGGAATACCATGGAAACAGACTGTCAGTTATACGTTAAGCACTGCCATAACTGTCAGATCTTTGCTAATGTACAACACATGCCATCTTTCCTATTATATACCATGACATCACCATGGCCATTTTCGACATGGGGTATTGACATAATTGGAAAGGTGCATCCTTCCGGGACGGGAGGTCATTGCTTCATTTTGGTGGCCATCGACTACTTCACCAAATGTGTAACACCCCTGATTTTACAAATTAAATTAATTTAAAATTATATTAGTATTTTTATTTTGTTTACGATTTAACTCGTAATTCTTAAAATCCATTATTGAAACGAATTTATCGTTTAATCGTTTCAAACTCCTAAAACTCTATTTGTCTCGGGACTCTTCTTATATTTAAAACATATTCTTATTTCTGTTTCGATTCATTTATACATTTAATTTAATTCTTATCGAAAATCTATTTTGACGATTTAAATTCTAAATCCTCTTATTTATTTGTATTTAAGCTCGAATTTCTATCTTCGGCTCGAAGTTCGTTTATTTTTTAATTTTCGTCAAATATTCTTTTCCTTTTCTCGAGAAATCAACTTAATTCACCTTATCGAAAATTTATTACTTATCGGGAAATACTATTTCATCGTCTAATTATTTATTTTTATAAGCTTTGTTTCCGTCTCGAATAATTGATTTACTCATTTTATTTGGCGGCCCGATTATTTAATAATTTTATTAACTCGTTTAATTCGATTCGTGGGTCAGCCAACTTATCGATACGAAATTCATTTAACTCGTATTCCTAACCCGATTCATTTAATTTATCCGTACTTTCTTATTTAGTTGATTCTTTTCCGTTGACCACTTGTTTAATGTCAGCCTCAGACTTTTGGTTTATCCACCGCTTCAATCCTACACATACATTTCACCTTATCTTTTATCCCACCGTTTGACACCCTCATTCATCCCCTTTTTTTTGTTTTCGTTCATCTCCCCTTACTCCTTGTTTTGACCTCCTTCTCTTCATTCCTCCATCTTATTCATTCTTTTTCTGGCTGCTCCTCTTTCGTTCTTTTTCTCCGCCATTTTTCCTCCGTCTTCGCTGCTGTACCGCGCCGCTGCCGCTGCTGTTGGTCCGTGTGTGTGCTGCTGTTGGTCTGTGTGTGTGCTGCTGTTGTCGTCATGGTTGGTCTTCGACACGTCTACCCTCTTTCCTCTCCTGATTTGGTGCGTCTCTGCCCCGTTTAAGGTAAGTTTTGTTGCCCTTTTTCTGTCCTCGTTATCTTCCTCTGATCCTGTTCGATCTGCTGCTATTTGTTGCCAATTTCTGCCCATTATTCTTCTTTTCCTCTGCGTTTTCTTCTGCTGCGTTTTTATCGATTTGATCGATGATTTCTGTAGTGCCACTATCTCTGCTGCTGTCATGTTATTCTGTTGTCATCTCATTTTATTGGGTTTCGTGGTTGCATTTGCTACTGTTGTTCCGCTTTTCTTCTTATTCTTCTTTGCATTCATCTGCCTGGTTCCTTCTGCCTTTTTTCCTTTTGTTCCCCTTTAATTCCGTTCTTGTTTGGTCTGCGCTACTGCCGATTGTTGTCCGTTGTGGGGATGCTTTTCTGTTCGGTTTTGTTATTAATTGCTACTGCCGTCTGCTGCTGTTTATATCGGTTTTCTGCTGCTGCTCCGTTTCTGTCTTCTTCTTTTGTTTGTTGCTGTGGCTGTTGTCGATTGTGGTCTTTCAGTGACGATGTTGTTCGTTGTTGTGTTTCTTGTTGTCCGATTTCCTTCTTTTCCCCATTGTTTTCTTCCCCTCATTTCTGCTGCTGTTGTTTCAGTTACTTTAGTTATCACGATGCTACTATTGTCCCTTTTAGTCCTCGTTTCGGGGCCTCGGTTTGACCGTCTTGTTGCCTCTGTTTGGTCTCAGTTGCTTTTGCCTGTTGTCATGTTTTGGTGGCTGCCTATCGCCTTGTTACCGTGTTTATCGACACGATTCTCTTCCGTCCTCATGTGTCGGTTTGACACATCAATTCCTTTCCGTTTTGTGTCAAATACTCATTCCTTTATTCTTCCCCTATCTTGAGTTTGAATATCGTTTTATTCCGACCCATTTGTATTTGTTTTAACTTCCCTCCTTGTTATTCCGTATCCAACCTTGTCTCATTCTTATATTTTGTCAACTCGATTTTTCGTGCTGAAGCCCACTTGAAGAAGATTATCGACTCTACAAATTGGAGCTTAGGGATGTGTTACCGTTGAAGGTTTTGAACATGGACTAATTGGACGGGCAATTGCATTGAAGTTATCGACTCGGACTTGGACTCAAGGTAACTTTAGGACGTTACTCGATTTTATATCGTATGTTTGAGTAGTAGTATGTAGTAAATATTTTAACTTCGGTTTTCTATTTTAGCTATATATTATTGCTAATTATATTAATTTTAAATCGTATGCCTTTCTATATTTTTATAACTTTCGATATCATTTTATAAATCGTTAATGATTTAATTATTTACGATCGTTATAATATTTTGTTGGTTATCGTGACACTAGTAACTAAATAATATTGATTTCATATTTTCGTCAAACTTCGTAAATTTCAAATTTTTAACTTAAAATCGTATTTTAATACAATAATCGAGATCTGTATACTTGTTTAACAAATTAATTTTTGTTTTACGATTTATACTAATAAATGAGAAAATAGTCGATTTAGTTTTAAATATGTTTTAGTCGAGACTATTTTCAATAACAATTTTCTATTTGTTTCTGATTGACTATTTTCATTAAAATTTGTATTATTTATAAATCAAAGCTATTTCTTAAAGATAATTTGAAACCTTTATAAAATTCATTTCATTTATAAAACTCATTGACTAAATTAATTTTGTTGTCGTTTTTCTTAAAATATCTCTTTTCTAAGGTTTATTGTTTTAACTCGATTTCCTAAATTATTTATAAAATACTATATAATGACTTATTATATTTTATTTATATTTTGAGTAACGAATTTAGAAATATAATAAAGTTACGATAACGACGATAATAATAAAATGTTAATTTTGTTAGAAATGCTATTTTTAATACATTTCACATATTTTAATAACTTACGTATATTCTATAATAATATTTCTATTTTAAGTAAGTTTCTAAAATTAGTAAGTTTCTATTTATAGAAAGTTTCCATTTTTATATAAAATGTTTATTCCTTTTTATCCTCATATTATCTATATTGATTATATTTATCTTTTGAACATCAATAATGGCTGTTTTGGAGTTATGGAATGAGGACAAGTGTATGGGTAGAGTAATACAGTCTAGGGTATACGTTTTGCCATCAACTATAAAGCCGGTGTGTCTATGTTGAGACACATTGGTCGTTGAACTGAGCATGGTTCGTGTTCAGGAGTGTGTACATTTTGACCTTGAACTTAGATATCGCATCGTGTAAGTCGCCGTCGGGTTGAACTGGATTACGGTTGGTGTCCAGGAGGGGTGTACATTACTTAAGCCAGGACCTCGCTGCACGCAGTCCTGTTATGGTTGAGTTGCCTAGTTAGAGACCGAAGTCTAATTTGTTTTGACTAAGTTCTCGAAGCTAGTTTGAGTATTGTCCTAGTGAAAGTCTATTCCGTTGCACTGATTGATTTCCATAACGCCATTTTTGAATATTATTATTATCGATTGATATTGACTTGCAGGTTTGCAAATGCTTCAAGTTTCGCTGAAAACTTATTTTTATTATATCATTTTAATGTTTTCTCATTTTAATTATTTTGATATAGTAATACTATTACTTTTCCATATGATATAATATGGCTTGGAGAACGTCCGAGTTACTCCCAACTGACGTGGCTGTTATGTTTATAACATGACAGGTATTTGCTGCTGGGTTTTGGGTGTGAGCTAATGAGTAGCGTGGATCCTACTCTTTCTTCATTTATGTAATTTATGGATTTGTATAACCCGTTTGGTGAATTTTCTCTTTAGCCCTTTTATAAAAAGAGGCCTTTGTATTGACTTACCATTTCTTTTAATAAGATATAGTTTGTCAGTGTGTTTTAATCCCAACTCTACAGTGTTTCCGCCACTGTATTGCGTTAGAATTTCTTGGGGATTACAAAATGGGTCGAAGACGAGTCATACCGCGTCTTGAACGCCAAGCACGTGGCCAAATTTATCCAGAATAAGATCATATGCTGGTATGGGATCCCTCACGAATTTATTAGCGATCACGGGACCCACTTTCAAGCTGAAACTGCCGCATTGCTGGCAAAATATAAAATTCAAAGGCATACATCTTCACCTTACCGACCTCAAACAAATGGAGCGGTAGAAGCGGCCAATAAAAAAATTGTCACCATACTTAAAAAGATGGCTGAGAATTACCGGGACTGGCTCGACAAAATACCCTTCGCCCTATGGGGATATCGAACCTCAATCCGCACCGCAACCGGAGCAACCCCGTATTACTTGACATACAGAATGGAAGCGGTCCAACCGGTCGAGCTAGAAGTACCATCCCTCAGGATTTTACTTGAAAGCCAAGTACCTGAAGCAGATTGGGTCCAAGCCCGATACGATTCGCTAGTCCTTCTAGACGAACGGCGATCACGGGCCCTCAACAATATCCAAATATATCAAAAGAGGATCCAACGGGATTTCAACAAAAGGGTTAGGCCCAGAAACATCAAAGAAGGGGATCTGGTCCTAAAATCGGTTCATGCCTTACTAGCGGTTGACCCAAGGGGTAAATTCAAACTCAATTGGGCTGGGCCATACTTAGTCAAGAAGGTCCTATCAAGAGGAGCGGTGATGCTGACAGACTTGGACGGGAACGAATTTGTCAACCCAACCAACTTGGACCAGCTAAAGTGTTACTACCCATAATCCCCATCTCAATGTCATTTGCAAAAATTTATAAAAATTTGTTTTTTTATAAATTTTCAAAAATTATAGACAAGTCAATAACTTAGAATTAATTATTCTACTGTCGCACATCTTGAACTAATTGTCTTGATGTATTTCGAAAATTGCAAAAATCAATCAAATCAATTTTGAACTACGTTTGGTTTGATTCCGCTAATCGTGGATACGTAGGCAACCCCTCAAAAGGGTACAACCATTGCAATAAACGAAAAGACGGGAACGGTATTCTTTAATACGTCTTTATTAAACCGATAAACTCGGGAATTACAAAAAAAAAAAAAAAAAAAAAAGGCAAATCACAAAAAAAATCACACCCAAAAAAATAATAATAATGGAGACTAATATCCGGGCATTTTCCCCTTCCCCTTGTCCTTCGGGTCGCGTGGAGCCTGAGGTCTTCGAGGTGGTGGCGAGCGTTCCCGAATCACAATTGGAACCTCCTTAGCACGAGCCCGTTTCTTTGACGACGGGTCTTCTACCACAGTCTTCGGTCCAATGCGATCCCGCACGTGCTCGGGTAATCCATCCCGTGGGCCAAGTCGGTCCTACACGGGTAGTCTTGGGCCCAGTCTCCTCTCCAAGTCAGTCTAGGGGCTCACTTTCCCCCAAGCACCCTTAGCACTAGACCCTCCAACTTGAGTCTTGGTTTTCTTCTTTTGACCTGACATTAATCGGACCATAGTAGCCGAGGTGTCACCTTCGTCAAAAAAGCCCCTGTTGTCTTTAGCTTGCTCCCTTCGCAGCAGGTCGAAAGCTTCATCAACCTTCAGAGCAGCTCGGGCTTTAGCGTAGCCTGCTTTGGTCCAATTCGTGTAAGAGTCTGAAACCCAGATCGAGTGGCGAGATTTGGTGATGGGCCAGGTGTGCCGGGTGTACCATCTTTGCATCCATGTATCGCACATCACATCAGTCAGTTGGATAGGGTCACTCACAACTGCTTCGACTTCAGGGATTCGCTGGGTCCATCCATAC
The DNA here is from genome assembly GCA_958450325.1 of Agrostemma githago. Lineage (NCBI taxonomy): Eukaryota > Viridiplantae > Streptophyta > Magnoliopsida > Caryophyllales > Caryophyllaceae > Agrostemma > Agrostemma githago. The sequence goes on along the minus strand of OY288241.1, from coordinate 18,374,562 downwards.
TGCCTTAGTATGCGATCCGGATAAAGATGAATGGTTTGCCTGAAGGATAATATCACCTGATAACGTGCTCTATCCCTCGGGTCCAATCCGGTCCAAAGATAGATGGGTCACCACGGAACTACCCATCGAATTAACGGACCACCATGGAAAGACAAAACCTCGTCCCAATACTTTTGCGTAATCTGACGAGAAAAGTCAATGGCCCGCCTCCTCGTCATCACCTGGTTATGACGATAGTTGCTCGCATCAAGAGGAGGATATATCACCGATAGCCTCTCATATAGCCAAATCTGAAGAAAAGAAGCAAAAACATGAGTTCCCGAGACAAAATAGGCGTCCGCCTAAGGGCACTCGATCGAGTACCGGGGTGACTCGATCGAGTGGTACCTCTGAACAAAAACAGAAGGCTTTTACGAGGGCACTCGATCGAGTGCCAGGGTGACTCGATCGAGTGGTACCTCTGAGGGCAGATCAGGAGGTTTCCACGAGGGCACTCGGTCGAGTGCCAGGGTGACTCGATCGAGTGCCCACTGCAGCAGGCAATCCGCGAAAAAATCATAAAAATCGAAAAGTCGAGAAATTGAAAAAATAATAAAAATCCGACATACTTGCAGCAATCGGGTGCTCCCGGTAAGACGAATTGATGAGTCCCTCTTGCGGTTGTCCAATCCTTGGATAATCTCGCCCGTGATCAGCCAAGCCGGGTTGTGTTCAGTCTCCATCAAGTCCACTACGGTCAAAAGACGGGTGTTTCCCATGCAGGACAGCAAATCCATATGACCCTCGAAAGCATAAACATGGAGCATGCAGAAAGAAAAAGCCCTACGGCTGTAAGCCGGTCTGACCCGAACATCAAGAGGATTCATAAATTTCTCAGCCAAGTCGATCAGAGAAATATTATCACCCTCCATCATGCGGGATACCTCGTTGTGAGAAAGCCCTAGAAACTCTCGAAGCTTCCTCCTTGGGTCATAGATCGAGTACGGGACAGCGGGACGGAGTATCGGGTTCCATCCTCCTATAGCTGCAATCTCCTCAGGTAAAGGGCAAACTTCGCCCCGAGGAAAGGCGAAGACATGATATATGTCATCCCAATATGCCAAGCATGCATCCAAGAAATAACGATCCACCACCATCTGACGGAACGGGTACAGCTGAGTTATACCCGTCTGGTTGAGAGCTACTCTATCCCCGTCCCTAAAGCGTCGGGACCATTCTTGCAGCATCACAGTTAATCTATCAATTCCCATGACTAGTTTCTTGAGAAGGATGAAAAGGTTTTCTTTGTAAGAAGGGAGTGAATTGTAATGGAATTGTGAGGAAATCAAGGGCATTAAAGGGGTATTTATAGTATTAACTCTATAGCCCTCTTTCCATATCTTTTCATGCACAAGGGTTTCCTAATCCCAATCGGAATCAAGCCACAAGCCTAGTCTCGATACCAGCACGGAAATATCCATCCCGAACTTTCCTAATTCTTGTTAGGAGTCTAAAAAATCTCAAAGTTTCCAAATTCCAAAATTTTCAAACTTTCAAAAATTCAAAAAATCATTTTCCCCAGCGCGAGTCATTTTACTACCTACGTGTTGCATGCATTATATGTAACTTATACAGGTACGACTCAAACAGGGACGTGCAACCCACTATATCTCCCCAGCGGAAGCCACGGCGGCATTTCACGGGATTGGCCTACATACAGGCGCACCCAGGACTAATGCGACAAGTCCAATTCCCCACGGAGTTATCGTCATCACCTCAGGTATGACTTCTAGCTTGTGGCTGGCGAGCCCTTCACGCGAGTCTAAAGGACTATAAACGACCCGACCGGAAGTCCGCTAGGTTTCAATCCCCGATTGGCCTGGTGGCTACTCTGACTTTTGCCTTGTCCAAGCCTCAGTCAGAGTGGGGGCTCTATAGACACCCGCATTTTGACTGCCATGTGTCTATGGTAGTTTCCCAAAAAACACCCGATGATGATCGGACGCTTACGTGTTTCTACGCGCTCGGATATGGGCTCAAAACCATTAGTTGTTGGCTAATGCACTTACGGAGTACAAATCTCACAAAACTGACCTCAAAATCAGGCCCAGCGGACCGTTCCGAGTCAAGCAAGACTAATTTGGGCCAAAACCAACACCAGAAATAAAACCAACTTTTAGCGATTGGGACAACCCAGGTCAAAGTCGTTTCCGAGACACATCAAAACAGCCATTCACAACGTCAAAAGTCCAAGTCAAACACAAACCCATAAAAAATCCAAATCCACGGTCCAAAACACCGGACCCATGCGATCCAGCTGGGCCACTCGATCGAGTGCCCAGCCCACTCGATCGAGTGGGCCCTATTTCAAGCCCGACGGCTGACGCACTAGGCCACTCGACCGAGTCAGCCACTTACTCGGTCGAGTAACCCTAACCGGGTGCCCTTGCCTTTATCTATATAAGCAACCCCATGCACACACAATTTAACGACTTTTTTTGGCCCTAATCAAACCCTAAACTTTACACACCTCGAAACCCTAATCCAAACTCTACTCTACACGGAGCAAACCCTAGCCCTAGCCTAGGAATCGAAACCCTAAACCTAGCTTTAGGAATTCAACACCCTAACCACCACAACTCACCCTACATATCTCGAAACTTCCGTGCAAGCCGTCACTACGAGTCCATACCGAGCATAAGAAACATGTAGGTTGAGGGTGCCAATTCCCGTTCTTCCTTTCTTCTCTTCCTCTCGTCCTTTTTCTCTTCTTTTTTTGTTTCTTTTTATTTAATTATCACATCTGTAATATCGCTAATATCACTAGCATTATAAAACATTAAAATACTCGTGAATTTGTGTCGAGCGTGAGTGATGGTGGGATAAGAAAACCCGAATATACAAGTGTACTGCACACAGCGTTGTCGGTCGCTTATCCCATCACCCCGATCGCTTGATTATTGAAACGAGTCAACCTAAACAATAATTCGTTTATTTTCGTTTGCATCACGTATTCATACCGATTTTCCAAAAAACAAAAATTCTATTTCAATAAGGGTTGAAACCCGTTGACGCGAACCCGACATCACGATCTCTAGGGATTTATTTCGATGTCGGAAGAGCCGAGGGAATCAAGTCCTCCAATTCAAGCATAGTGTCGATCCGTTAGAGTCGATACCAATTCCATAATTGGATGTCGAATCTAACGATCTAGTCAATTTGATTAACTAATGCGATTTTTTCATTGATGCTAAAATAATAGTCATACGATTCGCTAGAATCACGACATTATTAAACGCGGAGAAAATCTATTCATATCGCGATAGTTAATTCAAACGACTTAAAACAATCTTCTCTTATTTCACACTACTATCCCATATCGATTCAATAATCGAATATAGGATACGACGAGCATTCAAATTTAGAATCGAGTATAAATTCCATAATATTTATGATCAATTCATCAAGTCATCAAAATCAAAAGCAATCTCCAAATCGATAACAAAATTGCAAATGAACCTGGTTCGTACAGGTGTCACTCGACCGAGTGCCTACGCCACTCGATCGAGTGACATCACAAAAACCAAAACAGAATGTCTTTACGACCTCCACTCGGTCAAGTCTCACAGTGACTCGGTCGAGTGGCAACGTACTCGGTCAAGTTGGTCGATAACTCGATCGAGTAGGGTCCCAAAATCTGGGCAGACCCTTTTTCAGAGGTCTACTCGGCCGAGTCCCTCAATGACTCGGTCGAGTGGCCCTTTTATCACGTCAACCGTGAGCCCTACACCATTTTCGAGTCTCGTTAATCGTTCTTTTATGACTTAGGTCAACACGTGCCTAATCTATCACGTGAAACATCGTTCTTTCAAACCATGCATCATCATATTTACATCATTCAATATTTGCACAAACCGTTAATATTGTTATACCTTTACTAACCGTTTGTTATTTCTCTTGTCAATTTTGGTTGTTCGTTTTATTGTACTAAAATGAACCCACATGCTAAAATACAACTTCGACGTTAATATTTTAGTTGCATTAAATCGACATAGAAACCCTTTCAATTCCTCGCATGCTTAGGGAAAATAATCTTTGCATATCATTTTCCCGTTCAACTAACGCGCGTATTCAAAAGTCAATCAATATCCTAGTAGAGACCGCTAATGTGCGGACGGGGTTGGGTGTCCTTTGTGGGCTTCCCAACACGTACCCTCACCCCTTACTCAGAGCCTCGGTTTTCGGATGTCCGATACCGTTGGCGCACGAGAGTCATTCAATACACGATATCCGATAATATCGGTATCGGTATCAAATGCTAAGGGACGAACCCAATAAACTCTGACATCGGAAATGGGCCGTATTTTGTACACGGCCCACTACGACATAGAGTGGGTTCGAACGGGCCCGAACTCCCACAAAGTTCGGTGGCGACTCCACTTCGATTTAAATTTCCATTCGATCTGTTTCATATGGTAATTCATTCGCCTCCCCAAACCCGCGCGTGGCCGCGTCGGGGTGGACCTATGTCATGTCCACAATGTGAATAGTAATCATACGTGAATAGTACATATGTGAATAGTAATCAGCAGCACTTTGGCCGCAGCATTCATGTTTAGGCAGTACACAATTATTGCTTCATTTGATTATTGCATGCCTTTATAGTAATCATGATGTTGATTGAATTCAACGAGTATATAATGTTACGGAGAACTAAATTTTCGACTTATACGGAGTATGTTATCTTGATTAATATATGTATTACTTCGGTTAAGTCGTATCGGTTAAGTTAATTGGAGTACTTATTTATATACCTCCATGAATATTAGTTTAATTGTCCTGCGATTTTAATATTCACTTGAATGAATAGTATGGAGTATTTTGGATGAATAATGTTGTACAGAATATATGTTTGGATGACTTTTTTTGTGCAATCGATACAGTTGTAATGATTAAAGATCTATATTTCAGATATTAAGTTTCAGATTCTTATAATTGGTTATTCAATATATAAGTTATTTTAAATCGATTACGGTTGATTCATAATTTTGTTCGGTATTCAGTCATATGATGTATAATGGTCTCGTAAGTTTGATTGTTTGGAATTTCGGTTGCGATTATTGTCGCATATTTATAATTGACAAGTTGACTTGTATGATGAAAGAACTAATTTGGGCTATAATTTCTTTTATCATTTAAAGTTTTCAGTCACTTGTTAATTACGGTTTGATTAAAAGAACTTGATTTCAGTTTCAATATATTGACCATTTGGTTTTAAAAGACGTCTAATATTTTTGGATTGTTTGACTAAACAATACGTTGCCAAAGTAAATTCTATTGATGAGTAGATTAGATAGTTTAAATAATTAGACGATTGTGTGTGATTGAATTTCATGCGGTATTGGTCGGCCCAAAGGAAGTCCATTATTTGGTCGAAATTCAATCATAATTGTGGTGATAAATATGTAACAGTTATTCGGTTCTCGTGTAAATGTTAAGTCGGCCAAAGGAAGACTTGACATTTGACATGATCTTATTGTTAATATTTGATTACTACACCAAGAGTACCACTTACGAGTCTAATTTTTGTTCAAAGATGAGATTAGATGTTGTACTAGGTATCTTGTTATGATGGAAATGCCAATATTCGAATCTGAATTACGAGTTAAGGGAGTGTTGTTAAGTTTATGACACTCATAAGGTTTGTCCATACAGTTTTTTTTCAATGGAGAATAAATTCAAACATTCGGTTTTAAAGTAGTATGTGTAATCAGATAATGGTCGGCCCAAAGGAAGGCCATTATTTGGCCGAATACATATACAATTTTGGGTGGTAAATATGTGACGATTATTCGATATTTTCATGTGTATACTAAGTCAGCTCAAAGGAAGGCTTAGTGTTCGACATGAGTTTATCGTCAATATTTGATCACGATTATTTAATTATAGTGTCAATGCTTAGTTAATAATTTATGCCTAACGGCTATATCTTAAATTTGCAAAAATACTATACTGTTTGAATTTATTCAAAATATGAAAATATTGTTTTCTTCATCAAATTGACGTTACTTTTCATTATATCTGTCATATTCAGGTTACATTCTTAATTCGGATAACGTCATTTATTTAATAAATGGTAAGAGAATGTATATACTTATTTTGAGTCGTCACAATCTTAACACATCATTAGGAACGTATGATTGTGCTACTCAAAAGAATGAAAATATCGTGTGGACTCACGTGTTTTTGTGGAGTAGAAAATTTAATGCATGTGTTTAATGATTGTTTAATGCGACATTAAGGACATATTAAAAGGCATTCTTTCTATTAAATAAGTTGAAGTGTCCAACTCAAAGAATAACAAGACAAATGGTAAAGTTATTGGTAGTTGACTTGTTACGAGTATGGACACATAAAGAATATAGAACTAGTTTGTACGCCTCATCGCGTGTCGGTAATGACACACTTCTCATTTAAGATTTGTCTAAGGTTAATTATTATATCCAATCATGTTTTATGGGTGGATTTGATTTTTCATTCACATAAGTACATTAATGCAAGTAGAAGTAAGAATCTAAGATGTTGTATGTCAATTGGTGATGAAAGATTCATCTATTCGGGGCATATCATCATCAGAGTTTGAGACAATCAACTAATTTAGTTATCATTAATGACTTGTTGTTTTATTTGAATTTGGAAAATATTTTCGGTACTGCCTATTGGTGGAGTTCAATTGTTTTTCGTTTGGCCAAATTTGATTTTATTGTCCATCGAGAAATAGTTAATTTTGTATTTTCCTAATTCAAATAATGATAAATCTGTCATTTTTGATAACTTTATATAGTTTAGATTGGAATTACTTGCATTAGAAATCTAGAAGATATAAATAATTAAGAACAATAATTTCTTTTCAGTATGACACATTAAAGGAAATAATAAAGTTTTGTGTCAAAATGAAATTATTGACTCTTCTACTTTGGATCCACATATTGAAGGGCAATAAAGACAAAGAAAAGATAAAATAGATATCAAAAGAACTTTGGATGTCTTATAATTGATATATAAGGGTATGTGAACTATTTCATGACTTAAGGTGTATTAGTTCACGTCACTATATTAATTTGTAAACAAAATTATGTATGATATTTATATTTCAATTCGATCTTGAGAAGTTTCAAGTTCCTAGACGTTTTTAACACATATTTGACTGACATGTATTCTCGGTACAGGATTAAAGATGTCATGTCGATCATAAGTGGAAACACTTTAACAAATTGACTATTCAGGATAATAACGTCAAGGTTATTTCGGATACTTGCTAGAGATGTTTGATCTTACATTAAAGATTGCACCATATGAAGGTTTAAATGTGTATGGTGTATTATGTGTGCAAAGTAAGATCTTGGGGCTTGGTAGAAGTATGATAGTATGATTATTCACACTCTTTCTTAGTTAAGTCTAGAAGTAATTTTAGAATTGCACTTTGTTTTTGGATAAAGATACAACAATACTACTAATTAATGATATTGTAAATTTTTTACACCTAAGGTATGTCCAACTAATTAAGAATGTGTTTTTTTTAGTTGGACGTAAGGACAATCAATAATTATTTTGTTACATAACTTTATAAGGTTTAATGGTAATAAGGTAATAAAGTAATCATCCCACATGCAAGTTATTTTGAGACGGATAATATGGGTTCATTGAGGTTATTGAGTTTGGGGGGAAGAAAGGGGACTTATGGACATGATCCTACGTCTCATCATAAAAGATCGCAAGATCATTCTAGTAAAACAAACTCAAATACCTCAAGAACAATTGTTATTAAAGAAATTCAGTAAGAAAGAATGAATGCAGTTTCAGGGGATTACATTGTTTTCATGTCATGACAGACATATTACAAGGTATAACATATTTATATTGCATACATTCAAGGGTAAGAGTTAGATGATGAAACGGTAGAAAAGTATTCATTCAGCATTTTACCGAATCATTGAAAGTTCTAACTACTCCCTCCGTCTCGTTCATTTGTTGTCTTTTTATATTCATTGTGAGGAGTATTTTAATCAAAGGACAACAAATGAACGAGACGGAGGGAGTAATACATGTGAATTTATATATGTCATCAATAAAGTATTTAGTCATTCGACAATAAAGACGCTTTGGAATTGTTTCATTACCTAAAAATATAACGGAAATTTCCCATGGTACCCTCGAACTATGTCACATTACACATGGTACCCCTGTTTTTAAGTTTGTTCACATGGTAACCTTGAGTTTTATAGTTTAGTTCCCGATTTGCCCTTACCCAAATTTTTGTCATGACGCCGTTAAATTCTGTCATCACTCCCAAATTTCCCATAGTTGTTGCTTTCCTTTTAGGGGTACCATGGGAACAACTATGAAAAATTTAAGGATACCATGGGAACAACTATGAAAACTTAAGGGTACCATGAGAACAACTATCAAAACTTAGGGGTACCATGGGAACTCCTCTCCTTTTGAAGAAAAATAGTTGTTGAGTAATGTAATTAATTTTGGTCATAACTTAACGGCGTTATGACAGGAATTTGGGAAAGGTCAAATCGGGAACTAAACTATAAAACTCAAGGTTACCATGGGAAGAAACTTAAAAGCAGGGGTACCATGTGTAATGTGACATAGTTCGAGGGTACCATGGGACTTTCCCAAAATATAAAGCATATTGGTTTCAAATGGTTATTTGTTACCAAAACAGACTCATTTGGTAATGAGACAGTAAGGTTTGTCTTATCAATAATGGCTATAAAGACAGTTGGCATATCCGGTTATATATATTTATATATATATATATATATATATATATATATATGGAGTTACATTGGATGAATGGTAAAGACAAGTTTGTCACCCATTGTTGCAGATATTGAAAATCTTGACTCGATAGATTCAAGGTAAAGTTTCTGCAAATTAAGGTTAATAATCATCTAATGAAAACTCAAATAAGCTTTTCGTCAAAGAGTACATCAATCTACCATGATATCATCTCATTTGATTTTGTATGAATGTGGTACATGATTGTAGATACTCAAGATTTAGTGGGAGTATGAAAATATATCAAGTTTTATACCCTTTCATTAAATGGGACTAATGCAGTCTCATTGATGTCCTTAGGGAAAAATTCATTTAGAATACACAGTATTACTTAAATCCATGTACTTCAGGATATATTTCATGTGTTTAAGTAAAAAGGTATAATTAAACTTAGTTTGTACACGTTTGGATATTGTGTACATTCTATAGTTTAATTGACAGATATTAAGGGATCAATACAGTAGGATATTGAGATCCGCTAAGGGAAGCCAAATATTGTTTGTCATTTATTTATATTTGAGCAAAACAATGTTATCATATAGGAGATCGATCCATGTTGAGATCATTCGTTAATTCGATTCCTATAAGGTCACGCTTATTTATCATATAAGTTCAGTATTGAAAGACCATTTAAGTTATTTTGTGACAAAAATGACGGTTATTATAGTTTCAAATAACAATACAAGTGATGTGTTGTTATAGAAACGATTCAGAGTGAAAGGCGTCTAAGATATGTTTGTACAAACTCCATTATTGCAAATCCGCTTACTAAGGAATTACCACTCACGGTATTTCTTGAGCATGTTGCTCAAATGGGTGTTTTCGGTTCTAAAGATATTCAGGTTAAGTGGGAGGCTGTCACATTAGACACATTATGGTATACGGTCATTCAGTTCTGCAGAAATAAGGTTTACGGTTTTCAGTTTCACTCCATCTTATTTGGTTGATCTCACTAAGGTTTAAGGTGGACCAGTTGGAAATATGCATATTTGGATCACATTCGGTTGTTGTTTCCATGCTACACTCTTATACTAGATTCATGTCGCTAGTCATGTTTGAATATGTGATCATTGATGGGTCCTGTTACGACAAACTGTGGCAAAGGCCGTTTTGGTTCTATGTACATATGATTAATGGACCGAATTGCATAAGACGGTTAGAATGTTTAATTTGATAGCACTATTGAGCTCATACGGTTATAATGAATACAATCTTCAATGTCCTACATATACTAGTATATGACCCAAGTGGGAGATTGTAAGAATTATGAGTCTAATACAATATATGTGGACAACATTATTTGGATCTATTGTATTAATAACAATTAGCTATCATTAAAGTTGAGTCCAAATACGTGATCCGTCATAATACAATTGATATGAGCTTATTTACGTCTTATAAAGTATGGGTCAGATACAATAATAGTGTAGAGACCCATTAGGGCTTTATATGATACATGATGGACGTATCCACAAAAGAAGACTGATATAGGTCATCAGGGTTTAACCATCCCTCCCTATATATAGTCAGGGTTATGGTCCCTGACAGCACACCTTTAACCTAATCTCACATATATCCCATAAGTACGGAGAAACCCCAAAAGGTGAGTGTGTCTGTTAGAAGACCTAATCCAGAAGACCGACGTAAGTTATTTATATCAGTATTATCAGGTACGCTTCCGCTACAGCTCATTACAGTTTATTACCGATTAATTTAGTATGAAGTTTCAGTCTTGGGTCAGATTAAATCTAACAAGTATATCACAAAGAAAAATGTCTACTTCAAGTTCTAGCTCAGATTCTTTAAATGACGATATTGTTGATCAAAATAAGATTTCAGATAATGAAGAAGAATCTCAAATGGATGAAGAATCTGAGCAATTAAACAATTTCATAAATCAACGTATAAACCATCGTATTCAGTGTAATACACAACTCACTCGTACTCCTAGACAACCAAGGAGATATACTGAAAGGAATCGTGAGGATGGTCATCAACAATTAATGAACGGCTATTTTGAGAACCCGATTTATCCTAAGGAGCTATTCCGCTGCAGGTTTCGAATGAATAAACATGTATTCATGTGCATAGTTAATGCTCTTTCCGACAGTGATGACTACTTCAAACAAAGAATCGACGGTAATGGAAGACTTGGTTTCTTAGCTTTGCAAAAATATACGGTTGCGATAAGAATCCTAGCGTATGGTTCTTCTGCGGATTCCGTGGATGAATATTTGCGTAAGGAATAGTCTAAGGCACTTTGCTCGAGGTGTTATTTCAAATTTTGGAACTCAAAATTTACGCAGGCCAACTGCAGATGATTTAGCAAGATTATTTCATATTGGCCAGGCATGTGGATTTCCTGGCATGTTGAGTAGCATTGACTGTATGTACTGGGAATGAAAAAATTGTCCGACGCAATGGTCAGGACAATATGCTGGGAGAAGCTCAAAGGAAACACTTATTTTGGGAGTAGTTGCATCTTATGATTTATGGATATGGCATGCGTTTTTTGGCACACCGGGTTCCCATAATGATATAAATGTTCTTCGACGTTCTCCAGTCTTTGACGATATTTTAGAAGAATCGGGCCCCCCGGTTTGTTTCATGGTAAATGGAAAGAGTATAACTTGGATATTATCTCGTTGATGGTATATATATCTTGGTAGGGCGACATTTGTGAAAACAATTACTGCTCCCCAAATTCAGAAGCATAAATTATTTGTTGCTCGCTAAGAGAGTTGTCGAAAAGATGTTGAGCATGCGTTTGGTGTCCTATAATCTCGATTTGCGTTCATTAAACGTCATTGTCTACTTTAGTGTGGACATGACGTAGGTCCACCCCGACGCGGCCACGCGCGGGTTTGGGTAGGCGAATGAATCTCGTGGTGAGATTGTTCTCGGGTTCGAAATTTAAGTCAAAGTTGGAGTCGCCACCGAATTTATGGTAATTCGGAACCATACGAGCCCACTCTATATCGTCATGGGCTGTACACAAAGTACGGCCCACTTCGATTTCAGAGTTTATGGGGCTCGTCCCTTTGCATTGCAATATCGATACCGTTTAAACCGGCTTTCGTATATAGAATGACTCTCGAGCGCCAATGGTTTCGGGCATCCGGAAACCAAGGTTCTGAGTAAGGGCTGAGGGTACGTGTTGGGAAGCCCACTAAGGACACCCAACCCCGCCCGCACATGGCGGCCTCTACTAAGACATCGTTCGTGTTCGTGTGCGCGCGCTAGTGAAACGACTAAATGATATGCAAACAACGTTTTCGGCTAAGCATGCGAATTAAATGTGAGCTACGTCATTTTAATGCATCTTGATTCACGTCAAAGTGATTTAGCATGCGATGTTCATTTAAATAAATAAATAAATGGCAAACATCAAATAATAGAAAACTCGTAAATAAATTACAAATTACACGGGCGGAATACAACCCGGAATTCACAATACAACGAGCAATAAAATAGAATAATTGAGTTATAAGCAGCAAATGTTAACTAGAAATGGACCCGTATATAATAAATATAAACTAGACCGTAAGTTGTGCAAATGGACGAACTTCGATTAATTACGCATTATATTGCGTATTAAGCGAAGGACGGAGATATGGAACCTAGGCGTGGTTCTAGCCCGATCCCGAATCCCAATGCCTTGTCCCGACTTATCACATCGAGGAATAGAGTCTAAATTAATCATGTGTCGGATACGGCTAAAGAGTCGTCGACACAAGATTAATAGTGCGAGACCGTCGATCAAAGTCGTTTTAAGTGATATGATATGCATGGTTTTGAAAAATAGGATCACGTGATTGACTTTACACGTGTCGACTAAAAGTCGTAAAAAAATGACGAGGCTCGAATGTTGCATTAAAGCTCTCGGATTACTGGGCTACAGGACCCACTCGATCGAGTCATGGCATGGACTCGATCGAGTGCACACTCGAAGCCGCTACTGCCCAGTTTTTGGGGTCCAACTCGATCGAGTGGCCCATGGCACTCGATCGAGTGCCCCCTGTACGAGGCATGGCTCGTTTCGTTTTTATTTGTTTGAATTCGATAATTGACCGAGTTAAATAGAAATATTGCATGATTTAAATTTAACTCAGTTTTCGGTGCTATAATCGTCTACTATTACGATTATAATACCGTCATCGGAATTTTATAGGAAAAGTTGTTATTGGATTGAAAAGATTTGATTAGTGATGAAATGGTGTCCTTCCGCGTCACAACATCGAAACTAATCCTAACGGATTATGTGATGTTGGTTTTCGCCTCAACGGATCTCGTACTAATCTTAGAAATGGAGTTTTACGCGTTCAACTATGAGAAATCACGATTGCGTTATGCCCTTGAGTACATTGGGGCGGCGCTCCTCGAAAGGGTGCCACCTCCGTCGTGACTCGTAAAGGGATTAAACGGACTTTGGATGATCGTCGTAGTCAAACGTGTTAATATCCGAATTTTAATATTATATAAATATATACATACACGGTATTAATATGTTAATGACGAAAGGATAAAAATTAGTAAACGATAAAATTAAATGGTAGGTGTTAGATACAATAAATAAAAATGTTAGATTGCGATAAATAAAAGTGTTAGATTAGAGAGTTAGTATACACGAAATTAAAATGTTAGTGTTAGCGGTTAGTAATAATAATAATATGGAGATTGGTGATGTGTGTGTCGATTTGACGGGGTCGTCCCCTTTGACCCAGTCTGCGATGTCTGATTTTCTACCTGGCCGCGCAGTCGCTGATGCTGCTCAGCGCAAGTGCGCCAAGTATGGAGATTTGTGCACCAAGACTTGGTATGGGTTCCTCCCTTTCTCTTTCTCTTCTCTAGGGGAGCTCGACGCGGAGGCCGCTGCTTTACTCAAGCGGATTCAGAAATTCTCTATTTCTCAGGATGCGGGAGCTCGGGCAGCTGCTTTTATTTTTACTCGTCTTAGTTTTTCTATCGCTAAGGGAGTGGGAGCCCAGATAGTATCTCGCCTTCCCTCCAACTTCTTGTAATTTGTTCTGGTGTTTAATGAAAGTTCCGTTTTATAAAATAAAAAAAATAAAAAAAAAATAAAAATAATAATAATAATAATAATAATAATAATACATATATATAAATAATCAAAAAGAAATGAGAAAGGAGAAAGAGATGTCGGGATTTGAATTACACCCTCAACCTACATGCTTAATCTCGGAAACGAACTCGTAACGTAGCGGCGTGTGCGCGGGAGTGTCGAGAATGTAGGAGGAGTTATGGTGTGATTGGTTTGGGAGAGGTTGCTCTCGGGTCTTTGGCGAGTTTGGATCTCGAGTTTTTGATTGTGTGTGTGTGTGTAGAGAGGATGTGTATATGGTGATGTCGAAAATGGTGATGATTTGTAACTTGATATGGCTGAAAAATGTAGGGTTTTTGAAGGTAAAGTTGGCTGAAGAATCTAATGGAAAAAGTCTCTTCAATGTGATGGGTTGATGGCGTATTTATAGGAGAACCCCACGACCTAGGGTCACTCGATCGAGTGGCCCTAGTGCACTCGGTCGAGTGTCTTTGAAAATGAATCTGGTCCGTTTTTTGAGGTCTCCACTCGACCGAGTAGGTCAATCCACTCGATCGAGTGGATCAATTAGGATGAGATATTTTAGGAATGATTTGTTGACTTTTTTTGAATGATTTGGTTGTTGTGACTTGATTCATTTTCTGTATTTGGACATATTGTGAGGCTGGTTCGTCTCGGGATTCGACTTTGACCGGGTTTTGACTCGGTCGCTAAAAGACGGTTTTATTTCCGGTGACGATTTTGACCCAAATTAGTCTCATTTTATTGGAAACGGCCCACTGGGCCTGGATTTGAGGTCGGTTTTGAGAGATTTGCACTCCGCTAAATGCCCACGTCGGATACTATTGATTCCGAGTCCGTATTCGAGCGTATTAAGTCACGTTTACGTCCGATCATCATCGGGTGTTTTGTCGGGAACTGCTATAGACACTAGCAGGCAAAATGCGGGTGTCTACAGAGCCCCCACTCTGACTGAGGCTTGGACAAGGCGAAAGTCAGAGTAGCTACCAGGCCAATCGAGGATTACGACCTGGCAGCCTTCCGGTCGGGTCGTTTATAGTCCATTAGACTCGCGTGAAGGGCTCGCCAGCCATAAGAAAAAGGGATCATACCTGTCCTGATGACGATAGCTCCGTGGGGAGTCGGACTTGCCTTTGAAGTCCTAGGTGTACCTGTATTTGCACGTAATATCTAGGTGAAAAACCGACTCATGCTGGGGAGTAAAGTAGCTGCGCGGGGACTTGCTTCTGAAGTATTGGGTGTACCGGTATGCCGACACATCACGTCTTGGATGTAGCATTCCAGGAGAAACACCGCTTTTGGTGTTTCATTGGAAAGCACTAGCTAACACCTGAAATGTTAGATACATAGGCAGAAATAGCAGGAATAGTATATAGCAAGATAGAACATAGGAAATTATCTATAGACTAGTTTGCGCTGAGGGAAATGATTTTTGCTTAGTTTTGAAATCGAAGTCCTGAAAGCAACTCACGTGCTAGGAGATAGGTTTTCAAAATTGAAAGGGGTAGAAAAGAAATTTGCAGTTTAAATAGACCGAAATTTGACCTTGTCGAAAAGGATTTTCTCAAATGGCTAAGTTTTGCAAATTTTTAAAATGAGAATTTGAAGGGAGAAACATATCGACAGACTCGACTCTGGACGTGACCGGACGAGTTGACAGACACGACTTGGCATCTCGCAGGGGTTGGACTGTGACTCGGTAGGGGGTGGGCCACCTAAGATGACAAGACTCTTAAGCTGCGCTATTCCGCAGCCTGGGCGAGTGGCAACACGGTCGAACATCGGAACGGGAAAGATGCGTTATAGGAGGACTGCAGCAGTAGCAGTGTTGTAGGCTAGTACTCTTTGAATTTTTGGTTTTGGGGTACATTCCCAAGGTGGGTGTCGCATCGAGTCCCGACAGATTCTCGTCTTCGACTGAGCCGAGTACTAGGACACTCTATAGAAAGGAGGCTAGATTTTGAAAATCATTTGGATTATGTGAGTGGATGGGAGTCTTTTGCCTAAGAGAAGCCCCCAGGACGACAAAGCTAGCTGTTGAGAACATGACAGTGTCGTGATAGGAATGATGGTGCTTTTTTATATTTGTGTCAATGTGGGTGGTTGTGCCCTTGTTGAAAGGCTGCCTACGTATTCACGTGTAGTGAAATCAAACCAAGCCGTAGTTCAGTGGATTGAAAGATATGTTATGTTGCCTAGTTTATTAGGGCTTTGTGTGTAACTAGCCATAGCGATGGTGTAGGCTAGGTGCATTCCCAATGATGTCTTGATCAAAGGGGTAAAACAGTTATGATATTGATCCCGTGACTGTGAGCGTTCTCCGGGGTAGCCCCCAGAGGTGGTGTGAACTATTTGGGCATTTTCTATGCCGACCGCAAGTAGAGTTCCCGTGTTTGGGGCTGGTAACTGGTTTGGATGTTTTTGGAAATGTGGAGCTAGGTCGCAAGTGGCCTTGATGATTCAAATCTGGAGCTCGATTTTGTGGAGCTAAGGCTTCGAGGGTAAGGTATTGTAATGTGGTAGGAAAGGGGGAAGTCGAGTAAAAATGACTCGGACTTCGATCGGGGTAGGTTTAATAATGCGGGATCTGATTTCCATGTCTGGCCCTAATGGTTAGGGTGTATCCTATGGAGCTTGAATCCTCAAAATATCGGGTTGTCTCTTAGCCTAGGTCTCGGGAAGGTCTTGAAGGTTGCAATGTGGGAAGGCTAAGTGTGGTGTTAGTTGACCAGCTTGATTGTCTCTTCCCTATTGGACGGTATAGGCATTGATAATTTTTGAATTGACCGTACCCCGGTCAAAGGATTTTCACTTGAGTTGAACGTTGACCACGGTCATGGGTATTTGAATTTTTTTGTTTTTGTTTTTTTTTTGGGTTGACCTCTTAGCCCCGGTCGTGGGATCCTTCACTTGAGTTGACTGTGTCCCGGTCAAGGGATTGATCGTATCTGGTCGAGGAATGTTGAGAGTTCTTTTTTGGTCATGGCCAGCTCTTTTGTTTCGGCCTTTTGCTTTTTTTCTTTGGACTTCTGTTTTTTGTCCAGTTTTTTTTTTCACGGCTATCCCTCCCTTTGATGTTGTGGGTGGATATGGGGGTGGGCCCATCGGTTGGATTAGGCTTGTGGAGCTAAACCTTTGTAAGGTGTAAGCCTAGGAGTGCAACTCGCGGTGGAGTACTCTACGGTAAGCATGGTAATTTGGATCTCGGTATTGTCATCATAATTCCGAGTAGGCTTAGTGGGAGCATCGTCCCGAGTTGGGTATTTTTGGCATCAAGCCTATAGAGTCACGATGCTTCTTTTTTGCTTCTGGTCAGACTAACGTCTAAGGTAGGGATTGATCAGTCTTATTGGAGGGGTGTTTATTGTGGGAAATGGGCTTGCCTCCCGTCTTGAACCCAAACTAGGAGACTACCTAGATTTGTCATAGGATTCGATACTGCTCCTACTAGGGGTAGTTTTGTGGCTTTCTATACCAGACATGGAATAGGTAAAGGAAACCACGGGTCTCAGTTCCTGCAGTCATTATAGATGTGCCTATAATAGTCACGTGCATGTGCTCACAGTGTATGGTGGTGTTCATCATGTTCTCGGAAACACATAAGAAAGCATATAGGAGAGATTGAAAAGGTTGATTTTATTGAATTTTGGAAAGAGGACAGAATACAGTTGACTCTGACTCTGACATCGGAATTGAAAGAAATAGAACATCCTAGACTCGGACTCAGACTTGGACTTAAATCAAATCTGGACTCTGGGATGAGGTTGTCAGTAATCTTCGGCTTCTAAGGACTCAAATGGATGTCCAGTATAGCCTTCGGTAGAAGCTTTACCCAGATCTTCATTATGTCTAAGATCGTCTTCAATCCTAGTGCCCATTTCGGTAAGCACTGCAAAGTTTGAAATGCCGGCATACCTAAGATGGACGCGGTAGGAGGGTAAGAGGTTGTTGATGAATGCATCTACTAGTGTCTTCTCGCTGGGCTTGTCTACCAGCTTAACACTCTCAGCCCACCAACGTTGAAGGTATTTGGTGAAACCCTTTATTGGATCTAGGGCCATGACTTCTAAAGTCCGCATGGTAGTCTGAAGTTCAGTATTATCAGAATAGTTTTTAACGAACTCGGTAGCCACATCTTCCCAAGTGGGGAATCTTTTTGTATTAAGCCTATAGAACCAGGCTTTTGGATATTTCCCGAGGGATGTGCCGAACAGATTGATGAACATGTCGGCTTTGACCCCCTTGATCGCCATAAACGCCTTCAAAGCTCGGAGGTGTAGTAACGGATCCTCCGTCCCTTCGAATATGGGTAACCCTTCTAGATTGAGATCTGTTGGTAGTTTCTCACTAATGGGTGTATAGTCTCGGGAGTTTTCAACTCGGATGTTGTTCTCTTGGGAGGCATGGAACTGTTGTTCAAGCTCACGCACCGTGCTGATCAGTTTGGCAAATGACCCAGTATTTACCGACCCGTAATTGAAGTCTTGCTCTTCAATGACAGTTAGACGAGCATCCAAGGCCTCTTGGTCGGCTCTTATGAACCCTAGTTGGGTTTCAAACATGGCCTGCTTACTAGCCATGGTTTCTAGCAAAGCCTTCAGTTCATTAATGGTGTTTTCCATCTCCCTATTCCCGGTTGTGGATGCCATCCTCTGCGAGAATACCCACGTAATCAGAAATGTTGCTTCGGAACTTGAATACACCAAGGCATAGGAAATAGCGCGGGAGGAGAGACAACTCTGGTTTGACTCGGGTTAGACTCTCCTAAGACAAATATGTAGGGTACGATTCTCGGAGTGATTGTGATTAATCGCCCCGTCGGAGAATAGCCCCCAAGTGAGACCAAGGACTCTTGTAGGACTCAGATGGTGTGACATCTAAGTGACTCAAAAGCGGGGTACGTGAGACAACACGTGTAAGACATGACCCTTAGAGCAACCGTGACTGATCGCTCTGCTGAAGGGTAGCCCCCGAGTGAGATTGAAGGTTTTGTTAAGACTCGAGTGTCGGACGAGTGACCCTTAGATGTAAGGATCACAAACCTTTAGCTACAGGGCTATGCCTTGTAAAAGGTTGACTCGGCCTCGAGGGAAGGCAGACGAGGTAAGGGAAGAAACTCGCGATGTAAGATCGGCAGAGTTTCGACGTTGGAGACCCTTGACCTGACTTGAATAAGGATAGACCCTGTGATTAGGGTAGACCCTTAGGTTAAAGGACTTGAATTGGGATGACTCGACTAACGGATTGAAAGACGGGCAAAATTCCCCAAGAAAAGGTCGTGGGGACCGTCCTGTCGGAGGAAAAGATCGCGTGTGACTTTCTAGTTAGGACTTGAGTGTTCAGACGAACCTTCCATTTACGAGTGTATGACTCGTGTTGGTCGGTTATGCCTTCAGGAAAAGGCGGACTAGGATGGGGAAGAAACCCGTGATGTAGGATCGACGGAGTTTCGACGCTAAAGACCTTCGACGTATTACGAAAAGACCCGACACACGAATTACGGTAGGTCCTATAATAAGGAAGATTTTTGAAAAATGATTGAATTTTGAAAATTGAGAGGACAGTCCTGAAATTGGCAGTGGGCCAATAGGACCGGGCATTTTGAAATATTAGAATAGTTGCGAGTAATTTCGCGTTTTGAAAAATTGGGAGACGGTCTCGTCTTTTGAAATTTGTAGCATCCCGAAAAGACCGAGTTTTTTGAAAAGTTGAATATCGAAAATAAATTTCCGAAAATTTGAAAATCGAAAATAAGATCCCGAAGATTTGAAAATCGAAAACGGCATCTCGGATATTTGAAAATCGAGAATCGCATCTCGAGGATTTAAAAAAAGCGAAATAGAATTTTGAAATTTGAAAATCGAAATGGAATTTGAAAATTCGAAAATCGAATGGTGGATCGGAAATTCGAATTTTGAAATGGATAGCATGCCGGCTAAAAAAAATAGGCTATTTTGAGTCAAATCGTAAGTCTAAATTTCGGCAGCATTCCGAGTTTTTGAAATTAGATATTTTGAAAAGACGAGTCCCGAAACGGATAGTATTTCGGGTTTTTTTCAAAATTTGGTGTTTTTGGAAATATGCATTTTTTGAAATGACGGTTTTTGAAAAATGACACGGAAACCAAGTAGCACGTAGTCAAGCAAGCATTACAACGACGCTTATGTATGCTTTACACTAAGTCTCGGTCGGTCAAAATAGGGTTTATACCAACAACGATGGCATTCTCGTGAATCGGGACGGACTCCCTAAGCCGAGTTGGTCTTAGGACATGCCGCAAAACCCAGACGAGTTCCGCCATCAAAGTCTTTAGCACACCCATGTAGGAACGAACCGTGGTATAGTGGGACGTCGGTCACAAGTAACCGGCCCGGGCAAAATTTGGGTTATACACGAATCATTAAACTAATGTGCGCACACTAATATACGAACGATTTCTTTTCGAGTCTCACCCTGGGAACCCCGATGACATGTGGTACATCAGGTATCCCCAGCGGAGTCGCCAAATTGTGGACATGACGTAGGTCCACCCCGACGCGGCCACGCGCGGGTTTGGGTAGGCGAATGAATCTCGTGGTGAGATTGATCTCGGGTTCGAAATTTAAGTCAAAGTTGGAGTCGCCACCGAATTTATGGTAATTCGGAACCATACGAGCCCACTCTATATCGTCATAGGCTGTACACAAAGTACGGCCCACTTCAATTTCAGAGTTTATGGGGCTCGTCCCTTTGCATTGCAATATCGATACCGTTTAAACCGGTTTTCGTATATAGAATGACTCTCGAGCGCCAATGGTTTCGGGCATCCGGAAACCAAGGTTCTGAGTAAGGGGTGAGGGTACGTGTTGGGAAGCCCACTAAGGACACCCAACCGCGCCCGCACATGGCGGCCTCTACTAAGACATCGTTCGTGTTCGTGTGCGCGCGCTAGTGAAACGACTAAATGATATGCAAACAACGTTTTCGGCTAAGCATGCGAATTAAATGTGAGCTACGTCATTTTAATGCATCTTGATTCACGTCAAAGTGATTTAGCATGCGATGTTCATTTAAATAAATAAATAAATGGCAAACATCAAATAATAGAAAACTCGTAAATAAATTACAAATTACACGGGCGGAATACAACCCGAAATTCACAATACAACGAGCAATAAAATAGAATAATTGAGTTATAAGCAGCAAATGTTAACTAGAAACGGACCCGTATATAATAAATATAAACTAGACCGTAAGTTGTGCAAATGGACGAACTTCGATTAATTACGCATTATATTGCGTATTAAGCGAAGGACGGAGATATGGAACCTAGGCGTGGTGCTAGACCGATCCCGAATCCCGATGCCTTGTCCCGACTTATCACATCGAGGAATAGAGTCTAAATTAATCATGTGTCGGATACGGCTAAAGAGTCGTCGACACAAGATTAATAGTGCGAGACCGTCGATCAAAGTCGTTTTAAGTGATATGATATGCATGAGTTTTGAAAAATAGGATCACGTGATTGACTTTACACGTGTCGACTAAAAGTCGTAAAAAAATTACGAGGCTCGAATGTTGCATTAAAGCTCTCGGATTACTGGGCTACAGGACCCACTCGATCGAGTCATGGCATGGACTCGATCGAGTGCACACTCGAAGCCGCTACTGCCCAGTTTTTGGGGTCCAACTCGATCGAGTGGCCCATGGCACTCGATCGAGTGCCCCCTGTACGAGGCATGGCTCGTTTCGTTTTTATTTGTTTGAATTCGATAATTGACCAAGTTAAATAGAAATATTGCATGATTTAAATTTAACTCAGTTTTCGGTGCTATAATCGTCTACTATTACGATTATAATACCGTCATCGGAATTTTATAGGAAAAGTTGTTGTTGGATTGAAAAGATTTGATTAGTGACGAAATGGTGTCCCTCCGCGTCACAACATCGAAACTAATCCTAACGGATTATGTGATGTCGGTTTTCGCCTCGACGGATCTCGTACTAATCTTAGAAATGGAGTCTTTCGCGTTCAACTATGAGCAATCACGATCGCGTTATGCCCTTGAGTACATTGGGGCGGCGCTCCTCGAAAGGGTGCCACCTCCGTCGTGACTCGTAAAGGGATTAAACGGACTTTGGATGATCGTCGTAGTCAAACGTGTTAATATCCGAATTTTAATATTATATAAATATATACATACACGGTATTAATATGTTAATGACGAAAGGATAAAAAATAGTAAACGATAAAATTAAATGGTAGGTGTTAGATACAATAAATAAAAATGTTAGATTGCGATAAATAAAAGTGTTAGATTAGAGAGTTAGTATACACGAAATTAAAATGTTAGTGTTAGCGGTTAGTAATAATAATAATAATAATAATAATAATAATAATAATAATAATAATAATAATAATAATAATAATAATAATAATAATAATAATAATAATAATAATAATAATAATAATAATAATAATAATAATAATAATATTAATAATAATAATAATATTAATAATAATAATAATAATAATAATAATAATAATAATAATAATAATAATAATAACAATAATAATAATAATAATAATAATAATAATAATAATACATATATATAAATAATCAAAAAGAAAAGGGAAAGGAGAAAGAGATGTCGGGATTTGAATTACACCCTCAACCTACATGCTTAATCTCGGAAACGAACTCGTAACGTAGCGGCGTGTGCGCGGGAGTGTCGAGAATGTAGGAGGAGTTATGGTGTGATTGGTTTGGGAGAGGTTGCTCTCTGGTCTTTGGCGAGTTTTGATCTCGTGTTTTTGATTGTATGTGTATGTGTAGAGAGGATGTGTATATGGTGATGTCGAAAATGGTGATGATTTGTAACTTGATATGGCTGAAAAATGTAGGGTTTTTGAAGGTAAAGTTGGCTGAAGAATCTAATGGAAAAAGTCTCTTCAATGTGATGGGTTGATGGCGTATTTATAGGAGAACCCCACGACCTAGGGTCACTCGATCATGTGGCCCTAGTGCACTCGGTCGAGTGCCTTTGAAAATGAATCTGGTCCGTTTTTTGAGGCTCCACTCGACCGAGTGGGTCAATCCACTCGATCGAGTGGATCAATTAGAATGACATATTTCAGGAATGATTTGTTGACTTTTTTTGAATGATTTGGTTGTTGTGACTTGATTTGTTTTGTGTATTTGGACATATTGTGAGGCTGGTTCGTCTCGGGATTCGACTTTGATCGGGTTTTGACTCGGTCGCTAAAAGACGGTTTGTAACACCCGCTATTTTTCCTTGAGTTTTATCCTTTCCGTTATGACTTCGTCATAACTCTGTCAAATTTCGGCCTCATATTTCATCGTTTTACCAAGATTTATTTTTATTTTTGAGTTTAATGATATTTATTTTTATTGTTTAAGATATTAATTCTCTTAAATCCATTTATTTGGTTTTCTTCGTAAACTATTTAATTTTCCGCGAGGAATCCTATTTCTCTTTGAATTGACGTTTTTAAGCTCGGATTTAAGTTATTCATTTTTCTAAAAATGTTTAAATACATTTATATAATATTTTTCAACTAAGAAATATTTTTATTTACTAAAAATAAGCCATTTATGATTTTAATACGAAGTTTCGTAAATAATTATTTTCCAACGCGAGGTTTACTCAAATTGCTTTGAAATGCTTTTAATAATTTTATGATTCTTATTTTTAAGCAACCCACAATTAAAAGAAATACTTTTGACTTCTTTTTGGACCATGACACCCTTGGTCACACACTTTCACAGTTTTTTTAACACTTGGTATTATAACTTGATTAATTGCCTTAGATATTTTATTTTCCTACAATCATTTTTTGACTTATTACAAGACTCTTCACACTCCCTTCTTATTCATTTTGGCTGATGTTTTGGATGGTTTAACATAGTTGTTATCATTCTAATAGTCCACATTCATACACTCATCTCATCATAATTTATTCATTCATTTTTATTCGACACATTAAACAAGAAATACCTTTCATTTCCTCTCCTTTGGCCATGAGTTTCAGCAGATTTTTCAGCCTAGATTTATTTCAAAATCGAGTCTTGATCATCCCATTTTCATCTCCAAATTAATCGTCTATCGTTTCCCTTCGTTAAGGTAATAATCGATGTTATTTCCGATCGTTATTTACCTTGTTTCTTTCAGTTTTCTCATGGTATTTTTGTACCATGTATGTCATGCGATGTAGGAGTTTTGGTCGACCCTGAAACCGACGAATTTATCGTGGACTCGGATTTGGAGTGAAGGTAACGTCGGTGTTACTCGGTATTGCTTGATTTTATTGTTGTAATTGCATGTATATATTTATAATTTTATTTTTGACAATATATGTATGTCATATAATCTTGAAAATTTTTAAAAGTTGAAAATTTGCATTTTTTTGGTATTTTTATCGCTTTTACGAGATTAACGATTAAATCATTATATTAATTTGTAAAATCGTAATATTCGGCCTAAACTTGTAATATATAATTTTATTCTGTAAAAATGAGATTTTTGATGATTTTAAATAATTTGGTATTTTTCAGATATTTTTGATATCGATTATTGAATTATTACCTTTATCGGACAAAAACGATTAAAAACCGATTTTTAGTTCTAGTACCTTTTAATTTTATTTTTGACGTGGTGAAACTTTCTGATGAAATAGAATTTTCTGAATTTATTCATAATTTTTCGGAATTTTTAAGTGGATGAATTAATTAATCACTTTAAATCATCGTTTATCGTTAAAACCGCGTTGTCGTTTAAATTCTCGATTTCTGGTCCTATGATTAAATCTGGAAGAAATATGATTCTAATGATTTCTTAATAAAATGTAATTTTATGATTTTTAGTGCTTTAATAAACTGTTAGGAACGATAAGTTTTATTAATGGTATCGTTAATTGTGAAAACGGGAAAATCATGATTTTTAAGTTTAATAATAATTTTTGGATATTAATACTTAAATCGTTTTGTAATTACTATTTTTATTAATCGTTATTGTCAAGATAAGACGATTAACGAGAAAACGCTTTAAAAACCGAGTTTTAGGATTATGGAAAATTTTATTTCCTGGACAGAATGTCCATAAATATATTTTAGCTATTTTACGTGATTTATTTACTATTTATTAGAGTCTTTAATTAATAAGTATTGATTTTTGGACAAATTGTGATTTATCGTTAAAATGTTTCGTCTTACCTAAAAGAATTATTTTTCCAGCCATTTTGAAAATATTTAAATCTGAAACTTTAAGAGTTAAATCATCCCTTAACATACTCTAAATATAATTGTTGGTTTAATTAAATAAAGACGTTCAAATATTTAATTTGATATTTGCCGTAAAATCCTATTTCTAATTTTATTGACGAAACTAATAATAATTAGGGAATTTGAGCTTTATAACTTTTGAAAACACCTTGATTAGTAGTATTAAAATGCTTAAGACATTTTTAATCATTTCATAACACTTGTACGATATTTCAATGATTTCATTAACTCAAATGTTCTCGTTTTAAGAAGTAATATCGTTAAGGCCGAAAGTACTAGTTTTATAAATCTACATCGTTTACTAAAAAAGTGTTATTAGTATGAACTAATATTTTTGCTATTTTGATATGATGCTATTTTTGGTAAAGTTTCTAAAAATAGAAGTTTCCTAAAATAGAAAGTTTCATCTTTTGGAAAGTGATCTTTTTCTTTTTGTTCCCTTATTATTTATAATGATTATATCTTTTGAATATCGATAATGGCTTTGTTTTGGAGTTATGGAATAAGGACAAGTGTGAGGTTAGAGTAATATAATATGGGGTTTACGTTTTTGCCATCAACTATAAGGCTGGTGTGTCTTTATGGGGCACACTGGTTGTTGAACCGAGCATATATGGTGTTCGGGAGTGTGTGTATATTTTCTTAAGCTCGTGCCTCGCAGTGTAAGACGCCGTCGGGTTGAACTGAGTATTTATGGTGCTCGGGAGGGGTGTACATATCATCTTAAACTAGGGCCACGCATTTATAAGTCGCCGTCCTATTATGGTTGAGTAGCCTAGTTAGAGACCGAAGTTTGATTTGTTTGAACTAAGTTCTCGAAGCTAGTTTTTAGTATTCTCCTAGTGAAAGTCTAGCATTCATCATTAATCCTATCCATAACTCCATTTTGACTATTTTTATTATTATCGATATATATAATTTGGTTGCAGGTTTGCAAATGTTTTGTGTTCTCTTCGGAAAACTCATTTTTATTATATTATTTCGATATGTGGAGTTTTTCAGTGAAATCTTATTTTCATTATAATGTTTTACTGTTTTCATTTTTACTATTTTTCTATAGTAGTAATTACAGTTTTTAAAATCTTGTCATACGGCTGGGAGAACGTTGACGTTGCTCCCCACTGATTGTTGCTGTTATGTTTTTAACATGGCAGGTATATGTGCTTTCCTTCGGGTGGGCTAGCGAGCAGTTATGGCTGTTATGTTTTAATATGGTAGGTATACATGTTCCGGGTGTGGGGTAGCGAGCAGTGTGGATCCTGCTTATTTATTTAAATAATTATGTCTTACGGATTGTTCAAACCCCTTTTGTGGATTGTTTTAAATTTTGGCCATTTTATTTAATGCCTATTGTTTGACTTTACCATTTTAATTTTTCTAAGACATAGTTACAGCATGTTTTAATCTCGACTCTACAGTGTTTCCGCCACTGTATCGCGTTAGAATTTCTAGGGGATTACAGTTGGTATCAGAGCATCACTGCTCTCAACGCTTACACCTGAAATTAGGGAAAATTCAGTAAATGATTTAAACAGTAAATAAAAATATTATTAGAAATGGGTAGAAACAAATAAGGACTTAACTGTTAGGATTAATTGTTCTTGTAACTCAATGACTAGCATTGAATATTTGTTTCTTTTATCGAGAAGAAGATGAAAGAGCAAGATGTTGATATGCTGCTCCAGATCGGGACAAGACCTGCTTAGCACTCTCAACGCCTGCTGACTCGAGTGGACAACTTGGTGCTCCAAGAAAGATGTCGATGGTGACTTTTCAGCTCCGGTTTAGTTTGCTCAAGCTACAGGTTAGATGATCAAGAGTAGATCCCTGTTCCGTGACGTTGCAGTAGTGTAGACACCCGCATTTCGCCTGCTAGTGTCTATAGCAGTTCCCGACAAACACTCGATGATGATCGGACGCAAACGTGACTTAGTATACTCGAATATGGACTCGGAATCAATAATATCCGACATGGACTTTTAGCGGAGTACAAATCTCTCAAAACCAACCTCAAATTCAGGCCCAGTGGGTCGTTCCGAGCAAAATAAGACTAATTTGGGCCAAAACCGACACCAAAAATAAAACCCGTCTTTTGGCGACCGGGTCAAAACCCGGTCAAAGACGAACCCGTCACAAAAATCAGCCAAATCCATCTTCTAGAAACTGGCGCCCAAATCCAATTCAAAAAGAGCAACCAAATGAAACAAGGTCAACTCCTTCCTATTTTAGCTCGATTCACCTGATCCATTCGCGAGTGGATTGACCCACTCGGTCGAGTGGAGCGTCATTTTCCGGATCAGGCCCATTTTCTAGGGCACTCGACCGAGTGCACTAGGGCCACTCGATCGAGTGACCTTAGGTCGTGGGGTAAACTCTATAAATACCCTACGACCCCCTCTCATTTGACAACAGTTTTTCCTACATTTTACCCTACATTTTTCAGCCCTAATTCACCTAAACACTCTACACTACAACCCCAAGCACAACCATACAAAAACCGAGTCCTTTGTCCCTCGAAAAACCGACGAATCATCCACACACACACACACCATAACTTGCATACATCCTCGATACTCCGGCGTCCCGTCGCTATTTACGAGTCCATTTCCGAGGTCCCTACTAAGCATGTATGTTGAGGGTGTCCTAAACCCCATTTCGATCCTTGTTACTTCTTTTTTTATTTACGTTTTTATATCGTTTACATAATAACTATACTAGTATCCTAACATTAACTCTAACATAATTCTAACATTTTAACTTTTTTGTATACTAACTTTTTACATTCTCGTTCCTAACATTATCATACCGTGTATATATACATACTAGTATCAAAATTCGGTTTTAAATACGTTTGACTATAATTATCGCCTAAAGTCCGTCTAATCCCTTTACGAGCAACGACGGAGGTGGAGCCCTTTCGAGGAGCCCCGCCCCAATGTACTCAAGGGCGTGACGTGATCGCGATTAATAATAGTTGAACGCATTCGATCCCATTTTTATTAGTGCGGAACCCGTTGACACGAAAACCGACATCACATAATCCGAAAGGGTTAGTTTCGATGTCGTGACGTAGAGGGATGCAATTTCGTTACTAATACAAAATTTCTAATCTAGCACAAGCATTTTCATAAATCCTCGATAACGGTATTATAATCGCATGCATACGCGATTATAACACCGGAAACCGAATTGAATACAAATCATGCAATATTTGTATTTGATTTGGTCGACCATCGATTTTGAACAAAAAAAACGACGCGAGTTGGTACCCATACAGGGGCTACTCGACCGAGTACGTAGCCTACTCGATCGAGTAGCGTCCATAAACTTGGGCAGAACCCTTTTCGAGGACACACTCGACCGAGTCAGACCATGACTCGACCGAGTGGGTCCTGTAGCCTAGTAATCCGAGAACTTAAATGCAACATTTAAGCCTCGTCTTTTTTACGACTCTTAGTCGACACGTGTAAAGCCAATCACGTGAATCCATTTTTCGAAACGTATACATATCACGACACTTTAGCGACTTTGATCGATTTTTTTCGACGTGATAAGTCGGGACAAGGCATCGAGGCATAGGATCGGGCTAGCGTCACGCTTAGGTCCTATGTCTCCGTCCTTCGTTTAATACACAATGCAATGTGTATTCAATCGGGGTTCGTCCATTTACACAATCCACGGTCTAGTTTGCATATGGGTCCGTTCCTAACTTTTTATTGTTTATTATTCCGTTGGTATATCATTTGCAACTTTTGTATTGGCCGGGTTGTATTTCCGCCCGTGTAACTTGTACGTTATTTACTTTCGAGTTTTGTTTATTTACTTGCTTATCGCTCTATAAATGAACCTCGCATGCTAAATCACTTCGACCATAACTAGATGCATTAAATGACGTAGTTCACATATAACTCGTATGCTTAGCCCGAAAACGTTGCTTGCATATCATTTAGTCGTTTTACGAGCGCGCGTACACGAACACGAACGATGTCTTAGTAGAGGCCGCCATGTGCGGGCGGGGTTGGGTGTCCTTAGTGGGCTTCCCAACACGTACCCTCACCCCTTACTCAGAACCTTGGTTTCCGGATGCCCGAAACCAATGGCGCACGAGAGTCATTCTATATACGAAAGCCGGTTTAAACGGTATCGATATTGCAATGCAAAGGGACGAGCCCAATAAACTCTGAAATCGAAGTGGGCCGTACTCGGTGTATAGCCCATGACGACATAGAGTGGGCTCGTATGGTTCCGAATAACCACAAAATTCGGTGGCGACTCCATTTTGACTTAAATTTCGAACCCGAGAACAATCTCACCACGAGATTCATTCGCCTACCCAAACCCGCGCGTGGCCGCGTCAGGGTGGACCTACGTCATGTCCACAATTTGGCGACTCCGCTGGGGATACCTGATGTACCACATGTCATCGGGGTTCCTAGGGTGAGACTCGAAGAGAAACCGTTCGTATATTAGTGTGCGCGCATTAGTTTAATGATTCATGCATAACCCAATTTTACCCGGGCCGGTTACTTGTGACCGACATCCCACTATACCGCGGTGCATTCCTACATGGGTGCACTAAAGACTTCGATGGCGGAACTCGCCTGGGTTTTGCGGCAGGTCCTAAGTCCAATTCGACTTAGGGAGTCCGTCCCGATTCGCGAGAATGCTATCGTTGTTGGTATAGACCCTATTTTGACCGACCGAGACTTAGTGTAAAGCATACATAAGCGTCGTTATAATGCTTGTTTGACTACGTGCTACTTGGTTTCCGTGTCATTTTTCAAAAAACCGTCATTTCAAAAAAAAATGCGTCTTTCCAAAAATACCGAATTTTGAAAAACCCCGAAATACTGTCCGTTTCGGGACCCGTCTTTTCAAAAATATCCGACTTTCAAAAATTTGAAATGCCGCCGAAACTTAGGATCAACGATTTGACTCAAAATATCTTTTTTCTCTAGTCGGCATGCTGCCCATTTTAAATTCTTGGATTTCCAACACCATTCCGATTTTCTGAATTTTCAAAATTCTAATCTTGGTTTTCGAAATCCCGTTTTCAATTTTCGAACTTTCGAAAACTCGCTCATTTTATACTCAAATTTCAAGCATCCAACTTTCCTAGAGAACCTTTCTTATTATAGGACATACCGTCTAGCCGTGTGTCGGGTCTTTGCATAGTATGTCGAAGGTCTATAGCGTCGAAACTCCGCCGATCCTATATCGCGAGTTTCCCCCCTTTCCCGAGTCCGCCTTATCTGTCAAGGCACGACCAACCCGCGTAGGGCATACCCCTACAAAGGAAAGTCCGTCCATACACTCGAGTCAAAAGTCTGGGGAAAAAGTCTCACGTGGACCTTCCTTCGAACGGGATTAGGCCCACAAAGCCAAAGCCCTAAGGAAGATATACCATCCGTCGAGTCATCCGTCTAGATGTCTTTCTCGAGTCTTCGGTCTTCCTCTTTAGTGTCGCTCGGGATGTACTTTTCCTTTCTTTTTCCAAGATCTGGGTCCAGCTTCTGATTATGCGGTGTTCTTACAGACAGGCCACCGGCAACTAGACACGCTCGAAGGATGGCTACTTTGAACAGTCTGCAAACCTCTCTGGACGCCATGATCGAGAAGCAAACCGACATCGAAGCCCAACTGACTGAAATGAGGGCTGGCCAAGTGGCCATCGTTGCTCGCCTAGCTACAGTGGAGCAAAGGACCCCCAATGTCGAGACTACTGGGCCCATAGCTGAACTAGTCAGCGCAGTGCGTCGACTAGAGGAACAAGTCCATTTGGTTGGGAGTAACCACATCCATCGGGAGAATAGCCGAGAGTACAACCCGCTGAGTGACAAGCTGCCCGCAAACCTGAATCTCACGGGCTTGCCCATGTTTGAGGGAACTGAAGACCCGTTACTACATGTACGGGCCTTCAAGGAATTCATGGCCATCAAAGGAGTGGATTCGTCCATGTTCAAGAACCTCTTTGCTGCATCTCTTGAGAAGCACCCACAGGCCTAGTACTATAGGCTAGACCCAAAAAAATACCCTACATGGGATGATGTGGCTACCGAGTTTGCTCGGAACTATGCTGACAACACCGAGATCCAAACCACAATGCGATCTCTGGAGGTTATGGCCCAAGAGCCGAAGGAAGGTTTTACTAAATACCTTCAACGCTGGAGGGCCGAGAGCGTGAAACTGGTCGATAAGCCCAATGAGAAGACTTTGATGGAGGCTTTTGTCAAGAACCTCCTACCCTCCTACCGGGTTCACCTTCGGTACGCTGTCATACCCAATTTCACCACCCTTACCGAAATGGGTATGAGGATCGAAGATGATCTGAGACTGGAAGGCCTCACTAAGGCCGCTAGCAAAGGATACCAAGGGGCTTCTTCCTCCACCACTAAGCCCCAAGCTGCAACTCGCAGCATATTTGACGCGGTTAATCTACTAGATGCCCCGTCCAAGAAGAACACCCCACCTCGGGTTTTCACTGATATAGGTACCACCTATACCTATGCCTTACAAAGGCTGTCCTCCAAAGGCCTAATCCAACCGATAGGCCCAACACCAGAAGTTCCAGTCGAGCGACGCTCCAAGAACTACAATGCTCAGGCCTATTGCCAATACCACCGGGGCAATGGGCATGATACCGAAAAGTGCTGGAAGCTGAAGCACTTGATCCAGGACTTGATCGAAAGCGGTAAAATTCCGCTACCCGGAGATAAACCAAGCAACAAGGAGAACCCTTTCAGCTCTCATGCCATCTTTGCCGGGGAGGTGATTGATTGCTCTCACCTTATCTCTCCATTTATCCAGCAAGTGAACGGGATCTGGTTTGACGACGAGGATGATGTCTGCCTCGCTAAGGGGGAAACCGTTCCCATCACCCCTGAACAGATTCGCGAGGCCAAAACTCGAGTCCTAGCCAGCAACCACCTTGGTCGTCCCTATCTAGCCACAAGCGCTAGGGACACCCCCATCCCGACAACCATCACCGATCCACTCGGGATGGAAGTCGCCCCTGAGGAGCCGACCGATGAAACGGCTATTGTGAAGCAACTAAAGAAGACCCGAGTTGACCTCACTATATGGCAACTCTTGGTTAGCTCACAAGAACATCGAGAAGCACTCACTAAGGCTCTCGATCAAGTCAAGATTGACTCTTTGGCTACCCTTGCTGAAATGGTAGCCACGGTCCTGCCCCACTTGAAGGGCAAAGCCAAGGAAGGAGGCCCAATGATCACTTTCTCTGAAGCCGATTTGCCACCGTTCGGGGCCTCTCATAATCTGGCCCTCTACATTACGGTAATCTGCCAAGGGAAATACCTCCCCATGACCCTAGTCGATGACGGGTCAGCCGTGAACGTCCTTCCCTTAAGGACCGCCAAAGCCCTCGGGATCACCGAGGCAGATTATGTCCCGACGGCTCAAACCATCCAAGCCTTTGATAGGAGCCCAAAGACGGTATCTGGGGCCGTGAAGCTGACCATCATAACGGGCCCGATAGAAAAAGAGCTTGAATTCCAGGTGATCGATGTCACCTCATCCTTCAACTTGCTCCTAGGAAGGCCATGGATCCACGCAGTCAAAGCTGTGTCTTCCACCCTCCACCGTAAGATCAAGATGCCTTTGCTCGACAATGTTATTACTTTGGAGGCAACCCCAATGACCGTGGCTAGCTGTAACGCCACAGGCCGCACGGACCTCTGGGGATTCGACTTTGTGGGGATGATCGAGGAGGAGTACCTTTTTAGGCCTTACTTCACCACGAGCATTGACACGATGCTCCAGAACCTAGGGTACCTTCCGGGGGCAGCCTCTCGACCCGACCTTCCAACTGGGAAGATCATCGAGGTCCTTAAGGACGAAGACTCTCACTTCGGCCTTGGATATGCCGCCACTCCGGGCAACGTTGTCCGAGCAGGAATCGAAAAAGCCTGCAACATCATGAAGGGTATCCACTTGAGCCCTTACAGCCCACGGTTGTCTGACTACTTTGTCACACCCGTGTTTGGGGCTATCCAGGTTGGACTATACCAACCCAATGCTACGCACCTCGGGACCCACTCGGCCCGGGACTGCAACTACATCCCGGATGAGGTGTCCGCCCTCATCCAGTCCGATGGAACTGATGATATTGAGCCCGCGCTGGGGCTACTCTTTGGAGAAGACACCCTAGCCCCGACTCCAAAAGAAGACCTGGTCAACCTGATTCTCCGTAGCAACAGGTTTTGACCCGACCAAGCTGATCTCGGATGTTGGCTCCGAGACGAGAAACAGGGCCTGGAGGAAGACTGTCAAGTGGACTGACAGTCAAGAAAAGATCTACAAGCTGGTCACCGGAGAGGGAGACATGCCTGAGTCTGAGTCCGAGTCTGAGTCGGAGTCTGAGTTAGAGTCTGAGGTTGAGTCTAGGGAAGTCGGTGCTAGAGTCACTCCTGTAACCCCTCTCCCTTCTATCATTCCTGCTGCTAGCACTTCGGGGTCTGTCCCGAGTGCTTTACCAACTTCGCCACTGACCAATGATCAGATGGCTGCTCTCTTTGAGCTGTTTTCCAAATTTTCAATCAATAATAACAACCGTTCTGCTTACGACTTGTCTCTTTTAAATTCCGCTTTCAAAAATGTGTTATGCTATGACATTGAGAAATCCGATGAACAAGTACCCTTACCTCCACATCTGATCGAGCAACTAGAGCAAAGGGAATCCCGGAATCCTGTAATCGAAGAGACCGAGTCCATAAATGTGGGAACAACCTTAGAGCCTCAGATACTTAAGACAGGGTTATCCTTAGATCTCGAGGAGAAACAACAGTTCATAAACCTCCTCCAAGAATTCAAGGATGTCTTCGCGTGGTCCTACAAGGACATGCCGGGGATAGACCGGGAAATAGCCGAGCACCGCATACCTATCAAAGACGGGTGCAAACCGGTTAAGCAGAAGTTCCGCCAAATGAGGCCTGAATGGTCTCTCAAGGTAAAAGAAGAAGTCGACAAACAGTTCAAAGCCGGCTTCATACAAGTGTCCGAGTATCCGGACTGGGTTGCAAACATCGTGCGGGTTCCTAAAAAGGACGATAAGGTGCGGGTATGCGTAGATTTTCGGGATCTTAACAAAGCAAGCCCGAAGGATGATTTTTCGTTACCACACATCGATATATTGGTGGATAACACGGCCGATCATGCCCTTCTATCATTTATGGACGGGTATGCCGGATATAATCAGATCAAGATGGCGGAAGAAGACATGAGTAAGACTATCTTCACTACACCTTGGGGTACTTACTGCTACACCGTCATGCCGTTCGGTCTCATCAATGCCGGGGCCACATACCAAAGGACCGCTACAACTTTACTACACGACATGATGCATAAAGAGGTAAAGGTCTATGTGGACGACATGATCGTCAAATCCAAAGAACGGGACGGTCACATCACCGCCCTAAGGAAATTTTTCACCCGATTGCGCAAATACAGCATGAGGCTAAACCCTCAAAAGTGCAGTTTCGGGGTAACATCAGGCAAATTACTGGGTCATATCGTTAGCCAACGAGGTATCGAGGTCGACCCAGCTAAAATCAAAGCCATTACCGAGATGCAAGCTCCTAAAACCGAAAAAGAAATAAAGGGATTTCTCGGGAAAGTCCAGTATATTAGTCGATTCATTTCCAAACTAACCATGGTGTGCGAACCAATTTTCAAGAAACTGAAAATAGAGGAACGGATACTATGGGATGACAAGTGCCAAGCTGCTTTCGACAGGATTAAGGAAATTCTGTCTGCTCCGCCGGTTTTGATGCCACCTCAACCCGGTTTGCCTCTGTCGTTATACCTAACAACGACCGAGACAACCATGGGGGCTATGCTGGCTCAGACAGTTGACTCCGAAGAACGAGCCATTTATTACATCAGCAAGAAGTTTTTAGAGTATGAGTGCAAATATACCATGCTCGAAAAGACGTGCTTGGCACTAGTCTGGGCCACTAAGAAGCTCCGACACTACATGCTCAGCTACGAGGTCCATGTTCTATCAAAGATGGATCCGATCAAATACCTCTTCGAAAAGCCCGTTCTCAATGGCCGGATTTCGAGATGGACTCTGATGCTGGCAGAGTTCGACCTGAAATTTGTACCGTTAAAGGCTATTAAGGGGCGAATAGTAGCTGAATTCCTCGCCGACAGCCCGGTGACCGAAGAAGGACACACCGACACCTGGTCCTTCCCAGACGAAGATATTTTCCATACTGATGCTGAAACATGGGATTTATACTTCGACGGAGCATCTAATTTTCGAGGGTTCGGAGTCGGGATCCTCCTAATTTCACCAAGAGGGGAGCATACCCCCGTCTCCATCAAACTGGACTTTGATGTTACCAATAATGCAGCAGAGTACGAAGCATGCATTTACGGGCTACAAGCCGCCGCCAACCTGGGGATCACAAATCTTCGGGTACATGGCGACTCATCCTTGGTCATTAACCAAGCACTCCAAAAATGGAAGACTCGGAATGCTAATCTCGTGGCCTACCAGGCACGAGTAAGGGATCTCGAGAAACAATTCCAGAAGGTAGAGTACATATACCTGCCTCGGGAAGAAAATCAGTTTGCAGATGCACTCTCAAAATTGGCATCTTTACTGAACATTCCCGACCACGTGACCAGTATGCCAATTTGTGTCGAAAGACGGTCCGAGCCGGCATACATCCATGACATCGAAGACATCGAGATAATTGACCCCGAACCTTGGTACCAGGCCGTATTAACATACCTGACAAATGGAGAGTATCCTCCCGGCACTGAGGGTTGAGCCAAGAAAGCCCTACGGAGGCTAGCCACCCAGTTCATCCGTACTGATGACGGGCAACTGTACAAAAAGACGGCGCAGGGGGCTCTTCTCCTTTGTGTTGATAAATATAAGGCCGAGAAAGTAATGGCCGAAGTACATGATGGCGAAAACGGCCCACATATGAATGCTCACATGTTGGTCTGAAAAAACATGAGGCTCGGGTATTACTGGAATACTATGGAAGCTGATTGCCAGTTATATGTCAAACGGTGTCACAACTGTCAAATCTTCGGCAATGTGCAACATATGCCGTCATCTCTGCTTTATACCATGATGTCGTCTTGGCCGTTCTCAACATGGGGCATCGACATAATCGGGAAGATAAATCCCTCCGGTACAGGCGGACACTGTTTCATCCTAGTAGCTATCGACTACTTTACCAAATGGGTCGAAGCTGAATCATATCGCATCCTCAATGCTAAACATGTCGCCAAATTTATCCAAAACAAGATAATATGTCGGTATGGAATCCCACATGAATTTATCAGTGATCACGAGACTCATTTCCAAGCCGAGACCGCAGCCTTGCTGGCCAAATATAAAATTCAAAGGCACACGTCCTCGCCCTACCGCCCCCAAACGAATGGAGTGGTAGAAGCGGCCAATAAAACAATTGTCACCATACTCAAAAAGATGGCTGATAATTATCGGGACTGGCCCGACAAAATACCTTTTGCCCTATGGGGTACCGGAAGTCAATTCGCACCGCAACCGGGGCGACACCGTATTACCTAACTTATGGGATGGAGGCAGTCCAACCAGTTGAATTAGAGGTACCGTCCCTCAGAATTCTGTTAGAAAGTGAAGTACCCGAAGCCGACTGGGTCCGAGCACGGTACGATTCGTTGGTTCTACTAGACGAACAACGGTCCCGCGCTCTCAACAACATCCAAATCTACCAGAAACGGATCCAACGGGCCTTCAACAAAAGGGTAAGGCCCAGAAACATTAAAGAAGGGGATCTAATCCTTAAGTCTGTTCGAGCTTTACTACCAGTTGACCCAAGGGGAAAATTCAAACCCAACTGGGCTGGGCCATATCTGGTGAAAAAGATTCTATCAGGGGGAGCAGTAATGTTGACGGACCTGGACGGGAATGAGTTCGTCAACCCAACCAACCTGGACCAGCTGAAGCGTTACTACCCTTAGCCATTTCTCAATGTCATTAGCAAAAGCTTTTTTTTAAGAAAAAAGAGAGCAAGTCAATGAGCTAGAATTATTTATTCTACTGTCACAAAACATCTTGAACCATTAGTCTTGGTGTAACTCGAGATTGCAAATTTACTGAGCTTGAACTACGTTTGGTTTGATTCTGCTAATTGCGGATACGTAGGCAGCCCCTCAAAAGGGCACAACCAGTGCAATCAAGAAAAGACAGGAACGGTTTAATAATAAACTCCTTTTATTAATCACAGAAAAAAAGGGCCCCGATAAA
This sequence comes from Agrostemma githago, assembly GCA_958450325.1. Lineage (NCBI taxonomy): Eukaryota > Viridiplantae > Streptophyta > Magnoliopsida > Caryophyllales > Caryophyllaceae > Agrostemma > Agrostemma githago. The sequence goes on along the minus strand of OY288241.1, from coordinate 18,337,094 downwards.
CTCGGGAAACTTACAAAATGCAGGAATTCAAAAACTACAAAAACAAAAAAACACACGACACTCCAAAATCAATAATAATAATATTTAAATAATAAAAAATAAGGACTCGGTATTTAGGGCATCTTGCCCTTCCCCTTGTCCTTGGCCTCCTTGGCCGTCCACTGACGACGACGCGGAGGAGAGCGTTCCCGAATCACCACAGGAACCTCTTTAGCCCGGACTCGTTTCTTGGAACTCGAGTCCTCGTCCACATCAATAGGCCCGAGTCGTGCCCTCACGGGCTCAGGGAGCCGGTCACGCGGACCTAGTCGGTCCCGGGCCACCAACCTTGGCCCAAGTCGCCGTTCCAAATCAGTCTGGGGGCTTAGCCGCCCCCGCGTGCCGCTAGCACCGGCATCCTTAGCTCGAGTCTTAGTATGTGACTTAACACCCGATTCTAATCGGACTAAGGTAGCAGGGGTCTCTCCCTCATCGAAGAATCCCCTATTGTCCTTTGCCGTCTCCCGACGGACCAGTTCGAAGGCCTCATCGACCTTCAGAGCTTTACGAGCTTCCTCAGATTCCTCAGAAGTCCATTTCTCATAAGCCCGGGAAACCCAAGCGGATTTGCAAGGGTTGGGAAAAGTCCATGTAGGACGAGTGAACCATCTCTGCAACCAGGTGTCGCACATAGCGTCTGTCAGTTGGAGCGAGACGCTAATAATGGCTTCAGTCTCAGGAATGCGTTGAGACGAACCGAACTGCCTCAGAATGCGGTCTGGGTAAATATGAACTGTCCAATCAAGGGACAGGATCACCAAGTAGCGGGCTTGATCCCTCTTGGCCAACCCCGTCAGTTTAGAAAGGAACCACCAAGCGACCGTCCACCTGATTAAAGGACCGCCATGGAACACCAACTCCTCATCCCAGTAAGCTCGATTTATATGGTGACTTGAGCTTATCCGGCGCCCTCTCGAACTGATTTGGCTGTTGCGGTAGTTGGGAATGCTCGGAGGAGGCTCTATGATTGACAGACATTCCGACAACCAAACCTGCGAAAAATATATACAAGATCTGTGAGCAACAGAGTGGTCCGCTACAGCCCACTCGATCGAGTACACCGTCTGACTCGATCGAGTAAGGCTCACTAAAGGTGAGCAGAATCTCGTTAAGAGTGACCACTCGATCGAGTAAGCCCTCCACAGCTGGGCAGAAGCACTTTGAAGACGTCACTCGATCGAGTGACAGGTCCACTCGATCGAGTGACTTACGAACCTCAAGAAATCGCGCGAAACACAAAAAAATATATAAATCGCAAGACATATACCTGCAGGATAAGGGTACACCCCGTCAATTGCCGGGTTGGATCAAGTCGCCTAGCATCCAGACCCATGATGATTTCTCCAGTGACTAGCCAAGCAGGGCTATGACCAGTCTCCATCTGGTCAACCACCCCGATCAACCTGATTTGACCCAAGCATGAGTCAACATCCATCATCCCCTCAAAAACATAACGGTGCAGCATGCAGAAGGCGAAAGCCCTACGCCGGTGAGAAGGGGTAGCCCTTACATCTTGACTGTTCATAAACTTGTCAGCCAAGTCGAAGAGAGAAACAGTATTTCCCCGCACCATTCGATCTGTCTCAGCATGAGACAGACCCAGGAAATCCCTCAACCTTCTCCTCGGGTTCGGGTAGAACGGAGGGATGGCAGGACGAGCGACAGGGCTCCAACCCCCAATAACTGCGATCTCCTCGGGAAGAGGGCATATCTCTCCCCGCGGGAACGCGAAGACGTGATGGGTTGTATCCCAAAACGACAGACAGGCGTCCAAAAAATGCGAATCAGTTATTAGACGCCGAAGAGGAAAGAGACTGACAATCCCCATTTGGGTCAGTTGAACTTTGTCCTCGTCCCGAAAGTGCTGGGACCAGGCAAAAAGCATCGAAGTGAGATGATCGATACCCATGGCAGGAATTTGAATCTTCTCGAAAGACTAAGAGATTTTGAGGAGAAGTAGGAATTTTTTATTTGAGATGCAGTAAACTGAAGCAGGGAAACCTATATTTATAATAGGAAACCCTAACTGTAACCCTAACTACCTTGCCTCCTCAGCAAACCTGGGCCCCAGCATGCGCAGGCCTGACTTCAGACGAAAACCCAGAATAGGAATCAAGTTGTCCCGAGCTTTCCTAGAAATTTCTAAAAATTCAGTGATAAATTTTGTGAAAAAAAATCTTTCAAAATTTTCGGCTTTTCAAAATCCAGTTTTTCCCCAGCATGAGTCGGTGATTTGTCTATGTGCTACATGCAATTTGTTATGTGTCAGCATACAGGTACACCCCAGACTTCAGAAGCAAGTCTCCGCAAAACTACTTCACTCCCCAACGTGAGTCAATATTTATCCCAGAATGCTACAATCAGAGCCATGATGTATCAGCATACGGGCGCACCTATACCTTCAAAAGCAAGTTTCACTCCCCACAGAGCTATCATCAGCAGGACAGGTATGACCCTCTGCCTATGGCTGGCGAGCCCTTCACGCGAGTCTAATGGACTATAAACGACCCGACCGGAAGGCTGCCAGGTCGTAATCTGCGATTGGCCTGGTAGCTACTCTGACTTTCGCCTTGTCCAAGCCTCAGTCAGAGTGGGGGCTCTGTAGACACCCGCATTTTGCCTGCTAGTGTCTATAGCAGTTCCCGACAAACACCCGATGATGATCGGACGCAAACGTGACTTAGTATACTCGAATATGGACTCGGAATCAATAATATCCGACATGGACTTTTAGCGGAGTACAAATCTCTCAAAACCAACCTCAAATTCAGGCCCAGTGGGTCGTTCCGAGCAAAATAAGACTAATTTGGGCCAAAACCGACACCAAAAATAAAACCCGTCTTTTGGCGACCGGGTCAAAACCCGGTCAAAGACGAACCCGTCACAAAAATCAGCCAAATCCATCTTCTAGAAACTGGCGCCCAAATCCAATTCAGAAAGAGCAACCAAATCAAACAAGGTCAACTCCTTCCTATTTTAACTCGATTCACCTGATCCACTCGATCGAGTAGATTGACCCACTCGGTCGAGTGGAGCGTCATTTTCCGGATCAGGCCCATTTTCTAGGGCACTCGACCGAGTGCACTAGGGCCACTCGATCGAGTGACCTTAGGTCGTGGGGTAAACTCTGTAAATACCCCACGACCCCCTCTCATTTGACAACAGTTTTTCCTACATTTTACCCTACATTTTTCAGCCCTAATTCACTTAAACACTCTACACTACAACCCCAAGCACAACTATACAAAAACCGAGTCCTTTGTCCCTCGAAAAACCGACGAATCATCCACACACACACACACACCATAACTTGCATACATCCTCGATACTCCGGCGTCCCGTCGCTATTTACGAGTCCATTTCCGAGGTCCCTACTAAGCATGTATGTTGAGGGTGTCCTAAACCCCATTTCGATCCTTGTTACTTCTTTTTTTATTTACGTTTTTATATCGTTTACATAATAACTATACTAGTATCCTAACATTAACTCTAACATAATTCTAACATTTTAACTTTTTTGTATACTAACTTTTTACATTCTCGTTCCTAACATTATCATACCGTGTATATATACATACTAGTATCAAAATTTGGTTTTAAATACGTTTGACTATAATTATCGCCTAAAGTTCATCTAATCCCTTTACGAGCAACGACGAAGGTGGAGCCCTTTCGAGGAGCCCCGCCCCAATGTACTCAAGGGCGTGACGTGATCGCGATTAATAATAGTTGAACGCATTCGATCCCATTTTTATTAGTGCGGAACCCGTTGACACGAAAACCGACATCACATAATCCGAAAGGGTTAGTTTCGATGTCGTGACGTAGAGGGATGCAATTTCGTCACTAATACAAAATTTCTAATCTAGCACAAGCATTTTCATAAATCCCCGATAACGGTATTATAATCGCATGCATACGCGATTATAACACCGGAAACCGAATTGAATACAAATCATGCAATATTTGTATTTGATTTGGTCGACCATCGATTTTGAACAAAAAAAACGACGCGAGTTGGTACCCGTACAGGGGCTACTCGACCGAGTACGTAGCCTACTCGACCGAGTACGTAGCCTACTCGATCGAGTAGCGTCCATAAACCTGGGCAGAACCCTTTTCGAGGACACACTCGACCGAGTCAGACCATGACTCGACCGAGTGGGTCCTGTAGCCCAGTAATCCGAGAACTTAAATGCAACATTTAAGCCTCGTCTTTTTTACGACTCTTAGTCGACACGTGTAAAGCCAATCACGTGAATCCATTTTTCGAAACGTATACATATCACGACACTTTAGCGACTTTGATCGATTTTTTTCGACGTGATAAGTCGGGACAAGGCATCGAGGCATAGGATCGGGCTAGCGTCACGCTTAGGTCCTATGTCTCCGTCCTTCGTTTAATACACAATGCAATGTGTATTCAATCGGGGTTCGTCCATTTACACAATCCACGGTCTAGTTTGCATATGGGTCCGTTCCTAACTTTTTATTGTTTATTATTCCGTTGGTATATCATTTGCAACTTTTGTATTGGCCGGGTTGTATTTCCGCCCGTGTAACTTGTACGTTATTTACTTTCGAGTTTTGTTTATTTACTTGCTTATCGCTCTATAAATGAACCTCGCATGCTAAATCACTTCGACCATAACTAGATGCATTAAATGACGTAATTCACATATAACTCGTATGCTTAGCCCGAAAACGTTGCTTGCATATCATTTAGTCGTTTTACGAGCGCGCGTACACGAACACGAACGATGTCTTAGTAGAGGCCGCCATGTGCGGGCGGGGTTGGGTGTCCTTAGTGGGCTTCCCAACACGTACCCTCACCCCTTACTCAGAACCTTGGTTTCCGGATGCCCGAAACCATTGGCGCACGAGAGTCATTCTATATACGAAAGCCGGTTTAAACGGTATCGATATTGCAATGCAAAGGGACGAGCCCAATAAACTCTGAAATCGAAGTGGGCCGTACTCGGTGTATAGCCCATGACGACATAGAGTGGGCTCGTATGGTTCCGAATAACCACAAAATTCGGTGGCGACTCCATTTTGACTTAAATTTCGAACCCGAGAACAATCTCACCACGAGATTCATTCGCCTATCCAAACCCGCGCGTGGCCCGTCGGGGTGGACCTACATCATGTCCACAAGTAGTAGACCCAGATGGAGGGACCCAGACTTGTGTGCTCGTTCCTCTACAAGAAGATGAAGTAATCCTTTTTGTTCCCTCGTGAACTCTGGAGGATTGAAGATTCTCCTCTGGTTCAAGAACTTAGTAATATAGGATCATCGATTCTTTTCTTCCTTCCTCTATTTCTTCCAATTCTTCTCTTATATATTCTCATCTTCATTCTCTTGGTGAATCCTTGTTCTATTCTTCTATTCTACCATCTTTCTCTTGAGATTCTTTGGTTAGACCGGATTCTGTCTTAGTGAACCCGTGTTATAGATGTTTGAGGTTTAGTAAACCCTTGTTACCTGGTTTGAAGATTTTGAGTCTGCCCTACTTTCTAAGCAAGTAAGAAATTCTTGAGGATTAATTTAAATAGCAAAATGTTGCTTGATGGAATAATGATGATACTTTAGACACTGAACCTTGGGTTATAGGTTACCTTGATTATTTTGGGGTACTTAGAGTTGGATATATTTGGGAGTAGTAAGAGAGTATGTCATATTTGATTGATACCTAGTACCTAACCTAGAACCAAACTAAGTGTAACTGATAATATTACTTTGGATTCTTACCTAATGCTTATTTAATGGATGCATCGAGAATATTTGGGATCATAGAGTATTGTTAAGGTGTTAGCCTGAGTGTTGTGGTACCATTGAAAGTTTTCATTAACGTCGTTAGAAATTTTGGTTGACATAGATTACCTGTATTTCTTAAGGATTAGATTGTTGATCGTCGTTTAAGGTTGTAACCTATGAACTTTGGAGTTGAGTCATCTAACTTGGATAAATTGTTGTTGTCCCTGGAAAAGAGAACTATCTTGCACAATCACAATTTGGTTTTATTGTGCTGTTTTGAGGAATACTATAATACGGATCATCTTATTGGGACTGTTATAACCTTAGACCAACGAAATTGTGGCTTCATTGAGTTAATAAATATTTTGGTGGTTTCGTTAATACAATATGAAATTTGGTGGAATTTTTAGAAACCTTAGCCCAATGACGTGTTTGAAGATGCGAGTGTTTGCGCCATTACCTATAAGTTTGAGTGTGTTTGAGGATTTGTTATACTTTCCCCAACTTCTTTACTTGTGGCATTATAAACATGTTGGTAATTATTTTGAGGGTTCCGTGCCCGAGCATTTTTATATTGGTGGACCTTGTTTAGTGTTCCTTACTCGAGAAATTTGGAGCATACCTCGAGTTCAAACCTTATGAGTTTTGAAATTAGGAGCCTTATCGATCAAGGGTTTGGGTATGTTTAGTTAACCGTTGGAATCTTAATTATGGATTTGATTCTAAAGCATTTGTGGATTAGTATCGTGTCGCTCGAACGATTGGATAGTCACATAAGACATTTTTGGAGTTTGTGACCGAGTAGTACCACCTAGTGCCTAATATTGGACTTAACGTTATTTGATGGAAATTAGGAACCCGTGTTGTGGGAGTCGTACCGGAAATCTCGAGATGGTTAATTTATTCTTCAATCCTTGAGAGTTCTATTTGACTCTCAAATTCGTCCTCCCCTTAGCTTCTCTTGAATCCCACTTCTTCTTCTTCAGCCAATCCCTTTCGACTTCTTTATCGGGTTTGAAAACTTTTGTTTCGATTTGTCGTTGACTTTGACTCTATTTATCCATTTATTATTTTCCCCAAACTTGTGTTATGAAAAGTTTGACTAATCTACAATTTTTTTTTTCATGAAATTTTAACATTTTGAAGCATAATTTCAAATTTTAAAACTTCCCATTTTGTAAAAACTTTGAACAATTTAACATTTTGGGTTATCATGAAATTTAACATTTTTGAATTATAATTTAAGAACTTTATACTTCACTTTTGTTTTATCTTTGGTTGATATTTATATTTAGATATATTCCAAAATGCTTTAATAATTTATCTTAAATTATTTCGAAATTATTTCAATTTTTGATTTTCTTAGCGATCGAAATTTTATGAAGACTTTCATATTTCCAAATACTTCAATTTTTATAGGATTATTATGTAAAGCGTTTTAACATTGTCGAAATTATTTTGAATTTTCAAGTTTGATAACATTTGTTAAAACTTTCATAATTACTTTGATAACATTTCCAAAATTTTAACAATTTGGAATTAGTTTCACTTTATTGTTGGTGGACTTTTGAATCTGTTATTGAAAATGTTTGACGACTGATTTGATTTTTACTAACTACAAATTTTGATTTCTCCAAACAAAATTTTGTTTCGTCATAAAAAGAATTATGATCGAATTTCTTAAGAGAAAAAATTGTTTTACTTTTGTTATGAAAATGTTTGGTTACCCAATTTTCTTCGAGTTCGTTTACAAATGTTATTTGACGTCAATATTTTATCAAATAACTTTACTTTATGATTTCATTAATTTAAAATATTTTAATCTTCTTGGAATAAATATTTGTATTCGATTTCGTATCACTTTAAAAGTTGGAATATTTTCTTTTAAAATCAAAATTGTTTTTATGCGGAATACGTATTTTCATCTCTTCGAGTAAGGTAAACCTCGAGTTTCTTTCTACTTAATCTTAGTTTCGAGGACGAAACTTTCTTTTAGTGGGGAGGATTGTAACACCCGCTATTTTTCCTTGAGTTTTATCCTTTTCGTTATGACTTCGTCATAACTCTGTCAAATTTCGGCCTCATATTTCATCGTTTTACCAAGATTTATTTTTATTTTTGAGTTTAATGGTATTTATTTTTATTGTTTAAGATATTAATTCTCTTAAATCCATTTATTTGGTTTTCTTCGTAAACTATTTAATTTTCCGCGAGGAATCCTATTTCTCTTTGAATTGACGTTTTTAAGCTCGGATTTAAGTTATTCATTTTCCTAAAAATGTTTAAACACATTTATATAATATTTTTCAACTAAGAAATATTTTTATTTACTAAAAATAAGCCATTTATGATTTTAATACGAAGTTTCGTAAATAATTATTTTCCAACACGAGGTTTACTCAAATTGCTTTGAAATGCTTTTAATAATTTTATGATTCTTATTTTTAAGCAACCCACAATTAAAAGAAATACTTTTGACTTCTTTTTCGACCATGACACCCTTGGTCACACACTTTCACATTTTTTTTTTAACACTTGGTATTATAACTTGATTAAATGCCTTAGATATTTTATTTTCCTACAATCATTTTTGGACTTATTACAAGACTCTTCGCACTCCCTTCTTATTCATTTTGGCTGATGTTTTGGATGGTTTAACATAGTTGTTATCATTTTAATAGTCCACATTCATACACTCATCTCATCATAATTTATTCATTCATTTTTATTCAACACATTAAACAAGAAATACCTTTCATTTCCTCTCCTTTGGCCATGAGTTTCAGCAGATTTTCCAGCCTAGATTTATTTTAAAATCGAGTCTTGATCATCCCATTTTCATCTCCAAATTAATCGTCTATCGTTTCCCTTCGTTAAGGTAATAATCGATGTTATTTTCGATCGTTATTTACCTTGTTTCTTTCAGTTTTCTCATGGTATTTTTGTACCATGTATGTCATGCGATGTAGGAGTTTTGGTCGACCCTGAAACCGACGAATTTATCGTAGACTCGGATTTGGAGTGAAGGTAACATCGGTGTTACTTGGTATTGCTTGATTTTATTGTTGTAATTGCATGTATATATTTATAATTTTATTTTTGACAATATATGTATGTCATATAATCTGGAAAATTTTTAAAAGTTGAAAATTTGCATTTTTTGGTATTTTTATCGCTTTTACGAGATTAACGATTAAATCATTATATTAATTTGTAAAATCGTAATATTCGGCCTAAACTTGTAATATATAATTTTATTCTGTAAAAATGAGATTTTTGATGATTTTTAATAATTTGGTATTTTTCTGATATTTTTGATATCGATTATTGAATTATTACCTTTATCGGACAAAAACGATTAAAAACCGATTTTTAGTTCTAGTACCTAAACATTTTATTTTAATTTGATTTTTGACGTGGTGAAACTTTCTGATGAAATAGAATTTTCTGAATTTATTCATAATTTTTCGGAATTTTTAAGTGGATGAATTAATTAATCACTTTAAATCATCGTTTGTCGTTAAAACCGCGTTGTCGTTTAAATTCTCGATTTCTGGTCCTATGATTAAATCTGGAAAAAATATGATTCTAATGATTTCTTAATAAAATGTAATTTTATGATTTTTAGTGCTTTAATAAACTGTTAGGAACGATAAGTTTTATTAATGGTATCGTTAATTGTGAAAACGGGTTTAAAAGACGGTTTTAACGAGATTTTTTAAATCTGAAATTTTTGGAAATCTGGAAAAATAGTATTTTCTGGAAAATCATGATTTTTAAGTTTAATAATAATTTTTGGATATTAATACTTAAATCGTTTTGTAATTACTATTTTTATTAATCGTTATTGTCAAGATTAGACGATTAACGAGAAAACGCTTTAAAAACCGAGTTTTAGGATTATGGAAAATTTTATTTTCTGGATAGAATGTCCATAAATATATTTTAGCTATTTTACGTGATTTATTTACTACTCCCTCCGTTCCAATGAATTGTTTGCCTTTGATTTTGGCACCAAGGGTAAGGGATCCAATGAGGAGGTGACATGTGGAGCAAAACTCATGAGAAAGATAAAATTACATATAAAAAACATTCCTAAAATAGAAAGGCAAACAATTCATTGAGACGTCCCAATATGGAATAGGCAAACAATTCATTGGAACGGAGGGAGTATTTATTAGAGTCTTTAATTAATAAGTATTGATTTTTGGACAAATTGTGATTTATCGTTAAAATGTTTCGTCTTACCTAAAAGAATTATTTTTCCAGCCATTTTGAAAATATTTAAATCTGAAACTTTAAGAGTTAAATCATCCCTTAACATACTCTAAATATAATTGTTGGTTTAATTAAATAAAGACGTTCAAATATTTAATTTGATATTTGCCGTAAAATCCTATTTTTAATTTTATTGATGAAACTAATAATAATTAGGGAATTTGAGCTTTATAACTTTTGAAAACACCTTGATTAGTAGTATTAAAATGCTTAAGACATTTTTAATCATTTTATAACACTTGTACGATATTTCAATGATTTCATTAACTCAAATGTTCTCGTTTTAAGAAGTAATATCGTTAAGGCCGAAAATACTAGTTTTATAAATCTACATCGTTTACTAAAAATGTGTTATTAGTATGAACTAATATTTTTGCTATTTTGATATGATGCTATTTTTGGTAAAGTTTCTAAAAATAGAAGTTTCCTAAAATAGAAAGTTTCATCTTTTGGAAAGTGATCTTTTTCTTTTTGTTCCCTTATTATTTATAATGATTATATCTTTTGAATATCGATAATGGCTTTGTTTTGGAGTTATGGAATAAGGACAAGTGTGAGGTTAGAGTAATATAATATGAGGTTTACGTTTTTGCCATCAACTATAAGGCTGGTGTGTCTTTATGGGGCACATTGGTTGTTGAACCAAGCATATATGGTGTTCGGGAGTGTGTGTATATTTTCTTAAGCTCGTGCCTCGCAGTGTAAGATGTCGTCGGGTTGAACTGAGTATTTATGGTGCTCGGGAGGGGTGTACATATCATCTTAAACTAGGACCACGCATTTATAAGTCGCCGTCCTATTATGGTTGAGTAGCCTAGTTAGAGACCAAAGTTTGATTTGTTTGAACTAAGTTCTCGAAGCTAGTTTTTAGTATTCTCCTAGTGAAAGTCTAGCATTCATCATTAATCCTATCCATAACGCCATTTTGACTATTTTTATTATTATCGATATATATAATTTGGTTGCAGGTTTGCAAATGTTTTATGTTCTCTTCGGAAAACTCATTTTTATTATATTATTTCGATATGTGGAGTTTTTTACTGAAATCTTATTTTCATTATAATGTTTTACTGTTTTCATTTTTACTATTTTTCTATAGTAGTAATTACAGTTTTTAAAATCCTGTCATACGGCTGGGAGAACGTTGACGTTGCTCCCCACTGATTGTGGCTGTTATGTTTTAACATGGCAGGTATACATGTTCCGGGTGTGGGCTAGCGAGCAGTGTGGATCCTGCTTATTTATTTTAATAATTATGTCTTATGGATTGTTCAAACCCCTTTTGTGGATTGTTTTAAATTTTGGCCATTTTATTTAATGCCTATTGTTTGACTTTACCATTTTAATTTTTCTAAGACATAGTTACAGCGTGTTTTAATCCCGACTCTACAGTGTTTCCGCCACTATATCGCGTTAGAATTTCTAGGGGATTACACGGTTTTATTTCCGGTGACGATTTTGACCCAAATTAGTCTCATTTTATTGGAAACGGCCCACTGGGCCTGGATTTGAGGTCGATTTTGAGAGATTTGCACTCCGCTAAATGCCCACGTCGGATACTATTGATTCCGAGTCCGTATTCGAGCGTATTAAGTCACGTTTACGTCCGATCATCATCGGGTGTTTTGTCGGTAACTGCTATAGACACTAGCAGGCAAAATGCGGGTGTCTACATTTAGAACAAAGAGATTATGGAGAAGTTCTTATTGCATATATAATTATGCATAACATGATAGTAGAAGATAAGTGAAAAACACATCTCCACTATGAAAATATAATCAGAGAGTTCAAAGAAGATTATCCTACATCAGCTAATGATAATCCTTTTGAATATCAGCATAGCCGTAGATCAGCTCAAGACCGGTTCGTACAAAATTATGATAACGTTCACGATAATCCAACCCATGTCACCTTAAAAAATGACCTCATTGAGCATATTTGGATGAACTTTCGCGACTAAATTACGTTAATGTTAGTTATGGTTCCAAAGTATTTTAATTATTCTCTTTATTTAATGTTATGCATTCCGTTAAAGTTGTATTTTTTTAATCAATGTATGCAGATCTCATATATCATTATAATCGCTACACGTTTATCAGTTGTAATAATTTAATTGTAATCGTAATTTTTTTTCAAAAAAAAAATTGATTGTACGTTTTTAATAAATTTTTACATTAACAAAAATAATAATGTTGCTATTAAAATATTTTTAATAATAAATATATGTAAATATAGTGGGAGTTGTAAAAACAAGTAGGAGAGAGATATGTGGGGTAGAAAAACTGAGAAATGATTGGGTTGAAAAGTAGAAAATGATTGGGTTGATGACATGGTCATGATTTTCTACCCCACATATCTCTCTCCTACTTGTTTTTACAATTGTCATCATAGTTAGTAGTGATTACTCTCCAACTATTCCACGCCTAAAGGCCCCCTCACACAATCACTCCCCCCACTTGCCAGTTGCCACCAGCTCTTCTGTAAAACCGTCTTACAAGTAACACTGATCCAAAAACATCAAACGAACATTTTTAGTTGAAAACCCGTGACTAATTTAAGACCCGTTTCATAACATAGGCCGGTTATATATATAGGACGTAAGAGTTAAGACCACCTTCACTGAGAAATGATTGGGTTGAAAAGTAGAAAATGATTGGGTTGATGACCTGGTCATGATTTTCTGAATTGGGTTGAGTAAGAGCCAACAAATTGATTAAAACACTAAAATATGAATGACTTTCATTAAGGTGACCCTTGAATAAAGATGGTCTAAAGATGGTAAGATTCCTTGAGGACTAGAAATCACATGAACTCAGGTACAATCAAACATGGTTTTCACCATTCAGTTATCTCTTAAAATTAACTCCTATATGTCGAGAATTTCTAAAGTGCCTGATAAGTCCTCAAATTTATGTCAGATCAAACTATTACAAATAGGTGAACATGAACATACAACTTGACTTTGAAGCCCTTTTATATCATTAAAATTTATGAACTTCCTCCGTTCCGTTCCATTTGATTGTTTGCATTTACTTTTTCACTGCATGCTTTCTTTTGTCTATATCTTTAATTACATATTTCTAAAATTATAAAAATTTAATATTTATAACGTACTCGATTAGACAATTTAAACAAGTTACCATATGACTATATTTTATCTTATATATTAGAAGTTACATCAACGATTTCACTCACGTATGAATATGAATAATAATGGAGGGAGTAACAAGCAAAAATGGCGTTTCATTTCTTTGACATTTATGCAACAAAGGTCACTGCCTGACCCACATCGAAAGAGATAATAGAAAAAATAAAGAAGGCACATATCAAACGGGAGGGGGCCTTCCTCTCAGATCAGCAAGTAAATACTTGTGGACGGGGTAAATTTGTGAAATAAACAAAGACTTCACGTCATTACAAATTATGAAGTGCCTCCAGTTTGACCCGAAACCCCTTTATATCCTTGAATAAGCCTAGCCAACCCAAGCCACCCTCTTTCGTCGTAATCTGGACCCACTCGACGGGCCTTAACTAACATCTTGTTGCTTAGACGGTGTAGTTTTGGTTGATTGTGTCAATGTCGAGACCCTTTAGCTTCACCACCGACTCAACGTGACCTTTGAGTGTGTGCAACTCACGAAGCCTGCATTTGCATTAGCACAAGATAAACAATCTCAACAACAATTTTTTGATGAAAACTGCAGGTAGTGAAAGATCCTATCATTCTGATCTTACTATTGTCTACTGTTATACTCCGTATATTATTTGTTGTCAAGATAACTAATTGTACCAGAGCAGTGGAGCATGTTACCTGGCAACTTCAGCACGTCTCTTTGCTTGCTCAGCAATCTCAGAGAGTTCCCGGTAATTGTTCTTGTCATGGAAGAGGGCAGAAGAAGGCTCGGGGGCTTGAAGTCCATGGAGCGTCCTTTGAGCATGGGCCCACTGAGCTTCTCTCTCCTCTTTTCCGTAATCCTTCTTGGTGGTGAAGGCGGTCTGGGTGCAAATACATTCAACATGTCACAAATGGAACTGACGCAACCAGCTGGGTTTTGACCTTGATAAACAATTATCAGAAAAAGAAAATGATTTGAGGCGAAATAATGTACCTTGCTCTCAAACAAGTTGAGCCATGCCTTTCCACTCAAGACATATCGGATTATGAACTTGAGTATGTCCAATGGGAAGTAGAAGACGATGTTGTAGATCCAAACAACGCCAGCCCATCCCCATCCACATCCTTTAATGTCGGCAAATGCCCAGTTAGCATAAACAGCTATCACAGTTGCTACCTGAAAAATTAACACTTGGACTGCTAAGACACCTGCTTCTTTCCTGATTAACAGAATGGTTGAAAGGCGAAATGCTTACCAGCTGTGCAATCAAGAAAGCAACCACCAATAGCATACCAGGGCGCTCAACAAAGGACCAGCTTCGAGATCTGGTCACGAAAATGAGAGCCTGGCTTACAATACTCACTTGTAGATATAAGGCAGCCATCATTTCTGGGTCACTGTTAGAAATGTTTCTTACTCCAAACTTTCTCTGTGTTGAAGAAAAGTACGTGTTACTACAAAAATAGGAGGTAGATTTTCCATAATATATTCATGAAACAACAGAGTCTTGCAAGAAATAGAGGTGACTGAAAAACCAAGCAAAGATAAATGGTGCTTACAGGGAAGAAGTCCGTTTCTTTCATTGCCCAGAAGAAAATAACAGTCATCAAGGCTAGGTAAGTTCCAAGAACAACACCAGTAGCAAAAATTTCCTTCAACTTCCAGCTGTCAGGAACTGGAGATGGCTTCACTCTGTCCTTTGAGATAGTCATGATTGTACCTTTGAAAAGAAAAATGGTTGGGGTCTATTTTAATTTGCTCTTCTGCTTCTTAGAAGAGTACTCAAGTAGTGTGAACAAAAGTAGGAATATCCGTACCATCATTAAGGATGGCAATGATCAGAACCATGAATGGGGAGAAGTCGTATTTCCAGATCAAGGCAATAAGTAGAAAACCAAGCTACAACAGCTCAAAAGAAAATAGAACAATTAAGTAACGAGCATCAATTGTTTATTGAATTGAAACCACAATACTAGTCTATTGCTCTTAAATATATACATACCACGATACGGATTGTGATGGAGACAGCATAGATCTGAGAAAGGATGAAAACAGTTTAAATGTAAGAAAACAACTCAAAGACATTAAAAGGCATTGTATGGTACTATGATACGTGCAGCAATGCAATGTACGCTCCGCTTGCCAATTTTTAGTGAGAAGCAAAAGGTCGTTAGGTGCAAGCCAGACGAAAATAAGAGGGTTATATAGTTGTTGGAAAGGAGGAAGTGACTAAGTGAGGTACTAACCGTGTAGTTCTTCATTCTTTGGAAAATGGCCCTGCTAGTAAGCACTGCACTGATGATGACACTGAGCCCAGGTTCAGTTAAGACAATGTCCGAAGCACTTCTTGCAGCATCAGTGGCATCATCAACTGCAATTCCAATATCTGCCTTCTTGAGGGCAGGAGCATCATTCACACCATCTCCTGTCATTCCAACAATGTGCTTCTTGTCCTGCAACCTCTTCACAATTTCATACTTGTGTTCTGCAAGACAAAAAAAGATTAGTCCGTATTAGAACACTACCCAGTATAAAAGAATGGTTGATTCCATTTTTAATGGAGTGGATGTCTCATTATCCCTGTTTTGAATTATGACGGCATAAAGAAAAATGATGCGCGAAACTGTTGCAAGTTCTTAAACGTGGTGCAATTCTCAAAGCAGTTTCCATCATGGGTGTTGCGCGAAACTGTTGTAAGTTCTTAAACGTGAATTCTCAAAGCAGTTTCCATCATGGGTATACACAACCTTTTGTATTGTTTATACATACCCATGGTTGTTAACATCAGAACCTTACCCCCTAAAAGGAGCCCTTGAAGCACTGAGGAAGTGCTTGTTTTTAAGAATGAGAAATATTGTTTATTTGAACATTGAGTCATGAGTGTTTAACAAAGACTCCTAATCAATCCAAAAGTGTACAAGTGATAAATTTCAACCTGGGAAAACTCCGGCAAAGCCATCCGCTTTTTCGATCAATTCATCAATAGGTAGGGAAGCAAGGGATGAATCTTTGTCTTGACCAAGCAAAGCAGAAGAAGGGTACATGTTTGTTCCCATACCAAGTCTTCTACCAGTTTCTTTACCAATGGCAAGTTGATCACCTGCAAAGTAGAAGAAAATCGACAAAATTAATCAACGCCAAAGTGAGGCTCTCAAAAGATAAATAATCATTGTCAGAAGAAGCATACCAGTAATCATCTTGACATTAACACCAAGGTTAAGAGCCTTGCGGATAGTTTCGGCACTGTCGTGCCTGGGAGGATCAAAAAGAGGTAACAAACCAACAAACTGCCATGGCCCACCTGGGGACTCTTTGCTCTTCTCTGGCACTTCCTGTCTTGCAACAGCCAATGATCGAAGACCACGTTCTGCATACTTCTCAATAACCGAATGAACCTTCTTTCTCAAGTCGTCCTTGCAGTGGCAAAGGTCAAGGATCTAATGATGCAGAAAATGAAAGATTCCAGAGATTAATAATATCGTCAAAAAAGAGGGGCTAAAAATTGTCTCAAACTCAGATGAACGTTATGTACCTGCTCAGGTGCACCCTTACTAACTCTGTGCCAGTTGCCGTTTCCATCAATGTAGGTAAGAGCAGTTCTCTTGTCTACAGGATTAAATGGGAGAAAGTGAATCTCTCTGATTCCAGCTCTTGCCTACATAACACATTTCAGGACAATTGATGTCAGTCAAACAAGAAACAATGAAATTATTAGTATAAGTGCAAAAAAAAAATGATTGTTTGAGACTGTCACACACTCGTACACCATTACCACAATGTCTACAGGGGCGCCGCCTTAGGTAAGGTAAAGGAAATTAGATATGAGCATAGATGGTCTTACAATGATCATAATTTATTGTAAAACTATATACTCCATACTTTACAAATTAGCGACTTTTTTAGTTTTAAAGTTTGACTTATTCTAAGACCGTCACAAATTGCTCAATAAAGGGAATTACCTCCTTAGGGTCAGCAAGCATTCCAACCATGCAAGTATCTATAGCATCTTGATTTTCAACTCTTGAGGCCCTAGCGGCAAGGAGAAGGACATGTTCCTTGTCCACACCCTTGCAGAACACCTCAATCAAGTTCTTGTCAACGCTCAACTTGTTGAGAGTCAAAGTTCCTGTCTTATCACTGCACAGCACATCCATACCTGCCATTTCCTCTATAGCAGTCATCCTCTTTGTGATAGCCCCTTGTTGAGACAGCCTGTGGGACCCAATGGCCATAGTGACAGACAACACAGTGGGCATAGCAATCGGGATACCACCAATCAAGAGAACCAACAGATTGTTGATTCCACTCCTGTATGGACGGTGCTGAATAGGGTACATCACAAGGATCTCAACAACCATACCGACCGCAATGGAGACAATACAGAAGTTACCGATGGCTGTAAGAACCTTCTGGAAGTGGCCAACATTGTTTGTGCTGTCCACAAGATGAGCTGCCTTCCCAAAGAATGTGTGGACCCCAGTAGCAATAACAACTGCTTCAATCTCACCTTGTTTGCAAGTTGAACCAGAGAAAACTTCATCCCCAGGACCCTTTGTCACAGGGAGAGATTCTCCTGTAAGGGCAGATTGGTCAATCTTCAAAGCATCACCTTCAAGGAGACGAGCATCTGCCGGGACAATGTCTCCCAATTTAATGCTTATGATGTCTCCGGGCACCAGCAAAGCAGCTTCTGACTCATTCCATTGATTATCCCTAAGCAACTGGACACCAAAAGAGATGGAACATGTCAAAATTAAAGAATAACGAGTTTGAAACTGGAAAACAAGGAAAAAAACAGCTTATGTTCCATACTCTGTATGTCAAAAGTCAATAAAATTATGGACGGCCACTAAAAAAGCATTTACGCAATTTCGCATAGAGGTTAGACACTTTAAACATACCTTACACTTAGGGGCAAGATTAGCCATGAGAGCAGCTGCAGCATTTCCAGCATTGTTTTCTTCAATAAAACTGATTGTAGAGTTAATAACCAACAAGCACATAATACCAACGAAATCTTGCCAATCCGGGGGCTTGTTTCCACCATTTGCAAGAGCAATGGCCATAATTGCAGCAGCTTCCATGACCCATGACAATGGGTTCCACATAAAACCCAAGAATTTCAGGAATTTGTTTTCCTGAGATATTGATTGCAGGCACAGAAATGTCAAGCAGAATGAACCAAAAATAGTCCTCCAGATGTCTGAAGGAAAAGGACGTGGAAAAAATTAATAACCTTTTTCTCTTCTAATTTGTTGGGTCCAAATAATTCGAGCCTGTGGGCTCCTTCCTCGGTCGTTAAACCAGCCCGGGAACATTTCAGCTGCTCAAAGACCTCCTCAATGGGAATGTTCTCCTGCAGCAAGCAAATTAAACTTCAAACTTAAGTTGCCATAGAGGATAGGAATGTTCCGTTTACATGATCAGCAGCAAAAAAAACAAGTTAATACTGTACTAAAAAGAGCATTGCATCACCAAACTCCATCTACGGTTGATATCAATCATTCATCACAAGATTCTCAACAAAGAAAGGATCATAAGTCAGCAGACGTAACACCACAGTACACTCTAATACAAGTGCAAGTTGGTCACCTTCATGAGTACCAGTTATTCAGCCAAACCCACAGTTACACCAGCCAATTAAGACACATACAATTGCCCGCAAATTTGAACTTGGCGAAAATAATCTCAAGTTCACTTCGTTTATTCTAATTTTGTAGAGTTCCTTCATTTTCCAATAGAAATCAAACCGGAGAGGCTTGTAAGGCTAGCCTAGGATTGATTTTTTATTTATCTTATGTTTTCCTTTGTTTATTTCTAATTTCTAATTCATCATAACTATGTCTCGCATTAAGTAATGTGAATGGGAACACTTATAAAAGACTGGTTGACTATCACAAATGTTAACCATAGACCTCTCACATGACAAAGTTATTAACAAAATTTGAGTGTTATGTACGTTAGTGTCCCGACATTATTAATTTTATTTATTTTTGTTATGTCAGTCAAATTTTTGTTTATGACGAACCATTATAAACTTAATAATTGAAATATTTGCACTCGATACACTAATTGGTTGGTGTCACTTGCGATTGAAATATCTATCTATCTTAACATCAAAACGGACCCAAATATAACTCAACAAGGAAGAAAATGTAAAATATAAATCTTTGATCCGTCGTAAACAAGAATTTATGTATACTAAGAGCAATCACAATGGACAAACTCAATATAAAGTTTGTCATTGCCATGTAAGATTTTGACAAACTCCATATGCTTAGAACTTTTAGAAACAACGGAAGAACTCTAAATAAAGTTCTTACATGAGAAAGTTAAATTAAAAAAAAAATAGCAATTGGACAATCTTGTCTTGGATTTATGAAGAACTTGGTTCTTAAATAAGAACTTTTAGAAAATAAGTTTCTGGCGACAAACTAAGGAAAAAAACCTCCATTATGGTTGTTATAATATACCGAACTTACAGTATGTGAGCAGTACTAGGGAAGTTAATAAATGGGTGATTTTTTGAATATATATAATATATATATACCGAGTCAACTGAGTTAACAAAAAGCCGTTACGCCGGTTAGTACGGATATAAAAACAAAAGTAAAAGCAATAAGAAAAACAGAGTGCATGGAGTCAGTTCGCTGCTTACGCGCCACACATAGTGTAGCAGACACGCGCATTAATGAGTTTGACATTCATACTCCCAAGAAATATTTTTAAAAAATTAATTTGGTTCAGGTTTCATTTCTCGAAGAAGAAATAATTAAGGCGCGTGGACCCCATGAAGTATTAAATTAAGGGAGCCATGTGTTGGGGTAATGTCAGGTTTAGTTCCTGCTCCTGCTCCTGCTCCTGGGTATCATCAACAGTCATGACATGAGTGCAGTGAAAAAGTAAACACCCGTCCCTTTTAGGCTGCCGTTATGACCCTATTCAATGGTGGTACCTTTCAAGTACTTTGTCACCACTGTTTTTGGCAAAACTTTTACTCCCTCGCTCCCTTCCTCTTTTATGGATCTTACTCCTAGTTTCAAGTTCAACATTTTCTTACCCCCTCCGTTCCAACGAATTGTATACATTTGCTTTTTTAACATTATTTATAAGTGATGAGAATCTTCAATATAACTTCTAATATATAAGATAAAAGACAGTCGTGTGAGATCTTGTTTAAATCGTCTAATGAAATACATTATGAATATCAAATTTTTATAATTTTTAGTAACACGTAACTAAAGATATAGACAAAAGAAAACGAGTATCGACATACGTGCATAAAGCAAACGTATACAATTCGTTGGAACGGAGGGAGTATTTCTTTTTAAGACGTTCAAGTTCAACTTTTACCTTTCTATTTTAGTTATTATTTTAATATTAAACAAATATTTTAAACTTTATATATTTACATAAATATTCTTAACTACCCTACATTTAATATAAATTGATACTTAACTTTTCCTCATTTGTACCTTTAATAATAAAGGATTGATTTCTTAGAACTTGTACAAAAAGCATAAGGAAAGGTTAAGCTTTAATGGAGGGAGTACTTGTTTCTTGTTGTTTACACAAAATCTCTCATCGTATGTCAGTATATGATTTCCTTCTCAAGATGATTTGATATTTAAGGGGTGAAAACTCAAACTTCAAAGTCAAATCGACTCAAATTTGATACTCAATTTTGAATTTGACCCAAGTTTATCACATAATTACCAAGTTTTTTTTTTCCTTTTATTTAAAAGAAGAAAAAAAGGCAACGAGAAAAGGAATCCAAAATCATGAATTGTCATACAAAACCTCAATCTCAGTTTTACACCCACCCAACAAAGCCACATAAAAAAATTTAGTTGACAAGATTGAATAAATCAGGTTTCTCGTGACATAAAAGAGAAGACAAATGAAGAAGGCCGAAAAAAAGAAGCAAGTTGAGTGATTAAAGAATAGTCCCCACTTTTGACACTTCCAATATATACCCATGTTTGATCCCCGTGCTTCCACCTTCTAAAGTGGATCATTTTTTCTCATTTCCACGCCAAACACGGCCTTTCACAACAACATACCGATAATCTTATACGGAGTATTATCTTTGAATCATCATCTCATGCTCAAATAAACGTAAATTAGTAACTATACTATTGATCTTTCATTAACATTATTGTAAAACATCTCTTTGATACTCCACATATAAAGGAAAAAAAAAGGAAAGGAAATGGATGGGAAAATCATCTCACGTTAAATATGGGTGGGAGTTAGTGGAGTAGATCTGAGAGAACCAATCGATAACATCACCTTTATATTTCTCTGATTGGTTTCATGGAAAAGTTCATACATATAGGCCAAAAGTTATCTCAAAAATTGGTGATAGTCATAAACTCTTTTTCCTTTCTTCTCCTCCTAGAAAAGGATACCCCTCCCCCTCCGTCTTTATTGATTGTATCAGTCAATAATTTATATTTTTTATTTCTCTTAAGTTTCACATTCTATCTTTTTTGCTTTTTACTAGTAATAAATATTTACTAATAGTAAATAAATCATAGGAGAGTCCCCCTCTTCATACTAAAATTCCAACACCATTCGATTTAATCAACCTAGATCACATTTTTTGAATCAACCTAGAATTAGTAGTCACCAACCTAGACTTGAGGCCACACTAACACTCGATTAACATTGTATCTTCTACTTTTGTCATATCTGTACTATTTGAGTCGTTATAAAACAAAGATGTAAATATTTGTCTAAGGGGCTATTTGGTTCACCGTATGGGTATGAGGTATTGGTTTGGAATGACCAAACCCCATACCTTGGGTTTGTTTGTGTCTTTTTTATTTTCATACTCATATCTCAAATCGATGAGGTATGGGTTTTTCATAACCAAGGGTAAGGGTGGGTATGAGAGTTGATAACTTGATACTAGTATCAAATCGTTCTTTTTTGTTTAGAGAAGATATTTATGGAATTTTTTTGTGTGTTTTTATTGTTATTCAAACTAACACTTATTTTTTAAATGATGAAAATGTGCATAAAATAATTCTACTCAAAAATAATAATATGGAGTATTGATTTTTGGTTAAAGTATTTTTTTTTCTAAGATGACAAACATTAAAAAAATATTATTGTTCAATCAAATAAAAATGTGTAAAATAATATTCTATCACAATAATAATAATAATAATAATAGATTTTTAATTAAAAACATTTTATTTCTTTAGTTTATAAACATTTTTATCCCTAAAATTACTCATACCAGAAATGAACCAGATATCAGGAATGGAGTTTCAAACCTATACCACCATGATATGATTTTCATTCCATACTGATACCTTTGTGCGAACCAAACGGCCCCTAAGTAGTAATTAGTCATTCCATCTCGTTCAATTGCTTGGAGAGAGTATTTAATTAAATATTTCTCACAATAAATATAAAAGCAAACAAATAGACGAAATAAGCGAAGGGAGTAGTGTTAATAAGAGGTCAAGCATTCATACACATACATAGAGAGTACATACATAGTGATAGTCCTACATAATTGTGGGTTAGTTTTTCACATGGTATAGAATATATGCAAAGAAGGAAACCAAACTAACATTTATGTATCATAATAATAAGGATCCTTGACGTTGAAGGAAGACTATATAGGCTATTTAGGATATGAATCAAGATTGATTTAAGCCAAATCCATAAAAACTTCTACGGAGTAGGTAGTAGTACTATCTAGTGGAGGTAGATTTCGGGGAGGAGAGTTTGCTTAAGTTATGCTCTCTAATTAATTGTGTTTGACTAAAATTTTAAACCTTAAAATTCAGGATAATATCAACAACAATAATCAGGATAATTAAAAGTCCAAAATTACTTTAAAATTCATACCATAACAACATGGGTAATGATTAACATTAATTAATCAATACGGAATAGAATAATATTCTCTCCGTCCCTAAAAATTTGCCTTAAAATATGTAATTAATATTTTAATGAAACGAGACCGAGTAGAAGTAACTCCTTTCATCCACTTCAATCTAAATTTTATAATTATTTTATGCTAAAAATTTTTTAGCATACAATCCTCATATCTTTATTTATTTACACACAATATCATTACTTTTTTCACCCGTGAGGTGCTAAAATATTTCAGGTGAAGCCATGGATTGGATGGGGGAGAAAAAGAAATGCTATCAATAATTACAATGACAGACTATAGTAGCATTAGCAACGGTAGCAGGTAAAAGAGACAGAATCTTTTCATGTGCCCGACGGACTACTTTATTTTTTTCAACGTCAAAATTTCATACTCGTACAATAATACTCGCATAATATAATTAAATTAATATAAATATTTATCATTTCAGTCAATTTTATTAATTATTAAATTTTCTAATTTATTTAGTTGTGGAAAAAATTCTATAAGTTCCTTTATTTAACGGAATAGCCGTTTTTTAGTATGTTTTGCCTGAAAGATTTACCCCACCCCCACTTCGCAGTTGACTCATTTTTACCAGACCAAACCAAACTAAACTGTAATTCTATCTCTCACAGTAAAATTGCTGCTTAATACACCGGCTAATCAGAACAGTAAATTGTACTTGTAGCTAAGAAGTAATTAAATCAGAAAGAACCCGATAATACCCAGATAATGAAAAGCCGAGTTTGAATCAAATCTCAAATTTTTAGCAGAAAATTACAATATAAATGAAAAAAGTATATTAGAGATATACATATAGAGAGAGATATTAATTACAAGGGGTGATGAAGAGATTAAAGTGGAGAGGATTAAGAATGTACCAGATCAACAGTTTCATTTTTGATATCTTCAAGATTGATGGCCTTCGACATGGTATTATTGGACTAACAAGAGAAATTGTTTTTGATGGAAGAAGGCGATAAAGTGGAGAGAAGAAGAAACAAAGGATTTATAGATAGAAAAAAGGGAGGGGAGAATTAAAGAGGGTTAAGCCATTCAATGAACTTTGATTTTTGTGTGCTTTTTAATTACTCTATATTTTCTTCAATTAAAGAAAATGGTGGAAAAAAAAACAAAAACTATAAGTGAAGGATGATAAAATGGGTGATGAATGTGGGGGTGTTTTGGGGTCGCCTTTTATACGCCAAAAAGTGGGGTCACTCTTATGAGAGTGGTGGCTTTTGAGTTGGGTTTTGGGCCTTGCCTCTCTCTATCGCTCTCTACTTTTAACCTCTCACTTCTTTGCGAAATGGCTTTCATTTCCTCCCGTTTGACCATCCACAACCATTTCATCTTTCTTTTTTTCATTTTTACCTTCTCCCCTCATTTCAATCATCCACCTCATCTTTTCACTCACCTATCTTCTTATTTTTCATTTTACAAAAAAATACTCCATATTCATTTCATCTTCTACTTTCATTTTCTCTCCTATTTTATTATACCCCACACATTTACACATCAAATTTACCTCAACCCAATCATTTATTTCCATACTATTATAATTTTTACTCTTATTTTGCTTACTTTTTTTTAATATTATTGTTTCTAAAAAAATAAAGTAAGAAATGAAAATAAAACATACGGACGTAATCGCTTGAAATTAAATAAATTAAAATGCAAACAGACGAAGACTTAATACTTAATACATTGAAAAACCTAATTTAATTAAGTCTTAATAAATTTAAACAAGCATAAAATAAATAAAAAAGTAGGACAACAACTACCGTACCTAAAGACTCTTACAAACAGAAAGACTCGACGGTTAATATTGGACAAAATCCATTATTTTCTAATAGGCTCATGGTCCCCATCGTAATCGTAATCTGAGTTGTCCATCCAACCGTCTGGGTTTTCATCTCCTAAAAGTTCAATTTCACGGAGTCGGTCCTCCTCCGTTGTAATTTTGTCATAAATAGTCCAGTAATAAACCTCTTCACGCTGAACAAATGTTCGTCCGCGACCAGACAAAAGATCATTTAAAACATCTTTATCAACTATTTTGAACAGTCTACTAATCATCGAAACTACTTCACTTTCTAAGGAGGTAAGTTCTTCATTTTTAGTCATTCATGTCTCTGAAATATTAGAGATAATATAATCAAAATATGCATATATCATGTAGTTTCATATATATAGTAATAGAAAAAATCATACCATAAGTATTATTGACTGTCATTGGAGGACTAAGTACAGTTTCTGCATTTTCAGTAAGTATACCGTGGAGTTTGGTTAGGGCCGGTGGACTATGTAATAGTAACATATACATGCTTTCTACTACGACTACGTTAACACGAGTAAAAAAGTTGGGAGTTTCATCCCTAATCTTATTGATTTTCCACTGAGTGTTTGCAACTTCCTCATCATATTGGGCAAACATGTTATATATTTTAGTTAATTTTATGTAGGAGAGAAAGAGGTAGGAAGAGTTGGAAAATGAAATTGTAACTTATATAGAGCTATTTCTTTTCTATATACATACATATACATACATACATATACATATATACATACATATACATACATATATATATACACACACATATATATATACATATATATATATATACATATATATATATACACATATATATATACACATATATATATACATATATATACATATATATATATATTCTTACTTTGTAAAATGTTGGAATGGGGTAGTGTTTAGTCACTTTAATTTTGATATCTTATTAATTAAAGCATCCGTCAGAAAATACAATTGAGTTGTCAATTTTTTTCTTTTCTTTTTCTGATTTGGTATTGTCTTATCAGCACAGTAATGTCGGAATGAGGTAGTGTTTAGTCACTTCAATTTTGGTATCTTATTAATTAAAGCATCCGTCAGAAAATACAATTGAGTTGTCAATTTTTTTCTTTTCTTTTTCTGACTTGGTATTGTCTTATCAGCACAGTAATGTCGGAATGGGGTAGTGTTTAGTCACTTCAATTTTGGTATCTTATTAATTAAAGCATCCGTCAGAAAATACAATTGAGTTGTCAATTTTTTTTCTTTTCTTTTTCTGACTTGGTATTGTCTTATCAGCACAGTAATGTTGGAATGGAGTAGTGTTTAGTCACTACAATTTTGGTATCTTTTTCTGACTTTGTAGAAAATACAAAAAAAAAAGTAGTCGATTGGAAGTAAAGTGCATAAAACTTAATTACACATAAGTTTAAAAGTACATAGAAAGAAACTTAAGATCTAATTAAACATAAAACGTTACGAATACATTGAACAAAACTTAATCTAAGTGGCGAAACTTTTGCCAAAGATTCTCAATTAGATCATTTCTAAGAGATACATGTCGAGCCGCATTTTCCATACGATCTCGATTATCCACAAATTGATGTATATCAAGAACGTATCCTACACCGTACTCGGGACCTTCAACACTAGTAGATGATTCTTCATTGCGTTGTTCCATATACTCATTAGCAATGTCGTATCCGGCATACGTATCACGCTCATCTTCCACAATCATGTTGTGTAATATTATACATGTCGTCATAACTTTTTTCAAAGTGGTAGTATCCCATGATAGTGCTGGTTTACGAATTATCGCAAACCTAGCTTGTAGGACACCAAACGCACGCTCCACATCCTTTCTTACGCTCTCTTGTCTTTTTTAGAAACACCTATCTTTAGGTGTTTGTGGATGTCTTATAGACGAGATAAAAGTAGACAATCTTGGGTAGATCCCATCAGTTAAATAATAAGCAGTGTCGTAGTGATTACCGTTTACCCAATAACTAACACGTGGAGCTCGCCCGTTCAAGAGATCATCAAAGACGGGGGAACGATGAAGCACGTTTATATCGTTAGCTGATCTGGGTGTGCCAAAATAAGAGTGCCAAATCCACAAATCTTGAGAAGCTATAGCCTCAAGAATTATTGACGGTTTTGTTGATCGTCCTTGATATTGGCCTTGCCAAGCCACTGGACAGTTTTTCCATCTCCAGTGCATACAATCAATACTCCCCAACATACCTGGAAATCCCCGTGTTTCATTGATTTGCAGTAGCCTTTGAGCATCTGCAGCTGTTAGAGTTCTGAGATACTGTTCACCAAATTGAGCAATGATAACTTCGACGAACACTAAAAGACAATTCTGTGCCGTTGATTCACCAAGTCTTAAGTATTCGTCGACCCTATCAGCGGCCTCTCCGTATGCTAACATACGAATAGAGACAATACATTTTTGCAAAGCTGATAAACCTGGTCTTCCAGTAGCATCACGTCTTTGTTGGAAAAATTCGTGAGTGGACTCAGCGGCATGTACCAAACGTAGAAACAGATGTCTTCGCATCCGAAATCTACGTCGAAACATCCTATCATCGTACACAGGTGCATCAGCGAAGTAGTCGCTGTAGAGTCTACGATGACCATCTTCTCGGTTTCTTTCAATGAATTTTCTTCGTTTCCGAAGTGGTGGTTGGTTTGGATGGGGGGTATTTTGTGCTTGTATTTGTAATAGTTGAGTACACAATAAATTTCTTAATTGAATCTTTTGTGCTCGACGTCTTTCATAGCCTTCTGAGGATGAGGAAGAATGTGTTGAAGATGGTGGGGAGGATGGTGGGGAAGATGGTGGGGATGAAGAATTAGACATGATGTGTGAATGATTGAAATTGGTGTGAATTTGTTTAACTAAAATCATCCATATATATAGAGTCATTTTTTATAAGGATATGGATAACAAGATGAAATCTATATGGATATTTTTTAGATAAGGAGAAGGATATCCACATACTCCAGATACTCTAACGACTCTATTACATATAAGGAAAATAGAGTAACGACTCTATTTTTGAAATACAAATCCTCCAACGACTCAAATTCAAATACTCCAACGACCACAATCAATTGAAAACACAACTTAAAAATAAAAATAAATTAAACATACAACTTGAATACAAATAATTAAACAAACAACTACTACAAATATGAAAATACAACAAAGTAACAATCAAAGACCGCCAAACTTATTAAGCAAATTAATCTTCAAAGTTTCTAACTGTGGCGGTAGCGATTGAGCTTGCATCAACTGTTGAAGCATTTGCCAATCATTCTTCTGCTGTTCAATCTCTTGTTCCTTTCTCTTCCTTTCTTCTCTTTTGTTATTGACCATCAATTGTTGCAAAGCAACTTCCGCATTTGTCTTCTTAAGTTGCAATTTCTCTCTCTCCAGAGCTATATCACTTGTAGTTGTTTCATTCATTATCGCTGCAAATTGCAAGTTTATTTAATCTAACTCAACATTATTGACTTTTTTCTTACCTCTGTTTCTTTTTGCTTGTTGTCGACCCTCGGGACGTTGAGTAGATGCACTCTCAATATCATTAGAGGTATGATTTGATCACTCATCTTCATCAAGTCGTGCTCTTTTACCACTAATGGTACTGTCTTCATTTAGAGCGCCGGTAGATGTCCCTCCAACGTAACCCGCTTTGAAAGCGTTAGCAGCGAAGGGAGCGAAAAAACCTTTCCATTTCGGATGATTTTTTAACATCTCCCAAGCATGATCCAAGTTGAATCTGGTTTTATATAAAACCCTGGTCTTTGCTAAGACACTTTCTTCATTCCACCCACTGGCCCTTCTTCTACCAGCCATCTCGTAGCACGAGCCCCATTTCATGATTATGGTAGTGTAGACACCCGCATTTTGACTGCCAGGTGTCTATGGTAGTTTCCCAAAAAACACCAGATGATGATCGGACGCTAACATGCTTCTATGCGCTCGGATACGGGCTCAAATCCATTAATCGCTGGCTAACACACTTACAGAGTACAAATCTCACAAAATCAACCTCAAATCCAGGTCCAGTGGGCCGTTCCCAATC
The DNA here is from genome assembly GCA_958450325.1 of Agrostemma githago. Lineage (NCBI taxonomy): Eukaryota > Viridiplantae > Streptophyta > Magnoliopsida > Caryophyllales > Caryophyllaceae > Agrostemma > Agrostemma githago. The sequence goes on along the minus strand of OY288241.1, from coordinate 18,308,101 downwards.
AAATAAGGCTAATTTGGGCCGAAACCGACACCGGAATTAAAACCGACTTTTAGCGATTGGGTCAATCCCGGTCAGAGTCGTTTCCGAGACACACCAAAACAACCCCTCAAACATCAAAAGTCCAATTCAAACGCAAACCCATCAAATATCCAAAGTCAAGGTCCAAAACAATGGACCCGAGCTACCCGACTGGGCCACTCGGTCGAGTGACCCACCCACTCGATCGAGTGGGCTTGTTTTGAGCCCGGCGGCTAACGCACTAGGGCACTCGACCGAGTTAGCCACCTACTCGGTCGAGTAACCCTAAACCGAAGCCCTAACTTTTCCTATATAAGCAACCCTCATGCACCCCTCTTCAAAACCTCTTTTACAACTTTCAAAAACCCTAGAGCAATCATACACACATATTACATCCTTTACAAACCCTAGCACACCCTAAGAAAACCCTAAACAAGCTTTAGGATTCATCAAACCCGAGCCACCATAACTCGACCTCCATAAACCTCGAAGACTCTTGTGTTATAGCCACGGTTACGAGTCCGCACCGAGACAAGAACATGTAGGTTGAGGGTGTCAAAACCCTGTTTCTTTTCCTTTCTTCCTCCTTCTCGCGTCGTATCGTCATCTTCATATGGGTCATTCTTTTATTTTCATCGTTATTATCGCATCATTAATATCGATAGTATAATACTAATATCAAAACACTAAAATATCTATCAATTTGTGTCGAGTATGAAGTGATATCGGAATGAGGAAACACGAACATACAAGTGTACTGCACACAGCGTTGACGGTCGCTTGTTCCGATATCCCAATTACTTGATTATTGAGATAAATTAACTTCAACAATAATTTTTGCACCATTTTTTTTATTCGCATGTCGTATCGATTTCTCAAAAAACAAACATCGTACTTTAATAAGGGTCGAAACCCGTTGACACGGATCTGACATCACAATCCCTAGGGATTTATTTCGATGTCGGAAAAGTCGAGGGAATCAAGTTTTTTATTTATTCAAGTAAAGCGTAGATTTTAGATTCGATACCAATTCCATAATTGGATATCGAATTTAACAATCAAGTCGTATGAATTAATTAACGTGATTTGTTCATATCACGATAATTAATTTACAACGACTAAAATCAATTCATTTATTCTTTTTCTATTTCACTCTAATATTCCATATCGATTCAAATAATCGAATATGGGATACAACGAGTATTCGAGGTTAGAGTCGGGTATAAATTCAACAATATTTATATTCGGTTCAACAAAATTTGCGATTTATAAAAAACCAAGTCGAGCGTAAATTGTGCAATATTTACGTCCGATTCGGCCAAATCGTCAAACTCTCAAAAATCAAAAGCAATTTCAAAATCAATTTTCAATTTGCAAACGAATTACAATTCGTACAGGGGGCACTCGACCGAGTGCCTAACCCACTCGGTCGAGTGGTACCCCAAAAATCGGATCAGAATGTCTGTTACGACACCCACTCGGTCGAGTCTCACAGTGACTCGGTCGAGTGGCCATGTACTCGACCGAGTTAGTCAATAACTCGGCCGAGTATGGTCCATAACGCGAGACAGAAACCTATTTTCAGGGTTTACTCGATCGAGTCTACCGACTACTCGATCGAGTGACCTCGTAACGACCAAAACATGAGTCCGTACATCCTTCTTTTCAAAACTCGATAGTATTTTACGACTTAGGTCAACACGTGCATAATTAATCACGTGTATACTATCCTTTCAAACCATGCATCATCTTGTACATCATTCAATTCAATTCATTATTTGCACAAACCGTTAATATCGATCTACCGTTACTAACCGTTTGATTGTTTCTTTTGTCAATTTAATTCTTGTTTGTTTATTGTACTAAATGAACCCGCATGCTAAATTCCACTTTGACGTAGAATTAATTGCATTAAATTGACTTAGAAACCCTTTTCAAATTCAATTCACATGTTTAGGGAAAATACTCTTTGCATATCATTTCCCCGTTTAACTAGCGCGCGTATTGTAAGTCATTCGAATTCTAAGTAGAGGCCGCTAATGTGCGGGCGGGGTTGGGTGTCCTTTGTGGGCTTCCCAACACGTACCCTCACCCCTTACTCAGAACCTCGGTTTCCGGATGCCCGAAACCGTTGGCGCACGAGAGTCATTCAGTACACAATATCCGATAATGTCGGTATTGGTATCAAATGCAAAGGGACGAGCCCCATAAACTCTGACATCGGAAATGGGCCGTATTTTGTGTACGGACCACTACGACATAGAGTGGGCTCGAATGGTTCCGAATAACCACAGAATTCGGTGGCGACTCCACATAGACCTAAATTTCAATTCGATCCATTCTCATATGGAGATTCATTCGCCTACCCAAACCCGCGCGTGGCCGCGTCGGGGTGGACCTATGTCATGTCCACAATTTGGCGACTCCGCTGGGGATTAACTGATGCGTGACTTACCATCGGCATCCTCAGGGTGAGACTCGAATAGAAATCGTTTGACAAATACAATGCGCGTGTTAGTTTTACGGTTCATGCATAACCCAAATTTTCCCGGGCCGGTACTGGTGACCGACGTCCCACTATACCATTGATGTACTCCAACATGAATATGTCAAAAGGTGTCCATAGTCGATTCGAGTGGGTTTCGCGGCATGTTCTAAGCTCAATTCGACTTAGAGAGTCCGTCCCGATCAACGTCTAGACTATGTACACTGGTATAGACCCTTTCAGACCGACCGAGACTTAGTGTAAAGCATACATGGCGTCGTTATAATGCTTGTGTGACTACGTGCTACTTGGTTTCCGAGTCATTTTCAAAAATATCAACTTTTCAAAAATTACATCATCTTTTTCAAGATATTCAATTTTCAAAACCGGGACATACCGACTTATGATTTTACTCAAAATAGCCTATTTTCTAGCCGGTATGCTGCCCAAATCAAAACTCGAACTTTCAAAACCCGTGGCCCAATAACTTTTCGTCCTTTTTTTCGGAAATTTGGGCCATTCACCGAGTCCACTCGGTCCTTTTTCAAAAATCAATCAATTTTCAAAACCTTCCACTTCTAGAACTTCCCGTATTTAGCAGTGTCGGGTCGAGTCTTAAGTTGTCAAGGTCTTCTAGCGTCGAAACTCTGTCGATCTTACATCACGAGTTTCTTCCCTATCCCAGTCCGCCTTATTAGACTAAGGCAAGGCCCACCTAAGCAGGACATACTCTTACGAAGGAGGGCCCGTCAACATAATCGAGTCAAAAGTCTGGGGATGTCCCACGTGAACCTTCCTTCGAACAGGACTAGGCCCATTGGCCAAATCCTAAGGAAGGCCCACCTTTCGCAAGTCACCCGTCTAGGTGTCTTTTCCGAGTCAACCTTTTTACAAGGCATAGCCCTATAACAAAAGGTTCACGGTCCTTACGTCTAAGGGTCACTCGTCCCACACTCGAGTCTTAACAAAATCTTCAATCCCACTTGGGGATTACCCCTTAGCAGGGCGATCAATCACAGTTGCTCTAAGGGTCATGTCTTACACGTGTCTCACATAACCCACTTTCGAGTCACTTAGATGCCACACCATCTGAGTCCCTAGCCTCACTTGGGGGCTATTCTCCGACGGAGTGATTAATCACAGTCAGTCCGAGAATCGTACCCTACACATTTGTCTTAGGGGAGTCTAACCCGAGTCAAACTGAGGTTGTCCCTCCTCTTACGCTATTTCCTATGCCTTGGTGAGTTTGAGTTCCGAAGCAACCTCTCTGATTACGTGGTGCTCTTACAGACAGGCCAGCCACAACCCGACATCAACGCAAGATGGACGAACTGAAAAACGCCTTAGCCAAGATCGAGACTCAACTGACCTCCATCCTTGATAACCAAGCAACTTTGGACACTCGCCTGAGCACTGTAGAGAAGACGGTCCCAGTTGAAGGAGCTGAGTCCACTGGGCCCATAGCCGAATTGGTCAGTGTTGTTCGCAGGCTCGAGGAGCAAGTTCACTTATCAACAAGCAACTCAATTCACTCCGAAAATGCTCGCATTTATTCACCTTTGAGTAACGAGCTACCGGCCAACCTCAACTTGACGGGAATTCCTATGTTTGAGGGTACCGAAGACCCAGTCCATCATATCCGGGCCTTCAAAGACTTCATGGCAGTCAAAGGGGTAAAGTCCACCATGTTTAAACACTTATTCCCTTCCTCCCTCCAGAAGCACCCCAAAGCCTGGTACTACAGGCTCGATTCCAAGAAATACCCGACTTGGGATAATGTGGCAACAGAGTTCGCTCGGAACTACGCCGATAATATCGAGATCCAGACTACAATGCGTAATCTGGAAGTCATGGCCCAAGAGCCCAAAGAAGGGTTCACTAAATATCTTCAAAGATGGAGGGCCGAGAGTGTAAAGTTGGTAAACAAGCCCAACGAGAAGACGCTAGTGGAGGCCTTCGTCAACAACCTCCTGCCTTCTTACCGCGTCCATCTTAGGTATGCCGTCATTTCAAACTTTGCCGTGCTTACCGAAATGGGCATTAGGATTGAAGACGATCTTCGACATAATGAAGATCTGGGTGAAGCTTCTACTGAAGGCTATACTGGACATCAACTCGAGTCCGTAGAAGCCAACGACTAATGACAACATTATCCACGAGTCCGGATCCGATTTGAGTCCGAGTCTGAGTCCGAGTCTAGGATGTACTATTCCCTTCAAAGTCGAAGTCAAAGTCAAAATCAGAGTCAAAGTCAGGGTCAATTGTATTCTGTCCTCTTTTCAAAATTCAATAAAATCAAGCTTTCAATATTCTATTTCTCATATCTACTTTCCTTATGTGTCTCCGAGAACATGATGAACACCATCATACACTGTGAGCACACGCACGTGACTATTATAGGCACATCTATAATGACTGCAGGAAACCGAGCCCGTGTTTTCCTTTTACCTATTCCATGTCTGGTATAGAAAAGCCGCATAACTACCCTTAGCAGGAGCATATCAAATCCTATGACAAATCTGGGTAGTCTTCTAGTTTGGGTCTAAGACGGGAGGCAAGCCCATTTCCCACAATAAAACACCCCTCCAATAAGACTGACCAATCCCTACCTTAGTTGTTAGTCTGACCGACAAAAAAAAAAAGAAAAAAAAAAGAAAGGGCCAAAACAAAGGCCATCAAAAAAGAAAACTGGACAAAAAAAAATCAAAAGTCCATGAGAAAAAAAGCAAAAGGCCAAAACAAAAAAAAAACAAAAAAAAAAGCAGGCCATCATCAAAAAAATTCAGAATACCCATGACCGTGGTCAACGGTCAAAAAAAAAGTGAAAGCCCCACGACCAGGGTACGGTCAAAAAAAAAAAAAAAAATCAAATACCCATGACCGTGGTCAACGGTCAACTCAAGTGAAAATCCTTTGATCGTGGTACGGTCAAATTCAAAATTATCAATACCATCCAATAGGGGTGTGACAATTAAGCTGGTCAGCTAACACCACATCTAGCCTTCCCACATTACAACCCTCAAGACCTTCCCGAGACCTAGGCCAGAGACAGCCCAGAATTTTGAGGATTCAAGCTCCATAGGATACCCCTAACAATTAGGGCCAGACATGGAAACCAGATCCCGCATTATCAAAACAGCCCTCGAAGCCTTAGCTCCACAGAACCGAGCTCCAGATTTCGAGTCATCAAAACTAGATCCCACATTATCAAACCAGCCCTCGAAGCCTTAGCTCCATAGAACCGAGCTCCAGATTTCGAGTCATCAAAGCCATTTACTTCCTAGCACCACATTTCCAAAAACATCAAATTCCCCGAGAGCAGAACTCGTTAAAAATCCCGAGAACAAAACTCGTTAAAATTCCCCGAGAGCAGAACTCGTTAAAAATCCCGAGAGCAGAACTCGTTAAAAATCCCGAGAACAAAACTCGTTAAAATCCCATCCAAACCAGTTACCAACCCCAAACACGGGAACTCAACTTGCAGTCGGCATAGAACATGCCCAAATAGTTCACACCACCTATGGGGGCTACCCCGGAGAACGCTCACAGTCACAGGATTAACATCCTAACCATTCTAGCCCTTTGATCAAGACATCATTGGGAATGCACCTAGCCTACACCATCGCTATGGCTAGTTAGACACAAAGCCCTAATAAACTAGGCGCCATAATACATCTTCCAGTCCACTGAACTACGGCATGGTTTGATTTCACTACACATGAATACGTAGGCAGCCTTTCAACAGAGGCACAACCACCCACATTGACACAAATTCAAGAAGCGTCATCCTTCCGGTCACGACACCGTCATGTTCTCAAGAGTTAGCTTTGTCATCCTGGGGGCTTCTCCTAGGCAGAAGTTCTCCTTCCACTCACAAAATCCAAAATACTTTCAAAAACTAGCCTCCTTTCTATAGTGTGTCCTAGTACTCGGCTCCGTCGAAGACAAGAATCTGTCAGGACTCGAAGTTATACCCATTTTGGACTGTACCCTAAAATCAGAGATCCAGAAGGGCACCAGACTAAAACAGTCTCATTACAAACTACTGAAGTCCCCTATAGCATATCCATCCCATTTCGATGTTCGACCGTGTTGCCACTCGCCTAGGCTACGGAATAGCGCAACTCGAGAGTCTCGTCATCTTAGGTGGCCCATCCCCTACCGAGTCACGGTCCAACCCTTAGAGAGTCCAGTCCATGTCTGTCAACTCGTCCGGTCACGTCCAGAGTCGACTCTGTCGGTAGGCCTCTCTCTTCAAATTCCACTTTGAAATTTGCAAAACTTAGCCATTTGAGAAAATCCTTTTCGACAAGGTCAAATTTCGGTCCATTTAAACTGCAAATTTCTTTCCTAAAATTCTTTAGGAGTCAAAAATTTCAAAATTTCAAAATTTCAAAAATCCAAACTTTCAAAAATTCAAAAATCATTCTTCCCCAGCGCAAGTCATTTTACTACCTACGTGTTGCATGCATTTTATGTGACTTATACAGGTACGACTCAAACAGGGACGTGCAACCCACGATATCTCCCCAGCGGAAGCCAACGGCGGCATTTCACGGGATGGGCCTACATACAGGCACACCCAGGACTTATGCGACAAGTCCAACTCCCCACGGAGTTATCGGCTCAGGTATGACTTCTAGCTTACGGCTGGCGAGCCCTTCACGCGAGTCTAATGGACTATAAACGACCCGGCCGGAAATCCGTCAGGTTTCAATCCTCGATTGGCCTGGTGGATACTCTGACTTTCGCCCTGTCCAAGCCTCAGTCAGAGTGGGGGCTCTGTAGACACCCGCATTTTGACTGCCAGGTGTCTATGGTAGTTTCCCAAAAAACACCCGATGATGATCGGACGCTAACATGCTTCTATGCGCTCGGATACGGGCTCAAATCCATTAATCGCTGGCTAACACACTTACAGAGTACAAATCTCACAAAATCAACCTCAAATCCAGGTCCAGTGGGCCGTTCCCAATCAAATAAGGCTAATTTGGGCCGAAACCGACACCGGAATTAAAACCGACTTTTAGCGATTGGGTCAATCCCGGTCAGAGTCGTTTCCGAGACACACCAAAACAACCCCTCAAACATCAAAAGTCCAATTCAAACGCAAACCCATCAAATATCCAAAGTCAAGGTCCAAAACAATGGACCCGAGCTACCCGACTGGGCCACTCGGTCGAGTGACCCACCCACTCGATCGAGTGGGCTTGTTTTGAGCCCGGCGGCTAACGCACTAGGGCACTCGACCGAGTTAGCCACCTACTCGGTCGAGTAACCCTAAACCGAAGCCCTAACTTTTCCTATATAAGCAACCCTCATGCACCCCTCTTCAAAACCTCTTTTACAACTTTCAAAAACCCTAGAGCAATCATACACACATATTACATCCTTTACAAACCCTAGCACACCCTAAGAAAACCCTAAAATAGCTTTAGGATTCATCAAACCCGAACCACCATAACTCGACCTCCATAAACCTCGAAGACTCTTGTGTTATAGCCACGGTTACGAGTCCGCACCGAGACAAGAACATGCAGGTTGAGGGTGTCAAAACCCCGTTTCTTTTCCTTTCTTCCTCCTTCTCGCATCGTATCGTCATCTTCATATGGGTCGTTCTTTTAATTTCATCGTTATTATCGCATCATTAATATCGATAGTATAATACTAATATCAAAACACTAAAATATCTATCAATTTGTGTCGAGTATGAAGTGATATCGGAATGAGGAAACACGAACATACAAGTGTACTGCACACAGCGTTGACGGTCGCTTGTTCCGATATCCCAATTACTTGATTATTGAGATAGATTAACTTCAACAATAATTTTTGCACCATTGTTTTTATTCGCATGTCGTATCGATTTCTCAAAAAACAAACATCGCACTTTAATAAGGGTCGAAACCCGTTGACACGGATCCGACATCACAATCCCTAGGGATTTATTTCGATGTCGGAAAAGTCGAGGGAATCAAGTTTTTTATTTATTCAAGTAAAGCGTAGATTTTAGATTCGATACCAATTCCATAATTGAATATCGAATTTAACAATCAAGTCGTATGAATTAATTAACGTGATTTGTTCATATCACGATAATTAATTTACAACGACTAAAATCAATTCATTTATTCTTTTTCTATTTCACTCTAATATTCCATATCGATTCAAATAATCGAATATGGGATACAACGAGTATTCGAGGTTAGAGTCGGGTATAAATTCAACAATATTTATATTCGGTTCAACAAAATTTGCGATTTATAAAAAACCAAGTCGAGCGTAAATTGTGCAATATTTACGTCCGATTCGGCCAAATCGTCAAACTCTCAAAAATCAAAAGCAATTTCAAAATCAATTTTCAATTTGCAAACGAATTACAATTCGTACAGGGGGCACTCGACCGAGTGCCTAACCCACTCGGTCGAGTGGTACCCCAAAATCGGATCAGAATGTCTGTTACGACACCCACTCGGTCGAGTCTCACAGTGACTCGGTCGAGTGGCCGTGTACTCGATCGAGTTAGTCATTAACTCGGCCGAGTATGGTCCATAACGCGAGACAGAAACCTATTTTCAGGGTTTACTCGATCGAGTCTACCGACTACTCGATCGAGTGACCTCGTAACGACCAAAACAGGAGTCGTACATCCTTCTTTTCAAAACTCGATAGTATTTTACGACTTAGGTCAACACGTGCATAATTAATCACGTGTATACTATCCTTTCAAACCATGCATCATCTTGTACATCATTCAATTCAATTCATTATTTGCACAAACCGTTAATATCGATCTACCGTTACTAACCGTTTGATTGTTTCTTTTGTCAATTTAATTCTTGTTCGTTTATTGTACTAAATGAACCCGCATGCTAAATTCCACTTTGACGTAGAATTAATTGCATTAAATTGACTTAGAAACCCTTTTCAAATTCAATTCACATGTTTAGGGAAAATACTCTTTGCATATCATTTTCCCGTTTAACTAGCGCGCGTATTGTAAGTCATTCGAATTCTAAGTAGAGGCCGCTAATGTGCGGGCGGGGTTGGGTGTCCTTTGTGGGCTTCCCAACACGTACCCTCACCCCTTACTCAGAACCTCGATTTCCGGATGCCCGTAACCGTTGGCGCACGAGAGTCATTCAATACACAATATCCGATAATGTCGGTATTGGTATCAAATGCAAAGGGACGAGCCCCATAAACTCTGACATCGGAAGTGGGCCGTATTTTGTGTACGGACCACTACGACATAGAGTGGGCTCGAATGGTTCCGAATAACCACAGAATTCGGTGGCGACTCCACATAGACCTAAATTTTAATTCGATCCATTCTCATATGGAGATTCATTCGCCTACCCAAACCCGCGCGTGGCCGCGTCGGGGTGGACCTATGTCATGTCCACAGGTAGATATTCTTCTGAATCGATTATCGAGCATACCGATAGAGCGATGTTGTAGTGCAGGGTTGGAAGCTCTTGCTAATTCATATTTTTCAAAAACACGTTTCTAGAAAACATTCTTGTTTTGGTTAGTACCAACAATACCATCTTCAAAAATACTAATAAAAGAGGAAATTAGTGCCTCATCCTCCTTTACGGAGAAATTAGACCTGTTCCATGATGTTGGGGTCAATAAATTTTCAACTACATTTTCATCAACATCATCATCAACGTGATGTTGACCATGATAATTTGTAGGAGTTTGGGTAGAGAATATAGAAAAATGGTTAGTATTATCATATGTTGATTGACTTGAATTTTGTGTAGGTACGATCGTATTATTTGGAAATTGTTGTGTGTCCTAATATTCATCAAAATATTCTGAATTGATATTAAAATTGTAATGATAATTTGATGAATTGTTATTATTATTATTATTATTATAACTCATAATTATAAAAGTTATTTAAGTTTATATAAATGTGAGAATGAGTAGGAAAAAGATGTGTGAAATGAAGTAAGTATTGGAGTATATTTATAGAGGTGGCAATCGGGTCGCTTGGGTCACATTATGTTACGATCGTAGGGTTGTAGATGAGTTTCCGTCTTAAAGATTAAAACGGATCAAGTACTACTCCGTACTACATATAATGTACTCCTTTTGTTCGATTTTTGACACTATTCATAAGTGAGAAGAATTTTCGATATTTCTTAAGACAAATTTGTCTTTCATTTTGTATCAATTTGAACCATCTTAGGTATAATTTAAGACGAATAATGTCGTCACAAAAAATACCGCTTAAAGTTAAATAAAATACGACTCGGATAAATGATAAATTTTAATCACAAAAAATTAAAAAATAAATTATAAACTCGAAAATATAGTCGTCGAGAAAAAGCAAATATAGACGTTGGAACCAAAAGAAATTAAAAAAATAAACAAACAAACAAAAAAGGATCACATGCTCGTCCTTCCCCTCTGCAAAAGTACATCAATTTGCTTCAACATACCCTCTCTCTTTGTTTTTCATGTTTTCAACTAGATGAAAACATGAAAAAATTTCATCATCTTCTTCACTTATTTCATCCGCTGCAAACCCTCATTTCATCTTCATCTTCTCATTCACCCACTTTTCATGTTTTCATCTTCATTTATTTCATCCATTGCGGATGGTCTTAGAGCATGTTTTACCATGGTAGAATTTTCTCCATATTTTCTCTCTATCACTATTCTCCATCTTTTTTTTTCCACCCAAAAATTCTCAATTACTCCCTCCATTCAAATCCACTTGTCTCATTTCCTTTTTTGACACTATTCACACTTGAGAAAAATCATCGATATTCTCGACAATCTATAAGTGAGAATATAGTCATGTGGGATTTTGTTTGATTCGTCTTTATGAGCACATTAAGAATATCAAATTTTTATAATTTTTACTAATGTAAAATGAAAGATATCGCTAGTGTAAAACGCGTTTCGGCAAATGTGCAAAAGGAAATAAGACACGTGAATTTGAATGGAGGGAGTACAATGGATACCATTTTTCTCCATCAACCTCTCCATTATGGGACCCACACCATTCACAACACCAATTTTCTATCATCAAATTTACATGTGGCCCCACACCCTAAACCCATGCCCCCACACAATTTCTCTCCTTTGATTTCCTACAGGGTGGAGAAAAGTGGATTTCTCCATGGGAATGAAATTTCTCTCCTTTGATCTCCTACAGGGTGGAGAAAAGTAGATTTCTCCATGGGAATGGAGATGTTCTCCATGATAAAAAATCCATTTTCTCTCCATGATATACCATGGAGAGATTTTTCTTCATTATAAAAGATGCTCTTAGTGTTCTTTTTCTACCTCGGCTCATACATTCGTTACCCAGGTCCATTATTTTTTTCTCACAAAAATGGTCCCCACGTAAAGAATTGATTAGATTTTATAAACTGATTAATCGAGTCATCATTTGGTTCAAAGTATTGGATTGGATTGGATTAAAAAATTGAAATGAATACATTGAAGGTACGGAGTTAGAGTTCCATATTTGTGTGTGATTCAAATGTAGAATTGATCATAGTACTTGGATAGAATGAAGTTGAAAATTTGGGGTTAGAGATGGGTATGAAATTTTAGAGATTGGGATGCAGTTAGATTCAAGCAAGTACAGAATATTGAAATTCATTCCAACCCAAACATTGGAACAGATTAATTCATTTCAATCCAACCCAAGAGTTCCAACTAAACATCATTTGAAAAGAGCGAACAATATATCGATATTAGTTTAACACAGTTGATATTAATTTGAGTTAGGTCATCAATTGTTTTTTATGTGGTGCATGTCGAAGTTTATATAGTTCTTCATTTCAAATCATACTTATTAAAGTTCATTAGATTAAGTGTAGATTAATCCTAATAGATTGTATTTTATTACATTTTTTTGGGCCAAATCAATACCATGTCCAATTAAATCTAAAGCATTACTATATTATACCCTATGTTAATTGAAAAGAGATTCTTTGGGTGGTGCCTCCATCGAAGACACCCATTGATAAGCTAAAATGATCCGTGCTTAAAAGGCCAGGATTGGAGCTTGGAAGTACTTCCTTTGTTTCATTTGATTGTTTGCACTTGCTTTTTGGACACTATTCAGAGGTGAATGAAATCGTCAATGTGTGGACATGACATAGGTCCACCCCGACGCGGCCACGCGCGGGTTTGGGGAGGCGAATGGATCTTCATATGAGATGGGTCGAATTGAAATTTAAATCGAAGTTGGAGTCGCCACCGAACTTTGTGGGAGTTCGGGCCCGTTCGAACCCACTCTATATCTTAGTGGGCCATGCACAAAGTATGGTCCATTCGGATGTCAGAGTTTATTGAGTTCGTCCCTTAGCATTTGATACCGATACCGACATTATCAGATACCGTGTATTGAATGAATCCCGTGTGCCAATGGGTTCGGACATCCGAAAACCATGGTTCTGAGTAAGGGGTGAGGGTACGTGTTGGGAAGTTCACAAAGAACACCCAACCCCGCCCGCACTTAGCGGCCTCTACTAAGATATTGCTTGACGTTTTAATACACGCGTTAGTAATACGATGAGAATGATATGCAACGTTTTAACTAAACATGCGAATATTAGAATAAGTTGCTATGTCGATTTAATGCATCTAAAATTAACGTCAAAATTGTATTTAGCATGCGAGTTCATTTTAGTACAATAAAACAAACAACGAAAATAAATCGCTGAAACATGAACAAACAAGTTAGTAACGGTTTGAAAGATTGAATATTTGACATGAATATAATGCAATGCATGGTTTTGAAAGGTTATGACACGTGATTGACTTGACACGTGTTGACCGAAGTCATAAAAATATTTGATCGGGACTCGAATGACGCTAAAAACTCACGGTTTTGAAAAAATAGGAGCCACTCGATCGAGTCACTAAGGCACTCGACCGAGTGGACTCAAAAAAAGTATTCTGCCCGATTTTTGGGGTGTCACTCGACCGAGTGGTTATGGCACTCGATCGAGTGCCCCCTGTTCGAGTGGTGACTCGATTTGCAAGTTTCGAAATTGCTTTTAATTTTTGAAAACTGATAATTTCGTTAAGTCGTGTAATAATATGGCACAATTTATAACTTAAAATTTTCAAAACTCGTAAATATTTGATATTCGACTACGAAATCGAGATCCAATACTTAGAGTGATTGTTTTAAAAAAAAGATGTTTTTAGAAATTGTTTTGAATCAAAATAAATCCCTCCGCATTGTAATGTCGTATAGTCTTTTTAGGACTATGTGACGATTATTTCGGCATCAACGAGATTATGCTTAAAAAATAGTTTGTTGATTGATTCCTTTAGATCCGATATTCGACTATAGAGTCGATATCGAATCCTTAAGGATGACGCTTTATTGAAAATAGTACGATAATATCGATATTTGGAACGAGAAAATAAAATAAAAAAATGCGATGAAGACCCGTATAGAAAGACGGACGGACGAGAGAAAGAGAAGAAAAAGGATTTGTAACACCCTCAACCTACATGCTTGATTATCTCGAAAACGGACTCGTAGTAGCGGCCTAGGCACGGGAGCGTTAAGATGTATATAGGTGAGTTATGGTGTGTATGGTTAGGGAGAGGATTTGGCGAGTTTTGCTCTCGGGTTTGTATATGGTTTGCCTAAAATTGCCTAGAATTTTGAGTTGTGAATGGTCGGGAATCCTATAGGATTTCTAGAGGAAAGATTGGAATATAAGATGCCTAGTATTGCTGGAATTCCGGGTTGTAATTTGTGTGTCGGGATTGGAATTGTTGTGTTGATATTGTAATTGATGTCGGGAATTGTGTGTCTTTATTGTGTTGTGTAGGAGGGTGTATTTATAGGAGAGGTTTCCTGGCTTGGATGGGAAGAAACTCCTGTTTCAGATAGGAAAAGGCTTTCTTCGGGAGGAAGAAACAAGCGGTGTGGATGGAATAGGATTCCGTTTGTGAGTAGAAGAGATTTGCTTGCATGGGAAGAAACACCGGTTTGGGTGAGGTAGGATTCCGGTTTTTGGATGGAAAAAGGAATCCGGTTTGAGCTGGAAAAGCTTGCCTAATTTTTCTTTATTGCTGATTTTTTTGTAGTATTTGACTTCAAATCGAATTGTCAAAGCTTGCGCGGCTGATTTCTATGCCTCGGAAATGTCTTTGACCGGGGTTTGACCCGGTCGCTAAAAGACGGTTTTGCCCTTGGTCTCGGTTTTGACCCAAATTAGTCTTATTTGACTGGAAATGACTTACTGGGCCTGGATTTGAGGTCTGTTTGGTGAGATTTTTACTCCGCTAAAAGCTCGTGCCAATTACTATTGATTCCGAGTCCAAAATCGAGTGTATTAAGTCATGTTTACGTCCGATCATCATCGGGTGTTTGTCGGAAACTGCTATAGACACCTGGCGGTCAAAATGTGGGTGTCTACAGAGCCCCCACTCTGACTGAGGCTTGGACAAGGCGAAAGTCAGAGTAGCTACTAGGCCAATCGAGGATTAAGGCCTGGCAGACTTCCGATCGGGTCGTTTATAGTCCATTAGACTTGCGTAAAAGGGCTCGCCAGCCACAAGATAGAAATCATACCTGAGTTCTGTGGTCGGGGATAGCTCTGTGGGACTTATTTTTTAAAGTGCTGGGTGTATCTGTATGCGAATACATCTCGTCTTGGAGCTGCGCGGGAGCTTGCCTAAGTAGCCCTGGGTGTGTCCGTTTGCAGACACATCCCATCTCAGAACTATGCGAGAGCTTGCCTAAAAAGCCCTGGGTGTGTTCGTTTGCAGACACATCCCGATCTGAAATTACGCGGGAGCCTGCCTAAGTAGCCCTGGGTGTGTCCGTTTGCAGACACATCCCGATTCGGAATTGCTCGGGGAATCGGACTTGTCGTATAAGTCCCGGGTGCGCCTATATATGGGCCCATCCCGTGCTATTTCGGGAAATGCCGACTGGGGAGATATATGAGTTTGCGCAGGCGCTGGGCGATAAAAAAATTTGATGTTCCTTTGGGAAGCCAAGCTGGTACCTGAAATATTAGACATACAGGCAGAAATAGCAAATATAGCAGATAGCAAGATAGTATACAGGAAATGCAGTTAGCATCTATAGACTGACTTGCGCTGGGAAAAATGATTTTTTGCTTCATTTTGAAATCGAAGTCCTAAAAGCAACTCACGTGCTAGAAGATAGGTTTTCAAAATTGAAAAGGGCAGAAAAGAAACTTGCGGTTTAAATAGACCGAAAGTTGACCTTGTCGAAAAGGGTTTTTATTCAAATGGCTAAGTTTTGCAAATTTCAAAGCGGGAATTTGAAGAGAGAGACCTACCGACATACTCGACTCTGGACGTGACCGGACGAGTTGACAGACACGACTGGACTCTCGAGGGGTTGGACTGTGACTCGGTAGGGGGATGGGCCACCTAAGATGACAAGACTCTTAAGTTGCGCTATTCCGTAGCCTAGGCGAGTGGCAACACGGTCGAACATCGAAATGAGATAGATATGCTATAGGGGACTTGCAGTAGTCTGTAATGGGAATGTTGTAGTCTTGTGCCCTTCTGGATTTTTGATCTTAGGGTACATTCCCAAAGTGGGTATTGCTTCAAGTCCCGACAGATTCTCGTCTTCGATTGAGCCGATTACTAGGACACACTATAAAAAGGAGGCTAGATTTTGAAAGTATTTGGATTATGTGAGTAGATGGAGAACTTCTGCCTAGGAGAAGCCCCCAGGACGACAAAGCCAGTTGTTGAGAACATGACAGTGTCGTGACTGGAAATGATGGTGCTTTTTGAATGTGTGTCAATGTGGGTGGTTGTGTCTTTGTTAAAAGGCTGCCTACGTATTCACGTGCGGTGAAATCAAACCAAGCCGTAGTTCAATGTTGAAAAATATATTATGGTGCCTAGTTTATTAGGGCTTTGGGTGTAACTAGCCATAGCGATGGTGTAGGCTAGGTGCATTCCTAATGATGTCTTGATCAAAGGGCTATAATAGTTAGGATGTTGATCCTGTGACTGTGAGCGTTCTCCGGGGTAGCCCCCGGAGGTGGTGTGAACTATTTGGGCATGTTTTATGCCGACTGCAAATTGAGTTCCCGTGTTTGGGGTTGGTAATTGGTTTGGATAATTTTGGAAATGTGGTGCTAGGTCACAAGTGGCTTTGATGTTTTGACATCTGGAGCTTGATTTTGTGGAGCTAAGGCTTCGAGGTTAAGGTATTGCAATGTGGTAGGAAAGGGGGAAGTCGAGTAAAAATGACTCGAACTTTGATCGGACAGGTTTGATAATGCGGGATCTGATTTCCATGTCTGGCCCTAATGGTTAGGGTGTATCCTATGGAGCTTGAATCCTCAAAGTTCCGGGCTGTCTCTAGCCTAGATCTCGAGAAGGTCTTGAGGGTTGTAATGTGGGAAGGCTAGATGTGGTGCTAGCTGACCAGCCTAATTATTTCTCCTCTATTTGATGGTATGGGTACGGTACTGACAAATTTTGATTTGACCATGCCCCAGTCAAGGGACTTTCTCTTGAGTTGACCGTTAACCATGGTCATGGATTTTTTGAAATTTTTTGGTTGACTTCTTAGCCCTGGTCATGGATGCCTCTTTTTTTATGATGACCTGCTTTTTTTGTTTTGGCCTTTTGCCTCTTTTTTTTCTTGAACTTTTGATCTTTTTTGTCCAGATTTTTTTTTTCCTGTTGGTCAGACTAACACCTAAGGTAGGGATTGGTTGATCTTATTGGATGGGTGTTTATTGTGGGAAATGGGTTTGCCTCCCGTCTTGAACCCAAACTAGGAGACTACCTAGATTTGTCATAGAATTCGATACGCTCCTGCTAAGGGTAGTTATGTGGCTTTTCTATACCAGACATGGAATAGGTAAAAGGAAAACACGGGTCTCAATTTTCTGCAGTCATTATAGATGTGCCTATAATAGTCACGTGCGTGTGCTCACAGTGTATGATGGTGTTTATCATGTTCTCGGAAACACATAAGGAAAGCATATAGTAGGGATAGAATATTGAAAGCTGATTTTGAAAAGAGGACAGAATGCAAAGGACTCTGACTCTGATTTGGAAATGAGGATGTAGGGTATCCTAGACTCGGACTCAGACTTAGACTCGAATCAAATCCGGACTCGGATGCTCGGTTGGTTGTTTTTTTGGTAAGGTCTTTGATTGGAGAGAACGACGGGTGCCACGACTCGCCTAAACTCGGCTTTACGCAAGTGCAAGAGAGGGAGTCAAACTAGACACGACCCGGGGTGACGGGTCGACAAAGACTCTTGGATCGGGATACTCAAACATTGACCTAGACAAAGTGACGCCCGCGAATTAGACTCGAGCTGCAGAAGGGTGAGTTTGAAAATGGGGCGACCGTGTTTGACTGCTCGGGTGGAGGACAACCCCCGAGTGAGACTAAAGGCTCCGGTAGAACTTAGATGGTGTAACATCTAAGTGACTCAAAAGTGGGGTACGTGAGACATGTGTAAGACATGACCCTTAGAGCAACTGTGGTTGATGACTCTGCTGAAGGGGTAGCCCCCGAGTGGGATCGAAGGTTGTGTTAAGACTTGAGTGTTGGACGAGTGACCCTTAGACGTAAGGATCCCAAACCTTTTGTTGCAGGGCTATGCCTTGTAAAAGGTTGACTCGGAAAAGACACCTAGACGGGTGACTTGTGAAAGTTGGGCCTGCCTTAGGATTCAACTATGTGGGCCGAGACCTGTTCGAAGAAAGGTCCATGTGAGATATTCCCCAGACTTTTGGACTCGATTTTGTAAACGGGCCTTCTCTTGTAGGAGTATGTCCTACGTAGGTGGGCCATGCCTTAGTCAAATAAGGCAGACTGAGATAGGGAGGAAACCCGCGATGTAAGATCGACGGAGTTTCGACGCTAAAGACTTTCGATGACTTACAACAAGACCCGACACTGCTAAATACG
Source organism: Agrostemma githago (assembly GCA_958450325.1). Taxonomy (NCBI): domain Eukaryota; kingdom Viridiplantae; phylum Streptophyta; class Magnoliopsida; order Caryophyllales; family Caryophyllaceae; genus Agrostemma; species Agrostemma githago. Next base: position 18,289,670 of record OY288241.1, on the reverse strand, counting down.
GGAAGTCCTAATAAGAGGAAAGTTTTTTTTTGAAAAGGATATTTTTAGAAAATCCGAGAAAACCGGTGGATGGCCCGATTTTTCAAAAATCGAAAAAGTGCCATCGGGCCGCAATCTTGAGGTTTGAAAATTTTTGAATTTTAAAATGGGCAGCGTACCGGCTAAAAATAGGCTATTTTGAGTAAAATCATAAGTCCTAAATTCGGTAACTTCCGTTTTTTTGAAAAGTTGAATAGTTGGAATTTTGAAATTTGAATATCGAAAAATGAATTTCCGACAATTTGAAAATTGAAGATGAGATCCCGAAGATTTTAAAATCGAAAACGGCATCTCGAAGATTTGAAAATTGAAAATGGCATCTTGAAGATTTGAAAATCAAAATTGAATTTTGAAAATTCGAAAATCGAATGGTGGATCGGAAATTCGAATTTTGAAATGGGCAACATGCCGGCTAGAAAATAGGCTTGTTTTGAGTCAAATCTTAAGTCTAAATTTCGGTAGCTTTCCGAGTTTTTGAAAATTGGATATTTTTGAAAAGATGTATTTTTTTTTTTGAAATGACGGTGTTTAAAAATGACTTTAGAAACCAAGTAGCACATAATCACGCTGGCATTATGACGACAACATGTATGCTTTACACTAAGTCTTGGTCGGTCTAGATAGGGTCTATACCAGTGTACATGGCCTTTCCGAGAATCGGGACGGACTTCCTAAGCCAAGTTGAGCTTAGAACATGCCGCGAAACCCATACGAATTGGCCATGAACACCTTTGACATATCCATGTTGGAGTACATCAACGGTATAGTGGGACGTCGGTCGCCAGTACCGGCCCGGGAAAAGATGGGGTTATGCATGAACTGTAAAACTAAAACGCGTATTGTACTAGTCAAACGATTTCTATTCGAGTCTCACCCTGAGGATGCCGATGGTAAGTCACGCATCAGTTAATCCCCAGCGGAGTCGCCAAATTGTGGACATGACATAGGTCCACCCCGACGCGGCCACGCGCGGGTTTGGGGAGGCGAATGAATCTCCATATGAGATGGGTCGAATTGAAATTTAAATCGAAGTTGGAGTCGCCACCGAACTTTGTGGGAGTTCGGGCCCGTTCGAACCCACTCTATATCTTAGTGGATCATGCACAAAGTATGGCCCATTCGGATGTCAGAGTTTATTGGGTTCGTCCCTTAGCATTTGATACCGATACCGACATTATCGGATACCGTGTATTGAATGACTCTCGTGTGCCAATGGATTTGGACATCCGGAAATCATGGTTCTTAGTAAGGGGTGAGGGTACGTGTTGGGAAGTTCACAAAGAACACCCAACCCCGCCCGCACTTAGCGGCCTCTACTAAGATATCGCTTGACGTTTTAATACACGCGTTAGTAATACGATGAGAATGATATGCAAACAACGTTTTGACTAAACATGCGAATATTAGAATAAGTTGCTATGTCGATTTAATGCATCTAAAATTAACGTCAAAGTTGTATTTAGCATGCGAGTTCATTTTAGTACAATAAAACAAACAACGAAAATAAATCGCTGAAACATGAACAAACAAGTTAGTAACGGTTTGAAAGACTGAATATTTGACATGAATATAATGCAATGCATGGTTTTGAAAGGTTATGACACGTGATTGACTTGACACGTGTAGACCGAAGTCATAAAAATATTTTATCGGGACTCAGATGACGCTAAAAACTCACTGTTTTGATAAAACAGGAGCCACTCGATTGAGTCACTAAGGCATTCGACCGAGTGGACTTGAAAAAACTATTCTGCCCGATTTTTGGGGTGTCACTCGACCGAGCTGCTATGGCACTCGATCGAGTGCCCCCTGTTCGAGTGGTGACTCGATTTGCAAGTTTCGAAATTGCTTTTAATTTTTGAAAACCGATAGTTTTGCTAAGTCGTGTAAAAATATGGCACAATTTATACCCGACTTAAAATTTTCAAAACTCGTAAATATTTGATATTCGACTAAGAAATCGAGATCCAACACTTAGAGTGATTGTTTTTTTTTAAAAAAAAGATGTTTTTAGAAATTGTTTTGAATCAAAATAAATCCCTCCGCATTGTAATGTCGTATAGTCTTTTTAGGACTATGTGACGATTATTTCGGCATCAATGAGATTATGCTTAACAAATAGTTTGTTGATTGATTCCTTTAGATCCGATATTTGACTATAGAGTCGATATCGAATCCTTAGGAATGACGCTTTATTGAAAATAGTACGATAATATCGATATTAGGAACGAGAAAATAAAATAAAAAAAAATGCGACGACGACCCGTATAGAAAGACGGACGGACGAGAGAAAGAGAAGAAAAGGGATTTGTAACACCCTCAACCCACATGCTTGATTATCTCGAAAATGGACTCGTAGTAGCGGCCTAGGCGCGGGAGCGTTAAGATGTATATAAGTGAGTTATGGTGTGTATGGTTAGGGAGGGGATTTGGCGAGTTTTGCTCTCGGGTTTGTATATGGTTTGCCTAAAATTGCCTAGAATTTCGAAAAATCTTGAGTATATTTTACAAAAAAAACAATATCCTGAACTACATATTTATTTAAATAACTTTATATATATATATTGAGTCAGAATACGGGTCAGTTCAAATATGGTTCAGGTTATACAGGTCACGAGACAAGTTATGGTTAGAATAAGAGTGAAAAATAGGTTTGAACACCGAATTTTTTACCGCACATATTTTTAATATTATTTATTTATTTATTTATTTTAATACTTCCTACAACTTTCTAAGATCTTCACTTGTCTATTCATTTGAGAGAGATTAAAATAACCAAACGGGAAGATTTTAGAAAGTTAGAGGAAGTAGTATTATTTGTATATCCTTTGATTTTAATTATATTTCAATTAATTTCTAAAATTATTTTAATAATTATTTTACTATTAATAGATTAAAAAAATAAAGTTGGAGTATTAACTTGAATATAAGTTTATATTTGTAATTTAGAATACCGAGTCACGGATTAATATTAGAGGTCTTGACTTTTGACCCAAGAAAAAACAGGTTCGACAAGTCGGGTCAAGTTTTGTCAGGTTTAATAGTAACGCTACTATTTGGCACGATGAGTCAAAAACACAACTTTAGTCTATGTACAACTATAGTCTTTTTTTTTAACGGGTTGAACATGTCGGGCTAGGTCATGACCTAAATTAATGAGTCATTTAGGATCTGGGTTAAAAAAATGGGTTCATGACCCTAAAAACAATAAGTCGGATGAGTAAAAACAATAAGTCGGATGAGATGGGATTGCGGGTCGTGTCGAATTTAGAGCGAGATGGTTGGATACATACAAACATATTCGATGCAAAAAGTCAAATGGTTATCAAGTAAAAGACATAGATAAACTCAATGTTCGCACGAACATATTAATATTGCTCATAGGCACAACACCTGAGATTTTGATGAACAACATTTGTATCACCCAGGTAACTAATGTGACCAATTACGCACTAGATCTGTCGGACGGGTCGGGTCAAATACAAGTCATGTATCGGGTTATGGTTAGAATACAGAACATAAATAATTTCGAACACTTAATTTTTTTATTGCTTTTTAAGTAAAAATTTATTTTAAATATTAAATTTTTATTTATTTGAATAATATTAGTATTATACTCTTTAATTATAATGTTTTTTTATGGTATAGCAAAATTATATAATAACTAAATTTTTCATTTTATTGTAGATGAAAAATTACGTTTTTATGTCAACTATTTACACTGGAACGTTTACATTTTGTGCACGGTTTACGGGAAAGTGGAAGGTCTAACACAATGGTGTAATGTCATGAATATCGTGAAATATAGAAAAAAAATCACTACATTAAATCTAACGTAGGTATAATGATACACAAAAATAAAGAAAAAACTAATTTCATTTAAAAAAATTGTGATAATTGGGACGAAAAATAATTCAGTTACGAAATATTTTCAAATAAAAATTAATTTTATTATACATTTTGTTCACTTAAAAAGTTTGATAAATTGTAATTCACAAAAAAATTGTTTCAAAAATGAAAATATGTTATTTTAATAAATAAAATAAATAATTTAAACGATATCAAAAATTTCGTGGTAAAAAATTGTGAACTTTCGTAAAAAGAAAAATTCATCAATTTCTCCGGATAGTTTTTTTGTAAATATATCTAAGTATTTTTTTGTTGGTTCATTTTGAAGCGAAATTTATTTATGAAACTTATTTTCAAAGTATATAAGAGATTAATGTTATAGAAAAATAATAAATCTTTAAGTTTGTTTTGCTAATGGTGTAGCACTTGCTACCCCATTAATACATGTGGACTTGCCCCTGCTATACCTGTTCCTTGAGCACACATGCCATTGAACATCGCAAAAGCTGGTAGGACTTGTTTATTCTTTGTGTATCCATTGAATAACGTATTCATTGATACAATATCGGCGTTACACCATCATCCGTCATGATTTGTATCAACTTCTGAGCATCCTCCAAGTCTCCCCTTAAACAATAGCCATCTAGCAAAGCATTATTGTATGTGATAATGTTCGCTTTCGCACCATTCTTAGTCATCAACTCCAGAATATACCTTGCTTCATGGAACTTTGTGCACGTCTATGAGTGTGTTGTATGCTTGTACGTCCAGATGAATGTTTTAACACTCCCATTGCATCCTCGCAATGATGACAGAGTCCTTGAAGCAAGGAAGTGTATGTGTTGACGTTGGGCAAAACATTCTTCGTCGCTTCCATCTCCTTGATAATGGCACGAGCTTGAGTAAACAATCCGTCCTTCCAAAAACCGTCAACAAGGGTGTTGTAAATCACCACATCGGATTTTAAGGGGTCTTTGCATTCATGTGTCGAAACAAATGGAGGGCCCCATCACTGTCGCCCTTACGGTGTAAATACTTGAACAGAGAACCATGCGTGTAAAGTGGATATCCAAGCTTAACCTCTTACCAGAAAATGCGAACTAGCAATGGAATGCCCGTCGGGCCATCACTGTCGTCCTTAATGTGTAAATACTTGAACAGAGAACCGTGTAAGGAGGATATCCAAGCTTAAGCCTCTTACTAAATAGAGAAAATACGAAATACTGGAGATGGACACCCTTGCACAAGGCGTCAATAATGTTGTAGGTGAAAACATCCCGATGAGACATGCGATGGAACCGATCCAAGGCTTTGTCAAGCTGTTCTGATTTACAATATTCATCGATAGGAATTGAATGTCCTAGTAGTAGGTACGACGCCATTTCTCTTCATAAGATCCAATAGATGTTCGGCCTCCTCCATCTGTCCACGTAAGCAGTACCCGTCAACCACAGTACTGTAAGTCACAATGTCGACTTTCGCACCCTTCTTGGACAGGTACTCCAAAACAGCCCTTGCTCCACCAACCTTCTCTTCTTTACTGTACGAATCAACGAAGATGTTATATGTCTCGATCGTGGGATCAATGTTGCTTCAATATCTCAGCGAAGTAAAGTGTTTGTACGTTACCACGTCGTGAAAAATGTGTAACACCCGCTATTTTCCTAGCATTTTTATCCTTTCCGCTATGACTACGTCATAACTCTATTTTGGGCTTATATTGCATCTTTTTTATTTCAAGCTTTATTTTTATTTGAGAGTCCGATATTATTATTTTTTTTAAAGAGATTTGAACTCTTTTAAACCTATTTATTCGATTTTCATCATAAATTAATTTTTTTTCCGCAAGGAATTCTACTTCTCTACGAATTAATGTTTTTAAGCTCGAATTTAAGTTATTTCTTTTCCTACAAATATCTAATTATATTTATATAATATTTTCAACTAAGAAATATTTTTATTTATGAAAATTTAGCCATTAATGATTTTTTTTTACGAAATTTCGTAAATAATTATTTTCCAACGTGAGGTTTACTCGAATTGCTCCGAAATACCTTTAATAATTTTACGATCATTTTTGAATCAACCTACAATTATTTTTGGACCCCTTCCCACCATTTTGGACCGTGACCCCCATGTCACACTACTACTACTACATGTTTTTACAACTTATTATTTTTATGTTTTTAAGAGAACAATTATTTCACAAGATATTTTTACCATATTTTAATGTGACGATTCATGCAAAAACTTTTCAACCTCCACATACATCATTTTGGCCAAGTTGTGTAGTATGCATGTACCTTGTTTTCATCAATTTTAAAAGCTTCATTTATGCTTAATCCTTTCACTTTTTTTTCTCATTCAATTTACATCAATTTTAATCAAGCCAAATACCTCCTCTTTTTCTCTCTTTTGGTTCATGAAATCGGAATTTTTTCAGCAGCCATTTCTGGCCAGAAAACCGTCTTCAAGCATCGCCTTCTGTCTCCTATTTTTCTCTTATTTCGATCCTCTTTTCGTCTCCTTCGTTAAGGTATTAATCGATTTCTTTTCCAATCATTTTTACCTTGTTTTTCCAGCGATCTTATGGTATTTTCATACCATGGATTTCATGTTTTTATAGGCTTCTTGGTCGATCCCGAAGCGGACGAATATATTATCGACTCGAATTTGGACTTGAGGTAACGTCGATGTTACTCGGTATTTCATGATTTTAATTGAGTATTTGCATGTATATATTTTTATGTTTTATTTTGGCAATATATGTATGTCATAAAATCTGGAAAAATTTTAAAAGTCAAAAATTTGTATGTTTCGGTATTTTTATCGCTTTTACGAGATTAACGATTAAATCGCCATATTAATTTGTAAAATCATAATATTCGGCCTAAACATGTAATATATGTTTATATTCTGTAAAAATGTTTTTTTTTTTGATGATTTTTAATAATTTAATATTTTTCTGATATTTTAGTTATCAATTATTGAATTATTACCGTTTACGGACAAAAACGATTAAAAGCCGATTTTTAGTTCTAGTACTTAAACATTTTATTTTAATCTGATTTTTGACTTGGTGAAACTTTCTGGTGAAATATAATTTTCTGAATTTGTTCATAATTTTTCAGAATTATTAAGTGGATGAATTAATTAATCACTTTAAATCATCGTTTATCGCTAAAACCGTGTTTGTCGTTTAAATTCTCGATTTCTGGCCTTTGGTTTAAATCTGGAAAATTTTTTTGATTCTGATGATTTCATATTAAAATGTAATTTTATGATTTTTAGTGCCTTAATAAAATGTTAGGAACGATAAGTTTTATTAATGGAATCGTTAATTGTGAAAACGGGTTTTAAAGACGGTTTTGACGGAAGTTGGTAAATTTGGAACTTTGGAAAATCTGGAAAATTAGTATATTCTGGAAAATGATGATTTTTAGGTTTAATAATAATTTTTAGACATTAATACTTAGATCATTTTGTAATTACTATTTTTATTAATCGTTATTGTCGAGATTGGACGATTAATGAGAAAACACTTTAAAAACCGAGTTTTAGAATTCTGGAAAATTTTCTTTTCTGGACAGAATGTCCATAAATATATTTTAAATATTTTATGTAATTTTTGTACTATTTGTTAAAGTCTTTAATTAATAAGTAATGATTTTCGGACAAATTGTGATTTATCGTTAAAATGCTTCGTCTTACCTAAAAGAATTATTTTTCCAGCAATTTTGAAAGTATTTAAATCTGAAACTTTAAGAGTTAAATCATTCCTTAACATACTCTAAATATATTTGTTGGTTTAATTAAATAAAGACGTTCAAATATTTAATTTGATGTTTGCCGTAAAATCCTATTTATAATTTTATTGTCGAAACTAATAATAATTAGGGAATTTTAGCTTTTTTACTTTTGAAAACACCCTAATTAGTAATATTAAAATGTTTAAGACATTTTTAATCATTTTATAACGCTTATACGATATTTTAATAATTTCATAAAATTAAATGTTCACTTTGGTAATTAATATCGTTAAGGCCGAAAGTATTAGTTTTATAAATCTATATCGTTTACTAAAAATGTGATGTTAGTATAAACTACTCCCTCCATCCCAAAGAGATGTTCCCACTTGATTATTATATTCCTCACATCGGAATAAAAGTGAGAACATCATAGTGGGATGAAGGGAGTAATATTTTTGCTATTTTGATATGATGCTATTTTGGTAAAGTTTCTAAAAATAGAAGTTTCCTAAAATAGAAAGTTTCCTCTTTTGGAAAGTGATTCCTTTTTCTTTTGTTCTCCTATTGTTTATATTTATTTTTGAATATCGATAATGGCTTGTTTTGGAGTTATGGAATAAAGTCAAGTGTGGGGTTAGAGTAATAATCTGGGGTGTACGTTTTTGCCATCAGCTATAAAGCCGGTGTGCCCATTTGGGGCACATTTGGTCGTTGAACTGGGCGTAGTTTCGCTCAGAAGAGTGTGCATTGTGTCCTTAAGTTAGATATCGCATCGTGTTAGTCGCCGTCAGTTGAACTGGATACATTTGGTATCCAGGAGGGGTGTATACTACTTAAACCAGGACCTCGCTGCACGCAGTCCTGTTATAGTTGAGTTGCCTAGTTAGAGACTGAATTCTGTTATGAGTTAAGTCTACAGTTCTCGAAGCTAGTTTCCAGTATTATCCTAGTGAAAGTCTAGCTTTGTGCACACTGATCAAATTTCCATAACGCCATTTTGATTATTTTATTTATTATCGATATAAATTGGGTTGCAGGTTGGCAAATATTTTTATGTTTCTTCGGAAACCCTTTTGATTAATTTGTTTTACGCTAAAGCTTATTTTAATATGCTGTTTTACTGTTTTCCATTTTTACTATTTTTCCTATATTAGTAATTACTGTTTTAAAATCCTGTTATACGGCTGGGAGAACGTTGACGTTGCTCCTCACTAATTGTGGCTGTTATGTTTTTAACATGACAGGTATGCATGTTTCCGGGTGTGGGCTAGCGGGCATTGTGGATCCTGCTATTTTTATTTCTTTTACAATTTTGTCTTGTGGATTGTTAAACCCCTTTGTGGATCGTATTAATTTTGGCCATTTTATTTAAGGCCTAATGTTTGACTTTACCATTTAAATTTTATCAAGACATAGTTACAGTGTGTTATAATCCCACTTCTACAGTGTTTCCGCCACTGTATTGCGTTAGAATTTCTAGGGGATTACAAAATGCCCTTGGCTTTCATCTCCTTGAAAAATGATGTATTTTGTAAAGATTTTGTCACAATTAATTTTTTTTAAAAATAATTGTCACAATTATTTTTGAATTTGAAAAATTCTCCTTATTTTCAAGGTTTCGGCCCTTTACATTATTGTAGGACTTAGTTTTATGTTTATTGACAAAATTAGTTTGTTGATGGTTTGTCGATTGACTATTCCATGAATACAAGTAATTTGTCAACGATCTTTGAAAGGATCCCTCATCAAACGCTGCAAGAAGATAGCGATACGAGGTTATGCCGAATTGTCAATTCATGACTTGAGATCCCTAATTTATAAGAGAAATTGTATTCTTTGACTTTTAGTAGATTTGATTGCGATTGTAAGTATTCATTGTAACTGTCGTTTGACGTTCTATTAATACATTATTCTTTTCGTTAAAAAAAACGTCCATTTTAATTTAATTGTTAGGAGACCGTTTGCCTAAGCTTAACATTTACTGTACAAAGGAGTCAAAACAATAATATAATTGAGTTTCTGGAAAAGAACTTTGTCTAAATACAAAATCTAGGAAGAGACCGTCTCTCAATAACTTATTTATAGACGACTTTTGAGTACCACTTCATGTTAATATTATGTACAATAGACCTATTCTTATCTTAAAAACTTCGATAAATATGTATAGATATTCAAATCGAATATTATAAAACGAATCTTAAAACTGTACATAATGTTTTTAAATTAGAAATAAATTTATAAATACTTTGGCAAAGACTGGTATTCCACCAAATATAATTATAAATCGTTCAATTTGAGTTAGGGCTCATTTGGTTCACCATGGGAAGATGAAGCTACCGGGAACTTAAATTCACGTGAATTTGTATTTCATGGGAATTACAAAAATATTGTTTGGTTGCCATGTGGGAAATGACTTCATACGGGAAGTTCTACACACCAAGGGACTTGGTGAGTAACTTCCCCATTGCGGAGGAAGTGACAATTCTCGGGAAGTGGGCAACCAAACAGCATCCCAATTTATCAATTCAAATATGGGAAGTTCTACTTCCCATGGCTACCAAACGACCCCTTAGTATACCAAAATCTATTACAAGTGGCAATGCATGCTAAATGTTCCAAGCCCAACGATCACTCCTTGTCAAATATGTAGTGTTACTAACAATTAAGAATGGTATTCCTTGGACCAAGCCACTAATTGCCTCCAATAAGTTCGATCTCCATTAAAACAGATATATTCATTTTCATATAATACACTGATCGGATAGTCTTATATCAAGTTTTTCGTCATTTCATAGATTTTCTTTTCATTGTTTCAAATATCTATTTAACCATTCTATATTGTTGAAATATATCCAATTAAACAAAAAATTGTTTTATCAATCTGGCGTCACTTCAGTACAACTTAGAATAAGGTCTTACTTGCGACGGATATATCATCATAATGTTAAAACAGGATCAAATATACCCCAACTTTTAATAATGTTTCTGAACAGTCATTGAACCAACGGATCAAGCGGACCAAATAATACAGTTTTGACCCCTATGAATTTTAGCCGCTCGAGTTGGAAATTTACAAGCCTAACATTGACAACAACGCGCTAATACTCCATCTGTTCAAATTCAAAGGGTACGTCATGAAATAGACAAATAATTCATTGGGACGGAGGGGGTAGAAGTTACATTGACTATTTCACTTACCTATTAATAGTGCCCAAAAAACAAATGCAAAGAATCAAATGGAATGAAGGAAGTACGATTAATGTTAGAATCAACCAGGTGTACGTGCATGTTTTGCATTTACTCGGATGTTGAAATATTGAAGCCTTGTATGTAGTTATAGTTGTGGTTGTATGTGAGGAGTACATACGTTACAAACTTAAAGACTATTAAGATCTCCAACAATACACCAACATCAACCTAATTAAACGTTACTGAAGATGTCTTAGCCTAATGGTTAAGACTGGGTGATCTGGGACAGTAGACCATTGTAATGCGACTAAGTGCGCATCATGGTATACCGATGATGGGAAAGAAAGAAAAGAAATCGCTGGTTGGGGGTAGGCCCCACTCCAGGGGAATAGGAAGATCGATGGTCTTAGAGGAACTTGTATTATTCGGGCCATGGGACCCACATTTCCGATGACAAGATTTTGAGAATATGAGAGGGGTGAGTAGAGAGTAGGTAGTGTTAACGTTGTTATCGCCTACTCATTCCAAAACAACTACTACTTCCGACATCATGTCTTGCTTTCGGGCATACAGTTGGGTCAGACCACCTAGCAGTTTGGCTAAGCATTTTGGCGGAGAAGCAGACGCTACTTGCAAGGTTGTTGGGGCGACGACTGATGATGGGAGAGTGGTCACGAAATCACCCTTTATGTTCGTGATTGCCTCAGAAAGCTTCTTCACTCGGTCACACTTCACTACCACTCTGATTCCTGCAAACATGAGTTAAATAGATGATCGATAACATGTAAATACAGTCTACCAACTCAATATTATTATTGTCACTGTCACTGTCACGCTCAGCTTCGAACACCAACAAATTATCCCTCCAATAGCCTACCGGTTTCACGACCTTGAAATAAAGGCTCATCGTCAATTTCCTGACCCAAAACTCGTCCTTCAGGCCCCATACATCAAAGCAATCTTCATCGAGATCAACAGTTACATAACCTATGTCGCCGTTATACACCATGAGGCACTCAAAAATACGACGATCACTCCAATCAACAATTGAATTCTTGGTCCGACGCTCAGGCAACTGAATTTCCCAACATGTATCCGTTTCCAACTCAAAAACAATCATCGCTTCGTGACTAACGGGGTGCTCGACTTTAGATGCGAGCCAATACAAAGTTGTATTGGCACGTACGTAAAACTGACCATAACCCAAATAATAAAATCGACTCAACTTAGCGGCGTATCTCCAAGAATTAGTCCTCAATGAGTAGACTACGACTCGAGGAGGGCATTTATCATAACAACGACAATCGTCCATAAACCCCTTGACGAGCACGACTTTATAGTCACGTGTCACAGGATCGAACCCAAACCCAAACCCACAATTCTCCCTACGATCGAAAGTTAAATAATAATCGGTTCCAAAGATCTTTTCCATTTCAAGTACGGTAACAATCAGTGGTAATCTCTTGAATTGTCTCAAACCCGGGTTCCATAGCCCTCTTCCGTACGTCCAATAATACGACGACCATGCATAAACGTAATATAACCCGTCACACGGACCACAAAAGTCATAATCAAATCGATCCCTTTCTTCTAATTTAAGATTAGTACACGTAATTACATTATTTCTCCGCCTATCACTAAGAAAAATATCGATCGAATTGTTCATATTATGGGACGTTCCGGACTTACACATAGTGATGAGGCAATCATCGGATTTAGGGTTAGGGTTAGGGTTACGAAGATGACTTGATATGAAACTCAAACTTTTGATCATAGCACACCATGACTTGGACACGGATTTGAATCGGATCAGTGATTTTACGGGTAACCAAGATAAAATCTCGTAGATTAACCATTCGTTGAGTTCTATATTATATTTCATGTACTTTATTTTTTTCTAGTTACAAGTATATCATCGTATGGTAAGCGTCTTTTCTGTCCAATTCTTCCCTGTAAAATTATCATACAAGTCGGTTTTATAATTTTATAAATTATTATTATTTCGTTCCCCTACTCAAAATATCGACTGTGAATCACGTAACGTAAATCTAACCTTTTCATTGAGATCTTTTCAAGTTCAGTTCCTCCGTGACGACAGAAACGTTTCACCAAGTGAGGCAGAACTATCATATATTCATATGAATAATAATCATTAGAATTAGAATAATTAATTAAGGTTAAATAATTATTATTAGGTATAAATAACAACCTAAAATCAAAGTTTAAGAAATAAATAAATAGATAAATAATAAATTATAAATTATACTCGTAAAAGTGGTAACTTACGTGTTCTACTTGAAAGCATCACCGTCGTCCTCGTGATTCCCTTTAAACTTACGAGATAATGATATATTAGGCGCTTTAATTTGTTACTCCTATATACTTATATAGTTATATATACTCGGCCTATGCATACTTACCTAGTAACATTAATATTACTATCTTTTAGAATTAAACTAGATGAATGCCCGTGCGTTGCACGGTGAATAAAATAATTAGTGATAAATGTGTAAAATTTTAATGATTGTTACTAATTTGATTGTATATGAAAATAATATTGTGTTAATTAAATTAACTATTTGAAATTTCATTAATTATTTAATTAATTATTGTAATTTATTTAAGCATTTGTAAGTTTATTAAACTTTTTATTATTCTATAGTTGCGTTCCAAGATTACCATAACATTTTTATATTTCCTAGCACGATTCTAATTATTACATTTTTATAATTTCTTTTATGATATATTTTTTTGTTAAACAAAGTTTAAATACTTTTAGATGTAAATTACAAAACATCACATTAATATAATAGATTAAATATATATATATATATCTTTACATAATAATAGATCTAGAGAAATCAAATCATTATCAAACAGAATAGAGTACGTATTTCACGCTGTCTCAGTTCAATTTTTGTGGTATTTTAGGTGATAATCGACTGTTTATATAGTGTTAATTTTTTGAGTTAGAGATGTAGTAGGACTTTCCGATGTGGAATTTTTCTACTTCAATTTATAGTCTTAAAAACTCATTTTAGGACTCAAAAGATTTTCAGTTGATATCTAAAGGCGAATGATTACTTTTATTTATATTAATAGAATTTCATTACTTTATTATAATTTCTCAATTTGAGATAATTTTACTTCAATTTTTAGCCTTAAGAATTGTTATAAGACTCAAAAGATATATATTTATATACTTCCTCCCATCCATTCAATTCTTTACATGAGGAATTTCACAACTTTTAAGAAAAGTGGTAAAGGTAATTGTATTAGTGGTAAATCAAATGATTTTATGGGTCCACCAAATTTAAAGTAAGAAAAAAGTAGTGACATTTTGTGTAGATAGAGTAAGGATATAAAGATTATAAGGTAAAGTGTTTTGCCAAAAGAGGAATGTAAAGAGTTGATTAGATTGTTCATTTATATTAAGTGTACAGAATTGAATGGATGAGAGAGAGTATATGACATTTTGTGTAGATAGAGTAAGGATATAAAGATTATAAGGTAAAGTGTTTTGCTAAAAGGGGAATGTAAAGAATTGATTAGATTGTTCATTTATAGTAAGTGTAAAGAATTGAATGGATGAGAGGGAGTATATATGATTTTGTTTATCTAAGATGTACTATTTTATGTCCTATCTATTGTTGATACAATAATAAAGATTATCATTTAGGGCTTTTTACTTATATTTATCATAAATATTTATGATAAAAATATTACAATATTTTTTATTTAAGTTTATAGTCTTAAGAACTTTTTAAAGACTCAAAATATTTTATGATTATTCTTATTTATAATATAAAATTTCGTCACCCATCATAATTTTTTCGATGTGGGTAATTAATAATTTTAGTTAGGACGAATGGCCACTCTTATTTATAACAGAGAACTTCTTCCCTCTCATCATAAATACTTCTTCGCTCTCATCATAAATTTTTGATGTGGGATAATTTACTTAAGTTTATAATCTTGGGGCTTTCTATAAGACTCAAAAGATAATTGGTTAATATTTAACCACGAATGATTAGTCAATATTTATAATATAGAAGTTCTTCACTTCATCGATCTAGGATAGATTACCTAAGTTTATAGTCCTAAAAACTCTTTTTAAGACACAAAAGAACAGATGATTACTCTTTTTTCATAATGTAGAGTTTCATCACCCTATTATGATGGTTCGATGTGAGATTATTTTACTTAAGCTTGTAGCCTTATTAAAAGACTTTTTAAGTCTCAAAAGTTTTTTTATTGATATCTACGAACGAATGATTAATTTTAATTATAATATAGATATAGAATTTCATCATCTCATCACAATTTTTCGATGTGGGATAATTTACTTAAGTTTATAGTCTTTCATCACCTCAACACAATTTTTGCGATGTAAGATAATTTATATAGTTTTAAGAGCTCTTTTTATATTAAGAGCCAAAAAAACACATGATTACTTTTATTTATAATATAGAATCATCACCTTATTTTGATTTTTTCGACGTGGGATAATTTTAAGTTTGTAGTCTTATTAAGAGACTTACTCAAAAGATTGTTGGTTGATATTTCAAAACAATGATTACTCTTATTTATAATATAGTACTGAATTTCATAACCTCATCATATACTTAAGATTTATAGTCTTAAAGAGCTCTTTCTAAGACTCAAAAGATTTTTTGACGAATGATTACTATTATTTATAATATATAATTTCATGAGGTTATTATTATTTTTCAATGTGGGATAATTTTACCAATTTTATGTATAATAAATTCTTCACTTTTTTCGAGAAAATAATATGAAATCTTGTTTATAATAGGAGTATAGAATTCCATCACATCATAATTTTTGACAAATGACTACTTTTATTTATAATAGAGAATTTCATCACCTCATCATAAATTTTGGGTTTTTTTAGGACTCAATTTTTTTTGGTTGATATTTAAGGACGAATGATTACTGTTAATATAATATAGAATTCCAGGTCATGATGTTATTTCGATGTGAAATAACTTTACCACTTTTATATGTAATAATTTCATCACTTTTTTGGTTCGAAAAAATAATATATGAAATTTATATTCTAATGAAAACATTTTCTACCACGATTTAGATACTTTTTTCAATGTCGTCTATGGACAAAAATTTTAAATTGATAGAGAGGAAGCACCGTAAAGATCAATTAACGAGGTTTTCCGGGTTGTAATTTGTGTGTCGGGATTGGAATTGTTGTGTTGATGTTGTAATTGATGTCGGGAATTGTGTGTCTTTATTGTGTTGTGTAGGAGGGTGTATTTATAGGAGAGGTTTCCTGGCTTGGATGGGAAGAAACTCCTGTTTCAGATAGGAAAAGGCTTTCTTCGGGAGGAAGAAACAAGCGGTGTGGATGAAATAGGATTCCGTTTGTGAGTAGGAGAGACTTGCTTGCATGGGAAGAAACACCGGTTGGGGTGAGGTAGGATTCCGGTTTTTGGATGGAGAAAGGAATCAGGTTTGAGCTGGAAAAGCTTGCCTAATTTTTCTTCATTGCTGATTTTTTGTAGTATTTGACTTCAAATCGAATTGTCGAAGCTTGCGCGGCTGATTTCTATGCCTCAGAAATGTCTTTGACCAGGGTTTGACCCGGTCGCTAAAAGACGGTTTTGCCTTTGGTCTCGGTTTTGACCCAAATTAGTCTTATTTGACTGGAAATGACTTACTGGGCCTGGATTTGAGGTCTGTTTGGTGAGATTTTTACTCCGCTAAAAGCTCGTGCCAATTACTATTGATTCCGAGTCCAAAATCGAGTGTATTAAGTCATGTTTACGTCCGATCATCATCGGGTGTTTGTCGGAAACTGCTATAGACACCTGGCGGTCAAAATGTGGGTGTCTACACAATGTAACTTCTATTATATAAGATAAATATAGTCATGTGGGATCTTGTTTAAATTTTCTAGTCCAGTATGATATAAATATCAAATTTTTATAATTTTTAGAAATACGTAACTAAAAATATAGACAAAAGAAAACGTGCATTGGCAAGTGTGAAAAAGTAAATGCAAACAATCAAATGGAATGAAGGGAGTATTACTTATATCAACAAAGTAAATTTTCTTTTGTAGTTAACCATGATAAGAATTGCACTTAAGCGTGCTAAACGTGCTTAAATCAGAAGAGTAGTCTTAAAGCCTTCGCAGTGGTGAGAATCATCTTATTTCCTCCCTCACTCTTTTATTCGTCCACCTCATTTTCCACTAAATTTTCCATCTACCCTACCCATTACATTACTAACGAGGTATTCACCGGTTCGTACTCGGATCTGATCGGATTAACCCAAAGACTGGTCATCCAAATAACCCAAACCAGAGACTGGACAGGTTAGAAAAGGATGGGCCAGATCGAACACCCATAAGACCGATTTTGGACCAGACCAGACCAGAAAAATAAATTAAATTTGAAAATAAAATAATAAGTGTGGACCTAACCAAGTTTTCCGATCCAGTACATACCCGATTTGATTTGGTCCGGACCACTTTTTGAACACAACTAATTACTACTCCCTTTACCAAATTGATCCTCCCATATATATCTGTCTATATTTATAGTTAAAAGGGTACCTTAAGCATTTAATTTTCGGAGTTACTCTTCGCAGTACACATTTTACTCGACGCAGTACTTTTTATCCATATTTTTCCATTGCATGCCCTTGTCAAAAAAACCAACCTAATTTCATTCTATCTCTCACCCTCTCTACCCTAACCCTAAAAACCATCTTCTTCTTTTTCAATTATTATTAACTACCTCCAAATCTAACTATACATTCATTCAACTTATCAAATTTAATAGATCATGGATACAATTTTGATTGAAGAACAGGTATCAATCATTAATTATTGAAATTGAGATTTTTTGTTTCAAAGTTCATTGATTTTTTTTGTTTATTGTTATATATCATTAATTATGATTATTGTTTTTTTGTTTATCATTAATTATTGAAAGATTTTGATTGAAGAACAGATATCAATCATCAGTTATCATTAATTATTGAAATTAGATTTTTGTTTTCAAAGTTCAAAATAATCGATTTTTTTGCTTATTGTTATATATCATTAATTACGATTTTTTTGTTTATCCCTAATTATTGAAATTAGGGTTTTTGGTTTCAATTATCGATTTTCAACCATTAATTACCTTACGTACGACCTTGATCCTCTTTTTTACGGAGTCTTTTTTATTTTGGTTTGAATGTCTCGCATGACTTTAATCATAAATTTAAAGTTGTGGCCAAATACAAATGAATTTTTCTAGCAAACACTATATTTTCAATTTTTTTTGGTTTAGAAACTCAATTCTTGGATTTAATACTTTAATATTGGGTATTAAATAGGAAGTATGCAATCGGATAGTGTAGTACAGTTTTGAACTGAGTATATACCGCGTCAAAGTTGACAAAAAGTGTACTGTGTCAAAATTGAAAAAAAAAACATGTTTATTTCGTGATAAAAGAAACGTACTGCGTTGATAAATTTTAAAAAATACTTTATTCAAAGATTAAAGTAAATGTACTTCATGAAATTTTAAAATAAATGTACTGCAAAAAATATACTGCGTAAAAGTAAAAAAAATATGTACTGCGTAAAAGTAAAAAATAATGTACTGCGTTACGTAAAGTAATATGGAGAACAGAGAAAGAAAAGAAAGAAAAACAAAAGGATGAATTTGAGGGAGGGGGAAATAAGAGGGGCAAAATCGGAAAAACGGTACTGCGTCGAGTAAAACGCGTACTGCGAAGAGCAACACCCTTAATTTTTTTACCACGTGGCATGCATTAATTTTTTTTTCCCAATATTTCTACATGGTAATCTTACTGAGACAGTTTACATGTACCAGCCTCCCAGATTTCGTGATCCTACTCACCCCGATCATGTGTGCCTCCTTCAAAAATCCCTCTACGGTCTAAAGCAGGTCCCGAGAGCATGGTATTAATGGTTTGCCTCTTATGTCTAACTATTGATTTTCACCATAGCAAATCAGATAATTCCTTATTATTTTCCGCAATGGACCCCACATTGCATATCTCTTATTATATGTCGATGACATAATTTTAGCCACTTCGTATGATCATTTGCGCAAGACTATAATTGACAAGCTAAGGTCCGAATTTGCAATGACCGATCTTGGTCCATTGAATTATTTTCTTGGTGTGGCTGCTATTCGTCACAAAGACAGGATGTTTTAAAATCAAAAGAAATATGTAAATGAGATTATTGCCCATGCTAATATGGTGACCTGTAAACCTGCTCAAACTCCCGTCGACACGAAGTCCAAACTCGGTGCAAACTCCGGTAAACCTGTTGCTGACCCATTCCTATATAAAAGTTTAACGTAAAGGTGCGCTTCAATATTTAACCTTTACACGGCCCGATATATCTTACGATGTTCAACAATCTGTTTCTACATGCATGACCCAAGAGAAGCACACTTCAATACCTTTGAAGAGAATTATTAGATATGTTCAAGCTAAGGGACCTCTAACTATGGCCTTCACCTCACGGCCTCTTCAACACGTACTTTAACAGCTTATAGTGACGCTGATTGTGGAGGGTGTCTGGATACGCGACGGTTAACATCTGGTTATTGTGTCTATCAAGGTGACAATCTTATCTCATGGTCCTCCAAAAAACAGGCCACTATTTTCCGCTTTACCGCCGAAGCAGAATATCGTGGTGTCGCTAATGTTGTGGTCGAGTCATGTTGGCTACGAAACCTATTACTTGAGCTTGAATGTCCGTTATCCAAATCCACGATAGTATATTGTGACAACATTAGTGCCATCTATCTCTCTGGCAACCCCGTAAATCATCAACGAACTAAACACATTGAGATAGATATCTACTTTGTTCGGGAAAAAGTAGCACTCGACCAAGTTCACATTCTCCATGTTCCGTCCCGATATCAATACACTGACATCTTCACCAAGGTTGCCCAAGCCCTCTTCGATGACTTTTGCTCCAGTCTCAGTATACGACCTCCTACCACTTCGACTGAGGGGATGTATTAGAATATGTAAAAATTCTTTATTAATTTTGTAATTATTAGGCTATTATCCTCTTCTTATTTAGCTTGATACTCTAGCTTGATACTCTCATAATTCTAGGCTGACATCTTGGAATTTGACTAAGATAATTGACTGTAATTGTACGGAAGATGATACACTTACACGCGCTGTATAAAATTTTCATACACAACGAACCATATCGCGCCACATGTCAAACCTGAGGTGATTAGTCTAGGGTCAGGTTAGTAATTTTGCATCTTTAGTTAATTGTTAACCTTAGTCTAGTTAACCTGATTTTAGAAACTTTTTTATTTTTGTTTTTATTTTTCATTTTTCATTTTCTTGAAATATATATGTTGTTAATAAATTTTCGATTAATTTAAAATGTACAATTATTTAATATGATTACATTTTTCTGCCTTTTTAAAATCTTAATATATTATTATTATTATTATTATTATTATTATTATTATTATTATTATTATTATTATTATTATTATTATTATTATTATTATTATTATTATTATTATTATTATTATTATTATTATTATTATTATTATTATTATTAGTGGTGGTGGTGGTGGTGGTAGTAGTAGTAGTATTATTATAAGGTAAATATATTAAAATAAATAATTAATAATTAAAATTTTCGAAAAATAATATATTACTAAACATATTTAGAATTTTCGAAAGGATAAATAATATAAAATACTAAACATACTTATTATATATATTAATAATTGGAAGAAAATGTAAATATCCATGAATTACTTTAAAATTTATGAAAATTTTAATTAATTTTTGGGTTATATTCACGTTTTTTTTACAAATATAAAAAATATTAATTATAAATATATGTTCCATTGTAAAAAGATTATACGAAAATATTTAAAATATCTATAGAAATATAGAAGGGAATGAAGTAAAATATTAATTGAGAATATTTCTTATGCGTTCACATTGTAATTACTTTATTTAGTTAACTTTTTTTTTATACTTACCTCTTTATGAAAGTAGTATATTCTCATTAACTAACCTAAATTAGGGGATCATACTAATCGTATTTTACAATAATATAGTACAATATATGAATATACTAGTTTTGATGCCCGTATGTTGCACGGGTGTAATAATAACGTTACTAAATCAACCTTAATACTTTCTTTTATAATTATTAACTGCGATGGAATGATTACGATTATTTCAAATAATTGTCTTTTTAGAGGATTAGCACTTCATGTTTGCATGTATTTTATACAAAAAGTAGCAGATGCGGGTTATGATGCTACAAATAGACGGTTAGACATGTCAAATTCGACTCGACCTATAAACCCGACCCTAATTTAATACATACTATTTTTTTACTTTAAAAGTCGTAACAAAATTAGGTGTTCGAAACTATTTCTGAGCATGTCCCGTATACCCCGACCGGTGACAGTTCTAGTGTGTACATTAGCTACATGGCTAAAACAAACGATGCTCATCATAATACTTGGTCACTGTTAGCAATTTTCATGTCTCTGACAACTCAGTTGGAACATTGAGTCTATCTGTGTCTTTTGTTCTCTAAGCATTTGACTTTCGCATTAAATATATTTGTATGTATGTCATCATCTCGCTCTAAATTTAACCTGACCCACCTGACACGTTTTTAGAGGCATGAGCCCGTTTTTTTACTCGCAGCCCGTTTAACCCGAATCCTAAATGACCCGATTTTGGGTCATGATCTAGCCTGACCTGTTCAATTATTTGGAAAGAAGAGACCACAAAACTTTAGTCTAAAATCCAATTTTTAGCCATCTATTTCTATGTCTGGATTTTGCTAAAACTCAAATTTTAACATACAGAATAATACTCCCCTGTCTATAGAAGAGTCACTCTTTTCTTTTGGGTTGCCTCTCTAAAAGTCACTTTTTGTTTTATTCTTATTTTGTCTGATTTTTGTTGTTAACATTGGTTCTAACCTCACTTATTTTCCATCTTTCATTTTTCACTACACATTGCCATACACCTTAATTCTCACTAAGAAGATGGAGTGACCCTTTTAGTGAGACGAAGGGAGTATTAGTTATGCGACGAAGTGATTATGATTATTTCAAAGCATTGTCATTTCGAAGATTTGACACCGCTTATCAATGTTTATCTTAAAGGGACGACACCGAGAGAAATCAAGAATTGAGACAGGCTAAGAAAATTTAGATTTTTTTGTTTAATTATAAAAATTATAATTTAAAGAAAATAATACTAATAGTATTAAAATAAATAAAAATTTAATATAAAAAAATATTTTTTTTGCTTAAAAAGCAGTAAAAAATTAGGCGTTCGAAACTATTTATGTCCCGTACTCTGACCATAACCCGATATGGGACAAGTATTTGACCCGACCCAGTTGACAGTTCTAGTGTCTACATTAGTTACCTGGGTAAAACAAATGACACTCATCAAAATACAAGGTCTTGCGCCTGTGAGAAATATTAATATGTCCGTGAGACCATGCCAACTCATCTGCGAACATTGAGTTTATCTATGTCATTTACTCGCTAACCATGTGACTCTACTACATCTATATATTTGCATGCATGCAACTATTCACTTTAAATTCGACCTGACCCGCAAACCCGTCCCACCCAATCTGTTGTTTTTTGAGTCATGAACCAGTTTTTTTTACTTAAATCCAAAATTACCTGTTAATTTAGGGGCATGACATGGTTCGATCCGTTCAACCCATTGGAAAGAAGAGACTACAAAGCCTAAAGCACAATTCTAGCCAATCTATTTCTATGCCTAGATTTTGTTAAAACTCTAATTTTAACCTATTAGCAATTCAATATATATACTCTCTCCATTTTTTTTATTTAGCCCAATTTTCTTTTAGGAAATTTTTTAGTTAGCCCATATCTTCATATGGAAATTTATTAATTAGTATTTTTCTTTCATCATACGCACTATATCACCAATTTTCTCTTACTTTTTCACTTTTTCTTACAATTTGTACCCAGCGACGCATCTACTGGTAGGCCACCATGGCCATGGCCCGAGGTCTTTTTTCAGGATTTTTTTTAGAGTAGGTTCAATTTTTTATTTATTTTTTTAATTTTTTTTAATAAATCTTCACTAAGACACTAATTACTCTATTTTGATAACTGATAACCACAAATCAGTAATTATGGAAACAAATTCCAAAACACAACAATTACTTATACAACTTCCTAAAAATTTATATTCTTTCCCCAAAAAAAATTCAATATCATCCCTGAGTTTTAGGAATAAATTTGTATATAATGAACTTAAACACTAATTTGGGATAAATGGGTAACCAAATTACAAAAAAAATAAAGACTTTCTGAAAAAAAATAAAGAACCCGAGTTACCCGACAAATCACAAATCAACAATAAAAAAACCGGAGTCCCAAATCGGCGGCCTGTTGAAGTCTGGAGACTGGAGTGCTAGTGGACGTGATCGTGCTGGACTGTCGCCTGTCAGAGTGCCGAGTGTGGAGTGCCGGATCTTGGAGAAATCAATCGAGGAAGTCACGAAGAGTCGAAGAAGAACAATTATTCTTGAATTTGCATAATCAGTAGTAGAAGGTAGTATCCTAAAAATTAGTTTTGATTTCTTTGTGAAAAAATTGATCAATTTGTTTGATTGTATCACTTGTATGAATTTGTATTAAAATAAAGGAACTTAGTATTTGTTAGCTAATTGTTTTTTTGTTTGGATATGAAATTCACTAAATATAACTTCGATTTGGGTAATTAATTGGGTAGAAATTAGTAATATTGTAGGTTGAATTTGGAATTTGGAAGAAAACTAAATTATTAGAGGAATAAAGGATAATGAGAAATACTGAAGAGTATTGAGATTTGAAAATTTAGACTACTGCCCATGGGACTATGAGAGTTGCCGAGTTGGGTAGAAATAATAAAATAAACAAATAATGAAATAAAGGTTAAAGTGTTAAGCATAAAGCATTGGATGTAGACATGTCAGTAGAAATAATCAGTAAAGTGACAAATTGACAATTGATTACTGCATTTGATAAAGTAGTAAGAACTTTCAACTGAGAAGGCGTATGAGAATAGTACACTGTACTGCTCACTGCTGTACACTTGATAAAAA
The DNA here is from genome assembly GCA_958450325.1 of Agrostemma githago. NCBI lineage: Eukaryota > Viridiplantae > Streptophyta > Magnoliopsida > Caryophyllales > Caryophyllaceae > Agrostemma > Agrostemma githago. Next base: position 18,265,688 of record OY288241.1, on the reverse strand, counting down.
AATTGGGAAATGACAATTCAGTGTGTAGAAGTGTTAAGTGTAGAATTGATAATTGTTTGATTCATTTTAATTTTAAGATGGACATATCCATCTTTAGAAAAACTCAATTGATTAAAATTTTTGGAACAAATAATCAATTTAATTGAGTATTCGAGATTTCGAGTACGGAGTATAAATACATACTCTCTCGGTCTTTCCGTCTCAGTCATTTGTTTACCTTTGATTAAAATACAACTCACAAATAATATAAAAGTAAACAAATAATCGAAACAAAAATAATATAATACTATAGTAACAAAAATTAAAGTCAATTTTATTTTATGTAGTTCATAATGAGAAAAACACCTACTATTACTGAACTCTTCAAAAGAAAAATGGTGAAACATCGACAAATGCGTCAAATGAACAATCAACGGATATTCCCAACGAGAGAATTGAAACTCCACTTCCTGAAAATAGACCTAGAAAAATACCGAGAACTATGGATCCGTCATCTACTTCAAATGAAATCGAACGAGATCCTGGACTACGTAGACAAATTTGGGAGTATCCACCCGAAAAATGAAATGAGATTAGACGAGCGTATATTTTGAAGGGTTCTTATCAACCAGTGTTTAATCGGAAAGAATACAAAATATCTAGTTCGGGATCTCACGGTCGTCGATTTCAGGCTGCTTGGTATGAGAGATATAAATCATGGTTAGAATATTCCCCTGAAAAAGATGCTGCTTTTTGCTTTGTATGTTTATTGTTTAACAAACAAGATGGTTATAGAGCTTTCACAATTGACGGCTTCAATACTTGGAAGAATGCCTTTGGTAAAAAGGGTGCTTTTCTGTCACATACCGGTGCTGGGCCAAATTCACGTCATCAAAATGTTGAGAAAGAGTTAGAAGATTTTCTTAAATAAGAAAGTCACCTCCCAAATGTTTATGCTAAGCAAACACCCAAAGAAATTGCTATTAATAGATTGCGGCTAGGATCTACAATTAAAGCATTACGATGGTTAGCTTTGCAAGGGTTGGCATTGAGAGGTCGAGATGAAAGTGAAAGCTCCAGTAATCGGAGTAATTTTCTTGAACTTCTAAAGCATCAAGCGTCTTTTAGCACAAATGAGGCAAGTTATGTTCCAAAAAATGCCACATACACCTCGTCAGAGATACAAATAGAAATACTAAAAATTATGGCAGAGAAAGTTAAGCGAGCAATTATAGATGAAAATGATGGAGCACCCTTTTGTATTATTGTCGATGAAGCAGGAGATGTGTCTGGGAAGCAACAAATGGCTCTCATTTTGAGATATGTTGATAACCTTGGGCTAGTGAAAGAGCGTTTCTTCAGCATCATTCAGGTTGGAAACACTAATGCTATGACCTTGAAGAAAGAAATATTTGAAGTTCTATCTCATTATTGCTTTAATATGAGAAACTTACGAGGTCAAGGTTATGATGGTGCAAGCAATATGCGTGGTAAATGGAATGCGTTGCAGGCAGTTGTTATCAGAGAGTGTCCTTATGCTTATTATGTTCACTGTTTTGCCCATCGCTTACAATTAGCACTTGTTGCTGCATCAAAAGAAGTCGTACCCGTTTTCCAATTTTTTTCTAAGTTATCGATGGTTGTCAATGTGGTTCTTGCATCTTATAAGCGAGTTGATCAATTGCGGAATGCTTATTCCAGTGAAATAGAGATGTTGATTGAAGATGGAGAAATCAAAACTGGTGTTGGTTTGAATCAAACAAGCAATTTATAGAGACCAGGGGACACTCGTTGGAGCTCTCATTTAAGGTCTATTATAAGCCTACTAAAAATGTTTAGTGCCACTTGCTCGGTACTCTATAAGTTCATTGATGAAGGGGACACATCTACTGATCAACGTGCACAGGCGGCCACTACACTTGAGACAATGACTTCTTTTGAGTTTGTCTTCATTTTGCATCTTATGAAGAAAATTCTAGAAGTCTCTGAGTTACTTTGTCAGGCTTTACAACGAAAAACTCAAGATATTCTAAATTCTTTGCACCTTGTTGAGAGCACGAAAGTTCTTTTGCAAAAGTTAAGAGACGACGGATGGGAGTCTCTTATAGCAGAAGTTGTCTCATTTTGTGAGAAGCGCAATATAGAACTCCCGGATATGAATTCTATTTATAAATAAAGAGGAGGTCGTGCCCGTCGTCAGCATGATCAAATCACAATTGCTACCCACTATCGTGTAAATTTATTTTATGCTGCGATTGATGTGCAGTTACAAGAGCTGAACCATAGATTCAATGAGAATTCTATTGAATTGCTGACACTTAGTTGTGCTTTAGAGCCTAGAGGAGGTGGACAATATTTCAAGATAGAAGATATATTTCAACTTGTCCATAAATTTTATCCCGAGGAATTCACAGATTTTGAGAAGGAGGAATTAAGAATACAATTGCGTCATTACGAAGTTGAATTATCACGACATGAGGATCTTAAGAAACTCTCAGACCATTGCTGAACTGAGTCAGTGGTTGGTGAATATAGGAAAGATGAATATTTACCCACTTATTTTTTGATTAACGAAGGTTTTATTGACTCTTCTTGTGTCTACAGCAAGTGCTGAACGAGCTTTCTCATCGATGAATATAATAAAGACTAATCTTCGCAACAAGATGGAAGCTGATTTACTCGAGAGTTGTATGATTATCAACATTGAACGAGAGATAGCAAAAACGTGTAACGTTGATTCAATTATAGATGAATTTCGAGACTCAAAAGAGCGGAGAGTCCTATTATAGATAAATTTTATTAGAATTAATTTATGCACTTCATTTGTTTATTTGGGATATATTTTAATGGGTATCAACTATTTATGAAGCTTTAAAATATTTGTACTTATAATCCTGGCTTCGTTCCTGTTTGTACCAAACCAATATGGGGTTAATAAAAAAAATGGAGGGAGAAATTAATTATTACTCCGTATATATTATCCTTTTATTTGAATATATTTTTATGTCTAATCTTAACTTAAATCATCTAGCATTTTTAGTAACTTACTCTCCTGTATAGTTGCACATATGAGACTAAAGTTGTGTTCTCGTGTTAAATAGTACTCAATATTACTATAAGACCAAACCTGACCCGACATGTCCAACTCATTTTTTCGTAGGTCAAGAGTCAATATCTCTAAATCTTGATCTATGACTCGATATTTTAATTAAAAATATAAACTAACATTCAATTTAATGTTTTATCTTTTAATTATAAAAGAATTTTAAAAATTTATTGAAATATAAACTCCATGTGAAGAATATTAGTTTAAATAATTGAAATATAACATCATAATTAAGGAGTATAAAAATAATATGAAGTACTATTAAAATAAATAAGAAGAGGTAAAAAATCGACATTCGAAACTATCCGTATTCTGACCATAATCCGTTTCGGACCCATATAGCACAACCCATAATTAAACCGACCCGTATTCAGTATTTTGACCCGACATGTTTAAAGTTATTTTAAAAAATTATGTACATTAAAAAAATCCGTCTTATAAGGTTAGAAGTATGAATTCTACTTTAAATCAAAATTTATTATTTTATACTATTACTAATAATAATCAATAATAATCAATATAATGATAATCATCTTTACGTGATACATAAGAGCATCCCCATCCATGAATGAGTTTTTCATTCTTTGACATCATTGTGGACATGACATAGGTCCACCCCGACGCGGCCACGCGCGGGTTTGGGTAGGCGAATGAATCTCCATATGAAACGGATCGAATTGAAATTTAGGTCTATGTGGAGTCGCCACCGAATTTTGCGGTTATTCGGAACCATTCGAGCCCACTCTATGTCGTAGTGGTCCTTATACAAAATACGGCCCATTTCCGATGTCAGAGTTTATTGGGCTCGTCCCTTTGCATTTGATACCAATACCGACATTATCGGATATTGTGTATTGAATGACTCTCGTGCGCCAACGGTTTCGGGCATCCGGAAACCGAGGTTCTGAGTAAGGGGTGAGGGTACGTGTTGGGAAGCCCACAAAGGACACCCAACCCCGCCCGCACATTAGCGGCCTCTACTAAGAATTCGAGTGACTTACAATACGCGCGCTAGTTAAACGGGAAAATGATATGCAAAGATTATTTTCCCTAAACATGTGGATGGAATTGAAAAGGGTTTCTAAGTCGATTTAATGCAATTAATTCTACGTCAAAGTGGAATTTTAGCATGTGGGTTCATTTTAGTAAAATAAAATAAACGACAAAAATCGACAAAGGAAACAATCAAACCGTTAGTAACGATGTAACGAGTAATAGATTGAATAAAGATATAGATGTGATGAATGCATGATTTTGGAAAGAATAGTAGGTCACGTGATGGATTAACACGTGTTGACCAAGGTCAAGGAAAGAAAAAAAAATATATCGAGATCTAAAAAAAATGTTTTGTCTAAAAAAAATGATGTTCGAAGAATATTAATAAAAAAGAGCGAAATTGTTTTCTTCGGAAAGTTGATGATTTTATTAAATCGCGTACAAATATTGCGTAATTTGCACTCGACTTAATATTTTCGATATTCGTTGTATTCAATATTCGATTATGAAATCGATATTAAATACTTGGAATAATTTATACTCGATTTTAATTTTGATGTTCGTCATATCCCATATCCGATTATGGAATCGATATGGAATACTAGAGTGAAAAAATAAAGAAAATAATATAAGTCGTTTTAAATTAACTAGCACGATATAAATTTTCTCCGCGTTTATTAATGTCGTAATTAATCCAATTGAATTAGAGGACATCTATATTAGCATCAACGAAAATCGTGTTAATTAATTTATTTGACTAAATCATTAGATTCGACATCCAATTATGGAATTGGTATCGAATCTAATAGATCGACACCTTAAAAAACTCGCCTTGATTCCCTCCGCTTCCCGACATCATAATTAATTCTTGCGAATTGTTTGATGTCGGATCCGCATCAACGGGTTTCAACCCTTATTAAATACAATGCTTGTTTTTGAAAATTAATGTAAATATACGACTAATGATAATGATGCAAACAAAATAAAAAAAATATTGTTTAAGTTAACTTATCTCAATAATCAAATAATCGGGGTATTGGAACAAGCGACCGTTAACGCTGTGTGCAGTACACTTGTATATTCGTGTTTCCTTATTCCGATACCCCTCTTATTCGACACAAATCGATAAGTATTTTAATGTTTTGTATTAGTATTATCGATATTATGATGCAATAAAGGAAAAAAAATAAAAAAGTAAGAAAAAGCGAAGAAGATGACGAGAGGAAGAGAAGAAGGAGAGAACGGGGTTTTGGCACCCTCAACCTACATGTTCTTGTCTCGGATCGAACTCGTAACCGTGGCTTTAACACAAGAGTCTTCGAGGTTTTATGGAGGTTAAGTTATGGTGGCTCGGGATTGATTCCTAAAACTAGGTTTAGGATTTTTTTGCTAGTGTAGAATCGCTAGGGTTTGATTAGGGTTTGTAATAGATGTTGTATGTGTGTGTAGGGTTGCTCTAGGGTTTTTTTCAATGTGTGAAAGTGTGTTGCATGGGGGTGTTTATATAGGCATGGTCATGCACTTTGGTGTCTAGGGTTTTGCCTTGACGGACTTGACCTGATGGCCCGTCTGAAGATGGACTGTTGGTTTTGCTTCTTGAGTTGGACTTTTGATGTTGTGAATGGTTGTTTTGTATGTCTCGGAAACGACCTTGACCAGGGTTGACCCAATCGCAAAAAGTCGGTTTTAATTCCGGTGTCGGTTTTGGCCCAAATTAGTCTTGTTTGGCTCGGAACGGTCCGCTGGGCCTGGATTCGAGGTTGATTTTGTGAGATTTGTACTCTGTAAGTGTGTTAGCCAGCGATTAATGGATTTGAGCCCGTATCCGAGCGCATAGAAGCACGTTAGCGTCCGATCATCATCGGGTGTTTTTTGGAAACTGCCATAGACACCTGGCAGTCAAAATGCGGGTGTCTACAGAGCCCCCACTCTGACTGAGGCTTGGACAAGGCGAAAGTCAGAGTAGCTACCAAGTCAATTAAGACCTGGTAGACTTCCGATCGGGTCGTTTATAGTCCATTAGACTTGCGTAAAGGGCTCGCCAGCCACAAGACAGAAATCATACCTGCGCTTGATGACAGTACCTCCGTGGGGAATTTGGACTTGTCGCGTAAGTCCTGGGTGCGCCTGTGTGTAGGCCCATCCCGTTAGATACCACCGTTGGCTTCCGCTGGGGAGGTATAGTGGGTTGCACGTCCCTGTTTGAGTCGTACCTGTATAAGTCACATAAAATGCATGCAACACGTAGATAGTAAAGTGACTCGCGCTGGGGAAAATGATTTTTTGAAAACTTGAATTTTGAAATCTTGAAAATTTGAGATTTTTTACTCCTAACAAAGATTAGGAAAGTAATTTGCATTTTAAATAGACCGAAATTTGACCTTGTCGAAAAGGATCTTTTTTCGAATGGCTAGATTTGCAAATTTCAAAGTGGAATTTGAAGTGAGAGGCCTACCGACAGACTCGACTCTGGACGTGACCGGACGAGTTGACTGACACGATTGGACTCTCGAGGGGTTGGACCGTGACTCGGTAGGGGTGTGGGCCGCCTAACAAGACTCTTAAGTTGCGCTATCCCGTAGCCTAGGCGAGTGGCAACACGGTCGCACATCAAAACGGGATAGATATGCTATGGGGGGATTGCAGTAGCCTGTAATGGGACTGTTTTAGTCTGGTGCCCTTCCAGATTTCTGATTCTAGGGTACATTTCCAAAGTGGGTGTTGCCTCGAGTCCTGACAGATTCTTGTCTTCGACTGAGCCGAGTACTAGGACACACTACAGAAAGGAGGCTAGATCTGGATTTTGTGAGTGGATGGAGAACTTCTGCCTAAGAGAAGCCCCCGGGACAACAAAGCTAGCTGTTGAGAACATGATGGTGTCGTGACTGGAATGATGGCGCTTTTTGAATGTGTGTTAATGTGGGTGGTTGTGCCTCCGTTGAAAGGCTGCCTACGTATTCACGTGTAGTGAAATCAAACCATGCCGTAGTTCAGTGGACTGGAAGATGTATTATGGCGCCTAGTTTATTAGGGCTTTGTGTGTAACTAGCCATAGCGATGGTGTAGGCTAGGTGTACTCCCAATGATGTCTTGATCAAAGGGCTAGAATGGTTAGGATGTTAATCCTGTGACTGTGAGCGTTCTCCGGGGTAGCCCCCAGAGGTGGTGTGAACTATTTGGGCATGCTCTATGCCGACTGCAAGTTGAGTTCCCGTGTTTGGAGTTGGTAACTGGTTTGGATGGAATTTTAACGAGTTTTGTTCTCGGGATTTTTAACGAGTTCTGCTCTCGGGGAATTTTAACGAGTTTTGTTCTCGGGATTTTCAACGAGTTCTGCTCTCGGGGAATTTGATGTTTTTGGAAATGTGGTGCTAGGAAGTAAATGGCTTTGATGACTCGAAATCTGGAGCTCGGTTCTGTGGAGCTAAGGCTTCGAGGGCTGGTTTGATAATGTGGGATCTGGTTTTGATGACTCGAAATCTGGAGCTCGGTTCTGTGGAGCTAAGGCTTCGAGGGCTGGTTTGATAATGCGGGATCTGGTTTCCATGTCTGGCCCTAATTGTTAGGGGTATCCTATGGAGCTTGAATCCTCAAAATTCCGGGTTGTCTCTGGCCTGGGTCTCGAGAAGGTCTTGAGGGTTGTAATGTGGGAAGGCTGAGTGTGGTGTTAGCTGACCAGCTTGATTGTTACTCCCCTATTGGATGATATGGATAATTTTGAATTTGACCGTACCGCGGTCAAAGGATTTTCACTTGAGTTGACCGTTGACCACGGTCATGGGTATTTGATTTTTGATTGACCTCTTAGCCGTGGTCATGGGTTTTGATAGTTTTGACCGTACCCTGGTCGTGGGGCTTTCCCTTGAATTGACCGTTGACCACGGTCATGGGTATTCTGAATTTTTTTGATGATGACCTGCTTTTTTTTTGGCCTTTTGCTTTTTTCCTCATAGACTTTCGATTTTTTTTGTGTCCAGTTTTCTTTTTTTTGATGGTCTTCTTTTTGTTTTGGCCCTTTCTTTTTTTTGATGGCCTTGTTTTGTTTTTGTTTTTTTACTTTTGATTTTTTTTTGCCCAGTGTTTTTTTTTGCCGGTCAGACTAACACCTAAGGTAGGGATTGGTCAGTCTTATTGGAGGGGTATTTTATGGTGGGAAATGGGCTTGCCTCCCGTCTTGAACCCAAACTAGGAGATTACCTAGATTTGTCATAGGATTCGGTACCGCTCCTTCTACGGGTAGTTATGTGGTTTTTCTATACCAGACACGGAATAGGTAAAAAAAGAAAACACGGGCTCGGTTTCCTGCAGTCATTATAGATGTGCCCATAATAGTCACGTGCGTGTGCTCACAGTGTATGATGGTGTTCATCATGTTCTCGGAAACACATAAGGAATATATATGAGAAAGAATATTGAAAGCTGATTTTATTGAATTTTGAAAAAGAGGACAGAATACAACTGACTCTGACTCTGATTTTGACTTTGACTTCGACTTTGAAGGGAATAGTACATCCTAGACTCGGACTCAGACTCAGACTCAAATCGGATCTGGACTCTCGGATAATGTTGTCATTAGTCGTCGGCTTCTAAGGACTCGAGTTGATGTCCAGTATAGCCTTTAGTATCAACTTCACCCAGATCTTCATTATGTCGAAGATCGTCTTCAATCCTAATGCCCATTTCGGTAAGTACGACAAAGTTTGAAATGCCGGCATACCTAAGATGGACGCGGTAAGAAGGCAGGAGACTGTTGACGAAGGCCTCCACTAGCGTCTTCTCGTTGGGCTTGTTTACCAACTTTACACTCTCGGCCCTCCATCTTTGAAGATATTTAGTGAACCCTTCTTTGGGCTCTTGGGCCATGACTTCCAGAGTACGCATTGTAGTCTGGATCTCGATATTATCGGCGTAGTTCCGAGCGAACTCTGTTGCCACATCATCCCAAGTCGGGTATTTCTTGGAATCGAGCCTGTAGTACCAGGCTTTGGGGTGCTTCTGGAGGGAGGAAGGGAATAAGTGCTTAAACATGGTGGACTTTACCCCTTTGACTGCCATGAAGTCTTTGAAGGCCCGGATATGATGGACCGGGTCTTCGGTACCCTCAAACATAGGAATTCCCGTCAAGTTGAGGTTGGCCGGTAGCTCGTTACTCAAAGGTGAATAAATGCGAGCATTTTCGGAGTGGATTGAGTTGCTTGTTGATAAGTGAATTTGCTCCTCGAGCCTGCGAACAACACTGACCAATTCGGTTATGGGCCCAGTGGACTCAGATCCATCAGCTGGGACCGTCTTCCCTACAGTTCTCAGGCGAGTGTCCAAAGTTGCTTGGTTAGCAAGGATGGAGGTCAGTTGAGTCTCGATTTTTGTTAGGGCATCTTTCAAATCGTCCATCTTGCGTTGGCGTCTGGTTTCGGGTGGCCTGTCTGTAAGAGCACCATGTAATCAGAGAGGTTGCTTCGGAACTCAAACTCACCAAGGCATGGGAAATAGCGTAAGAGGAGGGACGGCCCCAGTTTGACTCGGGTTAGACTCCCCTAAGACAAATGTGTAGGGTACGATTCTCGAAGTGACTGTGATTAGTCATTTCGTCGGAGAATAGCCCCCAAGTGAGGCTAGGGACTCAGATGGTGTGGCATCTAAGTGACTCGAAAGTGGGTTATGTGAGACACGTGTAAGACATGACCCTTAGAGCAACCGTGATTGATCGCCCTGCTAAGGGGTAATCCCCAAGTGGGATTGAAGATTTTGTTAAGACTCGAGTGTGGGACGAGTGACCCTTAGACGTAAGGACCGTGAACCTTTTGTTATAGGGCTATGCCTTGTAAAAGGTTGACTCGGAAAAGACACCTAGACGGGTGACTTGCGAAAGGTGGGCCTTCCTTAGGATTCGGCAAGTGGGCCTAGTACTGTTCGAAGGAAGGTTCACGTGGGACATCCCCAGACATTTTGACTCGATTGTGTTGACGGGCCCTCCTTCGTAAGAGTATGTCCTACGTAGGTGGGCCTTGCCTTAGTCTAATAAGGCGGACTGGGATAGGGAAGAAACTCGTGATGTAAGATCGACGGAGTTTCGACGCTAAAGACCTTGACAACTTAAGACTCAACCCGACACTGCTAAATACGGGAAGTTCTAGAAGAGGGAAGGTTTTGAAAATTGATGATTTTTGAAAAAGGACCGAGTGGACTCGGTGAATGGCCCAAATTTCCGAAAATGAGGACGAAAAGTCATTGGGCCATGAGTTTTGAAAGTTCGAGTTTTGATTTGGGCAGCATACCGGCTAGAAAATAGGCTATTTTGAGTAAAATCATAAGTCCTAAATTCGGTATGTGTCCCGGGTTTTGAAAATTGAATATCTTGAAAAGGAGGATGTAATTTTTGAAAAGTTGATATTTTTGAAAACGACTCGGAAACCAAGTAGCACGTAGTCACACAAGCATTATAACGACGTCATGTATGCTCTACACTAAGTCTCGGTCGGTCTGCAAGGGTCTATACCAGTGTACATAGTCTAGACGTTGATCGGGACGGACTCTCTAAGTCGAGTTGAGCTTAGAACATGCCGCGAAACCCACTCGAATCGACTATGGACACCTTTTGACATATCCATGTTGGAGTACATCAACGGTATAGTGGGACGTCGGTCACCAGTACCGGCCCGGGAAAATATGGGTTATGCATGAACCGTAGAACTAACACGCGTATTGTATTTGTCAAACGATTTCTATTCGAGTCTCACCCTGAGGATGCCGATGGTAAGTCACACATCAGTTAATCCCCAGCGGAGTCGCCAAATTGTGGACATGACATAGGTCCACCCCGACGCGGCCACGCGCGGGTTTGGGTAGGCGAATGAATCTCCATATGAAACGGATCGAATTGAAATTTAGGTCTATGTGGAGTCGCCACCGAATTTTGCGGTTATTCGGAACCATTCGAGCCCACTCTATGTCGTAGTGGTCCTTATACAAAATACGGCCCATTTCCGATGTCAGAGTTTATTGGGCTCGTCCCTTTGCATTTGATACCAATACCGACATTATCGGATATTGTGTATTGAATGACTCTCGTGCGCCAACGGTTTCGGGCATCCGGAAACCGAGGTTCTGAGTAAGGGGTGAGGGTACGTGTTGGGAAGCCCACAAAGGACACCCAACCCCGCCCGCACATTAGCGGCCTCTACTAAGAATTCGAGTGACTTACAATACGCGCGCTAGTTAAACGGGAAAATGATATGCAAAGATTATTTTCCCTAAACATGTGGATGGAATTGAAAAGGGTTTCTAAGTTGATTTAATGCAATTAATTCTACGTCAAAGTGGAATTTTAGCATGTGGGTTCATTTTAGTAAAATAAAATAAACGACAAAAATCGACAAAGGAAACAATCAAACCGTTAGTAACGATGTAACGAGTAATAGATTGAATAAAGATATAGATGTGATGAATGCATGATTTTGGAAAGAATAGTAGGTCACGTGATGGATTAACACGTGTTGACCAAGGTCAAGGAAAGAAAAAAAAATATATCGAGATCTAAAAAAAATGTTTTGTCTAAAAAAAATGATGTTCGAAGAATAATAATAAAAAAGAGCGAAATTGTTTTCTTCGGAAAGTTGATGATTTTATTAAATCGCGTACAAATATTGCGTAATTTGCACTCGACTTAATATTTTCGATATTCGTTGTATTCAATATTCGATTATGAAATCGATATTAAATACTTGAAATAATTTATACTCGATTTTAATTTTGATGTTCGTCATATCCCATATCCGATTATGGAATCGATATGGAATACTAGAGTGAAAAAATAAAGAAAATAACATAAGTCGTTTTAAATTAACTAGCACGATATAAATTTTCTTCGCGTTTATTAATGTCGTAATTAATCCAATTGAATTAGAGGACATCTATATTAGCATCAACGAAAATCGTGTTAATTAATTTATTTGACTAAATCATTAGATTCGACATCCAATTATGGAATTGGTATCGAATCTAATAGATCGACACCTTAAAAAACTCGCCTTGATTCCCTCCGCATCCCGACATCATAATTAATTCTTGCGAATTGTTTGATGTCGGATCCGCATCAACGGGTTTCAACCCTTATTAAATACAATGCTTGTTTTTGAAAATTAATGTAAATATACGACTAATGATAATGATGCAAACAAAATAAAAAAAATATTGTTTAAGTTAACTTATCTCAATAATCAAATAATCGGGGTATTGGAACAAGCGACCGTCAACGCTGTGTGCAGTACACTTGTATATTCGTGTTTCCTTATTCCGATACCCCTCTTATTCGACACAAATCGATAAGTATTTTAATGTTTTGTATTAGTATTATCGATATTATGATGCAATAAAGGAAAAAAAATAAAAAAGTAAGAAAAAGCGAAGAAGATGACGAGAGGAAGAGAAGAAGGAGAGAACGGGGTTTTGGCACCCTCAACCTACATGTTCTTGTCTCGGATCGAACTCGTAACCGTGGCTTTAACACAAGAGTCTTCGAGGTTTTATGGAGGTTAAGTTATGGTGGCTCGGGATTGATTCCTAAAACTAGGTTTAGGATTTTTTTGCTAGTGTAGAATCGCTAGGGTTTGATTAGGGTTTGTAATAGATGTTGTATGTGTGTGTAGGGTTGCTCTAGGGTTTTTTTCAATGTGTGAAAGTGTGTTGCATGGGGGTGTTTATATAGGCATGGTCATGCACTTTGGTGTCCAGGGTTTTGCCTTGACGGACTTGACCTGATGGCCCGTCTGAAGATGGACTGTTGGTTTTGCTTCTTGAGTTGGACTTTTGATGTTGTGAATGGTTGTTTTGTATGTCTCGGAAACGACCTTGACCAGGGTTGACCCAATCGCAAAAAGTCGGTTTTAATTCCGGTGTCGGTTTTGGCCCAAATTAGTCTTGTTTGGCTCGGAACGGTCCGCTGGGCCTGGATTCGAGGTTGATTTTGTGAGATTTGTACTCTGTAAGTGTGTTAGCCAGCGATTAATGGATTTGAGCCCGTATCCGAGCGCATAGAAGCACGTTAGCGTCCGATCATCATCGGGTGTTTTTTGGAAACTGCCATAGACACCTGGCAGTCAAAATGCGGGTGTCTACAATCATTTATTTTGATAATCAATATAATGATAATCATTTATTTTGACATCAACACTGAATAGTATTTTTCGTAAACTTTGTACATTTAAGTTAAAAATTAGTATCAATTCTCGATACGTTTTTCCCATTATAATTTTGCATTTTAATATCCCGGATCATTATTTTATAATTGAATTTTTGATATAATAAAAATAGCTCTTACATATAAAATGATATTAATAAAATAAAATAAATTAAACAAACTCCTCCATTTAACAAAAGAAAAGTTTGCATTTGAGAAATTAATTCCCAAGCTCCACACTCAACATCCACATGCTCCTCTACCATTGGTCTACTTGTCACCCCTTCTATTCTCCATCTCATTCGTTTCAACGGATGAAAAATAATTCTTCTTGGGGGAGAATAATCTGTCCATGGATAGAGGATGAATTTTTCTTCATTCTCTCCCAAGAATGGAGAAAAATACATGGATGAGGATGCTCTAATTAATCAATTTTAAGCTAATGCATTATTGTTATTGTTATATATAATATGACCTATTACCCGTATATCGTAATGTAATTAGTAATTAGTAGACTTGTGTTGTTTATAAAAAGAATTTTACTTTCACTCATAATCTGTCTTAGGTTAGAATCCTACTTAACCTAAAGATAGGCCCAGCTCTGCTGAGTTGGCGCGCCTCAGAAAGCTGGAAAACCCTCTCGGAGCTTCCTCATTAATTGGGTAGAATTGTCAATTCACTTAAACCAAATCACATCATTTGCATATTTTAAGGGCAAGATTGTCATTGTCTATTCCTAAATATAAAATTATAATTATATTATTGTTTAATATCCACATAATTCTCTATCATACACACGTTAACCTATAAAATTAACTATATGTTAATTTATTTTAATACTAATATAAATATCGTTATGTACATATATTATATATACTATATACTATAAGTCGTATACAATTATGTTTATATCTAGTAAAAGCTAATAAATTTTTTTGGAGGTGTATATATATTTACGTATATAATATAATAATATATAGTATTACTGCATATATAGTACGTATATATATCGTATTAAATATTTTCGTACATATTTTGGAAAATAGTACATAGTTCACATATAATACGTATATAGTTATGTTTAATTATATAATATGTTTACGTATATTAAATGTTTACATACATATTTCGAGAGATACTATATATGACAAACGTATGTTTCGTTTTATGGGCCTTCTCTATTCTCTTATAATATTTTCATATAGTTTCCAAAATATTATTTATACCATAATACGTATATATGGATCACCTCTATTATCGATCACGGCTAAAATAATATACGTATATATTTTAAACCATTCAATTATGGATCGTTTATTAAATTCACTTGGTTTACCATATACAATCTAATACGGATTCATTTAGCCGTGATGTTTGCCCATTTCAAATTCGTGATTGATATACTACTAAATATTTACCGCCTATTCCTATATTTTTTCAACCCGAATATTCCTTGGTATCAACATCGAAAAAGATATTCTACGATTTCATTTCCATGATAACGGCATTTTGTTGTGGCATATGTTAATTATGGATGGTTTATTAGAATTTATGTACACGTCAAATTCTTAAAAGATATACTACGATTTCGTTTCCATAACAACAACATTTAGTTTGCGAAAACACATATTTCGTGGTAGGGTATATGCATATATACGTATATGATATATTATATTGTATATATACGTATATGGTATATATATGGTTTCGACCTTCTCTATTAGAAGTTTTGTACATGTCAAATTCCTAAAAGATTATTCCTTGGTATCAATATACCATAATCCCGTGTTCACATTGTACACCGAAAATATATAAATACCACTTCTTATTCATTCCTTAGTCTAACATTCCCAAAAATCTCAGTCTTTCTATACAAACTTCCAACCTATTCGCACAATGTCGACCTCTGACCTAATTAACATATCGAACCTCCAGCAAGGCAAGCGTCTTAAGGAGATGGTCGTCAGGGTCGTCCATCGCTGGACCCGTCCTGTGATGAAGGACAGAACCAAAACGGATTCTATCGAGGTTCTGCTGATTGACTCCGAGGTACTGCGTTGCTCATTATTTTTCTGCTACGATCTGTCGTTTTGTTTATATACGTATATCGTATTAAATAATTCCGTACATGTTTTAGAGGGTAGTATATAGTACATATATAATACGTATACAATATGTTTAATTATGTAATATTTTTACGTATATTAAATGTTTACATACATATTTCAATTCGAAAGATACTATATATAACAAACATATATTTCGTTTTAGAGTATATGCATATATACGTATATGATATATTATATTGTATACATACGTATATGGTTTATATTTTGTTCACATAATCTCTATTCTCCTATAATATATTCATATGGTTTCCGAAATATTATGAAAATATTCGAAATTTTAATTTAGTTATTCTCTGTTTTTAATCTTCGTATTGACATTCTACATAATCTTTTATGTTCGTCTTCATATTATTACTAAAGTCTTTCGTATCCGAGCATTGTACATTTAATTGAGACACAGTACTGTTTTTTTATTGTATTCTCTGTTTATTTTTTTCATGTCGATATGTTATACATTTATCTCGGGTTGTTTTATCCGCGAATAACGATCGAGTCGAACAAAAACATTTATGAGCGCAATTAATATATCTCAGTCTAACTTTATCTTTTTCCAGAATGAAATCGTGCAAGGTACTGTGCGTCGTCAGATTTTGAGCAAGTATTCAGATTCACTAGATGTTGGTGTGGTCTACATCATCCGAAACCTCACGGTTGGACCCAATATCGGATTCGACAGAGCTACTCCCAGCAGTGTTTGTCTACAGTTTGAATACTCGAGCAAGGTTGTCCCTTACGACGGACAGTCCTCTATACCACTTCACGGTTTTCGGTTTGCTAATTTTGAGGATATTGTCAATGGTCGTGTTTTGACGACTCACTATATCGGTAAACTACATTCTTTGTTTATAAAACCTTTTTTTTTCGTTACCATTCTATAATTTTTTTGGTACCAGGCTAGTTAATGTTTGCCAAATAATTTCAGACTTGGTCGGAAAACTCTTTGAGATCGGCCCGGTGAACCACACGAAGAACGGATTTGAATACCGTAACATCAAGCTTGAGGATATTAAGTACGTGTACTTTGTAATTTGAACCACAAAATTGCCTTCAAATAATTATTCTGATACCGTTTTTCCGTCCATGCTAGCAGTATATATATTCGATCCCACTTCCCACTATCTTTTCGTCGTTCACTAATATCATCTGTACATTATTTTTTCACTCTTTCCATTTAGAATCCGTGATTGTTGGATGTAGAGCTCATTCGTTCAACTTTTTTTGTACAGCTGTTGTCAGGTCTCCTGTACTTTGTGGTCGCCGCATAGTGATGTCCTCCCTGAACTTATAAGCAAGCTTCCGAATCCAAGTCAATCCAAGGTTGTTGTCATCAAGTGTGTGGAAGTGAAGAAATATGACCGTAAGTATTAACTGAACGACATTGCATCGTCCCTTTCTCACCGTCAGAACATTCATTGCTTATTTTATAAATCCACTCATAGACGTTCTTATGTGCAATGTCGATTTCTGCATTAGGAATGTGGAGGTTGCAGACCACTTACAACGCCACGTCCTTCCATTTTGACGTAGACATACCCGAGGTCGCTGCCTTTTCAGACAGGTACGAACTATTCCTACCATGTCAATCGCATGACTCCGAGAGTATTTCAATCTTGATGCCACTAATATACCTGTCAATGAACATTTATTGACCGAAGTATCTCCTTTTCGACGTTCATCTAACTCTTTCTTCATACACAGCATTTTGACCCCCGCACCGAGCAACTCTCCTCAGATTGTTCATGTCCACGATGATGACGAGGTCAACATCATAAACATGGATAACATAAAGACGATAGCGGAGATTAAGCTCAATGATATGGTAAACCATGTCCTGTTTCGCAATAGTTTATATCTTCCAAGCTATATACACAATTAATTAGCAATATTCTGCGACACTACCTAACTAAAATAATTTTCACAGGCTGGTGTATTCTACACATACG
Organism: Agrostemma githago; assembly: GCA_958450325.1. Taxonomy (NCBI): domain Eukaryota; kingdom Viridiplantae; phylum Streptophyta; class Magnoliopsida; order Caryophyllales; family Caryophyllaceae; genus Agrostemma; species Agrostemma githago. The sequence continues at coordinate 18,248,360 of OY288241.1, read as the reverse complement.
GTCGCATAATCGACCTTGACTGGTCATCGGGTTGGTATTATAACAGTTGCAAGACATGCTGGGCGAAAGCCACAAAGAATGAAGAAGGTCGTTGGATTTTTAACAGGACCGGTTGTGATGGTAACACCCGTGGTTATGCGTCTAGGGTACCGAGGTTGTTTTTCTGATATACTACTGACCGTCAGTTATTTAGATGTATTGCCTGCCGCTCAAACTCACAAATATATGTTCCTTTTGTTTTTGTGCACAGGTTTCAAGTCAAGTTTGTTATATCTGACTTAGGCGATGACACGGTTAACTTCGTCGTCTTCGACGGACAGATAACACATTTCATAAACCACCATGCCCCTGAATTGATTAGTGCTCTCGAGTAGGTCCGTAATCCGTTGCGACATTCCCATCTTACAGCCGTTTCCTTTTTTATAGATATATTCAGTGCTAACTCTTTAGATATATCCCTATTTACGATAAATGTAGGCTTGCGAACCAGATTCCATCCTCACTGAGCTGGAGTTCTTCATTGACAAGACATTTGTGTTCAAGGTTGACATCACTGAACGCTACAACGTTCAACAGGGATCTAATTCGTACACTGTTGTAACCATGAGTGATGATACAAATCTGATGGAGTTTTGGATGAAGACGTGCACAGAGAAATTTAAGGTGTTTTAATCGTCTCTAAACATTCCGCACTTATTCATTCTTATTCTACTTATCTGTCTACGGCTCAGCTCTTCTCCATGTTTATACTCAACAGCGTGATATGGTCGCCCTCAAGAACAGCACAGAACAAGTTGCCATCATTACCGAGTCTGCAATGGTACCGTCATACTAGCGCAATCCTTGCCAGTTTTTCACTAATTATTTACCAGCTTCATCATACGTGTCTGATTTCCGAGCTTCTATGTAACAAAAACAGATTCAGAACCTGAAGAACAATCCTGTTATAGATGACGAGGCTGTATTGTCCAACATTATAACCCCCGTCAATCAGGTCTACTACTCACTCTTTCCCGAACATGTTTTTCCACAGCAGCATTTCTCCCGAATTCCATCTCACTCATTTTTTGGCTTTGTTTTATTCTAAGGTCACTGAGGCATTTTCTCCGCCGTCCACGTCCAAGTTGACTCCACTCAAAAGAGTCCTCCCTTTTACTGAGTGCATTATTGATGACTTATCTACAAATGATGTGGGATCAACTTCGAAGACAATTGATGAAGACAAGGTGGACAAGCCGGTTGCATAGTCCCAGCTCTGTTTCAATTTCATCATTTAATCTAGACAAACTTAAAGTGTGTTCATTTCATTAGTTTTGGAGACAATTTTATTAGTATTTGCAGTGTGTTTTGGCAGTTACTATCCACGCCGTAATCTGCCAAGTAGTATTATTTGCATTTTATTTTCAGTCATTTTGAAGACAATTTAGCTTGCGTTTCTGTTTCGAAGCGCACCAATAATTGACATTGTCTCTGTTCTACTTTGGATCTTTGACTCGGTTGTACTGACAAACATCTAATCGTCCCCGAACACCATCATCTACACAGTCAAACACTCATTCGAAATTACTGATACAGTGCCAACCAATATAAACTTAATGACAATTTATATCTAAACTGTTCTGAGAGTAGTCCTCAAGCTACACAACCTTCAACCAAGTGTATCTTAACAACCAACTCATGGGAACTTATACATCTTGGAATCTAACCTTGAAAACTGGAATATTTATTTTGTTATTACGAAGATTTCTTGAGGATATTTTTAATATACATTCACATTTTCGAATGTCGTATAATAATCCTATCTTTAATACCCTCGAAAGTAATTGTGAATTATATCCTGTGTTTATTGTAAACGAATGCCATAACAACCATATCATAGCCGGAATACACGACAGTGCATTGTATTATAATAAAAATTTAATATTTAATATTAAATATTTCAGATATTTTCCCTTACCTATTATTGTATCATATATTATCATTATCATACTTGATATTTTGGGTCAAATATATTCAATTCATTCGATGATAACATTGCATATAACGATTCGCTTTAACACGGTAACTTTCTTTCCTTTATTTAGATAACTGATCATACGTATACGAATAGACTTATAAAATCTTCCATCTAAGGATATGTAATGTTCATATTCCGAACCGTTTATATTGAATAGGGATAACAGTTGCACAACACTTTCCTATGAATTACTGATATTGAGTCTGCATCGTTGCACAGCTATACTCTTGATCGACATTTATTATGGATCGTCCCTCCATCAATAAACGAGCTAAGATCGTAAATTCAATTCAACGCCAAGTTGAAGACATAGGTATGATGCAGTTCTTCTACTCCGAAATGTACAATTATTGTTCAATACGGTATTCTATGCAACGTCGTACTCATGATATTGACCACTTACAGAGAGTATACCCCAAAATCAACAACCAACATCCAACGAATATGTAGAAACAAATAGTTCTCATCAATCTGTTCGAAGAGGTAAGCGAAGATCAAGTGGACTCATACTTGGGGACATATCCAATCGTAACATGGATCAGCCGGTTCAAAGAGATATACATTTTCGTGAGCCGCTCGCCGAAAAACGTAAGTAGAGTATGTAGTCATTGTCGTTTGTTCTCTGTACTTTGTTGTACTAATAAGTCAGTCGTTGTTCTGGCGTCTAATCATATTCAACGAGATCAAAATAGTCTTTCCTATATCATCTTAGAGATGACAACGCACCGCAAAGCACACAAATTTCTTCTCAGGCAAAATGCACTTTGAAAAAGAATAAAATTTCCGTTGGCAAGGGAAAACAACTTGCTGCAAAAGGTACATCCATTTCAATGCATTGCGTTATTTTTCATTAATCATAACAATTCGTCATTCAGTAGTCTTCTTTGAGACTAATACCTAAGTTGTGGGTATATAACTGAGCTAAATTACATACCCTTAACATTAGCATCTTATTATATGTCTGTCAAACATTACTTCGATAGATATCTGCTCGACGCGGTCAGAGTCTTATAGTTTGATGTCTTCAATATTTGTTATTTATGAATTTCAGAGACATTTAGTGAAAGTACCCCCGAGCGAGCAACTCCTTTAAACTGTAGCACGTCTACATTACATGGAGTCTCCACACAAGGTGCATTAGATATATTTACAAATCGTGATTTTTTTTTGTCTACATATTTGTTTATAACTGTCACTGTCTTTACAACTTTATTACGTTGTTTCGCAGAGCAAAATCGTGTTGCCGTTGCTACTACTCTTCTAATTAATAGTCTATCTTCGAATAATGATATTCAGGCATCAAATCATGCTCGATATAATCTTCCCCTACTCAACCAAACCGGTGACCAACCAAAATTTATTTTGATTCTTCGTACATTTTATCATCGCGGTGTATTCATACTTTTGTCAACATATGCGGTATTGATGTGACACCTTTGACGTAACTATTACAGGATTGTCCCTGCATATTCAGAAATATGTCAATCGTTATTATACGGCACAAATAAAAAGGCATGACCGTAGACGTATTGTCAATGATAAAAGGGCAGCAGTTACTGGAAACACTCCCGTTGTATCCTCGCACCCTATTTTTGGTACGCAAGTTGATCAGCGATGACGGACTAAACTTGCCAGACATAATAGGCGCGTTCTTCAAAATGAATTCAAGGCGAGTCGGCTAACATTGACTCCCCAACCATCGGCTGTTTCAACTCCAGCTTTTTCTTCATCAAATGGTTTGTTTCTCACCTGTTACAAGCTATGTTTAAACGTATATATTGCATTCATTCACCAGGATATTATCTTTGCAGGTACTGCGTCCAACTTAATAATTCAAACTCCCTCTCCTACCTTCCAGAGTTGCGTCACTGCTGCATCAGCGTTGTCTCATCCATCCATTCATGAGCAATATGATAGGGAAACAGTTATACACAGTCTTGCGAGAGACATCTTCGGCGCTGGGTCGTCAGCATCTCTTATAGAGGAACACCAACAATTGAATGAAGGTTTAGGTCAGTTGAAGCAATTCAAAATATATATGCATGGTTCATTTTTTTAGTTCACACATTACATAAGGCAATGACTGTTTTACTAATATTTACTAGAGTGGGAGGGTTACGTGGACATCGGTGACCCAGAATACTCTTGTCGTAAGTGCACGGCGCAGTTGTGGTATAATGAAAGGGATCGTATGGATCGAAAACCGTTGGAACCAACTTTCACAATGTGTTGCAAGGATGGCATTGTAGAACTACCGTACCTACAAAATCCTCCACAACTTCTGCTTGACTTACTCACAGATCAACACCCTAAAAGTGGTCACTTTAAGGACAACATTCGCAACTACAACAATGGTTTTTCAATGACGTCCATAGGGGGAAAGATTGACCACAAAATTAACAAAGGAAGGGGTACATACACCTTCACACTGAGTGGACAGAACAGTCACCGTATCGGCAGCCTGTTACCTCCTGAAAACGAATCCCCAAAATTCTGCCAGTTATATATATACGACACCGAAGAAGAGATATCAAATAGACAAAATGCATTGAGGTAAGTCGCAATTTCAGATACAGAATAGGGTTATATAGAATCTCCTAGTACTTTATGCAAAATATGAAATTCTATCACTAACAGTTCATATAAGAAGAACACTTGGGATTCGCAGCTGATGACAGATCTAAAAAGGATGCTCGATGAATACAATCCTTTGGTAAAGTGTTTCAGGATGGCAAGGGATCGAATTAGAAATGCTGCAACTGAAGATGAGGTTAGACTAAGACTTATCAGTGGCAGGAATGTTGATGGCAGGATATATAATTTGCCATCCGTTTATGAAGTTGCAGCTCTTATTTTTGGCGACATTGAGGACACAATAGATAGTCGGGATATCATTGTCGAGGAGAGATTTGGGAAATTGCAACGAATTTCAGAACTTCATCCATCTTACCTGTCCCTTCAATACCCATTTCTTTTCCCACGTGGTGAGGACGGTCCACGACTAGGCATTGCTCACAGTGAACAGTCAATAGCTTCATCTAAAAATCCAGAACTGGAAGAAATAAGCTGACGCTCAGAGAATGGTTCGCATTTCGTATCATGGATAGGCCTGCTGACGTCGAGCCACCAACGATATTGAACGCAGCCAATCTTTTCCAGCAGTTCTGCGTCGACGATTACACAATGGTTGAAGCTCAAATACTCTTATATTTTAGACTCAATCAGCCTAAATTGAGATCAGAAAATTACAAACGTCTAGCTGCGTCAGTTGAGAGCGGGGTAACCGAACCTGGGTCGTCTGGCGCACGTTACATTGTTCCGTCAAGTTTTCTTGGGGGAAAAGGGTATATGAGGGAAACTTATCAGGATACCATGGCCATATGTAGGTGGTGTGGTTACCCGGATTTATTTATCACATTCACCTGCAATCCCAAATGGCCAGAAATCACCAGATTTGTGAAGTCCAAGGGCGTACGTAGTGAGCACAGACCTGATATCCTTACCAGAGTTTTTAAAATGAAACTCGAGCAATTGATCAAGGACTGCAAGGATGGACTAATATTTGGTAGAACAAGGGCAGGTAATGCTATAATCACATGTTTTGCGTTAACTATCAATTTTTCGTTGGATTATTAATCAGAAATGCTGCTTTATATCACCTAGAATATTTAGACGAACTATCAATTTTTTGTATGTATTTATTACACCTTACCTGAATGCTAGGCGTAGCTAACAGTATCTTATCGAACTATAACCTCTTTGTCAATCTATTTGTTAACATATCTCGCGCTCACGATTAATTTCTGTTCCGCTATTTGTCACAGTTGTATACACCGTTGAATTTCAGAAGCGAGGTCTTCCTCATGCCCATATTCTATTATTTCTACACCGGGAGGATAAGTTCCCTGTCGCTGAGGATGTGGACGGTATCATCAGTGCTGAACTGCCGGATAAAGATGAAAATCCGGTCTTATTCAACGCAGTGTCTGAGTTGATGATACATGGACCCTGTGGTCCTGCAAATCCCAAGGCAGTTTGTATGAAGGATGGAGTATGCACCAAAAGGTTCCCGAGGCCATTCAGTGACCGCACCACTGTCGACGGGGATGGTTATCCAATATATAAGAGAGCAGACAATGGCGTTACTGTGGATAAGGGGGGTGTCCCAGTTCACAACAGTTTCGTTGTTCCCTACAACCCGGACTTACTTACGCGTTACCATGCACACATAAACGTAGAATGGTGTAATCAGGGTAGGTCTATCAAGTATCTGTTCAAATACATAAACAAGGGTTATGATAGAGTTACCGTTGGTGCATCAGTCAGAGGGAAAACAGGCGAGGTTGATCATATAAAAGAGTACTATGACTGCCGTTACATATCTCCATGTGAGGCCGTTTGGAGGATATTTGGTTTCGATATACATTACAGAACTCCTCCAGTGTTACGCCTCGATTATCATCTTCCGAACGAGCAGAATGTTGTCTTTAACGACGACGACCCGTTAGAAGAAGTCATGGCTCGATCAGGTGGGGCACGTACGAAATTCACAGCCTGGCTTGAGTACAATAAAGAACACCCTGATGCCCGTGACCTTACATACTCAGAATTCCCGAACAGATATGTGTGGCACGCCAAGGAGAAGAAGTGGGCTCCGAGAAAACAAGGATTCACCTTAGGTAGAATGTTCCATATGAGTCCTACAGGTGGTGAGAGATATTATATGAGAACTCTCCTCAATTTTGTCAGAGGTGCTACTTCTTATCAGGACATCAGAACCGTTAATGGCATCATTCACCCGACTTTCAAGGACGCTTGCTACGCCCATGGGCTGCTCGGCGATGAGAAGGAATACATTGACGCTATAGAGGAAGCAAGCTACTGGGGATCGGGATATTATCTTCGTAATCTATTTGCCACCCTTCTTTTCTCCGGTTCCTTGATTAAACCGAAATATGTTTGGGAGAAGACTTGGCATTTTTTGAGCGAAGATATACTACACTTGAGGAGGACTCAGCTACTTAAATATGGTGATATTTTTATCTTTTCTAAGTTGCATGAAATTTATGTTATTTCGGTGTGCTCTCATCTAATCCTATGTTTTTATCTCATTTTTCCACTAGATTTACCGATGAGTAGCGAAGAGTTACAGAATTATGCGCTAGCAGAAATAGAACAAGCACTGCAACGTAATGGGTGTAGTTTACGGAAGTTCGAAAATATGCCTTTCCCAGATTTCGAATTAGCATCAGTCCATACAAACATGCTTATTTCGGATGAACTCTCATACAATCGTGACGAGCAGGCTGCAATTCATGACAATTGCATGAAATCTTTAACTGATGAACAGAGAAAAGTCTACGATGAAATAATGGGCGCAGTTATCCGTGCTGATGGGGGTTTATTCTTTCTATACGGTCACGGCGGGACCGGGAAAACATTCATATGGAAAACACTATGTGCTGCTCTCAGAAGGAAGGAGGATATTGTTCTACCTGTAGCGTCCAGCGGTATTGCTGCAATTCTAATGCCGGGTGGTCGGATAGCCCACTCTCGATTTAGCATACCGATTAACATTGAAGAAAATTCAATATGTCCCGGAATTAAACCCGGGACGGACCTCACTGCACTTATACTACGAGCTAAACTCATTATATGGGATGAAGCACCCACGGTTAATCGGCATTGTTTTGAAGCCTTGGATCGTAGCCTACGCGATATAGCAAGGTTTGCACCGGATGGCGACATCGACCAACCCTTTGGAGGTAAAGTGGTCGTTCTAGGTGGCGACTTTAGGCAAATTCTTCCCGTTGTAGCTAAGGGAAGCCGCCAAGACATTGTCCGTGCATCTATATGCTCATCTCCCCTCTGGAGATATTGCAAGGTATATATTCTCTTACGTACATCATAGACGTATATTACTTTTATTTCTGTATAACTTGATTATACCTTAGTCGACATGTTTTCAGCGTGTACACTGTCAGTGAATGTATAACAGTAGGTTCTCTTTTTTCCCGTACAGATCCTCAAATTATCTCGGAACATAAGACTCGCGTCAGGACAAACCGAGAAGGAGAATGCAGAGTTGCGTGACTTCTCAGAATGGATTCTGAATGTCGGGGACGGAACTGCTGGCGGTCCTAATGACGGGATAGCAGAGATAAAATTACCCGAGGACATTATAATTGAAGATGAAGGAGATCCAGTATCATCCATTTTTCAGTCAATATACCCCAACCTTGACCACAACCTCAAGGACACTGAATTCTTCCATGAAAGAGCCATTCTAGCACCAACAAATGACGTTGTTGAAGAAGTTAATAAGTACATCCTTTCTCTAATTCCTGGTAATAAGAAAACGTACCTGAGTTCCGATGAAATTAGTAAAAGCGAGACAAGTATTATAATTCGTGACCTGTATTCCACTGAATTCCTTAACACGATTCACTGCTCCGGACTACCTAACCATAGAATAACGCTGAAAGTTGGATGCATAATTATGTTGCTGAGGAACATAGACCAGGCCAACGGACTATGCAACAGAACTAGATTGGTGGTGACGGATTTGGGTGATAGAGTAATTGCAGCAGAAGTTATATCTGGAACGACCAAGGGACTCAAGGTCTTCATTCCAAGGATCACTGTCGACCCATCCGACGAGACGAAGTTCCCCTTTAAATTTCTTAGACGACAATTCCCGATTGCAGTCTATTATGCAATGACTATTAATAAGAGTCAAGGTCAGTCACTCAAACACGTTGGACTGTTTTTACCTAAACCGGTTTTCACGCACGGACAGCTGTATGTTGCTATATCAAGGGTAACAACCAGGCGTGGGTTGAAGATATTAGTTCCATCTGCCACAACAGCTTTAGATGTCATCACTCCCACCACAACGAACGTTGTCTACAAGGAGGTATTTTCTCATATCAGGTAGTCATCGAGGCAGCACAATTCCTAATGTTGTCAGATGTTTAGTCGGACAATAGTTCATCACACAACGTTTCTATAGTCTACTGATGCATTTTCTTATGTACACTTACATCCATTTTGGTTCGCTCTTTCAGAAACGGCACACTTGTTCTGAAATTTTTCGCTTTTCAAACAAATATGCTCTTTCAGATACGTGATATCAATTACATCTGCAGCTCATCTCAAAATATTCCCAACAGCAACAGCAACTCACTACTTAATAAACCCTAACGATTAACAATTTTTGTTTATTTAGCATCGACCGAGACTTAGTATATTTGTTCGGGTTATCGCATTATGTTATCGGTAGAGAGTACGAGACAGTATCGTAAACAACGGTCTATAACCACCCGATTATATTACATTGAAAACATGGATGATTATTTTACAGACACACTAGCAATACATAGCTTACAAACTGTCTACACGGTTATTACATAGGTTGGATATAAACTACTGCAGAGTCGACCACATTTTGTAGAGGTCGAAATCATCATTGAACTTCTAACAATGTAGTCACCCGACTACGACAAACCAGTTGGACTACCCCGTACATATATAAGTAGTTAACAACCAACTAATGACAGTAGATGTACTTATAAGTACACATATAACTACCGACATAAAAACCCGCTGGCTAGATAACAACAAACTACTGACAGTGGATATGCTTACTGTCTACCATAACCAAAAACCTGCATACAGTAATATAAGATACTTAACACATTTCGATAAGAACATCAACACTTCAATGACAGACACCAAGTACCAATTCAGTTTGTTTGGTAGAACCCGGGGCAGTGGGACGTCAGGACATTCATGATGCACGCATAAACCGATGTATCATCTTCTCCCGCATCGATGTAGCCTAGCGTCTTCTCTATCTCGGGCACAATTCTCAGGCATGTATGCTTCATCATTAAGTGCTGATCTTCCTTCTTTGCCACCCATACGCGAGGACCAGCTGTTGTGTACAGCTCCCTTTGGTAATCAGCTTTCCCCTTGCCCACTCTCTCGAACGTCTTCTGCAGCTTAAATGCTTGCCTGTAGCCATCCTCACCATCCTCAAACTCTAGGACTACAGCCCTTAGGAAGTTCGGGTTATTCCATGCATGGCGAATCTGCCTTATACGATACCCCAACCTTTGCAGCTCATCCCTCACACAGGTAAAGCTTTTTCCGATGATTCTATTGGGTTTTTCTACAGAATAAGGCATATTATGCATGACACAGGTAGGAGGATACACATACTTTTCTCCCATTGATGTATTTATATGTTTATATTTAGTTTTATTCTGATTTGTGCCTTGAACTTTCCTACTCACCACTTCTTTTATAGATGGAAAGGAGCGAAGCTTATCATGCAGTTTTCACTATTGCTTTGGACAAATGTCAAGGATGCTATACAATTGACGTACTTACTTGCTCAGCTAATGATGTTTTCATGACTAAATTTCTACTGCAACTCTACAAGTAAGTAAAAAAGCTAGCATGTGAAGCTTACCCATACAAGCAACAATCCAATCTAGAATCTTTTCTTTTTTCCAATGCTATGACATGGTGAATTGACAATCCAAGCTAGCATGTTATGGTGTTATTATTACAAATGAAGAGAGGCTGAAGCAATGCATGTAGTACACTTATTCGTTTTCTTCGTCAACAGTATGTTCGATATATGAAACATATCGTAATGCAGTAAGTACCTTATTTGAAGTATATTTCGGTCGTTTCGTGAAATTTACCATCGGTGCATGTGTTAGACATCGATAATACTCAAGACGGTATAATGGGATTTATTTTCATTTACAGTATTGACAAGAATTGTAGACTAATTTTATAGCTTCCGTACATTTCATGATTGCCATTTGTCGGTCATATCTATAACGTAATAGGTTGAACTATATTATTTATTATATTTAATGTTTTATATTATTTACTCAAAAATTTAATATACAACAAAAACATAAATAACCAATTTTGATTTTCCTTACATTTCGGTTATCTAAATCGTTACTTCACATATTCCTTTTTACTTACTTATTTTACTTTTCCAAATAATGTCATCTCAACTATTGACGTTATTATTTGTTTACCATATTGGGACGTGCTTCATCATTCGCAACTTTAATCCGTAATGAATACGTTATTTCCTATACTCACAGTCTCCATTAGTCATTGACAAATTAATTGTTCAACAATGACCATGTGAAGCAATAGGGTTGATTTCTTTCAAATCTTCACTTTGCAAAATACGATCATAGATACACAAATCTATTAGCATTACCTTCCGAATCCCGTGATTCTATCTACGTTGTTTTATTACACCATATTGTATTTTTTTGTATACTTCGCCTCCTTTCACGTCCATATTTGATATAATTATTGACGTTATTATTTGATAAGTGAGTCCACTTATCATAATTGAGTCTGTGAGTCCTCATCTCAACCCTTAAATTAGTGATAGATTAATAGTTAAGATTGTTTTGTCAATTAAAGAAATAACTAACTAAATCTTGGTAATATTTTTTTTCTCTCTCCTCCTTAATTATCTTAATGCAAATCTTCTCTCTCCCTTCAAATTTTTAACTGCATCTTTCTATCACACAACAAGTGCGTCGTTTCAGCTTCGTTTTCACCAAAAAAAAAACCATCATTTCGCTACTGCCATGTTACTCTAACTCATAAAATGTGTTACTCTAATTCATGAATTGTGTTACTTTAACTCATAAAATCTATTACGTTACATAATAATGTCTTACAAAAACCAGTACGTTGCAAAATGTATGTTTCTATTAAAGATACTCCAAAACAAAAATTATAAAACTCCATTATAATTCTATTTTTTCACACCTGTTACTCTAAGAACTTGATATTGGTAATCAAATTATACTCATAAATTGTGTTACTGTAACTCATTATGTATGTTACTCTAATGCATAATGTGTGTTATTCTAACGCATAATGTGTGTTATTCTAACTCATTTTACATCAATAAATTGGTACAAGAGTTCCTACTGAATCAACTTCATTACAATTCCAATGTTTCACACCTGTTACTCATAATTTGTGTTACTGTAACTCATTAAGTATATTACTCTAACGAATAATGTATGTTACTCTAACAATATACTATCGTACTAAGAATTCTGCTTCTTCATCCTCCTCGTCCTGTTCTTCTTCTTCTTCATCATCATCGTCAGAAGCTTTGATTTAATACAACCACCGCGCCATCTTTTCGTTGTGTATCTCCTGACATCGAATCCACAAGCCAATGCGTAGATTTTATAGAAGTTTACTGACTCATCCACGTCCTTGAAGATCTGCCCTATGTATGGAGGAAACTCTCACCCACATTCCTACACCATTCATGTGCTTTTGCGTCTACTGAAAAATAATAACAGTGTGAATAAACGTGGCGAAAAAGAAACAATCAGAACTTGAAATTTGGATTAAAGTAACAGATGACAAGAATTAAAATAACAGATGAAGTGCATTGAAGTAACACTGGATTCAATTAACAGAGGATGCTCCATATTATTAGCAGTATCTTTCTTTTTTCTTTTTTCTTTTTTATATGGCGGTATTCTAAATCTTTTTTGTCACTCTAATGCATTACAGTAACAGATGAAAAGAACTAAAGTAACAGATGAAGTGCGGTAAAGTAACATTAGATTCAATTAACATTATGTGCATTAAAATAACAGGGGTTAGCCATTAAAATAACAGATTGTGTATATTAAAGTAACACAGTATGTGCATTACAATAACTCCATATATTTGTTCGTGCATAAAATTCATATAATGATTAGACCTTCAATAATATGCATTTTCCATACTGTAAACTTTAAAAGCTAATAATATGGAGCATCCTAATGACGCATTATCTGTATAAATTAGAAACCAAATACTCACCGTTTGTGTATTCGAGGATTTGCATATCCGACATCGAATGAGAAATTTCAGCGTCGCGAGGAAGAAGTTAAATGATTGAACGTGTTATTAAGTGGGTTGATTGAACGTAAGTTGTAACCGCGCGAAGAAGATGAATGATTGAACGTGATAAAATGAAATGAATAAAATTAACAAAAAAATCTGTAAGCAATATCGAAAACTCACCATTGTTGTACTCTACGATTTTCTTATCAACAGTTGATGAAGATGTCGCGATCATTGAATTCATAGAACGGGATGTCGAGCACAGATTGATGGGAAGCATTTTTTTAGGTTTGATGATGATGAACGTAGTAATGTGAATGAATGAATGAATAAAGTGATTTACTGTTTCCTAAAATTATGGGAGTTATTTTAGGAAACAGTATCTCCCCCCCCCCTTTTTTTTTTAATGCAAATCTTAGGGCAGTTACTCTTTTTATTTGTTTCCTATTTTGTTGGCAATCACGTCCCACTATTATAGGAAACAATATTTTTTTTAAATATGGCGGTTTCATATATTACCATGACACTCTAATCCGTTACAATAACAGACGTTAAGTAATAAAGTAACAACTTTGATAAATTAAAGTAACAGATCATAAAAGTAATAGAAGTTTGTCATTACAGTAACAAACATTCTACACTAAAGTAACACAGTATGTGAACTAAAATAACCCAATATCTTTTGTGTGCGCAGATATCGTATGATGAATATGCAGTTCAACGTAAAAAAGTAGAAACTAATAATTAAGTATCATCTTAATGACTCCCATGTCCTTTCCAGTATAAACTACAATGCATATACTCACCGCTTGTGTATTCTACGATTTGCATATTAGCCATTGAATGGAAAGTAGAAGCCGGATTGATCGAACGTATAATGCAGCAGCGCGACGAAGACGATGACTGACTGAATGTGGTCTTGATCGTGTGGTTTTAAAGTAAATGGCAGCGGTGCGAATAAGAATGATGAACAAGAGAATGAATGATTGAATGAGCGAGAGAATAATGAAGAAGAAAGTGATGGAAACAGAATTGATGAACGAGATAATGAATGATTGAATGAATGAGAATTATATGTTACTCAAATATTTTCCTTCCTATTTTGATGGAAGCAGTATCTTTTTTTTAATAATATAGTGATTGATCTCGTCCCTTCATCCATCTCCCATCCAACGGATGGGATGAGAACTTAGGGACTCAATACTTATAAGGGACTCTCTCTCTCTCTCTCTCTCTCTCTCTATATATATATATATATAATTACTAATATGTTTAGTAATTATATTATTTATCTTTTCAAAACGTTTAATATATTTTCATTTTCGAAAATTGTAATTATTAATTAATTATTGGATTTTTCTACGTTGTACCCTCCTGTTTTTCCATTTTCTACCATGTACCCCTCCTATTTTCAAAACCCCTACTAATACCCCTGTAGTTGATTAACTTCATAAAACGTGACCTAATCACAATTATCCGTTTAATGCTCCGTTAATTACATGGCATGACAGTGATTCTAGGCTATGACATAACCACTTTTGACGACATTGTCTTGTATTCTCTCTATTTTCCCCAACTTTTCCCCCATTTCATTAATTTTCCCCATTTTCCTCATTTTATACATCAACTTCTTATTCTTTTTTACCTAATTATTTTCCTCCACTTTCACCCCAACTTATTCTTTAGCTTAAGATAATGATATTTTATTGAGTTCTAACGAAATTAATTTAATCACATTAATAAACAAAGCATTAATGTTGCACTTAAAATAAAGAGTGAAAGAATTATGATAAAATGAAGAAAAAAAAATCAGAAATTATGCATGCAAAATTAAAATTAGAGAAAACATAGGAGATGGAGATGGAAATTAATTAAGCTTTTTAAGTAGAATAATTGTAATTAGGTCACGTTTAATGAAATTAATCATCTACAGGGGTATAAGTGAGGGTTTAGAAAATAGGAGGGCTATATGGTAGAAAACGGAAAAACATGAGGATACAACGTAGAAAAACCCTTAATTATTTTAATATATTTACGTCATATAATAGTAGTAGTAGTAGTAGAATAAGATTTTAAAAAAGGCAGAAAAATGTAATCATATTAAATGATTGTACATTTTAAATTAATCGGAAATATATTAACTACTCCCTCCGAGTTCCTATCATTTACCCATTTGCTTTTGGGTGAAAAATAAGGAAGAGAAAATGAGTGGTTAAAAAAGAAAGAAGAAAGAGAGAGAAATGGGTGGATAAATGTGAACCACACATTTATGCCCAAAAGTAGAAAATGGGTAAAAGATCAAATTCAGCCCAAAAAGAAAAATGGGGCAATGTTAGAAACTCGGAGGGAGTATATTATATAAATATTTCAAGAAAATGAAAAATGCAAAATAAAAACAAAACAAAAAAGTTTCTAAAATCAGGTTAACTAGACTAAAGTTAACAATTAACTAAAGATGCAAAATTACTAATCTAACCCTAGACTAATCACCTTAGGGTTGACACGTGGCGCGATATGATTCGCTGTGTATGAAAATTTTATACACCGCGTGTAAGTGTAGCCTTTTCGGTAATGGTACTGTATAAATGTACCGCATAAATAAGAATAATGCAAGGAACATAATTCTTTCAGTATTAAATTAATTAAACTATACTCCCTAGTCCCTCCCATTACCCATGATCTCCCCCTTTCCTTTTTGGGCTTAGTACATTCATCTTTTTTTTTTTCTATTTTTGGGTTGTACTTTAATAATTTCTTTATTCTTTCTTCAATTTTTTATTCTTTTGTTCACTCACAAACCCCGCCATTAAACTCCACCATATTTCCACTTTATACCCCACTTTTTCTTACTTTAATCAATTCTTTATTCTCTTCTTAGTTTTTGTGCCAAAAAAAGCGGGAAGATCATGGGTAATAGGAGGGAGTATTGAAAAGGGAGAAAAGCATGCTTATGTTGGAAATGTTCAGTAACATATTTGTGATGGCTCGGTAAATCCATTGTAAAAAATTAACAATGGATGAATTGCATTGATGAGGGATTTTGTAGGGTAAAACCAGGGGCGAATCTAGGATTTGAGGATAGGGGGCACAAAAAAAAAAAAATCATGGACGCTATCTCAAAAAAAATACATCAAAATATTTAAATTTCATTGTCAATTTTACATACTACTATTAAAAAAAAATTACCATATAAGAAAAATCTAAAGCTATCCGACGAGGATTCATATCTTGAAAGCGCCTTATAACATCATCATCCCTAACTTGTGCTAAAATATCTCTTTCAATATAAGGGGTATGATTAAGCAATCATTCAAAAAGTTGTTGGTCAAACTATTTCTGAAATACCTCACATTGACTGAAGATGTCTTGTTATGAGCTTAAATGACTAGTGCTTAAGGGATTAAAAGTACTCCCCATATCAACAAAGTGCACTTTCTTTTCTGGTCATTCATGCAAAAGAACTCCACAGTTAAGCGTGCTTGAGTGGGAGTAATCTTAGGATGGGTGGCCTCCTGGGAAGGTCTCCAGGATGCGCATGAGTGAGGTCAAAATGCGCTGGAAAGGACTCGTATTGGTATGTGGGACCAGTACAGAGCCTGGTGAGCTACCACGGCTAACATTTCCGGTCCTAGTTTGGGCCGGGGTGTTACAATTTCGCATATTTCTTCACATACTTCATGGACAAGAAAAATCTTTCCACACTTGCTGTTGCCACCGGAAGTATCAACACAAGCTTCAATAACAAATAAACACGTGGATATGCAACATGTTTCTTTGTCTCATCAAGCATAGTTGAAAGTTCATAAAGACTCTTGATATGATTAAACTTTGAATCCCTTCGCATATCACTTACAAAAATATCAAGTTCAAACTTAAGTGTTTGGATATCAACGTCATCAAACTCATTAGGATAGAACTTTGCAAGTGTCACCAATTCGTCCTTATCGAAAGAATCAAACATATCAACGGGACTAAAAACAAGTCATACATATTAGCATCTCCATGCTTTTCTCATCAAGTCGGCTATCTAGTTCTTGGAGTTACGAATCCAAAACACTTATAAACATGTCAACTCAAAATCGGTGTAAGTTTGTCACATTAGTAAGGTGACATCTTGATCTTCCCGGAGGAGCATAAAAATCGGTCATATTCGGGACTTCAATCTTATGTGTTTCACAAAATTTAGAAACCATACTAAGAAATTGGTCTCATTCATCATTCCTAAACTTTTCCAAATGCTCTTTAGTCAAATCAAGAATAGTCATGGCATTTACAATGTCTTGATCTTTTCTTTGTAATGCTTCACATAAAGAGTTGGTGTATCCATACACTACCTTCATTAGATGTAACTTGAAAGCAAACTCAAAAGATTTAAGGCAACTCATCCCATTTACGGCTTTAGCACAATCATCGGCGAATTTTGCTTCTTTACTAAGTATCTAACAAACATCAATAAGTGTAGCATATAAAGACATGACTCTAAAAATTGATTTATAATGTGACCCCCACCGAGTCTCCCCCGGTCTACTCAAACCAAGTTCTTGATTTAATTCTTTACCACTTTTGTTTTTTTGGTAAAAGGTAAGTATTATATATAAAATCTCGGTCATTTCCTTGTACAAACCATGACTCACAATTTGAACCAATACATAAATCAATTAACCAACAATCATTTCTAATTAAGTATACGATCAAAAAAATTAGTCTCTATAATTGTTGGAATCCTCATCTTGTAGCTCCTAATCCGGTCTTTTACCTCACGCCTGATTTGCTGTACTATGCTCTTTGGTTGATGCACACACAACGTTAACCTGCAAATATTACGTTCATGCAAAATATGGTAGATCAAAGACACAAGACATGTATAAACCACTTGCTTCCATAATAAGGGACCGGTGCCTCCATTTCCTACACCAACCGAGTATTTGCCCATTTATAGCCCCAATCCCTAGCCACTCCATCACCAACTTCAAACAAACCTTACTAAAATTGCACGAGAAGAACAGATGAGCATGACTTTCATTAGTTTCACCACACAGCACGCAGGTTTGCTCCACAATAATCTCAAATTTTATCATTCTATCTGTGGTAAGCAAACGCTGCTGTGCATACAGCCAATCAATGAACGATTGCTTTTGTATGTTCATCCTATTCCACACCAAGAAAGCCCAATCCACCTTACTTTGATCCCCCTGCAGCCAGCTATATCCCGCATTCACTGTGTACAGCCCACATTGTTGCAGCCAGCCATCCTCTACATATGCAGTTTTAAACACCTCATTTACTTGACATATTTTCCCCCATGTCCAGCTACTCGAGTATGTAGGTTTATATTCAGTCCAATGCTTCCCTTTAAGATAAATGGAATGAACCCATTTAACCCATAAATGATCAGCCTTAGATGCTAACCACCAAGTATACTTCCCAATGTTTGCTTTATTCCAAATGTTGCCATCTAATATACCCAGCCCGCCATTCTTCTTTGCCTTGCAGCATGTGTTCCAATCCACCAACGAAGCTTTCACATAATTAGCCTGCACTGCCCACAAATAGTTTCGACAAATAGCTTCGATCCTCTTCATCACCCCACTTGGGAGCAGAAAAATTCGTGCCCAGTATGATTGAATATGAACAAGAACCGCTTTTACTAATACCAATCTGCCTGCATAACTCAACTCTCGAGCTCCCCATCCCCGAATCCGCTCCACCATCTTCTCAATGAGTCTATTACAATCCTCAGGTGCAATGCGTTTATAAGAAATGGGAATGCCAAGATATCGAAACGGGAACGAGCCTTGACCAAAGCCTGTAATGCGCAGCATCATACTGGCAGTAGCAGAACTTACCCAATTCATAAGTATTTCAGATTTGTTCTTGTTAATTCTAAGGCCAGAAGCTCTCGAGAACGCCTGGAATGATTTCATCATTACCCCAACGGACTCTCTATCCCCTCGACAAAAAAGTAATATATCATCCGCGAAACATAAATGATTGAGCCTCACCTTTTTGCATAGCGGATGATACCTGAATCCATCACAATCTGCTGTAATAGATAAAATCCTTGTCAAATACTCCAAGTATAAAGTAAAGACAATGGTCAACATAGGGTCTCCTTGTCGGAGTCCTCGCTTCCCCGGGAAAAAACCAAATTGAGCACCATTCAATGATAGTATGAAAGACGTGGTAGTGATGCACTCCATTATCCATTGAACCATCATTGGGGCAAAATTTAATCCCTCCAACATTTGTCGTATAAACTCCCACTCCACGGAGTCATATGCTTTACTTAGGTCGATTTTCATTATACATCTGGGCGAGCAACATTTCCTATTATATAGCCTAACAATGTCTTGGCAAATGAGAATATTATCGACTATATCTCGCCCCTTTATAAAGGCACTTTGATTCTGGCTAACAAGACTAGGCACCTCCTCCATCAACCTATTGCATATGACCTTTGTGATACACTTGTATATCATGTTGCAACATGCAATAGGCCTGTAATCGGCTACACATTCTGCCCTCTCCTTCTTCGGTATAAGAGTGAGTATTGTTGCATTGAGTTGTTTAAGCATCTTTCCATGCTTAAAAAAATCCTTTACAGCTTCAATAACCGTCTTACCCACAATTGGGAACGCATCCCTGAAGAACTCACTTGTGAATCCATCTGGACCCGGGGCTTTGTTTGAAGGGATATCAAAAAGAGCTCCTTTGATTTCTTCCTCAGTCACATCTCGACACATTCTTGTAGCATTTTCATCATTCAGAATCCTCCCCCCTCTTATTATCCTCTTACTAACTTTATCCGTTGCCTAATTCCTACCCAGAACCCCTTCAAAATGCTTCAGGAACGCATTTTCTATATCTGCTGGATTCGACCAAACATTACCCATCTCGTCCTTTATAGAAAACACCCTATTTCTTGCTCTCCTGCCTTTAATCACACTATGAAAGTAAGAAGTATTATCATCTCCCTCTTCAATCCATTTGCACTTAGCTTTTTGAGCTAGAAAGCTTCTTTTGGCCTCCTCAAGACTCCTGTACGCAGCCGCTGCAACCTTCTCATCATTCTGAAGTTGCAGGTCTTCAGAAGCGTTGTGTAACATCCTCTGAACTTCAAACAGGTGATGCAAAGCAATATCCGAAGTATGCTCGATGTTGTAGAAACTCTCACGATTAAGCTCTTTTAAAGGATATTTTAGACTATACATCTTCCTTACTAATTGAAACATTGGTGTTCCATCAACCATCTTTGCCCACCATTTAGCAACTAAGGGAAGAAACTGCTCATCCTTTACCCACATATTAAAGTACTTGAAATTACCCTTCCTCCTGTACTCCTCATTCCATAAGTCAATCAAGCACGGGCAATGGTCATACAAGCCTTCCGGTAGGAATTGTATTGACCCATTACTCATCTCAATCATCCATTCATCATTTCCAAGCACCCTATCAATCCTACTGAAGATCCTTACCCCTTGTTCGTGTTTATTATTCCAAGTAAAGAATGCACCTCTAGCTGGCATATCTCTTAGCCCATAATCATCATTACAACTTTGAAACTCTCGCGGTTCCGCTGCCGTTACCGTAGACCCTATTCTTTCATCAGTAGCTAACACGTTATTGAAATCTCCTGTCACCAGCCAGGGACCATCAACAACCAAATTCATCTCACGCATAGAAGCCCATAGAGGCTGTCTATCAGTACCCCTATTCTTTCCATACACCACAGAATACCACCAGCTTACATTCTTCGATAGATACGTCACATACGTGTGAACCACTTGTTCCTCACACTTCAACACCTGAACCTTAAACACTGCTGGTAACCATAGCACCCATATGCGACCACCATTACAAATATCATTATTAGTTACTAGATCCCAATGCTCTCCTAATCCCTTATGGACTTTGCTTATTGAATTACTACGTACTCTCGTTTCTAATAAACCATATAACCCAATCTTATTATTATGCAAGAACCAACTAATTTCTTTTTGTTCGATCGGGTTGTTTATTCCTCTAACATTCCAAAAGCCCACGTTAGCCATGATCCCTCATACTTGAATCACAACCATTGACCTCGTTTATGGGTCCAAGCTCAACTATTCTCCCATTACTTTGATGGAGCGAGGAATTTAGTGCATCATAGAAAGATTTTCCAGCAATACTGAAACCTCCTCTTTGCTGCTGTGTCACTTTAATCACTGCCCGAGCAGGTGTGACTGTGGATATCACTCCTTGCACAGGCGTTGGGGTAACCACATCAGTCTGAATCACAGGCTCTTCGGTAACCTGTAACACCTGCATCTCAGGTTCTGGTGGCTTCTGTGCAGCAGCAACCCTAGGTCGCCATTCTCTCATCACTTTCCCCTTCCTGCAGTCTTTCGTTTCATGTCCTATTCCTTGACACTTAGTGCATTGGCATGGTTTCCACTCATAATGCACATTCATATTCTGCTGTATGCCAAGTTCATCATAGAAATATATAGTATCCGACAACTTCTCACCAAATTTCACCTCCACCATGACCCGAGCATAACCAATAAACTTCTTTTCCTTCGTTGCAACATCAGTGTGAATAGGCTTTCCCACCAATCCAGCTATTTTGAAAAGTGCATTTCCCCAGAACTTAATATTCAGCCCATACAATGGAATCCAGATTGGTACTTTATCCACCCCTTCCTTCTCAAGCTTGCAAGATGGAGTCCATTTCTTTACAACTACTGGTTTGTTGTCAAAGAAGAAAAACCCCCTCCGCAACACTTAATCAAGCTTTTCCTCAGTTTTGAATTTAACCAGTGCGACCCCATTTGGTTTGAACGCTATCTTCTCAATATCCTTCTCACTCCATATTCTCTTCAAAAATCCATCCATGACATTCAACGGTGGGTTTGCCCCCAGTACATAACAAATAACAGAGTTAACCCAAAATTCAAGCTCACCTTTAACATCATCGTGCGTCAGGTGCAGTCCTCCCGAGTTCCCTTCACTATGATGTCTTGCTGGTACCTCTTGCCATTCTGATCCCGGTGCCCGCTCAGTAGCCATATCTTCTAACTCCTGATGATCAAAGGCAGCTTCTTCATCCTCATCATTCTGCACTTCTCCTTCTACCATACCTTCAGTATCATCTAGAAGAATTCCTTTTCCTTTATCTCTTGTTACTCGATCTCTCTTCTCACTTTGATTATTATTTGACGTATTACTAGTAAATTTTGTGTTAATAAATTGATGTTTATTATTTTGTTTTTTTATGTGATTTACTAATCCTAGATCTACTCTTTTTTGATCCTGCTATTATTGAATTCAAGAAAGATTTTTCTAGGATTTTTCTTTACCACTTTCACTTTCACCCACTCGATGCTAATGCCTCCAAAATCTTATCCGCTTGAATATCTCTAACTTTCTCCAAATGTTTACAAGAATATCCAATATTATTAAGCACAACTCCAAGATGAAGAAAAAGTCGGCACAATATATATTTTCTCTAGCAACCGCCATTAATGTCAATTGAAGTTGATGAGCAAAACAATGCACATAATATGCATATGGACTATTTCTCATTATCAAAGTTTTCAAACCATTAACTTCCCCTCTCATGTTACTAGCTCCATCATAGCCTTGACCATGGATGTTTGACTTACTTAAAGAGTGAACACGAAGTAGTTCCTTAATTTTCTCAAAAAGTGTCAAATTAGTTGTATCTTTCACATGCACAATCCCAAGAAATCTCTCACAAAGTTTACCATTTCTATCAACATAACGCAAACAAAGAGCTAATTCTTCCTTATGAGACACGTCACTAGACTCATCGGCTAATATCCCATAGAAATCACCATTAAGATCTTCAGTAATAAGCTTAGTAGTTTCTTGGGCACAACATTTAATTAGTTTTTTTTGAATGGTTGAGCAAGTAACTTGGTGGTTACCCAGAGCCTTAGCAAGAACAACTTTAGCCACACTTTCATTGTTTTTAACAAGCCAATCCAAAAGTTCAGGACAATTATCCTTATTAATTGATGTTGCACTTTCATCATGTCCCCTAAATGCCAGTCCTTGTCTCAAAATATATTTTAAGCAAGAAAGAGAGCATAACAAGCGAGTTTTATATTGACTCCTAGTTTCATTACTTATTTTCTTAACTTTCTCAATTATTGATGCTTGCTTATTAACAAAAAAATCATATTTTTCTTTAGGCACATTGTGAGCACTACCAACTTTCCCAACATGTTTTCCAAATCTCTCTACCGCATTTTTCCAATTCCTATACCCCCCCAATCTCAAACTTATTTGCCTTCAGAATACTTGTAGGAACTTTGAACAAAAAAAATAAAAGCAAAAGGCCGCATCATTTTCCTTACCATATTCAAGTCAATCATAATTATCATACCAAAGACCTATAAAACGGTGCATTGTCATACCTTGTGAATTTTGAGGAAAATCGTCCTTATGTCTAGGTCTACATGGACCCTTTCCTCTATACATCTTACTCACGACATCTTGATCATTCACCGGGTAAGATGATATTGGCTTACGTTTTCCTGAATCATGTGGAGGATCAAGAGGGAGAACATTGTAATGTTCACATTGATTACCCTCTTGCTCACTTTAATAACCCTCTTGAGTTAGTGGATTATCCGTTTCTTCATTACATTGCTCACTTTGATTAACATCATCTTGAGTTGGTGAAGAATTAGCCTCGTTATTAAGTTGTTCTTCTTGATCAGGGTGATTTGATGGTAGTGAAGGCATTTCATTCTGAGATTCCAATGACGATGGAGACGATAATGTTTTTTTTTTTACTTCCGACTCCACAAATATGCTATACCTTTGCTTTTCATCATCAATCTATCAAAGAAACCATTTTTACATTACTAAATAATGTACATGATGAAAAACATCCATAATTCCCCAAATATAGAAATTAAATCCATATAAGTGTCTCAAATTACCCAAATACATGATGAATATCATCAATAAGTTCCCAAATACGAAAATTAAACTTAAATAAATGTCTCAAAACTGAAATTACATGTTAAAGTAAATGGGTGATAAGGTGATTTAGGGTTTGAGAAAAAAAGAAGAGATATTCAAACTTTAAGAAAACTAAGTAACAACTAAAAATGCACAAATTAATAACAAATTGATTAACAAATCTAATTCATACAAATAATAAAAATTGAAATTTGGGTAAAATTGATAAACTTACTCTAACTAATTGGATTACAGGAACTGAGAACCGGGACCGACAGCCGGTAGTGAGCAGAAACGCCGGCAATAGAAGGCCAGTGGGGGCAGCGTAGTGGTGGTAATGGAAGCCAACAGGTGGTAGGGTAGGGTAGGTGGAAGGTGATTGTAATTGGTGATTTGGTGGGGTTTATTTCTTTTCTCTCTCCCTCTTTGTGTGCAATGAGAAGATTATACAACCAGTTCTACATAGTTCTATGTACAACTGATTTTAAGTTTTATCACAAAGGTTTCGAGTTTTATTGTAAACTTTATGAGCTTTGTGTAAAGTTGTCGAGTTAAATCACATAAATGTTTAAGCTCAAAAACTTACAACTCAGCTCAGAAACTTTATAAACTCAATAAATATTGTGGACGTCCGTCCGCACCGACCGACGCCCCACACGCGAGACCGACCCGGTTTTCATCGCGGCGGCCACCCAAGAATCCCCTTCCGATCGGGGGCCGGTCCGATCTCGCGTTTGGGGCGATGTGTTGGACCTCGATTTGGATGACGATTCAGACTTGTACTAGACGGGTGAAGGCGCCCGTGTTTCCGCTGGAATCGATCGAGTCGTGGCTGTAAATGTTTAAAGGCCGATATGTTTGGTAAGGCGACCTTTTTAGTGAACCGAATTCGTTGCCAATTTGTGGAGTCACCACCGAGTCAATTATGGGGACTCAGAAACCGTTCAACTCAACTTTGATCCTTATCTGGCTCAAAGCTGAGGGGCACGGGACCTAAAGATAAAGACTTGTACCCTTAAGCCCTCCATGCCTGGAATGACTCTCATTGACAATGGTTTCGAATATCCGGAAACCGTCGCTTCTGAGTAAGGGTGAGGATACATATTGGGAAGCCAACGTCCGCTAGACATCGACACCTAATCTTGCCCGCACGTAGCAGCCTCTACTAATCAATCGGTGGGCTGATAACTTTGTTCCTTTGTTGTGGCGGAAGTACGGTAACATCCATTATTTTAACCCTATACCTTTTGCCATGTCGGTTGTTTAAAGACAAGTAAGTTTTGTCGTCGAAGTAGTTGTGTTTACATTCTTTGCATGCGATTTCACGTGACAAGCAGGCCGTGAAAAGATGCACATAGGAGAGTAGAGAGTACTAGTATTATACGTATTATCAAATCAGTTTTAACGTGATAATACGGATATTAGTCTTTCTCGTGGTATACCTTACCTGGTATTCTACTTAAGATTCGTCTGTTCGGTATTAATAGGGATACGTCGAACCGTGTATGGCGAGCACCGGGACTAATACGGAACCCGACCATCGCTTTATTCAGTTTTAGCTTGTTTACGTTTTGAATTCCGTGTTAGGTGATTTAGCATGCGTTTATAAGGTCATAAAATCAATAAATCATACGAAAGCTGTAAATGCGAATATAAGTAAATCACGTAGTGATGAGTTGCACCCTCAGAGTATACGCTAAACGGGACACGATGCATAGATAGTTGAGAACTAATCTTGGAACTACTCGGGTCTATTTAGGGTGTTTTAGTTTTTATGGTTGAAGTTGGGACGTTACGTGTTTTAGTACGTGTAATGGACCTAGTGTCCACATTTGACATTATTGTAGTGCATATTAAAAGTACAAGAATGTAAAGTTTTCTTTAGATGACAAGCTAGTGACGGTTCGACTTCGAAAGACGAATCCTCCTAGCTCGTCTGGTGATTTCGGCACAGTTTCGTAACCGTTGGCTCTTCCTGCGGCTAATCCGGCAGAACTCCATTACTATTTGCTGGTTCCGCGGCTAATCCAGCAGAACTCCGTTGCTAGACTCGTAGTAGCTAGTCGAACACAGGCACCTCGGGATCGAGTGGGGTGCTCGAAGGTGAGGAGTAGCGTCGATTTCGCTTATCGGGATTACGATCGAGTGAATCGTTTGCTTTGGGTGTCGGAGTGCGAGCCCTTAGCGAGAAACTCTTAATGAGTAAAGAGAGATGGAAAGATGAATGTGTGTCGAATGAATGGGGTGAAGGGGGGGAATTTATAGTTGTTTTCGGCTCTCATCACCTGGATAGACGCCTGAGACCAGACGCACCAGAACTCAGGCGCCCGGGTTCATGCGTGTGAGTCCTAAGACGCGCGAAGTAAGGCGTTCGGGATTTTGAAGAAACGATTTTGATACTTTCGAAAACCGAGAGTGTACGTATTATTTGTGCCTTGGAGATTAAGCTTCCCCCCCTCCCCCCGACCTAGTACCGTTGCGCCGAGTGGGCCTTAGGTGCGCATCCCGAGGTTCGCTTGGCGCGGTGCTGACTCGGTTCGTATTTCGGGACCGACTCGGGGTCCCGGTGTCGGAATTAACTCTAATTATTGTCTATGTGATCGTAATGACAAGGCTAAGACTACCTTGATGTTAATTTAATTTTTTCAAGTAATTATTTGATCCATTTTGTAGAAAAACTATCTAAAACATCGCGATCTTGCGTCGCGTTGCGGTCTGATCGTCATCGGGTGTTTGTTGGGCACTCCTGCAGCCACCAGGTCCAAATCTGGGTGTTTACCGAAGCCCCCACTTTGACTGAGGCTTGAACAAGGCGAAAGTCAAAGTAAAGCCACCCAGATCAATCGGGGATTACGACCTGGTGGCTGTCCGGTCGGGTCGTTTTAAGTCCGTTGGAC
The DNA here is from genome assembly GCA_958450325.1 of Agrostemma githago. Lineage (NCBI taxonomy): Eukaryota > Viridiplantae > Streptophyta > Magnoliopsida > Caryophyllales > Caryophyllaceae > Agrostemma > Agrostemma githago. The sequence goes on along the minus strand of OY288241.1, from coordinate 18,221,561 downwards.
TACGTGTTGAGGCTCGCCAGCCAAGGCTTAGAAATCATACCTGACGTCCTTGCCTGTGGTCGCCTATCGGAGCCCGGGCCCGTGCTTGGCATCTAGTTCTAGGTTCGTCATGCTCATGTGTTTCGCCTTTTCGGATGTTCAAGAATCCGTTCGAATTTGTATTACCTTTTGAGTGCGTATGACGCGTCAAGCGTGAATGTGGAAGAAAAAAAATGTTCGTATGCGTCAATATTCATTTGAAAAATTGCCTTCAGGATGCCTATGACCCGTCGGGATCGATAAAATAAAATGCCTTTGGGATGCTTATGACCCCTCGGGCTTGAGAATAAAAAATAAAATGCTCGAGTGTGTCAGTATCTACTCCAACAATTGCCTTCGGGATGTCTATGACCCCTCGGGCAAAATACGTTTGAATGTGTCAACATTTGCTTAAACTTAAATTGCTGTTTGCTGTGCCTCCGAGATGCCTATGATCCCTCGGGCAAAATACGTTTGAACGTGTCATTATCCGCTCAAACTTAAATTGCTGTTTACTGTGCCTCCGGGATGCCTATGACTCCTCGGGCAAAATACGTTTGAGCGTGTCAGTATCCGCTCAAACTTAAATTGCTGTTTGCTGTGCCTTCGGGATGCCTATGACCCCTCGGGCAAAATATATTTGAGCGTGTCAGCCAAACTTAAATTGCTGTTGCTGTGCCTCCGGGATGCCTATAACCCCTCGGGCAAAATACGTTTGAGCGTGTCAGTATCCGCTCAAACTTAAATTGCTATTGCTGTGCCCTCAGGATAACTAAGACCCTTCGGGCAAAATACGTTTGAACGTGTCAGTATCCGCTCAAACTTAAATTGTGGTTGCTGTGCCCTCAGGATAACTAAGACCCTTCGGGCAAAATACGTTTGAGCGTGTCAGTATCCGCTCAAACTTAAATTGTTGTTGCTGTTGCCTTTAGGATAACTAAAACCCTTCGGGCAAAATACGTTTGAACGTGTCAGTATCCGCTCAAACTTAAATCGCTGTTGCTGTGCCCTCAGGATAACTAAGACCCTTTGGGCAAAATAAGTTTGAACGTGTCAGTATCCGCTCAAACCCAAATTGCCTTTAGGATAACTAAGACCCGTTAGGCTCGAAAGTGTTTGAGCGTGTCAGTATCCGCTCAAACCCAAATTACCTTCAGGATAACTAAGACCCGTTAGGCTTGAAAATATTTGAGCATGTCAGTATCCGCTCAAACTCAAATTGCCTTCAGGATAACTAAGACCCGTTAGGCTCGAGAATGTTTGATCCGCTTAAATCAGCAAAGATTGGAGCGAACGATTCATTCGTCTCAAATTTCAAACGCGTGCCCCTCTTCGCCTCAATCTTGCTCCTTCGACCTATTCAATCGATTTTCGTCTCAATTTTTGCCATACACGAAAATGTCGACTCCGGGTAAGTGTTCCTTACTCGTCTATTATTGATTTTGCTTAATTTGGTTGTTTGTGGGTCGATTTTGTTAAAACTCTAGAAAATCGATTTGGGTATTTTGAATGCTAAGTTTCGATGTTTATACTTGATCCCATTGCTAAATTAGGGTTGAATAGAGCTAGTTAGGGTAGTTATAAGCTTGATAGGAGACTTTGAGGTACGACAATGGCCTCCTATGGAGATAAATTTGAAATGCTAGGGTTAGGGACCGTTCTCTCAGTTATTCCCGCACATGTCTTTCGTAATCTTGCTTGATTAGTGTTTGTGATGTCATGGGTGCTTTCTATGTCGACCTTTGTGAGCTAGGATGACCTCTAGGGCCTTCCGTGAGGTTTTGTGTGACTTACGACGGACCAAAAGCTGTCGTAACAATGTCGGTTTTTTCCGAAACCACTTCCATTGTGATCGGGTTCGAAAATAGGTGTTAGCGGGCCTTTCAGAATTTTGATATCTCTATCCAAAATTTTGACCTTATTATGACCCATTTGAGTTGTTTTAACCTGACCTGAGGCGTGGATTTTTTGTATTTTGCTTGGTTTTGCAGCTAGAGATGATACCAAGCATCCCGTGGGAGCTGCTTCGGTTGGCACTAGTGGCGATGCTGCCAGGACGAGCTCACTGACTCCCCGCAGGATTCGTAGAAGACAACGAAGCGTTCCATCGCAGCGTCATGATCCAGAGGCCACAAATGAGGTCAACTTCGATAGAGCAAGGAAGCGTAGGCTTCCCGAGACGGTTTCTAGGAGGGCTGATGTCCCGATTCTCGTGCCAGAGAATGAGAAGATCGGCTACGAGGACCCAGAGTGGGCCTGGGACGGTCACCAGTTGTTGTTTCGTCCTGACTTGCACGTCTCTCATTGCATTGTGCAGGGTTTGGTGAGTATCTCGACTCATGTTTATTAGTTTTAGGCTTTGAATTTTGGTTTCGGTTGGTTTGGTTTGTTTTGTTTATATTTGTAATGCTTCGGTTTGTAGCTCCCAGGTCGGATGAGGACCTTCTCGAGTTTTACAACATGCCTTGAGATCTATTCTCAAAAGCTGACCCCCGCGGCAAAGGGGATTATCGGGAGGACGGCTTTGGGCCTCGTAGTTGGACATTGGGCCAGGTTGGTGGGTTGCAAGATTAAGTGCAACCTCATGGTGATTAGAGCGATGATAGATCGCTTTCACGACACTACCTCGACCTTCCACATGTTCTTTGGGGAGGTCGGGATGACTTTAGAGGACTTCGGGGTTATTACGGGTTTACCCTGGGGGCCAGAGAGGATTAGATGGGCTGTCGAGGGCCCTAGGTTAGATAGTGATGAGGTCCGGGGATGGTCGGGGATTGTTTGGAGCATGAGGCTTACAGTACGCCTCATGCTCTGGTAAGTTCGTACATTACCGACCACTTTGAGAGGGTGACGGTATTAGAAGGTCGAGTACCCAACACACCGGAGCAGGATGCCCGACTGTGGTTGTGGTATTTCCTAGGATCGACCCACTTCTCGGATAAGGGCGAGAGGTTTAGCACTAGGATTTTGCTTTTCTTGGCTGATCTAGATCAGCTGGGACGTCTTGATAGGGTAACCGCGGCTTTCACGGAGATGACTCGTTGCTTGCAAGTCATGGTGAGGCCATTGCAGGTGGAGTCGGCCTCGACATTGCCCATCGTGGGCCCAGGTCTCATGCTGGAGGTTAATAATTGTCTCTATATTCACTTTTCGGGTTTTGTTTTGGTTTGGTTTTACTAACGATGTTTTCCTTTGGTTTTTGTAGGCTTGGATTTACTCTTACTTCTCTCGATTGGCACCCAAGATGGTGCGGGCTCGTCCGGTTAGGTTCCCGATGGGGATTGAGTGGAGACTGGCTCAGTCTAAGAGCACGACGAGCCACTACACGACGAAAAATGTGCTGGTGAACCAACTGGTCCTAGAGGATATAAGTCTCCTTCTTACAATTGTTTTACTTAATAGTCTCCTAGATTTAGGGTTGTTGAGGTATGGATTATGTTTGTGTAGTTTGTGGCCCGTCCTTGGGCCGATTACGAGGGCGTGCCTGGGTATGTGACGGCGGAATTAAGGCCTCGGGGCTACTGGAGGATGCTCCTTCCTGCGTTGTTTCGCCCAGTTTGGTATCTGAGCGAACGGTTGGTGCGTCAGTGCTTGTATGATGACTTTAGGGTGCCGGTTGATCCTACCCGGACCATGTTCAGACCACCGACCACCGCAGAGGTCCTTGAGGGCAGGGATGGAGAAGGAGGTGATGCACTCCTGGTGCCTCCTATCTGTCTCATGTCAGCCAGTGGCTAGCTTGCCACCGCCTCGTGGTGAGTACTCGCCTTTGATTTTAAAGCTTGTTTCATTTTATGGCTTAGTATTTACTTGCTCTTTGACCGGTCCGCTTTTCTTTTAGCTGGCCGATCCGGCTGATGCTGTTCAGCCTCCAGACTTCCCCTTGACGCTGCTTAGGGTAGACGCAGTTTGGGTAGCTTTCACTGAGCCTCTTCCCCCGTGCTCTGCTGAGGAGATGGATGCTGGGATAGAGTGGCGTGACTGGGTATACCGGGTAGGTTTCGGTCTTTGCCCTGGGTTCGGGTTCTGAGGATTAGGTTTTGTTTGGCTAACTTGTGTGGTTTCGCCTTTCGGGTTTCGTCAGCTTGCCATCAGCGGTCGTGGCAGGCCGCCAACTACTTTCGAGCCTACGCCTCGAGAGTCTCCCGTGACACTTCGGGACCTCGATTGGTAAGTACGCGTACCTAGGGTTGGCTTTTTATGTTGTTTGCATGTTTTCCAAAAGTGCGGGGTGCATTTGCAGGATACCCCTGATATGGTGGGGTAGCTGGAGACTTGGGTGACCGAGCTCGAGGCGGAAGTGGCTGATGCGCGACAGCTCCTGCAATCACGGGACGACGAGATTGCCCAACTTAAGGAGCAGCTGGCTCGGTCTCAGGGTGAGACTTCAGCGCTGGGCGAGGCTAGGCGAGGGATTGAGATGGAGAAGGAGGCTGAGGCTGAGGCTGAAGGTCACGCTACGGGCGTCACCGAGGATGTTGGAGGGGTTCCCGAGACAGTCACTCTGGATATGTTATCGGGGATGGACGATAGTGAGTCTCCTACCTTTGTTTTGGAGGACTTAGGTCTGGATGACGACATCGGTGAGTTCTTGATAGCCATAGGCGCAACTTCTAGAGGTCCTCCCTAGTTTATGAACTCGATTTGTGTATGAATTTGCATAATTTGTATATTTTCAACTTTTAGTATTCGAATTGATTAGTTTAGTCTCGTGTTTTCGTTTTGTGAAATGTTGACCTAGATCGACAAGTAATCACTTCGCGTTTGTTTTATTTGCGATTTCATCATAGTTTAGGACGTTTTAAGTGCGTTAGGATTGCATGAGAGTACAAAAATTATTTTTTGGACTTTTGAACTGCGTTATTTTGTGCCTGGAATTGGATCAGATAATACGTTGATTAAAATGTTTGACTCGACATGTGCGAAACGTAAAAAGTCGACATGTTTTAACCGAGTGTGTTAGGAGGCAAGTGTAGTTGTCTCGACATTCATATATAGGATGAGGCAAAAACCAAAAAGAGCTATACTACATTTTTTTTTTTAAAAAAAAGGTTAGACCACTTTTTGTATATTCATGACAATGCCATGCTGGGCTACAGACGCGAATTGACGATGCCGTTAAAGGCTACAACACGCCTAGGTGGGGTAGCTTATCCTTCTAAAAGAAAAAAATGAAAAGACGTCTAAGTCTGGTGGATTCAACGAGCGATTTTTTTTGTCCATGTGACCTTGTTGCTCTTATGTGAGTGTTTCGGTCTCCGGAGAGGATTTTAGTTACTTCGGGAGGTCGTTCCCGACGTCCGAGATGTCAGGTTGTAGTTATGGTGATAACGTGGGGTTGATGCCTCGGTTGTTGGGCTGCTTGGGATGCTGATGACTTAGGAACATACGCCTGGACTGAGGCAGTCGAGTCCCGGGTCGCTTGGGCTCAGGCGGCTGGAGATTTGGGCGCTTGGGCTTGAGCGGCCCAGATCCTATTTATGGAAATTTTCGTAGTTTCCTATTTGTCGTGCGGTTAGGGTTATATATACGGGTTACGGGTGCTTGTTTTAGACATACTAAAAATACCCAAAGTGTGCCTATAGCTTCCTTGTATTGTTTCGAGTCACGTTGGCTTTCGAGAATCTCTTGACCGAGTGGGCGGGTCGTTTTAAGAAATGTGACCTCGAGGTTTGTCCAAGTGACGGCTTGTCAATGATCATTTCGTTGAGCCGAGTTAAGGTGCAAGATGACTTCTTGCTAGCATGCTCTAAATTTTGGGACGCAAAAAGTCATGTTTTGCTTTTCCCGGGGGTGAAGTTTGTCCTCTTCCCGAGGAGCTAGACGCCATAGGTGGGTGGTGTTCGGTTCGACCTTGTGTGCCTTTGGGAGATGATGCTTTTGTGGAACGGTTTCGTCATTTTTTGGACCTTTCTTCGTTAGAGGAGGCTATAGTTTTCTTTGGGAGAGATGACATTGATCTAGAGTTGCATTTAGGACATTCTCACAGGCTGGTTCTGACGATATTTCAACTCCAGCATGTAGGCGGGCTTTTAATATCGCGGTGGCCTGTTACCATCTCTTCGAGGACGCGTCAGCGCGTGAGGGTTGGGGTAATCCTCGGGTTTTGGATGTCGTAATTGGGATGGAGCATGGACGATCACCCTCTTCGCTCATTTTGGGTGAGCTCATTCTAGGTCTTGACGCTCGTGCCCGGCTGCATCGGGCTTTTTTTCAGAGTTCTAGAATCATTTTGCAGGTGCTTAGGGTGTTATATTTCTTTGCTGCTTTGTTTTTTTTGAGGTAGCTTTAGTTTGAAGGCATGACGTTTTGTCGTGGTTCGTGCAGGTTTGGCTACAGGAGAGGCTTGGTTTGGTCGACCCTCCCCGGGGCGTCAAAGGTTATAACTATAGGGGTTTAACGGGTAGGAAGATGGTGCGGGCATGGAGTGAAGGTCACACCAAAGAGGGGTGGCTTTCCTACTTGGCTAAAGGGCGGGTGGTTATTAGGTGGACTGTCCCGTGGTGGAACATTAATGGGCATACCGAGATTCTCTTCTCGTCATCGACCCAGGTTATGCTGATACTATCCTTGAGGGATCCAGTTTATATTTATCCGAGCGAGTTGTCGAATCAAATGGGTTTGAGGCCTACCATCTTGGATTTTGCTAAGGGCGTTCATAGGTTCGACTCGCGGACGGAGAATTTGTTCAGGGAGTTTAGGGTGTCATGGGAACATAATTTTTGATATCCCGTTGTCATAGAGAGTGTTCGACCAACCGACATTACTTCCATCCGGGGAGGGGGGGGGGATTTATGAACACCCGTCAGGACAGAGCAATTCAAATGTTAGGAAGACAGTGGCACTAGAGGATAAGGAGGCGACTCAACGAAATGTCACTAAGTGCCTGGCCAAAGACAGCGTTACCAATCCTAGTACCTTTAGTTCATCTATACGGGCCAAGGCTGATGAGATTCATATTGAATGTGCTAGTGATGAGAAGAAACATGGTTAGCTGAGCTCGCCTTTGGTTAGGGCGGTGGAAGCTTGTATTATGAGGGGTCAATGGTGAAAGACCCAAACAAGCTTGCCCAGATGGCAATGGGAGCAGGAAGTTGGACCGGTAGAGCCTAGCCATTTCGTATTATGTTTTATCAGTTGATATTATGTGGCGTATTAGTACTAGTTTTTGTAGTGTTTTGACGTGTTGTCATTTTCCGAGATAATCGGTTTTCATGTGCTTGATGTAAAGGGTCTCCGACAAAAGCTCGACTTAACCGATTTTTATTGTTAATGAGAAGCACATTTTTTTCGTTACTTTTTTTTTGTGGTGGCTCGCGACTCAATTCTTCATTTTGCCCGGAGCGCCCTTTTGGGTTTTCACTCTGTCCTCGGCTCACCTTTTATTCTTATTTTTTTTGCTCTCTCTATTTTTTTTTGACGGCTTGCAACTCGATTCTTCATTTTACCCGGAGCGCCCTTTCGGGTTTTCACTCCGTCCTCGGCTCATCATTTTTTTTAACGACGGCTCGCAACTCGTTTCTTCATTTTGCCCGAAGCGCCCTTTCGGGTTTTCACTCCGTCCCCGGCTCGTCGTTTGTGCTTCATTATTGGAATCACTCGCTAACCGGAACGCGGAAAAAGGTTTCGGTTCGCATGTGAATCGAGTAATCAATTTTGTTATTTTATTGGTTGTACCCGAAGAAGGGTTGCCTACGTATCCGTGTTTAGACGGAATCAAACCATATTCGTAGTTCTTTTAGATGTGAGTGATTTTGCTTTAGACTCGTTATGCCAATTATCGTTGCAATATTTCCTTTTTCTTTTAGTTTTTTTTGCGCGGGTTTTCGCCCCAATTCAGAGATCAGGATGGGGTTGTTAGGATGTTTATGGGTAGTATTGCTTGAGTTGGTCCATGTTTGTTGGGGTTGAGAATTCTTGGCCGTCTAGGTCGGTAAGGATTATGGCGCCCCCCGAGAGTATTTTCTTGATGAGGTAGGGGCCTGCCCAGTTTGGTTTGAACTTCCCTCTAGGGTCGACGGGAAGGGGTGCTCTAATGGATTTGAATACTAAGTCTCTCTCATGCATGTTTCGGGATTTCACTCGTTTTTTAAAGGCTCGTTGTATACGTTGTTGGTAGGCTTGTACGTTGGACAGTGCATGTATTCTACGCTCGTCTAAGAGTACTAACTCATCGTATCATTTTTTGTTCCATTCCTCTTCAGGGATGCCGCTTTCAGCAAATATCCTTAGTAAGGGTATTTCTAGCTCTACGGGTTGCACGACTTCCGAGCCGTAGGTTAAGTAGTACGGTGTGGTTTCGGTGGGTGTTCGGTAGGATGTTCAGTATCACCATAACGCGAAGGGTATTTTGCTTGGCCAATCCTGGTAGTTGTCCATCATTTTCTTAAGGATCATGGTGATGGTTTTGTTTGCTGCCTCCACAGCCCCGTTTGTATGAGGTCTGTAAGGTGACGATTTGTGTCTTTGTATTTTGTATTTGCCTAAGAGTTTTTGGGTATCGGCTCTGAAATGAGCCCTCTTATCGCTAGTAATTTCATGAGGTATGCCGTAGCGGCAGATGATGTTATTTTATAGGAATTTGACTACTTGTTTGGAGGTTAGTACGGTGTAAGAGGCGACTTCTACCCATTTGGTGAAGTAATCGACGACCACTAGTATAAAGCAGTGTCCGCCGGTTCCGGATGGGTGCACCTTCCCTATGATGTCAATTCCCCAAGTGGAAAAGGGCTAGGATGTGGTTATGGTATGGAGAGGATATGGCAGTAGGTGTTGGATGTTGGCGAATATTTGGCAGTTGTGGCAGTGACAGACGTGACGTCGACAATCTGCCTCTAGAGTAATCCAGTAGTAGCCTAGTCTCATTATTTTTTAGGCTAATAGGTGTGCGCTCATGTAGGATCTGCACTCTCCGTCATGTACTTCCTCCATGATTCTCTCAGATTGTGTTTTGTTTATGCATCTAAGAAGGACTCCTTGTGGGGTTTGTTTGTATAGTAGTCCTTGGTTTAGAACGTAATGGGCGGCTTGTATTCTTAAGGCTCTTTTGTTTTTGGTGTTTGTGTCGGGTGGGTATGATCCGTTGGCTTTAAAGTCTAGGATTGCTTTGTACCAGGGTTCTTCGGGGGTATCGTCGGTTTCGAGGTTATGGATGTAGGCCGGTTGTTCGCTTCTCTCTACGCAGATAGGAATAGAGAAAAGATGGTCAGACATGTTTATTAGTGAGGCTAGCTTGGATAGGGCGTCAACTAATTGGTTTTCTTCGCGAGGTATGTGTATGAAGTCGATTTCGGTGAACTCCCGGGATATTGTTTCTACTTCGGTTTGGTATGGAGTTAGGCTTTTGCTATAAACCTTCCAGGTGCCCGTGGCTTGGTTGACTACTAGAAATGAATCTCCGTGTACTCTAAGGTTCTTAACTCCTAGAGTTACGGCGGCTTTTAGCCCTATTAGGCAAACTTCGTATTCAGCTGCGTTGTTGGTAACGGGGAAGTCTAGTTTGACCGATATGGGTATGTGGTCACTTGTTGGGGATATCAAAAGGATTCCTACGCCATACCCCCTCACGCTCGAGGCGCCATCGAAATATAGGTCCCATGAGTCGCTCTCGGCGAATAGGATGTCCTCATCAGGGAAGGACCATGTGTCGGTTGTGGATGTTTCCTCTATCGGGTTTTCAGCTAGGAAATCGGCTACGACTTTTCCTTTAATGACCTAAAGGGGTGTGTATGTTAAGTCGAATTCTGCCAACATAAGGGTCCATCGGGCTAATCGTTCGTTGAGGACAGGTTTCTCGAAGATGTATTTGATGGGATCCATTTTTGAGTATACGTGCACGGTATGGCTAAACATATAGTGCCGGAGTTTTTTGGTTGACCATACTGGGGAAAGGCAGGTCCTCTCTAGGGGTGTGTATTTTGTATCGTACTCGAGCAATTTTTGCTAATGTAGTAAATAGCTCTCTCTTCTTTGTCAATGGTTTGCGCTAGCATTTCTCCCATTGCGGTTTCGGTTACGGTAAGGTAGAGGGAAAGTGGTAGTCCTTTTTTGGGAGGCATTAACACTGGAGGTTGTGCTAGTATTTCTTTTACCTTGTCGAAGGCCTTTTGGCATTTATCATCCCAGATGGTGGGTTCGGTTATTTTGAGTTTTTTGAAGATGGGTTCACAGACCATGGTTAGTTTGGCGATAAAGCGACTGATGTATTGGACTTTACCTAGAAATCCCCTGATCTCCTTTTCGTTTGAGGGTGCGGGCATGTCTAGCAAGGCTTTTATTTTGGATGGGTCTATTTCGATTCCTCGCTGGCTCACTACGTGACCTAAAATTTTCTCAGATGTAACCCCAAAGGTGCATTTTTGTGGGTTAAGCCTCATATTATATTGGCGTAGGCGTTTGAAGAATTTTTTGAGGGCAGGGACGTGCCCTTCTTGGTTTTGGGATTTGACTATCATATCGTCTACATACACTTCGACTTCTCTATGCATCATGTCGTGTAAAAGTGTGGTTGCGGTTCTTTGGTAGGTTGCTTCGGCATTCTTAAGTCCAAAAGACATTACTGAGTAACAATAGGTTCCCCAGGGCGTGGTGAAGGTTGTTTTAGACATGTCCTCTTTCGCCATTTTTATTTGGTTGTACCCGGCGTACCTGTCCATGAAAGAGAGTAGGGCGTGGTCGGCGGTATTATCTACCAGGATATCTATGTGAGGTAAGGGAAAGTAATCTTTTAGGCTGGCTTTGTTAAGGTCTTGGAAATCTACACAGACTCGAATCCTCCCGTCCTTTTTGGGGACGAGGACAATGTTGGCTACCCAGTCGGAGTACTCGGAAACGTGTGTGAATCTGGCTTTAAACTGCTTATCTATCTCCTCTTTGACCTTAAGGGCCCATTTGGGTCGCATGCGACGCAGTTTTTGTTTTACTGGCTTAAACTCGAGTTTGATTAGGATTCGGTGTTCACCGATGTCTCGGTCTATGCCTGGCATGTCCTTGTAGGACCAGGCGAAGACGTCTTTGTATTGTGTGAGTAAGCTCATGAGTTGTTCCCTTTCAGTTGGATCTAATGAGGTCCCTATCTTGAGGATTTGGGCTTCTAGGGGGGTTCCAACGTTTATGGACTCGGTGTCCTCAATTATCGGGGTCCCCAACTCTTGCCTGGCTAATTCTCTCAAGGTTTCGGGTGGGAGATAAGGGTTATAAGAATCATCTTGATCATTTTCGTTCTGTTCGCTATCGATAATGACATTGCATGTTATGTGCGACGAGTCATAAGCGAAAGTATTTTTATTATTAGTTAAATCGTGCATGTCGAAGACTTTTGACAAGGAGACTCTCTGTTTGTTTGACGGAGATAACATTATTGGGATTTCCGGGATAGGCCCCGGTTCATCCTGAACAGACACGGATGTGGATGGGAGACAAACAATACTAGACTCTTGGTCCGTTTCAGACTCAGATTCGGACTTAGACTCGGACTCTGTTTCGGATTCGGACTCGGACTCCTCGAACATCCTCCCTTCTCATGTAGTTAAATTGAACCTTCTACCATTCTCGTTGACCCACGTGACGGATTTTGACCCCCTACCTTATTGGTTTTTGTCGGTACTGACGATAAGGGTGATGGGGTCAAATTGCTTGTCAGTCTTGACAATATTGACTAGTTCATTGGGATTTACGGGGACGAAGCGTTCTTCCCCGAATAACAGATTGTTGGCTAGGCCATCCACACAAGGTGTGAGTTTGGGTTTTGGTGAGTTTGGTGTGGTTTCCGGGATGAAGTAACAGTCTTGGAATATTTCTATTCCGGGATGTCGTACGCCTTTGATGTAGGTTAGTTTGGAAAATCCCATATAGGGTTTGTTGTCACCTTCCTTTACGAAGCATCCATTTAGGGTGAGGTCATATGGCGGAATTTGGATGCCCTCAGTTTTGCGCGTGCACATGATATCCATGCGCTCACGAATTTCGTTTTCGGTTGCGGGGTACCCAAAACCTATTGTGTGGCTTTGTCCAATGGGATCTCGGAGTTCACTTACGGTGCCAGGGTTCTTTCCTAGTGATAACTCTGGGAAATGCCCTTGTTGCTTCATCATGAAGTTAATGGCTAGGTTTGAGTACTGATCGAAGTTGAATGGGGCTATGTCCTATTCTAATAGGTTTACTACATGGAACCCCCTTAACTCGATATCGGCGTCTTCCGTAACTTGCGAGGTAGTGGCGTTTTCTACGAAGGCTCTCATGGGAGAGGCATGGATGGTGATTATTTTACCATTGAGGGGAACCTTCACCTTTTGGTGTAAGGTGGATGCTACGGCTTTAAGGGCGTGAATCCAGGGGCGTCCTAGGTTCATATTGTAGGACCCAATTTTGACATCTAAGACTTGAAAGTCTATCTTCCTTTCTATGGGTCCCACAATAGTATTTACAGTCGCAACCCCTGCGACTGGACATCGTGTACCATCATAGGCGCGTTGACAGGGGTTAGTCGTCTCCACTGGCTCTGAATAACTGGCAAGCTTAGGCATCTTGCGATAGTGTAGTAACCTGGGTACAAGAGGAAACTACAGGAAACGAGTGAGAACTGCCCCAAGGAACTGATGTTCCCCGGGGCGAAAAGTAACCTAAAATCTAAAAAAATAAAAAAATAAATAAACAACTAAATAACACCGTCTCCCCGGCAACGGCGCCAAAACTTGACAGGGGTTAGTCGTATCCCTAATCAAAGATACCCTAAGGTCACCAACTAATGTAGATAGTGAAGTCACGGGTCATACCACAAGGAGACAGAATTTAGTTGTCCATTCCTAAGATTTAGACTCTAGGTTATGGGTCACAATTGAGTTGGTTTTGGTAGGCTAATAACTAATTACTAATAGATAAATCAATAAGGGAAAAGTCTAGGGTCTTAGGTTCACAATGAATATAACTCGGGTCAGGGAGTCAACTAACAGGTCAATAATCGAACTACCTAAGATGCAGGTCCGGTCGGTACACTACAACCTTTAGATCTAAACTTAACCTGCGGTGGCTAGCATTAAGTCAGTCTACCTAAACTATTGTGGCCTAATTAGTTCTTAACCCGGTCGGCGAAAAGTCCTAATTTGCGATAATAATTAATTGAATTGTGAATCAAACAATTAATCAGAGTTAAAACGATAATCAGGCGATAGTTCATATGATTAGAAACAGGTCAATTGACTATAACCCTAATAATACGCATCGATCCCCTTAAACCCTAGGTAAAATTTAGCTACTCATATTAATTATAATCGAACTAACAAAAGATGAATTACAAGTAAACATGATAAAGATGAATCGAATCAAACTACAAGAAACAATAATAATTCTACGCTAGAAAACAATAAACGAAAACTGAAATTAAAATTACGACGAAAACGAAAGATGAATTAAGACAAGAATTAAATTAGAAAAATCAAATTGAAATTAAAATTAAAAGTATCGATACCAAATAATTCAAGATCTGAAAAGGGAAGAACGGAGTTGAATGTATCTCGCGAAGGAAAACGGAAAAGAACGTATACTTCTATGCTATGAAAAATAAAAGGACTTGTAAATTGTGTAATCAAAAATAAAAGTAAAAGGTGTCTGACAATGTAGTCAGGAGACTTATTTAAAAGAAATTATTTGGGCTTCGAGACAGGCCCAAAATCTAAGTAAACACTCATCTAATACGTGGCCCGAGGTTTGATGCACTCGATCGAGTGCATGTAATGCCACTCGATCGAGTGGATCCGTAATTGCTCCAATTCTTGCACGTCTTTGGGCTGAAAAGAGGAATCGGCCCAAAACGCTAATGCAGTCCAGTTGGCGCGGGTATGAGGCACTCGATCGAGTGCTATGGCACTACTCGATCGAGTGGCTGCTGCTGAACTCGTGGCTGAGTTCTTCTTTGCTTCTTGGCTTTTCGTTTTCCTACTCTTCTTCCGTTCTCGTCGCGGCTATCCGGGTTATTACTCCTAAATATGCTCGAAATTATACTTAACCTGTAAAATAACACTAGAACTGGCAGTGTCGACTTTCTAATAAAAACCGACATTAAACTTATAAATTGGGAAGAAAAAAAGCTCAAAAATAGGTATCGGGGACTATAAAATACAATATAAAATATGTTGATCAAACTCCCCCAAACCAAACCTTTGCTGGTCCTCAAGCAAACAACTAATATATACATACGAGGACAAGTGATGTGAAACACGACTCAGAGCTGAATTACAATCATTCTCCTAAAATCAACTCAAACCGACGAGAAAACACGTAATGCTCAAGAATGCAACGAGACTAATAATCATGCTATAATCAAACAATTGCCTGCCGAATTTTCAATCTTGCAAGACCAATAATGTCAGACTTCTTTATGGTTGTCGCTAGACACTCATAAGTACGGGTAAGTATATATGTGAAGATAGGGAAGAATAAAGACACTCACTCGACCTATGAAATATGCATGCAATCGAATATGAAATCAATCTCTCCAATCAAATACGTGTTCCACCAATCAGGACCATAGTACATGCCAAGGACTTACAAAGGGTGGCTGATATGTGAGGGAATAAAATGGATTGTGCTTAAAGCACGTATGGAAATGTGGGGCTAAGACCAGTAGTCGCAGCTACACAATAAAAATTATCCTGCCAAAAACCTCATCTGTGAATTTCGGCCATTGATTAGAAGTAAAACTCAAAAGAGCATAGGAAGGAATTTTGCCATCCTCCTAATAATAATTCAATTCTAGTTAGCGTCTTGACCGTTCCCCAAAAATTACAAGAAGCATATATATGTTTTTTCTTTTCTTTTTCTTGGAGTTTTTCTTCTTTTTCTAATTCCATTTTCTTTTTCTTTCTTTTCTTTTCTTTTCATGCTTCCATATTTTTTTTAATGGGTATGGGGAAGGCGAATACAAAGTCGAACAACAATGATACTCTACACTAAGATCCAAAAGATGTAAAAACCTCAATTCTGACCTATTAGTGAAGTATTTCCAATTATGTTCACTGCGACTGTCCTGGTAAGGTAGGCTATTCTGGGTTGTAGCTAAGTAATATATATATATATATATATATATATATATATATATATCATAAAAACAGGCTTACAACAGCCGAAATGGACTAAACAAAGGAAAATGACCTAAATCTACAGGGTAGTAAAAATGGGTCATTTTGGCTATGTGGAGCAAATCAAAAACAGAAATGCCTTTCCTAATGTACCTCCTCCTCAAACCAAACACGTATTAAATATCAAGAAACGGACGTCATATTTATGCAAATTGATGTTACACATTCCATAAGGAGAAACCACTCAATTCCTAATTATAAATGAGACCAGTTATGGATGTTACTGGTCTAGGAAGCTCTAAATCGTCAGAATTTTGTGGTTTGCCGACAAAACGGTCAAATTTACTCATTTGGCAGTTAAAAGTTCAATAGGCATTCACATCAAAATCGTCTCATCTCAAGCAATACATGCATTTAGGCGCGGAGTCAGCTGTCAATTAGAAGAAATCATGCAAAACGCAATGTCATCATCACCGTTTTGCATGTTTCACATCAGACAAAAGATAGACACAAAGCACACAAAAATAAAATCTTTTTTGGATTATTCTGATTTTTCAGTTTTTTGGAATTTTGGAATTTTTGAAGGCAATAAAATCACACAACGGAAAAAGAAGACACACAAAAACACACAAATAAACTCTCCCCCAAACCTAAATGTCACAGTGTCCTCAATGTGACTCTACAACAATAAGACAGAAAATTTCACAGCCAATCCTAAGGACAACTCGACCTAAGGGGAAGAAAAAAAATCTAAGAAAGCAATAAAAACCGAAATAAAAAGGAAAGAAAGTACCGTATATACAATGGTAGCTCCCCCAAACCAGCTGAAAGTGGGGGAACATTTACAAATGATGTCGGTTTGCCTCCCGACTAGCGCTGGTTTCAGACAGGTCCTGCACGACCACTTCACCCGTTTTAAGACATTCTAATCTGCTCCCCGTTGAGATCAAAACAATTTAGAGCTCGTAGGAGTAAATCGAACATTTGGGCATGTGCTACATACAAGCATAAGTAGCACAATATAGGCACGGAAGCATTAAAATTTAGAAAATCAAACCGTCTCAGTTTAGTTGACGACTTATGAGAGTGCTCCGTGTATTCAGTTTTAAAATTTCCTTTATCAATTAAATTGAAAATATCGAAATGAGGAAAAGGGAATTTTGCCAGTGGATCGTGTCCACCTAAGTCAGCAAACAAGAGCACTTAACCCGAACGGTTAATTCGTTAGGCATAGAAAGCTTGGCCGAATCGGGTAATGTGTCTAGAATCAGTGTCTCGAGTAGCGGAGGATGATTCGTTAGATGACGTGTTAATAGTAGAAATAGTATAACACGACTGAGTTATACATTTTGGAGTCAAGCTAAAACCAAAGGAAAGCTTATCTTCTCCTATCAATAGTGTTAGCTTTCCTTTCCTAACATCTATAACTGCCTCCGCCGTGTGTAGGAGGGTCGACCTAAGATGATAGGAATCATTGAGTCCTCAGCCATATCTACAATCACAAAATCCACGAGAATAAAAAACTTTCCGACCCTGACTGAGACGTCTTCCAAGACACCTAAAGGGCGCTTAAGAGAACGATCGGCCATTTGTAAGGTCATACTCGTGTTTTTCAGCTTACCCATGTTCAACTTTGTAAAAATAGAAAATGGCATCACACTAACACTTGCTCCTAAATCACAAAGAGCATTATCGATAGTAAAAGTGCCAATAGTACAAGGAATAAAGAAATTCCCTGGGTCTTTAAGCTTAGGCGAAGATTGGCTATTTAGGACTGCGTTGTACTCCTCGGCGTATGCTACGGTCTCAACCTTATCGAAATCATTCTTCCGGGCAATTATTTCCTTCAATAATTTTCCGTAGGCGGGTTCCTGCGTAATCAATTCACTGAAGGGAACGGTTACCTGAAGATCTTTTGCTACCTCCATGAATTTACTGAACTGCTGCTCAGTCTGATTCTTGCGTTGTCGCTGTGGAAAAGGAAGTGCAATTTGTATCGGAGCTTCCTTAGCTATCTTGGGAGGAGTCAGAGTAGGGGTTTCTTGACATGAATACGGGGACGAAGCATCAGATGGTGAGATATGGACTTTGGGCTCGTCTAACACAACTCGATCGAGTACAGATGCTCCACTCGATCGAGTTAGGCGTGACTCGATCGAGTCAGACGTGACTCGATCGTGTTGATCATTCAAAACCTCCCTAGCCAATTTTCGTGGGGTTACTCGATCGAGTCCGTGTGGTTGACTCGATCGAGTATCACTATCGGGTTCTAAGCCACACAATGTTTCGCCCTTGACCCCGTAATTTCCATCGACCAATTTATGCTTGACTGATTCCCGCTTCTCTAACTCGGTTTCGTCGACAAAGTCGACTAAGTCACTTTCACCAGGTTGGAGTAATATGGTAATAGCATTGACCTGTTCAGTCTCCGAGATTCTTTGCTGCTTCTGAGCGGACAACTGGGCAATTTGATTGTCCAAAATATTGTGATGTGCAATCACTTGATTAATCTGTTCTTCTCGCTTTTGGTGAGCTTACGCTTTAATCCCCACATATTCGTTATTTGCTTGAGCTTGAGCTTGCGAAACGACATCAAATTGTTGTTGTTGATAGAATTGTTATCCGCCTTGATTTTGCCTGTTAAAGTTAGACTGAAAATTATGATTATAAGAGGAAACAGAAGCAACGCCTGATTATTAATTGGAAGTGGCGGTGGTGGGTGATTTGTATAAGTCATAATCTGACGGGAGTCTTGAAGTGCGTTGAATCGTTTGGAATTAGAGGCTTCATAAGCTTGAAGACGTTTAGTCAATGCCGCTAACTGTGCTGCCACAGCATTGGCTGTCTCACTCTCTAAACCTGTTCCGCGAGTGTTACCTCGTGGATTACCCCATCGGGCGTGGTGAGTAGCCATATCCTCTATCATCTTCCAAGCTTTATCGTCGTCGACATTGTTTTGGAATCTCCCGTAAGCTGCGGAATCAAGTGTAGCACGACAATCGTCATATAAACCGTTATAAAACTGATTGCATAGAAACCATACCTGAAACCCATGATGTGGGCATTATTTCACTAGCTTCTTAAATCGTACCCAAGCCTCGTGGATATTCTCGTGAGGAGTTTGACGAAAATTAGTTATCTGACTTCTTAGCATGTTCGTCTTCTGAGGTGGGTAATAATACTTGTAAAAAGCTAAGGCAAGAGATTTCCAGTTGGTAATCTCTTCAGCTGTGCGATCTAAGTTGGTGATCCATTCCCTAGCATCGTCATGTGGGAAGAACATGAACAACATCTCCATCACATGCTCCTGAGTAACTCCCGGGAGGAGTGGAATGGTGGAGCAATAGTCGGTGAAGATCCGCATATGTTTCGCTGGATCTTCCCCGGCTGTACCTCCGAACTGATTTTTATCCACTAAAGTGATGAAAGCAGGACGAATTTCAAACGACCTAGTTGTGGCAGTGGGCCGTTTGATCGGCTTTGGCAAAGCCGTCTCCACTGGCTCTGAATAACTGGAAAGCTTAGGCATCTTGCGATAGTGTAGTAACCTGGATAAAAGAGGAAACTACAGGAAACCAGTGAGAACTGCCCCAAGGAACTGATGTTCCCCGGGGCGAAAAATAACCTGAAATCTAAAACAAAAAAATAAACAACTAAATAACACCGTCTCCCCGGCAACGGCGCCAAAACTTGACAGGGGTTAGTCGTATCCCTAATCAAAGATACCCTAAGGTCACAAACTAATGTAGATAGTGAAGTCACGGGTCGAACCACAAGGAGACAGAATTTAGTTGTCTATTTCTAAGATTTAGACTCTAGGTTATGGGTCACAATTGAGTTGGTTTTGGTAGGCTAATAACTAATTACTAATAGATAAATCAATAACGGAAAAGTCCAGGGTCTTAGGTTCAATGAATATTACTCGGGTCAGGGAGTCAACTAACAGGTCAATAATCGAACTACCTAAGGTGCAGGTCCGGTCGGTACACTACAACCTTTAGATCTAAACTTAACCTGCGGTCGCTAGCATTAAGTCAGTCTACCTAAACTATCATGGCCTAATTAGTTCTTAACCCGGTCGGCAAAAAGTCCAAATTTGCGATACTAATTAATTGAATTGTGAATCAAACAATTAATCAGAGTTAAAACGATAATCAGGCGATAGTTCATATGATTAGAAACAGGTCAATTGACTATAACCCTAATAATACGCATCGATCCCCTTAAACCCTAGGTAAAATTTAGCTACTCATATTAATTATAATCGAACTAACAAAAGAAGAATTAGAAGTAAACATGATAAAGAAGAACTACAAGAAACAATAATAATTCTACGCTAGAAAACAATAAACGAAAACTAAAATTAAAATTACTACGAAAACGAAAGATGAATTAAGACAAGAATTAAATTAGAAAACTCAAATTGAAATTAAAATTAAGAGTATCGATACCAAATAATTCAAGATCTGAAAAGGGAAGAACGAAGTTCAATGTATCTCGCGAAGGAAAACGGAAAAGAACGTATACTTCTATGCTAAGAAAAATAAAAGAACTTGTAAATTGTGTAATCAAAAATAAAAGTAAAAGGTGTCTGACAATGTAGTCAGGAGACTTATTTAAAAGAAATTATTTAGGCTTCGAGACAGGCCTAAAATCTAAGTAAACACTAATCTAATACGCGGCCCGAGGTTTGATGCACTCGATCGAGTGCATGTAATGCCACTCGATCGAGTGGATCCGTACTTGCTCCAATTCTTGCTCGTCTTTGTGCTGAAAAGAGGAATCGACCCAAAACTCTAATGCAGTCCAGTTGGGCGCGGGTATGAGGCACTCGATCGAGTGCTATGGCACTACTCGATCGAGTGGCTGCTGCTGAACTCGCGGCTGAGTTCTTCTTTGCTTCTCGGCTTTTCGTTTTCTTCCTCGTCTTCCGTTCTCGTCTCGGCTATCCGGGTTATTACTCCTAAATATGCTCAAAATTGCACTTAATCTGTAAAATAACACGAGAACCAGCAGTTTTGAGAGGGCGGTTTTGAGAGGGATTACGTTTTATGCCGGAACCGTCATACACAAGGGTCATGGGCACCTTTTTGCCTAAACAGGTTACTTTGACGTAAAGGGCTAGGTTGTGTTTTGGTCCAAAGGGTGGGAGATCTTCACCGGAGAAGGTTATAGGGTCTTTTAACTCTTTTGTTTCATGAAGAACATGTCCTATCATATCCTTAGGTGTGATGTTTGGGGATATATTCCTCCTCCCTAAGGCTTGGACTATGGTCATACGGTGATTGTAGGAGCTGGCTATGAGTTGCCATATGGAAAGGTCGGTTTTGGCATTTTGTAGTTGTTTGACTATTTGTATTTCGGAGGTGGTAATAGGGATTTTGTCGGTGGTAGTGGTGTTTTCAAGAGTATGGTTGGTGATTGGTATGTCAACGGTGACATTTTGATAAGGTCGCCCAGATCTGGTGACGTGGCTTACGTCTTTGGTTTGGGTGGCAGTTGGGGGAATCATGACTATTGGCTCGTGGATATATACATCGTCATCATCGTCCGCCCATACCCCGTGGATGGCATGATGGCGTTGGTATTGTTCATAGTTGATTGTGCCGAATTGGATGTGTGGTGGACTTTTGAGAGGGGGGAAGGCTCCTTCCTCGACCAGGTTTTGGATGGCATGTTTTAGCTTGGTGCAGAATTGGGTCTTATGACCAGGTCCTTGGTGAAAGGAGCAGAAGACTTTGGGATCCCATGATTTGCTTCTTTGTCCTAAAGAGGTCTCAGGTGTTGGCTCTAGAGGGGATAATAGATCATGTCGGATGGCGAGGGCTAGAGCTTCGTCATATGGGATGTTTAAGTCGGCAAACTCTCTAGGGGTTTTCTTCTTTTGGAGGACCGTATTCTTATTCACTTGGATTGATGGAGGGTTTCGGGTTTTGAGCGCGAGAGAGTTCATCCGCTTGTTAAGGTTATGGATAGAGGCCTCGATGGAGGTTATGGAGGTGACCAGGTTGTAAATCATATGAGTTAAATCTTTGACGCTAAAGTTTGAGACGGTGATCAAGATGGAGGACGATCTCTGCAAGATAACGTCGGAGGTCAGGACGGATCCATCGGATGACTTAGAGGTTCGAGGAATGCTCGTGATCGAGCGACCCAGAAGTGAGGCTCTTGACTTGCGCATGTTTGCGGTCATCGGATTAGGGACTCAGGTAGTTTAGACTCTCAGTGTATTCGGCGGAACGCCTAGTGGATCTATGTCTCTAGAACGAGAGGATTTGACACAAATCTTGGAGGTGAGATTTAAAGAAAGAGGACTTTCTCGAGATGAGACGACCCAAAATGTAAGACCTCGAGTAGAGGCGACCCTAGTAACTAACACAGACAGTTAATCACACGATTGTACGACGTAAGAAGTTGATCACGATCACAGCTCAGGATCAAGGAGTTTTGATGCGTTTTTTTAAAACAATCGAGCTTTTAAAAAGAGAACATTTTCTTTCGAAAGGGGAGGGGGGGTTGTAAAATCAGTGTGACAGTGTGACGTGAAAATGTGTTGCTACATCTGCGTCGAGAATTCGACGATAGCAAAAGCGCAGAAGGTTGTTTTTCAAAAGAAGCATGGTTCTCAAGGGAACCAGTTTTGAAAGTGTGACATTGTGCTTTTATCGAGACTACTATTGATCAGGTAGTTTGATATTTGTGGTGTAGACGGCGCTCGTGAAAGAACGTGATATCTCGTGATGGTGCTTTTGAAAATGTGACTAAATCTTTTTTACAGAATTTAGGTAGTGAAAGTGTTTTTGGAAAAGTTTTAAAATGTGTGGCCATATTTGTCCATCTTATTGATTAGAATTTCGATGGCGGTGACGGCGTGTAAAAATGTTTTGTGAATGTAACCGTTTCGGATTCCTTGACTTCATTAATTGAAGCTTTGGTCGTGTTAACGGTATGTGCAAAAATAAAATAAAATGTAATCGCTTTAGGTGCCTCGGTCCCATTTATTGGGAATTTGGCATTTATTAGCGGTCCTCGTTGTTGGAAAACTACGAGTTTTGCTTTGGCCAAGGTGATGACGTTCAAAGAAAGGTTTTCGTTTTTTACTTGAAAGTGATAAGTGTAAAATTTGTCAAGATGACAGCATTTAAAACGTTTTTTTTTCCAAAGATAACCATGATTTGACCGGAGTATCGGTGCTCAAAAGGTCGTTTTGAAAAGAAGAGATTTTTTTTATTGAAAAACGGAGTTGGGCGCGGTTGAATATGTTGTCGTGGTTGAATCCAGATTTTAGTGTTTTATCTGGGTTGTTCAAACACGCTACACATAACTAGGAATGCATACACTCATGCAGGATGCAGACACGGGTAGGATAGGGTAGGCTACCGCCCACGAACAACCTTTGCTTAGGTGTCGACAGGTCATCTGTGAAGATGAGTGCCGCACCGTCCGCTTAGAACTACTCGTTTAGTATATCCGCGGGGGTACGCGTTAGGCGGCCGGAGCGTCAACCGAGGATCTCTCCGCGTGTCAACAAGGATCTTACCACGAAGAAGTCGATTGGTCCTAAAATCGGTTAGGGTGGGCTTTTTAGGGCCAAAACCTGTAGTGACCACAACTAGGAGCTAAGAAATGAGCTTCACCGACCTCGTTCGAGTTACACCACTGCTGGAAACTTGTTTCCAAATCCCAGCGGAGTCGCCAAAATGTGGACGTCCGTCCGCACTGCCCGGCGGCGACCGACCCGGTTTTCATCGCGGCGGAAACCCACGCGGCCCCCTCCCGATCAGGGGCCAGTCCGATTTCGCGTTCGGAGCGATGTGTCGGACCTCGATTCGGATGACGATTTGGACTTGTACTAGACTGGCGCAGGCGCCCGTGTTTCCGTTGGAATCGATCGAGTCGTGGTTGTAAATGTTTAAAGGCCGATATGTTTGGTAAGGCGACCTTTTTAGTGAACCGAATTCATTGCCGATTTGTGGAGTCGCCACCGAGTCAATTATGGGGACTCGGAAATCGTTCTAGTCAACTTTGATCCTTAGCCGGCTCAAAGCTGAGGGACACGAGACCTAAAGATAAAGACTTGTACCCTTAAGCACTCCATGCCTGGAATGACTCTCATTTCCAATGGTTTAGGACATCCGGAAACCGTCGATTCTGAGTAAGGGGTGAGGATACGTA
This sequence comes from Agrostemma githago, assembly GCA_958450325.1. Taxonomy (NCBI): domain Eukaryota; kingdom Viridiplantae; phylum Streptophyta; class Magnoliopsida; order Caryophyllales; family Caryophyllaceae; genus Agrostemma; species Agrostemma githago. The sequence continues at coordinate 18,198,294 of OY288241.1, read as the reverse complement.
TTGGGAATCCAACATCCGCTAGACATCGACATCCAATCCCGTCCGCACGTAGCGGCCTCTACTAATCAATCGGTGGGCTGATAACTTTGTTCCTTTGTTGTGGCGGAAGTACGGTAACATCCATTGTTTTAACCCTATACCTTTTGCTATGTCAGTTATTTAAAGACAAGTAAGTTTTTTCGTCGAAGTAGTTGTGTTTACATTCTTTTCATGCGATTTCACGTGACAAGCAGACCATGAAAAGATGCACATAGGAGAGTAGAGAGTACTAGTATTATATGTATTATCAAATCAGTTTTAACGTGATAATACGGATATTAGTCGTTCTTGTGGTATACCGTACCTGGTATTCTGCTTAAGATGCCTCTGTTCGATATTAATAGGGATGCGTCGAACCATGTATGGCGAGCATCGGGACTAATATGGAACCTGACCATCGCTTTGTTCAGTTTTAGCTTGTTTACGTTTTCAATTCCGTGTTAGGTGATTTAGCATGCGATTATAAGGTCATAAAAGCAGTAAATCATACGAAAGCCGTAAATGCAAATGTAAGTAAATCACGTAGTGAGGAGTTGCACCCTCGGAGTATACGCTAAACGGGACACGATGCATAGATAGTTGAGAACGGATCTCAGAACTACTCGTGTCTATTTATGGTGTTTTAGTGTTTATGGTTGAAGTTGGGACGTTACGTGTTTTAGTACGTGTAATGGACCTAGTGTTCACATTTGACATTATCGTAGTGCATATTAAAAGTACAAGAATGTAAAGTTTTGTTTAGATGACAACCTACTGATAGTTTGACTTCGAAAGGCGGATCCTCCTAGCTCACTTGGTGATTTCGGCAGAGTTCCGTTACCGTTGGCTCTTCCTGCGGCTAATCCGGCAGAACTCTGTTACTATTTGCTGGTTCTGCGACTAATCCGACAGAACTCCGTTGCTAGACTCGGAGTAGCTCGTCGAACACAGGCACCTCGGGATCGAGTGAGGTGCTCGAAGGTGAGGAGTAGCGTCGATTTTGCTTGTCGGGACTACGATTGAGTGAATCGTTTGCTTCGGGTTTCGGAGTGCGAGCCCTTAGCGAGAAACTCTTAACGAGTAAAGAGAGAAGGGAAGATGAATGTGTGTCGAATGAATGGGGTGGAGAGGGGTTATTTATAGTTGTTTGCGGCTCTTATCACCTGGATGGACGCCTGAGTCCAGGCGCACCAGAACTCAGGCATCCGGGTTCATGCGTGTGAGCTCTAAGACGCGCGAAGTGAGGTTTTCGGGATTTTGAAGATACGATTTTGATACTTTCCAAAACCGAGAGTGTATGTAGTATTCGTGCCTTGGAGATTAAGCTTCTCTCCCTCCCATGCCCTAGCGCCGTTGCGCCGAGTGGGCCTCGGGTGCGCATCCCGAGGTTCGCTTGGCGCGGTGCTAACTCAGTTCGTATTTCGAGACGGACTCGAGGTCCTGGTGTCAGAATTGACTCTAATTAGTGTCTATGCGATCGTAAGGACACGACTAAGGCTGCCTTGATGTTAATTTAATTTTTTCTGAGTAATTATTTGAACCGTATTATAGAAAAACTATCTAAAACATCGCGATCTCGCGTCGTGTTGCAGTCCGATCGTCATCGGGTGTTTGTTGGGCACTCCTGCAGCCACCAGGTCCCAATCTGGGTGTCTACAAATATATACAAAAACTCCACAATTTTGCCTTAGTTGTACAATGCTATTGTACAACCGGGTGTATAATCCTATTTTTCCTTTGTGAGTGTGTGTCGTCCGTCTGTTTGTTTCAATTTTTTTTTCTGAGGTCACGTGAGGGCATGCGCCCACCCATGCACGCACCCTGGTAGTGTGCTTACCTGATGATAACTAGCCTGTCAGTCGATGCATTGTCCATGGAAATTAAAAGTCCCTAATATCTCTACACTCTACATTACATGTTTGTCTTTATCTTTAGTGGTCTTTTTACCTACTCCATTCTTATTCTATTGTCTCATATTTTTTCACATTTATCGAGACATGTTTTTCACAATCAATATATTCATTTACGTTAACAAAAATAATACAAAAGTTTGATATTCTTAAAATACTCATAAAGACGAACCAAATAAAATCTCACGTCACTGTATCTTTATTCCTACTACATTTAAACTTTATTGCATTATAAATTTGTTATGTGTTTAGCAATATATTTTACTTTTATTGGATTTATGCATAACATTATAAGGTTTAATGCATAATAACTAATAATTCATTTTTTTACTTTTATTGAAGAACGTAATCATATTGAATTATGACTTTGATCTTTCTTAGTTTTTCTCTCGCGTCTTTAATTGAGATTTTTAAATGTTGGCATCTTTTCTTCCGTGGTTTTTATTGTTACGGCTGCATATGTCTTTTACTATCACTTCTTGTCTATAACACATTTTGGGTGCGTTAGTTTTGTTCTTAAAATATAAACAATGTACTTGTAGTTGATGTACATAATAATTGTTCAATTACCCCTTGTCTAGCATTCTCTTATCCTTTTTAATTGGTGTGTTTACCACATGCTCTAACTTTTTTTGGGTGGAACACCGAGGTTCATATCGAGGTTTGGTTGCAGGTTGTTGTAATATATATTGAGGTTCACTTATTCATAATTTATTATCTATTAATCTAAGTCATCGAAAATCCGGGTTATTACATCTTCCTTTTCCATTTAACCCGGATTATGAATAAATTATGGAAGGGAAAGATAAATGGAAGAGGAAGATGTAACAACCCGGATTTTCGATGACTTAAATAAATAGATAATACGGAAAGTTATCTAAGTCATTTAATTAAAATTATATCAGAGTGTAAATAAATCCAGATCGCTACGGATCCTAAAAATAAACGACTATTAATTACATAGTCTTGATTCACTTAGTACAGAATATAGCTTGTATTTTATACAAACATGTTATTAAATCTCTCTCGCTCGATTCCCCCAACGTCTTAGACCTGCAAAAAAAATAAAACAGTGACCGCTGAGCGAAACAATAACCAAACCGTTCATCTAACATCACCTTATACACATAAGACAATCATGTGAATAACAAATAATATGCTTACAAAAATATTAAAGGATATCACGTAACAGATAATTTCCTTTAATTCAATTAACTAACATGTGAGGTGATGAAAATGGTAAAGTTTAGAAGATGGGACATGGCAGCCATTTGATTTTAAATGATTTTTCACGTAAACAGATAAAACACACGAGTCGTGGCTCCTAGAATCACCGCTACGCCCTATTGGCTTGCATCTCACCAATAGAAGTAACCGTGTTACCGACTCGTAGACCGAACCGATTTTATGAGGTTTACATCTCACCCATAAGGCTCAATTGGGCCCGAACTTCTATTATATTATACGTTTATTCAGACGGGGCTCTGGGCGAAATGAAAGCCGATGATTACATTCTCTGCATCACCAAGAGGGAACCCGCGTATTTCAGAATCCTGTTCTGCCTCCGCTACCTAGGTGGTAATACTGATCAAGTACTTGTCTATACATGCGTACATACCTTACGTAGACTCTTGAACCGCTGCTCTCACTCCCGTAGGACGACTACCTTAAACACTAGGTCGACTCTCGGATCGCAGCCTCCAAGTCTGCTTTTCATTACAAGTGCAGTCGAAACACCACATATGGTAGAATCCAACACAATTCATTTGAAACAGTCAAATCCTCCAATAATTACTTTCAGTGTGACCACATTATACTTTAATCCTCAAGTGTAATCCGAAACATCATATCCCAAATATCGTATAACTTATTTTAAAATAGTAAATTCTTTTAAATGAAGATTTATATAAAAATAAAATTTAAGGTATAATAAAATATTATTGTAAAATTTATAGTTCCTGAAAAATATAATTTAAGTCATACTTAGTCGATTTACAAAATGTGATGTAAAATCATTTTTTTAAATATTTATGAATGTCGTGTAAAAGTTTCGGAATAAATAAATCCATTTATTTTAGAAAATGAAATTTATAAAATTCTACCTATATAAAAGTAATAAGTAAAGTATTATTAAAATAAAATATTTTGTAGGTTACTAATTTACTCTATTATTATAATATATAAACAAATGTAAAAGTACTAAAGAAAATTAAATATGACCAAAATTACGATTACATAAAATACATACAAAATATAAAGTTTATTGAATAAATATACATAGCAAGTAGAATTAAATAAAAAAATACAATGAAAATGATATAAGTAAATTTTATTATTTTAAGTTCTTTTATTCTTTTTCTCAGTTTTCATATAAACAGAAATGTAAAAGTGATAAATAAATAAATTAAACAAGTGATAATTTAGTCAAGTTGAATTTAGTCATAAGTAAATATATAATATAAATAAAATATCACGTAACATTTTTATATATACATAAGTAATTTAGTCATACAAATAAGCCTAAATATTTAAAAAAGCAATTTATTAAGTTAGTAAGATAATATATATTCATATATATACAAAATGTTGTTAGAAGAAAAGTTTGGTTATCTTAATAGCTATTACGAAGTATTTATTAACGTTATTAAGAATGAAAGGTCGTCAGGTCAATAATAACATCCACGTTAGAAAAGTGGACTCCTCCCTTCTTTTTAAAGAATTTTCGATCGAGATTGATGTGACCCAAATACGGTTCCAGAAAAGTTATTCCGCCAAATACTGGGTAGCTCCTCATTCCCGATACTTCAACTATATAGAGAAGAACGAGGGAGTAAATATAGTATGTAATACGGGGTATGTAGGAGTAGTAGTATATATAGTACGTAATAGGAGTACAATAGTAGTAATATTGAGTGAGTAGAAGTAGTAGGATTTATATATATAGTACGGTAGGAGTAGATAGTAGTAACTAGTAAGGTATGTAGGGTAGGGAAGAGTAGGGGTTAGGTGTAAGAGAGAGAGAGAGAGAGGAAGTATAGATATTTAGGTGTTGGATGAGTGACGTAGTAAAGTTACTTACGTGGGAAGTCAACAGAAGTCCAAGTTTCCCGAGTTTCGGTCCGTTTTTCGTACAAAAGTCTTTCTTTCTTTCTTAAAAATTTGAAATATAAGATTACGGAATTAAAATAATGGAAACCATAAAATTTATTTTTTTAGACGGTAAGTAAAATAGACGGTAAATAGTTTAATTTTATGACACAATAGTTATAAGAAATCATTATGTTAAGAATTCAATAAATTATTAAATTTTTACGAGACGAGAAAATGTCAAAACAACAGGCCATTATTTAAAAATATTTTCGAGTTTTAAACTTTATTTAACGAAAGATAAATTTTTTAATAATTCGATAAATAAATTCTCATGTTTTTATAACGAAATAATTTTTAATTTAACGAAAATAAAATATTTTATTCACGAAAATAATTTTTCAAGCGTTAAACTTGGTTTAAATAAATGTTTAAAATTTTAACACTATTTGAAAAATACGGGGTGTTACAGAAGATGAAGCGAAGTGGGAGCTAATGAGATTTTCCTCTTTTCTCTCTTCTTTCTTAACTGATTGTGTTTTTTTAATTAAAAAATTTGTTAATTGATTTCCTCTGTTTTTTAACATATCTCTCCTTTCTTAATTTTGTTTGTAGGTTGCATTGGATTTGCCCAATCAAAGCATAACACATCGCTTTTATTAGAAGATAGTATTAGATAAATGATGGATGAAAGATGATTCGTTTGAGTTTTAAATTTTACTCCGTAATATATAGTGTGTGTGTGTTTATATATATATATATATATATATATATATATATATATATATATATATATATATATATATATATATTTAAGACAGTACTCCAACACATCTCTCTCCATTTTTCTTCTCCTCTATTTTATATTTTCTGTTTTCTCAATTTTTATACGTGAATATACAAATAGTGGGTCGGAGGCCCGGATGTGTCATACAGAGTATTTTATTGTTCGACCTTGTGCTAGCTTCTCCTTTGTTTCCTCTCGTCTATATTGTTGAGTTTGTTGCTCTTGCCCTTTGTCGTACTTGTTTATAATTTTCTTGTTTCACATTTGTCTTTGTTAGTTTTGTTCTATTAATTTCCATTAGTTGTTGTGTATTAGATTATGATTGAAGTTTATGGTGATGGTTTCCTTACGTTTCTTTTATGTTTCTCTTTTCCTTATTATCTGATGTGTCCTATGTTATCTCTACTCCTCTTATCGGTTGGCTTGACCGTTATCTTATAATTCGCCCTAAATATTGTTCAATGAGTAGATTATACAATCAGTTGTACATAACTTATGTACAACTAGTTTTATGATTTTGAATGTGTTATCACAAAATTTTTTAGTTTTGTTATAAGTATTTAAGCTCAAAAATTTATAATTCAGCTCGAAAACTTGTATAAGCTCAATAAGTATACACAAAAGCTCAACAACTTTGAGATAGTTGTACATACAACTAGTGGTATAATACTATTTTTCAACATTGTTTCTGTTAATAGTTTATTACAGAGTATTTGTTATGGTTAATTAGTCGATGAAAGATTAACCAATATTAGCGTCTAATAACAACTTAAAATAAAATAATAATTAAAATAAGAGTATTGTTAAATACAACCCTAAGTCCTAGATAGACCTTAGAAAGGCCTTTGACTCCTTGCAATGGAGTTTCCTTGAGCAAATGATGAATGCATTCAAGTTTCCAAATCAGTTAATAAATTGGCTTATGCAATGTAATAGAGGATCTTGGTTCTCTCTTAAAGTAAATGGAGCGAATTATGGGTTCTTTAAAGGGGGAAGTGGGGTAAGGCAAGAGCATCCCTTGTCACCCTACCTTTTGTACTTAGTATGGAGGTCCTATCAAGAAGGATGAGACAAATTGTACTGCAACCAATGGTCTCCCTATCATCCAAAGTGCTGTAAACTCAAACTAAATCATCTTGTGTTCACCGACGATCTGATGATCTTTACTAGAGGAGATAACCCGTCCGTGCGAGCTGCAGTTGATGCTTTAGAAGGATTTGCAGAGGAGTCAGGCTTGCAAGCTAATAAAGATAAAACGAGCATCTTCTTTGGAGGGGTAACTGATTCAGTCAGGGAATTAATTCCGAGGGGAACAGGGTTTCAGCAAGGTTTCTTCCCATGTCGTTACCTTGGTTTACCTCTTAACTCTACCATCAACAAGAAGGAGCAATATGGAGCACTCATAAGTAAGATACAACACAACATTCTCTGCCGGTCTTCAAAATTATTCACATATGCCAGTAAAGTTCAACTTTTGAATTCGGTAGTGTTTGCTTGGTCTGACCAGTTATTGGAGTGCTAACATGCTCTTTCCAGTTAATGTAGCAAAACAAATTAATCAGATTTGTAAGGACTACTTTTGGAATGGAAATAGGGATGGCCATCGTATGGTCTATAAAAGCTGGAAGAGTATCAATGTGCCTTGGCAGGATGGAGGGTTTGATATTAAGGACCTGGTGTCATGGAATAGAGCCTTGATGGGCCACTGGCTTTGAAAAATTTTAAATGATAAGAAGGGGAATTCGGCTAGATGGCATCAGAATTATATTCTTGGTGCTGAAAGCATATGGCAAATTTAGAAGAAGGAAAGGCATGCAGCCACATTTAAAAGCATCCTCCAAATTAGGGATGAGATCCTTAGTAAGACTGGAGGAGAGGAGGAAGCAAGACAGTTATGCAATAGCTGGAGTAAGGAAGGTAAATTCAAGATTGGACTGGCATATGACTGGTTAAGAGAGAAGCACCCTAAAATTCCTTGGATGGCCAGATGAAAGGGGTGTACTTTGTCCCGAAACACAGATTCATAGTAGCAATGGCAGGACAATGCACTCTAGCTACAACAGATAATATGCAAAAGAGAGGGATGTATATGGTTAGTATATGCGCGCGTTAGTTGAACGATGAATGATATGCAAACATTGTTTTCCTAAGCATGTGAGGAATGGAACGGGTTGCTAAGTGGTTTAATGCATGAAAAATCTAACGCCAAAGTTGAATTTTAGCATGTGAGATTCGTTTTAGTATAATAAAACAAATGAAATAAAAAGGATGAATTTGCTACAAAAGATGAACAAACGAGTTAGTATCGATTTGTAAATAATAATAGCAAGAAATAAATATGCGAAATCGAGAAAAATCGAAATCTGAAAAATATCATTAAAAAGACGTTGTTTTGTATAAAAAGCGATGTTCGAAAAATAATAAAAAAGAACGAAAAGAGTGCGTCGGGACAGCCGGCCGCGCGGCTCGCCCGGGTCACCGGCGAGTCGCGTGTCGGGCTGGTTTTGGACGCGATTTTCTGAAAATTCGATTAAATCGCGTACGAATATGGCATGATTCGTACTCGAAATAATATTTTCGATATTCGTTATATTTGATAGTTGACTACGAAATCAATATCGAATACTTGGAATAGTTTTGGAAAAGATGTAAATTTTAGAAATCGTTTCGAAGAATAAATAATAAAACGAACGAAAAAGTTGAAAAAAGGAGCGCGGGTTTCAGACTCGTACGCGAGTCGCCTGTGAGGGGCGCGACTCGCGTGCGGGCCTGTCCCGTTTTCACTCGTTGTTCGAAAATTGTTATTTTGATGAACCGCGTACAAATTATGAATTAATTTGTATTCAATTCATGTTTTCGATATTCGTCATATCCGATATTCGACTATGAAATCGATATCGAATATTCGGAATGAATAAAAAAAAAAATTGTGAAATAATTTGTTTTGAACGAAAAGTAAAAGAAAAGAATTTTGAATGAAAAAGATGTAACGATTTTTGATATCGTCGAGATTTTAATATAATTCTTTCCGATACAATATTCGATTATAGAAAAATCGATATTATATTTTTCAGAATATATGTTATGAAAATAATTTTTCGTTAATAACGATATTAGGAGTAACGAAAAACGACTCTTGACCCATAATAAAAAAACGGACGAAGAGAAGGGAAGAGAAGAAAGGAGAAATCGGGTTTGGTACACCCTCAACCTACATGCTTTTGTTGACTCGGATCGGAGCTCGTCGGAATGTGGCTAGGCACGGGAGCGTCGAGTTTTGGTTCGGCTAGGGGGATTCAGTCGAGACGGGTGAAGGTGTCGGGTATCGGGCCGGTTTCCTTCGGGTTTTGGATGTATTATCGGTTTCTCGATGCTAAGGAATTATGTGTGTCGGGATGATAGAAAGTTGATGTGTATTATTGTTGATAAAATCGTCTTTTTTGTGTTGGATGCAAGGGGCTATTTATAGGAAATTCCCGACCTTGGCTTAGGAGAGTTTGACTACCGCTTAGGATAGGAAACGTAGGAATTTGAGGGAAATAAGAATTCCTCTTTCTTGTGAAGGAAGAAAGGGAAATCGGCTGATTTGGGCTGTTTTGGCCGAGTGTTTTACACTCGGTCGGATGTTCGAGTCGGTTTTTGAATAGGATTCCCGTTTGAGCTAGAATTACCGCTTGGGTAAGAAGCTGAAAAGAACGAGAACTCCGTTTTCTTGTTAGGGAAGAAAAGAAGAAAAACCGGCTGGTTCATACTACTTGGCCGAGTGGTTTACACTCGGTTGGGTGTTTGAATCGGTTTTCGGATAGGATTCCTACTCGAGATCGAATTCTACCCTTAAACGAATTGTTTATTATTTTGTATGGCTGATTTTTGTGGAATTAGAGTCCGAATAGGACGCGTGAGACCTCACGGTCAGCCTACAAGTCTCGAGAAATATCTTTGACCGGGTTTTGACTCGGTCGCTAAAAGACGGTTTTACCCCTGGTGTCGGATTCGACCCAAATTAGTGTTATTTGACTCGAAACGACCCACTGGGCCTGAATTTGAGGTTGGTTTTGTGAAATTTGTACTCCGTAAAATGCCTAGGCCAAATGCCACTGATTTCGAGCCCATTTTCGAGTACGTTAAAGCACGTTAGCGTCCGATCATCATCGGGTGTTTGTCGGAAACTACTATAGACACCTGGCGGTCAAAATATGGGTGTCTACAGAGCCCCCACTCTGACTGAGGCTTGGACAGGGCGAAAATCAGAGTAGCCACCAGGTCAATCAAGGATTAAAACCTGGCAGCTGCCGGTCGGGTCGTTTAAGGTCCATTAGACCTTCGTGAAGGGCCCGCCGGCCATGGGCGAGAAATGTACCTGAGCTGATGATAACTCTGTGGGGAATTTGAACTCGTCGCATAAGACTTAGGTGCGCCTGTATATGGGCTCATCTTGTTAAATGCCGCTGGGGAGTTATGTGAATTGCGCTGTCGTGATTTGTACCTGTATAAGTTACATAAAATTTTGCCTGCAACATGTAGGCGAAACAAATATGACTTGCGCTGGGGAATAAAAATGATTTTTGCTGCATTTTGAAATCGAAGTCCTGAAAGCAACTCACGTGCTAGGAAATAGGTTTTCAAAATTGAAAGGGTTGAAAAGAAACTTGCTGTTTAAATAGATTGAACTTTGACCTTGTCGAAAAGATTTTTTTTCAAATGGCAAAGCTTTTGCAAATTTTAAAATGAAAATTTGAAAAGAGAGGCCTACCGGCAGACTCGACTCTGGACGCGACAGGACGAGTTGACAGACACGACTTAGACTCTCTAAGGGTTGGACCGTGACTTGGTAAGGAGGTGGGCCACCTAAGATGAAAAGACTCTTAAGTTGCGCTATTCCGTAGCCTAGGCGAGTAGCAGCACGGTCGTACATCGAAATGGGAAGGATGCGTTATAGGGGAATTCCAGTAGTTTGTAATGAGACTGTTTTGGCATGACAGGACTTTTAGCAGTAGCAATGCCGTAAACTAGTGCTCTTCTGGATTTTTGATTTTTGGGTACATTTCCAAGGTGGGTATTGCCTCGAATCCTGACAGATTCTTGTCTTCGACTGAGCCGAGTACTAGGACACACTACAGAAAGGAGGCTAGATTTTTTGAATTTATCTGGATTTTGTGAGTGGATGGAGGTCTTCTGGCTACAAGAAGCCCCCAGGACGACAAGGCTAACTGTCGAGAACATGGCAGTGTCGTGACCGAAATGATGGTGCTTTTTTGAATGTGTGTCAATGTGGGTGGTTGTGCCTCTGTTGAAAGGCTGCCTACGTATTCACGTGTAGTGAAATCAAACCAAGTCGTAGTTCGGTGGATTATGGTGCCTAGTTTATTAGGGCTTTGTGTGTAACTAGCCATAGCGATGGTGTAGGCTAGGTGCATTCCCAGTGATGTCTTGATCAAAGGGCTAGAATGGTTAGGATATTGATCCTGTGACTGTGAGCGTTCTCCGGGATGGCCCCCAGAGGTGGTGTGAACTATTTAGGCATGTTCTATGCCGACTGCAAGTTGAGTTCCCGTGTTTGGGGTTGGTAACTGGTTTGAATGAGAAGAATTGGGATAGGATTTTAACGAGTTCTGCTCTCGGGGATTTTAACGAGTTTTGCTCTCGGGGATTTTAACGAGTTTTGCTCTCGGGGATTTTAACGAGTTCTGCTCTCGGGGATTTGATGAGTTTTGCTCTTGGGTGATTTGACGAGTTTTGCTCTCGAGTCTTTGTATGGTGATTGTGAATTTTGTTATGTAAAGGGGAAGTCGAGTAGAATGGCTCGAACTTTGATCGGGATAAGTTTTGATAATGCGAGATCTGATTTCCATGTCTGGCCCTAATGGTTAGGGGTATCCTATGGAGCTTGAATCCTCAAAATTCCGGGCTGTCTCTGGCCTAGGTCTCGGGAAGGTCTTGAGGGTTGTAATGTGGGAAGGCTAAATGTGGTGTTAGCTGACCAACTTGATTGTTTCTTCCCTATTTGATGGTATGAGTATTGATAATTGACCGTACCCTGGTCATGGGGCTTCCACTTGAATTGACCGTTGATCATGGTCATGGGTTTTTGGGAGTTCTTTTTGATCATGGCCAGCTCTTTTGTTTTGGGCCTTTTGCTTTTTTCTTTTTTTTCTTGGACTCTTGATTTTTTTCGTCCAGTTTTTTTTGTGTCATGGCCAGCTCTTTTGTTTTGGCCGTTTGCTTTTCTTTTTTTTTTGGGTCAGACTAACACCTAGGGTAGGGATTGGTCAGTCTTATTGGATGGGTGTTTATTGTGGGAAATGGGCTTGCCTTCCGTCTTTAACCCAAACTAGGAGATTACCTAGATTTGTCATAGGATTCGATGCCGCTCCTGCTAAGGGTAGTTATGTGGCTTTCTATACCAGACATGGAACAGGTAAAGGAAAACACGGGTCTCATTTCCTGCAGTCATTATAGATGTGCCTATAATAGTCACGTGCGTGTGCTCACAGCGTATGATGGTGGTGTTCATCATGTTCTCGGAAACACATAAGGAAATTATATATGAGAGATTGAAAAGCTGACTTTATTGAATTTTGAAAAAAGAGAACAGAGTACAACTGACTCTGACTTTGAAAATGAAAGAAATAGAACATCCTAGACTCGGACTCAGACTCGGACTTAAACCAAATCTAGACTCTCGGATGGTGTTGTCAATTCAGCTTCTAAGGACTCAAGTTGATGTCCAGTATAGCCTCCAATAGACGCTTCACCCAGATCTTCATTTTGTCGAAGATCATCTTCAATCCTAATGCCCATTTCGGTAAGCACTGCAAAGTTTGAAATGCCGGCATACCTAATATGGACGCGATAGGAAGGGAGGAGGTTGTTGATGAACGCCTCCACTAGTGTCTTCTTGTTGGGCTTGTCTACCAACTTCACACTTTCGGCTCTCCACCTTTGAAGGTATTTGGTGAAACCTTCCTTAGGCTCTTGGGCCATAACCTCCAGAGTACGCATGGTAATCTGGATCTCAGCGTTATCCGCGTAGTTTCGCGCGAATTCCGTTGCGACATCGTCCCAGGTTCTGTATTTCTTGGGATCAAGCCTGTAGTACCAGGCTTTCGGGTGCTTTTCCAGAGAGGAAGCAAAGAGATGCTTGAACATGGTCGATTTGACCCCCTTAACAGCCATAAAGTCCTTGAAAGCCCGAATATGGAGTACCGGGTCTTCCGTCCCGTCAAACATTGGTAAGCCCGTTAAGTTGAGGTTAGCGGGCAGTTCATCGGTCAAGGGCGAGTAGGTACGAGCATTTTCCGTGAGGATGGTGTTTCTGGTGGTCGAGTGGACCTGTTCTTCAAGTTTGCGAACGACGCTGAACAGTTCAGCTATGGGCCCAGTAGTTTCATTCCTGACCTTAAGAGTCCTTTGCTCCACGGCACTCAAACGGGTGGCAATGGTCGTTTGTTCGGCCCTGATAACCGTCAATTGGGCTTCAAGCTCAGCTAGAGAGGTTGTCAATTGGTCCAAAGTTTCTTGCATTTTCTGGCGTCTGGTTACCGGTGGCTTGTCTGTAAGAATACCGCGTAATCAGAGAAGTTGCTTCGGAACTCAATTTCACCAAGGCATAGGAAATAGCGCGAGAGGAGAGACGACTCCAGTTTGACTCGGGTTAGACTCTCTAAGACAAATGTGTAGGGTACGATTCTCAGAGTGACTGTGATTAATCGCTCCGTCGGAGAATAGCCCCCAAGTGAGACTAAGGACTTTGATAGGACCCAGATGGTGTGGCATCTAAGTGACTCGAAAGTGGGGTACGTGAGCCAACACGTGAAAGACTTGATCCTTAGAGCAAACACGGTTGATCGCCCCGCTAAAGGGTAGCCCCCGAGTGGGACTGAAGACTTTGTTAAGACTCGAGTGAGTGACCCTTAGACGTAAGGACCGTGAACCTTTTGTTATAGGGCTATGCCTTGTAAAAGGTTGACTCGGAAAAGACACTTAGACGGGTGACTTGTGAAAATGTGGGCCTTCCTCAGGATCCAACTATGTGGGTTGGGCCCTGTTCGAAGGAAGGTTCACGTGAGACATTCCCAGACTTTAGACTCGATATTGTAAACTGGGCCAACCTTTGTAGGAGTATGTCCTACGTAGGTGGGCCTTGCCTTAGTAAAATAAGGCGGACTAGGATGGGGGGGAAACCCGTGATGTAAGATCGACGGAGTTTCGACGCTAGAGACTTCAACGACTTATGACACGACCCGACACTGCTAAATACGGGAAGTCTAAGAAGAGGAAGTTTTGAAATATGATTTTTTTGAAAAGCCCGAAACGAATCGGGTGGGGAAATTCGGCCCTTTTTTTCAAAAAAGAAAAAAAAGAGTGGGCCGAATGACGGGTTTTGAAAGTTTCGAAAATATTTTCGAGTTTTGAATTGGGCATAATACCGGCTAGAAAAAGGCTATTTTGAGTAAAATCATAAGTCCTAAGTTCGGTATATGACCCGGGTTTTGAAATTAGATATTTGAAAAAGGATGCAAATTTTGAAAAGATGACAGTTTTTGAAAAAGATGTGGATCAAGTAACACGTAGTCATGGAAACAGTATAATGACGCCATGTATGCTCTTAATCTAAGTCTCGTTCAGTCTATAAGGGTCTATACCAGTGTACACAGCCTATCAAGAATCGGGGCGGACTCCCTAACTCGAGTTGAGATTAGGACATGCCGTAAAACCCATATGAAGCGGCTAATGGACACCTTTGACATAACCAATTTGGACTATATCAACGGTATAGTGGGACGTCGGTCACGAGTACCGGCCCGGGAAAGTGGGGTTATGCATGAACCGCAAAACTAAAACGCGCATTGTACTAGTCAAACGATTTCTATTCGAGTCTCACCCTGAGGACACCGAAGGTTATTAACTCATAAGAAAATCCCCAGCGGAGTCGCCAAATTGTGGACATGACATAGGTCCACCCCGACGCGGCCACGCGCGGGTTTGGGGAGGCGAATGAATCTCCATGAGATGGTCAAATGGAAATTTAAATCGAAGTCGGAGTCGCCACCGAATTTTATGGTTATTCGGAACCGTTCGAGCCCACTCTATGTCGTATTGGGCCGTGTACAAAATACGGCCCATTTCCGATGTCAGAGTTTATTGGGCTCGTCCCTTTTGCATATCGATATAGATGCCGACTGGAGCGGTTAATCGTATATTGAATGACTCTCGTTGCCAATGGTTTCGGACATCCGGAAACCACGGTTTTGAGTAAGGGGTGAGGGTACGTGTTGGGAAGTTCACTAAGAACACCCAACCCCGCCCGCACATTAGCGGCCTCTACTAGGATATCGAATGACGTTTTAATGCGCGCGTTAGTTGAACGATGAATGATATGCAAACATTGTTTTCCTAAGCATGTGAGGAATGGAACGGGTTGCTAAGTGGTTTAATGCATGAAAAATCTAACGCCAAAGTTGAATTTTAGCATGTGAGATTCGTTTTAGTATAATAAAACAAATGAAATAAAAAGGATGAATTTGCTACAAAAGATGAACAAACGAGTTAGTATCGATTTGTAAATAATAATAGCAAGAAATAAATATGCGAAATCAAGAAAAATCGAAATCTGAAAAATATCATTAAAAAGACGTTGTTTTGTATAAAAAACGATGTTCGAAAAATAATAAAAAAGAACGAAAAGAGTGCGTCGGGACAGCCGGCCGCGCGGCTCGCCCGGGTCACCGGCGAGTCGCGTGTCGGGCTGGTTTTGGACGCGGTTTTCTGAAAATTCGATTAAATCGCGTACGAATATGGCATGATTCGTACTCGAAATAATATTTTCGATATTCGTTATATTTGATAGTTGACTACGAAATCAATATCGAATACTTGGAATAGTTTTGGAAAAGATGTAAATTTTAGAAATCGTTTCGAAGAATAAATAATAAAACGAATGAAAAAGTTGAAAAAAGGAGCGCGGGTTTCAGACTCGTACGCGAGTCGCCTGTGAGGGGCGCGACTCGCGTGCGGGCCTGTCCCGTTTTCACTCGTTGTTCGAAAATTGTTATTTTGATGAACCGCGTACAAATTATGAATTAATTTGTATTCAATTCATGTTTTCGATATTCGTCATATCCGATATTCGACTATGAAATCGATATCGAATATTCGGAATGAATAAAAAAAAAATTTGTGAAATAATTTGTTTTGAACGAAAAGTAAAAGAAAAGAATTTTGAATGAAAAAGATGTAACGATTTTTGATATCGTCGAGATTTTAATATAATTCTTTCCGATACAATATTCGATTATAGAAAAATCGATATTATATTTTTCAGAATATATGTTATGAAAATAATTTTTCGTTAATAACGATATTAGGAGTAACGAAAAACGACTCTTGACCCATAATAAAAAAACGGACGAAGAGAAGGGAAGAGAAGAAAGGAGAAATCGGGTTTGGTACACCCTCAACCTACATGCTTTTGTTGACTCGGATCGGAGCTCGTCGGAATGTGGCTAGGCACGGGAGCGTCGAGTTTTGGTTCGGCTAGGGGGATTCAGTCGAGACGGGTGAAGGTGTCGGGTATCGGGCCGGTTTCCTTCGGGTTTTGGATGTATTATCGGTTTCTCGATGCTAAGGAATTATGTGTGTCGGGATGATAGAAAGTTGATGTGTATTATTGTTGATAAAATCGTCTTTTTTGTGTTGGATGCAAGGGGCTATTTATAGGAAATTCCCGACCTTGGCTTAGGAGAGTTTGACTACCGCTTAGGATAGGAAACGTAGGAATTTGAGGGAAATAAGAATTCCGCTTTCTTGTAAAGGAAGAAAGGGAAATCGGCTGATTTGGGCTGTTTTGGCCGAGTGTTTTACACTCGGTCGGATGTTCGAGTCGGTTTTTGAATAGGATTCCCGTTTGAGCTAGAATTACCGCTTGGGTAAGAAGCTGAGAAGAACGAGAATTCCGTTTTCTTGTTAGGGAAGAAAAGAAGAAAAACCGGCTGGTTCATACTACTTGGCCGAGTGGTTTACACTCGGTTGGGTGTTTGAATCGGTTTTCGGATAGGATTCCTACTCGAGATCGAATTCTACCCTTAAACGAATTGTTTATTATTTTGTATGGCTGATTTTTGTGGAATTAGAGTCCGAATAGGACGCGTGAGACCTCACGGTCAGCCTACAAGTCTCGAGAAATATCTTTGACCGGGTTTTGACTCGGTCGCTAAAAGACGGTTTTACCCCTGGTGTCGGATTCGACACAAATTAGTGTTATTTGACTCGAAACGACCCACTGGGCCTGAATTTGAGGTTGGTTTTGTGAAATTTGTACTCCGTAAAATGCCTAGGCCAAATGCCACTGATTTCGAGCCCATTTCCGAGTACGTTAAAGCACGTTAGCGTCCGATCATCATCGGGTGTTTGTCGGAAACTACTATAGACACCTGGCGGTCAAAATGTGGGTGTCTACACTTAGCAATTCCCATTTTTATTCAAAATGCGTTTTGAGTATTAACTTGTTCGATCTGAATAGGTCTTGAGATTCGTTCCCCATTGATGAATTATAGGTCTAATTCATCAAATATCCATTGTTTTGTGTGAGTGAGTGAGTCTTTTTGGTTCGTTTACAAAATCACATAAAACAAATATCGTTACAGAAACCGTTTCCGCTGTAATTCGCATCAGATATATATTTCACGAGGGTTGTTGCTACTGCAGAATCGGATTTTTCTTTGACCCCCCGTCAGGTTGCGCTGTGGAAGTCTCAGCTACGTGGTCATGCTACTGATTGGCTGCGCGCTGTCCCTATTTCAGGGTTGGGCCAGACTATGAACGGTCGGACGTACCGCTGTGTACTTAGCTATCGGTTGGGCGTTCCTTTGTTTTCCGTGGCTGGGCCTTGTCCTGCCTGCTCTCGGGTTTTGGCGACGATATCTATGGGGACCATGCCGTGTCCTGTGCGGGGGCTGTTGGAATAAAACATCGACATAACCTCGTCCGGGATACTCTTATGATATATGTTTCCGTTCTGGGGTCTCGGCAGGTAGGGAGGTCGATATTGGCCTGATCGACGATCATGATAGATCCTTGCATCCCGCAGATTTGTTACTTTATTCGTGGGACAAGGGACGTGACGTATGCGTGGATCTCACTGAGTCTTCTCCTTTGACTCAGTCCGGGCTCTCAGATTTCATGCCAGGCCGTGTTGTGGTCGATGCTGCTCGACGCAAGTGCACTAAGCACCGAGGACTATGCGCCGGGCATGAATATGGGTTCTTGCCTTTTTCCTTTTCTTCGTTGGGGGAATTGGAGGCGGATGCTATCGGATTGCTCAAAAGGGTTCAAAATTTTTCGATAGCACAGGATGCCGGAGCACGCGCTGCTCCATTTATTTTTACTCGGCTTAGCTTTGCTATAGCCAAGGGGGTGGGGGCCCAGTTAGTATCTCGGCTGCCCACTAATTTTTTTGTAAACTTCGTTCTGATTTATCAATAAAATTCTCCCTTTAAAAAAAATAAAATAATAATAATAATAATAATAATAATAATTTAAGAAAGGTTGTTTCTCGTTTAAGTTTCGTAACCAGAAAGAAATGGATCAAGCTCTTCGAGGAGGGCCATGGCAATTGGTAAGAAACACCATCATCCTCAAGCAATGGAGTCCGCTCTTTTCTCAGGAGATGGATCGTGTCTCTATTGTACCGGGTTGGGTCTTGTTTCAAGAATTGGATCCACATCTATGGACTGATTTGGTATTGAACAAAATGGCAAGCAAGATAGGGCACCCAATGTATGCTGATGCTACAACAACGTACAAAGAGCGTTTATCCTTTGCCGGAGTCATGGTAGAGGTGGACGTTTCAAATGATATGCCTGAAACTGTTACAATCAACATCCCGCTCCTGAGGAAATCTATGTAAAAGATTGAGTACGAATGGCTCCCTTTTTACTGTCATGGTTGTGGGAAACTCGGTCATGTTCGGTCATCCTGCAAGAAGGAGAAAAAAAAAGATAAAGGAGAGGGTCGTGTAGTCAAAGCTATCAGATACACACTCAAGAAGGTTGGCTCTCAGGGGGTAGGTGGTACCTCAGAGGAGAGGGTGCTAGTTCATCCTACTCCTGCTGTAATGCATCAAGAACCCCCTGGGAAAGGGTCTACTGGAGGCCTGATTATCACTGGCTCAGGACCCCAACAGCTAGGCGGTATCTCAACAGAATGCAACTAGTTCACAGGCCACTTTGATGGTACAACTGACTTGATAGGTCAGGATACCACATATGGTGTTGAGAATGGTTTCATCCCTGTTGTAAGGCGTCCAGGATGCTCTGGGGTAGGCCTAAAGGTTAAAGGCTCCAGTAGTGACCAAGACGAGTTGAATTCGGAGAAGCTGGTCTTGCTACATACACCTAACAGATATGTTGTTTTGCAAGAAGGGTCTGAAAGTCCAACAAGGAATATGAGTGTGGAGGATTTGTTTCCTCCAGTAGAAGGGGATGTACCTCCAGATACACCCATATGATTATTTGTTCTTGGAACATTAGAGGAGGGAAAGAGCCTCTCAAGCAGCACGCTGTAATAAATTTGATGAGGACTAGGAGAATTGACATTTTGGGTTTGTTAGAAAAAAGAGTGAAGGAAAATAAAGCAAAGGGGATTATTAAAGGTCAGTTTAAGGACTATTCAGTTGTTTGCAACTATGGTAGTCATTACAATGGAAGTGTTTGGGTTCTTTGGAATTCTAGCAATGTTCACCTTACATTTTTAGAGGAGCATGATTAGTTTCTGCATTGTCTTGCTAAACACAATGCTACTGGTAGGGAGATTCTTGTTGCTATGGTTTATGGGGCTAATAGCGTTGCTAGTAGAGATAATCTTTGGGAAAGGCTAGTTAACATTAGTAGCATTTCCAATTTTGTTAATAATAAAGAGGTTAGTCTATTTGGGATCCTGGAAACAAAAATAAAAGCAATTGATATGCAAGGTGTCATACAAAATGTGCGGAGTGGATGGAGTGTTGCTACTAATTGCCATCAACATCCCAGAGGGAGAATATGGATTATCTGGAGACCTTCCCCTTTTGATGTGTGGATTAAACAGACCATGGCTCAATGTATACACGCATTGGTTTTGGACAAAGGTGATAATTCAAGGTTTGATCTATCCATGATATATGCACTCAATAAGGGTGAGGAAAGGAAGGAGTTGGGGGAACAACTGGTTAAGACTGCTGCTGAAGTTCAGGGCCCGTGACTCATGGCTGGGGACTTCAACACAGTTACCAGTCACGAGGAAAGACTAGGAGGTGCTTCTAAACAGGAGGACATAGACAACTTCAATCAGTGTCTTAACACCTGTGATATGATGGATTTAGGGGGTTCAGGAGCCTATTACACTTGGAATAATAAGCAAATCCCAACTCAACGAATCTACAGTCGGCTGGACAGAGCATTAGGTAATGCGAAGTGGAATCAAAGCTTCCCCATTCATCATTCTCATTTCTTCCCGGAGGGACTTTTCGACCACTGCCCGTGTGAAATATCGTCTACTGAAGTTAGAATGAAGAAGACCGAGTTCAAATTCTATGATATGTGGACTGCTCATGAGGAGTTTCTTCCATTAGTTGAAACTAATTGGGGGAGACATAGTACAAGAATGAGGATGTTCAGGCTAGTTAAAAATCTGAAGGCGCTTAAGCCTGAACTGAAGCGATTGAACAATGTAGCATTTTCTGAAATTGAATGTTGAACATTGAAAGCCAGAAAAGCGTTGGAAAGGATGCAACTGCAGCTCCAACAGGACTACACGAACGATGAGTTAATCGAGAAGGAGAGAGAGATGGCAACGAGCTATCAGGAGTTAGCTGCTGGTCAACATTCATTACTTAAACAGAAAGGGAAGGCTGATTGGATTAGGGACACTGATGACAACACGACACACTTTCATAGGGCCTTACAGCAGCGTACTAAGCAGAATAATGTCTTACAGATTAATGGCATAAATGGACAAAAATGCACTAAACAAGAGGACATACAAGATGCATTTTTGGAGTTTTATAAATCCCTCTTGGCAACAGTTCTACGAATGAAAAGATCAGAGAGGAGGTCATCAGTAGGGGCTCAGTTTGTACAGACCACCATATGAATACTTTGATGGCTCCTGTAACTGACAAGGAGATTAGGGATATAGTATTTGCTATTCCTAATGAAAAGGCTCCCGGTCCCGATGGTTATACAAGTGGCTTCTACA
The DNA here is from genome assembly GCA_958450325.1 of Agrostemma githago. NCBI lineage: Eukaryota > Viridiplantae > Streptophyta > Magnoliopsida > Caryophyllales > Caryophyllaceae > Agrostemma > Agrostemma githago. Next base: position 18,177,258 of record OY288241.1, on the reverse strand, counting down.
AAAAATAATGGAACATTATAGGTGGAAATGTGTGTGCAGCGGTTAAGGATGCGATTAGGACTGGCAGAATCCTAAAGCAAATTTATGCTACTACATTAACGCTCATGCCCAAATGTGATAGACCAACGGACGTGAAGTAATTCCGACCTATTGCGTGTTGCAACCTGATTTATAAAGTGATCTCTAATGTATTATGCAACAGACTATCTCAAGTAATTCCTGATATTGTGAATGAGTGCCAGGGTGCTTTCATTAAAAATCGATCAATTATTGATAACATTCTTATATGCCAAGACATTGCTCATCAGTATTCTAGGAAAAATGCATCCCCAAGATGTATGATCAAGATCGACTTGCAGAAGGCCTATGATTCTAATGAATGGAAATTTGTGGAGGAGCTATTTACGCAGCTCAAATTCCCTAACTAGTTCCGCCAACTGATGATTGAATGCATTACAACTCCTATGTTCTCTTTGAATCTGAATGGGAATATGTTTGGGTATTTTAAGGCGAAAAGAGGACTGCGACAAGGGGACCCAGTATTGCCTTTGATATTCACGCTGTGTATGGACTACTTAAGCAGACTAATCTCCTACGCAACGAATAAATGGCCATTCCGTTACCATCTGATGTGTAAACAATTAAAATTGACCCACTTGATTTTTGCTGACGATCTTATGCTGTTCTGTAAAGGGGACATTCAGTCCATTATGTTGATGATGAGGACGCTGTTTTCATTCAACAAACTGTCGGGTCTTAAACTCAATGCTACTAAGTCAGCTATTTATTTCAGTGGAATGAAGAGAGAACAACGAGATGATATTCTTAATACCACTGGTTTCATCGAAGGAGAGATGCCATTCACTTACTTGGGGGTACCTATTAAATCAAGGAAATTAACGAAAATGGAGTGCTCTGTGGTAGGAGAAAAAATGATCAGGAAAATCCGAAGTTTTGGAGCTAGGAAACTCTCTTATGCAGGGAGAATCGTCCTAATTAACTCGGTCCTCAACACTCTTCACAACTACTGGTCCAATATCTTTATTCTCCCTAAAGGGATTGTGAAGAGGGTGGAAGCTACATGCAGAAATTACCTCTGGGAAGGTCAGTCTGAATATAGTCGGGTTCCGTTGGTTGCTTGGGACAAGGTAACAATGAAGAAGGCAAAAGATGGGCTCAGGATAAAAAAGGCTGAATTGTGGAATGTGGCAGCTATTGGAAAACTCGTTAACTGGATATATATGAGAAAAGCGATAAGCTTTGGATTAAATGGGTTAGTATCAAATTTCTGAAAGGAAAAGACTGGAATGATTATACACCTCCTCCTGATACCTCATGAACGTGGAGAATGATATGTAAAACAAAAGAAAAAATGAAGGATGGATATACTAACAACATTTGGAATCACACGCAGAAGAGCTACTCTATAAATGAGGGATATAACTGGCTGCGTGGAACCAATCCCCATGTAACATGGTTCAAGCCAATCTGGAATGATTAGAGTACACCTAAACATGCGATTATATCGTGGATTTAGGTTAACAACAGGTTGAATACAAGGTCCAAACTAGGGAAGATTGGTTGCTGCAGCGACACAAACTGTTGTTTATGCGAAACAATGGAGGAAACAGGTATACACCTTGCACAAGATTGTCAGTATAGCAGTCTAGTTCGGAATGAACTGGAAACCTGGATTGGGATTGTGTTACGCCAGAACACCCGGAGTTGAAGACTGAACCTGGTACTAAAGGAAGAATCCAAGCAATGGTCATGAATGCATACCATCATATGATATGGATGAAAAGAAATGTAGTATGATTGGAGGGGTATATGCAAAGCCCATCTCAAGTGGCTAAGAATATACAAGAGGAAGTCAAGTACATAGTAAAGAGCATATTGCAACGTCCACACATCACCTTGGATGAAGGTCGAGAGCTACAGAAACTGGTAAACAATTAGATTTGGTGATAAAATTACTGTCACTATATAGAGATTGTATTATGTATTGTCTAGCCTTTTCATGATCCCACTGTAAATCTGGTTTTTGCTTGTTAATATAATCCTCGCATTCTCATAAAAAAAAAACATTAGTAACATTAATCAGAGTTGGATTGCCTTAGGAGATTTTAATATTATCAGGAATGTTAGTGAGAAAGTTGGAGGGGCGATTCCTAATGATGCAGAAATGGAGGCTTTCAATGATTACATAGCTTAGTGTGAATTGCAGGAATTGACAGGGCAGGGGTTTGAATATACTTGGACAAACAGATAGGAGCCTGAGTCTAGGGTTTGGACGAAGATGGATAGGGCTCTTATTAACCACCAATGGGTGGTCAATTTCCCTAATTCTAGTGTTCAATTTCTTCATTCGGGAGTTTCTAATTACTATCCAGTGATGGTTACTGTTTTGCAGGAGAGGAAGATTAAAAATCGGTTTAGTTTCTTGAATTGTTGGGTTCAGCACCCCTTATACTTGTCAGTGGTTAAAGCAGCTTGGGGGAAGAGGTTTATGGAACGATAGGATATCAGCTCTTCAGCAAGCTAAAGAATGTTAAGGAGGCCCTTATAATTATGCATAAGCAACATTTCTCTAGTATAGGGATGATAATTGCAAAGATTGAGAAGGATATGGAGGCCTATGATCACTCGCTTCAAAGGAATCCTTTAGATGCTAATCTAATTGCAGTAAACCAGCAGTTACAGGATGAATGGCGAACTCTAAAAAAGGCTGAATTTAGCATTCTTCAGTAGCGAGCAATAATGGAGAAGCTATCTTTAGATGATGAGGCAACTACTTATTTTCACAATAGGCTGAGAGAAAGAAGACAACAACAGGTAATTGGGTCTATTGCAGACACTCATGGAAGGATTAGAGAGGGGATTGATGAAGTTGCACAAGGGTTTATAGAATACTATGAAACACTCTTAGGAAAAAGAAAGGAAGTGCAGAAAATTAGCATAAGTCATGGTCCCAAGGTGCCTGAGGAAAGATGGACTAGCCTAAGAGCATTACCAATAGAGGATGAAATTCAAAGGGGTGTGTTCTTAATTGGCGTGGATAGAAGCCCAAGTCCTGATGGGTTTTCGGCTGGTTTCTTTAAATCAGCATGGGAAATAATCAAGAAGGAGTTCTGTGAGGAATTTTTTGAGTTCTTTAACAAAGGGAGAATGTTGAAACAAGCTAATACAACTGTTATATCTCTTATTCCCAAGAAGCAGGTATGCCAATCAATGTTAGACTACAGACTTATATCTTGCTGCTCAATGTTTTACAAAGTTGTTAGTAAGATCATAACTAACAGACTTAAATTAGTGATCCATGAAATTGTGGAGCAGGAACAAGCTGCGTTTATTGATGAGAGAAGTATTCAAGAGAATATTGCATTATCTCAGTCTTTGATTAAGGGATATGGTAGAAAATACTCGACACCAAGGTGTCTTATGAAAATCGATTTAAGGAAAGCGTTTGATTCACTACAATGGTCTTGTTTGGATAATATGTTGGAGGAATTTCACTTTCCTCAGGCTCTTATACATTGGGTTAGAGGCTGCATTCAAGGATCATGGTTTTCTATTAAAATTAATGGGCATATTCATGGTTTCTTTAAGGGGAAAAGTGGTGTGAGACAAGGAGACCCACTATCTCCTTATTTGTTTGTCTAGACATATGAGAGGGATAGTTAAAGAGAAGCAAATCTCGTATCACCCTAAGTGCAGGAAATTGGAGCTTAATTACCTTATTTTCGCTAATGATCTTATGCTGTTTGTTAGGGGTGATGTTCCCTCAGTTCAGGATGTTACTAGAACTCTTGATCACTCTGCTAAAGAATCTGGTTTGATTGCTAATAGGAAGAAGACGAAGATTTATTTTGGAGGGGAGCAGAGGAATTAAGGGAGTGTATTCTCTCTAATACTGGCTACAAGCAAGGGATCTTCCCTTGTCGGTACCTAGGTCCCCCCTTAAATGATATCAATAATATATTGGAACACTACTCTGAGCTTTTTCAGAAGCTTCAGCATTTTACTCAATGTTGGTCTTCTAACAGTTTGACTTATGCAGGAAGGGCTCATCTTCTTAACTCTGTGGTTTTTGGTGTGCTGAATTACTAGTGTGCAAATACTTCGCTGCCTAGTAACGTTATGCAAAGGATCACAAAATTGTACAGGAATTTCATTTGGACTGAAGAGGCAGTGAGTAGTCAGTCATCAGTCTCATAAAAGTTGGGTGAGCATGTGTGCTGCCTGGGAAGGAGGAATGGGAATTAAAGACATGATAGCTCGGAATAAGGCAATGATGTGCGTCTGATTATGGAAGATTCTGAACAATGCTGGGGGTGTTTAGGGTAAATGGATCAATCATTAGTATTGGAGGGGCAGACTGTATGGACTATAAAGAATGAGGATCATTATACATCCACTTTGAAGAGTATCATAAAAATTAGGGATGAGATCATGGAAAAGGAAGAAAGTAAGGAGGCTACTGAAGCATTGCTGCAGAGTTGGCAATTTGATGGAACTCTCAGAGTTAGCTTAGCTTATGATTGGTTTAGGGTGAAATATGCAAAGAGAGGCTGGTTGAAGGCTATACAAGGAAGGGCGAACCCCAAGCATGGCCTGATAACAGCCTTCACAGCTCAAAGAAATCTTGCTACGTTGGATAATATGGTGAAGAAGTCCGTATATATTGTTAATAGGTGTATTCTTTGTAAGCGGGCCTATGAGTGCCATTCTCATCTTTTTTAAAATGCTCTTTTGCAACAGAAGTTTGGCATGGAATCAAGGACTGGATGGGTGTGGTGGGACGCAGTGATGATGCTCCCAAAGATAAATAATTAAGTCCTATTACCTTTAAATTAATATAGTAGAGGTAAGTCGGGTGTCGAATCCACAGGGAAGGCGAGGTAAATTAATGTGTGAATAAAATAAATAAACGTAACAAGAATAATGGGGGTTTGTGATTGAATAGACTAATAACTAAAATAACGAGAGTAAAATAACTAATAATGATGAGTTCAGATGATTAAGAGACTCGACTCAAAGAAAATCCACTAAGTAGTTAAACAATTGATCATCGACTACTAACCTTTATCTAATCCTTGAGTATACTATTGTGAAACTGAAAGTCTCAACTGTTCCGTAGATAATATTACTTAGGTCGAAACGCGATACTAAGCAACCTAATTATTGAAAAACCTAATCCACGCGTCTAGATTTAATTCAATAACAGCATGAAGATATGACGACCTTTAACACACGCGGTTATTGGTTCGAATTATATGTTTATTCCTCCCATTACGCAATTACGATGAAACGCATACAAATAATTAGGTCTAAAGGTTGCAACTTTATCTAGTGAATTGAACAATTACAGATTCAAACACAAAGAATTGCAATAGATTGAAGATTGAACTAATCAATTGGCCAAAAAGATTAAACAAACAACAATCATAAAATTAGCACAAGGAATAAACAATACTCAAGTAATTAAATAAAGATTGAGAAAAGTCTTACAATCAGTTAACTAGTAGCTTCAAATCTTTGACCCGAGAAGGAAGAATTAGTTACACATAATTGTCTTTAGCAAACTAGGGTTCTTGTTTCTTCTCTTCAAAGTAACGTGAATAATGAATAAATAATATGATAGTCTCCATCTAATAGTTGTAGTCTAATAATAAAAATAATAGGAAAGTCTCGTAATTTCCTAACTCTAATAATAATAATAATAATAATAATAATAATAATATAATAATAATAATAATAATAATAATAATAATAATAATAATAATAATAATAATAATAATAATAATAATAAATGCAAGATAGTATCTAGGCTTCCCTCTAACTTCTTGTAATTTGTTCTGGTGTTTAATGCAAGATCCGTTTATAATAAAAAAAAATAAAAAAAAATAATAATAATAATAATAATAAATAATAATTAAGCTAACACTGAACCCGAAGTAGTTCCGTCTTAAATTCCCGAGCTGCACTTTGACTTTTCACTGGGTTTGTTGGGCTTGTTCTTCACACTCTCCGTCTCGAGCCCAGATCACACCTCAAGGAAATAGGGCTTCAAAAACCGTCTTTTCTTCAATAAAACACAATTTCTTAGATAAAACCAATTAGACGATTTCCATTCTAAATCCGCATTTTTAATCACCAAATCTAGCTCAAATCTTCGTCATAAACACATACAAAACACGCTAGATCAACTTCCCCACACTTAGACATTTGCTCGTCCCGAGCAAAACTCGGAAGCATCAACAATAAAATACCGACGGTCTTACAAAAGAAACATGGGAAGCTCGACATCAAACAAAATTCATCCCCTCAACCACCCTCCTTATATCATCCTCAAAATTTAAGCACAAGGTCACAATGAAATGAAAAACACACAACAACAAAAACTGTGACCACAAGACAAATACAAAACATCGGAACATGACACTACACCACTTATTTCTCCGAATCCTAAACATAATCACATGTGCTACAAAATATCACCAATGGTAAACGATGTATACCACTATTCTCCACAACCCACACATGTAATTGACCTAAACACCTCTAACACCTTAATACAACACGAAACAATACTCAAATCGCATAAAATTTAGTGCTACGACTACACCGCACCGCGATTCTTCTCACCTTAACCAACTATCCTACCCGACCGACCTTCTATATCACCCTTCTTATGACACCACACCAAGAACAGATAAAGTAATTGTGAGTTTTTTTCCTAAATCCCTCATTTTGCCTAGAGTTTTCGCCCTTGCGGATTTTCACTCTAGCTATTCATTTTTTTTCAATTCACACTACTCTCGTGGCACGCAACTCGATTTTTCTTTTTACCCGGAGTGCCCTTTCGGGTTTTCACTCCGTTCTCGGCCATTTTTCCCATTCTTGCCTAGGCGCCCTTCCGGGTTTTCACCTAGCCGGGATTATTTATTTCTTTTTCTTTTTTTTTTCCTTTTTTTTTGAATGATGAAGTAACGTAAATAAAGCATATCACATTAGTACAAAGCTGTTCTAAATCGGACCGATTCTCCTCCCCACACTTGAATGAAACATTGTCCTCAATGTTACAAAGGACGCAACAAAATGGAAAGGGAGAACGCACCTTGTCGAAGTAAAATCGATCGAACGTCACTAACACCACACTTCCTCCCCACACTTGGCTAATAGCATTGCTAAAATAACACATGGACTTCCGTAAATTGAAAGTTAGAACAACATTGAGAACCATCATGAACAACATGGGACGAAGTACACCAGCACCAACATCAACACTAACCAGCAACGAATCATAACACGCCTATCGATCCCAGCCTGATCAAATCACCATGCTTTGAAAGTACTCCTCCACAAAAATTTAGCTCAAAATAAACTCACTTAGTCAATTCATCGAGTATCTTCTAGGCATGATTCCATTCAATTTTTCCAGAACTAGTCACATTTCTTTGATGCCAATAATCACATACAATTGAAATTCAGACTGAAGACGCAACACCAAATTCCTCAAAACCAGCAGCAAGGATGACCAAACCAGTTTTCATCAAATTCCCACTGAAGAAATGCAGTCCACTCAAACCGTCGACAACACACTAAACTCGGCCACAAATCCCCAACAATTGAAGCCATACCGACTTTCAATCCGTCCACAACCAGCAATTAAATAGACGGTATGCCGTAGCAACTACAACAACGAACAACTCAAATCTGCCTCCAGATTTAGACTGACCGCCGGAGACGAGAACTGACAAACCTGGTGGCTGATAGGCACCCACGCAGAACTGAGGATGGCGACAGGACCGACGGAACGAATTGGAGTGGGATTAGAGAGAAAGAAAGTTTGAATTAAGGGGATGAAAGGTTGTGGAATTTGGATTTGAGAATGAGCAGTGGAGGGATAAATTTTGAGCTATTGAAGATGGGGATTGAAGAGGAAGAAGATGAGGGATATGGTAGTAGCGTCTTTTTGATTTCTTATTTTTTTTTCTTAATTCAGTCTTGAACTGAGCTAAGGTCGAGGGGTGGTCGTGGCGTGGTCATGGGGTGGTCGTGGGGTACATTCTGGTCAGCTATTTTGCTACGTACCACGACCTCTCCTCGAGTGGTCTTCAAGTGCCCCTCGATTTTAGATTATTTGTTCAACTTTTTTTTTCTTTCACTATTTTTTTTCTCATAAAACTAACTCACCCCTCTCTCACTTACTCACTAGTTACTCGTCTTTTTTTTTCTCTCAACGCTCATATTCTGACAAGATGGTGACACCAATCCGACCTGAATATAGCTAAAGTTAGATAACTAGTAAATAATAAAATTTAAAACACACAAACAAAATAAAAATGTATAAAAACTAAATTAGAATAAAAACGCGGGTTGCCTCTCGGAAGCGCTCTTGTTTTACGTCGTTGGCTCGACATGTTGCACGGTAGCTCACTAAATCACTGTCTGACTTGATCTAGAGTTTCATCTTACGAACAAAAGGCGACCCATTATCATGATGATAGACGCGAAACACTGGAGGGTCGTCATCTTTCCCCGTCTTCTTCTTAATCCACCCGTCATACCAAGCTTTGGTCTTACCTCGATGAATTCTCGCATCCTTACGGCTAGCCCATAAAATTTTGCACTTCGGTGGTGTAAGAGTGAGATCCTGCAATTCACAATTATCGCTCGGAACCGGTGGTTTTCGACTTCTCCTAGAAGGAGGGTTAGTAGAAATAATACATAGAGAACGAATCTCTATATTAGTCGAATTAGGTGGACTAATTTCAAATTTAACCACCCTCCCATTAAATTCCATGGTCAATGAACCGTTAGGAACATCAATCCGGGTTCTTGCGGTCTTCAAGAAAGGTCGACCCAATAAAATTGGGATAGCATCGGCATCATGTGCCATATCTAAAACATAAAAATCAGCCGGAAGGACTAATTTATCGACCTTGACCATCACATTCTCTACGACCCCTCTAGGTATAACACTAGACCGATTAGCAAGTTGAACAACCACTTTTGTACTCTTTAGAGGACCAAGTGCTAACGACTCATAAAGATGGAACGGGAGGACATTTATCGACGCCCCTAAATCTAACATGGCTCTTTCGAACAGCATATGACCTATAGTGCAAGGTATAGTAAACATACCCGGATCACTACACTTGGGAGGGGTCTTGGTCCTAAACAAAGCCGACACAAATTCACTACCTTGACCTTTAGGCATTTTCACATTGCGTTCCTTTTGATTTCTCTTGATTGTACAATGTTCTTTTAAGAACTTCGCATATCTAGGAACGTTTTTAAGTAAGTCAAGTAAAGGAATATTTACCTCGCATCTACGAAAGGTTTCGTAAATATCGGTGTCGTGCTCCTTCTTTCTAGTGTCTTTCAAAGCCTCGGGAAATGGTGGGAGTGGCTCATAAGTCGGAAAACTTGGGGTCGCCTCCTTGGACTTGGAAGCAATTTTACTTCCCCCTTCATTAGGAAGTTTCCTCTTATCGATCACAAGCTCATCTTCTTCACGAATAATCACCGTCTTAGGCTTGGTTTTAGGCTTTTCAACCTCAACCAATTGCCTACCATTCCGCAAAGAAACCGCGCTCACATTATGCTTCGGGGTTTCTACCGTTTGAGAAGGTAGACCACCCAACTGTTTAGCTTCTAAATGATTGACCGCGGTAGCTAGCTGACTCATCTGATTCTCAAGATTTTTAAATATTTGTTTATTCTCTGCTCGATCTTGAGTGACACTGACGGTGAGAGCCCGAATCGTATCCTCCATAGACATCGATGAGCTCGGTGATTCTTGTGGAATAGCTTGTTGCGGCACCTGTGGAGTGAATTGTTGTCCTTGTGGTCGGGGGATAAATTGACCTCTAGGAGGACAAACTTGGTGAGATTGCCCATTCCAACTGGAGTTGTAAGTATTAAAGTACGGATCCCACTTTCTATTGTTGGATTGACTTTCCCAAATCCCATTCACCATCTCCGAATCATGTTCTTGGATTTGGGGACAAAGATCGCTCGGGTGACCTGAAATAGAGCAAATACCACAAACAATACTTGATTGCTTACCTACCATCATAGCATGCACCATCGAGGTTAAACTATCAACTTTCTTTTCTAAGCTCGTATATGAACTCAATGAGTTCACACCACGACGTCCATCTTTTCTAGCAAAATCCCTAGAACTCTCGGCTAGCTATGTGATAATATTCCAAGCATCCGTGGGATTCTTACTCACTATGCCTCCACCGCTAGCAGAATGAACCATACGACCATCCTCCGGGGTAAGTCCACCACAAAAGTATAAGATGAGATCTTGGTTAGAATACCCATGATAAGGACAACCGGCGCATAGTTGCTTGAAGCGTTCAAGGAACTCGTACATAGTCTCTCCCGTATGTTGCTCTACATTACTAATGGCTTTCTTCAAGTGTGCGGAACGGGACGGTGGGAAGTACTTTTCCAAGAATGCCTTCTTCATATCCACCCAAGTTGTGACACTATTAGGTGGTAAATAGTACAACCAATCTCTTGCGTTCCCCTTCAATGAAAAAGGAAAAGCTTGTAGCTGCAATTGCTCGTCAGTCACACCAGCCGACTTCATACTAGAGCATACAATATGGAAATCCGAAAGATGTTTGTTCGGATCTTCAATGCTCGTTCCATTGAAAGTGGGTAGATGATGGATCAGACCCGATTTCAATTCAAAAGTTGCTCCCTCGGCTAAAGCTGGAAAAGTAATGCATAACGGTTGTACAGCAAGATCAGGAGCTATGAGCTCCTTCAGAGTCCGTGTTTCTCTCGCCATGATTACTTCGTCCTCAGATTCAGGTACAGACTCTGGTGTAGATTCTAGATCACTTTCGGGCTCGGGTTGCTGAAAAATGACCAATTCGCTATTATCACCCTGTCTCCACCTGAAAATTGAACGGTCGATCTCTGAGTCGAAGGGCTCGAGTGGATTGTTAGTGGAACGAGTATTATGCATATACTAGTGAAGCTAAAAGTAAAAAAAATAAAAAACTAAACAAAACAAAACACAAAAATTAACTATTGCCTTCCCCGGCAACGGCGCCAAAATTTGGTGAGCCTAGCTCCTATGCTCCCAAAGATAAACAATTAAGTCCTATTACCTTAAAAATATAGTAGAGGTAAGTCGGGTGTCGAATCCACAGGGAAGGCGAGGTAAATTAATGTGTGAATAAAATAAATAAACGTAACAAGAATAATGGGAGTTTGTGATTGAATAGACAAATAACTAAAATAACAAGAGTAAAATAACTAATAATGATGAATTCAGATGATTAAGAGACTCGACTCAAAGAAAATCTACTAACTAGTTAAACAATTGATCATCGACTACTAACCTTTATTTAATCCATGAGTATTCTATTGTGAAACTGAAAGTCTCAATTGTTCCGTAGATAATATTACTTAGGTCGAAACGCGATACTAAGCAACCTAATTATTGAACAACCTAATCCACGCGTCTAGATTTAATTCAATAACAGCATGAACGATATGAACAAATCAATAGAAATAACGACCTTTAACACACGCGGTTATTGGTTCGAATTATATGTTTATTCCTCCCTTTACCCAATTACGATGGAACGCATACAAATAATTATGTCTAAAGGTTGCAACTTTATCTAGTGAATTGAACAATTACGTATTCAAACATAAAGAATTGCAATAGATTGAACATTGAAATAATCAATTGGCCAAAAAGATTAAACAAACAACAATCATAAAATTAGCACAAGGAATAAACAATACTCAAGTAATTAAATAAAGATTGAGAAAAGTCTCACAATCAATTAACTAGTAGCTTCAAATCTTTGACCCGAGAAGGAAGAATTAGTTACACATAATTGTCTTTAGCAAACTAGTGTTCTTGTTTCTTCTCTTCAAAGTAACGTAAATAATGAATAAATAATATGATAGTCTCCATCTAATAATTGTAGTCTAATAATAAAAATAATAGGAAAGTCTAGTAATTTCCTAACTCTAATAGTATAATAATAATAATAATAATAATAATAAAAATAATAATAATTAAGCTAACACGGAACCCGAAGTAGTTCCGTCTTAAATTCACGGGCTACGCTTTGACTTTTCACTCGGTTTGTTGGGCTTGTTCTTCATACTCTCTGTCTCGAGCCCAGATCACACCTCAAGAAATTAGAGCTTTAAAAAACGTCTTTTCTTCAATAAAACACAATTCTTAGATAAATCCAATTAGACGATTTCCACTCTTAATCCGTATTTTTAATCACCAAATCTAGCTCAAATCTTCGTCGTAAACACACAAAACACGCTAGATCAGATGACCTGTAGATGGAGCTGAGATGGAGTGCAGATAATAAGCAAAGAAAGCACAGGAAGAACAAGATGTATCGAATAGCAATTGTTGCTGTTGTATATCACGTTTGAGGGGGGGGGGAGAGAAATAGGAGGACATTTTTGGATACTGCTAGATCATATATACAACTGTTAGCACAGATCAAGTTTGAAGTTGTTACGAAATTACGAGTTGGAGGAGTAAGGCGTTATTAGGAGTTTAGTTGGGCTTGATCACGAGTTTAATCTCTGTAGTGGTTCTTTATTTTGTAAGATCTAGTCTCTTGTATTCGAAGTTATTTGAATAAAAGAGGCATGCAATTTCTTGCAAATAAATAAATAAATAAATGATGATGATGATGATGATAACAATAATAATAACAAACTCAACGAATGGTCGGACATATCGCAGTGTCCTTAGTTACCGTCTGGGAGTCTCTTTGTTTCCGCTTTCCAGGTCTTGCTCTTCGTGCTCCAGGGTCCTCAGAGAGGATATTTTTGGTGATGACGCGGTTTCGTGTATGTGCTGGTACTGTGGGTATTAATCATCGCCATAACCTTGTCTGTGACACACTGTTGGATATTTGCTTTCGGACGGGGATCTCTGTAGGCAAGGAGGTGGAGATTGGCCTCTGCGATGATTACGGCAAGCCCTTACGACCTGTCGACCTTCTGCTCTACTCGTGGGACAAGGGGCATAATATTTGTGTTGATCTGACTGGGTTCTCTCCTATGACCCAGTCCGGCTTGACTTCTTTTGAGCCTGGACGGGTCGTTGCTGATGCTGCTCGCCGTAAGTGTGCAAAGTATCAGGCACGCTGCACGGCCATAGGGTATGGTTTCCTTCATTTCTCCTTCTCCTCTCTCGGTGAGCTCGACACGGATGTTGTTTCTCTGCTCCACCGGATTCGTAAATTCGCTATATCACATGATGCTGGAGAGCGTGCTGCAGTTCATATTTTCAGTAGAATTAGTTTCGCGATTGCTAAGGGAGTGGGGGCCTAGATAGTATCTCGGCTTCCCTCTAACTTCTTGTAATTTGTTCTGGTGTTTACGCAAGTTCTGTTTTAATAACAACAACAACAACAACAATAATAGTAGTAGTAGTAGTAACACTAATAATAATAGTAACACTAAGAATATTAATAATAATAATAATAATAATAGTAACAACAACAACAATAACAATAACAATAACAATAACAATAACAATCACAATAACAATAACAATAACAATAACAATAATAATAATAATAATAATAATAATAATAATAATAATAATAATAATAACAACAACAACAACAACAATAATAATAATAATAATAATAATCTAGAGAGGGTGTGCCATCACCGCTCTTCGCCCCCCTGCTCTAGGGTTCATGCCGCCGCCGGCCGCTGACCGCGGCGGCCCCCTGCCTCCTCCGTTTTGTCGCCCTCCAGGCTTCCCCTTGGTTTTGCCGGCCTCCCTGCCGCCGGTGCTTCTCTCTGTGTCTCCTTTGTGGGTTTTCGTTTTTTCTGCCTCCTGTGCTCTACCGCGCTCGCCTCCTTGCCAGTTGCTTCTCTTCTTCCTCTTTCATCCTTTCCTTGTCCTTGTCGTTTCCTCTGCCGGATTCCTACCGGTTTTCTGCTGCTGTCTGCGGTTCTGCTTCTCTCTGCCATCGCTGCGTTTCTTTGCCGATTTTCTCTTCTTGCTCTCTGTTTCCTGTCGCCTGTGCTGGCCGTTGTCCCGCTTCTTGCTTTTGGCTGGCGTTTCTTCTCCGGTCTGTTCCTCTGGCCAGATTTCGGCTGCATCTGCCGGAATTCTGCTGCTGCGTTGCTGTCTGTTTCGTCGCTGCTGCTGGGTTGCTCGCCGTCGCCGGGGCTCCGTCCTCGTCGGTGGGTCTCTGTTCGGCGTCCTGACTCCTGGCGGTGTGTCATTTTGCTGCTGTCTTGTTGGTTAGTCGCTGCTGCTGGTTTGTCTTTTGTTTCCTCCGTTTGCCTTCCACCATCTTTGTTCCCTGCCGGAATTGGGTCGGTTTTTTTGTTGTTGTTCCTCTGTCTTTCTGTTGCTGTTTTCTTGCCTTTTCCCTCTTGGTGGTTCGTCTCTGCCGCTGCCGGTGGTTTCGATTTTTTGGTTCGGGGTTTGTCGGGTTGCTTGTGCTCTGTGGGTCTTCTCTACCCCGCGTCTTTGTGCTCGGTGTTTCGTCCCGCGGCTCTCTTCATGTCGGGACTCGCGCGTTTCCATTGCCCCTTCGTTGGTCTTTCTGAGTGTTGTGACAATAATGGGAAGGGTCTGGTTAAAACCTCCATGATCATCCACCTCCGTAAGCAACATGGCCTTTGAAATGCTCAGGTAATTACACGTCAAGCCCTTTCTTCTAGTTTATCCATTTTTTCTGAGGCAGAGGTTACCCTTAAGCGTATGAGTCTTTGGCTTTGTGGGGTTTGCTTTACTACACATTCTCTTTCTGCCAAGTGTCGGCACGGGCCGGGGTCTGATTTTGTTGCACCCCCTGATTGTGGTGACGGAGTTGCTCGTTTTTTTTGTTTATGGCATCCCTCGGCCGCTCGCTCCATCTTTGTCTCCATGCGATGTTGTGGAGCCTGTTGGGTTGGGTTGTCTTGACGTGGCTTCTCTGGATCGCTTGTTGTCGTTAGGGGTGCGCACTGTGAAATCTATCCCTCCCAGATGTCGCCTTGGGTTTTCTAGAATCTTCAAGGGGGGGGGGGGGGGCTTGATGCGGTGGCTGACTCCCCTGGTGATCTTTCTCGCTGGGTTAGCTTGCTTATTTTACCTCTCTGTATACTTAAGTCTTTTTCCCCCAGGAGTAACCTTGAGCGTAGAGCTGTCGTAAAGCGCCAGCGTCAGGAGGAGTGTATTACCAGTGCCATTCGTACTTGGGGTGCCCCTGGTGGTATCGCTCTGCTTTTGCAGGAGACCTTAGTTGAGGAGAGTCCTTCTCTTCGTTTGGAGGAGGACCTTGACTCTAGTGAGGTTAACTTGCGGCAGTGTCGGCGGAAGATTTGCGATGGTCATTACGCTGCCGCTGTCCGGGTGCTTTCTTCGTCTGGCGTTGCCCCTTACACGGCCGATACTCTACAGGCTTTGAAAGATAAACACCCCACTATTCCGCCCCCTTCCTTGCCGCCTTTGCCTGCCGCTCACCCACAGCTCATCGCGTCCACGGCCGTCGTGTTGGATATGATCTGGA
Source organism: Agrostemma githago (assembly GCA_958450325.1). Classification (NCBI taxonomy): domain Eukaryota; kingdom Viridiplantae; phylum Streptophyta; class Magnoliopsida; order Caryophyllales; family Caryophyllaceae; genus Agrostemma; species Agrostemma githago. Next base: position 18,161,716 of record OY288241.1, on the reverse strand, counting down.
GTTTTCCACGTGGCACTTCTTGTGGACGGGACGGTTTTGTGCCCAACATCTTCTAGATTGTTTGAGCGAGGCTGCGGTGGCTATCTCGGATGATCTGATCACCTCTATCACTAGGGTGGTTAACCTGTTTCTCGAGGGCAGATGCCCGCAGGTTCTCAGTGAGTACATCGCTAGTGCTCCGCTCACCCCGCTTCTTAAACCAGGTGGTGGGGTCCGTCCTATTGCTGTGGGCACTGTTTGGAGACGCCTTGTTTCTAAGGTTGGGGCTATTCTGATTGGTTCGTTGCTTTGCGGTTACGTCGGGGTTTCCGGGGGAGGAGAGGCCATTTTGCATGCCTTGAATCGGTTTATTGAGGATCGTGGTGGTGATGTGGGCCTTTCCATGCTTTTGGTCGACTTCCAGAATGATTTTAATTTGTTCGACCGGGAGATCATGTTGCGCGAGGTTCGTCGTTGTTGCCCTGTTCTTTCCCGTTGGGTCGAGTTTTGCTACTCCCGGCCTGCCAGGCTTTTCTACGGGGAGCACAGCCTTTGGTCTTGTCAGGGGGTCCAGCAGGGTGACCCTTTGGGCCCTCTTCTTTTCGCTTTGGTCTTGCATCCCTTGATTTATAAGATCCAGGACTCTTTTCCCTTGAGCTTGCAGGCTTGGTACTTGGACGACGGCACCATCGTTGGAGATACTTTGGTCGTGGGGAAGGTTTTGGAGCTGATTATGGAGGATGGTCCCCGCTTGGGTCTTCACCTTAATGTCGGAAAAACTGAGGTTTTTTGGCCTATGGAAGACCCTAGGAGTCGACTTCCTGGTGTTTTCCCCCTTGATATTTCCCGGCCGCTGCGTGGTGTCAAAGTTCTTGGTGGCCCCGTCAGTATCTGCCGTTCTTTCAGCAGTGAGCTTGTGGCAAAGAGAGTTACGAGAACCATTAAGCTTATGGATTCGGTTGCCAGGATTGAGAACCCACAGTGCGAGCTGTTGTTACTTTGCGCTTGTGCCGGTATTTCTAAGCTTTCTTTTTCTCTGCGAACCTGCCCCCCTATGGTCTTCGACTCGGCTAAGACCTTTGATGCGGCTTTGCGGTCTAGCCTGGAACGTATCGTCACCGCGTCCGGCCCCGGGTTCAGAGACAGGCAGTGGCGTCTCTCCACACTGCCCTTTAATTTCGGGGGGTTGGGTGTGTACAGCGCCGGGGATGTCCTGCACTACGCCTTTTTGGCTTCTCGCCTTCAGTCCTCTGAGTTGCAGTCTATGCTCCTTCGGCCTTAAGCTATCTCTACTCCCGGGCCGACCTTCGATGCGGCCTTGGCTCTGTTTAACGAGACCACCGGTTCCGACCTTTTCCGTAATCCTAGTGAAGTCGCTGCCCCCAAACTCATGAAGAAATTGGTAGATATATATTTCACGAAGGTTGCTGCTTCTTTGGAATCGGTTTTCTCCTTGACTCGACGACAGGTGGTTTTGTGGAAGTCTCTGCAGGGTGCTCACACGTCTGACTGGTTGCGCGCGGTACCTATCTCCGGGCTGGGACAGACCATGAATGGGAGGACTTATCGCTCTGTCCTTAGCTATCGGTTGGGTGTCCCTTTGTTCCCGGTACCTAAGCCTTGTTCTGCCTGTTCTCGAGTTTTTGAGGGGGACCTTTTTGGAGATCATGCTCTGTCGTGTGTTGGTACCGTTGGTATTAAGCATAGACATAACCTGGTTCACGACACCCTTTTGGATATCTGCTTCCGTTCTGGTATTTCGGGCGGTAAGGAGGTCGATGTCGGTTTGATTGATGGGCACGACAGGCCCCTACGCCCGGCGGATTTGCTTCTTTATTCCTGGGACAGGGGGCGTGATGTGTGTGTCGATCTGACGGGGTCATCCCCTTTGACTCAGTCCGCGATGTCTGATTTTCTGTCTGGTCGCGCGGTCGTTGATGCTGCTCAGCGTAAGTGCGCCAAGTATGGAGATTTGTGCACCAAGACTGGGTATGGGTTCCTACCTTTCTCTTTCTCTTCTCTGGGGGAGCTTGACGTGGAGGCTGCTGCTTTACTCAAGCGGATTCAGAAATTCTCCATCACTCAGGACGCGGGAGCTCGCGCAGCTGCTTTTATTTTTACTCGACTTAGTTTTTCTATTGCTAAGGGAGTGGGTGCCCAGATAGTATCTCGGCTACCCACTAACTTCTTGTAATTTGTTTCGTTCTTAATACAAGTTCTGGTTTTTATTAAAAAAATAAAAAAAAATAAAAACAAAAATAAAAATAAAAATAATAATAATGCAAGTTCCCTCTAACTTCTTGTAATTTGTTCTGGTGTTTAATGCAAGTTCCGTTTTTATTAAATAAATAAATAAATAATAATAATAATAATAATAATAATAATAATAATAATAATAATAATAATAATAACAATAATAATAATAATAACAATAATAATAATAGTAATAACAGTAATAGTAATAATAACAATAATAACAGTAACAATAATAACAGTAACAATAACAATAACAATAATAATAGTAACAAGAATAACAATAACAAGAAAGATAATAATAATAATAATAATAATAATAATAATAATAATAATTGTTCCGGTATGGAAACAATTAAACCCGACTTTGAATTCGGATCCTAACAAGTGTTATTGATGTCTAGATGAATCGTGCTTGACTTCTTTTGAGCTCTCCTTCCCCTAACTCCGATGATCGGACCTTCCCAACGAAGATGGTTTGTCCCTGCACAACGAACGCACAGGGCCCCGGAGGTGTCCGGGGGAACCCTCTCCGATGCCTAAGTCAGTCCGTGAATTGCCTTTAGGAACCTAGCTCGTGAGGAACTAGGTGGCGGTTATAGAGTGAGAGTCTAGAGAGAGAAATTCCGACCTCTATCTTGTGGGAAATGGAAGAGTATTTATACCTTCCCACAAGAGAGAGGAAGGAGAAGGAGAGAGAGTGGGAGGATGGGTGGATGAGAGGGTGACAAGTGGCTTCACCTCATCCACCCATTCCTCTTTACCTTAGGCAAAATGACAGGAGGACCCCTGGTCTCCCCTGCCCCTGCTGGGTGTATGGACACCCTGGGGACCAGGAGGCAGGGGGTCTTGGTTGCCCTGCTCGGCGGGCGGCGTTGCCCTGCCGGGCAGGTGGGTGCCTTGGAGTAATGACTCCTCGTTTAATGGCCTGCCGGACAGGCTCTTCTTCATTCCTGGGTCGGGCCATCCTGGGACCCAAATGGCAGGTGACCCATTGCAGGCTATCGACCCCCATCAATTGGCCCTCGCCGGTTAAGGGGAAGCAGGGCTCCCTTTGGCAGGCGATCTCTAGGATGGGAGGTTGACTTCTTTGAGTGGCTTAGCATTTAATGCGCCGCGTGTTCCCGAGGAAAGAAACTCAACTGCATTGGGCATGCAAAGAGTTGGAATGTTCTTGGCTCATGATTACCTCTCTTGCAAAGAGGATTTTTGGGCAGCGTGTTCTTTCGGCGATTGGCTCTTCTTTTTACTGAGGTGGTTGGAGTGTCATAAATGGTGGGTCTTTGCCTTTGTATAAATTCTGGTCTCCATCATTTTCACATTCCATCCTCAATTTTTCTTCTAGCCTCAATTCAAAGAACAATGTCTTGGATTATGAAAACAGTTCTTCTAGCCTCTATTCGAAGTCCGGGGGGCCTGCCCCCTGCTTACCCAGGGGTAGAGGTCTGCGTTTTTTATACAAGGTTGGATGGATTGCCCCCAGTCCTTGTTCGTTTTGGCGTGCGAAGCCTGGCCTGACCCTGGTTTCTGTTCGAAGTCCAGGGGGCCTGCCCCCTGCCTGCCCAGAGGCAGGGAGGGGGCTTTTGCGTTTTTTATACAAGGTTGGGGGGATTCTCCTCAGTCCTTGTTCGTTTTGGCGTGCGAAGCCTGGCCTGACTCTGGCTTCTGTTCGAAGTCCAGGGGGCCTGCCCTCTGCCTCCCCAGAGGCAGGGAGGGGGGTTTTTGCGTTTGTTATACAAGGTTGGAGGGATTGCCCCCAGTCCTTGTTCGTTTTGGCGTGCGAAGCCTGGCCTCACCCTGGCTTCTGTTCGAAGTCCAGGGGGCCTGCCCCCTGCCTGCCCAGAGGCAGGGAGGGGGGCTTTTGCGTTTTTTATACAAGGTTGGGGGATTCCGCCCAGTCCTTGTTCGTTTGGCACATGGGCCCCGGCCTGCACCTGGCTTCTGGTCGAAGTCCAGGGGGCCTGCCCCCTGTCTGCCCGGAGGTAGGCAGGGGGACTTTAAAATTTTGTTGGGGGGTCTATTTTCCTTGGTTTCAGCAACAGGGGGGCCTCCCTCTATTGCCCCCTGCTCGTTTGTGTGTAAAAAAATTTGCTAATTTCGAACAGACAACGAGTATGGACTGCAAACTTTTCATTTCTTCGGAAATTGCTACAATCATTTGTGGTCGGAGTCGTCGACATTCTATTTTGACCGTCCTCCGCCAGTTTTCTTTGAAAGGAAAAAAGCTACTTAGCTTCCTAGTATTAGACGTAGTATTTCTTCGAAGTGTCTGCATTCCAGTGGGCAGCTAACTCTTGGCCTTCAAGGTTGGCGATCATGTAGGTGTCTGGCCCCTTAATCTGGGTTACCTCGTATGGGCCCTCCCAGTTGGCGCTCAACTTTCCATGCTCACGTGATTTTCCCACTGCTTGCGTTTTCCTTAAGACCAATTCTCCTACTCGGAAGCTTCTCTCATTTACCCTTCTGTTGTACGCCCTTCTCATTTTTTGCTGATAGGCAGCTATGTTAATGCTGGCCTCCTCCCTGACCTCGTGGACTAAGTCCAAGGCTTCAGCAATTGATGCTTCGTTATCCGCCCGGTTATATTGTTGAGACCTCAGGGTTGGTATTCGGGCTTCTATGGGTAGCAGGGCCTCCGCTCCATATACCAGGACAAAGGGTGTCTGATCTGTCCTGTAGACTCTTTGCGTGTGGTTATGATTGACCACAGGATGCTTGGCAATTCATCTGCCCATCTACCCTTGAGGTCGTCTACCATTTTGTTTAACCCATTCAGGATTTGCTTGTTGGCAGCTTCAGCCTGCCCATTAGTTTGTGGGTGGCAGACGGCGGAATAGGCGATTGCTATTCCAAAGCTTTCCAGCCATATTCTCAAGGGGTCATTGTCAAACTGCCTTCCATGATCAAACACTAACATCTTTGGCAGGCCAAATCTGGTTATGATGTTCCTCCAGATGACCTTCCTGACTGCAGGCTCAGTGATGTTAGGGACTGCTTCAGCTTCAATCCATTTTGTAAAGTAGTCAATCCCTACTATCAAAAAACTTCCGACCTCCTGTGGCTGCAGTGAAGGGCCCCAGTATGTCCATTCCCCATTGAGGGAAAGGATTGGGGGACAGGATTGGCCTGAGCTTCTGGGCTGGGCATGATTTGACGGGGCAAAGAGTTGGCACTTCCTGCATTTCCGGGTTAGATCCCTTGCATCTGCTAGCAGGGTTGGCCAGTAATACCCTGCTCTCAGGGCTTTGTGGGCTAGGGACCTTCCTCCTACATGGTGTCCGCAAATTCCTGAATGGATGTCGTCCAGGACTTTCTCAGCCTGCCTTGTCCCCACACACTTGAGCAGGGGTGAGGAGAATGACTTTTTGTATAGGTCGTCTTCTATTAGTATAAACCATGCGACCCTTGCTAGAGTTTTTCTCTTTTGAGCAGGGTCAAGTGGTAGGATTCCATGTTTTTTGAATTGGATGATTGGAGTCATCCAATCTCCAGGGCCATTTTCTTCAACGACATTGACTGGTTGGCAGGGGGTGGTAGATTTTTCTTGGACCATGTCCACCCAGACCGATCTTCGTATGTCCTGCAAGCTGGAGCTGGCTAGTTTTGACAGGGCATCTGCCCGGTTATTCTGGGACCGAAGGATCTGTCTGATTTCGTAGGACTTGAGTCCTGACAGTTCTTGCTTCACCCTTTCCAAATACGCGGCCATTGCCTGGTCTCTTGCTTCATATTCTCCATTGATTTGGTTGGTGATGAGTTGGGAGTCTGTTGCAAGAATAACCCGCTCTTCCCCTGCGGCTTTGGCCAACTTTATGCCTGCGAGAACGGCCTCATATTCAGCTTCATTGTTGGATGCAGGGAAATTGAACCTGAGAGCGTGCTCAAAGTCCTTTCCTTCAGGGCTGGTTAGTACGATCCTTGCCCCTGCACCGTTGGTTGTGGAAGATCCGTCCGTGTATACCACCCATTCTCCGGCGGGGGATCATCTTCCTCTGAATGAGAGCATTTGTCCAGGAAATCCGCCAGGGCTTGTGCTTTAATGGCTGCCCTGGGCTGATAGGATATTCCGAGACCGCTCAACTCGATGGCCCATTTCAGTACCTTCCTGATTTTTCGAACTTTTCCAAGACTTTCTCTAATGGCTGGTCGGTCAGCACTACAACAGGGTGTGCCTCGAAGTATGGTCTGAGTTTTCGGGCTGCAATGACGACTGTGTATGCTGCCTTCTCCACCACCGGGTAATTTTTCTCTGCTGCCCTCAGGGCGTGACTAACGAAGTATATAGGCTGCTAAGAGCCTGCTTCTTCTCTTAAGATGACTGCGCTTACTGTCGAGTTAGTCACAGCGATGTAAAGGAAAAGTTTCTCCCCTGCCACTGGTCTTGCCAGGGTAGGGAGCTCTTTCAAATGTTCCTTTAGTTGTTTAAAGGTTTCTTTTTGCTCGTCTTCCCATTTAAACTATTTGTTGCGTTTTAACACCTTGAAGAACGGAGTTGATTTGTCTGCTGACCTGGCGATGAAGCGTCCCAGGGCAGCCATCCTGCCAGTCAGGCGAAGGATATCTCTAATGGTCTTCGGTTCTGAAAGGTCCAAGACTGCCTGAACCTTTTCGGGGTTGGCGTCTATTCCCCTTGCGCTGACCAGAAAACCCAAGAATTTTCCAGAGCGAATTCCAAACGTGCATTTTTTGGGGTTGAGTTTCATCTTGTAGGCTCGCAGTGAGGAGAAAGTCTCCTGCAAATCCGTAAGGTGCTCCTTTTCCCCCTTGCTTTTTACGATGGCGTCGTCGACATAGGCCTCTAGATTTCTTCCCTTCTGATTTTCGAAGACCTTGTCAACTAGCCTTTGGTAAGTGGCGCCTGCATTTTTAAGTCCAAATAGCATCATTTTATACATGTAGGTGTCATAGCTGGTGATGAAGGCACACTTCACTCTGTCAAGCTGCCAAAGATGCACCTGATTGTACCCTGAAAAAGCGTCCAAAAAATTCAGCATGGAGTACCCACTAGTGGCGTCTACCAGCTTGTCTATCCTTGGATGGGGGTAGCAATCTTTTGGGCAAGCTTTGTTGAGGTTTGTGAAGTCCACGCACATCCTCCATGCCCCTGAGAACTTTTTCACCATCACTACATTTGCCAGCCATTCAGGGTAGTCGCAAACCTCTACAAAATCTGCCTTCAGTAATTTTCCTACTTCCTCTTTTATGGCCAGGTCCTTTTTTGCAGACATGTTTCTCTTTTTCTGCTTCACAGGGCGGGTTTCCGGGTTTACGTTCAGCTTGTGAACGACGTATGCCGGATCGACCCCCGGCATTTCATCTGCCTAATAGGCGAACACGTCCCTGTTTCTTCTTAGGACCTCGACCAACTCTGTTTGTTAGGACTCTTCCAGGTCAGCCCCTATGAGGACTTGTCTCCCTGGCTCTAGGTCCACCAGCATACTTTCCCCCCCAGGTTCAAGGTGGTCAGCTGCCTGCTGGCCGGCTGGAATCTGACCCTCCCTGCTGGGGGAACTGTCAGGTTTTCTTTTTCCCTTTCTTTCGATTTCATGGGTTTGCAGAGCCACAGAATAGCATTGTCTGGCTGACTCCTGGTTCCCATGAATTTTTCCTTCCATACCAAAGTCTGTTACATAGGCTACAGTCAGAGCCCTGATTGATATGGCAGCTTCGATTTCGTCCAAGGTAGCTCTGCCTATCAGGGCGTTGTATGCCGATCTCGCGTCCACTACAACAAATGAAGCCCTGACATTCCTGGCGGAGGCTCCTTCCTCAAATGTTACCGGCAAGTCAATGATACCCATGAGGAGTACACCTGCTCCGCTAAACCCATACAGGGATCCAGGGGCTGGCTTCAGGTGCCTTTTTTCCAAGCTCATGCTTTCAAATGCGTCCTTATACAATAGATTGGTATAAGCTCCTGTATCTACCATGCATCTTTTTACGATGTGGTTGCTGATTTCCAGGGATAGTACCAGAGGGTCACTGTGGGGGTATATTACCCTCCCTGCATCCTCGGGGGTGATGCTCAGGGTCATGCCCTTGGGACTCCCTGCCCTCTCAGCATAATAGATTTGATTTCGCAACTCTCGGATTAGCCTTTTTTGGCTTCTCCTGCTTGTTTGGCCCTCCGCATCCCCTGATATCACATGGATTATCATTCGAGTCTGCGCTGAGCCTTCAGGCTTATCTGCCGCGTCTTTCTGGCTTTTGTTTCTTGCTGCGTAATTGCTTAACCACCCATTCCAGATAAGCTTTTCAATTTCGTCTTTCAGGTGGCGGCATTCCTCGGTGGTGTGCCCCACACAATCGTGAAACGTGCAAAATTTCTTTAGGTCTCCTTTTTGGATGCGAGGCTTATTAGGGCGATTCCATTTAGCCGTTTCTTTCTCTAGTTCGAAAATCTCTGCTCTGGATTTGTTAAGGGCTGGGTAGATGTCGAATCTAGGCTGGTAAGCTGTGCGTTCTTTTCTTGGGGTATCTCCCTCTTCTTTCTGCCTGTTTGGCTCATTCTTGCCACGCCCACCCTGCGGTCCCCCATGCGGCCTGGTCGGTTCTTCGGGGGTGTCCGACAGGCTATGGAACTCTTCCTGCAGTATGAAGCCTTCGGCAATCTTTCTGGCCTTAGCCAAGGTTTCAGGCTGAGCTCTGATCATCTGGTTCTTCATCTCCTCCGGGAGCAGCGAGATGGTCAGAGCGTATGCAGCAGTTGAGTCGTCAATCTCTCTGACCTGTTCGTAGGAAAGGTCAAATCTTTTCAGGTACTCCCTGAAACTTTCGCCCTTTTTCTGTTTTAGGGTCATTAGGTCAAATCGAGTGAGCCGACGCCTCTTGTTCCCTGCGTATTGCTCCAAAAAAGCTCCGGCCAGCTCTATGAAAAAGCTGATCGAACCCTGACGAAAATCCCTGAACCATCCCTGCGCTAGCCCAACAAGGGTAGTTGGAAAGACTTTGCACCAGACTGCATCGTCCACGTCATACATGCCCATGTGACTTTCAAATGCTGCCAAATGATCCTCTGGGTCTGAGGTTCCATCAAATTTGACGGAGGGCATTTTGATCTTTGGATGGGATACTCTTGTACGTCAGGGTGGAGGGGAGTTTTTGTGGGCCTGCCTACCACTAGTGACCTGCTTCCCCCAGAGTGGTAACCGTGGTCATCCCATTTTTCAGGGGTCGGTTTCCTTGTACTGGGTGGGAGCGGTGCCTTGGTGGCAGCCTGCTCATAGCTTCTCCTCCCTATCAGGGGAGGGATGTCTGGACCTCTTTCTCTGGGGCTGATCTAGGTTGTCGCCCTGGCGATGCCTTGACTCAAGTGGCCGCCCCCGGTTAAGCCTGGATTGCAGACTTTGAGATAGCCCTGGAGCTGGCTGCTCTTCTGCTGCTGGCGACAACCTAGAGAAGACTCCGCTCTACTTCTCTCCCAGACGCTTAGATGCAGGCTCTTTATGCCTCATTCGATCTTGGAGGCCTTGAGACAGACCCCTCTTTTCCCTGGCAGCTGTGGACTCTGTAGTGTGTATAAAAAACACTTGTTGTTGAGCTGGCTGCTCTTGATTGCTGGTAATGCATTTCTGGGCTTGTTGATATCCCTGAGCAACCTTCAGTGCTTTCCGTTGAATGTTCCTGGCGGCGGTTCGCTTCTTACCCCTGGCACCCCCTTCACTCTCGAAGTGAAGCAGCCTAGGAATAGTTGTGATCCTGCCAACCAAGTCTTCTGGAGTGAACTCTTGATTAAGCATCGCTGAGAAGATGGCTGCAGTTTGTAGAACCTGGGCAGGGGTGAGGTTTAAATTAGGCCTCTGATGGCCAACCTGCCCAGCTGTAACTGCAGCGCCTCCATCAAGCGTCTCACGAAGGCTGGTACGCCCCACCCCGGGGATTGTTGCAGCAGGCGTTCTCCCAGGCGCAGGCATTCCATATGGGGGGATCACCGGTGGTACCGTCGGACCCGCCCCAGAGCTCGCCTCTATGATATCAGGCATTTTGTTGTGATTGATTGTGGTTGATTTTTTTGGGTGATTCGTGGGCACAACCAGATCTTCTCCACAGACGGCGCCAAATTGTTTCAGTATGGAAACAATTAAACCCGACATTGAATTCGGATCCTAACAAGTTCTATTGATGTCTAGATGAATCGTGCTTGACTTCTTTTGAGCTCTCCTTCCCCTAACTCCGATGATAGGACCTTCCCGGCGAAGATGGTTTGTCCCTGCACTACGAACGCACAGGGCCCCGGAGGTGTCCGAGGGAACCCTCTCCAATACCTAAGTCAGTCCGTGAATTGCCTTTAGAAACCTAGCTCGTGAGGAACTAGGTGGCGGTTATAGAGTGAGAGTCTAGAGAGAGAAATTTTGACCTCTTTCTTGTGGGAAATGGAAGAGTATTTATACCTTCCCACAAGAGAGAGGAAGGAGAAGGAGAGAGCGTGGGAGTATGGGTGGACGAGAGGGTGACAAGTGGCTTCACTCCATCCACCCATTTCTCTTTACCTTAGGCAAAATGATGGGAGGGCCCCTGGTCTCCCCTGCCCCTGCTGGGTGTGTGGACACCCTGGGGACCAGGAGGCAGGGGGTCTTGGTTGCCCTGCTCGGCGGGCGGCGTTGCCCTGCCGGGCAGGTGGGTGCCTTGGAGTAATGACTTCTCGCTTAATGGCCTGCCGGACAGGCTCTTCTTCATTCCTGGGTCGGGCCATCCTTGGACCCAAATGGCAGGTGACCCATTGTAGGCTATCGACCCCCATCAATTGGCCCTCGCCGGCTAAGGGGAAGCAGGGCTCCCTTTGGCAGGCGATCTCTAGGATGGGAGGTTGACTTCTTTGAGTGGCTTAGCATTTAATGCGCTGCGTGTTTCCGAGGAAAGAAACTCAACTGCATTGGGCATGCAAAGAGTTGGAATGTTCTTGGCTCATGATTACCTCTCTTGCAGAGAGGATTTTTGGGCAGCGTGTTCTTTCGGTGATTGGCTCTTCTTTTTACTGAGGTGGTTGGAGTGTCATAAATGGTGGGTCTTTGCCTTTGTATAAATTCTGGGCACCACCATTTTCACATTCCATCCTCAATTTTTCTTCTAGCCTCAATTCAAAGAACAATGTCTTGGATTAAGAAAACAGTTCTTCGTTATGGAGTTGGCGTGGTTACCCTTCGTTTCAAGGGATTCTGGAGGCTGAGATATCCAAGGGCGGCTTTTCTGGCCCTGCGTCGTAGCAGGCGATTTCAGCTTCTCTTTTCTCGGAATGTCAGGAGGAGAGCTGCTAGAAAAAGAGCTGCTAGGGCAGGCAAGTGTCCTGTCCAATCCTCATCCCCACTTGGACCCATGTTGAAGCGCTGCTCTGGCTGTTTTGATCGGGGGTGCTATACGTGCTTCCCCTGGCTACACCCAGAGAAGTTTGTTCCTAACTGCCCTGAGTTAAACTCTTCTACTGAGTCGGGCCCTTCTTCTCCTGTAAAGAAGGTGCGTTGTGTGATGGTGGGATTTGTCGTGGATCCCGCCGATCAATATTTAACCGACGATTCCTAGTGAGTAGCTAGGGCAAGTAGGGTCGATAACCACGGAGACGGTATTGTAAGGTTTAGACTAGGTCGGCCTAAAAACGAGACTAAGTCACAAACAAACACAAAGAATTAATGATTGACAAACTAGGATAGGAGAAGAGGAGTGAACAAGACTAATAACAAATTAGCTATAACAAGGCTAAATGAAATAACTAAACACAAACTAAACAATGAACTAGATAAATGATGACTAATTAAGAAGATGAAATCAAATATGAAAAGAAGTGAGTTAGGTTGGGTTCATAAGTGTAGTAGGGTAATTGGGGTGGTCAAGGGTGTAGATGTCTCATAATTGCTAGAGTCGGTCCGGGCTCTCGCTACTTAGACCGATGTCAAGGTGGGTTCGCGCTCTTGCATCTAAACCCTAGTCCACACTCTTATGTCTACGACTATTCTCAACATAATCACATACTAGACAAACAATGAGTAGAGGAAGACTAGCATGAGAAGCATGGCCACTACAACTCAAACAAGTATTTCAACAAACACATAGTGTGCCCAATATGTGACTAACAACAAAGATTCACCCTTTACCCCTAATCAAACCTTAATCACCCATATTCTACTCTTAATCCCCCTACTAACCCACAAGGAGACTACTCACTCATTATCAAGAATAAACTAACAATAGTAAGAGAAAATAACATCACAAACCAAACATCCATAATGAAGAACAAGAACAATAACAATAACAATATAAAAAGATTCAAACTTGATTAAATAAACAAGAACAAGAGTAGAGAGGATAATACCAACAACAAGATGATGAAAAAGATGTAAACTTGCATAAATAAGAAACCCAAATCAACTCCAAGGTTGTCATGCTTGGATGAATCTTCAAGTATCCTCTTAATACAAGATTAATTAAACTAGATTAACAAAGATTGACTAAGGATTAAAGAGAGATTAAACTAATGTAAGGAACACTAATCTAGGGTTTGAATGCTTAATGGAGGCCTAAAATAATCTAGGGTAAAGTAGTGTGCTTAAACATTACAAAGGAGGAGTATTTATAGGGTTACAAGAATGAAGGAGAAGAAGGGAAACAAAGGCGGGTTACAGCACCATGGTCCCGACCGGGAAGGACTGGTCCCGACCGGGAAGGGTATGGTCCCGACCGGGAAGGGATGGTCCCGACCGGGACGGACCCAGAACAGAACACCCCTCTTTTGTGCACCTTATCCCGGACGGGATGAGGCCATACCCGTCGGGGATGAGTCTTGTAGGCCTCCAATATGATCTTTAAGGTTCCTCCTTGCTTCACATGGACTTCTCATCGACTCTCGGGTCTCGGGATCGAGTCTAAGGGGCTCGGGATCGGGTCCCAAGGTCTCGGGGTCGAATCCAAGGCATCGAGTGATCGTTCCTCCACTTCGTTGGCTCCGAAAAGTGTATGTATTGAGTCGGAATCGCTCCAACTCTTCACGAATGGTCTCGGGAACCTGAAACGAGCTAGAGGAAGCATAAGTAGCCCATGAACCGCTCCCAAGGAGCGATTCCGCAAGGAAATGGGACCAAAACACAAGAAATTAGGCACTACAAACTACACTTATCAACTCCCCCACACTTAACCCTTACTCGCCCTCGAGTAAGCACATACTAACTAATAAGCTAGTCGAGCGGGTATTAGCGCACCTTATGCCTTTTCAACTCACGCGAGTGCACTTAGAGGAAAAGTGCACTCCGCAAGGCAAGTGGGGTCTTGCGACAAAACTGTGGATGCAACCGGACACAAAGCACATAAACAAACAAATACACAAACAAACAAATAATCGGTTGCACCCAAAAGAAAACAAATACCGCTTCCCTCAAACAAGCGGTGAAAGAAGCACCGGTTTAGGACTCGAGGCAAGTGACAACGTTTCCAAGCTAGCAACACAAACCAAGATGAACTAAACCCTAATAGTATGACGATAAAGCAACAAAAACGTTGGTAACTTACCTAGGTCCTCCTAACTTTCTAAGAACGTACTACGGGACGATCGGCGGGATGGAAAGTGATGAACCACGGTGTTAGTCGACACTGTAGGTAAGTGAAGACCCGCCTCCTTTAGCGATGAGCCAAGAGGGTCGTCCCATGTCTAAAACCGCCTAACTAGTCCAAGTAAAAAGGTGGAAATATTTGCAAAGTGAGGGAAGACCGACCATTGCCGCTATCATCCTTCCTAGGGACTCGGTCCTTCGGTAGGCTCTTCACGGCAAAAGTCGGAAAAAGGCTTATTTTTGTGGGGTTAGGATCTTTTTGTGAGACGATTTTCTTTTGGCATTTTCTCTTTTCTTTTGCATTTTTGCTTTGTTTGTTGCCATGCCATTTCCTTTTCTTCTTTTCTATTTTCTTTTTGGCTTTTGTGCCTTTTCTTTTTCTTCAATCTTTCTTTCTTTAATTTTCTTTCATTTTCTTTTCTTTGCCCTTTTGCCTAGATTTGAATGAGAGGCATTTCTTTTTGCAACAAGAAAGACGATTTCAACAATTTGCAACTTTATTGTGTGGAAATGTGTAGGAGGTAGGGAAATGGGAGAGTAGGGGGTGCGCTTTCCCTCTTCAAACCCACAAAAAAGGGGAAACTTGGACTAATCAAACAATTCCGAACAAGGTCACCTAAGGGACGGGACTCGGCAACCAAGGCCTTTTCACACCGTGGGTGGTCAAAATGGTCAAAATGCAAATCCCGTAGTAAATCCCTAGTAAGCTAGGTAGACTCAAGGTAAAGGACCAACGAAATCATTGATTTAGGGTCATTCTACTAGACTAAAGTCCTAGACACGATTTATACCACTAGGAAACTAGCCTCTAAACCGGGTTTTCGAAAACCATTTTACACACAGGACACAAATACACACACAAAACAAAGACACGACAAAAATGAAAGAAAAATAAATAAAAGATAACAAAACAAAACAAGGAGAAACAAACACATAAACAAAACAAACACCACCCCGAACATCCAAACAAGCGTCCAAATCAACCGCAAACTTTACAAAGCTCCACCCGAGCACACCACATCACAAACCTTCTCCAAACTTTACAAGAAATAAAGAAGGAAAAGGGATAGAAGACGTTACCGGATGTCTTGAAAGCTTTCAAAAACTAGCGGTGGTTAAGCAACCTATAAGGGAAAGGGAGGAAAAACACGCACACAAACCAAATACACGACACAACGAGACAAAAGTAAAACACACAAAAGAAAATCTTTTTGATTTTTGTGAAAAAAAATCAAATTTTTAGGATTTTTAATGATTTTTCGAAAAACTACGAAAATAAAACTAACTACGATAGAATATCGCTCCCCCACACTTAAGCCGAGCAATGGCCTCATGCTCGACCGTAGTACATGGAGACATAAAAGAAGAGAAACTACGAAAATAAAGCTAAAAATCAAAAAGAAAAGTGGAGAAAAGGGTAAAAAGTGTCCGGCCGGGGTGTAGTCAAGTCACCATGGGCCGAGACAAGAAAAGATATGGAAAGGGGGAGAAATAAAAGGAAAGAAATAAAAGAAAATGGGAGGGGAGGACTAGGTGTAATCAAGTCACCTAGCCCCGATTCCGCCCAAATCCGACTAATTCCTACAAAAGGGGTGAAAATCTTGTAAATTTTGGATTTTTCAAAATGACTCTCGATGTAGTCACGTCATAGAGAGTCGGGAGCAACAAATACCAAGGCCCCGAGGGCCACCATGACACGAAGGTGTATAAGGGGAGGGGAACAAACAAGGGCAAACAAGCAATAAAAAACGGAAAAGAGAGGATAGTTGCCGTACCATACGGTTAGCAACTCACTCGCTCCATCGTCTCATAAGTCAATATCGGCACGTAGCTAGTCGTAGTCGTTGTTATTCCTCTCCATTCGCGATACGGTTCCATGGTTGGGGCACAAAGGTAAAATGAGGTGGTTTTTGATGTGAAAGTCGGTTTAAAGTGAAGAAAAAGTGAGGTGAAAATGGTATATGAGGTGTATGGGTCATATAATGAGAGTAAGGACATGTAGGGAGGTTGGGAGGGGGTATAAAGTGGTAGGGTGGGCTCAAACGACGAAGAAAAGGCCAAAGGAGGAACAGGGGGTCCATCCCGGTCGAGATGGGTGGTCCCGGTCGGGAAGACCTGCTCGTCCCGGTCGGGAAGCCTTCGTCCCGGTCGGGATGGCACTCCAGTAGCCCCAACTTTTGTCACACTCATCCCGGACGGGATGACACCCTTCCCGGTCAGGATGGCTCATCCTTCCCGGTCGGGATGCACTCTTCTCGGCCGGGAAGAGTCTCCTAACCCTCTATAGCTCCCAAAAGCTCGTTCCAAGTTTCAAAAACCGACTCCCCTTCACATGATCCAAGCTCAAACAATGACCACTCCTCCCTAGAAATCACCTTCACTTCACCTAACAAACAAAGCTCGTACACACATCAAATTCCCTCCCTCACTCGCTCATCAACAATCCAAATAATCAAGAATTTCACAAAACTAAAGGAGATTACAAGGGAAAGAGATATATACAAAGAGACGGTTCTTGTGGAACTCCGTCAAACCAAGGATGGTGCATTCTTCAATCTTTTTCTTCAACAACAATGATTAGTTCCATCTCCATCAAGGGCACGAAGAAACAAATCGAAGGCCCTAGCAAAGTCTTCAATCAAGCTCGAGATATAACCGTCCACATCCCAAGGTTCTCCATGACCTTGTCTCGACGTCCCCGGGGCATCCCGATCTACTAAGTTCAAAGGCTTGAACTTATACTTTTGATCCTTCGGGATATACCCAAACGTCCATCGATCTTCATGTGGCCCCAAGGGAGGCTCATCTTCCTTCTTGCCTTTCAACTTGTCATCAAACCCATGATATGGGCACTCATCCTCTCCAATCTCGGAGTCATCATCCTCAAGTTCACAAGAGTTCTTCTTCAAGCTTTGTCCCAACTCAACTGATGGTTGGATTTGTCGTGGATCCCGCCGATCAATATTTAACCGACTATTCCTAGTGGGTAGCTAGGGCAAGTAGGGTCGATATCCACGGAGACGGTATTGTAAGGTCTAGACTAGGTCGGCCTAAAAATGAGACTAAGTCACAAAAAAACACAAAGAAATGCTAATTGACGAATTACGATGGGAGGAGAGGAGTGAACAAGACTAATAACAAATTAGCTACAACAAGGCTAAATGAAATAACTAAACACAAACTAAACAATGAACTAGAGAAATGATGATTAACTAAGAAGATGAAATCAAATATGAAAGGAAGTGGGGTAGGTCGGGTTCATAAGTGTAGTAGGGTAATTGGGGTGATCATGGGTATAGGTGTCTCCTAGTTGCTAGAGTCGGTCCGGGCTCTCGCTACGTAGACCAACGCCGAGGTAAGTTCGCGCTCTCGCGTCTAAGACTAACTTCAACACAACCACAAAATAGACAAACAATGAGAAGATGAGCACAAGTATGGGGAGCATTGGCCACTACTACTCACACAAGCAAATCAACAAACATATAGAGTGCCCATTATGTGACTAACAACAAAAGAGTCACCTTTACCCCTAATCAAACCCTAATCATCCATAATCTACCCTTAATCCCCCTACTAACCCCACAAGGAGACTACTCACTCATTATCAAGAACAAACTAACCATAATAAGAGAAAACAACATGAAAAACCAAACATCCATTATGAACAATAAGAACAATAACAAGAACAATATAAAAAGATTGAAACTAGATTGAATAAACAAGAATAAGAGTAGAGAAGATTATACCAACAACCAAATGAAGAAAAAGATGTAAACTTGCATAAATAAGAAACCCAAATCAACTCCAAGGTTGTGAAGCTTGGATGAATCTTCAAGTATCCTCTTAATACAAGATTAACTAAACTAGCTTAACAAAGATTAACTAAGGATTAAAGAGAGATTGAAACTAATGTGAGGAACACTAATCTAGGGTTTGAATGCTTAATGGAGGCCTAAAATCATCTAGGGTAAGGTGGTGTGCTTAAACATTACAAAGGAAGAGTATTTATAGGGTTACAAGAATGAAGGAGAAGAAGGGAAACAAGGGCGGGTTACAGCACCACGGTCCCGACCGGGAAGGGTATGGTCCCGACCGGGAAGGGATGGTCCCGACCGGGAAGGACCCAAAACAGAACACCCCTCTTTTGTGCACTTCATCCCGGACGGGATGAGGCCATACCCATCGGGGATGAGTCTTGTAGGCCTCCAATATGATCTTTAAGGTTCCTCCTTGCTTCACATGGACTTCTCATCAACTCTCGGGTCTCGGGATCGAGTCTGAGGGGCTCGGGATCGGGTCCCAAGGTCTCGGGGTCGAATCCAAGGCATCGAGTGATCGTTCCTCCGCTTCGTTGGCTCCGAAAAGTGTATGTATTGGGTCGGAATCGCTCCAACTCTTCATGAATGGTCTCGGGAACCTGAAACGAGCTAGAGGAAGCATAAGTATCCCATGAACCGCTTCCAAGGAGCGATTCCGCAAGGAAATTGGGACCAAAACACAGCAAAATAGGCATTACAAACTACACTTATCAACTCCCCCACAGTTAACCCTTACTCGCCCTCGAGTAAGCACAAACTAACTACTAAACTAGCCGAGTGGATATTAGCGCACCCTACGCCCTTTCAACTCACGCGAGTACACTTAGAGGGATAAGTGGTCTCCGCAAGGCAAGTGAGGTCTTGCGACAAAACCGTGGATGCAATCGGACACACAAACACATAAACAAACAAACATACAAACAAACACACAAAAGGTTGCACCCAAAAAAAAAGAAACAAATACCGCTTCCCTCTAAAAAGCGGTGAAAGAAGCACCGGTTTAGGACTCAAGGCAAGAAACAACGTTCCCAAGCTAGCAATACAAACCAAAATGGACAAAACACTAATAGTATGACGACAAAGCAATAAAAACGTTGATAACTTACCTCGGTTCCTCCTAACCTTCTAAGAACGTACCACGGGACGATCGGCGGGATGGAAAAAGGATGAACCACGGTGTTAGTCGACACTGTAGGTAAGTGAGACCCCGCCCCTTTAGCAATGAGCCAAGAGGGTCGTCCCATGACCGAAACCGCCTAACTAGTCCAAGTAAAAAGGTGGATATGATTGCAAAATGAGGGAAGACTGACCACTACCGCTATCATCCTTCCTAGGGACTCGGTCCTTTGGTAGGCTCTTCACGATAATGATCGGAAAAAGGCTTATTTTTGTGGGGTTAAGATCTTTTTGTGAGACGATTTTCTTTTTGGCATTTTCTCTTTTCTTTTGCATTTTTGCTTTTTATGTTGCCATGCCATTTCTTTTTCTTCTTTTCTATTTTCTTATTGGCTTTTTGTGCCTTTTCTTTTTCTTCAATCTTTCTTTCTTTCATTTTCTTTTCTTTGCCCTTTTGGCTTGATTTGAATGATAGGCATTTCTTTTTGCAACAAGAAAGACGATTTCAACAATTTGCAACTTTATTGTGTGGAAATGTGTAGGAGGTAGGGAAATGGGAGAGTAGGGGAGCGTCCTTCCCTTCAAACCCACAAAAAAAGGAGGGAAAAACTTGAACTAGTCAAACAATCCTAAACATGGTCACCTGAGGGACGGGACTCGGCAACCAAGGCCTTTTCACACCGTGCGTGGTCAAAATGGTCAAAATGCAAATCCCGTAGTAAATCCATAGTAAGCTAGGTGGACTCAAGGTAAGAAACCAACGAAATCATTGATTTAGGGTCATTCTACTAGACTAAGGTCCAAGACTCGATTTATACCACTAGGAAGGAAAAGTAAACACTCGCACACTAGCCTCTAAACCGGGTTTTCGAAAACCTTTTTACGCACAAGACACAACTACACACACAACACAAAGACATGACGAAAATGAAAGAAAAAAAGACAAAAGATAACAAAACAAAACAAGAAGAAACAAACACATAAACGAAACAAACACCACCCCGAACATCCAAACAAGCGTCCAAATCAACCGCAAATTTTACAAAGCTCCACCCGAGCACACCACATCAAAAACCTTCTCCAAACATCACAAGAAATATAGAGGGAAAAGGGATAGAGGATGTTACCGGATATCTTGAAAGCTTTCCAAAACTAATGGTGATTCAAACAACCTATAAGGAAAAGGGAGGCAAAACACACACCACGAAACAAATATACGACACAAAAGGAAAACACACAAAAGAAAATCTTTTTGATTTTTGCGAAATTTTTTCAAATTTTTAGGATTTTTAAAGATTTTTCGAAAAACTACGAAAATAAAACTAACTACGATAGAATATCGCTCCCCCACACTTAAGCCGAGCAATGTCCTCATGCTCGACCGTAGTGCATGGGAGCACAAAAGATAAGAAAAGAAACTATGAAAATAAAGCTAAAAATCAAAAATAAAGTGGAGAAAAGGGTAGAATGTGTCCGGCCGGGGTGTAGTCAAGTCACCATGGGCCGAGACAAGAAAAGATATGGACGGGGGAAGAAATAAAAAGAAAGAAATAAAAGGGAATGGGAGGGGAGGACTAGGTGTAATCAAGTCACCTAGCCCGGATTCCGCCCAAATCCGACTAATTCCTACAAAAAGGGTGAAAATCTTGTAAATTTGGATTTTGAAATGACTCTCGATGTAGTCACATAATCGAGAGTCGGGAGCAACAAATACCAAGGCCCCGAGGGCCACCATGACACGAAAGTGTATAAGGGGAGGGGAACAAACAAGGGAAAACAAGTTATAAAAGACGGAAAAGAAAGGATAGTTGCCGTACCATACGGTTAGCAACTCACTCGCTCCATCGTCTCATAAGTCAAAATCGGCACATAGCTAGTCGTCGTCGTTGCTATTCCTCCCCAATCGCGATACAGATCCATGGTTGGAGCACATAGGTATAATGAGGTGGGTTTTGATGTGAAAGTCGGTTTAAAGTGAAGAGAAAGTGAGGTGAACATGTGTATATGAGGTGTAGGGGTCATATGATGAGAGTAAGGACATGTAGGGAGGTTGGGAGGGGGTACAAAGTGGTAGGGTGGACTCAAACGACGAAGAAAAGGCCAAAGGAGGAACAAGGGGTCCATCCCGGTCGGGATGGGTGGTCCCGGTCGGGATGACCTGTCCGTCCCGGTCGGGAAGACCTCGTCCCGGTCGGGATTGACTGTCAGTAGACCCAACTTTTGTCACACTCATCCCGGACGGGATGACACCCTTCCCGGTCGGGATGGCTCATCCTTCCCGGTCGGGATGCACTCTTCTCGGCCGGGAAGAGTCTCCTAACCCTCTATAGCTCCCAAAAGCTCGCTCCAAGTTTCAAAAACCGACTCCCCTTCACACGATCCAAGCTTAAACAATGACCACTCTTCCCTAAGAATCACCTTCACTTCACCTATCAAACAAAGCTCATACACACATCAAATTCCCTCCCTCACATCGCTCATCAACAATCCAAATAATCAAGAATTCCACAAAACTAAAAGAGATTACAAGAGAAAGAGATATATACAAAGAGACGGTTCTTGTGGAACTCCGTCAAACCAAAGGTGGTGCATTCTTCAATCTTTTTCTTCAACAACAATGATTAGTTCCATCTCCATCAAGGGCACGAAGAAACAAGTCGAAGGCCCTAGCAAAGTCTTCAATCAAGCTAGTAATATAAGCACCCAAATACCAAGGCTCTCCATGACCTTGTCTCGGCGTTCCTGGGGCGTCCCGATCTTGTAAGTTCAATGGCTAGAACTTATACTTTTGATCCTTCGGGATATACCCAAACGTCCATCGATCCTCATGTGGCCCCAAGGGAGGCTCATCTTCCTTCTTGCCTTTCAACTTGTCATCAAACCCATGATATGGGCACTCATCCTCTCCAATCTCGGAGTCATCATCCTCAAGTTCACAAGAGTTCTTCTTCAAGCTTTGTCCCAAATCTCCCCTTAGATCAATGTCTTTCATGGCATGGATCATATTGCAAGACTCATCATTAGTAGGCGAAGTGTTGCCTTGGAGGTCAAACACTAGCTTTTCTTCGCCTAACTCGAAGGTGATCCTACCATTCTTCACATCGATCATAGCACAGGTGGTGTGTAGAAATGGGCGCCCAAGGATAATGGGAGTGATAGCATCTTCCCGCATGTCGAGTACGATGAAATCGACCGGAATGAAGAATTTCTCTATCCATATCGGCACGTCCTCTAGCATATCCAATGGTCGGTTGAATGAACTATCGGCCATTTGGAGTGTAATGGAAGTACTTTTAAGCTCCTTCGTCCTAAGTCGGCAACAAATAGAATAAGGAATGATGCTCACACTCGCACCCAAATCACATAATGCCCTCTCGATCTTGTAATTGCCTATGGTGCAAGGGATCGAGAAACTACCCGGATCCTTCAACTTTGGAAGCGTAGAACCTTGAATAAGCTCGCTCACCACCCTAGTGAACGCAATAGTCTCTTCCTTGTCGATGGATCTCTTCCTAGCTAGGATTTCTCGCATGAATCGTCCATACGCCGGGATTTGGGTAAGTAGCTCGGTAAATGGGACACTCACATCCAACTTCTTCACAATATTAAGGAACTTGTTATATTGGCTATCCACCTTGGTCTTCATTTGCCTTGTTGGGAAAGGTACTTGATTTGGATCTTGTTTTGCTCAATAGGGGTGGACTCTTCAAATGACACTTTCCTTTTACCCTTGTCTTTTCTTTGAAGTGGGGGAAGCTCGTCTTCTTGGGGTTTCTCAATCTCCCATAAGACTTGCTCCTCTATAGGAGTTCCTAAGCTTTGGTCTTCTTGAATTGGAGGCACAACTTCTCTTATTGGTTCTTGCTCATTAGGGGGTGGGGGAGGGTTATAAGATGTACCTCTCCTCGTGGTAAATGCTCAAGTTTCGATGTTTCACCTTGAGGAGGTAATTGCCCATTTTGCCTTGAAGAGCTACCCGAAGCAAGTTGAGCTATTTGGGTCTCAAGCGTCTTTGTATGAGCATCTCTCGCCATGTTGTCGCTTTGAATAAAAGCATAGAAGTCTTGTTGGTTTTTTGACATCTCCATTTGATTTTTATGCAAATCCACCATAGTCTTTTGAACGTTGAAATCTCGAGGTGGAGATTGTGGATTATGCGGAGTATCGGTGATGGCTAGAGGAATGCCATAGTCATGAGTAGGAGATCGGCTCCTAGGCTTGCTTTGTTGTTGTTGACTTTGAGTTGCTTGTTGTTGACGGTTCCCTTGGAACCCATGAGAATTGCCTTGATTATTGCCATGGTTGTAATTTTGTTGTCCTTGGAAGTTTTGGTTTCCTTGGAAACCACCTTGATTGAAGTTCCCTTGTTGGAACCCTTGATTGTTGTTGTGGAAGGTACCTTGGTTATTTTTCTTGAAATTGTTGAAGGGCCTTGGGTTGCCCACATAACCTTGATAACCTTGATTGGTGTCCCTTAAGGGAGGTGGAATATAGGGACGAGGTTGCATAGCTTGTTGTTGAGGGACTTGATTGGAAGCTTGGTATTGATTGGAATAGGAGACACCTTGCTTGAACGCTTGAAAGGCATTCACTTGCTCAATACTCCCTTGACAATGCATAGGATCATGACCAACGACTCCACAAGTATAACACATCCCATAATAAGGCAAAGGAGGTGCAAATACCAGAGCATTCACTTCTTGAATTGAGTGTTGATGGGAGGAACTAACGCTTTGAAATTGATTGAGGTGGCCTTGGAGCTTCTTGTCAATGGTCTCCATGTGTGTTTTCAATTGAGCTCCAAGGTCAATGCTTAATTGAGTAATAGCATCAACCTCGTGCCTACCTCCTCGATTTGCCTTCCTAGGCCTTGAGTATTGAGAATTATGGACCGCCATTTCCTCGATTCTTGCCCATGTTTGGTCATCATCGACCTCGGTGAACCTACCATTGGAGCCCATGTTGAGTATAGTTCTTGAGTCCTCATAAAGACCGTTCCAAAATTGTTGGACTAAGAACCATTGTGAAAGTCCATGGTGGGGGCACGATCTCACCAAAGATTTAAACCTCTCCCAAGCTTCATAAAGACTCCTCATCCCGTTGTTGGAAACCGGTGATGGAGGCCCTAAGCAAATTAGTCTTTTCCGGAGGGTATAATGTTTGGTAGAACGCCAATGCAAGCTTCTTCCAAGTGTCGATGCCCATGGTTGCCCTATCGAGACTCTTGATCCATTGATTCGCTTTTCCAATTAATGAGAATGGAAATAAAACCCATCGGATTTGATCTTGTGTAACCCCGGGTTGAGAGATAGCGTCGCAATAATCGGAGAAAGACTCCATGTGTTGGTGCGGGTCTTCGGTGGGCAAACCACTAAATTGATTCCTCTCCACAAGTTGGATGAATTGAGTCTTGGCCACAAAAATTCCGGCATAAGCGGCCGGTAGAGCATTCGGTCCCGGCAAGACATCTTCCGTAAATGTGGAGTGAGACGAAAACTTCGGCATAATTGGATGTAAGGGAGATGGTGGTGAAGACGGAGTTGAAGTAGATGTAGAGGGGGAACTAGGACTAGAATATCCAAAGGGATTGGTGAAATTCCCTTCGGCCGTTTCTCGAGATGCTTCCTCAAAATCGTTTCCTTGAGCTTGCTCTTGATGAGTATTTCTTGCGCTTGGTTGAGAGATTCTAACCCGGTTAATCGTCCGTTGGCGAAAGGCTCGAAAAAGTCTTTCCGGCTCTGGATTAAAGAGAAAGAAGTCGCCTCCCCGCCTATGCATATACTACACACTTGAGCAAACGTGAGAACACCTAGTGCTTTATGGGCACTAGGTAACGATAATAAACAAGCACGACGAAAAACAAAGAGAAAAGAAGAAAAAAAACTAGGGAAACAAGAAGAATCTAGAGAATATGCACAGGAGATGATAGAAGAACACAAAGAAGGGTAACTAAGTCTAGCTATAAGCAAACTAAGTCTAAACAATGCACCGTCCCCGGCAACGGCGCCAAATTGATGGTTGGATTTGTCGTGGATCCCGCCGATCAATATTTAACCGAATATTCCTAGTGGGTAGCTAGGGCAAGTAGGGTCGATATACACGGAGAAGGTATTGTAAGGTCTAGACTAGGTCGGCCTAAAAACAAGACTAAGTCACAAAAAAACACAAAAAATGCTAATTGACGAATTACGATGGGAGGAGAGGAGTGAACAAGACTAATAACAAATTAGCTATAACAAGGCTAAATGAAATAACTAAACACAAACTAAACAATGAACTAGAGAAATGATGATTAACTAAGAAGATGAAATCAAATATGAAAGGAAGTGGGGTAGGTCGGGTTCATAAGTGTAGTAGGGTAATTGGGGTGATCATGGGTATAGGTGTCTCCTAGTTTCTAGAGTCCGTTCGGGCTCTCGCTACGTAAACCAAAGCCGAGGTAAGTTCGCGCTCTCGCGTCTAAGACTAACTTCAACACAACCACAAAATAGACAAACAATGAGAAGATGAGCACAAGTATGGGGAGCATTGGCCACTACTACTCACACAAGCAAATCAACAAACACATAGAGTGCCCATTATGTGACTAACAACAAAAGAGTCACCTTTACCCCTAATCAAACCCTAATCATCCATAATCTACCCTTAATCCCCCTACTAACCCCACAAGGAGACTACTCACTCATTATCAAGAACAAACTAACCATAATAAGAGAAAACAACATGAAAAACCAAACATCCATTA
Organism: Agrostemma githago; assembly: GCA_958450325.1. Classification (NCBI taxonomy): domain Eukaryota; kingdom Viridiplantae; phylum Streptophyta; class Magnoliopsida; order Caryophyllales; family Caryophyllaceae; genus Agrostemma; species Agrostemma githago. The sequence goes on along the minus strand of OY288241.1, from coordinate 18,136,271 downwards.
TGAACAATAAGAACAATAACAAGAACAATATAAAAAGATTGAAACTAGATTGAATAAACAAGAATAAGAGTAGAGAAGATTATACCAACAACCAAATGAAGAAAAAGATGTAAACTTGCATAAATAAGAAACCCAAATCAACTCCAAGGTTGTGAAGCTTGGATGAATCTTCAAGTATCCTCTTAATACAAGATTAACTAAACTAGCTTAACAAAGATTAACTAAGGATTAAAGAGAGATTGAAACTAATGTGAGGAACACTAATCTAGGGTTTGAATGCTTAATGGAGGCCTAAAATCATCTAGGGTAAGGTGGTGTGCTTAAACATTACAAAGGAGTAGTATTTATAGGGTTACAAGAATGAAGGAGAAGAAGGGAAACAAGGACGGGTTACAGCACCACGGTCCCGACCGGGAAGGACCGGTCCCGACCGGGAAGGGTATGGTCCCGACCGGGAAGGGATGGTCTCGACCGGGAAGGACCCAAAACAAAACACCCCTCTTTTGTGCACTTCATCCCGGACGGGATGAGGCCATACCCGTCGGGGATGAGTCTTGTAGGCCTCCAATATGATCTTTAAAGTTCCTCCTTGCTTCACATGGACTTCTCATCGACTCTCGGGTCTTGGGATCGAGTCTAAGGGGCTCGGGATCGGGTCCCAAGGTCTTGGGGTCGAATCCAAGGCATCGAGTGATCGTTCCTCCGCTTCGTTGGCTCCGAAAAGTGTATGTATTGAGTCGGAATCGCTCCAACTCTTCGTGAATGGTCTCGGGAACCTGAAACGAGCTAGAGGAAGCATAAGTAGCCCTTGAACCGCTCCCAAGGAGCGATTCCGCAAGGAAATTGGGACCAAAACACAGCAAAATAGGCACTACAAACTACACTTATCATCAACCCTTAAATCAATGTCTTTCGTGGCGTGGATCATATTGCAAGACTCATCATTAGTAGGCGAAGTGTTGCCTTGGAGGTCAAACACTAGCTTTTCTTCGCCTAACTCGAAGGTGATCCTTGATGTGGGTAAAGTCTTCTCACCCAATCAAGGTAAACCTAATGCTACTAACAAGAAGATAGCGGCAAGCAAGGTATCGAATCCACAGGGAAATAGTTAAACTAGTCAAATAGCTATGGCGATTCTAGGATGCTCTAAACGGTTGAATTGATGGAAGGAAATAAAAACACTACTAAAATGCGATAATAAATAATCGAATCTAATAAAGAGATGAAAACTAAGGTCACGGGTTCACGATAGATGCTCAACAATTATGCGACGATAATAATAAACATATAACTTGCTAGTCGGCTATAACACGTTCTCTCGAATCATGTCAACCTAGGAAGGATCTAACGGGCTCTCGCAACTTATTAGACTCCCACCCAATCGCGCGTGATCTAATCCTAATTCGGCTTTCGCACAGGAACTAGAATTTCCCAAACAGATTAAAATGTTGTGGCCTTTAACAAATTAATCGACAAATAAACACGCGAAAGTGGTACTAGCATAATTATGAGTTTAGTATCAAAGCGACATAATCGTATAATAATCCATCGATCCCCCTCGACCCTAGCGAGAAAATTAGCTACGCATGATGATTGCGAAACAACTAATCGCATATAAGGAATTCATGATAAAAAGGGTGAAGGAAATAAATCTAATGATAAACGGACGGAAATCTAGCGAACTAAACGGAACAACGAATTGCAAATAGAGAAAATTACGACGAACTAAGTAATTTACGATGAAGATTGAAACGTAGAACTGAAAATTGCATAAAATGAAATTACCGAAATTGAATCCGAGTGAAAACCGAGTGCTAGAATCCTAAAGGTCACGAGTTTTCTGAAGTAAAAAATTCTAAGTATGAAGAAGTGATAGTAGTAAAATGATAAACACTCCTAGTTATACAAAATGAGGCGGAAATAAAGAGGATGTGCATGCCGGCCGGCCGGCCGGCCGCCTGCCACATGCAGGGGCCGAGGCACACTTGAAAATGAAGCTAAAAATGGCCTTGTGTCATGCCGGCCGGCTGGCAGGCCGCCGGTCACATGCAGGCTGGCGTGCACGCACTAATAAAAGAAGCTATGGGCCGCTTCTCATGGCCCAATGAATCGTCACCTCCCATTTCTTCTTCGCCTAAACGTCTTGAGGCACGGGTTTTGTCTCGGGATCGTTCTTCTAACCAGATATGAGTGTAAATGCACATAAAGACCTGAAATCGTGTAGAGTCTACAAAAACACTCACTCAAAGCAAAATGTTAGAAGAAACGGCTCTAAAGAGCGCGTTCCGACCATAAAAGACAACGGAATCGAGGGAAAAAAGCTATATAAATACAACACATCAAACTCCCCCGAACCGAACCCTTGCTTGTCCTCAAGCAAGACCCGTAAGAAAACAACTAATATAATACCGAAACAGCTCAAAGCAAATAATAGGCAACCAAATACTCAAGTCCGTCATAGCAAACATCTAAACCAAGTCTAAGAAACAAATTCCAAGACGGGAAATAGGAAAAATAATCCATCAGCAAATGCACAATTTTACCAAGCATGATATGTAGAAACCACATTTTCAACCAAAGCCCTTGCATAGGCTACTCACGGAGCCACTCATCGCTCAATTAGGAAGGGTGTGTATATGTGAAATATATATATATGAAAACGCTCAACTACTCCAACTCATGGAAATATGCCCGCAATCTAGTATGGTATCGACCTCTAAATTTTTACAAAACGTGCTAAGATCACAAAGGGAGGCAAGGATGGTGATAACAAGGGAGAAGGTGGAAATCGATATGGTCATGTGAGGTTAAAGCCAAGCTAGTGAACTAACTAGTGCGATAATGCTCAACTCAAAAAAAATTCTTCCACTTCCATAAACAAATCATACAAATCACCAACCAACGATAACGAGTCCGGGATCAAAAGAGGGCGCTCAAATTTCATCAAGTAAACGGAAAATAAAAGTAACAAGAATAACATATTTTTTTTTGTTTTCATTTTTGCTTTTTTTTTCCTTTTTTTTCGATTTTTTCGGTTTTTTTCCTTTTTGCTTTTTTTTTTTTTCATTTTTTTTTTTTTCATTTTTTTCTTTTTGAACTAATTTTTTCAGCTTGATGAAATTAGAGGCAAATATATACAATAACCCAAATTGACCCGGACAAGATCTACAAACTCCCTTGAGACAGAGTCAACCACATCCAATCATCCATCAAAAATCTCCATAATCACACAATAACGAGCATAGAACGTACTAGGTGACCTACTTCATCAAGCTTGGCTGGATAGGCAAATTTGATTTTGTAGTTCATTTTGTGAATTCTTTAACATTTTAGCCAAGGAGAAAATGGATAGAAATAGATGAAAATGAAAATGACCCAAAAATGATCACTAGGCAAGTTAGTCAAAATGAAGGGGCAAACACCATACTTATGCGTATTGACATAGCATATTCCACGAGGAGTCCTACACAATCCTAAGTGGTAGCCAGGTATGAATGTACTGGCTACAGGAGGCTCTAAATCTCACCAATTTTGTAGCTAAAGCCTAAATGCAGGGTCGGTCTAAATGGGAACCACAAATCATAGCTCGGTTGGTTGCAAACTTGCCGATTAATTATTATTCCACATAACAAAGGTCAAATGAATGCCAATTAAGAATGAGTAGGTAGCCTAACGAGTGCAAATTATCATCATTGCTGCATAATCGGTATCAAAGACAACCACTAAGACTCCAGGAAATAAAACTAGAAATACTAAAAACTCCCCCACGCTAGACTCGACATTGTCCTCAATGTCCATATCATACAGACCCAAAATTGGTGGGGGGACCACAAATAAAATCCGAGGAAAGAGAAAAGACATACCAAATATACACATGAAGAGGTAGCGGAGTCAGCAATCCGCTACTGATCATCATCATCATCACCGAAATCATCATCCTCCATATCATCATCTGCAGCGGCCCCAGAACCTGACGCACCACCTGTATACCAACCACCTCCCTGATAATCACCAGCGGCTACAAAAGCAGGGCCCGTCGGGGCACTGAAATAGTCAGTGTGAAGATGGAAGCCGCCATGAATCGAAGGGTCAGTATAACCACCCACGGGCCACGAAAAGTACGAGGGGTAAGGGCCCTGTGGTGGCACAGCTGCACGCCTAGCATAGTCATCATAAACGGGATACATCCCGAGACACTGATCAGCATATAACCTGTCTAGACGAGCGTGAGTAGCAGCGGTGTCGGCACGAGTCTCCGTGCGAAAAGTATCAAAGTCAGAACGTGACGACCCGGCACTCAACTCCATGCGCTCCATCCATGAAATCAGATCGGGATGGAGGGGAGCATACTGGGGTGGTGGAGGCTGCTCAAAAGTAGTAGTGGTGGTGGTCTCGGGAGCAGGCTGAGATAGACCGGGCTCAGAAGTGGGCCGGGAGGTACTAGGCTCCCTCGTCGGGCGACGAGTATAGGTAACAGCATGCGACGAAAGAAGAGAGCTAGGGGCAGCGACGGGTAATAAATAATTAGGTTGATCAGCCTCAAGTGACAAAACCGACCCGGCTTGCAAAATAGTAGTCGCCTGCTCATGAATAAGCCAAGCCCAACGATTCTGATGCCTAGAAGAAATCCAGTTAAGAGAAGCCAAATATCGGAGGCTAAGAGTAATCTCACCCTGGACCGGATCATGATCTGCTTCGCGAAAAGCGGTCAACCGGAGAGCTAATTGCGTGACTAACCCGCCTATATAAATAGGAACATCGGCAACGGCCGTAGCTATTCTCCTAAACTGGAGGACGAGGTGATAGGTAATATTGATATGCCACACCTTCGGCTTACGCCGCAAATATGAACCCAAAATAAACACCTCCTCGGTGCGCACATTATGTGGCTCCTTCCTAGCAAAAATCGTCCACCCCATAAACCTCTGCCAAACCTTAATAACAGGATTATGAATATTGTTTGAACTCATATGCCCCGCAGTAGTGTACGGGGCATCAGCAATGCATTCCCAAAAATCACCCACCCTAAAATTAGCATGCTCGGGTGGTGTACGGTCGTCATAATCCTTAAGGTCAAAACAATCTTCAAACTGCTTCAGGCTCAGCGCAAAACTAATTCAATAAACGGAACTCAACAGAAATATCACCAGTCCGTCTATTCTTATGTACCTCAAACAAACTCAGAAATTCCAACGTAAGCTGGGTAAACGTGTTACGACGCATCGTAAAAAATGTACCCATACCAACACCCTTAAACAATAGTTCCAAAGCAGAATCTAAGCCTAAAGTTCGCATAGCATCACGATCGATAAAACGAGTTGGAACAATAGACCGCTTTCTCAAGTTCTGAAACCGTACCTTTTGGTCAATAGTGGTAAAAATTACACCTGGAAAAACTGGATCGGGCTCAATGTCGGGTTGAGCATGTTCGTTTCTGGTGCGCTTGTTCCGAGGAGGCATTGCAAATCAGCTGAAAGTAGCACACTTGAGGGAAAAATGGGGAAATTTTGAGGAATGATGGTGAAGAAAGGGGGAGATGAGTGCTGGGAAATAAGGGAAATTGGGGTTTTGGGGAGATGAGAGAGAAGAGAGAGGCGAGGGAGAGCTGAAGAATGAATCAAATGACACGAAAATTGGGTTTGGGGGTCTGTTGTACGCCCCGGCCGGTCTGGACCGGCGGCCGGCTAGCCGGCCTGACGCACTTTCCCATTATTTTCGATTATTTAAATCAAATCGTTCCTCTCACAGCCGGTCGGTATGGACCGGGGGCCGGCTGGCCGGCCGGACCGCTCTTTTTGAGATTTTTGCTCCAATTTTTCTTATTTTTCCTTTGTGCCTCGGCCCCTGAAGTTTATAGGCGGCCTGGGCACGGGCTGAGGTGCACAAATCCTTCTTTTCGAGTTCAAATCCAACTCGTACCTCGGCCCCTAGAGTCGACAGGCCCCCTAGGCCTAGGCTGAGGTGACCTGCTGTTTTATCACAAGTATGATGAATTTTTTTCTCCCTTTTTTTTTATATACCTTCAATTCAAATCATTTCCGACGATTCTGCGCGTCTCCAAAAAAAAATTAGTCCCTCCTCTCGTCCTCACTAAAACAACTAAAGGAAAAATAAAAATAAAACGAGAATAAGGGAAATTATTTACATTCTCGGGCTGCCTCCCGGTAGCGCTGGTTTAGAGTCCCGCACGACTTGATGAGAATAAGGTTTAGTGGGATAAGGGAATGGGATGAAGTCGTATGACCTCAATCGCTCCAACTTGAGCACCTTCATGATATAACTTCAATCGTTGACCATTCACCTTGAATCGTTCACCCGCATCACTCTCGACTTCAATCGAGCCATATTTACCCACGTGGGTGACAGAAAAAGGTCCGGACCAACGAGATTTTAACTTTCCGGGAAACAACCGGAGCCTAGAATTGAATAATAATACCTTATCTCCCACATTGAACGCACGGTGAAGGATATGCTTGTCATGCCAGCGCTTGGTGCGCTCCTTATAAACTCGAGCACTATCATAGGCACCAAGTCGGAATTCCTCCAACTCATTCGGCTGCATAAGTCTCCTCTCCCCACTCAAATGTGGATCCAAGTTAAGCTCCTTAATCGCCCACCAAGCCTTATACTCAAGCTCGACCGGTAAATGGCATGACTTGCCATAGACCAATCGGTAAGGTGAAGTACCAATAGGCGTTTTAAAGGCGGTACGATAAGCCCATAGTGTATCATCTAGCTTAGAGCTCCAATCCTTCCTACCTTTTGACACGACCTTTTGGAGAATAGACTTGATTTCCCTATTGGACACCTCAACTTGCCCACTCGTTTGAGGGTGGTAGGTAAGACCGGTACGGTGCGAGACGCCGTACTTAGCAAGCAAAGCATCAAGTCGCTTCTCATGAAAATGGCTTCCACCATCACTAATAATCGCTCTTGGAACACCAAAGCGGGGAAAAATAGTCTTTTTAAACAGAGATATTATCGTTCTAGCATCATTAGCAGGAGATGCTACCGCCTCCACCCACTTGGAGACATAATCAACCGCAACCAAAATATATCGGTTGCCCTTGGATGACGGGAATGGGCCTTGATAGTCTACACCCCAAACATCAAAAATTTCTACTTCGAGAATCCCATTTTGAGGCATCTCATGCCTCCTAGAAATATTACCGGTCCTTTGACATGCATCGCAGGACATAATAAAAGCTTGAGCATCCCGGAATAAGGTTGGCCAATAAAAACCCGACTGGAGGACCTTAGCCGTGGTTTGGCTCGGTCCATGATGGCCACCATATGGCGATGAATGACACCTCTCTAGAACTCCTCGAACTTCCCATTGAGGGACACATCGACGGAAAATACCATCGGCACACTCCTTAAATAAATAAGGGTCATCCCAGAAAAATTGTCGGACATCATGTAGAAATTTTTTCTTTTGTTGATAAGAAAGATCGGAAGGTAATACCTTGCCAACTAAATAATTGGCATAATCCGCATACCAAGGTCCTTCGCTTGCACCGGTACTTAAAGCCATGAGAGAATCATCGGGAAAAGAGTCATCTATGGGGATGACAACTCCTTCCTCCTCAACTCTAAGCCTCGATAGATGATCTGCAACGGCATTTTCCGCTCCCTTCTTATCCCGGATCGATAAATCAAACTCTTGGAGGAGGAGGATCCATCGAAGTAATCGGGGCTTTGCTTCTTTCTTAGGAAGGAGGTACTTGAGCGCCGCATGATCGGTGAAAACAATGACTTCCGATCCAACCAAGTAGGTTCTGAACTTTTCCAAAGCATACACTATAGCTAGCAACTCCTTCTCGGTGGTGGCATAATTCACCTGAGCATTATCAAGTGTTTTGCTAGCGTAGTATATAGCATGCAAGACCTTGTCCTTCCTTTGGCCCAAAACCGCTCCCACAGCATATCACTCGCGTCACACATTATCTCGAATGGCAAATTCCAATCCGGTGACTGAATGATCGGAGCAGAAATGAGGGCCTGCTTAATCCTGTTAAAAGCTTCCACACACTCATCAGTAAAATCGAAAGGGGCATCCTTTAGGAGCAATTGTGTAAGTGGCTTAGCAATTTTGGAAAAGTCCTTGATAAAGCGGCAATAAAATCCCGCATGACCAAGGAAACTTCTCACTCCCTTTACATTAACCGGCAAGGGCAATTGCTCAATCACTTGCACCTTTGCTTTATCCACCTGAATGCCCTTTTCAGAGACCACATGACCCAAAACAACACCCTCAGTGACCATAAAATGGCATTTTTCCCAATTCAAGACCAAACTAACCTCGACACATCGGTTTAAAATGGTATCCAAATTAGCTAAACAAGCTGAAAAACTCATACCACACACACTAAAGTCGTCCATAAACACTTCCATAATGGACTCGATGTAGTCGGAAAAGATGCTCATCATGCACCTTTGAAAGGTGGCGGGTGCGTTACATAGCCCGAATGGCATCCTGCGATATGCGAAAGTGCTATATGGACAAGTGAACGTGGTCTTTTCTTGGTCGGCGGGGTGTATCGGGATTTGGAAAAATCCCGAATATCCATCTAAATAGCAAAAATACTTGTGAGAAGCTAGTCTCTCAAGCATTTGGTCGATAAAGGGCAATGGGAAGTGGTCTTTAAGTGTAGCGGTGTTCAACTTCCTATAATCTATACACATTCTCCATCCCGTCACAATTCGTGTAGGGATTAACTCATTCTTCTCATTCGGGACCACAGTAGTCCCTCCCTTCTTAGGTACAACCTGTACCGGACTCACCCATTTTGAATCGGGAACCGCATAAATAATTCCCGCATCCAACAACTTCATAACTTCCTTTTTAACAACCTCTTGCATGTTCGGGTTCAACTTAAAGTTGACCCTGGACACAAGGACGATGACCTTCCTCAAGATTATTTCTATGCATACAGAAATCGGGACAGATTCCCTTCAAGTCATCAAGACTATACCCCAAAGCTTTCCTATTTTTCTTTAAAACAACTAACAAATTAGAAAGTTGTTGCTCAGTTAAATCACCACTTACAATCATGGGGAAGCTCTCGGTATCGTCTAAAAAGGCATATTTTAGGTGAGACGGAAGTGGCTTACGCTCCGGAACGGATATGTCAATAGCAAATGAGGTGTGAACTATGTTGGTTACATCGACACCTTGCTCCTCCGTGAGCATCCTTCCTTCCAACGCAGCTTCTAAGGCATCAACAACAGCAGAGTCAACGGAAGCATCACCTGCACACGCTTCCAAACATATCAAAGCTTCTAAGGGATCCCGTATAAGGGACGCCTCCATAGAATCATGAACTAAAACATCCACAACATCAATCATGCAGCAAGAATCCGTTATCATCGGATTCTTAAGTGTACTATCTAAGCAGAAAACAATGGTGTCTCCACCCACTTCCAAGGTCAATTTACCGTTCTTGACATCAATCACCGCGCCGGCGGTGTGCAAAAATGGCCTTCCCAAAATTATGGGAATTTGGGTGTCCTCGGCCATGTCAAGGACGATAAAATCAACCGGGATAAAAAATTTTCCAACTCTAACGGGCACGTCTTCTAAAACTCCCAAAGGGCGTTTTATGGAACGGTCCGCCATCTGCAAAGTGACACTAGTACACTTAAGAGGACCCATATTAAGTTTTTCACAAACGGAGTAAGGCATGACACTTACACTAGCACCTAAATCACATAAAGCCTTATCAATCGATAAGGTGCCAATAGTGCAAGGAATCGAAAAACTACCGGGGTCCTTTAGCTTTGGTGGGGCCTTGTTCTGTAAAAAGGCACTACACTCTGCAGTAAGAGCGACAATTTCTACCTCACCAATGCTTCTCTTTCGAGTCAAGATGTCTTTCATAAACTTAGTGTAAGATGGGACCTGCATAATGAGCTCGGTAAATGGGACTGTAACCTGCAAATTCTTCACAACCTCCATGAACTTGCCAAACTGGGTAGTTTCCTTTCGATTCTTCAATCGAACCGGAAATGGTACTTGAATTGTTGGACTAGTCGGAGTGGGAACGGGAGTAGTGGGTGGTGGAACTCGCTCATCACTTGGAGTTTCCACATTTGCATCCTCATTGACATCTTCCACTAAAACCTCCTCCTTCTCGGCCGATGAATCATCCTTAGGCATCGACGGACCTTCATAGTGTGTGCCACTACGAAGAGTGATCGCATTAGCCGTATCATGTTGTTGATCACCTTGAGAAGGGAGTTTACCTTGTTGACGCGTTGCTTGTGACACGGCAAGGTGTCCCACTTGGTTCTCCAAATTCTTGATGGCATTATCCTTAGCTTGATCATTCTTTTGCATTTGAGCCATCATAGAGTCCTGGGTCTTGGCCATCATCTGCATCATATTACGAAGCTCAGCCATTTCATTAGAACTCGAGGAAGAAGAAGAATTACCTTGAGCTTGTGATGAGGATTGGCCAAAATTCTGGTGACTAGTATCGAAATTCTGATGAGAATTCCCGAAGTTCTGATTAGTATTGCCAAAATGTTGTTGATGTTGACCCAAGTGGGGTCGCTGCTGAAAATTACCCTGATTTTGGAAATTCCTTTGATTTCCGAAATTCTATTGATTCTGAAAATTCCCTTGATTATGGAATTGCTGCTGGTTCTGGAAATTCTACTGATGCTGATTCTGGAAATTCTGCTGATGCTGATTCTGGAGATTCTGCTTATGCGGGGGCACATAGGGTGGTGTAATAGGCGGGTTCAAGACATTAGTACTCCTGTAAGACAAGAGAGATGCATCATAGCCCGGTTGATTCATATATGGATAACGTGGGCGCATTGAATGAAACGCATTCACCTGTTCTATGGAGCCTAGGCAGTCTTGAGCTTGGTGGTCCGCGGCACCACAACAAACACATGCATATTCTTGCATGGCATGTACTTGATGCATGCCCCCTCCCCCTTGAGAATTTGACACTTCAAATGCATCAAACCTCTTAGCCAAAGCGGCTAATTGAATAGCCACGGCATTTGAGGACCCACTTTCACCGGAATTTGATCGAGTATTACCACGTGGATTACCCCATCGGGAGTGATGAGACGCCATCTCCTCTATCGTTTGCCAAGCCTTATCATCATCCACATTACATTGGAAACGCCCATTGCATGCCGAATCCAATGTACTCCTGCAATCATCATACAGCCCGTTATAAAATTGGTTACAAAGAAACCAAACCTGAAAACCATGGTGCGGGCATTCCTTCACAAGCTTCTTGAACCGCTCCCACGCTTCATGAATATTCTCGTTCGGAGTTTGACGAAAATTGGTGATTTGACTCCGGAGCATGTTCGTCTTTTGTGGAGGGTAAGAGCAAGAGAATTCCAGTCGGTAATCCCTTTGGTGACTTTATCGAGATCGGTTATCCACTCCCTAGCGGAATCCCGTAGTGAGAACATGAAGAGCATCTCCATGACTTCTTCTTGAGTTACCCCGGCCGGAAGTGGAATCGTGGAGCAATAGTCGGTAAAAATCCTCATATGCTTGTCAGGATCCTCCTTAGGGTCACCACCAAATTGATTCTTCTCCACCAATGTGATAAAGGCGGGTCGAATCTCAAAAGTACCTTGAGTAGCAGTTTGTCGTTTAACCAACTTGGGAAGAGCAGTTTGCTCGGGTTCCGAATGACTAGAAAGCTTCGGCATTTTTATGTTGGGAAGGGGTGGTAAAATGATCTCGGGCTGAGATTGATGTTCCTCTTCAAAGGACTGATTCTCAGCTACAAATTCAGTATGAATAGCTTCCAAAGTCGCAAGATCGGGAGCTGCGGAAATCTCTCTCCAAAACTGTCGTCGCCTACGAAAAGTTTTCTCGGGCTCAGGGTCGAACGGAGTAAGCTCTGATGACCGAAAAGACCTAGGCATAAGCAAAACTACAGTAGAAAAGTGAGATCAATCTCAAGGAGTTTTAATTCCTTGAGACGAAAGAGAGCATAGAAGAAACAAGCTAAAAAAACAAGAAAAATCGTTTCCCCGGCAACGGCGCCCAAATTTGATGTGGGTAAAGTCGTCTCACCCAATCAAGGTAAACCTAATGCAACTAACAAGAAGATAGCGGCAAGCAAGGTATCGAATCCACAGGGAAACAGTTAAACTAGTCAAATAGCTATGGCGATTCTAGGATGCTCTAAACGGTTGAATTGATGGAAGGAAATAAAAACACTACTAAAATGCGATAATAAATAATCGAATCTAATAAAGAGATGAAAACTAAGGTCACGGGTTCACGATAGATGCTCAACAATTATGCGACGATAATAATAAACATATAACATGCTAGTCGGCTATAACACGTTCTCTCGAATCGTGTCAACCTATGAAGGATCTAACGGGCTCTCGCAACTTATTAGACTCCCTACCCAATAGCGTGTGATCTAATCCTAATTCGGCTTTCGCACAGGAACTAGAATTTCCCAAACAGATTAAAATGTTGTGGCCTTTAACAAATTAATCGACAAATAAACACGCGAAAGTGGTACTAGCATAATTATGAGTTTAGTATCAAAGCGACATAATCGTATAATAATCCATCGATCCCCCTCGACGCTAGCGAGAAAATTAGCTACGCATGATGATTGCGAAACAACTAATCGCATATAAGGAATTCATGATAAAAAGGGTGAAGCAAATAAATCTAAAGATAAACGGACGGAAATCTAGCGAACTAAACGGAACAACGAATTGCAAATAGAGAAAATTACGACGAACTAAGTAATTTACGATGAAGATTGAAACGTAGAACTGAAAATTGCATAAAATGAAATTACCGAAATCGAATCCGAGTGAAAACCGAGTGCTAGAATCCTAAAGGTCACGAGTTTTCTGAAGTAAAAAATTCTAAGTATGAAGAAATGATAGTAGTAAAATGATAAACACTCCTAGTTATACAAAATGAGGCGGAAATAAAGAGGATGTGCATGCCGGCCGGCCGGCCGGCCGCCTGCCACATGCAGGGGCCGAGGCACACTTGAAAATGAAGCTAAAAATGGCCTTCTGTCATGCCGGCCGGCTGGCAGGCCGCCGGTCACATGCAGGCTGGCGTGCACGCACTAATAAAAGAAGCTATGGGCCGCTTCTCATGGCCCAATGAATCGTCACCTCCCATTTCTTCTTCGCCTAAACGTCTTGAGGCACGGGTTTTGTCCCGGGATCGTTCTTCTAACCAGATATGAGTGTAAATGCACATAAAGACCTGAAATCGTGTAGAGTCTACAAAAACACTCACTCAAAGCAAAATGTTAGAAGAAACGGCTCTAAAGAGCGCGTTCCGACCATAAAAGACAACGGAATCGAGGGAAAAAAGCTATATAAATACAACACATCAATCCTACCATTCTTCACATCGATCATAGCACCGGCGGTGTGTAGAAATGGGCGCCCAAGGATAATGAGAGTGTTGGCATCTTCCGGCATATCGAGCACGATGAAATCGACCGGAATGAAGAATTTCTCGATCCATATCGGCACGTCCTCTAGCATCCCCAATGGTCGGTTGAATGAACTATCGGCCATTTGGAGTGTAATGGAAATACTTTTAAGCTCCTTCATCCCAAGTCGGCAACAAATAGAATAAGGAATGATGCTCACACTCGCACCCAAATCACATAATGCCCTCTCGATCTTGTAATTGCCTATGGTGCAAGGGATCGAGAAACTACCCGGATCCTTCAACTTTGGAAGCGTAGAACCTTGAATAAGCTCGCTCACCACCCTTGTGAAAGCAATAGTCTCTTCCTTGTCGATGGATCTCTTCCTAGCTAGGATTTCTTTCATGAATCTTCCATATGCCGGGATTTGGGTAAGTAGCTCGGTAAATGGGACACTCACATCCAATTTCTTCACAATATTAAGGAACTTGTCATATTGGCTATCCACCTTGGTCTTCATTTGCCTTGTTGGGAAAGGCAACTTGATTTGGATCTTGTTTTGCTCAATAGGGGTGGACTCTTCAAATGACACTTTCCTTTTACCCTTGTCTTTTCCTTGAAGTGGGGGAAGCTTGTCTTCTTGGGGTTTCTCAATCTCCCACAAGACTTGCTTCTCTATAGGATTTCCCAAGCTTTGGTCTTCTTGAATTGGAGGCACAACTTCTCTTGTTGGTTCTTGCTCATTAGGGGGTGGAGGAGGGTTATAAGATGAACCACTCCTTGTGGTAATAGCATTCACATGCTCGAATTTCGCCAATTCGCCTTGGGAAGGTAGTTGCCCCCTTTGTCTTGAAGAACTTCCCGATGCAAGTTGAGATATTTGAGTCCCAAGCATCTTCATATGAGTTCTTGTTTCCTTGTTTTCATTTAAGATTTGGGCTATGATCTCTTGTTGTGATATTTGTGTCTCCAATTGACTCCTTTGCATTTCTTGAGTACTCCTTTGAATATCCATCATTTGCTTTTGCATGTTGGAATCTCGAGGTGGAGATTGTGGATTGTGCGGAGTATCGGTGATGGCTAGAGGAATGTCGTAGTCATGAGTAGGAGATCGTCTCCTAGGCTTGCTTTGTTGTTGTTGATGGTTCCCTTGGAACCCATGAGAATTGCCTTGATTAAGGCCTTGATTGTTGCCATTGTTGTGATTTTGATACCCTTGGTTGTGGTTTTGTTGTCTTTGAAAGTTTTGGTTTCCTTGGAAACCACCTTGATTGAAGTTCCCTTGTTGGAACCCTTGATTGTTGTTGTGGAAGGTACCTTGGTTATTTTGCTTGAAGTTGTTGAAGGGCCTTGGGTTACCCACATAACCTTGATAACCTTGATTGTTGTCCCTTAAGGGAGGTGGAACATAGGGACGAGGTTGCATAGCTTGTTGTTGAGCGACTTGATTGGAAGCTTGGTATTGATTGGAATAGGAGGCACCTTGCTTGAACGCTTGAAAGGCGTTCACTTGCTCAATACTTCCTTTACAATGCATAGGATCATGACCAACGATTCCACAAGTATCACACATCCCATAATAAGGCAAAGGAGGTGCAAATCTCAAAGCATTCACTTCTTGAATCGAGTGTTGGTGGGAGGAACTAGTGCCTTGGACTTGGTTGAGGTGGCTTAGGAGCTTCTTGTCAATGGTCTCCATGTGTGTTTTCAATTAAGCTCCAAGGTCAATGCTTAATTGAGTAATAGCATCAACCTCGTGCCTACCTCCTCGATTTGCCTTCCTAGGCCTTGAGTATTGAGAATTATGAACCGCCATCTCCTCGATTCTTGCCCATGATTGGTCATCATCAACCTCGATGAACCTACCATTGGAGCCCATATTGAGTATAGTTCTTGAGTCCTCATAAAGGCCGTTCCAAAATTGTTGGACTAAAAACCATTGTGAAAGTCCATGGTGGGGGCACGATCTAACCAAAGATTTAAACCTCTCCCAAGCTTCATAAAGGCTCTCATCATCCCGTTGTTGGAAACCGGTGATGGAGGCCCTTAGCAAATTAGTCTTCTCCGGAGGGTAGAACTTTTGGTAGAACGCCAATGCAAGTTTCTTCCAAGTATCAATGCCTATGGTTGCCCTATCCAGACTCTTGATCCATTGCTTCGCTTTTCCAATTAATGAGAATGGAAATAATACCCAACGGATTTGATCTTGTGTAACCCCGGTTTGAGAAATAGTGTCACAATAATCGGAGAAAATCTCCATGTGTTGGTGTGGGTCTTCGGTGGGCAAACCACTAAATTGGTTTCTCTCCACAAGTTGGATGAATTGAGTCTTGGCCACAAAATTTCCGGCATAAGCAGCCGGTAGAGCATTCGGTCCCGGCAAGACATCTTCCGTAAATGTAGAGTGGGATGAAAACTTCGGCATAGGTGGATGTAAGGGAGATGGTGGTGAAGATGGAGTTGATGTAGATGTAGAGGGGGAACTAGGACTAGAATATCCAAAGGGATTGGTGAAATTCCCTTCGGCCGTCTCTCGAGATGCTTCCTCAAAATCGTTTCCTTGAGCTTGCTCTTGATGAGTATTGCTTGCGCTTGGTTGAGAGATTCTAACCCGGTTAATCGTCTGTTGGCGAAAGGCTCGAAAAAGTCTTTCCGGCTCTGGATTAAAGTGAAAGAAGTCGCCTCCCCGCCTAGGCATACACTACACACTTGATCAAACGTGAGAACACCTAGTGCTTTATGGGCACTAGGTAACGACAATAAACAAGCACAATCGAAAGACAAAGTGAAAAGAGGGAGAAATAAAACTAAGGAAACAAGAAAAATCTAGAGAATATGCACAAGAGATGATAGAAGAGCACAAAGAAGGGTAACTAAGTCTAGTTATAAGCAAACTAAGTCTAAACAATGCACCGTCCCCGGCAACGGCGCCAAATTGATGGTGGGATTTGTCGTGGATCCCGCCGATCAATATTTAACCGACTATTCCTAGTGAGTAGCTAGGGAAAGTAGGGTCGATATCCACGGAGACGGTATTGTAAGGTTTAGACTAGGTCGGCCTAAAAACGAGACTAAGTCACGAACAAACACAAAGAATTAATGATTGACAAACTAGGATAGGAGAAGAGGAGTGAACAAGACTAATAACAAATTAGCTGTAACAAGGCTAAATGAAATAACTAAACACAAACTAAACAATGAACTAGAGAAATGATGACTAATTAAGAAGATGAAATCAAATATGAAAAGAAGTGGGTTAGGTCGGGTTCATAAGTGTAGTAGGGTAATTGGGGTGGTCAAAGGTGTACGTGTCTCCTAATTGCTAGAGTCGGTCCGGGCTCTCGCTACTTAGACCGATGTCAAGGTGGGTTCGCGCTCTCGCGTCTAAACCCTAGTCCACACTCTTATGTCTACGACTATTCTCAACATAATCACATACTAGACAAACAATGCGTAGAGGAAGACTAGCATGAGAAGCATGGCCACTACAACTCAAACAAGCATTTCAACAAACACATAGTGTGCCCAATATGTGACTAACAACAAAGATTCACCCTTTACCCCTAATCAAACCCTAATCACCCATATTCTACTCTTAATCCCCTACTAACCCACAAGGAGACTACTCACTTATTATCAAGAATAAACTAACAATAGTAAGAGAAAACAACATCACAAACCAAACATCCATAATGAAGAACAAGAACAAGAACAATAACAATATAAAAAGATTCAAACTTGATTAAATAAACAAGAACAAGAGTAGAGATGATTATACCAACAACAAGATGATAAAAAAGATGTAAACTTGCATAAATAAGAAACCCAAATCAACTCCAAGGTTGTCAAGCTTGGATGAATCTTCAAGTATCCTCTTAATACAAGATTAATTAAACTAGATTAACAAAGATTGACTAAGGATTAAAGAGAGATTAAAACTAATGTAAGGAACACTAATCTAGGGTTTGAATGCTTAATGGAGGCCTAAAATAATCTAGGGTAAAGTAGTGTGCTTAAACATTACAAAGGAGGAGTATTTATAGGGTTACAAGAATGAAGGAGAAGAAGGGAAACAAAGGCGGGTTCCATCACCATGGTCCCGAACGGGAAAGACCGGTCCCGACCGGGAAGGGTATGATCCCGACCGGGAAGGGATGGTCCCGACCGGGACGGACCCAGAACAGAACACCCCTCTTTTGTGCACCTTATCCCGGACGGGATGAGGCCATACCCGTCGGGGATGAGTCTTGTAGGCCTCCAATATGATCTTTAAGGTTCCTCCTTGCTTCACATGGACTTCTCATCGACTCTCGGGTCTCGGGATCGAGTCTAAGGGGCTCGGGATCAGGTCCCAAGGTCTCGGGGTCGAATCCAAGGCATCGAGTGATCGTTCCTCCACTTCGTTGGCTCCGAAAAGTGTATGTATTGAGTCAGAATCGCTCCAACTCTTCACGAATGATCTCGAGAACCTGAAATGAGCTAGAGGAAGCATAAGTAGCCCATGAACCGCTCCCAAGGAGCAATTCCGCAAGGAAATGGGACCAAAACACAGCAAATTAGGCACTACAAACTACACTTATCATTGTGGTTCCTGCGATGATGTCAGGACGGTTCCTTACGGCAGGGACTCGGACAACAGCAGCCGCGATTCCGGAGACATTGAAAGTCAAGGCTACTCTTCAAGCGGTGGCGAGGATGACTTCCCTACTGACCCCTTCAAGGACTCTGATGATTGGGACTGGGGGTCCGCCCTGGATGACTACATCCCAGGGAATTACTCCCCAGGCCCTGATGATGATTAGGCCTGCTCAGGTTTCGCAGGCTGGTTAATTGAGCCAGAAAGTCAGGCTCTTTTTGTACTTTTTCATTTGTCTTGAATGTAACTTGCCCATTTTTGGGCCTTTTTCAATGAATGAAAGATCAGGCGGTTTTTTATGTGCTCTACGTTTTTTTTTTGAACGAATGAGGGGATGACGTCACAAGATGATCAATCATCTGACACCCTTTGCCTTTTCGAGGATCTTCTTGGGAAGAGGTGGGCGGTTGGTTTCCAAAATGTGACACGTGGGGCAGTTCATGGGGAGGCACTATTAGAGGGACGACCCTTCATTTGTCTGGGTCTATATAAGTCTCTCTCCTCCCCCTATTTCCCTCTTTCACACTTTTTCAAACTCAAAACTCTCTTCATTCTTCTCCATACTTTTCCATTGTCGAGAACTTTTCTTAGGACTGAGGAGCTTTTCCCTTAGGATTATCAAGCGGCGATCATCGTTCTAGGTTAGAATCTTACCCTATATCCTCGTCTTTTAATTTCCTCATATTTTCCCTTCCCAAATCAATGTCTCGTGCTCGTATTCTCACATTCGTCGATCCGTCGTTTGAGAGGACGGAGGGTAGGGAGGAGGGTAGGGCTGACCTGGGCTCCTCCTCCGGGGTTAGGTCTACTGGGGAGGATCATTTTGAGGAGGGAGAGGATGCTAACTCCCCTGATCCTGCTCCCTTTGATGTCGTCGATTCTGACGACGAGGCAATGGAGATAAACCCCTCCAGAATTGCCGGTCCCCTTATCCCCAGAGAGAAGGGGAGGACATATTGCTTAGATAAGGCCAAGTACCAGATCCCTTTGAGAACTTACCCAGAAGCTAAAAATCGAGATTTAATTTTAGCACTTGACGCTACTGGGGCTATTAAGGGTTTTTACAACTTCGGGGAGGGGTACACAATTATAGTCCCAAAGGAAAAAGATACAGTATGTTGTCCCCCTGACGGCTGCATAGCCGTCTACCATAAAAGCCTAGAGTTTGGCCTGCGATTCCCTCTGCACCCCTTCCTGGAAGAGGCCTTCAGAAGGATGATTGTGGCTATAGCCCAGTTAACTGCTACGACGATCAGGTCGTTAATATCCTATACATGAACCTGCATCTTTCATGGCGAGGGGCCCTCCATTGACGCCCTGTGTTATATGGTGGGGCTACAGATGGTGTCTTCATCAGGGGGAGATGGCTCCCCCAGGTACCGGTCCCTTCAAAGGCAGAAGGGATATACTTTAGTTTGGCCGGCTTTAAACAGTCTGAAAGACTGGAAGAACAATTTTTTATATGTACACAGCGCTTCCTGGTGGAAGATTCCTAGGCACTTTAGGAATCACGTCCATACCCGCCTAGAAACTCGCGAGGAGTACCATCCAGGCGTTGGGGGGAAAGCCCTGGAGGTAAAACTGAACAGGCAGGACGAGAAACTGATCAAGAAATTTGTGGCTGTTATTGACAAGTCCGGCGTTTGTGGCCTTGGCTTCTGGCTCCCTCATGCGGAGATCATAGCCACAGATAACTATTTGGGCCGAGTGGGCCTGATTCCCGTCCTTGAAGAAGGTAGTTCAATGATTTTCACCGGCCTTGTTGCTCTGAAGCTCTATTTTTCTATGTTTTTTTTCTAACTGGTTATTCTTTCCCCCTGCAGATTCCAATTCTCGCCTTTGGTCAAGGAAGGAGATAAGGAGACTTGGCTTGAACGAAGATTTCCTGATTGTTTCAAAGCGTCCCTCCCTTCCTTCAAACTATAAGAAGGGTGAGAAGAATCTAATGAAGTACGTGAAGAGTCTTTCAGCCAGTCGAAGACTCCCCCTCCCCCCAAGACTGCCGCCTGCAAAGCCGACGGCTCCTCCCTCTGATATCCAAGGTGCGGAGGCGGAGGTTACTTCAGAGGCCACCCCTTCCCCCGTCGGCAAGCAGGGTGGTTCCCCTACAGGGACTTACACTCCCCAGGGATCACGCCCTGCTAATTCTGAAGGAACTGGGGAGAGCGTTCCTCTGGAATGCAGGAGGAAAAGAGATAGAGAACCTTCAGGGGATACACAAGTGGTTGATCTGGTGGCCGATGTTGAGACCCCAGAGCCCAAGCGCCCTGCCCGTGACATTTCAGGCACCCTCTTCTCAAATGAGAATACGGAATTCCACTACACTGCGGGCGATAGTGTGGACGTGTCTGCCCTGCTTTCAGACTCTGGTGCCGTCTTGGCAGATCGCCTCACCAAGTCTGTAACCTCAACCTCCAACCAAGTGAGCCAGTACATCCAGCGCACCTCCAGGGTGCTGCAGGCCTCTGCTGAGCTGGCGACTCTCAGCCGCCTGAGTGATGAAGAGCAGGTTGTCACCCCTGGGGTCCCCCCTCCTGACCGTCTGGCCATGGTTGAGAGGGATGTCGCCCTGATCAGCAATTTGAAGGATAAGCTGGTAAAGCAGGAAAGCGAGATGGAGGAGGGAAGAGTCAGACGACTCAATGGAAGCTTCAGGGGGAGAAGGCTGTTAGGGAAGTATCAAAGCTGGAGGCGGATTTGAAGGAAAGCAATCTGGCGATGGAGCAGGTTAAAAAGTCTTTGGCTGAAATGGAGCATGCAAAAAGAAGGGCGGTCGACTTGGAGGTGCGTCTGTCCATGGCTGACTCAGAACTTAAGCAGGCCCAGGATGATCTGAATATCGCGGTGGATACAAGCTTTCAGGATGGGGCCAATTCTTCGCTGGAACTTGTCATGGAAGTAATCAGGGAGATGTTCCCTGATTTCAATGAGGATGCCTTCAGAAGTCTCTACTCTATCAAGAATGAAGCCCGGGCCAACAGGCCGCCTGAGGGGGCTGCTGGTCCCAGTCAGGATGCTCCCAACGCCTAATGTGCGGGGGAGTTATCCTCTGAGGGCTCCTGTCTTGATCCTGCTGTGCTTTTACCCTTATGATCATTATTTAACTTTGCACCGAGCCCTGATGTGGCCGGCTGCCTTATAATATTTTAGTCCCCTTGTTCTTGGATCTTTTAATGCTCTCTTGTTAAGACACTTTTATTTGTTATAAGTGTCTTTCTTTTATTTCTGTCTGCTTTTACTTTTCTAAGATATGGTCTGATTCTGGCTTCTATTCGAAGTCCGGGGGCCTGCCCCCTACTTACCCAGGGGTAGAGGTCTGCGTTTTTTATACAAGGTTGGAGGGATTGCCACCAGTCCTTGTTCGTTTTGGCGTGCGAAGTCTGGCCTGACCCTGGCTTCTGTTTGAAGTCCAGGGGGCCTGCCTCCTGCCTGCCCAGAGGCAGGGAGGGGGGCTTTTTCGTTTTTTATACAAGGTTGGGGGGATTCCCCCCAGTCCTTGTTTGTTTTGGCGTGCGAAACCTGGCCTGACCCTGGCTTCTGTTCGAAGTCCAGGGGGCCTGCCCCCTGCCTGCCCAGAGGTAGGGAGGGGGGTTTTTGCGTTTTTTATACAAGGTTGGAGGGATTGCCCCCAGTCCTTGTTCGTTTTGGCGTGCGAAGCCTGGCCTGACCCTGGCTTCTGTTCGAAGTCCAGGGGGCCTGCCCCCTGCCTGCCCAGAGGTAGGGAGGGGGGCTTTTGCGTTTTTTATACAAGGTTGGGGGGATTCCCCCCAGTCCTTGTTCGTTCTGCACATGGGGCCCGGCCTGCACCTGGCTTCTGGTCGAAGTCCAGGGGGCCTTCCCCCTGTTTGGCCGGAGGTAGGCAGGGGGACTTTAAAATTTTGTTGGGGGGTCTATTTTCCTTGGTTTCAGCAATAGGGGGGGCCTCCCTCTATTGCCCCCTGCTCGTTTGTCTGTAAAAAAATTTGCTAATTTCGAACAGACAACGAGTATGGACTGCAAACTTTTCATTTCTTCGGAAATTGCTACAATCATTTGTGGTCGGAGTCGTCGACATTCTATTTTGACCGTCCTCCGCCAATTTTCTTTGAAAGGAAAAAAGCTACTTAGCTTCCTAGTATTAGACGTAGTATTTCTTCAAATTATCTGCATTCCAGTGGGCAGCTAACTATTGGCCTTCAAGGTTGGCGATCCTGTAGGTGTCTGGCCCCTTAATCTGGGTTACCTCGTATGGGCCCTCCCAGTTGGCGCTCAGCTTTCCATGCTCACGTGATTTTCCCACTGCTTGCGTTTTCCTTAAGACCAAGTCTCCTACTTGGAAGCTTCTCTCATTTACCTTTTTGTTGTACGCCCTTCTCATTTTTTGCTGATAGGCAGCTATGTTAATGCTACCCTCCTCCCTGACCTCGTGGACTAAGTCCAAGGCTTCAGCAATTGATGCTTCGTTATCCGCCCGGTTATATTGTTGAGACCTCAGGGTTGGTATTCGGTCTTCTATGGGTAGCAGGGCCTCCGCTCCATATACCAAGCCAAAGGGTGTCTGACTTGTAGACTCTTTGCGTGTGGTTCTGATTGACCACAGGATGCTTGGCAATTCATCTGCCCATCTACCCTTGAGGTCTTCTACCATTTTCTTTAACCCATTCAGGATTTGCTTGTTGGCAGCTTCAGCCTGCCCATTAGTTTGTGGGTGGCAGACGGCGGAATAGGCGACTGCTATTCTATGGCTTTCCAGCCATATTCTCAAGGGGTCATCGTCAAACTGCCTTCCATGATCAAACACTAGCATCTTTGGCAGGCCAAATCGGGTTATGATGTTCCTCCAGATGACCTTCCTGACTGCAGGCTCAGTGATGTTAGGGACTGCTTCAGCTTCAATCCATTTTTTAAAGTAGTCAATCCCTACTATCAAAAACTTCTGACCTCATGTGGCTACAGTGAAGGGGCCCAGTATGTCCATTCCCCATTGAGCGAAAGTAACGGGGTACAGGATTGGCTTGAGCTTCTAGGCTGGGGCATGAATTGACGGGGCAAAGAGTTGGCACTTCCTGCATTTTCGGGTTAGATCCCTTGCATCTGCTAGCAGGGTTGGCCAGTAATACCCTGCTCTCAAGGCTTTGTGGGCCAGGGACTTTCCTCCTACATGGTGTCCGCAGATTCCTGAATGGATGTCGTCCAGGACTTCCTCAGCCTGCCTTGCCCCCAAACACTTGAGCAGGGGTGAGGAGAATGACTTTTTGTATAGGTCCTCTTCTATTAGTATAAACCATGCGGCCCTTGCTAGCGTTTTTCTCTTTTGAGCAGGGTCAAGTGGTAGGATTCCATGTTTTTTGAATTGGATGATTGGAGTCATCCAATCTCCAGAGCCATTTTCTTCAACGACATTGACTGGTTGGCAGGGGGTGGTAGATTTTTCTTGGACCATGTCCACCCAGACCGATCTTCATATGTCCTGCAAGCTGAAGCTGGCTAGTTTTGACAGGGCATCTGCCCGGTTATTCTAGGACCGGGGGATCTGTCTGATTTCGTAAGACTTGAGTCCTGACAGTTCTTGCTTCACCCTTTCCAAATACGCGGCCATTGCCTGGTCTCTTGCTTCATATTCTCCATTGATTTGGTTGGCGATGAGTTGGGAGTCTGTTGCTAGAATAACCTGCTCTGCCCCTGCGGCTTTGGCCAACTTTATGCCTGCGAGAACGGTCTCATATTCAGCTTCATTGTTGGATGCAGGGAAGGTGAACCTGAGAGCGTGCTCAAAGTCCGTTCCTTCAGGAATGGTTAGTACGATCCTTGCCCCTGCACCGTTGGTTGTGGAAGATCCGTCCGTGTATACCACCCATTCTCCGGCGGGGGATCATCTTCCTATGAATGAGAGCATTTGGCCAGGAAATCCGCCAGGGCTTGTGCTTTAATGGCTGCCCTGGGCTGATAGGATATTCCGAGACCGCTCAACTCGATGGCCCATTTCAGTACCTTCCTGATTTTTCGAACTTTTCCAAGACTTTCTCTAATGTCTGGTCGGTCAGCACTACAACAGGGTGTACATCAAAGTATGGTCTGAGTTTTCGGGCTGCAATGACGACTGCGTTTGCTACCTTCTCCACCATCGGGTAATTTTTCTCAGCTGCCCCTAGGGCATGACTCACGAAGTATATAGGCTGCTGAGTGCCTGCTTCTTCTCTTAAGATGACTGCGCTTACTGTCGAGTTAGTCACAGCGATGTAAAGGAAAAGTTTCTCCCCTGCCACTGGTCGTGCCAGGGTAGGGAGCTATTTCAAATGTTCCTTTAGTTGTTTAAATGCTTCTTTTTGCTCGTCTTCCCATTTAAACTGTTTGTTGCCTTTTAACACCTTGAAGAACGGAGTTGATTTGTCTGCTGACCTGGCGATGAAGCGTGCCAGGGCAGCCATCATTCCAGTCAGGCGCTGGATATCTCTAACGGTCTACGGTTCTGGAAGGTCCAAGACTGCCTGAACCTTTTCGGGGTTGGCGTCTATTCCCCT
This sequence comes from Agrostemma githago, assembly GCA_958450325.1. NCBI lineage: Eukaryota > Viridiplantae > Streptophyta > Magnoliopsida > Caryophyllales > Caryophyllaceae > Agrostemma > Agrostemma githago. The sequence continues at coordinate 18,111,726 of OY288241.1, read as the reverse complement.
TGCGCTGACCAGAAAACCCAGGAAGTTTCCTGAGCGAACTCCAAACGTGCATTTTTTGGGGTTGAGCTTCATCTTGTAGGCTCGCAGGGAGGAGAAAGTCTCCTGCAAATCTGTAAGGTGCTCCTTTTCCCCCTTGCTTTTTACGATGGCGTCGTCGACATAGGCCTCTAGATTTCTTCCCTTCTGATTTTCGAAGACATTGTCAACTAGCCTTTGGTAAGTGGCGCCTGCATTTTTAAGTCCAAATGGCATCATTTTATACATGTAGGTGTCATAGCTGGTGATGAAGGCACACTTCACCCTGTCAAGCTGCCAAAGATGCACCTGATTGTACCCTGAAAAAGCGTCCGAAAAATTCAGCATGGAGTACCCACTAGTGGCGTCTACCAGCTTGTCTATCCTTGGAAGGGGGTAGCAATCTTTTGGGCAAGCTTTTTTGAGGTTTGTGAAGTCCACGCACATCCTCCATGCCCCTGAGGACTTCTTCACCATCACTACATTTGCCAGCCAGTCGGGGTAGTCGCAAACCTCTACAAAATCTGCCTTCAGTATTTTTTCTACTTCCTCTTTTATGGCCAGGTCCATTTCTGCAGACATGTTTCTCTTTTTCTGCTTCACAGGGCGGGCTTCCGGGTTTACGTTCAGCTTGTGAACGATGAAAGCCGGATCGACCCCCGGCATTTCATCTGCCGAATAGGCGAACACGTCCCTGTTTCTTCTTAGGACCTCGACCAGCTCTGTTTGGTAGGACTCTTCCAGGTCAGCCCCTATGAGGACTTGTCTCCCTGGCTCTAGGTCCACCAGCATACTTTCCCCCCCAGGTTCAAGGTGGTCAACTGCCTGCTGGCCGGCTGGAATCTCACCCTCCCTGCTGGGGGAACTGTCAGCTTTTCTTTTTCCCTTTCTTTCGATTTCATGGGTTTGCAGGGCCACAGAATAGCATTGTCTGGCTGACTCCTGGTTTCCATGAATTTTTCCTTCCACACCAAAGTCTGTTACATGGGCTACAGTCAGAGCCCTGATTGATATGGCAGCTTCGATTTCGTTCAAGGTAGCTCTGCTTATCGGGGCGTTGTATGCGGATCTCGCGTCCACTACAACAAATGAAGCCCTGACATTCCTGGGAGGCTCCTTCCCCAAATGTTACCGGCAAGTCAATGATACTCATGGGGAGTACACCTGCTCCGCTAAACCCATACAGGGATCCAGGGGCTGGCTTCAGGTGCCTTTTTTCCAGGCTCATCCTTTCAAATGCGTCCTTATACAATAGATTGGTATACGCTCTTGTATCTACCATGCATCTTTTTACGATGTGGTTGTTGATTTCCAGGGATAGTACCAGAGGGTCACTGTGGGGGTATATTACCTGCCCTGCATCCTCGGGGGTGATGCTTAGGGTCATGACCTTGGGACTCCCTGCCCTCTCAGCATAATAGATTTGATTTCGCAACTCTCGGATTAGCCTTTTTTGGCTTCTCCTGCTTGTTTGGCCCTCCGCTTCCCCTGATATCACATGGATTATTGCGAGTCTGCGCTAAGCCTTCAGGCTTATCTGCCGCGTCTTTCTGGCTTTTTTTCTTGCTGCGTAATTGCTCAGCCACCCATTCCAGATAAGCTTTTCAATTTCGTCTTTCAGGTGGCGGCATTCCTCGATGGTGTGCCCCACACAATCGTGAAACGTGCAAAATTTCTTTGGGTCTCCTTTTGGGCTGCGAGGCTTATTAGGGCGATTCCATTTAGACGTTTCTTTCTCTAGTTCGAAAATCTCTGCTCTGGACTTGTTTAGGGCTGGGTAGCTGTCGAATCTAAGCTGGTAAGCTGTGTGTTCTTTTCTTGGGGTATCTCCCTCTTCTTTCTGCCTGTTTGGCTCATTCCTGCCACGCCCACCCTGCGGTCCCCCCTGCGGCCTGGTCGGTTCTGCGGGGGTGTCCAACAAGCTATGGAACTCTTCCTGCAGTATGAAGCCTTCGGCAATCTTTCTGGCCTTAGCCAGGGTTTCAGGCTGAGCTCTGATCATCTGGTTCTTCATCTCCCCCGGGAGCAGCGAGATGGTCAGAGCGTATGCAGCAGTTGAGTCGTCAATCTCTCTGACCTGTTCGTAGGAAAGGTCAAATCTTTTCAGGTACTCCCTGACACTTTCGCCATTTTTCTATTTTAGGGTCATCAGGTCAAATCGAGTGAGCCGACGCCTCTTGTTCCCTGCGTATTGCTCCAAGAAAGCTCCGGCCAGCTCTATGAAAAAGCTGATCAAACCCTGGCGAAGATCCCTGTACCATCCCTGCGCTAGCCCAACAAGGGTAGTTGGAAAGACTTTGCACCAGACTGCATCGTCCACGTCATACATGCCCATGTGACTTTCAAATGCTGCCAAATGATCCTCTGGGTCTGAGGTTCCATCAAATTTGACGGAGGGCATTTTGATCTTTGGATCGGATACTCTTGTACGTCAGGGTGGAGGGGAGTTTTTGTGGGCCTGTCTACCACTCGTGACCTGCTTCCCCCAGAGTGGTAACCGTGGTCATCCCATTTTCCAGGGGTCGGTTTCCTTGTACTGGGGGAGCGGTGCCTTGGTGGCAGCCTGCTCATAGCTTCGTCCTCCCTATTAGGGGAGGGATGTCTGGACCTCTTTCTCTGGGGCTGATCAAGGTTGTCGCCCTGGCGATGCCTTGACTCAAGTGGCCGCCCCCGGTTAAGCCTGGATTGCAGGCTTTGAGATAGCCCTGGAGCTGGCTGCTCTTCTGCTGCTGGCGTCAACCTAGAGAAGACTCCGCCCTGCTTCTCTCCCAGACGCTTAGATGCAGGCTCTTTATGCCTCATTCGATCTTGGAGGCCTTGAGACAGACCCCTCTTTTCCCTGGCAGCTGTGCACTCTGTAGTGTGTATAAAAAACTTTTGTTGTTGAGCTGGCTGCTCTTGATTGCTGGTAATGTGTTTCTGGGCTTGTTGATATCCCTGAGAAACCTTCAGTGCTTTCCGTTGAATGTTCCTGGCGGCGGTTCACTTCGTACCTCTGGCACCCCCTCCACTCTCGAAGTGAAGCTGCCTAGGAATAGTTGCGATCCTGCCACCCAAGTCTTCTGGAGTGAACTCTTGATTAAGCATCGCTAAGAAGAAGGCTGCAGTTTGTAGAACCTGGGCAGGGGTGAGGTTTAAATTAGGCCTCTGATGGCCAACCTGCCCAGCTGTAACTGCAGCGCCTCCATCAGGCGTCTCACGAAGGCCGGTACGCCCCACCCCTGGGATTGTTGCAGCAGGCGTTCTCCCAGGCGCAGGCATTCTATATAGGGGATCACCGGTGGTACCGTCGAACCCGCCCCAGAGCTCGTCTCTATGATTTCAGGCATTTTGTTGTGATTGATTGTGGGTGATTTTTGTGGGTGATTCGTGGGTACAACTATATATTCCCCACAGACGGCGCCAAATTGTTCCAGTATGGAAACAATTAAACCCGACTTTGAATTCGGATCCTAACAAGTGCTATTGATGTCTAGATGAATCGTGCTTGACTTCTTTTGAGCTCTCCTTCCCCTCACTCCGATCATCGGACCTTCTCGGCGAAGATGGTTTGTCCCTGCACAACGAACGCACAGGGCCCCGGAGGTGTCCGAGGGAACCCTCTCCGATACCTAAGTCAGTCCGTGAATTGCCTTTAGGAACCTAGCTCGTGAGGAACTAGGTGGCGGTTATAGAGTGAGAGTCTAGAGAGAGAAATTCCGACCTCTTTCTTGTGGGAAATGGAATAGTATTTATACCTTCCCACAAGAGAGAGGAAGGAGAAGGAGAGAGAGTGGGAGGATGGGTGGACGAGAAGGTGACAAGTGGCTTCACCTCATCCACCCATTCCTCTTTACCTTAGGCAAAATGACGGGAGGGCCCCTGGTCTCCCCTGCCCCTGCTGGGTGTGTGGACACCCTGGGGACCGGGAGGCAGGGGGTCTTGGTTGCCCTGCTCGGCGGGCGGCGTTGCCCTGCCGGGCAGGTGGGTGCCTTGGAGTAATGACTCCTGGCTTAATGGCCTGGCGGAAAGACTCTTCTTCATTCCTGGGTCGGGCCATCCTGGGACCCAAATGGCAGGTGACCCATTGCAGGATATCGACCCCCATCAATAATAATAATAATAATAATAAAATAATAATAATAATAATAATAATAATAATAATAATAATAATAATAATAATAATAATAATAATAATAATAATAATAATAATAATAATAATAATAATAATAATAATAATAATAATAATTGTTCCGGTATGGAAACAATTAAACCCGACTTTGAATTCGGATCCTAACAAGTGCTATTGATGTCTAGATGAATCGTGCTTGACTTCTTTTGAACTCTCCTTCCCCTCACTCCGATGGTCGGACCTTCCCGGCGAAGATGGTTCGTCCATGCACAACGAACGCACAGGGCCCCGGAGGTGTCCGGGGGAACCCTCTCCGATGCCTAAGTCAGTCCGTGAATTGCCTTTAGGAACCTAACTCGTGAGCAACTAGGTAACGTTATAGAGTGAGAGTCTAGAGAGAGAAATTTCGACCTCTTTCTTGTGGGAAATGGAAGAGTATTTATACCTTCCCACAAGAGAGAGGAAGGAGAAGGAGGGAGAGTGGGAGGATGGGTGGACGAGATGGTGACAAGTGGCTTCACCTCATCTACCCATTCTTCTTTACCTTAGGCAAAATGACGGGAGGGCCCCTGGTCTCCCCTGCCCCTGCTGGGTGTGTGGACACCATGGGGACCAGGAGGGAGGGGGTCTTGGTTGCCCTGCTCGGAGGGCGGCGTTGCCCTGCCGGGCAGGTGGTTGCCTTGGAGTAATGACTCCTCGCTTAATGGCCTGCCCGGCAGGCTCTTCTTCATTCCTGGGTCGGGTCATCATGGGACCCAAATGGCAGGTGACCCATTGCAGGCTATCGACCCCCATCAATAATAATAATAATAATAATAATAATAATAATAATAATAATAATAATAATAATAATAATAATAAAAATAATAAAAATAATAATAATAATAATAATAGTAACAATAATAATAATAACAATAATAATAATAATAATGTTAATAATAATAACAATAATAATAATAATAATAATAATAATAATAATAATAATAATAATTGTTCCGGTATGGAAAGAATTAAACCCGACTTTGAATTCGGATCTTAACAAGTGCTATTGATGTCTAGATGAATCGTGCTTGACGTCTTTTGAGCTCTCCTTCCCCTCACTCCGATGGTCGGACCTTCCCGGTGAAGATGGTTTGTCCCTGCACAACGAACGCACAGGGCCCCGGAGGTGTCCGGGGGAATTCTCTCTGATGCCTAAGTCAGTCCGTTAATTGCCTTTAGGAACCTAGCTCGTGAGGAACTAGGTGGCGGTTATAGGGTGAGAGTCTAGAGAGAGAAATTCCGACCTCTTTCTTGTGGGAAATGGAAGAGTATTTATACCTTCCCACAAGAGAGAGGAAGGAGAAGGAGAGAGTGGGAGGATGGGTGGACGAGAAGGTGACAAGTGGCTTCACCTCATCCACCCATTCCTCTTTACCTTAGGCAAACTGACGGGAGGGCCCCTGGTCTCCCCTGCCCCTGCTGGGTGTGTGGACACCCTGGGGACCAGGAGGCAGGGGGTCTTGGTTACCCTACTCGGAGGGCAGCGTTGCCCTGCCGGGCAGGTGGGTGTCTTGGAGTAATGACTCCTCGCTTAATGGCCTGCTGGGCAGGCTCTTCTTCATTCCTGGGTCGGGCCATCCTGGGACCCAAATGGCAGGTGACCCATTCCAGGCTATCGACCCCCATCAATTGGCCCTCGCCGGCTTAGGGGAAGCAGGGCTCCCTTTGGCAGGCGATCTCTTGGATGGGAGTTTGACTTCTTTGAGTGGCTTAGCATTAAATGCGTTGCGTGTTCCCGAGGAAAGAAACTCAACTGCATTGGGCATGCAAAGAGTTGGAATGTTCTTGGCTTATGATAACCTCTCTTGCAAAGAGGATTTTTGGGCAGCGTGTTATTTCGGTGATTGGCTCTTCTTTTTACTGAGGTGGTTGGAGTGTCATAAATGGTGGGTCTTTGCCTTTGTATAAATTCTGGTCTCCACCATTTTCACATTCCATCCTAAATTTTTCTTCTAGCCTCAATTCAAAGAACAATAATGTCTTGGATTAAGAAAACAGTTCTTCGTTATGGAGTTCGCATTGGTACCTTTCGTTTCAAGGGATTCTGGAGGCTGAGATATCCAAGGGCGGTTTTTCTGGCCCTGCGTCGTAGCAGGCGAATTCAGCTTCGCTTTTCTCGGAATGTCAGGAGGAGAGTTGCTAGGGCAGGCAAACGTCCTGTCCAATCCTCATCCCCACTAGGACCCATGTTTAAGCGCTGCTCTGGCTGTTTTGATCGAGGGTGCTACACGTGCTTCCCTTGGCTACACCCAGAGCAGTTTGTTCCTAACTGCCCTGAGTTAAACTCTTTTCCTGAGTCGGGCCCTTCTTCTTCTGTAAAGAGGTGGGTTGTGGTTCCTGCGATGATGTCAGGACGGTTCCTTACGGCAGGGACTGGGACATCAGCAGCCGCGATTCCGGAGACAGAGAAGGTCGAGGCTACTCTTCAGGCGGTGGCGAGAATGACTTCCCTACTGACCCCTTCAAGGACTCTGATGATTGGGACTGGGGGTCCGCCCTGGATGACTACATCCCAGGGAATTACTCCCCAGGCCCTGATGATGATTAGGCCTGCTCAGGTTTCGCAGGCTGGTTAATTGAGCCAGAAAGTCAGGCTCTTTTGTACTTTTTTATTTGTCTTGAATGTAACTTGCCCATTTATGGGCCTTTTTCAATGAATGAAAGATCAGGTGGTTTTTTATGTGCTCTACGTTTTTTTTTGAACGAATGAGGGGATGACGTCACAAGATGATCAGTCCTCTGACACCCTTTGTCTTTTCGAGGCTCTTCTTGGGAAGAGGTGGGCGGTTGGTTTCCAACATGTGACACGTGGGGCAGTTCATGGGGAGGCACTGTTAGAGGGACGACCCTTCAGTTATCTGGGTCTATATAAGTCTCTCTCCTCCCCCTATTTCCCTCTTTCACACTTTTTCAAACTCAAAACCCTCTTCATTCTTCTCCATACTTTTCCATTGTCGAGAACTTTTCTTAAGACTGAGGAGCTTTTCCTTTCGGATTATCAAGCGGCGATCATCGTTCTAGGTTAGAATCTTACCCTATATCCTCGTCTATTAATTTCCTCATATTTTCCCTTCCTAAATCAATGTGTCGTGCTCGTATTCTCACATTCGTCGATCCGTCGTTTGAGAGGACGGAGGGTAGGGAGGAGAGTAGGGCTGACCTGGGCTCCTCCTCCGGGGTTAGGTCTACTGGGGAGGATCATTTTGAGGAGAGAGAGGATGCCAACTCCCCTGACCCTGCTCCCTTTGATGCCGTCGATTCTGACGAGGAGGCAATGGAGATAAACCCCTCCAGAATTGCCGGTCCCCTTATCCCCAGAGAGAAGGGGAGGACATATTACTTAGATAAGGCCAAGTACCAGATCCCTTTGAGAACTTACCCAGAAGCTAAAAATCGTGATTTAATTTTAGCACTTAACGCTGCTAGGGCTATTGAGGGTTTTTACAACTTCGGGGAGGGATACACGATTATAGTCCCAGGGGAAAAAGATACAGTATGTTGTCCCCCTGACGGCTGCATAGCCGTCTACCATAAAAGCCTAGAGTTCGGCCTGCGATTCCCCCTGTAGCCCTTCCTGGAGGAGGCCTTCAGGAGGATGAATGTGGCTATAGCCCAGTTAACTGGTACGACGATCAGGTCATTAAAATCCTATACATGGACCTGCATCTTTCATGGCGAGGGGCCCTCCATTGATGCCCTGCGTTATATGATGGGGCTACAGATGGTGTCTTCATCAGGGGGAGATGGCTCCCCTGGGTACTGGTCCCTTCAAAGGCAGAAGGGATATACTTTAGTTTGGTCGGCTTTAAACAGTCTGAAAGACTGGAAGAACAATTTTTTATATGTACACAGCGCTTCCGGGTGGAAGATTCCTAGGCACTTTAGGAATCACGTTCATACCCGCCTGGAAACTCGCGAGGAGTACCATCCAGGCGTTGAGGGGAAAGCCCTGGAGGTAAAACTTAACAGGCAGGACGAGAAACTGATCAAGAAATTTGTGGCTGTTATTGACAAGTCTGGCGTTTGTGGCCTTGGCTTCTGGCTCCCTCATGCAGAGCTCATAGCCACAGATAACTATTTGGGCCGAGTGGGCCTGATTCCCGGCCTTGAAGAAGGTAGTTCAGGGATTTTCACCGGCCTTGTTGCTCTGAAGCTCTATTTTTATATGTTTTTTTCCAACTGGTTATTCTTTCGCCCTGCAGATTCTAATTCTCGCATTCGGTCAAGGAAGGAGATAAGGAGACTTGGCTTGAACGAAGAATTCCTGATTGTTTCAAAGCGTCCCTCCCTTCCTTCAAACTATAAGAATAGTGAGAAGAATCTAATGAAGTACGTGAAGAGTCTTTCAGCCATTCGAAGACTCCCCCTCCCCCCAAGACTGCCGCCTGCAAGGCAGACGGCTCCTCCCTCTGATCCAGGGTGCGGAGGTGGAGGTTACTTCAGAGGCCACCCCTATCCCTGCCGGCAAGCAGGGCGGTTCCCCTACAGGGACTCACACTTCCCAGGGATCTCGCCCTGTTAATTCTGAAGGAACTGGGGAGAGCGTTCCCCTGGAATGCAGGAGGAAAAGAGATAGAGAACCTTCAGGGGCTACACATGTGGTTAATCTGGAGGCCGATGTTGAGACCCCTGAGCCCAAGCGGGAGAATACGGAATTCCACTACCTTGCGGGCGATAGTGTGGACGTGTTTGCCCTTCTTTCAGACTCTGGTGCCATCTTGGCAGATCGCCTCACCAAGTCTGTAACCTCTACCTCCAACCAAGTGATCCAGTACATCCAGCGCACCTCCAGGGTGCTGCAGGCCTCTGTTGAGCTGGCGGCTCTCAGCCGCCTGAGTGATGAAGAACTGGTTGTCACCCCTAGGGTCCCCCCTCCTGACTGTCTGGCCATGGTTGAGAGGGATGTCGCCCTGATCAGCAATTTGAAGGATAAGCTGGTAAAGTAGGAAAGCGAGCTGGAGGAGGCGAAGGGTCAGGAGACTCAATGGAAGCTTCAGGGGGAGAAGGCTGTGAGGGAAGTATCAAAGCTGGAGGCGGATTTGAAGGAAAGCAATCTGGCGATGGAGCAAGTTAAAAAGTCTTTGCCTGAAATGGAGCATGCAAAAAGAAGGGCGTTTGACTTGGAGGAGCGTCTGTCCAAGGCTGACTCTGAACTTAAGCAGGCCCAGGATGATCTGAAGATCAAAGGCGAAGAATGGCAAAAGGAGAAAGATGTCATTTTGGAGGAAACTGAAATCGGGGTGGATACAAGCTTTCAGGATGGGGCCAATTCTTCGCTGGAACTTGTCATGGAAGTAATCAGGGAGATGTTCTCTGATTTCAACGAGGATGTCTTCAGAAGTCTCTACTCTGACAAGAATGAAGCCCGGGCCAACAGGCCGCCTGAGGAGGCTGCTGGTCCCAGTCAGGCTGCTCCCAACGCCTAATGTGCAAAGGAGTTGTCCTCTGAGGGCTCCTGTCCTGATCCTGCTGTGCTTTTACCCTTATGATCATTATTTAACTTTGCGCCGAGCCCTGACGTGGCCGGCTGCCTTTTAATATTTTAGTCCCCTTGTTCTTGGATCTTTTAATGCTCTCTTGTTTAAGACACTTTTATCTGTTATAAATGTCTTTCTTTTATTTCTGTCATCTTTTCCTTTTCTAAGATATGGCCTGATCCTGGATTCTATTCGAAGTCCGAGGGGCCTGCCCCCTGCTTAGCCAGGGGTAGGGGTCTGCGTTTTTTATAGAAGGTTAGGGGGATTGCCCCCAGTCCTTGTTCGTTTTGGCGTGCGAAGCCTGGCCTGACCATGGCATCTGTTCGAAGTCCAGGGGGCCTGCCCCCTGCCTGCCTAGAGGCAGGGAGGGGGGCTTTTGCGTTTTTTATACAAGGTTGGGGAGATTCCCCACAGTCCGTGTTCGTTCGGCACATGGGGCCCGGCCTGACCCTTGCTTCTGGTCGAAGTCCAGGGGGCCTGCCCCCTGTCTGCCCGGAGGTAGGCAGGGGGACTTTAAAATTTTGTTGGGGGGTCTATTTTCCTTGGTTTCAGCAACAGGGGGCCTCCCCCAATTGCCCCCTGCTCGTTTGTGTGTAAAAAAATGTGCTAATTTCGAACAGAGAACGAGTATGGACTGCAAACTTTTCATTTCTTCGAAAATTGCTGCAATCATTTGTGGTCGGAGTCGTCGACATTCTATTTTGACCGTCCTCCGCCAGTTTTCTTTGAAAGGAAAAAAGCTACTTAGCTTCCTAGAATTAGACGTAGTATTTCTTCAAACTGTCTGCATTCCAGTGGGCAGCTAACTCTTGGCCTTCAAGGTTGGCGATCCTGTAGGGGCCTGGCCCCTTAATCTGGGTTACCTCGTATGGGCCCTCTCAGTTGGCGCTCAGCTTTCCATGCTCACGTGATTTTCCCACTGCTTGCGTTTTCCTTAAGACCAAGTCTCCTACTTGGAAGGTTCTCTCATTTACCATTCTGTTGTACGCCCTTCTCATTTTTTGCTGATAGACAGCTATGTTAATGCTGGCCTCCTCCCTGACCTCGTGGACTAAGTCCAAGGCTTCAGTCATTGATGCTTCGTTATCCTCCCGGTTATATTGTTGAGACCTCAGGGTTGGTATACGGGCTTCTATGGGTAGCAGGGCCTCCGCTCCATATACCAGGTCAAAGGGTGTCTGACCTGTAGACTCTTTGCGTGTGGTTCTGATTGACCACATGATGCTTGGCAATTCATCTGCCCATTTACCCTTGAGGTCGTCTGCCATTTTCTTTAACCCATTCAGGATTTGCTTGTTGGCAGCTTCAGCCTGCCCATTAGTTTGTGGGTGGCGGGCGACGGAATAGGCGACTGCTATTCCATGGCTTTCGAGCCATATTCTCAAGTGTCATTGTCAAACTGCCTTCCATGATCAAACACTAGCATCTTTGGCAGGCCAAATCTGGTTATGATGTTCCTCCAGATGACCTTCCTGACTGCAGGCTCAGTGATGTTAGGGACTGCTTCAGCTTCAATCCATTTTGTAAACTAGTCAATCCCTACTATCAAGAACTTCCGACCTCCTGTGGCTGCAGTGAAGGGGCCCAGTATGTCCATTCCCCATTGAGCGAAAGGAATGGGGGACAGGATTGGCCTGAGCTCCTGGGCTGGGGCATGAATTGACGAGGCAAAGAGTTGGCACTTCCTGCATTTCCGGGTTAGATCCCTTGCATCTGCCAGCAGGGTTGGCCATTAATACCCTGCTCTCAGGGATTTGTGGGCCAGTGACCTTCCTCCTACATGGTGTCCGCAGATTCCTGAATGGATGTCGTCCAGGACTTCCTCAGCCTGCCTTGCCCCCAAACACTTGAGCAGGGGTGAGGAGAATGAATTTTTGTATAGGTCGTCTTCTATTAGTATAAACCATACGGCCCTTGCTAGCGTTTTTCTATTTTGAGCAGGGTCAAGTGGTAGGATTCCATGTTTGAATTGGATGATTGGAGTCATCCAATCTCAAGGGCCATTTTCTTCAACGACATTGACTGGTTGGCAAGGGGTGGTAGATTTTTCTTGGACCACGTCCACCCAGACCGATCTTCGTATGTCCTGCAAGCTGTAGCTGGCTAGTTTTGACAGGGCATCTGCCCAGTTATTCTGGGACCGGGGGATCTGTCTGATTTCGTAGGACTTAAGTCCTGACAGTTCTTGCTTCACCCTTTCCAAATACGCGGCCATTGCCTGGTCTCTTGCTTCATATTTTCCATTGATTTGGTTGGCGATGAGTTGGGAGCCTGTTGCTAGAATAACCCTCTCTGCCCCTGCGGCTTTGGCCAACTTTATGCCTGCGAGAACGGTCTCATATTCAGCTTCATTGTTGGATGCAGGGAAGATGAACCTGAGAACGTGCTCAAAGTTCGTTTCTTCGGGTCTGGTTAGTACGATCTCTACCCCTGCACCGTTGGTTGTGGAAGATCCGTCCGTGTATACCACCCATTCTCCGGCGGGGGGATCATCTTCCTCTGAATGAGAGCATTCGACCAGGAAATCCTCCAGGGCTTGTGCTTTAATGGCTGCCCTGGGCTGATAGGATATTCCGAGACCGCTCAACTCGATGGCCCATTTCAGCAACCTTTCTGATTTTTCGAACTTTTCCAAGACTTTCTCTAATGGCTGGTCGGTCAGCACTACAACAGGCACTACAAGAGAGTATGTATTAGCCGGCATTTATCTAGCGACAGAAATAGAAATGCCACCCCAATTATACTTAACGTGGCATTTAATATGACAATTGAACTAAATGTCTCCCTTAGTGCCTTAATCTTATTTATTAATTAGCACACACTAGAAAATAGAGTGACATAATTCTATTCTCGACATTCCTAAATATTTCAACTGAAACCCTAACTCAATCGTTTCGATCGATTGAGCATTCATCTTCTACAGGTTTCTTCCTTTCTTCTCTGATTCTATGATGAAATTGAAGTGATTTGGGTGTCCTGTCTTGCAAATTTGATTCATTTCTTGATGCTACGATGAAATAATTCGATTCATTTTCTGATTCTAAGATGAAATTGAAGTGATTTGGGTGTCCTGTTCTGCAAATTTGAATCATTTCCTGATGCTATGATGAAATAATTCGATTCGTTTCCTGATTCTATGATGAACAAAATTGAAGTGATTTGGGTGTCTTCTCCTACAAATTCGATTCATTTCTTGATGCTATGTGGGAATTGGAGTGATTCGGGGCGTAAAGATTGAATTTTCGGTTTCCTGTCCAGCAAATTCGACTCATTTCCTGATACTACCATGAAATTGAAACTGTTTTTGGGTATAAAGATTGAATCTTTGGTTTCCTGTTATGCACATTTTGATTCATTTCCTGATGCTATGATGAAATTGAAGTGATTAGGAGCATAAAGATTGAATCTTTGGTGTTTTCAGTAAATGATGTTGTAGCCTACAGTAACAGTTACATCAGATGTGTATCATGAATTCACAAATTCTCGTTTTTGCGACTGTCATAATATTGTAAAGGGTGAGGGAGTTACCCTACTCTTATAATGTTGTGAATAAGGATTACCGTCTCATATGAGAATTAGGGTCGACAGCTGAACTTATGTGCAAAAAGTACTTTGTCGAGTGAAATTCCTACTGCGAAGAGTAACCACGTGATTTTATGTTTGAACTGACGCCATTTGCTGTCTTGCAGGAAGCTCCTATATATACCGCTCTGACGTTCTTCCCTCAGCTTCTGAGTTCTGACCAGTGCTTTGTTACATTACTCGACCTTGAGCCGACACTGATGTTAATACGAAGATGTTTTGTCGACGATGGCTTGACCGTTAGATCTTAGATGTTTTGTATAAGCCCTTGTAGTTTAATGTAATCGTGTAACGTGGAAAATGTATGTTGTAGCACAGGTTTGAGCTGCGATTTCCAACGATGGTTTTTGGCAATAATATCAATGTTTGAGCAAAATTTCGCATCATTAGTCGCCTGAATCGATACTGTCACACGTCATTAGTCGGGCAAATCGTATAATATCAATGTTTGAGCATTCATCTTCTCTGCTTTCTTTAATTATCATAATGTGTCATCCATTCCCCTAATTTAGTAAGTCCCTTTTCTAGTCATTGCTTCAATTAGTTTATCAGTTCTTGAACTTTTATATTTCGTGATGTTTTTGCCTGACTCATTTATTCTTTTCTTTTAGGCTATAGTGGATGAAGACTCTTCTGGAGCTGTTGCTGTGCTACAACACCAAGTATGGCTTTAAAAAGTATGATTTGAAATGTAGTGATACAATCATATTCTTTCGTTGGTTTTTTTAATTATTTTATTGTTTTGTTTCAGGAAGAACTACTGTTAATAACTCTCAAACTTATTAGGCATTTGATCCACAAATAATGTTACACATTTTGTTTCTTCTTCTTGGTGGGGTCTTGTTATTGTGGAGGTGGAGGTGGGATCGAGAGGGGGAGCTGTTGATGCTGAAGATCCAATATGGCGATTTTTGTATACTTATCATTTGATTTGGCTTGAACATTTGGTTTGAGATTAGTGTTTTTTTTGTTCGGTTGTCCTACATACTTCTATTTCTCACCAATTATTTTTTTCCTTTTTAGTGGTTCCTTCTTATTCTTTTCCTTTAGAATGTCTTCTAAAATATGTCCTTACACTCATTATTGTTGTTGCTCATCTTTCTCCTTACAGCTAATCCACTTACATGATGCTATTATTCAACATCATACTGATTGATGAATTACATGCTCAGCTAAGAAACAAAGACTCAGCCCTTCATGCAATAAAGGTATATTTTTGCGTATTAAGACGTTGGGTCATGAAAATAATTTTTTTTTGTCATCCACGGGACTGCTACCTGGTCTAGTATTTCTAATATGGCTTCCACAGTTGAGTGTTAGGTGATGTTATTTTTTTATGAATCACAGGATCTACAAGTGCGAAAATTTCCTTCTCAAGCATCTGACTGAGTTGTGGACAAGAATGAAATCAAACATGTTGATGTGAGTATGAACGAGCTTGTTAATTTGGTGTTAGAGATGGATATAATAAAGGTTATTCTGAAAGAAGAGAAGAAATCACGTTCTGAAATTGATGAAGAGTTGGCGTCTTCCTTGAGTAGGGATGTTCAGCTGACATCTTACTTTGAAGCTTTTCTGAATATTCCAATAGCTAAAAACTTTAGCAGTTTAACTTTTCGATAATACCAATTTAGGCTTATGTTATTTATTAACTAGGTGTTAATTAATTGATTTTATACTCATATAAGTCTTTTGTAATGACAAATTTTATTTCCAATATCATATATGCTATTAGTTCATATGTTTTTTTTGTAAGTAGTTACCTTTTATTTTAAAAGAAAAATCCCAAATTGTCAAAAAGCTTAAAAAAACAACAACAATGACGTGTTTTAATGAACAAAAAAATCTTAATATAGGAAAGGAAAAAAAAGGTGGATCTAATAATCCATAAGAAGGGTTTAGGTGGCATTTATATAATCATTTACCAGCATATCTAATAAATGCCACCAGGAGTTTTAGCGACATTGGATCTAGCAGCATTTAAGCAAATGCTGCTACCATTTGTCGCGACATTTATATATGCCGCCTGAATACAAATTAAATGCCGCTGTAGATATATTTTGTTGTAGTGAGGGTGTGCCTCGAAGTATGGTCTGAGTTTTCGGGCTGCAATGGTGACTGCGTATGCCGCCTTCTCCACCACCGGGTAATTTTTCTCGGCTGCCCCCAGGGCATGACTCACGAAGTATATAGGCTGCTGAGAGCCTGCTTCTTCTCTTAAGATGACTGCGCTTACTGTCGAGTTAGTCACAGCGATGTAAAGGAAAAGTTTCTCCCTTGCCACTGGTCTTGCCAGGGTAAGGAGATCTTTCAAATGTTCCTTTAGTTGTTTAAAGGCTTCTTTTTGCTCGTCTTCCCATTTAAACTGTTTGTTGCCTTTTAACACCTTGAAGAACGGAGTTGATTTGTCTGCTGACCTGGCGATGAAGCGTGCCAGGGCAGCCATCCTGCCAGTCAGGCGCTGGATATCTCTAATGGTCTTCGGTTCTGGAAGGTCCGAGACTGCCTGAACATTTTCGGGGTTGGCGTCTATTCCCCTTGCGCTGACCAGAAAACCCAGGAATTTTCTAGAGCGAACTCCAAACGTGCATTTTTTGGGGTTGAGCTTCATCTTGTAGGCTCGCAGGGAGGAGAAAGTCTCCTACAAATCTGTAAGGTGCTCCTTTTCCCCCTTGCTTTTTACGATGGCGTCGCCGACATAGGCCTCTAGATTTCTTCCCTTCTGATTTTCGAAGACCTTGACAACTAGCCTTTGGTAAGTGGCACCTGCATTTTTAAGTCCAAATGGCATCATTTTATACATGTAGGTGTCATAGCTGGTGATGAAGGCACACTTCACCTTGTCAGGCTGCCAAAGACGCACCTGATGGTACCCTGAAAAAGCGTCCAAAAAACTCAGCATGGAGTACCCACTAGTGGCGTCTACCAGCTTGTCTATCCTTGGAAGAGGGTAGCAATATTTTGGGCAAGCTTTGTTGAAGTTTGTGAAGTCCACGCACATCCTCCATGCCCCTGAGGACTTTTTCACCATCACTACATTTGCCAGCCATTCAGGGTAGTTGCAAACCTCTACAAAATCTGCCTTCAGTAATTTTTCTACTTCCTCTTTTATGGCCAGGTCCTTTTTTGTAGACATGTTTCTCTTTTTCTGCTTCATAGGGCGGGCTTCCGGGTTTACGTTCAGCTTGTGAACGATGTAAGACAGATCGACCCCTGGCATTTCAATTGCCAAATAGGCGAACACGTCCCAATTTCTTCTTAGGACCTCGACCAGCTCTGTTTGGTAGGACTCTTCCAGGTCAGCCCCTATGAAGACTTGTCTCCCTGGCTCTAGGCCCACCAGCATACTTTCCCCCCCAGGTTCAAGGTGGTCAGCTGCTTACTGGCCGGCCGGAATCTCACCCTCCCTGCTTGGGGAACTGTCAGCTTTTGTTTTTCCCTTTCTTTCGATTTCATGGGTTTGCAGGGCCACAGAATAGCATTGTCTGGCTGACTCCTGGTTCCCATGAATTTTTCCTTCCATACCAAAGTCTGTTACATAGGCTACAGTCAGAGCCCTGATTGATATGGCAGTTTCGATTTCGTCCAAGGTAGCTCTGCCTATCAAGGCGTTGTATGCGGATCTCGCGTCCACTACAACAAATGAAGCCCTGACATTCCTGGCGTTGGCTCCTTCCCCAAATGTTACCGGCAAGTCAATGATACCCATGGGTAGTACACCTGCTCCGCTAAACCCATACAGGGATCCAGGGGCTGGCTTCAGGTGCCTTTTTTCCAGGCTCATGCTTTCAAATGCGTCCTTATACAATAGATTGGTATAAGCTCCTGTATCTACCATGCATCTTTTTACGATGTGGTTGCTGATTTCCAGGGATAGTACCAGAGGGTCACTGTGGGGGTATATTACCCGCCCTGCATCCTCGGGGGTGATGCTCAGGGTCATGCCCTTGGGACTCCCTGCCCTCTCAGCATAGTAGATTTGATTTCGCAACTCTCGGATTAGCCTTTTTTGGCTTCTCCTGCTTGTTTGGCCCTCCGCATCCCCTGATATCACATGGATTATCATGCGAGTCTGCGCTGAGCCTTCAGGCTTATCTGCCGCGTTTTTCTGGCTTTTGTTTCTTGCTGCGTAATTGCTCAGCCACCCATTCCAGATAAGCTTTTCAATTTCGTCTTTCAGGTGGCGGCATTCCTCGGTGGTGTGCCCCACACAATCGTGAAACGTGCAAAATTTCTTTGGTTCTCCTTTTGGGCTGCGAGGCTTATTAGGGCGATTCCATTTAGCCGTTTCTTTCTCTAGTTCGAAAATCTCTGCTCTGGATTTGTTAAGGGGTGGGTAGCTGTCGAATCTAGGCTGGTAAGCTGTGCGTTCTTTTCTTGGGGTATCTCCCTCTTCTTTCTGCCTGTTTGGCTCATTCCTGCCACGCCCACCCTGCGGTCCCCCCTGCGGCCTGGTCGGTTCTTCGGGGGTGTCCGACAGGCTATGAAACTCTTCCTGCAGTATGAAGCCTTCGGCAATCTTTCTGGCCTTAGCCAGGGTTTCAGGCTGAGCTCTGATCATCTGGTTCTTCATCTCCCCCGGGAGCAGCGAGATGGTCAGAGCGTATGCAGCAGTTGAGTCGTCAATCTCTCTGACCTGTTCGTAGGAAAGGTCAAATCTTTTTAGGTACTCCATGACACTTTCGCCCTTTTTCTGTTTTAGGGTCATCAGGTCAAATCGAGTGAGCCGACGCCTCTTGTTCCCTGCGTATTGCTCCAAGAAAGCTCCGGCCAACTCTATGAAAAAGCTGATCGAACCCTGACGAAGATCCCTGAACCATCCCTGCGCTAGCCCAACAAGGGTAGTTGGAAATACTTTGCACCGGACTGCATCGTCCACGTCATACATGCCCATGTGACTTTCAAATGCTGCCAAATGATCCTCTGGGTCTGAGGTTCCATCAAATTTGACGGAGGGCATTTTGATCTTTGGATCG
This sequence comes from Agrostemma githago, assembly GCA_958450325.1. NCBI lineage: Eukaryota > Viridiplantae > Streptophyta > Magnoliopsida > Caryophyllales > Caryophyllaceae > Agrostemma > Agrostemma githago. Next base: position 18,093,523 of record OY288241.1, on the reverse strand, counting down.
GATACGCTTGTACGTCAGGGTGGAGGGGAGTTTTTGTGGGCCTGCCTACCACTCGTGACCTGCTTCCCGTAGAGTGGTAACCGTGATCTACCCATTTTCCAGGGGTCGGTTTCCTTGTACCGGGGGGAGCGGTGCCTTGGTGGCAGCCTGCTCATAGCTTCGTCCTCCCTATCAGGGGAGGGATGTCTGGACCTCTTTCTCTGGGGCTGATCTAGGTTGTCGCCTTGGCGATGCCTTGACTCAAGTGGTCGCCCCCGGTTAAACCTGGATTGCAGGCTTTGAGATAGCCCTGGAGCTGGCTGCTCTTCTGCTGCTGGCGACGACCTAGAGAAGACTCCGCCCTGCTTCTCTCCCAGACGCTTAGATGCAGGCTCTTTATGCCTCATTCGATCTTGGAGGCCTTGAGACAGATCCCTCTTTTCCTTGGCAGCTGTGGACTCTGTAGTGTGTATAAAAAACGCTAGTTGTTGAGCTGGCTGCTCTTGATTGCTGGTAATGCGTTTCTGGGCTTGTTGATATCCCTGAGCAACCTTCAGTGCTTTTCGTTGAATGTTCCTGGCGGCGATTCGCTTCGTACCCCTGGCACCCCCTCCACTCTCGAAGTGAAGCTGCCTAGGAATAGTTGTGATCCTGCCAACCAAGTCTTCTGGAGTGAACTCTTAATTAAGCATCGCTGAGAAGAAGGCTGCAGTTTGTAGAACCTGGGCAGGGGTGAGGTTTAAATTAGGCCTCTGATGGCCAACCTGCCCAGCTGTAACTGCAGCGTCTCCATCAAGCGTCTCACGAAGGCTGGTACGCCCCACCCCTGGGATTGTTGCAGCAGGCGTTCTCCCAGGCGCAGGCATTCCATATGGGGGGATCACCGGTGGTACCGTCGGACCCACCCCAGAGCTTGCCTCTATGATTTCAGGCATTTTGTTGTGATTGATTGTGGTTGATTTTTGTGGGTAATTCGTGGGTACAACCAGATCTTCCCCACAGACGGCGCCAAATTTTTCCAGTATGGAAACAATTAAACCCGACTTTGAATTCGGATCCTAACAAGTGCTATTGATGTCTAGATAAATCGTGCTTGACTTCTTTTGAGCTCTCCTTCCCCTCACTCCGATGATCGGACCTTCCCGGCGAAGATGGTTTGTCCCTGCACAACGAACGCACAGGGCCCCGGAGGTGTCCGGGGGAACCCTCTCCGATACCTAAGTCAGTCCGTAAATTGCCTTTAGGAACCTAGCTCGTGAGGAACTAGGTGGCGGTTATAGAGTGAGAGTCTAAAGAGAGAAATTCCGACCTCTTTCTTGAAGGAAATGGAAGAGTATTTATACCTTCCCACAAGAGAGAGGAAGGATAAGGAGAGAGAGTGGGAGGATGGGTGGACGAGAAGGTGACAAGTGGCTTCACCTCATCCACCCATTCCTCTTTACCTTAGGCAAAATGACGGGAGGACCCCTGGTCTCCCCTGCCCCTGCTGGGTGTGTGGACATCCTGGGGACCAGGAGGCAGGGGGTCTTGGTTGCCCTGCTCGGCGGGCGGCGTTGCCCTGCCGGGCAGGTGGGTGCCTTAGAGTAATGACTCCTCGCTTAATGGCCTGCCGGGCAGGCTCTTCTTCATTCCTGGGTCGGGCCATCCTGGGACCCAAATGGCAGGTGACCCATTTCAGGCTATCGACCCCCATCAATAATAATAATAATAACAACAACAACAACAACAATAATAATAATAATTATAATAATAATAATAATAATAATAACAACAACAACAACAACAATAATAATAATAACAATAATAATAATAATAATAATAATAACTGTTCCGGTATGAAAACAATTAAACCCGACTTTGAATTCGAATCCTAACAAGTGCTATTGATGTCTAGATGAATCGTGCTTGACTTCTTTTGAGTTCTCCTTCCCCTCACTCCGATGGTCGGTCCTTCCCGGCGAAGATGGTTTGTCCCTGCACAACGAACGCACAGGGCCCCGGAGGTGTCCGGGGGAACCCTCTCCGATGCCTAAGTCAGTCCGTGAATTGCCTTTAGGAACCTAGCTCGTGTGGAACTAGGTGGCGGTTATAGAGTGAGAGTCTAGAGAGAGAAATTCCGACCTCTTCCTTGTGGGAAATGGAAGAGTATTTATACCTTCCCACAAGAGAGAGGAAGGAGAAGGAGAGAGAGTGGGAGGATGGGTGGACGAGAAGGTGACAAGTGGCTTCACCTCATCCACCCATTCCTCTTTACCTTAGGCAAAATGACGGGAGGGCCCCTGGTCTCCCCTGCCCTTGCTGGGTGTGTGGACACCCTGGGGACCAGGAGGCAGGGGGTCTTGGTTGCCCTACTCGGCGGGCGGCGTTGCCCTGCCGGGCAGGTAGGTGCCTTGGAGTAATGACTCCTCGCTTAATGGCCTGCCGGACAGGCTCTTCTTCATTCCTGGGTCGGGCCATTCTGGGACCCAAATGGCAGGTGACCCATTGCAGGCTATCGACCCCCATCAATAATAATAATAATAATAATAATAATAATAATAATAATAATAACAATAATAATAATAATAACAATAACAATAATAATAATAATAATAATAATAATAATAATAATAATAATAATCCTACCTCTTTTGCTTCTGCCTTAAGCCCTGGAGTCTCGGACCATTCTCCAATTCAAGCTACTATCTTGCAGGAGGAGGGGCGGAGAGGAAGCTTCAGTTTTCTAAACTGTTGGGCTAAGGATCTACAATACCATAACATTATTCAAAAAGCTTGGGCCACTACATTTCATGGAACTGCTACTTTTAAATTCTTTAGCAAATTAAAGAAGGTGAAGCAGGCTCTCAAATTAATGCATAAGAACAGATTTTCAGACATAGCTAGAAGAATTGAGGAGGCAAAACTGCAGTTGAGTAGTTGTCAAGATCAGCTTCAATTGCATCCTTTTTCTTTTGAGTTGATTACTCAGGAGAGAGACCTTTTTGCTTCCTACACTAGGCTAGTAGAGGTTGAAGTCAGCATCCTTAAGCAACGAGCCAAGATAGAAAACATTACTCAAGGAGATGAATCCACAAAGTTCTTTTTTTCTAGGATTAAGGAGCGAAGGCAGCAACAAATCATAGGTAGCATTATTGATAGCAAGGGGATTCTTAAGGAGGGGCTAACTGAAGTCGCCCTTTGCTTTGAGGAATACTACAAAGGCCTTTTGGGCCAATCTCAGGAAGTCACTCCTATTGATTCTATGATTTTTCAGAATGGGAACCTGGTGCAAGAAGAGGATTGGGATCCTATGCTCAAATTGCCAACTATTGAAGAGATACGAGATGTCACTTTCTCTATAGGGACAGGCAAAAGCCTTGGACCAGATGGGTTTTCATCTGAGTTTTAGAGAGCATCTTCGGAGGTGATTAAAGATGATTTATATAGGGCTATTACTGAATTTTTTGTAAAGGAAAGGATGCTTAAACAGGTCAATTCCACTATGATTACTCTTATACCTAAGAAGGAGGTTTGTTGATCTGTTCTGGACTATCGTCCTATATCCCGTTGTTCTGTGTTCTACAAAGTAGTCAGCAAGCTGCTCACTATGCGTTTTCATGGGGTTCTTGGTAGGCTGGTTGGTTTAGAACATGCGTCTTTCATCCAAGGACGGAGTATTCATGAGAACATATCTCTTTCTCAGGATTTGATTAAGAATTATGGAAGAAAATATGTGACTCCTAGGTGCTTAATGAAGATCGATCTCAGGAAAGCTTTTGATTCTCTACAGTGGAGATTCATAGAGGACATGTTGTTGGGGTTTCATTTTCCCCCTGAGTTTGTGAAATGGGTGATGAGTTGCATTTCTGGATCTTGGTTTTCATTGAAAGTTAATGGCATGTCTCAGGGATTTTTTAAGGGGAAGAGTGGGATTCGTCAGGGAGATCCACTCTCTCCTTACTTAATTGTGCTGAGTATGGAGGTCTTTTCGCGCAGGTTAAAACACATAAATCACCAGAATTTGGTCTCCTATCATCCTAAATGTTGTCAACTTAAGATTAACCACTTAATCTTTGCCGATGACCTGATGGTGTACACAAGGGGAGGTTGTCCTTCTGTGCTAGCTGTAGTTGATACTTTAACTATTTTTGCCAAAGAATCTGGATTACAGGCTAACAAGGAGAAAACAAGTATCTTTTTTGGAGGTGTTTTGAGGGATATTCAGGAGCAAATCCTTCTTCATACGGGGTTTGTGCAAGGAGCTTTTCCCTGTCGATACTTAGGGCTTCCTCTTCACTCGATTAATAATCGGAGAGACCAATATCAGACCCTGATTCTCAAAATTCAAATGCAAGTCAATCGCTGGTCGTCTGGTTTTCTTTCTTAAGCAGGAAGGTTACAGCTGCTGTCTTCGGTTATTTTTGGTCTCACCAATTTTCGGAGCTCAAACGCCTTGTTCCCTGTTAATGTTCATTAGAAGGTAGAGCATATTAGCAGGCAATTTTTGAAAAAACTGGTGGACTGGTGCACCACATAATGATTTTTAAAAATTGGACTTGTATTTGTCTTCCTTGGAAAGAAGGAGGCTTCAATATCAAAAGCCTTACTGCCTGGAACAAAGCTTTGATTGCCCTTTGGCTTTGGAAGATAGTTACGAAACAGAAGGGGCTTTGGTGTGATTGGCATCGAATTTATGTGATCAAGGGGGACAGTATTTGGAGTATTAAGAATGAGGATAGGCATAATGCTACTTTTAGAAATATTCTGAAGATTAGGGATGAAATTGTCGATCGAGTTGGGTCTGCGGGTGAGGAATTGGTATGTAGTTGGACTAGGAAAGGTGTTTTTCATACTCAAGCTGCGTACGATTGGTTTAGAATGCGGAGACCTGTGATGCTGTGGATGGACAGATTTAAAAGATTTGTTGTCATGCCCAAGCAGACTATAATTCTTTCAATGGCTGTTCAAAGAGTGTTAGCCACGCAGGACAGAATTCAGGCGAGAGGATACTCAATTGCGAGCAGATGCGAATTGTGTTGTCAAGATACTGAGACAGCTGAACACATTTTCTTTGGCTGCAATTTTTCGAGGCAAATCTGGCAGCACCTCCTCAATTGGATGCAAATTACTGGAAGGAGCTGTAATCTAAAGAAGGAGCTGCAGTGGAGCACTAGTAGAAGGAGAAGAAGGCATTGGAAGAACATGTGGTTCCAAGCTTGTCTAGCAGCTGCGGTCTATGGAATCTGGCAAGAAAGGAATAGTAGGATTTTTGTTGGACATAGGAATTCTATTCTTAGCATTGTTGCGCAGCTCAAATTTGATATCTTTATCCGACTTAGAGGCCGAAACATAGATATTACTCGTAGGTTGTTGTAGTCCCTTAATTGGATGTAGCTTCTTAGAGGATATGACTTTTTGTAAGATCCCAGTTTCATTAATATACGAGGCATAATTTCTTGCAAAAAAAATAAATAAATAAATAAATAAAATAATAATAATAATAATAATATAGCTTAGTCATCTTCGGGATATTCAGTTTTTGGGGAGCTAATACCTTGATTCCTGGCAATGTATTGAATAGAATTATTGCTTGCTGGTCTGTAAGAGTTGGAGTAGTATTTGTTCCCCTTGGGAGGAAGGGGGTTTTAATATTAGGGATATGCGTGCCTGGAATAAAGCTCATATTGCAGGAAGGTTGTGGCAAGTGCTTCAAGGAGGTCATGACTTATGGTCTCTTTGGGTTAAAGCCTATGTGATCGGGGCGCGAAGGATTTGGGAGATACATAAGCAAGAGAGTTTTACTGGTACTTTAAAAAGTTTATTGCAGGTAATGGAGGATCTCATTACTACTGAAGGGAGTCCTGAGGCTATGGTGAGACTGTTGCATACCTGGACTAGAGAGGGTAAATTCAGTCTGCACTTAGCTTATGATTGGTTCAGATTGAAGTTTAGGAAATGTCATTGGCTCAGAATTTTTAAGGGCCAGCAAATTTTTCCTAGACATGGTGTTAATGCCTCTCTTGCTTGTCAAAAGAGGCTGTCATCAGTGAATCTGCTGCAAAGTAGAGGGCTGCCTATAGTTAACAGATGCTCTCTCTGTCTTCATGCATCTGAATCTTGTGAACATTTATTCTTTTCTTGCTCCTTTTCTGCTCAGATTTGGATGGGTTTGAAGGAGTGGATGAGGGTTAAAGGTCGAAGTAATCAGTTGTTAACTGAAACAAAATGGGTAGCTACAAGAAGAAGTATGAAACATTGGAAGAACGGGTGGTATAGGAGTTGCATTGCTGCTGCAGTTTACTATACATGGGCTGAGAGGAATGGTCGTCTTTTTTATGCTAATGTGAAGCCTATAGAGACTATCTTAAGACAAATTAAGTTTGATGTTTTCGTTAGGTTTGAGGAAGGTTAATGTGGACTTAAGTAGGAGGATGATTTCTATGTCGTTCAATTCGTAGGGGTTTTATCTTTGTAAGTAGGTTCATGTTGTTCCCATTTTGGATGAATAATATGAGTCATAATCTTCTTGCAAAATAAATAAATAAATAATTATAATTATTATAATTATTATAATTATTATAATTATTATAATTATAATTATTATTATTATTATTATTATTATTATTATTATTATTATTATTATTATTATTATTATTATTATTATTATTATTATTATTATTATTATTATTATTATTATTATTATTATTATTATTATTATTATTATTATTATTATTATTATTATTATTACTCCCTTCTAGTTTGAGTATTCCTCTCACTTTTCTTTTTGAGCTTAGTTTGGTTTTTCTTCTCACTTTTCTTTTTTGGATGTACTTTTAATCATTCTTTATTCTTCCTTTAATTGTTTACTAGTGTAGATCCCGTGCGATTGCACGGTATTTGGTAGACATTGTATTAATAGGTTTTTCGTATAGTTGTACATCTGTGCGAAAAAGATAATATTTTACAGCAATCATAACACTTTGTTCGATTTATTTGTAGCTCGGAGTCTGTAGTATCAAATATGTTGGAGGCAGCAAAACACAAACCTGAAATAACAAAGAGTCTATGTAATACTTGTCATTTAATTTGTCTAATGTTAAGTGAATGTCATAAAATTAGATTGTACTGTCAATTAATCAATCAAATAATTAGTAGGATACATAGAAAAAGATTTATACTATTTTATGGTATAACAAAAATGAAGTTGATGAGGTGTCAACTTCTCATGAAGTTTTTTACCTCCAAACTATTATCAATCAAATAAGTAAACAAATAAAAGATTTGAGGATATGACCATATTTATGTAAAATTACTACATTTAATGCAAAATTACATTGTAGTTAATCAAAATGTACGACAAAGGCACTTACTAAAAGAATATCTATAAAATACTACCAACTACACGTGCATACTAAAATTTATATCAATCTTAGAATATCTATAAAATAAATTTGCATATATACCGTGCATATGCACGGGGTCTATACTTAGTATAAGGAAACAAATAAAATTATTACATTTAATAAGGAAACAAATAAAATCACTCAAATAAGGAAACAATTACTACATTTAATCCAAATTCAAGTCAAAGTCAATATTTATGTAAAATTAGAAGAAAAATTATTCAATAAATAAAATTATCATGCGCTCCGTATGTATTAGCTATATATTAAAAATACACTTCGTATATATCTATGCCATAATTTATTTATTTTTGTGACAAAATATAAGTGTCTCATATTATTGAAGTTCACGTATTGTAAACAAATATAAAATCTTGACGATGGAAAAAACTACGGAGTATATAAAATACTTTCACATTTTGATTTTAATATATAAATATTTGGAGTTATTTTTTTATCTAATAATATTTGGAGTATTATGTTATCTTATAATTTGTTAATTAAATTCATAAATAACCTCAATATATAAAAGAATGAATTTTTATTTGCGAATATTGGTTTTGTGAAGAAAAAAAAGTTTAATTAAATAATCAAGTAAAAATTACTATAAAATTTTGTTATTAGCTTTGTAAAAAAACATGTTCATTAAAATTAAAATATGAATTGAATGAGATTACACGATTATATCTTGATTATCATTGAAATTTTAAATTATTATCTCGAATATAAAATATAAATATCAAAAATATGAAAAACTAATAGGGTACCAACAGATATTTATAAAATTAGATTGTACTGTCAATTAATCAATCAATTAATTAGTATGATATATAGAAAAAGATTTATACTATTTTATGGTATAACAAAAATGTTAGCATCTACTCTATTAATTATACTATTTTATGGTTGATGAGGGTCGGTTGCCTGCCTTTGGCCGCCTGCCAATCAGGCCCCAGGGCGACCAGTCCCAGAAGGAGGAAAGGCCTGCCCAGCAGCCTTTCCATCAAGGTCATCAAAATCTCCAAGTGTGGCCCTAATCCCTTAAGCCATCCGCCAAACAGGGCAAACCAGGCCTCCCGCCTGCTTCCAGGGCGCTCCCGCCTAAACAGAACCGAAGGAGAACCGAGGACCCATCCGTCATTTTGCCTAAGGTAAGGGGAAATGAGTGGACAAGGTGGGTCCACGTGTCGCACCAACATCCACCCATTTTCCCTCTTCTTCTTTCTCTTTTCCTCTCTCTTGTGGGAAGGTATAAATACTTACCCATTTCCCACATAAGAGGGGTTGGGTTTTATCTCTCTAGACTCTTACTCCTAAAAACGCCACCTAGTTCCTCACGAGCTAGGTTCGTCAAGGCATTTCACGGACTGACTTAGGCATCGGAGAGGGTTCCCTCGGACAACCTCCGAGGCCCTGTGCGTTCATTGTGCAGGGAGCAGGCCAACTCCGCCGGGAAGGTCCGATCAAGGGAGTGAGGGAAAGGGGAGCCTGAAGGAAATCAAACGATCAATTGTTCACCGTTAATCCGATCATACAGCCCGGATCCAAGGCCGGGTAAATTGTTTCCGTGACCGGAACAATTTGGCGCCGTCTGTGGGGATCTTACGGTTGTGCTCACGAGTTACCCACTAAAATCAACCACTCATAATCACAAAACTAAAACAATCATGCCAGAAATTGTTGATGCCAGTGCAGGAACGGGTCCGACGGTCCCACCGGTGGCCCCCCTGTATGGTATGCCGTAGTCGGAGAGTGTTCCTCCTGCCACGATCCTAGGGGTAGGGGGAACCAGTCTCCTCGGTGGACCTAACACTGCTGTGACGCCTGAGCTGGGGGCACCCCCACGACACGCTCTCAATCTGACCCCAGCTCAGATGGCGCAGGCAGCCGCCTTCTTCTCTGCGATGCTGAACCAGGAGTTCACTCCTGAGGACTTGGTAGGCAGGGTCGCATCGGCTCCCAGGCAACCATCCCCAATCAGCAGGGATGAGGCCGGGGGCACGAGGCGGACCGCCGCCAGAAATGCCCAGAGGAAAGCGAGGAGGACGGCTCAAGCGTATGCGCATGTGCAAAGGCGCATTACTACTGGCAATCCAGAGCCACCTGTCCAGCAGGCGTTCTCCATTCACACAACAGAATCAGCGTCTGGAGGACAGGGAGGCTTATCCCGAGGATTACAGGAGCGCATGAGGCCCAGGGAGCCCATGTCAAAACGCTTGGGAGAAAAACCAGGCGGAGTTTTCTCCAGGCTAACACCTGCAGCCAAGGAACAGTCGGCCCCCGGCTTATCCCAAAGCCTGCAATCCAGGCTCAACCGGGGACAACCGCTCGAGTCCAGGTACCATCAGGGTGAGAACCTCTGCCACTCTCAGAGGAAGAGGCCCAGGCAGACCTCCCCGGAAACAGAGGATGAAGCAGCCAGTAGGCCACCACCAAGGCACCGCTCCCCCAGTGCGAGGAAACCGACCCATAAACAATGGGAATCTCACGGTAACCAGTCTGGGGAAAGCAGGTCACGACTGGTAGGCAGGCCCACAAAAACCCCGCTGCACCCTGAGGTACAAGAGTACCCCATTCCAAAAATCAAAATGCCCACCATCAAATTTGACGGGACGACAGATCCTGAAGACCACCTGGCAGCCTTTGAGAGCCACATGGGCATGTATGACGTAGATGATGCCATCTGGTGCAAAGTTTTCCCAACCACCCTGGTAGGGCTCGCACAGGGATGGTTCAGAGACCTCCGCCAGGGGTCAGTCAGATTCTTCATAGAGTTGGCTGAGATTTTCCTCGAACAGTATGCCGGAAATAAGAGAAGACGCCTTACCCGATTCGATCTCATGACCCTGAAACAGAAAAAGGGTGAGAGTGTGAGGGAATACATGAGAAGGTTTGATCTATCCTACCAGCAGGTAGGAGATCGACGATTCCACTGCCGCCTACGCCCTGACAATCTCCCTACTTCCGGGGGAAATGAAAAACCAGATGATCAGGGCCCAGCCGGAAACCCTGGCCATGGCCAGGAAGATTGCGGAAGGGTTCATTCTGCAGGAGGAGTTCCACGGTCTGACGGATACCCCTGCAGGCCAAACAAGGCCTCAAGGGGGACCGCAGGGTGGAAGGGGCAGAAGTGAGCCAGGCAAGCAAAGGGAAGAGGGAGACACTCCCAAGAAAGAGCGTACAGTCTACCAACCCAGATTCGACAGTTACACTGCCTTAAACAAATCCAGGGCGGAGATCTTCGAACTGGAAAAAGAGACTGCTAAATGGAACCGCCCGAACAAACCTCGCAGCCCGAAAGGAGACCCCAAGAAATTCTGCACTTTCCAGGACTGCATAGGCCATACCACCGAGGAATGCCGTCACCTGAAGGACGAGATCGAGAAGTTAATCAGGAACGGATGGTTAGCCAACTACGCAGCTAAGAATAAGTCTCAGAAGGAAGTGTCTGAAAAGCCCGAAGGGTCAGTGCAGAACCGCATGGTGATCCATGTAATTTCAGGGGGCACTGAGGGCCAGCTCAGTCGAAGAAGCCAAAAAAGACAAATGCGCGAACTAAGGAACCAGATCTGCTATGCTGAGAAAGCAGGGAGTCCAAATGGGGTGACCTTGAGCATCACCTCTGATGATGCAGGGCGCGTGGTATACCCGCACAGTGATCCTTTGGTGCTGTCCCTAGAGATCAGCAATCACATTGTGCGGAGGTGTATGAATGACACAGGCGCGTACACGAATCTACTGTACAGGGACGCCTTCGAGAAAATGGGCCTGGAAAAAAGGCACCTACGACCTGCCCCCGGATCATTATACGGATTCAGTGGAGCAGGCGTGCTGCCCATGGGAGTCATAGACCTGCTCGTAACCTTTGGGGAAGGCTCTACTGCCAGGAACGTCAGGGCAACCTTTGTTGTTGTGGATGCAAGATCCGCCTACAACGCCCTAATTGGCAGAGCCACCTTAGACGAAATCGAGGCAGCCATCTCCATCAGGGCTCTCACCATAGCGTATGTCACCGATTTCGGACTAGAAGGGAAGGTGCGCGGGGATCAAGAGTCAGCCAGACAATGCTACTCCGTGGCCCTGCAAGAACACGAAAAAGAAAGGAAAGGAAAAAGGAAGGCTGACAGTTCCCCCAGCACGGAGGGCGAGATCCCAGCCGAACACCCGGCGTCCGACCACCTGGAGCCAGGGGGCGAAAGCATGTTGGTAGACTTGGAGCCAGGCAGGCAGGTCCTGATAGGAGCTGACCTGGAAAAATCCTACCAAGCTGAACTGGTCAAGCTGCTAAAAGAAAACAAAGACGTATTCGCCTACTCGGCAGACGAGATGCCCGGCGTCGATCCATCATGCATCGTTCACAAGCTGAACGTAAGCATGGATGCTCGCCCTGTAAAACAAAAGAAACGAAATATGTCCGCGGAAAAAGACGCGGCAATCAAGGAAGAAATTGACAAACTCTTGAAAGCAGACTTTATTGAGGTCTGTGACTACCCAGAATGGTTGGCGAATGTAGTCATGGTTAAAAAATCGTCAGGCGTATGGAGAATGTGCGTGGATTTTACAAACCTCAACAAGGCCTGCCCGAAAGACTGCTATCCGCTCCCCAGAATCGACCAACTGGTAGACTCCACCAGTGGTTATTCCATGCTAAGCTTCCTAGATGCTTTTTCAGGATATCATCAAGTATACTTGTGGCAGCCGGACACGGTGAAGTGCGCGTTCATCACCAGTTCAGGCACTTACATGTACAAGATGATGCCATTCGGGCTTAAGAATGCAGGGGCTACATACCAGCGGTTAGTTGATAAAGTGTTTGAAAAACAAAAAGGCAGAAACATCGAGGCTTACGTTGATGACGCCATCGTAAAAAGCAGAGAAGACAGAGAGCACCTGATAGACCTGCAAGAGACCTTCTGCTCCCTGCGCGCCTACAAAATGAAACTCAATTCAAGAAAGTGTACATTTGGAGTCCGCTCCGGCAAATTCCTGGGGTTTTTGGTCAGCTCACGGGGGATAGACGCCAACCCTGAAAAAATTCAGGCAGTTCTAGACCTTCCTGAGCCCAAGACCATTAGAGACATCCAGCGCCTGACGGGCCGCATGGCCGCCTTAGCACGATTCGTCGCCCGATCAGCAGACAAAGCCACTCCTTTTTTCAAGATACTAAAAGGAAACAAACAGTTCAAATGGGAAAACGAGCAGAAAGAGGCCTTTGAGCAATTGAAGGACCATCTTAAGAGGCTACCCACCCTGGCAAGACCAATAGCAGGGGAAAAACTTTTTCTCTACATTGCAGTGACCAATATAACTGTCAGCGCAGTCATCTTACGAGAAGAAGCAGGCGCCCAGCAGCCTATATACTTTGTAAGCCATGCGCTGGGGGCAGCCGAGAAGAATTACCCGATGGTCGAAAAAGCCGCCTACGCAGTCATAATTGCTGCCAGGAAGCTCAGACCTTACTTTGACGCGCATCCAGTCGTGGTCCTCACCGACCAACCACTGGAGAAGGTGTTGGAAAAATTTGAAAAATCAGGGAGACTATTGAAGTGGGCGATTGAGCTGAGTGGGCTAGGCATATCTTACCAGCCAAGAACAGCCATCAAGGCCCAAGCCTTAGCAGATTTTCTAGCTGAGTGTTCCCATTCAGGGGAAGAAGAAACCCCTGCCGAGGAATGGATCGTGCATACTGACGGATCCTCGACAGCCAATGGCGCAGGCGCAGGCGTCGTACTAACCAGCCCGGGAGGGGCTGACTTTGAGCACGCCCTCAGATTCACTTTTCCAGCATCAAACAACGAAGCAGAGTACGAAGCAGTACTCGCAGGCATCAGGCTAGCTAAAGCCGCAGGAGCAGAACGAATTATCCTGGCGACAGACTCCCAGCTCATCGCCAATCAAATCAATGGAGAATACGAAGCCAGGGACCAAGCAATGGCCCCATACCTGGAAATGGTGAAGGGAGAGTTATCCGGCCTAAAATCATATGAGGTCAAACAGATCCCCCGATCCCAAAACAGCAGAGCAGACGCCCTGTCAAAACTGGCAAGCTCCAGTCTACAGGACATCCGGAGATCAGTGTGGGTCGACGTTTTACACGAGAAGTCCACTAACCCCTGTCAGGCGGTTAATACCGTGGAAGAAGAGCCAGAAAGCTGGATGACTCCCTTCATCCAATACAAGAAACATGGTATCTTACCATCAGATTCATTACAAAAAAGGAAGATACAGGCTAAAGCAGCCTGGTTCATACTCATTGATGAAGAGCTTTACAAGAAGTCTTTTACTTATCCCCTGCTCAAATGCCTGCGGGCGGATCAGGCCGCTGAGGTATTAGAAGATATCCACTCAGGGATTTGTGGACATCACATTGGAGGGAGATCACTGGCCCACAAGGCCCTCAGGGCAGGCTACTACTGGCCTACCATGCTGGCAGATGCCAAGAGCCTGACCCAGAAATGCAGGAAATGCCAACTCTTTGCGCCATCAATTCATGCCCCGGCCCCAGGAGCTCAGGCCAATCCTATCCCCCATCCCCTTCGCTCAATGGGGGATGGACATTCTAGGACCCTTCACGGTGGCCACAGGGGGCAGAAAATTCTTGATTGTCGCCATAGACAACTTCACCAAATGGGTGGAGGCCGAAGCAGTGCCCAACATCACTGAGCCGGCGGTCAGGAAAGTAGTCTGGCGAAATATCATCACCAGGTTCGGTCTACCAAAGATGTTGGTATTTGACCATGGCAGGCAATTTGATAATGATCCGCTGAGAATCTGGCTAGAAAGCCACAACATCTCAGTCGCCTATTCAGCCGTTTGTCATCCTCAAACCAACGGACAGGCAGAAGCAGCCAACAAACAAATCCTGAACGGCCTGAAGAAAATGGTGGATGACTGCAAGGGTAGGTGGGCTGACGAACTCCCCAGTATACTCTGGTCAATCCGAACTACCAGAAAAGAGTCTACAGGCCAGACCCCGTTTGGTCTGGTATATGGAGCAGAGGCATTATTACCAATTGAGGCAAGGATCCCCTCTCTGCGCTCCCTGCAGTACGACCAGGCTGAAAATGAAGCTGCAATGGTCGAAGCCTTGGACCTGGTGAATGAGTTAAGGGAAGAGGCCAGTACCAACATCGTTGCCTACCAGCAACGAATGAGGAAAGCCTTCAACACCAAAGTACGACAGAGAAGTTTCCAAATGGGCGAGCTGGTTCTGAGAAAGACGCAGGCGATTGGAAAGTCAAGAGAGCATGGAAAGCTGAGTGCCAACTGGGAGGGCCCATACCAAATAACTCGAGTTCTGGGACCAGGCACATACAAAATCGCCAACCTTGAGGGGCAAGAGCTACATGCTCACTGGAATGCAGACACGCTAAAGAAATATTACGTCTAAACAAGAAAACAGGCAGTTTTTACTTTTACTAAAAAAGGCGGAGGACGGTCAAAAATGTCGACGGCTCCGACCACCCCAATGTCAAAAAGAAATTTTTTAAGAGAAATGAGAAGATTCAGATTTATACTCGTTGCCTGTTCACACTCGCGTCTTTCACACACAAACGAGCAGGGGGCAATAGGGGGAGGCCCCCCTATTGCCGAAATTGGGAAAAGTGAACCCCCCAACGCAAATCAAAAGCCACCCTGCTTACCTCTGGGCAGGCAGGGGGCAGGCCCCCTGGACTTTGAATAAAAGCCAGGGACAGGCCGCACTAACAAGGACTGGGGGCAGGCCCCTCAACCTTGTATAAAAAATACAAAAGCCACCCTGCTTACCTCTGGGCAGGCAGGGGGCAGGCCCCCTGGACTTTGAATAAAAGCCAGGGACAGGCCACACTAACAAGGACTGGGGGCAGGCCCCCCAACCTTGTATAAAAAATACAAAAGCCACCCGGCTTACCTCTGGGCAGGCAGGGGGCAGGCCCCCTAGACTTTGAATAAAAGCCAGGGACAGGCCGCACTAACAAGGACTGGGGGCAGGCCCCCAAACCTTGTATAAAAAAACGCAAAAGCCACCCTGCTTACCTCTGGGCAGGCAGGGGGCAGGCCCCCTGGACTTTGAATAAAAGCCAGGGACAGGCCGCACTAACAAGGACTAGGGGCAGGCCCCCCAACCTTGTATAAAAAACGCAAAAGCCACCCTGCTTACCTCTGGGCAGGCAGGGGGCAGGCCCCCTGGACTTTGAATAAAAGCCAGGAACAGGACGTACTAACAAGGACTGGGGGCAGTCCCCAAACTTGTGTAAAAGTGAAACAATCAGGAACCCTACTTACGGGCAGACAGGCTGCGAAGCAAGTTCATGAGGAATCAAAATATACAAAAGCAAACAGAAAATTCACATAAAAAGAGTAGTGTCAAAGGAATACAGGACAAGAGTTTTCAAAACAAGTAATTACAATCAAGAGTACGGCAGCCGGCCACCAAAGGGCTCGGCGCGCAAAGAAGTAAGGAAATTAAAGCGTTGGCACAGGCGCAGCAGGGGACGAGCAAGAGCCCTATGAGGAAGACTGCCCTCCATGTTAAGCAGGGGGAGCATCTGGGCCGGAAGCAGCAGCTCCCTCAGACAGTCTGCGCATTTGAGCTTCGTCCTTAGCAGTATAAAGGGCTCGGAAAGCATCTTCGTCAAAACCAGGGAACATCTCCCTGACAGTTTCCATGACAACCCCTAGGCAAGAGTTAGCACCATTAACGAAGCCCGCCGACACAGCCGTTTCCACCTCTTGGAGAACTTCGTCCCTCTCTTTCTCCCAATCTTTGGTCTTCGCCGCCAGATCGCCAAGAGCCGCCTGCAGATCAGAGTTTGCCTTGGAAAGACGCTCCCCGAGGTCAATAACGCTCTTCTTAGCATGATCCAGCTCAGCCAAAGCTTTTCTGGCCCGCTCCAATTCCGCAAAGGCCTGCTGAGCTCTCTTTGACTCCTCCCCCAGGCGAGACACTTCCCTGGTAGCCTTCTCACTCTCAGACTTCCAGTGGATCGCCTGACCCTTGGCTTCTTCTAGCTCAATCTCTTTCTTCGCCAACTGATCCTTCAGGCTGGCAATGAGAGCAACGTCCCTCTCGACTGCAGAAAGGCGGTCAGAGTCAGACAATGAGAGCTCCGCGGAAGCCTGCATGATTCGGGAAGTGCGCTTAATGTACTGGGCCACTTGACTGGTAGCAGATTTGACAGTCTTGAGAAGATGGTCCGCAAGAACTACCCCTGAGTCGGAAAGTAGGGCGGAAACATCTTGGCTGTCTCCTGCATCATAGTGGAACTCGGCGTTCTCCTCGGAGAAAAGGGTGGCGGGAATCACCGGAGCGAAACGCTTGGGTTCAGGCGTGGAAGTCTCCAAGTCCACCACCTGGTCAACACTTGGAGCCTCCCGACCCCTCTTTCTAGTCAGTGCCCGGGGGGTACTCTCCCCAGTCTCCTCGGAGCCTGCGGCCCGCGACCCCGGAGGAATCTGGATCCCCGCTGAAGGTCCCTCTTGCCTGCCAACAGGCGAAGGGGTAGCCTCATAAGCAATCGCCCTCGCAGCTGGAGAGGGGGTGGCCTCAGAAACCGCCGTCTTGGCGGGCGTTACTCGAGGAGGAGGAGAAAGCCTTGGTCTGCTGAATGACAGGCCCTTAAAATGCTTCATCAGATTCTTCTCGCCTCTCTTAAAATCAGGGGGAAGAGAGGGGCGACTTTGGATAACAGTGAGATTCTCGTCCAAACCCAGGCGTCTCACCTCCCCTTTCCTCCAAATAAAGGTGGCAAGATCTGCAAGGCAAACAAACAGGCTGTCAGGGCATTTTTAAAGGAAAAAAGAGTAAGAAGGAATCACCAGCACTCCTGAACTACCTTTATCTAGACCCGGATTCATGCCCAACCGGGTCAAGTAATTATCAGTCGCTATAAGCTCCGCATGAGGGAGCCATAAGGTGGGGCCATACACCCCATACTTGTTAGTGTGGGCAGCAAAGTAGGCCGTTAATTCCTTGTCCTTCTCATTTAGCTTAACCTCCAGGGCTTTTCCACCCACGCCAGGGTGGTACTCCTCAGGGGTGTCAAGCCTGGTGTGGACATGATTCCTGAAATGACGAGGAATCCTCCACCCATGGATGCTGTGTATGTAAAGGAAGTTGTTCTTCCAGTCTCTCAAGCTGTCCATACCAGGCCAAACCAAACAATGTCTCTTCTGCCTCAAGAGGGACCAGTAACCAGGGGAGCCCGTACTCCCAGAAGAAACCATCTGTAAACCCACCATAAACCGCAGGGCGTCGATGGACGGCTCCATGCGGTGGAAAAGACAGGTCCAGACATATGAAATCAACGCCCTGACAGCTGTGGCTGTCAGCTGGGCGATGGCGACGTTCATGCGCCTGAAGATCTCCTCTAAGGAAGGATGGAGGGGAAAGCGAAGGCCAAACTCTAAACATTTATGATAAACCGCTATGCACCCATCGGGGGGGTTGCATACGGTATCCTTTTTGCCGGGGACAACAACTGTATACCCCTCCCCAAAGTTATAGAGCCGCTCAATCACGCCGGCGGCGTTCTTTGCAAGGATCGTCTCCCGATTTTTCGGGTCAGGGAAAGTACTCAGAGGGATGCGGTATTTAGCCTTGTCTAAATAGTAAACCCTACCCCTTTCCCGACGAACGAGGGGGCCGGAAGTTCTGGAAGGGTTAACTTCCAACGCCTCGTCGTCCGAGTCAATAGCATCGAACAAAGGGGGGTCAGGAGAATTACCGCCCCCACTGCCCGCTGAATGCTCTTCCTCAAGACCAACCTCCCTAGAGGAGGAGGCAAAATTCACCCCTTCTCCCCTCTTTGATGGGTCGATAAAGGGCAAAATCCGTTCACGGGTTCTAGACATGTTACTCTAAAAAGAAGCGGAAAAAAGGAAATCGAAGAGAGAAAAAGAATGGAAGATGAAAATCTGACCTAAAATCGCCTGACAGCACGTTACCAGCCCGAAGAAAGAGTCTCTCAGGGAAATGGGGGTGCAAGGTAGGATACGATCCGTCAACGCTCAAGGGTTTTTGACAGATAAAGAGAATAAGGGAATTTCGGAGGAAAAGAAAGATTGAAAAAAAGTGAAAGAATGGATAACTGATCACTTTTATAGAAGGGAAGGCATGCCAAGAGTCGCCCAAACCTCAGGAATTCACCCAAAGGCTGCGGTCCACGTGTCGCCCCCATGGAGGTTTGCTCTAAGTAGCTTCCCAAGAAAAACCTCGGGAGGACCAAAGGGTGTCAGAAGATTGGCAGCCCTATGACGTCCCCCCTGGCAAAAAAAATAAAATAAAATAAAAATTTTCGCAGTACACAAACGCGTCGCCTGATTTTCATTTCATTAAGTCTTACGAAGGAAAGTTACACCTTAAGACAGAAAAAAGGAGATACAAAATACATAAGGCCCAAAAATTCCGGCCTGACAGAAATCAAAACGCCCTGCCACGCAGGCCTAGTCATCGCCCAAATCTGGGGAATAATCTCCAGGGCTGCCTGGACTCTCGAGAGCCGAGCCCCAGTCTCAGTCTGGGGAGCCCTGGAAAGGGTCATCAGAAGCTCCGTCTTCATCCCTGTCGCTCAGGCAACCAAGACCCTCGCTGTCGTCAGAGTCATGGCTGCTATCTTCCCAGTCCCTTTCAAAGGGAACGGCCCGGGATTCGTCGCAGGTGCGACAGCCTGTCTTCTTCACAGGCGAAGAGGGACCTGATGCCAAGGAGGAATCAGTGTCAGAGAAGTTGGGGTCAAATTGTTCAGGGTGCAGCCATTGAAAGCACTCATGGCATCCCCTGTCATAGCAGCCCCCTCCCTGGGAGCAGCGCCTAAACCTAGGCGCAGCCGGAGGCGAGGACCTCCTAGGGCGTTTGCCCATCCTAACAGAGACCTTCTGACTCCTCCGGCGAAAATGAAGTCGTGAACGGCGACTCCGGCGAACAGCTAGGTAAGCAGCACGGGCATATCGAAGCCTCCAAAAACCTCTGAAGATGAAAGTAACATGCCTAACTCCACGACGAGTTACACTTTTTTTGATCCAAGCCATGATTAAAGACAAAGAGAGGAAAAATTGGAAATGGATCATAAAAATAGTGAAGGAGGATGCTATTTATACAAAAGCAGAAGCAGGGCATTAATGGTGTCCCAACCACTTCTGCAAGGATGAGAGCCAATCGTCGAACTGGCACACTGCTCAAAAAATTCTCTACGCAAAGGAGGGTAATCATAACAAAAGACGTTTGAACTCCCTGCGTGCCCAGAGAAATTAAAGCATGTTCCCTCGGGAACACGCGACACATTTAATGCAAGTGTCCAAGAAGTCAACCTCTCGCCGTCACAAAGCAAGACGTCGCCTGACGAGCAGGAGCCCCGCTCCTCCTCAGCCGGCGAGGGCCAATTGATGAGGGTCGGTTGCCTGCCTTTGGCCGCCTGCCAATCAGGCCCCAGGGCGACCAGTCCCAGAAGGAGGAAAGGCCTGCCCAGCAGCCTTTCCATCAAGGTCATCAAAATCTCCAAGTGTGGCCCTAATCCCTTAAGCCATCCGCCAAACAGGGCAAACCAGGCCTCCCGCCTGCTTCCAGGGCGCTCCCGCCTAAACAGAACCGAAGGAGAACCGAGGACCCATCCGTCATTTTGCCTAAGGTAAGGGGAAATTAGTGGACAAGGTGGGTCCACGTGTCGTACCAACATCCACCCATTTTCCCTCTTCTTCTTTCTCTTTTCCTCTCTCTTGTGGGAAGGTATAAATACTTACCCATTTCCCACATAAGAGGGGTTGGGTTTTCTCTCTCTAGAGTCTTACTCCTAAAAACGCCACCTAGTTCCTCACGAGCTAGGTTCGTCAAGGCATTTCACGGACTGACTTAGGCATCGGAGAGGGTTCCCTCGGACAACCTCCGAGGCCCTGTGCGTTCATTGTGCAGGGAGCAGGCAAACTCCGCCGGGAAGGTCCGATCAAGGGAGTGAGGGAAAGGGGAGCCTGAAGGAAATCAAACGATCAATTGTTCACCGTTAATCCGATCATACAGCCCGGATCCAAGGCCGGGTAAATTGTTTCCGTGACCGGAACAATGGTAGTATCTTTTAAACATATAGTTATTGATCGCAGTTAACATGAATGGTAATTTAGATATAAACTCAACCAATATATATATTAATTAATCAAAAAGTAGGCCCATATGGTAGGCTCATATGTAGTTAGGCGGGAAAAATTTGGAGATTTGTTATTTAGTTAGTGGAAAGGGGATTCTTTTCCTCCACACCTAAATCCAACACATTTTCACTTCATACCCCACCTCTTACACTTTATTACCAACTTTTTACCCATTTTTTAATCTCTCCCAAAAAAAAATTGGGGAACAATACTTCAACTAGGAGGAAGTATTATTATTATTATTATTATTATTATTATTATTATTATTATTATTATTATTATTCTTGTAATTTGTTCTGGTGTTAATGCAAGATCCGTTTAAAAAAAAATTATTAATAATAATAATAATAATTATTATTATTATTATTATTATTATTATTATTATTATTATTATTATTATTATTATTATTATTATTATTATTATTATTATTATTATTACTCCCTTCAAGTTTGAGTATTCCTCCCACTTTTCTTTTTGAGCTTAGTTTGGTTTTTTTCTCACTTTCCTTTTTTGGATGTACTTTTAATCATTCTTTATTCTTCCTTTAATTCTTTACTAGTGTAGATCCCGTGCGATTGCACGGTATTTGGTAGACATTGTATTAATAGGTTTTTCGTATAGTTGTACATCTGTGCGAAAAAGATAATATTTTACAGCAATCATAACACTTTGTTCGATTTATTTGTAGCTCGGAGTCTGTAGTATCAAATATGCTGGAGGCAGCAAAACACAAACCTGAAATAACAAAGAGTCTATGTAATACTTGTCATTTAATTTGTCAAATGTTAAGTGAATGTCATAAAATTAGATTGTACTGTCAATTAATCAATCAATTAATTAGTATGATATATAGAAAAAGATTTATACAATTTTATGGTATAACAAAAATGAAGTTGATGAGGTGTCAACTTCTCATGAAGTTTTTTATCTCCAAATTATTATCAATCAAATAAGTAAACAAATAAAAGATTTGAGGATATGGCCATATTTATGTAAAATTACAACATTTAATGCAAAATTACTTTGTAGTAAATCAAAATGTACGACAAAGGCACTTACTAAAAGAATATCTATAAAATACTACCAACTACACGTGTATACTAAAATTTATATCAATCTTAGAATATCTATAAAATAAATTTGCATATATACCGTGCATATGCACGGGGTCTATACATAGTATAACGAAACAAATAAAATTATTACATTTAATAAGGAAACAAATAAAATCACTCAAATAAGGAAATAATTACTACATTTAATCCAAATTCAAGTCAAAGTCAATATTTATGTAAAATTAGAAGAAAAATTATTCAATAAATAAAATTATCATGCGCTTCGTATGTATTAGCTATATATTAAAAATACACTTCGTATATATATCTATGCCATAATTTATTTATTTTTGTGACAAAATATAAGTGTCTCATATTATTGAAGTCCACGTATTGTAAACAAATATAAAATCTTGACGATGGAAAAAAAACTGCGGATTATATAAAATACTTTCACATTTTGATTTTAATATACAAATATTTGGAGTTATTTTTTTATCTAATAATATTTGGAGTATTATGTTATCTTGTAATTTGTTAATTAAATTTATAAATAACCTCAATATATAAAAGAATGAATTTTGATTTGCGAATATTGGTTTAGTGAAGAAAAAAAACTTTAATTAAATAATCAAGTAAAAATTTCTATAAAACTGTTATTAGCTTTGTAAAAAAACATGTTCATTAAAATTAAAATATGAATTGAATGAGATTACACGATTATATCTTGATTATCATTGAAATTTTAAATTATTATCTCGAATATAAAATATAAATATCAAAAATGTGAAAAACTAATATGGTACCAACAGATATTTAAAAAATTAGATTGTACTGTCAATTAATCAATCAATTAATTAGTATGATATATAGAAAAAGATTTATACTATTTTATGGTATAACAAAAATGGTAGCATCTACTCTATTAATTATACTATTTTATGGTAGTATCTTTTAAACATATAGTTATTGATCGCAATTAACATGAATGGTAATTTAGATATAAACCCAACCAATATATATTAATTAATCAAAAAGTAGGCCCATATGTAGTTAGGCGGGAAAAATTTGGAGATTTGTTATTTAGTTAGTGGAAAGGAGATTCTTTTCCTCCACACCTAAACCCAACACATTTTCACTTCATACCCCACCTCTTACACTTTATTACCTACTTTTTACCCATTTCTTAATCTCTCCCAAAAAAAACTGGGGAACAATACTTGAACTAGGAGGGAGTATTATTATTATTATTATTATTATTATTATTATTATTTTGCAAGAAGGTTATGTCTCTTATTCATCCATAAGGGTAAAATATGAGACCGATCTTACAAAGATACATCCACTAAATTTTGCAACCAGCTATTCAAATACTCATCGTGATTCCTCTACTCCTTAATCTCATCACGACTTCAAACTTAATTTGATTGACTATACTACTAGTAGACCTATGAGCATTGTTGAAAATTCTAGCATTCCTGTCGATCCATATATGGTACACAGTAGCAGCTATTGCAGCAGTAAACCAACTGTTTTTCCTATGTTTCATCTTCTTCCTATTTGTATTCCATCGTAACTCAATCAGCAACTTGCAAGTTCTTCCTCTAATTTGTAACCAGCTAATCACTTCATTCCACACCTTCTTAGCATAACAGCATTCAAAAAATAAGTGATGATGATTTTCATTAGCTTTCATGCATAGATAGCATCTATTCACAAAGCACATTCCTCTCTTTTGAAGATTGTCTATAGTTGCAAGCTTCCCTTGCGCTGCCATTGAAGTTATAAACCCATGTTTAGGGATCACATTCTGCCCATTAATACCCTTAAGCCAAGTCTTCGTAATAAATTTCTTCCTAAACCAATCGTAAGCCTTCTGTACCTGGAATTTCCCTTTTTCCTGCCATCCCTGTATCAGTTCCTTTACTTGAGTGACATCTCCAACAGCATCCATCAGCTCTTGTTTAACCTTAATAATGCTCTTAATAGTAGATGTATGTCTTTCTTCCTTATGTATTTCCCAAATCGTTCTTGCTCCAAGTATGTAGTGCTTCGTCCAATCTAGCCATATTCCTTGCTCATCCTTCATGATCTTCCAAATCCATTGACTAATCATAGCTTTGTTCCAAGCTACAATCTGTTTGATGCAGCACC
The DNA here is from genome assembly GCA_958450325.1 of Agrostemma githago. Lineage (NCBI taxonomy): Eukaryota > Viridiplantae > Streptophyta > Magnoliopsida > Caryophyllales > Caryophyllaceae > Agrostemma > Agrostemma githago. Next base: position 18,069,836 of record OY288241.1, on the reverse strand, counting down.
CTCCTTCAATCCAAGGTGAGCATAAACTTACCCAGCTCTTAAGTTGCATGCTTCTTTTATTCCCTGTGCCACTCCAGAAGTAAGACCTGCAAATTTTATCAACCTTTTCCATTACATTTAAAGGCAATAAAGTGTTAGCACTCCAATAATTCATAATCCCAAATATCACAGAGTTAATTAACTCCATTCTTCCAGCATAGGTCAAGGAAGTAGCAGCCCAACCAGTAATACAACCATTAATCTTGTAAATCAAACTAGAGTAATGCTCCAGTCTGTTGGTAACAACATTCAAGGGAATTCCCAGACATTTACAAGGGAAACTCCCCAACTTAAACCCAGTGTCCTGCAAAATTTGCTCCCGAATATCATTATGCATCCCACCACAATAAATGTCAGCCTTCTCTCTATTGACTTGCAGACCAAGTTCACTATTAAACATGTCCAGATCAGTAGTGATAGCTCTCACAGAAGGGAATTCACCCCTGGTGAAAACCATGAGATCATCGGCAAATATTAGGTGATTAATCCTAATTTTACTACACTTAGGATGGAAAGAGACATTGGGCAAAGTAGCACTCTGCCTAAAATGCCTAGATAGAACTTCCATTCCCATGACAAATAGATAAGGAGACAATGGATCTCCTTGCCTTATGCCACTCTTACCTTTAAAGAACCCTTTAGAGGATCCATTCACCTTAATAGAGAACCAAGATCCTTGAATACAAGCATCAATCCAATTAATGAACTTAGTAGGAAAATTAAAGTACTTCATCATATTATCAAGAAACTTCCATTGCAAAGAGTCAAACGCCTTTCTTAAATCAATCTTCATGAGGCATCGAGGAGTAATATATTTCCTGTTGTAATTCTTAATGAGTGCTTGTGAAACCGCAATGTTCTCATGGATACTTCTACCTTTAATAAAGGCAGCCTGCTCCTGCCCTATAATTTTATATATAACCAACTGCAATCTTCTCGTTAAAATCTTGCTTATGGTTTTATAAAGCACAGAACAACAAGATAAAGGACGAAAGTCTAATACTGAAGAGCATACCGGCTTCTTAGGTATAAGAGTAATGAGGGTGGTATTAGCTTGTTTAACCAATTTCCCTTTCTGAAAAAATTCCTTAATCGCATCACAAAAGTCTCTTTTGATGATCGACCAAGAAGCCTTAAAAAACCCTGATGAGAATCCATCAGGCCCAGGACTCTTGTTTGATCCAATAGAGAAAACCACTTTCCTAATTTCTTCCTCATTAGGATGACAAAGAAGCTGCTCCCAATCCTCCTCCTTAATCTTATTGCCATTCATCATACTGCTAATGTCAAGAGAATCAACCTCCTTATCCTTACCCAGCAAGTCTTTATAATAATCTATGAAGCTGCTAGCCATCTCATCCAACCCTTTTCTATGTCTCCCCTTATGATCAATAATATGTCCTATAACTTGCTGCTGATGCCTCTCCTTAATTCTAGCATGGAAATAAGTAGTGGCATCATCATCCTTAGAAATATTTTCCATTTTTTCTCTCTGCCTGTTAATGCTCAGCTCTGCTTTTTTAAGCATTTTCCATTCCTCCAAAATCTCATTCTCTTCATCCATCAAACGCCTAGAAAGGGGGTCCTGCTGTAAATTCTTTTGACATTCCTCTAACTTCCTTTCTAAATCATGTATTCTTTTACCCACATCCGAAAACTTATTCCTATGCATTTCTTTAAGAGCCATTTTAACATTCTTAAGCTTACAAAACAGTTTATACCCATCAGTTCCACATACTTTTTTATCCCAAGCTTCTTGAACTAATCTCTGATAATCAGGATGCTCCGTCCAGCAATTTAGAAAACTAAACCTCCTATTTCTTTTATTGCCATTCAAAACCCTCACCCATATAGGTGAATGATCTGAAATCCCAGCAGTAAGATAAGCAACTTGAGAATCAGGAAATCTAACTGACCAATTTAAATTAACCAAAACCCTATCCAATCTTATCCAAACTCTATCCACTGCCTCTTGTTTATTAGTCCAAGTATACTCACAACCTTGGCCATTAAGTTCATGTATCTTGCAGTCAGCAATGCATTCATTAAATGCCTGCATTTCCCCTAAATCCGGTGCAACCCCTCCAATCTTCTCATCACTTTGCCTAACAATGTTAAAATCCCCAAGAATAATCCAATCCTGAACTTGCCTGCTAATATTTATTAGTTTATTCCAGAGATTCTCTCTACCATTAGCATCATTAAAACCATAAACAAAAGTAACCTCCATCATATTATTCGTAGCATAGTGCACCACCTGACAATGAATGTATTGTTCGTGAGTCTCAACCTTTGAAATACTAACAGTATTTGGATTCCGTACAACCCAAATCCTCCCATTATAATGATTACTGTAGTTAGTCACCACCTTATAATTCTTGAACTTCCCCCTAATAATTGCAGACGCCTTCTTTTCCTTAACTCTAGTTTCCATAATACCTATGATATCCATCCCCTTGTCCCTCATAAGCTTTAAAATTTCATTCTGCTTGAGGACCTCATTACAACCTCGAATATTCCAGGACCCAATATTCATTAAATGATATCAGGTGGTCCTTCCTCCTCTACTGGAGGGTACAAATCCCCTCCCTTCTATAATATCACCCTAATTCCAGCATTATCCTGAAGGATTTCATATCTATTAGGGGAGTGGAGTTAATCAAGGTCATCATTCCTCTTCTCATCATAGTCAATATTGGAGCCTTTCACCTTAAAGCCTATTCCCGTGCATCCTGAGCGCCTTACAACAGGTATAAATTCAGAATCAGATACAGTGTAAGCATCCGGACCTAGCCTCAAGCATTCTGGATCCTCTGCTGCCTTAGACTGATCTAAATTCTGATTCATACCTATTGAGCTACCGCCTAGCACTGGGGGTTCTGAGCCAGTGATAATCAGGCCTCCAATAGACTCTTTCCCAAGGGGTCCTTGATGCATTACAGTAGGATTAGAGTTTAAAGTCCCATCCTCTGAGGTACCACCTTGCCCTTGAGAGTTCACCTTCTTTGGTGTGTATCTTTGTAATTGAGATGCACCCTTCCCCTTGCTTGCCTTTAGCTTTTCCTTCTTACAATTTTGAACAACATGCCCAAGCTTCTCGAACCCTTTACAAAAGTATGGAAGCCATTCGTACTCTATCCTTTGAGTTACTTTCCCCAGCAATGGAATATTCATGGTGACAGCCTCTGGTAACTCAACAGAAACATCAACCTCTACCATTACCCTGGCAAAGGATAGACGCTCCTTATAAGTCGTAGTAGTATCCGCATACAGTGGTGTACCCACCTTGCTCCCATTTTACTCAACACAGTCTCCGACCATAGATAAGGGTCTAGGTCAGGAAACGGAATCCATACAGGCACCCTCAAAATTCTGTCCATCTCCTGTGAGAACAAAGGGCTCCATTGCTTCAAAATTAGAGAATTCCTTCCTATCAACCAAGGACCTCCGCGTAGAACATGATCCATCTCCGGCTGATTCTTGAACCGAAATGAAAACCATCCTTTCTTAAAATATTGAACCACCGGCGTTACATTGTTCCAATTTTTGTTAACAAAATCAATCATCTGCTTCAATGTAGGTTTCGCTCCTATAACATTGCCCATAAGTGTATATATCCACAACTCAAGTTCATGCACAAAATCCTCTATTTCAATATCAATCTCCGTGGAATTTGCACTATTCTGATCAAAATACAACCCCATCCCTATTTTTGTTTCCTTAGTTACAGTAACCCAGGAATTATTAACCTCTTTATTACCCATCTCAATACCTCCTCCATCAAAGGCGTTAACCTTCCCCTTAATAGAATCAGACTGAATCTGATCCATCCCTATTTTATTATTATTATTATTATTATTATTATTATTATTATTATTATTATTATTATTATTATTATTATTATTATTATTATTATTATTATTATTATTATTATTATTATTATTATTATTATTATTATTATTCCTCTTGAGTCGCTGATGCTGCTCAGCTAAAGTGCGCCAAGTATGGAGATTTGTGCACCAAGACTGGGTATGGGTTCCTGCCTTTCTCTTTCTCTTCTCTAGAGGAGCTCGACGTGGAGGCCGCTGCTTTACTCAAGCTGATTCAGAAATTCTCTATTTCTCAGGACGCGGGAGCTCGGGCAGCTGCTTTTATTTTTACTCGTCTTAGTTTTTCTATCGCTAAGGGAGTGGGAGTCCAGATAGTATCTCGGCTTCCCTCCAACTTCTTGTAATTTGTTCTGGTGTTTAATGAAAATTCCGTTTTATAATTAAAAAAAAAAATTAATTATTATTATTATTATTATTATTATTATTATTATCATTATTATTATTATTATTATTATTATTACTCCCTTCGAGTTTGAGTATTCCTCCCACTTTCCTTTTTGAACTTAGTTTGGTGTTCTTCTCACTTTCCTTTTTTGGATGTACTTTTAATCATTCTTTATTCTTCCTTTTATTCTTTACTAGTGTAGATCCCGTGCGATTGCACGGTATTTGGTAGACATTGTATTAATAGGTTTTTCGTATAGTAGTACATCTGTGCGAAGAAGATAATATTTTACAGCAATCATAACACTTTGTTCGATTTATTTGTAGCTCGGAGTCTGTAGTATCAAATATGCTGGAGGCAGCAAAACACAAACCTGAAATAACAAAGAGTCTATGTAATACTTGTCATTTAATTTGTCTAATGTTAAGTGAATGTCATAAAATTAGATTGTACTGTCAATTAATCAATCAATTAATTAGTATGATATATAGAAAAAGATTTATACTATTTTATGGTATAACAAAAATGAAGTTGATGAGGTGTCAACTTCTCATGAAGTTTTTTATCTCCAAATTATTATCAATCAAATAAGTAAACAAATAAAATATTTGAGGATATGACCATATTTATGTAAAATTACAACATTTAATGCAAAATTACTTTGTAGTAAATCAAAATGTACGACAAAGGCACTTATAAAAGAATATCTATAAAATACTACCAACTACACGTGTATACTAAAATTTATATCAATCTTAGAATATCTATAAAATAATTTGCATATATACCGTGCATATGCACGGGGTCTATACTTAGTATAAGAAAACAAATAAAATTATTACATTTAATAAGGAAACAAATAAAATCACTCAAATAAGGAAACAATTATTACATTTAATCCAAATTCAAGTCAAAGTCATGTAAAATTAGAAGAAAAATTATTCAATAAATAAAATTATCATGCGCTCCGTATGTATTAGCTATATATTAAAAATACACTTCGTATATATCTATGCCATAATTTATTTATTTTTGTGACAAAATATAAGTGTCTCATATTATTGAAGTCCGCGTATTGTAAACAAATATAAAATCTTGACGATGGAAAAAAAACTACGGATTATATAAAATACTTTCACATTTTGATTTTAATATATAAATATTTGGAGTTATTTTTTATCTAATAATATTTGGAGTATTATGTTATCTTATAATTTGTTAATTAAATTTATAAATAACCTCAATATATAAAAGAATGAATTTTGATTTGCGAATATTGGTTTTGTGAAGAAAAAAAACTTTAATTAAATAATCAAGTAAAAATTACTATAAAATTTTGTTATTGGCTTTGTAAAAAAACATGTTCATTAAAATTAAAATATGAATTGAATGAGATTACACGATTATATCTTGATTATCATTGAAATTTTAAATTATTATCTCTAATATAAAATATAAATATCAAAAATGTGAAAAACTAATAGGGTACCAACAGATATTTATAAAATTAGATTGTACTGTCAATTAATCAATCAATTAATTAGTATGATATATAGAAAAAGATTTATACTATTTTATGGTATAACAAAAATGGTAGCATCTACTCTATTAATTATACTATTTTATGGTAGTATCTTTTAAACATATAGTTATTGATCGTAGTTAACATGAATGGTAATTTAGATATAAACTCAACCAATATATATATTAATTAATCAAAAAGTAGGCCCATATGGTAGGCCCATATGTAGTTAGGCGGGAAAAATTTGGAGATTTGTTATTTAGTTAGTGGAAAGGGGATTCTTTTCCTCCACACCTAAACCCAACATATTTTCACTTCATACCCCACCTCTTACACTTTATTACCTATTTTTTACCCATTTCTTAATCTCTCCAAAAAAAAATTGGGGAACAATACTTGAACTAGGAGGGAGTATTATTATTATTATTATTTTTTTTTTTCTTTTTTTTTAATTATAAAACGGAACTTTCATTAAACACCAGAACAAATTACAAGAAGTTAGAGGGAAGCCGAGATACTATCTGGGCTCCCACTCCCTTAGCGATAGAAAAACTAAGACGAGTAAAAATAAAAGCAGCTGCCCGAGCTCCCGCGTCCTTATTATTATTATTATTATTATTATTATTATTATTATTATTATTATTATTATTATTATTATTATTATTATTATTATTATTATTATTATTATTATTATTATTATTATTATTATTCTTTTAATTTGTTCTGGTGTTAATGCAAGATCCGTTTAAAAAAAATTAATAATAATAATAATAATAATTATAATAATTATAATAATAATAATAGTAATAATTATTATTATTATTATTATTATTATTATTACAAGTTCCGATGATTAATAATAATAATAATAATAATAAATGTCACTAGCCCGAGAATAAAAAAAATATAATAATAATAATAATAATAATAATAATAATAATAATAATAATAATAATAATTATAGAAACCGTAAAGCATTTACTTTTTAGCTGCTCTTTCTCTAGGCAGGTTTGCCAACACCTTCTATGTTGGATGCAGATTTCTGGAAGAAGTTGGGACTTGCGCACTGAGCTGCTTTGGTGCGCTTCAAGAAGGACGAAAAGGCCTTGGAAGAACCATTGGTATTGTAGTACCATAACCGCTACAACGTATTTGATTTGGATGGAAATGAACAACAAATTCTTCAACAGCACTAGAACTACAATATATAGTCTAGTTAGTCGTATTAAATTTGAAGTAAGTACTAGATTACGTGTTAGAGGAGTGGATTTAGCTTTGAAGCAATTGTTGTAGAGGAGGTGTATGTCATAGAGAATTTCACTTTTGTAAGATTTTCGTCTTATTAATAAAGATAAGGCATATATTTTTTACAAAATAATAATAATAATAATAATAAGGGATATTTCTCACGGTACCCTCGAACTTTGACAGATTACATATGGTACCCCTCCTTTTAATTTTGTTCTTGTGGTAACCTTGTTGTTTGTGTTTAGTGCACGTGGTACCCCTCATCAATTTTCTGTTATAACGACGTTAAAAGCTAGGTTAATTAGTGGTAAATTTATTTTGGAGAGAAAATTAGTTAGAACAATTAAAGAACTTCAAATTAAATTGAAAAGCGAGAGAATACCCATGGTACCCCTATGTTTTAAATGTTCTAACCATGGTACCCCTGTGTTTTCAACTTTTTTCCTATGGTATCCTTGTGGTTTCAATTATTTGTCCATGGTATTCCTGAATGAATTGCAACGGCCAGTTTAATGAACTAGTCATTGTTCATTTTCTTATAAATACAAAATAAAGAACATACTCCACTTCACACAATGTCATTTTCACATCTTTCAAGAGGAGTTAATGTAGAAAAATAAATCGTGCCCGAGATGCAATATAAGAACAAAATATACGAGCATCCGATCATACTACAACAAACACAATTAACCTATACTACGAGTGCGATAAATGTGGTTGGTTTCAATGCTGCAATTGAACAAGTCCTCCTACCAACTTCACGACTACATAATATCTTTCGTTCTAACTTTGCAAATGAATAATGACTAGTTCATCAAACTAGTCGTTGCAATTCATTCAGGGGGACCATGCACAAATAATCGAAACCACAAGGGTAGCATAAGAAAAGAATTGAAAACATAGGGTATCATGGTTAAAACATTGAAAACACAGGAGGAGCCATGGGCACTCCCTCAATTTTCAATTTAATTTGTAATTTGTTAATTGTTCTAACTAATTTTTTTCTCCAAAATAAATTAACCACTAATTAACCTAAATTTAAACACCGTTTTAATAGAAAATTGATGAGGGGTACCACGGGCACTAAATACAAAACACAAGGTTATCATATGAACAAACTTAAAATGAGGGGTATCTGATGTGTGTCAAATTTGGACCGTTTTCCCACCCATCTAAGCTCGTTTTCCTATCGCTTTTGTGCGATTTTCTGCGATTATCGCCTTTTTTGAGTGTTTCTCACTCTAGCGACCTCTCTTGTGCATGTTACTTATTTTTGAGTAGTTTTCCTATTATTTTGATAGAAATCCATTGTCCGAGAGCATGTTCGAGCTTACATGGGCACAAGGGAGCGGAATATCATCCCAAAGCATGATTAAAGTCCAAAGTCCGAATCCAAGAGGTGAAATCTTGAGCAAAAGGGAAAAACTATAGTCAATTGGGCATCTTCACCGGAGAGGTTGAACTTCAAATAAATATATCTAGAGTTCTAGATCTTATATCAAAGCGATTACAGTTGCAGGTGAAAGCTTATTTCTTAGCTTTCCAACGACATATCACACGCCCCATTCGGAGATCAAACAAGGGAGTTATGGTCGTCCGAAGTCATAGGGCGAAGTTTCACCCGATGAGATCTGACCGGGCGAAACTTCGCCTGACGGTGTTTCCTCCCCAGATTGCCATTTTGGACAAAACAATTCATAGGGCAAAAATTCACCCAATGAGATTTTGACCGGGCGAAACTTCGCCCGACGGTATTTCGGCCATATTGGAGAGAATCCGCAGGGCAAAATTTCACCCTATTAAGACTCATTTGGCAAAAGTCTCACCCAAAAGGCGAAGTTTCATTTCATGGGCAAAGATTAGAATTGGGCTTTGATTTAAGGATCCATTAAGCTATTACTATATATACACTCCCTCCGTCCAATGAATTGTTTGCCTTTACTTTTGGCACCAAGGGCAAGAGATCCAATTAGAAGGTGACATGTGGACCAAGAGTCAAATTACACATAAAAAACATTCCTAAAATAGAAAGGGAAACAATTCATTGAGACGCCTCAATATAGAATAGGCAAACAATTCATTGGAACGGAGGGAGTATATATATATATATATATATATATATATATATATATATATATATAAAAGTGAGATCAGGTGAGTCCACTTATATATGTTGAGTCCGTGAGTCCCCATCTTAGCCCTTGATTTAATGTTAGATTGATGGTTAAGATTTGCTTTCATAATTATCTCAATGCAAATCTTTTCTCTCTTATCAATCTTTTTAACTGCTTTTTCTCTCACACAACAAGTTTCTTCAAAATTAAGTTTTTTTCATCTTCACCAAAAAATATCATTTTCCTACTGCCATTGTACGTATGTTAAAATGTTACTGTCATAATCCATAAACTATGTTACTTTAACTCATATAACGTGTTACTTTAATTCATGAACTGTGTTACTTTAACTCATAAAATCTGTTAGGTTGTATAATATTCTCTTGCAAAAACTATTATTCTAACTCATACAATGTGTTACTCTAATTCATGAACTGCGTTACTTTAACTCATATAACGTGTTACTTTAATTCATGAACAACTGTGTTAATTTAACTCATAAAATTTGTTACGTTGTATAATATTCTCCTGCAAAAACTATTACTATAACTCATACATTGTGTTACTCTGATTCATGAACTGCGTTACTTTAACTCATAAAATCTATTATGTTGCATAATAATCTTTTGCAAAAACAAGACTTTCAATCAACCAAAAGAATAATGTATGTTTCTATTAAGGATACTCCAAAACAAAAATTATAAAACTCCATTATAATTCCAATGTTTCACACCTGTAACTATAAGAACTTGTTATTTGAATCAAATTATAATCATAAACTGTGTTACTGTAACTTATTAAAACTGTGTTACTGTAACTCATTAAGTATGTTACTCTAACGCATAATGTATGTTATTCTAACTCATTTTACTTCATTCAAGGATGTTACTCTAACGAATAATGTATGTTACTCTAACAATATATTGTCCTACTTAGAATTGTGCTTCTTCATCATCTTCTTCTTCTCCTGATTCTTTTTCATCGTCAGACGATGATTTACATGACGTTTTGTTCTTTTTCTCATCTACATCTTTGAAGATATGTCCTATGTATGGAGAAATTCTCACCCACATCCCTTCATCATTCATGTGCTTTTGCGTCTACTGAAAAAACAATAATAGTGCCAATAAACGTGGCGAAAAAAAACAATCAAAACTTAAAATATGGATTAAAATAAAAGATAGCAAGAATTAAAGTAACAGATTAAGTGCATTGAAGTAACATTGAATTAAATTAACAGATGATGCTTATATACCAGGTATAAAGTAACAGAGATCAGACATTAAAGTAACAGATAATGTGAATTAAAGTAACAGATAATGTTCATTAAAATAACACCAGATATAGGTTAGTGCAAAAAATACATATAATGATAAAAAATGAGAGTATGACGCAGTATCTTACTCTTTGATATTGTTTCCTATTTTGAAGTCATCATGTCCCATAATTATAGGAAGCAATATTATTTTTTTTATATGGCGTTACTCTTTGATATTGTTTCCTATTTTGGTGGCAATCACGTCCCATTATTATAGGAAACAATATTTTTTTTAATTTTTTTTAATATGGCAGTTTCCTAAATTCTTAGGACACTCCAATGCACTACAATAACAGATGAAACGAACTAAAGTAACGACTGGAGTGTATTAAAGTAACACGACATATAAAGTAACGATTATTTTTGTCACTCTAATGCATTAGAGTAACAGATGAAAAGAACTAAAGTAACATATGAAGTGCGTTAAATTAACATTAGATTCAATTAACATTATGTGCATTAAAATAACATAGGTTAACCATTAAAATAACAGATTGTGTATATTAAAGTAACAAAGTATATTTGTTTGTGCGTAAAATTCATATAATGATTAGACCTTTAATAATATGCAGTTTCCATACTGTAAACTTTAAAATCTAATAATATGGAGCATCTTAATGACGTGTTTTCAGTATAAATTAGAAACCAAATACTCACCGTTTGTGTATTCGACAATTTGCATATCCGCCATCGAATGAGAAATTTCAGCGTCGCGAGGAAGAAGATAAATGATTGAACGTAAGTTGCAACCGCACGAAGAAGAAGATGAATGATTGAACGTGATAAAATGAAATGAATAAAATTAACAAAAAATCTGTAAGCAATATCGAAAACTCACCATTGTTGTACTCTACGTTTTGCTTATCAACAGTTGATGAAGATGTCGCGATCATTGAATCCATAGAACGGGATGTCGAGCACAGATTGATGGGAGCATTTTTTTAGGTTTGATGATGATGAACGTAATAATGTGAATGAATGAACTGAATTACTGATTCCTAAAATTATGAGAGTTATTTTAGGAAGCATTATCTCTCTCTCTCTCTTTTTAATGCAAATCTTAGAACAAATCTTGTCCATCTATCCATCTCTCATCCAATGGATGGGATAAAGACTTAGGGACTCAATATATGAGAGGGACTCATAAGAACCCATCTATATATATATATATAGTAAGGCTCTTATGAGTCCTTTTGTAACACCCCCATTTACCCAGGAGCCTTACCAGACATTCCCAAGTAACTAAGGATGTTACCATCTCGGTTTGCCGAGGTAGTAGCTCATTACAATACAATATGGAATACCAAACCGGCCACAAGATTTAAACAATTACAACCCATTAACTATTAACTCTGGTTACACAGCGGAAGTTATACAATCTATTTAAAAACGGGAATGCCTATGCATTCACCCGTGCTACGTCTGGACTCATAAGTTGCGCTCACCCCAATCCCGTACATGTATCCCAGCATCCAAACACATCACGATATACATAACCTGCATAATAGACTGCTCCCCAATTGATCGGAAACGTCAATCAGATCATCACAGACACATCAGACATACACACAAGGTCAGCTTACGATAACATTAAATAAATAACATTAGTATAACCAACATCACAAACATCAGTATCAGTATCATCATCATCATAATCATTCCCTTATCTATCGCGACCGCAGTCACGCCCCGTCAGTCCGAGTGTGCACACCCCTCCTAAGCTCTCCTAGGAGGAAATATCAGGGAAGGTCCCGAGATCAACCGGGCCTAGCTAGTCCTAGCTAGCTTCTCTCAATCGGCACACAGCCGCAATATCAATAGGCACACAGCCTCAATATCAATATAGGCACACAGCCTCAATCTCAATAGGCACACAGCCGCAATCTCAATATAACCATTATACCATTACATATCATACAAAATGCATACATACAACGTAAACTGAGTAAGGATAACCTTACCTAGTTAGCAGGTCAGCACCGCGTCGGTAATACAATTCATCACGGAGATTCTAAGAAGTCCGATCCTAGTGAAATATTATATATTTAAATTAATATCATTTCTAGCGTAATTAATTTATAAAATAAATCGACACTGTTCTAACTAAATCATAAGATGAGACCGACCCAACCTTATTAGATTATAGAAACGAAACGGACTCGACCTAGTTAGTTTATAAAACGAGACCTACTCAAACTATTTAAATTATATAAAAAGAAGACGGGCCAGAGCAACAACGTTTGTGACCTCTTGCTAACATCAGCTAATACCATCCCCAACCCCAAACCACAACTCAAACAGATCGAGAATAACAACTCGCACGACCACGCCATAACTCCGACAACGACATTGGCACCAACCCGACAACAACAGAAATATGACAACCTGACAATAACAATCTCACGACAACAACACTACGTTGACCACGCATAACCGTACGCCGACGACCACAACAATACACTCCGCCAATCGCATATAACACCTAATATCAATCCAAAACCGACACGACCATGAACCCTAATCTCACCCATGACAAAACTCGTGCATTATAGGAATTATATAACGATAAACCAACCTGACAAAACACGTAAAACAGAAAGTGAAGGTGCTTACGAATACGACAAGGAACTATAGAGGCCGCGAGCAAGGGATATCGGAACAGGGGAACGATGACGGCCTATGATTGATTCAAGCGTGATGAGGAAACTGGTGGTGTACGTGCAAGAAAAGAAGGCGAATGGGTGGTGTATCTTTGAACAGGGATGGTGCGTAAGAAGAACGAAAGAAGGCGGTTGCAGGGTATGCGGTAGAAAGTAAGTAAAATAAGAGAAAAAAGAGGAGTGTGCGTGATTTGAATAGAGTAAAGGGGTGTGAGTCATGTAAATGGATTTGGGTTTTACAAGTAGTACTAGGCTATCACTTTAATAATAGGATATTAAGTTAGTACTATTAAATTTATATTAGGGGTAACTTACAGTGTTAGGTTATGGAATACAAGTATTATAAATGGGTTAAAAGTAACGGGGTCATCAAACAATAATATATATTACTATCTATAGAAGAAACCCGGGATAACACAAAATACGAGTATCAAAATAGGGTTATTACACCTTTACTCTAGATGAGTTCCTAAGTCCTCATCCCATCCATTGGATGGGATGAGGATGGATGGACAAGATGCATCCTAGTATTTGCATTAAAAAAAAAAGATTTACGTTCCTAAAATAGCTCCCATGAATTTAGGAAACAATAACTCCCTTGATCACGTTCATTCATCATTCACGTTCATTCAAACCTTAAAAAAAACCTTTCTTCGTCACGTTCATTCATTCATTCAATCAATCAATTCTGTGCTCGAAATTCCGTTATAATGGATTCAATGACCGCATCATCTTCTTCAACTGTTGATAAGCAATTGATCGAGTATAACAATGGTGAGTTTCAATATTTCTTTCACGTTTTGATTCAATTTTTATCCATGGATACATCGTGCGTCAATTTGCGTTCTTTTTTTACGTCAATTTTCATGTTGATATTGCTTTCATTGTCATTTCATTCATCATAGTTTCGTATCAATGGTTAATTGCTCTCTCGATCTTTATAGATTCTAGGGTTTTATGTTTGTTATTTAGATTTTTCATTATATCCACTGATACTATTGTTTTGATTTCTATTAACGCAGAAACGTCGTTGAAGTAACATACCTTCTGAGTTAAAGTAACACTTAATTGCAATAACAGTAACACAAATGAACGTTGAGAAAAAGGTTTTGATGATGATGTTAAAGTAACATACTATACTCGTTAGAGTAACACAACTTAGGAATTGAAGTAACACATTATTTGCATGGGTGTAACGCTGTTCAACACTAGTAGAAAAAAGTGGATTTGCGGCTCCATAAAATCTCGCATTTGAGGCATTTTTCCTGAAGCCTCATATGGCGGGGCCGCACATAGGAAATTGTGTTGCAGCGTTTTTTAGACGCCTCCAGTAAATGAGTATTTGCGGCGTCATTTCTGAAAAAAGCCGCAAATAGGGCGGACTATTAGCGGCGTCTCCTCTGAAAAATGCCTCAAATAGTCACTTATATTTTAAATAGTGTGTATTTTAAATCAAAAAAAAATTATTTAGCATTTTTGACGACAACCTCTTACATTTCAATAAAACCAAATATGCTTCTTACATTATTCAAAATAATATTATACATTTCTAACATTACAAATCCTTCTTAAGGTTAGAATGCATAATATTTTACAAGTCTAAAAAGTGGCTCGGATACATTTCTAACATCAAACAAATCAAAATCCTAGAATCTTCTAATTAGCTAGTCTACTTAACATACTACAACGCTTCGTAAAGTATGTAGCCCCACTTGTTCCATAAATCTTTCATCTCATCTTCACCGTGGTTGTAGGCTGCTCTTCTGTGAGATCCAAACTTTAAAAAATACACAAGATCGACAAATTATCATTCTGTAGAACTTTAAAACAACAAAAAAATGGAGGAAATAAAATACAATTTTATGGTTCACCAACGGGCAGGTAATTCAGTATATTCAAGATTATACAATACCAAGCCCCCGAAGGAATCCTGGCAAAATAAATGCCCCAATATTGATTCCTGACCACCTTCTCCCTTAAATTACCATACAAACCCTTAAAATCGGGTCTAGACTATCGAAATCTAAATTGACTTTAGATTATCAAAGTATTTTCATCAAACATGGGTAATGAAAAATGAAGTAAAATTAGAAATTATTACCTAAGGCCGGGTTAGAGAGCTCATAAGTGGGTCAAGATGTCCACCTCCTGCATTAAAAGACGATTTTGATGCAACGGTAGATAATTCCAAGTGATACGGGTTCATTATTACCCCATGCACGACTTATTTTGATTGTGTTTAATGCTTAAAGATAATCATAGAGGCCCACGTTGGACAGTTATATCACCTGCAACCAAGAACAATAGTACACCAGTCATTAAAGACTAAAAACAACAGCGGTAGCAGTACCACCAACAGTAGTAGACGCACCACTAGGAAACAACACACAACAATTCATAATTAACAACATTAATAAGATTCAAGAACGAGAAACGATTTGAATAATAGTAGCATAAAAAAAGAACAAATTAGAAGAAATAATTGAAACCTTATCAAAAACACAAAAAAGATTTTAAAAATTAACACCAGATCAAAATAAGTTCCTCCAGAATCCACAAAAAGTGACGATGAAAGAAGCTGAGTTATAATCCAAGGGTTGTAGTGAATTGAAGAAACTCTGCATCCGAGACAATGAGAGAAGGGAGATGATCGATAGCCGGCCAATGATTGACAACGAGCAAGGTTCTTGCAGAATCCCGCTCTTATCGATGCTTTTCTTGTCACTGTGATTGATAGAAAGGAGTGGAGTGGGGTTACGCTTCTGGAATATGATCAATGTCGCGGGAGGTTGATAACCAGGTTCCATTGACGTGCGTGTTTGTCAACGGTAAAAAATTCGGATTCTGAACATGATTCATTTGAGACAGGAATTACAAGATATCGGGGTTTCTTACGTTTTTAATCGCGTCAAGTTCATAAAGTAGAGCATGGTCTAACTGCCATCACTTAATCCATCCCTACATTGGACATACATGTCAGCTTATCTGAATTAGCAACGATTCCCTTCTTTGGTTTCAATGAGCATAGAGTGGTTGGAGTAAGAAAACAATTTACTAAAAAACGCAAAACACAGTTACACGTGTACACTCCAGTAAAAGAGTATGAACCGACCTTAGTAGAAATTAGAGATGTCTTTAGGGTACAAAGTACAAACCCACGGACCAGGAAGAACTCGAGCCTGAACAATGATCAACTTGTTGTACTCTGTATATGCTTACGCCAAATTCTCTCATATGGGAATCTTGGTTGTATTTATTCTTGTGAACTGTCTGAAATGTAAAGTAAGATGGGATCATGGTTACAGTTGGATATAAATCAATTTGATGCATTTTTTCTGAATGGTGGCTTATAAATGTACATATATAGTTTTATATGTAAATTCAGCTACATATATGTGTACTTGGGAGACTAGGAAAGACCTGCAAGATGTCAGCTTCTTGCTCGAATGGCTATTTACACGTGACGTTGATGGACCGATTCTTGCACTCTGTAAGAAAAATACGCAATGAACATCATTGCTGACACATGGAGGGAGTAAAATATAGAACGATGAACATCTTATCTAACAAGCCGTTTCCTGAATCAGGTATCTGCATCTCACTTAGAGCTGCTACTCAAATCTAATCCTTGACGTTGCTTATTACTCCTAGTGCGTGCTACTATTAATTCATTAATCAATCAAATTTTAAAGCAAGAAGCAGTTGACCAGTCAGTAGTTAGGACCAAAAACACCACCTGAAATACAACTCCGAAAGATCCATGTCCAACAACTCGCTCTGCCATGTAGATAATAGTCTGAAATTATGTCCACAAACGTTGTTAATACTTGCCTTTGTTCAGTGAAATGAGTCATCAATATTTTTTTAACATCCTAACTATGTTGTTTACCTGCTTTGGCTGTCCATTGTTGCCACTAATTGTGGTCACTGTTATATGCTCGGTCTCCGTACCATTACCATTAACAACTGTTGTTTCCATATCTTGAGAATCGTGATGGGTTGACAAACAAACATCAACAGAAAGCTATAAGTGAACAGAATAGGCAAATCATAAAAATCAAGGATCATTCACCTTATCATCCCTAATTTTCAGCCCATTCATTTCATCAGGAAGCCTATCCACACCATGGCCAGTAGATTCCCTCATACCAGACACAGGTGCCACCCCTACAGAAGCCATTTGTTGAAGATTTTCTTCTAACTCGATCAATTCAGTCACTCAGTCATCTAATGGAACCAATAAGAAAACGCATTATCAGGACAAACACAACTTAAAAATTACAGTCGGCCTCTAAGAACCGTCAAACAGATGAGCATGAGTGTTCCTTTTATCCTCAAAAAAAACTCTGACATAATCGAATGCTGATGCATAAGTTTAATAGATTATGACCTCATAGTTTCTACCATTCCAGGAAAATACGCTCACAAAAAAGGTGGGAGAGGAGGTGTTTGGATTTGAACAGTAGGGGCATACACAAATCATTTCCCCTCAAGCTTTAATACATTCACCATAAAGCCAAGCAAGTTTACTCATAATAAAAAATTTCAACACTTGTGAGTTCTGAGATCTATAATTATCATACAAAAAAGAAAGTAGAACCCCAACAGCTCAAAAAGCAAGATTGATCTAACTAAGAGCTAATCATAGCCAAATATCAAGCTAAAATACAAATTGATAAGTATACATGCACATCGATATACTGTATAATCCCACTTCAAATGCAAAACTCCGTACTATACCAACTAAATATGTTACAAGCCCACATCCTTAATTAACTTCACTCTCAGATAACATACCCAACATGGTTTTCTTCAACACAATGTTTTCAGCAAGCATATTCTAAAAAAGAATCTACGTAATCGGCCAACAAGTTACCAAAACCAATCAGATATATTTGTCATTTCATCGATGCACACATGAGGTGTAACGATAAACATGATAACCATACAATGTCAACTAAAAACTCATGATGCATCCTGAGTATAAAGAAGCTACCTTATACACAAGCCTACTCAGTTCTGATGATTAATTACTCATCGATTAATTTTCTATTAGATGAGTACAAAACTCTACCACAGATAAAAAAGAATGGATTTTTTTATGAAATGATAGTAAACTATGTTGAAATGGACTACGTGCCCTAAGATTGTACTAAATTCACAACTTAGACCTGAAAAGAACGCGACGAAAGTATGGTTATGCAATACATATAGGATGAAGAAATACAACAAAAGCAGAAGCTTGGAAGAGAAAAGTGGATGAGAATGACTAACCTCAGTAAGCAAAGACACTAAAATGGTCGAATCTTAACACACCATAATAAGTAAACAACGGAATAATAATAAATTAGAACTATGTCACCAGATGGATTCCATCGGTATCCATGACAATCAAGAAGTCTGCGTAGTAACCAATTTCATAAGGGACAAAAGAATTTACCTCGTAAAGAGGGGATTGTAAAGAAGATACTAACTTAGGAGTTTCCTATTAAGACTTCTTTGGCAATGTATGAGTATGTAATATATTACCCCAGTGACTTAATAAAGATACACTATGAAGGATGCAAGGGAAAATGAAAGAAAATACTCCTAAAGATTGACGACAAAAAATTAATCTTTATCTTTATTTAGATATAAAATTAATGTTTTTCCGCTTCTTGGGTTAGAGCTGTTTGTTTCTATTTTTAAGTTTTATTCACTCATCATGGCTCCTTCAGGTTGTCGAAAGAATTAAAAGTGTTAAGCACATATAACATCATCACTTTAGTGTCTTCAAGACATTACCTATAAGGCTATAACTCTATAAGTCTGACAATTTATGAGGCATACTAAAGGGCTATTTAGAACGACTTGTATAAGTCATTCACAAAACTAAAGACAAAGTAAATTGCCCATGTAAGAAATGAATTTACCATATATATCAGACCAGCAAAGAGGAAATTTAAGAGTGCACAGAATAGCTAGTCTTTACATAAACTTAAAAGACAGTACACAAAATGACTACAAACTGACATAAACATGTCCCATTTATCTGAACAGGATAATATTGATTAAAGTTTCAATCTTTCTCGAGTACTCGACACATTAAAGTTTCGACCTTTTCAAAGTAATTAGCAACAAAACACTATCAAATTGTCATAAACTCTAAGTTACAATTCGTTTTTCAGCTTGGAGCAAATTTAAAACCCAAAATGAGTAAAAGAAACCCTAAATTAGTGACAAAAAACTGGTAAATCTCAAGTCTATCAAATAATTAATAACATAAGGAAGAAAATCAATTGGAACGAATAAAGTTTCAATCTTGCCAGATTAACGAGTAAAGCAACAACCCTGAAATTAAGTTAGGGTGAATTGAGATGAAGGAGAAAATACCTGAGACAGGAACATCTACATTAATGGCGTCATTTGGGTGGGGATTAGGAAGGAGAACCGCGAATGATGAGCAACACAGACGGAACGGAACAGCCGCCGAAAGGAGAAGCCTACAGGCGGAACTGAGATGATCGAAGGACGAACTGAACAGCAGAAGGAGGCGGAAGGAAAAGCGATGGATCTAGGGTTTGTAATGGCTGGAAAGTGTTTCAGTTTTGGAGATTGACATGGAGTATTCTGATGCACGAAGAAGGAGATGGGAGGTGTTTGGGTTTGGCTGAAAAATTGATTAATTAATTAGAATAATAAGAATGGGTGAGGCGTCATTTCGTGAGGATAGACGCCGCACCATGCCTTTTATTATTTATATTTTAAAGAACACTCCTTAAGTAATTTTACTACAAAAAAAAGGAAATTAATTGCAACTATTTACCTAAAACGCCTCAAATAAGGAGCTGCAATTTGACCTTTTTCTACTAGTGCAATTTTGTGCAGGTGGTATTGGCAAAGATGCAAACGCACGGGACAACACCGGAAAAGGTGGAATTTTATTCATTTGATTAATCATGGATTAATAACAATGGTTCATTGCTCTCGTTTTAGTATAGATTTCAGGTTTAGCGTATTCTTCACTGATATTATTATTTTGTTTTATGTTGAAGCGGATGAGGAAACTGAAGAAGACATTGATTTTATTGTTTCGTTTTATGTTGACGAAGATGAGGAAACTGAAGAAGACACTGAGGAAGATGAGGAGGAGGAACAAGTGTTTTGAGAATACTTGTGTTTTTGGTCATTCTAAGAATATTATTTTTTTTGGTTTACAAGAATAACTGATTTTGTACACATTTTGTACACATAACGCTGTGCTACGTTGCAATTAACTCTATATTTTATTTAATACATGTGTATTTGGTTAGAGTAACATCTCATATCTATTGGAGTAACACCTTTCTTGAGTTACAGTAACAGACATAATCCATGAAAGTAACTGAGCACATCAGCGTTGTTTAAACAAATGATTACCAAAGTAACTGAGGATAACTTGGATTAGAACCATTCATTAGGAAATTAACAATTTTCGTTCTTTAAAGAATGAACCATATATAATGCATCAGAGTGATTGATGATAATATCAATGAAAGTGATTATGAGACCACACCATTAATATCAATGAAACTTAATCATGAGACGTAGAATAACATCATTAATCAATTAGAGTAACATCATTTGATCATTAAAGTAACAGTTATAATGCGTCAGTGTAATACACTGATTATGAGACCACATTTGTATCTTGGGTAAACTCCATTCATTCCCATAGTAACATCAGTCGTTACTTAGAGTAACAGGTAGAGTCAATCACTGTAACAAAATGAACAAATTCACAACCAGAAGAAGAAGGTGACATAATTCATAATATTTCATAATCAGAAGAAGGTGACATAATTCATTAGACACATCATTTTTTCCGACCCTTTGTTGGCATGGTCTTGGGACCATCGATGATCTTTTGTCTCGCGTCCACACACTTGTCTACGTTTTCCAACAAGCGCGACCGCACCCTGTTCTTGTCTGCCAATACGAATATGAAGATTATCTTTGCTTGAGTTGAAGATGAAGTTGAAGATGAAGGTGAAGGGTTTTTGTTAGGCGGATGTGTTTGAATGAAAAAATTGAATGTGATGAAAGAGAACGTGTTTTCACTTGGAGGTAATTAAGGGAGGAGAGAGGATTTTATTATTTTTTTTTTCAAGATATGGTAGTTATTACTTTAATTACAACACTCAATCACCACTATCCATCCCTTTTAGATCAATGGCTCTAAATAGGACTTATGGACTCATAAAAAAAAAGGGACTCACTTGATCTTCACTATATATATATATATATATATATATATATATAGATAGATAGATAGATAGGTTCTTATGAGTCCCTCATAAGTATTGAGTCCCTAAGTCCCCATCTCATCCGTTGGATGAGAGATGGATCAAGGGACGAGATAAATCACTATTTTAATAAAAAAAAAAATAATAATAAGAAGATACTGCATCCAACAAAATAAGAAGGTGAATATATTTCATTAACCTAACATTCTCGTTCATTCAATCATTCATTCTCTCATTCATCAATTCTGTTTCCATCACTTTCTTCTTCATCGTTCTCTCGCTCATTCAATCATTCATTCTTCAAAATCACATTCAGTCAGTCATCGTCTTCATCGCGCCGCTGCCATTTATTTCAAAACCACACAATCAAGAACACATTCAGTCAATAATCGTCTTCATCGTGCTGCTGCATAATACGTTCGATCAATCCGGTTTCTACTTTTCATTCAATGGCTGATATGCAAATCGTGGAAAAAACAAACGGTGAGTATATATATTGTAGTTTATACTTGAAAGGACATTGAGTCATTAAGATGGTACTAAATTATTAGTTTCTACTTTTCTACGTTGAACTGCATATTAAATTATAAAGATATTGGGTTATTTTAGTTCACATACTGTGTTACTTTAGTGTAGAGTGTCTGTTATTTTAATGACAAACTTCTATTACTTTTATGGTCTGTTACTTTAATTCATCGAAGTTGTTACTTTAGTTCTTAACGTCTGTTATTGTAACGCAGTAGTGAGTCATGTGAATATGTGAAACCGCCATATTTAAGTAATAATAAAAAAAGATATTGTTTCCTATAATGGTGGGACGTGATTGCCAACAAAATAGGAAACAAATAAAAAGAGTAACTGCCCTAAGATTTGCATTAAAAAAAAGAAAAAAGAAAAAAAAGGAGAGATATTGTTTCCTAAAATAACTCTCATAATTTTAGGAAACAGTAAATCACTTTATTCATTCATTCACATTACTACGTTCATCATATGATGACGTATATGCAAATCGTCGAATACACAAACGGTGAGTATTTGGTTTCTAATTTATACTGAAAACGCGTCATTAGGATGCTCCATATTATTAGATTTTAAAGTTTACAGTATGGAAACTGCATATTATTGAAGGTCTAATCATTATATGAATTTTACGCACGAACAAATATATGGAGTTATTGTAATGCACATACTGTGTTACTTTAATATACACAATCTGTTATTTTAATGGCTAACCCATGTTATTTTAATGGACATAATGTTAATTGAATCTAATGTTACTTTAACGCACTTCATCTGTTACTTTAGTTCTTTTCATCGGTTACTGTAATGCATTGAAGTGACAAAAAAGATTTAGAATACCGCCATATATAAAAAAAAAAAAAAAAAAGAAAGATATTGTTTCCTATAATTATGGGACATGATTGACTTCAAAATAGGAAACAATATCAAAGAGTATCGCTCTCATTCAAAGATAGATACTGCGTACTCTCATTTTTTATCATTATATGAATTTTTTGCACTAACTTGTACCTGGTGTTATTTTAATGAACAGTATCTGTTACTTTAATTCACACTATCTGTTACTTTAATGTCTGACCTCTGTTACTTTATACCTGGTGTAGGGATGCGAGTGAGAGTTTCCTCCATACATAGGGCAGATCTTCAAGGACGTTGATGAGTCAGTAAACTTCTATAAAATCTACGCATTGGCTTGTGGATTTGATGTGAGGAGGTCCACAACAAAAAGATGGCGCGGTGGTTAGATTAAATCAAAACTTCTGACGATGATGATAAAGAAGAGCACAAGGAGGATGAAGAAGCAGAATTCTAAGTAGGACAGTATATTGTTAGAGTAACATACCTTATTCGTTAGAGTAACATACTTAATGCGTTACAATAACACAAATTATGAGTAATAGATGTGAAACATTGGAATTGTAATGAAGTTGATTCAGTTGGAACTCTTGTATCAATTTTTGTTTTGGAATATCCTTAATAAAAACAAACATTATTCTTTTGGTTAATTGGAACGACTCATGTGTATGCAAGAGACTATTATGCAACGAAACATATTTTACGAGTTAGAGTAACACAGTTCATGAATTACAGTAACACATTGTATGAGTCAAAGTAACACAATCTATAAGTTAAAATAAACAGCGTCAAAACGGAGAGTAAGTTATGCGGGAGGATTTGTGAATTGAAAAAAATTAATTTTGAATAAATGTGTTGGGTGAGAGAAAGAAGATCAGTGAATAAAAGAATTAATAGGAGAGAAGATTTGAGTATATAATTGGAGAGGAGAGAGAAAAAATGAAATATTTACAAGATTTTGTTAGTTATTTCCTTAATTGACAAAACGAATCTTGACCATTAATCTGTAATTAAATCAAAGGCTAAGATGAGGACTCACGGACTCAAAATATATAAGTGGACTCACCTGATCCCACCTCTATATATATATATATAACCCAGTTAGATGCACATTACACTCTATTAGATCATCTTAATACTATCTTTATCATCCATTAGAATAGCTTAGATAGAAAGCTAGTAGCTTCATCTTATTTTATGCAATCTTCATCTTTCTTCATTGTTATTTTTCCTCCATTGATGGTATATTTCTCTTCTTCTCCCTCATCTCTAGATTAGATTTAATATTGCTCTTTCATTATTGCACCATTTTCATTGGTTTTACTTGCATCGTTTTTAGATCGCCTCGTAGTTTCTTTTATTGATCGCAATTTTCTTCATTGTCTTGTTGTTATTTTCTCTAGTTTTAGTCACTATGCATGTTATTGTTATTTTCGCTATTGTTAATGTTTTTGTAGTTTCCATCATGAGTTGTGAGTAGTTTCCTTGTTAGGGGGTTAAGGGAGGAAGATCTTGGGTAATATGAATTAAGGAATTGTGGTTTGGTTTCAAGTTTGTTGATTTGATCGTGTTTGAGGTTATTGTGTCTTTGTGACTTAGATCGGCCGGTTAAATCGACCTTGACTCACTCCTATCAATATGGGGAAACTCGGAGTAGGAGTTATCTTGACTTGAGACTTACCCTTTTTCGCCGCGAAAGCGGGATCTAGATAAGTTGGGTGAAGAAATCGAAAGGTGGCATTCTCCTTATATCAAATTTGTGACCGACCCATAATCTCGAGACTCATAGAACCCAATTTCGATTCCCGAATCCCCCTAACATCTTTTCCTTATTGATTATATTTCGTTATTTATCGCATTATTAGTATAGACTCGACTCGAAACCCCCAATTAGACCCCAAACGCATCGCTCTTACTCGATTATCTCACCGCCACCCCTGTGGACCGACCTCGACTTACCACGACTACATTTATTTGTTTTTGTGTTATTTGCGAGTCATATAAATATTGTTTGACCTCCTATCCATCGTTAACGACCGATCCTAAATCGGGTCGCGTCAGTATCATGTGTGATTTGTCAAACTTATAATAATAGCAACAACAACAACAACAATAATAATGGGGCATGCTGGATTGGGTTGTCTTGACGTGGCTTCTTTGGATCGCTTGCTGTCTTTGGGGTGCGCACTGTGAAATATATCCCTCCAAGATGTCATCTTGGGTTTTCTAGGGTCTTCAAGGGGCCCCTCGATGCGGTGGCTAACTCCCCTTGTGATCTTTCAAGCTGAGTTAGCTTGCTTATTTTGCCTCTCTGTATACTTAAGACGTTTTCCTCCGGAAGTAACCTTGAGTGCAGAGTTGTTCTGAAGCCCCAGTGTTAGGAGGAGTGTATTAACTGCGCCACTCATACTTGGGGTGCTCTTGGTGGTATTGCTCTGCTTCTACAAGAGACTTTAGCTGAGGAGCGAGGGTCCTTCTTTTCACTTAGAGGAGGACCTTGACTCTAGTGAGGTTAACTTTCGACAGTGTCGGCGGAAGATTTGTGATGGTCATTATGCTGCCGCTGTCCGGGTGCTTTCTTCGTCTAGCGTTGATCCTTACACGGCCGATGCTCTGCAGGCTTTGCAAGATAAACACCCCACTGTTCCGCCCCCTTCCTTGTCGCCTTTGCCTGCTGCTCACCCTCAACTCATCGCGTCGGCGACCGTTGTGTTGGATATGATCAGGAGTTTTCCGCGTGGCACTTCTTATGGGCAAGACGGTTTTCGTGCCCAACATCTTTTGGATTATTTGAGCGGAGCCGCAGTTGCTGTCTCAGATGATTTGATCACCTCTATCACTAAGGTGGTTAATCTTTTTCTTGAGGGCAGATGCTCGCAGGTTCTCGGTGAGTACATCAATAGTGCTCCGCTCACCCCGCTTGTTAAACCAGGTGATGGGATTCGTCCTATTGGTTTAGGCGCGGTTTGGAGACGCCTTGTTGACGTCTGTCAAATTTGGACCATTGTCCCTTCCATTTAGACCCGTTTTTCCTCCGTTTTGCGAGACTAGAGTGCGATTATCGCCTTATTCTTAGTCTTTCTCGCATTAGCGTCTCTCTTTTACATTTCACGTGAGTTTGGTAGTTTTTCTATCTATTTTGATAGGATTCTTAACCAAAGACTTGTCCGAGCTTCTACAAGCACGAGAAAGGGGAATACCGTCCGAAGTGCAACGCACAAACTAAAAGTTCAAGTAATCCAGTCAAAACGGCAAAGAAAGACACCAGAAAAGAGGTCAGAAATCCACTGGGTGAAGTTTCACCCGATGAGATACCATCGGGTGAAGTTTCGCCCGACGACATTTCTACCTCCCCGAATGTAACACCCGCTATTTATTCTTTCCGTTAGGACTCCGTCTTAACTCTGTCACTTTTCGGCCTCATATTTCATCATTTTACTAAGCTCGATTTTAATTTTTGAGTTTAATGATTCTTACTTTAATTTTAAAGATTCTAATTCTTTTTAAATCCATTTATTTCGTTTTCTTCGTAAACTAATTAATTCTATTTCTCTTCGAATTGACGTTTTTAAACTCGGATTTAAGTTATTCCTTTTCCTAAAAATGTTTGAATACGTTTATATAATATTTTCAACTAGTAAATATTTTTATTTACAAAAATTCAGTCGTTAATGATTTTATTACGAAGTTTCGCGAATAATTATTTTCTTACGCGAGGTTTACTCGAATTACTTTGAAATGCTTTTAACTATTTTAGATTATACTTTTTATCAACTTATAAATTATTTGAGATCATTTCCTCACATATTGGACCGACAAAGCTTCTTGTCACAATTTAACTACGTTTTATTAATACGTTTCATTTTATCACGTTAAAACGTAAACGTAAGATTATTTCTTTTCATTCATTGATGCATTACTATCAAAACTCTTCATACTCTCCCTCACTTATTTTGGCCGGCTGTTTTGTGGCTAATCTCACCTAGTTTTCATCTACATTTTAATGTCATTCATTCTTGCATAAACCATCCTTCTTCTTTCATTCATTCTTTTCATAAAAAATATTACAACATCTTTTTCCTTCTTCATTTCTGGCCATGACACTCCTCTCCCCTCCTAGGCTGACTTTTGCTTAATTTGAGCCTCGATCGCATCATTTTTATCGTCAAAATAATCCTCTTTCCGATCCCTTCGTTAAGGTAATAAACGATGTTGTTTTCGATCGTTATTTACCTTGATTTTGTTAGTTTTTCTCATGGTATTTTTCTGCCATGATTTTCGTGTTTGGTAGGATTTGTGGACGATCCCGAGGCCGACGAATATATAATCGATTCAGACTTGGAGTAGAGGTAACGTCGATGTTACTCAGTATTTCATGATTTTAATTGAGTATTTGCATGTATATATTTTTATGTTTTATTTTGGCAATATATGTATGTCATATAATCTGGAAAATTTTTAAAAGTTGAAAATTTGCATGTTTCGATATTTTTTATCGCTTTTACGAGATTAACGATTAAATTGTTAATTTAATTTGTAAAATCGTAATATTCGGCCTAAACATGTAATATATGTCTATATTCTTTAAAAATGATGTTTTTGATGATTTTTAACAATTTAGTATTGTTCTGATATTTTAAATATCGATTATTGAATTATTACCGTTATCAGACAAAAACGATTAAAAGCCGATTTTTAGTTCTAGTACTTAAACATTTTATTTTAATCTGATTTTTGACATGGTGAAACTTTCTGATGAAATAAAACTTTCTGAATTTTTTCATAATTTTTCGGAATTGTTAAGTGGATGAATTAATTAATCACTTTAAATCATCGTTTATCGTTAAAACCGTGTTTGTCGTTTAAATTCTCGATTTCTGGTCTTTGGTTTAAATCTGAAAAAAATTATGATTCTGATGATTTCATATTAAAATGTAATTTTATGATTTTTAGTGCCTTAATAAAATGTTAGGAACGATAAGTTTTATTAATGGAATCGTTAATTGTGAAAACGGGTTTTAAAGACGGTTTTGACGGAAGTTGGTAAATCTAAAACTTTCGAAAATCTGGAAAATTAGTATATTCTGGAAAATGATGATTTTTGGGTTTAGTAATAAATTTTTAGACATTAATACTTAAATCATTTTATAATTACTATTTTTATTAATCGTTATTGTCGAGATTGGACGATTAACGAGAAAACGCTTTAAAAACCGAGTTTTAGGATTCTGTAAAATTTTCTTTTCTGGACAGAATTTCCATAAATATATTTTAACTGTTTTACGTAATTTTTGTACTATTTATTAAAGTCTTTAATTAATCAGTATTGGTTTTTGGACAAATTGTGATTTATCGTTAAAATGATTCGTCTTACCTAAAAGAATTATTTTTCCAGCAATTTTGAAAGTATTTAAATCTGAAATTTAAGAGTTAAATCATCCCTTAACATACTCTAAATATATTTGTTGGTTTAATTAAATAAAGACGTTCAAATATTTAATTTGATATTTGCCGTAAAATCCTATTTATAATTTTATTGTCGAAACTAATAATAATTAGGGAATTTTAGCTTTATAACTTTTGAAAACACCCTAATTAGTAATATTAAAATGTTTAAGACATTTTTAATCATTTTATAACGCTTATACGATATTTTAATAATTTCATAAAATTTAAATGTTCACTTTGGTAATTAATATCGTTAAGGCCGAAAGTATTAGTTTTATAAATCTATATCGTTTACTAAAAATGTGGTATTAGTATGAACTAATATTTTCATTATTTTGATATAATGCTACTTTAGTAAAGTTTCTAAAAATAGATGTTTCCTAAAATAGAAAGTTCCCTCTTTTAGAATATAAATGTTTACTTCTTTTATCCTCATATTGTTTATAATGATTATATCTTTTGAATATCGATAATGGCTTGTTTTGGAGTTATGGAATAAGGACAAGTGTGGGTTTAGAGTAATATAGTCTGGGATGTACGTTTTTGCCATCAGCTATAAAGCCGGTGTGTCTATTTGGGACACATTTGGTCGTTGAACTGGGCGTAGTTTCGCCCAGGAGAGTGTATGTTTTGACCTTAAGCTAGATATCGCATCGTGTTAGTCGCCGTCAGCTGAACTAGACATATTTGTTGTCTTGGAGGGGTATGCACTACTTAAACCAGGACCTCGCTGCACGCAGTCCTGTTATAGTTGAGTTGCCTAGTTAGAGACTGGATTCTGTTATGAGTTAAGTCTACAGTTCTCGAAGCTAGTTTCTAGTATTATCCTAGTAAAAGTCTAGATTCTACATTAATCCTATCCATAACGCCATTTTGACTATTTTATTTGTTATCGATATAAATTGGTTTACAGGTTGGCAAATATTTTTATGTTTCTTCGGAAACCCATTTTAATATTTTGGTTTTGGCGCTGAAAGCTTATTTTAATATGCTGTTTTACTATTTTCCATTTTTAGTATTTTTCCTATATTAGTAATTACTATTTTAAAATCCTGTTATACGGCTGGGAAAACGTTGACGTTGCTCCTCACTGATTGTGGCTGTTATGCTTTTAACATGACAGGTATGCATGTTTCCGGGTGTGGGCTAGCGGGCAGACATGATCCCTGCTCGATTAATTTTAATAATTTTGTATTATGGATTGTTAAACCCCCTTTGTGGAATGTTTTCATTTTGGGCCAATTTATTTAAGGCCTAATGTTTGACTTTACCATTTAAATTTTTATCTAAACATAGTTACAGCTGTTATAATCCCGACTCTACAGTGTTTCCGCCACTGTATCGCCTTAGATTTTTCTAGGGGATTACACCGAAGATCTTCAGGAGACATTCACCACCGGGCGAAATGACCGGGTGAAACTTTCACCCATCGGGTGAAGTTTTGCCCGACGGTAAAAGAGCGCCAAAATGCAAAATCTGGAGATGAACTTCACCGGGTGAAAGAGTGCCAAAATGCATAAGCTCGTGAATGGCATTGTTCGTAGGGTGAAGTTTGATAAACGGCATTTTTGTGATTATTTTACCCACATTTATTTACTTATTCGGGTCGATTTTGTGTGCTTATTTGATATTATAGCTCAATATAGGTTTTTATACGATATTAAGTGTTAATTAGTCGTTTTAGTTATAATTATCGTAATAATTATTATTTCCCGAGAATTTGGTACTACTTTGTCTCGTGTGTATTTTTGTAGGTATCGTCTGAAGAAATGACCGAGTGAAGACGAGAAAAAACCGAGGAAAACCGGGTCAATGAACAAAGCGGGTCAAGCAAATTAAAGTCAAAGGCCTACTTGATCGGACTGCCTTGAATTGACGATATCTCACTCATACAACGTCGGAATTAAGTGATTGAAGATGCATTGGAAAGCTAAGTTTGAGACCTAGAACTTTGTAGAAGAGAGAAAGACTCAATTCTAATAGTTAGTGGGTCAAAAATGAGATACAAAACAGCAGCTATTAAATCAACATGAAGATGGACCAAATCACCAAATAGAAAGGGTGGGCTGACCCAATAAAAGAAAAAAAAAGAGGAGAGGAGTAGAGTTTCACGCAGCAGTGAGGGGACTGAGGAAAGGAATGGAGTTGGAGATTAAAAAAAGGAAAGGAGGAGTTGACAAAAAGGAGTGACGTAGGGTAGAGGAGGGGAGAGAATTAAAGGGGCTTAGGAGGAAGTAGAGGCAGCCGTAGGGTAGAATTTATAGAGCAGCAACTGAGTGTGCCGGACAGTAGATAGAGAAGAGGAGGCAATAGCTTAGTTTTTACACTTCTCTTCTCCATTTTTTCCATTTTAATTAGTCTTAATCTAGTTTAATTTAGATAGTATTGGTATTAATTACTTGGATTAATCTTCTACACTACATTTTCTCCATCATTTATACAATTCTCCATCTCAAGTTTGGTACAATTTCTTTTTTTTTTTCATTATTGTTCATCTTTATTGTTTATTTGTTTACGTTAATTTTATTGCTTAATTAGTTTAAAGTTTGCATCTTTATGAGTTATTCATGTTTATTATTATAACTAGAGTAGTGGGTAACTTAATTAGTTTACTTTTAATCATGTTTGAGTAGTTAATTTCTAGGGTCGGGGAAGACTCGGTTTGTCTCGATTGTGGGTTTTGTTGTGGGTTCATTATCTTGTCTATTATTGTTGGTGTTCTCTATTGATTGCGATTTTTGTATGATTTACTTGTCTTGGCCGCGATGGGTGAGTTATATTTCGTCGAGCTTTCTTTGGGGTGGGTCGACCTAGTAATAAGTGCGAGAGCCCGTTATTAGGACCGTCTCGGGTAGATAGAGACTCGAGAGAGACCCTTTATCTCCCTAATTATCGACCCTAATCGACTAGTTTGTGAACCCCGATAACTCCCTTGAGACTATCTCGTTGACCTTGACCCTAGTCCATTTTTATCGTATCTATTTCATTTATTTGTGTGACTCGTTTAGCTCGCTAGTTTAGAACCCTCTTTAAACCAAAACCTTTTCTTTTCTCGACTAAAACCTTAGCTAGACCGAGACCTTTATTTTGACTAGACCGTCCCTGTGGATTCGACCCGACTTACCCTCGATTACCCAAGTTTAGGATTAGTTGGTTTTTACTTTGATCGATCAGGATTCACGACAAATCCCCGTCCGTCAAATTTTCACGATATGAAGACTCATAGGACCAAAGTCTCACTAATGGAGCAAAATTGCATTTGGGCTTTAGTTTAAGTGATCCATTAAGGACTTTGTATATATATTTAACCCCAGATTTCCATTTCACATCTTAGATCGTCTATCCATTATCATCTTCTTTAGGCTTAGTTTATCATCTTCATAGTTTTAGAAGGCTCAATTAGTTAGCTCTTCATCTTTTGTAGTTTCCATCGAAAAACTCTAGAATTAGATCAAGATTACTCTTTTGATTTATGTTAATCCTTCACTTTGGCAATCAAGTTATTTCCATTATTGAAGATTTGGTTTTTATTGAAGATTAAAGGGGTTTTACAAGGGTTTAGTGACAAGACTCTCGTTGGGTGCCTTGAAGCTTATTATTATTATTATTATTGTTATTATTATTATTATTATTATCATCATCATCATCTTCTTCATCTTCCTCCCTTATGAATTTCTCCATTGTTGGTATCATCTTATTTTCTCTCTCCTCTATTTAGCTTCTTCTTCTTAAGTTTTCTCTCCATTCTATTGTATTGCTTTATTTATTTAGATTGTCTTGCCTTGTTAATTACTTCTTATTGGGGTGCGATTGCTAAGCCAGTGGTACAGTACTTTAAGAGAGGGTGGTTCTCCTTTATATTTGCTTCTAAAGAAGCCATGAATGAGGTCCTTGGAGAATGGGTGTATACACGCTAATACTGAAGGAATGGTCACCTACTTTCTCGAGTGAAATGGACAGGGTTGCAAACGTTCCAATCTGGATTCTATTTCTTGATCTTGATCCTTTTTTGTGGTCAGAAACTGTATTAGAGAAGATGGCCAGCAAGGTTGGTAAGCCTCTTTGAGCTGATTTGGCCACTACTACAAAAGATAACATCTCTTTCGCTAGAATTCTGATGGAAGCGGATGTGTCTAAGCCCCTCCCGGACACCATTGCGATCTCTACACCATACTGTGAGCATTCAGTTCAAAGGGTACAATACGAGTGGATTCCATATTACTGTAAATGTTGTGGTAAACTTGGGCATACCATCTCCTCTTGCAAAAGGGAGAGGAAGGTTGATGCTAAGGTTTTAGAGGTTGCACCTGAGCTGAAGGAACCTCTGGGTCAGGCTGTGGAAAAGAATAAGGATGTTATTTCAGAAAATGATTTACAGCTTTCTTCTCATAATTTTTCCTCTGTAAGAAACTCTGCTAAGAGAGCTTTTCCTAATGTTATAAGGGAGCCTATTGTTCTAGATAATGGTTTCCAAGTTCTAATGAATGATCAAGGAGAGTTCTCTGAGATTGGTGATGATTCTGTGGCTGCTTTTAGCGAGATTTTGGAGGAAATTGAGCCCCTCCCTCCTGATAAAAGTAATGAAGGTAGTTTTATGGAATGTTAGAGGTTTTAATGACCCAATAAAACATAGTGAAGTTCGTGATTTCCTTAATGTGAATAAGCCGGATGTCATGGCAATCCTTGAAACTCGAGTTAGAGAAAATAAGGCTTCCAAAATACTTAGAGGCAACTTTCCTGATTGGTTTACTATACATAATTATACTAGTCACAGTAATGGGAGAATTAGGATATTATTCAATCCTACCACTGTTTCTTTTGTGGTTTCTGGTATGTCTGCGCAACAGGTCACTGGTGTAGTGCAGCATTATCAATCAAATGCTAAGTTTCAACTGAGTGCAATATATGGGTTTAATAAGGGTTTGGAGAGACTTGAGCTTTCGAATGAACTTGAGGCTCTCACAACTTGTTTACTCTGGATAGCTCTTGGAGATTTTAATATAATAAGATGTCATGGAGAAAAGATTAGGGCTAATCCACCTGATTTTCAGGACATGTGGGAATTCAATCAGTGTCTATTGAAATGTAAACTGGATGATATGCAGAGTTCAGGAGGTAACCTAACTTGGACAAATAAAAGAGAATATGACTCTCGAATTTGGTCCAAGTTGGATAGGGTGGTGATTAATCCTGAATGGTCTCAAGTATTTCGAACTTCTTCTGCCATCTTTTGTGAGCAAGGAGTATCAGATCACTCACCTATTTTGGTGACTGTTTCTGCTGATTTGCCTAATAAAAAACGGTTTAGTTTTTTAAGCTGTTGGATTGAACATCCAAAATATCTGGAGACGATTAAGAATGCTTGGGATGTTAGAGTTGCAGGCTCTTCTATGTATAGGCTTTTCCAGAAACTGAAACAGGTCCGCTATGGGTTATCAAAGCTTCACCTTGACAAATACACTAATTTAGCCTTGCAAGTGTATGAGGCGAAGAAGCTTTATTAGCCTGTCAAAGGCAGATCTCAGGTGCGCTTCTCTTTGAGTAGCTGCAGGAACAAGAGAGAGTTCTACTTGATGCATACATTAAGCTTAAGAAGGTTGAATCAGTAATGCTTAAACAGAAGGCATAAATTAAACACATTCAAATGGTTGATTGCTCATCAAAATATTTCTATGCAAAGGTGGTTGAGAGGAGAAGTCAGCAGAATATAGGTGCAATTAAGGATGTGGATGGTATAAATAGAACTGGTTCCTCTGCAGTCTTTTAGGCCTTTCAGGGGTATTATACCAGGCTTCTTGGTAATGCTACGCTAACCAAGAGCATCAATATGGCTGCAAATGTGCTTCCTACAGAGGACATTATCTTCCTCAATGATGCTATAACTGTTGCTGAAATTAAAAGCGTGGTTTTAGCATGGATGACAACAGTAGTCCTGGCTTAGATGGATTTTCTGCTGGGTTCTTTAAATCTTCTTGGGGGATTATCAGTAGTGACTTCTGTGCTGTAGTTCTTAGCTTCTTTAAGAGTGGAAAAATGTCTAAACAAGCTAACACTACTCTTGTTTCCCTCATCCCTAAGAAGAATGGTGCAGGGTCTGTGGTGGATTATAGGCCGATTTCTTGTTGTACGGTCATGTATAAAACAATTGCTAAGATTCTTGCCAATAGATTGAAGAAAATTCTTCCCTCTCTTGTGGGAGATGAGCAGGCTGCATTTATCTCGGGTAGAAACTTATTTGATAATACCTTGTTGTTAGAAGCTTCGGTGAAGGGCTACAGTAGAAAGTTCTTAACCCCTCGGTGCGTTATTAAAGTCGACATCCGTAAGGCTTTTGACTCTCTCCAGTGGTCATTTATTCGTCAAATGCTTGAGATTATGGGTATTCCAAATCAGTTTATTACATGGATAATGGGTTGTATTCATAATCCTTGGTATACATTCAAAATTAATGGTGGAGTTTCCGGGTTTTTTCAAGGTAAGAGTGGAATCCGTCAAGGAGACCCCCTCTTACCATATATATTTGTGTTAAGTATGGAAATTCTCTCGAAGGGTTTACGAACTCTCTGCAAGATTCCTCAGGTTTCGCCCCATCCCAAATGTGGAAGGCTCAATTTGACTCATCTAACCTTTGCGGATGACCTAATGATTTTTGTGAGAGGTGATCTCCCTTCAGTTCTAAATTGTAAAAAGATTCTAGACTTGTTTGCTCAGATATCAGGGCTTGCAGCTAATGTTGAAAAAACCAACATATACTTTGGTGGAGTAGATCAGCATGTGCAGCAACTTATACTGGCTCAGACAGGGTTTGTTGCTGGTACATTACCGTTCAGATATTTAGGGATTCCGCTTTCAGGTTCTAGACTCAGTATTGATATGTTCTCGCCTCTCTTGATTAAGATTTAATGCTCAATTCTTCACTGGTCTACAAAGTTTCTTTCATATGCAGGTAAAGCCCAATTACTGAACTTAGTGGTCTTTGGTCTAGACAATTTCTGGTGCTCGAGTTTATTGCTCCCTGTGGCTGTACTTAAACAAATAAACAAGATGTGCAAAGACTTCTTTTGGGGGATAGGGACTGGTGAGCGCAGACTGGTATTCAAAAAATGGAATGAACTGTGTTTTCCATGGGACGCAGGTGTAGCAAACATCAAGCATCTTCAGATCTGGAACCAAGCTCTTCTCTCTAAATGGTTATGGGTTTTTCTCGACCGCCTTCTAGCATTTGGGGTAAGTGGTGTAGGGAGTACATCTTGGGTACACACACAATCTAGGATATTAAGGCTAAGGAATATCACCCAGCTAGCTTTAAGCATTGTCTTAAAGTTAGAGATATGCTGATTCAGAGATTTGGGTCTGCTGATTTTGCTCAGAAATTTATTCAGAACTGTGTCAGTAACTCTGTGTTCAAAGTAAAGAAGGCATACGATGTATTATGACAGTCGGAGAAGAAGCATTGGAACTCAATTCTAGCATCTAATATCCTTATACCAAGCCATAAAATGATTCTATCTCTTGCCATTCAGCAGAAATTGGCCACGACTGATCACTTATGCAAGAGAGGTTTTCAGGTGGTTAATCGTTGTAGTTTTTGTGAAAATGCTTTGTAGAATCAGCCTCATCTACTCTTCAAATGTCATTTCTCAAGGGAAGTTTGGAAGTGTGTTCTACAATGGTTGCCTTTGACGATATCTGAGTTTAGTTTGCTCAAGATAATGCGCTGGATGTTGGCAGCTAGCAAAAGAAGGCATTGGAAGATGGTTTGGCTCAAAGTCAGTCTTGCGGCCACCATTTATACCCTATGGAAGGAGCGTAACAAGCAAAATTTTGTTGACAAGAAAGCTACGGTTGAGTCTATTTTTCCACAAATCAAATTTTTGGTTATTACTAGATTCGCAAATTATAGAAATAGTAAGAAATTTTATAGTCATTGAGGCAATGGAGGCGTAAAGGGATGTGATGTTCTTTCTTTCATAATGAAATGAAATGATATCTTCCTTGCAAAAAAATAAAAACAACAACAACTACAACAACAACAACTACAACTACAACTACAACTACAACTACAACTACAACAACAAAAACAAAAACAAAAACAAAAACAACAAAAACAAAAACAAAAACAAAAACAATAACAAAAACAAAAACAAAAACAAAGACAATAACAATAGCAATAACAATAGCAATAGCAATAACAATAACAATAACATTAACATTAACAATAACAATAACAATAACAATAACAATAACAATAACAATAACAATAACAATAACAATAACAATAACAATAACAATAACAATAACAATAACAATAACAATAACAATAACAATAACAATAACAATAACAATAACAATAACAATAACAATTAGTAGTTGTAGTAGTAGTAGTAGTAGTAGTAGTAGTAGTAGTAGTAGTAGTAGTAGTAGTAGTAGTAGTAGTAGTAGTAGTAGTAGTAGTAGTAGTAGTAGTAATAATAATAATAATAATAATAATAATAATAATAATAATAATAATAATAATAATAATAATAATAATAATAATAATAATAATAATAATAATAATAATAATAATAATAATAATAATAATAATAATAATAATAATAATAATAATAATAATAATAATAATAATAATAGTCCTCCGTTTAAGCGTGGCCCTGGACGTTCAAGCAAGAAATCACAGCAATTCATCGTCTCTCCTGGTCCGGATCATCATGGTTCAGCTATGGCGGATAATGATGCAGAATTGGCTGAGAAAATTGAAACCCAGAGTTCTTCGCACCGATCTTCGCTAAATGATGTTATCCTCAAGGCTATGCATTCTGCTGTTAAACTTACTTCTCCTGAATATAATCCTAGTGTGCCTAATCAATCTGAGCCAATTATCTCGTCTTTTGTTGATAAACCCGAATCCACGGAAGCCATTGTTGCTCCCCCTATTTCTGGTAACTCTGGAAACCTTAAAAAAATAGTCTAACATTGTTCATAAGGATAAACAAATGAGCATGAATCTATCTCTTTTATTGTGTTGATAGTACAAATTCAACTGAAATTGATATTGAATTAGATGATTTTGCTGATGAAATGAAACTTTTGCAATTTACTCTAATGGGGAATGTAATTGGATCTCGACCTACCTTGCAAACCATGCAAAAATTTGTATATGAAAATTGGGGTAGTATTGCTTTGCCTATTGTACAATACTACAGGAAAGGCTGGTTTTCTTTCGGATTCTCCTCTCAAGAGGGTCTGAACAATCTGCTGAAAGGGGGTCCTTGGAGGATGGGGGTCTATTCCTTAATCCTTAAGGAGTGGTCACCTACTTTCTCTATAACGATGGGTCACCACAGTGCCTATATGGGTTTTGTTTCCTGAACTGGTCTGAAATGGTTTTTAGTAAGCTTGCTAACAAGGTGGGTAAACCCTTATGTGCATACTTAGCTACTACCACTAAGGCCAAGTTGTCTTTTGCAACGGTCCTGATTGAGATTGATGTTTCTCAACCTCTAATTGATCATGTGGCTATTAATTCTCCTTTATTTAGGAAGTCTGTTCAGAGAGTGGATTATGAGTGGGTGCCCTACTATTGTCATAGATGTGGTAAGCTAGAGCATACCATTCCGAATTGCAAATGGGAAAAGAAGAAGATTAAAGCTAAAGAGGAAGCTAAGAAAGCTAAATTGCAGAAAGAGCTAGGTGGTACCTTAGTGTCTAAGGAGGATGGTGGACTCACTGAGGGTGGGATTGCCCTTCCTGAGGTCCTTAAGCCACCTTCTAGCACTATAACGCATCAAGAATGCTCTCTTGAGAATACATCTGAGGAGGAGTTTCAGCCTGTTTCTAGACATTCCTCTTCAAAGACTGTTGTCCCTTGTATCACCAAACAGGCTATGCCCCTTGGAAATAAATTTCATATCTTAAGTGCTGATGAAGGAGCTTGCCCTCCTAAATTTTACCAGGATGATCTCTACTATGATAGTAAGAAGAAGTGTACTAAATCTAAGGTGTCTATCTTGAAGACCTTACTTCTAAACAAACCTGTTCAGATACTCTATGGGAGTGTACAGAAAGGAAGTGGTGAAGAACTAGGTGGTACCTCGGGGCCTTCATTTACTCATGTTGGAAGTAATATGGAGGAGCCTGTAATGCACCAAGAATGTTCTGGAATGGTTAATGTGGTTACTGTTTCTTCTAAATCTAAGGAGTCTATTTTGAAGCCCTTAGTTCTGAACAATCTTGTCCAGATACTCCATGGGAGTTAGCAGAAAGAAAGTGGTGAAGAACTGGGTGGTACCTCAGGCCCTCCTTAGGCTTCTCAGGCAGTTGATAAGAGGTTAAAGGCTCAGTATGTCCTTGTGGACTAGGGCATAGAACCTCTTATTCTTCTGGTAGCCTTGGAGTTGAGTTTGTAATGCACCAAGCATGTTCTGTAGTGGTGAATGCAGCTGAGTCTGTTCCTCCTGATATTTCCACATGAAAATTGCTTCTTGGAATATCAGAGGTTTCAATAACCCTCTTAAGCATAGTGAGGTGCAGGAGTTGTTATTTACTCAGCAATTGGATGTGTTTGCTCTTATTGAGACTAGAGTTAAGAGCTCCAAAGCTCATAATCTCATTTCTAAGAAATTTAGAAATTGGAATATTGAGACTAATCACTCTCATCACTATAATGGTCGGATATGGCTCTTCTATAATCCTTCTACTGTCTCTATCAGTCACCTTTCTATGAGTGCCTAGCAAATCACCTGTAAGGTAACTCAGCTTCTCACTCATTCTCACTTCTGGCTGAGTGCAGTTTATGGATTTAATGAAGGTAAAGACAGAATCTGTTTATGGGATGATCTTGTTAATTTGGCTACTACTAATCCCTGGTTGGTTATTGGGGATTTTAATATCATAAGACCTCATGCGAAGAAATATGGCAACAATGCTCCTTCCCTGCAGGATATGATGGCCTTTAATGCTTGTCTGAATCAATGTCAGCTGGATGATATGAATAGTTCTGGTTGTTCTATACCTGGACTAATAATCAGGATCCCACTTCTAGGATTTGGTCTAAGTTGGATAGGGTTTTAATTAACCCTGGTTGGTTTACTGCATTCCCCTCTTCTAGTGCTCAGGTGAATGAGTCTAGAATCTCAGACCATTCTCCCATCATTATTACTTTATCACAGGAAAAGTCTCTTAGAAAGAGATTCAGTTTTCTAAATAGTTGGTGTAGTCACCCTGATTATATTCCCACTGTTCAGAAAGCTTGGAGTACTACGGTTTCTGGTTCTCCCATGTTTTGTTTCTTCTCCAAACTTAAAGCTGTTAAGAAGGAATTGAAGAGTTTTCATATTCAGAACTTCTCTAATATCTCCAGTAGAGTGAAGGAAGCTAAAATTGATCTTTTATCTTGTCAAAGAAAATTGCAAAGTGAGCTTTTTTCTCTTGATTTGATTGCAAAAAAAAGGTATCTTACTTCTCATTATCTTGATCAGAAGCAAGCTGAATTGATCACGCTTCATCAAAAAGCTAAGGTAAAGCATATTCAGCTCTCTGATTGCTCTTCTAAATATTTCTCTTAAAATTACTGAAAGGAAGAACCAACAGATGATCGGCCTTACTACTAATTCTGCTGGTTTGATTAAGAAAGGGCCTCATGAAGTTGCTCATGCTTTCCAAGAGTATTATTTGCAGTTGATTGGTCAGAGTACTCCTGTTGTTCCTATTCCTCCCATATCTGGTAGGATTCCTATTGAAGCTAAGGATGAGTTGATTGCTCCTGTTACTCCTCTGGAACTTAAGAAAGCCATTTTCAAAATGGATTCTAATAGTAGTCCTGGAATTGATGGATTCTCTGCTGGTTTCTTTAAGTCTGCTTGGAGCATTATTGAAAGTGATTTTTGTAAGGCTGCTTTTAGCTTCTTCAAAACTGGAGTTATGTCAAAGCAAGAAAATTCTACCTTGATTTCTTTGATTCCAAAGAAACCTAGTGCTAGTACTGTTATGGACTTCAGTCCAATTTCCTGCTACAATGTCTTTTACAAGACAATTTTAAAGGTCTTAGAAAATAGGTTTAAGGGTATCCTTCCTTCCATTATTGGAGAGGAACAAGCTGCCTTTATCAAAGGTAGAAATATATTTGACAACATCCTGCTTTCTCAGTCCTTGGTTAAGAGATATTCTAGAAAGTTTTTAACACCTAGATGTCTTGTTAAGGTGGATATTAGAAAAGCTTTTGACACACTCCAATGGAGCTTTATTAAGTCTATGCTTCAAGGTTTAGGATTCCCTTCTCTTTTTATCAAGTGGATCATGGATTGTGTTAGGAATCCTTGGTATTCTTTCAAGCTTAATGGGGGGTATTGAAGGTTTTTTTCAAGGAAAAAGTGGTATTAGGCAGGGAGATCCCCTATCTCCCTACCTCTTTGTCTTAAGCATGAAACTGTTATCTAAGCCTCTAAGGGAAATTTGCACTCTGTCTAATGTATCTTATCACCCAAAGTGCACTAAACTCAAGCTTACTCATCTTGTTTTTGCTGACGACTTAATGATCTTTGTTAGGGGGTATATTGTTCTTCTGCAGTAGCTAGGGGTGTTCACCGGTCCGGAACCGGACCGGACCCGGTTGGACCGAAGACCGGCCGAAGGGCGTCGTCAAAACCGGAAATCGGACCGGATTGGTGTCAGACCGGACTGGGATCGGACCTGTCAGACCGGTCTGAACCCGGACCGGACCGGTCGACCCGACTAGCGCGTAAATGGTTGTAACTTGTAAGAATTTGGTTAAGATGCAACGTCCAACGTATAATGTTTACACATGAATTTGTAATCAAATTTGAGAAGTAAATAGCAAAGTCCAAGATAAAAATAAAGTACAAAACTAATAATGTATGCTTAAAATTTAATAATGACGAATTGACGAGACTAATAAAATCTTCGAATATTTGAGGTCGCCGATCTTCAAAGTTGGACAACGACATCTTCTTCATCGACTATTGTCGTATTCGTCAAATCTATATAAAATTAAATTGACAACTTATGTTAGGAAAATATCAAGTAAGTCGGCAATAGGAATAATAATGTATAAATTTAATGGAAATAACTAAATAAGTGTATAAGTTCGGAAATACCTTTTTCAAATTTTTCAAGTTCTTCTAACTTTTCTTCCATGTTAAGCCCTTTATCATTTCTTGGCCGAATCCAATCTTGTGCACATAAGAGTGCTTCAACAATCTTAGATGACATAAAAAAAAATTGTAGTTAAAGTCTTCAATAGACATTCAAAGAAAATTAAAAGAGAGTAGAAAAAATAAATAAGAACTAAAATGTCTAAATATATATTACCTTTGGGGTCAATGAGCTTCTAAATGGTGATAGTTGTCGACGACCGACACTAAAAGAGGACTCTGAAGCTACAGTAGAAATAGGCACTGCTAAAACGTCACGTGCTAAACGTGATAAAATAGGGTACCTAGGAGCGTTCAGTTTCCACCATGTTAACACATCATAATCTTGTTCGTGGTCCCCAAGTATTTCCTCCAAATATTTATCAAGCTCGGATTTTGAATACCCACTATTCGACCTTGTCCTCCGAACTTGGCGTTCAATAGCTTTTTTGAAATCTAAAAAATCATCATGTCCAACACTACTACCCACAACATGTGTATTCTCATCATTTTGAGGAGCCAAAGGAGCATATAATCTCCTATACTTATCAAATAACCCCATTGCTTTAGTATACACTAGTTTGCTCATTTCTTCATCTTTAGGCGCATCATAAACACTAGTGAAAGCAAACTTCAAACCTACTAACTTAACATGCGGATCAAAAATAGCTCCCATATAAACCAAGACATTCATCTTCTCAACATCTCCCCAATACTTGTCAAATTTCTTTTTCATAGCACATGAAATAGCTTTAAAGTCATCATCATCGCTAGCACCAAATTTATTTAACTGATGAAGTTCACGAGCAATGAAAAAGAAACCAGAATCACTAGTCACATACAATTAAGTAGAAACTTTTTCAGTCAAAACTTTAAACTCCTTCAAAAATTTCATCAATGATTCAACTACACCCCAATCATGGTCACTAGTAGCACCAGAATGTTCTACCTCAATAGGATTCCCAAACTCATCAACATCATCTGAACCTGGACCAAGTTCATTTCCTGAAGGGTTAACTGGAACATTTACATCACCAAATACATCCTTAAATTTCAAAGCGGTTTCCAACATATCAAATGTAGAGTTCCATCTAGTAGGCACGTCAAGAGTTAATGACTTCTCAGATTGTGTATACCTCTTTGCAACATCCTTAAAGAATTTCACTCTAGCAGGAGAACTTTTAACAAATTTAACCGCATACCTAACCCTACTGATTGAGTCCTTGTTCTTTTTCAAACTATCCCTTTTTCAAACTATCCCACACAATAAGGTTGATAATATGCGCAACACACCTCATATGCAAATAATCCCCATTCCCAACTGTATTAGGCTTATTTTGAAGAATTTTTCTTAGTTCCAAACAAGCAGCGTCATTAGAACTAGCATTATCAACAGTCAAAGTAAAGACTTTATCATTTAAACCCCATGATTTGAAGCAACCATCAAGAAGGTTTCCTATATCCTTACCCTTGTGACTATAGATAGGACAAAAACAAATTATCTTCTTATGCAACTTCCAGTCATTGTCGATATAATGAGTAGTGACACACATATAGTTGATTTTCTGAATGCTAGTCCATGTATCAGTGGTAAAAGATACCCTTTGACATGAAACTCTAAGACACTCGATCAATTTAGTTTTCTCATTACAAAAGAGTTGATAACAATAGCGAGTTATAGTGACACGAGATGGGATATGAAATGTAGGGCAAGTCACATGCATAAGACGTTTGAAACCAGTTTTCTCAACAAACCGAAATGGTAACTCGTCCACTATGATCATGTAAACAACTGCATCTCTAACCTCCTCGAGATTCAAAACCCACCCTTTCAATTGACCTTCCCCTTCATTTTCACTCCTATCAAAAATTAACTGAGTTTGTTTCCCTTTAGACTTGTTTGTAGGAGCATCAGGATTAGCGGGGCATGCAAGCCAATGATTTTTAACATTTTTGGAACCGTTTATATTACTATCAGCTGCAAAAATTTTATTTTCACAATAGATACATTCAGCTCTTCGCTTACCTTCCTCGTCGTCGTACTCACGAAAATGCACCCAATAAGCAGATCTCCTAGTTTTAGATGATTCGTACTTGCGTCCTGAGACTTTAGGCCTGACAGGCAATAAAGCTGCTTCTGGTTTTGTCTGAGAAACATTTCTATTCTCGTCAAGACCGACGTCAAAGTCCGATGTGAGCGGCTCTTGCGTTACGACCTCATCCAAATCAGGTAATTCAGGTTCAAGCCGTCTTTTTTTCGAAACCGAGCTCCTCATTATTCTAAAATAATAAATAAGCGAATAATTAAAATAATATTCAAACGAATAATTACAAATTATAACTATTAGAAAAGTAAACTCATACTACGATTTAAAGTAGAAAGTTTACAAATAATCATTAAAGTACTTTACAAATTACAAGTCTATAAGACTATAACACTACACCATCACGAATTCAAGACAGTCAAACATCCAAGACTTACAACAGTAACTCAGTAAACAAAAGCAACTACTAAAGCAATTACAAATTAAAATAAGAAACTAATAAGTACAAGTCTATAAAGGCAAATAGTGAAATAGGCAATAAAGTAGTAACTTATCACTGATTCACTGTCATCAGTACTTCGTGTAGTCGTGTAAGACTGTAAGCATATTCATATATATTAATATATGAATATATCCCTAACTCCCTAAGCATATACTCCTATATCCCTAGACCATACAGGCCTACACTCCCTACTTAATAGTTACTACTTACACAGAACTCACAATACTCACAACTTCACAAGAGTCACAACACACAACTGACACAACAGTACAACACAAGTCAGAAGAAAACAAGAAATTAAACTCATAATGAACACGATTCATAAAACTCATCAAACAAAATAGAAGTATACAACAATCATGATTCATGATCACGATTTACTTTACGAACAACCTATCAAACAAAATACAAAACACAAGTATACTCAGCACGAAATACCTGTTCGGGCTGTTCCTGTTTTGCCGTTTCGAACAATTCGAACTTTCGAAGTACTAATGCAGTGATGCGGATGAATTGATGATGAGTTTGATGGCTGATGGATGATGACAGCGAGTAGCGAGAGACCGAGAGTGCGACTGTTCGAGACTAAGAACTCGGTTTACCCTCAAAGTGGCCTCAAGATTCAAGAACTAGGTATTTAAGAGGATGTTAACAACTTAACGTATATGTATTATGTATTACTTATAGTAACTAGTAAGTATATTAAGAGGATGTTATCATGTTAT
Source organism: Agrostemma githago (assembly GCA_958450325.1). Taxonomy (NCBI): domain Eukaryota; kingdom Viridiplantae; phylum Streptophyta; class Magnoliopsida; order Caryophyllales; family Caryophyllaceae; genus Agrostemma; species Agrostemma githago. The sequence continues at coordinate 18,025,154 of OY288241.1, read as the reverse complement.
TGTATGTAAGTATATTATATATAAGTATATTAGTAACTACTAACTAGTAATTAGTAACTTAGTAATTAGTGTAGTTTTGAAATTTGAATTATTTAGAAAATAGAAATTATTTAGGAAATTGCATATTACTAGGATTTATGATGATTGAGTTATGGTAAGTTAGGATTTAAGAATATTACGATTTACAAAGTTAATATTTGAGAATATTGAGAATTTTCAAACTCTGGAGAAGTAGTTCATTAGGCGGTAATTACTCAACTCCGGTCTTCCGGTCTGGACCGGTTTTTTCTGGGTTTTAGATCGGACCGGACCAGAAACCGGATCGTCAGTGGAAGCAGAACCGGGGACCGGACCGGTTATGGGCAGGTCCGGTTCGGTCTGGACCGGCCGGTCCGGTTCATTCCGGTTGGTCGGTCTGGACCAATTTATGAACAGCCCTAGCAGTAGCTATTAAATAAACACTTCAATATTTTGGGCTTCAGTCTGGTCTCTGTGCAAACCTGGATAAGACCTGCATCTATTTTGGAGGAGTCTCTCCCGAGGTTCAGCAGCAAATCCTGGATACCACTGGTTTTAGCTCTGGGACCTTCCCTTTTAAATATTTGGGTATGTCATTGAGTGAGTCCAGGATTAGCATCAAACTATTTGATCCTCTAATTCTAAAAATTCATAGGTCTCTAACTCATTGAACTACTCACTCCCTTTCTTATGCTAGTAAACTCCAACTCTTGAATTCAGTTATCTTTGGGATTGAAAACTTTTGGTGTTCTAGTGTGCTTTTCCTTAAACCTGTTACTAAGATGATTAATAACTTGTGCAAATATTTTTTCTGGGGTATTAAACAAGGGGAAAGGAGATTTGTTTTTAAAAAGCGGACAGATATTTGTTCGCCTTGGAAAGCTAGTGGTAATGTCAAAAGTTTGGAGGCCTAGAATCTAGCTCTTCTTTCTAAATGGGTCTGACAACTGTCTGAGAATGTCTGTAGCATCTAGATCAACTGGTGCTCAGCTTATATCCTTCAGGGTTACTCTATTTGGAATTTAACTTCTAAGGATTTCTATCCTTCAGCTTTGAAGAACATAGTGACTGTCAAGGATTATTGCATTCATCAGTTTGGTTCTGTGTAGGATGCTAAAAGCTTCCTTCAGTCCTGCTGCATAAATTCAAAGTTTATCTTCAGTTTCTTGGCCGTCACCAAACTCAAAGAGTTGATGCACATGCTACCTAGATTAAGCCTAGTCATAGAATTATCATGCACCTTGCTTCCATGGCACAACTTCCTACTGCGGATCAGCTGGCAGGAAGAGGGATTCCCATTGTGAATAGATATATACTCTGCTGTCAAGCATCTGAGAGTCATTCTCACTTATTGTTCCTTTGTTCTTTTTCTTCTCAAACTTGGGCTAAGGTTGTTCAGTGGCTGGAGATTCCTTATACTGGTGCTAAGTTGAAGGAAATACATAAATGGTGTCACCATTCATCCCATAGGAAGCATTGGAAGAGTCCATGGGTTTGGGTAAGTTTGGCTGCAACTATTCATGTTGCTTGGAGGGAGAGGAACAAGAGAATATTTACATCCAAGGAGGCTTCTTTAGAGGCCATTTTTGCTCAAATTAAATTCAGTGTGTATGCCCATTTTGATGTTCATTCTTCAAATCCTAAAATTAGTAGGATTTTAGCTCAAATTAGTCTAGGCTAATTGTCATCTAGTGTGTTAGCTTTTTGCACCAAAATGTAATTTCTATCACATTGATGAAATGATAAATTTTTCTGTAAAAAAATAAACAAACAAATAAATAAATAACAACAACAACAACAACAACAATAATAACAACAATAATATAATATTTCTCTCTCTCTCTCTCTCTCTTGATTCTAGAGATAGAAATCTCTCTCGATTGGCGACGACAAAACTCCATGAACGTACAATGAGCACGATGGGTACAGGTCGAGGGAGGGGGAGACCACCTAAAAACAAGGCGCGATCCGATCAGGCAATCAATCTGGAAGCTAAAGATACTTTAATTGGTAAACAAAGTGACTCTGAGCTTGGGGATTCAGAAACCCTGTAGAGTGAGAAGCACGGGAACCCTTCCATTAACGACTTGGTCAATTCTGCTTTCCAGGCTGTGAAGACAGGTTCAGGGATGAGGTTGGGGGGGAATTCTCAACAATCAAACTCGGGAGATGTAGAAACACCTCTGCCAGAATTTGATTTGGGAATAAACGAGGATTCAACGTTGGGAGGGAAGGATCATGAGGAAGGGGCAAGTACTGAGAAACCTTCTAACGAGCCATGGCTCCAAAAGGCTAAATCAACCAAAATGAGCATGGGTTTGTTCTTTGATAAGGATAGTGCTGATCTACAGAGATTGATATCAGTGTAGATGATTTTGCGGATGAGTTAAAATTCTGGGAACACACGTTAATGAGGAATGTAATTAGTGCGCGACCAACTACGAAGCATATGTAGGATTTTGTAGCGCAATCTTAGAATCATGTCTCATTGCCGGTTGTACAATACTTCCAAAAAGGCTGGTTTTCGTTCAGGTTTAAGGGTAAGGAGGACATGGATGCAGTTCTCAGAGGTGGGCCATGGTTGTGTGGTAAGAGTTCTTTGATTCTTAAACAATGGAGTCCTCTATTTTCATAGGAAATGGATAGGATTTCTGTTGTCCCAACTTGGGTTCTTTTTTCGGACCTCGATCCTTATCTTAGGACAGATATCGGTCCTACGTAAAATGGTGAGTAAGATAGGTACCCCGATGTAGGAGCGCCTGTCTTTTGCAAGGGTCTTGGTGGAGGTAGATGTGTCTAAGGACCTTCCAAGTTCTGTAAAACTGAATATGTCATTGATTGGGATATGGTTACCTTATTAATGTGAAGGGTGTGGAAAATTAGGCCATGTTCTGGCTAAATGCAAGAAGGAAAAGCAAGTTACCAAGTCTGCTTCAATTCCTGCTATACAAAAGCATCGATACATGATGTGTGTCAAATTTGGACCGTTTTTCCTCCCATTTAGACAAGTTTTTCCTCCGTTTTATGAGACTAGAGTGCGATTATCGCCATATTTTTAGTATATCTCGCATTAGCGTCTCTCGTTTGCAATTTACGTGTTTTTGGTAGCTTTTCTATCTATTTTGATAGGGTTTGTGACCAAAGGCGTATTTGAGCTCCAATGAGCACGAGAGGAAGGAATATCGTCCGAAGAGCAGCGCACAACACCAAAGTTCAAGCAATTCGATCAATCGACGAAGAAAGAGACCGGAAACGAGGGCAGGAAACCATCGGGTGAAGTTTCACCCGATGAGATATCACCGGGCGAAGTTTCGCCCGACGACAATTTTACCTCCCCGAAGATCTTCGAGAAACGTTCACCACCGGGCGAAATGACCGGGCGAAACTTTCACCACCGGGTGAAGTTTCACTCGACGGTAAAGGAGCCCCGAAATGTGCAAATGGGAAAAAGTTTCACCGGGTGAAACCACCGTGGGAAGTTTCACCCGACGGTATTAGCTTGTGGATGACCTTTGATCGCGGGGTGAAGTTTTTCCATGTGAAGATGCATAGGGTGAAAGTCTCATTAAGGAAGAAAGATTGGATTTGGGCCTTAGTTTAAGTGATCCATTAAGACTATGTATATATAGTTAACCCCTAGTTTCTTACATTCATGACTCAGATAATGCCTCATTAGTTAGATCTCCATTTTTATTAGTAGCTTCCATTAGAGAGAAAAACTCCATTAGAATTACCATCTTTTCTTAGTTCATTTTCATCTTCTTAGTTCTTAGTGGTTTTCTCAAATAGATTATCATCTTTTGTAGTAGATCAAGACTACTTTTTCAATTTATGTTAATCTTCCATTTTTGCAAACAAGTTTCTATCTTTGTTGAAGATTTGGGTTTATTTGAAGATTAAAGGGGTTTTGCAAGAATTTAGTGACAAGATTCTTGTAGTTCTTCTTCAAGGTTCATATTTATGTTAATCTTCATCTTCTTCCTTTGAGTTTTCTTCCATAGTTGGTACCTTCATTTCTCCTTCTCCTTCTTAATTAGTTTCCTCTTTAATTTCTTCTTACTCTATTGTTTGCCTTTGTTTTTTTTATGTTTAAATTGTATAAATCTCCATTGTTGGTATTTCCTTGTTTTTCTCTCTCCTTTGTTTATTTCCTTCATTTCATTTCTAGTATTTGTGTTCCTTTCTTCCTTTTTCCTTGTTGTTTATTTCTTTCTCGATTGTTGTTTTGTTAGTGTTTTTCTCATTATTATGTTAGATTACTTTTCATTCCTCTTGATCAATATGCATTACATTTCTCTTAGCCTCCTTGTTATTTATTTTGTTATGCCTATTATGACTAATGAGTAGATTTTAGTTAGGGGGTTAGGGGAGGAGGAATTTTAGATTTGGGCCTTGGTTTTATGGGGATTATTGCATTTTGTGGCGATTTGTCTTGCACGAGATTGTTGTGTTTTTGTTGACTTAGCCTGATCAACTAGGTTACCTTTGACTCACTCAAACCAATATGGGGAAACTCGGGGTTTGGGTAATCTTGTCTTGAGACCTAAGCTTCCTCATCGCGAAAGCGGGTTTAGGCTAGGTTGGGTAGGGAAACCAAAAGGTGGATCCTCCCTTTATCGACCTTATGATGATTTTTGTGATTCCCGTGTCCTTATCTTCAATTTTGACTTCCCGACTCCCCCTAACGCCTTTTCTTTATCATTGTTTCTCGTTTCTAGTTATTTAATTCATTCAATTAGTTTACTCTACCTTGTCCCAACCCCCCTTTTAGACCCTAATCGCAATTACTCCTAGACTTAACCGATTACATTTCACTGTCTCCCTAAGATTCGACCCCGACTTACCACTGCAATACAGTAGCTAGTTGGGACTATAAAAAAATTTTGCATGCGTGTTAGCGACAGCGCGCATCAATACAAGCCAAAGAAGTTGGTATCTCAAGGGTTAGGTGGTACCTCAACAGGGGGAGAATTGAATTCTTTCACCCAAGTTGTAATGCATCAATGATCCCTTTAGATTGAACCCCCCCGGAGGCCTGATTATCACTGGCTCAGGACCCCAGGCGTTAGGCGGTATCTCAACTGGTTTGGGACAATCTAAAGAACAACTTAGGACACACTCTAACTCAAGATGCTTAGAGCTAGGTCGGGTTGTCCCTCCTAATTCTGAGGATGTCCTCATCCCATTTGTAAGGCGTCAAGGATGCGGTGGGGTAGGCCTTAAGGTGAAAGGCTCTGAGGAGCGTTCAGAGAAGAGCGGAAAGCAGACTGGTGAGGAAGAAATATTATCTCCTAACAGATTCATTATATTGCAGTCTGTTGGGTTGAAGGATTTGGAGGCTTTCCATTCCTCCAGTAGTGGAACCTATCCCATCTGATTTACAGGCGTGATAGTCGCCTCTTGGAACATTAGAGGAGCTAATGAGACCCTCAAGAAAAATGAAGTGATAAATCTTATGAGAGGTAGGGGAATAGAGATACTTGGTTTACTTGAAACTAGAATAAAAGAAAATAAGGCCAAAAAACTGGTTAGGGGAAAGTTTAAAGGCTATAAGGTTTTGTTCAATTACAGTTGTCACTATAATGGTAGAATTTGGGTCATATGGGATCCTAACAATGTTGGGGTTACTCCTATTCTGATCCACGAGCAATTGTAGACACCCAGATTTGGACCTGGTGGCTGCAGAAGTGCCCAACAAATACCCGATGACGATCGAACTGCAACGCGACGCGAGATTATGATGTTTTAGATAGTTTTTATATAGAACGGATCAAATAATTACTTAGAAAGATTAATTTGATATCAAGGCAGCCTTAGTCATGTCATTACGGTCGCGTCGACACTAATTAGTGTCAATTCCGACACCGGGACTCCAAATCGGTCCCGAAATACACAATGTCAAACCCGAGTCAACGCATCGTGCTGAGCGAACCTCGGGATGCACACTTGAACCCCACCCAGCACAACGGCGCGCTAGGGTAAAGGGGGGGACTTAACCCCCAAGCTATGACATTATACGCATCTTCACGGTTTTGGAAAGTTTTGAAATCGTATCTTCAAAATCTTAGGGGCCTCACCCCGAGCGTCTTACTCCTTCTGCGCACAACCCCAGGCACTTGAGTTCTGGTGCGTCTGGACTCAGGCGTCCATCTGGGCGATGTGAACCGCGCGAGCACCTATATATACCCCCCCTCACCTCATTCATTCAACACAACACAATTCTTCTTCTCTTCTCCCTCTTACTCTTTACGAGTTTCTTCTAACTTGGGCTCGCACTCTGTCACCCAAGCCAACGATCCACTCAATCGTAGTCCCGATAAGCGAATCGACGTTACTCCTCACCATCGAGCACTCCACTTGATCCCGAGATGCTTGTGTTCGATCAGCTACCCCGAGTCTAGTACCGGAAGCTCTGCCGGATTAACCGCAGAATCAGCCGTGGTAACGGAACTCTGCCGTAATCACCACAAGCCAAGCTAGGAGGATTCGCCCTCGACGTCGAATCATCACTAGGTTGTCGTCTAAATAAAACTTTACATTTATGTACTTTTATTATGCACTACGATAATGTCGAGCGTGGACGCTAGGTCCATGGCACATTATAAACATACGTAACGTCCCAACTTCAACCATAAACACTAATACACCCTAAATAGACCCGAGTAGTTTCGAGATTCGTTCTCAATTATCTATGCATCGTGTCTCGTTTAGCGTATACTCCGAGGGTGCAACTCCTCACTGCGTGATTTACTTACATTCGCATTTACGGCTTTCGTATGATTTATTGCTTTTATGACCTTATAATTGCATGCTAAATCACCTAACACGAGAATCAAAATGTAAACAAGCTAAAACTGAATAAAGCGATGGTCGGGTTCCGTATTAGTCCCGGTGCTTACCTTACACGGTTCGACGCATCCTTACTAATACCGAGCAGGCGCATCTTAAGCAGATTACCAGGTAAGGTATACCACGAGAATGACTAATATCCGTATTATAACGTTAAAACTGATTCGCTAATACGTACAATATTAGTACCCTCTACTCTCCTATGTGCATCTTTTCATGGCCTGCTTGTCACGTGAAATCGCATGCAAAGAATATAAACACAACTACTTCGACGACAAAGCTTACTTGTCCTTAAACAACCGACATAGCAGCAAAGATATAGGGTTAAAACAACGGTTGTTACAGTACTTCCGCCACAACAAGGGAACAAAGTTATCAGCCCACGGATCGATTAGTAGAGGCCGCTATGTGCGGGCAGGATTGGGTGTCCATGTCTAGCGGACGTTGGCTTCCCAATACGTACCCTCACCCCTTACTAAGAATCAACGGTTTCAGGATGTCCGAAACCATTGGCAATGAGAGTCATTCCAGGCATGGAGTGCTTAAGGGTACAAGTCTTTATCTTTAGATCCCGTGCCACTCATCTTTGAGCTGGCTAAGGATCAAAGTTAACTTGAACAGTTTCCAAGTCCCCATAATTGACTCGGTGGCGACTCCACAATTCGGCAACGAATTCGGTTCACTAAAAAGGTCGCCTTACCAAACATATCGGCCTTTAAACATTTAAAACCATGACTCGATCGATTCCAATGGAAACACGGGTGCCTGCACCCGTCTAGTACAAGTCTGAATCATCGTCCGAATCGAGGTCTGAAACATCACCCCGAACGCGAGATCGGACCGACCACCAACCGGAAGGGGACCGCGTGGGTGACCGCCGCGATGAAACCGGGTCGGTCCCGCGCGGGCGCGCGCGGGGCGGACTGACGTCCACAGCTTGGCGACTCCACTGGGGATTTGGAAACAAGTTTCCAGCGGTGGTGTAACTCGAACGAGGTCGGTGAAGCTCATTTCCTAGTTCCCTGTTGTGGTCACTACAGATTTTGGCCCTAAACAGCCCACCCAAACCGATATTAGGACCAATCGACCTCTTCGTGCTAAGATCCTTATGGACACGCCGAGAGATCCTCGGTTGACGCTCCGGGCGCCTAACGCGCATCCCGTGGATATACTAAACGAGTGGTTCTAGGCAAACGGTACGACACTCATCTCCCTAGATGACATGTCGACACCTAAGCAAAGACTATTCGTGGGCGGTAGCCTACCCTAACCTACCAGTGTCTGCATCCTGCTTGTGTGTACGCATTGCGCATTGCGCATTGCTAGTTATGTGTATCGTGTTTGAACAACCCAAATAAAACACTAAAATCTGGATTCAACCACGACAACATATTCAACCGCACCCAACTCCATTTCGAAAAAGAAACATCTTCTTTTCAAAACTACCTTTTGAGCGCCGATGCTCTGGCCAAACCAAAATTATTTTCAAAAACATTTTAACACTGTCATCATGACGAATTTTTAAACTCACTACTTTCAAAAGACCCTTTTGAGCGCCATCGTCTTGGCCAAAATAAAAACTCGTCGTCTTCCAGCAACAACGAGGACCGTTAATGTCACCAAACTCCCAGCTAATGGGATTGAGGTACCCTATACGGTTACATCCTTTTTTTTCAAAACATTTTCGCACATACCGTTAACACAACCGAAACTTCAATCAATGAAGTCAAGGAAATCCAAAACGGTTACACCCTCAAAATACTTTACACACTACACTGCCACCCCCGTCAAAATGCCAGTTAATGGAGTCGACAAGCATGGGTCGCCCATTTAAAAAAAGTTAAAAAAAAACACACACTTTCACTACCTAAATTCTGTAATAAGGATTTAGTTACACCTTCAAAGCACCGTCACAGACGCCGCGAACACCATCTACACCACAAGTATCGAACTAGCTAATCAATAGTAGTCTCGAAAAGAGCACAATATTACCATTTTCAAAACCGGTTCCTTTAGAACCACACTTCTTCTGTAAAATCACCATTTACACTTTTGCTATCGTTGAGTCCGGGACGCGCACGTACTGACACCTTTTCACATCGCAAACGATGTCGCTACACCATCGTAGCACCAATATTAAGAACTCCCATTTTTTTCAAAAGGAGAGGTTTTTATTTTCAAAACTCATCTGTTTTCAAAAGCATCAAAACTCTTTGATTCCGAGCCGGGATCATGATCAATTCCTTACGTCGTACAATCGTGTGATTAACTGTCTATGTTAGTTACTAGGGTCGCCTCAATTCGAGGTTTTACCTTTTGGGTCGTCTCATTTCGAGAAGTCCTCTTCTTTAAATATCACTCCCGAGATTCGTGTCAAATTGTCTCGTTCTAGAGACATAAGTTCATTAGGCGCTCTGCCAAATACAACGAGAGTCTAAATCACCTGAGTCCCTAAACCGATGACCGGAAACACGCGCAAATCAAAGGTCCCATCTCTGTGTCGCTCAATTTCGAGCATTCCTCGAGTCTTTAAGTCGTCTGGTGGATCCAGTCTCATCTTCAGTTCTGTTTCGCAGATCTACGGATGTCTTCCGGTAACAACCTCGAACAACTCAACACCATGCAAGGGCTTGTCAAAAAAACTCCAAAACACCATGGCCCAAATAACCGCCGCCCATGACAACATCCTCTTCCAACTCGGCAAGCTTGAAGGAGCTGCCAACGAACACGAAACCTCCCCCAGGAGGACGTAGATGAAAATCCCATCATCTCTAGGGATAGAATGAGACTCAAGCCGGCTAGGTTCGTCCCAGCTCTTGGGGGGCCTCCCTTCAGAAGCCTGACGAACTTAGGCATGACCTACGCCGAGGCTCTTAGAATCGCAAACGATGGCTGGCAGTTATCCTAGCTCGCCCCTACTCAGATCCGCCTCTCGGGACCCGGGGTGCGGACTGGGATCCTAGTGCCTACTGCCTATATCATCAGGGCAGGGGGCACGACACGGAGGACTGTAACCGCCTCAAACACGACATCCAGGACCTGGTGGATGCCGGAACCTTCCCTCCCGTGAAGGCACAAACGGCATAACTCGCCATTGGGGAGACTAGTGACAAGGCGACCACATTTGTAGTGGTAAAAACAAGTGGCACCATCAAGGTGCTCTTCCCAGGAGGAAGCGTCGATGCTTAGAGGCGTAGCCGGTCTTAGTCAGAGTCTAGCGCGTCTATAGGGCCTAGGCTTAAAGTAATAAACATTTTATTTTTTTATACCGAGTCAGGAGGGCGCGAGGGGACCTGTCCTCCACCTCCCCATCAGACAATATTACGGGCACCTAGCCCGTTTACTATTATATCAATAAAACAATCCTTTTTTTTACAAACACACCTCGACAATCGCTCGATTTTTTTTATAACATACTTTATCGCTTGAAACTTGATACCGTGCCATTTATCGATAACAATTAACCAAAGCGCAAGGGCTACAACAAACGGCCCACTTAATTTCACCCTAAAAAGAGATCAGGAACAATTACCCTAAGCTCAACCCACGACAGACTCCCTAACCTACAAAACACAACATAAGAAACCCGCACAACCAACCACCAATAGAAGACCACACCAGACTTCCCAGTTACCAACAACGCAGCCGAATACGAAGCCTGCCTGACAGGGCTAAAAGTCGTCGTAACTCTAGGAGTTAAAAACCTTAGGGTACACGGAGATTCATCCCTAGTAGTCAACCAAGCCACGGGCACCTAGAAGGTCTATAGAGAAAGCCTAGCCCCGTACCGAACCGAAATAGAAACAATATCCCGGGAGTTCACCGAAATCAACTTCATACACATACCCCGCGAAGAAAACCAATTCGCTGACGCCCTATCCAAGTTAGCCTCACTAATAAACATTCCCGACAACCTCTTCTCTATGCCTATCTGCATAGAAAGGAGTGAACAACCCGCCTACATCCACAACTTTGAAACCAACGACATCCCCGAAGAACCCTGGTACAAAGCAATCCTAGACTTCAAACCCGATGGATCATACCCACCCAACACAAAAACCAAAAACAAAAGATCCTTACGAATACAAGCCGCCCATTACGTCCTAAACAAAGGACTACAATACAAACGAACCTCACCAGGAATACTCCTTAGATGCATAAACAAAACCCAATCCGAGAGAGTCATGGAGGAAGTACATGACAGGGAATACGGACCCCATATGAGTGCACACCTATTAGCTCGAAAAATAATGAGACTAGGCTACTATTGGGTTACCCTAGAGGCAGATTGCCGGCGTCATGTCCGCCACTATCACAAATGCCAAATATTCGCCAACATCCAACACCTACCGCCATACCATTCTACACAATAACAACACCTTGGCCCTTCTCTACCTAGGGAATTGACATCATTGGGAAGGTAAACCCAGCAGGGACCGGCAGATACTGTTTTGTACTGGTGGTCGTCGATTACTTTACCAAATGGGTAGAAGCGGCCTCTTACACCACATTAACCTCCAAACAAGTAATCAAATTCCTACAAAATAACATCATCTGTCGCTACGACATATCCCAAGAAATCATCAGTGATCAGGGGGCTTATTTCAGGGCCGACACCCAAAACCTCCTAGACAAATACAAAATCCAAAGACATGAGTCCTCACCCTATAGACCTCAGACAAACGAGGCCGTGGAGGCAGCAAACAAGACCATTACCAGAATCCTTAAGAAAATGATAGACAACTACCGGGATTGGCCAAACGAAATATCCTTTACATTATGGGGATACCGAACCTCCTACCGAGCACCCACCGGAGCCACACCGTATTACCTAACCTACAGCTCTGAAGTCGTGCAAACCCATAGAACTAGAAATACCCTCACTAAGAATATTAGCCGAGAGCGGCATTCCCGAAGAAGAATGAAACCAAAAACGTTACGATGAGCTAGTACTCCTAGACGAGCGTAGAATACACGCACTGTCCAACGTGCAAGCCTACCAACAACGCATACAACGAGCCTTTAACAAATGAGTCAAATCCCAAAACATACATGAGGGAGATCTAGTGGTCAAATCCATCAGAGCACCCCTTCCCGTCGATCCTAGAGGGAAGTTCAAACCAAACTGGGCGGGCCGCTGCCTCGTCAAAAGAATACTCACGGGGGGCACCGTGATCCTCACTGACCTAGACGGTCAGGAGTTCTCAACCCCAACCAACATGGACCAACTCAAACGATACTACCTCTAAACATCCCAACAACCCCATCCTGATCTCCAACCTAGGGTGAAAACCCACACAAAATGCTTAAAAAATAATTTGCATCGATAATTGGCATAACGAGTCTAAAGCAAAATCACTCACACCTAAAAGAACTACGACCACGGTTTGATTCCGTATAAACATGGATACGTAGGCAACCCTTCCACGGGTACAACCAACAAAATAACAAAATCCATTACTCGATTCACATGCAAACCGGAACCTTTTCCCCACGTTCCGGTTAACGAGTGATTTCGATGACGAAGCATAAATGACGAGCCGAGGACGGGGTGAAAACCCGAAAGGGCGCCCCCGGTAAAATGAAGAAATAGGTTGCGAGCCGTCGTAAAAACAATGACAAGCCGAGGACGGAGTGAAAACACGAAAGGGCGCTCCGGGCAAAATGAAGAATTGAGTTGCGAGTCGTCAAAAAAAATAAGAGCAAAAAAAAGGGCAAAAAAAAGGAACAAAATAAAAGGTGAGCCGAGGATGGAGTGAAAACCCGAAAGGGCGCTCGGAGTAAAATGAAGAATCGAGTTGCGAGCCACCACAAAAAAAATAAAAAAATGTGCTTCTCATTAATAAAAAAATCAGTTAAATCGAGCCTTTGTCGAGGCCCTTTTACATCAAGCATCGGAAATCCGGCTATCCCGGAAAATGACAACGTGTCAAAATACCACAAAAACTACTACTAATACGCCACATAATATCAACTAATAAAACATAGTACAAAACGGTTGGGCTCTACCAGTCCAACTTCTTTCTCCCATCGCCATCTGGGTGTTCTTGTTCAGGTTTTTCACCATCGACCCCTCCTAACACAAGCTTCCGCCACCCTAGCCAAAGGTGAGCTCAGCCATTCGTACTTCCTCTCATCACTCACATTTTCAATATGGGTCTCGTCAGACTTGGCCCGTATAGATGGATTGACGACACTAGGATCTGTAACACTGTCTTTGCTCAGGCACTTAGTGATGTTACCTTGAGTCGTCTCCTCATCCTCTAGCACCGCGCTTCTTAACTTTCGACTTGCTCTGTCCTGACGGGTATTCATAAACTCTCCGCCAAAAGGAAGTAATGTTGGTCGGTCGAGCACTCTCTATAACGATGGGACGTGAAAACTTCTGTCCTCAAGATATCTTGAATTCCTGGAAAGAACTTTCCGTCCACGGGTCAAACTTAAGAACACCCTTAGCAACCTCTGAGGTGGTTGGCCTCACCCCCATTTGGTTCGACAACTCGCTCGGATAAATATAAATCGGATCCCTCAAGGATAATATCTGCATAGCCTGAGTCGAAGATGAGAAGGGAAACCTAGTCTGTCCACTAATATGCCACCACGGGACTGTCCACCTGATAACCACTCGCCCTCTAGCCAAGTAGGAATGCCATCCTTCTTCGGCACGACCATCACTCCATGCCTGTACCATCTTGCGACCCGTGAAACCCTTATAGCTATAACCCTTGACGAACCGAGGAGGGTCGACCAAACCATGCCTCTCTTGTAGCCAAACCTGCACGAACCACAACAAAATGTCACAATTTCGAACTAAGGCGTCCTCGAAAAAAAACAAAGCAACAAAAAATAATAACACCCCACATACCTGCAAAATGATCCTAGAACCACGAAAAGGAGCCTGATGCAGTCGGGCACGAGCATCGAGACCTAGGATAAGCTCACCCAAAATGAGTAAAGAGGGTGATCGCCCATGTTCCATCCCCATTACAACATCTCAAACCAGAGGATTACCCCAACCCTCATGCACTAACGCATCCTCAAAGAGATAGTAACAAGCCACCGCAATATTAAAAGCCCGTCTGCAAGCTAGAGATGAAATATCACGAGAACCCATCCGTGGAAATGTCCAAAAAAGCAACTCTAAGTCAATATCGTCTCTCCCAAAGAAAACCTTAGCCTCCTCTAGCGAAGAAAGGTCCAAAAAGTGACGAAACCATTCCACAAAAGCATCATCTCCCAAAGGCACACAAGATTGAACCGAACACCACCCGCCTATAAGGTCTTGCTTCTCGGGAAGAGGACAAACCTTTTCTCCGGGGAAGGCAAAAACATGACTTTTCGCATCCCAAAAATTAGAACATGCTAACAAGAAGTCATCTTGCACCTTAACTCAACTTAATGCAATAACCATGGACAAACCATCACTTGGACAAACCTCGAGGTTGAATTTCTTAAAACGACTCGCCCACTCGGTTAAAAGATCCCCAAAACCTGACATGACTCGAAATAATACAAGGGAGCTACAGACACATTATGGGTATTTTAGTACGTCTAAAACAAGCACCCACGACCCGCATATATAGCCCTAATCCCACGACAATTAGGAAACTACAAAAATTTCCATAAACGAGAGTTGGACCGCCCGAGCCCAGGCGCCCAAACACTAGGTCGCCCGAACCCAAATGACCCGAAACTAAACCGCCCCAGCCCGGGCGCTTGAACCCTAAGTCATTAGCCTCCCTAGCACCCAAAAGTCATAATATCAGTCCCATTTTACCACAACGATAAGCACCTAACAACCCCGGATATCGGGAACGACCTCCCAAAGTCGCTAAAACCCTTCTCGAAAGCCAAAATACCCATGCGAGAGCAACAAGGTTGCACGGACAACAAATTTCACCCGTCGGATCCACCAGACTTAGACGTCTTTTCATTTTTTTTTCTTTTAGGGGGATAAGTTACCCCACCTAGGCGTGTTGTAGCCTTTAACGGCATTGTCAATTCGCGTCTGTAACCTAATACGCCATTGCCATGAATATACAAAATGTGGCTTAACTTTTTTTCAAAATTGGTCTAATCCCTTTTGGTTTTGCCTCATTCTAAACTTGAATGTCGAGACAACTGCACATGTCTCCCAACGCACTCAGTCGAAACATGTTAATTTCTTACATTTCACACGTCTCAAGTCAAACATCTTTAATCGACGTACTACTTGATCCAACTCTCGGCTCAAACTAACGCATTTCAAAAGCCCAAAAAACCATTTTTGTACACTCATGCAATCCTAACGCATTTAAAACATACTAAAACTATAACGAAATTGCAAACAAACCGAACCTGAAGTGATTACCTGTCAACATTTCACAAAACAAAAACACAAGACTAAATCAGTCAATAAATTGCTAAAAGTTAAAAAAAATATACAAGTTATACAAATCCATACACAAATCGAGTTCATAAACTAGGGAGGACCCCTAGAAGTTGCGCCTATAGCTATTGTGAGCTCACCGATGTTGTCATCCAAACCTAGATCCTCCAAGACGAAGGTAGGAGATTCACTACCATCCATACCCGACAGCATATCTAGAATAGCTATCCCGGGAATCCCTCCAACATCCTCGGTGGTGCCCGCATGACCTTCAGCCTCAGCCTTGACCTCCCTCTCGATCTCAACCCCTAGCCTAGCCAAGCCCTGCGCCAAGGATTCGCCCTGAGACCGGGCTAACCGCTCCTTAAGTTAGGCAATCTCATTGTCCCGGGATCGCAGGAGTTGTCGCAGCCTAATATCTTCCACCTCGAGCATGGTCACCCGAGTCTCCAGCTGCCCCACCATGTCCGAAGTATCCTGCAAATATACCCATACTTTAGGAAAACATACAAACAGCTTGGAAAGCCACCCCTAGGCACGCAAACTCACCATTCGAGATCCCGAAGTATCACGGGAGACCCTCGACGCATAGGTCCGGAAGCAGTTGGCAGTGTAACACCCGCTATTTTTCCTTGCATTTTATTCTTTCCGTTATGACTTCGTCATAACTCTGTCAAATTTTGGCCTTATGTTTCTTCATTTTTCCAAGCTTTATTTACAATTTTGAGTTTAATGATATTTATTTATATTTTAAAAATATTTTTAATTCTTTTAAATCTATTTATTTGATTTTCATCATAAATTAATTATTTTTCCGCAAGGAATTCTACTTCTCTACGAATTAACGTTTTTAAGCTCAGATTTAAGTTATTTCGTTTCCTACAAATGTCTAAAAATATTTATATAATATTTTCAACTAAGAATTATTTTCATTTACGAAAATTTGGCCATTAATGATTTTATTACGAAGTTTCGTAAATAACTATTTTCCAACGCGAGGTTTACTTGAATTACTTCGAACTGCCTTTAACTATTTTACGATCCTTCTTTTTATCAACTTACAAATCATTTGAGATACTTTCCCCATGTTTTGGACCGACTCACCCCCTCTTGTGACTCACCCATTACATTTTTTTTTATAACCTTTCATTTTATAAAAACGATTTAAGAAATTAGATAATTCTTCACTACCATTTATTGGGATGACTCATGCACAACTCTTCATGCTCCATTCTCTTCATTTTGGCTGCATATTTTAGTCTAGTTTCACCTTGTTTTCATCAAACATTAATATTATTCAAACATATGAAACCATCCATTTTTCCTTATATTCATTTCTACACTTAAACAAAAAAAAACCCTTTCTTCTCCTTCTTTTGGCCATGTCATCAGAAGCCCCTCAAGGCTTATTCTTGCTTCAATTCAAGCCATAATCGTCTCGTTTTTATCGTCAAATTAATCGTTATTCCGATCCTTTCGTTAAGGTAATAATCGATGTTGTTTTCGATCATTATTTACCTTGATTTTATGAGTTTTTCTCATGGTATTTTCTGCCATGATTCTCGTATATTGTTGACTTCTTGAACGATCTCGAAGCCGACAAATATTTTATCGATTCCGATTTGGACTAGAGGTAACGTCGATGTTACTCGGTATTACTTGATTTTAATTGAGTATTTGCATGTATATATTTTTATGTTTTATTTTGGCAATATATTTATGTCATAAAATCTGGAAAAATTTTAAAAGTTGAAAATTTGCATGTTTCGGTATTTTTATCGCTTTTACGACATTAACGATTAAATCGTCATATTAGTTTGTAAAATCGTAATATTCGGCCTAAACATGTAATATGTGTTTATATTCTGGAAAAATGTTGTTTTTGATGATTTTTAATAATTTAGTATTTTTCTGATATTTTTTATATCGATTATTGAATTATTACCGTTTACGGACAAAAACGATTAAAAGCCGATTTTTAGTTCTAGTACTTAAACATTTTATTTTAATCTGATTTTTTACGTGGTGAAACTTTCTGGTGAATACAATTTTATGAACTGTTTCATAATTTTTCGGAATTTTTAAGTGGATGAATTAATTAATCACTTTAAAGCATCGTTATCGTTAAACCGGGGTTTGTCGTTTAAATTCTCGATTTCTGGTCTTTGGTTTAAATCTGGAAAAAAATTTGATTCTGATGATTTCATATTAAAATATAATTTTATGATTTTTAGTGCCTTAATAAAATGTTAGAACGATGAGTTTTATTAATGGAATCGTTAATTGTGAAAACGGGTTTTAAAGACGGTTTTGACGGAAGTTGGTAAATCTGGAACTTTGGAAAATCTGGAAAATTAGTATAATCTGGAAAATGATGATTTTTTGGTTTAATAATAATTTTTAGACATTAATACTTAAATCATTTTGTAATTACTATTTTTATTAATCGTTATTGTCGAAATTGGATGATTAACAAGAAAACGCTTTAAAAACCGAGCTTTAGGATTCTGGAAAATTTTCTTTTCTGGACATAATGTCCATAAATATATTTTAACTATTTTACGTAATTTTTGTACTATTTATTAAAGTCTTTAATTAATAAGTATTGATTTTCGGACAAATTGTGATTTATCGTTAAAATGCTTCGTCTTACCTAAAAGAATTATTTTTCCAGCAATTTTGAAAGTATTTAAATCTGAAACTTTAAGAGTTAAATCATCCCTTAACATACTCTAAATGTATTTGTTGGTTTAATTAAATAAAGACGTTCAAATATTTAATTTGATGTTTGCCGTAAAATCATATTTATAATTTTATTGTCGAAACTAATAATAATTAGGAAATTTTGGCTTTATAACTTTTGAAAACACCCTAATTAGTAATATTGAAATGTTTAAGACATTTTTAATCATTTTATAACGATTATACGATATTTTAATAATTTCATATAATTAAATGTTCACTTTGGTAATTAATATCGTTAAGGCCGAAAGTATTAGTTTTATAAATCTATATCGTTTACTAAAAATGTGATGTTAGTATAAACTAATATTTTCGCTATTTTGATATGATGCTATTTTTGGTAAAGTTTCTAAAAATAGAAGTTTCCTAAAATAGAAAGTTTCCTAAAATAGAAAGTTTCCTCTTTTTGAAAGTGATTCCTTTTTCTTTTGTTATCCTATTGTTTGTATTGAATACATCTTTTAAATATCGATAATGGATTATTTTGGATTTATGGAATACGGATAAGTGTGGGTTTAGAGTAATATAGTCTGGGATGTACGTTTTGCCATCAACTATAAAGCTGGTGTGTCTATGTTGAGACACATTGGTCGTTGAACTGAGCATGGTTTGTGTTCAGGAGTGTGTATATATTTTGACCTTAAACTTAGATATCACATCGTGTAAGTCGCCGTCGGGTTGAACTGCATTACAGTTGGTGTCCAAGAGGGGTGTACATTACTTAAGCCAGGACCTCGCTGCACGCAGTCCTGTTATGGTTGAGTTGCCTAGTTAGAGACCGAAGTCTGATTTGTTTTGACTAAGTTCTCGAAGCTAGTTTACTATTGTCCTAGTGAAAGTCTAGATTCTACATTAATTCTATCCATAACGCCATTTTGAATATTTTTATTGTTATCGGTATAAATTGGTTTGCAGGTTGGCAAATATTTTTATGTTTCTTCGGAAACCCATTCAATTATTTCATTTCGCACTAAAAGCTTATTTTAATATGCTGTTTTACTGTTTTCCATTTTGAATATTTTTCCTATATTAGTAATTACTGTTTTAAAATCCTGTTATACGGCTGGGAGAACGTTGACGTTGCTCCTCACTGATTGTGGCTGTTATGTTTTTAACATGACAGGTATGCATGTTTTCGGGTGTGGGCTAGCGGGCAGACATGATCCCTGCTCGATTAATTTTAATAATTTTGTATTATGGATTGTTAAACCCCCTTTGTGGAATGTTCTCATTTTGGGCCAATTTACTTAAGGCCTAATGTTTGACTTTACCATTTAAATTTTTATCTAAACATAGTTACAGCGTGTTATAATCCCGACTCTACAGTGTTTCCGCCACTGTATCGTGTTAGATTTTTCTAGGGGATTACAGGCAGTCTGCCACAATCGCTGATGGCAAGCCAACGAGACCTAAGAGGCAAAAAACCGAACGAGTTAGCCAAACAAAACCTAACTCTGAGAACCAAAATCCAAAACAAAAAACCGAAACTTACCCGGTATACCCGGTCACGCCACTCTATCCCAGCATCCATCTACTCGGCAGAACACGGGGGGAGAGGCTCAGTGAAAGCTACGACGGCTGCATCCACCCTAAGCAGCGTCAAAGGGAAGTCTGGGGGCTGAACAGCATCAGCCAGATCGGCCAGCAAAAAGAAAAGCAAACCGGTCAAGGTCCGAATAAACAATTAAGCCATAGAGCAAAACAAGCCCTAAAATAAAGACCGAGTACTCATCACAAGGTGGTGGCAAGCTAGCCGCTGGCTGACGTGAGACAAGTAGGAGGCGCCAGGTACCAACAGCGCATCACCTCCCTCTCCATCCCTACCCTCGAGGACCTTTGCGACGGTCGGTGGTCTAAACACGGCCCGGGGAGGATCATCCGACACCCTGAAATTGTCATACAAGCACTGATGCACCAACCGTTTGCCCATATACCACACCGGGCGAAACAGCGCAGGAAGGAGCATCCTCCTGTAGCTCCGGGGCCTCAACTCCGCCGCCACGTACGCAGGCACACCCTCGTAATCGGCCCAAGGACGAGCCACAAACTACGCAAACAAAATTGATGCCTCAATAATCCTAAACCTAGGAGGATAGTAAATAAAACAAGCTGTAAGAAGGAAACTTACGTCCTCGAGCCCCATCTGGTTCACCAACACGTTCTCCGTCGGGTAGTGACTCGTCGTACTCTTGGCCTGAGCCAGTCTCCACCCGATCCCCGCCGGGGACCTAACCGGACGAGCTCGCACCGCCTTAGGTGCCAATCGAGAGAAGTAGGAATAGATCCAAGCCTGCAAAACCCAAAGGAAAACATCATTAGCAAAACTAAACCAAACTAAGCAAAACCTGAGAAACGAATATAGAGGCAATGACTAACCTCCAGCACAAGACCTGGGCCCACGATAGGCAAAGTCGAGGCCAATTCTACTTGCAATGGCCTCACCATGACTTGCAAGCAACGGGTCATCTCCGCGAATGCCGCGGTTACCCAATCAAAACGCCCCAGCTGATCTAAATCAGCTAGGAAAGGTAAAATCCTAGTACTAAACCTCTCGCCCTTATCCGAGAAGTGGGTCGATCCTAGGAAATACTACATCCACAGCCGGGCATCCTACACCGGCATGTTGGGTGCTCGACCCTCTAATACCGCCACTCTCTCGAAGTGGTCGGTAATGTACGAACTCACCAGAGCATGAGGCATACTATAAGTCTCACGCTCCAAGCAATCCCTGATCCATCCACGGACCTCATCGCTATCTAACTTAGGGCCCTCGGCAGCCCATCTAAACACCTCCGGACCCCAGGGTAAACTCATAATAACCCTGAAGTCCTCCAAAGTCATCCCGACCTCCCCGAAAGACATGTGGAAGGTCGAGGTAGTGTCGTGAAAGCGATCTACCATCGCTCTAATCACCATACGGTTGCACTTGGTCTTGCAACCTACCAACCGGGCCCAGTGCCCGACTACGGGGCCCAGAGCCATCCTCGCAATAATCTCCTTTGCCGCGGGACTAAGCTTCTGAGAATAGATCTCCAAACATGTCGTAAAAACTGAGAAGGTCCTCATCGGACCTGGGAGCTGCAAACCGAGACAATACGGGCATAATCAAACCAAACTAACTTAAATCAAAATTTAAAGCCTAAACTAATAAGCATTAGTCGAGATACTCTCCAGGCCGTACAAAATACGGTAAGAAATGTGCAAGTCAGGACGAAACAACCACTGATGGTCATCCCAGTCCCGAGCCCACTGAGGATCCTCATAACCAGTCTCCTCGTTCTCTTGCGCGGGAATAGGGACGTGAGCCCTCCTAGCAATCGTCTCAAGCAGCCTACGCTTCCTTACTCTATCAAAATCGGCCTTATTTATGGCCTCTGGATCACGACGCTGCAATGGAACGCTTCGTCGTCTCCTACGAATCCCGCGGGGAGTCAGTGAACTCGTCCCGATGGCCTCACCACTGGTGCCAGCCAAAGGAGCTCCTTCAGGACGCTCGGTATCATCTCTGGATGCAAAACCAAGCAAAAAACGCAAAAATATGTGCCTCAGGTCAGGCTAAAGCAGCTCAAACAGGTCAAAATAAGGTCAAAATTTCGGATAGAGAAATCAAAATTCTGAAAAGCCCACTAGCACCCATTTTTGATCCCGGTCACAATAAAAGTGGTTTCGAGAAAATCTGACATGGTTACGGCACCTTTTGGTCCGTCGTAAGTCACACAACTTCATGGAGTACCCTAGAGGGCATTCTAACTCACATAAGTCGACATGGAAGTCACCCATAATGTCATAAATACTAATCAAGCAAGATTACGAAGGGCAAGCACGTGAATAACCGAGAAAGCGATCCCTAAACCCTAGCATTTCGAATTTACCCCCATGGGAGACCATTAATACTCCTCTAAACCTCCTATCAAGCTTATGATTACCCTAACAAGCTCTATTCAACCATGATTTAACAATGGGACTCAGCACAAACATCGAAACCTAGCAAATTCAAAATGCACAAATCGATTTTCTAGGGTCTTAACAAAGTCAACTCACAATCAACCAAATTAAGCAAAATCGACAATAGGCGAGTAAAGAACGCTTACCCGACATCGACATAATCGTGAATGGCAAAAATTGAGACGAAAATCGGTTGAATAAGTCGAGAAAGCGAGATTGAGTCGGAGGGGTGCGCACGTCTGACTTTTCGAACGAATAACTCGTTCTTCCTCCCTTCGCTGATTTTAAACGGGTCTGACCCACAAAAACCCAGGTGCCCCGATTCGAGCGTCCTTCTTCTGGACCGCTGGGGGCTAGGCGCCTGAATCCTAAGGTGCAGCAGGATGCGCGCTTAACTACTCGGCTCAAAGTTAAAACAAGAGCAACTGAGACACGTTATCCAATATTCGCACAACACGCACTCATAAACCACGCAAAATAAACAACGACAAGCAATTTATTGACTGATACCGGCAAAGCAAACTTATAAACACCCTCTAACCAAAATCTACCTAACGAAAAAGTAAAACAACAACAAGCACAAAAAAAAACTCGACTAACAAGAACACTCACACTCGAGCACATGGTAAAGCAAAACGAATCCGAGCAAAGTCCAAACAAATCCGAGCAAAAAAAATCCGCAAAGCAAGATTAATCTAACCAAAATAAATGAATATCTGCGAATCTTTAAGCCTAACGAGTCGCTAAGCGCTCTGAAGGCAATATAAACATGAATAGACCCCGATGCATCCTAAGCACTTTTTTTAAGTCCGACGAGTCGCTAAGCACTCTGAGAGCATAGATTCTTATACATCCCCAGCACTTTTCAAGTCTGACGAGTCGCTAGGCGCTCTGAAGGCATGAATTCTTATACCTCCCCAACACTTTTCAAGTCTGACGAGTTGCTAGGCGCTCTGAAGGCATAGATTCTTATACATCCCCAGCACTTTTCGAGTCTGACGAGTTGCTAGGCGCTCCGAAGGCATGGATTCTTATACATCCTAAGCATTTTTAAGTCTAACGAGTCGCTAGGCGCTCTGAAGGCATGGATTCTTGTACATCCTAAGCATTTTTAAGTCTAACGAGTCGCTAGGCGCTCTGGAGGCATGGATTCTTATACATCCCAAGCATTTTTAAGTCTAACGAGTCCTTAGGCGCTCTGAAGGCATAGATTCTTATACTTCCCAAGCATTTTTTAAGCCTAACGGATCATAGGCATCCTGAAGGCAATTTTTTTAATTTTCGAGTCTAACAGATCATAGGCATCCTTAAGGCAAATCTTTTTTCAATTTAAGCTTGACGGGTCATAGGCATCCTGAAGGAAACCAATACCCTTTTTTAATTGTCGAGTCTAACGGGTCATAGGCATCCTGAAGGCAAACTTTTTAATTTTTGAGTCTAACGGGTCATAGGCATCCTGAAGGCAAACTTTTTAAATTTTCGAGTCTAACGGGTCATAGGCATCCTGAAGGCAAACTTTTTTAAATTTTTGAGTCTAACGGGTCATAGGCTTCCTAAAGGCAAACTTTTTAATTTTCGAGTCTAACGGGTCATAGGCATCCCGAAGGTAAACTTTGTAAATTTTCGAGTCTAACGGGTCATAGGCATCCTGAAGGCAAACTTTTTAAATTTTCGAGTCTAAGGGGTCATAGGCATCCTGAAGGCAAACTTTTTAATTTTCGAGTCTAATGGGTTATAGGCATCCTGAAGGCAAACTTTTTAAATTTTCGAGTCTAACGGGTCATAGGCATCCTGAAGGCAAACCTTCTTTAATTCAAGCCTAACGGGTCATAGGCATCCTGAAGGCAAATCTTTTTCAATTCAAGCCTAACGAATCATAGGCATTCTGGAGGGCAAAGTAAGTAAGCATTCGAAGGGCAGTCCAAAGTTGAGTGGATTCTCACGCATCCGGGAATTGAAACCCATGAACGTAACAAACCCATGACAAGATAGCAAGCATGGACTCGAGCCCTGATAAACGACCGCAGGAAAGGACGTCAGGTATGATTTCTAAGCCTTGGCTGGAGAGCCTCAATACGTAGTCCAACGGACTTAAAATGACCCGACCGAACAGTCGCCAGGTCATAATCCTCGATTGATATGGGTGGCTATACTTTGACTTTCGCCTTTTCCAAGCCTCAGTCAAAGTGGGGGCTTCTGTAGACACCCAGATTTGGACCTGGTGGCTGCAGAAGTGCCCAACAAACACTCAATGACGATCGGACTGCAACGCGAAGCGAGATTACGATGTTTTAGATAGTTTTTCTATGGAACGGATCAAATAATTACTCGAAAAGATTAATTTGACATCAAGGCAGCCTTAGTCGTGTCATTACGGTCGCGTCAACACTAATTTGAGTCAATTCCAACACCGGGACTCCAAATCGGTCTCGAAATACACAAAGTCAAACCCGAGTTAACGTGTCGGGCCGAGCAAACCTCAGGATGCACAATCGAAGCCCACCCGGCGGAACGGTGCGCTAGGGTAAAGGGGGAGACTTAACCCCCAAGCTATGACATACCCATCTTCTCGGTTTTGGAAAGTTTCAAAATCGTATCATCAAAATCCCAGGCGCCTCACCCCGAGCGTCTTACTCTTTGTGCGAACGACCCCAGGCGCCTAAGTTCTGGTGCGCGTGGACTCAGGCGTCCATCTAGGTGATGTGAACCGCACGAGCACCTATATATACCCAACCCCCCCCCCCCCCCCCCTCCACCTCATTCATTCGACACAACACAATTCTTCTTCTCTTCTCCCTCTTACTCTTTACGAGTTTCTTCTAACTTGGGCTCGCACTCCGACACCCAAGCCAACGATCCACTCAATCGTAGTCCCTATAAGCGAATCGATCCTACTCCTCACCTTCGAGCACTCTACTCGATCCCGATGTCCTGTGTTCGACTAGATACCCCGAGTCTAGTACCGGAAGCTCTGCCGGATTAACCGCAGAATCAGCCGTGGTAACAGAACTTTGCCATAATCACCACAAGCCAAGCTAGGAGGTTCTGCCCTCGGCGTTGAATCATCACTAGGTTGTCGTCTAAATAAAACTTTACATTTCTGTACTTTTATTATGCACTACGATAATGTCGAGCGTGGACGCTAGGTCCATGGCACATTATAAACATACGTAACGTCCCAACTTCAACCATAAACACTAATACACCCTAAATAGACCCGAGTAGTTCCGAGATCCGTTCTCAATTATCTATGCATCGTGTCCCATTTAGCGTATACTTCGAGGGTGCAACTCCTCACTGCGTGATTTACTTACATTAGCATTTACAACTTTCGTATGATTTATTGCTTTTATGACCTTATAATCGCATTCTAAATCACCTAACACGAGAATCAAAATGTAAACAAGATAAAACTGAACAAAGCGATGGTCAGGTTCCGTATTAGTCTCGGTGCTCACATTACACGGTTCGACGCATCCCTACTAATACCGAGCAGGCGCATCTTAAGCAGAATACCAGGTAAGGTATACCACGAGAATGACTAATATCCGTATTATCACGTTAAAACTGATTTGATAATACGTACAATATTAGTACCCTCTACTCTCCTATGTGCATCTTTTCATGGCCTGCTTGTCACGAGAAATCGCATGCAAAGAATATAAACACAACTACTTCGACGACAAAGCTTACTTGTCCTTAAACAACCGACATAGCAAGGATATAGGGTTAAAACAACGGTTGTTACAGTACTTCCGCCACAACAAGGGAACAAAGTTATCAACCCACCGATTGATTAGTAGAGACCGCTATGTGCGGGCAGGATTGGGTGTCAATGTTTAGCGGACGTTGGCTTCCTAATACGTACCCTCACCCCTTACTCAGAATCGATGGTTTCGGGATGTTCGAAACCATTGGCAATGAGAGTCATTCCAGGCATGGAGTGCTTAGAGGTACAAGTCTTTATCTTTGGGTCTCGTGCCACTCAGCTTTGAGCCGGCTAAGGATCAAAGTTGACTAGAACGGTTTTCAAGTCCCCATAATTGACTCGGTGACGACTCCACAAATCGGCAACGAATTCGGTTCAATAAAAAGGTCATCTTACCAAACATATCGGCCGTTAAACATTTACAACCACGACTCGATCAATTCCAACAGAAACACGGGTGCCTGCACCCGTCTAGTGCAAGTCTGAATCGTCATCCGAATCGATGTCCGAAACATCACCCCGAATGCGAGATCGGACTGGCCACCGACCGGGAGGAGGTCGCGTGGATGGCCGCCACGATGAAACCGGGTCGGTCCCGCGTGGGTACACGTGGGCCGTCGGGCGGTGCGGACGGACGTCCACAACAATGTATTCATTGTATGGTTAAGCATTTGGTCACAAGGAAGGAATTTTATGTCTCTTTTGTCTATGTTTTTAATGATGCTCTAAATCGTTCTGATCTTTGGCATCACCTAACTGACCTTAGTAGTAGGGTTCATAGCTGGTTGTTTCTGGGAGATTTTAACATTGTAAGAAGTTGGGAAGAAAAAATTGAGGGTGCAGTTCCTGGTGATAATGTTATTGATGATTTTAATGAGTGCATAGCTAGTGGTGGGTTACAGGATTTGGTTGGCCAAGGGTGTGAATTTACTTAGACGAACAAACATGATCCAACTTTCAGGGTTTGGACCAAGTTATTGGATAGAGCTCTTATTAATTTACAGTGGGCCTCTAATTCTCATAACTCCTTTGCGAATTATTTGACTCCTGGGGTATCTGATCATTCCCCTATCATTGTGAATATGTTTGAGAATCAGGCTAGAGGTGCAAGGTTCAGATTTCTCAACTACTGGACTACACATCCATCTTTTCTGTCTACTGTCAGGAAGGCTTATGACAGGAGAGTGTTTGGAACAGCAGGCTACAAATTGTTTAGTAAATTGAAGAATGTGAAAAAGGACCTTAAAGATTTGCCTAGGAAAAGTTTCTCTAGTTTTGGGAGGAAAATTAAGGACTTTGAGGAGGATCTAGCTGAATGCCAAACTAAGTTGCAGCAGACTCCTTTCTCTATGAAATGGATTAAGAGGGAAAAATACCTCACTATGGATTGTCTTAAGTTGAAACAGGCTAAGATTAGTATTCTGCAACAAAGGGCTAAGATGGAAAATATCAAATTGGATGATGCTCTAACTTCTTATTTTCATGCTAGGATCAAGGAAAGAAGGATGCAGCAGGTTATTGGAACTATTATTGATATGAATGGCAGGTAAGGGAAGGTGAACAGGAATTGGCAAGAGGTTTTGTGGAATATTATGAGAATTTGCTTGGTAAGGCAACAAATGTTAGGGTTACTAATGTTAACACTCTATATAGGGGTAGAGTTGTTTTGAATCAAGAGTGGAATGTTCTTCTGGAATTACCAAGGAAGAAATTAGAAGGGTGGTGTTCTTTATGGGATCAAACAAAAGTACTGGTCCTGATGGCTTTACAGTAGAGTTCTTCAAAGCTGCTTGGCCAATTGTTCAGAATGACTACTGTGAGGCTGTACTAGAATTTTTCGACAGAGGAAAGCTGATCAAACAAGCTAACACACTGTTATCACTCTAATTCCAAAAATGGAGGTTTGCTAGTCTGTTTTGGATTTTAGACCTATTTCCAGTTGTTCAGTGCTATATAAAACAATTACTAAAATCCTTACTAATAGAATTCAAGGAGTGCTTAGTGATATTATTGGAATTAAGCAAGCTGCTTTCATATAAGGAAGGAGTATACATGAAAATATTGCCCTCTCACATGCCTTAATAAAGGGGTATGGGAGGAAATTTCTGACTCCTAGATGCTTGATGAAAATAGACCTTAGGAAAGCCTTTGATTACTGTAACACCCCGTTATTTTCCGAGTCATTTATTAGGCATTATTTTTCTATTTTATTTAAATCGGGTTTTAAGTTGGAAAAAAAATTCAATGTCGTTATAAAAATTTTAAATACTTTGGACCTTCTTATTATAAATTGGTTTTGACTATTTTAAAAAAAATGGAACGTTATTTTATAAACCGACTTTGTATCGGATTTGACTTTGAGTCAAACACAATAAAGAAAGAAAGAAAAAAATCTAAACTATATATATATATAAACCCACGCACCCCCCTCTTATATTCATTCAACCTACATACCTTCCCCAATCTCTGCCGCCCACCAAACTACTCTCTCCCTCTGCTCCTCAGCCTACTTTCTACCTCTGTTCCTCGGTTTTCTGCCCCGGTCAATTGTCCGGAATTGTAAATTGGTCTTGATCCTTATCTACACCAACTCGTTTTACGTCCTTCTTCATCAAATTTTAAGTACCGATTCGATTAAAGATCTTTTTATTCGTTTTCTTTTATTTTTACAAACCGAGTTTTGTGAGTAAGTCTTAGGGTTAATAAATTTGAGTTGGTTCAAAGTTATGGGTATTGTTTGAATAATACTTGAGAGTGATTCTAGTGTTCTTAATTGTCAATTTATTTATAACGGAAAGAAGCATTATATTTGTTGATATTTAGGTTCGGATGTTGGCTTGCTAAATTTTCTGTTATAGGGGTCGCCAATGTTGTCGTTATTATGGATATGGGTTGTCTCTGGTTTGTACCTTAAGTTGGTAGGTAGTTGAGGTATTAGATATATGATGGCATGGAAAGTTAAAAAAAAGATGGGGTGGTGTGTGGTCGTGGTGTACAGGACAATAGGACATACATGGAACACGGGATTTTATTTGCTTGGTCCATAATCACAAGCTAATTGGGATTTACGTGGGAATATAAAAGGAGCATTGGACAATTAGTAATTTAGAGTTTTTTTTAGTCCTGAGACAAGTCTATTTGGGTTAGTTAAAGACAGCTTATAAATTAGGTGGATTATTTACGAGACGGGAATTCGTACGAGTTAGTAAATTACTCCGTAATAGTTAGTAAATTTATAGGACGAGATAATATCGTCCAGGTATTAATTAGTTGAAGGGTTAAGTTATTGAATCAATTTATATCATTTGTAGCTTGTGGGTTCGAGGAGAAAGAATTTTTGGATTAATATTAGCTTGGACTGACCGTCTCAAGAGCTAAGGACGTTTTAACCTTTTCACCTTTATGTAAAGAGCATGTTCGGTTTAAATTATATTTTTGAAACGATTTTATAATTATTTTGTCAATGGTGAATTTTTATGATATTCTTGTGATATTTTGGATATTGGAACTTTATGAAACAAGTCACACATTGGTATTATTTTGGTATAATTTTGGTGGTTATAACAGACTCTGGGAGCTCTGTTGGTCTATGAGGTTAAGCTGTGTCTGAGACATCCCTGGAATTTCGTCCCGAAACTGAACTCCTGGCCTGAGTTGTGTTAAGTGGGGTTTGCTAGGTAGATAGACTTTCTCCTTTGGCAGTCTCATCCTACTGACTGTCCAAATGTGAGTAGTGCGCACTATAATAAGTCTAGCTAAGCATAGGCGGTACCTCTAGATCGATCGTGTAAAAGGGTAGGACCTTGGCACACAGGTGGTGACATTATATTTTGGTTGGTTTGGTTTTGACTACTGTTTTCACAGTACTTTTGGTCTGGTATCGAGACAGGGATATTTAACTCTGATTTCAGTTTACTACAAATTATAATCATTGTGTTACGTTTTCAATATAATATGTTTTACTCAGCTTTGCTGACGTCCTTTTGTTTTGGGTCGTTCCCCCGCTGGAACCTGTACCTATTTGTGTTTTGGGTGCAGTTGATAGGTACAATTAATATGCTGCATGGGTGCATTTTGGTTTGGGATGCTGAGCGAGGAAGGATTTTATTATTTAACACTACCTCCGAACTATTTATATTTATGTTGAATTTTGGCTTGAAGTTGTTTTTAAACTGTTTTGGATTTTGTGGGACTTAAGTCTTCCGCTGCAACGTTTTCATTTAATTAGCTATCGGATTTTTATATTTCTTTTAATTCTTATACTATTCTTTTGCCTTGCATTTGGCCTTGTGAGCTAAGTGCAGAGTAACGGTGTGGACATGACATAGCTCCACCCCGACGCGGCCACGCGCGGGTTTGGGGAGGCGAATGAATCTCCATATGAGATGGGTCGAATTGAATTTTAAATCGAAGTAGAAGTCGCCACCGAATTTTGTGCTTATTCGGAACCATTCGAACCCACTCTATGTCGTAGTGGGTCATATTTAAAACATGGCCTGTTTCCGATGTCAGAGCTTATCGGGTTCGTCCCTTAGCATTTGATACCGATACCGACATTATCGGATATCGTATATTGAATGACTCTCGTTGCCAATGGATTCGGACATCCGGAAACCATGGTTCTGAGTAAGGGGTGAGGGTACGTGTTGGGAAGTTCATTGAGAACACTCAACCCCGCCCGCACTTAGCGGCCTTTACTAAGATATCGTTTTACGTACACGCGTTAGTTTGACGGTTGAATGATATGCAAACATTATTTTCCTAAGACATGTGAGAAAAATAAATAAATGGGTTGCTAAGTCGTTTAATGCATATTAAACGAATAACGTCAAAGTTATTTTAGCATGTGAATTTCGTTTTAGTCTAATAAAACGATAAAAACAAAATATGAAAATAAATTGCTGCAAACACGAGAAAACAAGTTAGTAACGATGAATAAATCGAATAACGATGCAAATAAATAATATGCATAATTTTGAAAAGATTTATGTCAGGTGATGGATTAGCACGCGTTGACCGAGGTCAAAGAAAAAGTATTTATCGAAATATGTCGCGAAAGTCGCTTTTTATGTAAGATTCGAAAAGAATAAAAAATAGAAAAGCGAGGAAACGAAAAAAAGAGACCCGGCTAAGCAGGCCACCGCGCGAGTCGACTGACAGGCGCGCGACTCGCGTGGCGGTCTGTTCGGGTTTTTTTTATTTTGTCGAAAACCGTCAATTTTTATTAATCGCGTATAAATATGGATTAACTTATACTCGATTTATATTTTCGATATTCGTCGTATTCGATATTCGATTATAAAATCGATATCGAATAGCCGGAAGGAATTTAAAAAAGGTTTTGAAAAAAAAGTTTGTTTTGAACGAAAAGTAAAAAAAAGAATTTTTGAACGAAAAAGATGTTAATTCTCTCCGCGTATAAAATCGTCGAATTTTGTTTAAAAAGATGTAACGATTTTATTAGCATCAACGAGATTTAATTTTGTTCTTGTTAGATACGATATTTGATTAGAGAATCGATATCGTATTTTAAGAACGTTATAAAAAAAAGTTTTTCGTAGTATCGATATTAGAAATAGTAAATATGCGACCAACGACCCATATTAAAAAGACCGACACGACCCCTAAAGAAAAACCTGAGAAAGGAGGAGAAGAAAGAGAAGAATCGGGTTTGATTTACACCCTCAACCTACATGCTTTGTTTTCTCGGGATAAGGCTCGTCGGAAAGTGGTTTAAACTTGGGAGCGTCGAGATGATGTGGGATGAGTTAAGGTGTATGGTTGGACGTGTGGTTGGATGGTTTCTCGGGGTTTCGAGGCTTCTTCGGGAATATGTCGGGATTTGCCTTGAATTATTTCTACTAGATATCGAGGATGTATGTGTATTATGGCTGTAAAAACTGTGTATATTGGCTGTTCAACCGTGTCTTTTGTGTTGGACGGGAGGTCCTATTTATAGGAATCGAGGTAGTCTTGCTTGTGTGACAAGAAATACCGGTTTGGATAGGATTGTAAGAAATTGAAGGGAACGAGAAGTCCGTTGCTTGGGAAGGAAGTAAGGGAATCTCGGCTGAATTGGGACGCCTAAACCGAGTGTTTGAGCTCGGTTTGTGAACTGTTCCGGTTTCTGGATAGAATTCCTACTTGAGATCGAATTCTACCTTTAACGGAATTGTTTAATGTTTATTGAAGCTGATATTTTGTAGTACTTGAGTCCAAACCGGACTTGTAGTGTCACGGTTGGCTCGCGGGTTTCGGAAAAATGTCCTTGACCGGGTTTTGACTCGGTCGCTAAAAGACGGTTTTACCCCTGGTGTCGGAATCGACCCAAATTAGTCTTATTTGACTCGAAACGATCCACTGAGCCTAGATTTGAGGTTGGTTTGGCGTCCATTATCATCGGGTGTTTGGCGGGAACTACTATAGACACCTGGCGGTCAAAATGTGGGTGTCTACAGAGCCCCCACTCTGACTGAAGCTTGGACAAGGCAAAAGTCAGAGTAGCTACCAGGTCAATCAAGGATTAAAACCTGGCAGACTTCCGATCGGCTCGTTTAGAGTCGATTAGACCTGCGTGAAGGGCTCGCCAGCCATAGAATAGAAATCATACCTGGGTTGATGTTGATAATGTCTTGGGAGCTTGCCTTGGAAGCTATGGGTATACCTGTTTACAGGTACATCCTGTCTTAGAATTGCGCGGGAGCTTGCCTTGGAAGCTATGAGTATATCTGTTTACAGATACATCCTGATTCTTCAGTAGAAAATGTCGCCTGAGCTTTCCACTGGGGAACTTTTCTTAGAATTTCTCGGGAGTCTTGGATGTACCTGTATGCTGACACAATTTGTATGTAACATTTAGGTGAAACACCGACTCATGCTGGGGAAGAAATGATGATTTTTTTTCGAAAATTTTGAAAAGAAAAACGCCGAATTTTTTTTGAAAAGTTTGGAAATAAGGATGCTTGGGATGACTTTGATTCCTAATCGGATTCTGACACGGACTCCTAAAGTCTCTGGTTAGGCCTGTATGTCTAGATGAAGTGTGATGAAAATTCTTATTCCCGTGGTGACTAGGAAAGGGATTTTCCCAAATGGCTAAGTTTTGCAAATTTTAAAATGAGAATTTGAAGAGAGAGATATACCGACATACTCGACTCTGGACGCGAGAGGACGAGTTGACAGACACGACTTTGACTCTCTAAGGGTTAGACCGTGACTCGGTAGGGGGTAGGCCACCTAAGATGACAAGACACTTAAGTTGCGCTATTCCGTAGCTTAGGCGAGTGGCAACACAGTCGAACATCGAAATGGGAACGATCTGCTATAGGGAATTGCAGTAGTCTGTAATGAGACTGTTTTAGCAGTAACAATGCTGTAGTCTAGTGCTCCTTTTGAATTTTTGATTTTTGGGACATTTCCAAAGTGGGTATTGCTCCGAGTCCTGATAGATTCTCGTCTTTGACTAAGCCGAGTACTAGGACACACTATAGAAAGGAGGCTAGATTTTTTGAATTTATCTGGATTTTGCGAGTAGATGGAGGTTTTCTGCCTAAGAGAAGCCCCCAGGACGACAAAGCTAGCTGTTGAGAACATGATGGTGTCGTGACCGGAATGATGGCGCTTTTTGAATGTGTGTCAATGTGGGTGGTTGTGCCCTTGTTGAAAGGCTGCCTACGTATTCACGTGTAGTGAAATCAAACCAAGCCGTAGTTCAGTGTTGAAAGATGTATAATGGTGCCTAGTTTACTAGGGCTTAGTGTGTAACTAGCCACAGCGATGGTGTAGGCTAGGTGCATTCCCAGTGATGTCTTGATCAAAGGGCTAGAATAGTTAGGATGTTGATCCAGTGACTGTGAGCGTTCTCCGGGGTAGCCCCCAGAGGTGGTGTGAACTATTTGGGCATGTTCTATGCCGACTGCAAGTTGAGTTCCCGTGTTTGGGGCTGGTAACTGATTTAGATGTTTTTGAAAATGTGGAGCTAGGTCGCAAGTGGCTTTGATGTTTCGAAATCTGGAGCTCGATTTTGTGGAGCTAAGGCTTCGAGGGTAAGGTATTGTAATGTGGTAGGAAAGGGGGAAAGTCGAGTAAAAATGACTTGGACTTGGATTGGGCAGGTTGATAATGCGGGATCTGGTTTCCATGTCTGGCCCTAAAGGTTAGGGTGTATCCTATGGAGCTTGAATCCTCAAAATTCTGGGCTGTCTCTAGCCTAGGTCTCGAGAAGGTCTTGAAGGTTGTAATGTGGGAAGGCTAGATGTGGTGTTAGCTGACCAGCTTGACCGTCTCTCCCCTATTGGATGGTATGGGTATTGATAATTTTTGAATTGAGCGTTTCACGGTCATGGGTTTTTGAATTCTTTAGGTTGACCTCTTAGCCCCGGTCATGGGATTCTTCATTTGAGTTGACCGTGTCTGGTCGAGAGATGTTGATAATTCTTTTTTGATCATGGCCAACTTTTTTTTTTGGCCTTTTGCTTTTTTTTCTCTTGGACTTTTGATTTTTTTGTCCAGCTTTTTTTTGTCGGTCAGACTAACACCTAAGGTAGGGACTGGCTAGTCTTATTGGATGGGTGTTTATTGTGGGAAGTGGGCTTGCCTCCCGTCTTGAACCCAAACTAGAAGACTACCCAGATTTGTCATAGGATTCGATATGCTCCTGCTACGGGTAGTTATGTGGCTTTCTATACCAGACATG
Organism: Agrostemma githago; assembly: GCA_958450325.1. Taxonomy (NCBI): domain Eukaryota; kingdom Viridiplantae; phylum Streptophyta; class Magnoliopsida; order Caryophyllales; family Caryophyllaceae; genus Agrostemma; species Agrostemma githago. Next base: position 17,990,828 of record OY288241.1, on the reverse strand, counting down.
GAATAGGTAAAAGGAAAACACGGGCTCGGTTATTCCTGCGGTCATTATAGATATGCCTATAATAGTCACGTGAGTGTGCTCACAGTGTATGATGGTGTTCATCATGTTCTCAGAAACACATAAGGAAAGTATGTATAAGAAATAGAAAAGCTGATTTTATTGAATTTTAAAAAAAGAGGACAGAATACAGCTGACTTTGACTCTGACTTTGATTTGGAAATGAGGATGTAGGGTATCCTAGACTTGAACTCAGACTCAGACTCGAATCAAATCCGGACTCGGACGCTCGGTTGGTTGTTTTTTTTTGGTAAGGTCTTTGATTGGAGAGAAAGACGGGTGCCACGACTCGCCTAAACTCGGCTTTGCGCAAGTGCAAGAGAGGGAGCCAAACTAGACACGGCCCAGGGTGACGGGTCGACAAAGACTCTTGGACCGGGATACTCGAACGTTGATCTAGACGAGGTAACGACTGCGAATTGGACTCGAGCTGCATAAGGGTGAATCCGAAAATGGGGGCGACCGTGTTTGACCGTATCACGTGCTCGGACCAACCGTGGTGACCTAACCCTAGGTGACTCGAGTATTCGTAGCATAGGTACGACACGAAGAAGGCATCATAAGGACGCCGGTGCAGGATGAACGTAGGGTACCCCTTAAGGTGACTGTGGTTGACTGCTCGAGTGGAGGACAGCCCCCGAGTGAGACTAAAGACTTTGATGGGACTCAAATGGTGCGACATCTAAGTGACTCGAAAGTGGGGTACGTGAGCCAACACGTGTAAGACCTGATCCTTAGAGCAAACGCGGTTGATCGCCCCGCTAAAGGGTAGCCCCCGAGTGGGACTGAAGACCGACTCCTAGACGGGTGACTCATGGATGGTGGACTCTCCCTGGGTTTTGGCAAAGTGGGCCTAGTCCCGTTCGAAGAAAGATCCGTGTGTGAAATCCCCAGACTTTGGACTCGATTGTGTAAATGGGCTTCCCTTTGTAGGAGTTTGTCCTACGTAGGTGGACCGTGCCTTGACAAATAAGGCGGACTTGGGATGGGGTAGAAACTCGTGATGTAAGATCGACGGAGTTTCGACGCTATAGATTCTAACAACTTATGACAAGACCCGACACTGCTAAATACGGGAAGTCCTAAGAAGAAGAAATTTTTGAAAAGAGAATTTGGATTTGAAAACCGAGCAAGGTCGGATTGGAAGGCCCAATTTTTTGAAAAATCGAAAAAAAAGGTTACCGGGCCGAGATTTTGAATTTTTTTGGAAAGTTTGGACAGCATACCGGCTATAAATAGGCTATTTTGAGTCAAAATCATAAGTCCTAAATTTGGTAGCTTTCCGGGTTTTGAAAAATAGATGGGTTTGAAAAGATGCGGGTTTTTGAAAATGACGGTTTTTGAAAGACGACTTGTAAATCAGGTAGCACGTAGTCATAGAAACAGTATAACGACGCCATGTATGCTCTAAGTCTAAGTCTCGGTCGGTCGAATAGGGTCTATACCAACGACGATAGCATTCTCACAAATCAGGACGGACTTCCTAAGCCGAGTTGGTCTTAGAACCTGCCGTAAAATCCATGCGAGTTCCGCCATCGAAGTCTTTAGTGCACCCATTTAGGAATGCACCGTGGTATAGTGGGACGTCGGTCACAAGTAACCGGCCCGGGAAAGAATGGGGTTATGCATGAACCATTGAACTAAAACGTTTACATTATTATTCGAACGATTTCTTTTCGAGTCTCACCCTGAGGATGCCGATGGTAAGTAACACATCAGTTAATCCCCAGCGGAGTCGCCAAATTGTGGACATGACATAGGTCCACCCCGACGCGGCCACGCGCGGGTTTGGGGAGGCGAATGAATCTCCATATGAGATGGGTCGAATTGAATTTTAAATCGAAGTAGGAGTCGCCACCGAATATTGTGGTTATTCGGAACCATTCGAACCCACTCTATGTCGTAGTGGGTCATATTTAAAACATGGCCCGTTTCCGATGTCAGAGCTTATCGGGTTCGTCCCTTAGCATTTGATACCGATACCGACATTATCGGATATCGTATATTGAATGACTCTCGTTGCCAATGGATTCGGACATCCGGAAACCATGGTTCTGAGTAAGGGGTGAGGGTACGTGTTGGGAAGTTCATTGAGAACACCCAACCCCGCCCGCACTTAGCGGCCTTTACTAAGATATCGTTCGTTTTACGTACACGCGTTAGTTTGACGGTTGAATGATATGCAAACATTATTTTCCTAAGACATGTGAGAAAAATAAATAAATGGGTTGCTAAGTCGTTTAATGCATATTAAACAAATAACGTCAAAGTTATTTTAGCATGTGAATTTCGTTTTAGTCTAATAAAACGATAAAAACAAAATATGAAAATAAATTGCTGCAAACACGAGAAAACGAGTTAATAACGATGAATAAATCGAATAACGATGCAAATAAATAATATGCATGATTTTGAAAAGATTTATGTCACGTGATGGATTAGCACGCGTTGACCGAGGTCAAAGAAAAAGTATTTATCGAAATATGTCGCGAAAGTCGCTTTTTATGTAAGATTCGAAAAGAATAAAAAATAGAAAAGCGAGGAAACGAAAAAAAGAGACCCGACTAAGCAGGCCACCGTGCGAGTTGCCTGACAGGCGCGCGACTCGCGTGGCGGTCTGTTCGGTTTTTTTTTTATTTTGTCGAAAACCGTCAATTTTTATAAATCGCGTATAAATATGGATTAACTTATACTCGATTTATATTTTCGATATTCGTCGTATTCGATATTCGATTATGAAATCGATATCGAATAGCCGGAATGAATTTAGAAAAGGTTTTGAAAAAAAGTTTGTTTTGAACGAAAAAAATGTTAATTCTCTCCGCGTATAAAATCGTCGAATTTTGTTTAAAAAGATGTAACGATTTTATTAGCATCAACGAGATTTAATTTTGTTCTTGTTAGATACGATATTTGATTAGAGAATCGATATCGTATTTTAAGAACGTTATAAAAAAAAGTTTTTCGTAGTATCGATATTAGAAATAGTAAATATGCGACCAACGACCCATATTAAAAAGACCGACACAACCCCTAAAGAAAAACGTGAAAAAGGAGAAGAAGAAAGAGAATAATCGGGTTTGATTTACACCCTCAACCTACATGCTTTGTTTTCTCGGGATAAGGCTCGTCGGAAAGTGGTTTAAACGTGGGAGCGTCGAGATGATGTGGGATGAGTTAAGGTGTATGGTTGGACGTGTGGTTGGATGGTTTCTCGGGGTTTCGAGGCTTCTTCGGGAATATGTCGGGATTTGCCTTGAATTATTTCTACTAGATATCGAGGATGTATGTGTATTATGGCTGTAAAAACTGTGTATATTGGCTGTTCAACCGTGTCTTTTGTGTTGGAAGGGAGGTCCTATTTATAGGAATCGAGGTAGTCTTGCTTGTGTGACAAGAAATACCGGTTTGGATAGGATTGTAAGAAGTTGAAGGGAACGAGAAGTCTGTTGCTTGGGAAGGAAGTAAGGGAATCTCGGCTGAATTGGGACGCCTAAACCGAGTGTTTGAGCTCGGTTTGTGAACTGTTCCGGTTTCTGGATAGAATTCCTACTTGAGATCGAATTCTACCTTTAACGGAATTGTTTAATGTTTATTGAAGCTGATATTTTGTAGTGTTTGAGTCCAAACCGGACGTGTAGTGTCACGGTTGGCTCGCGGGTTTCGGAAAAATGTCCTTGACCGGGTTTTGACTCGGTCCCTAAAAGACGGTTTTACCCCTGGTGTCGGAATCGACCCAAATTAGTCTTATTTGACTCGAAACGACCCACTGGGCCTGGATTTGAGGTTGGTTTTGTAAAATTTGTACTCCGTAATAAGTCTAAACCAAATGTTCATGATTACAAGCCCATATCCGAGTCTATCAAAGCACGTTTACGTCCAATCGTCATCGGGTGTTTGGCGGGAACTACTATAGACACCTGGCGGTCAAAATGTGGGTGTCTACAAACGGCTTTAAATTTTCCAGTTTTATTCTTTTATTTTGGTCGCGAAAATTTAGGGATGTTACAATTCCCTTCAGCGGACTTTCATTAAGAACATGCTTAGAGGGTTTAATTTTCCTTCTAGGTTTTTTGATTGGATATTGGAGTGTGGGAAGGGATCTTGGTTTTCCTTGAAAGTTAATGGTTCTATGCATGGTTTCTTTAAGGGGATGAGTGGTGTGAGGCAAGGGGATCCCCTATCCCCTTATCTTTTTGTTCTTAGCATGGAGGTTCTATCTCGACACTTGAGGAATATTGATCAAATAGCTCAGGTTTCTCTTCACCCTAAGTGTAGAAAGATTAACCTTAATCATATTATCTTTGTAGATGATCTCATGATTTTCATGAGAGGGGATGCTCCTTCTGTTGGTGCAGTTACTACTACCTTGGATAAGTTTGTTGGGGAAGCACACCTCTATGATAATAGAGATAAGACAGATATCTACTTCGGGGGGGGGGGGGTTAAGCAGGAGGTGGAGCAGCAAATTCTGAATGAACCAGGGTTTAAGCAGGGGTTCTTTCCTTGAAAGTACCTTGGGATCCCTTTAAATGATGTTGTAAACATGATGGAGCACTATTCAGGCCTTATCAGTAAGATACAGAACTCTATGGCAACTTGGTCCTCTAACTGTTTGTCTTACGCAGGGAGAATTCGGTTGATTAACTCAGTCACTTTTGGAGTGATGAATTAATGGTGTGCCAACACACTTATTCCTGCTAAGATGATGGCCTGAATTATCAAGTTCTGCATGAGCTACTTTTGTACAGGTTCCTCAGAGAAGAGGAGTACAGCTTATAAGAGTTGGTCTAGTGTTTGTGGTCCTTGGGAAGAGGGGTGGATTCTTGGCTAAAGACCTTATTGCCTGGAATAAAGCACTCATGTGCCATTGGATCTGGAAATGTCTGAATAATCAGGGAGGCATTTGGTGTAAATGGACAAAGGCCTACTCTGTGGGGGGGTCAGTCAATCTGGCATATCAAACAGAAGGATTTTCACTCTGATACTTGTAGACACCCGCATTTTGCCTGCTAGTGTCTATAGCAGTTCCCGACAAAACACCCGATGATGATCGGATGTAAACGTGACTTAATACGCTCGAATACGGACTCGGAATCAATAGTATCCGACGTGGGCATTTAGCGGAGTGCAAATCTCTCAAAACCGATCTCAAATCCAGGCCCAGTGGGTCGTTTCCAATAAAATGAGACTAATTTGGGTCAAAACCGTCACCGGAAATAAAACCGTCTTTTAGCGACCGAGTCAAAACCCGGTCAAAGTCGAATCCCGAGATGAACCAGCCTCACATTATGTCCAAATACATAAAATGAATCAAGTCCAACAACCAAATCATTTCAAAAATGGTCAACAATCTTTCCCTAAATACACTCCACCCGATTTGACCTACTCGATCGAGTGGTTCAGGCCCACTCGATCGAGTAAGCCTGCGAACCGGCCAAACCGGACTCGAACCGGGCACTTGATCGAGTGCACACGCATCAATCGATCGAGTGTCCTTAAACCGAGGTATTTCTTCTATAAATACCCCGTCACCCTAAGCCATTTCACAAGTTTCAAAAACCATAATCATCCCACATTTTCAACTACACAACCCTTCAACTTTGACACATAACTTTACACAATCCCAAGCAATACATTTTCAACCTCAACATACAATCATCCATCATCTACATACACACATACACATTCAAATTCTCGAGATCAAAACTCGTCAAAGACACACACCATAACTCACCCTACATATCTCGACACTCCCGCGCTCTCGTCGCTATTACGAGTCCGTTTCCGAGACCAATTAAGCATGTAGGTTGAGGGTGTAATTCAAATCCCGACATCCTTTCTCCTTTCTCTTTTTTGATTATATATATATATATGCTACTATTATTATTATTATTATTATTATTATTATTATTATTATTATTATTATTAACTAACACTAACATTTTATTTTCGTTACTAACATTTTAATTGTGCTACTAACATTTTATTTATCGCAATCTAACATTTTATTTACGTACTCTAACACCTAACATTTTATTTACTGTTTATATTCCGTCTTATATAATACCGCGTATAATTATTTAACAAAACTATTTTCAAAACGATCCGAGCAATGTCCGTTGAGGCTAAATTAATGATCGTAGGCCTTAAGGCCAAATTACGATATTAAAATGCCGAGGACTTAAGTTTGCAACGACGGTCGAATTTTCGGGTTGAATATGTTTAATTACGAATTCTGCCTAAAGTCTATTTAATCCCTTTACAAGTCGTATTGGAGGTGGCGCCCTTCGAGGTGCGCCGCCCTAAACACTTAAGGGCGTAATTGATCGTCAAGATTCGTCGTTAAATATGTCCGACCACATCTCTTTCAAAATATTATTCTAAAAGAATCATCGACAAATCGGATTAGGACGAAACCCATTGACGCCGAATTAATTGTCACACGATCCGAAAGGATTGAGTACGGCATTATGACGCGGAGGGAATCGATATTTGTTCTAGCCCGATCAAACTCAATTTTGCAAACTCGCTCTAAATACTTGATGTCGGTTCTATAACCGAATGTCGAGTATGACGAGCCATCGAGATTTAAACTAATATAAATTGGACAATATTTATATTTAGCGTAATTGCATCTCGATTCAAAAACATAAAAACTACAAAATGGGTCGTTTCAAAGCACAAATTAAACACTCGTACAGAGGGCACTCGATCGAGTGCACAAGCCCACTCGATCGAGTAGCACCCCAAAAATCGGGCAGTAGGTCCTTCAAAGGCTCACTCGATCGAGTCCTTGCCATGACTCGGTCGAGTGGATTCCTTTGTCCAGGCAAGTCGAGCGCTTTATTTCATCATCCGAACCTCGTCTTTTTTTACGACTTAGTCATCACGTGCAAAGTCAATCACGTGATTACTTTTTCAAAACTCATGCATATCATTTCACTTAAACGACTTTGATCGATTGTCTTTCACTATTAATCTTGTGTCGACGACTCTTTAGCCGTATCCGGTACATGATTAATCTAGACGCTAATTTCTCGATGTGATAAGTCGGGACAAGGCATCGAAATTTGGGATCGGGCTAGCACCACGTCTAGGTTCCATATCTCCGTCCTTCGTTTAATACACAATATAATGTGTATTTAATCGAAGTTCATCCATTTGCACAACTTACGGTCTAGTTTATATTTATTATATACGGGTCCGTTTCTAGTTAGCATTTGCCGCTTATAATTCGATCATTCTATTTTATTGCTCGTTGTATTGTGAATTCCGGGTTGTATTTCGCCCGTGTAATTTGTAATTTATTTACGAGTTTTCTATTTTCGATGTTTGCCATTTATTTATTTAAATGAACATCACATGCTAAATCACTTTGACGTGAATCAAGATGCTTTAAAATGACGTAGCTCACATTTAATTCGCATGCTTAGCCGAAAACACTGTTTGCATATCATTTAATCAATTTACTAGCGCGCGTACACGAACTCGAACGATGTCTTAGTAGAGGCTGCTAAGTGCGGGTGGGGTTGGGTTTCCTTAGTGGGCTTCCCAACATGTACCCTCACCCCTTACTCAGAACCTCGGTTTCCGGATGTCTGAAACCGTTGGCGCACAAGAGTCATTCTATACACGATAACCGGTAGAGACGGTATCGGTATCGTAATGCAAAAGGGACGAACCCCATAAACTCTGAAATCAAAATGAGTCGTACTTTGTGTACGGTCCACGACGACATAGAGTGGGCTCGAACGGGTCCGAATTCCCACAAAATTCGTTGGCGACTCCAACTTTGACTTAAATTTTAACCTGAGATCAATCTCACCACGAGATTCATTCGCCTACCCAAACCCGCGCGTGGCCGCGTCGGGGTGGACCTACGTCATGTCCACAATACTCTGAGAGGGATTCTACATGTTAGGGATGAAATCCTTAGCATTGAAGAGGAGGAGGAGAAGGCTAGACAGCTAGTCCAAAGCAGTGGCGAGGCCAGGACGTTGGGACAAGGGGTGCGAAAATTAAATCAAGAGAATTAAAACGTAATCAATAAAAAAATTATTCTTTTGATAATACAAAATCCAACGCTATTCTAAAGAATATGCGGTAATAAATTGCGACGACTTTCTTGTCCTTGAAAAGAATTTATTATATCATCATTTGTAACCTTAGAAAATAAATCTTTCTCAATGAAAGTTATCAAACAATCACCTAATAGTTGATCGCCCATGCTATTTCTCAACCTGTTTTTGACATAAGTTATAGCAGAAAAAACACGCTCCACACTTGCAGTTGCCACAGGAAGAATCAATACTAGTCGTAAAAGAAGATAGACTAGCTGGTATGAAGAGTGCTTATTTGTTGAAACAAGCATCATAGAAAGTTGGCCAAGGTCCTTTACACATTCAAATCTTCTATCTTTCCGCATATCATCGATAAAATGATCAAGTTCACATTCAAGTGTCACCAAATCAGTGCAAGAGAAGTCTTCCTTATAAAAGCTAGCGAGCCTAAGTAGTTTTTCCTTGTCAAAAGCCGCAAAAGAATTAATGGGGCTAAAACATGACATGCAAATAAGCAACTTCATATTTACCTCATCAAACCGATTGTTTAACTCTTGTAGTTGCAAATCAATAATACTTTAAACACATCAACCCGGAATCGGTGAAGATTTGTGACCTTTTCAAAGTAACGCCTTGATCTTCCCGGAGGAGCATAATTCTCATTCATGTTAGGAACCTCAATATCTTGTTTTGCACAAAATGAAGTAACTTTACCAAGAAATTTTTCCCAACCTTTATCTCTAATTGCTTGTAATCTGTCTTTGGTCAATTGAACAAAAGTCATGGCATTCACAATATCTTGATATTTTCTTTGTAGAGCTCGACATAATTGATCCGTGTAACCAAATATGACTAACATTAACTGGGCCATAAAAACAAACTGAAACGACTCAAAGTAAAGCATAATCGTTTGAGCTTTTAAACGATCATAACTATGGCCAGTTTTTCCAATCAAAAGAAGTACCTCAAAGATAGACGGATACAAGGCTGTGACATTTAAGATAGTTTTATAATAAGATCCCCAACGAGTATCACCCGGTCTAGCCAAGCCAAGTTCTTGATTCAAACCTCGTCCAGTTCGAATTTCACCCAATCCTAAATTTTTGACAATATTCTGAGCTTGAACAACTCTAAGCATTTCTTTCGGTTTACAAGAAACCCCCATAAAATTCACCAAATAATTTAGTTGTTCAAAAAACCATTTACAATCAGAATTGTCTCTAGCAACAGCAACAAGGGTTAATTGAAGTTGATGAGCAAAACAATGAATATAATAGGCCGACGGAGTTTCATTCATAATTAAAGTTTTTAAACCATTAATCTCACCCCTCATATTATTAGCTCCATCATAGCCTTGACCACGAACTTTGGACATGCTTAACTTACGATCCTCAATCATTTTTTGAATTGCACCCTTAAGTGACATAGAACAAGTATCATCCACTTTAACTATACCAAGAAACCTTTCACAAACTCTCCCATTCTTATCAACAAATCGCAAACAAATGGCCAATTGTTCTTTGTGAGACACATCACTAGACTCATCCGCTAATATGCCAAAATAGTTATGTCCAAGCTCCTCAAGAATAAGTTCAGTAGTCTCTGTAGCACAAGCATGTATAATATCTTTCTGAATGTCAGAAGAAATCATTTTGGAACTCTTAGGAGCATTTTTTAGAACAATTTTATCAACACTCTCATCCTTATTCGCAAGCCATTGTAAAAGTTCAATAAAATTACCTCTGTTACTTGAAGTTTCTTTTTCGTCATATCCACGAAATGCCAAGCCTTGTCGCAGAAGATATCTCAAACAATCAACTTAATGAGTAAGACGAGCTTTATAACGGACACTCATTTCCATGCTTGTCTTGTGAAACTTTTCAACAATTGATGTTTTTGGATTGTTGAATAAAGTAAACTTTTCATGGGCTTGCTTATGAGCACTGTCAACTCTCGACCCGATATGCCTCAAAAACCTTTCATTAGCTTTATGCCAACTTCTAAATCCGCCACTCACAAATTTATCACCGCCAGGAATAGTGGTTTTATCTTTAAATAAGTAGCATATAAAACAAAAGGCCGCATCTTTTTCAATACTATATTCAAGCCACGAATATTTTTCATACCAATAAACACTAAACCTACGCTTAGAAGGTGCAAGCGCGGATCCAAAATCCGTCTGAGGAAAATTGTGATTACGTGGTTGATAAATTCTTTTACCAATGAATCACCTCCTAACCCTATCTTGATCATTAGGAGGATAAGATGAGATGGGAAGTCTTTTTCCGGGATCATGGGGAAGATAATCAACATCATAAATACAATCATCATCATCAACATTGTCATTTGGATCATCTGGAGATGGATCGAAAAGAGTTTCCTCATGAATAGTATCTTCTTGAGTTCGAGGTATTTCATCAATAATTTCGACTTGAGGTTGGTTATCATGAGGAGAAGATGATGATGATGCTTTTTGTGATTTTCCACTAGTGAAGAAATCGGATATAAGTCTCGTATTTGATTTAGTCTTCCTCATTTACCTAATTACCTGATTGACAACACCATAAGTCCATAAGTACAATGTCAAAATAAATAAAGTACTTGACTAGTTGACTTCTAACAATAATTTTATGAATAAATAAAACTAGTAAAGTACATAAAAAATACCACATTCTAGTACTCTACATTGCTTCGTATAGTACACTGCTTCACTGTTACTACTTTGTGACCTTTGTGACTTTGTCTACTTTACTACTCTATCTATTAAATAATTACATAAATCACCATTTTTTTATTAAATAAGAAAGTACAACTTGACATTGGTGAAGACAAACAAACAAATTAACAATCACAACTTGACAAACATTTTCAAACATACAATTCACCAATTCGACAATTCACTAATTCAGTTCATCACTTCATCCTTTATTACTTTTTCAGTTTTTCGGTTTTTCCCCAATCAAATATGAAATATTCCATCTTTTAGTCTTTTATATATACACTCCTTAAAAGAAAACTGAAAACCCTAACTTTACAATTCAATTTTATCCCCAATTTTAGTCTAATCAATAATCAAGCAAATCAGTAATTAAGAATTTAAGATGTGAGATTTATCATTTATAGCTACATAATTATCAGAAATTCCAACAAAAAAATATCACAAAATCACAAATTATCAGTTCATGAGAGCTTGAGAGGGTTTTACTGAGTGATGTTTGATAACTAAAGTTTGAGGAGTGAGGATCGGCGCGTGACTGACGGACAAGCAAGCAGGGGCAGCCGGCAGGCAGCAGCGTCACACTGTAGCAGACAGGCGACAGATCCGAGTATCCAACCGAGAAACGCAGAGCAAGAGACTTTTTCAATTTTTGATTTTTGAGCAGTGTAAATTTGGGGGTTTTTTTTAATAGTAGGTAAATTCTAATTTGATTCTAATTACTACTCGGAAACTAGACAACTTGGATTTTTTTTTAGTAATTATATTAAGTTAATGTGAATTTCTAATTTACTACTCCCTAGTTGTCTAGTTTTATTCAAATTTCCAAGTACTCTATTTTTGTGTCCTTCCAAATTTCACATCTAGTCCTCCAAATGCTTCATTTCACTTCGGTTTTGCAATTTTCATTTTTTTTTTCCTCTGATTTTTTTTTTCCCGAGTCAGGGGGTGCGCCTGCACCCCATGCACCTCCTTAGAAACGCCCTTGGTCCAAAGTTGGACGATTAATGGCACATTCTGTGGAGCTTTAGCTTATGATTGGTTCAGAATCAGGAGGAGGAAGATGCGTTGGCTTCAAGTATCACTTGGGTTGCAGTAATACCTAAGCATGGGATCATTGCTTCTATTGCAGGACAAAGCAAGCTAGCCACTTTGGATAACATGTACAAGAGGGGAATTAATATAGTGAACAGATGTATTTTATGCAAGGTTGCTGCTGAAAGTCATACTCATTTATTCTTTGAATGCAACTATGCAAAGCAGGTATGGGGAGGATTACTGAACTGGATGGGTATTACAACGAGAAGTTTTAATTATAAGACTGAATTGGCTTGGTGTAGTACAAGGAAATCGAGGAAGCATTGGAAGAGTAGGTGGTTTTCTGCTTCACTAGCAGCTGCCATGAATTACATTTGGGCAGAAAGAAATGCGAGCATCTTTAATAATAAGGGTAGGCAGGGGCATCAGTTGCTGCAGCAGATCAAGTTCGACATTTTTGCTAGATTAAGGAGTACAAATATAGATTTATGTTATAATTTGGCTTTGTATAGGTGATTTGTGTTACTCACACAATAGGGGATATTGTTTTTTGTAAGCCTAGACTCTTTCTTTTTCCCGTATTTGGATGAATAAAGAGTCATACATTCTTGCAAAAAAAAAATTAATAAAAATAAAAATGATGATGATGATGATGATGTTAATAACAATAGTAATAATAGTAAAGATAATAATAATAATAATAATTAATAATAGATAATAATTAATAATAGATATAATTAATACAAAAAAGTTAATAATAAGTATTAACTAGATTAAAGCCCGTGCGCTGCACAGGTTAGTTGACTTAATTACATTGATGATTAAAGACACCCGTATTTTGACTGCCAGGTGTCTATGGTAGTTTCCCAAAAAAACACCCGATGATGATCGGACGCTAACATGCTTCTATGCGCTCGGATACGGGCTCAATCCATTAATCGCTGGCTAACACACTTACAGAGTACAAATCTCACAAAACCAACCTCAAATCCAGGCCCAGCGAACCATTTCGAGTCAAACAAGACTAATTTGGGCCAAAACCGACACCAGAATTAAAACCGACTTTTTGCGATTGGGTCAACCCCGGTCAAAGTCGTTTCCGAGATACACAAAAACACCCATACAACCATCAAAAGTCCAAGTCAAACACAAAATCCATCAAACACCCAAAGTCAAGGTCCAAAACGATGGACCCGTGCAACCCGACTGGGCCACTCGATCGAGTGACCTACCCACTCGATCGAGTGGGCTTGTTTTGAGCCCGGCTGCAGGCTTCACGGGCCACTCGACCGAGTTAGCCCTTTACTCGGTCGAGTAACCCTAATTCGGGTGCCCTAGCCTTGCCTATATAAGCAACCCTCATGCAACAACTTTTCATAACTTTTGAAACCCTAGTGCAACCATACTCACACATACTACACCTTTTACAAACCCTAATCAAACTCTAGCAATTCGACACTAGCAAAAACCCTAAACCTAGTTTTAGGAATCAACCCCGAGCCACCACAACTCAACCTCCATAAACCTCGAAGACTCTTGTGTTAAAGCCACGGTTACGAGTCCGCGCCGAGACAAGAACATGTAGGTTGAGGGTGTCAAAACTCTCCCTTTTCTCCTTCTCTTCCTCACGTCATCTTCATCTCCCTCTCATCATCTTTTTTCGTTTTTTTTATTTTATTCATCGCACTATAATATCAATAATACCGCTAGTATCAAAACATTAAAATACTTGTCGATTTGTGTCGAATAAGAGGGATATTGGAATAAGGAAACCCGAATATACAAGTGTACTGCACACAGCGTTGCCGGTCGCTTATTCCGATACCCCGATTATTTGATTATTGAGACAAGTTAACTTAAACAATAATTCGTCATTATTTCTCGTCATCATCATCATTAATCTTGCATCCACCAATTTTTAAAATCGTTTTTAATAAGGGTCGAAACCCGTTGACACGGATCCGACATCACAATCCCTAGGGATTTATTTCGATGTCGGAGAAGTCGAGGGAATCAAGTTCTTTTTTTTTAATTCAAGTGAAGCGTCGATTTCAGATTCGATACTAATCCCATAATTGGATATCGAATCTAGTAATCAAGTCATATGAATTAATTAATGTGATTTGTTCATATCGCGATAATTAATTCAAAACGGCTAAAAATCAATTTATTTATTTTCTATTTCACTCTAATATTTCATATCGATTCAAATAATCGAATGTGGGATACAACAAGTATTCGAAATTAGAATCGGGTATAAATTCAACAATATTTATATTCGGTCCGACAAAATTCGCGATTTATAAAAAACCAAGTCGAACATAAATTGTGCAATATTTACGTCCGATTCGGTGAAATCGTCAAACTCTCAAAAATCAAAAGCAATTTCAAAATCAACCATTAAGCTTGCAAACGAATTACAATTCGTACAGGGGGCACTCGACCGAGTGCCTAGCCCACTCGGTCGAGTGGCGCCCCAAAATCGAACCAGAATGTTTTTCATGACCTCCACTCGATCGAGTCTCACAGTGACTCGGTCGAGTGGCCATGTACTCGACCGAGTTAGTCAATAACTCGGCCGAGTATGGTCCATAACGCGAAACAGAAACCTATTTTCGGGGTTTACTCGATCGAGTCTATCGACTACTCGATCGAGTGACCTCGTAACGACCAAAACATGAGTCGTACATCCTTCTTTTCAAAACTCGATAGTATTTTACGACTTAGGTCAACACGTGCATAATTAATCACGTGTATACTATCTTTTCAAACCATGCATCATCTTGTACATCATTCAATTCAATTCAATTCAATTCATTATTTGCACAAACCGTTAATATCGATTTACCGTTACTAACCGTTTGTTTGTCTCTTTTGTCAATTTAATTCTTGTTCGTTTATTGTACTAAATGAACCCGCATGCTAAATTCCACTTTGACGTAGAATTAATTGCATTAAATTGACTTAGAAACCCTTTTCAAATTCAATTCATATGTTTAGGGAAAATACTCTTTGCATATCATTTTCCCGTTTAACTAGCGCGCGTATTGTAAGTCATTCGAATTCTTAGTAGAGGCCGCTAATGTGCGGGCGGGGTTGGGTGTCCTTTGTGGGCTTCCCAACACGTACCCTCACCCCTTACTCAGAACCTCGGTTTCCGGATGCCCGAAACCGTTGGCGCACGAGAGTCATTCAATACACAATATCCGATAACGACGGTATTGGTATCAAATGCAAAGGGACGAGCCCAATAAACTCTGACATCGGAAATGGGCCGTATTTTGTATACGGACCACTACGACATAGATTGGGCTCGAATGGTTCCGAATAACCACAAAATTCGGTGGCGACTCCACATAGACCTAAATTTCAATTCGATCCATTCTCATATGGAGATTCATTCGCCTACCCAAACCCGCGCGTGGCCGCGTCGGGGTGGAGCTATGTCATGTCCACAATTTGGCGACTCCGCTGGGGATTAACTGATGCGTGACTTACCATCGGCATCCTCAGGGTGAGACTCGAATAGAAATCGTTTGACAAATACTATACGCGTGTTAGTTCTACGGTTCATGCATAACCCATATTTTCCCGGGCCGGTACTAGTGACCGACGTCCCACTATACCATTGATGTACTCCAACATGGATATGTCAAAAGGTGTCCATAGTCGATTCGAGTGGGTTTCGCGGCATGTTCTAAGCTCAATTCGACTTAGAGAGTCCGTCCCGATCAACGTCTAGACTATGTACACTAGTATAGACCCTTTCAGACCGGCCGAGACTTAGTGTAGAGCATACATGGCGTCGTTATAATGCTTGTGTGACTATGTGCTACTTGGTTTCCGAGTCATTTTCAAAAATATCAACTTTTCAAAAATTACATCCTCCTTTTCAAGATATTCAATTTTCAAAACCCGGGACATACCGAATTTAGGACTTATGATTTTACTCAAAATAGCCTATTTTCTAGCCGGTATGCTGCCCAAATCAAAACTCGAACTTTCAAAACTCATGGCCCAACGACTTTTCGTCCTCTTTTTCGGAAATTTGGGCCATTCATCGAGTCCACTCGGTCCTTTTTCAAAAATCAATCAATTTTCAAAACCTTCCACTTCTGGAACTTCCCGTATTTAGCAGTGTCGGGTCGAGTCTTAAGTTGTCAAGGTCTTCTAGCGTCGAAACTTCGTCGATCTTACATCACGAGTTTCTTCCCTATCCCAGTCCGCCTTATTAGACTAAGGCAAGGCCCACCTAAGTAGGACATACTCTTACGAAGGAAGGCCCGTCAACACAATCGAGTCAAAAGTCTGGGGATGTCCCACGTGAACCTTCCTTCGAACGGGACTAGGCCCACTTGCCGAATCCTAAGGAAGGCCCACCTTTCGCAAGTCACCCGTCTAGGTGTCTTTTCCGAGTCAACCTTTTACAAGGCATAGCCCTATAACAAAAGGTTCACGGTCCTTGCGTCTAAAGGGTCACTCGTCCCACACTCGAGTTTTAACAAAATCTTCAATCCCACTTGGGGATTACCCCTTAGCAGGGCGATCAATCACGGTTGCTCTAAGGGCCATGTCTTACACGTGTCTCACATAACCCACTTTCAAGTCACTTAGATGCCACACCATCTGAGTCCCTAGCCTCACTTGGGGGCTATTCTCCGACGGAGTGATTAATCACAGTCAGTCCGAGAATCGTACCCTACACATTTGTCTTAGGGGAGTCTAACCCGAGTCAAACTGAGGTCGTCCCTCCTCTTACGCTATTTCCTATGCCTTGATGAGTTTGAGCTCCAAAGCAACCTCTCTGATTACGTGGTGCTCTTACAGACAGGCCACCCGCAACCCGACATCAACGCAAGATGGAAGAATTGAAAGATGCCCTAACCAAAATCGAGACTCAACTGACCTCCATCCTTGCTAACCAAGCAACTTTGGACACTCGCCTGAGCACTGTAGAGAAAACGGTCCTAGTTGAAGGAGCTGAGTCCACTGGGCCCATAGCCGAATTGGTCAGTGTTGTTCGCAGGCTCGAGGAGCAAGTTCACTTATCAACAAGCAACTCAATCCACTCTGAAAATGCTCGCATTTATTCACCTTTGAGTAACGAGCTACCGGCCAACCTCAACTTGACGGGAATTCCTATGTTTGAGGGTACCGAAGACCCGGTCCATCATATCCGGGCCTTCAAAGACTTCATTGCAGTCAAAGGGGTAAAGTCCACCATGTTTAAGCACTTATTCCCTTCCTCCCTCCAGAAGCACCCTAAAGCCTGGTACTACAGGCTCGATTCCAAGAAATACCCGACTTGGGATGATGTGGCAACAGAATTCGCTCGGAACTATGCCGATAACACTGAAATCCAGACTACAATGCGTACTCTGGAAGTGATGGCCCAAGAGCCCAAAGAAGGGTTCACTAAATATCTTCAAAGGTGGAGGGCCGAGAGTGTAAAGTTGGTAGACAAGCCCAACGAGAAGACACTAGTGGAGACGTTCATCAACAACCTCCTACCTTCTTACCGCGTCCATCTTAGGTATGCCGGCATTTCAAACTTTGTCGTACTTACCGAAATGGGCATTAGGATTGAAGACGATCTTCGACATAATGAAGATCTGGGTGAAGTTGATACTAAAGGCTATACTGGACATCAACTCGAGTCCTTAGAAGCCGACGACTAATGACAACATTATCCGAGAGTCCGGATCCGATTTGAGTCCGAGTCTGAGTCCGAGTCTAGGATGTACTATTCCCTTCAAAGTCGAAGTCAAAGTCAAAATCAGAGTCAAAGTCAGGGTCAATTGTATTCTGTCCTCTTTTCAAAATTCAATAAAATCAAGCTTTCAACATTCTATTTCTCATATCTACTTTCCTTATGTGTCTCCGAGAACATGATGAACACCATCATACACTGTGAGCACACGCACGTGACTATTATAGGCACATCTATAATGACTGCAGGAAACCGAGCCCGTGTTTTCCTTTTACCTATTCCATGTCTGGTATAGAAAAGCCGCATAACTACCCTTAGCAGGAGCATATCAAATCCTATGACAAAACTGGGTAGTCTTCTAGTTTGGGTCTAAGACGGGAGGCAAGCCCATTTCCCACAATAAAACACCCCTCCAATAAGACTGACCAATCCCTACCTTAGGTGTTAGTCTGACCGACAAAAAAAAAGAGAAAAAAAGAAAGGGCCAAAACAAAGGCCATCAAAAAAGAAAACTGGACAAAAAAAAAATCGAAAGTCCATGAGAAAAAATCAAAAGGCAAAAACAAAAAAAGCAGGCCATCATCAAAAAATTCAGAATACCCATGACCATGGTCAACGGTCAATTCAAGTGAAAGCCCCACGACCAGGGTACGGTCAAAATTATCAAAACCCATGATCGCGGCTAAGAGGTCAATCAAAATCAAATACCCATGACCGTGGTCAACGGTCAACTCAAGTGAAAATCCTTTGACCGTGGTACGGTCAAATTCAAAATCATCAATACCATCCAATAGGGGAGTGACAATCAAGCTGGTCAGCTAACACCACATCTAGCCTTCCCACATTACAACCCTCAAGACCTTCCCGAGACCCAGGCCAGAGACAGCCCGGAATTTTGAGGATTCAAGCTCCATAGGATACCCCTAACAATTAGGGCCAGACATGGAAACCAGATCCCGCATTATCAAACCAGCCCTCGAAGCCTTAGCTCCACAGAACCGAGCTCCAGATTTCGAGTCATCAAAACCAGATCCCACATTATCAAACCAGCCCTCGAAGCTTTAGCTCCACAAAACCGAGCTCCAGATTTCGAGTCATCAAAGCCATTTACTTCCTAGCACCACATTTCCAAAAACATCAAATTCCCCGAGAGCAGAACTCGTTAAAAATCCCGAGAACAAAACTCGTTAAAATTCCCCGAGAGCAGAACTCGTTAAAAATCCCGAGAACAAAACTCGTTAAAATTCCATCCAAACCAGTTACCAACTCCAAACACGGGAACTCAACTTGCAGTCGGCATAGAACATGCCCAAATAGTTCACACCACCTCTGGGGGCTACCCCGGAGAACGATCACAGTCACAGGATTAACATCCTAACCATTCTAGCCCTTTGATCAAGACATCATTGGGAATGCACCTAGCCTACACCATCGCTATGGCTAGTTACACACAAAGCCCTAATAAACTAGGCGCCATGATACATCTTCCGACACTGAACTACGGCATGGTTTGATTTCACTACACGTGAATACGTAGGCAGCCTTTCAACAGAGGCACAACCACTCACATCGACACACATTCAAAAAAGCACCATCACTCCGGTCACAACACTGTCATGTTCTCAGTAGCTAGCTTTGTCGTCCTGGGGTCTTCTATTAGACAGAAGTTCTCCTTCCACTCACATAATCCAAATACTTCCAAAATCTAGCCTCCTTTCTATAGTGTGTCCTAATACTCGGCTCAATCAAAGACGAGAATCTGTCAGGACTCGAAGAAGTACCCATTTTGAACTGTACCCTAAAATCAGAAATCCAGAAGGGCACCAGACTAAAACAGTCTCATTACAGACTACTGCAAGTCCCCTATATCATATTCATCCCATTTCGATGTTCGACCGTGTTGCCACTCGCCTAGGCTACGGAATAGCGCAACTTGAGAGCCTTGTTAGGTGGCCCACCCCCTGCCGAGTCTCGGTCCAACCCTTAGAGAGTCCAGTCCGTGTCAGTCAACTCGTCCTGCCGTGTCCAGAGTCGAGTCTGTCGGTATGTCTCTCTCCAAATTCTCATTTTGAAATTTGCAAAATCTAGCCATTCGAAAAAAGATCCTTTTCGACAAGGTCAAATTTCGGTCTATTTAAACTGCAAATTACTTTCCTAATCTTGGTTAGGAGTCAAAAATCTCAAAGTTTCCAAAATTCAAAAATCTCAAATTTTCAAGATTTCAAAAATTCAAATTTTGCAAAAAATCATTTCTCCCCAACGCGAGTCATTTTACTGCCTACGTGTTGCATGCATTTTATGTGACTCATACAGGTACGACTCAAATAGGGATGTGCAACCCACGATAATTCCCCAGCGGAAGCCAACGACGGCATTTCAAGGGATGAGTCTACATACAGGCGCACCCAGGACTTACGAGACAAGTCCAATTCCCCACGGAGTTATCGGCTCAGGTATGACTTCTAGCTTGCGGCTGGCGAGCCCTTCACGCAAGTCTAACGGACTATAAATGACCCGGCCGGAAGTCCGCCAGGTTGCAATCCTCGATTGGCCTGGTGGATACTCTGACTTTCGCCCTGTCCAAGCCTCAGTCAGAGTGGGGGCTCTGTAGACACCCGCATTTTGACTGCCAGGTGTCTATGGTAGTTTCCCAAAAAAAACACCCGATGATGATCGGACGCTAACATGCTTCTATGCGCTCGGATACGGGCTCAATCCATTAATCGCTGGCTAACACACTTACAGAGTACAAATCTCACAAAACCAACCTCAAATCCAGGCCCAGCGAACCATTTCGAGTCAAACAAGACTAATTTGGGCCAAAACCGACACCAGAATTAAAACCGACTTTTTGCGATTGGGTCAACCCCGGTCAAAGTCGTTTCCGAGATACACAAAAACACCCATACAACCATCAAAAGTCCAAGTCAAACACAAAATCCATCAAACACCCAAAGTCAAGGTCCAAAACGATGGACCCGTGCAACCCGACTGGGCCACTCGATCGAGTGACCTACCCACTCGATCGAGTGGGCTTGTTTTGAGCCCGGCTGCAGGCTTCACGGGCCACTCGACCGAGTTAGCCCTTTACTCGGTCGAGTAACCCTAATTTGGGTGCCCTAGCCTTGCCTATATAAGCAACCCTCATGCAACAACTTTTCATAACTTTTGAAACCCTAGTGCAACCATACTCACACATACTACACCTTTTACAAACCCTAATCAAACTCTAGCAATTCGACACTAGCAAAAACCCTAAACCTAGTTTTAGGAATCAACCCCGAGCCACCACAACTCAACCTCCATAAACCTCGAAGACTCTTGTTTTAAAGCCACGGTTACGAGTCCGCACCGAGACAAGAACATGTAGGTTGAGGGTGTCAAAACCCTCTCTTTTCTCCTTCTCTTCCTCACGTCATCTTCATCTCCCTCTCATCATCTTTTTTCGTTTTTTTTATTTTATTCATCGCACTATAATATCAATAATACCGCTAGTATCAAAACATTAAAATACTTGTCGATTTGTGTCGAATAAGAGGGATATTGGAATAAGGAAACCCGAATATACAAGTGTACTGCACACAGCGTTGCCGGTCGCTTATTCCGATACCCCGATTATTTGATTATTGAGACAAGTTAACTTAAACAATAATTCGTCATTATTTCTCGTCATCATCATCATTAATCTTGCATCCACCAATTTTTAAAATCGTTTTTAATAAGGGTCGAAACCCGTTGACACGGATCCGACATCACAATCCCTAGGGATTTATTTCGATGTCGGAGAAGTCGAGGGAATCAAGTTCTTTTTTTTTAATTCAAGTGAAGCGTCGATTTCAGATTCGATACTAATCCCATAATTGGATATCGAATCTAGTAATCAAGTCATATGAATTAATTAATGTGATTTGTTCATATCGCGATAATTAATTCAAAACGGCTAAAAATCAATTTATTTATTTTCTATTTCACTCTAATATTTCATATCGATTCAAATAATCGAATGTGGGATACAACGAGTATTCGAAATTAGAATCGGGTATAAATTCAACAATATTTATATTCGGTCCGACAAAATTCGCGATTTATAAAAAACCAAGTCGAACATAAATTGTGCAATATTTACGTCCGATTCGGTGAAATCGTCAAACTCTCAAAAATCAAAAGCAATTTCAAAATCAACCATTAAGCTTGCAAACGAATTACAATTCGTACAGGGGGCACTCGACCGAGTGCCTAGCCCACTCGGTCGAGTGGCACCCCAAAATCGAACCAGAATGTTTTTCATGACCTCCACTCGATCGAGTCTCACAGTGACTCGGTCGAGTGGCCATGTACTCGACCGAGTTAGTCAATAACTCGGCCGAGTATGGTCCATAACGCGAAACAGAAACCTATTTTCGGGGTTTACTCGATCGAGTGACCTCGTAACGACCAAAACATGAGTCGTACATCCTTCTTTTCAAAACTCGATAGTATTTTACGACTTATGTCAACACGTGCATAATTAATCACGTGTATACTATCTTTTCAAACCATGCATCATCTTGTACATCATTCAATTCAATTCAATTCAATTCATTATTTGCACAAACCGTTAATATCGATTTACCGTTACTAACCGTTTGTTTGTCTCTTTTGTCAATTTAATTCTTGTTCGTTTATTGTACTAAATGAACCCGCATGCTAAATTCCACTTTGACGTAGAATTAATTGCATTAAATTGACTTAGAAACCCTTTTCAAATTCAATTCATATGTTTAGGGAAAATACTCTTTGCATATCATTTTCCCGTTTAACTAGCGCGCGTATTGTAAGTCATTCGAATTCTTAGTAGAGGCCGCTAATGTGCGGGCGGGGTTGGGTGTCCTTTGTGGGCTTCCCAACACGTACCCTCACCCCTTACTCAGAACCTCGGTTTCCGGATGCCCGAAACCGTTGGCGCACGAGAGTCATTCAATACACAATATCCGATAACGTCGGTATTGGTATCAAATGCAAAGGGACGAGCCCAATAAACTCTGACATCGGAAATGGGCCGTATTTTGTATACGGACCACTACGACATAGAGTGGGCTCGAATGGTTCCGAATAACCACAGAATTCGGTGGCGACTCCACATAGACCTAAATTTCAATTCGATCCATTCTCATATGGAGATTCATTCGCCTACCCAAACCCGCGCGTGGCCGCGTCGGGGTGGACCTATGTCATGTCCACAATGATGTACATTCGTTAAACAAAAAAACTTAATTGAAATATGTCATTACAATAAATAAGACGATCACATGATATTAGTAATAAGAGCTTATTTTAAAACTCATAAGAACTTACTCTTATTTATAATATAAAATTTCATCACTGTTGTGAAAGGAAGAGAGAAGAGAAACTAGATAGAGATGAGAGAATGAGAGAAATCAGAGAGGTTGTTTATTCATCCCATCAAGGGGTATATATAGTACATGGTACATCTAGGGTTACATCCACATATTATGTTTCATAACACTCCCCCTTGGATGTACATCACTAAAGAAAATGACTCGTTAAAACGTCGACTAGAAAAACCCGATGGGAAAAACACTAGTGAAGGAAAAAGAGTACATAAATCTTCATACACGCATAACAGGCTGCCTCATTAAAACCTTTCCATGGAAAACCCAGTGGTACAAAACCATGGCTTAGGAAAAAGAGTACAGCGCGTGGTTACTCCCCCAGATAATTACACAACTTGATATTTAATGAAAATAATTCATGTCTTCATGGAACTTCACGGCGACGTTGAAATGGATTGTAGTAACTGACAAACTTGGTATCTTCAATCAATAAGAACCTTTGATAAGTTCAGTATCACATTTCTTCGGAGCTTGCAATCAGGACATAGTCATTTATGATCCTTTGATGTATAACCAAATATGTATCTCGTCATTAAAATGATGATCATAACTATAGCGTATTAACACATCTATAGCTCTGCGCTACCTCGTTAAAAACCTTGCTAGGAAAAACCCATTGGGAAAAAAAACCTAGTCGAAGGGAAAAAGAGTGTAGCTAACATTATTTCTCAACTGATTATTGATCTTCAGGAGAAACAATCAATCCGATTTATCTTAAATAATAATTGATTTCTTGCCATTGTACGGATTGACATACTCATTGTAGCATTCTACTACCTTATTTTCCAACTATTATGGCACTTCTGTACCATAAAGTATTTTCACAGGACAAGAAATTTATTCATGTATGATTTCTCATACGCTCAACTTCAAGTTGAGACAATGAAACCGTGCATTCATACCATATCACATGCATGTTGAATGCTTTCATAAATACACTTACGTGTAGAGGTTCATATATACTTAATCATGAGTCCTTCAGGAACTCATTCAATCAACCACTGTCATGTGCTGATCATTTATAATATAAACTCCTTCCCAGAGTACTTATCAATCTAGGAGTATGATCTCCTTTTAAACATATATCTTGCAATATATAATCTCGTGCATGCATGTAATACGAACAATGTCCTATGGTGTATATGTTCTAAATTAATACAATGATGTAGTTTTAACTACTATGCAATGATAAAATAACTATATTACATGCACATAAGACTCAAATGCAAACTGTACAGTATATTCACCAATATTCATAATTGGATTGACTTCATGTCAATACGTGGACTTTAAGTCCATAAGCTCAATCTTAACCATAGATTTTACGTCAACAATCAAAATGGATTTTTATATAAGATCCCTATTAGGGTTGAATGCGCGCAACTATTATTCGGTTCCACGAATTAATATATCGATATAATCTCTTATCATCAGTACTGATTATTGATATCTGAATCTGAATATATGTGATACCAATCTTTTTATATAGGTCATCTATTATCATCAGATATCTATGCCACTTCGGGACATTCAATTTCATTACTCTTTACGAGTACCAACTGCACATGCTTGCCATTTTCTTATAACAAATGAACCGAATTAGACCCTCACACTATATCATGTGTGATTATTGAAAATTTGGCAAGAATCTCAATGTTTATTACATCTACTATCCATGACTGATCTATAGCTCGCTGCACCACAAGGAGGGTGAATCTGTCTATAGTAAGATCATAAATTTCAATGTATAACATATTTAATAAGATAAGTAATCAAGCTGATATATCATCATATACATCATCATAACACAATGATCGAATAATTATTCATATTTCATGAACCTCTAATTGATGTATTTCATATTCAAAACAAGTCTCTGAACTTCTGGTTCAGTTGGGAACAAGTCTCTAAACTTCTGGTTCAGTTGAGATCAACATTACTTGTTTGTTTTTACCAGCTTATCCTTATCGATCTCCCCCTAAGGTGGTAAAAAACTATCATTACCTGATCGATTTAAAGGGCAATATCCACCTTAGAATTCGTCTTATATTTCATAGACTTTATCAACTTATTCTCTTCAATAATATATTTGGGAGCTCAACTTAACGCAGTTGGTTTTTCACGTGCTGAATTAAAATTGCCCATTCAGGAGATCATCATCATGTTCACATAATGATCAATTGTGAACTCTGATTACATGGGCTACTCGTAAAAATTTCGTGTGACTACAGGTCACGCAATTAATTAAAGCCTTAAAGGTCAAGCGAATATGGACGTTCATCTCCATTATCCAACTACGAGTAGTATTTAGATCTCCAATATTTTACATACTCAAAATCCCAGTGTATTCTCTTGCCTTAACAACAATTTTAATGGTACACTAGAGAGTTTGATCAGCACGCCATTAAATTCTTTCAAGATAAACGTCGGGTTTATCAAAACGGGTGTAAGAAGAACCCGGATGGCCTCAATTTGTCAATCATATGTGCACACTAATTTTATTTAGTCATATGACCATAGCAAATGATAGTGACATGACACAAATGGTGTCTAATACAATAGGCAAGACCCGTAAATATTCCTTTCCGGAAAATATATTACTCTTGGAGTAATTTAATTTCATGTGATAATAATAACTGTACGCTCATTAATAAACTGATCATTTATTTCACCATATAAATACATGGGCGCATTATCACATTGTCTTCACAAGATATTGTGATCTTTACTATACCGTTTCCGGTAAAAATGTTTTAGTTTTTAAATAAACATATAATTAAAATATTCACCTTCTTGCACTTATTTAGTGTAGGTGACATAATTTTCATCACTTAATCAATATTTTATTCGATGTCATATTCGTTTCACGAAATAATGGTCGTTAATCGAATATTTTGTTCATGTCATATCCATTACCAGGAAAAATGACTATTAACCACCTATACGAGACTCACGATTTTAATATCGCATTAATTTGCTCAACCATGACCATTCGCTTCAGGAAATGGTTTATATTATTTTTTATACGAATATCAACTGTTAAAAGTATTTCATACTTTGCAAACATCCGTGAATAAACATCAAGTTTTTTCTTAATTTTGATACTTAAAATAATATTCGTTTACACGCAAAAACGAAAATTTGTAAGACACCGTGAATTTTACGTTACTGTTTCAATATTGGTCAACAATTCAACACTATGATTTCTCGTCATAGGTTCAGTATATGTAAGCACTATGAATTTCAGGTCATAGTGTGCGTGTCAAAATTCCGACTCGTATATAATTTTTCTTTCTCTCATATCGAACTTCGCGTATATGAGGGTCACGTGATTTTTCATGAGTTACGTACTTTAATTGACCGAATTAGGCTCAATTAAGGCCGCATTATCATTAGGCTCAATTAAGGCCGCATTAGGCTTTTTTTGCCATGTTCTCGACTTCTGCTTCTGATAGAGTCTTTATCGAATGTCATTCACTTCAAGGAATGGACTCATCCAATTGAAAGAGATTCGTCGTCTTTCAATATTAATTACCCCGTATATTATATTATTCTGTTCAACTTCGGATGAACATGAAATTAATCCAGAAATTAATCCAGAGGATTTCTCATGACCTCTCTTCACGATATCTTGTCTTCAGGACAATAAGAAGTGGTATTAAATACAGTACAATTTCATGTACTTTCTCTCCCACATAATTATTATTTCAATTTGAAATTGATATGAAAATGGTACAATTTCATGTACTTTACTCACACAGAGTATAAATTTCTTCAACTTTAAAGTGATACTTATCTCGATACAATTTCACATACGTACTTACACGGAGTATATTTTTCACGATACGATGCCTTTGAGGCTACTTTATTTCCGTGATATCGTGTTTTCTGGGACAACTGTATTAGCATATTTATCACCCAAAATAATCGTGTATACTTCAGGTATACAATTTCTTTTATGGAACTTCTGTCCAAAAATATTTCTCACCACACTGGCTACCATTATTTTCACGGCTCATAATTAAAAATTAAATAGTTTTGGAACTTCAGGTCCAAAATTATATGAGCATTCATCGTATGGATATTAACAATGAAATTGATCCATAGATATATACAGTCTAAGAGACTGAATTAAATAATTAAACACCTTTTATAAAAAGGTCGAATGATAGAAAACATGTATCCTCATCGTATATTGGATTATGACCTTCAAAGCAGATACATTCGTATACACGGTCTATAAGACGGATTTATCATTCATCTTCTATTAATAGAAGGAAATCATAACTTTTACTTCTGGTAATATTTTCCTCTTGATAATATTACCAAGATCAAAGTGTATTTCATTAAATATATTAGGAATTAATGACAATAAAATCAAGTACACTATTAAAGATATCTCACATCTCATATATGCTATTATAATCAACTAATAATACGATTAATATAGTATACGACATGGATAAAGTTGTGCAAACTAATTGCATGTGTGAGAAAAACGATCTATGAGCGTGTGCAAATAATACAATTGTCAAAAGACATACTTATAATATAGTTGTAAGTTGTAACATGCAAAATCAAAGTGGAAATTAGTGTGTAGCAACGTAAGTATGTGTTTGCAAATAGTTGAATCAATACCTAGATCTATAACCCTATAGGTTATGATAGACAAAACCGTGCACATGTCGAAGGATACAAATAAAATTTTGCAATTTATGTGACGACTTATACCTAAAATAAGACCAATAAAATTAGGATTAGAGATTCGTATTGATATGAATGAATCACCGTACCAAATAAGTCGGCTATCATATACTCTGTAAATCGTAATTGACGATCAGAAACTAATTACGAAGTTGATTATCATATGAAATTATGATACCTTAATCGTAAAAGTAAAACAAATAAATTTGGATAAAATAAATAAATTTGGAAATTAAAGTAGAGACTCGTGCTGATAACGTGTTGTGAAAGGAAGAGAGAAGAGAAACTAGATAGAGATGAGAGAATGTGAAAGTAAGAGAGAAGAGAAACTAGATAGAGATGAGAGAATGAGAGAAATCAGAGAGGTAGTTTATTCATCCCATCAAGGGGTATATATAGTACATGGTACATCTAGGGTTACATCATAGTGGGCTATAAGGCCCGATGGACATCCACATATTATGTTTCATAACAATCACCTTATTATAAATTTTCGATGTGAAAATAATTTTACGTTTGTAGTTTTATTAAGAGATTTTTTAAGACTTAAAAGTTTTTTATTGATATCCCAGAACGAATGAATTTTTTAATTGATATCTAAGAATGAAAGATTAGTCTTATTCATAATATAAGATTCTATCGCCTCATCATAATTTTTCAATGAAGGATAATTTACGCAAGGTTTATAATCTTAAGATTTGCTTTTAAGACCCAAAAAAATGCACAATTACTCTTATTTATAATATAGATTATAGAAGTATCGCCTTATTTTAATATTTTCGATGTGGGATAATTTTAGGTTTGTAGTCTTTTTAAAAGCTTTTTAAGACTCAAATGATTGTTGGTCGATATAGAATTTCATCACTTCATCATAATTTTTTGATGTGGTATAATTTACTTAATTAAAGTTTATAGTTTTAAGAGCTATTTTTAAGACTTAAAAGAGTTTGTTTTTATGCCTAAGTTAAAAGGACAAATGATTACTCTTTATTTATATAATCGAATTTGATCATCTTATTATATATTTTGGATGAATGATTACTCTTGTTTATATAATAAAAAAAATCACCTTATTATAATTTTTCGATGTGGGATAATTTTACTTAAATTTATTTAAGTTTAGATATAGTCTAATTAAGAACTTTTATTTATAGACGAATGATTACACTTATTTATAATATAGAATTTCATCAACTCATCTTAATTTTTCGATGTGGGATAAATATACTTTAACTATATAGTCTTAGACTTAGGAACTTCTTTTTAGTCTCAAAGATTGTTGGTTAATATCTAAGAACGAAAGATTACATAGAATTCTATCACCTCATTATAATTTTTTTGTTGATATCTAAGAACGAATGATTAGTCTTATTTATAATATAGATTTACATCACCTCATCATAATTTGGAGAAATGATTATTTTTATTTATATAATAGAATTCCATCGTATTATGGTACTCTCTTCGGTCACTATTTTTTGCCTCATTTCATTAAAATACTCCACACAAATATTAAGGTAAAAGACGAAGAGAGTATGATAATACGATGAAATTCTATTATATAAATAAAAATTTTTAAGACTCAAAAAAGAAGGGGTATAATTTTTCGATGTGGGATAATTACTTTTAAGTTTATAGTCTTAAGTGTTTTTTAAGACTTAAAAGATTTTGATTGATATCTAAGAATAAATAATTAGTCTTATTTATAATATAGAATTCCATCACCTTATTATAATTTGTCGATGTGGTATAATTTAACTAAAATTTGTACTCTTATTTATAATATAGAATCATCACTGTAACTTATTTTAATTGTTTCGATTTGGGATAATTTTAAGTTTGGAGTCTTATTAAGACCTTTTTTTTAACTCAAAAGTTTTTTTAAAAACAAATAAAAAAGACTACAAATTCATGACCTCATCATAATTTTTAAAAAAATGATATAGAATTCTATCATAGTTTTTTAAAAAAAAACAAAAGTTTTTTTGTTGGTTGATATTTAAAAACAATTATTACTTTTATTTAGTAGAAATTCATAACCTCATCATAATCTTTCGATGTGAGAGAATTGCTTTTAATAAGTTGGTTGATGTCTAAGAATTTTTTTTATTAGTTTTATTTATAATATAGAATTCTATCACCTTATTATAATTTTTTTATTTAAGTGTATAGTCTTAACAACTTTTTTAAGACTCAAAAGATTTATGTTTGATGAAACTTTATAATTTTTCGAATGTGGATAGTTTTATTTAAGTTTATAGTCTTAATATATATTTTAAGACTCAAAAGTTTTTTGGTTAATATCTACTAGCACATGATTACTACGGAGTACTCCATTATTTATAATATAGAAATTATTATAATTTGCCGATGTGGGATAATTTAACTAAAATGTGTATCCTTATTTATAATATAAAATCATCACCGTATCTTATTTTAATTGTTTCAGTGTGGGATAATTTTAAGTTAATAGTCTTATTAAGACCTTTTTTGAAACTCAAAATATTGTTGGTTTTTTAAAAACTCAAAAGAGAGGGAGTATAATTTTTCGATATGAGATCATTTACTTAAGTTTATAAACTTAAAGAGTTTTTAAGACGCAGAAGATTTTGATTGATATCTAAGAACAAATAATTGGCTTAGTCTTATTTATAATATAGAAATTCATCGTTTTATTATAATTTGTCGATGTGGGATAACTTAACTAAAATTTGTTTTCTTATTTATAATATAGAATCATCACCGTACCTTATTTTAATTGTTTCGATGTGGGATAATTTTAAGTTTGTAGTCTTATTAAGACCTTTTTAAAACTCAAAGTATTATTGATTGATATTTAAAAACAATAATTACTCTTATTTAGTAGAAATCATGATCTCATCATAATTTTTCGATGTGAGCGAATTACTTAAGTTAGTTGATGTTTAAAGAGGAAATATTATATCTTATTTATAATATAGAATTTCTTCACTTTATTATAATTTTTTTACTTAAGTGTATATTCTTAAGAACGTTTTTAAGACTCAAAAGTGTATAGTCTTAAGAACGTTTTTAAGACTCAAAAGATTTTTGTTTGATGAAACTTTAAAAAATTTCGAATGTGAGATAGTTTTATAAGCTTATAGTGTTTATATATTTTTAAGACTCAAAAGATTTTTGGTTAATATCTAAGAGGACATAATTACTCTTATTTATAATATAAATTTTCATCACGAACGAATGATTAGTCTTATTAATAATATACAATTCATCAACTTGTAATAATTTTTTGATGTGGATAGTCTTTCATCACCTCAACATAATTTTTCGATGTGAGATAATTTACTTAAGATTATAGTCTTAAAACCTTTTTTTAAAACTAAAAAAAATACATCCTTACTTTTGATTATAATATAGAATTTCATCACTCCATCATAATTTATAAAATGATTTTAAGTTTGTAGTCTTATATATTAAAGGCTTTTTTTAAGAGTTAAAAGTTATTTTGTCGATATTTAAAATTGAATGATTACTATTATTTATAATATAAAATTACATCACCACATCATAATTTTTCGATGTTGGATAATTTAAATGTTTTTCTTGGTCAATATTTATTTAAAACCGAATGATTACTCTTCTTTATAATATAAAATTTCATCACCGATAATTACTTAAGTTTATAGTCCTATAACTCTTTTTGAGATTCAAAAGATAATTATTTAAGATTTATAGTCTTAGGAACTCTTTTTTAGATTCAAAAGACTTTTGGTAGATATCGAAGAACGAAAAATTACTCTTTATTTATAATATAGAATTTCATCAGCATATTATAATTTGTCAATGTGGGATAATTTTAAAACTGTTATATGTAATAAATTCATTACATAATGTGAAATAAATAATATGAAATTTATACTCTAATGAAAGCATTTTTTACCACGAATATAATTATTTCATTTTTATAACTTATTTTACGATAATGTTTATAAAAAATTAACTCTAAAGATTTTTAACTAAGAATTGTAAAACATCATATTAATATGATGAATTAAATATATATTATAATAATAATAATAATAATAATAATTAAAAGATTCTCTAGTTAATTTTTTTATTATTTATGATACATTTCTAATTTGAGGTTTGATAAATCGGACCAATGAGATCGTTCGAAAAAAGCCTAATATATATATATATATATATATATATATATATATATATATATATATTATTTATATATATATATATATTGATAATAACAATTATTATTATTAATATTAAATAACTAACATTAATAATCCTCTTACTACTAAGAGGATAAGAAGTGATGCGGTGTCAAAACCTCATTACAAAATTTCCCTCCAAATACTATCATTCAAATAAGGAAAGAAATAAAACATTAAACTCAAATAGTTATAAACTTATAATATCTAAGTTCAAGACAAAATAAATATTGATGTAAAAATCAGAAAAAAAAAATTCAATAAGACAATAAATAATATTATTATGTATGGGTTATTTAAAAAAAGACATTTATGAGACATTTTTTTAAACCAAATATAAGTGTTACAAACTATCGAGATCATATATGACATAAACAAATACTATAAAATATTTGATGATGAAAAAATATATGGAGTATAAAATACTTTCAATTTTTGATTTTAATATATAAATAAAAAATCTTAATCTGATAATATTTGGAGTATTATGTTATCTTTAAATTTGTTGGAAAAATTCTAACTAGTCTAAATATATAAAAAAAATTATTCGAGAGGCTTTGTTTCATGATAAAAAAACAAAACTTTTAATTAATTAATCAGGTTAAAAATTATAAACTATTATCATTAGCTTTATAACAAAAAAACATATTTATTTAAGTATATATTAAATTAAATTACTTGATTATCTTTGAAACTTTAAATTATTTTCTAAAATTAAAAGGTAAAACTTAAAAATGTGAAAAGCTAAAATGTGGCCAATTAGATACGGAATACTAAATAAATGATATAGTAACTAAATAAAAAATTCTAGATATATCGCGCATTAGTGCGTGAGATCTACACTAGTATTAATAATTAATAATATAATAATATTAATATTAATATTAATTAATGATAATAATAATAATAGTAATAATAATAATAATAATAATTAATAATAGGCTTCTCTCACTTCTCTCTCACTAGGAGAAGATTCTCTCGTCGACTTAAATGATCCCGTCGGCGCCGAGGGGTAGGGGGAGGGGCCGACCACGAAAAAACTTCCGATTTGATGGTAATTCACAGGAGAGTTCAAAAGATACTAATTCAGAGGCTTCACAAGAAGATTTGACGACGTTGGAGGGTCAAGCTACAGAAAAACAGGGACCAAATGTTATCAATGATGTTATCGATCTCGCTCTGCAATCAGCGATCAAGTTAAGCAACAGCGCGGGTAAGAAATCTCAGGCGAACAGTAATGGCAAAGTGAAGGAGGATTTGGGGAAACTCAGTGAAGCGACGAACAAGGAGGAAGTACCGCCGACTTAGGGGAAGGTGGAATCATCCTGGGCTGGTCGTGTTTCCTCTACAAAACAAGGTATGGGTCTCTATTTTGATAAGTATTGTGCTGAAGCGGATGAAATCACCATTGAAATTGAGGATTATGAGGATGAACTCAAACGATGGCAATTCACTCTAATGGGACATGTTATTGGGGCTAGACCTTCTTTGAAGCAAATGGTGGAGTTTGTAACAAAGAATTGGAGCCATGTTTGATCGCCTGGAGTTCAGTACTTCAAGAAAGGTTGGTTTTCCTTTAGATTTGGGAGTAAGGAGTCTATGAATGAGGTGCTTAGGGGTGGACCATGGCAGGTTGGCATACACTCTCTGACTTTGAAGCAGTGGAGCCCTTCCTTCTCTACTGAGATGGAACGAATCTCTATGGTTCCAACATGGGTTCTTTTCCCGGACCTAGACCCTTATCTTTGGACTGAATCGGTGCTCAGTAAGATGGCAAGTAAGATCGGGAAGCCAATGTTTGCTGATTTGACTACTACATATAAGGAGCGCTTGTCATTTGCTCTAATAATGGTGGAGGTAGATGTCTCACAGGATTTGCCGGATTTTGTCCCCATAAACATTCCTATTTTGGGCAAATCGGTGCAGAGAATTACTTATGAATGGCTTCCATATTATTGCCATTCTTGTTGCAAATTGGGGCATTTAAAGAGTACTTGTAAGCTGGAGAAAAAGAAGTCTGAGGTGGTGAAGAAGCAACTTCAGAGATTTACTCCTGTTAAGAAGGTTGATGGAGGTATTGGTGATAGCATCCCCGACCCCAATCTGATGGGCAAGGTTGAAGGACAGCAAGCTGAAGCTGATTCCTTCCCTTCATCAGGTGGATTAGGGAGGGATAATGAGGTTAGCCTAGACCCCAACTTAGGCCTTTGTTCAGGCAGATTTAGGGAGGGTGGAGACCCGGACCCCAACTTGAACCTAGGGCTAGGCGGATTAAGGGAAGGCTATATAGTCTCGGACCCCAATCTGCAGCATCTGGTAACTATCCCAGGCTCAGATGGATTAGGGAGGGACAAAGATGGGTTTGTATCTGTGCGTAAACGTATTGGAGGTTCTGTTCCCTCTAGCAGGCCTTCATTAAACATAAGCAAAGAAGCTAAATTGGAGTTGATAAAGTCTAGCAGGTATGAATTATTTCAGCAGAATGATACTGAAGACTTGGATGAGAAAGAAGGAGAATTGAAGGGAGACCTTGGTCCAATAGTGATTGATATCCCACCTCCTCCTAATATCTAATGCAAATTGCTACATGGAATATTAGGGGAGGAAATGAGGAAATAAAGCAACACGCTGTCCTTTCTCTAATAAGGAATAGAGGTATTGATGTTTTGGGGTTATTAGAAACTCAAATAAAGGAAGAGAAAGTTTCTCTTATCATTAAGAAGAAATTTAAAGCATATAAGGTTGCTGCTAATTATGAATCACACTACAACGGGCGAATCTGGTTGATTTGGAATCCAAGCACTGTTCGAGTAACAATCTTTGCGACTCATGCTCAGTTTATCCGTAGTCATGTGCATCACTTTGCTACTGGCCTGGAGACTTACATGACCGCAGTGTATGGCAATAATGATGGTACGGAGAGGAAGGGACTTTGGCAAGCTATTAGTTCTTTTAAAGGAGTACAGGAAGGATGGATTGTTATTGGTGATTTCAACATAGTTAGGAATCAACAGGAGAAGATTGGGGGCTCCCCTCCTGATATCAAAGATATGGATGATTTCAATGAATGCTTATTGGAGGCGGGATTGCAGGAGATTATTGGACAAGGTCAGGAATTCACCTGGACTAATAAACAACAACCAGAAGATAGGGTTTGGTCACGTCTTTATAGAGCATTAGTTAATGGAGGATGGATTCAATCGTATCCTCTCTCTTTTGCGACTTATTTGAGCCCAAACATTTCAGATCACTCACCAGTTTGTGTTACTGTAATGCCGGTTGATAAGAAGACTTATAATTTTAGCTTTTTGAACTGTTGGACTAAATGTCCACAGTATCAGGCTGTAGTTGCTTCTTCTTGGGATTATCGTGCAATGGGAACTGCGGGGTTTACTCTTTTTTCCAAACTCAAGAGGGTCAAGAAGGCGTTAAGAAAGATGCATAAGGATATAACTTCACTCATCTCAGTAGAAGAATTTCTGAGACTAAAGTTGAATTAGATGATTGCCAACAGCGTCTGTTGCATCATCCTTTCTCTTTTGATTATGCAAAGGAAGAGGTGGAATTACTGAAGATCTATAAAGCATTATAGGATGCTGAGCTTAGTACTCTTAGACAAAGAGCAAAAATGGACAACATAATGGAAGGGGATGAGTCGACCAAGTACTTTCATGCGAGAATCAGGGAGAGAAGATGCCAACAAATTATAGGTTCTATTCAGGACAATAATCGAAGGCTTAGAGAGGGACTGTTAGACGTGGCAAATGGTTTTATAGACTACTATACTGAGCTGCTTGGTACATCTCAACAGCTTCAACCACTTTCTGATATTGTCATTAAGGGAGCCAAGATCTTAAAAGAAGATTGGGATTCTATGATTAGGCTACCCACTGAAGATTAAGTCAAGAAGGTCGTTTTTTGCATTGGTGAGGACAGAAGCCCAGGACCTGACGGGTTCTCATCTGCTTTCTTCAAAAGCTCCTGGGAAATTATAAAAGGGGATTTCTACTCTGCTGTCATAGAATTTTTCCGGAAGAAGAAGATGCTCAAGCAAGCCAACTCAACATCTATTACTCTTATTCCTAAGAAGGATATTTGTCAATCGGTATTTGATTACAGACCAATCTCTTGCTGTAGTATTTTTTATAAAACCATCAGCAAGCTACTTTCTCTGCGTATCCAACAAACACTTCAACAATTGGTTGGTTTCGAGCAAGCTGCTTTTATCAAAGGAAGGAGTATTCACGAAAACATTGCATTGTCCCAAACTTTGGTAAAAAATTATGGAAGAAAGTACTTAACCCCACGATGCCTGATGAAGATAGATCTCAAAAATGCATTCGATTCCATTCAATGGGACTTCATTGGTACCCTCCTCAAAGAGCTTAACTTTCCTCCACTGTTTATTGATTGGGTAATGGCATGTATTACTGGCTCTTGGTTTACCCTAAAAATTAATGGAGCAAATCATGGGTTCTTTAAGGGAAGAAGTGGCCTTTGTCAAGGGTGCCCGCTCTCCCCCTATCTATTTGTATTGAGCATGGAAGTGCTCTCTAGGCATCTCAGATATATCAACCAGCAACCTCAAGTCTCTTATCATCCGAAATGTTGTCAACTTAGGCTCAATCACATGGTGTTCTGATAAGTGTAGTTTGTAGTGCCTATTTGTTGTGTTTGGTCCCGGTTTCTCTTGTGAAATCCCTCTTTGGAGCGGTTTCTAGGCTACTTATGCTTCTTCTAGTTCGTTTTAGGTTCCCAAGACCATTATTGGAGAGATGGAACGATTCCGACTCGTTTCCCACACATTTGGAGCCAACGAAGAGAAGTAACGATCACTCAGTGCCTTAGATTCGATCCCGAGACCATAGGACCCATTCCCGAGCCCCTTAGACTTAATCCCGAGACCCGAGAATCGATGAGAAGCCTATCAAGAACAATTGGGGACCTTTATGATCATATTGGAGGCCTACAAGACCCTTCCCGGGCGGGATGAGTGCCCATCCTGGTCGGGATGAAGAGCAAACAAAGCAGCTCTTCTGAGGAGCCATCCCGGTCGGGACCAACCCGTCCCGGTCGGGACCATCCATTCTGGTCGGGAAGGATGACCCATCCCGACCGGGACCATCCATCCCGACTGGGAAAAGCAATAACACCGCCTGGTGTTATGCATAACACCGCCCGGTGTTATGCATGATCCCGATCTGGACCAGATCCTTCCCAACCGGGACCACTCCATCCCGACCGGGACCATCCATCCCGACCGGAAAGGAGCAGCTACAGCCCCGCATCACTTGTTTCTTCTTCCTTTGCATTGTAACCCTATAAATACCCTCCCTCTTGTAATCTTAGCTTATGTTAGACATTACCCACTAAACCCTAGACTACTTTAGGTTAGATTAGCCTAGATTAGTGTAGATTAGTCCTTAATTAATCTTTAATCTAGTTAGCTAATCTTGTATTAAGGGAGCTCTTGAAGAATCCATTCAATCTTGACAACAATGATGGAGGTTTTGGGTGTTCTTAAGATGCAAGTGTTCATCTTTTTCATTCCTTTGTAGTTTGGTATAATCCTTCTTATCTATTTTCTCTTAATCTTTATAGTTAATCAAGTTTTCATCTTTGTATCTTGTTTGTTATTGTTTGTTGTTCATCTTGTTTATGTATTGTCTTGTTCTTATGTTGTGGGTTTCTCTAGTTTGTGTTGATATTCCTTTAGATATGTGTGATTAGTTATCCCCTATGGTTAGTAGGGGGATTGGGTGTGATTTGGGATGATTAGGGTGAGATGGGTGGTACTAGATGTTGTTTTTGTTGATTACCAATTGCCTTGCACTCTACTTCCTCGATGAATTGCTTGTGAGACTAGAGACGATCAATCCTTGTTTTTTTCTTGCCTCTTCTCTTGTATGTGTTTGTTTGGTTGATTGGTTTGGTTTCCTCATTAGTAGCAAGAGCGTTGTGAGGATGACCCTAGACCGTTTAAGTAGCGAGAGCTCGATCGGAACCTAGGCTACGAAGGCATGCTAGTAACCCCGTTTCCCTCTTTTGATCTCCTTTGCATCCATGAACCCGACCTAGCCCTAGTTTTCCTTCTTGTTGATTTATTTGCTTCCATTAGTCATTAGTTGCTTGTTTTGTCTTCCTTTTTCGTGTTTTAGACCTAGGATAGTCTATAGCCATCACCCTAGTTTAGCTTGTCTCGGAACTAGTCTAGGACCGTTGCACACCTTAGTCCGACACCCCGTCCCAGTGGATCGACCCGACTTGCCCTAGCTACTTAGCTTAGGAATAGTTGGTTATTATTTGGTGGCGGGATCCACGACAAATCCTTCCTATCAAATTGGCGCCGTTGAAAGGGCGTAGGGTGCGCTAATACCCGCTCGGTTAGTAGTCTAGTTTCTTATAGTTTTTAGTTAGTAGGTGCTTACTCGAGGGCGAGTAAGGGTTAAGTGTGGGGGAGTTGATAAGTGTAGTTTGTAGTGCCTATTTATTGTGTTTGGTCCCAGTTTCTCTTGTGAAATCGCTCTTTGGAGCGGTTTCTAGGCTAATTATGCTTCTTCTAGTTCATTTTAGGTTCCCAAGACCATTATTGGAGAGATGGAACGATTCCGACTTGTTTCCCACACATTTGGATCCAACGAAGAGAAGAAACGATCACTCGGTGCCTGAGATTCGATCCCGAGACCTTGGGACCCATTCCCAAGCCCCTTAGACTCGATCCCGAGACCCGAGAATCGATGAGAAGCCTATCAAGAACAATTGGGGACCTTTATGATCATATTGGAGGCCTACAAGACCCTTCCCGGGCGGGATGAGTGCCTATCCCGGTCGGGATGAAGAGCAAACAAAGCAGCTCTTCTGATGAGCCATCCCAGTCGGGACCAACCCGTCCTGGTCGGGACCATGAAGTCATCCCGGTCGGGACCATCCATCCCGGTCGGGAAGGATGACCCATCCCGACCGGGATCATCTATCCCGACTGGGAAGAGCAATAACACCGCCTGGTGTTATGCATAACACCGCCCGGTGTTATGCATGATCCCGATCCCGATCAGGACCAGATCCTTCCCGACCGGGACCACTCCATCCCGACCGGGACCATCCATCCCGACCGGGAAGGAGCAGCTACAGCCCGCGTCACTTGTTTCTTCTTCCTTTGCATTGTAACCCTATAAATACCCTCCCTCTTGTAATCTTAGCTTATGTTAGACATTACCCACTAAACCCTAGACTACTTTAGGTTAGATTAGCCTAGATTAGTGTAGATTAGTCCTCAATTATTCTTTAATCTAGTTAGCTAATCTTGTATTATGGGATCTCTTGAAGAATCCATTCAATCTTGACAACATTGATGGAGGTTTTGGGTGTTCTTAAGATGCAAGTGTTCATCTTTTTCATTCCTTTGTAGTTTGGTATAATCCTTCTTATCTCTTTTCTGTTAATCTTTATAGTTAATCAAGTTTTCATCTTTGTATCTTGTTTGTTATTGTTTGTTGTTCATCTTGTTTATGTATTGTCTTGTTCTTATGTTGTGGGTTTCTCTAGTTTGTGTTGATATTCCTTTAGATATGTGTGAGTAGTTATCCCCTAGGGTTAGTAGGGGGATTGGGTGTGATTTGGGATGATTAGGGTGAGATAAGTGGTACTAGATGTTGTTTTTGTTGATTACCAATTGCCTTGCACTCTACTTCCTCGATGAATTGCTTGTGAGACTAGAGACGATCAATCCTTGTTTTTTTCTTACCTCTTCTCTTGTATGTGTTTGTTTGGTTGATTGGTTTGGTTTCCTCATTAGTAGCGAGAGCGTTGTGAGGATGACCCTAGACCGTTTAAGTAGCGAGAGCCCGATCGGAACCTAGGCTACGAAGGCATGCTAGTAACCCCGTTTCCCTCTTTTGATCTCCTTTGCATCCATGAACCCGACCTAGCCCTAGTTTTCCTTCTTGTTGATTTATTTGCTTCCATTAGTCATTAGTTGCTTGTTTTGTCTTCCTTTTTCGTGTTTTAGACCTAGGATAGTCTATAGCCATCACCCTAGTTTAGCTTGTCTCGGACGTAGTCTAGGACCGTAGCACACCTTAGTCCGACACCCCGTCCCTGTGGATCGACCAGACTTGCCCTAGCTACTTAGCTTAGGAATAGTTGGTTATTATTTGGTGGCGGGATCCACGACAAATCCTTCCCATCAAATTGGCGCCGTTGTCGGGTACGGCGTAGTTTAGACTTTTGTGTGCTTAGTTTTAGACTTTGTTCTTGTTTTTTTGTGTTCTCTTCTCCTTGTGTATCTCCGTTCTACTTCTTGTGTGCTATTCTCTCATCCTAGTGCCTCAAAAGCACTAGGCTACTAAAGTTTGCTCAAGTGCTTCTAGTGCATTCAATGTATCAAAGCAACGTTACGACAATGTGGCATCCAAGCTACCATCAATCATCATGGGACAATCATGGGGCTAATTACCAAGACCCACAACTTTACCAACCATACCAATCTCATCAACAATCTTATGAACCCCCTCCATATGGTTCCATGAAAGTTGTTAAGGATCATTCCAACATCCTTACAACTACCAAATACCCTCACACAACCCACAACCAAAAATCCCCAATTTTGAGACTTGTCAAATGATGATTCAAATGCAAAGGACTCAACAAGAGATGATGGTTCAATTGCAAAAGAGTCAACATGAGATGATGATTCAAATGCAAAGGGATAAAGAGGAGTTCAAGGCCCAAATAGAGGTGCAAGATGCTCGAATCAATGCACTCATGGCTCGTTTCACGATGTTGGCCACTCGAGCTCCACAATTCGTTGAGGAAGGTTCATTTGGGAAAGAAAATCGGTTGCCTCCACAAGGAAATCAACCCGATCATGAAGCCACGAATGAAGAAGAGAGGGTCAATCAAGAGATCATTGTTGAGTGTTGCTTGGATGGTGAAGATATGGGAATAATGGAGGAAGTTGAAGCTTCAAATGTCGACAATGAGGAGGGAATTGAACATGACTCTCAAGGTAACTCTTGGGGAGCCAATGTATTGGCTATCAAATTGGATTTGTATGATTTTCTTCGTGATGAACCGGATCTTGACAATCCAAAGCCAAGTGAAGACAAGACTCCTTTAGGAAAACTTGACAAGGTGAGTGAAAAGGAAGGTAATGCTTGGGAAGAAGAGATAGATGCCTTAGAACTTGCCTTGAATGGGAAATTGGAGGAGCCGATTAGAGGATTTGGAGATGCTATGCTAGACCAAACCGTCGAAGAAATTGAGGCCGCCATCAAAGGCCTTGAGTTTCTCCATGGTGAGAATTCTAGTAAGAATGACGATGAGGTCCCCCCTAAAGCCTCCAATGAAGAAAACTTGATGTCTTCACCTCCTTTACCGCACTTGATTTCGAGTCCCTTGTCTTGTGAGACGGTTGATGAAGAGGATCCTTGTCGGACGGTGGAAAAGAGTGCTACTCTTGACCCCGTAGAAGAAGCAACACCCCAAGGGTGTGATCTCCCGAATCATAATGCCGAGCATGATCTAGACCACTATACCTACCGGATGGTCATAAGAGTCGTCGCAATGTTGGTTGGAAAGACCCGGAAGATCACGAGAACCCCGAGCATAATGAAGATGATCGCTTCTTGACTCCGACTTGGAAACTCTTGTTGATGGCTAGGATTGGCCACATGAGCGTTAATGAAGATGTTGCTAGAGCATTTGACTTACTCCTCCGAGCTCTTGATGGCTATGGAGGCGTAGATGGCGAGAATATCTTATTTTAACTATCTTTTTCCTTTTCTTTTTAGCTTTTGTCTTTGTATATGATTGATTGGATAGTTTGGATTCTAGGATTTGTTAGTCTTTATGGAATTCTAGTAATTTGGAATTTTCTTGAGCGATGTGAGGGAGGGATCTTTGATGTGTTTATTGAGCTTACTTGATAGATTTGAAGTGAAGATGAAGAATTAGATAGGGGTATTGATGATAGAAGCTTCAAGGCTTGGTGGAGGAAGTCGGTTTTTGAGCTTGGTACAAGCTTTTGGGGATGGGATTCTAAATCCCGGTGTATTAGTTGACTTGTGGGTGGAGCTTTCAAGAGGAATGAAGGGCTAGAAGACTCATCCCGACCGGGAAGGATGTCATCCCGATCGGGATGAGTGTGCTGAAAAATGGGTTCTCTGGTGATCCCGACCGGGACCAATTCTTCCCGACCGGGAAGAAGTCAATCCCGACCGGGATGGTGCCCAGCTCCTCCTTTTGCCTCTTCTTCAACATTTGAGCCCACCCAACCACTTTATACCCCCTCCCAACCTCCCTACCTACCCTTGCTATTATCCTTGACCCATATACTTCATCTATATACCTTCTTCCCATCTTCTCTTCACTACACACCGAGTTTCACCTCAAATCCCACCTCATTTACACCAATGCAAGCCTAGTACTTCAACCATGCGACCATTTTGAGAACGAGGGGGAATAGCAATGAAGAAGACAAGCAAAGTGCCAATATCGAACATTGAGACGATGGAGACTTATGAGTTGCTAACCGGTTGGTAAGGCGACTCTCATTTCTTTTCCGCCTTTTATTGCTTGTCTCCCTTTGTATGTTCCCTTCCCTTTATCCTTTTTGTGTCATGGTGGCCCTCGGGGCCTTGGTAGTCACTGCTCCCGATTCTCGATGACGTGACTACATCGAGAATCATTTCAAAATCCAAATTTACAAGCCTTTTCACTTTTTATTTATTTTTTCACTTTTTGGTAGAATTTAATCGGATTTAGGCGGAATCTGGGCTAGGTGACTTGATTACACCTAGCCCTCCCCTCCCATTTCCTTTTATTTTCTTCTTTTTATTTCTTCCCCCATCCATATCTTCTCTTGTCTCGGCCCTTGGTGATGACTACACCCCGGCGGACACACTCTATCCTTTCTCCACTTTTATTTTTGATTTTTAGCTTTATTTTTGTAGCTTCTTTTCTTTTTAGTGTCTCCGCACACACTACCGATCGAGCATGAGGACATTGCTCGGTTTAAGTGTGGGGGAGCGATATATTAGTCTAGTTTAGCTTCATTTTCGTAGTTTTTTTCGAAAAATCTTAAAAAAATCTCTAAAAATTTGAAAAAATTCATAAAAAGCCAAAAAAGATTTTCTTTTGTGTCTTTTTCTTTTGTGTCCTTGTGTCGTATATTTGTTGTGTTGTGTGTTTTGCTCCCCCGAATTCCTTGTAGGTTGCTCGATCGTCGACAAGTTTCGAGAAGCTCAGGACATCCGGTAATATCCCTTCATTTCTTTCTCCTTTTTCCTTTTTGTGGAGCTTGGAGGAGATTGTATGATGATGTGTGCTCGGGTGGAGCTTGTTGAAATTTGTGGTGGGTGTGGTAGCTTGTTTGGATATTTCGGGGTGGTGATTGTTTGTTTGTGTGTTTCTTTTCTTTTCCCTTATTTATTTAGTTTTGTTGTGTTTGTCTCTTTTCCTTTCGTTTTCGTTGTGTCTTTGTTTTGTCTTGATTAGTTGTGTCTAGTATGTAATAAAAGTTTTTTGAAAACCCGGTTTTGAGGCTAGTGTGCAAGTGTTTACTTTCCCTTCCTAGCAATATGAGTCGAGTCTTGGACTTTAGTCTAGTAGAATGACTTTAAATCAATGATTTCGTTGGTTTCTTACCTTGAGTCCACCTAGTCTACTAGGGATTTACTACGGGATTTGCATTTTGACCATTTTGACCACCCACGGAGTGAAAAG
This sequence comes from Agrostemma githago, assembly GCA_958450325.1. Taxonomy (NCBI): domain Eukaryota; kingdom Viridiplantae; phylum Streptophyta; class Magnoliopsida; order Caryophyllales; family Caryophyllaceae; genus Agrostemma; species Agrostemma githago. Next base: position 17,947,218 of record OY288241.1, on the reverse strand, counting down.
GCCTTGGTTGCCGGGTTTCGTCTCTTAGGTGACCATGTTCGAAATTTCTTTGATTAGTCCAAGTTTCCCCCTTTTTGTGGGTTTGAAGGGAGATCGCGACTCGCGACCTACCCATTTCCCTACCTCGTACACATTTCCACAAATAAGTTGCAAATTTCATAAGTTGTTACTTGGTTGCAAGAAATGCCTACAAAATCAAGCCAAAAGGGCAAACCAAGAAAAAGAAAGAAAAGAAAAGAAAGAAGAAAAAGAAAAGGCACAACAAAAAAAAGAAAAACAAAATACAAAAGAAGAAAAAGAAGTGGCATAGCAACTCAAAAGCCAAATGCAAAAGAAAAGAATGCCAAAAGAAACCCATCTCACAAAAAGAATCCTCACCCTCAAAAATAAGCCTTTTTCCGACTATTACCGTGAAGAGCCTACCAAAGGACCGAGTCCCTAGGAAGGATGATAGCGGTAATGGTCGGTCTTCCCTCATTTTGCAACCTTGACCACCTTTTTACTTGGACTAGTTGGGCGATTTTGGACATGGGACGACCCTCTTGGCTTAACGCTAAAGGGGGCGGGGCTTCACTTACCTACAGTGTCAACTAACTCCGTGGTTCATCCTTTTTCCATCCCGCCTATCGTCCCGTGGTACGTTCTTAGAAGGTTAGGAGGAACCTAGGTAAGTTACCAACGTTTTTTGTTGCTTTGTCGTCATACTATTAGGGTTTTGTCCATTTCGGTTTGTGTTATTAGTTTGGGAACGTTGTCACTTACCTTGAGTCCTTAACCGGTGTTTATTTCACCGCTTTGTTGAGGGAAGCGGTATTTGTTTTATCTTGGATGCAACCGTTTGGTGTTTGTTTGTTTATATGTTTGTTTGTGTGTTTTTGTGTCCGGTTGCATCCACAGTTTTGTCGCAAGACCTCACTTGCCTTACGGAGTACACTTTTCCTCTAGGTGTATTCGCGTGAGTTGAAAGGGTGTAGGGTGCGCTAATACCCGCTCGGTTAGTAGTCTAGTTTCTTTTAGTTTTTAGTTAGTAGGTGCTTACTCGAGGGCGAGTAAGGGTAAAGTGTGGGGGAGTTGATAAGTGTAGTTTGTAGTGCCTATTTGTTGTGTTTGGTCCCGGTTTCTCTTGTGAAATCGCTCTTTGGAGCGGTTTCTAGGCTACTTATGCTTCTTCTAGTTCGTTTTAGGTTCCCAAGACCATTATTGGAGAGATGGAACGATTCAGACTCGTTTCCCACACATTTGGAGCCAACGAAGAAAAGGAACGATCACTCGGTGCCTTAGATTCGATCCCGAGACCTTGGGACCCATTCCCGAGCCCCTTAGACTCAATCCCGAGACCCGAGAATCGATGAGAAGCCTATCAAGAACAATTGGGGACCTTTATAATCATATTGGAGGCCTACAAGACTCTTCCCGGGCAGGATGAGTGCCCATCCCGGTCGGGATGAAGAGCAAACAAAGCAGCTCTTCTGATGAGCCATCCCGGTCGGGACCAACCCGTCCCGGTCGGGACCATGAGCCATCCCGGTCGGGACCATCCATCCCGGTCGGGAAGGATGACCCATCCCGACCGGGACCATCCATCCCGACTGGGAAGAGCAATAACACCGCCTGGTGTTATGCATAACACCGCCGGTGTTATGCATGATCCCGATCGGGACCAGATCCTTCCCGACCGGGACCACTCCATCCCGACCGGGACCATCCATCCCGACCGGGAAGGAGCAGCTACAGCCCCGCGTCACTTGTTTCTTCTTCCTTTGCATTGTAACCCTATAAATACCCTCCCTCTTGTAATCTTAGCTTATGTTAGACATTACCCACTAAACCCTAGACTACTTTAGGTTAGATTAGCCTAGATTAGTGTAGATTAGTCCTTAATTAGTCTTTAATCTAGTTAGCTAATCTTGTATTAAGGGATTTGTTGAAGAATCCATTCAATCTTGACAACATTGATGGAGGTTTTGGGTGTTCTTAAGATGCAAGTGTTCCTCTTTTTCATTCCTTTGTAGTTTGGTATAATCCTTCTTATCTCTTTTCTCTTAATCTTTATAGTTAATCAAGTTTTCATCTTTGTATCTTGTTTGTTATTGTTTGTTGTTCATCTTGTTTATGTATTGTCTTGTTCTTATGTTGTGGGTTTCTCTAGTTTGTGTTGATATTCCTTTAGATATGTGTGAGTAGTTATCCCTTAGGGTTAGTAGGGGGATTGGGTGTGATTTGGGATGATTAGGGTGAGATGGGTGGTACTAGATGTTGTTTTTGTTGATTACCAATTGCCTTGCACTCTACTTCCTCGATGAATTGCTTGTGAGACTAGAGACGATCAATCCTTGTTTTTTTCTTGCCTCTTCTCTTGTATGTGTTTGTTTGGTTGATTGGTTTAGTTTCCTCATTAGTAGCGAGAGCGTTGTGAGGATGACCCTAGACCGTTTAAGTAGCAAGAGCCCGATCGGAACCTAGGCTACGAAGGCATGCTAGTAACCCCGTTTCCCTCTTTTGATCTCCTTTGCATCCATGAACCCGACCTAGCTGTAGTTTTCCTTCTTGTTGATTTATTTGCTTCCATTAGTCATTAGTTGCTTGTTTTGTCTTTCTTTTTCGTGTTTTAGACCTAGGATAGTATATAGCCATCACCCTAGTTTAGCTTGTCTCGGACCTAGTCTAGGACCGTAGCACACCTTAGTCCGACACCCCGTCCCTGTGGATCGACCCGACTTGCCCTAGCTACTTATTAGCTTAGGAATAGTTGGTTATTATTTGGTGGCGGGATCCATGACAAATCATTCCCATCATGTTCGCAGATGATCTGATGATCTTTACTAGAGGTGATAGTCCCTCCGTGGTTGCAGCTATGAGAGCGTTGGAGACGTTTGCCTCAGAATTTGGTCTGCAGGCAAATAAAGATAAAACTCACATTTTCTTTGGAGGAGTTAGTACGGAGATAAAAGACCTTATTATGAGCGAAACTGGGTTTGCATAAGGGGAATTTCCTTATCGCTACCTAGGCTTACCACTCCATTCTGTGAATAATAGGCTGGAGCAGTATCAGGTGCTTCTCAATAGGATTCAGACTAAGATTGTTTACTGGTCTTCTAGCCATCTGACCTACGCTGGCAGGCTCCAATTAATTACTTCAGTAATTTTTGGTCTAACCAATTACTGGTGCTCTAATGCAATCTTCCCTGCTAATGTCATTAAACGAATAGATCAACTTTGTTTAAGGTTTTTTGGGTCAGGGAACTATAATAAGGTGAGAATGATGTTCAAAAAATGGTCAAGCATTTGCTTACCTTGGGCAGAAGGAGGACTGAATGTTAAATGTCTGAAAAATTTGAACAGAGCTCAGCTATCTCACTGGTTCTGGAAAATTCTAAGTAACAACACTAGACATTTGGTCTATCAAGAAGAAAGAGACCCATACATCCACTTGGAAAAGTATACTCAGCATTCGTGATGAGATACTACAGGTGAGCGGGAGCATCGCTGCTGCTACCAACCTTGTCATGAGCTGGACTCGCAACAACTCCTTTAATATAGGAGCTGCTTATGAATGGTTTCGAAAGGCTGAACAGATGACTCGATGGATGGCACGGTTTAAAGGCAAGGGAATCATCCCCAAACACAGAATTATTCTAATTCTTGCTGGGCAAAAAGCTCTAGCTACACAAGATAGATTGCAAGCTAGAGGATTTCACATGGCAAGCAGATGTGAGTTATGTCAATAAGGGTATGAGTCCGCTAAGCATTTATTTTTTGGATGCTCCTACTCGAGGCAGGTTTGGCAACACCTGTTAAACTGGATGCAAATCACTGGAAGAGGTTGGGATTTAGACACTGAGTTGAATTGGTGCACTGCTCGGCAAAGAAAACATCACTGGAAGAATCAATGGTTCAGGAGTACTATAGCTGCTGCAATTTACTGGATTTGGATGGAACGCAATGCAAGAATTTTTTTCTAAAACTAGAACTTCCATTGATAATCTAGTAAGCCGTATCAAGTTTGAAGTTAGTACCAGACTACACGTTCAAGGAATAGATCTTGCTTTAAAGCAATTGTTGCAGTGAGATTCAATTTGTTGAGGATATATCTTTTAGGTTTTATCTTTTGAGATGTTGGAACCTCGCGCATAAGGTAAGGAATTCTGGATACTACGGAACAACCGGTCATCCAGAATTCGGAAATGAAGATGGGAGCTATGGATACTACGGAACAACCGGTCATCCAGTTTCAGGGGCGAGTAAAAGAGCTCAGGGTACTACGGAACAGCCGGTCACCCTGAATTCCAATAACTCTTTGAAAGTTGGTCAGGCTGGGGTGGGAAATCATGAGAAAGAGGGGGAGAACCAGAGTACTACGGAACAGCCGGTCACTCTTAATCCTAAGGGGGCTCCTTCTTCAACTTGGACGGTATGAACCTAAGCCAAAACAGCAGGTAGAAGCAGCAGCTTGAGGCGAAGATATATTTTGATACTTATATTAGGTTAAATAGTTGTATATTCATATAGATAGAAGGTCGCAATAGAGGAGTAACACCAAGCATGATCATAGTGGATATATCTTTTGTAAGAGCTTAGTCTCATTTTAATAATATGAGGCATACCTTCTTGCAAAAATAATAATAATAATAATAATAATAGTAATAGTAATAGTAATAATAATAATAATAATATACAACATTGGAAATATTAAGCATTAATAATATTGATTTAATTATTTAATTATTTAATATTAATATTAATAATAATTAGTAATATTAATAATTAACAATAATATTTAATAATAATAATAATATAAATATTAAGTAATATTATTATTATTATTAATTATTATTAGTTATTATTATTATATTATTATAATAATTGTTGTTGTTGTTGTTGTTGTTGTTGTTGTTATTAAGGGTTATTTAACAACAATAATACCAACTATAGAGCGTCTTCCCAAAATAATATCAATTTTAATAAATCTGAGAATAATACGTATTATTGGAGAAGTTAAACAATAGTAGTATAGGTGACCGGTTACCTGTAGAACCCTTCCACCTTCATTTTTCATCTTTAATTTTATTTAACGGCAATAATACCAACTATAGAACGTCTTCCGAAAATAATTCCAATTTTAATAAATTAGAGAATAATACGTATTTTTGGAGTAATTAAACCAAAATAGTATAGATGATCAGTTAGCGGTAAAACCCGTGCACCTTCCTTTTTCGCAATTAATTTATTTCATATTACTTCACTCCTTTTCACTTAGTGTACACGGGGCATTAAATGTCATTCATGTCCTCCGTCTTCCTCTTCCTTCAAGTTTTCAACCTCACCAAATCTAGCTAACAACACAATCCTACACCAAAATCAACACGTTAATCTAAACGAAACATATAGAAAAAAAAACTACAGAAGGATGAAGGGTAATGGAGAGAGAACTAAGGAGAGGCAGACCTGACAAACTTTACCCGACCCGAATAAGCCAAACTAAACCCGACCCGACACCTGAATTAAAGACTTGATTTTGACTCGTAATCCGAACTAACCCGAGCTAACTCGAAACTGACCTGATTATTATTATAGAAAACGAGTCGATATCCCTAAAAAAGTTGAAACAACAAACCCGCGTGACTCGAACCCGAAATTATCCGACCCGACCCGAAGTTAACCCGATTATTATAACACAAAAGTGGTCCGACCCGAAGCTGACCCAACACGATTCACCCGTTATCCAAGTCTAAGTAAGAGGATGGAGGATAAGTAGCAGGTTAAATATTAATTAGATGACCTGATGTAGCAGGTTATAAAGTCAGATTAACTACTCTTGTTTAACTACTCCAATAATACGTATTATTCTCAGATTTATTGAAATTGGTATTATTTTGGGAAGACGTCCTATAGTTAGTATTATTGTCGTTAAATAACTCTATTATTAATTATTATTAATAATGTGCCTGAACAGAATTGAATTGAATAAGTATGAATTGAATTGAAATGAATGTATCCGAACAACCTAACCTTACTGAACTTAACTGGATGTGTCTGATCTGAAATGAACTGAAAACTGTTGAAAGTGTCTGGATATAAGTTCAAAAAAGGCCTTAATACAAGTTTGAAAATTACAAAAAAAAAATTCAAAATCGAAGATCATATAAAGACAATGAGTTCAAGAAAAAACTGTCAACTCGTGTCCAAAAATTATGGCAAATCAATTATTTGACTTAAAGGAGAGGTATACCATAGATTTTTGTTCGTAGCTAGAGTTGGATGTACAAGTAATCTTTTGCTGTAATTACATAGATTGAAGGGATTCGTTGCCATGCGACAGATAACGAAAATCAAAATTATTGGCCATTTGAATACTTCTTGTATATGCATTAGGGGATGTTTAAACACTTCCTGTATAATGCAGCAAGCCAGCAATGATATCATAAGACGATGAGAATTGTTTGCCATGCTAATTTGCCATCTCCAATTCACCTACAAAAGTAGGACCTGGAAGATCCAGCATCCACGATAATACTATAACAAAAAAAATGAACATTTTCAACTCTCGATCCATAGTTCAAAATTTTGTCAAAGATGGAAACCCAAAAGACAGACAAATACATTGCAAAACTTCTAAAACGAATGTAGGGGGTGCTTTCGATGAAGAGGTTGCTTAACAATGTACTAGCACTTTGACATGCCATCCAAAAATATCTATCCATTTATAAGGAAACATTATTCAACCAATGCAATCATCCGCCATTTGACTGTCGTAGGAATGAACCACGGAAACATAGACCCAATGTGGTACCTTTGACAAATCCAAGCTAATGCTGCTCCCGCTTCATTATGCGCTTTAACACCTTCAAGACACGTCTGCTACCAAACCTGACACACATCGAATGAAAACAAGCTCAGGTTCTGCTGATATTCGAAATATACAACGCATAAGGAAACATTGAAGCGAGACAATCATGGAAGAAGAGACAATGGCAGCAGTCAAGGTCGACTCTAGAGCTAGATGTTAATACAACGCATGCATTTTATGTCAGTTGGTTATTCACATGTGGAGAGGGATGGAAAGGGGATTCTTCATATCGGTACATTAGAACTGAACTCTGGAAGGTGGGGGGGGGGGGGGGGGGGTTATTGATCTCCCACCCAATTTTCCCTCTTCAATGCTTGTTGTGCCTGAAAACATATAAATGAACCGTTGAACAGCAAAACCACAACTAGATATAACAATGTGAGCAGAATTTTAAGTCCTAACCAGACCAACAGCCGTTGAACACAGTGCATATCACACAACATATTACCCCTGTTTTTCAAATAAGTCAGTCTCAAATTGTGTGACACTTTCTTCCATATTCGAAATATACAAATGATGATTCATGATAGCGTTTTCCTAGCTACAAAAATCATAATGATATAAATTCAATACTCTTCTTCTAAGTACTTGTATTAGATTAAAAGTCCAGACATCCACCCAAAAGGAAAACTGACCTACACACACGAGAAAAGAAGGGGGTAGTCTTGATTTACTAACATTCCAGAGAACTAATGAAACATTTCCACCAGTGAATGACCTAAAAAACTTGTCCATGGAATTTCCTTTGAAAAGTTGCATGTCATCATAATATAAAACATAGATTATATTTTTTTCAAAACATATTTGGCATAATTCCCAAATACTGATAATGATTTTAAGGTGTGTGAGAACCCATGCGTTCTAGATGGATCCACCACTGGAAACCAGTGACGCAAACAAGAGCTACTCATTTCCAGAGAGAAAAACCTGTACAGAACATTGATGAGAGCATAGCAAAGTTCAGGTGCCCATAAGAACTTTCCGAGGATCAAGTTGGCCACTACAATAACTAGATGGAACAGCAGATAGTTCCTGCCGGCCCCGCCACTCTTCACCAGGCTTGAGTGTGATAGGCTTTTCAATTGCAGCAGCTTCCACACACAGCATATGCCTGTACTCTTCATCTCCAAAATCTGCCATAGCCTTGGCCTTCTTGTCCCAAGGATTCCATACAACTGCATATGGAAATATCATTGGCAAAAAAAAAACCCGAATAGGAAGCAGCTCCACAATATTAGGTAGCAAAGAACCTAAGTGAGGATTGTTGGTAATAACATAAAGCTTTAATTGTTTGAACATAGCTGGACAGAAAGCAAATAATTAAGGGAAATCAATTGCTAGAAAGAAAGAATGGGGGTTCGATTTGCACATTCAATCAAAAATATTATCTATGAAAACAAAGAATACACTAGCCCTCCCAGAGGCCACAGCCAATTGTGTAGAAAGTCTAATAACTATCTTATAATGAAATAACATACCAGCATCAGGTAGCCCATCTTTGCGAATCACAAACGTCCTTTTCCTTTCATGATCTAGGATTGCAATCTTAGTTGGTGTGCTAAGATATATCTTGTCAATCTGTCTTACACAAAACGGTTAGAGTTACACATCTATTACAAAGTACAAGAAAGGTGAAGAAAACATGAAAAAATAACTAACTTCTCCTTCAAATGTTATAGCATCTCCTTGTTCAGTAAAGCGCTCCCTCTTTTGCATGTTGTCAAGGTAGTCTAAAGTTTCCAATCCTTCTACTCGAACTTCACTGTATAAAAGCGATAAAGTCTTAAGAATACAATTTAACAACAAAATGATGATGATTATTGCTCCAATTTACACAATTTCTTCCCCCCATCAATCAATCAGTTTGTTTAAACCTCAAGATTAGTGCAAAATTGAGGGGGGAGGATCCACTACGTCAGTACCAAAATGATTGCACTAAATTCTATCCCCCTCATCTTTCCTACATCCAGCAATCATCCACTAAGTCATTGCCAAATGGTGGAAGTCTGACTTCCTCTCCTACCCTAATGGCCTAATCCAAAGAAAAGGTCACGAAACATGTTCCAAAACTAATTTCTGGAAAAAACTCAGGGAATGAAGCATAATTCAATCATATGAACATTGTATTGTGTTCAGCGTGCAAAATAACGGATGTAATAATTATGTTATGAATATGTCAGTCAAAAAAATACCTGATATCTGAGACAGAGAGATAGGTGTGATATGCAAATGTAAAGGTGAACGGCTTAGAATCCGTGTTTCTAACACGTGATGTCAGCATCAGATCTCCTCCAGGTCCCAGGGTTACCCTCAGGCGGAACTCAAAACTACAAATAATAACATTTGTCATCTCATTGGTTGTACAAAGAATTAAAGGTGTCTCTAGAAATTTACACATAAAAGCTCAGAACATAAATGTACCTATGAGGCCATAGTTTTAAATCGTCTTCAGAGGGCTTGAGGATTAAATCAACATAAGCTTTGTTATTTGCTTGAGAAGGTGGTGGGTCACGATCTACACTCCAAACCCTGTTTCTGGCAAATCCATGAGCTTCAAGAGAACCATGGTTGCTGAACTGCACCATTGCAAGCATGTAGAACAACTTATTCTCTGATAATGATCAAAACAATGGACAAATGGAAAAAATAAACACTCCGTAAAAGGTAAGAGAATTATACAAGGAAGTACTTACCTGAGGGAAACATATTGGTATGCCACCACGAATAGCTTTTGGGGGCTTGAATTGTGCCTGAATGGCAATCAAAGTATATAAAAAAGAATAGACTTCAATTTTAATCATCCCAACACAATGTATAGCATCAAAAATTATATTTGGATGTTCAAGGGCTACTACTAACTGAATGCACAGACAGCCAGGCATAATAAGCTAAATCAGACAAAATGAGACCCCCACGAAAAATAAATAAACAAATGTAGATACATCATACGTCTAAATGAGGTGCTTATGAAATTATGAGCATATGATCAAAGCCGAATGCTCTATACAAAGGTATAAACAACTAAACATCATGAATTCAAAAGCAACAAAACCTAGTAGATATTACGAATCAATGTCCTTTCAATCAAAGATAACCTCAACAGAAGTGCTAACCAAATGGATCTTCAATTATTGGTTCAACACTTTCCAAATTAATGCATCCTCAGAGCACAAAACTTTACAGGAATAATACTTTTCAGCTTGTGCACCGTTGGTTGCGCTGTCGATCTCTGTAAGAAAATGAAAATGTGCCCCCCCCCCCCCCCCCCCCCCCCGGAACTGGACATCTTCACAGTTTGAGACACAATAGCTGAGTGCTAATCCCTAAATCATTTTAGCTTACCTGCCCCTCCAGTCTTGATAGTGGAGAATCGTGTAAGGGAATAAGGGGGGTCGTTTTATCTCAATTCTTTCTTAACAGTCATTTATTTTTCTGTTAGCGGATAGAACGACCAGATTAATCAGTTGATCACACCGAATAAATCACATTCCCAAATTAGAGAAAGAAACCCAGTATGAACGACCATAGTGCTTAAAGTTGTAAAGTGGCTTGCAATTAATGTCAGACTCACCTTATTGCTTACATATAGCAACTCCTCCCCATAGTCATTCTTCCAAGAGGTCACCTGTCCGCCGTAGAGGTAAAGCTTCAGAAGAAAACAGGGATATCAGAGACAACAAAAGCTACTACAGACTATCAACTAGAATGAATATAACGTCGGTAAAAAAACATGCAATGCACAAGAGCTTAGCACAAAAGTGCAAAGTCACAACTAAGATAGAGTTGGTTTATAACAAAGACGTCCGTAACGGACTAACGGTGTAACCAGTCTTAGCTGAACACAATTAAATTTGGTTACAGTGACAAAAGAGTGACTCAATACACCAATTCTTTAACCCAGTTTTAGATGCAAGACATTTTGGGGATCAACGGTAACACACAATCAATCTTTTTATATAATCATTCCTAACTTCATGTAATCACACGAGGCAAAGTAACCTGTGATCAGCATCTCTCTACACCGGATTCCACGTCTTCATTTTTCTACTTCAGAAGTCAACATCCTCGTAACAAATTCACACCTTACAGTTTAAGCATTTTGGCAGAGGCGGGTAAAAGCTAACCATACAAAACTCAAGAACCCATCAGTTAACAACAAATTACTTAAAATCTAAGCAGCTTAGTAACAGCAAACCACTCAAAAAAAAACACACAGTATAACTAAAAACAAAAGCATTCACTTAGTAACAGCAAAAAAAATCGCAAATCTCATGAAGCCCAATAATTCATCAGGTAACAACAAATTACGGAAAATTTAAGCATTCGAGTGAAAAAGTTAATATGCAAATCTCACAAAACTCAAGAATATATGCATTTTTGTAAGAACTAGAAAAACAACTCTTGTGAAACTTAATCATTTCATCAAGCAACAGCAAATTATGCAAAATAGATCCAATGACCTCAGATTAAGATAGAAATATAACGTAAAACATCAACAAACACATCGGAACAACCTAAATAACATCTTAGATCGAGAAAATTAACACGATAAACCGAATTATCATCATCATCATCATCAAACGAAACAAAATCAAAACACAAATTACTCTGGAAAAACTGGCATTGAATGCGAGAAAAAGAAAAGGAAAGAAGAAGGATTATTATACCTCGGCAGAGCTGCCGCGAACTTCGCGAAGAACAACTTTTTCGAGGCCATTAACGCTTTTGATGAATTCGACAGGAAGAAGAGCCTTCTGCTGTTCGCTTGATGCGGACGCCATGGCTATGCTCTTACAACTCTCAACTTTCTCTCTCTTAACTCTCAACTAACACTGTGTGTGTAATTTTCTTTCTCTAGATTGCTTTCTCTCTCTAAAATCAGTTGTTGATTTAAATGAAAAGGGAAATTAAAAAGAAGACGAAGAAGAAAAATGTGGTACTCCGTATATTTTTTGGACTGGAACGGGACGGGTTGTAAATCGTACAAGATTCACAATCCACTTTTCTTCTTTTTACCTAGGTTGCACGGACACGGACACGGACACGGACACGGACACGGACACGGACACGGATCGGACATGGGACACGGGGTTTGAAAATTTATAGGACACGGATACGGTAGAAAAAAAAAATCAATATACATATTTAAACAAAGAAAATTTGAAGATTTTTATACCTAAAATATAGGTTTGGTTACTTAAACTATCGCAATTATCGTAAAATAACAAAACAAAAATTATTATCTTATAAACTCAAAGTTAAAATCAAATCTTAAAAAGCACAAACACTTATACAATTGTAATATACTCCTAAAGATTAATTAATTAACATTTATAGTATCAAGTAACCCTATAAACATATAATATTGTTGTTTTATTAAAGTCTACAAATTCATAAACAACGCAAAGTGTGTCCGATAAGACTCCAAATAGTATGAATCGTGGCCGACACATCTCGAAATAACATGAAACGTGTCCGACACGTCTCTAAATAAATTAAAAAAACCGGACACGGTTTTTCAGGTGTCCGAGACGTATTGTCGTGTGTCCGACGTGTGTCGGTGTCGACACGGGTGTCCGACACGACACGACAGTTTGGAGGAGTGTCCGTGCAATCTAGCTTTTTACGTATATACCTACAAAATTGATTCGATCAGAATAACCTTATTCAAACCCGACTCGATCCTAAGCTGAAAATCCGAGTTTGACTCGCATCCTAAAACTGACCCAAAAGTTTTTATAGAAAACAAGCTAATATATATCCTTCAAAAAGTTTGAAAATAACAAACCCTAAAATGATCGGCCCAACCCAAAATCAACCCAATTTTTATGATCTGAAAGTGGCCCAATGCTGACCCACCCGAACCCGATGATAAATTACGAAATTACTTTTTCCTAACGAGCCTTTACTCAATCCTAACGAAAATGACGTCACTTTTCCAATTTTATCCTCTCCATAATTTAACCTAACTTGTAATTTTTGTCTCTTCTTCTTTGTCTTTTTACCTCCCTAATTTCTTTAATCAACTGAACTCTTTCAAATTCGATTATAACTTTTAATTCAAGTATCAATAAAGTAATATGGAGTATCATTTTAATTAATTATTTAATTAATTGATTTATATTTTGTTCAGAGTTTAATTAATTTTTTAATTAGGGTTAGAGATTTAGGGCGCATTATAGTTTTTCTTTTCATGTAATTTTTTTAATTCGGTTTTTTACTATCTTATTTTTTTTATTATGTTAAATTAAACTTAATTAATTCTGTTTTGGGTGATGGTTGTTGGTGTTGATAGGTTTAATTTGTGTTTTGGGTGGTGTTTGTTGGTGTTTTGGGTGGTGGTTGAATTTAGGGTTTTTTTTAAAAGAAAATGTGACAAGGACAAATTGGTAAATGTCGTTAGGATTGAGTAAACGCTCGTTAGGAAAAAACACGACCCTAAAATTATGAATGAATAAGAAAGATATGATTATTATGAATTACATAGTCCTAAACAAGAGGTACAAGATACTGCATTTATAGACTAACTTATCTTAGTAAATTAGGCAACAGAATCATATACAATGAATATATCACTAATGTATCACTAATTGATGTTAGTTGTTATAAATATAGATTGTACATAGCGTAGGAATATTATTATTCCTTAACATGCTTTCGTAAGATGAACGGCGAAATGGAAAGTCCAATCTTGGAGAAAATAAGAGAAAAGAATATTGGGTGCGTAACTCGCCAGTATCGGGTGAGGGTGCGTAACTCGCCTGTCTAGCGGTGCGTTTATTGGTGTGGGAAAATAGAGAAAAAAAAATTGATGCACATCTACGGACAGTGGAAGATGGGATAGGTTCACGGCAATATGATAGATCTATGCTCTAATAACATGTTAGAAATATAGAAAGAAGAGAGAATGATTGAATTGATAATATGAATTGCATAATTAACATTTACAAGGTACTCCGTGTATATTTTTTTTTTGAAGTGAAGATCAATATCATTAATAATAAGTCATTCGACATCTACTAATGATGTTAAATTGAACTGAATACAAATTTGTAAAAAATAAATAAAGAACATCTTCGAGACAAAGATCGCTATTAGAATATAACGTTTCCGCATAACCTTCTATATATCGCTGTTTATTGACACAGCCTTTCGCGAAGGAATCTATAGATCTGGTGAAATAGTCTCCAAAAGGATGCACTTTATCTATTTTGATAAATAGTAGACCGAGAACTGACCTCAATTGTATCACCGAACGTAGAAATTCCATTGCTTTCATGATCTTGTACATAGTTCTTGATAAATCTAAGCCCTATACTAATGTAAAGAATTGAAACCTCGAAATAAAGAAAAAAACCTCGAAATAAAGGACGAAAAAACAACTCTCATAAAAAGGAAGACTTTTATTGAAGAATTTGATTATTAGGGATTGAGAATTAAATAATTTTGGGGCTTGCCATCGATTAATTATCGATGGAGGCTCCGGATGGAGAGGAAAGCTAGGTTTTTTTCAGGGGAAAAAGAGAAGGAAAACTAGGGTTTTTTTAATGCTAGGTACTCCGTATATATTTATACAGAGTATGAATCTATCTGTCTATCTATCTATCTATCTATCTATCCTTTATTTATATATTAAAGCAGAAACATTTCTTGCTTCCGTATTCGCCCACCTCAGCATCCTACGTGGCTATGATGTGGCACTGACATGGAGATTGGTGGACACCGTACAAATTATACAATACACTACTACAACGCAAAGATAGATATTTTATCGGATCATATACAATATTTTAGGGTCGATTTTGGGCTTTGCGGAGATTTGGCCAGACCAATCTCCTCATCCAGAATGATGGGTCTATCCTGGAATTGTAGGAGTTTATCGGATCCGCTCAACCCTACAATTCCTAAAATTAGAGCACTTTTGGCTTATAATAGTGATTTCAATTTTATTTTATTTTCGGAAACTATATATTCCAGTAACGTCATAGCTAATATTTGTAGACCTTTTGGATTCCTCCATCACGAGGGTTTAGATGCTAGAGGGTCGAGTGGTGGATTGTATGTTGGTTGGAGGACTGCATCGATGTTTTCGCGCGTTTTCACGTGTCCCAACTTCATTATTTTAATTTTGAATATTATTAGTGGTTTCCCGTGCTACTTGATCTTGATTTATGGTGAACCGGACATATCCAAGCGTGGGGAAGTGTGGGAGGCTTTAGGAGAATGGATGATTCTTTTCAGTACCCTTTTTTGTTAATTGGAGATTTCAACCAAGTCGATCAATTAGAGGACAAGCTGAGTAGATCTAACAGAAGAATACCTGGTATGGAATCGTTTAGCCTACGGAAATTGGAGCATAATACTATCGATTTACCATTTAAAGGACCAAGGTTCACTTGGTGCAATAACAGAAAGGGGAGGACAAAGTCTATGAGAGACTTGATAAGGCATATGCCTCAAATGATTGGCTACAGTTATATCCTGACTCTGGAATTATTTATCTCCCTATACAACTGTCAGATCATGCTCCTATTATCTTGAACGCCAAGTTAGCGTATGACAAAAATAGAAGACCGTATAATGGAGGCTTGGAGCCTAAGTATGGAGGAAGGCATCGATGTGATTAAAACAGAATTGGGGAGCTAAGTTCAAGGGATCAAGAGGCTTCACCTTCATGAGAAAACTCGAAATGGTTAAGCAACAAATTATGAGATGGTCTCTTAATAAGAAGAATGAATGGGGAAAACATTGGGATTACTTCGATTCAGAATTAGCGACTTCCCTATAAAGGAACTTAGAAGGAGAGAGCGAGATTGAGTATGAGATCAGAGGATACATGATAAACTGAAGGACTTTGCTAAAGCTTCAGCCATCTATTGGAAACAAAGAGAGAAAGTTAAACGGGCAACGGAAGGAGATATTTGCTCGAAATATTTTTTTCAACTGTGTAAAAGGAAGGCGGAGTCGCAACTTTATCCTGAGTATTAAACTGCAGAACGAGAGCTGGACGTAGGATACAAATCTTATAGGGAATGCTTTTAAGGAATTTTTTAAAAACCTTTTCAAGGCGAATGATCATAGAGAGGAATTTCATCAATATTATCAACATAACAGAGAATTCTTCACACCATTAGAGGGCTCCATTAGTGAGGAGGAGAAGGATAAACTGGGTAGAAAATTCACGGCAAAAGAGGTTCGTACAACAGTTTTTCAGTTGGGGAATTTTAAGTCTCCAGGGCCAGACAGAATTCCAGCGGAGTTTTACAAAAAATGCTGGAGCTTTATCAAGTATGACGCCACTGAAGCGGTATGCGCTTGCCTTAATTCAGGTTATGTGCTTAAAGAAATGAATAAAACATTCATCACTTTAATTCCTAAATTGGAATGTCCTGAAAAGGTTGAGCATTGTAGACCGATAACTCTTTGTAACGTGATTATGAAGATCATTATGAAATGCATAGCTAATAGGATGAAAAATCTTATGAGTCGGATTATTGGGAAGTTTCAAAATGCATTTGTGCCAAATAGATCTATTCTGGATAACATGTTGATAGTTGACGAGTGTATGCACAAACTAAATTCTCATAAGAGTGGGAGAGTAGGAGAGTTAGCTTTTAAAGAAGATATGAGCAAGGCGTATGATAGGATTGATTGAAATTTTCTGAGGAGTGCTTTGACTAGCTTTGGATTTCCGGATCACTTCGTGGAATTGGTCATGAATTGTGTTACTACAGTTTCTTATGCTATCCTGATTAATGGAGTACCGCTTCAATATTTCAAACCAAACTGTGGATTAAGGCAGGGGAACCCACTATCCCCATATCTCTTTGTTATATGTACTGAAGTACTGCCTGGGAATCTGGTCAGGGAAGAGATTGCCAAAAAGATCCAAGGTATTAAAGTGGCAAAGAATGCCCCTTCAGTTTCACGTCTCTTTTTTTGCCGATGATTCTCTTTTCTTCGTAAAGGCTACAAATGAAAATGTATACAGTTTCCATGAATTACTGAATAAGTATTGTGGTTTATCGGGTCAGATTATTAATAAGGAGAAATCTGCAGTGGTGTTTAGTCCCAATTGTAATTTGAGGGTGGGTAGGGATTGACTTAATCTTTTTCAGTTAAAGTCATGTACTAAATTGGGAAAGTATCTGGGTATACCAAAAATTAGTGATACAAGTCAAGGGATTAGTGCAAACAGAATTTTCGATCAGATTATGTAACACCCGCTATTTTTCCTAGCATTTTTATCCTTACCGTTATGACTTCGTCATAACTCTGTCACTTTTCGGCCCTATGTTTCATCATTTTTTTCCCTAGCTTTATTTTCATTTTTGAGTCTAATGATACTTATTTTTATTTTTGAAGATTTTAATTCTATTTAATTGATTTTCTTCGTAAACTAATTATTTTTTTCGCGAGGGATTCTACTTCTCTACGAATTAACGTTTTAAAGCTCGGATTTAAGTTATTTCTTTTCCTACAAATGTATAAATATATTTATATAGTATTTTCAACTAATAATTATTTTTATTCACAGAAATTTAGCCATTAAAGATTTTATTACGAAGTTTCGTAAATAATTGTTTTCTAATGCGAGATTTACTCGATATGCTTTGAAATACCTTTAACGATTTTATGATTCTTTTTTTTATCAACTTACAAATTATTTGAGGCCACTTCCCCATGTTTTGGACCGATGCACCTCCTTGTCACACCCTCACTACGTTTTCATAATACGTTCCATTTTATTACGTTAAAACATAATTACGTAATTCTTTTCTTTTCATTTATTCGATGCTTTATGATCAAACTTTTCATTCTTCCTCTCCTCTTCATTTGGCTCATTCATTTAGGCTATGGTTCCACCTTGTTTTCATCAAAATTTATTTCCATTCATTCTTAAGAAACCATCCATTTTCATACATTCATTTTTTTCATAAACAACAAAAAAATAGTCCTTCATCTTTCCCAAAACCGTGACATACTCCAGAATTTCTAGGCTGATTCTTGCTCCAATTCGAGTCATAATCGTCTCGTTTTTATCATCAAATTAATCGTTATTTCGATTCTTCCATAAAGGTAATAATCGATGTTGTTTTCGATCGTTATTCACCTTGATTTTCATAGTTTTTCTCATGGTATTTTTTTCTGCCATGATTTTTGTGTGTTAAGGATTTGTGGACGATCCCGAGGCCGACGAGTATATTATCGTTTCCGATTTGGATTAGAGGTAACGTCGATGTTACTCGGTATTTCATGATTTTATTTGTGTAATTGCATGTATATTTTTATATTTCATTTTTTGACAATATATGTATGCCATATAATCTGGAAATTTTTTAAAAGTTGAAAATTTGCATGTTTCGGTATTTTTATCGCTTTTACGAGATTAACGATTAAATCAATGTATTAATTTGTAAAATCGTAATATTCAGCTTAAACTTGTAATATATGATTATATTCTGTAAAAATGAAGTTTTTGATGATTTTTAATAATTTAGTATTTTCCTGATATTTTAGTTATCGATTATTGAATTATTACCGTTTACGGACAAAAACGATTAAAAGCCGATTTTTAGTTCTAGTATCTAAACATTTTATTTTAATTTGATTCTTGACATGGTGAAATTTCTGACAAAATAGAATTTTGTCAATTTATTCATAATTGTTCGGAATTTTTAAGTGGATGAATTAATTAATCACTTTAAATCATCGTTTATCGTTAAAATCGTGTTTGTCGTTTAAATTCTCAATTTCTGGTCTTCTGTGTAAATCTGGAAAAAAATTGATTCTGATGATTTCATAATAAAATGTAATTTTATGATTTTTAGTGTTTTAATAAAATGTTGGGAACGATAAGTTTTATTAATGGAATCGTTAATTGTGAAAACGGGTTTAAAAGACGGTTTTAGCGGGATTTATTAAATCTGAATTTTTTGAAAATCTGGAAAAATAGTAGTTTCTTAAAAATCATGATTTTTAAGTTTAATAATAATTTTTGGATATTAATACGTAAATCATTTTGTAATTACTATTTTTATTAATCGTTATTGTCGCGACTAGACGATTAACGAGAAAACCCTTTAAAAACCGAATCTAAGTATTCTGGAAAATTTTCTTTTCTGGACAGAATGTCCATAAATATATTTTAGCTATTTAACATAATTTTTGTACTATTTTTTAAAGTCCTTAATTAATAAGTATTGATTTTTGAACAAATTACGATTTATCGTTAAAATGCTTCGTCTTACCTAAAAGATTTATTTTTCCAGCTATTTTGAAAATATTTAAATCTGAGACTTTAAGAGTTAAATCATCCCTTAACATACTCTAAATATATTCATTGGTTTAATTAAATAAAAGACGTTAAAATATTTAAATTGACATTTGCCGTAAAATCCTATTTATGTTCGTATTGTCGAAACTAATAATAATTAGGGAATTTTAGTTTTATAAATTTTGGAAACACCCTAATTAGTAGTACTAAAGTGTTTAAGACATTTTTAATTGTTTTATAAACTCTTGTATAGTTTTTCAATAATTTCATAAACTCAAATGTTCTCACTTTAACAATTAATATCGTTAAGGCCGAAAGTATTAGTTTTATAAATCTATATTGTTTGCTAAAATGTTGTGTTAGTATAAACTAATATTTTCGCTATTTTGATATGGCGCTATTTTTAGTAAAGTTTCTAAAAATAGAAGTTTCCTAAAATAGAAAGTTTCCTCTTTTAGAATATTATGATTACTCCTTTTATCTCCATATTGTTTGTAATGATTATATCTTTTTAAATATCGATAATGACTTGGTTTTGAAGTTATGGAATAAGGGCAAGTGTGAGGTTAGAGTAATATAATCTAGGGTCTACGTTTTTGCCATCAACTATAAGGCTAGTGTATCAGGAATCGGTACATTGGTTGTTGAACCGGGTGACAGGTATCCCGGAAGTGGTGTACATTTTGACCTTAAGCTTAGGCCTCGCAGTAAGTCGCCGTCATAAGTTGAACTGGGTGACAGGTAATCCCAGGAGGGGTGTGCACTGTCTTAAACTAGGGCCACACATTTATAAGTCGACGTCCTATTATGGTTGAGTAACCTAGTTAGAGATCGAGGTTTGATTTGTTTGAACTGACTTCTGGAAGCTAGTTTTAAGTATTCTCCTAGTGAAAGTCTAGCCGTCTACACTACTCCTATCCATAACGCCATTTTGAATATTTTTATTATTATCGATATAATTTGGTTTGCAGGTTGGCAAATGTTTTATGTTTTCTCCGGAAAACTCAATTTTATTATATTGTTTCGATACGTGAAGTTTTCCACTGAAAACTTATTTTCATTATAATGTTTTACTGTTTTCCGTTTTCTTACTATTTTTCTATAATAGTAATTACAGTTTTAAAATCCTGTTATACGGCTGGGAGAACGTTGACGTTGCTCCCCACTGGTTGTGGCTGTTATGTTTTAACATGGCAGGTATATGTGTTCCGGGTTTGGGCTAGCGAGCAGTGTGGATCCTGCTTGTTTATTTTGATAATTATGTCTTATGGATTGTTCAAACCCCTTTTGTGGATTGTTTTAAATTTTGGCCATTTTATTTAAGGCCTGTTGTTTGACTTTACCATTTTAATTTTACTAAGACATAGTTACAGTGTGTTTTAATCCCGACTCTACAGTGTTTCCGCCAATGTATCGCGTTAGATTTTCTAGGGGATTACAGTTGGTATCAGAGCATCACTGCTCCCAACGCTTACACCTGAAATTTGGGAAAATACCAGTAAATTATTTAAACAGTAAATAAAAATATTACTAGGAATGGGTAGAAACAAATAAGGACTTACTTGTTAAGTTTTTCTTGTTCCTGAAACTCAATGGTTAGCATTGAATATTTGTTTTATATGTCTAAGAAGAAGATGATGAGTGGACAAGATGTTGACATGATGCTGCTCCAGATCGGGACAAGACTTACTTAATACTCTCATCACCTGCTGACTCGAGTGGACAACTTGGTGCTCCAAGAAAGATGTCGATGGTGACTTTTCAGCTCCGATTAAGTTTGCTCAAGATACAGCTAGATGATCAATAGTAGATTCCAGTTCCATCACGGTGCAGCAGACTCAGATGTGAAATCACTTTGGATTCAAATGGAGCGACCCAATACTAGTGTGCTTGTTCCTCTACTTGAAGTTGAAGAAATCCAGCTAGATTCCTTTGTGATCTACGGAGGTCTGAAGATTCTCTTCTAGTTTAAGATCTTAATTATCTAGGATCATTGATTCTTTTCTTTCATCTTCCACCCTCTGATTCTTCCAATTCTTCTCTTATATTCTCATCTTCATTCTTATGGTGAGTCCTTCTTCTATTATTCTACTTTACCATCTTTCTCTTGAGATTCTTTGCTTAGACCGTATTCTGTCTTAGTGAACCTTTTTAGAAGTTAAATATTTTGGAGGTTTAGTTAACTCCTTATTACCAACGGTTTGAGGATTGAGAGTTGTGCTCTGTTATCTAATCTAGTGAGCTTTTGAGGAATTGATTTGAATGATATTAGTTGATTAACGGAATTAGGATTGTACCATAGAGATTGATCAAGCATGGGTTATGAATTACTTGATCGTATAGAGGACTTAGAGTTGAGTAAATTTCTGGATAGTGAGAATTATATCATATTTTGATGGATACCTAATACCCAACATAGAACCCAGTCAAGTGTAAATAACAATATTACTTGGGATTCCTACCTAATGTTGACTTAATGGACTAATTGTGGAATTTTGGGATCATAAATCACTGTTTAAGATGTTAGCCTGAGTGTTGTGGTACCATTTCAGGTCCTCATTAATGTTTAGTAAATTTTGGTTGACATAGATTACCCGTATTTCTTAAGGATTAGATCGTTGATCGTTGTTTAAGGTTGTAACCTATGAACTTTGGAGTTGAGTGATCTAACTTGGATAAATTGTCGTTGTCCCTGGAGAAGAGAACTATCTTGCACAATCACAGTTTGGTTTTATTGTGCTATTTTGAGGAATACTATTATACGGATCATCTTATTGGGACTGTTATAACCCTAGACCAACGAAATTGTGGCTTCGTTGAGTTAATAAATATTTTGGTGGTTTCACTGATACAATGTGAAATTTGGTGGAGTTTTTAGAAACCTTAGCCCAATGACGTGTTTGAAGATGTGAGTGTTTGCGCCATTACCAATAGGTTTGAGCGTGTTTGAGAACTTATATACTTTCCCAAACTTCTTTACTTGTGGCATTATAAACATGTTGGTAATCTGAGGATTCTGTGCCCGAACATTGTTAATTGGTGGATTTTATTTAGTGTTCCTTACACGAGAAATTTGAAGTATACCTCGAGTTCAGACCTTATGAGCTTTGAATTACGAGCCTTAGTGATTACAAGTTTGGGTATGTTTTGATGACCGTTGGAATCTTAATTAATGGATTATTCTAAATCATTTGTGGATTCTTATCATACTAATTGAAAGATTATATAAGTATGTAAGGCTTAATTTTGGAGGCTATAGCAGTTGATGATTTTGGAAGTTGTAGATTGAGTAGGACCACCCTGTACCGATATTGGATTTAGCGTTATTTGATGGGCCAATTAGGAACCCGTGTTTTTGAGAGTCGTGCTAGGAATCTCGAGATGGTTAATTTCTTCTATAATCCTTGAGAGCTCTTTTCGACTCTCAACTCCGTCTTCCTTTCTACTTCTCATGAATTATGTTACCGCATCTGCTGCTAATCCCTTCGACCTTTATCAATTTTGAAATCTCTTATTGTAATTTATTTATTTATCCTTGTTCTGTTTACCCGTTAACCATTTTTCGAACTCCCTATTTTTTATAAAAAGTTTGACTAGCGTAAAATTTTAACATTTTGAGTTAATTGCCCGTTTTGTAAAAAGTTCGAATAACTTAAACTTTTCGGATATCGTTAAATTTAACATTTTTGAATTATAATTTCAGAACTTAATACTTCACTTTTGTTTTATCTTTGGTTGATATTTATTTTTAGATATGTTTAAAAATGCCCTAATAATTTATTTTAAATTATTTCGAAATTAATTCAATTTTTGATTGAGGTAATCTTGAGTCCTTTCTGCTTATTCTTAGTTTCGAGGACGAAACTTTCTTTTAGTGGGGAGGATTGTAACACCCGCTATTTTTCCTAGCATTTTTATCCTTACCGTTATGACTTCGTCATAACTCTGTCACTTTTCGGCCCTATGTTTCATCATTTTTTTCCCTAGCTTTATTTTCATTTTTGAGTCTAATGATACTTATTTTTATTTTTGAAGATTTTAATTCTTTTAAATCTATTTAATTGATTTTCTTCGTAAACTAATTATTTTTTTCGCGAGGGATTCTACTTCTCTACGAATTAACGTTTTAAAGCTCGGATTTAAGTTATTTCTTTTCCTACAAATGTATAAATATATTTATATAGTATTTTCAACTAATAATTATTTTTATTCACATAAATTTAGCCATTAAAGATTTTATTACGAAGTTTCGTAAATAATTGTTTTCTAATGCGAGATTTACTCGATATGCTTTGAAATACCTTTAACGATTTTATGATTCTTTTTTTATCAACTTACAAATTATTTGAGGCCACTTCCCCATGTTTTGGACCGACGCACCTCCTTGTCACACCCTCACTACGTTTTCATAATACGTTCCATTTTGTTACGTTAAAACATAATTACGTAATTCTTTTCTTTTCATTTGTTCGATGCTTTATGATCAAACTTTTCATTCTCCCTCTCCTCTTCATTTGGCTGATTCATTTAGGCTATGGTTCCTGTAATCCCCTAGAAATTCTAACGCGATACAGTGGCGGAAACACTGTAGAGTCGGGATTATAACACGCTGTAACTATGTCTTAGTAAATTAAATTGGTAAAGTCAAACGTATGCCATACATAAAACTGGCTAAAATTTAAAACAATCCACAAAGAGGTTAAACAATCCTTAAGACATAATTGTTAAAAAGATCAAGCAGGATCCAAGACTGCTCGTTAGCCCACACCCTCCGGAAAACAAACATGTATATCTGCCATGTTAAAACATAACAGCCACAATCAGTGGGGAGCAACGTCAACGTTCTCCCAGCCGTATAACAAGATTTTAAAACTGTACTTACTACTATAGAAAAATAATAAAAATGGAAAACAGTAAAACATCATATTAAAATAAGTTTTCAGCGCAAGACCAAAATATTAAAATGGGTTACCGAAGAAACATAAAAATAATTGCCAACCTGTAAACCAACTTATATCGATAACAATAAAAATATTCAAAATGGCGTTATGGATAGGATTAATGTAGAATCTAGACTTTCACTAGAACAATACTAAACTAGTTTCGAGAACTTAGTCAAAACAAATTAGACTTCGGTCTCTAATTAGGCAACTCAACCATAACAGGACTGCGTGCAGCGAGGTCCTGGCTTAAGTAGTGCACGCCCCTCCTGGATACAAACCATACCCAGTTCAACCCGACGCGACTTACACGATGCGATATCTAAGTTTAAGGTAAGCATACACTCTCCTGAACACAAACCATGCTCAGTTCAACGACCAATGTGTCTCAACATAGACACATCAGCTTTATAGTTGATGGCAAAACGTACATCCCAGACTATATTACTCTAAACCCACACTTTTCCTTATTTCATAACTCCAAAACAATCCATTATCGATATTTAAAAGATGTATTCATTATAAACAATATGAGGATAAAAGAAGTAAACATTTATATTCTAAAAGAGGAAACTTTCTATTTTAGGAAACTTCTATTATTAGAAACTTTACTAAAAATAGCATTATATCAAAATAGTGAGAATATTAGTTCATACTAATACCACATTTTTAGTAAACGATATAGATTTATAAAACTAATACTTTCGGCCTTAACGATATTAATTATTAAAGTAAGAACATTTGATTTTATGAAATTATTAAAATATCGTATAAGCGTTATAAAATGATTAAAAATGTCTTAAATGCTATAATATAAGGAGAGAAAGAGGAGAATGAGAGAGGTACTCTATTACATTGATCATTGGTATGTATATATACATATAGATATCTAGGGTTTCTTCTAGGTCTAGAATATTCTATAAAGATATGATGTCGACATAATGTCGTCATAGTGTGGACATCCACCAATACAATATATTACATTATAACACTCCCCCTTGGATGTCCATTAGTGAAATCATGTATCATTCAAACTTTGCCTAGAAAAACCCAATGGGAAAAACACTAGTAAAGTAAACGAGTACATAAATCTTCAAAACACGCATAATACGCTGCCTCGTTAAAACCTTTCCATGGAAAACCCAGTGGGACAAAACCATGGCTTAGGAAAAAGAGTACAGCGCGTGTTTACTCCCCCTGATGATTGCACAAGTTGAAACAATATGTATTGAAATGATCCATGTCTTCATGTAACTTCATGTTGTTGAAATGAGTTCGTCGTAATCGACAAATATATCTCGAACAAGTGTCATCTCAACAATGATGATGGTTATAACTATAGCGTTTTTAACACGTCTATAGTGCTATCTCGTTAAAAACCTTGCTAGGAAAAATCCTTTGGGACAAAAAAACCTAGTCGAAGGGAAAAAGAGTATAGCTAATATTCTGATCATTCTTATATCATTTACACATTTATCCTGCATTTTAACAAAACAATAATTGTATGCATGCACTATAATATATATATTCTATGTTAATGCAATGACATAATATGACACTACTATGCGATGACAAAATAACTATATTATATGCATATGATATTCAAATGCAAATTGTACAATATCTTCACCAATATTATTCATAATTGGATTGACTTCAAGTCAATACGTGGACTTCAAGTCCATGAGCTCATTCTTAACCATAGATTGTACGTCAACAATCAAAATGGACGCTTATATAAGATCCCCATTAAATTGTCCATTACATATCGCGCGCAAATATTATTCGGTTCCGTGAATTAATATATCGATATAATTACTTATACTGCCGGCACTGCTTAAAGATATCTGAATATATTTTGTACCAATCTTTTCACATATCTAGGCCATCTATTATCGTTCAGATATCTATGTCACTTCAACGACATTCAAGTTTCATCACTCTTCATGAGTACCAACTGCACATGCTTGCCATTTTCTTTCACTTATAATAACATATGAACCGAATATGACCGTCACACTCCATCGTGTGTGATTATTGAAAATATGGCAAGAATTTCAATGTTCATACATTTACTATCCATGACCGAGCTATAGCTCGCTCCACCTCAAGGAGGGTAAATCTGTCTATAGTCAAATCATAAATTTCAATGTATAACATATCTTAATATGATAAAGTGATCAAGCTAGTATATCATTATACATCATTATCAAAACCAAATTATGTAAATCAACATTCATATTTCTTGAATTTTTAGTTGATGTATATCATACTCAAAACAAGTGTCTGAATCTCGGGTTTAGTTGGGGATCAATATTACTTGTTTGTTTTTACCAGCTTATCCTTATCAATCTCCCCCTTAAGGTGGTAAAATTATCATTATTTGATAGATTTAAAAGGGCAATATCCACCTTAAAATTTATCTTGTAACACCCGCTATTTTTCCTAGCATATTTATTCTTTCCGTTGGGACTACGTCTTAACTCCGTCACTTTTCGGCCTCATATTTCATCATTTTACTAAGCTCTATTTTAATGTTTGAGTTTAATGATATTTATTTATATTTTAAAGATTTTTATTCTATTAAATCCATTTATTTGGTTTCTTCGTAAACTAATTAATTTTCCGCAAGAAATTCTATTTTTCTTCGACTTGACATTTTTAAGCTTGGATTTAAGTTATTCCTTTTCCTAAAAATGTTTGAATACGTTTCTATAATATTTTCAACTAGTAAATATTTTTATTTACAAAAAATTAGTTGTTAATGATTTTTATTACGAAGCTTCGCGAATAATTATTTTCTTACGCGAGGTTTACTCGAATTACTTTGAAATGCCTTTAACTATTTTACGATTATACTTTTTATCAACTTATAAATTATTTGAGACTGTTTTCTTACATTTTGGACCGACTAAGCTCTTGGTCACAAGTTTTATTACGTTTTATTTAAACGTTTCATTTTATCACGTTAAAACGTAAACATAAGATAATTTTTATTTCATTCAATTGTTGCATTAGTGTCAAAACTTTTCACACTCCCTTTCCTATTCACTTTGGCCGGCCACTTTAACTTATCCCACCTAGTTTTCATCAAACTTTAAATCCCATTTTTAATTAGGAAACCATCCATTTCCTTACTACATTTCATTCATTTATCAAAAGTAAAAAAAAATCTATCTTCATCCTCATTTTGGCCGTGGCACTCACCTCTATTCTAAGATTATCTTTGCTTCAATTCTAGTCTTAATCGACTCAAATTCATCGTCAAATAATCCTCTTTCCGTTCTCTTCGTTAAGGTATTAATCCACGTCGTTTTCGATCAATTCTTACCTTGTTTTATATTAGTTTTCTCATGGTATTTTTCTGCCATGAATTCCGTGTTTGGTAGGATTTTTGGACGATCCCGAAGCCGACGAATATATTATCGACTCAGACTTGGAGTAGAGGTAACGTCGATGTTACTCGGTATTTCAAGATTTTAATTGAGTATTTGCATGTATATATTTTTATATTTTATTTTGGCAATATATATATGTCACGGATTCTGGAAAAATTTTTTAAAGTTGAAAATTTG
Source organism: Agrostemma githago (assembly GCA_958450325.1). Lineage (NCBI taxonomy): Eukaryota > Viridiplantae > Streptophyta > Magnoliopsida > Caryophyllales > Caryophyllaceae > Agrostemma > Agrostemma githago. The sequence continues at coordinate 17,919,579 of OY288241.1, read as the reverse complement.
AATGTTTCGATATTTTTATCGCTTTTATGAGATTAACGATTAAATTGTTATATTAATTTGTAAAATCGTAATAATCGGCCTAAACATGTAATATATGATTATATTCTGGAAAAATGTTGTTTTTAATGATTTTTAATAATTTAGTATTTTTCAGATATTTTTGATATCGATTATTGAATTATTACCGTTTTCGGAGAAAAACGATTAAAAGCCGATTTTTAGTTCTAGCACCTAAACAATTTATTTTAATCTGATTTTTGACGTGGTGAAACTTTCTGGTGAAATAGAATGTTCTGATTTTTTTTCATAATTTTTCGGAATTGTTAAGTGGATGAATTAATTAATCACTTTAAATCATCGTTTATCGTTAAAACCGTGTTTGTTGTTTAAATTCTCGATTTCTGGTCTTTGGTTTAAATCTGGAAAAATTATGATTCTGATGATTTCATATTAAAATGTAATTTTATGATTTTTAGTGCTTTAATAAAATGTTAGGAACGATAAGTTTTATTATTGGAATCGTTAATTGTGAAAACGGGTTTTAAAGACGGCTTTGACGGGATTTATTAAATCTGGAATTTTGGGAAAACTGAAAAAATGGTAGATTCTGGAAAATCATGATTTTTAGGTTTAATAATAATTTTTGGATATAAATACTTAAATCGTTTTGTAATTACTATTTTCATTAATCGTTATTGTCGAGATTGGACGATTAACGAGAAAACGCTTTAAAAACCGAGTTTTTAGAATTCTGGAAATTTTCTTTTCTGGACAGAATGTCCATAAATATAATTTAACTATTTTACGTAATTTTCGTACTATTTATTATAGTCTTTAATTAATAAATATTGATTTTCGGACAAATTGTGATTTATCATTAAAATGCTTCGTCTTACCTAAAAGAATTATTTTTCCAGCAATTTTGAAAGTATTTAAAACTGAAAATTTAGGAGTTAAGTCATCCCTTAACATACTCTAAATATATTTGTTGGTTTAATTAAATAAGGACGTTCAAATATTTAATTTGATATTTGCCGTAAAATCCTATTTGTAATCGTATTGTCGTAACTAATAATAATTAGGGAATTTTAGCTTTGTAAATTTTGAAAACACCCTGATTAGTATTATTAAAAATTTTAAGACATTTTATACACTTGTACGATATTTCAATAACTTCATAAACTCAAATGTTCTTACTTTTATAATTAATATCGTTAAGGCCGAAAGTATTAGTTTTATAAATCTATATCGTTTACTAAAAATTGGTATTAGTATGAACTAATATTTTCACTATTTTGATATAATGCTATTTTTAGTAAAGTTTCTAAAAATAGAAGTTTCCTAAAATAGAAAGTTTCATCTTTTAGAATATAAATGTTTACTTCTTTTATCCTCATATTATTTATATTGTTTATATCTTTTGATATCGATAATGTCTTTGTTTTGGAGTTATGGAATAAGGACAAGTGTGAGGTTAGAGTAATATATTCTGGGGTTTACGTTTTTGCCATCAACTATAAGGCTAGTGTATCAGGAATCGGTACATTGGTTGTTGAACCGGGTGACAGGTATCCCGGGAGTTTTGTACATTTTGACCTTAAGCTTAGGCCTCGCAGTAAGTCGCCGTCATAAGTTGAACTGGGTGACAGGTAATCCCAGGAGGGGTGTGCATTATCTTAAACTAGGGTCACGCATTTATAAGTCGCCGCTCTATTATGGTTGAGTAGCCTAGTTAGAGACCGAAGTTTGATTTGTTTGAACTAAGTTCTCGAAGCTAGTTTTTAGTATTCTCCTAGTAAAAGTCTAGCCGTCTACACTACTCCTATCCATAACGCCATTTTGATTATTTTATTATTATCGATATAAATTGGTTTGCAGGTTGGCAAATATTTTTATGTTTCTTCGGCAACCCTTTTGATTAATTTGTTTTACGCTAAAGCTTATTTTATTATGTTGTTTTAATGTTTTCCATTTTTACTATTTTTCCTATATTAGTAATTACTATTTTAAAATCCTGTTATACGGCTGGGAGAACGTTGACGTTGCTCCCCACTGATTGTGGCTGTTATGTTTTTAACATGGCAGGTATATGTGTTTTCCTTTGGGTGGGCTAGCGAGCAGTTATGGATCCTGCTTGTTTTAATCAGATCATTGTATTATGGATTGTTAAAACCCTTTTTATGGATTTTATTTATTTATATATTTTGTAGCCATTTTTATTTTATGGCTTATGTATTGACTTACCATTTTTATTCAATCAAGACATAGCTACAGTGTGTTATAATCCCACTTCTACAGTGTTTCCGCCACTGTATTGCGTCAGAATTTCTAGGGGATTACATATCTTATATTTCATAAATTTAAAACGACTAATTCTCTTCAGTAGAATAAAATATTAGGGAGCTCGGTTTGACGCAGTTGGTTTTCCATGTGCTGAATTAAAATTGCTCGTTCATGAGATCATCATGTTCACATGATACTTATATATTATGATGTACTTGTATAATTTTGCGTGACTACATGTCGCATAATTCAATCATACACAAACATTCATATTCATTATCCAACTACGAGTATTATCTCCAACATAATATTTCATCTCAATGTATTGTCTCACCTTAAATATATATTGATTTAATGATACACGAGAGAGTTTCAGCACTTTATTAAATTTCTTCTAAAAGAAACTTCATATTTATCAAAACGGGTGTAATAAGAACCCGGATGGCCTTGATTGTCACATATTTAATTCTTTTGTACTAACTTTACTTTGCCTAAAATTCATGGCAATTTTTGTATATATTTCGCATTATCTTGATAAATTCACTAATCGCACGCCACATTTTAGCTGACTGAATTTCATTATGCTAAACTTCTAGTTTAGCTATATTTCATCGTAATGCATAATAATCTTATTCATGTGGCCAAAAACAAATTATTTATGTGACATGACACAAAATGTCTCATATAAATAGGCGAGATCCGTCAAAATTACTTAATAATTGATCCTGATGGTTATTAATTTTCTTCATATTAATAAAAAAAAATGTTTATAAATAAAGCAAATAACCGGTATACGAATAAAATACCAACTTAAATAACAACAATAATAATCATCCAAGCATTCAAAAATATCAAAGCAAAGTACTACGATAAAAACCAACATATAACTTATGCTTTATTCTATAAGTAATTATAAATATAAACTAATCTTAATGGACCAATTATGCTTAGGTAGTGAAGAAATCTTCTACTTCCAAATGGGTTGACTTATTAGTATCGAAATCAGCTTCACCATCTCCATGAACCATATTTGTCTCTACATTCTTTCCTTTCTGAGACATTTGGTAGAGGTCAACAAAGTATTTTGGAGTGCGGCACACACGGGTCCAGTGACCATATTGTCCGCAATGGTAGCATTGATTGGGGCCCACCTCATTTGTATTTTCCTCTGATTTATGATCATTTTCCCACTTCTGGTGATGATATGACCTTTTGAAGATACCACCCCGGCCTCGTCCGTATCCCGGCGCACAACCACGACCACGTCCACGGCCGCGACCGCGACCACGTCCTTGACCATAACTATTTGCATAATCATTTCCTTTTTCATATGTCCCCTGATGGGAGGCCACATTCGCTTCTGGGAATGGTTGAGTACCAGTGGGACGATATGAGTGGTTTTTCATCAGTAACTCATTATTTTGCTCAGCCACAAGTAAACAAGAGATTAGTTCAGAGTATTTCTTAAATCCTTTTTCACGGTATTGTGTCTGCAGGACAATGTTACTTGCGTGAAAAGTGGAGAATGTCTTTTCTAACATGTCAGAATCGCTAATTTTTTCTCACATAATTTTAGTAGTGAAGTGATTCTGAACACGGCTGAGTTATATTCTGTTACAGACTTAAAATCTTGTAACCTCAAAGTCGCCCATTCGGCACGAGCACCGGGTAACATCACGCTTTTTAGGTGTTTATACCTTTCATCCAATTTTGTCCAAAGAGTATAAGGATCTTTCACAGTCAAATATTCAATTTTGAGTCCCTCATGGAGATGGTGACGAAGAAAAATCATGGCCTTAGCCTTATCTTGATCAGATGACTTATTTCCTTCCTTAATAGTTTCACCAAGGCCTTTTGCAGCTAGGTGAATTTCACAGTCTAGTACCCAGGCCAAGTAGTTCTTTCCACTTATATCTAGGGCCTCGAAATCAAGTTTTGCAATGTTCGACATGATGAAACTATACAATCAAATATCACATATTTGGATAATATCCTTCAAAATTTCAAGACTTCTTCCCTCCCAGGCGATCTTGCAGGTTTGACTGGCTAGGGTTTTTCCGGCGTGGGCAGCCATTGACGGCGACAGGGCTGTCCGCGTTTCACTGTCTCGATGAAGAAAAAAGCACGCTCGATTCCCGCTGGCCCTAAGCCTTTGACTAGGGCTGCGAAGGACGCATTTTTGCGAAGAATTGATTTGAATACTGAGAAGACGACTGCGAATGAAACGGAGGATAATGCCTCGGATAATGCACGAGTGAATGACATACCAGGCCTCAATCTTGGTTCCGAGTCTGAGCAGGAGGAGGATTCGGAGGAGGCATCAGAGTATGTCCCTGAAACGTACTCTCTCCCTCTGTCTAAATCCGACGACAATTTAGGGTGGAAACAGAGGGACGGGAAAAAAGTGATCGATGTTGAGGAAGAAGAAGAATTACTTAAGTTCACTGAGGATGATGTCGAAGAAGAGGTGGATTATTGGAGCAACGCAGTCTATTGCTTCATCATGGGTGCAAATCCACCATGGGAGGTAATTGAAGGATACATTAAGAGAATCTGGAAAGAACACGGAATTGACAAAATTTCGTTCCTACCGAATGGAATTTTTCTAGTTCGGTTCAAGGATAGAGAGGCTAAGGTAAAAGTTTTGAACTATGGCTTGTTTATGTTTGACAATAAGCCTCTTATTGTGAAAGAATGGACACCGGATGCTAAGCTTGATAAGGAGGATGTTCAAGAAGTACCTATTTGGGTGCAATTTCATGATCTTCCTCTAAAATTTTGGGGCCGTTGTCTACCTAGGATAGCTTCGCTTGTTGGTCTGTATGTGAAATCGGATTTAGCTACGGAAGAGCGTTCTAGGCTAGGCTATGCTAGGACATTGATCTTGGCTAAAGTGGGACAGAAATTCAAGAATACGATCAAATTCCTTGATGAGCATGGGAATGAAGTGAATGTTTCTGTCAAATATGAATGGAAGCCCATATGGTGTACTAAATGTAGGAACTATGGGCATGAAGGAAAAGAATGCAAAAGAGAAGAGTTGAAGAAGGCAAGGGAGGATGCGTTACTTAAGAAAAAGACGGAGGGAGCGATGGTTGCTAAGCGACAGCAGCAGGCGAGTAAGCCTGTTCAGCCTGTCAAGCCGATTCAGGCTGCTGATGGTGCAATGGGAGCTTCTAATACATTTGTGAAGAAAGTTCTTGTGAGACCGGAGATATCTTTCTCTGATATAGTGAAAGGATCGCCAAAAAAAGGAGGAGGGGTCGAAAAGGAAGGGGTCGGTCTGGAATTAGTTTTACATGGAGGTACATAATATTGGATGGTGGAATGTTCGCGGGATGTGTAATATAAATAAACAGCGGACAATAAGAGATTTTGTTAGAAAGCAGCAGGTAGATATTTTTGGTTTGTTAGAGACTAAAATTAAGAATAAAGCGTATGCGAAAATTCATCAGAACATCTTCGATGAGTGGAGCATTACGACAAATAATCATTGTTACGAAGGAGGTCGGGTTTGGCTTTTATGGAAGCATGAAAGGGTGAATCTGACGATTTTGGAGTATAGCAGTCAGAGCATTCATGTAGGAGTGTCAACTGAATCGGGGAAGATTTATGTGCTTACACTTGTGTATGCGTTTAACTCGGCCACAGAGAGGATTGATCTTTGGAGAAGGCTCGAAACCTATGCTTTGAATGGGCCGTGGATAATAATGGGAGACTTCAATTGTGTAATTGAAGCTCGAGAACGATTGGGTGGTTTGTCGTCCGACGTGGAGATGAGCCAATTTCGAGACTGTTTGGCAAAATGTGAAGTGAATGATTGTAAGGCTAGCGGGTCTTGGTTCACTTGGAATAATAAACATAAAATAGCGGAGACGAGAGTGTTTAGCCGTATTGATCGTTGTTTGGTGAATGACGAGATGACGTCCCTTTTCCCGAATGGCTATGCAAATTTTATGCCGGAAGGTACCTTCGATCATTGTCCTTGTATTGTGCAACTTGCTAACCCGCCTACTAGGAAGAATAGGAGCTTTAAATATATGAATATGTGGAGTAAAGCTTCTGATTTTAAGAAGTGTGTCTCTACTGTTTGGGATGAAGCAATTGATGGCACTTTGATGTTTCGGGTGGTCAGTAAAATCCGCAAGCTCAAGAGACCGCTTAAGAACTTGAATGCTACCTGTTTTTCGGATATTGAAAATAGATGCAGTCAGGCTGAAATCAGGCTCGTTGAACTGCAGCAGAACCTGCGTTCCAGTAGGACTGTTGCTGAACTGCAGGCCGAATCGAATCTTAATGAGGAAGTTCGTAGACTGCAGGCCGCACGCGGAGAATTTTGGAGTCAAAAAGCGAAAATGAAATGGATTAAAGATGGGGATATTAACTCAGCTTTCTTTCATGGTGTGTTGCGCGCTCGACGGGCTCAAAACGCTATTGTCCGTATTAAAGATGCGGATGGGACAGACTGTGTTACTAAAGCGGACATCGAATCGGCTTTTAGTCGATTTTTTGTGTCGCTGCTGGGTGATTCGAGGAATGTCGAGGAGGTTATGGTGAGCATTGTTAGACGTGGGAATATCTGCTCGCCGAGTCATAAAGTGGCACTGGAGGAATGTGTGACCGCGGAGGAGGTTAAAAGGGCGTTATGGAGTATTCCTCGAGATAAAGCGCCGGGCCCGGATGGTTTTTCGAGCCAGTTCTTTATTGACTCCTGGGACATTGTTGGTGATGAGATAACAAGAGCCATTCAAGATTTTTTTCGGTCAGGTAAAATGTTTAAACAGCTTAATTGTGCTACTATTATTCTTATTCCGAAAGTTAATCGGCCTCAGTCTGTGAAGGAATTTCGTCCTATTGCCTGCTGTAATGTCTTATACAAATGTATTGCCAAAATCATGTGTACAAGACTTGCAAGGGTTTTGCCTGATATCATTAGCCCGACTCAAGGGGGTTTTATTGAAGGAAGAAGCATAGTGGAAAACGTGCTCATTTGTCAAGATCTAGTTCGTTTGTATAAGAGGCGAGGGGTTTCACCTCGTTGTCTCTTCAAAGTCGACATTCATAAGGCGTATGATAGCGTCGAATGGAGTTTTGTGGACCAAATGTTGCGAGCTTTGGATTTTCCCGAACACTTTCGTAAGCTTATTATGGAATGTATCTCAACTGTGTCCTATTCTCTATGCGTTAATGGGGACAATTTTGGGTTCTTCCGGGGAAAAAGGGGTTTGAGGCAAGGTGATCCCATGTCGCCTCTTCTCTTTACGATTTGCATGGAATACTTTACTCGTATTATGAATTTCGTAACGTTGGAGAGGATCTTCAAATTTCATCCCAAATGCAGCGCGATGAAGCTCAGTCACTTGCTTTTTGCTGACGATCTACTCCTGTTCAGTAAAGGGGATTCGGATTCAATGGAGATTATTTGGCGGGCGTTTGCTACGTTCGGGAAAGCGTCGGGATTGAGCCTGAGCGTAGGCAAATCTCACGCTTATTTCGCGGGAGTAGATAACGACAGGAAGATGGCTATATTACAGTTTTCGGGCTGTGTTGAAGGTACGTTCCCTTTTCGGTATCTTGGATTACCTATTCAGAATACCCGTTTAGGGAAGAATGATTGTAACAAGCTGTTAGCGCGCATTACTGCTAGAATCTCGAGTATTGGGGCCCGTAAGTTGTCTTATGCGGGTAGATTGACTTTGGTCCAGTCGGTTCTGTCTCAATTACATAATTACTGGGCAATGGTATTTATTATCCCGAAGTTCATTATGGCTCGAATTGGCTCGATATGTCGTAATTTCCTTTGGGATGGAGGTGTAGAGGGCACGAATAGAGCTCTGGTGAGTTGGGAGAAAATTTGTTGTCCTAAGAATGAAGGAGGTCTAGGGCTCAGAGACTTGTCGGGCTGGAATGAAGCTGCTGTTGCGAAGTTAGCCTCTTGGGTTTTCGATCAACCTGAACGGCTCTGGGTACGTTGGGTTAATAGTATATATTTAAGAGGCTCTTCGTGGCGTGATTACAAACCACAGGCTGATGTTACTTGGGCATGGCGGAAAATTTGTCAGGCTAAGGAACGAATTAAGGACATGTACGAGAATGGTATTTGGCATGGAACGAATACGAAGTATTCGATTTCGATAGCTTATAATGAATTACGCCAGCATAGGCCATTAGTCTCTTGGTGGCGTCTTGTTTGGAGTAAATGGAGTATTCCAAAGCACTGTTTCATAGCTTGGCTCGTGTTCCGGGAAGCTCTTAACACGAGAGTCAAGTTAGCGAAGATTGGAGTGGCGGAATCTGACCTATGCTACTTATGCGAAGAGGAATCCGAGAACTACGATCATTTGTTCTTTGAATGTTCGTGGAGTTCTCGTATGGTTGATTTGATGAGTGCTTGGATAAGAAAGAAGATACCGGTTAAGGGGGGTCTTACGTGGGTTTTGCGCGTGAGAGGCTCGAAATTACAGTGTAATGTAATACGTGTCATAATCAACGCAATGATTTATGCTATATGGAGAAATCGGAACAGCTGCCGGATTGAAGGGAGTGTGCAACATCCTCAGTGTGCCGCTAAGTTGCTTAAGGTAGAGATCAAGAATAGAATATCATGTATAATTAAATACCCGATTCTTTCAAACGATGCTAGATGGTTACGTAATTTGACGTAGCCATTTAGACCCATTTTGTAAATTCGATTACATGATATATATATACTTACCTTTCACCAAAAAAAAAAATATCACATATTAGTTTTATAAAATTATATGACAAACATTCTTGATATACCTATTTTATTACTCCATATATAATAGGTAAGACTACTAAAATATGATATGAACCATAAATAAGTAAATAAATATGTGACATGTTATTTACACGTGATATTCGATTTGCTATTTACTCGTTCCAATTTACTACGGAGTATTAATAATGACATCTTATCATTAAAGTTATGTGCGATTGGTTTAAAAAAAATAGGTTTTAATGAATTAGCATAATAAATGGCACATGGGTAGAATAACTACTATAATGAACACATATTAACTATGTTAAAAATTCAATTATATGTTAATGAACAAGAATGTTAATAACTACTCCGTACTAGATGCAAAAAAATAAATAAAAAAATATAGTTATTAACATATGAACATATAATATTAACATATGTAGTATAATATTGACGTATACAAATAACATAACATTGACGGAGGGAATATATTGACAAACTTAATATAACACGTGTTAATCATATATTTACTAATGTTATTACAAATTTAATAATCACAAACCCACAAAGGCCACAATATATACATGTGTTATTAACATATATAATATAATCTTGTTATCAATGTATGAGATATAGATGAATAACATAATATCACGTGTTAACATAATAACGACAAATATATGAGATATAATTAGTGTAATCAAAATATAATCTTGTAATTATAGACGAATAAAGTTAAATTAAACATAAACCAATGTAAATATCTGAAGTATGTATTACGAGTAAGAAATATAATTAAGGAAAATATTCTTTGATATTAAAAATTTGATTAGGCAACCGTATAATACTTGAGTGCTATAGGATTATGTTTTATTAGTATGACTAGCTTGCTATAGATGACTAAATATAAACTATAGATGAATATAGTCATATAGATGAAATTAACTTATGATATAATATAATGATACACCTATGTACGTATTATGTAGACAATAATTATGTAGACCTAATTGCCATGCACGTATTATGTAGATGAATATAATCGTAGACAATAAATATGTAGTATTGGTTATTGGAAATTGCGGAATAGAGAACTATACTGTTACTCCGTATTTGACAATTGCTAAGTACGTATTGTGAAAATCAAACATGTTTAATTAAGAGCATTACACCGTTATGTTACGTATAAGATCATTATATCAGGCACGTTTGACAATTATATCAGGCAATATGATACATGCTAAACAAATTCTTAATTAGGGAGTACTACACGATTGACAATAGTGAAATACTTCATGAATAAAAATCGTAGAAAACGAGTAACATATCGTAACAAATGCTCTATATGTAATTTATAAAAACGTGTTGTACTTGGTATACCGATAAATTAAGTTCATACGAAAAAGTACCTGAATAGCGTGATAAATAAGATATGAAGATAGTAATAATAATAAGGATAATTGTAGTTGCTCGTTCGGTAGAGTCTCGTGCTGATAACGTGTTATAATATAAGGAGAGAATGAGAGAGGTACTCTATTACATTGATCATTGGTATGTATATATACTTATAGATATCTAGGGTTTCTTCTAGGTCTAGAATATTCTATAAAGATATGATGTCGACATAATGTCGTCATAGTGTGGACATCCACCAATACAATATATTACATTATAACATTAAACATTTTAATATTACTAATTAGGGTGTTTTCAAAAGTTAAAAAGCTATAATTCCCTAATTATTATTAGTTTCGACAATAAAATTATAAATAGGATTTTACGGCAAACATCAAATTAAATATTTGAACGTCTTTATTTAATTAAACCAACAAATATATTTAGAGTATGTTAAGGGATGATTTAACTCTTAAAGTTTCAGATTTAAATACTTTCAAAATTGCTGGAAAAATAATTCTTTTAGGTAAGACGAAGCATTTTAACGATAAATCACAATTTGTCCGAAAATCAATACTTATTAATTAAAGACTTTAATAAATAGTATAAAAATTATGTAAAATAGTTAATATATTTATGGACATTCTGTCCAGAAAAGGAAATTTTCCAGAATCCTAAAACTCGGTTTTTAAAGTGTTTTCTCGTTAATCGTTCAATCTCGACAATAACGATTAATAAAAAAAATAGTAATTACAAAACGATTTAAGTATTAATATCCAAAAATCATTATTAAACCCAAAAATCATGATTTTCCAGAATCTACCATTTTTCCAGATTTCCAAAAATTCCAGATTTAATAAATCCCGTCAAAACCGTCTTTAAAACCCGTTTTCACAATTAACGATTCCATTAATAAAACTTATCGTTCCTAACATTTTATTAAGGCACTAAAAATCATAAAATTACATTTTAATATGAAATCATCAGAATCATAATTTTTTCCAGATTTAAATCAAAGACCAGAAATCGAGAATTTAAACAACAAACATGGTTTTAACGATAAACGATGATTTAAAGTGATTAATTAATTCATCCACTTAGCAATTCTGAAAAATTATGAAACAATTCAGAAAATTCTATTTCACCACGTCAAAAATCAGATTAAAATAAAATGTTTAAGTACTAGAACTAAAAATCGGCTTTTAATCGTTTTTGTCCGTAAACGGTAATAATTCAATAATTGATATCAAAAATATCAGAAAAATACTAAATTATTAAAAATCATCAAAAACAACATTTTTCCAGAATATAAACATATATTACATGTTTAGGCCGAATATTACGATTTTACAAATTAATATAACAATTTAATCGTTAATCTCGTAAAAGCGATAAAAATACCGAATCATACAAATTTTCAACTTTTAAAATTTTTCCAGAATTCGTGACATACATATATTGCCAAAATTAAACATAAAAATATATACATGCAAATACTCAATTAAAATCATGAAATACCGAGTAACATCGACGTTACCTCTACTCCAAGTCTGAATCGACAATATATTCGTCGGATTCGGGATCGTCCAAAAATCCTACCAAACATGGAAATCATGGCAGAAAAATACCATGAGAAAACTAATAAAAATCAAGGTAAATATTGATCGAAAACGACGTTGATTAATACCTTAACGAAGAGAACGGAAAGAGGATTATTTGACGATGAATTTGAGTCGATTAAGACTAGAATTGAAGCAAAAATAATCCTAGAACAAGGGAAGGTGCCACGGCCAAAAATGGGTGAAGATAGATTTTTTTTAACTTTGATGAATGAATAAAGTGAAGTATGGAAATGAATGGTTTTCAAAATATAAATGAGATTAAAGTGTTGATGAAAACTATGTGAAATCCTCATGAAGTGGCCAGCCAAAATGAAGTGATAAGGAGTATGAAAAGTTTTGATACTAATGCAACAATGAATGAAAAGAAATTCTCTTACGTTTACGTTTTAACGTGATAAAATGAAACGTTTAAATAAAACGTAATAAAACTTGTGACCAAGAGCTTAGTTGGTCCAAAATGTGAGGAAATGGTCTTAAATAATTTATAAGTTGATAAAAAGTATAATCGTAAAATAGTTAAAGGCATTTCAAAGTAATTCGAGTAAACCTCGCGTAAGAAAATAATTATTCGCGAAGCTTCGTAATAAAAATCATTAACAACTAAATTTTTGTAAATAAAAATATTTACTAGTTGAAAATATTATAGAAACGAATTCAAACATTTTTAGGAAAAGGAATAACTTAAATCCAAGCTTAAAAATGTCAATTCGAAGAGAAATAGAATTCCTTGCGGAAAAATTAATTAGTTTACGAAGAAACCAAATAAATGGATTTAAAAAGAATTTAAATCTTTAAAATTAAAAATAAAAATTATTAAACTCAAAAATTAAAATAGAGCTTAGTAAAATGATGAAATATGAGGCCAAAAGTGACAGAGTTAAGACGGAGTCCTAACGGAAAGAATGAAAATGCTTAGCAAAAATAGCGGGTGTTACAGTTCCACCTTGTTTTCATCAAAATTTATTTCCATTCATTCTTAAGACACCATCCATTTTCATACATTCATTTTTTTCATAAACAAAAAAAAAATAGTCCTTCATCTTTTCCAAAACCGTGACATACTCCAGAATTCCTAGGCTGATTCTTTCTCCAATTCGAGTCATAATCGTCTCGTTTTTATCGTCAAATTAATCGTTATTTCGATCCTTCCATAAAGGTAATAATCGATGTTGTTTTCGATCGTTATTCACCTTGATTTTCATAGTTTTTCTTATGGTATTTTTTTCTGCCATGATTTTTGTGTGTTAAGGATTTGTGGACGATCCCGAGGCCGACGAGTATATTATCGTTTCCGATTTGGATTAGAGGTAACGTCGATTCATTGCATGTATATTTTTATATTTCATTTTTTGACAATATATGTATGTCATATAATCTGAAAATTTTTTAAAAGTTGAAAATTTGCATGTTTCAGTATTTTTATCGCTTTTACGAGATTAACGATTAAATCGTTGTATTAATTTGTAAAATTGTAATATTCGGCCTAAACTTGTAATATATGATTATATTCTGTGAAAATGAAGTTTTTGATGATTTTTAATAATTTAGTATTTTTCTGATATTTTAGTTATCGAATATTGAATTATTATTGTTTACGGACAAAAACGATTAAAAGCCGATTTTTAGTTCTAGTATCTAAACATTTTATTTTAATTTGATTTTTGACGTGGTGAAACTTTCTGACGAAATAAAATTTTGTCAATTTATTCATAATTTTTCGGAATTGTTAAGTGGATGAATTAATTAATCACTTTAAATCATCGTTTATCGTTAAAACCGTGTTTGTCGTTTAAATTCTCAATTTCTGGTCTTTTGTGTAAATCTGGAAAAAAATTGATTCTGATGATTTCATAATAAAATGTAATTTTATGATTTTTAGTGCTTAAATAAAATGTTGGGAACGATAAGTTTTATTAATGGAATCGTTAATTGTGAAAACGGGTTTAAAAGACGGTTTTAGCGGGATTTATTAAATCTGAAATTTTTGGAAATCTGGAAAAATAGTAGTTTCTGGAAAATCATGATTTTTAAGTTTAATAATAATTTTTGGATATTAATACGTAAATCATTTTGTAATTACTATTTTTATTAATCGTTATTGTCGCGACTAGACGATTAACGAGAAAACCCTTTAAAAACCGAGTCTAAGTATTCTGGAAAATTTTCTTTTCTGCACAGAATGTCCATAAATATATTTTAGCTATTTTACGTAATTTTTTTACTATTTTTTAAAGTCCTTAATTAATAAGTATTGATTTTTGGACAAATTACGATTTATCGTTAAAATGCTTCGTCTTACCTAAAAGATTTATTTTTCCAGCTATTTTGAAAATATTTAAATCTGAAACTTTAAGAGTTAAATCATCCCTTAACATACTCCAAATATATTCATTGGTTTAATTAAATAAAAGACGTTAAAATATTTAAATTGACATTTGCCGTAAAATCCTATTTATGTTCGTATTGTCGAAACTAATAATAATTAGGGAATTTTAGTTTTATAAATTTTGGAAACACCCTAATTAGTAGTATTATAAAGTGTTTAAGACATTTTTAATTATTTTATAAACACTTGTATGGTTTTTCAATAATTTCATAAACTCAAATGTTCTCACTTTAACAATTAATATCGTTAAGGCCGAAAGTATTAGTTTTATAAATCTATATCGTTTGCTAAAATGTTGTGTTAGTATAAACTAATATTTTCGCTATTTTGATATGACGCTATTTTTAGTAAAGTTTCTAAAAATAGAAGTTTCCTAAAATAGAAAGTTTCCTCTTTTAGAATATTATGATTACTCCTTTTATCTCCATATTGTTTGTAATGATTATATCTTTTTAAATATCGATAATGACTTGGTTTTGGAGTTATGGAATAAGGGCAAGTGTGAAGTTAGAGTAATATTATCTAGGGTCTACGTTTTTGCCATCAACTATAAGGCTAGTGTATCAGGAATCGGTACATTGGTTGTTACCGGGTGACAGGTATCCCGGGAGTGGTGTACATTTTGACCTTAAGCTTAGGCCTCGCAGTAAGTCGCCGTCATAAGTTGAACTGGGTGACAGGTAATCCCAGGAGGGGTGTGCACTGTCTTAAACTAGAGCCACGCATTTATAAGTCGCCGTCCTATTATGGTTGAGTAGCCTAGTTAGAGATCGAGGTTTGATTTGTTTGAACTGACTTCTCGAAGCTTGTTTTTAGTATTCTCCTAGTGAAAGTCTAGCCGTCTACACTACTCCTATCCATAACGCCATTTTGAATATTTTTATTATTATCGATATAATTTGGTTTGCAGGTTGGCAAATGTTTTATGTTTTCTCCGGAAAACTCATTTTTATTATATTGTTTCGATACGTGAAGTTTTCCACTGAAAACTTATTTTCATTATAATGTTTTACTGTTTTCCGTTTTCTTACTATTTTTCTATAATAGTAATTACAGTTTTAAAATCCTGTTATACGGCTGGGAGAACGTTGACGTTGCTCCCCACTGATTGTGGCTGTTATGTTTTAACATGGCAGGTATACGTGTTCCGGGTTTGGGCTAGCGAGCAGTGTGGATCCTGCTTGTTTATTTTGATAATTATGTCTTATGGATTGTTCAAACCCCTTTTGTGGATTGTTTTAAATTTTGGCCATTTTATTTAAGGCCTATTGTTTGACTTTACCATTTTCATTTTACTAAGACATAGTTACAGTGTGTTTTAATCCTGACTCTACAGTGTTTCCGCCACCGTATCGCGTTAGATTTTCTAGGGGATTACAGATTATAAAAAGGATTGGTTCATGGAATGAGATTTTGTTATCTCCAGCAGGGCGACTAACGTTAATTCACTCGGTTCTTGCCAACCTTTCATGTTTCTTTCTATCGGCATTTAATATTCCGATAAGTGTGACTAATAAAGTTAATGCTTTATTAGCCCCTTTTTGGTGGGCTAGGAAGAAATCGGGGAGAACGTTGCACTGGAGATCAATTAAGTACCTGAGTTTGCCAAAATTTGATGGAAGTCTCGGAATAAGGAATACAACATTGATTAGAAAAGCGTTGCTTGCTAAGAATGCTTGGAGAATTATCAAGAATAAAGATTTTATTATTAGCAAGATTTTTAACGGGAAGTATGGACAGATAAGAAATTATGAGGAATTCAGAAGAAGCAAACTTAAAAGTTCTAAATCCAGGGCCTGGAAGGGTATCATGATAGGAAGAGAAGTTCTTCAACACGGCCTGGGATGGAAGATAGGAACAGGGAAAGGATCAGAGAATAAAGCTATCAACATTTATCAAGATAAATGGGTTAACGGATTGATAAGTGTGTTTTGTAGTGCCTATTTGTTGTGTTTGGTCCCGGTTTCTCTTGTGGATACACTCTTTGGAGCGGTTTCTTGGCTACTTACGCTTCTTCTAGTTCATTTTAGGTTCCTAAGACCATTCTTGGAGAGGTGGAACGATTCCGAGTCGTTTCCAGCACATTTGGAGCCAACGAAGAAAAGCAACGATCACCCGGTAGCTTAGACTCGATCCCGAACCCTTGGGACCCATTCCCGAGCCCCTTAGACTCGATCCCGAGCACCGAGAATCGATGAGAAGCCTATGAGACCCTCGAGAGCTTATTTGAGGCCTACAAGACCCATCCCGGTCGGGATGGGGGACATCACGACCGGGATGAAGAGTGCAAGCAAGACGGAGCTACTGTTGGCCCATCCCGACCGGGATGATGATCCTTCCCGGTCGAGACCACCCTTCCCGGTCGGGATCATCATCCTTCCCGGCCGGGAAGGCCCAGCTACAGCCCGTGTTTCTTCTTTTCAATTCTTTTGCTCGTGTACCCTTATAAATACCCTCCCTTTGTATTGTTTAAGCATCTTAGACTCCTCTACATTATTCTAAACCCTAATTAGACTCTCTTCATCCTTTGTAATCCCCTAGAAAATCTAACGCAGTACAGTGGCAGAAACACTGTAGAGTTGGGATTAAAACACACTGACAAACTATATCTTATTAAAAAGAAATGGTAAGTCGATACAAAGGCCACTTTTTACAAAAGGGCTAAAAGTAAAAATCTTCAAATGGGTTTATACAAATCCATAAATTACAAGAATGAAGAAAGAGTAGGATCCATGCTACTCGCTAGCTCACACCCAAAACCCAGCGGCAAATACCTGTCATGTTATAAACATAACAGCCACATCAGTGGGGAGTAACTCGGACGTTCTCCCAGCCATATTATATCATATGGAAAAATAATAGTATTATTATATCAAAATACTTAAAATGAGAAAACATTAAAAACGATATAATAAAATAAGTTCTCGGAGGAAACTTAAAACATTTGCAAACCTGCAAGTCAAAAATTCAATCGATAATAATAATATTCAAAAATGGCATTATGGAAATTCGTTCAGTGTGCACAAGGCTAGACTTTCACTAGGATAATACTGGAAACTAGCTTCGAGAACTGTAGACTTAACTCATAATAGAATCCAGTCTCTAACTAGGCAACTCAACTATAACAGGACTGCGTGCAGCGAGGTCCTGGCTTAAGTAATGTACACCCCTCCTGGACACCAACCGTAATCCAGTTCAACCCGACGGCGACTTACACGATGCGATATCTAAGTTTAAGGTCAAAATATACACACTCCTGAACACAAACCATGCTCAGTTCAACGACCAATGTGTCTCAACATAGACACACCAGCTTTATAGTTGATGGCAAAAACGTACATCCCAGACTATATTACTCTAACCCCACACTTCTCTTTATTCCATAACCCAAAACAGCCATTATCGATAGTCAAAAGTAATTATAATCAATATAAATGATATGGATAAAAGGAATAACCATTTTATATTAAAAGGGAAACTTTCTATAGATAGAAACTTACTAATTTTAGAAACTTACTAAAAATAGTCTTATAGAAAATACGTAAGATATTAAAATTAGTGAAATGTATAGAATAACATTTCCAACGAAATTAATATTTTATTATTATCGTCGTTATCGTAACTTTAATATATTTCTAAATTCGTTACTCAAAATATAAATAAAATATGATATCTCAATATATAGTATTTTATAAATAATTAGGAAATCGAGGTAAAACAATAAATCTTAGAAAAGAGATATTTTAAGAAAAACGATGTCAAAATTAATTGAGTCAACGAGTTATATAAATGAAATGGATTTTCTAAAGGTTTCAAATTATTTTTAAGAAATAGCTTTGATTTATGAATAATACAATTTTCAATAAAAATAGTCAATCGGAAACAAATAGGAAATTATTAGTGAAAATAGTCTCGACTAAAATGTATTTAAAACTAAATCAACTATCTTCTCATTTACTAGTATAAATCGTAAACCGAAAATTAATTTATTAAACAAATATACAAATCTCGATTATAATATGAAAATACGATTTTGAGTTAAAAATTAGAAATTAACGAAATATGACGAAAATATGAAATCGATATTATTTAGTTACTAGTGTCACGATAACTAACAAAATATTATAACGATCGTAAATAATTAAATTACTAACGATTTATAAAACGATATCGAAAATCGTAAAATATTTATAAAGCACACAATTTATAAATAATATTTTTAGCAAATAATAAATAGCTAAAATTAGAAAAACCGACTTTAAAATATTTACTACATACTACTACTCAAACATACGATATAAAATCGAGTAACGTCCTAAAGTTACCTGGACCCGAAAACCGAGCGATCACGTACTTGCCTTTCCTGATTAGACCAAGCTCGAACCTTAGACTAGAAAGCCGATTCTATAAAACTCCGAGGCCTCGCGAGAAATCGTCAATGCACTCCCTTCAATCCATCTGCCGAAGCTTCGGAACTTTGATAGTAACGTCTTTAAGCTCCACGATGTAGAATCGTTAGTCAATCAAGCATGTTCCACTTAGTGAGTCGGGGTGATACATACAAATTGAAAGAGACAAGGGTTGGATTTAGGTACAAACGGTAACCCAAATAATGAGGGAGGTTGAAATATCAAATAGGAATGGACTGGAATAAGCGGATACTGAAGGTCGAAACAAGAGGAAAACGAAGAGCCAAGAGTAATCGTCATAAGACGGAAGGGAATTATGTGCCAAACGAAAATCTGAAGTTTGAACTTAATTCAGTTGACACGACAAACACATCAAACAGCCACCGACAAAGCATCAATGTGAAGTTAAATGAACACGGAGAAGAATGAAGAATAGGTGGCACCAACAATTGAAAACAGTAGAAATCGAATAACAAGGTAGTACGACAACAATACAACGTATAGGAAAAGAGAAAAGGAGAAACGGGCGCAATAAACAGCAGACAAGTACAACGAAACCGAAGCAGTCAGCAGTTAACATGAACTCCAGAACAACGAAAATGATGACGATAGTGGAAACAGCAACCATAAAACTGTACAGCAGCAGCATCGACCATGGCAGAACACGACACCAGGCCAGCAGACGCAACAAAAAAAAGAAACCAAAAATAGAAAAGAGAGGGGACAAGAAGACACTAACAACCGCAGAAGGATGACACAGAAACAACAACCACGACACACAGCCGCAACAACCAAACCCGAAAGGAAAACAACAGCAAAAGGCAACAATAAGGACAAACCAGCAGTAGCAGCAGAAACGGCAGCCGCGTAGCAGCAGCGCAGCAACAGCAGCAGCAGCGCAGCAACAGCAGCATCGGAGCAGCAACAGCAGCACAACAACGACAAAGTACAGCAGCAACACGGCAACAGCACAAGGGCAGCAGAAATGACCGTAAACAGCTGAGGCAACAGAAACAAAACAGCAGCAGTAACGATCCACAAACAGGAGCAAGAACTCGAACCGTAACAGCAGATGCCCGCAGCAAAAAAAAAACATAGAAGGAAAAAGTAGAAGAAAAGAAGACGGACAAATAGACGGAAATTGAATAGAAAAAGAGAAATGAAAGGCAGAAAACGAAAGGGCAGAGGACGAATTTGAAGGCTGACTTACTCCAGTTCAGGGACAAAGATTACAGCGGAACAGAGGGGCGTTGCAGCAGCATCAAGAGACACCGAGAAGGAGAAACCGACACAGCTGCAGCAGAAGCAGACCGGAGAAGAAGTAGAAGAGGAAGGAGCAACGGTGAAAAATAAAAAGAGAAGGAGGAAGAATGATCAGTAAAAGGTAAAGGGGGATGAATGTAGAAGTGAAGCGGTGGAGGATGAATAGAGACGGGATTCAAGACACAAAGGATAAGAGGGAGTGAGTGTAATAAGGTGGAATGAAGCGGTGGATAGGGTAAAGCAAAGGAAGGAGTATGAATGACAATAATAAGGGGGCCGAATTCAGAAATATGAAGGGTTGGATTCAACTCAACAAATAAGAAAAAGTGTACGGATTCAGAAATGAATCAGGTAGGAAAATACGAATTAAACGAATCCCGTAACAATAAGTTGACTGACCCACGAATCGAATTAAAACGAGTTAAAAAGATTAATAAATAATCGGCCGTCGAATAAAATGAGTAAATAAATCACTCGAGACGAACACGAAGCTTATAGAAACAAATAATTAGACGATCAAATAGTATTTCCCGATAAATAATAAATTTTCGATGAAGTAAATTAAATTGATTTCTCGAGGAAAGAAAATAATTATTTTGACGAAACTTAAAATAAATGAGCTTCGAGCTTAATATATAAAAATAAAAAGAATTTAGAAATTAAATCGTCGAAATAGACTTACGATAAGAATTAAATTAGATATATATAAAATGGATCGAAACATAAATAAAAATATGTTTTAATAAGAAAAGTTTCCGAGTCAAATAAAATTTTAGGAGTTTGAAACGATTAAACAATAAATCCATTTTATAATAAATTTAAGAATTACGAGTTAATTCGTAAACAAAATAAAAATACGAATATAATTTTTAATTTATAAAATCAGGGGTGTTACATCCTTAGCTTAGTTTAGATTAATCTTTCCTTAATCCTTGTTAATCCTAGCTTAATCTAGATAGTTAATCTTGTATTAAGGATCTCTTGAAGAATCCATCAATCCTTGACAACTTTTGGTGGAGATTTTTGGGTGCTCTTTTAATACAAGTTCTCATCTTTTCATCCTATTGTTAGTTGGTATAATCTTCTTAATCTCTTTACTCTTGTTCTTTGTTTAATTATTCAAGTTTTAATCTTTGCTTATTGTTCTTGTTCATACTAGTTTCATAATGAATGTCATGTTGTTTGTGATGATTCCTCTTGTTAGTGTTGGTATTAGTTTGATTATGTGTGAGTAGACTTTTTGTGGAGTTAGTAGTGGGATTAAGTGTTGATTATGGATGATTAGGGTTTGATTGTGGGTAAAGGTGAGTTATTTGTTACTAGTCACATATTGAGCACACTATGTGTTTGTTGAATTGCTTGTTTGAGTAGTAGTGGCCATGCTTCTCATGCTTGTCTTCCTCTTCTCATTGTGTGATTGATTTGTGGTTGAATCCTTGTGTATTGGGTAACATCTTGCATGAGTATTCGGGTTTAGTCTTTGACACGAGAGTGCGGACTTTGGCTTTGACGCGAGAGCGCGGACCGACCTTAGTAACTAGGTGACATCTACACCCTCGATCTCCCAATTATCCTACTACACTTATGAACCCAAACTAACCCTACTCCTTCCCAATTTGATATCTCCATCTTGTTAGCTTATATTCTTCTAGTTAGTTGGTTATTTTAGCTTTAGTGTTCCATTTAGTCCTTGTTGCATCTTGTTCATTGTCAATCTAGTTTCATCCCCTTCCATCATCATTGATAAGCTATCCTTGTCAATTCTCCTTCTCTTTGTGTTGTTTTGGTAGCATAGCCTCGTTTTTAGGTAGACCATAGTCTAGACACCTTCTACCATCCCCGTGGACTCGACCCGACTTACCCTAGCTACCCGTTAGGTCTAGTTGGATTCATTTGGTGGCGGGACCCGCGGCAATTCCTACCATCAATTTGGCACCGTTGCCGGGGACGGTGCATGTTTAGACTTAGTTTGCTTATTAGCTTGACTTAGTTACCCTTCTTGTGTTTTTCTTCCATCCATTGTGCATATTTTGTAGTCTTTTTCTTAGTTTCTTTAGCTTTCTTCTCTCTTTGTCTTGGGTTGTGTTTGTTTATTGTCTTTACCTAGTGCCCATAAAGCACTAGGTATTCTCACGTTTGTTCCAAGTGTGTAGTGCATGCCTAGGAGGAGAGCCGACTTCTTTCTCTTCAATCCAGAGCCGGAGAGACTCTTTAGAGCCTTTTGCCAACGGACGATTGATCGGGTTAGAAATTCTAATCCGGGTATTAGCAATACCATTGAAGAACAAGCCCAAGGATCTGACTTTAACGAACAACCTCAAGGCAATACCGAAGGGACCTTCATCAATCCCTTTGGTACTTCTTCTAGTCATTCCTCTCAACCTAGTTCTCCTTCTACATCTACATCAACACCATCTACACCATCATCTCCCGCTTATCCAACAATGCCGAAGTTCTCATCCCATTCTACCTTTACCGAGGATGTCTTGCCCGGACCAAGCACTTTACCGGCCGCTTATGCCGGAAATTTTGTGGCAAAGACACAATTCATCCAACTTGTAGAAAGAAATCAATTTAGTGGTTTGCCCACCGAAGACCCGCATCAACACATGGAGACCTTCTCCGATTATTGTGACGCTATATCTCAACCCGGGGTTACTCAAGATCAAATTCGTTGGGTACTTTTCCCATTCTCTCTCATTGAAAAGCGAGGCAATAGATCAAGAGTCTCGATAGGGCAACCATGGGGATTGGTACTTGGAAGAAACTTGCATTGGCGTTCTACCAAAAGTTTTACACTCCGGAAAAGACAAATTTGCTAAGGGCCTCCATCACCGGTTTCCAACAACGGGATGAAGAGAGCCTTTATGAAGCATGGAAGCGGTTCAAGGCTTTGGTTAGGTCGTGCCCCCACCATGGACTTTCACAATGGTTCTTAGTCCAACAATTTTGGAATGGTTTATATGAGGACTCAAGAGCCATACTCAATATGGGCTCCAATGGAAGGTTCACCGAAGTGGATGATGACCAAACTTGGTCAAGAATTGAAGAAATGGCGGTCCATAATTCTCAATACTCTAGGCCAAGGAAAGAAAGTAGAGGAGGAAGGCATGAGATTGATGCCATTACACAATTAAGTGTCGATCTTGGAGCACAATCGAAGACACACATGGATAATATTGACAAGAAGCTCCAAAATCATTTCTATCAAGGTCAAAGCACTAGTTCCTACAATCAACAACTGATTCATCAAGTTAATGCTATGGGAGTAGTTCCTTCTACATCTTATTATGGGATATGCGAGATTTGTGGGATATTTGGACATGAATCTCAACATTGTCGAGGTAGTATTGAGCAAGTGAATGCTTTTCAAGCATACAAGCAAGGTGTTCCATATTTCCCCCACAAGCCTCAAAAAGTGCCAAATCAACATATGTTCCAAGCTTCCCAACAACAATCTCAACAACAACACCGTCCATTCTATGTTCCTCCTCCCTTAAGGGACAACAACCAAGGCTACCAAGGTTATCAAGGCAATCAAAGGCCTTTCAACAATTTCCAACAACAAAACCAAGGTGCCTTCAACAACAATCAAGGGTTCCTTAATCAAGGGAACTTCAATCATCAAGGTGGTTTCCAAGAAAACCGACACTCTCACGGACATCAAAACAACAACCAAGGTTACTAAAGTCTCAATCACGCTAACTCTCAAGGCCTAAATCAATGCAATTCTCAAGGGTTCCAAGGGAACTTTCAACAACAACAAGGGTCCCAAAATACTCAACAAGAAAGCAAGCAAAAGAGCCGATCCTCAATTCATGATTATGGCATTCCCTTAGCCATCACTAACACTCCTCATAACCAACAATCTCCACCTCGGGATTTCGATACACAAAAGCAAATGTTGGAGATGCAAAGAAGTCAATTGGAGATGGAAAGATCCCAACAAGTGTAACACCCGCTAATTTTTCTAAGCATTTTTATTCTTTCCGTTATGACTCCGTCTTAACTCTGTCACTTTTGGCCTCATATTTTATCATTTTACTAAGCTCTATTTTAATTTTTGAGTTTAATAATTTTTATTTTCAAGATTTAAATTCTTTTTAAATCCATTTATTTGGTTTCTTCGTAAACTAATTAATTTTTCCGCAAGGAATTCTATTTCTCTTCGGATTGACATTTTAAGCTTGGATTTAAGTTATTCCTTTTGCTAAAAATGTTTGGATACGTTTCTATAGTGTTTCTAACTAGTAAATATTTTTATTTACAAAAATTAGTTGTTAATGATTTTTATTACGAAGCTTCGCGAATAATTATTTTCTTACGCGAGGTTTACTCGAATTACTTTGAAATGCCTTTAATTATTTTACGATTATACTTTTTATCAACTTATAAATTATTTGAGACCATTTACTCACATTTTGGACCAACTAAGCCCTTGGTCACAAGTTTTATTACGTTTTATTTAAACGTTTCACTTTATCACGTTAAAACGTAAACATAAGATAATTTCTCTTCATTTATTTGTTGCATTATTAACAAAACTTTTCATACTCCCTTATCAACCCATTTGGCCGGCCATTTCATGGAGGTGCACATAGTTTTCATCAACCATTTAATCTCATTTATATTTAAAAAAAAAACCATCCAATTCCATACTACACTTTATTCATTCATCAATTAAAAAATTCTATCTCCACCTACATTTGGCCGTGTACTCCCTCCTCCATCTTAGGCAAATTTTTGCTCCATTTTGAGTCCCAATCGCATCATTTTTATCGTCATAATAATCCTCTTTCCGTTCTCTTCATTAAGGTATTAATCGACGTCATTTTCGATCAATTTTTACCTTGATTTTTATTAGTTTTCTCATGGTATTTTTCTGCCATGAATTTCGTGTTTGGTAGGATTTGTGGACGATCCCGAAGTCGACGAATATATTATCGACTCAGACTTGGAGTAGAGGTAACGTCGATGTTACTCGGTATTTCAAGATTTTAATTGAGTATTTGCATGTATATATTTTTATATTTTATTTTGGCAATATATGTATGTCACGGATTCTGGAAAAAATTTTAAAGTTGAAAATTTGCATGTTTCGATATTTTTATCGCTTTTACGAGATTAACGATTAAATTGTTATATTAATTTGTAAAATCGTAATAATCGGCCTAAACATGTAATATATGTTTATATTCTGGAAAAATGTTGTTTTTGATGATTTTTAATAATTTAGTATTTTTCTGATATTTTTGATATCGATTGTTGAATTATTACCGTTTTCGGACAAAAACGATTAAAAGCTGATTTTTAGTTCTACTACTTAAACATTTTATTTTAATCTGATTTTTGTCGTGGTGAAACTTTCTGGTGAAATAGAATTTGCTGAATGTTTTCATAATTTTTCGGAATTGTTAAGTGGATGAATTAATTAATCACTTTAA
The DNA here is from genome assembly GCA_958450325.1 of Agrostemma githago. Taxonomy (NCBI): domain Eukaryota; kingdom Viridiplantae; phylum Streptophyta; class Magnoliopsida; order Caryophyllales; family Caryophyllaceae; genus Agrostemma; species Agrostemma githago. The sequence continues at coordinate 17,894,053 of OY288241.1, read as the reverse complement.
ATCATCGTTTATCGTTAAAACCGTGTTTGTTGTGTAAATTCTCGATTTCTGGTCTTTGGTTTAAATCTGGGAAAAAATTATGATTCTGATGATTTCATATTAAAATGTAATTTTATGATTTTTAGTGTCTTAATAAAATGTTAGGAACGATAAATTTTATTAAGGGAATCGTTAATTGTGAAAACGGGTTTTAAAGACGGTTTTGACGGGATTTATCTGGAATTTTTGGAAATCTGGAAAAGTGGTAGATTCTGGAAAATCATGATTTTTAGGTTTAATAATAATTTTTGGATATTAATACTTAAATCGTTTTGTAATTACTATTTTTATTAATCGTTATTGTCGAGATTGGACGATTAACGAGAAAACGCTTTAAAAACCGAGTTTTAGAATTCTGGAAATTTTCTTTTCTGGACAGAATGTCCATAAATATAATTTAACTATTTTACGTAAATTTTGTACTATTTGTTAAAGTCTTTAATTAATAAATATTGATTTTCGGACAAATTGTGATTTATTGTTAAAATGCTTCGTCTTACCTAAAAGAATTATTTTTCCAACAATTTTGAAAGTATTTAAATCTGAAACTTTAAGAGTTAAATCATCCCTTAACATACTCTAAATATATTTGTTTGGTTTGATTAAATAAAGACGTTCAAATATTTAATTTGATGTTTGCCGTAAAATCCTATTTATAATTTTATTTGTCGAAACTAATAATAATTAGGGAATTTTAGCTTTTTGACTTTCGAAAACACCCTAATTAGTAATATTAAAATGTTTAAGACATTTTTAATCATTTTATAACACTTATACGATATTTTAATAATTTCATAAAATCAAATGTTCTTACTTTAATAATTAATATCGTTAAGGCCGAAAGTATTAGTTTTATAAATCTATATTGTTTACTAAAATGTGGTATTAGTGTGAACTAATATTTTCATTATTTTGATATAACGCTATTTTTAGTAAAGTTTCCTAAAATAGAAAGTTTCCTCTTTTAGAATATAAATGTTTACTTCTTTTATCCTCTTATTATTTATAATGATTATATCTTTTATATATCGATAATGGCTTGTTTTGGAGTTATGGAATAAGGATAAGTGTGGCTTTAGAGTAATATAGTCTGGGATGTACGTTTTGCCATCAACTATAAAGCTGGTGTGTCTATGTCGAGACACATTGGTCGTTGAACTGAGCATGGTTTTTGTTCAGGAGTGTGTATATTTTAACCTTAAACTTAGATATCGCATCGTGTAAGTTGCCAACGGGTTGAACTGGATTACGGTTGGTGTCCAGGAAGGGTGTACATTACTTAAGCCAGGACCTCGCTGCACGCAGTCCTGTTATAGTTGAGTTGCCTAGTTAGAGACCGAAGTCTGATTTGTTTTGACTAAGTTCTCGAAGCTAGTTTAGTATTGTCCTAGTGAAAGTCTAGATTCTACACTAATCTTATCCATAACGTCATTTTGATTATTTTATTTCTTATCGATATAAATTGGTTTGCAGGTTGGCAAATATTTTTATGTTTCTTCGGGAACCCTTTTGATTAATTTGTTTTACGCTAAAGCTTATTCTAATATGTTGTTTTACTGTTTTCCATTTTTACTATTTTTCCTATATTAGTAATTACTGTTTTAAAATCCTGTTATACGGCTGGGAGAACGTTGACGTTGCTCCCCACTGATTGTAACTGTTATGTTTTAACATGGCAGGTATACGTGTTTATTTTCCGGTGGGTGTGGGCTAACGAGCAGTCTTGGATCATGCTTGATCTTTTTAATAATCATGTCTTAAGGATTGTTTAACCTCTTTATGGATTGTTTTAAATTTTAGCCATTTTTATGTATGGCGCATGTTTGACTTTACCAATTTAATTTATTAAGACATAGTTCTGTGTGTTTTAATCCCGACTCTACAGTGTTTCCGCCACTGTATCGCGCTAGAATTTTTAGAGGATTACAACAAGAACTTATTGCCCAACTTCAAATGAAAAACAAGGAAACAAAAACTCATATTAAGATGCTCGAAACCCAACTAGCTCAAGTTGCTTCGGGTAGTTCTTCAAGACAAAAGGGTCAACTACCTCCTCAAGGTGTACCATCAAAATTTGAACATGTGAATGCCATCACCTTGAGGAGCGGTGCATCCTATGATTCTCCCTTGTTTCCTAATGAAAATGAAGCTATGAAAGAAGTTATATCTCCATCTTAAGACAACAATGAAGGTTGGGTAAATCTCATGGAGGAGCAAGTCTTGTGGGAGGTTGAGAAACCTATTGAAGACAAGCTTCCCCCACCCCAAGAAGAAGACAAAGGAAAGAAGAAAATGTCAATTGAAAAGTCCAAACCTAATGAGCAAGACAAGATACATATCAAGTTGCCATTCCCAACAAGGCAAATGAAGACCAAGGTGGATGTTCAATTTGACAAGTTTGTCGATATTGTGAAGAAGTTGGATGTGAGCATCCCTTTCACCGAGTTAATTACCCAAGTCCCAGCATATGGAAAATTCATAAGAGAAATCTTGGCTAGGAAGCGATCCTTTGACAAGGAAGAGACTATAGCGTTCACAAGAGAGGTGAGCGAACTCATTCAAGGCTCTTCACTTCCTAAGTTGAAGGATCCGGGTAGTTTCTCAATCTCGTGCACCATAGGGAGCTTGAAGATTGATAGGGCATTATGTGATTTGGGGGGTGAGTGTGAGCATTCTTCCTTATTCTATTTGTGAGCGACTTGGGATGAAAGAGCTCAAATGTACCTCGATCACACTCCAAATGGCCGATTGTACGCTTAATCGACCATTAGGAATGTTAGAGGATGTGCCATTAAGAATAGGGAATTCTTCATTCCGGTCGACTTTCTTGTGCTTGATATGCCGGAGGAGGCTATCACTCCTATTATCCTTGGGCGCCCATTTCTACATACCGCCGGTGCAATGATCGATGTCAAGAAGGGTAGGATCACCTTTGAGCTAGGCGATGAGAAGCTCGTGTTTGACCTCCAAGGCAACACCTCGCCTATATATGAAGAGTCGTGTAATATGATCCACGCCATGAAAGACATCGATCTAGGGGATGAGTCGGATGAAAGCTTGGAAGTTGACAACAATTTGTGTGAAATTGACAATGATGCTATGGAACTTGGGGTGAATGAATACCCTTGTTGTGTGAATGAGGACAAGTTGCGAGGAAAGAAGAAAGTTGAGCCTCCCTTGGGGCCACATGAAGATAGATGGACGTTTGGGTATATACCGAAGGATCGCAAGTACAAGTTCAAGCCGTTGAACTTAGTAGATCGGGATGCCCCGGGAACGTCAAGGCTAGGTTGCGAAGACCCTTGGAGTGGAGGTTGGTATTCCACAAGCTTGATCGAAGATTTCTCGAGAGCCTTCGATTTGTTACTTCGAGCACTTGAAGGCGATGGAGTTGTATACCGTGTTGAAGAAAAATGAAAGAAGAAGCCACCATCCTAGGTTTGACGAAGTTCCTCAAGAACCGTCGAGTTGTATATATCCTTTCCTTATCCTTTGTGGTTGTAATTGTATTTGTGTGGTTTTTTAGATTTTTGCGTTTGTGGAATTCTTGTTATTTGGTTGTTTTATGAGAGATGTGAGGGAGGGATTTTGATGGATGTTTTGAGCTTATTTGATAGGTGTGAAGTGAAGATGAAGTTTAGAGAGGAGTGGTTGTTGATAGAAGCTTGGAGCTTGGTGGAGGAAGTCGGTTTTTGAGCTTTTGACAAGCTTTTGGGGATGGGATTCTAAATCCCGATGTATTTGTTGCCTTGTGGGTGGTGCTACTAGAGGATTGAAGGACTAGAAGAGCCATCCCGACCGAGATGATGTGTGCACAAAAGATGGAGCTACTGCCTGTCCATCCCGACCTGGATCATGGTCATCCCAACCAGGAAGGAACCATCCCGACCGAGATGAAGTTGGTCACGACCGGGATGGTCCTCAACAGCCTCGTTTGCCTTTGATACCTCATTTAAGCCCCACTCAACCGTTTTACACCCCCTCCCAACCTCCCTCGATACCCTTGCCTCTATCGTCTCACTCTTGCACTCCATATATACACCCTTATCATCACTTTACACCAAGTTCAACCTCAAAACCCACCCTCATCACACCAATGCAAGCCTAGAACTTCAACCGTGCGACTACATTGAGCATGAAGAGGAATATCGATGATGAAGACAAGCATTGTGCCATTATTGATCATTGAGACGATGGAGTTAGTAAATTGCTAACTGTTTGGTAGGCGACTCTCCTTCTTTTCCATCTTTTTATGCTAGTCTTTATTCGTTCGTTCCCCTTCCCTTTATGTATTTTGTGTCTTAGTGGCCCTCGGGGCCTTGGTAGTCATTGCTCCCGACTCTCGATGACGTGACTACATCGAGAGTCATTTCAAAAATCCAAATTGACAAGTAATTTCACTTTTTCCTTATTTTATTTTCTTTTTGGTAGGATTTAGTCGGATTTAGGCGGAATCCGGGCTAGGTGACTTGATTACACCTAGCCCTCCCCACCCATTTCCTTTTATTTTCTTCTTTTTATTTCTTCCCCCATCCATATCTTTTCTTGTCTCGGCCCTTGGTGACTTGACTACACCCCGGCCGGACACTCTCGACCCTTTCTTCGCTTTCATTTTGATTTTTAGCTTTATTTTCTCTTTTTCTTTTCCTTTTTAGTGTCTCCGCACACACCACCGATCGAGCATGGGGACATTGCTCGGTTTAAGTGTGGGGGAGCGATATATTAGCCTAGTTTAGTTTTATTTTCGTAGTTTTTTCGAAAAAATCTTAAAAACCCCTAAAAATTTGAAAAATTTCATAAAACCCAAAAATATTTTCTTTTGTCTCTTTTTCTTTCGTGTCTTTGTGTCGTATCTATGTTGTGTTGTGTGTATTGCTCCCCTGAATTCCTTATAGGTTGCGTGATCTTCGATAAGTTTCGGAAGGCTCTCGACATCCGGTATTATCCTTCTATCTCTTTCTCCTTTTTCCTTTTTTGTGGAGTTTGGAGGAGATTGTATGATGGTGTGTGCTCGGGTGGAGCTTTGTGAAGTTTGTGGTTGGTGTGGTGGCTTGTTTGGATATTTCGGGGTGGTGATTGTTTAGTTTGTGTGTTGTTTGTTTGTTTGTTTTGTTGTGTTTGTCTCATTTTCTTTCGTTTTTGTTGCGTCTTTGTTTTGTGGTGTGTAGTTTGTGTCTAGTGTGTAAAAGGTTTTCGAAAACCCGGTTTTGAGGCTAGTGCGCAAGTGTTTAATTTCCCTTCCTAGCAATATGAGTCGAGTCTTGGACTTTAGTCTAGTAGAATGACTTTAAATCAATGATTTCGTTGGTTTCTTACCTTGAGTCCACCTAGTCTACTAGGGATTTACTACGGGATTTGCATTTTTGACCATTATGACCACCCACGGAGTGAAAAGGCCTTGGTTGCCGGGTTTCGTCTCTTAGGTGACCATGTCCAAAATTGTTTGATTAGTCCAAGTTCTTCACCTTTTTGTGGGTTTGAAGGGAGATCGCGACTCCCGACTTACCCATTTCCCTACCTTCTACACATTTCCCACCAATAAGTTGCAAATTGTTGAACTCCTTACTTGGTTGCAAGAAATGCTTACAAGACAAAATTTGGCCAAAAGGGAAAACCAAGAAAGAAAGAAAAAAAGAAAGAAAGAAAAAAAAAAAAGAAAGAAGAAAAATAAAAGGCACAACAAAAGAAAAACAAAATACAAAAGAAGAAAAAGAAGTGGCATAACAACTCAAAAGCCAAACGCAAAAGAAAAGAATGTCAAAGAAAATCCTCTCACAAAAAGAATACTCGCCTCTAAAAAATAAGCCTTTTTCCGGCTATTACCGTGAAGAGCCTACCAAAGGACCGAGTCCCTAGGAAGGATGATAGCGGTAAATAGTCGGACTTCCCTCATTTTGCAACCTTATCCACCTTTTTACTTGGACTAGTTGGGCGATTTTGGGCATGGGACGACCCTCTTGGCTCATCGCTAAAGGGGGAAGGGCTTCATTTACCTACAGTGTCGACTAACTCCGTGGTTCATCCTTTTTCCATCCCGCCTATCGTCCCGTGGTACGTTCTTAGAAGGTTAGGAGGAACCTAGGTAAGTTACCAACGTTTTTATTGCTTTGTTGTCATACTATTAGGGTTTTGTCCATTTCGATTTGTGTTATTAGTTTGGGAACGTTATCACTTGCCTTGAGTCCCTAACCGGTGTTTCTTTCACCGCTTTGTAGAGGGAAGCGGTATATGTTTCTACTTGGATGCAACCGTTTGGTGTTTGTGTGTTTATGTGTTTTCTTGTTCGGTTGTATCCACAGTTTTGTCGCAAGACCTCACTTGCCTTGCGGAGAGCACTTTTCCTCTAAGTGTTCTCGCGTGAGTTGAATGGGCGTAGGGTGCGCTAATACCCGCTCGGTTAGTAGTCTAGTTTCTTTTAGTTTTTAGTTAGTAGGTGCTTACTCGAGGGCGAGTAAGGGTTAAGTGTGGGGGAGTTGATAAGTGTGTTTTGTAGTGCCTATTTTTTGTGTTTGGTCCCGGTTTCTCTTGTGGAATCACTCTTTTGAGTGGTTTCTTGGCTACTTACGCTTCTTCTAGTTCATTTTAGGTTCCTAAGACCATTCTTGGAGAGGTGGAACGATTCCGAGTCGTTTCCAGCACATTTGGAGCCAACGAAGAGAAGCAACGATCACCCGGTAGCTTAGACTCGATCCCGAGCCCTTGGGACCCATTTCCGAGACCCTTAGACTCGATCCCGAGCACAGAGAATCGATGAGAAGCCTATGAGAACCAAGTAGGGACCCTTGAGAGCTTATTTGAGGCCAACAAGACCCATCCCGGTCGGGATGAGGGACATCACGACCGGGATGAAGAGTGCAAGCAAGACGGAGCTACTGTTGGCCCATCCCGGCCGGGATGATGATCCTTCCCGGTCGGGACCACCCTTCCCGGTCGGGATCACCACCCTTCCCGGCCGGGAAGGCCCAGCAACAGCCCGTGTTTCTTCTTTTAAATTCTTTTGCTCGTGTACCCTTATAAATACCCTCCCTTCGTATTGTTTAAGCATCTTAGACTCCTCTACATTATTCTAAACCCTAATTAGACTCTCTTCATCCTTAGCTTAGTTTAAATTAATCTTTTCTTAATCCTTGTTAATCCTAGCTTAATCTAGATAGTTAATCTTGTATTAAGGATCTCTTGAAGAATCCATCAATCCTTGACAACTTTTGGTGGAGATTTTTGGGTGCTCTTTTAATACAAGTTCTCATCTTTTCATCCTATTGTTAGTTGGTATAATCTTCTTAATCTCTTTACTCTTGTTCTTTGTTTAATCATTCAAGTTTTAATCTTTGCTTATTGTTCTTGTTCATACTAGTTTCATAATGAATGTCATGTTGTTTGTGATGATTCCTCTTGTTAGTGTTGGTATTAGTTTGATTATGTGTGAGTAGACTTTTTGTGGGGTTAGTAGTGGGATGAAGTGTTGATTATGGATGATTAGGGTTTGATTGTGGGTAAAGGTGAGTTATTTGTTACTAGTCACATATTGAGCACACTATGCGTTTGTTGAATTGCTTGTTTGAGTAGTAGTGGTCATGCTTCTCATGCTTGTCTTCCTCTTCTCATTGTGTGATTGATTTGTGGTTGAATCCTTGTGTATTGGGTAACATCTTGCATGAGTATTCGGGTTTAGTCTTTGACACGAGAGTGCGGACTTTGGCTTTGACGCGAGAGCGCGGATCGACCTTAGTAACTAGGTGACACCTACACCCTCGATCTCCCAATTATCCTACTACACTTATGAACCAAAACTAACCCTACTCCTTCCCAATTTGATATTCTCCATCTTGTTAGCTTATATTCTTCTAGTTAGTTGATTATTTTAGCTTTAGTGTTCCATTTAGTCCTTGTTGCATCTAGTTCATTGTCAATCTAGTTTCATCCCCTTCCATCATCACAGATAATCTATCCTTGTCAATTCTCCTTCTCTTTGTGTTGTTTTGGTAGCATAGCCTCGTTTTTAGGTAGACCATAGTCTAGACACCTTCTACCGTCCCCGTGGACTCGACCCGACTTACCCTAGTTACCCGTTAGGTCTAGTTGGATTCATTTGGTGGCGGGACCCGCGGCAATTCCTACCATCACGGATGTATACCGGTTGTTAACACTGGTGTGAACCTTGATGACCATGAAAAGGATGTGGGAAGATGGAAAATAAAGTACCTCATTACGGGGGACAATAAGTGGGATAAGACAAAGCTTGAGTCCATTTTCTCTCATGATTAGAGTACTAGGATCCAGGCTATACCGTTGCTCGCCAAGTCACAGGATAATTGTTGTTACTGGAACAAAACAGACACAGGAAACTACACTGTTAAGAGTGGGTATTATGAACTTCTTAAGTTGGATAAAGAGACTTCAGAAAGTAGTCTAAAGGCAAAGAATACGGTCAAGACATTTCCTTCTTTTTACAAGAAAGTGCTTTGGAAGTTACCAGGACCCTCAACTTGGAAGATTTTTTATTGGAAAATTCTTTCAAATTCTTTACCGATAGGTGTAGAAAGGGCGAAAAGAAAACTTTTAGGTTCATACCATTGTGTTCTATGTTTTAAGGAAGGGGAAGAGGGATCGTCTACTGCTACACATTATACAATGGAGACCCTTGAACACTTATTTAGAGATTGCATGATTAGTAGGATGTTGTGGCAGTCTACTGGTTTCGGAGCTAGTATTCAGGAAGATAGTAACATGGAATGACAAAACTCCTCTTCGAGAAAGATAATTGTAGACACCCGCATTTTGACTGCCAGGTGTCTATGGTAGTTTTCCAAAAAAACACCTGATGATGATCGGACGCTAACATGCTTCTATGCGCTCGGATACGGGCTAAAATACATTAATTGTTGGCTAACACACTTACAGAGTACAAATATCACAAAATCAACTTCAAATTCAGGTCCAGTGGGTCGTTTCCGATCAAATAAGGCTAATTTGGGCCGAAACCGACACCAAAATTAAAACCGACTTTTTGCGATTGGGTCAACCCCGGTCAAAGTCGTTTCCGAGACACATAAAACAGCCCCTCACATCATCAAAAAGTCCAAGTCAAACACAAAACCCATCAAACATCCAAAGTCAAGGTCCAAGTCAATGGACCCGTGCAACCCGTTGGGCCACTCTGCCTGTTTCGAGCCCGGCTGCAGGCGTGATGGGCCACTCGACCGAGTTAGCCACCTACTCGGTCGAGTAACCCTAAATCGGGTGCCCTGGCCTTGCCTATATAAGCAACCCCCATGCAATACATTATACAACTTTTTACCACTTCAAAAAACCCTAATCTCTACACACCTTTGAGCAATCATACACATACAACCCTAAGCAATACACTAGCAAAAACCCTAAACCTAGTTTTAGGAATCAATCCCGAGCCACCATAACTTAACCTTCATTCACCTCTAAGACTCTTGTGTTAAAGCCACGGTTACGAGTTCGATCTGAGACGAGAACATGTAGGCCGTATTTGGTATACGGCCCACTACGACATAGAGTGGGCTCAAATGGTTCCGAATAACCACAAAATTCGGTGGCGACTCCACTTCGACCTAAATTTCAATTCGATCCATTCTCATATGGAGATTCATTCGCCTACCCAAACCCGCGCGTGGCCGCGTCAGGGTGAACCTATGTCATGTCCACAATAATCAATGGCTACGTCGCTATGATGTGGCACTGACATGGAAATTACGTGGACACCATACAAATTATACAATACACTACTACAATGCAAAGATAATTGCCAAGGCAAGTGTTAACTCCCCACTATCTATAAAACTACCTCCCCATATCTTTATCATCAAAACGGCCTCCCCCATCTTCTTCTCTCCCTTAAACCAGTAATCCATACCGTTGCACATCGCCAAACCCTTTAAAGAACCACATATTTATTTAGTTTTTATTCCTCCTCATTTAGTTTTCAGCATAAAAATCGTTGTTCTTCAGGCCCTCATGTTCTGCGCTGCAGCCCTGTACTTCGAGTCTCCGATGCACATGTGAATCAAATCAACACTACTAACAGGCCCTAGAAGTCTCACTTGCACATAACCAAAAGAATGAGCCCAACTGCACACAGGCCCAGGAAAGGAAACAAAACTTTTTTTCAAGGCATTACCTCCAACAGTTCATATAGTTAATCAAGAGTCCTTCAGAAACTCATTTGATCAACCATCACCATCACTTAATGTTGATCATTTATAAAATAAGCTCCTTTACGGATTTATCAATCTAGAAGTTTGATCTTCTTTTAAACTTATATCGTGCAATATATAACAATAGTGATCTCGTGCATGCATGTAATACAAATAATGCTCTAAAGTGTGTATTCTAAATTAATGCAATGATGCAATCTGAAACTAATATGCACCGATAAAATAACTATATTACATGCACATGAGACTCAAATGCAAACCGTACAGTATATCTACAAATATTCATAATTGGAGTAACTTTTAGTCAATACATGGACTTCAAGTAGACCTGGCAAAACTGACCCGACCCGAATAAGCCAACTTGAACCCGAACCGACACCCGAACCGAAGACCCACAGTTAACCCGTAACCCGAATTGACCCGGGCTAACCCAAAAGTGACCCAACTATTATTATAGAAAATGAATTGATATTCCTAAAAAGTTGAAAATAGCAAACCCAAAAACGACCTGAACCTGAAGTCAACCCCATTTCTACAACCGGAAAGTGACCCGATCCGGTTGACCCATTTGCCAGGTCGAACTTCAAGTCGATAAGCTCATTCTTAACCATATCCTCTACATCTTAAAAAGAGAGAGGTTGGGCGCACTTCGTTCCAGGCTACTTGATCGATTCGAGTGGCTTCGTCAATTCGGGTAAGCTTTAGTGTGAGTTTCTTTCCATCTACCCTTGCTTAATTTGATTTAGTTTGCTTTGTTTTCTACTTCTGTTGATGATTTTGTGTGATTTTCGGGTGTGGGTCTTCTTTGTTCTCATCTTCCTTTGATTTGAATTCTGTGGGGTTTAGTTATCCGCTCTCTGTTTTTTTTCTTTTTTCTCTTGATGTTGCTTCTTTGCCTTTCGTTTCAGGTGACCTTCATCAATTCTGGTAAGCTTTAATGTGATTTCGTTTTTTCCTCGTCTACACTTGGTGCATCTGATTTCGGTTGAATTGATGGGTTTTATTTGTATGATTTATTGCTTGCTTGCTTTTGATCTTCAGTTTTTAGACATAAATCGATTTGATATTACTTTTTGTAGAATTTGTTTCTTTTTTTTTTCGCTTCTTGTCATGTTGCTGCTATCTACGGGGTCGACTTTACAGGATTTTTGTCTGATCCAACCTTGTTTTTTTAATCTAATTAGAGGAACGCGACCAGATGCTCTTGCTTCGTCCTGAATATAGGTGCAGAGCGGAGATGCAAAGACAATGCAAAAAAACGCAGAAAGTAGGGCTTCATCGAAGCCACGTTTGTAATTTTTTTGTTCTTTATTTGAAGCCAGCCTTGATTTTGTCTATTTACTTAAGAACATGTAATAGCAAGGGTGTTTCACTATTTTTTTCGCCGCAACCCAAAAATTGTTTCACTTCATAGCTTCTTCTTACCGCATCTGACCCATCTGAACCGATGCACGAAATGGGTATTTGACATAAGTCATAAAGTCACATAATCATGGACCACCATAGATGAAGAGAAACTAATGTCAAGGAAACAAAGTGTTGTTATAATGACTAAGAAAAATGGGTGCGTAACCCATTTATATGGAGCCGATGTATTATAAGTAAGATCTAAATGGACGGCGCCCACTCTCATACCCATTAGTTGCGTGGCTTGGTTGTGTGTTAATGAAGCTATCCATTGTTCTGATATCCTTGGTATTATGACATTAGCAAGCACTATAGCGCCGTTAGGTTGATGTATACTCATTTTGTGAGGTGAAAAATTATTACGACAGATAATGCTTGTAATTAAGGATACACACTGAGTGTATTTATACTGAGTTACAAGTTACAAAAAGTCCCTTTTTGTCTTGCAGAAACAGTTGTATTCTTTGGGAGTAAAGATATCAGAACTTCGAAATTCTGTGAAGAGCAAGCGAATTGAATATGGATGTTTAAAGCAAATGCAAACTCTGTCGGCAGTACTGGATGCTCAGGTGAACTTACTAGACCGTGTTTCACCTTTACTACTGCAGTGCTGCCTGCAGGGCTATGAAATCTTAGCTTACTCTGAACAAAAAGTTTTTTTGAGTGCATTTTCCCTAAGTGATTCCTTACCTAATTTACAGTCGACATAATCATCGATTCATCACTCACGACTCAATCTTTCAGTTGTGGGATAAGTTAGCTTACATGTTAGTCAGGCGAGCACTAAATTGAGAACCGGTATTAATGACTTACTTATTTGACTACGATACGTCCGTCTAAACCAATAGTTTGAGACATTTTTGGTTCATTTGTACTTGTATAGTACTTGACTTCTTGTTGCTTTCATAGATGCCAATTCCGAATGAATGGTCTTCCGAAGAAGAGAGTTACTCTTCGTCGTTACTGGAACTTAGCAATGGCTTTCTGAACGTCTTGTCTCAACTTCCGCTTGTTGGTATCGTAAGGGTAAGAATTATGAGCCACTCCACTCCACCTTCCTCTTATCTTCCAAGATTTCTACTATTTGACAAAGTATATGGAATACTGTATAATACATACAGGCTGACGCGAAAAAGATAGAAGAGGCACTGAATTTAGCCTTGAAAGTGACTGAAACGATTTGACTACAAGTTCAAAGCTTTATGCTCAAGGTCAATTCTTGTTTATATCGATCATTTCAAAAGTACCGAAAAATCTTGACTAAACAACATTGTCGTGTCTAGAAAATGTGGAGAGCTTGACTGAGACATATTCCAATATATGTTGCAGGCGAAAAATGTGGAGAGCTTGGTTTCTGACTTGGCGAGAGTATACAGTGGAGAGCTTACTCTTGTTGATGAATGTGAAGATTTATTGTTCAAGACACATGCATCTTAGGTAACTTTCACATCTTATTTGAAAAACTGAAGAGAAAGCTAAAAATATAGTACTGAATTTCTAAGGTGCCGTGGGTTCTAAATATTTTCAGGTAGAAGAGTGTAGCTTAAGAGGACAACTACTCTAGCTAGATTTATCATAGCAAGCTCGACGAGCCTACTGACGGACAATGCTAAGCTGATTTAATCTGGTTAGAACAACGCTAACTCAAATGATTACTTGATTTGTGACAGGGGTAGTCGTATCCCTAATCAAAGATACCCTAAGGTCCACTAACTAATGTAGATAGTGAAGTAGGGGTCGAACCACCAGGAGACGGGACTCAATTACTTGTTCTAAGGTCTAGACTAAAGATAAGGGGCACTGTTTTTCTGTTTGTTAAGTGGACTGACAACTAACTGCAATACGGTAAATCAATAATAAAAAGGTCTAGGGTCTCAGGTTCACAATGAATATCAATCGGGTCAGGGAGTCAACTAACAGGTCAATAATCGAACTGTCTAAAGTGTAGGTCCGGTCGGTACTACTACAAACTTTAGAACTAAACTTAACCTGCGGTCGCTAGAATTAAGCTAGTCTACCCAAAATGTCGTGACCTAATAGTCTTTAACTAGGTCGGCGAAAAGTCCTAATTGTGATACTAACTAATTAATCCTGGCCAGAAATTAATCAATCAGAATTAAAACAACATTCAGGCGACAATTCATATGATCAGAGACAGGTCAATTTTCTATAACCCAATTAACACCCATCGATCCCCTTAAACCCTAGATAAAAATTAGCTACTCATGATGATTGTAGTTAAACTAACAAAATATGAATTGCAATTAAACATGATGAATGCGAATTAAATTAAACTACAAGACTGAAAGCAGATAACTATGAAAACTAAGAACGAACTAAGACAAGAATTAAACTAGAGAATTAAGACAAGAATTAAACTAGAGAATTGAAATAGAAATTGAAATTAGAATTAAAGATTATCAATACCAAACAATTGAGATATGAAAAGGAAGAACGGAATTCGATGAACCTTGCGAAAGAAAACGGGAAAAGAAACGTGACTTCTAGCCTAGCAAAAGTAACGTAATGTGTGTTTGATCAAAAGTAAAAAGTGTTTCTGACAATCCTCCTCCAACTGATTTAAAAGAAATCAGTCGGACTTACAAAACAGGCCCGAAATTCTAAATAAATGAAAATCCAATATGCGGCCTGAGTGCGAAGCACTCGATCGAGTACATGCGTGCACTCCGATCGAGTGGATCCGTATCTGCAGTCTGGTTGAGCACGAAAATAGGCACTCGATCGAGTGGTTGTTGCTGAGCTCGTGATTGAGCTAGTCATTTGCTTCTCGGGTTTTTCGTTTTCTTCCTCGTCCTTCGTCCTCGTCTCGGCTATCTGGGCTATCACTCCTAAATATGCTCGAAATTGCACTTAACCTGCAAAATAGCACGAGAACCGACAGTATCGACTTTCTAATAGAAATCGACATTAAACGTATAATTATGGAAGAAGAAAAGCTCAAAAACGGTTGTCGGGGGACAATAAAATACGATATAAAATACGTTGATCAATTTGATCGGGTTAGAACGAGTTCGGGGCGGATTTCAGAAATGTATAGCTTTTTAGTATCTTTATATATGCAATTAGTAGTTAGTAGTAGAGTTGGTAGGATGTTTGATATGGGAGGGTTTTAGGTTCGATACTAAAACGAAAAACAACTAAAAACTACCCACAAATTTTTGTACTTACTGCTTTACTTAGTTTCGGGTAAAACAACTGGGTGAGGTCACTTTCGGGTAAAAGAGAAGTACGACTCACCTGACTCACTGCTTTACTTAGTTTGGTAGAGAAGTACGACTAAGATTTATTTGTAAATTGCAGGTAAGTGATCGAATAATCTGCGGGGTGTATGTATTTTCACCTGATATATTTACAGCGGTTGAAGGCGTCTCCAGTCATCGAATAGATTCAGGTGAGGATACAGAATGATAGATTCAGGTTGAAGGCGTCTCCAGTCTATGGACGAGTAGAATAAAGAATTATAGTAGAGTACTCTACCCTGCTGCACACCTTATTGTTTAATATAGTAGACCACTTCACCTACTGCACACTCCATTATTTAATATAATAGAGTACTCCATTTTGCTGCACCCTTCATTATTTAATACTTTATGTATAATAGAGTACTTTACCCTATTGTACTCTCCGTTGTTTAATACTTATAATACTCCATAGATTACTCTACCCTGCTGTAGTAGGTATGCAGCTCCATATAAAAAAATAAGAAACCACAAAACTTTCGATTTCCATTTTGCTTTATCTTCTGTTTTCGCATACCAACAACATTGCAAGACGAAAGATTGAATGATGCACCGTATTTGTAACCTCGTGTGATTGTTGGAATATGCAGGGTCTGAACATGGACAAGGGGACATTGATCTCGAAAGCAACTTCTCAGCACCCTCTTCACCAGGAAGCGAAGACTTTGACAACGCTTCTATGGATAGCTCATTTAGTAGATACAGTAGCATTAGTAAGAAACCAAGCATAATGCAAAAGCTAAAGAAATGGGGAAAAAGCAAGGATGACTCAAGTGCTCTTTCGTTACCAGCTAGATCTTTTGCAGGTGGCTCACCAGCAAGGAGTAGAAATAGCATTAGTCAAAGGCAAAAAGGGCCGTTGGAATCCTTGATGCTCAGAAATGCAAGCGATACTGTCGCTATAACCTCATTTGGAAAGGCTGAACAGGATTTGAATGGATATTCTGAAAACCCTAATCTCCCTAGAATAAAAACAAAGGCCCCTCCTCCTACTGACTCGCTAAATTCAGTTGCATCGTCATTCCAGCTGATGTCTAAAACTGTTGAAGCAACACCTGATGAAAAGTATCCGGTGTATAAAGATGGCATAAGACGGCATTAGAGAGGGAAAAACAGCTTAAGGAAAAGGCATATCAGGCTCGACCCTCCAACGCTTTCTCAAATCAAGGAAAAAGTCCCAACACCTGTCTCTATCGGTGCCAGCGATCAGTCTCCTATAGAAGTTAAGATAGTTGACTCTACCGCGGTGACTAAGATGAAACTTGCTCAAATTGAGAAAAGACCTCCCAGAGTTCCACGGCCCCCACCGAGAGGGTCGGGAGGGACCACCACTGGTGTAAAAAGTAATGCACCCAGTGGACCACCATCAAAAGGACCACCACCACCTCCCCGTCCTCCTAGTGCACCACCCCTACCTCCACCACCCGGAGGGTTACCTAGAGGAGAAGCAAATAATGACAAGGTTCACCGGGCTCCTGAAGTAGTTGAGTTTTATCAGAGTTTGATGAAACATGAGGCCAAGAAAGATACGACGAACGGCTTGATATCATCAACATCTAATACGGCTGATGCAAGGAACAATATGATTAGCGAGATTGAGAACAGATCAACTTTCCTCTTAGTCGTATGTCCAATAATTTTTTTGATATGTTCTAGGAAGTAGCATATTCATGTTTTCTTAACTGATAAATCCATTATTTTGTTTTTGGTGGAACTAGGTGAAAGCTGATGTGGAAACTCAAGGTGATTTTGTTCAGCCGCTCACTGCTGAAGTTCACACGGCTACTTTCACCGACATTGAAGACCTTGTTGCATTTTTGAACTGGCTAGATTAAGAGCTTTCTTTCTTGGTAAGGACTTCTTGAGTCGTCAATTAAACATCACAAGGTTGGGTCGTATACGTAGAACTATAACAAAGTTCAGAACATAATTTAACTTACTGAAGTAATAAGTTAGTACATTATAGGAGTACTAATGTTAATTGTGTAGCTCCTTTCATACCTCGAACTGACTAATTTTTGCGAGGAGGGAGCCACAAGGGTAGTTTTGATGCTTGACGGGGTTAGAACCCATGTTATGACGACCATATTACCATCTAAAATCGATAAAAAATGAATAGTTAAATGCATCAAGAATCAAGATATACAAACTCTATTTTCTCTTCACATTTTTAATGTGCATCCATTTACTTTCCTCCTTGGTTGATGAGAGGGCAGTTCTGAAACATTTTCGACTGGCCTGAGAGTAAAGCAGATGCATTCAGAGAGGCTTCATTTGAATATCAAGATCTGATGAAATTAGAGAAACAAGTTACAAGTTTGAAGACGACCCCAAAGTTCCTTGTGAAAAGGCTCTCAAAAAGATGTACTCCTTGCTTGAAAAGTAAGTACAAGTATTTACATTGAACAGATTTACCAACACAGATAAATCTGAATTTCACTTAGTTTCCTGTTTATCTGAAGTTTAACCATTGATTGTCATTATCTAGGGTCGAACAAAGTGTTTATGCACTATTGCGTACAAGAGACATGGCTATGTCACTGTATAAGGACTTTGGTATTCCTGTGAACTGGTTGATGGATGCAGGAGTCGTTGGCAAGGTAATCTTTTCACAAATATAAGCGAAATTTGATTTTAGTTTTGTCGTCTGTACGTTTGGTTGTTCTTCATGTGATCAATAAGGGACGTGCATTAACAAATCCCAGTGTTCTGACTTCAGATCAAGCTTTCATCTGTTCAATTGGCAAAGAAGTACATGAAGCGGGTAGCAACTGAACTCGATATATTAACAGGACCAGAGAAAGAACCCAATAAAACCTCGGGTCATGGTGTTCCCTGGAAAAGCGCGGACCTCTGATCAAACTGGTCTCTCCATCATCAACACCGGTCTTCTTCTTGTATTTTTTTCTTCCTTCACACTCTTTGTTTTCCCCCAAAAATACCATTCGATACCAATATATAATCATTGATGTGTCTATATCACTTGCTAGAGGTCAACCGTTTGTTGTTGAGTTTATTTGGAGATTCTGTGTAGTTAACCCATAATTTTGATTTGCAAGTGTGACAGAGATTGATTGAATTAACTAAGTTGGAGTTTGATAAATTTGGGTTTGATTATGTTGGAATTTGATTGAAGTTAAGTTAGAGTTTAATGATTTTTGGGTTGATCAAGTTAAAATTTGATGGGATTTATGTCGACTAACTTAGAGTTTCATCAATTCTTGGTTGATTAAAAACAAATAAAGAATTGAAGATCTCTGGGTTCACTGGGTTGGAATAACTCTTTAAAAAGAATAAAATTGTAAAAATATGAGCCTTACAATAGTGTTTCCTTATTATAGTGTTTTCATGTACTTTGCTCTGCTGCTCTCTAATGTTTAATATAGTAGTGTAGTAGACTACTCTACACTGCTGCACTTTCATAGGTATGCGGCTGCGGTCAAATGTTTAGTATAGCTCCTCTGCTCACACTGTCCACTTTCCTCTTCCCTCACTTTTCCCTCTTTCATTTTTTTAAATCTAGGTGTGCGGCTATCAGTTATTTAATATGGGTCTGCGGCTGTCCACACTCCTTTTTTTGTTCTGATGCTCATATTTGACACCCGACGCTTTATTTATTTACGGTGTTTCTCTTAGGCGTAATAACTACCATTTGATTGGTTATCCACCCCAGAGAAACATCCCTCCCTGTTCCAAGAAACAGGAACAAAACAGGAACACTCCCAATGGAAAGGCACATACCAGCAATTCAAGTGTAGATGATACCAAAAGTCACCATTTTGAGGCACCAACTTCAAGATTGACGAGCCATTCGACCTCTCATTTTGAGGCACCAACTTCAAGATTGATGAGCCACTTAACCTTTCATTTTGAGGCATCAACTTCAAGACCAATGAGTCACTCACTTGACCTCTATGGTATGTTCTTTATACTTACTGAAGCTCTGTGTGAGACCATACAAGCTTATTTGACGATTAGTTACAGTATGGTTTTGTCAGAAGAATTTTTAGCGAATTGTATAGAATCTAGATGTGAATCTCACCTTTCTTAAATAATATGTTCCCTTTTTTATTAACAATTCGGTGTTATCTCTTTCTAGATTTCAAGATCTGACAGCAAAGATGATGCGACTACCTTCAGTTAGAAAAGAGAAATGGTAGACCGAACATATGTCAGTCCATGAAGGGTCCTACCCACGTACATGGCAATGGTGGAGTCAGTACATGTCAGCTCAATATGCAAAAAAATATATAATAGTAGCTAAGTTGACAAAAGAAAACCCTGAACTGAAGAAGAGGTATTCATTTTTCCTTCGAGTTATTGAACCAATCCCCATGCGTTCGTTCTGTTTACTAGAATGTATAGTTAAAATGATCTCCCATGTTTTTTTTACAGGATAGAGGATGCTAAAAAATGTGGGGGTTGGGTTATGTGATTGTATGTATAGCATGAGGAGGCAAACTTGAAAATTTTAGAAATGGAGAAAGAACAGGAAACTCTAATCGAGATATTCACAGAGGTAAGGGATTGTCGAGATTTTGAAGAAGAAGAAGAAGATCTAAGAAGCGCCTTAACGGCTAGTCACTTAATTGTTTCAGTACATCACTAGGAGTAATTAAGTTGGTATGAATTCCCCTCCCCTCCCCACAAACTCTGATTATATATATTACTCCTTATTTTTTTGTCGTAGGATACTTGCGGAAGGATCGAGGAATTGGTTGAGGGCAGGAGAAAACAAAGTGATCGGGGGGAGAAGAAGAGAGGGAATGTTGGAAAAAAAAGGAAGATATTATTAGTGGTAGAGATCCGATGGTATGAAGTATGAAGTTGTTGATTATCTAGAGAGATAGATAGGTTAGTGGAGGGAATGAAAATGATGGATAGGATGCTGAAGCAACTTCAGTTAGTTATTTACTTTGTAGTTATTTAGTGTGTACATAATTCCATGTAATTAGATTTTTTATGCTTAATCCTTACAAAATTAGTGACTCTTTTAGTGAGACAAAGGGAGTAAGAATTTTTATTCAAATCTTATTATTATTATTGCTTGAGAAAATTCTTTTAGACCTTAGAATAATCATAAATACCTGCATAATGGAGTACTTTATATTTCATTCACTGGTATATAAAATGTGCACAAACTAAAATTTCTGCAAGGCCACGAAAGCATGTATAAAATCAGTGCTAATGGACACGTCAAAGAAAAAACTTAATGTTCGATAAAACCTAAACAGATCACAGGCTGTGATTCTATATCACACACACAATTTTGCTCCATATGACTAATAATTAAGTCCCTTCTGATCCTGCCAATTAGGGCTGTTCATAAATCGGTCCAGACCGACCAACCGGACCGAACCGGATCGGCCGGTCCACACCGAACCGGACCTGCCCATAACCGGTCCGGTCCCCGGTTTTGCTTCCACTGACGATCCGGTTTCCGGTCCGGTCTAAAACCCGGAAAAAACCGGTCCAGACCGAATGACCAGAGTTGAGTAATTACCGCCCAATGAACTACTTCTCCAGAGTTTGAAAATTCTCAATATTCTCAAATATTAACTTTGTAAATCGTAATATTCTTAAATCCTAACTTACCATAACTCAATCATCATAAATCCTAGTAATATGCAATTTCCTAAATAATTTCTATTTTCTAAATAATTCAAATTTTAAAACTATACTAATTACTAAGTTACTACTTACTAGTTAGTAGTTACTAATATACTTATATATAATATACTTATATACAATAACATGATAACATCCCCTTAATATACTTACTAGTTACTATAAGTAATACATAATACATATACGTTAAGTTGTTAACATCCTCTTAAATACCTAGTTCTTGAATCTTGAGGCCACTTTGAGGGTAAACCGAGTTCTTAGTCTCGAACAATCGCACTCTCGGTCTCTCGCTACTCCCTGTCATCATTCATCAGCCATCAAACTCATCATCAATTCATCCGCATCACTGCATCAGTACTTCGAAAGTTCGAATTGTTCGAAATGGCAAAACAGGAACAGCCCGAACAGGTATTACGTGCTGAGTATACTTGTGTTTTGTATTTTGTTTGATAGGTTGTTCCTAAAGTAAATCGTGATCGTGAATCATGATTGTTGTATACTTGTATTTTGTTTGATGAGTTTTATGAATCGTGATCATTATGAGTTTTATTTCTTGTTTTCTTCTAACTTGTGTTGTACTGTTGTGTCAGTTGTGTGTTGTGACTCTTGTGAAGTTGTGAGTATTGTGAGTTCTGTGTAAGTAGTAAACAAGTAAGTAGTAACTATTAAGTAGGGAGTGTAGGCCTGTAGGGTCTAGGGATATAGGAGTATATGCTTAGGGAGTTAGGGATATATTCATATATTAATATATATGAATATGCTTATAGTCTTACACGACTACACGAAGTACAGATGACAGTGAATCAGTGATGAGTTACTACTTTATTGCCTATTTCACTATTTGCCTTTATAGACTTGCACTTATTACTTTCTTATTTTAATTTGTAATTGCTTTAGTAGTTGCTTTTGTTTACTAAGTTACTGTTGTAAGTCTTGGATGTTTGACTGTCGTGAATTCGTGATGGTGTAGTGTTATAGTCTTATAGACTTGTAATCTGTAAAGTACTTTAATGATTATTTGTAAACTTTTTACTTTAAATCGTAGTATGAGTTTACTTTTTAATAGTTATAATTTGTAATTATTCGTTTGAATATTATTTTAATTATTCGCTTATTTATTATTTTAGAATAATGAGGAGCTCGGTTTCGAAAAAAAAACGGCTTGAACCTGAATTACCTGATTTGGATGAGGTCGTAACGCAAGAGCCGCTCACATCGGACTTTGACGTCGGTCTCGGCGAGAATAGAAATGTTTCTCAGACAAAACCAGAAGCAACTTTATTGCCTGTCAAGCCTAAAGTCCCAGGACGCAAGTACGAATCATCTAAAACTAGGAGATCTGCTTATTGGGTGCATTTTCGTGAGTACGACGACGAGGAAGGTAAGCGAAGAGCTGAATGTATCTATTGTGAAAATAAAAATTTTGCAGCTGATAGTAATATAAACGGTTCCAAAAATGTTAAAAATCATTGGCTTGCATGCCCCGCTAATCCTGATGCTCCTACAAACAAGTCTAAAGGAAAACAAACTCAGTTAATTTTTTATAGGAGTGAAAATGAAGGGGAAGGTCAATTGAAAGGGTGGGTTTTGAATCTCGAGGAGGTTAGAGATGCAGTTGTTTACATGATCATAGTGGACGAGTTACCATTTCGGTTTGTTGAGAAAACTGGTTTCAAACGTCTTATGCATGTGACTTGCCCTACATTTCATATCCCATCTCGTGTCACTATAACTCGCGATTATTATCAACTCTTTTGCAATGAGAAAACTAAATTGATCGAGTGTCTTAGAGTTTCATGTCAAATGGTATCTTTTACCACTGATACATGGACTAGCATTCAGAAAATCAACTATATGTGTGTAACTGCTCATTATATCGACAATGACTGGAAGTTGCATAAGAAGATCATTTGTTTGTGTCCTATCTATAGTCACAAGGGTAAGGATATAGCAAACCTTCTTGATGGTTGCTTCAAATCATGGGGTTTAGATGATAAAGTCTTTACTTTGACTGTTGATAATGCTAGTTCTAATGACACTGCTTGTTTGGAACTAAGAAAAATTCTTCAAAATAAGCCTAATGCAGTTGGGAATGGGGATTATTTGCATATGAGGTGTGTTGCGCATATTATCAACCTTATTGTGTGGGATGGTTTGAAAAAGAACAAGACTCAATCAGTAGGGTTAGGTATGCGGTTAAATTTGTTAAAAGTTCTCCTACTAGAGTGAAATTCTTTAAGGATGTTGCAAAGAGGTATACACAATCTGAGAAGTCATTATCTCTTGACGTGCCTACTAGATGGAACTCTACATTTGATATGTTGGAAACCGCTTTGAAATTTAAGGATGTATTTGGTGATGTAAATGTTCCAGTTAACCCTTCGGGAAATGAACTTGGTCCAGGTTCAAATGATGTTGATGAGTTTGGGAATCCTATTGAGGTAGAACATTCTGGTGCTCCTAGTGACCATGATTGGGGTGTAGTTGAATCATTGATGAAATTTTTGAAGGAGTTTAAAATTTTGACTGAAAAAGTTTCTGCTTCATTGTATGTGACTAGTGATTCTAGTTTATTTTTCATTGCTCGTGCACTTCATCAGTTAAATAAATTTAGTGCTAGCGATGATGATGACTTTAAAGCTATGTCATGTGCTATGAAAAAAAGAAATTTGACAAGTATTGGGGAGATGTTGAGAAGATGAATGTCTTGGTTTATATGGGAGCTATTCTTGATCCGCATGTTAAGTTAGTAGGTTTGAAGTTTGCTTTCACTAGTGTTTATGATGCGCCTAAAGATGAAGAAATGAGCAAACTAGTGTATACTAAAGCAATGGGGTTATTTGATGAGTATAGGAGATTATATGCTCCTTTGGCTCCTCAAAATGATGAGAGTACACATGTTGTGGGTAGTAGTGTTGGACATGATGATTCTTTAGACTTCAAAAAAGCTATTGAACGCCAAGTTCGGAGGACAAGGTCGAATAGTGGGTATTCAAAATCCGAGCTTGATAGATATTTGGAGGAAATACTTGGGGACCACGAACAAGATTATGATGTGTTGACATGGTGGAAACTGAACGCTCCTAGGTACCCTATTTTATCACGTTTAGCACGTGACATTTTAGCAGTGCCTATTTCTACTTTAGCTTCAGAGTCCTCTTTTAGTGCCGGTCGTCGACATCTATCACCATTTAGAAGCTCATTGACCCCAAAGGTAATATATATTTAGACATTTTAGTTCTTATTTATTTTTTCTACTCTCTTTTAATTTTCTTTGAATGTCTATTGAAGACTTTAACTACAAATTTTTTTTTTATGTCATCTAAGATTGTTGAAGCACTCTTATGTGCACAAGATTGGATTCGGCCAAGAAATGATAAAGGGCTTAACTTAGAAGAAAAGTTAGAAGAACTTGAAAAATTTGAAAAAGGTATTTCCAAACTTATACACTTATTTAGTTATTTCCATTAAATTTATACATTATTATTCCTATTGCGGACTTACTTAATATTTTCCTAACATAAGTTGTCAATTTAATTTTATATAGATTTGACGAATACGACAATAGTCGATGAAGAAGATGTCGTTGTCCAACTTTGAAGATCGACGACCTCAAAGATTCGAAGATTTTATTAGTCTCGTCAATTCGTCATTTTTAAATTTTAAGCATACATTATTATTTTTGTACTTTATTTTTATCTTGGACTTTGCTATTTACTTCTCAATTTTGATTACGAATTCATGTGTAAACATTATACGTTGGCACGTTGCATCTTAACCAAATTCTTACAAGTTACAAACTTACAAGTTACAACCATTTACGCGCTAGTCGGGTCGACCGGTCCGGTCCGGGTTCAGACCGGTCTGACAGGTCCGGTCCCGGTCCGGTCTGACACCAATCCGGTCCGGTTTCTGGTTCTGACGACGCCCTTCGGCCGGTCTTCGGTCCAACCGGGTCCGGTCCGATCCGGTCCGGTCCGGTTCCGGACCGGTGAACACCCCTACTGCCAATGGAGCTTGTAAGCTTTTCCCACACCTCCTCTTCACCACCTATTCAATTTATTACTTGGTCTCAACCAAATACTATGGGAACAGATGAAGGGCAGCCCGTGGATGGGGCGAAGAAGGGCGCGTGAGAAAGGGGAGATGGGGTTGCATGAATATGAGGGAAGACGAGCAGGGAGTGATAGACGAGATTCGATGAAAGCCACACTTTTTACCTCACATTTGTCCCCGCCCCTTTGATGATTGGTTTTGGACCACATTAAGTTCGAACAGGAGTGTGCCATCCTATTGTGGCCACCCGTCAAAGAAAGAAGACCAAATAGATAAGTCGTTTGTCACTTCCCTTTTATCAATTACCCGTTTGCCATCTTACTAATTACTACTCCGTATAACTTAAATCATTCCCAGGGAGCTGCACAGAGAGAGTCAAGGAAATGAAACTTCGTCCGCAAAGAACTCAGAAGTCAGCTTACAAGATCAACTTAGCAATTCTGAATTTGATGATGGAGGATTCAATTATACGACGAGTGATACACACCAGGTAGAGTTCATTAGATCTTAAATATTCGAAAGATCTGTGAATGAACTTTTCCCATACCTCCAAATCATTCCTAAGTTGGAGAGATTTTAATTCGTCTAGGAACGGAAATGGAGTATTTCTGGTGAATTTGAAGTTAATTAGGTAGTATTTCGATTGTGGGCTTGTAGTTCTCGATTTAGGTGACGGATGTAATGTGTGAATTTCGATTGTAGCTTTCGATTTTTTTGGGTTCGAAATCGAATTAGTTTGAGAAATTTCTGGTGAGTTTGAAGTTAATCGGGAAGAAATTCGATTGTTTTGTTTTTGAGGTTTTGTTTGTTTCCGTGGATTATTTGTTTATTTTCTGCTAAAAGGAACCGAAAGTTGAAGTAAGTTTGGAGACTTGTGAAGTTAAATAGGTTGAATTTCGATTGTAGTTTTCAATTTTTTGGGGTTTGGAATCGAAATTTGAAGTTAGTTTAGGAAATTTCTGGTGAGTTTGAAGTTATTTAGGAAGAATTTTGATTGTCTTGATTTTTGTGGATTTGTTTGTTTCCATGGATTTTTTGTTTGTTTTCTGTTATATGGTATTGAAATTTGGAGTTAGTTCGGAGAATTGCTGGTGAACTTTGAGTTCATCGGCTTGAATTTCGATTGTAACTTTTGAATTTCGAGGGTTTGTTTGTTTTCTGCCAAAAAGAAATCGAAATGTGGAGTTAGTTTGGGGAATCCCTTGTGAATCTGAAGTTTATTAGGAAGAATTTCGATTTAGAAAGTTGGAGGAAGTAAAAAAAATCAAGTGGTATGCAATGATAGAATCTAGACAATGACGATGCGGATGCTGAGAAGAATGAGGGAAAGGGGAAGGACATGGTGATGTGAAACATGTGGATATGGAAAATTAATCTTAGTAGATTGGCCATTAGGATCAGGAATAGGAAGAGCATTAAGGTAAAGGGAGATGGAGAAGAAGAGTGTGAGGGTGCGAGCAGGGGAAAGAATTGTGATTGTAGGCCGACAAAAGTGAAGAGAGGTGGGGGAGATTAAAATAGATTTAGTAGGTAAATAGACAAGTAAGAACATGAATAAAATCAACGTTAGAGGAGGAGAGAAGAGAGGAGAGTGCGAGATCGGAGGAGAGGGTGAAAATGGTGGGAATAGAAGAAGACGAGAGGAGACACTCTCATTAAATTATATGCAAAGAAGTCATATTTAAGTATTAATCTTAAGTAACGAGGAAGAGGAGAATGAGAGAAAGAGGAAGGAGAAGGGAATGTGGTGGAGGTAGTGCAGGAGACAAAGGAAGCGGGAGGGAATGTAGTGGAGATGGTGCAGGGAAAAACTGATTTTAGTAGACGGGTAAAGAGAAACATGTAAAGAAAGAACGTCAGAGGGAGAAGTAGGGGATTCAAAATGGGAGGAATAAAAGGAGTTAAGGAAATGACACCGATATGAAGCATGTGTTTATGGAAGACTAATCATAGTAGATTGACAAGTATGATCTGAAGCAAGTCATATTTAAGGACGAAAACGGGTTAAAGAAGGGGACGAAGAAAGGATAAATAGGAATATTGAGGGAGATAGGGAAAGAAGAAGAGGAGAGGGTGAATGAGCTAAAGAGACAACACATTCATAACAAAAGCAAGTTATATGTGAATGTGGAAGACTAATCTTAGTAACTTGACAAGTAGGATCTGAAGAGAGAGCATTAAGGTAGAAGGGGTGGAGGAGAAAGGGGAGTGCGAGAGAAGGAGTAGAAGAAGGTGAAGAGTGACGCTCATACTGAACTAGATGACAATAACGAATCATATTTAAGAATGAATTTTATATGATGACGAGGAGAAGAAGACAAATGGGAGGGGGAGGAGAAGCATGAGAGAAAGTGGAGGAGGAAAATTGATCTTAGTAGACGTGGAAGGAGAAACATGAAGAGAATGGACATTAAGGGGGAAGAAGGAAAAGGGAAGTGAATGAGGAGACGATGTAAAAGGAGTTAAAAGGACAAGACGCTCTGTGAACTAGACGATAAAAAGAAAGTCATATTTAAGGATGAACTTATGATGAGGAGGGGGGGAGGTGGGAAAAAAGAGAAAGAGGGGAAGGAGAATGGGATATGGAAAAGGTGGGTGGACTGCGATCTAATGAAAACGACACTAAAGTCCGGTAATATAGCTCAAACTAATGGGAGAGTCATAGTGTTTCACATTTTTAATTTAGCATTGAGAATTGTATCGCTCTCCTTGATAACAAAGGAAAAAACGTAAGCTCTTCTACCATTTGTAAATCTACCACTACAACGTTGTCAAAGAAGTGGGTGCAATTATACCCGGAATTTTACAAGGAGCAGGAAGCTCCTATGCATCCTAAGAAATGAAGCATTTTGAAGGTCCCTAGCTTGTTTGTTGTCTCTATTTGTTGTATTAATGTTTGTTTTGTGAAGAGTGTGTTTTATGTTTTTGCTTTCTGATGCATTACTATGTTTTTGCGTTTCATGAAAAAGATATTTGACAAACTCCCCTCTAACACTGAGAAGACTAATGTGTCGGTAGTTTGCAAGAAGTGGGCTCAATTATTTTTGCTGCATTCAGATGCACCTTAGTGGAATGTTGATTACGATAAAAGGCTGCGACCAGTGCATCGTAATGGAATGACTCCATTTATAGGGGCTCTAAAGAAGCTTCACGGAGATGTCGGTGCTATCTGACTGATAACATGCACGTTAGGACACTATTACATAGATTCTAGCTAGCGGCAAACAGTAGCCCGAACCTGGACATTATTGAGTGCACTCCTGAAGAAAATGACGACAAAGTTCCAGATGAAAAAATGTCAACAGTATATATAACAGCCAGAATGTTGCTTGACGGAGATGAAATTGGAATGCTCGAGTAATATTTTCTAATACGAGTATCATTATAACACTTATGTTTTGTGAATGCATGTATGGTAGCTTAGTTTTTAATGACCATATTTTATGACCTGCCTTTCCTCTCATCCTTTTCTTCTGTAGCCAAGGACGGCTTTTTCTCTAACGGGAAAGCTATGCTCTTCTGTGCTTAAATCGACATTCGTTATTGTTCTCTCTTCAGAATTCCGAATTGGAGCAATTAACAAGCTCAACGGTTTCGTTTTAATACGGACGGAGTACTTACCTTCACTTACATTTTAGTATATCTACGAATGTAACATGATAAAAAAACAAAATAAAAATATAAGAATCTCACACACTTCTTGTAAATCAAAAAATACAAAGAGGAATATTCCAATATGGTACAAATAATAAAGAACTACGAACATCAAACTCGGAAATACGGAGTAGCAAATTATTGTTCATTTTTCCTATTATTCCTGATTGCTCGTATTATTCCTGATTACTCATATATAATCTGATGATCTAATTTCAAATGTAATTCGAACTCGCCCCATAACACGAAATGACTCGGCTAACCCGAATATGATCCGACTATTATTATACAAAACGGGTCGATATTTGTAATTGTTAAGAATATCAAACTCGAAAATTACTCGAAACCCAAATAACCCGACCCACCTCGCTTACGATATAAACACACGTCAAGGAATATTGACCTAATCGGCCGAACGCGTTGCACCTAAACATTTCACATGCGGGAAAAAAGTACTCCAATCTCGCGATTTTGCTAACTGGGTAACGCCTCGGACACCGCGCGCATCGCGCACGGCTAAGCAACTAGTATTGTAAATAAACAATCAAAATAGACTTTTATATAAGATCCCTATTATAGGATCCATTACATCCATAGCATATCGCGCACAAATATTATTCGGTTCCACGAATTAATATATTGATATAATTTATTATCTTTAGTACTAGGGGTGAGCAAAACCGGGTACCCGAACCAGTTTTTAAAACCGGTTCGGCTACCCTTTTTTTTTATAATCTTATTTTTCCGAACCAAAACTGACCCGGTTTAAACCAAGTACCCGATTTTTTCCATATTGTGAATCGAAACCGAACCGTTTTAAACATGAACTAATTTTTATAACTCGGTTTTTGAAATATTCGGGTTTCCTTGTTATAAACAGGTTTTTTGAATCGGTTTCCAAACCGGTTTTGTGACCCGCTTTTGCTAATCCCTATTTTATAATAACAAGGTTTTTTTAAGCCTTCACATTCAATTTCATCAAAAAGAACTTAGGTGTCACTCCCACAATTATTCCAGGATTATTTAATTCATCAATCTATTAACTACCCAAGTTAAATTATTTTTAACCTTAGTCAAAAGTTTAAATATTTTGCTCTCATTATTTTATTTTATTGTGACTACTTCCTTTATTATTACGCTTACCACTAAATATCCTGTAATTAAATTAGTCAAAACTATAATTAGTTTAATTTTTTTTTCATTAATTAAGTTTAGTAATAAAAAAATTCATCCTATTCATACAATATTTTTTAAGGCATCACAATTTTAAACAATGAATCGTTGTTAAACTAAATATAAGTCAAAATTTAAAATAAACTTTACTCCAAACTAAATAAATACTTCTTCTGTCTCAGTCATTTATTATCCTTTTATATTATTTGTGAAAAATATTTTAATCAAATGACAACAAATGAAAGAGACAGAAAGTGTAGGTTCATAGTTAAAAATAATGTAGCACAATTCTAATACATTAAAAATTACAAAGGCACATTTAAATATGACAATAAAATGTACATTTTAATATAAATTAATTTTTTCAGATCTGAAAAGAAATCAATCATCATCGAGAATTTAAAATTGTTAAATTATAACTCGGCAACAATTGTGAATACCAATCTGCATTGAAAAAATTTCATATTAATAATTAAACTATACTTAATATTAAATCTATTCTAAATCAAGATATAATATATATATATATATATATATATATATATATATAAAAATATTATTAAATCTTAACCAATACTGTTAAGATATCGGCTCTTAAAAAGTATTATCGGTTGTTATTATCAAGAACATATAGATATTAAATATAGTAGCAAGTCTTGTAATTGATACGGAGTAACTGACCCACTATGTTACCCACTAAATTTAAAGAACTACGTTAAGTTAATCAATTACCCATGATATCTCACTATGTTACCCACTAAATTTAAATTACTACTGCAAGTTAATCAACTACTCATGATCTCTACTATGTTACCCACTAAATTTCACCAACTTGCAACTTTCACCACATTATAAAAACCTCATTTATTAGAAGAAGTTTCCATTCATAAACCATTACTCATATCAAAATATTACAAGAAACAAAAATATACCAATTAGTACGTAAACCAGATAGAGGAGTATTTTGCGTCCATTTGAAAGAAAGAATTGTTCGAAAATGAAAAAAAAAGAAAACTTAAGCAACAAGGAAGTAGAATACTACATATCCCTAGAGATATTGTTGTTGATGAAGAGGTAATTACATTAATTAATTAACGACAAAAACTTTTTTAAGTACATGTTATTCATTTTACTATATATCATAATCATAGATTAAAGTTCTTATTTGCGGGGATGACGGGGTGTATCGAACATGACGACAAACGTAGTGTACAGGAAAATATTTCAAAAATTATGATGTATTAGATCTTTTTGACTTAAACATGTATGTTTGCTATTTCGTTAACAATTATTTCGACGATAATCAACAAGTCATGTTTTTATTTGTTTGTATGAGCGTTTAATTATTGGAAATACACAACCACGAGGATATCTACAACATAAATCGCAAAACATTTTTTAACGGTCGTCCGTGCATGCTATGCACGGGATACTCAAAAAATGGGAGGAATTTTCATATCGAAACTTTTTTTTCCATCTAAAAGTGTAAACCGGTTCAAACTGGGTACCCGGTTTGAAAAATTGTTAACCGAACCCGAACTGGTTTTGCACAAAAAAAAACCGGTTCGGGTACCCAAACCTGTTTCGAAAAACAAAAACCCAGATTTTTTGGGTTTTTTAAACCGAGTCCTGTTTCGGAGTTTTAAAAACAGTTCGATTTTTTTTTGCTCACCCCTATTCTAATGATATCTGAATATGGATGTATTTGGTACAAATCTTTTCATATAGGTCAACTATTATCATTAAGATATCCATGTCACTTCAAGGACATTCAATTTCATTACTCTTTATGAATATCAAGTGCAACTTAACTGTGGGATTATCCTTCCTTGAGTTGGAGTAGTGAGGACATTCTGGGTTTCTCCAATTTTACTTGAGCTTTGGTGGAGTCTCCCTGGTTTCAGCTGCATTTTGTTTTTTCTTCGTAGTAAAAACTATAGGACGTACGATCACTGGAGGGGATCAAAATGTCAATTCAGTCTAAGCTTGCTGGCCATGAAAAGTGAAAACTAAGCTTTGTGATACACCAAGGAATGGATGATATATAAGAAAAGCATCAAGATTACTTCATGTAAAAGTTTCTGTACATTGTGTTTTGATACTAAAAACGAGTACTCCCTCCGTACCACTAAGATCTTCCCACTTATTAATTTATGAGGGATATAATAATGAAGTTGGAAGATCTTAGTGGTACGGAGGGAGTAATACCTAAGGATATCTTCCACAATGTCTAAAATGGTTTACACAGTAGGATGATAAAACAATAAAATGCATTTCCCGGCGTGGGTATTTACATGTGAAAATAGCTAAAACCTAAGCTTGCAGCCCACCAATCAAGCCAGTTGGCAACGCCTAGCTCTGTATTCGGTATGGGAGCTAAAATGGAAGTCGCAGGAGCACGGGTTGGCAGAGGATGCGTTTTACAAATTGGGCCCCGTTTGATACTTTAATTTACACTTCATGACACCCGATATTTTGGTCTTATGTACCTGCAATAGGAAACAAAAATGCATGTACTGAGAAAATGCTACTACTATGTCCAGATAATTGTGGACAAAGAATGGTAGAGTAAAATGCAATACATTAATTCAGAATAGGGTTTCTCCGTTACCACACTAAAATAGGAGTATACTCCATAAAAGAGAAAAACACACAAATAGGGTATTATTTTGGTAGGGAATAAGAGTGAAATCCTTAAGCAACACTTACCAATCCGATAGGCATCACAAAAGTATGAGATGGTTATAAACAGCATTTATTTGATTTTTGAACCTTCAGCCACATATTTCATCCTTTTAACTTGACTCAAAACTCATACTCCGTATCTGAGACCTCTGTGCTAGATTCACAGTGACACACAGAACGTGAATCTGAGCATCACACAGCATGGTAGAGTCATGCCTTTGAGGTCTGCCTACTAATTCCCCAAGCACAGGCCACCACATTGGAATAAAATCTTACTCCATATCAAATTAATCACACATTATAGAAGTACCACAACTTAGGTATCAAAAAACTTACAGGAGTTTAAGCTGACAGTTACTTTTTGGTGGCATCAGTAAACATGGCTCTAGTCCAGTGCTCAATGTCTTCAACTTCAGATGGCGGTGGAGGGAAATGTGGATGTTCTATAAAGTCCCATCCATCATTTTCATTCTTTCCAGCATGAGCACTGTCAACTGCATATATACAGCTAGGAGAACTTGGACGACTTATATCGTACATATTTCTCTGCTTCATGGAAACAATGATTGACGAAAAAGGATTATCAGCACCAATTTTAAAAATGATCTAGATAAAGTTCATACAAAAGTAATAGAAACCACAGAATTAGAAAAAATAATTTGATTTCAGAGCAGAACTATAAGTCTAAATTCATGTACACAATTCAAGTTAACGGCTATAGAATGCTTGAGCATTTACTGAGAAGTGAGAAGGAGAAATTTGCTAATCTACGCCGTTACACTAGAACTGCACAGCAGATACGTCATGTATGAATATGTGAGGGTGCTATGGTCTACAAGTCACGGCCCCGTGGCTGATAGGTGACAAGAAGGAGCTAAAGTCTAGGGATAGCTGGATAGTCATGTGGATATGAGAATGGGGAGAACTGATCCGATGAACGTCATGGCAGGGTAAAGGGCCAATGCTGCTGCAATTAAGTTTTACACCAGGAAAGTGTCGGGAAAATAGTAGTTAGAGACTAGGCGAGGGTGGGTACTAGGATTTACGAAACACTTACGGAGTACAATTTAGAGACATAGATGGGAGGAGACGATTTTCTAAAGATTCGTAAAGTTGTAATAGAATTCGCAAATTGACTCTTACATTGCAAATGCATATAGGCAATTTTCCATTGATTCATAATAAATGTTGCTTTGACAATCACATAGACTAATTGCTACAAACATCCGTATTTTTTTCTTATCATTCTTTAATATTTGTGAGGAATATTTTATTGAAATGGAAAGAAAAAAACGAAGGTAGTATGTATAATTTAGCAAGCCATTTTACTAAATTACAATATATTTGAAACCAAAAAAATACCAAGGCTTTTGTTTTAATTGTAATGAAACAAGTCTATTTACAACAACATCAAAGCCTTAGTCCCAAAATAATTTGGTGTTAGCTAATACTCATATAAAAAGGCATAATAGTTTTAAGTAGTAATAGTAATAAGTAGAATAATAATAAAATAAAAAAATAAAAAAAGGAAAATTTAACGGGAATAATCCAAACTATGATGGTCCTTCTTATATTACTCCCAAGTATTGTTTAACTCAAAAAACTCCCATCTATTGTTCATTTAACTTTTATTGTCCTCCCTCCATGGCTAACCTGTTGTAGCAGATAAACCAACCTTCACTCTCTTATTCCATCTTTCTTTCTTCCTTCTTCTTTGTAAATTGCTCCTTCATCTTCTTCCATCTCTTTTTTCTCCTCTTCCATAAATGTACATATCCTATTAAATTACTGATGAAGTATGAACCCTTGAAAGCTACTAAAAAAGGATTCTGAGATGAATCCAGTAAAGGTATTCAATGATAAATCAAGGTAAATCAAGTTTCTGCACTTATATATGAACCCTGGAAACTCTCCTACTAAATTGTTATACCCAAAACTCAAGTGGGTCAACAAAGGCATTTCATCAAACAATGACCAATCAGGGGATTCAAAATAATTAGATCCTATATCCAAAACCCTTAATCTACCAAACTTGCTGATTTCAACAGGATTAACATCAACCATTTTAGACAGATTGAGATTAACAAGCTGTGACAGCTGCCCAATTTCAAAAGGAATGAAGCTGTCGAAAGTGTTAGAGCTAAGATCTAAGTTAGTAAAGCTTAGAGAGAATACCAATGCTAGAAGATAATTTCCCCTTCCGGCCTTCATCGTAGATAGCAATTTATGGAAGATAATAGGATATGTACATTTATGGAAGAAGAGAAAAAATGGAAATGGAAGAAGATGAAGGAGCAATTTACAAAGAAGAAGGAAGAAAGTTAATGGAATAAGAGAGTGAAGGTTGGTTTAAGGTTGGTTTACCTGCTACAGCAGGTTAACATTGGAGGGAGGACAGTAAAAGTTAAATAAAGGAATAGATGGGAGTTTTTTGAGTTACTCAATACTTGGGAGTAATATAAGAAGGACCATCATAGTTCGGATTATTCTCGTTCAATTTTCCTAAAAAAATGCACATAGTTTCAAGGTCAAAATAAAGTTTAAAACTTAAAAGCGGTAGTAATAAAGTCTATCTAAAGACTATAAATAAAATTCACATGACCGTAAAAAAAATCAGTCTGCAACGATAAAAAAAATTGTAGATACAATCGTGCAGAGCTTAATACCCTTGGAATTAAGTGAAAATAAGACTAGTCATAGCTGAGATATTTACTGTTAAAGGTTGTCCATGTGAGCTATCCAGCATCGTACTTGAAGCAATCATAGAATTCGTGTTCCACTCAGATTTATTCAGCTGCTGAACTTGCTTACAAGATCTTGAAAACAATGACAGCAGAGAAGATAATGTAAGAGAATCAAACAAAGAAAATCCTTTTTTGACTAATAATAAAGGATACAATTAGAGGTTGTCAATGAGAATCCAAAATGATCCAAAATATAAGAAAAAAACATCACTCAACACACAAAATAAAAACTAAATTAATTGAAATTGAAATTCATAAATTAAAAAGAAAAAGAAATCTATAATTGTCCGTTTGGGAACAAAGATTTCATTTTGAAATTTGGATTTGATCTAAATACTTTGTTTG
Source organism: Agrostemma githago (assembly GCA_958450325.1). Lineage (NCBI taxonomy): Eukaryota > Viridiplantae > Streptophyta > Magnoliopsida > Caryophyllales > Caryophyllaceae > Agrostemma > Agrostemma githago. The sequence goes on along the minus strand of OY288241.1, from coordinate 17,858,878 downwards.
GGAGATGAGGTGAATTTGAATTTTGGAATTTTGTCAAATCCAACTAAATCTCAACCCTTAGTTAAAGACCTCATTTCCAAATGACACTCTAACCCATGTCATTGTAAAATCCATAATTTCACTTTCTAATTTGACAATGATGATTTAAAATGAAATATGAGTTCCCAAACGCTACCTAGCTTCAAACTTTCCAGCAACCAGAAACTTCAATAGTTTTACGAGTTAGAAAGTGGAAAATTTTGATGTACAGGGATATATTTGTAGAATAGAAAGTTAAATATGTTGCTCGTCTCCCTAAGTATGTAGAAAATTAGTCTAAACTAAGTAATTTCAACAAGGAGGACAAGTTTCAAGTCCAGGCACCACGTGCAAATTAGAGTGTAATTATATAGCTTATAACCGTCCCGTGTGTTAAAAAATTAGGATTTAGGAACTCCCCAAGCAACGGAGTAACTTCTAGTCTTTCCTCATGTAGAGAAGGTTGTTTTTTCGAAAGGAAGAAGGCATATATTAATCTCAAATATGACCAAAATAGAAATAAAGAACATTGAAAAAAAAAAATTGGTAGACCACCTTGAACATGCCATTTTCAAAGAGAAAACTGAGCGGACTTCCTTGGATGAAGAAAGAATTGCCAGCAATTTCGCAAATGCTTCAAAGGTTGAAGAATCAGTTGGAACATCCAGGCATAGAGAATTATAACAGTAAGCTGTTATACATGCAACACTTTTCTTGAGAAGGGCAATCCCTTTTTGCAAATCATTATGTGTCTCCAGCGAATGCGGTGAAGCAGCAGAATAATTAAAACTGATACTTCCAGAAGGATCCAGATAAGGAGTTCTCTCAGGTTCCATTGCTCCAACTTCAAAATTGCCGGAGCTCCTTTCCGTCCATGAATTCTCCCCTCCAGTGGCGCAGTAATTTTGCCGGGGAATAAAGAGAGGATACTCATTGCTGTGGTAAAAAAATATTATGTTCTGATTGTTGGAATAAAACTAAAAGTACCAGTTCCTAATTCCACAAATCTCGTGTATTTGTGTATACTTCAATAATTATGATGCTATACTTCAATAAGAATACCTTGGAGAGGAAGGACGAGCATTCCAATATGAATCTCGTTGCCATATGCGAGAGCAAGAGCCCTGGAGAGACAAATATTAGGGAGAAATCAATCAGGTAGTGTTTGAGAGCTTGAAATTACTTTCATTTTCAGTAATCGCTATTCAATTATTAACATCCATTTCCAAAATGTTGCTTGGGTACCCTCGGAATAGGAATTGTATTCGGCGGGGATGGAGTCGGGTGAAGGTCACCAAAAAAAAGTTAAAGAAAAAAATCATCAGAAAAATTTAAAGGAAATTTTTTCAAAATTTCGACGGAATTGGGCAAAAAAACAACTATGATGGATAGTGACGGAATATAAATGACTATCATGTAGGAATTTGAGGAAGTCAAATTGAACTAGGTTGTAATTGGTAAGGAATTGAACTCAATTCTAATCCCAAATTCTGGAGGTTCCCAAACGCTTGAAATGTCTCAATTCTGTAATTTTGTTCCAATTTCAGTTCCCAAACATATCAGTAATGAAATTAATGGCTGAAACCATACTACCATACTCACAATGAGTTAGATTTTATCACCACAATAGTAAACAAATTTTCAGGTACCATGAGGAAAAGTATGGACCAACATCTTACCGCGTAACCAGAGTTGTGAAGTGCAGGCAGACCTAGACTGTGAACGATGATATTAAGCAATTGCACCATGTACCTGATAAGACATATATTTAGATTAGGGTAGTGTTTTTTCCTAACGAGACTTTACTCAATCCTAACGTGACATGACAAATTTGCCCTTGTCATTTCTCAAACATTTTCAATCAATAGACCTAGTTTTCTCTCTAAAAAAACCCCAAAGTCGCCACCATTACCAGATTTTCAACCACCATCGATGACCACCCGTCGTCGACATTGCTTTTGCCACCTTTGTAATTACTCCGTACATCCCAATTCCCACACCTAAAATCTAGATTGCCTCTTTTTTTTTTTACATTGCCAATTTCAATAAACTAATTCTTCTTGAGATTCCCAGAATCCCAGATACATCTATACCTTCTATAATCATCAATTTTCATTATTTTTATCAGAAAATTGTATGCACCAGTATATATTCTACTAGACTGAAATCCTTGATTGTCAAAGTTTACAACTTTTTTTCTATTATATGAATGACAATTATTTGATTAATTTCTGGGTTTTTTCGTATAATCGTGGAATTGAGTAATTATTACTTGTACACTAAATTCCCTTTCTTTGAGTATTATATGAATGATAATTTAGGAGATTTATAAATTGTGAAAATTGTTATAAATTTATGACACAACTTAATTGTTGAATTTGTTTCACTGAGATTAATTTTTGAATTTAAAAATTCCTTCTTGTGATAGTGTGTTTTGTTTTAATAAAAAATCCCTTTTATTATGTAATATAGTATATTAGTACGATAAAAAAATAATTAAGAGTAATCGATACTACATCATCGCTACGTCATCGATAATTGAATAAGAACGCATAAGTCATAATCATATTTGGAAGTGTTTGATTGATTATGTAAATTGGTAAAAAGAAAAGGAGAGATTGGATTTTTGGTAAAAAGGCCAAGGTTTATAAAGGGTAGAATTGGAAAATTTTAGAAAAATTCGTTAGGATTGAGTAAACATTTGTTAGAAAAAAAAAGTAATTCCGTTAGATTATTAACGGGATTTGCTAAGATAGGTAAACAACGGTAAGACATGAAACATATTATTATCACAGTCCCACAAATAATATGGAACATTGAATAACTATTCCTGATCATGAAAATAACGACAAACCAAGCTGGCAACCTCCAAAAGTGTGATTGAGGAGGCGCAAATGCACTCGTGCACGTGAACTAAATTAGTGGATTGGTTTCATCATTGAAAATTCGTCTATGTTTTGCTCTAGGTGATGTTTAAGTATTCCAACTAACCAACACATGGAAAACAATATTGTTAGTTCAGGTTGTTGGACTGTATGAGATACCCAACCAATGAACCATAAGACTATTCCTTAGCAATTAGCACAAGCTTTTTTAGATTTTAAAGAACTGACAAAGAAAATATTTGAGCTACCGTCACTTAGTTTAATGTTCACAGGCTACTAGAGAAACGGAAAATGCTATAACTGAAATCTGAAGATTCTACTAAAGTTTAAAGCATGCATGTGACACATTGCATATAATTCATTTCCGTTTTGCATTCAAGGTTTTGGCATTTGCAGGTCTAAAAGGTGTGGGGTTAACAGTATTATGGATGTGTGTGTAGTTCCTTGAAAGTTAAGCAATTCTTTATATACACTATGCTCCATGAAACATGGCATTTTATTTGGAGGAACATTGCAAAAGATACAACACACCTCCTAGTGGCAAGCTTTCATCCAATAGATATGAATTCATTTGTCTTTCATAAGTGCATGCCCACACCAAAATTTCAGTAACACACAATGCAAGTTGAACGTAATTTTCTTTAGTAACCTTCTTTTTGTGCATTTATAAGCTCTGATATATTTAAATTTGTCTTTACCTATAACATCGAGATAAATGGTCTAGGCTTGAGTGGAAAACATCAAAGCCTAAAATATCCAACATATACGAGTACAAAAAGCATAAATGAAATATACCCCAGTGATGCTGCAAGCTCTTTTGCAGGAACAGAATGAGGATTTAAGCCACGTGGCAAGCGAGCATTGCAAATTACATCATATTGGCCGTTGAAGCCATCACTCTTCTCATGTTCAACTTTTACCTAAAGGGATACGAGGAAACATGTACTTTGAGAAAGAGAAAAGAACACATCAGTCAAATGGAACAAATTCTATTATGCGTTCTACAGTCAACATAAGCGCTTGAGCACTGAGAAAGTGTACATCGAATGCATGTACCCTTCTCAAATACTCCCACCTTTTTCTTGAATAACCTTACTTTCCTTATTTGGATTTTTTTATTCTCATTCCTTCTTTGACAGCTCACTATGATCAACTATCACTCTATCCTCCTAGATTTAAGTGGGTGAGACTTGCGGTGGGCATTGGAGATGGATGGAGGTGGGGCAGAGTGAGGGATATAAAAGATAGTAGTGATGGATAGGGTTGTGCTGGTCATTGATATTGGTGATGGAGGTAGAACAGAGGGCACGGTGGTAATGGTCGTTGATATTGGTGGGCGGTACGGTGGAGGCTTGTGTGATGGTTTTGTTGAATGTTGAAGGGAAGTGGGATAGTGCCGGAGTGGTCATGAAGGAGGATGGTGGTGTACCACAGAAATGAGAAGAGTGAGGGTAGAGTCATGGGAGCAAGAAAGAGGGGTTATTATGGTAAATTTTCAACTCTCCTTAAGAATGGGCAATGGGGCCATTGCCTCATGGGGCTTTATTTTCAGCTCACTTCAATTCAGCCCCATCGGGTTCATTTTGTCTCAGCCCCTCAGTTCAGTTGCCACCTCACTTCCCACTTCTTCCCACTTCAGTGAGTTAAGTTCAGCCCACATCAGCCAAAGAGGGAATATATTAAGCAGATAATTAAAACAGTTTGTCTTTCTGCTGCAGATGATTTTTGAGTAAGAAAGGTGACGGGTATCCATAGAACTCTGCCACAAATATCTCGCTTCTGATCTCTAGCTTGCCGCTTGCCAGAGGAGACAATCAAGACTGAGGTTAGCTATAGAGGCAGCAAAAGAACTGGAAGAGAGGAAAGTAGGCATCAAATGGGTGAAACCCAGGCTTAATCAGTAATAATGTTGTCACCTCACCAGACAATGGTAGAAGCACATGGATAAAAATTTAAACAAGTATATATACTCGGTGAACAAATCATGTGACTGAATACAGATTAAAAGTCATATTCATCCAGTTGACTCCGAAGACACAGAGACATACGAAGTATTAGACAAAAACTGAACTAGCACCAGCCAGATTAAATTTATATTAGCTGTTATTGTGAATTTACTGTCTAGATGGAAGTCTAGAATCGAATGTAACTAAATTAGCATGAGTAACAACGCAAACATAAAGACAACATATACATGTAGAATTGCAACATAAGTTATAAAATTCTCAAGAAGCATACCCGACGCTGTGGAAACAATTTGCAGATTTGTTTAACAATAACCGATTGTTTATGTAACCGTTCTGAAGTTATTGCCATCTGCAATTTAAGGCCAAGATAGAGCATCAGGCGCCTCCAAACTTGGAGAATTACAAATGAGACGCAATACAAAATCGTACTCCCTCCGTTCCATTGAGTTGTATACATATTCCATTTTGGTCCGTTTCATTCATTTGTAGACATTTCTACTATTGTCTGCAAATGAGTAACTTTAACCCTAAAAGTCACATGCACAACTCCACCTAAATCCAGGTGCAAAAAGCAAATGTATACAACCCATTGGAATGGAGGGGGTATATTATATCTGCATCTAATACATGGCATGAGAAATTGAATCACAATAGGTCAGATGTGAACACTTACATGTCCAAGACTCTGTGTGTATATCCAATTAGGATAAGACTTCTCCAATTGTTCAACACGATGTTTTGCTAACTGAAGAAAAGAAGCAAAAAAGAATATATTATGCAAAAAAATTCAATACAACTTCACAGCCCTAAGTGGTAATACTCTAATTAATTTGGGGCCCACGCTAATTAGTGTAAGTGTGTAACAGAGATTTAGTAACCAAAGAAATGAAAACTGAGAGAAAAAAAAGGTACTCAGTAGTTGGACGCATATTACCATATTTTTTGAAGAATCAAGCAACTCATATCTGATTTTGAGATCATTAGACATCTTTTCGAATTTAGTCTTGGCTGCCATAGATAAAGTATCACTATTATTTTCTCATGTAATTATGAGTAAGAATACAAGCCAATAAACCATATCAGATGGGTAAAAAAGAAGACGGGACCTACCATGCTGCAGTTGTTCTCTTCTGCTGTGAAGCTTTTCTTTTAGTCCATAGATCTTCTCACTGCGAGAAAGTCTCCAGTGGAGCTGTTTATCTGCTTTTCCCTAATGCATAACAACTAAAATTCATAACTTCCTGAATGTATTCCATCATTTGAGTAAAAGGAAACGCAAAACGTTTATGATTCCATGATACAAGACAAATAATGCAGTAAAACAACTTCAAATTCGGCCATGTTTGGATTTAGGGATTGGAGGGAAAGGGAGGAGAGGGGAGCAGGGATGGAAAATCCCTAGTTTGGTTAACAAATAAGGGTGGAGGGGAAAGGATTTGGAACTTGAAAGGATCCATTTTCCCTACTCCGAGGCAAATCAAAATCTCTCCACCACTAGAAAGATTTGGAGGGGAAATGTATCCAAACAGCAGCATCCAATGTCCCCTCCGTTCCCTCCTCTTTCCTTCCCAACCTTTCCCTACCCTTCTTCCTCATCCTCTCTTTTTCCTTCTTATTTTGGCATCCAAAGAAGCATTTAGGGTGTTTAGATAGAGGGGTTCGGAGAGAAAGAGAGGGGAGGGATTTGGAGGGAAGCAAAATGGGATGGAGAGATTGGGGGGGGGGGTAAGGGAGAAGAGGAGAGGGGAAGGAGGGGAGGGAGAATGGAGATGATATATTTTTCCTTCAAATCTTTCATAAGTTGGAGGAAAAATATTTTACCTTTGAGGAGGGAAATGGTGGGATCCATTTTCCTTTCCCCTCCAAATCCCTCCACCCCATTTTACTAACCAAACAAAAGGACTTAGTTCCCTTCCTTTCCATCCCCTCCAAATCTCTCTACCAAAACACACCTAAGTGTAAAAGCTACACGTTTACAAAGAATTTGCTACCAAATTGAGAAGCAAAGCTTCCTACTTTCTACCCTATTTTCAGATTCCCAATATTTTCAAATTGATAAGGATTGTTCGCCACCTTTCAAATGTAGCGAATTAATTAAAGCAAAAGGGCAGTTTATTTCCTCCTCTCAACCAATTCACGATATATATGTTAGAAAATTTGTTGCAAGCACCCCACTCCATCTGAAAAAATGCCAACTTAACAGGAAGTGACATCTGTATTCCTCACAATTCCATAGCGACTCAAGAAAATCTGCCGTTCCTGCACTCGTGCTCCTTAGATTTCACAACACAAAATACTTTAAACGAACCCTGAACCAGGGAGGTGTGTCTTGAGGAGTAGGGTTTATAAAATGTAGTAAGGTTTACTGATTGTTCTCGAACTTATACTTGAGACACCACTAATTTTAATTGATTGTTCTCGAGTATACTCCGCACCCAAATTATCTAGCAACACCATAGCTCTAAATGCAAAACATATGATGGTAACAACATAAAGAAAAAAATTAATTAATTACAAAGAAAAATCAAACCTTGGCAGCTATTTCCTCCGCAAGCATCGAGTAGAGTTGATCACGACGACTCTTTAACGATTTAAGCAAAGTGTAATAATTATTCAATCTGAAAAATCCCAAAATTTAGAGATATGCATATGCTGAAACAAGCCTAGAATTAGATAGAAATCACACAAATCAAAGGTAAAATGCCTAAAAAATACCTGTAATTAACGCAAACTGTACAAATTGAAGGAATATTCGAACCCTCGCATATCCCACAACAACTTGATTTACGATTCATGGTCAAACTGTTTCGATCAACTTTGCACAATTAATCAAGCAAATACGGAGTAAATTTTAGTTTTTAATAATAATTATATAATCATAATAATACTGGTGCAAATTAAAAGAAGAAAGAGAAAGTGGAAAGGAGAAATCTGACCTCAGCAGTCCTGTAGTCGTCCGATGATCAATGAAGAGAGGTAAAAAAACGGGCTTTGCAATCAGCAAATTGATAGTTGTTGAACTCACAAGTAAACGGAAGATAGAACACTAGTGTTATACCCGTTGGCCGTGACACGTCAGGGGTGGTACATTTTTATTTGTTAGAGAATTGGTTGATAAAAAAAAGTGTATTTTTTTTTTTTGAATCTTCCAACAGGGAATCCCCCTTTCCACTAACCAAATAACTCAACTCATATATTTTCCCGCCTAAAGCTATCCACAACAAAGATTAAAAAAATAGACCAAATGAGCTAGGCGCGAATCGAACCCCTGACCTCATGTGTATCACCCTTCTCCTCTCCAACTACACTCTAACATCTTACTAATTTAAATATAACTACATCATATATAAAGTTATACACCACAAAAAGTATGTAATTAAGGAAATTTGATTGATTACATTGATTACGGAAATTACATGTTTTATATGGAAGATATCACATACAATATTTAATATGGAATGTATGATCAAATTTTTTTAAAAAGGTATAAACATATTGTATTTCGTTTTAACCAAATAGTTGCATTTTTTTTGTTAATAGGAGATTGCACTATCCCGTACAATATTTTACATAAAATATAAAATAGTTATGATTATTATTGTATATCTTTCTGATCATATTCAAAAATCATATTCTTAACATCGATATAAAATTTAGTAACTATATAAAAATGGAATATATATTCCGATTGCTCTTACAAAGCCTGATACATAGTAAAAACTCACCGAAAGTTCTCTATATACTACTCTAAGACAATAACATTTACTAACATTTTTCTCAAAAATACACTAATTTAAATTGAGAAGCAAAAGAACATTTCACTAATAAATTCGCAAACTATTCATTTTCATTAATGTTATAGAAATTGACAAAAAAAAACTTCTTTTTATGAAAATAATTAGATAAATTTTATGAAATGATGTCATTAACCTTGAGAAAAAAAATCAGTTATCTAAAAAATTTATTTTTGAAATAAGCTATTTACTTTAACTTTTACAAAGATATACTCTCCCCGTCCCAATGAATTCTTTGTCTATTCCATATTGGGGCGTCTCAATGAATTCTTTGTCTTTCTATTTTAGGAATGTTTTTTTTTGTGTGTGTGTGTATATATATATGTATATATATATATAGGAATTGCATCTCGTGAGTCTCTCTATCTTAAATGAGTCCGTCCCGCGAATCACAGCCACATGATCAAATCACATGAATGGCTGAGATTCAGCGTCATCTTCATCGTATATAATCTTACTGTTACAGTAACAGAACACTATTACAGTAACACAACTATCTTACTGTGACACTATCACAGTAATAAGGAATTACAGTAATAATGTCACAGTAATAATGTTACAGTAACAGAACACTATTACAGTAACACAACTATCTTACTGTGACACTATCACAGTAATAAGAAATTACAGTAATAATGTCACAGTAATAATGTCACAGTAGCAGTGTCACAGTAACAATGTCACAGTTATATGAAATCAAAGAATGTCACAATAATATGGAATTACAGTAGCAGTGTCACAGTAATAATGTCACAGTAGCAGTGTCACAGTAATATGAAATCAATGAATGTCACATCAATAAGGAATTACAGTAGCAGTGTCACAGTAACAGTAGCAGTGTTACAGTAACAGAAATATCACAGTAACAGTAGCAGTGTCACAGTAATAATGTCACAGTAATATGAAATCAAAGAATGTCACAGTAATAAGGAATTACAGTAGCAGTGTCACAGTAATAATGTCACAGTAGCAGTGTCACAGTAATAATGTCACAGTAATATGAAATCAAAGAATGTCACAGTAATAATGTCACAGTAATAATGTCACAGTAGCAGTGTCACAGTAATAATGTCACAGTACCAGTGTCACAGTAATATGAAATCAATGAATGTCACATCAATAAGGAATTACAGTAGCAGTGTCACAGTAATAATGTCACAGTAGCAGTGTCACAGTAATAATGTCACAGTAGCAGTGTCACAGTAATAATGTCACAGTAATATGAAATCAAAGAGTTATGATGTTTGTGTATGCAAAGGCCTTGTTACTCTTCCTTAATGACGTGGTCCAATCTCAGCCATTCAATCTTGTTTGATTGTGTGGTCCAGATTGAAAGGACGGACTCATCTAAGGAGGGAGACTCACCGGATCCTCACTCTATATATATATATATATATATATATATGTATGTATGTATGTATATGTAATTTGACCTCCTCATGAATTTGGTTTCACATCTCACTTCATCATTGGACCTGTTCCCCTTTGTGCCAAAAGCAAAGGCAAACAATTTATCGGCACAGAAGGAGTATATACTCACTCGATACCACTAAGATCTTCTCATTTATTCAAATGTGAGGGTTATAATTATCATATAGAATGATTATTTTGGTAGGAGAGACTACAAAATATGGAATATACTATTAAAATCCATATAAAAAAGTTTCACAAATTACATAATATAAGTCTTACAACAGCGACAGTCCATTTTTAATTTATTTTTTAATTTTCTAATGAAAAACTGAATAGCATTTTTACACAAAGAGAACGTATCACGACGTGCTAACCATTAAAAAAAGTACATGATTATACAATTTTTGATAAATATTTATATATTTTATGGTACGTTAAAGAGACAAGTGGGTATCTCGAGATGTGAGATGATATAAACCGAGTATATAAAAAGTATAAACAATATTTTCGTTAATTACACGTTATTTAATACTCCGTACATTTCAAGACATTACTCAAATATTTTGATTAGTTTTGCGATTTAAAAAATATTTTTCTATTGCTAAATTATACAGTCGATAAATAGTAAAAATAAAATAATAAATTTTTTATTTTAAATCTTAAAAGAAATATTCTATAAGATAAAAATATTACAAATACCGTGCATTGCACGGGGTCTATACTAGTTACTTTATTAATTTTAAAAGAAATATTTTGATGTATTGGACTTTCCCGAGAAACCCCCTTATTTCTTTTTTGGTTTTGGGTGGCTGCATCTCGGTGATGGCTTTGATTTTAGCTGGGTCGACCTCGATTCCGCGTTGGCTAACGATATGACCCAGTAATTTGCCTTATGTTACCCCGAAACTGCATTTTTGATGATTTAGCCTCATGTTATACTTGCGTAGTCGGGTAAAGAATTTTCTTAGGGCTGCAATGTGCCCACTTCGATCTTTGGATTTGACGATCATGTCGTCGAAATAAACCTCCACTTCTTTATGCATCATATCGTGTAATAAAGTAGTGGCTGTCTGTTGATAAGTGGCTCCGGCGTTGATAAGCCCAAACGGCATAATGGTGTAACAGTAGGTACCCCAAGGTGTAATGAAGGTGGTCTTACTCATATCCTCTTCTGCCATTTTGATTTGATTGTATCCAGCATACCCGTCCATGAATGATAGAAGGGCATGGTCGGCCTTGTTATCCACCAGTATGTCGATGTGTGGTAACGGAAAATCGTCTTTTGGACTGGCCTTGTTAAGGTCTCGGAAATCCACGCATACCCGCACCTTGCCGTCCTTCTTGGTTACTGGCACGATGTTCGCGACCCAGTCTGGATATTCCGACACTTGTATAAAGCCCGCTTTGAATTGCTTGTCGACTTCTTCTTTGACTTTGAGGGACCATTCGGGCCTCATTCTTCTGAGTTTCTGTTTTACCGGTTTGCACCCATCTTTGATGGGTATTCGGTGTTCATCTATTTCCCGATCTATTCCCGGCATGTCCTTGTAGGACCATGCGAAAACATCTTTGAACTCTTGGAGGAGGTCTGTGAATTGTTTTCTCTCCTCTAGATCTAAGGATAGGCCCAACTTAAGCATCTGGGGCTCTAAAGTGGTTCCCACATTGTTGGACTCGGTTTCTTTGATTACCGGATCTCGGGACTCCCTTTGTTCGAGCTGCTCGATCGGATGCGGACGTAGAGGTACCTGTTCGTCGGGTTTCTCAATGTCATTGCATATAAAATCTTTGAAATTGAGAAAATTTTGGAAATAAGACAAGTCGTAAGCAGAACGGTTTTTGTTATTATTATTATTTTTTTTTTTTTGGTAAAAGGTAAGTATATATATTTATGTGTGGGAATTTACAACTCGACTACATCAGCGTATGTAGCCAACGGGCATCTTTTGCAAGAATCGGAAATTTGATCTTACAGCTTATTCTATTTTGAACATCTAATTTAATCCTTTGAAAAACACAATTAGGTTGCTGCATTGTTCCATCAATTCTGCTACCATTCCTTTGCCTCCAAATATGGTAGATCGTTGCGTTAATCATAACCCGAAGGATGTTGCACTGAAATTTTGATCCTCGCAACTTACACGCCCAAACGAAGCCTCCTCTCCTCGGGAATCGTTTACACGCCCAATTGCCCAATAAATCCATCACCCGAGAGCTCCACGAACAATCGAAAAACAAATGTTCTAAGCTCTCCTCTTCTTCCTCGCACAAATAACAACGATCAGAGTCGGCTACCCCAATCTTAAAGAGTTTCTGTCTCGTGTTTAAGGCACCCCTAAACACCAGCCAAGCAATAAAGCTATGTTTCGGGATACTCCAAGCACTCCAGACGAGACGGGCCCACTGAACCTTTGGTCTCGGAGGCCGAATTTCCTGATAGGCTCTCGCAATAGAATAATGGGCGCACGACCCATGCCACACTCCATTAGCAAACATGCTCTTGATCTTCTCCTTAGCCTGACAAATTTTCCTCCACGCCCAAGTAGCATCAGTGTTAGGCTGATAATCACTCCAGCTGACTCCCTTCAGATAGTTACTATTAACCCACCGTACCCAAAGACGTTCTGGTTGGTCAAATACCCACGAAGCGAGCTTCGCTACCGCTACCTCATTCCAAATATATAAATCACGGATTCCAAGCCCGCCCTCATCCTTAGAGCAACAGATTTTCTCCCAACTTACTAAAGCTCGCTTCGTCCCTTCCACTCCGCCATCCCACAAGAAATTGCGACACAGGGAGTTAATACGGGTCATAATATATTATGGTATAATGAACACCATTGCCCAATAATTATGCAGCTGAGATAAAACAGCCTGCACCAAGGTCAGCCTGCCAGCATATGAAAGCTTACGAGCACCAATACTCGAAATTCTCGCAATAATACGGGCTAGCAATTTTTCACAATCAATCTTACCTAATATGGTACATTGAACAGGTAACCCAAGATACCGAAAAGGTAACGTACCTTCCACACAGCCAGAAAACTGCAAAATAGCTGCTTTCCTATCAGGATCCACTCCTGCAAAATAGCTAACAAGGTCAGCCTAGCTGTTTTTGTTATTATTATTAATGGTAAATTTTGAGAAAAGCTCGAATAGAGCGGCCATCTGCTCGTTGGTCAGTGGCGGGATAGGGAGAGGTCTTGGGACAGGCCCCGAGACCTCAGTGGAAGTGGCTATGGGAAAAGGGGTTACAGACTCGACTCTAGCACCAGACCCTCTAGATCGAACTCAGACTCCGACTCTGACTCGGTATCCGACATGTCTCCCTCGCCGGTGGTCAGCTTGTAGGTCCGTCCTTGGCTGTTGGTCCACTTGATGGTCTTCCTCCAGGCCCTTTTCTCGGTGTCTGCACCCACTTCGGAGATGAGCTTTGTTGGGTCAAACCGATTGCTGTGAAGGATCATGTTGACCAAGTCATCTTTTGGAGCAGGGACGATCTTGTCTTCTCCAAATAGGAGCCCCAGCACGGGCTCGGAGTTATTTTCCCCTTTCTTGGACTTGGTTTGAACAAGGGTAAATATATCACCGGGGATGAAATTGCATTCCCGAACCATTTTGGTCTCGGGATATGTGATGGTGGGTTGGTAGAGGCGCACTTGAATAGCTCCGAAAACTGGAGTGACGAAGTAGTCAGCTAACTTCGGGCTATAAGGGCCTATGTAAGTACCCTTGAGGATGTTGGTGGCCTTGTGGATACCGGCCCGGCCCACATTTTCCTGGGTTACGGCATACCCCAGCCCGAACTGTGATTCACCGTCGTTTAGGACCTCGATAATCTTCCCAGCTGGAAGATTTGGACTCGAGGTAGCTCCCGGTAGATAGCCCAAGTTTTGTAGCATCGTGTGGATGCTAGTTCTGAAGTATGGCCCGAAGAGATATTCTTCTTCAATCATGCCCACGAAATCGAATCCTCGTGGGTCGGCCCGACCCGTAGCATTGCAACTTTCTACAGTAATGGGGGTTGCTTCTAGAGTGATGATGTCGTCCCGAAGTGGCATCTTAACTTTCCGGTGGAGAGTAGAGGATACGGCCTTGAGCGAATGGATCCAAGGCCTTCCTAGTAGTAAGTTAAAGGATGAGGTGACGTCGATCACCTGAAACTCCAGTTCTTTTTCGATTGGGCCCGTTATTATTGTCAGCTTAACGGCCCCGACCACCGGTTTTGGGCTTCCGTCGAAAGCCTGAATAGTTTGTGCTGTCGGGAGATAGTCGGCATCTGTGATGCCGAGGGCCTTACCGGTCCTTAGAGGTAGGACATTTACAGCGGACCCATCGTTGATAAGGGTCATCGGGAGGTACTTCCCTCGGCAAATGACCGTGATGTAAAGGGCCAGATTATGATTGGGCCCGAACGCCGGTAGATCAGACTCGGAGAAGGTGATGAGTGGGCTTTCTTCCTTGGACTTGCCTTTGAGATAAGGCATAATAGTGGCTACCATTTCAGAGGGGGTAACCTGTGAGTCGACCTTGATTTCATCGAGAGCCTTAGTCAATGCTTCTCGATGTGCCTGCGAGTTAACCAGAAGTTGCCATATGGTTAGATCAGCTCGAACCCTCTTCATTTGTTGGACCAAGGCCGTGTCGTTGCTTGGTTCTTTGAGGGTAGGATCCGTCCTGGTTGGTTCAGTGACGGTTGTTGGAGTAGAGCGCCCAGCGGCGGCGAGGTGGTTAGTGGCTAAGGCTTTGGACTTAGCCTTTCGGACCTCTTCAAGGGTGATGGGAACAGCTTCCCCTTTGGCTAGGTAAACATCATCCTCGTCATCGAACCATATCCCATTGATTTGTGGGACATGTGGGGAGATAAGGTGTGAGCAGTCGATTACCTCACCGGTGAATATTGCATGGGCACTGAACGTGTTTTCTTTGTTGCTCGGCTTGTCTCCGGGCAACGGGATCTTCCCGCTCTCGATCAGGTCCCGGATTAGATGCTTCAGTCTCCAGCATTTTTCAGTATCATGCCCATTACCCCGATGATACTGGCAGTAGGCTTGGGCGTTATAGCTTTTGGGCCTCTTCTCTACTGAAACTTCTGGAGTTGGGCCTATCGGTTGGATCAGGCCCTTTGAGGATAGCCTCTGTAAGGCATAAGTATAGGTAGTCCCTATATCTGTGAATACCCGATTTGGTGTATTCTTTTTGGATGAGGTGTCAAGCAGATTTACCTCGTCGAAGATGCTGCGAGTTGCAGCTGCATGTGTGGGCTTGCTCGCAGATGAGCTTGCCCCTTGATAGCCTTTGGTAGAGGCCTTAATCAGGCTCTCTAACCGTAAGTCATCCTCGATCCTGGTACCCATTTCAGTTAGGGTATCAAAATTAGGGATAACAGCATACCGGAGATGGACCCGGTAGGAAGGGAGGAGGTTCTTGACAAAAGCCTCCACTAGTACTTTCTCGCTGGGCTTATCGACCAGCTTAACGCTCTCGGCCCTGCTATCTCTGCAGATATTTGGTGAACCCTTCTTTGGGTTCTTGGGCCATCACTTCCAGAGTACGCATTGTAGTCTGGATCTCGGTATTATCAGCATAATTCTGAGCAAATTCAGTTGTCACATCATCCCAAGTTTTATATTTCTTGGAATCGAGCCTGTAGTGCCAGGCCTTGGGATGCTTCTCCAGGGAGGAAGGGAATAAGTGAGTAAACATGGTGGAGTTCACCCCTTTTAGTGCCATAAAATCTTTGAAAGCCCGGATGTGGTGGACCGGGTCTTCGGTACCCTCAAACATTGGAATTGCCGTAAGGTTGAGGTTAGCGGGTAGCTCGTCATTCAAAGGCGAATAGAAACGAGCAATTTCAGTGTGGATCGAGTTGTTCGTTGACAGGTGAACTTGTTCCTCGAGCCTGCGAACAGCGCTGACTAGTTCAGCTATGGGTCCAGTGGGCTCAGATCCAAGAGGAGGAGTTCCCTTCTCCATTGCGCCCACACGAGTGGCGAGCGCCGTCTTATCAGCCTGGATGGCAGTCAGTTGGGCTTCGATCTTGTCTAGGGCATCCTTCAATGCGTCCATTTTGCGTTGATATCTGGTTTCGGGTGGCCTGTCTGTAAGAACACCGCGTAATCAGAAACTAGCCCGAATCTCGGAATAGAAAGTACATCCCGAACAAGACTGAAAAGGGAAATGACTCGGAAAAGACACCTAGACGGGTAACTTGTGAAAAGTGGGCCTTCTTTAGGACTCGGCGGGTGGGCCTAGTCCTGTTCGAAAGAAGGTCCACGTGAGACATCCCCAGACTTTGGACCCGATTGTGTAGACGGGCCCTCCTTTGTAGGAGTATGTCCTACGTAGGTGGGCCTTGCCTTAGTCTAATATGGCGGACTGGGATAGGGAAGAAACCTGCGATGTACGATCGACGGAGTTTCGACGCTAAAGACCTCGACGACTTATGACACGACCCGACACTGCTAAATACGGGAAGTCGTAAGAAGAGAAAGGTTTTGAAAATGGATTGTTTTTGAAAAAATCCGAGCGAGCTCGAGGAAAGGCCCGATTTTCGAGAAAATCGAAATGTGTACCGGGCCTTGGTTTTGAAAGTTCGAAAATATTTTCGAGTTTTGAATTGGGCAGCATACCGGCTAGAAAATAGGCTATTTTGAATAAAATCATAAGTCCTAAATTCGGTATACGTCCCAGGTTTTGAAATTGATTATCTTGAAAAAGATGTATTTTTGAAAAGTTGACGGTTTTTGAAAACGACACGGAAACCAAATAGCACGTAGCCACACAATCATTATAACGACGCCATGTATGCTCTACACTAAGTCTCGGTCGGTCTAAGAAGGGTCTATACCAGTGCACATAGTCTAGACGGTTATCGGGACAGACTTTCTAAGTCGAGTTGAGCTTAGAACATGCCGCGAAACCCACTCGAATCGACTATGGACACCTTTGACATATCCATATTGGAGTACATCACGGTATAGTGGGACGTCGGTCGCGAGTACCGGCCCGAGAAAATATGGGGTTATGCATGAACCGTAGAACTAAAACGCGTATTGTACTAGTCAAACGATTTCTATTCGAGTCTCACGCTGAGGATGCCGATGGTAAGTCACGCATCAGTTAATCCCCAGTGGAGTCGCCAAATTGTGGACATGACATAGGTCCACCCCGACGCGGCCACGCGCGGGTTTGGGGGGGGCGAATGAATCTCCATATGAGAATGGATCGAATCGAAATTTAAATCTATCTGGAGTCGCCACCGAACTTTGTGAGAGTTCGGGCCCGTTCGAACCCACTCTATGTCGTAGTGGGCCGTGTACAAAATACGGCCCATTTCCGATGTCAGAGTTTATTGAGCTCGTCCCTTTGCATTGCGATACCGATACCGTCACTACCGGTTATCGTGTATGGAATGACTCTCGTGCGCCAACGGTTTTGGGCATCCGGAAACCGATGTTCTGAGTAAGGGGTGAGGGTACGTGTTTGGAAGCCCACAAAGGACACCCAACCCCGCCCGCACACTGGCGGCCTCTACTAAGATATCGAATGATTTTTGAATTCGCGCGCTAGTTGAACGGGGAAATGGTTATGCAAACATTGTTTTCCCTAAGCATGTGAGAAATTGAAAGGGTTTCTAGGTCAATTTAATGCAACTAAAATCTTAACGTCAAAGTTGTATTTTAGCATGCGGGTTCATTTTGTGCAATAAAATAAACAAGAATTGAATTGACAAAAGAACAAACGGTTAGCAACGGTATAACGGTATTAACGGTTTGCTAGAATAATGTAATGATGTAAATATGATGATGCATGGTTTGAAAGAATGATGTTTCACGTGATAGATTAGGCACGTGTTGACTTAGGTCATGAAAAACGATAACGAGACTCGAATGACCTTGTAGAACTCACGGTTTGACGCGATAGAAGGGCCACTCGACCGAGTCATTGAGGGACTCGACCGAGTGGACCTCTGAAAAGTGTTCTGTCTCGTTTTTGGGACCCTACTCGATCGAATTATTGACCAACTCGACCGAGTACGTCGCCACTCGACCGAGTCATTGCGAGACTCGACCGAGTGGAGGTCGTCAGAACCTTCTGTCTCGTTTTTGGGGTGCCACTCGACCAGTGGGTTAGGCACTTGGTCGAGTGCCCCCCTGTATGAACTATGGTTCGCTCGCAATTTGGTATTAACTTCGAAATTGCTTTTGATTTTTGATAATTCGATGAGTTTGGCGAATCGGACACAAATATTATACAATTTGTGCTCGATTCGGATTTTGGTAAATCGTTGATTGCGTTGAATCGGGTACAAATATTATGGGATTTATACTCGATTCTAACTTTGAGTGCTCGTCGTATCCCATATTCGATCATTGAATCGATATGGAATACTAAAGTAAAAATAAAAGAAAATTGCTTTAAGTCGTCTTAAATTAACTATCGCGATATGAATGGATTTCCTCCGCGTTTAATAATGTCAGAATTCTAACGAATTGTATGACAATTATTTTAGCATCAATTGAAATCGCGTTAATTAATTTATGTGACTAGATCGTTAGATTCGACGTCTAATTATGAAATTAGCATCGAATCTAAGAGTTTGACGCTATGCTAGAATTGAAAGACTTGATTCCCTCCGCATCCCGACATCACAATTAATTCTTGCGAATTGCTTGATGTCGGATCCGCATCAACGGGTTTCGACCCTTATTAAATAAAATACTCGTTTTGAAAATATCTTATAGAAAATTGATGAAGTATGCGATTGATGATGATGAAAACAAAAATAACGAATAATTATTGTTTAAGTTGACTTGTTTCAATAATCAAGTAATTGGGCTGTCGGAATAAGCGACCGGCAACGCTGTGTGCGGTACACTTGTATATTCGGGTTTCCTTATTCCAACATCCCTCATACTCGACACAAATCGACGAGTATTTTAGTATCTTTTAATACTAGCGATATTAACGATATTATGATGCGATAAAAGTAAGAAAACGATCCTTATATCGATAAATGACGCAAGAAAGGAGGAGAAGAGAGAAAAGATGGGATTTTGCACCCTCAACCTACATGTTCTTGTTCTCGGTATGGACTCGTAGTTGCGGCTAGCACAGGAGTATCGAGTATGTAGGCTAAGTTGTGGTGGTTAGGGTTTTGATTCCTAAAGCTAGGTTTTGGGTTTGCAAAGTTGTTGAAGTGTGTGTAGTTTATGGTTTTTAGGGTTTCGAAAAAAAAGTGTGTAAAGTTGTGTTGCATGGGGTGTTTATATAGGCTAGCTATGTGCACCCGGCTAGGGTTACTCGACCGAGTAAGTGGCTGACTCGGTCGAGTGGCCCATTGTGCCAGCAGTCGGGCTCAAACAAGGGCCCACTCGATGGAGTGGGCTGAGCACTCGATCGAGTGGCTCAGCTGGGTCGCGCGGGTCCATTGCTTTGGACCGCGGATTGGATATTTTATTTGGTTTTGTTTTTTGAGTTGGAGTTTTGTGGCTGTTTTGTATGTCTCGGAAACGACTTTGACCGGGGTTGACCCAATCGTTAAAAAGTTGGTTTTATTTCCGGTGTCGGTTTTGGCCCAAATTAGTCTTGTTTGACTCGGAATGGTCCACTGGGCCTGGATTTGAGGTCCGTTTTGAGAGATTTGTACTCCATAAGTGCTTAAGCCAACAACTAATGGTTTTGAGCCCATATCCGAGCGCGTAGAAACACGTTAGCGTCCGATCATCATCGGGTGTTTTTTGGAAACTGCCATAGACACCTGGCAGTCAAAATGCGGGTGTCTACAGCTACCCATTCCAAAACTCAAAGTATTTTCAAAACTTCAAAACCGCGGCCCGACAACACTTTTCCGATTTTCGAAAATCGGAAAAGTCCGCCGGTTTTCTGGATCTTCTAAAATTAGTTCCATTACAAAACTTTCCTCTTTTTAGGATATCCCGTATTTAGCAGTGTTTAGTCGTGTCATAAGTTATCGAAAGTCTCTAGCGTCGAAACTACGTCGATCTTACGTCGCGGGTTTCCCCCATATCCCAGTTCGCCTTATTCGACTAAGGCAAGGCCCGCCTACGTGGGACATACTCCTACAAAGGATGACCCTTTTACACATTCGAGTATAAAAGTCTGGGGAATATCTCACGTGGACCCTCCTTCGAACGGGACTCGGCCCACACGCCGAAACCTAAGGAAGGCCCACTCTATACGAGTCACCCATTTAGGCGTCTTTTCCGAGTCATTTCCTTTTCAGTCTTTCCCTTGCTCGGGATGTGCCTCTTCTTTTAGGGTTCCAAGATCCAGATTCTGTTTCTGATTACGGGGTATTCTTACAGACAGGCCACCCTTCACCAGATCCAAGATGCAAGAAGCCGTCGACGAATTGACAGCCTCGTTGACTAAGATCGAGACCCAATTAAGGAAAATTAGGGAAGACCAGATATCCCTCATCACCCGTGTAAGCGCCGTGGAACAAGGAACTCCTAGTGGTAACACCGAGACTACTGGGTCGTTAGCTGAATTGGCCAGCGCGGTTCGCAAGTTGCAAGAACAGGTCCATTTATCGACCAACAATACCATCCACACAGAAAATGCCCGTGCTTATTCGCCCCTGACCGACAAGTTGCCCGCTAATCTCAACCTCACGGGATTACCAATGTTCGATGGGACTGAAGACCCGATACTCCATATCCGAGCCTTCAAGGAATTCATGGCTATTAAGGGGGTAAAGTCAACTATGTTCAAGCACTTGTTTTCTTCTTCCCTCGAGAAGCATCCGAAAGCCTTGTACTACAGGCTTGACTCCGAGTACAAAACATGGGACGATGAATTCGCTCGGAATTACGCGGATAATACCGAGATTCAGACTACTATGCGTACTCTGGAGGTCATGGCCCAAGAGCCACAAGAAGGTTTCACTAAATACCTTCAAAGGTGGAGCGCCGAAAGCGTGAAGTAGGTTGACAAGCCCAGCGAAAAGGTGTTAGTGGAGGCCTTCGTAAAGAACTTCCTCCCCTCTTACCGGGTCCATCTCCGATACGCCGTCATACCCGACTTCGCCACCTTAACTGAAATAGGTACGAGAATCAAAGACGACTTAAGGCTAGAGAATCTTACTAAGGCCTCTGCCAAAGGGTATCAAGGGGCCAGCTCGTCCGCCAGCAAGCCCGCAGCCGCAGCTGCAACCCGCAGCATCTTTGACGAGGTCAATCTACTAGATACCTCATCCAAAAAGAATACTTCGGCTCGGGTATTCACGGATATAGGACCACCTATACTTATGCCTTACAAAGGCTTTCTTCCAAGGGTCTGATCCAGCCGATAGGCCCAACTCCGGAAGTCCCGATCGAGAAACGATCCAAGAGCTATAACATTCAGGCCTATTGCCAGTATCACCGAGGTAATGGGCACGATACTGAAAAATGTTGGAAATTAAAGCATCTCATCCAAGACTTGATCGAAAGCGGGAAACTACCATTGCCCGGGGACAAGCCGATCAACAAAGAAAACCCATTCAGTGCTCATGCTGTATTCACCGGAGAGGTAATCGACTACTCCCACCTCATTTCCCCATTTATCCCACAAATTAATGGGATATGGTTTGATGATGAAGACGACGTTTACCTAGCTAAGGGGGAAGCTGTCCCCATCACTATCGAAGAAATCCGGAAGGCTAAAACCAAAGCCTTGGCCAGCACTCACCTCGTCACAGCCGACCCTTCTACCCCGGAAACCGTCACTGAACCTGCCAGGACGGAACCTACCCTCGAGGAGCCAAGCACTGACACGGCCCTAGTCAAGCAACTGAAAAGGGTTCGAACTGATCTTACTATATGGCAGCTTTTGGTTAGTTCTCAAGGACATCGGGAAGCACTCACTAAGGCTCTCGATCAGATCAAGGTCGACTCATTGGTTACCCCCACTGAAATGGTAGCCACTATTTTGCCCCATCTTAAGGGCAGATCCAAGGAAGAAGGGCCACTCATCACCTTATCTGAATCCGACCTCCCACCGTTCGAGGCCACCCATAACTTGGCCTTGTACATCACGGTGATCTGCCGGGGCAAATATCTCCCAATGACCCTGATTGATGATGGGTCCGCTGTGAACGTCCTTCCCTTAAGGACTGCCAAGGCCCTCGGAATTACCGAGCCTGACTACCTTCCGACCGCGCAAACTATCCAGGCTTTTAACGAAAGCCCAAAATCAGTTGCTGGGGCTGTTAAACTAACTATTATAACAGGCCCGATTGAAAAAGAACTAGAATTCCAGGTGTTTGATGTCACCTCATCCTTCAACCTGCTACTTGGAAGGCCCTGGATCCACGCGATAAAAGACGTATCCTCCACCCTCCACAGGAAGGTCAAGTTACCTCTACAAGACGGGGTCATCACTCTCGAAGCCACCCCCACAACCGTGGCAAGCTGCAAGACCGCAGGCTGGACCGACCCACGAGGTTTCGATTTTGTGGGAATGATCGAGGAAGAATATCTCTTCAGGCCCTACTTCACTACTAGCATCGATACGATGCTGCAAAACTTGGGCTACCTACCGGGGCTACTTCGAGGCCAAACCTCCCGGCTGGCAAGATCCTCGAGGTCCTAAACAATGAGGAGCCACGATTCGGTTTGGGGTATGCTATAACCCCGGAAAACGTGGTCCGGGCCGGTATTCAGAAGGCCACCAACATCATCAAGGGTACCTACTTGAGCCCTTACAGCCCAAGACTGGCTGATTACTTTGTCACTCCAGTGTTCGGGGCTGTTCAAGTGGGCCTTTACCAACCCACTATCACATATCGGGAATGCAACTATATCCCCGACGACATATTTGCCCTCGTTCAAGCTGAATCCAAACAGGGTGCTGACAGTACTGAACCCGTGCTGGGGTTCTTATTCGGGGAAGACAAGGCCATCCCCGCCCCTAAAGAAGAATTGGTCAACTTAATCCTCCGCAGCAACAGGTTCGATCCAACCAAGCTGATCTCCGAAGTCGGTACTGACACCGGGAAAAGGGCATGGAGGAAGACTATCAAGTGGACCGACAGTCAGGGTTGAGTCTACAAGCTGACCACCGGTAAAGGGAATATGCCGGATACCGAGTTCGAGCCCGAGTCTGAGTCGGAGTCAGAGTTGGAGTCTGAGTCCAAGTTTATAGGGTCCAGTACTAGAATTGAGTCTGTAACCCCTCTTCCTTTAGTAGCACCCACCGGAGCCTCGGGGTCTGTTCCGAGATCACTCCCTGTCCCGCCACTGACCAAAGATCAGATGGGCGCTCTCTTCGAGCTCTTTTCCAAATTTACTATTAATAATAACGAAAATCGTTCCCGCTTACGACTTGTCTTATTTTCAAAATGCTTTCAAAAATTTTATATGCAATGACATTGAGAAACCCGACGAACAGGTACCTCTACCTCCACACCTTATCGAGCAGCTCGAACAAAGGAAATCCCGAGATCCAGTCATTGAGGAAACCGAATCCATTAACATGGGAACCACTTTAGAGCCCCAGATGCTTAAGTTGATGGGTTTATCTTTAGATCCCGAGGAGAGAAAACAATTCACGGACCTCCTCCAGGAATTCAAGGATGTCTTTGCATGGTCCTATAAGGACATGCCAGAGATAGATCGGGAGATAGCTGAACACCGTATACCCATCAAAGACGGGTGTAAGCCGGTAAAACAGAAGCTCCGCAGAATGAGGCCCAAATGGTCCCTTAAAGTCAAAGAAGAAGTCAACAAGCAATTCAAAGCGGGCTTTATAAAAGTGTCTAAATATCCAGAATAGGTTGCAAACATCGTGCCGGTACCTAAAAAAGACGGTAAGGTGGGGGTATGTGTAGATTTCCTGGACCTTAATAAGGCCAGCCCAAAAGACGATTTTCCGTTGCCACACATCGATATACTGGTGGACAACACGGCCGGCCATGCCCTTCTATCATTTATGGACGGGTATGCTGGGTACAATCAAATTAAAATGGCGGAAGAAGACATGAGTAAGACCACATTCATTACACCATAGGGTACTTACTGTTACACCGTTATGCCATTTGGCCTAATCAACGCCGGGGCCACTTATCAAAGAATCGCCACAACTTTATTACATGACATGATGCATAAGAAAGTGGAGGTTTATGTGGACGACATGATCGTCAAGTCCAAAGACCGAGTAGGGCACGTTCCGGCCCTAAGAAAATTCTTCACTCGATTACGCAAGTACAACATGAGGCTAAACCCTCAAAAGTGAAGTTTTTGGGTAACATCAGGCAAACTACTGGGCCATATCGTTAGCCAACGCGGCATCGAGGTCGACCCAACTAAAATCAAGGCCATTACCGAGATGCAGCCACCCAAAACCGAAAAAGAAATAAGGGGGTTTCTCGGGAAAGTCCAATACATTAGCCGGTTTATTTCAAAGTTAACCATGGTATGTGAACCCATTTTCAAAAAACTGAAGATAGGAGAACGAACACTATGGGACGATAAATGTCAAACGACTTTCGATAAAATCAAGGAGATTCTGTCTGCACCGCCGGTATTAATGCCACCTCAACTCGGTTTACCTTTGTCGTTATACCTAACAACGACCGAGACAACCATGGGGGCTATGCTGGCCCAGACAATCGATTCAGAAGAACGGGCTATCTACTACATCAGTAAGAAATTCCTGGAATACGAATGCAAATATACTATGCTCGAAAAGACGTGCCTAATCGTGCCGGTACCTAAAAAAGACGGTAAGGTGCGGGTATGTATAGATTTCCCGGACCTTAATAAGGCCAGCCCAAAAGACGATTTTTCGTTGCCACACATCGATATACTGGTGGACAACACGGCCGACCATGCCCTTCTATCATTTATGGACGGGTATGCTGGGTACAATCAAATTAAAATGGCGGAAGAAGACATGAGTAAGACCACATTCATTACACCATAGGGTACTTACTGTTACACCGTTATGCCATTTGGCCTAATCAACGCCGGGGCCACTTATCAAAGAATCGCCACAACTTTATTACATGACATGATGCACAAGGAAGTGGAGGATTATGTGGACGACATGATCGTCAAGTCCAAAGACCGAGTAGGGCACGTTGCGGCCCTAAGAAAATTCTTCACTCGATTACGCAAGTACAACATGAGGCTAAACCCTCAAAAGTGAAGTTTTCGGGTAACATCAGGCAAACTACTGGGCCATATCGTTAGCCAACGCGACATCGAGGTCGACCCAACTAGAATCAAGGCCATTACCGAGATGCAGCCACCCAAAACCAAAAAAGAAATAAGGGGGTTTCTCGGGAAAGTCCAATACATCAGCCGGTTTATTTCAAAGTTAACCATGGTATGTGAACCCATTTTCAAAAAACTGAAGATGGGAGAACGAACACTATGGGACGATAAATGTTAAACGGCTTTCGATAAAATCAAGGAGATTCTGTCTGCACCGCCGGTATTAATGCCACCTCAACTCGGTTTACCTTTGTCGTTATACCTAACAACGACCGAGACAACCATGGGAGCTATGCTGGCCCAGACAATCGATTCAGAAGAACGGGCTATCTACTACATCAGTAAGAAATTCCTGGAATACGAATGCAAATATACTATGCTCGAAAAAACGTGCCTAGCTTTAGTTTGGGCCACTATGCTTAGTCACGAAGTACATGTTTTATCCAAAATGGATTCTATCAAGTACCTATTCGAAAAGCCCATCCTCAATGGCAGGATGTCCAGATGGACTTTAATGCTAGCAGAGTTCGACCTCAAGTTCGTACCATTAAAAGCCATCAAAGGCCTGGTTGTAACCGAATTTCTCGCCGATAGTCCCGTATCTGAAGAAGGACACACAGATACCTGGGCTTTTCCAGATGAAGACATATTCCATACCGACACCGAGACATGGGATTTGTATTTTGATGGGGCGTCCAACTTCCGAGGATTCGGGGTCGGTATCCACTTAATTTCACCGAAAGGAGACCATACGCCTTTATCCATTAAATTGGACTTTGATGTGACTAACAACGCAGCCGAGTATGAAGCATGCATTCACGGGTTGCAAGCCACCGCTGATTTAGGAGTAACAAACCTCCGGGTCCACGGTGACTCATCTCTAGTCATCAATCTAGCTCTCCAGAAATGGAAAACTCGGAATGCCAATCCCGTGGCTTACCAAGCGCGAGTAAGGGTTCTCGAGAAGCAATTCCAAAAGGTAGAATATATCTATCTACCCCGGGAGGAATATCAATTTGCAGATGCACTTTCCAAGTTAGCATCTTTATTAAATATCCCGGAGCACCTAACCAGCATACCGATTTGCGTTGAAAGACGGTCCGAGCCAGCCTATATCCACGCCATCCCAGACATCGAAATAACTGATTCAGAACCTTGGTATCAAGATGTCTTAACTTACTTGACATCGGGAGAATATCCCCCGGGAACTGAAAACCGGGCCAAGAAAGCCTTGCGAAGATTGGCAACCCATTTCGTTCATACGGACGACGGACAGTTATACAAAAAGACGGCACAGGGGGCTCTCCTCCGATGTATCGACAAAATACAGGCCGAGAAGGTTATGACCGAGGTGCACGATGGTGAATGCGGGCCGAATATGAACGCCCATATGCTAGCCCAAAAAATCATGAGGCTCGGGTATTATTGGAACAGCATGGAGACTGATTGTCAGTTATATGTCAAACACTGCCATAACTGTCAGATTTTTGTCAATGTACAACATATGCCATCTTCCCTACTATATACCACGACGTCGCCATGGCCATTCTCAACATGGGGAATTGATCTAATTGGAAAGGTGAACCCTTCCGGGACGGGAGGTCACTGTTTCATCTTGGTGGCTATCGACTATGTCACCAAACGGGTCGAAGCCGACTCATACCGGATCATAAATGCCAAGAGTTTAACCAGAACAAGATTATATGCCGGTACGGGATCCCGCACGAGTTCATCAGTGATAACGGGACCCATTTCCAAGATGAAACCGCTACTTTGTTATCAAAGTATAAAATTCAAACGCATACATCTTCGCCTTACCGTCCCCAAACAAATGGAGCGGTAGAGGCAGCTAATAAAACGATTGTCACCATACTTAAAAAGATGGCTGAGAATTACCGGGACTGGTCCGACAAAATACCTTTTGCCCTATGGGAGTACCGAACGTCAATTCGCACCGCAATCGGAGCAACTCCCTATTACTTGACATACGAAATGGAAGCGGTCCAACCAATCGAACTGGAAGTACCATCCCTTAGGATTTTACTTGAGAGCCAAGTACCTGAAGCAGATTGGGTCCAAACCCGATACGACTCACTAGTTCTTTTAGATGAACGACGGTCCCGGGCCCTCAACAATATCCAAATATATCAAAAGAGGATACAACGGGCTTTCAACAAAAGAGTTAGGCCCAGAAATATAAAAGATGGGGATCTAGTCCTAAATTCAGTCTGTGCGTTACTATCAGTTGACCCAAGAGGAAAATTCAAACCCAATTGGGCGGGCCCGTATTTGATAAAAAAAAAAAGTCCTATCAGGAGGAGCAGTGGTGCTGACAGACTTGGACGGGAATGAATTTGTCAACCCAACCAACTTGGACCGGCTGAAGCGTTACTACCCATAAGCCTTATCTCAATGTCATTTGCAAAAGTTTATAAAAATTTTGCCTTTTCATAAATTTTCAAAATTATAAGCAAGTCAATGAGCTAGGACTATTTGTCCTACTGTCACAGATCTCGAACTAATAGTCTTGGTGTATTTCGAAAAATTGCAAAAAATATATGTTTGAGTTACGTTTGGTTTGATTTCGCTAATTGTGGATACGTAGGCAACCCCTCCAAAGGGTACAACCACTGCAATAATGAAAAAGACGGAAACAATATTCACTAATATGTCTTTTATTAAAAACCCGATAAACTCGGGAATTCCAAAAATTACATCACACAATAAATGAAAAACACAAACAACAAAAAAGGGCACACCACAAAAATAATAATAATACTTAGATAATAAAACTAAAGAGACTAGCACTTAGGGCATTTTACCCTTTCCCTTGTCCTTTGGGTCACGTGGAGCCCGAGGTCAACGGGGCGGGGGTGAACGCTCCCGGATCACCAAGGGAACCTCCTTTGCTCGAACCCGTTTTTTCGACATCGGGTCTTCTGCCGTTGTAACCGGTCCAAGTCGAGCCCGTACGTGCTCGGGTAGCCTATCTCGAGGACCAAGTCGGTCCTGAACCCTTAGTCTTGGGCCAAGTCTCCTTTCCAGGTCAGTCTGGGGGCTCACCTTCCCCCATGCACTTTTAGTAGTGGATCCTTCAGCTTGAGTCCTAGTCATCCCTTTCTGATCTGACGTAGCCGAAGCCTCGTCCTCATTAAAGAAACCCTTGTTGTCTTTAGCCTGTTCTCGTCGGAGCAGGTCAAAAGCCTCGTCAACCTTTAGGGCAGCTCGGGCTTTGGCAGAATCCGCCTTTGTCCATTTCACATAAGAATCAGATACCCAAATCGAATAAACAGACTTGGGAGTAGACCAGGTGGCTCGGGTGTACCATCATTGCATCCAGGTATCGCACATCACGTTCGTCAGTTGGGTAGGTTCACTCACAACCGCCTCGATTTTCGGGATTCTTTGGGACCGACCATACTGCCTAAGTATACGGCCGGGATAAAGGTGAATAGTCTGCCTAAAGGATAGGATCACCCGGTACCGTGCCCTATCCCTCGATTCCAAGCCTGTTCGAACATAAATAGGCCACCAGGGCACCGTCCACCGGATCAACGGGCCATTATGGAAAGACAACACTTCGTCCCAATATTTCTGGGTATTATGGCGAGAAAAGTCAATGGTCCGTCTCCTAGTCATCACTTGGTTGGTCGATAACGACTTAGGTCAAGGGGAGGATCTATGATCGATAGCCGCTCAATAACCAAAGCTGAAAAGAAAACAAAAATATGAGTTATCAAGCCAAAATTGATATCCTCCCAGAAGCACTAGATCGAGTGCTTGGAGGTCACTCGATCGAGTGATACACCTGAAGCCGGACATAAGTTTTTTTCGAGAAGGCACTCGATCGAGTGCCAGGGTGACTCGATCGAGTGCCCACTGTAGCAGAAAATTGCGAAAAATCAAAAATTTGAGAAATTGAGAAATCGAAAAATCAGAAAAATCCGAAGCAATATACCTGCAATAAATGGGTACTCCCGGTCAAACGAACCGGCGAATCCCTCTTATGGTTATCCAAGCCTTGGATAATCTCCCCTATAATGAACCATGCCGGACTGTGCTCCGTCTCCATCAGGTCAACCACTGTGAAAAGTCGGACATGGTCCATACACGACAGCAAATCCATGTGACCATTGAAAGCATAAACATGAAGCATACAAAAAGCAAGGGCCCTACGGCTATGGACCGACCTGACCCGGACATCATGTGGGTTCATGAACTTTTCAGCCAAATCAATCAAAGAAATGGTATCCCCCTCCGTCATATGGGATACCTCCATGTGAGAAAGTCCTAGGAATTCCTGTAGCTTCCTCCTAGGATCGTGAATTGAAAATGGAATAGCAGGACGAAGTATGGGATTCCATCCTCCTACGGTAGCAATTCCTCAGGGGTAGGGCAAATCTCGCCTCGGGGAAGAGAGAAAACATGATAAGTGTCGTCCCAGTATGACAAACAAGCATCGAGAAAGTGACGGTCCACTTGCATCTGGCGGATCGTAAACAATTGAGTAATACCATTCTGGTTCAGAACTACTTTATCGGCGTCTCTAAAGCATCGGGACCAGTCTTGCAGCATTCTGGTCAAACGGTCGATTCCCATGGCTAGATTTTTCTAAAACAAAAATAAGGATTCTCGGGGCTTGTTCTCTTTAAGGGAAGGAATTAATGAGAGTTATGAAAAATTAAAAGCAGAAGATGGGTATTTATAGCACTAAACCTGGGTAGTCCTCCTATCTTTAGGATTCCTAATCCTCGGAGGTTTAGCATACAGGCCCCATCTCAATTCTTCGGCTAAGTGTAGAATAGGCCATCCTGAGCATTCCTATTCCTTTTTAGAGTCAAAATTCTCAAATTTTCAAAAAAAAAATCAAAAAAAATCCAAAGTCTTTTTCAAAACTTCTATTCCCCAGTGCGAGTCATTTTTACCTAAAATGTTACATGCAAAACTTCGCATAACTATATACATGTACGAATCAAGTAGGGCCATGCAACTCACTCCCCAATGGAAAGCCCTAGGCGGCATATCTCCCGAATCAGCACGGGATGGGCCTACATACAGGCGCACCCAGGATTTATGCAACAAGTCCAAATCCCCACGGATTATCATCAGCTCAGGTGTGGTTTCTAACCTATGGCTGGCGAACCCTTCACGCGAGTCTAATGGACTATAAACAACCCGACTAGGAAGTCTGCCAGGTCCTAATCTTTGGTTGGCTTGGTAGCTACTCTGACTTTCACCCTGTCCAAGCCTCAGTCAGAGTGGGGGCTCTGTAGACACCCACATTTGGCCGTTAGGTGTCTATGGTAGTTTCCAAAAAACACCCGATGATGATTGGACGCTAACGTGCTTTGACATACTCGAATATGGGCTCGAAATCATTAGCATTTGGCTTGGGCTTTTTACGGAGTACAAATATCACAAAACTAACCTCAAATTCAGGCCCAGTGGGTCGTTTCCAATCAAATAAGACTAATTTGGGTCAAAACCGGCACCAGGGGCAAAACCGTCTTTTAGCGACCGAGTCAAACCCCGGTCAAAGACGTTCCGAGGAATAAATATCTGCCATGACACTCCGCGAATCCGACCTGAAGTCAATACTACAAAAATCAGCCACACAAAATAATAAACAAATCCGTAAGAGATAAAATTCGATCTCTAAGGAAGAATGTTACACGAGCTAGACCCACTCGATCGAGTGGACCGGTCCACTCGGTCGAGTGAGCTCACGAAACACGCTGAACCGGTGTCAAAACCGGGCACTCAACCGGGTACCAGACATCACTCGGTCGAGTAATTCCTTTTCCAGCCCGAGGAGGATTTCTTTCCCACCAAGCTACGGAATCCTCCTTCCTCTTGAATTGCATGCTTTTCCTATCCAAAGCGGTGTTTCTTCTCACCCAAGCAAAGCTACCTCTCCTAGTCAAGGTCGGGAAGCTCTCCTATGAATAGACCCTTTGCACAACACAATTAGACACATGGATCTATCACATCTACAACATCAACATACATTCATTCACATCGATACACACATCAAGCACAGATACAATCCGACACACCCGAGATTACGCCGTCTTTACCTCAAAGCTCCGACCACCTCTAACTCGACATCCATACACCTTACACGCCTAAACCACCATAACTCACCCGCATTATCTCGACGCTCCCGTGTCTAAGACACATTCCGACGAGCCCCGTTGCGAGAATACAAAGCATGTAGGTTGAGGGTGTAAATTCAAATCCCATCTTCTCCTTTTTCTCTTTCTCTCTCTCGTTTTTTGCGTCGTAGGTCCGTCATCCTCGAGTCTTTGTCACGTTTTTTTTATTTTCGCTTTTCTCATATCAAGTACTATCGCAACTATCTGACTTTCATATAAAACAGTCATTCTTAAAATATGATATCGACTATATAGTCAAATATCGTATCTACAAGAATCAAATTAATCTCATTGATGCTAAGAAAATCGTCACATAAACAAAATACGACGATTTCGACGCGGAGAGAGTTCATATTGTTTTAGTTCGACTTTCAAAATGATTTACAAAACATCTTTTCTAAAAAATCACTTCGAATATATGATATCGATTCCATAATCGAATATCGAATATAACGAGTATCAAAAATTTAAGTCGAGTATAAATCGTATCATATTTTTACGCGACTTAACGAAAATATCGATTTTCAAAAAAAAACAATTTCGAGAGCAAAAAAACTGGACAACAATCCGTACAGGGGGCACTCGATCAAGTGGCACCCCAAAAATCAAGGCAGAAACTTTTTTCGAGACCACTCGGTCGAGTCCTTCAATGACTCGATCGAGTGGCTCCTGGTTTACCAAAACCGTGAGTCTTCAAGCATCTTTCGAGTTCCGATAAAATATTTTCAACGACTTCGGTCATCACGTGTCAAGTCTATCATGTGATTCATCTTTTCAAAACCATGCATCGCATTATATCCACATTGTTTATTCAATTTATAAACCGTTACTAACTCGTTTGTTTTTGTCTTTGTATCTTATTATTCGTTGTTTGTTTTATTATACTAAAACGGACCTCGCATGCTAAATACAACTTCGACATAAATTCAAAGATGCATTAAACGACGTAGATCAAACATAATTCACATGTTTAGTCAAAAACAATGTCTGCATATCATCTCATCGTATTACTAACGCGCGTATTCGAAAGTCAAGCGATATCTTAGTAGAGGCCGCTAATGTGCGGGCGGGGTTGGGTGTTCTTTGTGAACTTCCCAACATGTACCCTCACCCCTTACTCAGAACTATGGTGTCCGGATATCCGAATCCATTGGCACACGAGAGTCATTCAATACACGATATCCGATAATGTTGGTATCGGTATCAAAATGCAAAGGGACGAACCCAATAAACTCTGACATCCGAATGGGCCATACTTTGTGCATGGCACACTAAGATATAGAGTTGGTTCGAACGGGCACGAACTCCCACAAAGTTCGGTGGCGACTCCACTTTGATTTAAATTTCAATTCGACCCATCTCATATGGAGATTCATTCGCCTCCCCAAACCCGCGCGTGGCCGCTTTGTAACACCCGCTATTTTTCCTAGCGTTTTTATTCTTTCCGTTATGACTTCGTCATAACTCTGTCACATTTCGGCCTTGCGTTTCATCTTTTTCCAAGCTTTATTTTCATTTTAAGTTTAATGATATTTATTTTTATTTTAAAAGATTTTAATTCTTTTACATCTATTTATTTGATTTTATTCGTAAACTAATTAATTTTCCGCGAATAATTCTATTTCTCTACGAATTGACGTTTTTAAGCTTGGATTTAAGTT
The DNA here is from genome assembly GCA_958450325.1 of Agrostemma githago. Classification (NCBI taxonomy): domain Eukaryota; kingdom Viridiplantae; phylum Streptophyta; class Magnoliopsida; order Caryophyllales; family Caryophyllaceae; genus Agrostemma; species Agrostemma githago. The sequence continues at coordinate 17,825,761 of OY288241.1, read as the reverse complement.
ATTCCTTTTCCTAAAATGTTTAAATACATTTACATAATATTTTCAACTAAGAAATATTTTTATTTACGAAATTTGAGTCATTAATGATTTTATTACGAAACTTCGCGAATAATTATTTTCTTACGCGAGGTTTACTCGAATTACTTTGAAATGCTTCTAACTATTTTATGATTCTTCTTTTTATCAAGTTATAAATCATTTCAGACCTTTTCCCCATATTTTGGACTGACAAAGCTTTTTGTCACAATTTTACTACGTTTTATTAATACGATTCATTTTATTACGTAAAACCGAAAAGATATAATTATTTTCCTTCTCATTTAATTGTTGCACTATTGCTCAAACTCTTCACACTCCATCTTAACCTCATTGAATTCTATTACGATTTCGATATGGGAAAATTATATGATTATTATTCATTCCAGGAAAAACAAAGACATATTTATATGATTATATGACTCAAATTATATGACTCAAATTATATGATTAAATCAAAGACATTATCTGCTTTGTTAAAACTTGACGGAAAATGTTCACGAGTTTGTTTCGCGCGTAAGCAAATATCACACGACTTACTATGAAAAGAAATGTTGTTTCGAGGCGAATTATTTAAAACGGAAAGAAAACGGGAAATATTGGAAGATGGGTGTCCCAACCTTCGATGCCACAGTTCCACCGGGTCTAAGGTTCCCACCGTAAATGCTTTTGCCTCGTCAGTTCGTACTCGTGTCAAAAAATACAGTCCCTCACTTTGCTCACCCGCACCAATCACCGTCCTCGAGGTACGGTCCTGAATCAAACACAATTTATGAGAGAATTGAATGGTAAGACTTGTATCACGTAAAAGACAAGAAACAGAGAGCAAATGACAAGTAAGATTAGGAGCAAATAATACGTCCTTCAAGGTAAAAGAAGAAGAGAAAGGTATATCACCACATTTCGACGCGATCGTAAGATCGCCATTAGGTAAACCAACAGATAACGGAGGAATATCACGTAAATTAATAAAGTGAGATAAAGCGCCCGACATATGGTGCGAGGCACCAGTGTCGATAATCCAAGGGTAAGAAACATTACCATTGAGTCGATCGGTGTCGGAAGAAGAAGCCTTTCGTGACTCCCATAGACGGGTAAATTCATCCAACTCGACTGCACTGAGGGAGTTCAAATCGATCTTTCCAAGCGAAGATTGACGTGAGGATGAAGCCCCACTGACATCCACCAAGTGAGCCCGAGCCTGACTTGGTGTGGAACGATCATTCCCTTGATTGTGTCGACGAGAATCGGGAATGACAATCGGTTTATTGTTTTCATTTATATAAATTCGATCCCTTGGTCTATCCCCCCACCACTCAGGGAAATCACCTGTCACTCGAAAGCAGGTTTTGACCGTATGTCCTGCCCGATTACAAGCAAGACAGGTTGGTCGGGAAGTGTCAGAGGAGTCGGTTTTATCAGGTCGTGGTGGTCTATTATCAGTTGTAGACACACGATTACCCCCCCTACCAGAATAACGTCCTTTATTTTGAACTTGAGTTGCAAAAACCATCGTATCGGGTCGAGTTTCAGTCGTATTTTGGTGAAAGGATCGAACTCCTTCTTCTTGAAGAAGACGGTTGTAGACAAGATTAAGACTAGGCAAGGGGTTTGTGGCAAGGATTTGAGAGCGAGCATTATTGAAACGTTCATCGAGACCCATTAAAAAATCACGTACCCTTTTTTTTTCGTGGCGAGCATCCATAATACTTACCCAATCGCAAGTGCAAACTTTACAGGAGCAAGATGGAAGCGCATCGAATTCCAAAATTTCGTCCCAAATTGTCGTAATACGACCATAATATGCCATGAGGGATTCGGTTGGGGCTTGTCGACATGCAATTAGATCTGCGTGCAATTGATAAATACGAGCATCATTGTTTTGACAAAATCGAGTCTTAATATCAGTCCATACCTGTTTCGCTTCGGGGCGATATGAAATCGTCTTTCGAGTTGAGGGTTCGAGCGAGTTAAAAATCCAAGAGGTCACCAAGGCGTTGGTGGACCTCCAAGACTCGAAATCAGTCGCTGTAAGAGCGGGTTTAGAAACGGTCCCATCGATATACCCGATCTTTCCTTTTGCGAGAAGAGCGAGCTGGAAAGCACGCGACCATTCATCATAGTTATTGCCGTTGAAAGCAATTTGAGTGATATTAGAACCTGGATTTTCAACGTGCACTAGAGAATAAGAGTGTGTTTTAGTCGGATCGATGAGTTGATTGGAATCCGAGTTCGTCATTGCGAGTTTTTTTTTTTTTTTTTTTTTGTATGAGAAGAACAGAGGAGGAAATAAGAACACAGAAGAAAACGAAAAAAAATGACCTAGCTCGATACCATATTACGATTTCGATATGGGAAAATTATATGATTATTATTCATTCCAGGAAAAACTCTATTGACATACAAATATACAAGTGTATATATAGAACAAGTAAACATGTTATTTACGGGAAAGATTTGCAACAGCTATAATATAAACGAGAATATTGGCAAATGATATGTTGCCTCTTTGAGAATATTGTGTCCAACGGCTCTTAGGATGTAGAGTAGTTGACTTCATAATAAATTTCTCATTGGATTCCACATTGATGATACCACATTGGATTCCTCAAATTATATATTCTCATTTAACCTTTAGTAACCTACCAACTCTTTTACATTCATTTTTCATAAAAATCATTCAACACCCTATTTCCTTCTCCCTTCCTTGGACTTGACATTTCTGGTTTTTTAAGGCCTAATTTTGCTTCATTTTCGAGTCATAATCGTCTCATCTTTATCGTCAATTAATCCTCTTTCCGAGCCTATCGTTAAGGTAATAATCGACGTTGTTTTCGATCGTTATTCACCTTGATTTTCTTAGATTTTCTCATGGTATTTTTCTACCATGAATTTCGTGTGATGTAGATTTTGTGGACGTTGCCGAGGTCAACGAGTATATTATTGATTCTGATTTGGACTAGAGGTAACGTCGATGTTACTCGGTAATACTTAATTTTATTTGTGTAATTGCATGTATATTTTTATATTTCATTTCTGACAATATATGTATGTCATATAATCTGGAAAAAACTTTTAAAAGTAGAAAATTTGCATGTTTCGATATTTTTATCGCTTTTACGAGATTAACGATTGAATCGCCATATTAATTTCTAAAATCGTAATATTCGGCCTAAACTTGTAATATATGATTATATTCTGTAAAAATGAAGTTTTTAATGATTTTTAATAATTTGGAATTTTTCCGATATTTTTTTATATCGATTATTGAATTTTTACCGTTTACGAACAAAAACGATTAAAAACCGATTTTTATTTCTACCACTTAAACATTTTATTTTAATCTGAAATTTGACGTGGATAATCTTTCTGACAAAAAATCTTTTTCTGAATTTTGTTTTTAATTTTTAGGAATTGTTAAGTGGGTGAATTAATTAATCACTATAAATCATCGTTTATCGTTAAAACCGTGTTTGTCGTTTAAATTCTCGATTTCTGGTCTTTTGTTTAAATCTGGAAAAAAAAATAGGAGTTTCTGGAAAATCATTATTTTTAAGTTTAATAATAGTTTTTGGATATTAATACTTAAACTGTTTTGTAATTACTATTTTTATTAATCGTTATTGTCGAGATTAGACAATTAACGAGAAAACCCTTTAAAAACCGAGTTTAGTGATTCTGGAAAATTCTCTTTTCTGGAGAGAATGTCCAAAAATATATTTTATCTATTTTACGTAATTTTGTTACTATTTATTAATGTCCAAAAATGCTTCGTCTTACCTAAAAGAATTATTTTTCCAGCAATTTTGAAAATATTTAAATCTGAAAATTTGAGAGTTAAATTACCCCTTATCATCTTCTAAATTTGTTTAATGATTTAAATTAAAGAAAAGACGTTAAAAGATTTAATTTGACATTTGTCGTAAAATCTTATTTATGCTTGTTTTGTTGAAACTATTAATAATTAGGGAATTTTAGTTTTATAAATTTTGGAAAAATCCTAGTTAGTAGTACTAAAGTGTTTAAGATATTTTTAATCATTTTATAATAACTTGTATGATATTTCAATAATTTCATAAACCCATTTATCCTTATTTTGGAAATTAATATTGTTAAGGCCGAAAGTATTAGTTTTATAAATCTATATCTTTTACTTCAAATGTTTTATTAGTATGAACTAATATTTTCGCTATTTTGATATGATGCTATTTTTGTAAAGTTTCTAAATATAGAAGTTCCCTAAATAGAAAGTTTCCTCTTTTGGAAGGCGATTCATTTTTCCTTTTGTTCTCTTATTATTTACAATGATTATATCCTTTTGAATATCGATAATTGCTTTGTTTTGGAGTTATGGAATAAGACAAGTGTGAGGTTAGAGTAATATATTCTGGGGGTTACGTTTTTGCCATCAACTATAAGGCTGGTGTGTCTTTATGGGGCACACTGGTTGTTGAACCGAGCATATATGGTGTTCGGGAGTGTGTGTACATTTTGACCTTAAACTCGTGCCTCGCAGTGTAAGACGCCGTCGGGTTGAACTGAGTATTTATGGTGCTCGGGAGGGGTGTGCATATTATCTTAAACAAGGGCCACGCATTTATAAGTCGTCGTCCTATTATGGTTGAGTATCCTAGTTAGAGACTGAAGTTTGATTTGTTTGAACTAAGTTCTCGAAGCTAGTTTTTATTATTATCCTAGTGAAAGTCTAGCCTTGTGCACACTGATCGAATTTCCATAACGCCATGTTATCGATATAATTTTGATTTGAAGGTTGGCAAATGTTTTATGTTTTCTTCGGAAAACTCATTTTTATTATATTGTTTCATTACGTGAAGTTTTTCACTTAAAGCTTATTTTCCTTATAATCTTTTATTGATTTTCATTTTTTTCTATTTTTCTATAGTAGTAATTACAGTTTTAAAATCATGTTATACGGCTGGGAGAACGTTGACGTTGCTCCCCACTGATTGTGGCTGTTATGTTTATAACATGGCAGGTATATGTGTTTCTCTTCGGGTGGGCTAGCGAGCAGTGTGGATCCTGCTTATTTATTTTAATAATTATGTCTTATATATGGATTGTTCAAACCCCCTTTTGTGGATTGTTTTAAATTTTGGCCATTTTAGTTTAGGCCTATTGTTTGACTTTACCATTTTAATTTTAATAAGACATAGTTACAGTGTGTTTTAATCCCGACTCTACAGTGTTTCCACCACTGCATCGCGTTAGATTTTCTAGGGGATTACAGTTGGTATCAGAGCATCACTGCTCCCAACGCTTACACCTGAAATTAAGGAAAATACTAGTAAATTATTTAAACAGTAAATAAAAATATTATTAGAGATGGGTAGAAACAAGTAAGGACTTATTTGTTTAGCTTTCTTGTTCCTGAAACTCAATGGTTAGCATTGAATATTTGTTTTATTTGTCCAAGAAGAAGATAAGTGGACAAGAGGTTGACATAATGCTGCTCCAGATCAGGAAAAGACCTGCTTAGAACTCTCAACGCCTGCTGACTCGAGTGGATAACTTGGTGCTCCAAGAAAGATGCCAATGGTGACTCTTCAGCTCCGGTTTAGTTCGCTTAAGCCACTGGCCAGATGATCAAGAGTAGATTCTAGTTCCGTGACGGTGCAACAGACTCAGATGTGAAATCGCTTTGGATCCGGATTGAGAGACCAAATTCTAGTATGCTCGTATCTCTACGAGATGATGAAGATATCCCGCGATTTCCTTTGTGGAACCTTAGAGGTCCGAACATTCCCGTCTCGTTTTAGATCTTAGTTATCTAGGATTCTTTTCCTTCTTCCTCCACTTCTTTCAACTCGTCTTTTATTAATTCTCGCCTTCATTCTTGAGGCAAATCTTCGACTAATTTTCTTACTTTACCATCTTTCCTCTTGAGATTCTTTGTTTGACCAAATTCCGTCTCAGTGGACCCCGTGAAAAGTCATAGATGTTTGAGGTTTAGTAAACCCTTGTTACATGGTTTGAGGATTTTGAGTATTCTGTTATCTATCTTAGTAAGCTTTTGAGGATCGATTTGAATGATAAATTGTTGATTGATGGAATTAGGATGATACTTTAGACACTGAACCTTGGGTTATAGGTTACTTTGATTACTTTGGAGTACTTAGAGCTGAATATATTTTGGAGTAGTAAGAGTGTCATATTTGATGGATACTTAATACCTAACCTAGAACCGAACTAAGTGTAACCGATAATATTACCTTGGGATTCTTACCTAACGCTTATTTGATGGATGCATCGCGAATATTTGGGATCGTAGAGTATTGTTTAAAGTGCTAGCCTGAGTGTTGTGGTACCATTAAAGGTTTCCATTACTGTTGTTAGAAATTTCGCTGACATAGATTTCCTGTGTTTCTTATGGATTAGATCGTTGATTGTTGTCTAAGGTTGTAACCAACGAGCTTTGGAGTTGAGTGATCTAACCTGGATGAGTTACTCTTAACCTTGAAGAAGAGAAATATCTTGCACAATCATAATTTGGGCTTATTGTGTTGTTTTGAGGAATATTATAATACTGATCATCTTATTGGGACTTTCAGGTTAGAACTCTTTGACCAGCAAGATTGTGCCTTCGTTGAGTTATTAAATATATTGTGGTTGCACCGTGGTGATTTAAAATTTGATGGACTCCTAGAAACATTAGTCGAATGACATATTTGAAGATGTGAGTGTTCGCTATTACCTATAGATTTGAGCGTGTTTGAGGATTTGTTATACGTTCCTAACTCCTGTACTTGCGGCATTATAAATATGTTGATGATCATTTTTGAGGATTTCGTACCCGAGCCTTGTTAAATTGGTGGACCTTGTTAGTGTTTCTTACTCGAGAAATTTGGAGTATACTTCGAGTTCAAACCTTATGAGCTTCGAGTTTAGAAACCTTATCGATTGCGAGTTTGGGTGTGTTTTGATGACCGTTGGAATTTTAATTGATGAGTTTAGAATTTAAATCATTTGTGGAGTCTTACCATACTAATTGAAAGATTATATAAGTATGTAAGACTTAATTTTGGAGGCTATGGCAGTTGATAATTTTGGAGGTAGTAGATTGAGTAGGACCACCCTGTACCGATATTGGACTTAACGTTATTTGATGGAAATTAGGAACCCGTGTTTGTAGGTGTCGTACCGGAAATCCCGAGTTGGTTAATTTATTCTCTAACCCTTGAAAGCTCTTTTTGACTCTCAACTCCGTTTTCCTTTCTGCTTCTCTTCAATTCTGTTACCCCAACTGCTGCCAACCTCTTTGACATTTATTGATTTTGAAAACTTTTGTTTTAATTTATTTTATCCTTGTTCTATTTACCCGTTAACCATTTTTCGAACTTCCTATTTTTATAAAAAGTTTGACTTGTTTTAAAAAAAATGGACTATCGTAAAATTTTAACATTTTGAGTTATAATTTCCAATTGTGAATTTGCCCGTTTTGTAAAAAGTTTGACTAACTTAAACTTTTCGGATATCGTGAAATTTAATAATTTTTTAATTATAATTTAAGAACTTTATACTTCACTTTTGTTTTATCTTTGGTTGATATTTATATTTAGATCTGTTTCAAAATGCTTTAATAATTTATCTTAAATTACTTCAAAATTATTTCAATATATTTTTTTTTCAAGCGATCGGAATTTTATGAAGAATTTCATATTTCCAAATACTTCAATTTCTATAGGATTATTATGTAAAACGTTTTAACATTGTCGAAATTATTTTGTATGTTCAAGTTTGATAACATTTTTGAAAACTTTCATAATTACTTTGATAACATTTTCGAAATTTTAAAGTTCTGAGATTTGGATTTCGTTTTATTGTAGGTGCATTTTTGAATCTGTTATTGAAAATGTTTGACGACTGGTTCGAGTTTTACTAACTAAAAAATTTGATTTATCCAAACTAAATTTTGATTCATCAGAAAAAGAAATATTATCAAATTTCTTAATCAAATTGTTTTACATTTATTTCGAAAATGTTTTGGTTGCCACATTTCTTTCCAGTTTGTTTACAAATGCTTTTTAGCGTCGTTATTTTATCAATAACTTTACTTTATAATTTCACTAATTAAAAGATTTTCAATTCCTGGTAGCTTAGCCCAATTTCTCTTGGAATAAATATTTGCATTTAATTTCGTATCACTTTAAGAGTTGTAAAATTTTCTTTTATAGCAAAATTTTTATGCGAGATTTATATCCTCATCTTTTCGAGTAAGATGATCTTGATTCCTTTCAGCTTATTCTTAGTTTCGAGGACGAAACTTTCTTTTAGTGGGGAGGATTGTAACACCCGCTATTTTTCCTAGCGTTTTTATTCTTTCCGTTATGACTTCGTCATAACTCTGTCACATTTCGGCCTTGCGTTTCATCTTTTTCCAAGCTTTATTTTCATTTTAAGTTTAATGATATTTATTTTTATTTTAAAAGATTTTAATTCTTTTACATCTATTTATTTGATTTTATTCGTAAACTAATTAATTTTCCGCGAATAATTCTATTTCTCTACGAATTGACGTTTTTAAGCTTGGATTTAAGTTATTCCTTTTCCTAAAATGTTTAAATACATTTATATAATATTTTCAACTAAGAAATATTTTTATTTACGAAAATTTAGCCATTAATGATTTTATTACGAAGTTTCGCGAATAATTATTTTCTTACGTGAGGTTTACTCGAATTGCTTTGAAATGCCTCTAACTATTTTATGATTCTTCTTTTTATCAAGTTATAAATCATTTGAGACCTTTTCCCCATATTTTGGACCGACAAAGCTTCTTGTCACAATTTTACTACGTTTTATTAATACGATTCATTTTATTACGTAAAACCGAAAAGATATACTCCCTCCGATTGCCTATTTTCTTCCCTCTTTCCTTATTGGGCTGAGTTTGATTTTCTTCCCTCTTTCCATTTAAGGAAAGTTTTCCACCTCTCACTAATCAATATAATATTCATCTCTCCTATTTTTCACCCCACTTTTTCTCATTTAATATTTCTCTCTCATACTTTTTTACCCGACTTTTTCTCATTTAATTAATATAATATTTCTCTCTCTTATTTTTTCATTTCACCTTCCATATTCTACTAATATAATACTTCTTCGTTATTTTCTTCCCCAAAAAGAAAGGGGAAGAAAATAGACAATCGGAGGGAGTAATTATTTTCCTTCTCATTTAATTGTTGCATTATTGCTCAAGCTCTTCACACTCCCTCTTAACCTCATTGGATCCCTCATTGGATTCTTCATTGATGATACCACATTGGATTCCTCAAATTATTTATTCTCATTTAACCTTTAGTAACCTCCCAACTCTTTTACATTCATTATTCATAAAAATCATTCAACGCCCTATTTTCTTCTCCCTTCCTTGGACTTGACATTTCTGGTTTTTCAAGGCCTAATTTTGCTTCATTTTCGAGTCATAATCGTCTCATCTTTATCATCAATTAGTCCTCTTTCCGAGCCTATCGTTAAGGTAATAATCGACGTTGTTTTCGATCGTTATTCACCTTGATTTTCTTAGTTTTTCTCATGGTATTTTTCTACCATGAATTTCGTGTGATGTAGATTTTGTGGACGTTCCCGAGGTCGACGAGTATATTATCGATTCTGATTTGGACTAGAGGTAACGTCGATGTTACTCGGTATTACTTGATTTTATTTGTGTAATTGCATGTATATTTTTATATTTCATTTTTGACAATATATGTATGTCATATAATCTGGAAAAAATTTTAAAAGTTGAAAATTTGCATGTTTCGATATTTTTATCGCTTTTACGAGATTAACGATTGAATCGTCATATTAATTTCTAAAATCGTAATATTCGGCTTAAACTTGTGATATATGATTATATTCTGTAAAAATGAATTTTTAAATGATTTTTAATAATTTGGTATTTTTCTGATATTTTTGATATCGATTATTGAATTTTTACCGTTTACGAACAAAAACAATTAAAAACCAATTTTTATTTCTACCACTTAAACATTTTATTTTAATCTGAAATTTGACGTGGATAATATTTCTGACGAAAAATCATTTTCTCAATTTTTTTATAATTTTTCGGAATTGTTAAGTGGGTGAATTAATTAATCACTTTAAATCATCGTTTATCGTTAAAAGCGTGTTTGTCGTTTAAATTCTCGATTTCTGGTCTTTTGTTTAAATCTGGAAAAAAATAGTAGTTTCTGGAAAATCATTATTTTTAATTTTAATAATAGTTTTTGGATATTAATACTTAAACCATTTTGTAATTACTATTTTTATTAATCATTATTGTCGAAATTAGACGATTAACGAGAAAACCCTTTAAAAACCGAGTTTAATGATCCTGGAAAATTCTCTTTTCTAGACAGAATGTCCAAAAATATATTTTAGCTATTTTACCTAATTTGTTTTACTATTTATTAAAGTCTTTAATTAATAGTAATGATTTTTGGACAAAATTACGATTTATCGTTAAAATGCTTCGTCTTACCTAAAAGAATTATTTTTCCAGCAATTTTGAAAATATTTAAATCTGAAAATTGGAGAGTTAAATCACCCTTTATCATATTCTAAATTGTTTAATGATTTAAATTAAAGAAAAGACGTTAAAAGATTTAATTTGACATTTGCCGTAAAATCTTATTTATGCTTGTTTTGTTGAAACTATTAATAATGAGGGAATTTTAGTTTTATAAATTTTGGAAACACCCTAGTTAGTAGTACTAAAGTGTTTAAGACATTTTTAATCATTTTATAATAACTTGTATGATATTTCAATAATTTCATAAACTCATTTATCCTTATTTTGGAAATTAATATTGTTAAGGCCGAAAGTATTAGTTGTATAAATCTATATCTTTCACTAAAAATGTTTTATTAGTATGAACTAATATTTTAGCTATTTTGATATGATGCTATTTTTATTAAAGTTTCTAAATATAGAAGTTTCCTAAAATAGAAAGTATCCTCTTTTGAAAGGCAATTCGTATTTCCTTTTGTTCTCTTATTATTTACAATGATTATATCCTTTTGAATATCGATAATGTCTTTGTTTTGGAGTTATGGAATAAGGACAAGTGTGAGGTTAGAGTAATATATTCTGGGGTTTACGTTTTTGCCATCAACTATAAGGCTGGTGTGTCTTTATGGGGCACACTGGTTGTTGAACCGAGCTATGGTGTTCGGGAGTGTGTGTACATTTTGACCTTAAACTCGTGCCTCGCAGAGTAAGACGCCGTCGGGTTGAACTGAGTATTTATGGTGCTCGGGAGGGGTGTGCATATTATCTTAAACTAGGGTCACGCATTTATAAGTCGCCGTCCTATTATGGTTGAGTAGCCTAGTTAGAGACCGAAGTTTTATTTGCTTGAACTAAGTTCTGATCTCGAAGCTAGTTTTTAGTATTATCCTACTGAAAGTCTAGCCTTGTGCACACTGATCGAATTTCCATAACGCCATTTTGAATATTTTTATTATTATCGATATAATTTTGATTTGAAGGTTGGCAAATGTTTTATGTTTTCTTCGGAAAACTCATTTTTATTATATTGTTTCGTTACGTGAAGTTTTTCACTGAAAGCTTATTTTCTTTATAATCTTTTATTGATTTTCATTTTTTTACTATTTTTCTATAGTAGTAATTACATTTTTAAAATCATGTTATACGGCTGGGACAACGTTGACGTTGCTCCCCAGTGATTGTGGCTGTTTTGTTTAGTATATGTGTTTCTCTTCGGGTGGGCTAGCGAGCAGTGTGGATCCTGCTTATTTATTTTAATAATTATGTCTTATGAATTGTTCAAACCCCCTTTGGATTGTTTTAAATTTTGGCCATTCTAGTTTAGGCCTATTGTTTGACTTTACCATTTTAATTTTAATAAGACATAATTACATTGTGTTTTAATCCCGACTCTACAGTGTTTCTGCCACTGTATCGCGTTAGATTTTGGGTGGACCTATGTCATGTCCACACTTATACGGAGTACATGATAAATAAAGCGCACAATGTACTCCAATGTCCATAGGTGTAAAGCAATTAAGAAGGAAATGCGGGCGGAAAAAAGCTATAAACAAGTGCGGCTTATGCTAACTATTAGAACCGTCATATGCTTCATATGCCTATTCCCGTTTCCACCACACCTAATTGTCTATAACAGTGAAGTCGACAACAATGGCAAATGAAACTCATGCTTATAAAATGGCGAAAACGTTAGATGCGAAGAAAAGTGCAACAACCTATTATTTGTGAATTACGGAGTATATACAAGTTGAATGGTAATCTAATAGTATGGACGAATTAGTTTTGAGGCAACTACGAATGAAATTCGAACATAAACATGCTACATACGAGTATGACTTATCTTAATTATTCGAACCATCATAAACTTAATACGACTACTCCCATCATAATCGAAACTAAATGGGTACGAGATTGAACACGAAACAAGTGTCTTAAAAATTGGTAAATTATTTGTAGCATTTATAGAATTGAATCCCTAATTACCCGTTACTTAACATCCTAATTAAACCCTCATTTTAATTTTTTTCCCCCTTCACACATCACGATCTCTCCAACCCATCACCTCCATTATCATCCCTTACCTATTTCCCCACTAGTCCACTACTGAACTACTACTCTTCATATTTGCTTCCATAATAATCTGCAACGGCTACACAAAAATATTACCATCGCCTATATTAGGTTATTACACTGCATGTTCGTGATTGCAGACCGTGCTTATTTTAAGTCGGGGTTGCTTGGGCAGAATCCTTAATTAGAGACCAAGACTAATCAGATAAGTAAGTTTTTTACACCTCTAAAACATGCCTGCTTTTATCTTAATTTCAAAGAATTCTAAGTGACAGTCTGGTTCACGAGATGCTCTATGAAACAGCTACGTTTAATCATTTGTGGCTTCAATTGTTTGTGATTCATGATTCTTTAATAGATTAGACTACCCATAACTGTTTAGGTCAGTGTTTTCAATTTAAAGGATCACTTATTGGAATTCATGAAAAATGGCTACTGTGCATCTTCCATTTCCAATACGATAGTGCATACAAACAATGTCTGGTAGATTCTTAGACTTTGCAACACTATACCTGATAACTATTAACTGTGCTAATTTTACTATAAATATAGCACTCAAAGAACACCACTTTAGAACAAGTAACAAAAAGTATACAATAAAGTAATAAACTCTAAAAGAAATATTTAGTTGTGTTACAAACGAAAAAAGGCGAAATCGGATTGGGAAGATGTGGATGACGAGGAGATTTCAGAAGATAGGGGAATATATGAAGGACATGGTAGAGCAGGAATATCCAAGCACTGAATACATGTACCCTCCACTGCATCATGGAAAACATGCAATACCACTTTGAGGATGGTAGAATGGTAGCAAGGAGTTTTAGTTCTCTTAGGGATAGACTCTGAGGCCTAGGTTATCCAGTAGCGAAGGTAAATCGCTCTGGAGAAGCCTCATCTCTATCTTTAGAACGGCGGTTGTTGTGCAATTTGAAAGAGGCGACGCTAATTACACAGAGGCTTTTAAGCTAGAGTATGTCTTCCACAATAAAGGGAGGACGAAAAATGACCTAACTAACCAGACCAACCCAATTGCTGGCCCATACTTGTGGGTTGCTATCTGGGAGGATCGCCACTATGTGCCGAAGCGGCCTCAGTACGACATGGTGCGCCAATCCCAGAGAGGCGCTGGAGTTGATGAAGCATTTACGTTGCGAGTCTTCCACTACAATGAAGTGATGGAAACATTGGTGCGCATGTATCCGTTTCTCTACATTGGTGCGCAATGAAGTAATGACTATGGAATTGAATGAAGTGTGTGCATTTTAAAGATCTTTATGTTTTAGACATAAAGATGCTTCACCGAATAAAATCTTTGATGTATGATGTCTACTTGTAGATACCTGCTCTTTACCTGCTCTTGTCTATAGAAACTTCCAACAAAACACTCAATGATGATCGGACGTCGATATGCTTCAAACCGCTCAAGTAAGGGCTCGTAATCAATAATATCCGGCTCGGGCACATAACAGGGTACAAATATCTCAAAACCGACCATGAATCCAGACTCAATGAGTCATTTCCAATCAAATAAAGCTACTTCAAGCCAAAACCGTCATCAGGGACAAAACCATCTATTATCAACCCGGTCAAAGCCGAAAACCCAAAACTAACCAAAATATCAATATGAGTCTGAATACATTCACAAAATCAAGTAGTTATACCGAATCAAATCAACCCCCAATTAACAAAGATGTCAATCTCATATTTCGGGCAACTTATTATCAATGGAAATTCAATCGTGATACTTATTGCGCCTCACGACTGAGGCGCCTGAGCTGCTGCGCTTTGTAACCAAGGCGCAAGCCCTCATGCGAATTCTAATCCCTTGACCCTTTTCATTTCCGTACCACAAACATTTACTTTCTCGCATACAAACATTTACTTTTTCGCAACTAACTACTAACCTTTATTTATTGTTCCTAATTACTAACTTTAATTATTGCATTTTTGTGTGTGCTAAATTTAGCTCACTTTTCCGACCATTTAGACTCGTTTTCCTTTTGTTTTGTGAGAATATTGTGCGATTATCGCTTCATTCGAGTCTTTCTCGCATTAGCGTCTCTCTTGTGCAATTTACGTATTTTTGGGTAGTTTTCCTATTGTTTTGATAGGAATCTGTTTCCGAGTGCATGTTCGATCTTAGATGAGCACGAGAGAGTGGAATATCGTCCAAAGCATGTCGCGAAGCTGAAGTCCAAACAACGAAGAGTGAAACTAAAAGAAAAAGGACAAAGAATCCATCGGGGAAAATTTCGCCCAATTAGATCTCGTCGAGCAAAGTTTCGCTCGACGACATATCTGCCTCCCCAAAGATCTTCATTAAGTGAAGCGACCGGGCGAAACTTTTACTCATCGGGCGAAGTTTCGACCGACGGTATTGTTGTCCCATATTAAAAGTTGACAGGCGAAACCATCGGGCGAAATTTCGCCCGACAGTGAATTCACGGGAACTCCATATATCCGCAGGGTAAAGTTTCACCCTTTGCAGATCCATAGGGCATGCAAAGGTTCAGCTGAAGTGCAAAAATTAGAATTGGACTTTGCTTAAGTGACCCATTAAGTAATTTAGTATATATAGCTTTAACCTAATTTGCCACTAGTATGCCTCATTATTGTAGGTCTCATTTTGTAAGCTTATTCTACTCTATTCTCTAGAAATTAATCATACATTATAGAATTTTTAATCTAATTAGAGATTTGGAGGGTTTTTCGAGGGTTTAGTGACAAAATCATTGGGTTTCTTCTTCAAAGATTATTATTTTTATGCAATATTTTCTTCTTCATGTTGAGTTTCTCCATTGTTGGTACTTTTCTCTTTCTCTCTTTTCTCTAGATAGTTTTCTCTCTAGTTTTCTCCATAGTTTATCATTTTCTTTGATTTTTCTTGCCTTGCTTTTCTCTTACTTAGTAGAATATTTTATAGGTAGTAATTTTCTCCATATTGTGTTAGATTTAAATTTTTCCCATCTTTGCTAGTATGGATTGCTTGGGTAAAATTCCCATCTCCCCTATTTTTGCCAAAATCACCATGATTAGTGAGTAGAATTTTAGTTAGGGGGTTAGGGGAGAATGAACTTGGGTTTCATGGATTGAGGATTTGTGGAACTTGTTGCTTTTGTGTTGATTTATCAAGTTTGAGATTGTTTTGTTTTTGTTGACTTTGTTGGGCCCGACTTAGCCGACTTTGACTCACCATTGCCAATATTGGGAAACTCGGGGTAAAGGTAATTTCACCTTGAGACCATAGCTTTCTCGCCACGAAAGTGGTTTTTAGTTAGGTTGAGAAAGAAACCGGAAGGTGGCTCCCCCTTTTATCGACCTTGTGACAAATTTCCATGATCCCTTGGTCATGTGCTTAGTTTTGATTCTCCGACTCCCCCTAACGCCTTTTCTAGTAGATTATCCTTTAATCATCATAGCTATTTCCCCTAGTTTAGACTTGAACCTACAAATCCCCTAAAGACCTCAATCACTAGTAGACTAGACTCGTTAGCTTAACTTTTCTTCCTTGGATCGATCCCAGCCTACCACTTGTACATTAATTTGTTTATGATTTGTCGGTGTTAAAAATATTGTTTGCATGCGAGTTAGCGACGACACCAATCAAAATGATGTCGTTGTCGGGGACGGCGATTAGTTAATTGAGTTTTAGATTATTTGTGTTTGGTTTTAGCTTTCATTTTATTTTCTCCTCCCTAGTACCACTTGGTACTAGGAGTCTTACCGTTTGTTGAGTTTTATGCCCAGGGACAGGTTATCGCCTTTTTGGTTCGATCCGGAGCCGAAAAGAACATTTAGAGCGTTAAGGTTCCGAGGAAATAATTCGACAACCATCATACCACATCCTTCTTTATCTCCTTCACATCAAAATCCTATTCCACCACCCTCACCATATTTCACAAATTCACCTTCTACAGGAAATATGCAAATTGAAACCTCATTCAAATCACCACATACACAACCACCTTTACAAAATCAACAAAGTCCTCCAATCCAAACCCACCACAACCAATGGCAACTCTAGGATCCCGCTCTCAACTCACCCACGAAGAGACCCCTTCACCGGTCGATTTTGGGGTGATTTCCAAAGATTATGAGCTTAAAGCTTCTCTTACAAATGCGGTTCAACAGGGTACATTCCACGGTTTTTCTCAAGAGAATGCCCAAGAACATATAGCATTACTTAAGGAGAAATTAGCCAGAGCCCGTTTAAATGGGCTATCATTATGTCAACTTCACCGATTTTTATTTCCTAAGACCTTGAGAGACGGAGCCCGAAGATGCCTTCATGGCCATCCGGATAACATCTTTACATCATGGGCCCAACTCTCCAACGCATTCTTGGAAAGTATTCCATCGAAGAAAAATCAATACCGTATGGAGATTCAAACATTCAAGTAAGATGAATTCGAGAGCTTACGCGAAGCGTGGGAACGATTTCGAGATCTTCTTCGAAAGTGTCCCCACCACGATATTCCCGATTAGCTCACTACCCAAACTTTCTACAACACTGTTTCCTCAAGCACTAAAGAAAACCTCAACTCGGCCGCCGGGGGAGATTTCTCTTCCTTGGACGATGAGGCATCTAAAGCCCTCATTGAAAAAATAGCAAGGAGTGATTCTAGGACGGGTCAATCGAGGGATTCGAGAAATAAAGTCGATGGGAGTTCCTCAAGATGCAATGAAGTGAAACTTGAAGCAAAATTAGAAAAGTTGACCAAAAGGATGGATGTCATGCATTCCAAACCAACCCCTAGGGGCATGTATCAAGTTCAAGGTAATCCTCCTACAAGGCAATCGTCTCCACCTAAACAAGAGCAAACATTGGAGCTTCAATATGACCATTGTGGCACTATGGCCACGACTCTAGTTCTTGCATTCCAAATGAAGAAACCTATTTTGAGGAGCAAAATAATACAAGCCATTCAATCATACGGGCAAAGGCCTCAATTTGATCCCTTCTCTAATCATTACAACGCCAGAACAAGGTATCATCGTAATTTCTCTTATGGAAATCACAACATTCAAAATACGGTGCCATGTATTCAAGGGAATCAAGCGAGACCCTTCAATCAAAGCCAACAAAAGCCCTTTAATCAAGGTCCTTCAAAGGTGCCCCCGTATCTACCTCCTCATCAAAGAAATAGTTTCAATCATCAAGGTGGGAACTTTCATGGCCCTAGCAATTATCATAACCAATCCAATCAACAATGAGGCAACTAGAATGAAGGATATAATCATGGTTTCCAAGGTAATTATCAAGGCCAAGGGTTTAATCAACAAGGTTACAATCAACCTTCTCAATCTTATGGCCAACAAAGCAATCTCCAATATGGTCAAGGAGGCGGTCAATGGGACAACAACACAAATGAAATGCAAAACGCTCTAGGGTATCTATGGAATTAAAACTTGGATACCAAGGCAAGGCTCAAAGTTTGGGAATCCCAAAAAGCATCTAAAGCCTTAGCCACACCGGTTCATCCACCTCATGGATTGCCCGGGCAACCCCAAAACCCAAGAGACCCTCCTCACCAAGCTAATGTCGTGATATTGAGAGGCAGTAAGGAACTTGAAAATCCTTAAAAACATTTGAACATCAAGAGCACCACAACTCATGACGAACAAGAAGGTGTACCACAACTCCCATTTCCCCCAAACAAAACCGGGGAATCCAAGAGGAGTTTAAAATTCTTGTGAATGAGGAAGTGGAGCAAAGAAAATTGAGAGATGTTCGAAGGAAGGAAAAGGAGCAAAGAGAATTGAAGGAAGCTAGAGGGAAGGAGGCGGAACTAGCAATTGAAGAATAAGAACTTGAAGTTCCACCACCTCCTGCACTATGTCCCGCCACTATCTTTTCCGGAAAGAGCTAATCCACATAAGAAGAATGCCCAATTTAGCCGATTTGTGGACATGTTGAAAAAGGTAGAAGTTGTTTTGCCCTTCACCGTGATAACTGCTCAAATGCCCCTTTATTCTAAATTCTTGAAAGATGTGTTAACTAAGAAATTGACCATAGAGGACAAAGAGTGTGTACCTCTAACAACCCAATGTAGTGACATTCCCATGAATCAAATACCTAAGAAGTTGAGTGACCCCGGTAGTTTTTACATCCCTTATCGGGTAGGAAATGTTATTGTCAACCGAGCGCTTTGTGACTTAGGAGCCACTATTAGCATATTACCCTTCTCCATATATAAGAGACTTAGTGTGAGAGATATGAGGCCCACGAGCATGTCTATCCAACTTGCGGATAGGTCTGTCAAGTACCCACTCGTGATACTTGAGGATGTACCCATTCAAGTTGGCAAGTTCTTTATTCCCGCCGATTTTATTGTCATGGATATGCCCAAGGACACCATTAATCTCATCGTCTTAGGTCGACCCTTTATGGCTACCAGAGGCACAATTATAGATGTTACGAATGGGAAGATGTCCTTCAATATAGGAAACGAGTCGGTAGAGTTTTCTCTTTCCCAAACACTTAAGCAACCTATGGTAGAACAATTGTGCTTTATTGAAGTTGTTGATATTTTGGTTAAGTAGAGCTTGATAGATTAAAAAAAAAAGAATAAGGAGAAGAGGAACCACTTAATGAGGAGAAGATGCATGACACCAAGGTAGAACCACTTTCGGTGGGCAAAAGTACGGTACCCTCTACTCTTTATATTGAACTCAAGCCACTCCCTTTTTTTCTTAAATATGCCTTCTTAGAAGGAACTAACTACCTCGTCGTTGTCAATGCTACACTTGATGACCCTCAATTGGAAAATCTTTTAATAGTCTTGAGGAAACATAAAAAGGCCATTGGGTATAGTATTGACGACCTCAAAGGCATTAGCCCAAATGTTTGCTTTCGTAGAATCATCCTTGAATATGACCATCGTCTTTTGGTGGAGGGTCAATGTTGCTGGAACCCCACAATTAAGGAGGTCCTCAAGTTGTACGAGGCTAATATCATTTATCCTATAACTGGGAGCAAGTGGGTTAGCCCCGTACAGGTTGTACCCAAGAAAGGAGGGAGGACGGTGGTGAAAGGAGAAAAGGGTGAACTAATCTCAACTACGACCATCACAGGGTAGCGTATGTGCATAAATATTTGAAAAATGAACACGGCCACCATAAAAGACCATCCCCCCTCCCCTTCATAGATCAAATGCTTGAACGACTGGCGCATCATTCTTAATTTTTCTCCCTCGACGGTCATTCGAGATTTCTACAAGTCCCTATGCATCCCGATGACCAGGAAAAGACAACATTCACATGCCCATACGGTACCTATGCCTATCGTACGATGCCGTTTTGATTATGTAATGCGCCAGGTACGTTTCAGTGATGTATGATGGCTATTTTCTCAGATTTTATCGAGAAATTCATGGAAGTTTTCATGGACGATTTTAGTGTCCATGACACCTCTTTTGACACTTGCCTCACTCATCTTGATCAAGTTTTAGCTCGTTGTGAGAAGTATCATTTCGTTTTAAACTGGGAAAAATGTCACTTCATGGTTGAACAAGGTGTAGTCCTTGGTCATATTGTGTCTAGTAGAGGTGTAGTGGGCGAGGAAGGAAGAATAAAAGATAGGAGAGTTAAGAAGAAGAGGTGGGGTGGACTGATAAGGAGAAGAGATTGTGTGGGAGGAGGGGTTAAAGAATAAGATAGGTAGAAATAATAGTTGAAATGATGAGATACTGCTAACATAGATGATAAAAGCAATTTATGTGTAGACACCAACATTTTGTCTGCTCGTGTCTGCAGCAGTCTCCAACAAAACACCCAATGATGATCGGACGTCAACATGCATCAATACGCTCAAGTATGGACTCAGAATCAATTGTATCCGGCGCGGGCACATATATAGCAGAGTACAAATATCTCAAAACCAACCTCAAATTCAGGCTCAATGAGTCATTTTCAATCAAATAAAGGTACTTAAAGTCATAACCGCCATCGGAGGCATAATCGTCTTTTATCGACTCAGTCAAACCCGGTCAAAGTCGAAAACCCGAAACAAACCAAATTCAAAAAGCGTCAAAATACACAATCAACCAAGTCAAAACGAAATAAAAATCCTACCTCGGATAACACAGATGTCAATCCAGTATTTCGAGCAACTTTCGATCCTTGTGAATTCAATCGCAGGGAGTCGAAAGGCTCCTCGTTTCCACACTGATACTCTGTCCAGCCATACTTCGAGAGATTTGACATGTAGGTTGAGGGTATTCAAACTCCCATTATAATCCTTTCTTCTCTTTAACTATTATGCATCTAACACTAACTTTTATTTATCGCATCTAACTACTAACCTTTAATTTCTCGTATACTAACGTTTACATTTCCGTACACTAACATCTTACTTTAATTATCGCATTTATATTGTCGTTACTAATACCGTCATATACTAATAATCAAAACTATTTTCCAAAATGACTCGAGTAAATGTTTGATGAAGCTAAATCGAGTATCGTAGGCCTCATCGGCCAACAAAGATGCCAAAATGCAAAACGCCTAATGTTTGCGATGACGAGTCATTATCGATTTTGAGCGAGTATCTGATGACGCCATTTGAACATCGTGGGCCTAATGGTCAAACGACGATATCTGTAATGCAAAGGATTCAAGACTCGCCGTGATAAATCGCACTTTTCAAACGAATGCATTCGATAATCGAATCTGCCAAAAGTCCACATAACAGCTAACCGGAGCGTGAGAGTTGTGGTGCCTCAGAATTGAGGCCCGCAAGCTCCTGCACTTAAGTATCAGAGCGCCTCATGGCAAGGGGAATGTGAAGTACAAAAGGGTGTAGAGGAGGAATAGATTAATCTTAACAATAGAGAAAGAGGAATATGATTGGAAGAGGAGAAACATTAAGAGGAACGATAAGTGAGTGTCAGAGATAGGGTGAATAATTGAAGGCCGGGAGGAATAGAAGGGACATATTGTCACTGAACTACATGACAAAAAATGTTATATATAGCGACAAATTTAATTGATGAGGAGGAGAATGGAAAAGATAGATATGATCTTAGTGGACGAGGAAGTAGAAAAAAAAGTTAATGAGGAGAGGTGGGATGGGGTTGGGTGATAAGAAGAAATGAGCGTGTGGGAGGAGGGGTGAGGAATCACATGGGTAGAAATAGTCGAAATGATGACATACTCGCAAAAATAGATGGCGAAAACAATTCATATGAAAGAATGAATCTTAGATGATGAGGAGTGATAGGAAAGATAGAAGGAGCTAGAAGTTGGACAGGAAGGGAAAATGATCTTAGTAGATGGGTATGAGCAACCAGAAAGAAAGTAGCATTAGGGGAAGAAGGATACCAAGGAATGAGACAAAATGACGTGAAAGACATGAGAGGTAAGATAAGTATAAGCAACGAACAAAATCCTCACTAAACCAAATGACAAAGGTGTAGCGGGTGAATAATGAGAAGTGTGAAAGAAGTTGATGCTAAGGGACGACACCCTCACTGAACTAAGTGACCAAAACAAGTCATTTTAAGCACGTGTCTTTGATCACAAAGAGGAAAACAAAAAGAAGAAGAAGAAGAAGAAGAAGAAGTCATTATAAGAGTCTCCCTTTTTTAATGACTACACATCGAGGTAGACGTAACTAATTTGAAAGGTATATATTGATACTAATTACGATTGTTATCGTGATAAACCTTGAAAGTTAGGGACTCTATTTCTTTCAAAGTTCTAAACTAAGATCTGTTTGAATAAAGTTTTTAATATGAGGGAAATAAAGTTATAAAGCATTTTGAAAGACAATGAAAGAAGGATAAGGAGTGCAGGAGAAAATGATAATACAAGAGGGACAGAAATAGTTGAATGGAAGAAACTCACTAAAATTGTTAACACGAGGAAATCATATTTATTTTGAATTTAAGAAGGATTGTATAAGGATGAGAAAGGTAAGAAGAGAGGTGAAGGAAGAGGGAAAATGATAGAAGAGGAAGGAGGGACAATAAGACGAGGAGCTTTAGGAGGAGAGGTGAGAAGGGAAGAAGATGAGAAAGGGAATGACAAATGGATGTGGAGAAAGAATAGATTAATCTTAGTAACGGAGCAAGAAAGATGAATATGATCGGAGAGGAGAAGCATTAAGGGGAGATACAAGGGATTGTCAGAGATAAGGCGAATAATGGAAGAGGTAGAAGGTATTGAAGGGACACACTCTCACTAAATACATGACAACAACAAAAGTTATTTATTGAAACGAATCTTAGCTGTAAAGATGAAAAGGGAAAAGATAATGAAATGTGAGGGGCAAGGACAAATGATCTTAGTGGATAAGAAAAAGATAGTTAAGGAGGAAGGGTAAGGGAGCGTGGGGGAGAAGGGGATGTGGAATCAGATATACTCGCTATAATCTTAGATCACGAGGAGTGGGAGAAGCCATATAGGGGATGGAGGAAGATAAGGGCACGTAGATGAGGTCTACGAGGAGGAGGCATGGTGGAATAAGGAAGGGAAAAAAAGATGTATTTGAGGAAAATTGATAGATGAGAAGGAGGAACATAAAGAGGAACAAAGGTGTATCATGTATGGGTGAATAATTTGAAGGGTGGAAGAAGTAAAAGCTAAGGGGCGACACCCTCACTTAACTAAGTGACCAAAATAAGTCATTTTAAGCATGTGCGTGTGGCTTAGATCACGAAGAAGAAGAAGAAGAAGAAGAAGTCATTCTAAGTCATTGAGTTTTTGGGGTTTAGGGGCTTCTCGGTATGTAACTACAATGTCTATGCGCTTATCGATTGTTTCGTACATTATTACTTCTCCCTCACATCCATTCAATCTTTTACATAAAGTTTTTTCACCACTTTTAAGAAAGGTGATAAAAATAAGAGTATTATTAGTAAATCAAATGCTGTTATGGATCCACCAAACTTAAAGTAAAGAAAAAATAGTGGCATTTTGTGTAAATAGAGGAAAGATATAAGGATTATAAGGTAAAATCTTTTGCCAAAAAAATAATGTAAAAAATTGATTGGATTGTCCATTTATAATAAATGTAAAGAATTGTTTGGATGGGAGTAGGGATGACAATTTCACACGTATCCGCTTTGCACCCCAAAGTTTAAGAAATTGTGAAAAAAATAAGAGGAAAGTGTTGATATATATGATGCATGTGATGAGAGAGAAATAGAGATGAAAATATTTTTCTTAAAAAGAAATGAGCCTAACTAAAGAAAATCAATAAAAGGAATATGAGCCTTATTCAAGAAGAATGATTTTTAAGCTAAAATATGCAACTCCTTTGAAATTTCACGCTTGTATAAGAGCCAGTAGGTTAAAGGACTATTTCCATTTTGTAAGACTTCAATATGTAACTACCATGTCTACGGGCTTAATAGTTACGCTTAACATTTTAACGATAGAAGACGCATCTTCTTGGAATACCGTGCACATCGCGCGCAGTGAAACAACTAGTATGATTAAAATATGCATAGTATAAAAGAAAATAAGATTAAAATATTGTTGTCGTGTACTCCCTCCATTCATTACCAATTGTCACTATTCACTTTTGCACCAATATTAAGAAACTAATAAAAAATGAATAAAATGACATAAGTGTGCACAAAGACATAACCTTATTAAGGATATTAATGCATGAAGAACATTAAGAAAAGTAATCACCTTTACAAATCATCTAATTTGGTGGACCACCAAATTTATCCTTCCCATATTTGAGAATATATTAAATTTCCCTCTAAAACAAAGTCAATCCCTACAAAATCTCAAAGGAACACTTCATCTGTCATTTTTTTTACACGAATCCCACTTTCTCTTGGTGATTTTTCACCTTGTAAGAGAGTTGCTAAAAAAATTAATTACATATCAGAAATTAAAAAAATAAAATACGCAAACTATATTTACATTTACATATCAATTCTACGAAAGACTATTTCATAGGATTCACGTGCTTCACCGAATCCGAAAGAGAAGATGTTGCCATTTTCTTGCTTGAGAAAACCAAGGAGGGCGTTCTTGAGAGAGGGATGCTTGGAGTTGCCGCTGATAAGTGGGGAGTTTATCGAAAAACGATCTCAAGCATTTGGCATACTGTTAAACAACAAATGTTGGAGGGTAAGCAACTAAATGTACAAAGCAAGAGAATCAGAAATACAAACAGAAAAAGGGTGTTGCCTAACCTGGAACAAATCAAAAATCTTGACTTTGCTGTCCGCCATTTCACGTATTTGAAAACAGGTCGGTACTTATGTTGGTACTGTTCATTCATGGGTCAATAAAGGCCTCATCAGGCCACATTCAAGTCTGTTATATCTACAATTAACGGAGTTGAACAAAGTAGATAGGGTTAAATTCTGTTTGAAGTCCCTCAAAGTGGTAAACTTACCACCAGCATTGAGTTCCAACCAAACATTACGCACAACATCAGTAGCGTCTGATGTGCATAATACACCCCAACAAATTTCTGAAGATATCACTATAACAATGTCATCAGTGGAATCGTGCCCAATTTCGCACCACATAATGGCAATAATATCAGTGGGACATTAGAATCAGAATCATTAATGGCAGCAGTCACCAAATATGGTGGAGAATAGTGGGACTGTTGCACCGTCAATGAAAATTCCAGCCTTACCACCTCTTGAAATAAAACTCAAATATATATCAAACACAATCTACATTGACGATAAGTGGTTTTACATTTCAAGTGATAAGCAGAAATATTACGTGGTTCCCAGGGAAGAATTATCATACCGATGTTGCAAGTCGAAGAGATACATCACAAAGGTAATGTTCATGTGCGCCATTACTAGGCCTTTATACAAAGACCATGGGGAAATGATATTTGATGGGAAAACTAGGTATGTGACCGGTGAAATTCACGGGTTTATCCGTTTCAAAAAAAAATCACGGATTCTTGATAATCATGATCAAATCTTTTATTCATTGTATATGTTGATTCAAAAATATGTGTCGATCGATTTTTGCATACCCCAGATAGTAAACGCTTTGAATTTAGTTTCAATTTCAATAATAGGGTCCAAAATTGTAGGTCGCTACCGATTATTATAGACATTAATCTCACCAATTCAACAATGTTACTAAACTACAGAACTTATACAACCAATTTCAATGATATGTCTTTTATTTATTAATACCTTAATATTTACTTTTTGTGAACAATCACTAAACTTGGATTTATGTACGTTTCTTCAAAAAATGGGATCTAGTTTTTTAATCCCATGAAAATCACGGAGATATTCAGTTTCATCTTTTTTAATTTATACTAACTCTATACTTTGTTTGTTAAATTACTATATTCACTTTTCCCTTTTTCATGTATGTATTTTATTTTGGTGATTAAAATATAAATTGTTCATTACCTTGAGACTCAAATAGTAAATAGTAAATACATTACCCAAATAACTTGTACTCTTTAAAATGTTTCTTTAAATTAACACTAAAAATATTGCAATTTCTTCTCAATCCTATTTTGTAAATTACTTTCATTTTGAATATAATTAAAAGGTCACTCTTATAAGAAAAACAAAGAGTTTTGATGTTATATTTAATGGGTCTATAAACATAATAAATATAAAGATCAATAAAAATATAATATTATACTTTAAAAAATGAGAAATTACGGAGTTGACGTGTAGTCATTGGCTTCGCATAATTTCGATAAATAAAATAAACCCCGAAGATAAATTTCGAGCTAAAATTAGAAACGACAAACAACAATGCAAATTCATACGGAGTATCGATCATATACTAAAAAGTGGGGGTCGTATTCATGAATAAAGCGATCAAAATGTGAATACAAATTCTCAAATGTTTTTTTATTATCATCGCTCCATGGCTTTAATGTTTTATATTACTTTTTTTAGTTGTACTATGATGTTCTTAATGGTAGAATTAATATTAACTTTGATTAATCATTAAGACGAAATAGATGAAACTGTTATGAAATCATATTAGGTGAATGTCCATTGGGCTTTTGACCCATATGTAAACTCCCTTATCATTACTGATATACTATATATATCCCTCTCAATGACATGAATAAGACAACTCTCTCACATATTTTCTCGCTCTATTTTCTCTCTACTTTTCCTTTCTCTCTCGTTTTATAACACGTTATCAGCACGAGACTCTAATTACTGAGCAAAGAACAACTGAGGGGAGTTCATTTTTTTCTCAACCCTTGTATCTTTTAAACAAGGAGTTCATTATTTTCTTTTTCAATCCTTGCATCTCTTAAGCAAGGAACTCGTTAATTTTTCTCTCAATCCTTGCATATCTCAAGCAAGGAGTTTGTTATTTTTTTTCAATCCTTGCATCTATCAAAGCAAGAAGTTCGTTATTTTTTCTTGATTCTTGCATCTTTATAGCAAAGTCGTATTTTATTTCTCAGTCCTATATTAAGAAGTTAATTCATGTTTTTGAAGATACACATATGATCTATTATTACCTTATGACTATAAGGAGATTATAGTATATATATGGAGTATTTTCAATGCATCTTCATATTTGTATCTCTGTGGCAAAGAATTATATATATTAAAATAGTCGTTTTAACGATTGAGATATATACTTTAAAGCATAATAGTCAAGTTCCTACAATTCTAATATTTTGTTTGTCTCTTTGTCAATATATTTTAAACAAAAATTTGGCAACTTTATTTTATTTCAACAATATAATTTAGATGTTAATTTGGATGATTATCTAAAATACACATTTCCTAACGTCATAGATTTTGATATCATAAATATTTAATTTCTATAATAATATATTCTCTACCTTATTATAGCGATGTAGTTATGGTAGTAAAATTTTCATAATCACGGTAACAATCTTTCTATTTTGCTACATATTATATTGTACTCCGTATGAAATAGTGATGACCATCCTTAGGGTATTACAAATTCGTAGTGACATGATACACTTACTATTAGCAATTTAGAATGTTAAAGTTTTCATAATTATGTTCATTATTTTTTATGTTTATATTTGTCACGCATAACTTGCATTTCATTTTAAGTTGTTTAGCGATGATTTAATGTGAGATTACCTTTTATCATTTTAATGCGAGACAATCTCTTATCAAATTTTTTTGTCATTACAATGTGAGTAAGTCTCCTATCACATTAATATGAGACGATATTTTATCGGTATAATGAGAGATGATTTCTGTAAATTTACGATCTTCGATCGGTATAAGTTCAATCAAGTCTCTCATGATTTTAATGTGAGACTAATTTATTTATAGAGTAATCTTACTCATAATTATTCTCCAATTCCTTACTCGATCTCGAAGTCTAAAATATCTCACTCCATAACTCTTAAATATTCATCATTTGAGAAATTACTCAAACAGAATATATCGTTATATTTCCCAAACGAATATTAATATATGACTGATCTTGCAAATTTACATAAGACACTAGAAGTGTTCTATATGGCGAGATGAATATAAAGTTTTGTGTCATATTGAGTAATAGCTAATCATAAGTTTAGCATCTAATAGTTTGGCATGTACTCCAAGGGCAAATTGTACATATTGAGATATAGCCAACTTCAATTCGCATATGCATTATTGCAATTAATTGCGAACAAATATCAAAAGTTGGCATGGACTAATTAAGCATATATGATCAATAAGTGCTTAAAAGTATGAGTTTAAGAATTGTGAATTAAAATTGACTATAAATGATGATATTTGGAGATCCAATTGCACATTACTCGAGGGTGAATAAACATATTTTAAGTTCAATTCTACGAATTGATCGATATTGTTTAAAGTGGCTTGGAGACCACACATCAAATACGAGTAATTTGTACTATTAGAATTCACAATTTGATCGTTATCATGTGAATAAATTGATCTCTTAAATTTGGCATTTAGAATCAGCCATTAAAAGTCAATTATTTTATGAATCACGTACTCCCTGAAATATATCATAATCTTGCAAAAATACCCATCAATGAAATCTTATTTGCACATGATATGATAAATCGCGTTCTAAGGTGATTAAGTAAATGATTGCAATCTATCTTGAATATTTTTTTACCACCTTAGGGAGAGAAAGTGAGTGACAAGTTGGTAAAACAAAAGAAGTTTTATCATATCAAATTACGCGTATTTATCGTGTACAGTAATACTCCCTCCGTTTCATTGAAAGCTTCCACTTTTCCTTTTTTGTAAATTTCTTTGATAGCTTCCACTTTCTTTTTTGGTATAACTTTTTCCCTCTTACCTAGGTGGCCCACCTACCTTACACCCTCTCTACTTTTGAATATTTTATTATTATCCTTAAAAAAATGTGCCCCTTTTTAGGTGGAATCTTTCAATGAAACGGAGGGAGTATATAAGTAGAATGGCGATTCTACGAAATTACATTGATATGAAATGGCTACACATTTGTGCGCAATATCAAGTGGCCTATTGAATAAGGATTTTATAAATCCGTACGACCGTCGACATATTTATTGGTATCAATGAGCTCATAATCATGAAATTCATCAAATTTATTAATGATATTGATAAGTATACAATACAGTTTGCATATCGAGTCATTATGCTGATATATAGAAACTAAGTATATCATTTCATATTAGTTTTCTTATCACATTGTTTCATCATTTCATATTCATATAGTAAATTTAGTCGCATATTATATTCGTGCAAATTATTGATAATCTGACTATACTTTGAAATGTTGAAGTGATATTTGGATGAAGACGCAACAATCAAAGACTATCTTCAAATTATCCATATAACTATTTGAAGATCAATGATAAATTTCTAATTATCGAAGACATCTATGAAGTTTATCAAGTATGATGATTATTATTTCAAAGATCGAGATTCATCGTCACATCATGGATAATATTGTTATTTTCCGAGTGATGTAACTATCAGGGGGAGTATGCACGCGCTGTACTCTTTTTCCTTATCTATGGTTTTGTCCCACTGGATTTTCCATGGAAAGGTTTTGATGAGACAGCATCATATGCATGGTGTTTGAGGAATAATGTGCTCTATTTTACACTATTTTTTTTCCCACGGGGTTTTTTTCGAGTGAGGTTTTAAGAGACATATTATTCCGTAATGTACATTCAAGGGGGAGTGTTATGAAATCATATTAGGTGAATGTCCATTGGGCTTTTGACCCATATGTAAACTCCCTTATCATTACTGATGTACTATTTATATCCCTCTCAATGACATGAATAAGACAAGTCTCTCACATATTTTATCGCTCTATTTTCTCTCTACTTTTCCTTTCTCTCTCGTTTTATAACAGAAACTAATATATTATTTTTTAGTTATAATACGAAGTTCTTAATTCAAGATAATATAATGATTAATATTTATTTTAACTGATTATCAAGACAAAGAGAGATGAAAAGGGAAACCAACCAAATTTTCAAGTTTTGTTTGCCCCAAATAATTGATAGTCATTATTATTTTACTTTAAACTAACACTCAAAATATTGAAACTTTTCCCAATCATATTTTGTAAAATACTACTTGTAGACACCCGCATTTTGCCTGCTAGTGTCTATAGCAGTTCCCGACAAAACACCCGATGATGATCGGACGTAAACGTGACTTAATACGCTCGAATACGGACTCGGAATCAATAGTATCCGACATGGGCATTTAGCGGAGTGAAAATCTCTCAAAACTGACCTCAAATTTAGGACCAATGGGCCGTTTCCAATAAAATGAGACTAATTTGGGTCAAAACCGACACCGGAAATAAAACCGTCTTTTGGCGACCGGGTCAAAACCCGGTCAAAGACGAATCCGACACAAAAAACAGCCAAGTTCGCTTCTAGAAGCTTGTCCAACAATCAAATCTCATTCAAAAAAGTCAACAAATCATTCCCTAAATATACTCCCTTCATTTTGACCCACTCGGTCGAGTGGTTCACATCCACTCGGTCGAGTAAGGCCACGAACCGGCCGAACCGGACTCGAACCGGGCACTCGATCGAGTACACACGCTCCACTCGATCGAGTGGCCCTAAAACGGGATATTTGTTCTATAAATACCCCGTCACCCTAACCCATTTCAGGAGGTTTTCTTCAACCCTAATCATCCCATTTTGCAACTTTACACTACAACTTCACCACCTTTCAATCATCCATCTACATACACATATACACATTCAAATTCCCGAGATCAAAACTCGTCAAAGACACATACACCATAACTCTACTTACATATCTCGACACTCCCGCGCTCCCGTCGCTATTACGAGTTCGTTTCCGAGGCCATTTAAGCATGTAGGTTGAGGGTGTAATTCAAATCCCGACATCTCCTTTCTCTTTTTCGATTATATATGTATATTATTATTATTATTATTATTATTATTATTATTATTATTATTATTATTATTATTATTATTATTATTATTACTAGCACTAACATTTTAATTCCGTTACTAACATTATTTTAATTTTGCTACTAACATTTTATTTATCGCAACCTAACATTTTATTTGTGTACTCTAACCACTAACATTATTTACTTATTTATTTACATTTCGTCATTAACAATTAATACCGTGTATGTGTATATGTACATAATAATATTAAAATTCGGGTCCTAACACGTTTGACTATGACGACCATCCAAAGTCCGTTTAATCCCTTTACGAGCAACGACGGAGGTGGCATCCTTTCGAGGAGCGCTGCCCCAACGTACTCAAGGGCGTAACGTGATCGTGGTCGATCATAGTTGAACGCGTTTGACTCCATTTCTAAGGTTAGTGGGAAATCCGTTGATGCGAATATCAACATCACATAATCCGTTAGGATTAGTTTCGATGTTGTGACGCGGAGGGACACCATTTCGTCACTAATCAAATCATTTCAATCCAATAACAACTTTCCCTATAAAATTCCGATGACGGTATTATAATCCTAATAGTACACGATTATAGCACCGAAAACTGAGTTAAATTTAAATCATGCAATATTTCTATTTAACTCGGCCAACCATCGACTTTGAACAAATAAAACGAAACGAGCCATGCCTCGTATAGGGGGCACTCGACCGAGTAGCACCCCAAAAAATGGGCAGTAGCTGCTTCGAAGACGCACTCGACCGAGTCCATGCCTTGACTCGATCGAGTGGGTCCTGTAGCCCAGAAATTCGAGAGCTTTAATGCAACATTCGAGCCTCGTCTTTTTTTTTACGACTTAGTCGTAACGTGCAAAGTCGATCACGTAATTCTAATTTTCAAAACCCATGCATGTCACTACACTTAAAACGACCTTGATCGATTATCCTTCACTATTAGTCGTGTGTCGACGACTCTTTAGTCGTATCCAACACATGACTAGTTTAGACGTCAACATTTCGAGATGATATGTCGGGACAAGGCATCGAGGCATGGAATCGGGCTAGCATCACGCCTAGGTCCTATGTCTCCGCCCTTAGTTTAATACACAACATAATGTGTATTTAATCGGAGTTATTCACGATCTAGTTTATACACGGGTCCGTTTCTATCTTTTTATCGTTTTTATTCCGTTTGTTATTTTATTTGTAATTTTTGTATTGGCCGGGTTGTATTTCCGCCCGTGTATTTTGTACGTTATTTATTTTCGAGCTTTGTTTATTTTGATGTTTATCGCCTTATAAATGAACCTCGCATGCTAAATAACTTCGACAATAGCTAGATGCATTAAATGACGTAGCTAACCCATAATTCGCATGTCTAGCCCGAAAACGCTGTTTGCATATCATTTAGTCGTTTTACTAGCGCGCATACACGAACACGAACGATGTCTTAGTAGAGGCCGTCATTGTGCGGGAGGGGTTGGGTGTCCTTAGTGGACTTCCCAACACGTACCCTCACCCCTTACTCAGAACCACGGTTTCCGGATGCCCGAAACCGTTGGCGCACGAGAGTCATTCTTTACACGATACCGGTGTAGATGGTATCGGTATCGCAATGCAAAGGGACGGGCCCCATAAACTCTGAAATCGAAGTGGGCCGTACTTTGTGTATAGCCCATGACGACATAGAGGGGGCTCGAATGGTTCCGAATTACCATAAATTCGGTGGCGACTCCAACTTTGACTTAAATTTCGAACCCGAGAACAATCTTACCACGAGATTCATTCGCCTACCCAAACCCGCGGGTGGCCGCGTCGGGGTGGACCTACGTCATGTCCACAATTTGGCAACTCCGCTGGGGATACCTGATGCACCACATGTCATCGGGGTTCCTAGGGTGAGACTCGAAGAGAAATCGTTCGTATATTAGTGTGCGCGCGTTAGTTTAATGATTCATGCATAACCCAAATTTTGCCCGGGCCGGTTACTTGTGACCGACGTCCCACTATACCGCGGTGCATTCCTAAATGGGTGCGCTAAAGACTTCTATGGCCGAACTCGTATGGGTGTTGCAGCATGTCCTAAGACCAACTCGGCTTAGGGAGTCCGTCCTGATTTACGAGAGAGCCATCGTTGTTGGTATAGACCCTATTTTGACCGACCGAGACTTAGTGTAAAGCATACATAAGCGTCGTTACAATGCTTGTTTGACTACGTGCTACTTGGTTTCCGTGTCATTTTTCAAAAACCGTCATTTCAAAAAATGCATATTTCCATAAACACCAAATTTTGAAAAACCCGAAATACTGTCCGTTTCGGGACCCGTCTTTTCAAAATATCCAATTTCAAAAACTCAGAATGCTGCCGAAATTTAGACTGACGATTTGACTCAAAATAGCCTATTTTCTAGCCGGCATGCTGTCCATTTCAAAATTCGAATTTCCGATCCACCATTCGATTTTTGAATTTTCAAATTCCATTTCGATTTTCAAATTTCAAAATTCTATTTCGTTTTTTTTCCTCGAGATGCGATTCTCGATTTTCAAATCTCCGAGATGCCGTTTTCGATTTTCAAATCTTCGGGATCTTATTTTCGATTTTTAAATTTTCGGAAATTTATTTTCGATATTCTAATTTTCAAAATTCCAAATGTTCAACTTATCAAAAAAAACTCGGCCCTGTCGGCATGCTGCCAATTTCAAAGACGGGATCGCCTCCTCAATTTTCAAAACGCGAAATTACTCGCAACCATTCTAATATTTCAAAATGCCCGGTCCTATTGACCCACTGCCAATTTCAGGACTGTCCTCTCAATTTTCAAAATTCAATCATTTTTCAAAAACCTTCCTTATTATTGGACCTACCGTAATTCGTGTGTCGGGTCTTTTCGTAATACGTCGAAGGTCTTTAGCGTCGAAACTCCGTCGATCCTACATCACGGGTTTCTTCCCCATCCTAGTCCGCCTTTTCCTAAAGGCATAACCGACCAACACGAGTCATACACTCGTAAACACTCGAGTCCTAACTAGAAAGTCACACGCGATCTTTCCCTCCGACAGGACGGTCCCCACGACCTTTCCTAGGGGAATTTTTCCCGTCTTTCAATCCGTTAGTCGAGTCATCCCAATTCAAGTCCTTTAACTTAAGGGTCAACCCTAGTCACAGGGCCACCCTTATTCGAGTCAAGTCAAGGGTCTCTAGCGTCGAAACTATGCCGATCTTACATCGCAAGTTTCTTCCCTTACCTCGTCCGCCTTTCCTCGAGGCCGAGTCAACCTTTTACAAGGCATAGTCCTGTAGCTAAAGTTTCGTGATCCTTACACCTAAGGGTCACTCGTCCGACACTCGAGTCTTAGCAAAACCTTCAATCCCACTTTGGGGCTACCCTTCAGCAGAGCGATTAATCACGGTTGCTCTAAGGGTCATGTCTTACACGTGTTGTCTCACGTACCCCACTTTTGAGTCACTTAGATGTCACACCATCTGAGTCCTACGAGAGTCTTTGGTCTCACTTGGGGGCTATTCTCCAACGGGGAGATTAATCACAGTCATCCCGATAATCGTACCCTACTTACTTGTCTTAGGAGAGTCTAACCCGAGTCAAACCGGAGTTGTCTTTCCTTCCGCGCTATTTCCTATGCCTTGGCGTATTCGAGTTCTGAAGCAACATTTCTGATTACGTGGGTATTCTCGCAGAGTATGACATCCACAACCGGGAATAGGGACATGGAAAACACCATTGATGAACAGAAGGCTTGGCTAGAAACAATGGTTAGTAAGCAAGCCATGTTTCAAACCCAACTAGGGTTCATAAGAGCCGACCAAGAGGCCTTGAATGCTCGTTTAACTGTCGTTGAAAAACAAGACTTCAATTATGGGTCGGTAAATACTGGGCCATTTGTTAAACTGATCAGCACGGTGCGTGAGCTCGAACAACAGTTCCATGCCTCCCAAGAAAACAACATTCGTGCAGAAAACTCCCGAGACTATGCACCCATCAGTGAGAAACTACCAACAGATCTCAATCTAGAAGGGTTGCCCATTTTCAAAGGGACAGAGGATCCATTACTACACCTCCTAGCTTTCAAGGCATTCATGGCAATCAAGGGGGTCAAAGCCGACATGTTCATCAATCTGTTCGGCACATCTCTCGGAAAATATCCAAAAGCCTGGTTCTATAGGCTTAATACAAAAAGATTCCCCACTTGGGAAGATGTGGCTACCGAGTTCGCTAAAAACTATTCTGATAACACTGAACTTCAGACTACCATGCGGACTTTAGAAGTCATGGCCCAAGATCCAACAGAGGGCTTCACCAAATACCTTCAACGTTGGCGGGCCGAGAGTGTTAAGCTGGTAGACAAGCCCAGCGAGAAGACACTAGTGGAGGCGTTCATCAACAACCTCCTACCCTCCTACCGCGTCCATCTTAGGTATGCCGGCATTTCAAACTTTGCAGTGCTTACCGAAATGGGCCCTAGGATTGAAGACGATCTTCGACATAATGAAGATCTGGGTGAAGCTTCTACCGAAGGCTATACTGGACATCCACTTGAGTCCTTAGAAGCCGAAGATTACTGACAACCTTATCCCAGAGTCAGGATTTGATTTAAGTCCGAGTCTGAGTCCGAGTCTAGGATGTTCTATTTCTTTCAAATTCTGATGTCAGAGTCTGAGTCAACTGTATTCTGTCTTCTTTTTTTCAATCCAATAAAATCAACTTTTTCAATCTCTCATATAAGCTTCCCTTATGTGTTCCCGAGAACATGATGAACACCATCATACACTGCGAGCACATGCACGTGACTATTATAGGCACATCTATAATGACTGCAGGAAATGAGGCCCGTGTTTTCCTTTATCTATTCCATGTCTGGTATAGAAAGCCACAAA
Source organism: Agrostemma githago (assembly GCA_958450325.1). NCBI lineage: Eukaryota > Viridiplantae > Streptophyta > Magnoliopsida > Caryophyllales > Caryophyllaceae > Agrostemma > Agrostemma githago. The sequence goes on along the minus strand of OY288241.1, from coordinate 17,789,897 downwards.
ACTACCCCTAGTAGGAGCAGTATCGAATCCTATGACAAATCTAGGTAGTCTCCTAGTTTGGGTTCAAGACGGGAGGCAAGCCCATTTCCCACAATAAACACCCCTCCAATTAGACCGACCAATCCCTACCTTAGGTTTTAGTCTGACCAGAAGGAAAAAGAAACGTCGTAGACATGATGCCAAAAATACCCAACTAAGGACGATGCTCCCACTAAGCCTGCTTGGAATTATGATGACAATACCGAGATCCAAATCACCATGCTTACCGTAGAGTACTCCATCGCGAGTTGCACTCACACAAACACCAACTAGGCTTACACCTTACAAAGGTTTAGCTCCAAAGCCTAATCCAACCGATGGCCCCACCCCCATATCCACCCACAACATCAAATGGAGGGATAGCCGTGAAAAAAAAAAACTGGACAAAAATCAAAAGTCCAAGGAAAAAAGCAAAGGGCCAAAACAAAAGAGCTGACCATGATTATCAAAAAGAATTATCAACATCCCCCGACCAAAGCACGGTCAACTCAAATGAAGAATCCCATGACCGGGGCTAAGAGGTCAACCAAAAAAAATTCAAAAAACCCATGACCACGTTTAGCGGTCAACTCAAGTGAAAGCTCCTTGACCGGGGGACGGTCAATTCAAAAATCATCAACGCCCATACCATCAAATAAAGGGGAGAAACAATCAGCTGGTCAGCTAACACCACATTTAGTCTCCCTACATTACAACCCTCAAGACCTTCTCGAGACCTAGGCTAAGAGACAGTCCGGAATTTTGAGGAACCAAGCTCCATAGGATACACCCTAACCATTAGGGCCAAACATGGAAATCAGATCCCGCATTATCAAACCTACCCCGATTGAAGTTCGAGTCATTTTTACTCGACTTCCCCCTTTCCTACCACATTACAATACCTTACCCTCGAAGCCTTAGCTCCACAAAATCGAGCTCCAGATTTCGAAGCATTAAAGCCACTTGCGACCTAGCTCCACATTTCCAAAAACATCCAAACCAGTTACCAGCCCCAAACACGGGAACTCAACCTGCGGTCGGCATAGAACATGCCCAAATAGTTCACACCTCCTCTGGGGGCTACCTCGGAGAACGCTCACAGTCACGGGATCAACATCCTAACTGTTCTAGCCCTTTGATCAAGACATCATTGGGAATGCACCTAGCCTACACCATCGCTATGGCTAGTTACACACAAAGCCCTAATAAACTAGGCACCATAATATATCTTCCAATCCACTGAACTACGGCTTGGTTTGATTTCACTACACGTGAATACGTAGGCAGCCTTTCAACAAAGGCACAACCACCCACATTGACAACAAATTCAAAAAGCACCATCATTCCGGTCACGACACTGTCATGTTCTCAACAGTTAGCTTTGACGTTCTGGGGGCTTCTCTTAGGCAGAAGACTCCCATCCACTCACATAATCCAAATGATTTTCAAAAACTAGCCTCCTTTCTATAGAGTGTCCTAGTACTCGGCTCAGTCGAAGACGAGAATTTGTCAGGGACTCGAAGCGACACCCACTTTGGGAATGTACCCCAAAACCAAAAAATTCAAAAGAGCACTAGACTACAGCATTGCCACTGTTGAGTCCTGCAGAAGCAGTCTCATTACAGACTATGACACATCATTCCCATTTCGATGTATGTTCGACCGTGTTGCCACTCGCCTAGGCTATGGAATAGCGCAACTTAAGAGTCTTGTCATCTTAGGTGGCCCACCCTCCTAATGAGTCACAGTCCAACCCCTCGAGAGTCCAAGTCGTCTCTGTCAACTCGTCGTCCTGTCACGTCCAGAGTCGAGTCTGTCGGTACCTCCCTCCTCAAATTTTCACTTCAAAGTTTGCAAAACTTAGCCATTT